>CM057341.1:704141081-706866714 GCA_030015575.1 Agapanthus africanus
AAGATGACTTCCCCGCTACCGGTCATGGAAATGATGGTCGATGACACCTCAAATTACGAACTGTTCACCTTTATGGACGGCTCGTCTGGATATAATCAGATCAAGATGTCGCCTGAGGATGAGAAGCACACAGCATTTCGAACCCCGATCGGAATATATTGCTACAAGGTAATGCCATTCGGACTGAAGAACGCAGGTGCTACATATCAAAGGGCAATGACTAATATCTTTAATGACCTAATCCATAAAGTCGTCGAATGTTATGTTGATGATCTGGTCATCAAGACTAAAGCCAAGGCCGATCATATCCAAGATCTCAGGACCGTTCTCACCAGACTGAGGGAATACGATCTGAAGATGAATCCTCTGAAGTGCGCTTTTGGCGTGTCATCAGGAAAATTCCTGGGCTTCATAGTCCGACATCGTGGGATCGAAGTTGACCCATCAAAGATAAAGGCTATCATGGAGATGCCCCCTCCGAAGAGTCTGACGCAGCTAAGATCTTTTCAAGGCAAGCTTGCTTATATACGGAGGTTTATCTCAAATTTATCAGGGAGATGTAGGCCCTTCTCAAAGCTCATGAAGAAAGGAGCTCCTTTTATCTGGGATGCCGAATGTCGAGCAGCGTTCGAAAGCATTAAACAATACTTGTTGCACCCTCCAGTGCTGGCCGCTCCCATTCCAAATAAACCGTTGATTCTCTATACTGCCGCGCTAGATGAGTCACTCGGTGCGCTCCTCGCCCAGAATAACGAGGAGGGAAAGGAAAATGCCCTCTACTACCTCAGTCGAACTCTAGTCGGGGCGGAACACAACTATTCCCCAATCGAAAAGCAATGCCTGGCTCTGATATTTGCTGTGAAGAAGCTGAGGCACTATCTGCTGGCTCATCGGGTTATGCTGATCTCCAAGGTCGACCCGCTCAAACACTTGATGACCAAAGCAAGCCTAGCCGGCAGAATGGCAAGATGGGCTGTCATGCTACTTGAGTTTGACATAGTTTACACTCCTCAGAAAGCAGTAAAAGGGCAAGCTCTTGCAGACTTTCTCGCTGCTCATCCCATACCAGAAGGGTCGCCACTAAATTGTGAGTTACCCGACGAACAAGTGCTGCATCTCGAGAATGATGAGCCATGTTGGGAGCTCTACTTCGATGGGGCCTCATCGATAAGAACCTCCAGTAAATCAAGCGTCCCGGAGATAAAAGCAGGGATAGGATTGGTGTTTATCACACCATCAATGGGAACCCTACGGCGTTCTTTTGCTCTCACCGAGCCTCGCACAAACAATGAGGCCGAGTATGAAGCTCTGATAGCTGGTTTTGGAGCTCGCCATAGAAATGGAAATCCTTCGGCTACGGGTTTACGGTGATTCCCAGCTTGTCGTCAACCAAGTAAGCGGCGACTATAAGATATACAAACCCGAGTGGCTCGATACAGAAGCCGGGTGGTGGAACTCATGAAACGGTTCACTCATATCGAACTAACAAGAGTCCCTAGAGCATTGAACGGAAAAGCCGATATACTCGCTCGCCTAGCCAAGGAGCTGGCTGATCCTGACATGGACGAAATTCTGATCACAGTCAGGAGCCGACAAATTCTACCCCCAGTCTCTCTACGAGAAGAGGAAAGCGCGGAACAGAAGAGCAGTCCTGCGGAAGAAGCTTCGATCATCCAAGACGCGCCCGATTGGAGAGAACCCTTCATAGAGTACCTCCGATACGACAAGCTGCCCGAAGAAAAATCTGCGAGGATTCAGCTGAAGAAAAGAGCTCTCCGATACGTGTTTGTAAATGACACGTTATACCGCAGGTCATACGACCAACTATGGCTCAGGTGTCTGTCATTGGCCGAAGCCCAAAAGGTCATGAAAGATGTCCACTCGGGCGTTTGCGGTGCTCACCAATCTGGCCCCAAGATGCGACTTCAAATCAAACGGCTTGGGTATTACTGGCCCATCATGATACGGGATTGCGGAGAGCATGCAAAGAAATGTTATATCTGCCAAATTCACGGTGATTTTATTCACAAGCATCCCAATCCATTGCATCCTACAGTGGCGTCGTGGCCCTTCGAAGTCTGGGGCACCGACATTGTTGGCCCAATTGATCCTCCGTCATCCAAAGGCCATCGGTTTATACTGGCCGCGACAGACTACTTCTCCAGATGGGCTGAAGCTGTCCCGCTAAAAGAAGTTAAGACAAAGGATATTCTGACATTCTTCCAGCATAATATTCTATACCGTTTCGGTACACCAAGAAGAATCATTTCTGACAACGGGCCTTCTTTCAAGAGCTTCAATGTCTCAAGGTTCGCTACTCAGCACAAGATAGACTGGAGATATTCCTCCATCTATAATCCAAGAGCCAATGGGCTAGCCGAAGCCTTCAATAAGACTCTATGCAAGCTCCTGAGGAAAAATGCTTCAGCCAACAAGAGAGACTGGAATCTCAAACTTCACGAGGCGTTGTGGGCATATCGTACCACACACCGTACTCCAACTCAGTCCACTCCATACTCATTGCTCTTCGGAGTGGAGGCGGTCCCTCCCCCTCGAAGTTGAAGTTCCAAGCTTAAGAATGGCCGTCCAACATGAGTTGACGGAGGAAGAAAACGTGCTCCTTCGACTGGAAGAACTCGATGCCCTCGAAGAAAAGAGGCTCGCGGTGCAGCAAAATCTGGAGCTATACCGAGCCCAAATGTCACGGGCCTATGACAAGATAACCCGTCTCCGCGCTTTCAAGAAAGGTGAATTGGTGTTGGTCCTCAAAAGACCGATCATCCCCAATCGACATGCCAAGGGAAAATTCGAGCCGAACTGGGAAGGACCATACGTCATCGAGAAAGTGTTCGACGGAGGATCCTACCAACTAATAAGTGCCGAGGGAGAAAGGCCCATGCCACCCATCAATGGCCGATATCTCAAGAAATACTACACATGAATGCTCCAAGTCGCAGGCAAATTGAGCACATCAGCCCTACGGTCTGGATCAGACATCCTGCAAAACCGTATACAATCCACGGGCGTAAATAACCCCTATTTCTCCCAAATCCTGCCGGTGAGACTACTTTTAAAGTCCCACCAGCAGCAAAAAAAAAGAAAAAGAAAGAAAAAGAAAAAAAAGAAGAAGAAATAAACGGTATGTCCACAAGCAAAACGGGCACGGATGAAAACCCGAAAGGGCTCCGTGAGTAAAAACAGCAGGACTACCGGCGAGTCTGTGAAAACCCGAAAGGGCGCAAACTCGTGAAAAGAGATGAAAAACACTCGCAAAGTCCTCTCGACCTTGTGAGGAGAAAACACCTGCGTGAGATCCTTACGACTCACAATGGAGCAACACACTTAGGAATCCTCACGATTCCTAAGGAGAAAATACACCTGCGGGATCCTTACGACTCGTAGGGAGAAAATGCTTTATGGGACCCTCACGGCCCATAAAATTGAAAAGCCTTAGGTGGTAGGGATCCAAACCTATCTCCTAAGCCATCATTCCCCGACGGGCAACGGCAAATGATGAGTCGCTCCTGGCATTTCGCTTCAGTGTTAGCGGTGCTGATGCCGACCAAAAACCCAAATCCCAAGTCCTCCCAAGGCAAATGATGAGTTGCTCCTGGCATTATTCCAGTGCAGCAATGCTGATGCCAAACAAGATCCAAATTCCAAGTCCCCAAGTGGCGAATGATGAGTCGCTCCTGGTACCATATTCCAGTGCAGCGATGCAGACGCCAACCAAATTCCAAATCCCATACCCCAACGGCGAATGATGAGTCGCTCCTGGTACCACATTCCAGTGCAGCGATGCAGACGCCAACAAATCCCTGAAATCTTTCTGGCCCTACGGTCTGGATTATACATCCTGCAAAACCGTATACAATCCACGGGCGTAAAACAATCCCAATCTCTCCTAAGTCCTACCGGTGAGACCACATTCAAAGTCCCACTAAAAAAAAAAAATAATAATAATAATAATAAAAAAAAATAAATAAAAAAAAGGGGTATGTCCACAAGCAAAATGGGCACGGAGGAAAACCCGAAAGGGCTCCGTGAGTAAAAACAGCAGGACTGCCGACGAGTTTGTGAAAACCTGAAAGGGCGCAAACTCGTGAAAAGAAGATGAAATGCACTCTCAAAGTCCTCTCGACTTTGAGAGGAGGAAATTCCCGCATGAGATCCTTACGACTCACAAAGGAGCAACACACTTAGGAGTCCCCACGACTCCTATGGAGAAAATACGCCTACGAGATCCTTTCGACTCGTAGGGAGAAAATGCTTTTTTGGGACCCTCACGGCCCATAAAATTGAAAAGTCTTAGGTGATAGGGATCTAAACCTGCCTCTTAAGCCATCAATTCTCAAATTCTCTCGGGGCAAATGATGAGTTTCTCCTGGCATTATTCCAGTGCAGCAATGCAGATGCCAAACAAAAACCAAAATCCCAAAATCCTCTCCATGACAGATGATGGTTCGCTCCTGGTACCAAATTCCAGTATAGCGATGCTGATGTCAACCCAAGCAAAATCAACAAGTCAACTTCCACCCGACACCGCAAGAAGCGGAGCAAGTCAAGTCTACCCCTGACACTGCAAGAAGCAGAGCAAGTCAAATCAAGCATCGACCGTCCAAGTCGCTAAAAGGGCAGCAACGACCGTCCACGTCGCAAAAAGGGCAGCATCGACCGTCCAAGTCGCTAAAAGGGCAGCAACGACCGTCCACGTCGCAAAAAGGGCAGCACCGACCGTCCAAGTCGCTAAAAGGGCAGCACCGACCGTCCACGTCGCAAAAAGGGCAGCATCGACCGTCCAAGTCGCTAAAAGGGCAGCAACGACCGTCCACGTCGCAAAAAGGGCAGCACCGACCGTCCACGTCGCTAAAAGGGCAGCACCGACCGTCCAAGTCGCAAAAAGGGCAGAACCGACCGTCCACGTCGCTAAAAGGGCAGCACCGACCGTCCAAGTCGCAAAAAGGGCAGAACCGACCGTCCAAGTCGCAAAAAGGGCAGCACAGACCGTCCAAGTCGCAAAAAGGGCAGCACCGACCGTCCAAGTCGCTAAAAGGGCAGCATCGACCGTCCAAGTCGCAAAAATGGCAGCATCGACCGTCCACGTCGCTAAAAGGGCAGCAACGACCGTCCACGTCGTAAAAAGGGCAGCACAGGATTCCTACAAAGCGGGAACCAGATCACTCCGGGCCAGGGAAACGTCTATCACGGACACTCCGTCTCAGAGACATGTCAAGCAACGACCGTCCATGTCGTAAAAAGGGCAGTGCCAGCTTCCCAAAAGGTGGGAACCAAATCAAGCCGCCTCCACGTGAAAGAAAATCCATCAATTTCATGCACACGACCTACATATGTGGTGTGCATTTATTGATGGGGGGCAATTTGTTGGGGTAAAAATTTACACCCCGGTTGACCAAGTCAAAATCCAAGTCAACCCCAAGCCAAGTGGGCCCAAGCGCAGACCCAGTGGGCCCATGCCCGAGTCGAGCCCGAACATGAAGCGGCCGGCCTCCTCCACGCCAAGATAAAATTTTTGTAATAAATAATCTTGTTGCATTTTCTTTTATTTTATTTTATGGATAAATGTAAGAAAATGGGCATAAAGCCAAATTTTTGTAAAGCCCATGGCTTATGTGCAAAAAGAAATGGCACATGAGCCATGAAATAGGCAAAATGCCATTTTGTGAAGCCCAAGGGGCTATGTGTAAAATGTATGGCCTATAAAGGCAAAGATAATGAAAATATCTCATAACTTTTTTCTCTCTCCAGAAATTTCTAGATCTGAGATCTCTTTCTCCTTCTTCAAGGTTCCAAAACCTTCTTCTTTCTCTTGAATTAAATCAAGAGTTTTACTCTTCCTTTTTCAAAACTAAATAGTTTTCCACCACAAAACCCACAAAGGGGAACTTGGATCTGCCATCAGATCTTAAAAAGGAGAGATTTTGAGATTTTACATCTCTTGATCCTCAAGATCCAGCAAGCAACAGGAGGAAGAAGAAGAACCCTTCCATTAACCCAACAAAAAAAAAACACACACTCAGGAGTCTAACTCCTCTTTGATTTCTCTTCAGAGAAATCTTTTTAGGCTAAAAGCCTGTTGTGTGCGCAAGTCGTCCGCGTGCCGACACGTGGCGCGCGCGCTTGCGCAACTGCGCGAGTGCGCAAGTCGCCCGCGTGCCGACACGTGGCGCGCGCGCTTGCACAAGTGCGCAAGGCGCCCGCGTGCAGTCACGTGGCGCGCGCGCTTGCGCAACTGGCGCGCGCGCTTGCGCAACTGCGCAAGTGCGCAAGGCGCCCGCGTGCCGACACGTGGCGCGCGCGCTTGCGCAACTGCGCAAGTGCGCAAGTCGCCCGCGTGCCGACACGTGGCGCGCGCGCTTGCGCAACTGCGCAAGTGCGCAAGTCGCCCGCGTGCCGACACGTGGCGCGCGCGCTTGCGCACCTGCGCATCCCTTGGATGTCTTTTCCCCCTCTTTTGTGTACATATATACACATATACATATGTATACAAATTTATACATACACGTACTCCACGACACTGTCCCTGTTAGAAAAAAATTTCTAACGGGGCGCTGCCCCGCACCCCGCAAGGGGGCTGCTAGCCCCCTTGACCCCCAGCCCGCTATCCGGGTAGCGGGACCCCCGTAAAAACTCTGCGTGGCTCCCGATATATCCAAACCCCCCCTTTCAGAACTGAACACACGTATACTGCACATTGAGTTCGCATGACCAGTTTAACCCGTTAATCGGAGGTTCCCTCGCCCCAAAGGCGATGGGTAATTAACGGCAGCTTAGTCCGCGGCTGCCGGAGATTCGGATCCCCACAATCATTAAACCCCGGCCTACCCTAGGCCGGGGGAATCTGTAGTACGCCTGACAAGCGCGCGCGTATTCCCATCTCACTGGGGTGACGAAAAACACCCTACAATATCACCTGCCCCCAGTACTCTACTATTTCTCAGATCCTGCAAAGAATTACAGATGTGAGAACCAGAACGGGTATCAAGTACCCATGAAGTAGAGTTTACTGAAAGACAATTTTCGATTACGAACACACCTGAAGCAGAAGCAATAGCTTGCTTCATGTCCTTAGCTTTAAAGGCCAAACAGTCCTTCTTCCAGTGCCCTTGCTTGTGACAATAGAAGCATTCGTTCTTTTCTGCCTTCACCCTTCCTGCCTTGTTCGTTCCCTGCACCTTCTTGACCCCACCCTTCGGTTTGGTGGCTTTCATCTTCTTCTTCCCTTTAGCTTTCGCTTTAGATTTAGAAGAAGATGATTGGCCAACATACAGAACGGGGGTCTTCTCCTTTTTCAAGGAGGTCTCTGCTACCCTCAACATATTGAGGAGCTTTGGAAGATCCGCTTCCATTTCGTGCATGTTGAAGTTTAGCACGAACTGAGAGAAGGTGTGGGGAAGGGACTGCAAAATCAAGTCGATATACAAATCATTCTCTAGCACGCATCCCAGGTTTGCGAGTTCCTCAATGAGGGTGATCATTTTGAGGACGTGCTCTCCAACAGGCGATCCTGGAGCCAACCTCATCTGGAAGAGTTTCCTTGAGGTTTCGTACCTTGCGATACGGGAGTGTTCACCATACAATTCCTTGCAATGGAGGAATATGGATGCAATATCCATACTCTCGTGCTGTTTCTGGAGTTCATTATTCATGGACGCCAGCACGATACACTTAGCTCGCTCACAGTCTAGATCCCAGGTTTTACGAACTTCCTTGTCCGCAACTGAGGAATCTGGTCCTGGGATAAGGGGAGGAACAGCGGTGGTAACATATGCAACTTTGTCATAAGTCAGCGCAATATTGACGTTCCTTAGCCAATCTTTATAGTTCTGCCCGGTCAGTATATTCTTTTCAAGTAATAGTTTTAGTCCAGTCATGGTAGCTGCCAGAGAGAGAGAAAAGAAAACACTCAGCATATGCTCTTGCAAGTTTAGATTGGTTTATTATTTATCTAAACAGGATGGCTCCCACTGTTTTCTCAAATCCTTCTTCAAAACCTAAAAGAAGAACTAGTCAGGATTTAATCTCACGTTACAATTCTTGCTTAACCTTTCAGCCAGGCTGGTGTTGGTACTTCGAGGGAGGTTTTCCAACGCTTTCGCGAAGTTCCTTAATTAAAGAACCTCTTTTCTCTGGAGGCGTAGCCCCTCTAACACCTTTCTAGGCACCTACTTGGTATATAGCATTGATTGTTAAGTGAGAGAAAATTCCCGAGAGTAATCCTACTCATCAGTGAGATCGGGATCCAACTATCATTGCATGATGCCCTAGATGGAAGCCACTCTAGTCACCACACTCCAGAAGGTAAGCTAAATCTGCAAGTTTCGTTTATGTTTGAAACTCCCGATGTGATTTTTACCCCAAGCTCTTATAGACCTTGACGTAGGCCAACAAGTCATAAGACGCAAGTCAAGTTCTACCCGTCGTTGTCCTGATCAATTTAGATACATCGTACAAGCCCTTGATGTAGGCCAACAAGGTGTACGTCTGTATTAAACTAATGCATCTATCTATGCAACAAATAGGCACACACACTGCTACCATTCACTATGCCTTGACGTAGGCCAACAAGCATAGCATGAATACGATGTGCTGTCTATCTGAAACGACGGAGGGTTACGGCTAGTTTTTGGCAAAAAAACCGTTAACGTAGTGAACTTGATTTGATCGAAGGAACTAAGATAGCTTTTATTAAAAGGAGAGGTTTAAGCTCCGCATTTAAAATTTGCTTTTTCAAGAAAACCGAGTGGTTTTTAGAAATTGTTTCAACGATTTCAGTTTAGGTTTTATTTTCTTTGCATTAATAATAATGCGTCCCATATTTAACTTATCATTACAGATAACAACGAAAATACAACGTCCTCTTATGCCATCCGCATTCGCCACGGGGTCCCGTCATCACCCGTTAGGTTACTTAACTAACGACAGAGCGGGGGCTGGGCTAGCGCGGGTGTAAAACATAAGCGACGTCTAAATAGCTATCATATATAGATATTGTACATTCGTCAGACGCAATAATAGGCATTCCAGATCACAGATAAACAATATTGGATTTGCAAGCAATCCGCATTTCTTTTGAGCCTGCAATGAAAGACGGATTACACAGTTGTGATGAATAGCCATTTTCCCACCCCAGACCCCTACGGGTACGGCAAACTACCCGCCAAGTACCAGAAGTGAAGCGGTCTGCCCCAACACTTCAAAATACCCGGTAGTTTGTGCACCCCACCTTGGGTCTATCCTAGGAGCAAAAACAGTAAAAAGAAATAATACAACGGTGGCTACAACCGCAACCTGGATGTGCCCCGCAAAATAATATTACAACTTATTACATTTACATCAAATGAATTGATACAAAAACCCATTACAAAACCCGGCTAAACACCACAACAGTCCAATACAGTTTATATACACAAACAGTTATATATAACATCACAGATATGTGCAACCCTCTGCCAACCGACATACTAGCAGTTAGGGGAGGTTTACGAACACATATAACATTTCACAGATATAATCAAACAAGCAAATACTGTATAATTTCGATCGATTAAACACATTTAATCTTGCTCCAATACTTCTCTGTAAATCTGAAACCTGAGCAAAAATAAAAATTACCAGAAAACACCAAATATCACAGAGAAACAACACAAGAAAGTTGGGATGATGAATCGTCCAAAGCGCGGCGGAATCGCGGCGGATCGGTGGGATCGGACGCGGTTCCGCGGCGCTATGGCCGATTCATGAGCCCAATTTTCTTGGGTGTTCTAATACATTCATTTAGGTCATTCTGAAGCTCCCTGAAAAATTTTTGGACCTCATTTAAAATTCGACAGAAAGTACATGATATCGGGGTTTTTCCGGTTTGTTTTTCCGTTCGAAATTCATACAAATTTGCAAGTGAGTTAAAAACTGTTTAGCTAGGCTCTGATACCACTGTAAGTCGATGTTCAACACCCCAATCCTTATGGGGAGGCGGAAATATGAATAACAATCTTGTTCTATGATCAAACATCGATTAACCGTATGAATCGTTTGCTAAACAAGTTTTAACAAAAGCTATAGAGTTCCAAACTACTATGTTAAGAGATTATACCAAACGGTTCTAGTCCTTCGTCTTAATGTTATCTACGGCCTCTTTGGATCTCCACGTCCTCTTCGGCTTTCTTCCGTGATAGACGATCCACCCGAGAACCCTAATCCAAGCTATAACCTCTAAACTTGAGGTTACTTAGTTACTCTAGTTGCTAAATAGAGAAGCTAAGGTGATGTAAAGATAGGTTATGGAGTAATTAGTCTTTCCTAATCCTTGTTCTCAACTCATGAGGGGTAGGATTAGGCTTGGTGAAGGAGAGAGAACTTGAAGAGAGAGAGTGAGAAGATGATAATGATAATAATATATGAAATGAAAAAGCTTCTCACTAGATATATGAAACATAATGAATTAAAAAGAAATGAATAATAAGAGATTATTCATCATGTTTCATTAATGCAAGTGGGTGATTCATTATGTGAGTCATTAAGCATTTAATAATGCATTAATGACATGATGAATCACTCACAATGAGTCACTAATTCATTAAATGAAAATGCCACCTCTCCTTTCATGTCACATCCTTCTAGAAGCTTCTCGGAAAATTACGAGAACGCCCCTCTCATCCGTGAAAACACGGAAAAACTTTAGACTGTATAAATCTAATAACCTGATACTAGAATTTGGCTTAAACCAAAGCCGGCTAGTAAAAAACTGTCCGAATGTCGTACGTGCGTTCAAACACGTATGCGTCTGAACCTTTGTCGTAAAACCATACGACCTCTATATCTTTTCGCCTGGGTTTGGGAAATCTCTGTGTGGGACTCTAAAGACTCGACTACTACGCTGGCAGTGGGTTTAACCATAGACCGCAAGCGGCACTAGCTGTACGTAACGGTCCCCAGGTAGTTGTCGATAAGAAAGCAGATGAGGTAACCCATCTGAAATCCTACTGAGCCTGTCTGTGACAATATCCGCGCAGTCCGGTCTGTTCGTCTAAGAGTATCGCATGTATGGTCTAGGGAGGTGGTGGACGTCAGACCCCTAATAACCGTACAAGTCGTGTCGGTATGGTTCAAGACCATCCGAGAATCTACTGATCATTCCATCAGTAATTCTCAATCAGCCCTGGCCAGGGACTTATGGTAATGACCAAACGACCACAGTGCGATATCAACTCCCTATACCGGGAGAGACGAATCCCTAACAGTCGCTCACTGCCTCCATGTGGCTCGGGACTGTGCCCAACTGAAACCTGTTTGCACGACTCCTTTGAGCCGTGGTAGGGTAATAATCAAAGCACAGTGGGAACTCACACGAGACAAATGATGACCTTAAGTCAACGGACTATCTGCACACATGTCACCTGAGAACTGCTATCTGACGTTAGGTATAATACCATCCAGTCAGTTCTCGGCGAGTCCTGTCCGGTGTACTCACACCTAGTGAGCATCTGTATACAATCTTAGGTGAACACCACCAATGGTTGCGGGACCAATCCATTGCCCCTTATCAGGGTCTAGATATGTATACACTAGTCTACTCCGGAGTATCGATGCCCAATCTCGATACTCCTGCGACCAGGGACATCTAAGGGTATGCCTATTGACTATCCAGCTCCCACTAGTATGACTGCCATCACAACGCCGGTAGTCAGACAAAACACCCTATGGGCTTTATCAACATATATATATAGATACCAAGTAAAAAATATCATACGTTAAGACAAAGTCAAACCAAATAGCGTACTATCATATCAAGCAAGACTGTCATGTACATACATATCCCAAGCATCCTATACAATATAGGCCTCTAGGGCATATATATCCAACAAATTGAGCTCATCTGCTCAGAAATATGTTAACAGATCTTAGCCCTAAATTGGACTACAGATCTTTCAACCAACTCACATCGGTTCAAGGGTACATCTCTGAACCCCTCTGATATATGTCATTATAATCCTTCAGCGTCTTCAGAGAGGTGACGGGTCCCGACAACCAAACATTCTACGGACTGTGGGGTCCTTTAAAACCCAAGGACTATGATGTCCTTAACCTTGACTGTGAGGTCTTTAAACTCACGGACTATGATGTCCTTAATCTTGACTGTGAGGTCTTTAAACTCACGGACTATGATGTCCTTAACCTTGACTGTGATGTCTTTAAACTCACGGACGATGATTTCCTTAACCTTGGACCGAGCTGTCCTTAAACTAACACTGGACCGAGATGTTCTTAAACTAACATTGGACCGAGATGTCCTTAAACTAACACTGGACCGTAATGTCCTTAAACTAATCGACCGCAATGTCCCTAAACTAAACATTAGAGCCCAAATGCTCTCTTGTCGGGTCTAAATGATCCTGTTAAGTTGATCTTAGTCTGAAATTAGACTAACGTATCCTGAACTAACGTTTAAGTTGATCTTAGTCTCAAATGAGACTAATGTATCCTTAAACCCAACCCCCAAACCCAAATCTAAAAAGATACGGATTT
The DNA here is from genome assembly GCA_030015575.1 of Agapanthus africanus. Classification (NCBI taxonomy): domain Eukaryota; kingdom Viridiplantae; phylum Streptophyta; class Magnoliopsida; order Asparagales; family Amaryllidaceae; genus Agapanthus; species Agapanthus africanus. Next base: position 704,153,625 of record CM057341.1, read on the forward strand.
GGACTAATCCACGCCCTACGGGTGACAACATAAATTAGTCTCCGTATACAATCCACGGGCAACCAAAAACAAAACAAACACCCACGACACGAAGTGACCATCTAGAGAAGGAGAAAGTGGTTACCGCGATGCGGTAGCATAATTAACTGCATAGGCTTGCGCCTGCAGGGAAGAGCGTCCCCATAATAAAAAACCCCTCAAATGAGGGAGAATCTGACGAAATCTGCTACATCGGCCGTATCCGTTTAAACCTTCGATACATGATGCCATAAATCAACTTGGTATCTTCGGAGAGGTGGACGGATAGCACCAATTAGCATCTGCCCCGAAATTCAGGCAAGACGGATCCGCGCGGTCGCGTCTCCGTGTTTCGGCGGGGAAGAGATTCTGGCACGCCCGGTGGGACCATTTCCTCTTTCCACTCCACACTTCGTGTGTCGTGTTCACGAATAAATCGCAGTTTGATATGGTTGCCCTTGGGTTCGAGGTACTAAGATTTGGTGTCTTACTCCATGCAGAAAATAGAAGAATTGGCCTCTAACTGCTCGAGCTGCAACTGCAACTCCCGGTCCGCCTTATCCGGAGGTGTAACCTACGGACCCCAAGCGGCCTCCCTTTTCACAGCGCCAGTGGAGCAGGTAACTCAAGCTACCACTGGGCTATTCTTCGGGACCATGCTCCCACCCGTGAACTTCAATGCCCCAATGCCGTTGCAGGAGGCCCTAAAGAAGTTGGTCTTTGATTGACTTATGACTACTGCAATTCCTCTCAACGGGTCGCCCAACTCCACTGCCTCAGTTTTCAACAGACTGGGCCAGAACGCCAACAAGCCCGCGATACCCGAAGCAGCCATCCCAAAGCGGATAGCCATCCCGGCTCAAGCGGACGAAATTATCAGAAAGACTTCTTCTGCCAAGAAGTCAGTCTTCACAAGGCTGGCCGTTCCGGCTCCCGCTCCAGGCGAAGTCCTCAAAGCCGCTTCCCCTGCCTAGAGGTCTGACTTTGACAGATTGGACATTGCTTCTCAACAGACATCGGTCTTTAAGAGGCTGATGCCGATGACAACCCTTCGCCAAAACAGAGGGCGCGATGAAGTCACCCCTACAGCTGAGACAATCCCAACGGCTCGACACGCTCGACGTCGCCACTGGTGCCGAGTAAGGAAGGCTGGGGGCAATTCTCCTTCTGGACTGACTCCGCCGGCTTCAACGGTGGAAATTGATGCTGTTGTTCCAACTGGGAACAGCTTTGAACCGCTAAGGAGGGTGTGCAAAAACTCTCCGGCTGCCATGCTGAAGAGATCTCCTCCACCTGTGGAGAATGCTACAGAGAAGAAGCCGGAGCAGCCCCCTCAGCGGCTGTCCTCCAAAATTTACAAAGTCTGGCGACAGGTCCAGGAATCGATGATTGACCAAGATTACTCTCGCCGACCAAAGAAGATTAAAGCTCGGCAGGAAAAGAGCCATCCCGTGGTACCACAGAAGATGTCATCCGTCTGGGTGCCCGCTGCAACGGCTCCCTCAATTTCAACCGCTCACAAGAGAAGGTGGCCGGAAAAAGCCACTTTGACTGCAGCAAACCGCGAGGACGCTGAATCTAAGCGCCCCAAGTCTGGGGGCATGGTAACACATACCGTTTATATGGCTTCCAGAAAAGAGGAAAGCCATGCTTCTATGGGTCATCGACCGCTTACCCGATCAATAACGAAGGCTCAGGAACAACAGCAGCAGAAACTTCAGGAGATGCTGACTGCAATGGCCGCACTCACTGGGCCAAAAGAAAATCCAGAGAACTCAGAGCAGCGTCGGGAACAAGAAACCGATACCGAGTTCCTTCGAAGAATGCTCGAAAGGAAAGAAAAAAAGGCTGCGGAGTAGGCGACCAATATAAAACGAATGGCTCTTTTTTTCCAAGACATGGCTGGGATGATGTTACAACCAGAACCTCCAGCTGAAGATCCCCCAATCATCATTGAAGACGACAGAGGGGGACATCGAACCCCCCCTCCGGCTCTTTCAGCAGCCAAGGAGGAGACCATCTCCAAGGCCACCCTGGATGATTACATTGCTCAGCAAATACGAGCTCACCAGGCAAACGAAGCGGCTGAGCAGATCGTTAAGACTGGACAACCCTATCCAGGCTGGTATGACCAAATAAGGTACCCGCCGGGATATACGATCCTTAAATTTCATGTATATAAAAGGACGGAGAATCCGCATCAGCACGTTGCTCAATTCAGGGCTCTATATGGCAACACTGGAGGTGATGATAAACTTCTGCTCCGCCAGTTTGTTAGTAGCTTGTCGGAAATGGCGTTCGAGTGGTATTCTGAACTTCCAAATGACTCTGTCAAGAAATTTGCAGAGATGGAGCTACTATCCACCCAGCGTTTCGCGAGTGCTAGTGAACGCACCCCAATAACGGTATTGATCAATGTCAGGGTGAAGCCAGGCGAGACATGGGTTCAATACGCAATACGATGGCGGAATCTGTGGTCAAAGTGCGAACAGCGCATAGAGGAAGTTCCAGCCGTAGGCATGTTCGTAGGAACCCTCGACCCTCAGACAACCATTTCTCAATTCATGATGTTCTTCAAGCCGACCACTTTCTAGGCCTTGATCGACAAGCTGGCCCAAATGGACCAGATGGGCTGTAGACCGCTCTCTTTGTTAGTGTATATGCCCTAGGGCCATTATTGTATCATACTAGATTGTATATTACTTAATGGAAGCTTGGGATATTCATAGTTGTATATACAGTCTTGCTAAAAATGGTAGTATGCTACTTGGTTTGTGTCTACTTTAATATGTGCATATGTTTCTTGTAACGTATCAATTATACAAATTAGTAGAGCCCATAGGTTCTTTGCTTGATTACCAGCGTTGTGATGGCAGTCACACTAGTGGGGGCTGGGTAGTCTATAAGCAACATCCTATACATGTCCCTAGTCGTAGGATTATCGAGACAGGGCATCGATATTCCAGAGTAGACTGGTGTGTACGCTTCTCATCCCAGTTGGGGAGATGGTCTGTCCCATAGCCATCAGTACGTCATAATAGAGATAGTATACAGGTGCTCGTTAGGTTACGGGTACACCGGACAGGACTCGCAGGGGAACTGATTGGTTGGTATTATACCCGTCGTCAGTTAACAGTTTCCAAATGACATGAGTACAGCATAGTCCGCAGACTTGACACTGCTACTTAGCCTCGAGTGTGTCCCACTGTTCTTAGATTGCTACCCTACCACGGCTCAAAGGAGTCGTGCAAACAGGTAGCAGTTGGGTGCAGTCCCGAGCACTTGGAGACAGTAGTGGTTAGATAGGATTCATCTCTCCCGGTATTGGGAGATGATATCGCGCTGTGTCAGAGAGCCATTACGCAAAGTCCCTGGCCAGGGCAAGCGAGATATACCGGTAGGTTCCAGTAGCTTCTCAGGGTGTAATGGGCTTCGCTCCGACACGACTTATATAGCTATTAGGGGACTAACGCTTGCCGCCCCCTAGGCTTGATATGCGATAGTCTTAGACGAACAGACCGGACTGTACGGAGATTGTCACATCAGGCTCAGTGGGAGTTCGGATGATTTTCCTCATCGGCCTTCTTATCGACATCTACCTGGGGACCGTTACGTACAGCTAGTGCCGCTTGCGGTCTGTGGTTAAACCCACTGCCAGCGTAGTGTCGAGTCTTTAGAGTCCCACACAGAGAGTTTCCCTGCTCCAGGCGAAACGATATAGAGGTCGTATGGTTTTACGACAAGGGTTCGGACGCGTACGTGTGTTTACGCACGTACGTCTTTTCGGACAGTTTTTACTAGCCGGCTTTGGTTTAAGCCAGATTCTAGTATCGGATTATTGGATTTATACAGTCTAAAGTATTTCCGTGTTTTCACGGATTGGAGGGGCATTCTCGTAATTTGTCGGGAAGCTTCTAGAAGAGTGGTGACTAAGGGGTTAAGGTGGCATTGCATTAAATGAGATTAGTGACTCATTTGTGTGATTCATCCATGTCATTAATGCATCATAAATGCTTAATGACTCATGGTGATGAATCACTCATAGATATTTATGAAGCATGGTTGTTAATTCAATTATTTCATTTTTGGATAAATAATAATGCTTCATATATATTATGATAACATCATTATCTCATTTCATTCTCATCTTCACCTTCTCTCTCCTCAAGCTCACTCTCTCTTCAAACCCTAACCCTAGCCTCTCATGTGTTGAGATCAAGGGTTAGCTAGACTAATACTTCCATAACCTCACTCTATATCCCCTAGGTAGCTTAGATTAGCACTTTAAGAAACCTACTTATCTCAAGTTTGAGATTAATCTTGGCGTAGGAGCTTTCGGGTGGATCGTCTTTGATTCGAGGAGGCCGTTGAGGTGCCGATGTTCTAAGGAGCCTACGAGGAGTGGAGGACCGCGATGAAGACCCGAAGGACTAGTATCGTGAGGTATAACTTCGTATCCAAGTAGTTAAACCTCTAATAGCTTGTTAGCAATGGTTTAGAAACGATTCATGCGCTCAAGTCCGTGTTACGAAGCTTTGATAATCGTTTTTCATATATTCCGCCTCCCCGCAAGTTCGTGGGGTGCGTGACATGGACTTACAGTGGTATCAGAGCCAACTAAACCATTACTAGCTTGTTAGCAACTGATTAGAAGTTCGATCGACGGAAAACACGAAAACAAAAAACCGAAAATCCTAAGTTTCTGTTAATTTTAAACGTGTCTGAAAAAATATTTGACATACCTTAAAATTCACAGCAGGGAAAATAATGAATACTGGGAAAATACGAGCAAGTGAATCGGTAAAACGGCCGCGGATCCGCGGCAATAGAGTGCTTCTGCCGCGGATCCGCCGCCGAGTCAACGCCGCGTTGACTCGGAGTTTCACAGTAATTCATAATTTTTTGTTTTTTGTCTTCCTGTATGTTCTGTTTCTACCCAAGTTACTTCAGTACAGGTTTGCTTTTGGGGTAGACACGGAATATGGTATTCGATCGATGTTCTAAGATATTTGCTAATTGTGTTTTTATCTGTAATTTTTAATGTGTTCGTAAACCTCCCCTAACTGCTAGTATGTCGGTTGGCAGGGGGTTGCACATTTCTGAAATGTTTACTGTTTGTGTATATGAACTGTGTTGGACTGTTGTGATGATTAGCCGGAGTTTGAGATGGGTTTAATATTCATTCATTCAATGTAAATGTAATTTGATGTAATAATCTTTTGCGGGGCACATCCAGGTTGCGGTTGTAGCCACCGTTGTATTATTTCTTTTTACTGTTTTTGCTCCTAGGATAGACCCAAGGTGGGGTACACAAACTATCGGGTACATCAAAGTGTTTAGTGGCCTACTCACGTTGTTGAGGAAGACCACTTCACTTCGGGTACTTGATGGGTAGTTTGCCGTACCCGTAGGGGTCTAGGATGGGGTAATGGCTATTCATCACAATTGTGTAATCCGTCTTTTATTGCAGGCTCAAAGAAAATGCGGATTGCTAATAAATCCAATAAAGTTCATCTGTGATCTGGAATGCTTATTATTGCGTCTGACGAATGTACAATATCTATATATGATAGCTATTAGACGTCACTTATGTTTTACACCCGCGCTAGCCCAGCCCCCGCTCTATCGTTAGTTAAGTAACCTAACGGGTGATGACGGGACCCAGTGGCGAATGCGGATGGCATAAGAGGACGTGGTATTTTCGTTGTTTTCTGCAATGATAGGATAAAAGATGGGACGCATTATTATAATGCAAAGAAAATAAAGCAAAGTTTAATCGTTGGAACAAATTTAAAAGAAACCACTCGGTTATTTTAAAAGATCAGATTTTTTAATTGCGGAGCTTTAACCACTCCTTTTAAAAAGTATCAGATTCCTTTGATTATATCAAGTTCACTACGTTCACGGTTTTGCCAAAACCATTCGTAGCCCTCCGTCATTTGATTTGGATATTCAGTAGTATTCAAGCTATGCATTTGACCAACGCCAGGGCATAGTATTTGGTAGCTGCTGGGGTATTTCATTTGTTTGCATAGATAGATGTGTTAGTTTGGGACAGTCGTATTATCATTTGGCCAACGTCAGGGATATGTACGGATGGGTTCAAATTAACTAGGACAATGATGGGTAGAACTTGACATGTGACTTATGACATTTTGACCAACGCCAAGGTCATAAGAGCATGGGGCAAAAATCTATATCGGGAATTTCTAAAGAAACTGAAATTTGCAGAAAGAAGCATACCATTTTGGAGTTTGATGAATGTTGGTAGGATTCCTTCAACATTATCATACGATGATATTTTGGATCCCGGTCCTACTGTGAGAATATACTACTTATCAGGAGATTCGTCACTTAACGATCAATGCTATAAACCAAGTAGGTGCCTAGAAAGGTGTCAGCGGGGTTACGCCCCCACAGAAAAAGGTTATTTAATTAAGGAACTTCGCGAAAGCGTTGGAAAACCTCCCTCGAAGTATCGACACTGGCCTGGCCGAACGGTTAAGCAAGTATTATACGGTGAGAATAGTCCTGGCTAATTCTTCTTTTATGGTTTGAAGAAGGATTCGAGAAACAGTGGGAGCCATCATGTTTAGATAAATTGAAAACCACTCTAAACTTGCAAGAGCATCATGCTAATAGTATTTTCTTCTCTCTCTTAAATTGCAGCGACCTTGTGACCACACATAGGTTACATCTAGATAATAATTTGACTGAATCTTACTTATATGAATGGCAAAAGTCTGTCCAGATGTCCATTGCCTATGACAAGCTGGACCACCCTATTACTACTCAAGATCCCGCTGTCCCAGGTCCAGTTTCCACTGTCGCGGATATGGATATCCGTCAGACAAGGGAAAAAGATAAAGCGAAAGCTGAGTGCCTCGTGTTAGCTTCAGTTGATGGTGTATACCAGAAGCAGCACGAAAAGATGGACTTAGTTTCCATCTTTCTCCATAACAAAGATTTATATGGAGAGCAATCTCATATCGCAAGATATGAGACCTCGAACGAATTAATTCAAGCAAGGTTGGCTGACGGGCCATCTGTAGGGGACAACGTCCCTACAATGACTAGCTATATTGATGAGCTCCAGGACCTGGAGACCGCGTTGGGAAACGAGTCAGATACTGACTTGATTCTACCTTCTCTGCCTCCTACCCTAAAGGAAACCAGGGAAACAGAAGGAAAGAGAACGACAAAAGTTTCGGGACTGGATATAGTAAAAGAGGGACGTTCCTATTGTTACAGGAATGAACATTGGCAGAATGATTGCAGGGCTAGCAAAGCCAGTAGCCAAGATTTGAAGCATGTTGTGGCTTCAGCCTCAAGTGTGTTTGTTATTGAGAACTGTTTGTCAATTAACTCTACTTCCTGGGTATTAGATACCGAAGCAGGATCTCATATCTGTAATTCAATACATGCTTTGAGAAACTGTAGAGTTATAAAGGTAGGTGATTGGTCTCTCAGAGTTGCAAACGGAATTAGCGTGGACGCTGAATCCGTGGGAGAATATCGCCTAGATTTGACAAGTGGGCATATATTGATTCTACGTAACTGTTTGTATGTACCTAGTATTACATGTAATATCATATCAGTGTCCTCACTTTCGAGAGAGGGATATGATTTTACATTTATAAGCGATGTAGTTAACATCCACCTAAATCAAGTTATGATTGGGTCCGGTACATTAGATAATGGTATATACGTATTAAGTCAAGCTCAGGTTTTCAATATCCAGAACACACTTAAAAGAAAGTCTCCAGAAATAAATCAGGCTTTCTTATGGCATTGTAGACTAGGTCACATCAATGAGAGAAGGTTGACTAAGTTACATAGAGAAGGATATTTGAATCCGTTCGAATATCAATCTTATGCTACTTGTGAATCTTGTCTCAAAGGAAAGATGACAAAGACTCCGTTCACTGGACATGGAGTAAGAGCAAGCGAGCTCTTAGGACAAGTACACAGTGACGTGTGCGGTCCAATGTCTACACATGCGCGAGGTGGTTATTCCTACTTCATTACTTTTACGGATGATTTCTCTAGGTATGGATATGTCTTCTTAATGAAGCATAAATCCGAGGCTTTTGAGAAATTCCAAGAATACAAGAATGAAGTGGAAAAACAAACAGGCAAGAGTATAAAGTCACTGAGATCTGATCGAGGTGGTGAATACTTAAGTGCCGAGTTCCTGGATTACTTAAAAGAGAATGGAATTCTCTCTCAGCTTACTCCTCCATACACGCCACAATATAACGGTGTATCGGAAAGGAGGAATCGAACCCTATTGGATATGGTTCGTTCCATGATGAGTAACGCTGAGTTACCGCGATCATTCTGGGGATATGCGCTAGAATCAGCGGCATATCTTCTGAACAGGGTTCCTACCAAGACAGTGCCTACCACTCCATATCAGATGTGGAGTGGGAAAAACCCTATCTTCAGTATCTGAAGATTTGGGGATGTCCGGTTTTTGTTAAAAAACAGCATGCGGACAAGCTCGAGGCACGATCAGTACAGTGTAAGTTTGTGGGATATCCAAAGAACTCCAAGGGATATCTATTCTATTACGCAGAGGAACAAAAGGTTTTTGTTTCTCGTAATGCCCAATTTTTAGAACAGCAAGTTTTAGAAAAGGATACAAGTGGGAGCGAAATAGAACTGGAAGAAATTCCAGAACCACAGGTTATTACTGAAAGCTTGGAAAAACCAGAAGGTTCGGAAGAACAGAACATCCCGACGCCACTCCGCAGGAGTAATAGGCAATCTCATCCGTCCGAGAGATACTACGGTTTTCTCATAGACGGGGATATAGAGGATTGCACTATTGACTATGATGAGCCTACTAGCTTCCAGCAAGCCATTCAGAGCGGTGACTCGGTAAAATGGCCGGATGCAATGCGGACCGAAACGGAGTCCATGTACACTAACAAAGTATGGACTTTGGACATTACTCCAGATGGGGTAAAACCCGTAGGATGCAAATGGATCTTCAAAAAGAAGATTGGTGTAGATAGACAGGTTGAAACCTATAAGGCTAGACTTCTTGCAAAGGGTTTCCGTCAAAGACCTGGTTTGGACTATGACGAAACCTTTTCTCCAGTAGCTATGCTTAAATCTATTCGGGTCCTTCTTGCTATTGCTTCCTTCCACGATTATGAGATCTGGCAGATGGACGTAAAGACGGCCTTTCTAAATGGTAATTTGGAAGAAAGCGTCTATATGGATCAGCCAGAGGGATTCATTCAAAGTGGGAGCAGTGGTAAAGTATGCAAGCTGCTTAAGTCCATTTATGGACTAAAGCAGGCATCGCGGAGTTGGAACATCTGTTTTGATGATGCTGTCAAAGAATTTGACTTTGTCAAAAATCCAGATGAACCATGCATATACAGTAAGATTGTAGGGAGAGCTGTAGTATTCCTCGTCTTGTACGTGGACGACATTCTCCTAATGGGAAATGATATTCCTATGTTACAGTCAGTCAAAAGATTCTTGTCACATAAATTCTCCATGAAAGACCTGGGTGATGCCACCTACATTCTGGGAATCCGGATCTATCGTGATAGATCAAAGAGGATGTTGGGACTTTCACAGTCCAGGTACATAGACACCATAGTGAAGAGATTCAGTATGGATGATTCTAAGCGCGGTAACCTACCGGCTTGTCTCGGAATCACCCTCTCCAAAGAGATGTCTCCCAAGACTGATTTGGAAAGGGATCGCATGTCGATTATACCCTACGCTTCTGCGGTAGGCTCTATAACGTATGCGATGTTATGTACCAGACCAGATGTAGCATACGCATTGAGCGTTGTAAGCCGGTATCAGGCAAACCCAGGGGAGAAGCACTCGATAGCAGTAAAGAACATTCTCAAGTACCTGAGAAGGACTAAGGAGATGTTCTTGGTGTATGGTGGAAAAGACCTCCAGATGGAGGCCTTTGCCGACTCCGGCTTCCAGAGTGACAAAGATGACTCTAAATCCATGTCGGGTTATGTCTTTACCCTCAATGGAGGGGCGGTCTGTTGGAAGAGTTCCAAGCAGGAGACTGTTGTTGACTCAATAATGGAAGCGGAGTACATAGCAGCTTGCGATGCCGCAAAAGAAGCTGTCTGGATGAAGAAGTTCCTCACAGAACTTCAGGTGGTTCCTTCCAGTGTTGGTCCAATACCTCTGTATTGTGACAACAACGGCGCTATAGATTTAGCGAAGGAACCCAGGTCCCATCAGAAATCCAGACACATCTTAAGGCGGTATCACCTGATCAGGGAGATCGTAGATCGCCGGGAGATCAAGGTGAAAAGAGTAGAGACAGAGAATAACATTGCTGATCCATTAACAAAGGCCCTTCCTCAGACGCAGTTCGAGAGGCTATTCGAGATGATAGGTCTACGATATGCCAGCTCATGGCCCTAGTTCAAGTGGGAGATTGTTAGTGTATATGCCCTAGGGGACATTATTGTATCATACTAGATTGTATATTACTTAATGGAAGCTTGGGATATTCACAGTTGTATATACAGTCTTGCTAAAATTGGTAGTATGCTACTTAGTTTGTGTCTACTTTAATATGTGCATATGTTTCTTGTAACGTATCAATTATACATATTAGTAGAGCCCATAGGTTCTTTGCTTGATTACCTGCGTTGTGATGGTAGTCAGACTAGTGGGGGCTGGGTAGTCTATAAGCCACATCCTATACATGTCCCTAGTCGTAGGATTATCGAGACAGGGCATCGATATTCCAGAGTAGGCTGGTGTGTACGCTTCTCATCCCAGTTGGGGAGATGGTCTGTCCCATAGCCATCAGTACGTCGTACTAGAGATAGTATACAAGTGCTCGTTAGGTTACGGGTACACCGGACAGGACTCGCAGGGGAACTGATTGGTTGGTATTATACCCGTCGTCAGTTAACAGTTCCCAGATGACATGAGTACAGCATAGTCCGCAGACTTGACACTGCTACTTCGCCTCGAGTGTGTCCCACTGTTCTTAGATTGCTACCCTACCACAGCTCAGAGGAGTCGTGCAAACAGGTAGCAGTTGGGTGCAGTCCCGAGCACTTGGAGGCAGTAGTGGTTAGATAGGATTCGTCTCTCCCGGTATTGGGAGATGATATCACGTTGTGTCAGAGAGCCATTACGCAAAGTCCCTGGCCAGGGCAAGCGAGATATACTGGTAGGTTCCAGTAGCTTCTCAGGGTGTAATGGGTTTCGCTCCGACACGACTTATACAGCTATTAGGGGACTGACGCTTGCCGCCCCTAGGCTTGATATGCGATAGTCTTAGACGAACAGACCGGACTGTACGGAGATTGTCACATCAGGCTCAGTGGAAGTTCGGATGATTTTCCTCATCGGCCTTCTTATCGACATCTACCTGGGGACCGTTACGTACAGCTAGTGCCACTTGCGGTCTGTGGTTAAACCCACTGCCAGCGTAGTGTCGAGTCTTTAGAGTCCCACACAGAGAGTTTCCCTGCTCCAGGCGAAACGATATAGAGGTTTTATGGTTTTACGACAAGGGTTCGGACGCGTACGTGTGTTTACGCACGTACGTCTTTTCGAACAGTTTTTACTAGCCGGCTTTGGTTCAAGCCAGATTCTAGTATCGGATTATTAGATTTATACAGTCTAAAGTTTTTCCGTGTTTTCACGGATTGGAGGGGCATTCTCGTAATTTGTCGGGAAGTTTCTAGAAGAATGGTGACTAAGGGGTTAAGGTGGCATTGCATTAAATGAGATTAGTGACTCATTTGTGTGATTCATCCATGTCATTAATGCATCATAAATGCTTAATGACTCATGGTGATGAATCACTCATAGATATTTATGAAGCATGGTTGTTAATTCAATTATTTCATTTTTAGATAAATAATAATGCTTCATATATATTATGATAACATCATTATCTCATTTCATTCTCATCTTCACCTTCTCTCTCCTCAAGCTCACTCTCTCTTCAAACCCTAACCCTAGCCTTTCATGTGTTGAGATCAAGGGTTAGCTAGACTAATACTTCCATAACCTCACTCTATATCCCCTAGGTAGCTTAGATTAGCAGTTTAAGCAACATAGTTATCTCAAGTTTGAGATTAATCTTGGCGTAGGAGCTTTCGGGTGGATCGTCTTTGATTCGAGGAGGCCGTTGAGGTGTCGATGTTCCAACGAGCCTACGAGGAGTGGAGGACCGCGATGAAGACCCGAAGGACTAGTATCGTGAGATATAACTTCGTATCCAAGTAGTTAAACCTCTAATAGCTTGTTAGCAACGGTTTAGAAACGATTCATGCGCTCAAGTCCGTGTTACGAAGCTTTGATAATCGTTTTTCATATATTCCGCCTCCCCGCAAGTTCGTGGGGTGCGTGACATAGACTTACACTCTTCAAAGACGGAGCTTCGAAATGAAAAAGGGAAAGGAAAAGCAACTTTCGTCGCCAATGCTCAACAACAGCCGAGCAACTTAAAGCCGGTTGTTCGCCAAAACAACATGCGTCAACGCCCATCCCTCGAGGAAAGACTAGGACGTCCTTACTCGTTTCCCCAGGATAAAACGAGGAGACTGTTCGAGCTGGCAGTGCGCAACAGACTTATCAATCTGCCGGATCCAAAACGTCCGTTGCAGCCAGGCGATGTCAACAATCCTAATTACTGCCCTTACCACCAAGAAGTAAGCCATCCAATCGAAGATTGCTTCATCTTTAAAGGCTGTATTGAGGACCGATACTAACAAGGCTAGTTTCCATTATCCGAAAATTGGAAGGTGAACCCGCCACAGCCTCATGCCCCTAAAAAGGTGGACATGCCGGGGGCATCGTGCTCATTCATAAAGAAAGCCCCACGGACCGAAATGTCCTAAAACTAACATCGGACCGAAACGTCCTTAAAACTAACAATGGACCGAAATTTCCTAAAACTAATATCGGACCGAAACGTCCTTAAAACTAACAACGGACCACTATGTCCTAAAACTGGCGTCGAACCGAAACGTCCTTAAACTAACGATAGACCGCTATATCCTAAAACTGGCTGTTGACCGAGACATCGATAAACTACTGTGGACTGTAACATCCCAAGGCTGACACAAAAAAGATAAAATATATAAAAAAAACGGTATGTCCATAAGCAAAATGGACACGGATGAAAATTCAAAGGGGCTCCGTGAGTAAAAACGGCAGGGCTACCGGCGAGTTTTTGTGAAAACCCGAAAGGGCGCAACCTCGTTAAAAGCCACTTGTAAGGTCCTCTCGACCTTGTGAGGAGAAAACACCTGCGTGAGATCATTACGACGCACAAGGGAGAAACACACTTAGGAATCCTCACGATTCCTAAGGAGAAATTACACTTACGAGGTCCTCACGACTCGTAAGGAGAACCCTCTTATGAGACCCTCGCGGCTTATAAGATTCAAAAGCCTTAAGCTATAGGGATCTGAATCTGTTCTTAAGCCATCACAATCTCCAGCATTTCCCTACAAGTGGTTCAATATTGACCCTTATATACAATCCACGGGCGCGAAACATTTCCCTAACAAAGTCCCATCCTTGACTAGGGATATGTTTGTACAGTGAACAGCCCTTGTAAGTCCTCTCGACTTATAAGGAGAAAGCACTCTTGTAAGATCCTTACGACTTATAAGAGACCACACACTTAGGAATCCTTACGATTCCTAAGGAGACAACGCACCTACGAGATCCTCACGACTTGTAGGGAGAAATACCTTTATGAGACCCTTACGATTCATGAAGTCAAAAGCCTTAGTCAACAGGATCTTAACCCTGTTTGCTAAGCCGGCTTTTTTCGACATCGACAGAGGCAAATGATGATTCGCTCCAGGAAATATCCCAGTTGTAGCGGTGCTGATGCTAAAATCGGTGTCTAATTCCAAGCTTGCAGCGAAAAGCCAACGAGCCACACATGCATACGAAATAGCCGAAATGATGGGGCAGCTTGCAACAAAATCAGCAAGTAAAATATATGTATATGAAATAGCCGAAATGATGGGGCAACTTGCAACAAAATCAACAAGTAAAATATATGCATATGAAAGCAGCGAGTAAAAATAAAACAAAAAATAGCCGAAATGATTGGGCACCGCGAAAAATAGCCGAAATGATTGGGCAATCGCGACTTTCGCGATATAAAATCTGAAATGATAGAGTATCGTGGAAAGACAACAAAAATACATATGAAATAAAAAATTTTGCCCTACTGGTAAGATCACATCGATCCCTATATATAATCCAGGGGCACAAACAAAAAGGGAATCACACCTCCCCCCAGGTCCATCCGAAATAGAGCCAAGTCTCGACGGTTCACAGACAACCTAGAGACCACCTCAACATTCGTCTCGTTACAGCAGACGCAACGTCAACAAAACGGAGTGACGGCAAAATCCCAACTCCACCTCAGCATTCGTCTCATCACACCAGACGCAATGTCAACGACGGCATTCCTTCGCAATCTAGCAGGATGCAGATGCAACGTTAACGAAAGACCTCATGGTCGAAACAAAGCGGAGTGACGGCAAAATCCCAACTCCACCTCAGCATTCGTCTCGTTACACCAGATGCAATGTCAACAACAGCGTTCCTTCGCATTCCAGCGGGATGCAGATGCAACGTCAACGAAAGACCTCACGGTCGAAACAAAGCGGGGTGATGGCAAAATCCCAGCTCCACCTCAGCATTCGTCTCGATGCAGCAGACAAGATGTCACTACAGCGTCCTTCCTCCAACAGGATTCGGAGACGCCAAAGCAAATGAAGCGAAGGCCAAATTCCTAGCTTCAGGGTCTTGACGGCAACTTATATTAAACCTGAAAGACTATCGGAGATCATCCCACACAAGCGCGGAGTGGTTACCACCTCGACGTTCGTCTCGATACAGCAGACGAGATGTCACTACAGCGTCCTTCCTCCAACAGGATTCGGACACGCCAAAACAACAAAGCGAAGGCAAAATTCCTAGCTTCACGGTCTTGATGGCAACTCATATAAAACCTAAAAGACTATCGTAGAATATCCCACACCAGCGCGGAGTGGTCACCACCTCGAAGTTCGTCTCGATACTGCAGATGAGATGTCACTACAGCGTTCTTCCTCTAACAGGATTCGGACATGCCAAAACAACAAAGCGAAGGCAAAATTCCTTGCTTCAGGGTCTTGACGGCAACTCATATAAAACCTGAAAGACTATAGGAGATCATCCCACACCAGTGCGGAGTGGTCACCACCTCGACGTTCGTCTCGATACAGAAGACGAGATGTTACTACAGCGTCCTTCCTCCAACAGGATTCGGACGCACCAAAACAACAAAGCGAAGGCAAAATTCCTAGCTTCAGGGTCTTGACGGCAACTCATATAAAACCTGAAAGACTATCAGAGATCATCCCACACCAGCGCGGAGTGGTCACAATCTCGATGTTCGTTTCGATACAGCAAATGAGATGTCACTACAGCATCCTTTCTCCAACAGGATTCGGATGCGCCAAAACAACAAAGCGAAGGCAAAATTCCTAGCTTCAGGGTCTTGACGGCAACTCATATAAAACCTGAAAGACTATCGGAGATCATCCCACGCCAGCGCGGAGTGGTCACCATCTCGATGTTCGTCTCGATACAGCAAACGAGATGTCACCACAGCGTTCTTCCTCCAGCAGGATTCAGACGCGACAATCAAAGAACGGAGCTTCAGCAAAATCCCTAGTTCGAAAGCTCGACGGTTCACCAACAACCTAGAGACAACCGCGACATTCGTCTCGATACAGCAAACGCAATGCCAACAAACGAAGCGAAGGCCAAATTCCTAGCTTCAGGGTCTTGACGGTAACTCATATAAAACCTGAAAGACTATCGGAGATCATCCCACACCAGCGCGGAGTGGTCACCACCTCGACGTTCGTCTCGATACAGCAGACGAGACGTCACCACAGCGTTCTTCCTCCAACAGGATTCAGACGCGACAATCAAACAACGGAGCCATGAAAAAATCCCTAGTTCCAAAGCTCAACGGTTCACCAACAACCTAGAGACAACCGCGACATTCGTCTCGATACAGCAGACGCAATGCCAGCAAATGAAGCAAAGGCTAAATTCCTTGCTTCAGGGTCTTGACGGCAACTCAAATAAAACCTGAAAGACTATCGAAGATGATCCCACACCAGTGCGGAGTGGTTATGACTCATCGGGGCTCCCCAAAATGAGCCTAACCTCAAGTAAAAAGCGGCAAGGAAAAATTCCTAATTCTTGCTCTTCCGACGGTCAAACTGCCTAGGAGGATTGCTTGAAGACATCTTGTCCAGCCCCCGAAGGGATCAGAGACACGACAGTCGCAAGGCTACTCGAACAGCAAGATTGCCTATCAATGAATACATCAGCCAACGCGATGGTACGACGGACAAAACCCTAGTACCACAGACCCTAACGGACCTCTGTCGTAAAGAGCAGAGGTTAACTATGACGTTAGAACATTCTTTCGAAAACTGCTCGATTCGTTTTGACTCATGAGGAAATTAGTGTCTATGCGAGAACTTCTCGAATCGTCTCGACTCATAAGGAAAAGCCTTAGGCAGGAGGGATTAAAAAACCTGTTTCCTAAGCACTGGGGCCCTGCAAGTCGGTCAAAAATGGACTCTTGCATACTATTCACGGGCCACACTCTCCAAAATCGAATCTCGATAAGGAGGGAAACAACCACTTACGAGTCCTCTCGACTTGTAAGAGGGAAAATTCTCTTGTGAGATCCTTACGACTTATAAGAGAAAAACACACTTAGGAATCCTCACGATTCCTAAGGAGAAAATACACCTACAAGATCCTCTCGACTCGTAGGGAGAAAAGTCTTTATGAGACCCTCACGGCTCATGAAGTTGAAAAGCCTTAGGCAACAGATCTGAACCTGCTTCCTAAACATCGCTACCTCTCGAAGAATTCAAAACGGAATGCTCTCTCTATCATCTGCAGGCTACGCTTACTATAGTGACATGTCAATAACAAAGAAAAGAAGAAAGCAAGAAATGACGCAAGATAGTACGAAAGAAGTGTATCTTTTATTCATAAATTCAATTGAGTACAATTTACATCATATGAAAGGATAAAAAAAGCGGGGATACATTTTATTCAAAAGTTACAAGTGGTGCAAAAACAACTATTGGGAGGGAAGCGTTTTCTGTAGACCAATCAGCCGCTCGCGCACTCCCCTCAGCCTCTTCTCACGGTCAGCTGCCGCGACCAACTCTGCTTCAACCTGAGCTCGTTGCTGCAAATAGGATGAAAGTTGCTCTTCGACGACCCGCTGAGCTACCCTACGATTCTGTGCATCTCGCTTGATGAGGTCGAGCTTCCGCCTCAGCGTCAACCCGTCAGAAATACATCGTAGAAGGCTTTTGAAGATAACTTTCAGCTGTGCAGTATTTGCGTCAACTTGAGCATGCAATCGAGCAGATTCGCTTGAAGCTTCTTCGCACTCTTTACGCTTTAAGGCCGCTTCCTGTTCAAGATGGTGGAAGTAGAGAGTGCTCTCCTCGACCCACGTAGCCTGTTGAGAGTTCATAGCCAGGACCTCGGGAGCAGGACATCCGACCTCGAGCTCATGCAGACAAGCCTCAATTTCCCTACAGTAATTAACCCAAGACTCAACGACGCCCTCGCTGTGAAAGTGCACGAGCGTCGCCAGCATGGGATTAACCTTAGCAGCAAAATCTGCAGCAAGGGCAGGAGTCTCCGCGTCAAGCTCCTTGAGATGATCACTTAGCATACGCAGACTATTCACAGCGCCTTTTGAAGATAGACGTCTAGAAAAGGGGCCCGCTGGCATTATGACTTGAGACTCAAACGGAGCTGAAGTCGGTGTCACAGCTACAAAGCAAATCACAGTCAAATAACGGTTCAAGAAATAAGGGAGGTTCATGAACAACGGAGTTTACTATACCGGCTGCAGCAGGTGGCAAGACCAGGAGTACCGGCGGTGCAACTGTTCTTTCATCTCCTCCTCCGATCTATAGGGCTGCAATTAAAACAAAGAAGAATTAGAAACGATTTGACTGCCCGTAAAAGAGAAGAAAAGACGTTAGCTAAAGGCTGTACTCACCAGAGCAACTAGAAGAGGCAATCTCTGACTGAAAGGAGAAGTGTGGGTGTGGCACCTGATACAGGTGATCAAAAAGGACTCCTGCAAGGATGTAGTAATGCGATATCAGTGCATAAAGTATATTGCCCACAATGAAACCTATGGGTCACAAGTCCGTACCTTCCAGCATTTGAGAGGATACGAGAGAAGGCAAAGGGGCGGCCACCGTCAAAGTAGCAACTAGCGATACTTCCTCGGGTGGCACAATCTCAACGCTCGCCACGCCTGCATTAGAAGCGAAAGAGATATTGTCAGGAGAGATCGAAAGGGATTGCAAAACGAAAAGGAAAGCAATAACCCAAAATCTACCTGGTAGGCAGCCGGTCGAGACCGCAACAAAGGCATCACTGGATGCAGCGACTGCCTCACCCTACTCCAACGGAATGGCCTCGCCTCCCGTCGCCTCATCCCCTGACTCTACGAGAGCCGTCATAACGCTTGCGACGCCAGGAGATGGCAGAGAACCGCAGGCGGAAAGAATGGCGATTGGGGCAGTGCCAGACTCCTAAGAAAGAGTGGCTACCTCAGGCTCGACGATTGCAGCCATCTCGCCTACCGCTACCTCATTCTCGGCGATTGCAGCCACCTCACCTACCGCTACCTCGGGCTCGGCGATTGCAGCCACCTCACCTACCGCTACCTCATCAAGACTCGGCCCTGCAGGATAGGATATATGAAAATCTGAAATTTAAAACTTTGACAAAAAGAATCCAATGTCACGTTACCTTGGGTCAGTTTTTCAACTGCTTCCCAAGCTGCACGTGCTGCCTGTCTGTGGGCGGTAGACAAGGCAGCCGAAACATCCTCTAAAAGAGAAGTGGCAGGGGTAGCAGCGCTTGAACCTGCACCCGCGGCCAAGGCAGCATTACGCTCCCTTGCCGCATTCTACGCTTCCTTTCTGCCCGGGCCGTGAGGGCAGATCTTCTCAAGACCTCCGTCAACGGGACGTCATCGTCCGCGCCAATAGTTACCTCTGGAGCCGTTATAGCATCCGTCATCGGTCGTTTGAGTAAAGCCTCTTTCGGCAGTGCTGAGGAGGCCGGGACTTCGATGGCTGGCCCTGGAAGTATCTCCGCATCACCCTGCGGGATTGGCATTGTAGTCCCTGCGATAAGATAAGAAGGGGTCAGATTGTCCATAAGAAAGGTGAATGAAGGCGCAATGAGCCGAAATATACCAACGCCCAGCGAAGCGCGAATCCTCTTCTCCTCCTCGAAAGTCTTGAGGGAAGCCGCTAGAGCCTCTTCAGTGGAAATGCCTATTGAAGATGAGGTGTTAGTCAAGGCATGATAATAGAAAAATATGTAACAGCAAAAAAGATGCAACTAAAGATTACCTGACTCAGCAAGGATGATCATTCCTGCTTTGTGGCTTACTTATCGTACAGAAGCTGCAATAGCAGCCTCCAGATCCGTATCATCCGGCGCTACGAATAGGCCCTCGTTGGTCCCATATTCGCCCAAGCCCTCACTATAAGGAGCATGGGGCTCCTGACCAAATACAACATCGGCAGAGAGAATCGACTTCTTCTTCCTCTTCTGGGAGCGAGCGTCAGTCGCCGCTAGCACAAGCTTACGCTTGGTGGGCACCTTGGGACGACGTGTCCCGATATCTGAACCCACGCCAGACTCGGGAGACGCTATGGTCACCGCTTTCACTGGAGCATGGGGTATCAGCAGCTCAGGCCTGTCATGCGGGACTTCGATCGCGGCAACTTCTCTTAAGGGAGGTTGGACAATGGTCCGTCGCTTCAGAAGGACGTTTGGATCACCGGCAGGGGGTGCATCCTTACGATCAAGCAACAATCTCTTTTCTTCCCTGATGACGGCACCCATTACGGGTTGATACCATGCCACATATACGTTTAGGGCCCTAGGAACACAGCTTGGTTCACTAATAAAGAAATTGGACCCTGTGTTTAGGCGCATGAAGTGGTGTAAAGCGCTCCGGATACCCTCCTCGGTATAAACTGGTTCCACCAGGAATGCCTCGAGCGGGACGCCCTGATTATAACTTGATTGCTGAGCAAAACGGTGGGGATTGTATCTCATGAACAGAGCCGAATCGTTCTGCCTGAACACCAAATACCCCGGCCTGATGGAATATAGATGGAGAATTTCCCGAGCTTTCAGGGTAGAAGCTCCATCCTTAAAAGTGTCCCGCAACGGCTGCACCGTCTTAGCAGACTCCTTACCAATGGTCATGACCTTATCAACAAAGGTCATGCCGTCCCCGACGGTACGTAGGTGAAGGATTACACCTCGAGCCTCTCGCTGACTTGGCTCCACAATGGAAGCGTTGACCAGCCGCATGATTCGGGGAAAATTGCAAGTTTCATAGAAATGAGGCTGCTTGTGCATTCCAAAGGCACCGAGCACATGCAATTCAAGCCATAAGGTAAAATAATGCATCGAGAAGTACACGGGCTGCACCCTCGGCTGAGCGGTATCGGCCGCCAAACTAAGGCCGTGATGCAAATAAGCCAGCCCGGCAATACCAACGGCAACTTGTCTCCCTTCAACCATCCGATGAGCTGGGTAGAAGACTGACGGCCTCATGTAGCGAGGGTGCATGGGAAGCGCGAACCAGCTTAACTACAAACCAAGGAACCATAGAAAGAATGCTTCCTCATCAATGCCCGGAGCAGCAATTTCTGAAAAAAGGACGATCGCGACATTTAGAAGAAAGAATCCCTTTTGGTCAGCTTCCAGTATTGGTCGGCGATCCAATCCAAAGCCGAAGGGATCATCGAGTGTGGCAAACTTTTCGCCTTGTCTCGATAGAACTTCTGAACGAAGAAAACGGGCGATGAAATCCACAAAGCTAACTCCATGGCTTCCAGATTCAAGAAATAGGCCTTCGTAAATGTTTAGCACCTTGTTAAGCTAGGGAATCGGTGCTGAATGTCATTCTCTGGTTTTAAACCCGTCATCACCAGTCGGGTAGCGAAAACATATTCATCAGGGGACAAGATCTCCTCATAATGCTCCCTTCTAACAGGCAAGCCGGAGATGTCCGCAAACTCTTCTAGAGAGATGGAAACTTCCCAATCTAGCATAAGGAAAGTATGAGTTGGAACGTTCCATTGTTCCAAGAAGGCTTTAACCCACCATGCGGGAGGTGTGGAGTACTGGAACAGATAAGCATAAATCACAGGATACAACCCAAGCTTTAGCAGTTCTGACTTCTTTGCCGATAGGATATATCGGGCCCACTGCAGGTACCCAGTTGAGTGACGGGGAGTCAGACCTATATTGTAGGGATGTGCCCAAGGGCACGACTCACCTTGGCATATACGCTGCCCTAGAATGTCCGAAGCCATCGGCGGTTGTACAGGTATTGCAGCCATAGAAGGCTGAAGACAACCCTCCGAACTCCAGTTAACCACCTCCACAGCATAATTCACCGGGGGTGCGTCAGCATAGTGGATCGCCGAGATAGCCTCTGAAGGTGTTGTGCAAGAGAAGCTGCATCGACCCATGATAATCTGGTTATACCATGTTCCCCATAAATGAAGATTCTTGTGTTCTGGGTCATGGTTTTTGATCAGCGCAATAACCTCCCGGTCTACAGGCGCATCAAGAAATCTGCCTTCTGAGCGGACGAACGGAAAAGAAGTGTCGAAAGACATGTCACCTGCGCGAAAAAGAACAAAAGTCAACCCTCAGTGCTATAATTTAAATGCTGATACTTTGTACTTTAAAATTCGTACCGCACTGCAATGTAGTAGAGAAAGACCAAAAGGGGCCCACAAAATCTAGATGACAGTTCATCAATTAATAAAACAACCTCATCATTTAATGAGACTGTTAATTAAATGAGGAAATTCTCAAGTGATTCTTATTTAATGAGAAATCCCTCAGGCTAAGGAGTAAATCTCCCCTTGAGAGCAGTGCTCTGTGACAGAGTGACACTTGTCAAACTCTAATCATGAAGGAATAAAAATTCCTCAAGAGCCTTGCTCTGGAAGAAAATGATGGAATAATCCATCAAAAAAATAAAAAAAACAATATATATATATATATATATATATATATACGAATTAAAAAAATTCTGAGATCTTCAAGATTCATGAACAAACTCTTAAGAGTTCTTCATGATTTGAAGAGAGCAAAAGCTCTGTTAATGAAACCCTAAAAGGGTTTTCTTTAAATCAAAGATCTATGAAGAGCAAGGCTCTGTTAATGGGCAAAACGCTAAATTATTAAAAGATTTAATCTTTACCTAAATTTTGACAGAGTTTTTGTCCTTAAGAAAATTTTTAAGATGGAGAGCTATGCTGTGTGAGAGAATAAAAATTCTCAGAAAATAAGGAAGATGATGAGCAGTGGTCATCCAAGAGGACCAAAGGTCCTAATTATAGGCACTGAGTGCCGTTTCAACTTCTTAGTTGATCTGAGGGCGTAGATACTACCACCGCTGCACTCACATGTGGGCCATGTGAGCGCAACGGTGGGGGGCATTTGTTTCCCCCAATCAGAGCAAAGCTCTGTTCAAAAATTCAAATTTTGAAATGAAGCAACGCTTCAGATGCAGCGCCAAGTGCGCTGCGCCCTAAGAAGCGCACCACGTGCAAAGCACGTGGACGCTAGCGCTAGGTGCGCTACGCTCTAAGCAGCATGCCACGTGTGCGCTAGCGCTAGGTGCGCTGCGCTCCAAGCAGCGCACTACGTGTCAAACACAGGTGCGCTAGCGCAATGTGCGCTGCCCTTCAAGCAGCGCACCACGTGCAGAGCACGGGTGTGTTAGCACTGGAACTAAAAGCTCCCCACCGTTAGATCAAAATCTAATAATAATGATAAATCATTAATTAATCAGAGTTAAATTCTGTTAAGGAAAGATTCCTCAAAATCTTTTCAAATAACAAGATTGTGCTCTATACATCAGAGCACCGTTGGATCAACGATCCAATGGTAAATAAAAATTACCAAAAGACAGAATAAATTTTGTATGGAAAGATTTTCCAATCTTGTTAAAAAAAAAAGATTGCCTTCTGTAAAACAGAAGCCCTAGGATCAAAGATCCAATGGTGGGGAAACAACCCTAAATAAATCAGAGAAAGATCTTTTTAACTGATTCAACAAATCAGCCTACCCTATAAAAAGGCCCCTAGACTTCAAGTCTCAGGGACATATATAGATACAAAAATGAGAGAGAAACCTCCCCAAAAACTTTGTGAAAATTCAAAGAGCAAGCTCTTGCAAGAAGATCTTTCTTCAAAATAAAAAGGATGATGATGAACATAGAGATGAAATCATCTCATAAAAAGAAGAATTCATTTCTTCAAAAAGATCATAGATCTAAAAAGACAAAAAGACTTTCACAAATCATAAAATAGAAGAAGAACATAATTCTTCTCACAGATCATGGATCTATAAAGGCAAACCCTTTCATCAATATAAGAGATTGGAACATCTCCTGCAAAATAAGAACTGTTGTTCTTAGATCTTGAGACAAAGTCTATTTTAAAAGAACATAAATTTGTTTCCCAGATAATAAAATTGATCAGATGCGCTTTGCGCTCTTGAACTGCGCTTTGTGCTCTTGAACTGCGCTACTGTGCTCTTTAGACTGGCGCTTAGCGCCAAATGCGCCACGTGTCAATCACGTATGCGCCAATTAACAACTAGCGCTTTGCGCTTCTGAAATAGCGCACTGCGCTCATGGTTGGCGCTCAGCGCCAAGAGCACCACGTGTCACTCACGTGTGCGCCACTAAACTGAAAGCGCAATGCGCACATGGATTAGCGCTCAGCGCTCATAAACTGACATCATGCGCTCATCATCATCTGGCGTCTAACGCCAAGCGCGACACGTGTCCCTTACATGTGCGCCACATGGCAGAAGCACACTGCACTTTTTGACTGGCGCAAAGCACCTAGCGCACCACGTGTTGCGCTGACAGAACATAAATTATTCTTTAATAAGCCCAGAGCTCTGATGAATGCTCTGCATTCAATAAAAGACAAAAACATTGTCAAGATATAAATCAATGCTTAGCATTGTCAAAAGGGCCAAGCCCAAATAAAGGCTCAACAGCCCAAAATAAAATGTTAAATATTTTAACCTGATTGGACTTAGCCCAAGATTGGCTATAAGTCCTCAACTCATATTAATTGAGCCCATCTGCTCAGAAATATGTTAACAGATCTTAGCCCCAAATTGGACTACAGATCTTTCAAACAACTCACATCGGTTCAACGGTACATCTCTGAACCCCTCTGATATATGTCGTTGTAATCCTTCAGCGTCTTTAGAGAGGTGACGGGTCCCGACAACCAAACATTCTACGGACTGTGGGGTCTTTTAAAACCCAGGGACTATGATGTCCTTAACCTTGACTGTGAGGTCTTTAAACTCACGGACTATGATGTCCTTAACCTTGACTGTGAGGTCTTTAAACTCACGGACTATGATGTCCTTAACCTTAACTGTGATGTCTTTAAACTCACGGACCGAGATGTCCTTAAACTAACACTGGACCGAGATGTCCTTAAACTAACACTGAACCGAGATGTCCTTAAACTAACACTGGACCGTAATGTCCTTAAACTAATCGACCGCAATGTCCTTAAATTAAACATTAGAGCCCAAATGCTCTCTTGTCGGGTCTAAATGATCCTGTTAAGTTGATCTTAGTCTGAAATTAGCCTAACGTATCCTTAACTAACGTTTAAGTTGATCTTAGTCTCAAATGAGACTAACGTATCCTTAAACCCAACCCCCAAACCCAAATCTAAGAAGATACGGATTTGGACTAATCCACGCCCTACGGGCGACAACATAAATTAGTCTCCGTATACAATCCATGGGCAACCAAAAACAAAATAAACACCCACGACACGAAGTGACCATCTGGAGAAGGAGAAAGTGGTTACCGCGATGCGGTAGCATAATTAAGTGCAGGGGCTTGCACCTGCAGGGAAGAGCGTCCCCACAATCAAAAACCCTTTAAATGAGGGGGAATCTAACGAAGTCTGCTACATCGGCCGCATCCGTTTAAAGCTTCGATACATGATGCTATAAATCAACTTGGCATCTTCGGAGAGGTGGACGGATAGCACCAATTAGCACCTGTCCCGAAATTCAGGCAAGACGGACCCGCGCGGTCGCGTTTCCGTGTTTCGGCGTGGAACAGCGCCGATTTATTTCAAATTTCAAAATTTTAACAGAGCTTTGCTCTGATTGGGGGAAACAAATGCCTCCCTACTGTTGCGCTCGCGTGGCTCACACGTGAGTACAACGGTGGCAGCTTTTCCACCGTTGGATTGCCTTGGAAGTTAGATCGACTTCCAACGTTTATAAATAGGGCCTTTGGCCCTTGAAATGATCTCTGTTAATCTTCTTACTTTGTTCTTGTTTCCTGAGAATTTAATTCTCTTCCAGAGCCAAGCTCTCCACCCCTAAGAAATTTCTCAGAGTCAAAACTCTGCCCAAATTCGGTAAGAATTGAACTTATTAACAGAGCTTTGCTCTTCTCATATCATAGATCTTAAAAATATATTTTATGGTCTTACCCATCAACAGAGCTTTGCTCTTATTAGATCATAGATCTAAAGAGATTTTTTTTAGGGTTTCTTAACCCGTTAATGAAGAACTCTTAGAGTTCACTTTACAGATCTTAAAGATCCTGAAGTTTTAACTTCTGTAAAAATCTTTGCTTTTAGGGTTTTTGATGGTTTATTCCATCTTCTTCGCAGAGCATGGCTCTTTAGGATTCTTGGGGAATTTTTATTCCCCTCATGATTAGGGTTGATAGGTGTCACCCCTGTCTGCAGAATGCCGCTCTCAAGGGAGTTTTACTTCTCGGCCCGAGGGGTTTCTCATTAAATGAGAATCCTTTTAGGATTCCTTCCTTAATTGCACAAATTTGAATATATTGGGTTTCTTAATCAGCACTTGTTTTCTTCATGCGGATATCAAGAGTTGTTTAAATCCCCGTGTCTTGATCAGTCTGTCCATTAAACTCTCACTGATTTCCATTTTCAGGCGCTATGGCCGCTCATCTGTATTGTCTTAACGAAATCATTTCTTATGAGGACATTCGCGCACAAGGCAATTGTCAAAACCAAGAGTTTACAAATGCCCAATGCGCTGAAATTATGAATCGTTTCAATGCACACAACGGTCGACTACTTCCTCGTCGCTCCGCTCTCTTGAAGATTATAGTGAGCAATTTGGAGAGCACTTCCTGGATTTTATGAAGCCATGCCGCTTAATGCATTGGATGAAGCTGAAGATAAGGTGCACTCAGTGTATCTGACGGGCCTGATCTCGAAGAAGCGGCGAGATAATCTCATTGATATTTTGCATCAAACTTTCCAACAGACGACGATAATCGCTGCTTATCAGAGGGTGGAGGACATCAACGAAGATCCTGACGCTTGCGATCGTGAGAGGATGCACACGAGAATGGTCAGAGAGGCCAGAAACATTTTAGACGGCCTCACTTTTGAATTTCTTAATCCATGTCCCGGATTCAATGTTTTGCCATTGTAAACATTTTAATGATGCTTTTGTTTACTGTTTTCATCAATGTAAGAAATTTCTGAGGTATGAATAACAAATTTTTCCTTTCTATGCGTTTATTTTATCCTTTTCGTACATACATGAGTGGGTACGCTTCGGACGCTCAATTGGATGTAAATCAAATGTTCTCCTTATCGCCTTGCATAATATATGATTGACGTCCGTGGGTTATGCTTTTTTGTTTTGACTTGGCGCAAAGCAGTTTACGTACTCTTGAGTAGCACCTCGATTTCGATGGCATGTAATTTTGGCAAGTGTGGCTTGTAGATAATAAGTAACAGTTCGTCTTGAACTCTTTGTAGGTTAACGATGGCTTAGGAGACAGGATTAGGATCTACCACCTAAGACTTTCCAACTTTCTGAGCCGTGAGGGTCTCATAAAGATTTTTCTCCCTACGAGTCGAGAGGATCTCGTAGGTGTATTTTCTCCTTAGGAATCGTGAGGATTCCTAAGGGTGCTTTCTCTTGAGGGTCATAAGGATCTCGCATGAGAATTTTCTCCCTTACGAGTCAAGAGGACTCGTAAGTGGTTGATGAGTTGACTTGTTCCCGAGTCGAAGCGTTGCTTCGACGGGGAGGTCGAAGGTTGACTTTCTTCGTTTTCTATGGTGTCGGGATCGACTTTCTCCTGTTTTCTATGGTGTTATGGGTTGACTTTCTCCGTTTTCTATGGGGTCGGATGGACTTTCTCTGTTTTCTATGGTGTCGGGATCGACTTTCTCCATTTTCTACGGTGTCGGGGTTGACTTTCTCCGTTTCTACGGTTTTCGGGTTGACTCTAGGTTGTTTGTAAACCGCAGAGTCTTAGAACTGGGGGGTTTACCATGGCTCCGATTGGTAGTGTCGCGCCCATGTCCTGCTGGCATGAGGAGGAACACCGTTGCTGGTCTTCTGGGATGCAGATAATGCCGCTGAGATCTGACTCTCGCTTTGATAGAGTTTGTTGGGACATGTGGTTCCATTTTCGTTTATGCCCATGGATTGTATACAGGGGTCAGTATGGACTTACCTGCAGGGCAAAAGTTTCATTTTTATCTGTATTTTTTTCCGCGATACTCTATCATTTCAGCTTTTTGTATCGCGAAAGTCGCGATTGCCCAATCATTTCGGCTATTTTTCACGGTGCCCAATCATTTCGGCTGTTTTTTCCTTTTTACTCGCTGTTTTTTATTGCGAGTTGCCCAATCATTTCGGCTATTTTTGTATGCATATATTTTACTCACTGATTTTTATTGCGAGTTGCCCAAACATTTCGGTTATTTCATATGCATTTTTTTTCGAGTATGGAACTCAAGGTCTGATACCAATCTTGCATCAGTATCGCTGCGACTAGAATGTTGCCAGGAGCGAATCATCATTTGCCATGAAAGGACTTGAAATTTGATACCGATTTAGGCATCAGGATCGCTACAACTGGGATATTGCCAGAAGCGAATCATCATCTGCCTTTGTTGGTTCGAACAAAGTTGGCTTAACAAACAAGGTTAAGATCCTGTTGACTAAAGATTTTGACTTCATGAACCGTAAGGGTCTCATAAAGGTGTTTCTCCCTACAAGTCGTGAGGATCTCGTAGATGTATTTTCTCCTTAGGAATCGTGAGGATTCCCAAGTGTATGTTCTCTTGTAAAACATAAGGATCTTGCAAGAGTATTTTCTCCTTGTAAATCGAGAGGACTTCTCCTTGTAAATCGAGAGGACCTACAAGTGTTTGTTCATCAAATGAGGGCATTCCTCGTTGTTGGTAGGACTCGGCAAGGAAATGATTATTTGTGCCCGTGGATTGTATACAAGGGTCAGTATTGAACCGCTTGTAGGGAAAACTGGGAAAGGTGACGGTTAAGAACAGGTTCAGATCCCTATAACTTAAGGCTTTAGAATTTTATGAGTCGTGAGGGTCTCATAAGAGGGTTCTCCTTACGAGTCGTGAGGATCTCGTAAGTGTAATTTCTCCTTAGGAATCGTGGGGATCCCTAAGTGTGCCGCTCCTTTGTGAGTCGTAAGGATCTTACGCATGTAGTTTTCTCCTTGTAAGGTCGAGAGGACCTTGTAAGTGTCTTTTAACGAGATTGCGCCCTTTCGGATTTTCTCAAACTTGCCGGTAGCCCTGCTGTTTTTACTCACGGAGCCCTTTCGGGTTTTCATCCATGCCCATTTTGCTTGTGGACGTACCCTTTTTTTACGAGTCCGCCCTTTCGGGTTTTCACAAACATCGCCGGTAGACTTGTTATTTTTACTCACGGAGCCCTTTCGGTTTTTCATCCGTGCCCATTTTGCTTGTGGACGTACCATTTTTTTTACACCACGTCAGCCTGAGGATGCCGGGGGTTTGTAGTAGTTTAAAGACGTTTCGGTCAGGCGTAGTATTTTTTCAAGAACCGACCGTTTATTGGCCTGAAGAGTCTTTCGCCATGCATATTCATGAGTAAGTAAGCCCCACCTTGGTAGACCTTGTCTATGATGTACGGGCCCTCATAATTCGGTTCGAACTTCCTACGTTTAGCACGATTGGGGATCATAGGTCTCCTGACCACTAGCACGAGTTCGCCTTGGCAAAATGTCCTCGGCCTGGTCAATCTCTCATATGAGCGCGTCATCTTCGCTTTGTAAGCCTCCAATTTTTGCTGCGCCATGAGCCGAGTTTCATCGAGGGCGTCGAACTCCTCGAGCCGAAGATAAGCATTCTCTTCGTCTGTTAGCTCGTAATGAACCGCCACTCGTAGGGAGGGTAACTCTATCTACAAGGGGAGTACTGCTTCAGCGCCGAATACCAATGCATATGACGTTGTGTTTATGACCGTTTTGAACGTGGTCCGATACGTCCAGAGAGCTTCATGCAGTCTCTCGTGCTAGTCCTTCTTATTTTTGGACACTGTCTTCTTCATGATCTTTGTTAAGGTCTTATTGAAAGCCTCAGTTAGACCGTTAGCTTGGGGATTATAAACCGAAGTGTATCTCCAGTCTATATTATGCTGCTGTGCAAAGCGGCTGATTTTGTGACTTCTGTAGGCCGGCCTGTTATCAGAGATAATCTGTCGCGGAGTGCCGAATTGATAGATGACGTGTGTCTTGAAGAAATGGAGAATATTCACCGTCTTCACTTCTCTTAGCGGTACTGCTTTTGCCCACTTGGAGAAGTAATCAGCTGTCGCCAATATGAACCGATGTCCTTTGGACGATGCTGGTTCTATAGGCCCAATTATGTCAGTTCCCCACATTTCGAA
Source organism: Agapanthus africanus (assembly GCA_030015575.1). Lineage (NCBI taxonomy): Eukaryota > Viridiplantae > Streptophyta > Magnoliopsida > Asparagales > Amaryllidaceae > Agapanthus > Agapanthus africanus. The sequence continues at coordinate 704,183,526 of CM057341.1, forward strand.
CGACCAACTAGCCATTATTGGGTGTAGCGGGTTTGGATGCTGGTGGATGAAGACCCCGTGAATTTGGCACGAGTGGCATTGTTTCGCGTATTCGAGACAATCCTGAATCATCATGGGCCAATAGTTGCCCATCCATTTGATCTTCAGCTTCATCTTTGGCCCGGCTTGATGAGAACCGCAGAGTCTGTCGTAAGTTTCTTGGACGACTCTCCTTGCTTCTTCCGGTCCCAGGCATCTCAGCCATAGAGAATCGAACGATCTCTTATACAGCGTGTCATTGACGAAGGCGAAAAACAGAGCTCGTTTCATGAGTTGATGTCTTGAGGATGCATCTTCAGGTGTTCGACGGGATTTAAAGTAGTCTATAAAGACTTTTCTCCAATCCTTAACATTTTCTTGGTCCTCCATTTGTAGGGCCGTTTGCTTGGTCGCTTCCTTTTCTTCAAACGACTCTGGAGATATTTCTGCTGGTATAAGAACCCGACGGCTTTGTACAACGATCCTCACATCATCGAGGTTTTCGTCAGCCAGTTCTTTGGCGAGTTTGGCTAACTCATCCGCTTTGCTATTTTCCGTACGCGGTATGCTTTCCAGAACGTAAGAAGGAATTTGAGTCAGCAACTTTTGCACTTTCTCACCGTACTTCACCAATTCTGGTTTGCACATTTGATAGTCACCGTTTACTTGACTAACGACCAGCTGGGAGTCTCCGTATATGAGGAGGTTTTCGATTCCCATTTTGACAGCGATCTCAAGGCCTGGTATCAAAGCTTCATATTCTGCCTCATTGTTTGTCCTCGGCTCTATCAAGGAAAAGGCAAAGCGCATTATCACTCCTTGCGGAGTCACGAAGATAAGGCCTACCCCCGATTTGATTATAGGGGTGTTGTGCTTTCGCTTCTTCATGGAAGATGTCCCGTCGAAATAGAGTTCCCATAGGGTATCACTCCCTCCTTTCTCCCCGTCGATCGTTTCAAACGCGTGTTCGTCTAGCAATTCGCAGTTTAGGGGTGAATCGGCAGGTATTGGATACTCAGCGAGGAAGTCGGCGATGGCTTGGCCTTTCACCGCCTTAAGAGGTCGATATGTTATCGAGAATTCCATCAAGAGGAAGGCCCATTTAACGAGTCGTCCTGTTAGTATCGCTCTTGACATTAAATATTTGAGAGGATCCACCTTTGATATGAGATGGACCTCATGCGCCAAAGCATAGTGTCTGAGCTTAGTTATCGTGAAGATTAACACCAGATAGTGTTTTTCGATAAGGGAGTAGTTGTTTTCTGCCCCCAGTAGAACTCGGCTCAAATAGTAGAAGGCTTTCTCTTTCCCTTGGTCGTTCTTCTGTGCCCATAATGCGCCTAAAGAACCTTCAAGGGTTGTTGTGTACAGGATGAGGGGCTTTCCTTTGACTGGAGCTGTCAGTACCGGCGGATTCTGCAGGTATTGCTTGATTTCGTCCAGTGCGCTTTAGAATTTGCGATCCCTGACGAACAGGGTCCCTTCTTCATTAAATGGCTGTAGGGGCGGCACTTGCCGGAGAGATTGGCTATGAATCGTTGGATATATGCGAGATTTCCTTGGAGAGACCACAGTTGCTTGAGAGTTCTTGGCGGAGGCATTTCCATGATCGCCTTGATCTTCGACGGGTCTATCTCGATGCCCCGGTGTCGTACGATGAGTCCTAGGAATTTTCCCAAGGAAACTTCGAACGCGCATTTCAGTGGGTTCATCTTCAGATTGTATTTTCGAAGGCGCTGGAACATGATCTTCAGATGCTCCCAATGCAGGGTTACCTAGAACGGCAGCAAGGTTTCGGGAGGCATCTTCCATACCAAATTTAAAAAATTACCTTTCTAGCTAACCCTAACCATGAATCGTAAACTAGAAATCGAAGGAATATGAAATGCAAACACTTTGCAATAAGAAGTGAGCAAGGAATACAAACTTTGTAGACCGAACCTTCACTTCAATAGCTCCGTGTAGTAGTCCCTTTGCTGCGATCGTTAACTCCGAACTCTAGAGAGCCTCCCATGAAGAAACGAACATGCTTGCTTCGATGTCTTCGAGGCCGAAGATGATCTACGTCGAGGAGACACTAACCTAAGCAATCTCTTCACTAATTATGGAATTAGTGAAGCAAACACCCTATACTAAATGGCAAGTAGTAGAAGATGATGAAGTAGAAAGTAGGCTCACTTTAGAATTGATTTTCTCACATTATTTCTCACATCTCCATTGAAGCTAGAAAGCTTTTAGGAAGAAGAAGAAGATAACTCTCATGATCAATGAATAATCTCATGAGGTTAGAAAATAAACCATGGTGAGTATATGCCTTCCCTTAACCCTTGTAGAGAGTTAACCATGGCTAGCTATGATGGTTGGGTTTGTAAATATCTTAAGCTAAACAAAACAAGAAGACTAAGTGCTTCTTGTGAAATAGCGCACACGTGAGGAGTACGTGGTGCGCTTGGTGCTGAGCGCCAGACTTGGAGCGCTGAAGCGCTTTTTTGACAGTTCTGATCAGTTCTGTGCTCTCAGAATTGAATTCTCGTTTGTAAGAGATTTTGTCTCATGGATCTAAGAACTAAGTTCTTCTTTTTACGAAGAGATGCTATGATCTCTTCTTCTTATTTTTTTTGTGAAAGACTTTGTCTTGTAGATCTGTGATCTAGAAAATGAACTAAGTGCTTTTTATGTGAGGATTAAACTCTCAAGAATTGAAGAGATGTTATGATCTCGCTTCTTATTATTTACCTTGAAGAAAATTTCTTCTTGGGAGAGCTTGCTCTACTTTTTTTTTCTAAGAGACTTGAAGTTTATGGGGGGGTTCTTCTCTGTAAGACTTGAAGTCTTGGGTCTTTTATATAGGGGAAGCTGATTTGTTGAATCAGTTAATGAAATCTCTCGTTGAGAGATTTCTTAATTGATTTGTGGAATTTATCCACCATTGTATCTTTAATCCAAGGGCTTCTGTTTTACAGAAAATAGTTTTCTTGTTATTAACAAGATTGGAAAAATATTTTCCCATACAGAACTTGTTCTGTATCTTGGTGATTTTTTAATCACCATTGGATCTTTGATCCAACGACGCTCTGATTTATAGAGTACAATCTTTCTTGTTTGGAAAGATATGAGGAATATTTCCTCAACAGAATTAAATTCTGTGATCTGATGATTTATTCATTATAGTTGGATCTTTGATCCAAGGATGGAGAACATTTAGTTCTAGCGCTGGCGCTCTCATGGTTTGCACGTGAGCGCTGCCTCAGAGTCTTTGACTCTTAGCACTGGCGCTCTTGGCATTGGCGCTCTCATGCTTTGCACGTGAGCACTGCCTCAGAGTCTTTGATTCTTAGCACTGGCGCTCTTGGCGCTGGCGCCCTCGTGCTTTGCATGTGAGCGCTGCCTCAGAGTCTTTGACTCTTAGCACTGGCGCTTTTGGCACGAGCGCTCTCGTGCTTTGCACGTGAGCGCTGCCTCAGAGTCTTTGACTCTTAGCACTGGCGCTCTTGGCGCTAGCGCTTTTATGAAGCGCTGCTTTATTTCAAATTTCAAAATTTGAACAGAGTTTTGCTCTGATTGGGGGAAACAAGTGCATGTCAGTTTGAACTAGAAATTCAAATTCTCGATTAGTCCGATTCCTGACTGTGTCTTCCGACTCTTCTTTACCATCGGATTCCTCGGAACTGTCCAAGACGTTCTCACCTTCTGCTTTATCGGAGCCGTCCGATTCTAGTCTTTGTTCGCCTTCACCTTCTTCTTCTTCCACATCATCGTCAATGACGGAACAAACAATCATAGAGCATCAAGAAGCAGCATCGCAGGACAGATACTACCCTCACTGTTCATCCCTACTTTCGTGCATAGTATTGCCCACCATCACAGCAAATAACTATGAAATCAAACCGCAATTCATACCGCTACTCCCAAAATTCCATGGACTCAAGTCCGAGAATGCTTACCTTCTAATCAGTGAATTCGAGAGAGTATGCGTTATGATGAAAATCCAAAAAGTAGGTGAGGATGTTGTTAAGCTCAAATTCATTCCTTTTGCGCTTAAGGACAATGCGAAGAGTTGGTTAAAAAGTTTGCCGGCTCGATCGATTACGAAGTGGGACAACTTTGTGAAAGTATTTCTTAAGAAATTTTACCCTATTCACAAAACGGTGCGAATCCGAAATGAAATTCACAATTTCAAACAAAAAGAGGGTGAAATATTTTGGAAATGCTTGGAAAGATTTAAGGATATCTTAATCAAATGCCCCCACCACGGTTTAGATCAATGGACGCTTTGTCAGATTGTCTATGAGGGTTTACACTCCAGTTCACGCATGATGTTAGAATCCATATATCAATGCAAATTCCTGAGTTATGGTGCTAAGGACGCATGGAACTTTTTAGAAGAACTGGCTGATTAAACCATTCAGTGGGAGAGTGTGAGTGAGAAACTATCATCATTGACTAGGGGTGGTGCACATGTAGTTAACACTTCTATAGCATCCGAAACAAAAATCGCCACTCTTGTACGGTGAATGGAAGTTTTAGAGAGCAAAAATTCACCGTCGCCAGTCAACCAAGTTTCTCAAACGGTGTGTGCTAATTGTCAGCATCCTAACATCATAGCAGATGAATGTCCGTTTCTCATCGGGTCCCAGGGACACGAAAACGTTAATACGCTGTATCAAAACCAGCGTCCCAGGAACGGCCCTTTCTCACAAACGTACAATCCTGGTTGGAAGAATCATCCCAATTTCGCTTGGAATCAGGCACCTTTTCAAAACAACAATTCAAACCTGCCCTTCCAACAGTTTCAAAATTCAAATTTTCAAAATCAGAAAGTGGGATATTCCAACAACCAGCACCAACAGTCGAATCAGCCCAACCCAACCTTTACACCCCTTAGGTTCTTCCAAGACGACAAGAGGGTGTCAATCATTGAAAAGGGGTTGGAAGCTTTGATTAACACCTCTACGTAACTTATATCTAGTCTGGCTACTTTCATGCAAACGTCTAGTTAGTTGCATAGCACTAACACACAAGCGATAGTCAGGCTAGAAATTCAAATAAGTCAACTCGCTACTGTAGTAAATAACCGTGAAAAAGGAACCTTCCCTTCCCAACCGGTGACAAATCCAAGAGAACAAAGAAACCACAACGCTCATGTTGTTCAGCAGAACAACGTTGAGAATGCGAATGCCATCACCGTTCCAAGATCAGGACGCGCGATTGACAATAATGTTGTCAAATCTAACGACTCATCCAAATGTACAGTTGTCAATTTATCGGAACATATCTCATCACCTATTTCATCTTTTGGTCCGTTTCTTCTTTGTCTTCTTTACCGTCTTCCTTTTCACCTTCTTCTTCTTCTTTGTCGTCGGTTGCAAATCTTTCGAAACAACCAGATTTACCACCGCAAATTCGACCAGTTGTTCCAGCAAGAATGCTCACGCCTTCTATACCTACTCCATCTGCACCTTCTTCGAACCCAATGTTTGAGCCCAAGGCTCCCTATCCTAATAGGTTAAAATCGAAGAAGCCCTCTACAAATATGGAAAAGGTATTAGAAGTCTTCAAATGTTGTGAAGTCAACATTCCGCTATTGGACGTAGTCCAACAAGTCCCGGCATATGCAAAATTCCTTAAGAATTTGTGCACGCAGAAACGACGCACGAATGTACCCAAAATAGTCTTCTTAGCCACCACTCTAAGCGATGTCTTATCTAAATCCATTCCGGTAAAATATAAGGACCCTTGCTGTCCTTCTATTTCTTACACTTTCGGGGATAAGTAAATCAATCGAACCTTATTAGACTTAGGGGCAATCATAAACCTTCTCCCTTACTCTGTTTACGAACAACTGGATTTAGGAGAATTGAAGCCGACCAATCCGACTCTGCAATTGGCAGACTGATTGATATGAAAATTCCGTCGTTTGATATGAAAAGTATAATCACAATCAAAGAATTCATAACCGCAATCAATAACGGTGTCGATGTAGTTCGTTAATGAGTATGGGTCATCCACTGAGATTCGTGTATTTATTCGTTTTTGCTTTAGTTGAGTCGAAAGAAAATAGTAAAGAAAATTCAAGAAAATGATTCAAGATTTATCAGATGAAATATTTTTAAGAAAAATCAAGAAAGAGTTTAAGATTTAGTAATCAATAATATTGAAGAATAGCTTGTAGGATTCGATAAGAATTAGTAGTAATGATAAATACTAATAATGACCCATCTTATCTATTGATGAATTATATCTAGAACGATGGCGATAAATGAAGATTAAGGATCTTTTGAATAAACTGGGGTTTCTCTTTCACTATCCCTTGTCTTTTCATTAATCACTATTCAAATCTAGCCTTTAGCAAAGAAAATCATCAATCATTTAATCCCAAATTACAACGAAATTATCAAGAACGGTAATCTTGCTCCAAATTTGGTCATTAACGATTATTTTTCCTAAATTTCATAATTCTCATAAGACTTAAGATGAGTTTAGAATTTCCTAACCATTTGATCTACTAAATTCCTTCGAGTCCCTAGCAAGCGGAGATTTACTCACGCATCATGAAAATAGAAGAATCAACAATTAGAAATTTCATAATGCAAAAATTTAAAGAAAGCGAAAATTAAAAAATGATCACCTTTATTAATCAACTTCTAATTACACTTTCCTTCAATCCGAGATTACAAGAATTGCTCTCGATCGCTCCCTTGAAGAGGTAACTATTCCGTCGAATTTCGCTTTGCTTGATCTCCGTGAGACTTGGACCTGTCGAGGATCTCGTGCTCTTGATGACGATCGGCTTCGCATAAAGGATCTTGAGTGTCGTCGCTCGATTTTGTTCTCAATGATTCTTGATTTTGGATCTTGATCTTGAATTGGAGTTACAAGTTTTGTCACTCAACTTGTGTAATGATTTGATCAACTAAAAACTGAGTCTTAATTGTGTAACCCCCGAAATGAAGGCTTTGGTCCTTTATATAGCCCTTCACCAATCTTCCACTAGAAGCTAAGTCAATCTTCCCCAAGATGCTATGTAGTTGTAGAGAAACTTTTAGAATAAGATAGTTATCAAGTTTCCTCAAGAAGATAGGTTGTTGTAGAGAAGTTTTCAGAACAAGGTTGTTATAATGGAGCGTCCTCAACAAGCTAGGCTGTTGGAATGAAGCTTCTGGAAGGAACTTATCACCTGATGCCCTAACTCGGCCGCGGATCCGCGGTGGATCGGCCTGACTCGGCCGCGGATCCGTGGTCATTTGGTGAGCTTGTTGCTTCATATTTTCTTTGTATTCTGGTGTTGGCCAATTAGTGTTCAGGTGATATATGGAATCTTCTTATCTCTTCTGAATCTCTGCCATATTTTAACTCTTTAATTTCCTGTATTTTGTCAGCGAATTTGCGATTCCGATATCTGTCCTGAGATAATTTTCTGCACAAAATCTCAATGAAGAATGATGAGATGTACAATATCAAGTGTGAAATAATAAACATACAATTTCCTTTAAGAATGTTGATTATAATGCATAACACGTGGTATTTTATATTTTCCAGACGAACTTGTAATACGTGTTATATTTATAACAACCATCATTAGATGATTAGAAAAGTGAGGAAATTGTTATGTTAAAGATTGCAATATTTTCGACTGAACAAATTCCCCCAAACTTGACTTTGATCGTCTCGAGCAAATTTCTTTTATTCAAGAGAAGGAGAAAATATAAAGAAAAAGAAAAACTAACTAGCACACTTTCGTAGGAAACACGATTGCACTGAGCACGTGCAACAAACCTTTAAACCTTTAGATGTCCCTAGTAGGAGGAGTGTTGTCTCTTAAGGGTTTTCAGTGGATTACACCCACAAAATCCCATATTAAAAGAAAGACTGTGAAAGTTACATATAAAGATAAGAACTATAAAAGAAAAAACTTGAAAATCAGAGTTTCCAACTACACTAGCTTTTCGGTTGTCATGAGCCCTATCTTAATAGTCATGAAAAGATGTTAGAAATCACATCATTCTTCAATAAAATATCGCCTTTATTCTTCATCCCTACCTTTCTTTCCAAACATCGATTATATACCCCTACGTGTATGTAAAAGACATCCTTACACTCGGAGAATTCAATTCAAGCTATCATACTCTTGTCCATCTATCTCAATATTTTTTAGTCGGTGAGTTTTTTTTTGGATGGAACTGCTCACACATTCTTCATGCGACTGTTAATACTTCTTGAGGTACTAACCAACCGACTACCCAATGTGCTCACATATTAGGCATAATTAGCAATTTTCTCGTCTTGCAACACCTAAGACTTAGCAGTGACTCCCAAACCAGTTGGTCTAAGGCACTAGGTGATGGAGCACTCTCGCTATATTTTTTTATGCTGCCTTGGTGATTACAAAACCAGTGTTCATTTTTCTTCACCATTTTATACTTTTACGCTCAATTTATTATTTTCTTCGTACTTTAGCTTTTAGACAAGAGCATTTCAAGGTATCCTCTACTATCCCGAGTTTCAAGACGTGTGTAAGTGCGTATAGTAGGGTATCAACGTTCAGATGTTTGGCTTCCATAATCGGAACTATTTTTCAGACTTATTTTTATCCTCAGATTAGTGACTTCCTTCATCTTACTAACCCTTGGGACAACGGCTCATAACTACTTATTACTAGTTTCGTTTAAGAAAATATCTAACTTTCTTGTTTTTCTTCAACTTTCCAATCTTATAAATGTAATTTTTCACTTTCTAATCTTTTATTATAAAAGAAAAAAATTTGAAAATTTTGTGCTTATGCAAAGTGTAATGCAAAGTAATGCGTAAATAAGCACAAACCTCCCCCAAACCTGTTTATAGCAATGTCCTCATTGTTGTCATCTTTTAAATCTCAAAAACCTGTAGACTTGGGAGGAAAAGTTATTAACGGGGACAAGAATAAATGGACGTGAAAACCTCCCCCAAACTTATTTTAGGCTCACAATTTTGTGTACAAATTTTATTTTCAAGAGCCAAAATTATACCCCCCCCCCCAAACTTGAGTTTAACAAAATTAAGCTTTTAAAATCATAAGAGGAGGGTAAAGTTATTGGTCAATGCAAAGCATTACAAAGACCGAAAGTCAACACCAACCATTCAAAGATTTTATCGATGTAATGCACTGATTGGTGAAAAAACATGTTATATAGAGTCAAGAAGAAGTGGGGAAGAGATAAGTGGTGTAATAGAACGGGTTTGCGTCTCGATTTGGAGAGACGGCACAATGATGATGATGGATTACTCGCATTCTCATAATTATCAAGAAGAAGGGGTGGTGGTTCAACTTCTTTGTTTTGGAGTTTATTCATCATAACTCCCGTGTTTTCTAAAAATGCGAGTTCATCAGCGAAAATTTCTTCAAAGCATTCATCGAAACCCCGAAGAATAATCTCATCAGAAAGAATGGGATGATACTCAGACTCCATAAAAGGTTCATAATCAACGTTAGATGTTGACCCAGACAGCTCGATAAATGAATCCGTATGTGTATAACAAATAGCTGGGTCAAACAATAACGTATTAAGAGAGTCTAGATCAGTATCGTGAAACTGTTCAAATTCGCTGCTGTCGACATCCATTAATTCAACAGAACATATTTAAGCAAAAGGTTCGGTGGGTTCACTTCCCAACTTGTAAATGTTAAGCTCAATTGACATCTTCCTGAAGGATAGGTTCATAGAGCCATTTCGATAATTGATTACAGCGTGGGAAGTGACCAAAAAGGGTCGACCGAGAATCACCGGAATTTGATTCCGTGGGTTCGCTACCGGTTGTGTATCTAGAACAATGAAATCCACAGGGAATATAAATTCCCCGACTTTTATCAACACATCTATAAGCTCTCCCCTAGGTTTGGTGATAGATCTATCGGCCATCTGGAGAGTGCAATGCGACGGTTTTAACTCTCCGATACCCAATTTCTCATACACAGAGTATGGAAGCAGGTTAACACTAGCGCCAAGGTCGAGTAGAGCACGGTTGATATTTTTACCCCCAATAGAAATAGAAATTGTAGGACAGCCAGGGTCCTTACGTTTCTTAGGTAATTGTTGGGTAAAAGCAGTGTTTACATTACTCGACATGAAAACTTTTTTCGGCACTTGAGTCTTCCTCTTCCTAGTGCACAAGTCCTTGAGTATTTTCGCTTAAACCGGAACTTGTTGTATAGTATCTAGGAGAGGGATATTGATGTTAACCTGTTTAAAAAATTTCACTATCTTCTCCATTTGTGGACTTGGTCTGTTTTCCCTTAACCGATTTGGATAAGGAACTTTAGCAATAAGAGCTGGGTCCAACATTGGAGAGGATCGAGGGGGTGGAACGGACCCTGGATTAGAGTGGGGATCGTTATAGGTGGACTAGAAGGTGTGGGCTACGGGTTCGAGCCTTGAGGAAAACGGAGAATAGGCTCGCAAGAAGGTGGAGTATACGAAATAGGGTAAGAAGTAGAAGTGGAAGACAGGGTGTCATTGATTATGTCATCATTAGCAATATCAATCTGTTCACCGACTTGGTTATTCAACACTCTTCCAGATCTCAACGTTATAATGGCACTCACATTGTAGTGTTGTGAATGCCCAGGATTCGGTAGGGGTTGAGATGGAAGTTTCCCTTTCTCTCTAGCACTCATTTCGGCATTCAATCGTGCAATTTGTGCTTATATCGCTTTTATACTCTCACCGTGTGAGGCGGAGTCATTCTTTATGGTGTCAATAGAAGACCTTATATCAGCCGACATTTGCATGGTATGTTTCATGAAACAAATCCAAGGTTCGTTCGAGTGCAGAAGAATTTTCAGAACCAGCCATTTGGAAAGATTATTATACGGTGCAGAATTGTTGGCCGGATTTTGAAAATTTTGTGATTGAAAGGGGTGTTGGTTTTGTGGTGGTTGCTGTTGCTGTGGAGGAACCCTTTGAACGTTATTTTGGTTTGGAACCGTATTTTGAGTTTGGTGTTGGTTCCAAGCAAAATTCGGGTGATTCCTCCAACCTTGATTATATGTGGAAGAATAAAGATCGTTTCTAGGTTGTTGCTGAAAAGAGGCATTAGTGTGTTCTTGATCTTAAAACGGAGAATTCAAAGGACATTCTTCCGTCAGATGTGATAGATCAGAACAGCATCCACACACGGTTTTAGGGAGCGTCACCTGATTTAAGGAGGCTGAAGAGACTTTGTTTTCTATAGTATCGAGTTTCCTTTGTATCGCAGCCATTTCGGCCTTCATTGCGATGGAAACTTCGAGCTGATGAATACCTTCCCTAGATGATATTGGTCTAACACTTTCCCATTGTAAAGTGTTTTTAGCGAAAGTTTCTAGGAATTTCCAGGCTTCACCATCGTCTTTGGGCATGAAATTTCCTTGACACATAGTTTCAAGCATCTGCTTTGTCGTTGGATTAATGCCCTCATATATAATTCGGCACAGATCCCATCTATGGATTTCGTGATGAGGACATTGGACAAGCAGATCCTTGAACCGTTCAAAGCATTTCCAAAATGGTTCATTGGGAAGCTGAGTAAACTGATTGATTTCGCTCCTAACACGGGCGGTCTTATGATTGGGATAAAATTTCTTAAGGAATGCTATAACAAATTCATCCCATTTGGCAATAGAGTGTGCGGGTGTGTTATATAGCCACTTTTCGGCTAAATCGCACAAAGTGAACAGGAGAAGACGCAATCTCATAGCATCCAAAGACAATTGTGACATACCCATCATAGCGCATACGTTTTCGAATTTGGTGATAAAAACGTATGCGTCTTCAGACTCAAGACCGTGAAATTTTAGCAAAAGATTGATATAGTGTGGTTTGATTTCGAAGTTATCCCCATTAGCTGGTGGAATAGAAAGACAAGTAGGAAGAGAACCACGTATAGGATAACATCTTTTTTGGAGAGATATACGCGGTAGATTCTGCGCACCTTCGGGTGGTGGCAGAGTTGTGTTATTGAAAGTTGATGGAGAACCGTCCATCTCGGTGGATGTGGTGAGTGGTGGGAAAAAAGAAGATGAAGAAATACCGACTTCGGAGTCGATAGACAAAACGCTGATAAGATGAGCACTAGAATCCCGTGTCCAGCCGAGCATGCACTAAACGGTTTAGCACAAGTAGCAGCGTTTGTGATAATTTAGAGAAAAGTTTGGTTTGTTTTTGATTTGTTATGAAAAAACGGATTTAGAAAAAATCACAACAAAAATGCACAATCAATCCTAGATCTACGGTCACCTAGGTCAAGTCACTAGACCGCTCCTAGACTTCCAGAAGACATATCGCAGGATAAATCCTCTACTACCTCTTTATCCCTCCTGTGGCCAGGTAAGTGCCAGGTAAGTGGAAGGTATCCGCTACGTAAGTAGCGGGCCTAATTAGGTAACCACTTGCCTTAGACACACTTGCCTTAGACACCACAAAAAAAATGCGGATAAGCAATAGATTACCCATGACTTTTCTCTGTCCTAATTGAGCGCGACAGTCCTTAAAGTCTTGTCTAGATTTTTTTTAGTTAATGATGGTGATGCGGATGCTAGTTTTGTGATTTTTAGGGCTTAGGAAGGGTAATGAAATCCCCACCTAATCTTAATTTGGTCTTTTCCCCTTAATTTCCGTATTAAAATATGCACAAACAAGCAATTTCAAAACACGCAACAAGAATTTTTTTAAGCGCAGCGAATTTTTGCAAAGAATCCTGCAGAAAAGTTGTTATTAGACAGATCAGAGGAGAGAAGAAAACAAGAAATATAGCACAGAGATGTGAAACCCTAACTCGTCCAAACTGCCGCGGTTCCACCGTGAATTCAAGCTTTCCGTCGCGGTTCCACGGTCTCTTGAACAGTTCTTTGAACAAGTTTTGGTACTGATTCTCCCCTTGCTGCTTTGGTCTCGATGAAATGATCTGAATATTTTTCCCTCTGCTTCAGCAATTCCAGATTTCCTTACAAAATTCGCACACTAATCGTTAAGCACACGATGCGAATCTTGATTTAAATTTTGATGGAATAATAATATTTCAACTCAAATAGCAAGAATGAACAAATTACGCACGCATCCCCGGCAACGGCGCCATTTGATTGATATGAAAATTTCATCGTTTGATATGAAAAATATAATCACAATCAAAGAATTTATAACCGCAATCAATAACGGTGTCAATGTAGTTCGTTAATGAGTATGGGTCGTCCACTGAGATTCGGTATTTATTCGTTCTTGCTTTAGTTGAGTCGAAGGAAAATAGTAAAGAAAATTCAAGAAAATGATTCAAGATTTATTAGATGAAATATTTTCAAGAAAAATCAAGAAAGAGTTTAAGATTTAGTAATCAAGAAAATGTCTAAGATCAATTTTAGTTATCAAGAAAATTGAAGAATAGCTTGTAAAATTCGATAGGAATTAGTAGCAATGATGAATACTAATGATGACTCATATTATCTATTGATGAATTATAGATAAAACGATGGCGATGAATGAAGATTAAAGATCTTTTGAAGAAACTAGGGTTTCTCCTTCACTATCCCTTGTCTTTTCATTGATCGCTACTCAAATCTAGCCTTTAGCAAAGAAAATCATCAATTATTTAATCCCAAATTACAACGAAATTATCAAGAACGGTGATCTCACTCCAAATTTGGTCATTGACATTCTTTTTCCTAAAGTTCATAATTGTCATAAGACTTAAGATGAATTTAGGATTTCCTCACCATTTGATCTACTAAATTCCTTCGAATCCCTAGCAAGCGGAGATTTACTCACGCATCATGAAAATAGAAAAATCAACAATTAGAAATTTCATAATGCGGAAATTTAAAGAAAGTGAAAATTAATAAATGATCATCTTTATTAATCAACTTCTAATTACACTTTCTTTCAATCCGAGATTATAAGAATTGCTGTTGATCGCTCCCTTGAAGAAGTAACTATTCCGTCGAATTTCGCTTTGCTCGATCTCCGTGAGACTTGGACCTATCGAGGATCTCGTGCTCTTGATGACGATCGGCTTCGCGTAAAAGATGAAGCAATAAGCTCACCAAATGGCCGCGGATCCGCGGCCGAGTCAAGCCGATCCGCCGTGGATCCGTGGCCGAGTTAGGGCATCGGGTGACAGGTTCCTTCCAGAAGCTTGATTCCAACAGCCTAGCTTGTTGAGGATGCTCCATTGTAACAATCTTGTTCTGGAAACTTCACTACAACAGCCTAGTTTCTTGAGGAAGCTTGATAGCTACCTTATTTTAGAAGTTTCCCTACAACTACCTAGTTTCTTGGGGAAGATTGACCTAACTTCTAGGGGAAGATTGATGAATGGCTATATAAAGGACCTAATCCTTCATTTCGGGGGTTACACAATTAAGACTCAATTTTTAGTTGAACAATTCATTACATAAGTTGAGTGACACAACTTGTAACTCCAATTCAAGATCAATATCCAAAATCAAAAATCGTTGAGAACAATATCGAGCGACGACACTCAAGATCTTTTACGCGAAGCCGATCGTCATCAAGAGCACGAGATCCTCGATAGGTCCAAGTCTCACGGAGATCGAGCAAAGCGAAATTCGACGGAATAGTTACTTCTTCAAGGGAGCGATCAACAGCAATTCTTATAATCTCGGATTGAAGGAAAGTGTAATTAGAAGTTGATTAATAAAGATGATCATTTATTAATTTTCACTTTCTTTAAATTTCCGTGAGACTTGGACCTATCGAGGATCTCGTGCTCTTGATGGCCAATTGGTGTTCAAGTAATATCTGAAATCTTTATATCTCTTCTGAATCTCTGCCAGATTTTAACTCTTTGATTTCCTGTATTTTGTCAGCGAATTTGCAATTCCGATATCTGTCCTGAGATAATTTTCTGCACAAAATCTCAATAAAGAATGTTGAGATATACAATATCATGTTTGAAATAATAAACACACAATTTCCTTTAAGAATGTTGATTATAATGTATAACACATGGTATTTGATATTTTCCAGACGAACTTGTAATACGTTTTATATTTATAACAACCATCATTAGATGATTAGAAAAGTGAAGAAATTTTTATGTTAAAGATTGCAATATTTTCGACTGAACACAAACCAATCCACAAAGATACTGAGGGGAGAGATAGATGACATTCTGATTATGGTCGGGGAATTCATATTTCCTGTAGATTTCATCGTATTGGAGACTGAACCCGTCGCCAATCCCTGCGACTAGATTCGAGTCATACTGGGGTAGCCTTTCCTAACCACGTCCAACGTGTTGATCAATTGTCGTAATGGATCCATGAAAATCTTTTTTGGAAATATAACGATTGACCTCAACATCTTCAATTTAGGAAACCAACCGAGTGAAAGACATGATGACACATATGAAGTCAACGCTATACACGATATGTCTGAGGAGGAGACATTTGACTTCAACAATGAGTGTCTTGAAGAG
Organism: Agapanthus africanus; assembly: GCA_030015575.1. Taxonomy (NCBI): domain Eukaryota; kingdom Viridiplantae; phylum Streptophyta; class Magnoliopsida; order Asparagales; family Amaryllidaceae; genus Agapanthus; species Agapanthus africanus. The sequence goes on from CM057341.1 coordinate 704,198,988, forward strand.
ACTTTTGAAGAACTGTTTTCTGAGGAACTTCTTTTGCTTGAGAATTTAAGTCCTGAACAGGCTTCCTACGCACATTGGGGACCCCAATTCTAACCACTTCATAATGAACCAACCCCTGAAGTAAGACCATCAGTGGAGGAGCCACCTAGACTTGACCTCAAAGTTCTTCCTGACCACCTCAAGTATGCATACTTGGGCGATAACGAAACGCTTCCAGTTATAATCACAACCGACCTTGCGCCTAAGCAAGAGTCAGCACTCATGAATGTTCTGAGAAAGAAGATGGAAGCAATTGGTTGGTCGATGGCTCATATCAAAGGAATCAACCCCGCTATCTGTCAGCATAGAACCACATAATCAACAATTCTAAACCCTTCAAGAATCCTCAACGCCGGCTTAACCCGGTTATGAAAGAAACGGTGCAGAATGAAATGCTAAAGTGTCTTGACAATGGGATCATTTATCCCATATCTGATAGAAAATAGGTAAGCCCCATTTATGTTGTATCAAAAAAATCAGGAGTCACGGTGATTACGAATGAAGCAAACAAGTTAATCCAAACCCGTACACAGACAGGTTGGAAGGTCTGTATTGATTACCAAAAGCTCAATGCAGCAACTCGCAAAGTTCATTTTCCGCTGCCCTTCATTGATCGAATGCTTGAACGCCTAGCCGGTCATGCTTACTATTGTTTCCTTGATAGATATTTCGGCTACAATCAAATCCCGATCGATCAGGACAAGACGACTTTCACATGTCCTTTTGGTACATTCGCCTACTGCCGCATGCCCTTTGGGCTGTGCAATGCACCAACAATATTTCGGTGGTGCATGATGAGCATATTTTCTGACATGATAGAGCAATTTCTGGAAGTGTTCATGGATGATTTCTCCGTCTTTGGAGAATCATTTTCTGAGTGTTTGAGGCATCTTGAACTTGTAATGATACGATGCAAGGAAAAACATCTCACACTTAATTGGGAGAAGTTCCATTTCATGGTCAAACACGGCATTTTGTTAGGTCACGTCATCTCTAAAAATGGTATCGAGGTCGATAAAGCCAAAATCGACGTCATTTCAAGTCTCCCACCTACATGGACTGTCCGTGACATCAGGGCATTTTTCGGCCATGCCAGTTTTTATAGGAGTTTCATCAAGGATTTTAGCAAATTGGCTAGACCCTTGAATTCTTTGCTGGCTAAGGATATTCCTTTTGAGTTCAATTCTGAGTGCCTTACTGCGTTCAAACTGCTGAAATCGGAACTCACTTCTGCTTCGATCTTAAGTGCACCAGACTGGAACGAACCTTTCAAGCTGATGTGCGATACTTCTGACTTTACGATAGGTGTTGTCTTGGGACAACGATTTGAAAATAAGTAGTACGTAATCCACTACGCGAGCAGAACGTTGAATGATGCAAAGCTGAATTACACCACCACTAAAAAGGAATTCTTAGATGTCGTATATGCACTTGAAAAATTCCGTCCATACTTGATCGGGATCCACGTCATAATTTACACTGATTATTCTGCACTTACACATCTCTTTGCAAAAAAAGACCCCAAAGCCAGATTGATACGTTGGATTCTCCTCCTTCAAGAGTTTGACTTGACCATCAAAGATAAAAAGGGAACCAACAATATTGTTGCCGATCATCTGTCTCGCTTGATAAATGCACCAATTGAGGAAATTCCAATCAATGAACAATTCCCAGATGAACAACTTCTCTCCGTATTAGTCGAACCCTGGTTTGCTGATATTGTGAACTATTTTGTCACCGGAGAAACACCTTTTTGGTCAAATCAGGACAAGTCAAAATTTCTCTCCCAAATCAAATTTTTCTATTTGGATGAGCCTTACCTGTTCAAATACTGTCCTGATCAAATCATTAGAAGATGAGTTTCCAGCTCTGAAACAAAAAGTGTGTTATCTTTTTGTCATGACCAAACTTGTGGGGGCAATTTTGGACCCAGAATGACGGATGCGAAAGTTTTGCAAAGAGGCTTCTATTGGCCGACGCTTTTCAAGGATACTTTCAAATAATGCAAAACTTATAGCCGATGTCAACACATGGGAAAGATTGGAAAATGAAATCAGATGCCCCTAAATTCTATTTCGATTGTAGAAATTTTCAATGTCTGGGCTATTGATTTCATGGGGCCTTTTCCGAACTCGTTCGAAAATTTGTACATCTTGTTGGCTGTGGACTATGTGTCCAAATGGGTGGAGGTAGTGCCTTGTCGAACCAACAATAACAAGGTTGTCGTGAATTTTTAAAAAGGGAACATCTTTTCTCGGTTTGGCACACCTCGCACCATCATCAGTGATAATGGAACGCATTTTTGTAACTGATCTTTTGAATCACTGATAAATAAATACTCCATAAGCCACAAATTTTCAACGCCTTACCATCCTCAAACTTGTGGTCAGGTTGAAGTTTCTAATAGACAGATTAAATAGATTCTAGGAAAGACTGTCAACCACAACCGCAAGAATTGGTCGTTGAAGTTAAATGACGTGCTTTGGGCGTTTCACACTGCCTTCAAAACAAATTTCGGTATGTCTCCATACCGACTCATCTTCGGCAAAGCGTGTCATCTGCCTGTTGAATTAGAATACCGTGCATTCTGGGTAATCAAACAGCTCAATGTCGACCTAGAAAAGGCCGGTGAGGCACGAAAACTTCAACTGAACGAGCTCGATGAGATACGTAATGATGCGTATGAAAACGCCAAACTCTACAAGGAAAAGACGAAATTCTTTCACGACAGAGCGATTCTCCAAAAAACTTTCACGGTAAGCCAAAAGTTTTTACTATACGATTCCACGCTTCATCTATTTCTAAGGAAATTGAAGTCACAATGGACTGGTCCGTTTCTTGTGCGCACCATTTTTTCGCATGGTGCATTCAACATCGAAAATCCGCACTCTGGCAACACCTTTAAAATCAATGGCCATTGGCTGAAACCATTCTTAGAAATGCCAGCGAAAACGGGGGAGCTCATGTTTTTGCATGAGCCACGTTATCTCAATTAATCACATCCCCGCATCTTATAAATACAAGTTTTGCCTCTTTTGAGTCTTTTTGTAAATACCTCTTTTGAGTCTTTTTGTAAATATTTGTTATTTTTAAATTACTTTTGGGGGGTTTATATGAAAACAGCCATTAAAAACACCCCCACACCTGAACTGAGACTCCATCTCAGTTTTTCCCCAAACCGCAAAACCCTCTCTTCCTTACCAACCTCCTCTCCCAAGATCCACCGCCAATTCCCCCGTTTGGCTGCCGAAAAATTCATCCAGGCCATAAATTGCGGCTAGAGCATCTCCAATCTCGACGAGATTTTTCCCACTGTAAGATTATCTCCTTTTCTGTTCGAAGTTATACGCAAAATCTGTCAATTTTAAATATGGTGGCTTTAGAGTGTGAAAAGAATTTTATTGAAATCTTCTCCGATGAAACTTACGGGGAGTATTTTTATGATGAAATTCGTCAAAGGGGGTGGGATTTCCTAGTTTATAACAGCGAGGATCTCTTTGCAATAAGAGAATTGGTTGAGGATTTCTATGATGCTTTGAGAAATGGTGACCCGGGATCAGGATATGCTGATTTTTTCTTTTGAGGAAGAGGAAAATTTTTCCAACCGGAAACGATCTTGAGAGTAACCAACATTCTGATGAGGCCTGGAAATCAACAGGCAAATGAGTTGGCAGTTTATCGATCTCTATTAGGCGATTTCGTAGAATTGAAGGATAAGAGGTTAAACCCCGCGCAAATGTATCGGAATGTGCTTGCGGTTTGCCTATGGGCAAACCGCAACATCAAGGGTATTAGCCGTGTTTCCTCCTTCCCGGCTGGAGTAGAGCATATCGTTCATTGGTTAATGAAAAAGGATCACTACTTTTGTCTTGGGACCCAATTGTTCAGTGCAATCATGGAGGGGGTGGCTCAGAAGAAACACCTGCTGCCAGTCTTGGTGAGGCTCATTTCCAAGTACTACATGGCGAAGGAAGAGTTTGATGGATATGCGGCCTCTTACGCACATTGGCCAGTTGAGATAGAGCGGATTTCATAGGGATATACATGTTGCCACTACGAATAGAAGAATTGGAAAAGGGAGAACCCGAGTGAGCATCCCGTACCAGAGGATTCTACGAAGGCGCTTCTTCACGAGCCTGAACCAGATAATAAGAAAGACTTGCAGCGCATGACATTTCGAAGTATCCTCCATATGCTGAAGAAGCAACAAAAGATGCAGGAACAACTAGATAGAATTGAGGTGGCTCAGCAAGCAACACAGGAGGAAGAAAGCGGCAGTAAGAAGGAAAAAGGGAAATCGAGAAGACAATGAGGACTGTTCCCGCCAAAAATTTCTGCGCAAAAAAGCCCAAGGTGTCAAATAGCGGCGATACGCCTAAGAAAATAGGAACCAGTATCTTCCGGGCTATTTTTTGACAAACTCCCGAATAAGAAACAGATAAATTCTGATGGTATTGAAAGCATATCGAAAAACCCTTCGATTTGATATATTATGGGCCTCATAATTCATCCGAGATCAAAAGTTGAGAGGTATCACGTGTCCACACGTGATGGACCTTTAAAAACCCGCTGGAGGAGTTAAAAGATATAATAAAAACTCAGGAAAGACCCCAATGGGGCATCACGTGCTCACACAAGACCATGGGTCACGTGCAGACACGTGATGGGCTCTTAAGGCCTCTAAAATAATGAATAGAATTAAATTCTAAAATCTGTTCCCTGATTAAAAATCAGAAGTCACCTCAATGAGGTATCACGTGCTCACACGTGACCAATGGTCACGTGTTTACACGTGATGGTTAAAACTGAAGCATAAATAAACGCTGAGAAAAGGACTCAATTGGGGTCACGTGCTCACACGTGACCAAGGGTCACGTGTCAGCACGTGACTGGCTTCGAAAGCCTTACAAGTTAATGGAATTAAATTCTAAAAGCTTCTAAATCTTTCCAAATGGAAAAGGATTATGGGGACCGTTGGATTAAAGATCCAAGGGTGATTAAAAATCACCAATTTATGGAAAAATCTTAAATAAGGAAAGATCTCCCTAAATCTCACCGAAATAACAAACAGAATATCTTTGGATTTAAAATCCAATGGTGAATAAAAATTCACTGTGTGATCTAAAGGATCATATTAATTATGAAATCAAATCAAATCTTTCAATGAGAGATTTGCTAAACAAATTGATTCTTTTCCTTCTCCTATAAATAGGAGTCAAGAGAAGAGAAGAGGGGGATCTACTTTTTTTGGGAGAGAAGAAACAGAGAGAGGAGAATTTAATTCTCTGCAAAAGAAAAACCCTAGGTAAGAAAAGAGAGGCTTAAAAAGAGAATTTAATTCTCAAAAGAGTTTAACTCTTATATAAAGAAAAGAACTTAGTTCTTTCTCTGGTGGAGGATCTGCAAAGTGCACATCTCCCCATGAATTGAGAATTTAATTCTCATTGGGTTGAGATCCTGCCATGCAGATCCAAAATATAGAGGAGGAATTAAGTTTTGAGGATTCAATTCTCACAAAATTATAGGAATTCAATTCCTTTGGGATAAAATTAGGGTTTTACCCTAAATAAGAATTTAATTCTTTCACAATAAGAATTTAATTCCTCCAAAACAAAAATTAGGGTTTTACCCTAAATAAGAATTTAATTCTTAAAGATAAGCAGACTTAAAAGATCTCTGTGCATAAAAAGACTAAGGCCACGTGCCCCACGTGACCCCTGAACAGATCCCCCAAAAATGAGAAGAGGAAAGCTTTGAGGCAATGCCTCACGTGTTCCCACGTGACCCTCATTATATATGGAACAAAAGCAAAGGCAGAAACAATTCTGGGCGCTCTCACGTGTTACCACGTGACCCCTAATAAATGTTCTAATAAATCAGGGCATGAGTATACATCACGTGCCCACACGTGATGGCTATGAAAATTAAAAGTGTTAAACACTTGTTTGCAGAACAAAATAAAGTGGATCTGGCCCCACTTTTTGATGCCATCACGTGCTCCCACGTGACTCCCAAAATGCAGAAAGAAAAAACAAAAGAAAAGAAGCTTTGGGCGCTCTCACGTGTCCCCACGTGACCCCTCAGCAAGTGCTGTAATTATCGATACATAGATCCCCATCACGTGCCAACACGTGATGCTCTAAAATAAAAATAAAAGTGTTTAACACTTATTCGCAGATTTGAGGATAAACCAAAAGGAGATCTGGCTCCACATTTAGGGCGCCCTCACGTGTCCCCACGTGACCCCTAACGAATCCCTTTAATTTCAAATGAATGGATGCCTATCACGTGCCCACACGTGATGGCCAGGAAATTAAAAGTGTTAAACACTTACCTGCAGAATAAAATAAGGGAAATCAGGGCGCTCTCACGTGTCCACACGTGACCCCTCTCTCCTTAGTGTTTAACACTAATCTGAAGACTTTGTCCTCAGTGTTTAACACTGATTTTCTTAGTGTTTAACACTAATTTGGAAAACTCTATTGGCAGTGTTTAACACTGATTTGCTTAGTGTTTAACACTAATTTGAAAACTCTGTTCCCAGTGTTTAACACTGATTATCTTTTAGTGTTTAACACAAACTTGCTAATCTTATTCCCAGTGTTCAACACTGTTGGTCTTTAGTGTTTAACACTAGCTTTAGCCCAATTGGCTAAGTTTCTAGAGGCAAAGCCTCTCCTTCAATGGACCAACAGAGGGCCAATATTTCAAACATAATCGGACTTAGCCCAAACTGGCCATAAGTCCTCAAATCATCTTGAACTGAGCACATCTGCTCTTTCAACCAACTCATTGGTTTAGGGTACATCTCTGAACTCCTCTGATATTTGTCATTGTAATCCTTCAATGTCTTCAGAGAGGTGACGGGTCCCGATGGCCACACATCAACACGGACTGTGGGGTCCTAAAACTCATGGACTTATGCGTCCTTAAACCAAGATACGGACTGCGGGGTCCTTAAACCCGCGGACTTATGCATCCTTAAACTAACGGACTAATGCGTCCTTAAACACACCCATATGGACTGTGGGGTCCTAAAACCCATGGACTTATGCGTCCTTAAACTACCATCGGACCACTATGTCCCTAAACTGGAACATGGACCACCATGTCCCTAAACTGGCAATGGTCCACCACGTCCCTAAACTGGAACTTGGACCACCATGTCCCTAAACTGGAGGTGGACCACCATGTCCCTAAACTGGAACAATAGAGCCCCCCCAAATGCTCTTTTGTCGGATCTAAACAATCCCGTTTAAGTTGATCTTAGCCTCAAATATGGCTAACGCATTCTTAAACCTTCAAACAGACTTTAGTCCCAAATTGGACTCTAGATCCCCCAATCAACTTTGGCTCAAGGGTACATCTCTGAACTCCTTTTACATCTGTCGTTGTAATCCTTCAACGTCGTCAGAGAGGTGACGGGTCCCGACGGCCATACATACAATGGACCACCATGTCCCTAAACTGGAACAATAGAGCCTCCAAACGCTCTTTTGTCGGATCTAAACGATCCCGTTAAGTTGATCTTAGTCTCAAATCGGACTAACGTATCCTTAACAAACGTTTGAGTTGATCTTAGCCTCAAATATGGCTAACGTATCCTTAAACCAAAATCCCAAACCCAAATCTATGAAAATACGGATTTGGACTAGTCCACGCCCTACGGGCGACGACATAAATCAGTCTCCGTATACAATCCACGGGCAACCACAACCAAAACAAACACCCACGACACGAAGTGACCAGCTGGAGAAGGAGAAAGTTGTTACCGCGATGCGGTAGAGTAATTAACTGCAGGGGCTTGCGCCTGCAGGGAAGAGCGTCCCCACAATCAAAAAACCCCTCAAGCGAGGGGGAATCTGACGAAGTCTGCTACATCGGACGCATCCGTTTAAACCTCCGATACACGGTGCCATAAATCAACTTGGCATCTTCGGAGAGGTAGACGGATAGCACCAATTAGCATCTGCCCCGAATCTCAGGCAAGACATTCAGTCTCGGCCGTCTTTCGGAGGGGACCAGATTCTGGCACGCCCAGTGGGACCTCTTCCTCTTTCCACTCCACACTTCGTGTGTCGTGTTCGCGAACGAATCGCGGTTTGCTGTGGTTGCCTGTGGATTTGAGGTACTAAGATTTAGTGTCTTGCTCCGTGCAGAAAACAGAAGATCAATGGCTTCAAACTGCACTGCCTGCAACTGCAACTCTCGCTCGGTCCTTGCTGGAGGAGTGACTTATGGGTCCCAAGCGGCCTTCCTTTTCAAGATGCCAGTGGAGCAGGTAACTCAGGCCACCACTGGATTATTCTTCGGGACCATGCTCCCACCGTTGAGCTTCAATGCCACAATGACGTTGCAAGAAGCCCCAAAGAAGTCGGTCTTTGATCGGCTTACCACTGCCGCGACCCCTCTCAATGGGCCGCCCAGCTTCAATACCTCAGTTTTCAACAGACTGGGCCAGAATGTCTGCAAACCCGCGGTACCCAAAGCTGCCATCCCAAAGCGGATAGCTATCCCGGCTCAAGCGGACGAAATCATTGGAAAGACTTCTCCTTCCAAGAAATCAGTTTTTACAAGATTGGCCATTCCGGTTGCTGCTCCAGGCGAGATCCTCAAAGCTTCTTCCCCTGCTCAGAGGTCTGTCTTTGTCAGATTAGACATTGCCTCTCAACGAGCGTCAGTCTTCGATAGGCTAGCACCAATAACAGTCTCTCCTCAAAGCAGGGGGCATGAAGAAGCTTATCCAACAACGGAGGTGATCTCATCCGCACGACATGCTCGACGTCGCCACTGGCGCCGAGTGAGGAAGGCTGGGGGCAACCCCCCCTCTGAGATAACTCCACCAGCTCCAACGGTGGGGATCGATGCTGCTGTTCCAACTAGGAACAGCTTTGAATTGCTGAACACGGTGCGCAGAAACTCTCCTACCGCCATACTAAAAAGATCCCCTCCTCCGGTGGGAAATGTTGCGGAAACCAAGCCAGAACAGTCCTCTCAGCGGCTGTCCTCTAAAATCTACAAGGTCTGGCGCCATGTCCAAGACTCGGTGATTGATCGAAATTTCTCCCTCCAGCAAAAGAAGCTGAAGGTCCGGCAGGAAGAAAACCGTCCTGTTAAGCCACAAAAGATGACGACTACTTGGGTGCTCATGACAGCGGCCCCCTCAACGTCAACCACTCAGAAAAGAAGGAGGCCAGAGAAAGCCCCAGTAAACGTGGCAGACCACAAAGACGCTAAGCCCAAACGCCCCAAGTCTGTGGGCATGGTGGTGCACACCGTATACATGGCTTCTGGAAATAAGGAAAGCCGTGCTTCGACGGGTCACCGACCGCTCACCCGATCCATGACGAAAACCCAGGAGCAGCAACAGAAGCTTCAGGAGATGATGATTGCAATGGCCGCACTCACCGAGCCAAAAGAAAGCCCGGAGGCATCATCAGAGCAGCGTCACGAACAAGAAACTGATGCTGACTTCTTACGCAGAGTCCTCGAAAAGAAGGACAGAGAAGCCGCAGAGCAAGTGGCTAACATAAAGCAAATGGCGCTTCTCTTCCAAGATATGGTAGGGATGATGCTACAGCCGGACCCTCCAGTTGAAGACCCTCCGATCATTACTGAAGACGATAGAGGAGAGACATCTAATCCGCCTCCGACTCTTTCAGCAGCCAAAGATGAAACCATTTCCAAGGCTGCGCTGGATGACTATATAGCTCATCAAATACGGGCTCATCAAGTGAATGAAGCGGCTGCGCAAATTGTTAGAACTGGACGACCCTATCCGGGCTGGTGTGACCAAATCAGTTACCCGCCGGGATATACGATCCCTAAGTTCCACGTATATAAAGGGACAGGGAACCCACATCAGCATGTCGCTCAATTCAGGGCCTTATGCGGAAATACTGGAGGCGATGACAGACTGTTGCTTCGACAATTTGTCGGCAGCTTAGCAGAAGCGGCATTCGAATGGTATACGGAGCTACCTAACGACTCTGTCAAAACATTTGCGGAGATAGAGTTGCTGTTTACACAAAGATTCGTGAGTGCTAGTGAACGCACCCCGATAACAGCACTGATCAACGCCAGGATAAGGCCAGGCGAAACGTGGGTTCAATACGCAACACGATGGCGGAATCTGTGGTCAAAATGCGAACAGCGGATCGAAGAAGCACCTGCGGTAGGTATGTTCGTGGGCACTCTTGATCCGCAAGCAACCATCTCGCAATTCATGATGTTCTTCAAACTGACCACGTTCCAGGCTTTAATTGATAAGTTGGCCCAAATGGATCAGATGAGTCACACACCATCTCATTCAAAGACGGATCCTTGGAATGAAAAGGGCAAAGGGAAAGCAACCTTCGTTGCCAATACTCAGCAACGGCCGAGCAACTTAAAGCCGGTTGTTCGCCAAAACAATGTGCGACCACGCCCGTCCCTCGAGGAGAGACTGGGACGTCCTTATTCATTTCCTCAGGATAAAACAAGGAGACTGTTCGAGCTGGCAGTGCGCAACAGACTCATCCATCTGCCGAATCCAAAACGTCCGTTGCAGCCAGGCGATGTCAACGATCTTAATTACTGCCCTTACCACCAAGCGGTAAGCTATCTAATCGAAGATTGCTTCGTCTTTAAGGGATGGATCGAAGATCAGTACCAACAAGGAAAGTTCGCGTTATCCGAAAACTGGAAGGTGAACCCGCCACAGCCTCACTCTCCTAAGAAGACAAACACACTGGGGGCAACATGCTCTTTTGTTGAGGAAGCTCCATAGGAGGTGGCTCTTTCGGCCAAGACCAAAAGGATGCTAAATGATCTTCAGACGTGCCCGGCGATTAGATGGAAGAACCCGTTGGAACCTGAGATCATCAAGGGGATGCTGAAGCCGCGCCCAATTCCAAATATCGGTGGTGATAGCCAAAGCATTCACACCCAGCCGTCGAAATCTTCGAAAAAGAAGGAGAAATCCAAGAAGCCCGTGAAGCCTGGCGACAAGCGCACGGATTTGCAGAAACAGATTGACGCGCTGGAAGAGTATAACCAGAAGGCGCGGATTCCAATCACGCTCTAAGATTTTCTCAGCCATGTCTTCGAGGACGAAAACGATGGAGATGACTCATCAGATGAATCTGAGGACTACGTAGCAAGTTGTCATGTGATCTCTCACTCCTTGATAGATGATAAAGAGGCTCCTTGCACCGAGAAACCGGGGGCGGATCCTGAACCAGAACTTCTGTGGCCGTCAGACGAGATGATCGATGCCTTCCTGAATGAGATTCGTCTGAAAAGTAAAGCCGACCGGGAGCGTGAGATGGCCATATTTGAAAAGGCCAAACGCCGGCGACTGGACAAAAGGGTCGAAACACTCCCACCAGATCAAAGTACATCCGCCGCAAATGAAAGCAGGATCAAGACAAGGAAACGATTCGCCAAAGCCATATCAATAGGGATGAGGCCGCCCTCTTTCAGAGAAAATTCTCCTGGTGGTATACATTTTGATGAAACGGACGTACACCCCAACTTCTGCTTATATCATCAGAGGATCGCACATCCTACTGAAGACTGCAACTCCTTTAAGTGTTGGTGGCAAGGATATGTCGCTCATAGACAACACGTCAATAGAATAAAGCGGGACGCTCGTAGACAGCAAAAGAATACGACAGATGAGCATAAAAGAGTTGCCGGCAATTGTCATAGGGACGAGCCCGGGGGATCACGAGTTCTCACCTTTGGAAGCGATTCTGACGAAAAAGCCGCCCTCAACCCTCTCTTCAACGAATTCATTTCTAAAACAAAAGAATTGGAGAGTTGCGAGAACGTTCAGCCGTACAATCTCACGCTACCCGGAAAGAATCTCGGACCCGCAAACGACAGAGCAAACGAAATGAGAAAGAAAAAGGGAAAAACGGCCTTTGTTGCCAACACTCAACAACAACCAAGTAACCCGAGACCGTTTTGTCGTCAAAACAACAAGCCGCGATACCTCAATGAGAAGTTGAAACGTCCTTACTCGTTTCCTCAGGATAAAACGAGGAGACTGTTCGAGCTAGCAGTGCGCAGCGGGCTCATCACACTGCCAGATCCAAAACGTCCATTGCAACCAGGTGACGTTAACAATCCTAACTATTGTCCCTACCACAGAGTAATGGGTCACCCACTCGAAAATTGCTACGTCTTCAAAAACTGGGTTGAAGACCAATACCAACAAGGCAAGTTCGCGCTGCCCGAAAAGTGGAAGGTAAACCCGCCACAACCACATGCTCCGAGAAAGATGGATATGCCGGGGGCATCATGCTCAGTCATAGAGAAAGCCACATAGACCGAAAAGTCAGTAAACTAGAGATGTGCCTCAAATACGACGACGGCGGACCGAAACGTCCTTAAACTAACGGCGGACCGCAATGTCCTAAAACTTGCGAATGACCGAAACGTCGTTAAACTACTCCCAACCCGCAGCATCTTCAGGCTGACGTGGTTAAAAAAAACGGTACGTCCACAAGCAAAATGGGCACGGATGAAAACCCGAAAGGGCTCCGTGAGTAAAAACAGCAGGGCTACCGGCGAGTGTTCGTGAAAACCCGAAAGGGCGCGACCTCGTTAGGAAAAAAAAACGGTATGTCCATAAGCAAAATGGGCACGGATGAAAACCCGAAAGGGCTCCGTGAGTAAAAACAGCAGGGCTACCGGCGAGTGTTTGTGAAAACCCGAAAGGGCGCAACCTCGTTAAAAGACACTTATAGGGTCCTCTCGACCTTGTAAAGAGAAACCACCCGCGTGAGATCCTTACGACTCACAATGGAGCAACACACTTAGGGATCCTCACGATTCCTAAGGAGAAATTACACTTGCGAGATCCTCAAGACTCGTAAGGAGAACTCTCTTATGGGACCCTCACGGCTCATAAGATTTGAAAGTCTTAAGTTACAGACCTTAACCTGTTCTTAAGCAACCCCCACAACCTTCGATATTGCCCTACAAGCAGCTCAATACTGACCCTTGTATACAATCAACGGGCACGAATGAACATTTCCTTAATCAAGTCCCACCCGTGACTGGGGATATGTCCATACGGCGAACAACCCTTGTGTGTCCTCTCGACTTTTAAGGAGAAAACCCTTTTGTAAGATCCTTACGACTTACAGGGGAACATGCACTTAGGAATCCTTACGATTCCTAAGGAGAAAACACACCTACAAGATCCTCACGACTTGTAGGGAGAAATACCTTTGTGAGACCCTTACGGCTCATGAAGTCAAAAGCCTTAGCCGACAGGACCCATAACCCTGTTTACTAAGCCACCTTTGTTCAACATCGACAGAGGCAAATGATGATTCGCTCCTGGCAATATCCCAGTTGCAGCGATACTGATGTCTAAACCGGTATCAAATTCCAAGCCCTTTCAAGGTAAATGATGATTCGCTCCTGGCAATATCCCAGTTGCAGCGATGCTGATACCTAGACCGGTATCAAATTCCAAGTCCTTTTACGGCAAATGATGATTCGCTCCTGGCAATATTCCAGTCGCAGCGATGCTGATTCCAAGATTGGTATCAGATCCCAAATCCCCTACTCGAAAAAAAAATCGGCGAGCCAAAAAAAAATGCATATGAAATAGCCGAAATGATGGGGCAACTTGCAACGAAATCAGCAAGTAAAAATGTATGCATACAAAAACAGCCGAAATGATTGGGCAACTCGCAATAAAAAGCAGCGAGTAAAAATAAAATAAATAGCCGAAATGATTGGGCACCGCGAAAAATAGCCGAAATGATAGGGCAATCGTGACCTTCGCGATATAAAAGCTGAAATGATAGAGCATCGCGAGAAAAGAAATAAAATAAAAATAAAATTTATGCCCTGCAGGTGATGCCCCATCACACCCTGTATACAATCCAAGGGCGTAAACAAAAAGGGATCATACTTCTCCTCCAAGTTTCATCAGAAGAAGAAGCCAAATCTCGACGGGTCACAAGCGACCTAGAGATCATCCCAACACTCGTCTCGTAACGACGGACACAACTTCGAGCTAAGCGGAACAGCGGCAACTCCCAGTTCCATGGCTCGGTGGTATACGTATCGCCAACAGTCAAACCTCCATCCCGTGAAATGCGGATATAATCAGCAAAATTCCTGGTTACGTGGAACGCGGATAACGTCACTCTTTGACCCTGTGGAAAACGTCCAGACCGGATCCTGGTCCTCGCAGAGCACGGCAGTGAACCCGTGTGAAGCATCCAGAGCGGAGCCTAGTCCTCGCCTAACGCGGCAGTGAACCCGTGTGAAGCATCTAGTGCAAAATTCCTGGTCACGTGGAACGCGGATAACGTCACTCTTTGACCCCGTGTAAAATGTCCAGAGCGGATCCTGGTCCTCGCAGAACACGGCAGTGAACCCATGTGAAGCATCCAGAGCAGAGCCTAGTCCTCGCCTAACACGGCAGTGAACCCGTGTGAAGCATCTAGTGCAAAATTTCTGGTCACGTAGAACACGGATAACGTCACTCTTCGACCCCGTGGAAAACGTCCAGAGCGGATCCTGGTCCTCGCAGAACACGGTAGTGAACCCGTACGAAGCATCCAGAGCAGAGCCTAGTCCTTGCCTAACGCGGCAGTGAACCCGTGTGAAGCATCTAGTGCAAAATTCCTGGTCACGTGGAACGCGGATAACGTCACTCTTCGACCCCGTGGGAAACGTCCAGAGCGGATCCTGGTCCTCACACCAACATGGAGTGATTACCACCGCGACATTCGTCTCGATACAGCAGACGCGATACCAGCAAACGAAGCGAAGGCCAAATTCCTAGCTTCAGGGTCTTGACGGCAAGTCATATAAAGCCTGAAAGACAATCGAAGATTATCCCTCACCAGCGTGGAGTGGTCACCACCTCGACGTTCGTCTCGATACAGCAGATGAAATGTCACCACAGCGTTCTTCCCCCAGCAGGATTCGGAAGCGACAAAGCAAACGAAGCGAAGGCCAAATTCCTAGCTTCAACGTCTTGACGGTAAGTCATATAAAACCGGAAAGACAAACAGAGATCATCCCACATGGAGTGGTCACCACCACGACATTCGTCTCGATACAACAGACGAAATGTCACTACAGCGTCCTTCCTCCAACAGGATCCGGACACACCAAAGAAAACGAAGCGAAGGCCAAATTCCTAGCTTCAGGGTCTTAACGGTAAGTCATATAAAACCGGAAAGACAATCAGAGATCCTCTCACACCAACATGGAGTGATCACCACCTCGACGTTCGTCTCGACATAGCAGACGCAACATCACCAAAAGGAGTCACGGCAAAATCCCTGGTTCCAGACCTCGACGGTTCACCAGCAACCTAGAGACAACCATGACATTCGCCTCGATACAGAGGACACAATGCCAGCAAACGAAGCGAAGGCCAAATTCCTAGCTTCAACGTCTTAACGGCAAGTCATATAAAGCCTGAAAGACCATCAGAGATCATCCCACACCAGCGTGGAGTGGTCACCACCTCGACGTTCATCTCGATACAGCAGACGAGATCACGACAGCGTTCTTCCTCCAACAAGATTCGCACATGACAAAGCAAACGAAGCGAAGGCCAAATTCCTAGCTTCAACGTCTTAACGGCAAGTCATATAAAGCCTGAGAGACAATCGGAGATCATCTCGAACCAATGCGGAATAGTCACCACCTCGACGTTCGTCTTGATACAGCAGACGCAACATCACCAAAAGGAGCCACGGCAAAATCCCTAGTTCCAAACCTCGACGGTTCACCAGCAACCTAGAGACAACCGCGACATTCGTCTCGATACAGAGGACGCAATGCCAGCAAAACGAAGCAAAGGCCAAATTCCTAGCTTCAGGATCTTAACAGCAAGTCATATAAAGCCTAAAAGATTATCGGAGATCATCCCACACCAGCGCGGAGTGGTTATGACTCATCGGGGCTCTCCAAAATGAGCCTAACCTCAAGTAAAAAGCGGCATGACAAATTCCTAGCGCTTGCTCTTCCGACGGTCAAACTGCCAAGGTGGATTGCTTGAAGACGTCTTGTCCAGCCCCCGAAGGGATCAGAGACACGGCAGTCGCAGGGCTACTCGAACAGCACGATTACCTATCGAGGAATACATCAGCCAATACGACGGTACGACGGCCAAAACCCTAAGTACCACAGACCCTAACGGACTTCTGTCGTAAAGAGCAGAGGTTAACTGTGACGTTAGGATATTCTTGCGAGATCTGCTCGAGCTGTTTCGACTCGTGAGGAAATTGATGTCTTTGCGAGAACTTCTCGATTCGTCTCGACTCGTGAGATAAAGCCTTAGGCAGTGGGGATTAAAAAACCTGTTTCCTAAGCACTGGGGCCCTGCAAGTTGGTCCAAAACGGACTCTTGCATACTATTCACGGACCTCACTCTCCAAAGTCGAATCTCGACAAGGAGGGAAATAACCACTTACGAGTCATCTCGACTTGTAAGCGGGAAAAATTCTCTTGTGAGATCCTTACGACTCTCAAGAGAAAATACACACTTAGGAGTCCTCACGACTCCTATAGAGAAAATACACCTACGGGATCCTCTCGACTCGTAGGGAGAAAAGTCTTTATGAGTCCCTCACGGCTCATAAAGTTGAAAAGTCTTAGGTGGCAGATCCTACCCCTGTCTCCTAAGCCATCACTGCCCTGCAAAGAGGTCAAGATGGACCATCTATGAGCTACACTTGCCAAAGCTACATGCCACTGAAACGGAAAAGCTACTCATGAGAATATAAACTACTTCACGCCAGAGTAAGATATGAAGAAATAAAATGGTGCGGCTCATGGAGTTGAGAGTTTGGAACTATATCTCTTAAGAGTCGAGATTTGAGTCAATGATAAATGACGACGCTTGTGTCCGCTCGTTATCTTCTCAGATCAAGATTCTGAAAGATGTATACCAACCCGAAACTGGTCATACGCTATGCATAACTCTACACTACTTCACCCACGTACATACTTACGTGGGCAAAGTAGTGGGGGGCATTTGTTCCCGCCAAAAATTTCTGCGCAAAAGAGCCCAAGGTATCAAATGGCGGCGATACGCCTAAGAAAATAGGAAGCAGTATCTTCCGGGCTATTTTTTGACAAACTCCCGAATAAGAAACAGATAAATTCTGATGGTATTGGAAGCATCTTGAAAAACCCTTCGATTTGATATATTATGGGCCTCATAATTCATCCGGGATCAAAAGTTATGAGGTATCACGTGTCCACACGTGATGGACCTTTAAAAACCCGCTGGAGGAGTTAAAAGATATAATAAAAACTCAGGAAAGGCCCCAATGGGGCATCACGTGCTCACACGTGACCATGGGTCACGTGCAGACACGTGATGGGCTCTTAAGGCCTCTAAAATAATGAATAGAATTAAATTCTAAAATCTGTTCCCTGATTAAAAATCAGAAGTCACCTCAATGAGGTATCACGTGCTCACACGTGACCAATGGTCACGTGTTGACACGTGATGGTTAAAACTGAAGCATAAATAAACGCTGAGAAAAGGACTCAATTGGGGGTCACGTGCTCACACGTGACCAAGGGTCACGTGTCAGCACGTGACTGGCTTCGAAAGCCTTACAAGTTAATGGAATTAAATTCTAAAAGCTTCTAAATCTTTCCAAATGGAAAAGGATTATGGGGACCGTTGGATTAAAGATCCAAGGGTGATTAAAAATCACTAATTTATGAAAAAATCTTAAATAAGGAAAGATCTCCCTAAATCTCACCGAAATAACAAACAGAATATCTTTGGATTTAAAATCCAACGGTGAATAAAAATTCACTGTGTGATCTAAAGGATCATATTAATTATGAAATCAAATCAAATCTTTCAATGAGAGATTTTCTAAACAAATTGATTCTTTTCCTTCTCCTATAAATAGGAGTCAAGAGAAGAGAAGAGGGGGATCTACTTTTTTTGGGAGAGAAGAAACAGAGAGAGGAGAATTTAATTCTCTGCAAAAGAAAAACCCTAGATAAGAAAAGAGAGGCTTAAAAAGAGAATTTAATTCTCAAAAGAGTTTAACTCTTATATAAAGAAAAGAACTTAGTTCTTTCTCTGGTGGAGGATCTGCAAAGTGCACATCTCCCCATGAATTGAGAATTTAATTCTCATTGGGTTGAGATCCTGCCATGCAGATCCAAAATATAGAGGAGGAATTAAGTTTTGAGGATTCAATTCTCACAAAATTATAGGAATTCAATTCCTTTGGGATAAAATTAGGGTTTTACCCTAAATAAGAATTTAATTCTTTCACAATAGGAATTTAATTCCTCCAAAACAAAAATTAGGGTTTTACCCTAAATAAGAATTTAATTCTTAAAGATAAGGAGACTTAAAAGATCTCTGTGCATAAAAAGACCAAGGCCACGTGCCCCACGTGACCCCTGAACAGATCCCCCAAAAATGAGAAGAGGAAAGTTTTGAGGCAATGCCTCACGTGTTCCCACGTGACCCTCATTATATATGGAACAAAAGCAAAGGCAGAAACAATTCTGGGCGCTCTCACGTGTTACCACGTGACCCCTAATAAATGTTCTAATAAATCAGGGCATGAGTATACATCACGTGCCCACACGTGATGGCTATGAAAATTAAAAGTGTTAAACACTTGTTTGCAGAACAAAATAAAGTGGATCTGGCCCCACTTTTTGATGCCATCACGTGCTCCCACGTGAATCCTAAAATGCAGAAAGAATAAACAAAAGAAAAGAAGCTTTGGGCGCTCTCACGTGTCCCCACGTGACCCCTCAACAAGTACTGTAATTATCGATACATAGATCCCCATCACGTGCCAACACGTGATGCTCTAAACTAAAAATAAAAGTGTTTAACACTTATTCGCAGATTTGAGGATAAACCAAAAGGAGATCTGGCTCCACATTTAGGGCGCCCTCACGTGTCCCCACATGACCCCTACCGAATCCTTTTAATATCGAATGAATGGATGCCTATCACGTGCCCACACGTGATGGCCAGGAAATTAAAAGTGTTAAACACTTACCTGCAGAATAAAATAAGGGAAATCATGGCGCTCTCACGTGTCCACACGTGACCCCTCTCTCCTTAGTGTTTAACACTAATCTGAAGACTTTGTCCTCAGTGTTTAACACTGATTTTCTTAGTGTTTAACACTAATTTGGAAAACTCTATTGGCAGTGTTTAACACTGATTTGCTTAGTGTTTAACACTAATTTGAAAACTCTGTTCCCGGTGTTTAACATTGATTATCTTTTAGTGTTTAACACTAACTTGCTAATTTTATTCCCAGTGTTCAACACTGTTGGTCTTTAGTGTTTAACACTAGCTTTAGCCCAATTGGCTAAGTTTCTAGAGGCAAAGCCTCTCCTTCAATGGACCACAGAGGGCCAATATTTCAAACATAATCGGACTTAGCCCAAACTGGCCATAAGTCCTCAAATCATCTTGAACTGAGCACATTTGCTCTTTCAACCAACTCATTGGTTTAGGGTACATCTCTGAACTCCTCTGATATTTGTCGTTGTAATCCTTCAACGTCTTCAGAGAGGTGACGGTCCCGACGGCCACACATCAACACGGACTGTGGGGTCCTAAAACTCATGGACTTATGCGTCCTTAAACCAAGATACGGACTGCGGGGTCCTTAAACCCGCGGACTTATGCGTCCTTAAACTAGCGGACTAATGCGTCCTTAAACACACCCATATGGACTGTGCGGTCCTAAAATCCATGGACTTATGCGTCCTTAAACTACCATCGGACCACTATGTCCCTAAACTGGAACATGGACCACCATGTTCCTAAACAGGCAATGGACCACCACGTCCCTAAACTGGAACTTGGACCACCATGTCCCTAAACTGGAGGTGGACCACCATGTCCCTAAACTGGCAATGGACCACCATGTCCCTAAATTGGAACAATAGTGCCCCCCCAAATGCTCTTTTGTCGGATCTAAACAATCCCGTTTAAGTTGATCTTAGCCTCAAATATGGCTAACGCATTCTTAAACCTTCAAACAGACTTTAGTCCCAAATTGGACTCTAGATCCCCCAATCAACTTTGGCTCAAGGGTACATCTCTGAACTCCTCTGACATCTGTCGTTGTAATCCTTCAACGTCGTCAGAGAGGTGACGGGTCCCGACGGCCATACATACAATGACCACCATGTCCCTAAATTGGAACAATAGAGCCTCCAAACGCTCTTTTGTCGGATCTAAACGATCCCGTTAAGTTGATCTTAGTCTCAAATCGGACTAACGTATCCTTAACAAACGTTTGAGTTGATCTTAGCCTCAAATATGGCTAACGTATCCTTAAACCAAAATCCCAAACCCAAATCTATGAAAATACGGATTTGGACTAGTCCACGCCCTACGGGCGACGACATAAATCAGTCTCCGTATACAATCCACGAGCAACCACAACCAAAACAAACACCCACGACACGAAGTGACCAGCTGGAGAAGGAGAAAGTTGTTACCGCGATACGGTAGCGTAATTAACTGCAGGGGCTTGCGCGTGCAGGGAAGAGCGTCCCCACAATCAAAAAACCCCTCAAGCGAGGGGGAATCTGACGAAATCTGCTACATCGGACGCATCCGTTTAAACCTCCGATACACGGTGCCATAAATCAACTTGGCATCTTCGGAGAGGTAGACGGATAGCACCAATTAGCATCTGCCCCGAATCTCAAGCAAGACGTTCAGTCTCGGCCGTCTTTCGGAGGGGAACAAGGACATTGCCCAGTTCGAGTTTGGGGGTAATGGGATGAGTTGGTTCATATATATAGAATATAGTTGCATTTGCACGTTTCCTGCATTTTCGCGTTTTCATTCCTGTATTTTTTCCTTTATTTTCATATAGTTTGCATTACATATTTGCTTTTGTACTGCATTTTGCTTATTGTACCGATTTTTTTTTAAATGGAAAAAAATTAGTGTTAAAATATTCCTTTTTCTGTTTGTATATACAACAATTCGAAAAAACCATAAAAATGTGAAAAATTTCTAAAGAAACATAAAAACTTTGTCGTCAAATTAGCTAGTGGGAAAAACCTAGTTTCAAATTATCGATGATTTATGTTTAATAAGTTTGAAACAACTAGATTCTTTTTTATAAATTGAAAACCCGAAACTATAACTCTTCTTTGAATTTAACTATAGATAAAATACATCTTTTTGCATCACCATACACGTGTCGTAAGTTTTGAGAAACGAGAGAACAAGTTTTGACATGTCATAAAAACTTTTAAAATCGATAAACCTCTATACGATCAAACAAGTTATTTGGAAATAAATATTATCAAGAATAATTCATAAAGTAAGATAAATATGAAAGAGTATTATCGAAGCTATAATAGAAACTAAGTCTGAAAAATAACCCATCTTAAGCCTTGAGTGATTACACACCCATATCCACACAAAACACGTCTTTTGATATAAAAAATGAAAAGAAAAATCAAGTATATCTCCGTTCGTATTACTTTGAGATTTTTACATAAAAAATAAGTCTTTTTTGTTTTAGGGCCTAGATGATTTGGGCAATTAAGTCCGCCGGGATATTTTCACACCTAATGTCCTAAAATCATCTTATTTAGGTGCATTGACCCAAAACTCACTAAGAAATCTAGAAAGTCCATTTTGAAACAAAGTCAAGCGGGTGTTCTCTCCGAATTAAAATTCTCATGGTTCTTTGTGTGAGAATAATCTTGGTTTAAGACAAGTTTTACTATAAAAAAAAACCTTTTAACGGAGATATACAAATAAAAGACTATTGCACATTCACAAGGGTGTGTATGATACAAAATCAGGTAATAGGTGGAGTGAAGAATAAAGCTTAGTCTTCTATTGAAGTTAATAGAAACTCTGATTTGAAACGAAACTTGAAGAAAAAATTTAAGTCTTGAACAAATTAGTATGATCCTTCTGAAGTTTTTTGGTCCATTTTTGACATAAACTCTAAATCAAAGTTTCTTGAAACATAACAACGCTATTCGCACAAACCACGAAAAGACGTATAGGATCTTGGTTAAATAAAAAGTGAGGAGTGAAATAGAGGGTTCGATATTTTGACTTAGAATAATAGAATTTCTAAACTTTGATATTACACCTTAGTATTAGAAACGACAGTAACCCCACGAAAACTAGCTTGACGAGATTTTGTGGGTGTAATCCATACCTTAGCGCCGAACCAACAGAGGAGCTCCTGTTCTTACAGGAGCCGGTTTACCTTGCATAATCTTCCTCTGCCTACCTCCAAACTTCGGTTATCCAGCCAAGAACAGTGGACACTGTTCCAAATAAGTTTGGGGGTATGTACAAACCATTTTGTTTATATTTGTGTATATTCTTTTTCTTTTCTTTAAAAACAAAAAAAAAAAAAAACAAAAAATAAAAATAAAAATTTGTGTATCACTAACCGACAATTTTGAACCTTCCAACTGCTCTCTTCATGCTATGACAGTGAGGACACTGTCCAGTTTAAGTTTGGGGGTACGCTCGGTACGCATTTCTTACATTCGCATTCATATGTATATTTTGCATCTGCATATTAATATCCATAAAATCCATAAAAATTTGAAAATTTTCCAAAAAAATATAAAAACTTTTTTGTCAAGTTAGCTTGTGGATGAGCTCTGAATCAACATTCGACGGTTTTTGTTTGAAAAAATAGGAATAACTAGATCTTATGTTTGGATTTTGAAAACCTGAAAGATAACTCTCCTTTGAAGTTAACTATAGCTGATATACGTCTTTACATCACACTACACGTGTCGTGAGTTTTGGGAATTAGATGACAAGTCTTTCATGTTCAAACTTTTAAACAGATAAATGATTTTCTGAGAATCAAATAGGTTTGTTCTGAAATAAGTAATGTCAAGAATAGTTTATGAAGTAAAGCGAATATGAAGGAATGTTATTGATGCCGTAATTGGAGCTAAGTCTGAAAAATAACCCATCTAAAACTTGATTGGAATGATTACACACCAAACCCACTAGACACGTCTTTTATCCAAAAAAATATATATATTTGAACTGCCGGTTATATCTCCGTTCGTATTAAATCATCTGATTTTCACGCCAAACTGTCTTTTGTTTTTGGACCTAGGTAACTTGAGTAATTAAGTCCGCTGGGGTGTTTCTACACCCAATGTCCTAAAACCAACTGGTTTGGGTGCATTGGCCCAAAGCTCGCTAAGAAGCCTAGAAAGTCCAGTTTAAAACAAAGTCAAGCAAGTGTTCTCTCCGAGTTAAAATTCCTAACGGTTCTTTGTGTGAGAATAATCTTGATAAAAGACAGGCTTTTAAAAAAAAATTTTAACGGAGATATGAAGGTTTTACTCTTTGATAAAGACTATTGCACGTTCACAGTGGTGTGTATGAAATGAAAACAAGAAAAAAGGTGGAGTGAAAAATACGACTTAGTTTCCTGTTAAGGAAGATAGAAATTCTGAAGTTGAAACCTTACTGCAAAACGAAACTTGAAAAATGCTTAACTCGTTATAAAACTTATGTGATCCTTTTAAAATTGTTATCTGGACTTTATTGTGCGACATGATGACTTTAATCGATCCTTCTGGAACTTAACGACACTATTTGCACTGCACGTAAAGACATATAAAATCTGTAGTTAAATAAGATGTGAGGTGTGAAAAATAAAGGTTCGATAATCTAGACTTAGGATTATAGAATTTTTATTTTCTAAAACAAAACTTTAGGGTTTGAAACGTAGTCATTTTTACAAACCAACTTGACCGGATTTTGTGGGTAGTATCCGCTGAAAACCCTCAGGAGACAACACTCCTCCTACTAGGGACACCTAGAGGTTTAACGGCTTGTTGCACATGCTCAGTGCAATCGCGTTCCCTGCGAAAGTGAGGTTAGGAAATTTTTTGTGAATAAATGGACTTTGCTCGGGACGAGCAAATGATAAGTTTGGGGGTATTTGTTCATATCAGATTTTTGCATTTTCATACCGCCCAATTTTTATCACATTGCATATCCGTAGATACTCTTGAGCCGTGTTTGCTAGTCAATTGCAGGATACAGGTTCTCGGTTCCAAAACGGTAAAATTCATGGAAAACACGAAAAATCCGGGTTCCTGCCAACCACAGATAAAACACGGTCTCCGCCCTTCATCCGTATGCTGCCAGATACCAGTTTAGGAAGACGAAATGTCAAATCAATGTCGTTTTCAGGCACAAGGCTCAATGGTAGCACAAGATCCAAGAGATATACGCGGAGCTCGAGGCAATCATGACAAAATCTTGACAAAAAGTCCACCTTTCCCTCAACAGAAATTCTGGAAAATTCGTGAAGTAATTATAGGAAAATACATATACCAGAAGGAAGCTCACATCAAACCAGGGTCCCAACGAA
Source organism: Agapanthus africanus (assembly GCA_030015575.1). Lineage (NCBI taxonomy): Eukaryota > Viridiplantae > Streptophyta > Magnoliopsida > Asparagales > Amaryllidaceae > Agapanthus > Agapanthus africanus. The sequence goes on from CM057341.1 coordinate 704,223,413, forward strand.
AATACCCAAGCCCAAGTCATCTATACGGCCGCGGAAGCGCGGCCAAAGAGGGGTATTGGCCGCGCTTGCGCGGCCGTTCTGGCGCCAAGAGTGCAGGGTTTTGGGGGGTAGGTTGGTCTTTTCATGTATGTTCTGTTGGTTGCCCTAGGGTTTCATGTTTTGGCCTATAAATAGTCCAGAAGTTTGTGAAGGAGGGGGTCCAATTCTTGTATTTCTTTTGCTAAGTTTTAGTTACATGTTCTTCTTCCTCTTCTCACCTCTTCTCCATTAAACTTGTAAGTGAGCTTTTGAGTGAAGAGTGATGAATAAAAAAGACCATTTTATTATCATGCTTGTCTCCTTATAATTATGCTTGTTGTAATTTTAATTCGTTAAGTAGTTGTTGTTATTTCCTTGTTATTTCTTTCTTCTCTTTTTTCTTTATCCTTACATATGACAATGATACTTACGCTTGATCCTCGCCAAGGTGAGGTCGCAAATAGTTAGTCGTATTCTTCTAATCTCCTTCTTTCTATCTTCCTCTTTTGTGTTGTTTTATTTTTCCGTATTATGATGTGTGAGTAGTTCATTCTTGTTAGGGTAGGATAAGGGAAGTTTGAGAGAAGGAAATCTCTCTCACTCTTTCCTTGCCCAACATCTTAAATCGACTCCCGTTAACCCAACCACAATCCGCTCCTTACGGCACCCTATCCTACATGATAGCGGTGATTCCGTAGTGAGACCGGTTGTGGTTGGATTAACCGGAGGTTATGGCTAAGAGCCAAGAACGGACGGACAAGCACCAAAAGGAAGGCTTATGCGTTGGAAAGCCTAGCTTATACTCGCAAAGTCCTTCCTAGTCGTGCTAATCCCCGTTGTTGCCGATTACCGTAACACGATATTAAGAAGGGCAACGAAAGATGTGGAGACTCCTAACTCAAACTAACCTAATCCTAACCCTAACATGCTCTCTTTAAATATCAACTCAACACTTAGATAACTACAAACAAAATCTGAACAACCGGACTTAACTCGTCGAAAAACACATAGAAAATGATTCCCATCTCCCTGCGGACGACCCGTACTCAACCGGCTAGCTACGTGCGAAACCGTCTTGATTGCGGTATTTAAACTTAAACTTGAACACGCTCGTATTCTATCAATCAAATGGCGCCGTTGCCGGGGAGACGGTAGTCTATTTCTAAGTGAAATTTCGGGTTAATTTGTGAATATAAAAACAACCAAAAAAAAAAAAACCAAAAAAAAATATACTTTGTAAAAATCATCTTGTTATTCTTGATTAGTTTTTGTGCAAGTGTGCAGGAAATACGAAGCTCAAGATCGACGCCTAAGACGTTGGAAATACGGAGTTCTAGTACAGTGCCAAAGACGTGGGAAGATAGACCCACATTTCGCGGCTACACCGCGACGGACAAAAACAAAGCATACGGTCTACTGTACAAATCTGGAGCAAATACAGTGAGCAATTCAAGATTCAGTACTTCCAGACAAGAGGAGGAGACCCAGAACAGCACCTGAACCAAATCTGAAGTCCCAATCCCCTGTTCCTGCCGCGCTTCCGCGGCCTTAGCACGTGTTTGGCCGCGGAAGAGCGGCCACTTGGTGCCCTTGGGCTGCCATTTTTTTCTGGGTAACTCTCTCTGCCTCTCTCCACTCCTCTAAGCTCCACTGAATTGTGTTTTCTGCAGATTTCTTTGCGCAAATTCTTCTCCCCCTTCCAATAAACTGTTCTTGTGCAGGATTCTTTGCGCCGCAAAATAAAAATTGTTTGCAGTTGATTTGTTACTGTTTTGCATTCTTTAATACGGACTTAAGGGGCTTGAAACCAATCCAGATTGGGTGGGGATTTCATCACCCTTCCCAGGACCCCAAAAATCACTAAAGCATATGCATTGTCCATTGTAATTAAAAAAATACTAGACTTCAGCCCTAAGGACTTCGCGCTCATTAGGAGAAGATAAACCTTGTTTAGAAGCTCGCTTAACCGTATATTGTTTACGGGGTGTCTAGGAAAGTGTTAAAGGCGCAACCGCCGAAAGAGAAAGGGTTATTTAATTAAGGAACTTCGCGAAAGCGTTGGACAACCTCCCCTTATCTCTGCACTTACCTGGCCTCGTGATCGGTGTATTGTTAAGCCCGTTTCTCGACATTGTTTAACTTCGACAATCAAGTTCAGGAGCAGGTCTAGTAGACCTAGGTTACCCTAGATCTAGGTGTGATTGTGCATATCTTGTTTGTGATTGCTTAAGCCGTATTTCCGTACATACTTCTGTAAATCTCTTTCTAAAAACAAAAAAAAAAAATCAAAAAACTTTTATAAAAACTTGCCCTTTTGTCGCCAAATCCATTTTCACCCAGCACCCATCACCTTTCTTCATTGACGTTTTCTTACCCTCACCTTCTCCGCTTTGACTATACTAAACTCGTTTAGTGTATGTCCGCTTGGACTCGGGACACTAGCGCCCGTCTAGTCCGCGTTACGTTAGTCGCGACCGACTATGCGATCGACTCCGAAGTCGATACTCCGTCCACTCCTCTTTCACCCCTTCCTTTGCCGGCCAACTCCGACGTTGACCGGAATTCTGTTCATACATCTTCACCTTCACCTTCACCTTCACCAACCTCTTCTTCCGCGATGTCGGGATTTAATCCGAACATCTCCTTGACCACCCCTGGATTGGCTCCACCTCCTACGGAGACCAATCTTCCACCACCTCCGCCTGTTGTAGCGCCGCAGCGAATTGCGCTCCAGGATCGTTTCTACCCCACCCGCTCTGCACTTCCCACCTGCCTTTCTCTCCCTCCGGCCAATGGGGACAACTTTGAAATTAAGCCCCATTTCATCAACATGCTTCCACGTTTTCATGGGCTTGAATCTGAAGATGCCTATATCTTCATTAACAAATTTCAAAATGTCTGTGCCATGATGAAAACAACCCAGCTGTCGGACGATGCTATACGTCTACGGGTCATTCCGTTCACTTTATGCGATCTCGCAGAAAAATGGCTGTATAGCACCGCTTCCCACTCAATCACCAGCTGGGACGAGTTTGTTAAAGCGTTTCTGAAAAAATTCTACCAAAATCATAAGACCGCAAGAATTCGAAATGAGATCAACCAATTCTCCCAGCTTCCTTCTGAACCCTTCTGGAAGTGCTTTGACCGATACAAAGACCTTCTTGTTCAGTGTCCTCACCACGGTATAGAGAAATGGCAACTCTGCCAAACCTTATACGAGGGACTGAACCCAGCAACGAAGCAGTTGCTGGAAACCATCTGTCAGGGCCACTTCCTATCCAAATCTGACGAGGAAGCGTGGCAGTTCTTTGACGATCTTGCGGAGCAAACGCTACAGTGGGAGAGCACCAGACCGACTCCTTCTTCTTCTACCTCCACTTCTACCGGTCAGTCTAGGGTAGGAATTCACCAGCTTGATGTCTCTATTGCGATGAGAGCTGAAATGGCTGCAATAACAAAAAAGCTTGAAGCAATAGAGAGCAAATTTTCTTCTCCTACTCCTGCCCCTGTTCTCCCCCTTCGTACCATCTGCGCTTGTTGTTCCGATCCTTCTCACTTGACCGAAGAGTGTCCTTACAATCCACCATCGCAAGGACAGGATCAGGTTAATGCATTCCAGCAAAGACCAAGGAATGATCCATACTCTTCCACCTACAATCCCGGTTGGAGGAACCACCCCAATTTCACCTGGAATCAGAATCAGAATCAATTCCAGGGCAACAATTTCCAAAGGGCCCCTCCGCCGCAACAACAAGCGCAGCAACAAACTCAGCATCAGTATCAGCAGCCCTTCCAACCCCAACCTTACCAAAACCAGACGAACAACTTTGCACCGAACAATTCTTTTCCACCAAACAACCTTGTTCCGTCTAACAACGATAAGGTTTCCTCGCTCGAGCGAAGTCTGGAGGCGTTTCTTAAACAATCGACTCAATCCACCGCCAACATCCAGTCTTCGATCCAATCTTTAGTGCAACACACCGCCGCACACGGGCAGAGCATCAAGACCATCGAGGCCCAGATTGCACAGCTGAACGCAGCCTTGAGCGAGCGAGAGAAGGGGAAGCTCCCGTCCCAGCCACTTCCAAATCCCGGCCACCCACATAATGCACATGTTGCTCTTGAACAACAAAACCATAATGTGAGTGCCGTGACCACACTGAGATCAGGGAGGATGCTGCAAAACGACATTGGCAAGCGAATCAATGATGACACCCCGGCCGCTTCTTCTTCTTCTTCTCCTTCTTCTTCTTCTTCTTCTGAGCCTATTCTCCGTTCTTCACAAGGCTCTCCTTCCTCTTCTTCTCTAAACGGACCCGCTTCTCACTCCACGAAAACACCTATTCTGGGATCCGTTCCAACTCCAAAATCTCCTCCTCCAGCTCGAGACTCAACCAATTTTCAAAATGTTCCATTTCCAAACCGGTTGAGGTCTAACAAACAAAATCCACAAATGGAGAAGATTTTGGAGTTATTCAAGCAAGTTAACATTAACATTCCTCTTTTAGATGCTGTCCAACAAGTTCCGTCTTACGCGAAAATCTTAAAGGACTTGTGCACGAAAAAGAGGAAGTCTCAGGTACCCAAGAAAGTTTTCTTGGCTAGTGCTGTGAGTGATGCCCTTACCCAATCTTTACCACAAAAACGGAAGGACCCTGGCTGTCCTACGATTTCAATTACCATTGGGGATAAGAACATCAACCGCGCACTATTAGATCTTGGTGCCAGTGTTAACTTGCTTCCGTATTCAGTATACGAGCAATTAGGCGTCGGAGAGCTGAAACCCACACACTGCACTCTCCAGATGGCCGACCGATCGATCACCCATCCTAGGGGTGAGCTAGAGGATGTGTTAATCAAAGTCGGGGACTTCATATTCCCCGTCGACTTCATTGTCTTAGATACACAGCCTGTAGCTAACCCCCGGAATCAAATTCCGGTGATACTCGGTCGCCCATTTCTCGCAACCTCAAATGCTGTGATCAATTGTCGCAATGGTTCAATGAACCTCTCTTTTGGAAATATGACAATTGAACTCAACATTTTTAGGTTGGGGAATCAGCCCGCCGAACCTAATGCTCATATACTGGATGTCTGCTCGATCCAGGAGATCACCCCCGAAGAGTGTGAATTCGAGGAGTTTCTGTTTGAACACGATGATCTTGACGCCACTAGTGCGTTTCTCCTCGAATCTGCTGCTGCTTCTGCGCCCGATAACGAATACGAGTGTTTCACGTTCTTGAACGATCTTAGCCGCGCACAACCCGAGTTTGAATCTTTTGACTTTCCGGATGAGTTACCTGAACCATCCAACTCGGTTGCCTACACTCGCTTTGAACCTTTGCTGGAGTCCTTTGAGTTCGAGACCTTTGCACCAGTCTTGCCTTCCATCATTTCACCTCCAACGCTCGAACTCAAGCCGTTGCCGTCTCACCTTAAGTATGCTTACTTAGGTGAGAACGAGACTCTCCCTGTCATCATTTCGGCTTCTCTAGCTCCAGAGCAAGAGAAAGCCCTTCTCGCGGTCTTGCACAGCAACAGGCAAGCTTTTGGCTGGTCCATGGCGGACATCAAGGGGATTAGTCCCCTCATCGTTGAGCATCACATTCATCTGATGGATGATGCCAAACCAGCTCGGGATCCACAAAGACGTCTTAATCCAGTCATGAAGGAGGCTGTGAAGAAGGAGATCGTCAAATGTCTAGATAGTGGTATCATTTACCCTATCTCCGATAGCCAGTGGGTTAGCCCCATTCACGTTGTCCCCAAGAAGTCGGGCATCACGGTCATAACCAACGAGGCGAATGAGTTGATCCCTACTCGCACCCAAACTGGGTGGCGAGTTTGCATTGATTACAGAAAACTCAACGCCGCAACGCGGAAAGACCACTTTCCGCTACCTTTCATTGACCAGATGCTGGAACGATTGGCCGGACATGAGTACTATTGTTTTCTTGATGGCTACTCTGGTTATAATCAAATTCCCATCGCCGAAAAAGACCAGGACAAGACCACTTTCACTTGTCCTTTCGGCACGTTTGCATATCGACGCATGCCCTTTGGGTTATGCAATGCGCCCGCTACCTTCCAGCGGTGTATGATGGGGATTTTCTCAGACATGGTGGAGAAATTTCTGGAGATCTTCATGGACGACTTCTCCATCTTTGGCGATTCTTTTGACGAGTGTCTGCTGCATCTCGACGCTGTCCTTACCAGATGTAAGGACAAGAATCTCACTTTGAACTGGGAGAAATGCCACTTCATGGTGCGCGAAGGTATTGTCTTAGGACATATCATCTCGCAGAAAGGCATTGAGGTAGACAAAGCTAAGATTGAGGTCATTTCAAATCTTCCTCCTCCCCGATGCGTCCGAGATATCCGAGCCTTCCTTGGCCACGCCGGTTTTTATAGACGGTTTATCAAGGACTTTAGCAAGATTGCTAGGCCCTTGACTCTTCTCCTGGCCAAGGACACGCCATTCGACTTCAGCTCAAGCTGTGCGGCTGCTTTTGAATCATTGAAACACTCACTCACTTCTGCTCCCATTCTCTCTTCCCCTGACTGGACGCACCCATTCGAGATTATGTGCGATGCATCCGACTTTGCCATCGGTGCTGTCCTTGGACAGCACATCAACAAGATGCCGCACGTGATCTATTACGCAAGCCGAACCCTGAACGACGCACAACTCAATTATACAACAACTGAGAAGGAATTCTTAGCTGTTGTATTTGCTTTAGAGAAGTTCAGGCCGTACCTCATCGGCTCTCCAGTCATCGTTTACACTGATCATTCTGCTCTGCGCCATCTTTTTGCGAAGAAAGATGCCAAATCTCGGCTTATACGTTGGATCCTCTTGCTTCAAGAGTTTGACCTTGTCATCAAGGACAAAAGAGGATGTGAAAACGTTGTTGCCGACCATCTTTCACGACTTCCTTCTTCGCCGTCGCTTCCTATCCCAATCAATGACGTCTTTCCGGATGAACAACTCTTGACAGTATCTCGCGAACCCTGGTTCGCAGATATTGTGAACTATTTGGCCACGGGATTACTACCGACTGAATGGTCGAGTCAGGACAGACTTCGCTTCTTATCCCAAGTAAAACATTTTTAATGGGACGAACCCTACTTGTTCAAGTACTGTCCCGACCAGATTATTCGTCGGTGTGTCCCTGATGAGGAATTCAAGAGTGTGCTGTCATTTTGCCACGACCAAGCATGTGGCGGGCATTTTGGGCCCAGAAAGACAGCTGAGAAGATCTTGCAATGTGGTTTCTACTGGCCACAACTTTTCAAAGACGCTCACGACTATTGCAAGACTTGCTCCCGGTGCCAACACATGGGCCGGATATCCTGGAGAAACGAGATGCCGCTCCAACCAATCTTGGTTGTGGAGATTTTCGATGTTTGGGGGATAGACTTCATGGGGCCGTTTCCCAGCTCTTTTGGGAACTTGTACATCCTTCTAGCTGTTGATTACGTCTCTAAATGGGTCGAGGCTGTGCCCAGCCGGACTAACGACAACAAGGTTGTCGTTAGGTTCCTTAAAGAAAACATTTTCTCCCGGTTTGGGCACCCCCGAGCAATCATTAGCGACAATGGAAGTCATTTCTGCAATAAAACTTTCGAAGCCTTGATGCGGAAATATTCCATAAATCATAAGCTCTCTAAGCCCTACCACCCCCAAACCTGCGGGCAGGCCGAAGTTTCAAATCGGCAAATCAAGCAGATACTGGAGAAGACGGTTTCCAAGAACCGTAAGGATTGGTCTTTGAAACTCACTGATGCCCTTTGGGCATTTAGAACCGCTTATAAGACCGACCTTGGCATGTCTCCCTATCGGCTTGTGTACGGAAAGGCCTGCCACCTTCCTGTCGAAATCGAGCATCGCGCGTTTTGGGCGATAAAGGAGCTGAATCTGTCTCTGGAGGACGCGGGCAGCCATCGGAAGCTGCAGCTGAACGAACTGAGCGAGCTTAGGGATGAGGCTTACGACAACGCGGTTGTCGTTAAGAATCGAACGAAGGTGTTTCATGATAAACACCTTTTGCGCAAAACCTTCGTACCTGGTCAGCAGGTACTTCTTTACGACACCCGACTTCACTTCCATCCTGGAAAGCTCCGATCTCGCTGGAAAGGGCCGTATTTTGTGCGGAATGTGTATCCGCAGGGCGCTGTGAATTTGGAGAATCCAAAGGACGGTTCAATTTTCAAAGTCAATGGACACCGATGCAAACCATACCTTAGCGCCGAACCAACAGAGGAGCTCCTGTTCTTACAGGAGCCGGTTTACCTTGCATAATCTTCCTCTGCCTACCTCCAAACTTCGGTTATCCAGCCAAGAACAGTGGACACTGTTCCAAATAAGTTTGGGGGTATGTACAAACCATTTTGTTTATATTTGTGTATATTCTTTTTCTTTTCTTTAAAAACAAAAAAAAAAAACAAAAAATAAAAATAAAAATTTGTGTATCACTAACCGACAATTTTGAACCTTCCAACTGCTCTCTTCATGCTATGACAGTGAGGACACTGTCCAGTTTAAGTTTGGGGGTACGCTCGGTACGCATTTCTTACCTTCGCATTCATATGTATATTTTGCATCTGCATATTAATATCCATAAAATCCATAAAAATTTGAAAATTTTCCAAAAAAATATAAAAACTTTTTTGTCAAGTTAGCTTGTGGATGAGCTCTGAATCAACATTCGACGGTTTTTGTTTGAAAAAATAGGAATAACTAGATCTTATGTTTGGATTTTGAAAACCTGAAAGATAACTCTCCTTTGAAGTTAACTATAGCTGATATACGTCTTTACATCACACTACACGTGTCGTGAGTTTTGGGAATTAGATGACAAGTCTTTCATGTTCAAACTTTTAAACAGATAAATGATTTTCTGAGAATCAAATAGGTTTGTTCTGAAATAAGTAATGTCAAGAATAGTTTATGAAGTAAAGCGAATATGAAGGAATGTTATTGATGCCGTAATTGGAGCTAAGTCTGAAAAATAACCCATCTAAAACTTGATTGGAATGATTACACACCAAACCCACTAGACACGTCTTTTATCCAAAAAAATATATATATTTGAACTGCCGGTTATATCTCCGTTCGTATTAAATCATCTGATTTTCACGCCAAACTGTCTTTTGTTTTTGGACCTAGGTAACTTGAGTAATTAAGTCCGCTGGGGTGTTTCTACACCCAATGTCCTAAAACCAACTGGTTTGGGTGCATTGGCCCAAAGCTCGCTAAGAAGCCTAGAAAGTCCAGTTTAAAACAAAGTCAAGCAAGTGTTCTCTCCGAGTTAAAATTCCTAACGGTTCTTTGTGTGAGAATAATCTTGATAAAAGACAGGCTTTTAAAAAAAAAATTTTAACGGAGATATGAAGGTTTTACTCTTTGATAAAGACTATTGCACGTTCACAGTGGTGTGTATGAAATGAAAACAAGAAAAAAGGTGGAGTGAAAAATACGACTTAGTTTCCTGTTAAGGAAGATAGAAATTCTGAAGTTGAAACCTTACTGCAAAACGAAACTTGAAAAATGCTTAACTCGTTATAAAACTTATGTGATCCTTTTAAAATTGTTATCTGGACTTTATTGTGCGACATGATGACTTTAATCGATCCTTCTGGAACTTAACGACACTATTTGCACTGCACGTAAAGACATATAAAATCTGTAGTTAAATAAGATGTGAGGTGTGAAAAATAAAGGTTCGATAATCTAGACTTAGGATTATAGAATTTTTATTTTCTAAAACAAAACTTTAGGGTTTGAAACGTAGTCATTTTTACAAACCAACTTGACCGGATTTTGTGGGTAGTATCCGCTGAAAACCCTCAGGAGACAACACTCCTCCTACTAGGGACACCTAGAGGTTTAACGGCTTGTTGCACATGCTCAGTGCAATCGCGTTCCCTGCGAAAGTGAGGTTAGGAAATTTTTTGTGAATAAATGGACTTTGCTCGGGACGAGCAAATGATAAGTTTGGGGGTATTTGTTCATATCAGATTTTTGCATTTTCATACCGCCCAATTTTTATCACATTGCATATCCGTAGATACTCTTGAGCCGTGTTTGCTAGTCAATTGCAGGATACAGGTTCTCGGTTCCAAAACGGTAAAATTCATGGAAAACACGAAAAATCCGGGTTCCTGCCAACCACAGATAAAACACGGTCTCCGCCCTTCATCCGTATGCTGCCAGATACCAGTTTAGGAAGACGAAATGTCAAATCAATGTCGTTTTCAGGCACAAGGCTCAATGGTAGCACAAGATCCAAGAGATATACGCGGAGCTCGAGGCAATCATGACAAAATCTTGACAAAAAGTCCACCTTTCCCTCAACAGAAATTCTGGAAAATTCGTGAAGTAATTATAGGAAAATACATATACCAGAAGGAAGCTCACATCAAACCAGGGTCCCAACGAAAATACCCAAGCCCAAGTCATCTATACGGCCGCGGAAGCGCGGCCAAAGAGGGGTATTGGCCGCGCTTGCGCGGCCGTTCTGGCGCCAAGAGTGCAGGGTTTTGGGGGGTAGGTTGGTCTTTTCATGTATGTTCTGTTGGTTGCCCTAGGGTTTCATGTTTTGGCCTATAAATAGTCCAGAAGTTTGTGAAGGAGGGGGTCCAATTCTTGTATTTCTTTTGCTAAGTTTTAGTTACATGTTCTTCTTCCTCTTCTCACCTCTTCTCCATTAAACTTGTAAGTGAGCTTTTGAGTGAAGAGTGATGAATAAAGAAGACCATTTTATTATCATGCTTGTCTCCTTATAATTATGCTTGTTGTAATTTTAATTCGTTAAGTAGTTGTTGTTATTTCCTTGTTATTTCTTTCTTCTCTTTTTTCTTTATCCTTACATATGACAATGATACTTACGCTTGATCCTCGCCAAGGTGAGGTCGCAAATAGTTAGTCGTATTCTTCTAATCTCCTTCTTTCTATCTTCCTCTTTTGTGTTGTTTTATTTTTCCGTATTATGATGTGTGAGTAGTTCATTCTTGTTAGGGTAGGATAAGGGAAGTTTGAGAGAAGGAAATCTCTCTCACTCTTTCCTTGCCCAACATCTTAAATCGACTCCCGTTAACCCAACCACAATCCGCTCCTTACGGCACCCTATCCTACATGATAGCGGTGATTCCGTAGTGAGACCGGTTGTGGTTGGATTAACCGGAGGTTATGGCTAAGAGCCAAGAACGGACGGACAAGCACCAAAAGGAAGGCTTATGCGTTGGAAAGCCTAGCTTATACTCGCAAAGTCCTTCCTAGTCGTGCTAATCCCCGTTGTTGCCGATTACCGTAACACGATATTAAGAAGGGCAACGAAAGATGTGCAGACTCCTAACTCAAACTAACCTAATCCTAACCCTAACATGCTCTCTTTAAATATCAACTCAACACTTAGATAACTACAAACAAAATCTGAACAACCGGACTTAACTCGTCGAAAAACACATAGAAAAAGATTCCCATCTCCCTGCGGACGACCCGTACTCAACCGGCTAGCTACGTGCGAAACCGTCTTGATTGCGGTATTTAAACTTAAACTTGAACACGCTCGTATTCTATCAATCATGTACCACCCTCCGCCATGGTCCGAGCTCTCTGTAATTCACCAAACTCACGCATATGTAATATAACTTTTCATATTGCATTATATCAAATTTCGGCAGCACCTCCTCTGTATTTATAAAATTTCCCAAATTAGGATATAGTAAAATACACGGCACACAGGCCAGTAACACGGCACGAAGGCCACTATATAACTTGGCACGAAGGCCGGGAATATAAACAATATTCACAACAACATTCAATCCCATATTTAATTGAAATCCGGAAATATAAACAACATTCAATTGAATATTTAATTGAAATTCGGGAAATTAGGGTAAGTTTGATAAGAGTTCAATATAGAAGAGAATGATGATGAATTAAGATATGTCCATGTTTGATATGAGAGATCATCATCATCACACACATACCATCATCATCATTATCACACACACACACACACACACACACACACAAGTACAGAGAAACATACATGTATCATCATCATTATCTCACACACACACTATTCACTTATGTCATGTTCATACCCTTAAATATGGGTAGATGGTAAACCTGTTATAAGTTTTTCAAAATGCAAATAAACTATTCCCTTGCATCATCTGCATTTTTTTAATCAAGGAAATGACATGCATTTTATTTCTAATCGTATCTTCAAAGATAGATTCATTTTACAAAGATTTAACAAATAATTTAGTTTCTCACTACCTATTACACTCTCTCTACCTAAAATCTAGACCAACATAATATTCATTTTACATATATTCCTGTCATGATGATAAGAAGTTTTGAACAGAACAAAGTTTTTATTTCAATGATAGGAAGCCGAAAGATACACCTACAGATCATTTCGGTGATATTACATAATTATAATTCTTTCACCTGATAATGAAGTTGGCATTGCAAAAAATTTAAGGATCCATGGCGCTTATAATGGCAAAAACGTTAGAAACTAACACAAGCTATTTCAATCAAAATAGGATTTATTTAATGAATAAAAGGTGTAAAGTCTAAAGGAAGATTTCTACAAATGGAGCATTCTTATTATAAAGATACTTTTCATAATTGAATTCCACTAGATTTGTACAGTCCCACAGCAAATTACTTATGTAGGTAGTTTTCTCATAGAATAACGATCACATGCTTAACATTAATTGTTGAAAGAATACACTTTATTCATTACATTGAAACAATTCTTTATAGCCTTCTTGGCATCTGAATATACCCAATAATTTTCTTCCTTATTATAATTTTTCCATTTCTCCTATGAAATGCCTAGCGCATCAATAAGTTCTAGTTTTGCATAATTGCACTTCCGCAAATATACAACGATGGTCATTCTTTGAATATTATCTTTCATAAAACATTGACATCTTCTCTACAAATCTCAAGATAAATTGTGGAATCCCATGATAAAATTCCATAACAACATACATCCCATTCATATATTGTAAATGAAATGTCAAGGTGATCGTGGGCATAATATTTTTAAGTCTTCACACCATAGATCTATTGAAGTTCATGCTTAGCGAAGCTAACAGAAAGCTTGCCAATGCAGTTTTAGGTGATACACATCCTATCGTGATTAAACACTGGCCTAAGATTGCTCTCAAAATTTCAAACAACATAGCAACTGAATGGATTGTCCGTATTCCACAATCTCTTTGTGTTGAGAGCAACTAATCAAAATTTAGATGTAAGATAATTGATGAAATACATGAAGTAAGAAAACCAACATAAAACTTAACACTCCAACGGTTTTTCATAATCCGAGAGGCCGTTGATACGAAATTACCATAAAATTGTGATGTTTGGCCTGCTACGATAAATTAAAATCATCTATACGAACATGCTAGTTGTTTATATAGAAGCAAATAAATCGAAAAGTTCGGCCACAAAACCAGCATCCCCATGCCCTATGATTAATTTATGATTATATAGCAACGAATTATCTCGAAAAAGATTAATTTTTATTAGTACAAATCCTAGAATCAAAACCTAATTACACGATTGTGACTCCAAAAGTAATAAAACTACGATTAACACGATTAAAACCCCTAAAATTAACAAAACATTGTTTCGAAAGATATGATACATTTTGCTTCTTCTAGAGTTATGAGAATGGCCAAACCCCAACCTTTACCCTAGAGAGAGAAAGGGGGAAGAGAGCGATAGAGAGATGGAAGAGACTTTGATGGAAATTATTCGGAATTGTTGATGCTCATAAGTAGGAATTCCTCAGATCGCGACACGTGGCGAATGACGTGTCATCCGTGACAGCTCACTAGACTCCTGGGGAGCCATCATGGTAAAATCAGTATAGAGCATTGGCAACTTTCCTCGGATTATCCCCGAGCTGACACTCCGCTTCTTACCCACGAGAAATCTAGCAGCCGAATTTGCACCCCTCCACTTTTGCTTGTCTCCGAGCTATCGCAGAGCTGAGCTTCCTCGGCCTCCCGGCTCGTCTACGAGCCACCCGCCAAGCTAAGCCTCCCCAACTCTCTCGATCAAACGAGATAGCAGAGCCCTGCACTTCCGTAACGACTCCGCGCATTTTTCCAAAGCGAGATATCCGCCGCCCCACTTCCCGTGTCCCACCCTGGCACATCCCGCATTAATGAGCGTATCCCGTCATTAATGGAGGGGATCTCATTATTCATGCAGGTGTAACGTAAGGGCGTAACTGAATGTGAAGATATCGCACCCACTCGTTCTATGCGACCACTATAAAAACCCCTCTCTCAGACGACTCAGGGAAGAAAAATTGATTCCAATAAGTCACCACTCTGCCAATATTCCTCGGTGCTAACTTGATCATCGGAGGGTCCTACGGTGGTCACCCACCCCGGGACTTACTTGCAGGTAGCTTGGCTTCCATATCTAAATCAACCCATTGAGATCCACACACTCAACCACCTTTAAATAAATCTCAGCCGTCCAAGAACGCTCGCTACAGATCGACAGAAGGCAACATCTGAAGGAGATCCCAACCTCTATCAGCTGGCATCGTCTATGGGAAAGAAAAAATTATTTTTTGGTTCCACCATAAAAGTTGATCTTCCGCCCTCGACCCGATGGCGAGCGACAACCGCAACGGTCTAAATACGAGCCCCCACAACGGAGGTGGGAGTGGCTCGTCTCCTTCTCCTAATGCCATCCACGCCTTTTCCGTCCAGATAGACAGGCTCACATCGTTGGTGGATGCCATCGCCCGCATTCAAGCGGCGGGCCTTACCCACCAAACCGCAGTTCCCCCTCCCCGGGATAACGACGTCCACCGAAGGACGGACGAGCGCAGTTGAGCTCTCGATCTCCCTCACCCTCATCACAGAGCCACAGAGTGCCGGTGGGCCGACTTCGGCCACCTTAACCCGCACGTGGCGATTGATTCCATAACCCGCTGGGTGCGAGACAGCTTCACGCCATGGTCCTAGGGAATACTAGGCCGTCGCTCTAATGCATGTCGCATGTTCTCTCCTTCTGAGGAGGTGTCAGTCAGATCGCCTGCTTCCAGGCACGACCGGCGCCCCCACTCTCCCTGGGACCGCACGAACGACGAGCGCAGAAACTACTTGAGAAATTGAAGCCGCTCTCTCGCACTGACCCAGAGCGGAGGTAGCCACCACTCCGACTGTGCAGAATCCTCAGGGTACCACCACCGGCTTGAAGCCCTCGAGAAGAAGATCGAAGGCATACGAAAGGATAGCCACACGTCTGGCGAAGGGCCAGGTACTCCGCCGACTCACTAACGAAGCCCTTCACAGAGGAGCTACTAGCCGAGCACGTCTCATCCATGAACAAGCCGCCAAAAGTGGCCCTTTTCGATGGGATATCCGACCCAAAGGACCACCTAGACGCAATTACGGAGGCATGAACTTCTAGGATAACTCCGATGCGGCTTAATGCCGAGCTTTCCCCACCACCCTCATCCATTCCTAGAACCACATCGAAGTTCGGTATGTCCAGCACTTTGAAGTCAGCATAAAACTCTCGACTGCAGACGACGACTGGACACAAGCTGTATCCCATAGTTGCCTTTAGAACGCCATTTCCTGAACTGACATTCCAGCTGGATACAAACGGTGAAACTGGAATCGCATGGGTTCGAACAAACCGTTGCGACATAAAGCAGTGTGATGCTCCAGTATCAAACAGTGCAAGTGTAGGGATTGAGGATACTAAGATTGTACCTAAGGTATGTGGGATTTGTTTTAGGTATAGGAAATATGTAACTAAGTAGTAGAATAGAAAAGCAAAGTTTGAAAAGAAAAGTTTACCAGTGATGACTTGGCCAGTGGCCTCAGCTTCTTCCACGGACATCGTGAAAGCCTGGCGCCTTGGTACATTCCTCCTGGCCTGAGGAGCATTCCTCGGAACGTTCCTTTGAGCTTGATGGAACTGACGAGGAGGTGGTGCAGCTTGTGGTCCTCTGGGTGGTGCAGGTAGTGCAGGTCTGGGAGCAGGTGCCTGAAGAGCTGATCGCTGCGGATAAGTAATGGCTGGCCTGGGTGCAGCAACTGGGTTCTGTCTTTAGGGACAAGACCCAATATCGTGAGTAGCTGAGCCATAGACTAAGCAAAGGCGGTTGGATCGACGGCAGTCCTTCATCATATGTCCAGTTCTCTTGCAGTAGGTGCAAAAGGCTGGGCCGGGACGATGGGTTGGTACTCCGGGTCGCCTTGGTACGAAAGGTGGCCTGGACGAGGCTCCACCTGCCATCTGGTTGGCAGGGCGTTTGACTCCTGCAGATTGAGGTTTGCCCCTTTCTTTTATCACTGCCTCATAACTGCGGGCAGCTTCCAGAGCATCCTTATGAGTCAAAAATTTTCCCGTGGCTAGAGTAGCCTGAATCTCCGTGTCCAGTCCTTGTTGAAAGCGACGGGCTCTGATCTCGTCCGTCGGTATCAAGTGTGCCGCGAATCTGTTTAAAGATTGTGTTAGCTGTGTAGTATGTGATATTTAAAAATTGAACTATTGTGACATATCTTACCGGCTTAACATGGTGAATTCAGCGTCGTATTCATCTATTGATTTATCCCACATTGAACCCTGTTGTAGATGAATAAACTGCTGCTCCATGGCAAACTTGGCAGTCACAGGAAAGTATTTCGCGTCGAACTTCTCGCGAAAAGTCTTCCATTCAATAGGCTATACCAGACGGCTTTCTTCCGCCTTCCACCAGTTGCGAGCATTATCCATGAGCTGTAGCTTCGCCACACGGACCCAAGCTATGTCTGGCACTTGTGCTGCTGCCAGATCATCTTCGATGCTTTGTGCCCATTCTTCAGCTTCAAGAGGGCTTCCTTTACCAGAGAACTGCTTGGGGTGTAAAGCCCTGAATTGCTTTACCCCTGGCGCGTCGATCTCAGGACGGTTCAGTAGTTGTTGCTGTCCCTCAAGAAGGCTGCGAATCGCCTCAAGCAGCACTGTTTGCTCGGTGGGTGGTGCAGGAACAGCCGGTGCGAGAGGTAGTGCTAGAGGTGTGTTTTTGACGTTGGTGCTGGTGTTGTTCGGGGAATCCATAACCTTGAAGAAAAATTTAGGTTAGGACAGATTCAAATACATAAAATGATAAGATTCAAGGAATAGAAATTTGTAAGATTCAAGAAACATGAATTGTAAAGAATGTTTTAGTTGCTGGTTCTTATGCTATATTGCTTAGGTTGTTCACACAGACCAGAACTGCATGATAGAGATTCATACAGCTCTGACCTGCATGGGCCACTAACAAAACTTGTCACGCCCCGCTTCCCGGTATACGGCGAAGGGGACGCGACGAGGTCCGCTACGTATATACTTAGAAGTACATACGCTAAGCGTATCTAAGCAATATAAAAATAAATCACAAGAGACAAGAGATATAGAAATAACAACAACTTTATTAATAACATTCTTTTGTACAATGCATGAAAAGTAAATACAACTGAAATGAAAAGCGATGCCTAAACAATGGCATAACAGGAAATGAAAATACTGAATAGAATAAGGTACAATGTCTAGAGCTCGGGATCTTCGTGAAACTGCTCCAAGTCTTCACCGGTGGGCTCGATCTCTGCTGGGTCCAAAACACCTGACGACATTCAAAAAAGAAAGAAATAGAATGTCGTCAGCGAACAGATCGCTCGGTAAGTCCCACAGATAAAGAAGAATTAGAAAAGACAGAATAAGAGGTATTTTCTAAAGAGATTGTAAAATATTATAGAATATTGTGTTAACGCTGTTGTTTGTAGCTTGGTACAGAAGGATGCCAGTGTATACGAGAGGGGTCTCTATATGCTAGAGACCAGGGCAAACGGAATGTACAAGGAACCGTTAAGCCACGATACAACAGCAACGGAATATAGGTTAGGTGTCTTAATCTGACCATCTCGTGCCACCTTTAACACCTTCCGTACCAATCTACCCCTTAAACCGCGTAGTGTTTTGATAGTATTGTTGTATTGTATTGTGTAAGTTGGATGACTGACCAAAACCATGATATCAGTAAACAGATTGTAACTGCATAATCAGGTAAATGGAATAACGGAATAATGGATGTATATCCATGGTTTGATTCAGTCAAGTTGTATAGATTGTTAACTGGATTATGGGATTCATGTGTTCATATTGAGTTGGAATATTAAAAAATATAAATTGACTTGAATCATATTCAAGTCAGAAATAATCAGACTCAACCCCGAGTCAGACTAAAAGAAATGTAAGTCGAAGTTCTATATTTGTTAGGGTCATTATTGTAATTTATAAAACTTGAGGGTGTTTTATGTAAAAATACTTTTGTATAGTTTTTAAGATACATCTTAAGTATTTATTATTCGTCTTTATAGTTATAATGAGTGTGATTTTATTTTGTCTTATTTCTAGTGAAAATATCCTAATTACATAAATAAATGTATTAATTTGTAATATTGATTTATTTGAAATTCATGGTATTTTAATGTAACTTTTAATCTTGAAATTTTTAGAAAAAGGTGGAAACTTTATCTTATAATAAAATAGGTGTTTAAATGATAAATATACATATGTTTATACAAGAATAATTTTTAATAAATATTTTATTTTCCAAAATCTCATTTTTCTTAAATGTCGTATTTTAAACCTTTCGAGACCGAATGCTCCTTGCGGAGGTCTGAATCTCGCACTACTAAACCCGAGGGTGCACGATAAACCGTACTATCCCTAACAAGTTCCCCAAAGTTGGGTTGTAGTGGCGATTTGCAAAGATTTAATAAATACTAGTCATTTAGAAAACGGTTTTATAAAGATAAGGTATTTATTTGTAAAAGGTGTAAATTTCCGTATTTTAGATTCTAGGGTTTCCTAAGCCCACTAGCCTATTTCTAAATGGTCTAAATGACAAGTCATTAGAAATCTCAAATCGCCTCTTCACCGCCAATTGCGGCCAGGTAAGTGCTAGGTGAGTGGGAGGCTCTCCACTACAAGTAGTGGCCCTAATTAAGTAACCACTCGCCTTAGACACACTTGCCTAGACACCATAAAGTCAGGTTTAGATAAACGATCGATGTCCATAATTTATCGTATTTCCTATTAAAAGATATTGTTTCAAATTGTATATAACTTAGAACTTTTAGAAAAGGTTTATAAAGAAAATGGTTTTTTAATATAAAATCTTGTTTAATCGTATTCTAAGTTTTCAAGGTAGCGTGTTATGATTGCATATGAGTGTGTGAGGAGGTAGGCCATTACCTCGTGATCTATTTTAAGGTATAGTAATGTTAAGAGATTAAATGTGATAAACTAAACATGGTGGTGTTTAAGTGAAAGAATACGATATATTGCAAAAACTATCATTTCATGTGTGAAAACTTGTTCAAATTAATTTTTAAGTGATTAGTAGTCAACATGAAGATGTTTAAGCATTATGGAATTAGTGATAAGTGAGATTTGATAGAAAACCGAATCGGAAATCGGTTTATTCCGATTTCCGTCGGGTTTATAAGTTCGTATTATTATGAAGGAAAAGAAAGGTAGAAAAGAGGGACTTACGGGTTTGGACAACGCTAGAGAGTGAGAGGAAGGTAGAGGGTTTGCCGGTGCGTCGAATCGTCGTTGAGAGGTCCTAGCACGATCGCCGGGATTTCGCCGTCGATTTCGTCAACGCTTCGCTTTTGGCTCGTTTTCTAACGTACCAAGTTCTTTTGAGATTTTGAGAGAGTGGACTTAGAAAAAGTGATGAGAGGGTAGAGGGTATGGGGTGTTTATATAGGGTTAGGCTAGGGTTGGGTTTTTTTTAATAAAATAAATATAAAAATATATAGAAATTATATAAAAATTCATTAAAACTCATTAAACCTAGGAGTAAAAGGGATTTATTGGGCAATTGATAACCGATCCAGGCATTTAGAGTGTCAGGAGGGTTGATCACGTCAAGAGGCAACTTTTCTCTGTTGGTGACTCGGCAGTCCGGCCAAGTCCGGCCGGCGGCGCCGGACCGAGTCGGCCGGTTTGCCGGCCGGTGGCGCCGAGTCAGGCCGAGTCAAGGTGTCAAGGGCCGGGGGTTCTCCTGGGGAAGATTTTGGTATATTTACTTTTTTGTGTACAGTATAATTTTTGTGAGTTATGGCGTTTTGACTGTTGACTTCCAAAAGAAATTAAAACAAAATAAATATGAAAATAATGTGAGGCATGGGATTTGAACTCTGGTGGCTTGGTTCAGCAGTGCAAGGTATTACCAATGAGCTACAAGCTCCTTCTTGTAATTATGGAGTGAAATAAATACTTAAAGAGATATCAGCCGTAATAAATACTCCAAGTATATATTGAATTTAAATCAATTCTTTGTATATTAAAAATGGAATTGTTACACAACCAAACCAGAAACTTGAGGAGGATTCTCCACGAGTTTGGTGCTAGCTGGCCCGGGGCAAGATGGAAGCAACGAAGCACCCCACATACCTCGGTTGAGAAGAGCAGACATATTCCTGCCCGGAATGCTTTCAAATACAGGGCAATCTCCTTGCTCTGCACCTGGTCCGCCCATTCGCCCTCTCTAATTAAACGAAGCGAATAATTAAAGGGGATATGGAATCGAGCCCGAATCTCGGTAAGCTCGTCCACATCCCTTAGAACGGAGGACGCATCGCGAGCATTCCCGATGCACACCCTAGGGGCCCTTGTCGCCACTCGACGGCGAGTGACGCGGGTAGCCCTGACTCTAGAGGTGAGCCTGACACAGATGATGCGGCAGAAGAACCCTCTCGGCTATTTGCAGCCAAAGAGGCGGAAGACCCTCTGGACTCAGCTCCAACAACTGGAGCCTCATCATCCGACTCAACCCTAACTATCTTTACAGACTCCTCAGATGAAGACCTCTAACTTGATTCAAAGGAGTGGGCTCACCGAGGAAAAAGCACGGGTGATCCAATCTAAAAGGAAAGAGCGCCGGGCAATCTTTGACAGCGAGAGTGAATTAGGGTAAAAGTGTTGTCCCTAGCATGATCCCCTCCTATTTATACACTCCAAAGAACACATCCAACGACCCTGATTGATTCCCGCCAAAGAGAAACGTCGCGCTCGCCAGCCGTCAGAGCTTCACGTGGCGATCGACCATTGGTGACGTCCTTTCGGTGGCAGCTGACAATGACAGCCTGTCGCGTCCGCCAACCCGTATTGGACACGTGGCCTGTTGCCCAACAGACAAACGAGTGAAACGTTGCCCCTCTTTAATGCGCAGTCATTTCATTAATCTGCTATCATCGGAGATACGTGAGAAGATTAAGGTATAAGAGGAGATGCCACATGGGCTCGGAGATCGAAACGACGCGACTGCCCTATGCCACGTACCCCGGACAATCCACACTAATGATTCTCTGCAACAGACTGGGTCAAGAAACCAAAGCAGGCCACTTTCGACCCAACCCATAAATAGGTCAGAACGAGAGTGTGGGGCTAATGCTGATGCTCATAAGTAGGAATTTCTCAGATCGTGACACATGACGAATGACGTATCACCCGCGACATCCCGCTAGACTCTTGGGGGGCTACCGATGTAAAATTAGTGTGGAGCATTGGCGACTTTCCTTGGATCATCCCCGAGCTGACACTCCGCTTCTTGCCCATGAGCAATCTAGCTGCCGAACTTGCACCCCTCTTCTTTTGCTCGTCTCCGAGCTATTGCAAAGCTGCGCTTCCTCGGCCTCCCGGCTCGTCTCCGAGCCACCCACCGAGCTAAGCCTTCCCATCTCTCCCGATCAAACGAGAGCGCAGAGCCCTAGCGCTTTTGTAACGAATCTACGTATTTTCCCAAAGCGAGATATCCGCCGCCCCACGTCCCACGTCCTACACTGGAGCATCCCCTATTAATGAGCGTATCCCGTCATTAATGGAGGAGATCCCATCATTCATGCAGGCGTAATGTAAGGGTGTAACTGAAGGCGAAGATCTCGCACCCACTCGCTCCATCCGACCACTATAAAAAAAACCCTCTCAGACGACTCGGGGAAGAAAACTTGATTCCAATAAGCCACTACTCTGCCAATATTTCTCGGCGCTAACTTAATCGTCGGAGGGTCCTACGGTGGTCACCCACCTTGGGACTTACTTGCAGGTGGCTCGGCTTCCACGTCAAAATCAACCCATTGAGATCCACACGCTCAACTACCTTCAAATCAATCTCAGCCGTCCAAGGACGCTCGCTACAGATCGACGGAAGACATCATCTGAAGGAGATCCTAACCTCCATCAGGAATGGTCATAGGTCTTTGTGATGGAAGTGGATTGAGGAGGAGGTCAACGGTGGAGGGCTTTAGAGGAGGTTGGAGGATATGGCTTTGGAGGAAGCAGTTTTAGAGGATCGAAGGAGGTCGAAGGAGGCGCTGGAGATCGAGGACCGAGGAGGAGGAAGAGGTCGGAGGAGAGGGCTTTGGAGGAGGGGGCCCGGAGGAAGGAGGAGGAGGCATGGTGGCGATGAAGGAAGGAGGTCGACAAAGGAGGGCGCAGTGGCAATGGAGGTGGCGTTGCTGGGGGTGAAAGAGGAGGTGGATGAGAGGAGGAGGGGGAGGAGGAGCTGGGGTGGGGGAAAATTGGGGGCAGTGTGTTTTAGGGAATAGAGTGGGAATGGGGAGGGGGAAATTTGGTTTTTATTTTTTTTAATCACTGACGTTGTCCCTATGGTGCAAACCGTAGGGAATTCTTTTGCGGTATCGTAGGGGCAAAAACAGATGTTAAAATTTTGCAGGTTTTTAATTATACATGCTCCTGCAGTGTGCACCGTAGGGGCAACTTAAATTGCCCACCGTAGGGGCAACTTAAAATTGCCCTTACGGATATTCCTATCCATAGAGGCAACCCATCTTTGTAGTAGTGTTCTTTTCAATACAAACCTAAAAATTATATAGTAAAATAACTCCAATTTCGTATTTTAAGTAGCTAACAGAGCAAAAAATTTGATGGTATTTTACCTGAGGAAGGCAAGTAAGATTTGAATCCTGACTAGATTATTTAACAGCGTGAACCAGTGTCATAGTTATGACCGTATTTTATGCTTTACAAGAGATTTTTTTCAATGTTCTGTGAAAAAAAGATGGTCATATTTCACTTTTTTCCCACATAAAAATCTGAATCACGCTGGTTGGCGATTGGGTGTCACTGGCCAAACAATTAATAACAAACATGCTACAATTCAGATGTTTTCCATGCATGTTGGGTCATATATATAATTTAAAATTAACGGTTCGAGAATGGAAATTTTGGGTGTATCACATGCTACATTTGTAATTCCAAATGAAAGAATAAAAAAAATTCTAAGCTCATGTACACTTTGTTTGAAAACTGCCAAGTACTAACACTATTATTTCCATGCTATTATCTTGCTTTCCATTATTGAATTCCTGTCTCACATCACAACATGAAAAATATAAAACTACGGGTCTACCTTGTTTTAGGTTTCAGGCATAGTCACAAATTCACCGTTCAGATATAATTCGGCGAGATCGAAAATTCGGATTCGGAAAACTATTCGGAAAAAATCGGTAAGTATTCGGGAAAGATTCGGTAAGTGTTCGGGAAATGTTCGGGAAGAATTTCGAGCAAGAAATTAATATATGAGACGCTAGGTTTTGATTTTGTGAATTATTTGTTGTTTTTTGAATTATTCGCTCTTTTTTCACATAATTCGGGAATAATTCACGAATTATTCGGCCCGCCGATTAATTCGGCGATTAAGTCGGCCGATCAAAAATTCACGAATTATTTACGAATTCGAAGAATAATTCATGAATTATATGACTATGGTTTTATGTACCCAGCGGAATGCAATTGGATGGAAGAAATAATAGTGTTAGTACTTGGACCCCAAGCCGGATGAGATGTTCATCATATCGTTGGTAATCTATTAAAATAGATTCGCCGTCCAAACTACAAATTATATATTTTTGTCCATATGTGTTCCATCAAAAGGAAAAAAAACTAAAGAAAGAAAGAAAGAAAAAGATAAAAGAAAAGGAAAAATACTTCTCTACTGTTAAAACTAGAACTAGGGTGTCAAACGGGTCGGGTTGGATCATAATCGGATTGGGTCATCCTTGACCCGTCCAAAATCGGCTTCGGGTAGACCTAGACCATTTCATTATTGGGTTAAATTTTTAAGACCCATACCCGACCCATTTAATATTCGGGTCGGGTCGACCCAATCCGTTTAATGTTTGTGTTGGGTCATAATCTGGTTATCCAATCCGATCTAAGTTAATTTATTACTTTTCCTTTTGTTTTATGTATGATCAATATAAATTAACTATTACATATTTGACGTTTATAAATAAATTTGCAGATGTTAAAAAAATAGAACCGAAAAATGCCAGAGAAAAAGGAATTAGGTGGAAAATGAACGATTTGGGGATACTATATTCGGGTCAAACGGGTTGAAGCATGTCATGATACAAGACCCGTACCCGACCCGTTTAAATGGGTCGGACTCCAATTTAAAACTTAACGGGTTCGGATCGATTTTATCAGATCGGGTAATCGAGCTCGGTATTTTTTCAGACCTAACTAAAACTCAATAGGTGCCGCGTGACATTTTTTGTCATTTTTGGAGAAACTCAAATTTTTTTTATACAAATTTATAGATATATTTTTCAAAATTCTAAGAGCTTCCATATCATGATCTCCTTTTCTACTGATGAGAAGGAACCAATTAATGCAATTTGAAACTTGCAACAGAAGATTGTATATAATACCCTGAATATTTATAAATCTAATATTGATCTCATTAATATATCATCTCTTAATTTTCACGTGCACATAATTGCACAAATTCTAGTATACATAACCCACAAACCATATGAAAAAAATTCTAAAAATGCAATTTCTTCGTCTTTCCTTCCAAAGGTAACACATGTAGTGTACCAAAATCTTTAAAAAGAATATTTATTTTTTTGGTTTGTAATTTTCCTAAAAAGAAAGATGATCCTCTTATATTTTCCTTTCTTTTCTAAGAATTTAAGCATGGAAGAATTCAATAAGTTGATCGTGATGGCAACAATAAGAATTTGATGATAATCACTTAACTTTATCTTTTTTTGAAGGATAAATTACTAACCATTTTCGGTCATAATAAATCGATAATGAAGTAAAGAAAATAAACTTTTTGGGAAATGTGAAACAATATTTTTTTATCCATTGTCATATTTCCCGTAAAATATTATGGTAAGAAAAAAGCGTCTAAATAATGAGTTGAGTTGGTATTCATAGCAAAAAATAAAATAAAAACAAAAATAAAATACTTTTGGACCTAATTAAGTGATTGCCCCAAATATAATTTACCCAATTATTTAAGAATCAAAGTATTACACATGTTATGTAATATGTCATTATATATGGTGCTTGGAATTTGGGAAGGTTGTGATAAACAGGTCCTGGTAAGTGGCTTGACCCGTATTGTCAAATAGATTGAGTTTGGAATTTGACCACGACCATACCCAATTATGCCATGTGAAGCGTGGCTCACTTAATTTTTTTTCTTTCAAAAACTGTTTTGTGTTCAAAAACTGTTTTCGAACGCAACACATTATTAATCTCCTGATTTGAGCTCCACTAGAGTACACAAAAAGAAATATGCGGGTCAAGAGGATTGATATGGCCTCACTTGGACTAATTTAACTATTTGTTTTGATTAAAATTGGGGAAATTGTCAAAAAGACCCTGGCCCGCTCGGGAATAGTCTAAGATCCTCAGTAATTTTCGAAATTGTTAGGAAGGGCCTACTGTTCAAAATCTTCGTGAAAAATCCTGATGGATCTCTGGATCTCCTTCAGATGCTATCTTCCGTTGATCTGCTGCGAGCACTGGTGGACGGCTGAGATTGAGTTGGAGGGTCGCTTCCTGAAGCGTGTGGATCTCAATGGGTTTTGTGTGGCCGAGGCCGAGCTACCTGCAAAGAAGTCCCGGGGTGGTTGTGTCACCGAGGACCCTCCGACGATCAAGTTAGACGGGGTATTTTTGCAGAGTAACGGTCTATTGGAGTAAAATTGACTTACTTGAATCGTCTGAGAGAGGGGTTTATATAGCGGCAGCAACGGGTAGGCGGGCGAGAGATTCACGCCTGCCGTTACGCCCTTGGCGTCACGCCCGTGTGATTGGCGGGATCTCGCATTAATGACGAGACAGACTCGTTAATGGGGAATCGTGATGGTGTGGAACACGGGACATGAGCGGCAGATATCTCACGCCTGGCGAAATTCGCGGAGCCGTGGCAGAGAAGCCTGTGATCAGCGCTGTGGGTCGGTCGATGAGACCGAGGAAGTTGAGCTCGGCGGGAGGCTCGGGAATGAGCGGGAGGCCGAGGCATCTTGGTTCTGTAATGGCTCGGAGGCGAGCCGGGGGGTGGTCTTAAAGGCCACCGAAGGTCGGGATATTCCTCGGGGCGGAGGCCCGAGGTGTGATCCCAACTGAAGTTCTTGATCCTTTCTTATAGGTTCTGGGACACGTCATCTGCAACGTGTCAGCATCCGGAGAGTCACCGATATCGAGCATCATCATTAGCCCCCCACTCTCATCTCGACCCGTTCCTGGGTCGGGTCGAGAGTGGTCTGACCGATCATCCGGGGTGAGCTCTCATTCGAAGATATCGTCGGTGCGCATTCCTGGGCAAAGAGTAGTATTTTATTGATGAAGCCAGCGGATCAGGGGAGAGATCTCGCATTAAAGAGGAGGCGCCGGTTTGTGCGTACGTTCGTCAAAGCGACAGCCCACGTGTCTGGCGCTGGTTGGCTGATGAGACGGGCCCCAGGCGTTCCCGTGCCCGAAGGGACGCGTCTAATGTGAGTGCGACAGGTGGAACGTTGTCGGCCGTTGGTTGCGAAACGTTGTTTTGGCAGGAGGCGATCGAAACCGTAGGATGTGTACGCCGGCCGCTATAAATAGAGGTGGGATCCCCACCAGAGCCCATACCTCTCCATAATTTCCTCGTCCCTGGTCGTGTTAGCTCGGCGCTCTTCTCCTCAAGTCGGATTCCTTACGTTTGATCTCCCGAGGACACATCCCTTTGATCAGGTTAGATGTCTTCTTCCGAGGAGTCCGTAGAAATAGTCCGGGTAGAGTCTAGGGAGTCTTCTGAAGCTTCCTCTTCCACTTCTTCTTCCTCTTCCTCGTCAGTGTCGGGGTCCCCCCGGGACGTTAGGGTTAGTCATGCTTCCCGGGGTCGTGCGACGGGGGTGGTTCCCACAGCGCAGGTCGCGGGTGTTCTTGGCGTGTCATCCATGCTGAGGCATGCAGATGAGCTCGCTAACATCCGAACTCATTTCCTCATTCATCCCGGCTATTCGCTTCGTCTGGCTGAGGAGGGAGAGAGGGAAAACCAGGTACGGGGCAGGAGATTGCCTTGTACTTGGAAGCCTTTTGGGTCGGGATGTGTCTGCCCTTCTCCTCCGATGTGAGTGCGTCGTTGAATTGTTTTGGGTTAGCCCCGGGCTAGTTAGTCCCGAACTCTTGGAGGATCCTCCTTGGGTTCCTGGTCCGGTTGAAATTGAGTCTGATCCCTTTCAGCCTGAGCCTTCTCGTTTCTTCTCTTTGCTTAA
The DNA here is from genome assembly GCA_030015575.1 of Agapanthus africanus. Classification (NCBI taxonomy): domain Eukaryota; kingdom Viridiplantae; phylum Streptophyta; class Magnoliopsida; order Asparagales; family Amaryllidaceae; genus Agapanthus; species Agapanthus africanus. The sequence continues at coordinate 704,251,046 of CM057341.1, forward strand.
AAAACCATCCTGGCGCTCGCAGGGGCGAGCCAGGCTGGGTATACATCTCTTTTAGAAAACAACGGGGGGACGTTGCCAGGTCGGGGATTGTCGTAGTACCTTCTTCCATTCAAGAATGGAAGAAGAAGTTTTTGTTTGTTGGGCCGCCTGAGGGTGAGGATTGGCCTGTGCCCACCCAGTGGCAAGGGGCCAGCTGTCCGCGGGTGAGTCGGTCGAATGATCCCGACGCGGTGGCGTTGTCGAAGTGGGTGCCCCTCCCTCAGGCTGATGTGCTGTTGTCTGAGCGGGCCTTCAGTTGGGCCGGGCTTAGCCTCGCCCGGTTCGATGGTAAGTTAGGAGCTTTCAGGCGACCTGTTTAGACTTATGCATTCTTTCATTTTTCCTGGTATTGCTGATTCCTTGTATTTTGTCTTATGCAGGACCCATGGACCTAGGAAAATTTCGGGCAGCCCTGGTCGAAATGAAGAAGGGGAAGAAGATCGGAGGCGTCGGTCCTTCTCGCTCGCCGCCGGCTTCGGCTCTACCGACGGCCGCTCCATCCAGGCGCCCAAGCGCTCCCCGGGCCCTAGAGTCCAGTCGTGCGCCAAGCCGAAAGCGTGCTCGGGAGCAAGAGCCCCGGGCTTCCGAGGTGGGAGGCGAGACTGGTTCTCCCGCGTCGCTTCTTAAGAGGTTTCATAGGACAGTGCCCCGCTCTCCGGCTTCCCCGATCCTCGTGGATGATGGGGAGCTTCGCTTCGAGGTGCCCTCGGGGCTTTCTGTCGCCGACAGCCTGCTCTTGGAGATGAAAAGGTCAGCCAAGGGCAGAATCCCTCGGGGGATCCTCCGCGCCCAAATAGCGGCAATAGCTCAAGATGCTGTGCAGGTCAGTGTTCGCACCCCACCCGGTTCTTCATTTAATATTTTTGCTCGCGCGATTGGGTGCCTCCCTTTCCTTTTCTGAACCTCCTTCTTTTCTACAGGTCCTTCAGCACGTCGCCCTCGTCATCAACATGGAGGATGAGGAGATAGCCCCGGCGATGCAGGCCGCGGGAGAGTTCTCCTCATGGGAGGAGAGCTGGAGGCGGCGATGGAAAGGGTCACTGTCCTCGAGGATAGGGAGATCGCCAGGTTCTGAGAGGCTGCTCGAGCCGTCGAGGCCAAGTTAGAAGATTCCAGGGTGCTCGTCGCCACTCTGAAGAAGATGGCGAACACCCTCCGGAGGGAGAATGAGGCGGCAGGAGGGGACAAGGCGTGCCGAGCTTCGAGTGTCGAAGGCCGAGCTTCTGGTGTCGAAGGCCGAGCTTCTGGTGTCGAAGGCGGTGGAGAGCTACAAGAAGTCGGACCAGTTCTACACCGATCTCACTAGGGCCGCTGCCGTCGTTTGGCACGACGCCCTCGACGCTGTCAAGGCAATGATGTTGGAGTTTCCTGACGGCTAGCTCCGGGGTGAGTACCCTCTCGAGGATGACGCGCAGGGGAATGCCTCCGGAAACGCTGCAGGGGAAGAGGCCCCCGGTGGGAGCGTTGGGGAGAAGTCGGTCCTGCCGGCTACCGGTGCCGAGGCTCCTGCGATGGACGCTGACCTTCAAGACTCAACTCCGGTTGTCGTAGTTGGGGTGCAACTCATCGACATTCTCCCTGGCCTCGAGGCCTGAACTTTCCCGCCTCTATATTTTCTTTGTGCTAAAATTTTGTAAGCCTTCGGGCATTTTTGTAAGGCTGGGGAGCCCAAAATATCTCTGTAAAGACTTCTAATTTTTATGAATAGAAAATCCATTTCGCAGTTTTGTTTTGTTTTGTTTATGGTAAACATTTTTATTTGCGCAGTACTGCTTTCATGTGAGGTTGGTTTTTCGTCTAGCGATTGCACGTCGAGTTGAGAGTTGAAGTCGACCATTTACCGAGTGTGCAAAGACCGGGGAAAGGTCGGTATCTCCATGGCCCTGAAGTCGAGGTGGAGATCGCGTAGACATGGATGGACCGAGCAGGGTAGCTGCTCGGTGGTCTCTTGAAGAGGGCTTTTGATCCCTAGCGTCAGTGGGTAAAAAATTACCAGCCAAGGATGGACCGAGCAGGATAGCTGCTCGGTGGCCTCTTAGTGAGGGCTTTGATCCCTGGTATCGATGAGTAAGAAATTACCAGCCAAGGATAGACTGAGCAGGATAGCTGCTCGGTGGCCTCTTGGTGAGGGCTTTTATCCCTGGCGTCGTGGGGTATGAAATTACCAGCCAAGGATGGACCGAGCAGGATAGCTGCTCGGTAGCCTTTTGGTGAGGGCTTTGATCCCTGGCGTCGGTGGGTAAGAAATTACCAGCCAAGGATGGACCGAGCAGGGTTGCTGTTCGGTTGCCTTTTGGTGAGGGCATTGATCCTTAGCGTGGGAGGGCATGGAGAGGCCTGCTAAGGATGGACTGAGCGAGGTTGCTGCCCGGTGGCCTCTTGGTGAGGGCTTTGATCCTTAGCACGGGTGGGCATAGAGAGGCCTGCTAAGGATGGACCGAGCAGGGTTGCTGCCCGGTGGCCTCTTGATGAGGGCTTTGATCCTTGGCGTCATGGGGTAAGGAATTACCCGCCAAGGATGGACCGAGCACGGTAGCTACTCGGTGGCCTCTTGATGAGGGCTTTGATCCTTGGCGTCGTGGGGTAAGGAATTATCAGCCAAGGATGGACTGATCAGGGTAGCTGCTCGGTGGCCTCTTAGTGAGGGCTTTGATCCTTGGTGTCGGTGGGTAGTGAACTACCAGCCAAGGATGGACCGAGCAGGGTAGCTGCTCGGTGGCCTCTTGGTGAGGGCTTTGATCCTTGGCATCGGTGGGTAGTGAACTAACAGCCAAGGATGGATCGATAAGGGTGGCTTCTCGGTTGATTCGTGAGGTTCTGTCCGACCTTCCCCGGTGTTTGAACATCGTTAAGAGTGACTGTCACGGTCGACACGTATTATGAACGCGTGGGGGAGGCGAAGCGTAAGAGCCGCGTCATTCCGATTTCGCCGAGAAAGGCGGGATGTCCGCTGCGTGGCGGTACAGTAGTTGAAGAAACGAGCGACTATTGGAATCTTTGGGGCTATTTAACGGAGGGCGTATTGATCACTCCTTTCTTCATCCCCAAAGCGTATGAATGGACACTTTCCCTTTCACCATCGGAGGCTCCCGTGCCTCGAATCGGCCTGCCACTTGGCCAACGACTAGAGTGGAGTCACTGCGGACCCGAATCGTTTTCAGACCCGGTCCAAAGGCTATGCGTAGTCTGGCCAGCAAGGCCTCGTATTCCGCAGCGTTATTTGAGGCCTTGAACCTGAGCTTCAGAGAATACTCCATTTCTGCCTCGTTCGGGCCCCGAATGATGAGGCCGGCACCACAGCCTTCCTCAGTAGAGGACCCGTCGATGTAGAGGATCTAATCAGGGATGGAGTTGGGCTCCCCATCGACTGAGGGTTGAGCTGCATGGGTCGGTGCGGACTTCGGCTCATTGCTGTGGATGGTGCACTCGACGATAAAATCGACCAGAGCTTGCGCTTTGATAGCCTGCCTCGGGCGGTATTTTATGTCGAATTGGGACGACTCCCACCTCCATTTTTCTAGGCTGCCATAGGACTCAGGAGAGGCGAGGATAGCCCCCAAAGGCCGCTCGGTAAGAACGAGGATGGTGTATGCCTGGAAATAGTGCCGCGGTTTCCTTGAGGCCACGATGAGTGCCGAGATGATCTTCTCTATGGGTGGGTACATCGTTTCTATGTCCTTGAAGACGTGGCTCACATAGTATACTGGCTTCTGGACTCTGTCGACCTCTCCGACGAGCACTGAGCCCGCGGCTTGGTCGGATACCGCCAGGTATAGAGATAGCTTGTCCCCTTCAACTGGTCGAGTGAGCAGCGGTGGAGTCGCCAGGTGTTTTTTAATTGGTCAAAGGCGTCCTGGCACTCCTCCGACCACTCGAACCTTGGAATCTTCCTTAGAGCCTTGAAGAACGGGATCACTTCTCCCCAGACCTCGACATGAAACGACTCAGAGCGGCTACTCGCCCTGTCAGCCGCATGATATCGATGTTAGTCTTGGGCGTGGCTATATTGAGGATGGCGTTGATTTTCTCTGGGTTAGCTTCGATCCCACGGTAGGTAACCATGAAACCGAGGAACTTTTCGCTGGTGACCCCAAATGCGCACTTGGCAGCGTTCAATTTCATCTTGTATTTGCGGAGGACGTCGAAGGCCTCGCCCAGATCCTTGGCGTGCTCGTCCGATGAGATCGATTTGACGAGCATGTCATCGAGTAAACTTCCATGTTCATGCAGATCTACGGCTTGAACATGCGATTAACCAAGCGTTGGTACGTAGCTCCGGCGTTTTTGAGGCCGAAAGGCATTACCTTGTAGCAGTATACCCCCGGTCCATTGTGCATGCGGTGAGATCCTCGTATGCCAGATTCATACTGATCTGATTGTAGCCGGAGAAGGCGTCCATGAAGCTAAATAGTTCGTGTCCTGCTGAGCTGTCGACGAGCTGGTCTATCCGAAGGAAGGGATAGTTGTCTTTTGGACAGGCTTTGTTGAGGTCGGTGGAGTCGACGCACATGCGCCACTTCCCGCTTGAATTTTTGACCATGACCACGTTCGCCAACCATTCTGAGTAAGGCACATTCCGAATAAAGTTGGCGGCGAGGAGCCTATCTACTTCGTCATCGATCGCCTTTTGTTTAATCAGGGCGAAGCTGCGTTTCTTCTGCCGGACAGGCTGGACCCTAGGGTCCACCCGAGCTTGTGAGATATGATCTTAGGGTCGATCCCACGCATGTCAGTGGGTGCCCAGGCGAACACGGCAGAGGTTTTTCTTAGGAAGTGAACCAGGTCGTCTCACTGAGTTCCCGTCAGAAGAGACCCGACCTGAACGGTTCGTTCATCGTCCCCTTCTACGAGGGGGACCTCTGTCAGTGGCTCCACCAGGGTCCCTCGGACCTCTTTTTGCTCGTCTCGAGTGTCCAGAGAACCCTTGATTTTTCCCTCGATCATTGTTTGGCCGCTCAGACGTAGAGGTTGCAGTAAAACAAACCTTTGCTGTTCGTTGGTCTCCGTAGGCCCGACCTATCCCGCCTTGGTCGAGGGGGATTTTCATCGCCAGGTGTAAGGTCGATATCTGGGCCCTGAGGGAGTTCATTGTAGGGCGGCCGAGGAGGATGTTGTAGGCCGACGGGATTCTCGCTATGATGAATTCCACAGGCACGGTGCGCGTACGGCCGGCCTCCCTGATGTTAAATTGGAGAGTGATTACCCCTTCCGCCGGGATGGAGTGGTTAGTGAACCCTGATAGGATGTGGGTGGTCGGCCTTAGGTCCGACGGGGTGAGTCCCATACGCAGGAAGCAGTCACAAAATAGAATGTCTGCCGAGCTTCCAGAGTTGACCAGTATCGTCTGCACCTCGTAGTGGTGGACCCGAGCTGTGATCACCAGCGGATCGTTGTAGGGCAGGGATATACCGTGAAGGTCCTCGTCGTTAAAAACGGTCGGCTCGGCTGCCCTGGCCTTCTTCCTCTGGTGGCTGGCATTCCTCTCGATCGGTGAGGGGTGCTGAGCTTCGTCGGTATTCGCCGCACCCCCCTCGCTAATATGGCCATGATTTGGCTGATTGTCAATTCGTAGGGAGGGGGACGTTGTTCTTGCTCACGGTCAACTTGTCGCGTGTCCCGCAAGTACGTTGCCAGGTGCTCCGAGCGGATTAGCTCCTCGATGTAGTCTCGGAGCTACTTGCAGTTCTCCGTGGAGTGGCCCTGCGACCTGTGGAAACCGCAGTAGGGGCCTCGGGTGCGCTTTGCCACCCTGTTCGTGACTGGGGGGAGTTTGAAGAACCTCTCACCCTTAGCCTCTGTAGGGTTCCTAGGCATACCCATGAGGTTCTACAACTGATCAAACATGGCCAATTCAAAATTTTTCTATGTGCCGAAGAACCCTAAACAAGATCGTTAACTAGAGGTATAGGCGAAACTACAAGTTAACAACTTTAACTAAAGGGGAAGTGACTACAACCTTTGTAGATCCGGTCCTCCACTTCCTTAGCTCCGTGATGATGTCCCTCAGCTGTGATCATCGGATCCCGGACTCTAGCGATGGTTTCGTCGAAGAAATGATCGGGCTAGGTCGTCGACTTCGATGCCGAAGATGATCTACGTCGAGGCAACTCAAGATCAAGCTCCATCTTCACCAAGTCATGAAACTTGTGAAGAAAACACCCTATACTACATGGCAAGTGGTAGAGGATGAAGAAATAGGAACTGGGTTCACTTTATAATTGGATTTCTCACTCTTTTTCTCATGGCACCATTAAAGCTAGCAAGCTTTCATGAAGCTTGATGAAGATGAAGATGAAGAAAGAATAAAAAGGATTATCTTAAAAAAGAAAATCCAAGTCATTCTTATCATAATGCAACCTTGGGTTAGTTTAACAAGTGTAGAGAATAAACTAGGGTTAGGTGAATGGTTAGGTTTAGGAAAGAAACAAAAATGGTCAAAGCTTCATGAAGCTTCAATAAAAGAACAAAGCAAGCCACCATTTCCTTTATCTTTCCAAAAATGAATTAAAGAAAATAAATAAAACAAATATTAAACCTAACCATTAACCTAAACATGGTTTAACATAAGCACACACCCAAGTTTGCATGTATCATCAAACATGATACAAACTAGTGCACAAAACTATATCATATATACAATGTGCACATCAAGTGAGAAAATCCATCTTAAGTGAACCAATACAAGTTAATGCAAAGTAATATATCAAATATATAATTATACATTAAATCATTAAATCAATACTTGATTTAACGATCCGGTCATATCGTATATGACCGACTAATATTCAATGTATCGACTTATCGAATCAATCCTCGATTCGATAACTAGGTTATATCGCATACAACCAATCGATACATTCATCGCGAGAATAGAATACGGTATCACATACACGCATTATTCTCGGTCCCACACATATCTCATATACGCTCCTATTTCGTTTTTCTTGAGCCAAGAAACCTCTGTGTAGGACTCTAAAGACTCGTCAATACGCCGGCAGCAGGTGATGATCATATCAAACACCCACAAGTCGCAAGCGGTCTGCTAAACGTAACGGCCACCCGGGTATTGTGCGATCAGAAGATCGACGAGCAAGCCCGCTCACACTCCTGTGAATCCAACCAGTAACACTTACCGTACAGTCCGGTCTGTTCGTCTGATATTTCGCATATCTCGCCTCGGGGTGGTAAACGTCAGACCCCAGTAGCTTGATAAGTCATGCCGACGTAAGGTCCATAACAATCGTGAAACTACTGATAACTCTTACCAGTATATCACAGCAACCCTGGCCAGGGATTTCCAGTTATGGCCAGTCGTGCATAGCGCAACATCAACCCCCAATACCGGGAGAGACGGATCCCCTCCTATCGCTCATTGCCTCCATGTGAATCGGGACTGTACCCAAAAACCACCTGTTTGCACGACTCAGTAGAGCCGAGGTAGGGTGGAAATCAAAGCACAGTGGGAGACACACAAGACTCTATGACGATCTCGGGTCAACAGACTAAGCTGTATCAGTGTCACCAGAGAACTGCCATCTGACGTGAGGTATAATACCATCTGGGAGTTCTCGGCGAGTCCGTTCAGTGTACCCAATCTCCACTGAGCACCCACATACCATCTCCGATGTCAAACACCAATGGATATGGGATCATCCATCGCCCATCACATGGGTCGAGAAGATATACACTAGTCTACTCTGGAATATCGATGCCCCGTCTCGATATTCCCACGACTAGGAACATTGAAGGATGTACTCATGGACTACCCAGGCCCTACTAGTATGATCTACATCATAGTCCTGGAAGTCGAGTACACATCCTAAGAGCTTTATCAACATGTAACAGAGAGACAGAAAGTATACATGTTAAGATAAAGAGCAACCAGATAGCGTACTATCATGTCGAGCAAGAAAGTCCTACCTATATATGTCCCAGCATCCACTACAATATAAATTCAATGTACAGTAATGGCCTCTAGGGCATACATACAACTAACAATCTCCCACTTGCACTAGGGCCATCTGTAGCAGTGGTTGCAGTATCTAATACTCAACCATCCCATATAAGTCTCTTTCTGGGAAAAAGCCTTTGTGAGTGATCCGCCACGCTGTCCTCTGAGTCTACTCTCCTAACCTCGATCACCCTGGAGATCAACTATCTCTATGATCAGGTGATGCTGCCTCAGAATATATCTGGGTCACTGATGGGACCAGGGTTCCTGGGCCAAAGCCACACTTCCATTGTCACACAATGGTAGGAACCTAGTTCATCTCATGAATCACTATACACCCAAACCGCCTCTTTGGTAGTATCTTCGATAGCGATGTTACCAGCCTTTATCGTCTAGTTTGCCACGGTATCTAGCTTGGAACTCTTCCAACATGCCGTCCCTCTACTGAGTGTAAAGACAATGCCTGCTGTTTCCTGATTTAAAATCAGGAAAGCTTATGGAAAAAGCTTGAGAAGAGGGTCACGTGCTTACACGTGACCAGCAGTCACGTGTTGGCACGTGACACCCAAAAGTACCGGCAAAGCAAGGTCAGCTTCCTGACTACATCAAAGAAAAAGGGCTTAAGAAAGGGTCACGTGCTCCCACGTGACCAGGGTCACGTGTTGGCATGTGACATTTTAAAGCGGATTCAAAGGCACATCGGTTCCCTGATCAAGTCAAGGAAAAAGAGTCCAGACCAGGGTCACGTGCTCACACGTGACCAGGGGTCACGTGATGGCACGTGACGGTTAAGCAACAACCAGAAGACAGCGCAAAAAGAAAGAAGAAGGTTCATTCCAAAGGGGGTCACGTGCCCACACGTGACCATGGGTCACGTGGTCACACGTGACCGGCTTTCAAAGCCCATTTTGTCAACAGAATTGAATTCTGAAAGAGATTCAAATCTTTCCAAAGGAAAGCGACTATCTGGAACCAATCGAATTAAAGATTCAGAGGTGATGAAATATCATCTATCTATGGGAAAATCTCGGGTTTGGAAAGATTTCCCCTTTAAATCTAACCGAAACAACAAAGGAGAATCCCGGGACTTGAAATCCAATGGTGAATAAAATTCACTTAATAATCCAAAGGTCCAGAACGAATGATGGATGCAAATCAAATCTCTCAATGAAGATTCGTAAAAAAACTAATTGACTCGGCTGCTTCTCCTATAAATAGGAGCCAAGAGACACAAAAAAAGAGATATATACGCAGAGGGAAGAAAGGGAGAGAGAGCCTTGATACTTCGAGGAACTTGGATCTTCTGCAAAAGAAAACCTTAGGTAAGAAAGGGAAGGCTCCTTGAAGGAAAAGAGAATTTAATTCTCAACAGAGTTTAACTCTGATATATAAAAGAGAAGAACATATTTCTTCTCTCTTTGATAGAGGATCTGCAAAGTGCACATCTCCCCTTGAGGTTGAGAATTTAATTCTCAATGGGTCGAGATCCTGCCATGCAGATCCAAAACATAGAGAGGGAATGGAAGCACGAGAATTTAATTCTCACAGAACTATAGTAATTTAATTCCTTTGAAATAAAACTAGGGCTTGACCCTGTGTTATGGGAATTTAATTCCTTCAGAACAAAAGAAACAGGGTTTAACCCTAGTTAAGAACCTAGTTCTGTTGGAACAGCGGGGATTTAATTCCCTTGATCATAATTTAACAAGAGAGTGGGAATTTAATTCCTTAAAAGCTTGTATTAGGGTTTAACCCTATTTGGTTCTTAAAATATATGAGGAATTTAATTCCTACAGAAAATTCAGAGTTCAACTCTATTCAGAATATAAACCTTTAAAAGGAAGTAGGAATTTAATTCCTCTGAAATTACTGTCAGGGTTTAACCCTACGAGGAATTTAATTCCTGGAAAAGATTAACAGATCCTCTAAACAATATACATAGAGGCAGGGTCACGTGTCACCACGTGACCCCCCCAGGAGATCTACAGAAAACCCCTTTGAGGCAGCACCCCACGTGACCCACGTGACCCTTGACAGAAGCTTTAATACACAGGCATTTGAATGCCCATCACGTGATGGCACGTGATGCTCCGAAAGACGCGATAATCTCAGCAGAATAAATGAAGGGAGGGCGCTCTCACGTGCTGCCACGTGACCCCTCTTGCCTTAGTGTTTAACACTAAATTGAAACTCTCGAACCCAGTGTTAAAACACTGTTGGGCCTTAGTGTTCAACACTAATCAAAAAGCTTTATTTGCAGTGTTCAACACTGATCTGTTTTAGTGTTTAACACTAATTTGAAAAGCCTTGTTGCTGGTGTTTAACACCGATTATCTTTTAGTGTTAAACACTAACTTGTCAACCTCATTCCCAGCGTTCAACACTGATTGCTCTGTAGTGTTTAACACTAGGCTTTGGCCCAATTGGCTAAATGGATGGAGGCAAAGCCTCTCCTGATTGGACTTAGCCCAAGATGGCCATAAGTCCTCAATTTGTGATTAACTGGGCCAATGGACTCATAACATAATTAATCGGTCTTGATCCCAAATTGGGTCAAAGACTATTTAAGCCATTCCGGTTCTAGGGTACATCTCTTCACTCCTTTGATACTTGGCATTGTAATCCCTCAATGTCTTCAAAGAGGTGACGGGTCCCGACGACCACACATTGATATGGACTGTGGGGTCCTTAAACCCGTGTTTAATGCAAAATTCCTGGTTACGTGGAACGCGGATAATGTCACTCTTTGACCCCGTGGAAAACGTCCAGAGCGGAGCCTGGTCCTCGCAGAGCACGGCAGTGAACCCGTGTGAAGCATCCAGAGCACATACCGGACTGTGGGGTCCTTAAACCCATGGACTACGACGTCCTTAACCTTGACTGAGATGTCTTAAAACTAATAATGGACTGTGGGGTCCTTAAACCCATGGACTACGACGTCCTTAACCTTGACCGAGATGTCTTAAAACTAACAATGGACCGCAATGTCCTTAAACTACCCATGGACCGCAACATCCTTAAACTACCCATAGACCGCAATGTCCTTAAACTAGAACAATAGAGCCCCGTATGCTCTTTTGTCGGATCTAAACGGTCCCGTTTAAGTTGATCTTAGCCTCAAAGATGGCTAACGTATCCTTAAACCTTCAAACAGACTGGACTATGAATCCCCCCAATTAACTCTGGCTCGAGGGTACATCTCTGAACTCCTCTGACATCCGTCGTTGTAATACTTCAACGTCGTCAGAGAGGTGACGGGTCCCGACGGCCATACATATGATGGACCACTATGTCCCTAAACTGGAACAATAGAGCCCAAACGCTCCTTTGTCGGATCTAAACGATCCCGTTAAGTTGATCTTAGTCTCAAAGTTAGACTAACATATCCTTAACAAACGTTTGAGTTGATCTTAGCCTCAAGTATGGCTGACGTATCCTCAAACCAAACCCCCAAACCCAAATCTAAGATAATACGGATTTGGACTAGTCCACGCCCTACGGGCGACGACATAACTCAGTCTCCGTAAACAATCCACGGGCAACAAAATACAAAACAAACACCCACGACACGAAGTGACCATCTGGAGAAGGAGAAAGTTGTTACCGCAATGCGGTAGCATAATTAACTGCAGGGGCTTGCGCCTGCAGGGAAGAGCGTCCCCACAATCAAAAACCCCTCAAACGAGGGGGAATCTGACGAAGTCTGCTACATCGGATACATCCGTCTAAACCTTCGATACACGGTGCCATAAATCAACTTGGTATCTTCGGAGAGGTGGACGGATAGCACCAATTAGCATCTGTCCCGAATCTCAGGCAAGACGTCATGTCGCGCCGTCTTTCGGAGGGGAACAGATTCTGGCACGCCCGGTGGGACCTTTTCCTCTTTCCACTTCACACTTCGTGTGTCGTGACGCGCGAACCAATCGCGGTTCGCTAATGGTTGCCCTTGGGTTTCAAGATACTAAGAATTGGCGTCTCGCTTATTGCAGAAAGCAAAGGATCGATGGCTTCTACTTCCGTGAAATTCTCCAACTGCTCAGACTGCAATTGCAACCAACGCTCTGCCTCGCCAGGAGGTATAGCCTACGGACCCCAAGCTGCTTCGCTATTCACAATGCCCGTGGAACAGGTCACTCGCGCCACCACAGGACTGTTCTTTGGGACCATGCTCCCGCCGACAAACTTCACCGCTCCAGTGCTGACAACGGAAGCTCTCAAGAAGTCGGTCTTTGATCGTCTTACCCCTGTCGCGGCTCCTCTCAACGAGTCGCCCAACGTCAACGCCTCGGTCTTCTCTAGATTGGGCCAGAAATCCTGCGAACTCATCATGGGGCCTACAATCTCAGAGAAGGCTGCTTCTAAGAAGGTGGCCGCTCCTGCCCCCGAAGTCGTCAAGGCAGTTTCTCCGGCCAAAAGGTCGGTCTTTACAAGATTGACGACTTCAGCTCCCGCTCCTGCTGCCCAAAGGACATCGGTCTTTGACAGGCTAATACCAACAGCGACCCCCCACCCAGACAGGGGGCAAGACGAAACCAATCTTACCGCTGACCCTACGCCGTCCGCTCGACACGCTCGACGTCGCCATTGGCGCCGAGTAAGGAAGGCTGGGGGCAACTCCCCCTCCGGGTTGACTCCATCGGCCCCGGTGGCAGAAGCTAATGCTGTTGTTCCAACTGGGAACAGCTTCGAAATGCTAAATAAGGTGCGAAGGAATTCTGCTACTGCAATGCTGAAGAGGTCTCCTCCCCCAGTAAAAAAGGTTGTAGAAATAAAACCCGAACAGCCCCGATCTCCTCAACGGTTGTCTTCCAAAATCTATAAAGTTTGGCAACAGGCCCGAGACTCGATCATCGATCCAAACTTCTCCCGCCAGCACAAGAAGCTGAAAATCCAACCGGAAGCTGGTCACCAGGCTAAACCCCAAAAGGCTGTTGATCAACTGGCTCATAAAAGGAGGAGGCCAGAGAAGACCCCCCAGCATGCAACGACGGCTAAAAGCACTGAGCCCAGACGCCCTAAGTCTGGGGGCATGGTGGCGCACACTGTTTACATGGCCTCTGGAAAAGAGGAAAGCCGCACTTCTACGGGCCACCGACCGCTAACCCGATCCGTGACGAAAGCCCAGGAGCAGCAACAAAAGCTTCAGGAAATGATGAATGCTATGGCCGCACTTACCGGGCCAAAAGAAAACCCAGAAACGTCCTCAGATGCGCGCCAGGAGGAAGAAACCGACACTGAATTCCTTCGCCGGATACTGGAGAAAAAGGACAAAGAGGCTGCTGAACAGGCGGCCAACATACAACGTATGGGCCTTCTCTTCCAAGATATGATAGGAATGATGATCCAGCAGGACTTACCCGCCGAGGATCCCCCAATCGTTCTTGAAGACGACCGAGGAGAAACGTCAAATCCACCACCAGCCCTCTCAACGGCCAAGGAGGAGGCAATCTCTAAGGCTGACTTGGTTGACTACATAGCCCAGCAAATCCGGGTTCATCACGCGACTGAGGCAGCTGGTCAAGTCATGAAAACGGGGCGGCCGTATCCGAGCTGGTACGACCAAATCAAATACCCGCCAGGCTATACGATACCAAAATTCCACGTGTACAAGGGGACCGGCAACCCCCATCAACATGTCGCCCAGTTCCGGGCCCTCTGCGGTAACACCGGCGGTGATGATAAACTGTTGCTCCGCCAGTTCGTGGGCAGCCTATCAGAAACTGCGTTCGAATGGTATTCAGAACTCCCGAACGATTCTATCAAAACGTTCGCTGAAATGGAGTTGTTGTTCACTCAGCGATTCGCAAGTGCTAGCGAACGCACTCCAATAACTGCACTGATTAACGCCAGGGTAAAACCAGGCGAAACCTGGGTCCAGTATGCTATACGCTGGCGGAATTTGTGGTCGAGATGCGAGCAACGCATTGAGGAAGCACCTGCGGTGGGCATGTTCGTGGGAACTCTAGACCCTCACGCAACTATCTCCCAGTTTATGATGTTCTTTAAGCCAACCACATTCCAGGCTTTAATCGACAAGTTGGCTCATATGGACCAGATGGGTCATAGACCACCTCCCCCGAAGTCGGAACCTCGGAATGACAAGGGTAAAGGAAGGGCAACCTTTGTTGCGAATGCCCAACAGCAACCTAACGCCCCGAAACCGGTAGATCAACTGGAGGAAAGACGTCGGTATTATAATGAGAAGATGAAGCGTCCCTACTCGTTCCCATGGGACAAGACGAAACGGTTATTCGAGCTGGCAATACGCAACAGACTTATAAACCCACCAAATCATAGGCGACCGCCGTAACCCACCGAGGTGAATAACCCTAACTATTGCCCTTACCATCAAACGGTAGGCCATCCGATTGAAGATTGCTTCGTCTTCAAAGGATGGATTGAAGACCAGTACCTCCAGGGGAAGTTTGTACTGTCCGAAAAGTGGAAGGTGAACCCACCACAACCGCATACTCCTAAGAAAGCAGATACACCGGGGGCAACCTGCTCCTTTATTGAAGAAGCTCCATGGGAGGTCGTGCTATCAACTAAAACCAAAAGAATGCTGAGAGACCTTCATGCGTGCCCTGCGATCGAATGGAAGGACCCTCTTGAACCTCAAATTATCGAAGGGATGCTAAGGCGCCGCCCAACTACAAAGACTCGCGATAAGAGCCCAAATACTCACGCCCAATCGTCAAAATCTTCGAAGAAAAAGAAGAAGAAATCCAAGAAGCCCGTGAAGCTTGGAAACGAGCACACGAACTTGCAGAAGCAAATCGACGCGCTGGAAGAATACAATCAAAAGGCGCGAACTCCTTTCACACTGCAAGAGTTCCTCAACCACATCTTTCAAGAGGAAGATGATGGAGAGAGCTCGTCGGATGAATCCGAAGGATATGTGGCGAGTTGTAACGTAATCTCCCACTCGTCTACCGATGATGGGAAAACTCCTGGCACTAAGAAGCTGGAGGCAGAGCCTGTACCAGAGCGTGCATGGCCAACAGACGAAATGATCGACGCTTTTCTAGACGAGATTCGTCTAAAATGTAAAGCGGACCAGGAGCGTGAGATGGCCACATCGGAAGGAGCCAAATGCGGGCAACTGAACGAAAGAGTTGAACCTCCGCCAGAGCGAAAGGCATCCGAAGTAGACAAGAAGATATTCAAGACGAGAAAAAGGTTTGCCAAAGCCATGTCAATGGGGATGAAGCTACCACCCTCGGAAGGAAACACACACGATGGGGTGGAAAGGCACCCTGATTATTGCGCATATCACCGGAAAATATCACACCCCACGGAGGAGTACGACGCCTTTAAGATATGGTGGCAAGGATATGTTGCTCGTCGGCAACATGTTAAGCGCATGAAACGCAAGAGCCGTCGGGAGCGAAGAAGTACCGTCGATGGGCACAACAGAACTACTGGCAACTGTTACATGGTTAACGCCAGGGGGTCACAAGTTCTCACCTTTGGGAGCGACTCTGATGAAGAAATGGCTCTGGGCCCTCTCTTTAAAGAATCCGCTTCAGGGAAAGAGGAGAAATCGGAGATCTGCGAGAACATTCAGCTGCGCAATCGCACACTCCCAGAAAAGAATCTCGGGCCCGTAAGTAAAAAAGATAAGGGAAAGGAAAAGGTCACTGAAGATATCACTTTAGATGACCAAGTCATGAGAGAGCTGGCTGCCAAAGACCCTCCTAGGAAGGGTAAGGTGGACTATAACATCCTCGCGCACCTAAGGAAGCTACCTTCTCAGCTTAGCATTCTCGATGCCCTCCTATTATCAAAAGAAGCGCGAGACTCACTAATTAAGGCGTTACAAGAACCTGAGCAATTCCAAGCCTTCCTCGCCACTGAAAAGATGAAGGATGAACTGGAGGAAGTGCATACGGCCGACATCACTTTCGGTGATGAAGACCTCCTTCTCGGGACGTGCGACCACAACCGTCCCCTATATATCTCCGGATACTGCCATGATATCAAGATAGGAAAGATTCTGGTAGATAATGGATCCTCCGTCAATCTCCTTAATGTTCGGGTGTTGAAGGAAATCTGCATGAGCGTGCAACACCTCGCTCGTGACAAGATTACTATCTCCGGTTTCGATTCACAATCGTCACGGACTCTCGGATCTGTGATACTAACCTTACGCTTTGGACTTCTCGTCACAGACATCAAATTCCATGTCATTGACGCCAAGACCTGCTACAACGCCTTGCTCGGTCGTCCTTGGTTACACGAATACAACATCATCCCTTCTACACAAAATCAGTGTATGAAGTACTTTAAGGATGGTTTCGAGTATACCGTAACAGGTGAGTTAAACCCATTTTCCATGAACGAAGTCCGCAAATACGAAGATGCGAAGTATTTTTTGCCAGATTTCGAGGATACAGAAAGATGTCGCAATCCGGAGAACAAAACCGCCGCCACCATCCCTGTTTTCGGGAGCGATACCGAAGAAGAGGAAGAGATAGTTTATGCAGGGCCATCTCAGCGCAACAACCTGGGGACGCCCGCCCCCATGTTGGTCTTCGGAAGTGATTCAGAAGATGAAGTTAATGCCGTGTTCTCCAATCGGCTGTCAATACAAACACTCCCTGGCGGTGACCATAGTTTGCAAATCACCATGGTACCGCGAGAACACTACAAGGATCTCGACACGCTGCAGGCTAATAATGTGCAGGACCTGCGAACATTTTACGTCCCTCCCAGGCAAAGGGGTGAGAAGGTGATCCTATTCTACCGATCCTCAGAGTCGAAAATAGAGAAAGAGATCTGGCATGGCGCGGATGCTACACTTGACAGGTTCCAACCCATCCGTCTGCCCAGATACTATACAAATGGATTAAAAAAGCTATTGAAGCGCCAAGGAGTACCCTTAGAACAGACCGTTCGGCAGGCTCGGTTCTACAACAGGATTTGGGATGTCCCCGGGACTCAACGCAAATTGCCCAACGGGAAGATGGAAACACTCGGGCTTGGATACGCAAGAGCCGGAAAACGGGAACGGGCTCACAGCAGCTACGCTATATATACCTTTGATGAAGAGGAGGACGCCCTGTCAGGAGATGCCAACCCCCCATCAAAACTAGACCCTGCGATTAAAGCGCCGAGTCCGTCGTTTGAGGAACGAATGGGCAAGCCTATCAGGAAAGTGGGTCAGAAAGCTTGGGAAGACCACAACCGCGAAATGGCCATCTACGAGAAGGCCAGGACGCAACGTCTATTTCAACGTGCTGCAAAAGACAAAGACGCTTATCCTCGTCAATCCGTTGTACGAAAGGCCCGACACAGAGACGGAAATAAATTAAGAAGCGGCTCGGGTTTGTCCCTCATGAAGAAGATGAGTTGAGCGTACTCCTTCCCCCGAGACAAGACGGAGAGGTTACTCAACCTCGCTATAAAACATCAAATGATCACGCTTCCAGAGTCTAGACATCCTGAGCAAGCTAACAAGGCTTCTCATCTGAGTTATTGCTCTTATCACCAAGCCATAGGACATCCTACCGAAGACTGCTTCACCTTCAAGAACTGGGTCGAGGACCAGTACCGACGGGGCAGATTCGCTTTATCCGACGGCTGGAAGGTAATGCCGCCGCAAAAGCATGAGCCCAAGGCCGCAAGAGAAGAACCGGGCCCACCTCAGTCCGGGGAGCGGGTTCGCACTTGTTATACGATTACGATATTAGGAGAAGAGCCCGAGAACGTAGATGACCTTCCCCGGTGCTTTGAGAACAGCGATGATGAGGTGATCTCGGAATTTCCGCCCGCTCCGAAAGAACTGGAAGATGGTATACATACTACTGCAGATAACCTCAAGAAGATTGAGTTGGGATCGGCAGACGACCCGTGACCGACATTTGTCAGCGAGCTGTTATCCGAAGAGAGGGTGGCTGTGTTAAAGAACGTGCTTCTACGGCATAAAGACTGCTTCGCGTGGAACTACTCCGAGATGCCAGGATTAGATCCGGAGATTGTTGTGCATAGATTAGCAATATCCCCAGATATCAAGCCAGTCAAGCAGGCGCCAAGGAGGATGCGACTCGAGCTTGAAATGAGCATCAACGCCGAAGTCAAGAAGTTGATCGATTCTGAATTTATCCAAGAAGTCCAATATCCCGACTGGATCGCCAATATCGTCCCGGTAATGAAGAAGAATGGGATGGTACGCATATGCGTGGATTTCAGGGATCTCAATAAAGCCTGTCCAAAGGATGATTTCCCAGTACCAGTAACCGAGCTAATGATAGATAACACGTCCACTTACGAGGTTTTCTCCTTTATGGATGGTTCGTCAGGATACAATCAGATAAAGATGCATCCCGAAGACCAGAAGCACACCGCTTTCCGCACCCCTTTGGGTATATTTTGCTACAGGGTTATGCCCTTTGGTCTAAAGAACGCTGGCGCTACCTATCAAAGGGCCATGACAAAGATCTTTGATGACCTCATACACGACGTCGTCGAGTGCTATATCGATGACCTCGTAGTAAAGAGCATGTCATACGAAGATCATTTAAAGCATCTGGAGACTGTATTTCGACGCCTTCGGCAATATAATTTGAAAATGAATCCCCTCAAATGCGCGTTTGGAGTCTCCTCGGGCAAATTTCTAGGATTCATCGTTCGACACCGAGGTATTGAAATAGATCCGTCAAAGATTAAGGCGATCATGGAAATGCCTCCACCAAGAACCCTCAAGCAGTTGCGGTCTCTCCAAGGGAAGCTCGCATACATCCGGCGGTTTATCGCTAATCTTTCGGGCAAATGCCGTCCTTACAGCCACCTGATGAAAAAGGGAACTCCATTCGCTTGGGATCACAAATGTCAAGGTGCACTAGACGAGATCAAGCAGTACCTGCAGAACCCTCCGGTGTTGGCCGCGCCGGTCAAGGGAAAACCCCTCATTCTTTATACGACCGCCCTCGAAGGTTCCTTGGGCGCGTTATGGGCACAAGAGAACGATCAGGGGAGAGAGAGGGCACTCTATTACTTAAGTCGAGTTCTACTGGGGGCAGAAAGCAACTACTCTCCCATTGAAAAACATTACTTAGCGTTAATCTTCGCGATAACAAAGCTCAGGCACTATGCGTTGGCACATGAAGTCCGTCTCATTTCAAAAGTAGATCCCCTTAAATACTTGATGTCGAAAGCCATATTGACGGGACGACTCGTTAAGTGGGCCCTGCTCTTGATGGAGTTCTCGATAATGTATCAACCTCTCAAGGCAGTGAAAGGCCAGGCCATTGCCGACTTCCTCGCTGAGCACCCGATACCGGCCGATTCTCCTCTGAACTGTGATTTGCTGGACGAGCATGCATTTGATGCGATTAGCGGCGGAAGCACCCGATGGGAACTCTATTTCGATGGAGCGTCCTCCATAAAGAAACAGAAACAAGGTATCCCAATGATCAAATCAGGGATAGGCCTCATCTTTGCAACTCCACAAGGAGGGATAATGCGCTTCGCCTTCTCCTTAACAGAGCCGAGGACAAACAATGAAGCTGAATACGAAGCTCTGATAGCAGGCCTCGAGATCGCCATCGACATGGGAATTGAAGACCTCCTTATATACGGGGATTCTCAGCTGGTCGTTAGTCAAGTAAATGGTGACTACCAAACGTGCAAGCCGGAGTTGGTGAAGTACGGCGAAAGGGTGCAAAAACTATTGACCCGAATTCCCTCCTATACTTTGGAGAACATACCGCGCGCGGAAAACAGCAAAGCAGACGCGTTGGCTAAACTTGCTAAAGAACTGGCTGACGAGAACCTCGATGACGTCAGAATCTTGGTACAAAGCCGTCGAGTGCTCGCCCCGGCAGAAATATCTCCGGAATCATGCGAAGAAAAGGGAGCGACTGAGCAGACGACCCTACAAATAAAAGACCATGAGAAGGCCGAAGACTGGAGGGAAGTCTTCATAGACTACTTTAAGTCCCACCGAACGCCCAAAGAAGCGTCCTCAAGACATCAGCTCATGAAACGAGCTCTATCTTTCGCTCTCGTCAACGATATTCTATACAAAAGATCGTTTGATTCTCTATGGCTGAGATGCTTAGGACCTGACGAAGCAGAAAGAGTCATTCAGGAAGTGCATGACGGACTTTGCGGTTCTCACCAAGCAGGCCCAAAGATGAAGTTAAAAATTAAACGGATGGGTTACTACTGGCCCACGATGATCCAGGACTGCCTTGAGTATGCGAAGCAATGCCACTCATGCCAAATTCATGGAGACTTCATCCACCAACATCCGAATCCACTGCACCCAACGGTAGCTAGCTGGCCGTTCGAAATGTGGGGGACTGACATAGTCGGCCCCATTGAGCCAGCATCATCCCGGGGACACCGTTTTATCCTGGCAACAACTGATTACTTCTCCAAATGGGCAGAAGCAGTACCGCTGAGGGAAGTGAAGACGGAGAATATCCTCCATTTCTTCAAGACGCACGTCATCTATCGGTTTGGGACCCCACGGCGGATTATCTCCGATAATGGGCCGGCCTACCGAAGCCATAAGATTAGCCGCTTCGCACAGCAGCACAATATAGACTGGAGATATTCTTCGGTTTACAATCCACGAGCTAACGGTCTGGCCGAGGCCTTCAATAAGACCTTGACGAAGATCATAAAAAAGACCGTTTCCAGGAATAAGAGAGACTGGCACGAAAGGCTGCAAGAAGCCCTTTGGGCTTATCGAACTACATTCAAGACGGCCACGAACACAACGCCGTACGCGTTGGTATTTGGGACGGAAGCAGTGCTCCCCCTCGAGATAGAGTTACCCTCTCTACGAGTAGCAGTCCATCACGAGCTGACGAACGAAGAAAATGCTCACCTTCGGCTTGAGGAGCTTGATGCCCTCGATGAAACCCGGCTCATAGCGCAACAACATCTAGAGGCCTACAAAGCAAAGATGACGCGCTCGTACGAAAGATTGACCAGGCCGAGGACATTCCGCCAAGGCGAACTCGTACTAGTGGTCAAAAGACCTATGATCCCCAATCGTGCCAAGCGAGGAAAATTTGAGCCAAACTATGAAGGCCCGTACATCATAGACAAGGTCTACCAGGGTGGAGCCTACCTACTCATGGACATGCACGGTGAAAGGCCTTTCAGGCCAATAAACGGCCGCTTCTTAAAGAAATACTATGCTTAATAAGCCACAGCCTAGGTCAATGATAGATGACGACGACTATGTCCGCTCAATATCTTCCTAGGCTCAGACTTTACAAGCAGCAGCCAACCTTCCCATATCGACGGACCGAAACGTCCTTAAACTAACGACAGACCGAAACGTCCTTAAACTAACGATGGACCGAAACGTCCTTAAACTAACGATGGACCGAAACGTCCTTAAACTATCGACGGACCGAAACGTCCTTAAACTAACGACGGACCGAAACGTCCCTAAAACTACTACCGCAGTATCTTTAGGCTGACGGGATAAAAAAGGAGAGAGAAAGAAAAAATAAAAAAAAAATATATGAAAAAGAATAAAAAAAACGGTATGTCCATAAGCAAAATGGGCACGGATGAAAACCCGAAAGGGCTCCGTGAGTAAAAACAGCAGGGCTGCCGGCAAGTGTTCGTGAAAACCCGAAAGGGCGCGACCTTGTAAAAAAAAAGTGAAAAAGAATAAAGACGGTATGTCCATAAGAAAAATGGGCACGGATGAAAACCCGAAAGGGCTCCGTGAGTAAAAACAGCAGGACTACCGGCGAGTGTTTGTGAAAACCTGAAAGGGCGCAATCTCGTTAAAAGGAACTTGTAGGGTCCTCTCGACCTTGTAAGGAGAAACCACCTGCGTGAGATCCTTACGACTCACAAAGGAGAAACACACTTAGGGATCCTCACGATTCCTAAGGAAAAAATACACTTACGAGATCCTCACGACTCGTAAGGAGAATTCTCTTATGGGACCCTCACGGCTCATGAGATTTGAAAGTCTTAAGTTACAGAAACCTGAACCTGTTCTTAAGCAAATCCTCCACAACCTTCGATATTGCCCTACAAGAGGCTCAATACTGACCCTTGTATACAATCCGCGGGCACGAAAGAACATTTCCCCAGCAAAATCCCACCCGTGACTAGAAATATGCCCACGTGGCGAACAACCCTTATAATTCCTCTCGACTTATAAGGAGAAAACCCTCTTGTAGGATCCTTACGACTTACAGAGGAACATACACTTAGGAATCCTCACGATCCCTAAGGAGAAAATACACATGCAAGATCCTCACGACTTGTAGGGAGAAATACCTTTGTGAGACCTTTACGGCTCACGAAGTCAAAAGCCTTGGTCGACAGGACCCTTAACCCTGTTTACTAAGCCACCTTTGTTCAATATCGACAGAAGCAAATGATGATTCGCTCCTGGCGACATCCCAGTTGCAGCGGTGCTGATGCCGAAATCGGTGTCCAAAATCCAAGCTTGCGGCGAAAAAGCTAGCAAGTCACACATGCCTACAAAATAGCCGAAATGATGGGGCAACTTGCAATAAAAAGCAGCAAGTAAAAATGAAGGCAAAAAAATAGCCGAAATGATGGGGCAACTCGCAATAAAAAGCAGCGAGTAAAAAATAAATAAATAGCCGAAATGATTGGGCACCGCGAAAAATAGCCGAAATGATGGGGCAATCGCGACCTTCGCGATATAAAAGCTGAAACGATAGAGCATCGCGGAAAAAGAAATAAAAAATAAAATGTATGCCTTACAGGTGATGTTCCATCACACCCTGTATACAATCCAATGGCAGAAACAAAAGGGAACATACCTCCCTCCTCCAGGTTTCACCAAAGAAAGAAGCTAAAGCTCGACGGGCCACAAGAGACCTAGAGATCAGCCCAACATTCGTCTCGTAACAACGGACACAACTTCAAGCTAAGCGGAACAGCGGCAACTCCCAGTTCCATGGCTCGGTGGTATACATATCGCCAACAGTCAAACCTCCATCCCGTGAAATGTGGATATATTCAGCAAAATTCCTGGTTACGTGGAACGCGGATAACGTCACTCTTTGACCCCATGGAAAACGTCCAGAGCGGATCCTGGTCCTCGCAGAGCACGGCAGTGAACCCGTGTAAATCATCCAGAGCGGAGCCTAGTCCTCGCCTAACGCGGCAGTGAACCCGTGTGAAGCATCTAGTGCAAAATTCCTGGTCACGTGGAACGCGGATAATGTCACTCTTTAACCCCGTGGAAAACGTCCAGAGCGGAGCCTAGTCCTCGCCTAACGCGGCAGTGAACCCATGTGAAGCATCTAGTGCAAAATTCCTGGTCACATGGAACGCGGATAACGTCACTCTTTGACCCCGTGGAAAACGTCCAGAGCGGATCCTGGTCCTCGCAGAGCACGGCAGTGAACCCGTGTGAAGCATCCAGAGCGGAGCCTAGTCCTCGCCTAACGCGGCAGTGAACCCGTGTGAAGCATCTAGTGCAAAATTCCTGGTCACGTGGAACGCGGATAATGTCACTCTTTGACCCCGTGGAAAACGTCCAGAGCGGAGCCTAGTCCTCGCCTAACGCGGCAGTGAACCCGTGTGAAGCATTTAGTGCAAAATTCCTGGTTACGTGGAACGCGGATAACGTCACTCTTTGACCCCGTGGAAAATGTCCAGACCGGATCCTGGTCCTCGCAGAGCACGGCAGTGAACCCGTGTGAAGCATCCAGAGCGGAGCCTAGTCCTCGCCTAACGCGGCAGTGAACCCGTGTGAAGCATCTAGTGCAAAATTCCTGGTCACGTGGAACGCGGATAATGTCACTCTTTGACCCCGTGGAAAACGTCCAGAGCGGAGCCTAGTCCTCGCCTAACGCGGCAGTGAACCCGTGTGAAGCATCTAGTGCAAAATTCCTGGTTACGTGGAACGCGGATAACGTCACTCTTTGACCCCGTGGAAAACGTCCAGAGCGGATCCTGGTCCTCGCAGAGCACGGCAGTGAACCCGTGTGAAGCATCCAGAGCGGAGCCTAGTCCTCGTCTAACGCGGCAGTGAACCCGTGTGAAGCATCTAGTGCAAAATTCCTGGTCACGTGGAACGCGGATAATGTCACTCTTTGACCCCGTGGAAAATGTCCAGAGCGGATCCTGGTCCTCGCAGAGCACGGCAGTGAACCCGTGTGAAGCATCCAGAGCGGAGCCTGGTCCTCGCCAAGCACGGCAGTGAACCCGTGTGAAGCATCCAGAGCAAATACCGGACTGTGGAGTCCTTAAAATCCACGGACTATGACGTCCTTAACCTCGACCGTGATGTCTTAAAACTAACGATCAACCACCCCGATTCCCTACGGATTCTGCCTTGGTCTAAGGGTACATCTCTTCACTCCTTTGATGCCCGGCGTTGTAATTCCTCAACGTCTTCAAAGAGGTGACGGGTCCCTGCAACCAAACACCGGACTGTGGAGTCCCTAAATCCACGGACTATGAGGTCCTTAACCTTGACCGTGATGTCTTAAAACTAACAGCGGACTGTGGAGTCCTTAAATCCACGGACTATGAGGTCCTTAACCTTGACCGTGACGTCTTTAAACTATGATACCTTGATAGACCCCTGAATCCGTGAAACACGGATAAGGATGATCACATCCGGCACTTGCAGGCCCTCACGACCTGTAAGGAAGAAAAACTCTCTTGTGAGATCCTTACGACTCTCAAGGGAAAACCCGCTTAAGAATCCTCACGATCTCTAAGAGGAACTCACACCTATGGGATCCTCTCGACCTGTAGGAGAAAAACTCTTTATGAGACATTCATGGCTCGTAAAAAGCAAAAGTCTTAGGAAGCAGATCTTAACCCTGAGTCCTGAGCCATTGCTGTCCTGCAAGGAGATCAAGATAGAATATTCGCAGAATACATTCAATGAAAAGGAAATACATCATTGAGAAGAAAAATGTATCTTTTATTCATAAACCAAGATGGGTACAAAGTACAATTCATGAAAGAAACAAAAAGAAAATACTCTCATCCATGAGTATGTACAAAAAGGAAGGAAAAGATACAAATGTTTCAGGCCGGCGGGCGATTCAGCAACTTGGTCAGCTCATCCTGCTTTTGTTGGACCACGGCTTCATGACGCAAGATCTCCAAAAGACGAGCCTCCGCTTGAGCTTGCTGAGCCTGATACGAAGCGAGCCGGGCTTCAAGCTCTTTCTCAGTGGCCTTATGAGCCTCGACCCTCTCACGAGTGAACGTGGCAGCTTTATCGAGAGCCACAACCTTATGTTCGCTACGTATCGCTCTATCAGGCCACGTAAGCTCGCTTTCGTGACCACAGCCTTGGAAACAAGACATTGACAAGACCATATAAATGGGCTTCCAGTCGACGGGAATAATCGTTCTAAAACGCGCTCACACCGCCTGATGTGAAAGGCAACAAGAAAGGTTTCCGACATATTTCAAGTATGCGTTCGCAATCATATGAGTATTCAAAAAGGGAATAATAATAATAATAGCATTTGCAATCGCATGAACGTTCATAATACCCAAAAAGGTCTGATGCGCAGGAAAGTGATGGTAGCATTTGCAATTAAAGAAAGTTCTCATGAGAAGAATACAAAGTTTATTTATGCAAGCGGAAACAAACATACTAGCACCAAGCCTATATGGAATCTCGGCATAAAGCGTAAAAAAAAGGGAGGGACTAATTTAAAAATGCTCTACGCTAACGGAAAAGGTTACCAAACATGGGATCAACGGCACAAGGGTTAATGAAACAGAGGACAAAATTCTCCATCTCTCTCTCTGCTTTCTCCAGCACGTCAAAGCGACGGTTCTCACGAGGAGTCGCTCCCCATCGATTGGCGCCGTGTTCGTCCGCGAAAGCAGACATAATAGCTCGCCGGGCCTTGATCTGGCTCAGCAGATAAATTGAGCAATCCTTCAAAGCCTGAGTAATCAGGCACGCTTCATGAAAACCCTCGAGCTTTTCTTCTGCCGCGTCGAGCATCGCCAGGGTCATCTCCGCCGGGTGAAGAGGGATGTCGGCAAGCACGGCCGTGAGAATCATCCGGAGCCAGAGGGAACCCATCGGGAGAGGGGACCCCCTACGGATCGAGAGTTCATGCATGGCTGAGTCGCATTCGTTGTCGGTAAGGAGGGGATCCACCATCCGAGCAGCAAAGCGGGGGATCATTTCCTCAATAGGAACTTCCCATGGCTGTCGACGAGCATGAGGGCGATTGCAGGCCATGGCGCTCGTTTGTTTCTCAAGACAAGTTACTCCAAAAAAAAAATATAATAATAATATAAATCTCTTTGTGAGAGGAAAAGGGAAGCTATAGCCTCATATATAAGGAAACGCATTAAGTGCTGTGCGCGGAAAATCTTGCATGGTGAAGCTATTTCCAAGGCCTAAAAAAGGAAAGGCATCGAAAATCAAGGAGATGGAACTATTTCCAAGGCCCTTTTTTCTGCGTCTAATATTGTGCACTGAAAATAGAGCATGAGAAGATTTTGTGAACAGCCACATCAAGGGACCCCACGTGCAGACTACGTGAGGCCTAAACCTGATGTACACAAAAAAAATGGAGTAGCACCCTGCATATTGAAAGCACCAACAACAACAGTAGCAAAATGATAAAATCCCAGAGAAAAGACATGCAAACATAGAAAGACATAATAACAATTGTCACTCATACTTCAAGAGGTTCATACAAAATACAGAGGACACATTTACAACGGTAGAACTTCAGATGCGGGGCATGGGTTAAGAAACTCAAAATTAACTTTATTCAAGATCTTCCAAGCATTTCGAACCTCCCGAGTATGCTTCCTCTCACGATCACAAGCATCGGGGTCCCCGCGGATGTCCTCTACCCTCCGGTAGGCGGCAAGTATGGCTGACTGCTGGAACATCTGATGCAGGAGATCAATGAGATTATCCCGCCTTCTCTTTGAGATCAAGTGCATCAGATACACCGAGTGTACTTTATCCTCGGCGGCGTCCAATGCCCCAAGCGGCACACCAGCACAGAATAAAGGGAGAGCCTCCCTGATCGCCAGCACGATCAGCCTCAGAAGAGAAGAGCGACGGGGGAGTAGCCGATGGTTGTACTTGTCAAAGCGGCTCATGATCTCGGCACATTGAGCATCGGTGAACTCCTGGTTCTGACTGCGGCCCAGCGCACGAATATTCCCATAGGAGATGATCTCGTCAAGACCATACAGATGGGCATCCATGATACCTGAAATAAAGGTCATGAGACATCATTACAAAACCCCCATTTCATTAACTGCAGAAGAACAACCTCGGGCCAAGAGACCCCAGGAAGCCTCCGCATGAAGAAATCAAGTCCTTCATTAGAATTAAAATTCCTTATTAAGAAAAGGGAATTAAATTTCCAGAAACATTTTGATGGAATTAAATTCCATGGAGTTGAAACGCCATCATCATCTCCCCAAAGATCATCTAAACCCTAAAAAGATCTACAGTTTGAAGGTTAAGCGGTTCTTATGGGAAAACATGAAGAAAAAAGGGTAAAAACCCTTGTTTTGGATTTAAAATCCAGAGGAATGTGAAGGTCCATCGTTTGTCCAAGAACATTACCTGAGGAAAAGAAATCTTTTCGAACAGAGTTAAACTCTGAAAATTGTTTCAAGGCAGAGAACTAAGCTCTGGAAGTGAGAATTAAATTCTCAAGGAAAGAATTCTCAAAAGAAGAAGATGAACAAAGTGAAGGCTCCTATGAAGAGACAGAGGTATTTATAGAAGGCAATGGAAACGTTTCATCTCCCCAAATCCCTAAAGGAATCCAACGGTCGCAAGAGGTGACAGCGTTGCACTCACGTGCTGACACGTGAGAACAACGCTGTGGGGGCATTTGTTTCCTGATTTAAAATCAGGAAAGCTTATGGAAAAAGCTTGAGAAGAGGGTCACGTGCTTACACGTGACCAGCAGTCACGTGTTGGCACGTGACACCCAAAAGTACCGGCAAAGCAAGGTCAGCTTCCTGACTACATCAAAGAAAAAGGGCTTAAGAAAGGGTCACGTGCTCCCACGTGACCAGGGTCACGTGTTGGCACGTGACATTTTAAAGCGGATTCAAAGGCACATCGGTTCCCTGATCAAGTCAAGGAAAAAGAGTCCAGACCAGGGTCACGTGCTCACACGTGACCAGGGGTCACGTGATGGCACGTGACGGTTAAGCAACAACCAGAAGACAGCGCAAAAAGAAAGAAGAAGGTTCATTCCAAAGGGGGTCACGTGCCCACACGTGACCATGGGTCACGTGGTCACACGTGACCGGCTTTCAAAGCCCATTTTGTCAACAGAATTGAATTCTGAAAGAGATTCAAATCTTTCCAAAGGAAAGCGACTATCTGGAACCAATCGAATTAAAGATTCAGTGGTGATGAAATATCATCTATCTATGGGAAAATCTCGGGTCTGGAAAGATTTCCCCTTTAAATCTAACCGAAACAACAAAGGAGAATCCCGGGACTTGAAATCCAATGGTGAATAAAATTCACCTAATAATCCAAAGGTCCAGAACGAATGATGGATGCAAATCAAATCTCTCAATGAAGATTCGTAAAAAAACTAATTGACTCGGCTGCTTCTCCTATAAATAGGAGCCAAGAGACACAAAAAAAGAGATATATACGCAGAGGGAAGAAAGGGAGAGAGAGCCTTGATACTTCGAGGAACTTGGATCTTCTGCAAAAGAAAACCCTAGGTAAGAAAGGGAAGGCTCCTTGAAGGAAAAGAGAATTTAATTCTCAACAGAGTTTAACTCTGATATATAAAAGAGAAGAACATATTTCTTCTCTCTTTGATAGAGGATCTGCAAAGTGCACATCTCCCCTTGAGATTGAGAATTTAATTCTCAATGGGTCGAGATCCTGCCATGCAGATCCAAAACATAGAGAGGGAATGGAAGCACGAGAATTTAATTCTCACAGAACTATAGGAATTTAATTCCTTTGAAATAAAGCTAGGGCTTGACCCTGTGTTATGGGAATTTAATTCCTTCAGAATAAAAGAAACAGGGTTTAACCCTAGTTAAGAACCTAGTTCTGTTGGAACAGCGGGGATTTAATTCCCTTGATCATAATTTAACAAGAGAGTGGGAATTTAATTCCTTAAAAGCTTTTATTAGGGTTTAACCCTATTTGGTTCTTCACATATATGAGGAATTTAATTCCTACAGAAAATTCAGAGTTCAACTCTATTCAGAATATAAACCTTTAAAAGGAAGTAGGAATTTAATTCCTCTGAAATTACTGTCAGGGTTTAACCCTACGAGGAATTTAATTCCTGGAAAAGATTAACAGATCCTCTAAACAATATACATAGAGGCAGGGTCACGTGTCACCACGTGACCCCCCCAGGAGATCTACAGAAAACCCCTTTGAGGCAGCACCCCACGTGACCCACGTGACCCTTGACAGAAGCTTTAATACACAGGCATTTGAATGCCCATCATGTGATGGCACGTGATGCTCCGAAAGACGCGATAATCTCAGCAGAATAAATGAAGGGAGGGCGCTCTCACGTGCTGCCACGTGACCCCTCTTGCCTTAGTGTTTAACACTAAATTGAAACTCTCGAACCCAGTGTTAAAACACTGTTGGGCCTTAGTGTTCAATACTAATCAAAAAGCTTTATTTGCAGTGTTCAACACTGATCTGTTTTAGTGTTTAACACTAATTTGAAAAGCCTTGTTGCTGGTGTTTAACACCGATTATCTTTTAGTGTTAAACACTAACTTGTCAACCTCATTCCCAGCGTTCAACACTGATTGCTCTGTAGTGTTTAACACTAGGCTTTGGCCCAATTGGCTAAATGGATGGAGGCAAAGCCTCTCCTGATTGGACTTAGCCCAAGATGGCCATAAGTCCTCAATTTGTGATTAACTGGGCCAATGGACTCATAACATAATTAATCGGTCTTGATCCCAAATTGGGTCAAAGACTATTTAAGCCATTCCGGTTCTAGGGTACATCTTTTCACTCCTTTGATACTTGGCATTGTAATCCCTCAATGTCTTCAAAGAGGTGACGGGTCCCGACGACCACACATTGATATGGACTGTGGGGTCCTTAAACCCGTGTTTAATGCAAAATTCCTGGTTACGTGGAACGCGGATAATGTCACTCTTTGACCCCGTGGAAAACGTCCAGAGCGGAGCCTGGTCCTCGCAGAGCACGGCAGTGAACCCGTGTGAAGCATCTAGAGCACATACCGGACTGTGGGGTCCTTAAACCCATGGACTACGACGTCCTTAACCTTGACCGAGATGTCTTAAAACTAATAATGGACTGTGGGGTCCTTAAACCCATGGACTACGACGTCCTTAACCTTGACCGAGATGTCTTAAAACTAACAATGGACCGCAATGTCCTTAAACTACCCATGGACCGCAACGTCCTTAAACTACCCATGGACCGCAATGTCCTTAAACTAGAACAATAGAGCCCCGTATGCTCTTTTGTCGGATCTAAACGGTCCCGTTTAAGTTGATCTTAGCCTCAAAGATGGCTAACGTATCCTTAAACCTTCAAACAGACTGGACTATGAATCCCCCCAATTAACTCTGGCTCAAGGGTACATCTCTGAACTCCTCTGACATCCGTCGTTGTAATCCTTCAACGTCGTCAGAGAGGTGACGGGTCCCGACGGCCATACATATGATGGACCACTATGTCCCTAAACTGGAACAATAGAGCCCAAACGCTCCTTTGTCGGATCTAAACGATCCCGTTAAGTTGATCTTAGTCTCAAAGTTAGACTAACGTATCCTTAACAAACGTTTGAGTTGATCTTAGCCTCAAGTATGGCTGACGTATCCTCAAACCAAACCCCCAAACCCAAATCTAAGATAATACTTATTTGGACTAGTCCACGCCCTACGGGTGACGACATAACTCAGTCTCCGTAAACAATCCACGGGCAACAAAATACAAAACAAACACCCACGACACGAAGTGACCATCTGGATAAGGAGAAAGTTGTTACCGCAATGCGGTAGCGTAATTAACTGCAGGGGCTTGCGCCTGCAGGGAAGAGCGTCCCCACAATCAAAAACCCCTCAAACGAGGGGGAATCTGACGAAGTCTGCTACATCGGACGCATCCGTCTAAACCTTCGATACACGGTGCCATAAATCAACTTGGTATCTTCGGAGAGGTGGACGGATAGCACCAATTGGCATCTGCCCCGAATCTCAGGCAAGACGTCATGTCGCGCCGTCTTTCGGAGGGGAACACCTGCGACTGATATTCAGTCGTCCTTATCACCCTGGAACTTTTCCAGCGGTTCTCCCCAGGATCGATTGATACCATCTCACTAAACCTAGTGAGAAGCCTAACATCCATTTAGGTCTATCTCATAGATCCAAAACCCAGGATTTAGGAGGTATCACTTTGATCCTATTTGGAGAATACTTGTGATAAGCGGAGATTGACCGAGCGTAGTATAGAAAACTCCTTCCCTATCAAGAGTATGTCATCTACGTACTCTACGAGGATCGCCACCATACTCCCTACTACCTTTTTTTATATATACAAGGTTCATCTACCATTTTGATGAAGTCAAACACTTTGACTACCACATCAAAACAGACGTTCCAACTCCACGATGCCTGCTTTATTCTGTAAAGCATCTTGCACACGTTTCCGCTGCTCCCACTGTTTACGAAGCCCTCTGGCTGTGTACTTATAGACGTTCTTTTCTAAATCATTATTTAGAAAAGTAGTCATGGCACCCAACCACCAGATATCGTAGTCATGGTATGTAGCAATGGCAAGTAGGATCTGGATGGACTTAAGCATAGTCCCTGTAAAAGGTTTTATCATTATCCATGTCTGGTCGATGACGAAAACCTTTAACAAGTCTAGCTTTGAAAGTCTCAACTTTTCCATCTACACCAAGTAATCTTCTCAAGATATACTCGCTCCTGATGGGGATTTAACCCTTCAGATATTGCTTCCAAAGTCCATAGTTTGTTGGTGTGCATGGATTCCATCTCAGATCGCTAAGCATCCAGCCATTCTTACAGAGTCCTTACTCTCGATGGCCTGCTCGAAACTAGTTGGGTCATAATCTTATGATGCATTCCTCGCTCCCACTGTCATTGAGAAACCGAAGTATCTCTCACGTGGATGAGGAACCCTACTAGATCGGCGAAGAGGCTGAGGTTCTTCGGATACTATTGAATCCTTTGGTTCTGTCAAATCATCAGCTGCAGTTTTGTATAGCTGGAACCTTTCCAGTTCTACAGAACTGACCTTGCCTCGATCTTGTCCGGATTTTGCTTTTGACATAGGCCGGACAATCCCAAATCTTAACTTACTTAAGAGATGGGCTCTTTCTATACCATATCTTATATGGAGTGGTAGGCATTGATTTGATTCGAACCCAATTCAATAGGTATGCAGCTTCTCAAGTGCATAACCCCTTAAAAGAAACAGGTAACTCAGTAATACTCATCATAGAGCTCTCCATATCTAATATGGTGCAATTGCTCCGCCCCGATACACCATTGTGCTGTGGTATATTCAGAGGAGTAACACCGAAAGAGAATCTCATTCTCTTTTAGAATAGTCCAGGAATTCTATGCACAAGTATTCTCCTCCTTTATCTCATCAAAGGACATAATACTTATACCCGTAATTTGGTTCTCTACTTCTAACTTATATTCTGTGAATATCTCAAAAGCTTCGGACTTATGTTTCAACAGGAACATATGGCTGAATCTTGAGAGATCATCAGAGAATGTAATGAAGTACAAAGAACCGGTCCTGGCATGTGTAGACAGGGGACCTCCCATACATCACTATGTATCGGTTCCAAGAGTTCACTAACTCTTTCTCTGTTTCCAATAAACAGAGCTATGGTCATCTTATCTTTGTGACATGACTGGCAAGTTTCACAAGATGTAAATTCAAACTGATTTAAATATGCATCTAAAATGTAACTTCAGCCAGTCGGGTCGTATTGATATGACCTAGTCTACAATGCCTCAAGAAGGATTCGTTCATATCTGAACTCTTCCTCTTGTGTGTGTTCTGTACAGTAGGAACTGTAGTTTGATTTAGAACGTCAATGATTTTAGATAACGTGCCTGAACCGATCAACTTTTGAAATGTTCAAAACAATATTCAACACTACAAAATTATATCCTTTCTTTACTAATAAAGAGACTGATATGATTTTGTATATCAGGTTCGGTATCTAATAGCATTTGTTCAGAATCAATGTATTTGGAAATACAAGGTGACAGTGACCAACAGACTTGGCTGCAACACTTGCACCGTTTTTTTGTCTCATGAAACTCATCACCCGTTCTCAGTTCTCTGCCTTTCTGTAGCCCTATGTAACAGATTACATGTCTGGGATCCTGATCCGGTATCAGATACCCAGGACGCAGAGAACACTGAGAAATAGTTCTTTATAATGAACACACCCGAAGGAGATGCATCATATGCACTTTCTTCGTTTGGGCGGCATAGGAATTCTGGTATTCCCCTATTTCCTGCTCTGTCTTATAACAATTATAAGTTAGAGCGGGACCAACTTCCCCAGCTCAGTATAACAAGCAGGTTCGGTCAATACATCCATATTATTATCTTGATTAAGGCGTGATATGGTCGCTACCTGGAGAGAGAGAGAAGAAAACACTCTGCGTGTGCTCTTGCAAGATTAGACTGGTTATTTATTTTATCTAATCAGGATGGCTCCCACTGTTTTTATCAAATCTTCCTTCAAACCCTAAAAGGAAAGACTAGCCGGGATTAATTACACTCTACAAGTTCGCCAATCTTTCAGCCAGGCCAGTGTCGGTACTTTGAGGGAGGTTCTCCGTGCTTTCGCACGGACCTAATTAAAGTAAACCTCGTTTTCCCAGAGGCGTAACCCCGTTGACACCTTTCTAGACACCTACTTGATCGGCTAATTGCAAAATGAAAAACTCTCCCAGGAGTAACAATTACTCGCAGTGGGTATCAGGATCCAACTATCATATAGAAGGTATGCAATCTCATTGCAAATTTCAACACTTGAAACTCCCGATAATGGTTTTTATCCGTAGCACTTATGACCTTAACTATGGTCAACAAATCATAAGCACTAGTCAAGTTCTACCCGTCATTTCGTGATTAGTTAGACCCACCCACATGACCCTTAACTAAGGTCAACAAAGTCACGCGACTGTCCTAACTAATCGCATCATATGCGGTGTAGGAAGACATCACTTAGCTACCGTACACTGTGCCTTGACTATGGTCAACAAACACAGCACGAATACTAAGTACTCTACTTCCTAAAATGACGGAGGGTTGCGAATGGTTTTTATGAAAACCTTTAATGCTCTGAACTTGATCTCGTTACGGAATCAAATGGTTTTTAAATGGGGTGTTTTTTAGGCTTTTCTAGTTTTGCTAAAGGGGTCACTCCCGGTGAAGGGATCGTCGGCCCTTTCCTCGTCGAATGAGGTGCGGGATATATCATATATATCACTGTGCAAAGCAGAAACTATATAAGCAATCAAAAGACAAACCGAGGGTTGTAGCATCTGCCAGTTATTGCTAAAGGGGTCACTCCCGGTGAAGAGATCTCGACCTTTTCCTCATCGAATAAGGTGCAGGATGTTCTACAAGGAACACCGCGATGCAAAGCAAGAACTGTAGCTACCTGTTTTATTTTTGAAATTCGATTCCACAACATCAATTAGGTTTATTTTCTTTTCATTAATCTCATTAACGAATGTCCCATCATTCAAGTCCACCTAAACATCACAGATAAATATAACGTACACTTATGCCATCCGCATTCGCCTTGATGTCCCGTCTACACCGTTAGGTTAGGTAACTAACGCCAGAGCGAGGCAGGGCTAGCGCGGGTGTAAAACATAAGCAACGTCTATATAATATATCATGTATACTATATATAATATCTATCTGAACATATCACATGATCACATCACAGATAACGCAGCAGAAAATATCATATGAAATATTGGATATACTAGGACGTCCGTGTTTTAATACGAGCCAGTGTAAAACACGGATTCCACGGTCGTGATGAATAGCCAATCCCACACCTCTAGACCCCAACGAGAGCGGCAAGCAACCCTACCAATTCTAGGGTTAGGAGACCCGGACTCGACTCCTCGAGATGGTCTCCCACTGGACCCCAGAACCCGGTTACTTATGCTCCCCTCCTTGGGTCTATCCTAATGCGGAAAAGTAAATAATATACATCAACGGTGACATCTTCCGCAACCTGGAAGTGCCCCAATAAAAGAATATTACATACAAGTTTTTACATGAATGAAAATGAAAAACACTCATCTCACATAAAAAACCCCGGCTATTCAAACACGACAATCCAATATAACATATCCATCAACACATAACATCACATGTCATCAACGTAAGTAAGTATGCATACACCGATTGTCGTCGACGTATAGCAACGACAATCGGCAATACCACTACATACTACACTTACGGTCACAGAAAAGAAAGTGTAAAACTACAACAGTTGGAATCCGCAAACTCTTTAGACATCGCATGCCTAATCAAATGAAATACTTAGACATCGCATGCCTAACAATTATAAACCCCGCATTTTAGTCTCATTATCGAAAACTCTTTTCAATATCAAGTCGGGCAATTCAACAAGATTCCCGACATCCTGATCGAACGCTCGTCGTAAACTTTAGTAGGCGGCCGCACCCCCGACGCCGTCGACGAAGTGCACCAAGGCGGAACACCGCTGCCGCGAGCACCCGAACGGATGCTTTCGGCGATGGGGTTCTCCTACAGTCACTTGGTCGGGGCTATGGGGTGAGGCTGTCTATTAAGTTTACCCGGCGAGTATTCGCATACGCTACGTGATTGCGACGGACTTTTGATCACATCAAAATTCCGTGGCAACCGATTAAGTGAGACTAAAGTGTTGTGTTTATAACATTCATTCAGTTATCTCATAACAACTTGTGAATTCCAATTATTGTATCACATTCCAGATAAATAGAAAATGTTAAACTTTCCGATCGAACAATCAAATACCCAAGTTTTCCCGAAACAGCTCAACACATGAAATAAGTTCAAGAACATTCACTTCGTGCCACAGTACCAACGGTCCAGCCGTAGAAGGGTCAAGCCAACGCCTCACATGTGGCACGCCGTACTGCCCCAAACCCTAAGGTTCAAAGGGCAGTTCAAGACGGTCACATAATCGAGTTAAGGTTTGTTGTCTTCTAGAGGGACCATCGTGTTACTTGCACTACTTAGAACGTCATTAAACTAAGAAAAAATCCAACAATTGGAAATTTCCCGGCGGGGGAAAAATTGGGTATTTATATCCGGTCGAACTTTTTAACATGCTCTAAAAATACCCGGAAAACAAAATAAACAAAGTCAAATAATCCGATCGAATCATTGAGTCCCAATACAACCCCAGAACACTCAACTCTTGAGTCATAATAAAAATACCCATAAAATATAAATCACAGAAATAGGAATTATGGTGGAAAAATGACGGCTTAACTCCTCTGTATGGCCGCGAAACCGCGGCCCAAGCAGGGTATTGCCGCGGTTCCGCGGTGGAATGTACGATTTAGGCGGTCGTTTTTCACCACAATTCTTATATTTCCCTACTGAATTTTTCAGGTATTTTTAATTCAGAAAAAACCACAATTTCAGAAAATGTCCAGAGAGTGGTTTGGGATTAGGGTTTCGGGTTCGATCGGATTTCTAACATCGTTTACGCATCGCCTAGGGCTCTAGCTAGGCTCTGATACCACTGTAGGGTTCCTAGGCACACCCATGAGGTTCTACAACTGATCAAACATGGCCAATTCAAAAAATTTCTTTGTGCCGAAGAACCCTAAACAAGATCGTTAACTAGAGGTATAGGCGAAACTACAAGTTAACAACTTTAACTAAAAGGGAAGTGACTACAACCTTTGTAGATCCGGTCCTCCACTTCCTTAACTCCGTGATGATGTCCCTTCGCTGCGATCATCGGATCCCGGACTCTAGCGATGGTTTCGTCGAAGAAATGATCGGGCTAGGTCGTCGACTTCGATGCCGAAGATGATCTACGTCGAGGCAACTCAAGATCAACCTCCAACTTCACCAAGTCATGAAACTTGTGAAGAAAACACCCTATACTACATGGCAAGTGGTAGAGGATGAAGAAATAGGAAGTGGGTTCACTTTAGAATTGGATTTCTCACTCTTTTTCTCATGGCACCATTAAAGCTAGCAAGCTTTCATGAAGCTTGATGAAGATGAAGATGAAGAAAAAATAAAAAGGATTATCTTAAAAAAGAAAATCCAAGTTATTCTTATCATAATGCAACCTTGGGTTAGTTTAACAAGTGTAGAGAATAAACTAGGGTTAGGTGAATGGTTAGGTTTAGGAAAGAAAAAAAAATGGTCAAAGCTTCATGAAGCTTCAACAAAAGAACAAAGCAAGCCACCATTTCCTTTATCCTTCCGAAAATGAATTAAAGAAAATAAATAAAACAAATATTAAACCTAACCATTAACCTAAACATGGTTTAACATAAACACACACCCAAGTTTGCATGTATCATCAAACAAGATACAAACTAGTGCACAAAACTATTTCATATATACAATGTGCACATCAAGTGAGAAAATCCATCTTAAGTGAACCAATACTAGTTAATACAAAGTAATATATCAAATTTATAATTATACATTAAATCATTAAATCAACACTTGATTTAACGATCCGGTCATATCGTATATGACCGACTAATATCCAATGTATCGACTTATCGAATCAATCCTCGATTCGATAACTAGGTTATATCGCATGCAACCAATCGATACATTCATCGCAAGAATAGAATACAGTATCACATACACGCATTATTCTCGGTCCCGCACATATCTCATATACGCTCCTATTTCGTTTTGCTTGAGCCAGGAAACCTCTGTGTAGGACTCTAAAGACTCGTCAATACGCCGGCAGCAGGTGATGATCATATCAAACACCCACAAGCCGCAAGCGGTCTGCTAAACGTAACGGCCACCCGGGTATTGAGCGATCAGAAGATCGACGAGCAAGCCCGCTCACACTCTTGTGAATCCAACCAGTAACACTTACCGTTCAGTCCGGTCTGTTCGTCTGATATGTCGCATATCTCGCCTAGGGGTGGTAAACGTCAGACCCCAGTAGCTTGATAAGTCATGCCGACGTAAGGTCCATAACAATCGTGAAACTACTGATAACTCTTACCAGTATATCACAGCAACCCTGGCTAGGGATTTCCAGTTATGGCCAGTCGTGCATAGCGCAACATCAACCCCCAATACCGGGAGAGACGGATCCCCTCCTATCGCTCATTGCCTCCATGTGAATCGGGACTGTACCCAAAAACCACCTGTTTGCACGACTCAGTAGACCCGTGGTAGGGTGGAAATCAAAGCACAGTGGGAGACACACAAGACTCTATGACGATCTTGGGTCAACAGACTAAGCTGTACCAGTGTCACCAGAGAACTGCCATCTGACGTGAGGTATAATACCATCTGGGAGTTCTCGGCGAGCCCGTTCAGTGTACCCAGTCTCCACTGAGCACCCGCATACCATCTCCGATGTCAAACACCAATGGATATGGGATCATCCATCGCCCATCACATGGGTCGAGAAGATATACGCTAGTCTACTCTGGAATATCGATGCCCCGTCTCGATATTCCCAAGACTAGGAACATTGAAGGATGTACTCATGGACTACACAGGCCCCACTAGTATGATCTACATCATAGTCCTGGAAGTCGAGTACACATCCTAAGGGCTTTATCAACATGTAACAGAGAGACAGAAAGTATACATGTTAAGATAAAGAGCAACCAGATAGCGTACTATCATGTCGAGCAAGAAAGTCCTACCTATATATGTCCCAACATCCACTACAATATACATCCAATGTACAGTAATGGCCTCTAGGGCATACATACAACTAACAGCCTCCTCCAGCAGTACCGTCTGGGAGACGTTGAGCGGGGTGTACTCCTAAAATTTCGGGGAGTAGGGCTTTGGCCGCTCAATCCTCTTTTTCTCTTCTCGGCCCCTTTTCTTCTGATCAACTTGTTCTATCCGGGATAGGTTGGCGTTCACCTCGGATTCAAGATGGATCTCACGTTCGGTCCAGGCCTTTACCTCGGCTATGGTCTTAGGTTACGCTAATGCAAAGGAGCGTAGCCACTCCTTGTGCCTAAGACCCGACCTGAGGTCCGTAATGACCGTCTCGTCCTTGTGTTCTGGGACCTCGAGGAGGGCGTTGTAGAAGCGGGTGATGTACCCTTTGAAGGTTTCTTTGTCCACGCTCTTTATTGTGAAGAGATGGTCGACGGTCCGCTTCTGCCGTCTGTTCCCGACGAAGTGGCCGAGAAATTGGGTGGCCATCTCATCGAAGGTAGAGATTGAGCGTGGCTCATTTGCGAGGCAGCTCAGCTCTTATTAGAGCCCTGCGCTCCCTGCAATCAGTCAGCCAGCAGGGGCGCAAGTCCTCGGAACCAGTCTCGTCCGGAGCGGATGAGAGTGGCCGGGAAAGCACGGCATTGAGTGGCGTCGAAACTGTCCTGGAAACTCATCCCGGCCGTAAACGCGTCCAAATGGTCCTTCGGGTCGGACTTCCAGTC
The DNA here is from genome assembly GCA_030015575.1 of Agapanthus africanus. Lineage (NCBI taxonomy): Eukaryota > Viridiplantae > Streptophyta > Magnoliopsida > Asparagales > Amaryllidaceae > Agapanthus > Agapanthus africanus. Next base: position 704,290,668 of record CM057341.1, read on the forward strand.
AAAGAGCGAGACTTTCGGGGGATTGTTCCGAGAGGTGGATGGCGAGTAGCTCTTCGGTGAAGGGCTTCATGAGCGAGTCGGCGGCATATTTAGCCCCATCACTTGAATGTCGACTTTCCCGATGCATGCCTTCGATCTTCTTTTCGAGACCGTCGAGTCGGCTGCGGTATCCCGATGATTCGGCATATTCTGATTTTTGGCCTCTACTGCCGGAGGCCTCTGCCTGGCCACGACTCCGATTCCATTCGACGAGGTTCCTTAGGTCCCCTGGCGAGGTCGTCTTCGAGTCGCCGTGGCGAGTCCCGTGCGCACGACCCTATCGAGGGAGGGGGTGCCAGTCATGCCTGGGCGCAGGCAAGCTGACCGACACCTCCTCGGGAGGGACGGGGGCGCGATGGGGCTCAGGGCGAGGCGCTCTGGCATAAGACCTCGGAGTTAAGATGTGAGGCGCCCACCGGGTCATTGAATATGTCGGCCCGGGGGACATGCGGCTGCCGGAGACAGCGGGGCGTTGATCGGTCATGCCAACGCGGGCAGAGTCTTCTCTCCCTTTGTGGGGGTCCCGGTCCCGAGCTGGGGGAGCGGAGACCTGGGGAGCATGCTCGGCCATTTGGACATGGACGAGTGCAACCACAACGGACGTGAGTCGATCTATCCGTGTGGATAGGGCGTGAATGGCGTTCGGGGGAGGAGGAGATTCTCCCTCGTCTCCGCTGTGGGGAGGACGACGGCTGGTGCTTGGATCGTCGCGGTGACTGCTCGCCATCAAGTCGAGATTGGAGGATGAACTTTTGGTTGAATAGAATCAGTTTCCCACAGACGGCGCCAACTAATGGATCTCTGGATCTCCTTCAGATGCTATCTTCCGTTGATCTGCTGCGAGCACTGGTGGACGGCTAAGATTAAGTTAGAGGGTCGCCTCCTGAAGCGTGTGGATCTCAATGGGTTTTGTGTGGCTGAAGCCAAGCTACTTGCAAAGAAGTCTCGGGATGGTTGTGCCACCGAGGACCCTCCGACGATCAAGTTAGACGGGGTATTTTGGCAGAGTAACGGCCTATTGGAGTAAAATTGGATTACCTGAATCGTCTGAGAGAGGGGTTTATATAGCGGAAGAAACGGGAAGGCGGACGCAAGATTCACACCGGCCATTACGCCACTGGCGTCACGCCCACGTGATTGGCGGGATCCCGCATTAAAGACGAGACAGGCTCGTTAATAGAGGATCATGATGGCGTGGAACGCGGGATCATGGGTGGCGGATATCTCATGCCTGGCGAGATCCGCGGAGCCATGGCGGAGGCGCCTGTGATTAGCACTGTGGGTCGGTAGATGAGACCGAGGAAGTTGAGCTCGGCAGGAGGCTCGGGAACTGTTGGATATAGTGCCCTCAGAGTCAATTATTGGATCGCAGGCATGTAATTGTAATGATTGAGGGAAGACCTATACCGGTAGGACAGTCTTACTCGAGAGGTTTGTATACTATCTGGTTTGTCTTTATCATCGTGTACATGCTTTAGGTGACATTGTAGTTCACTATTACACATTGATAGAGAATAGTATGCTACCATGGTTTGTCTTTATCATCGTGTACTGCTTTAGGTGACCTTACAGGTCGCTATTACACATTGATAGAGCCCTTAGGATTCTTGCTTGACCACCAGCAATATGATGGCGATCATATACGTAAGAGTTGGGTAGTCTATAAGCACATCCTTAAAGTTGTCCCTAGTCGTGGGAGTTTCGAGACTAGGCATCGATACTCCATTAGTACACTAGTGTATACAGTCGAGACCCCGACGAGGGGCAGTGGCTGGTCTCACAAGCCATTGGTGTCAGTTGGTTCACCTAAAATGTATACAGGTGCTCATTGGGTTATGAGTACACCGGACAGGACTCGCCGGGAACATGCTAGTTGGTATTATACCTGACGTCAGATAGCAGTTCCCTGGTGACATGTGTACAGGTTAGTTCATCGACCTGAGATCGTCATTTGTCTCGTGTGAGTTCCCACTGTGCTTTGATTACTACCCTACCACGGCTCAAAAGAGTCGTGTAAACAGGTTTTAGCTGGGTACAGTCCCGAGCCACATGGAGGCGGTGAGCGGATCGGCAGGGGTTTCGTCTCTCCCGGTATTGGGGGTGAGATCGCGCCGTGTCTAGGAGAGCCATTACACGAAATCCTTGGCCAAGGCAGGAGATTTACTGGTAGGTATTCCAGTAGTATCTCAGGTTGTTCTGGGCTACACTCCGACACGACTTGTACCGCTTTTGGGGGTCTGACTTTTACCAACCCCCTAGGCCCGCCATGCGATGCTCATAGACGAACGGACCAGACTGTATGGATATTGTCACTGACAGGCTCAGTAGGGTGTCAGGATGAGTTCGCTCATCGACCTCCCTTTTGGTTAATACCTGGTAGCCCGTTACGTACGGCTAGTACCTCTAACGTGATAGTGGTTAAATCTACAACCAAAGTATTGACGAGTCTTTAGAGTTCCCCACAGACAGTTTTCAAGTTTCGGGCAAAACGTTGTAGAGGCAGTATAATATATAGCAGGGTCCGATCATATACGTGCAGTAGTGCACGGATCATAATCGGACGGGTCATACTAGTGGGTTTTGGTTTAAGCCAGATCCTAGTATTAGATTTGTTGGATTACTTTAGTCTCATCGTATTCGCATTCAGTCGGAATGCGGATGCAGGTATGTATATACAGGTGAGGGGTATCCTTGTGATCCGTCACGAGTTTACTTTAGATGTTGCCGTATCTTTTTGTTGTTGTAAACATTTGGGTTAATGTTTACAAATGGAAATTATGAGCTAGAAATCATGATTAGAAGCATTAATTGTGACACATACACAAGTGGTGACTCATGGTCTCTTTTTTTGTGCATGTGTCACATTATTTAATTGATTTTGTGTTGATATGATAAGAAGAGAGAGAGAGAAGGCTGCCATGTGATGGTGGGTTAGCTCTTGTATTATTCATGCTTGCTCTCATTCTTATCATCTCAACACTAGAAAAAGAAAGGCTGCTTCTTCTTCTTCTTCCTCTAGCTCATAACCTCCATGGATGGCTTCATCTTTAACTTCCATCCATACAATGGATGCAAAAGACAAAGTTGTCACACACATTCTCTACTTCACCTTGGACACGTCGGCTAGCAAACTTCGTGCCCGAGTTGCTTCAGATGAAGCGGGAGCCCGTAAAAAGACTCGATGATGTGGTGCCCTTCCGACTAGGAGATCGAGATCGAAGATGCCGCGAGGAGCTTGGGATGGTGGCCAAAGACCGAAGGATACGGATCGATCGGTATAGCTTTCCAACCCTCTCTCTAGTTGCTAGTTATAGGTTAATGGTTCGATCCGGGTTTATAGTGTACGATAGCGCCGGTTTCAAGTTTTAAAAAATTTTTCATTTCCGCATTTTGATCTCAGACAGACGGCCGGGGCGCTACCGTAGACTTACATGGTATCAGAGCCACGCCATTAACCTTTACTAGCTTGCTCTAACGTGTTCGATCGAACGAATTTTTCCAAAAACTGCATTTCCAATTATGAGTCTCTGTCGAAATTTTTTTGTTGTCAAAAAATTATTTTGAGTGTTGCAGAAAATCAGGCAGGCTTTTGTTAGAACACTGCAGAAATTTCGAAGCCTGAGCCCACTGTAGCGCCGTGGAACCGCGGCATGACCCTTGTTTTGGCCGTGGTTCCACCGCACCACTGTAGCATTAGGGCACCAAAATTTCTACAGTGGTCTCTGTGTTGGAATTGGGGTTTCTGGTATTTTTTGTTTGGGCCCAGATTTGTTTGAGTACTGGGAATTGTGCTTGGGGGCCCACTTCGGGAAATTCTTCGATCGAAAATTTTAAACATGTTAGTTCATAGTATTTACAATATATCTGTGACCGTGAATATCATTTGATCGGTAAATCTTGTTTAATTGCTATAGCCCTTTTAGACGGATTTGCGAACGTGACATTCATGTTGATGTTCTGTGTTCTGCTGTGATGTTGCGGATTTGTCATGGTGGATAGCTTGGTGCAATGGTAGTACAGTTCGGTTGTATTTGTACATTTGATATTGCGGGGCGAGCGTCCGACATGTAGACTTCCGTCACTGCCTGTTTGTATATTATTCTTTTGGGGCACGACCGGGCTGAGGTCGATGTACCCGTTGTATATATTTAACTTTCTGTACTAGCATCACCCCACGGTGGGGTGCACGGATAGCCGGGTTCTAGAGGGCAACAGGCCCGCATCTTATGGCTTTGAGATGGAGGGGGATTCACTCTAGAATTGGCGGGCTATTTTCCGCACTCGTAGGGGGTATAGGTTGACCCAAGGAGGGGTGCCCAAGTTACCGGATTCCGTGAAGTGCTGGGTGGTCCATTCATTTTGTTGAAGGGGGCTGCCTCGCTTTAGGTTTTGGTGAGTAACTTGCCGCACCCGTAGGGGTCTAGGATTTCATTGCACAGGTTATCCACACGACCATGGGAACGTCGGGTTTCAGTAGCGGCTCTATGAAATCCGGGGGCCCCAGATTATCTGTATTGTTTGTGATGCTTATTACATTTCTGTGATGTTGCATTTTATCACGCCTTGAGCGATTATTATATATTGATATATATACTAGTAGATGTTGTATATGTTTTACATCCGCGCTAGTCCTGTCCCCGCTCTGTCGTTAGTTAAGTAACCTAACGGGTGATGACGGGACCCAGTGGCGAATGCGGATGGCATATACGTACATTGTATTTTCGTTCTTTATTGGTGTGATCAATTGATGGGACTGCATTGATTCAGATCAATGCAAGCTAAACAAACCTATTCTGATATTGTTGGAACATTTTTCAAAAAGCTGTTATTGCAAGGACGTTCTCTTTTGTTTTGCACAGTTGTATCCGGTTATGAATATCCAGCACCTCAGTCGACGAGGCAAGAGCCGAGATCCCTTCACCGGGAGTAACCCCTTGGACAGAAGTTTGCGTCAGGGTAATAACTTCACTATAGTCGATTACTTTTTTCTTTGCATCGTGGTATTCAGTTTGGAATATCCTGCACCTCATTCTACGACGAAAGAGCCGAGATCCCTTCACTGAGAGTGACCTCTTTAGCAAAGGTTTTCGTCACTATATTTTTATAAAAGCTATCCAGTTCCTTCAACGATATCAAGTTCATTACGTTAAAGGTTTTTCGCCAAAAACCATTCGTAGCCCTCTGTTATTTCCTACAAGTGGTACTTAGTATTCGTGCTGTGTTTGTTAACTCCGTCAAGACGTAGTGTACGGTAGCTAAGTGGTGCTTGTTTGTAGCATGGATATGCGATTGGTTAGGACAGTCGTGCGGCCTTGTTGACTCCGTCAAGGGCACGTACGGGTGGGTTTAATGCAATCAAGATAATGACTGGTTGAACTTGACTAGGACTCTTTGATTTGTTGTCTCCGTCAAGGTCACTTGGGTCCAAAGGGTAAAACCACACATCGGGAGTTTCTAAAGAAACTGAAACTTGCCAGATATGCGCATACCTTCTGGAGTGTGATAACGTGAGTGGATTCCATCACGTTATCATGCGATGATAGTTGGATCCCGATTCCCACTGATGAGTTAGTTTACTCCTCGGGTGATCCCGACTAATTCTTCTTTCAGATTTGGAGGAGAATTTGAGGATACAGTGGGAGCTTTCCTGATTAGATAAATTGGTAACCATTCTGATCTAGGTTAGAGTACACGCAGAGTGTTTCTTTTCTCTCTCTCTGGCAGCGACCATGACCCGACCCTAGACTATGACTCAGTGACTAAGTTGACCGAACCTTCTTATAAGACTGGCTTTTGGATTGTCAGAGTTGCATACCTCATTGCCACTCCTTCTTTTACCCTTTTCTCCAGAACACCCCGTATTACTACGAACATCCACTTCCATTGGATAAAACCATCGTATGGTTATATACAAACTCGAAGGAACTTGTTCCAGATTCGAGGATGGTTTTCGGTTCTGGAGAAAACGAATATGACTATTCAGTTGTCTTTTGCTTTTACCTTCTCTCAGGTTGCGAGTGTTCCTTGGATTAGGACGGTACACCTATTACGCTAATTGGATAGTCTTCTTCCAAACCATAGGCAGGTGCCGAACGGTGGGGAATGAAGAAAACCAATTAGCCTAACGATGGCGTACAGAAGGTAATAAGTAAAGACAAATAAAGGATTAGAAAGAGAGCAAAGTAAATTGCGACTGCTATTCACGACCAAACCAAGTATTTCATCGCGACTCCTACTTCACCGTTGTATTTCTCCAGGACACTCCGTATCACTACGAAGATCCACAGTTATTTGGATACTCCATCGTATGGTTATATACGAACTCGAAAGGAACTTGTTCCAGTTCGGGATGGATTCTGGTTCAGGAGAAATAGGAATAAAGTTTATTCAGTTATCTTTTATCTTTACCTTCTCTCGTATTGCGAGTGCTCCTAGGATTAGGACAGTACACCTATTATGTGTTGCGCCACGGCAGCGCCCCGGCCTCGTACTCGAGGCCAAAATGCGGAATCAAAATTTTTTTCCTTACTCGGAAACCGGCGCTACCGCGGACAATGAAAACCCGGATCGTTTACCATTAACCTAGTGCTAGCAAACAAGAGATAGGGTGAGAAGTATACCGAGTGATCCGAGTCCTCCGTTCTTCTCGTCATCGTCCCGATCTCCCGCGGAAAGTGTTGCCTCCACATCGTCGCCTCCTCGCCGGAAAGGGCACCACATCGCCTTCTTCTTTTACGGGCTCCCGCCTCAATACCGAGGCAACTCGCGCATGAAGCCGGCAACTCGACATGCTCAAGATGTGCTGTAGAATGTGTAGTAGATTGTCTCACTTGGGTTTTGTTGCCATTTGAAGATGATGGAGGAAACAAGGATTAGAAAAATGGTACTTGCATTTTTCTAGCATGAAAAAGAGATCAAGAAAGAAACTCTCAAGAATGAAGCTCTCTCTTCTTCTTCCTCTCTTTCTTTTTCTTCTTCACTCTTTTCTTTTTCTCAACCATGAATAAATTCTCTCCCTCTCTTTAGAAAAATGGTGGAGGATAGATTATGAAGCATGAAGGGAGGTGATGGTAGGAGCAAAAGAAAGGTGACCACATCCAAGACATAATCATCACTAAAACTCAAATCCAAATCAAATCCATTCTTATCATAATAAATGCATGAAAAGCAAAGATGCTTATCATATCAATCTTTATGCAAATAAGACCTCCACAATGTGTTATTTGCAAACTTGCAAATAACACCCTCCATCGGAAAAGTCCGGCCGGGAAAGAACAAAGAAAAACCGGCCGGAACGGAATGCAAACTGGCAACTCCAGAAAACTGGTCCCGTAATAAATTACAGGAAAACCCCGATACTGTGCATACACACCCGCATCTGTATTCCGACCGGATACAAATGCAATGAGACAAAATCTACACTGTACTAAACTAGGACCGGCTTAAGCCAAAGCCGGCTAGTAATATCCGTCCGATCCTGATCCGTGCAATACCGCACGTATCTGATCGAACCCTGCCATATAACCATACGGCCACTAGTACAAAACTGTCCGATTCTGATCCGTGCAATACCGCACGTATCTGATCGGACCCTGCCATATCTCCATACGGCCTCTACAGCGTTTCGCCCGAAAGCTTGAGTAACTGTAAGTGTGGTGGACTCTAAAGACTCGTCAATACTATGGCTGTGGATTTAACCACTGGCACGTCAGAGGTATAAGCCAATACGTGACGGGCCACCAGCTATTGACCAAAAGGGACGTCGATGAGGAAGCTCACCCCGACACCCAACTGAGCCTGTCAGTGACAATATCCGTACAGTCCGGTCCGTTCGTCTATGAGTATCGTATGGCGGGCCTAGGGGGTTGGTAAAAGTCAGACCCCCAAAAGCGGTACAAGTCGTGTCGGAGTGTAGCCTAGAACGCCCTGAGATACTACTGGAATACCTACCAGTAAATCTCCTGCCTCGGCCGAGGGCTTTGCGTAATGGCTCTCCTAGACACAGCGCGACCTCACCCCCAATACCGGGAGAGACGAACCCCTGAAGATCCGCTCACTGCCTCCATGTGGCTCGGGACTGTACCCAACTAAAACCTGTTTGCACGACTCCTTTGAGCCGTGGTAGGGTAGTAATCAAAGCACAGTGGGAACTCACACGAGACAAATGACGATCCTCAGGTCGATGAACTAACCTGTACACATGTCACCAGGGAACTGCTATCTGACGTCAGGTATAAGCCCAACTAGCAGGTTTCCGGCGAGTCCTGTCCGGTGTACTCATAACCCAATGAGCACCTGTATACATCTTAGGTGAACCAACTGACACCAGTGGCTTGTGAGACCGGCCACCGCCCCTCGTCGGGGTCTCGACTGTATACACTAGTCTACTAATGGAGTATCGATGCCCTGTCTCGAAACTCCTACGACTAGGGACCTTTTAAGGATGTGCTTATAGACCACCAGCTCCCACGTATATGATCGCCATCATACTGCTGGTAGTCAAGCAAGAATCCTAGGGGCTCTATCAACGTGTAATAGCGACATGTCAGGTCACCTAAAACAGTACACGATGATAAAGGTAAACCAGATAGCATACTATCATCTCGAGTAAGACTGTCCTACCGGGATAGGTCCTCCCTCAATCATTGCAATCACGTGCCTGTGATCCAATCATTGACTCTGAGGGCACTATCTCCAACATTATGCTTATTGGACAGTCTTCTTCCAAACCATAGCCTGGTGCCGAACGGTAGGGAAGGAAGAAAACCATTTAGCCTAACGAAGGTGCACAGAAGGTAACGACTAAAGACAAATACAGGGATTTGGAGAGATGACAAAGAAATATACGGTTATAGTCATCAATCTGGATAATGAAAGATGTATTACTATGAATACCCGGATACCCCTTTGAAACATTTACATGTTTCAGTTTCACTGTGTATTGTTAAAAGAAAACTGATTTCCCAATTAGCCCTTGCTCCAGGGTATGTATTTACCAGGTTTGATTCTCACATCTGTATTGTTTTACAGATGATGAGTGGGAGTAAGTTGTTGGGAATTAGGTGATTGTCCTCATTATATCAGAATTCGTTGTAATTGGTGATATTTGAGGAAATCGCCTGGGTTGTTTGCCGGACGGCAAATATTTGGTTTTGAATATCTATTGTTATGCACCAATTTCAAATTGATATATTTGTACGTTTATTTTTATAAAGTGAGATATAACTTTTTGAAATTATGTCCATGACATTTACCTATATCAGTGGATGGTTAGGTAAGGAGTATTCAACAGCGGTGTAATTCTTCATAACCATAGTACAGTTTTCAACCTATGACGCACAGGGTTTGAGTTGTTAGACTCGGGGGACTTATACAGAGCATTATATATTGTCCGGTGTCCATTAGGATAGAAGGGTTGGTACTCGTACTATATTCTGTTTACTTGTGACTTCTCTAGTTCTTAGACATGTGTTTCGAAGAAATATAAGATCCAAGTTTTGAGAAGTTATAGGTATAAAAGTAAAGTGGAGAACCAGGTGTTGCAAGTATCGGGATTCTTCCAGGTGATCGAAGATGTAGATACTTGTGTTATGGTATTCAGTTGATAGTAATGATTATGAGAACTTGCTTCTCTTTCAGGTTACTCATATCTGGATGTATTTCTAAGTTGAGTAATGCTGATCGGCCTTTCTTCATTTAGTTGATATGCACTGGAGACAGCTGCATGATTTGAATCTGGTTCCAATTAAATCAGTACCTCTGTTTCTATATTGGATATAGAACGGTTCATATCTTAACGATGTCAAGGTACGGGGAGTTGTCCGGCTTATGCTTAAAACCAGACTCTGTATAACTCAAGGCACGTTTCTGTAATGGCTGTTTGTGGGTTGACCCGGGCTATGACGAGGGTTGACTTTCTACCATTTGGAAGATCAATAGTGATATTGTTCTTGACTCGTCACAGTTTTAGTAAAATCGATTTTTTCGGAAAACAGTAGTGGGAGTATGGTAGAACTGGAAGTGATTCCAGAACCGCAAACGATTACTGAAAATTTGATAAGAATCTAAAGATTCAATCTGATTTGACATTCTATTGGCCACTCCGCAGATATGGTGGGTAACCTCAGGCACTCGAGAGGTACTTCGGTATGCTCAAAGACGGTGACAAGGAAGTTCTTGTTTACCCAGACTTGCATTGCTGTTGTTCCAGAGTGTGAGACCCGGCAGGAGGATGAGTATAGCGTCGTTCTAAACTAGCTTTAGAAGTGTACGTGTATATTATTCTGCCAGAGAGTTGTCATAGTCAGTGGGAGCAGCGGAAGCATAGTGGACAAGTGGCTTATGTCTATTTATAAACTAAAGCAGATATAGCGGAGATAGATCATCTATTTCTGATATGACAGTCATAGGTTTGACTTCATCAGAATAGGGGATGGATCTGTTAAGAAGGTAGTAGGGTGTGATGTCCTGGTATTTGGATGACATACACATAATAGGAAGTGATATTCCTATACTACGATTGGTTATACTTTGGTTGTCATACAGTGGTTTCTCCACATAGGGTATAGATATTATATCAGACATTCTGGTTACTGGATCTATGGTTTTAGATCTAGATTTGGGTAGTTTCCCAATCTGGGTACTTAGACAGCATTCTAAGGGTGCTTTAGAATGGACGACTCCTGGCATGGTGGTGTACCTGCAGGTTATGGAGTCACCCTCTCTAAAGGTGTCTTACAGACTAAAAGGGAGAGGGATATGCATGATTGGCAGATCACTTGCTTAGGCAATTGAGTTGATCATGAGATGTCAAGTATCAAACCAGATGTTGTTTTTGCACGAGATGCAATATGTTGATATTGATCCAATCCTAGAAAAACGATCGGAAGCAGTTTTGGAACATAAGTTGATGTTCTAGGGATATGATAACGGCATCCTCCTTCGGGAGACAGTTGTCATTCCATGCTTCCAAGGTGACCTGGATGACAGAATGACTGTTAGAGTTATAGTTTTCCCTCTGACGAGGGGCAGTGTTTTGGACAGGTGATCCAAGCGGACACTGAGGGAGGCATGACGCAGGATACCGATTAAGTTCAGTTGACGATACAGTCTAAGAAGTTTGGATTTGGAGTTCATTTATGAGCTAGGTCCCATCAGATATCCAGACATATTCTAAGACAGGTATTGCTCATTTCGGGAGATGGCTTTCTCCGCGAACTTGAGATAAAGAGAGACATAAAAGGAAACATCAGGGCGGATCCACTAGCTGAAGCTATTTCTCGAATGTAATAGTTTCGCAAACGAGCATGGTGAAACTGATTAGTACAGGAGTTGGATGTTCGGTATCACACGGGCTGTGAGTATGCGACATCGCAATAATTAGCCTTGAGTGCAAGTGGGAGATTGTTGGATATAGTACCCTCAGAATCAATTATTGGATCGCAGGCACGTGATTGCAATGATTGAGAGAGGACCTATACCGGTAGGACAGTCTTACTCGAGAGGTTTGTATACTATCTGGTTTATCTTTATCATCATTTACATGCTTTAGGCGACATTGTAGTTCACTATTACACGTTGATAGAGAATAGTATACTACCATGGTCTGTCTTTATCATCGTGTACTGCTTTAGGTAACCTTACAGGTCACTATTACACATTGATAGAGCCCTTAGGATTCTTGCTTGACCACCAGCAATATGATGGCAATCATATACGTGAGAGTTGGGTAGTCTATAAGCACATCCTTAAAGTGCTCTCTATTCGTGGGAGTTTCGAGACTGGGCATCGATACTCTATTAGTAGACTAGTGTATACAGTCGAGACCCCGACAAGGGGCGGTGGCTGGTCTCATAAGCCATTGGTGTCAGTTGGTTCACCTAAGATGTATACATGTGCTCATTGGGTTATGAGTACACCGGACAGGACTCGCCAGGAACATGCTAGTTGGTATTATACCTGACGTCAGATAGCAGTTCCCTGGTGACATGTGTATAGGTTAGTTCATCGACCTGAGATCATCATTTGTCTCGTGTGAGTTCCCACTGTGCTTTGATTACTACCCTACCACGGATCAAAGGAGTCGTGCAAACAGGTTTTAGTTAGGTACAGTCCCGAGCCACATGGAGGCAGTGAGCAGATCGACAGGGGTTTCGTCTCTCCCGGTATTGGGGGTGAGATCGCGCTGTGTCTAGGAGAGCCATTACATGAAATCCTTGGCCAAGGCAGGAGATTTACTGGTAGGTATTCCAGTAGTATCTCAGGGTGTTCTGGGCTACACTCCGACATGACTTGTACCACTTTTGGGGGTCTGACTTTTACTAACCCCCTAGGCCCGCTATGCGATGCTCATAGACGAACGAACCAGACTGTACGGATATTGTCACTGACAGGCTCAGTAGGGTGTCAGGATGATTTCGCTCATCGACCTCCCTTTTGGTCAATACCTGGTAGCCTGTTACGTACGGCTAGTACCTATGACGTGCTAGTGGTTAAATCCACAGTCAAAGTATTGACGAGTCTTTAGAGCCCCACACAGACAGTTTTCAAGTTTCGGGCGAAACGTTGTAGAAGTCGTATAATATATGGCAGGGTCCGATCATATACGTGCAGTAGTGTACAGATCATGATCTGACGGATCATACTAGTGGGTTTTGGTTTAAGCTAGATCCTAGTATTAGATTTGTTGGATTACTTTAGTCTCATCGTATTCGCATTCAGTCGGAATGTAGATGCAGGCATATATATACAGGTGAGGGGTATCCTTGTGATCCGTCACGAGTTTATTTTAGATGTTGCCGTATCTTTTTGTTGTTGTAAACATTTGGGTTAATGTTTACAAAGGGAAATTATGAGCTAGAAATCATGATTAGAAGCATTAATTGTTACACATGCACAAGTGGTGACTCATGGTCTCTTTCTTTGTGCATGTGTCACATTATTTGATTGATTTTGTGTTGATATGATAAGAAAAGAGAGATAGGGCTGCCATGTGATGGTGGGTTAGCTCTTGTATTATTCATGCTTGCTCTCATTCTTATCATCTCAACACTAGAAAAAGAAAGGCTTCTTCTTCTTCTTCTAGCTCATAACCTCCATGGATGGCTTCATCTTCAATCTCCATCCATACAATGGATGCAAGAGAAAAAGTTGTCACACACATTCTCTACTTCACCTTGGACACGTCGGCTAGCGAACTTCGTGCCCGAGTTGCTTCGGATGAAGCGGGAGCCCGTAAAAAGACTCGATGATGTGGTGCCCTTCCGACGAGGAGATCAAGATCGAAGATGCCGCGAGGAGCTTGGGATGGTGGCCAAAGACCGAAGGACACGGATCGATCGGTATACCTTTCTAACCCTCTCTCTAGTTGCTAGTTATAGGTTAATGGTTCGATCCGGGTTTATAGTGTACGATAGCACCAGTTTCAAGTTTTGAAAAAGTTTTCGTTTCCGTATTTTGGCCTCGAACAGACGGCCAGGACGCTACCGTAGACTTACAGGAATGAGTGGAAGGCCAAGGCATCTTGGTTCTGTGATATAGCTCAGAGGTGAGCCGGGCGGTGGTCTGGAAGGTCACCGAAGGTCGGGATATTCCTCGGGCCGAAGGCCCGAAGTGTGATCCCAACTGAAGTTCTTGTTCCTTTCTTGTAGGTTCTGGGACACGTCATCTGCAACGTGTCAGTATCTGAAGAGTCACCGATATCGAGCATCATCAAATCCCCTTGGCTGTAATTCTTTTAAGTCATGTATTCATTCAACTGCTTGGATATTACAAGCAACATCTTAGATATTACCGACAACTAAAACTGTTTAGATATTACAGGCAACTGGTATACATGGGGTTTTGATTGGGGTTTTTTAACAAGAGCAAAGAACCAATGGGTTTTTACACAAGTCTGTAAGGTGGCCGGGAGCTTTTTAACCCATTAAAATTTTAGAGCTCATAAAGTGATTATCACACCCTATATTCTTAATTTATTATAATTTATGACTTAGGCTGACTGTAAATGACTCATATGTACCCGCAACTAGATATGTGGGCAATTTTTTTTCATTATAGAGAAAAACACAACTAACAACCTAACAGCCAAGAGAGTACATCGATGAGCACGCAGAGTGTAGGGTTCCTAGGCACTCTTATGAAGGTCTATAAGGTATCAACCATGCCCGAATAAAAAATTAGACGTGCCGAACAACCCAAAGCCGGGATCTTTGCTAGATTATGAGGGTTTAAAATGCAAGTAAACATCTTTACAACTAAAAGTGAGGGATTATAACCTTTGTAGTCCGTTCCTTCGCTTCATAAGCTCCGTGTTGAGATCCCTTCGCTGCGATCATCAAGAACTCCGACTCTCGTGAGGCTCCAAGAGGTGAATGATGCATCTTGCTTGAAGTTTTCATGATCTAAGATGATCTACCTTGAAGAATCTCTAACCCAAGGTTACACTTCACTAAACAACTTATTAGAGAAGTGAACACCCTAATCTAAGTGGCTAGAATAGATGAGGATGATGAAGTAGGAGTTTTGCTCTCTTTTGTTTTCTATTTCTCACACTTATTCATCACAAACACAAAAGCTAGTAAGCTTTTTTCAAGAGCTAGAAGAAGAAGAAGAAGATGATAAAGCTAATCCTTTTGTGATGAATAATGAATTTTTTGCAGTGGTTACAAATCTAACCATGAGTTAAGCATGATAAAGTTAACTCATGTAGAGAATTAACTAGAGCTTGAGGTTTGGATTTGGTTAAATAATATCTTTATAAAATATCAAGCTTAAAGATAAAGTGAAAGCTTCACGAAGCTTCATGGAAGCTTCATGCAAAAGCTAACCCTAATCCAAACCCTAACCAAGTTTAAACCCTAGCATTGTTAAATTTGTAACCCTAACATGTTACAATATTATATATCACATATACAATATATTTTGTAACAAAAGAAAATAATACAATTAACATATATCGCATATATATCAATGTATTATCCCGTGAGAAAATGAATCAATAAAGAGAGCTTATATTAGTTAACGTAACGTAATATATCACATATATAATTATACATTAAATTATCGAATCAACACTTGATCTGATAAGCCGGCTATATTACATATAACCGACTAATATAACATGTACTATT
Source organism: Agapanthus africanus (assembly GCA_030015575.1). Classification (NCBI taxonomy): domain Eukaryota; kingdom Viridiplantae; phylum Streptophyta; class Magnoliopsida; order Asparagales; family Amaryllidaceae; genus Agapanthus; species Agapanthus africanus. Next base: position 704,305,838 of record CM057341.1, read on the forward strand.
TCATCGAATCAACACTTGATCCGATGACCCGGTTATATCACATATACCCGGCCGATATCTCATATCACGAGAATAGAATACGGTATCTTATATCGTATTATTCTCGGTCCCGCACAGATCACATATGTGCTCCTACTCCATTTTGCCTGAGCCAGGAAACCTCTGTGTAGGACTCTAAAGAATCGTCAATACGCTGGCAGTAGGTGATGATCATATCAAACACCCACAAGCTGCAAGTGGTCAGCTAAACGTAACATCCACCAAGGTATTGAGCGATCAGAAGATCAACAAGCAAGCCTGCACATTCTCCTGTGAATCCAAATAGTAACACTCCCGTACAGTCCGGTCTCTTCGTCTGATATGTTGCATATCTAGTCTAGGAGTGGTATACGTCAGACCCCAGTAACCGATAAGTCGTGTCGATGTGAGGCTCATAACGGGTCGAGAAACTACTGATAACTCTTACCAGCAGCACTTCATATCAGCTATGGCCAGGGACTTCCAGTTATAGCCAATCGAACACTGTACAACATCAACTCCCTATACCGGGAGATACGAACCCCTCCTATCGCTCATTGCCTCCATGTGATTCGGGACTGTACCCAAAAGCCACCGTTTTGCACTCCCTCTTAGACGTGGTAAGGTGGAAATCAAAGCACAGTGGGAATCACACAAGACTCTATGACGATCTCGGGTCTACAGACTACCCTGTACCAGTGTCACCGGAGAACTGCTATCTGACGATATGTATAATACCATCTAGGAGTTCTCGGCGAGTCCATTCAGTGTACCCAGTCTCCACTGAGCACCCGTACACCATCTTTGATGTCAAACACCAATAGATATGGGATCATCCATCGCCCATCATATGGGTCAAGATGCGTATACGCCAGTCTACTCTGGAGTATCGATGCCCTGTCTCGATACTCACTCGACTAGGAACAGTTATAGGATGTACTCTTTGCCTACTCTGGCCCCACTAGTATGATCTCATCATAGTCCAAGTAGTCGAGTATATATTCTAAGGGCTTTATCAACATGTGAGAGCAAGACAGTAAACTAATACAAGTCAACATATTAAGACAAAGTGAAACCAAATAGCATACTATTATGTCGAGCAAGAAAGTCCTCTCTATATATATCCAAGCATCCATCATAATATACATCATATGTGCAACAATGGCCTCTAGGGCATATATATAACTAACAATCTCCCACTTGTACTAAGGCCAGCTGTTGTAGTATCTCATACCCAACATCCCGAAAAGTCTATCAAATTGTATCTGTGGAGTGGCCTTCGTGAGTGGATCCGCAGCGTTGTCATTCGTGTCAACTCTCCTGACCTCGATCTCGCGGCGATCAACTATCTCCCGGATCAGGTGATACCGCCTCAGAATATGTCTAGACTTCTGATGGGACCTGGGTTCCTTGGCCAAAGCCACAACTCCATTGTTATCGCAATACAGAGGTATTGGATGTTCAATGGATGGAACCACACTAAGTTCACTAATGAACTTCTTTATCCAGACAGCCTCTTTGGCAACATCGTTGGCGGCGATGTATTCAGCCTCCATCGTTGAGTCTGCAACGGTATCCTGTTTGGAACTCTTCCAACATACCGCCCCTCCATTGAGGGTAAAGACAAATCCCGAGTGCGACTTAGAGTCGTCCTTATCAGTTTGGAAGCTTGAATCGATAAAGGACTCTACCTGGAGTTCTCCGTTACCATACACTAAAAACATCTCCTTAGTCCTTCGCAAGTACTTGAGAATGTTCTTCACAGCTGTCCAATGACTCTCTCTAGGATCTGCTTGATACCGACTCACTACACTTAGTGAGTATGCTACATCGGGTCTGGTATATAGCATCACATACATGATAGAGCCTACTGCCGAAGCATAGGGTATCCCTTGCATGCGAGCTCTCTCCAAATCAGTCTTGGAAGACATCTCTTTGGAGAGAGTGAGTCCAGAGATCGTGGGTTGGTTCCCACGCTTGGATTCTTCCATACTAAACCTCTTTAGTATGGTGTCAATGTACCTGGATTGGGACAATCTCAATATCCTTTTGGTTCTATCTCTATAGATCCTAATCCCTAAAATGCAGGAGGCATCACCTAGATCTTTCATTGAGAATCTATGTGATAAGAAGAGCTTGACCGAGTGCAGCATAGGAACATCATTTCCTATCAAGAGTATATCATCCACGTACAATACGAGAAAGACAACCTTGCTCTCTGCAACCTTCTTGTAAATACAAGATTCATCTATGTTCTTGATGAAGTCAAACTCTTTGAGTACCACATCAAAATAGATGTTCCAACTCCGTGATGCCTGCTTTAACCCGTAGATGGATTTAAGCAGCTTGCACACCTTTCCACTGCTCCCACTATCTACGATGCCCTCTGGCTGAGTCATGTGCACGCACTCCTCTAAATCACCATTTAGAAAGGCGGTCTTAACATCCATTTGCCAGATTTCGTAGTCATGGTATGCAGCAATGGCAAGTAAGATCTGGATGGACTTAAGCATAGCCACTGGAGAAAAGGTTTCTTCATAATCCACACCTTGTCGTTGACGAAAACCCTTTGCAACAAGTCTAGCTTTGAAAGTCTCCACTTTTCCATCTACACCAAGTTTCTTCTTAAAGATCCACTTGCTCCCAATGGGTTTTACTCCTTCAGGAGCAACTTCCAAAGTCCATACTTTGTTGGTGTACATGGATTCCATCTCAGATTGTATTGCATCCAGCCATTTCACAGAGTCACCACGCATGATGACCTGCTCGAAACTAGTGGGGTCATCATCTTCCATGATGCAATCCTCGCTTCCACCATCAATGAGAAAACCGTAGTATCTCTCAGGTGGATGAGAAACCCTACTAGACCTGCGGAGAGGCTGGGGTTCGTCGGGTACTACTGAATCCTCTGGTTCTACCAAGTCTTCTGTTATAGTTTGTGTCGCTGGAACCTCTTCCAATTCTACCTCCTTGCTATAAATTTTTCTTTTTCAAGAAATTCCTTTTCTAAAAAGGTGGCATGTCGAGAAACAAACACCTTTTGTTCCTCAGTATGGTAGAAGATATACCCTTGTGAGTTCTTGGGATATCCTACAAACTTACATAGGACAGACCTTGCCTCGAGTTTGTCTGGATTTAGCCTTTTGACATAGGCCGGGCAACCCCATATCTTACAAAAATTAAGATATGGTCTCTTCCCTTCCCATATCTCATATGGGGTGGTAGGCACAGATTTGGTAGGAACTTTATTCAGTATGTATGCCGCTGTCTCAAGCGCATACCCCCAGAAGAAAATAGACAACTCAGCACTGCTCATCATAGAGCGCATCATATCTAATAGGGCGCGATTCCTCCGCTCCGATACACCATTGTGCTGTGGTGTATAGGGAGGAGGAAGCTGAGAGAGAATCCCATTCTCTTTTAGATAATCTAGGAACTCATTGCTTAAGTATTCACCTCCTCGATCAGATCGAAGGATCTTATTACTTTTGCCCGTTTGGTTCTCTACTTCGTGTTTATATTCTCTGAATTTCTTAAAAGCTTCAGACTTTTGTTTCATCAGGAACTCTTGTCCGTATCTAGAGAGATCGTCAGTGAATCTAATAAAGTAGGAAGAACCGTTCCTGGCATGTGTAGACATAGGACCACATACATCACTATGTATCAGTCCTAAGAGTTCCGTAACTCTTTCTCCGTGTCCACTAAATGGAGTTTTGGTCATTTTTCCTTTGAGACATGAATGGCAAGTATCATAAGATGATAATTCGAACGGATTTAAATATCCATCCTTATGTAACTTAGCTAGTCGTGTCACATTGATATGACCCAGTCTACAATACCACAAGAAAGATTCGTTCATTTCTGAACTCTTCCTCTTGTTTGTGCTTTGTACATTAAGGACTGTAGTTTGATTGAGAACGTATATGCCATTAAATAACGAACCTGATCTAATCAACTTTTGATTCAGGAATATATTCATAACATTATCCTGTACTACAAAATTATATCCTTCTTTGCTCAATAAAGAAACTGATATAAGATTGCATATCAGGGTCGAAATGTAATAGCATTCGTTCAAAACCAATGTATTGCCATTTGGTAACACAAGGTGATATTCGCCAACTGCTTTGGCTGCAACATTTGCACTATTCCCTACTCTTATGGAATGATCACCCTCTCCCAGTTCCCTACCTTTACGTAGCCCATGTAACATATTACATATATGGGATCCCGATCCGGTATCTAATACCTAGGACGTAGAGTGAACTGAGAAACAGTTCTCGATAACTAACACACCTGAAGATTATACATCAACATGCTTATTCTTCATCTGGGCGGCGTGAGAATCCAGATATTCTCATGTTTCCTGCTCAGTCTTATAACACTTATAAGATAGAACGGGTCCAACGTTCCCCTGCTCAGTTTAATAAGCGGGTTCAGTCAATACATCCATATTATTATCTTGATTAAGTCCTGACATAGTCGTTACCTGGAGAGAGAGAGAGAAGAAAACACTTTAGCGTACGCTCTTGCAAGATTAGATTGGTTATTATCTTATCTAATCAGGATGTCTCCCACTGTTTTTATCAAATCTTCCTTCAAGCCCTGAAAGGTAAGATTAGCCGGGATTAATTACACCTTACAAGTTCGCCAATCTTTCAGCCAGGCCAGTGTTGGTACTTTGAGGGAGGTTCCCCGTGCTTTCGCAAGGACCTAATTAAAATAAACCTCGTTTTCCCAGAGGCATAACCCCGTTAACACCTTTCTAGACACCTACTTGATCGGCTAATTGTCTTGTGTAAAATTCTCCCAGGAGTAACTCTTACTCGCAGTGGGTATCGGGATCCAACTATCTCATAAGAGGTATGCAATCTCATTGCAAATTTCAACACTTGAAATTCCCGATAATATTTTGCCCCTAGCGTCCTATGACCTTGACGGAGGTCAACAAACCATAGGCTACTAGTCAAGTTCAACCCATCATTTCCCGATTGAATTAAACCCACCCGCACGACCCTTGACGGAGGTCAACAAGGCCGTACGACTACCCTAATCCAATCTGCATCATATGCAGAAGCAGATAAATACTAGTCAGCTACCGCACACTACGCCTTGACGGAGGTCAACAAACGTAGCACGAATACTAACTAGTCTCTATCTGAAATGACGGAGGGCTACGCAGGTTTTTAAGAAAACCATGAGCGTAATGAACTTGATATCGTCGTAGAATCAAGTGATTTTGAAAAAGGAGTGTTTTTTAGGCTTTTTCAGTTTCGCTAAAGAGGTCACTCCCGGTGAAGGGAACTCGGCTCTTTCCCCATCGAATAAGGTGCAGGATATATCATATATACCGCTGTGCAAAGCAAAACTGTAGCTACCCTTTTTATAAAGTTTTGATTCTATAACATCTTTTAGGTTTCTTTTTTTTTATTAATCTCATTAATAAATCCCATCAGCTTATGCTTCCTTAGCATCACAGAAGAAACGAAAGCAGTAATATTTATATATCAGCATATATATATATATATATATATATATATATATATATATAGTATAAGCATTCGTCTCAGACAGTAATATGATCTCATCACAGAACATTGCAGCAGAAGAACATATATGAAATATTGGATATACTAGGATGTCCGTGTTTTTAATACGAGCCGGTATAAAACACGGATTCCACGGTCACGATGAATAGCCAAACCCACATCCCTAGACCCCTACGAGAGCGGCAAGTAACACTGCTAATTCTAGGTTTAGGAGACCCAGTCTCGACTCCTCGAGATGGCCTCCCACTGGACCCCAGAACCCGGTTACTTGTGCTCCCCTCCTTGGATCTACCTAATGCGGAAAAGTAAATAATATACACTGGTGACATCAACCTCATCCCGGAAGTGCCCCAATAAAAGAATATTACATACAAATGAATTTTACATGAATGAAAATAAAAACCCTCATCTCACACAAAACCCCCGGCTATTCAGAACACGACGATCCAATATAACATATCATAGCAACACATAATATCTCATATCATCAACGTTAGTAAGTATGCATACACCGATCATCGTTGATGTATAGCAACGAAAACCGGCAATAAAACAACATACTACACTTACGGTCACAGAAAAGAAATTGTAAAACAACAACATTTGGAATCCACAATCACTTTAGACATCATAAATCCGAAATATCACATACTTCGCATTTCATGTGTAACTATATGAATTCCACATATTGTATCACATTCCAGATAAATAGACAGTATTAAACTTTCCGATCGGATAATCAAATACCCAAGATTTCCTAAATAGCTCAACACTTGAGCGGAGTTCAAATAATCCCAGAATATGTCACAGTACCAATGGTCCAGCCGTAAAATGGTCCTCACATATGGCATGCCGTACTGCCCCAAACCCTAAGGTTTTGAGACGGTTCAGACGGTCACATAATCGAGTTAAGGTTTGTGTTCTTCTAGAGGGACCGCCGCGTTACTTGTACGTTTTTCCGAAAGATTTAAACCCAAGAAAAATTCAACACTTGAAAGTTTTTCTTGCCGGGAAAAAGTGAGTTAATGATAGCCGTTCGAACATTTTAACAGTTTCTAAATATCCGGAAAACAGAATGAAATTAAACTTTCCGATCGAATCAACGAATACAAAATAATCCCCAGAACACTCAACACTTGAGTCTCATTAAAATACCCAGAAATATACTGAATCACCTACGGATATTACTGTGCCAAAACGAGTCAATAAGTCTTCTATACAGCCACGGATCTGCGGCACAAGCAGGGTATTGCCACGGTTCCGCAGCGGTTTGTACGGCTTATTTCCATGTTTTCCACAGTAATGCTTATATTTCCCTGCTGGTAGTTTAAAGTATTTTTAATACAGAAAAAATCACATTTTTAAAAAATGTCCAGAGAAGGGTATATTTTGATGTTTCGGGGTTCGATCGGAGTTTTAACTTCTTATACACGTCGCCTAATACTCTAGCTTGGCTCTGATACCACTGTAGGGTTCTTAGGCACTCTTATGAAGGTCTATAAGGTATCAACCATGCCCGAATAAAAAATTAGACGTGCCGAACAACCCAAATCCGGGATCTTTGCTAGATTATTAGGGTTTAACATGCAAGTAAACATCTTTACAACTAAAAGTGGTGGATTACAACCTTTGTAGTCCGTTCCTTCACTTCATAAGCTCCGTGTTGAGGTCCCTTCGCTGCGATCATTAAGAACTCCGACTCTCGTGGGGCTCCAAGAGGTGAATGATCCATCTTGCTTGAAGTCTTCATGATCTAAGATGATATACCTTGAAGAATCTCTAACCCAAGCTTACACTTCACTAAACAACTTATTAGAGAAGTGAACACCCTAATCTAAGTGGCTAGAATAGATGAGGATGATGAAGTAGGAATTTTGCTCTCTTTTGTTTTCTATTTCTCACACTTATTCATCACAAACACAAAAGCTAGTAAGCTTTTTTTCAAGAGCTAGAAGAAGAAGATGATGATAAAGCTAATCCTTTTGTGATGAATAATGAATTTTTTGCAGTGGTTACAAATCTAACCATGAGTTAAGCATGATAAAGTTAACTCATGTAGAGAATTAACTAGAGGTTGAGGTTTGGATTGGGTTAAATAATATCTTCACAAAATATCAAGCTTAAAGATAAAGTCAAAGCTTCATGAAGCTTCATGGAAGTTTCATGCAAAAGCTAACCCTAATTCAAACCCTAACCAAGTTTAAACCCTAAACCATTGTTAAATTTGTAACCCTAACATGTTACAATATTATATATCACATATACAATATATTTTGTAACAAAAGAAAATAATACAATTAACATATATCGCATATATATCAATGTATTATCCCGTGAGAAAATGAATCAATAAAGCGAGCTTATATTAGTTAACGTAACGTAATATATCACATATATAATTATACATTAAATTATCGAATCAACACTTGATCCGATAACCCGGCTATATTACATATAACCGACTAATATAACATGTACCATTTCATCGAATCAACACTTTGATCCGATGACCCGGTTATATCACATATACCCGGCCGATATCTCATATCGCGAGAATAGAATACGGTATCTCATATCGTATTATTCTCGGTCCCGCACATATCACATATATGCTCCTACTCCGTTTTGCCTGAGCCAGGAAACCTCTATGTAGGACTCTAAAGAATCGTCAATACGCCAGCAGTAGGTGATGATCATATCAAACACCCACAAGCTGCAAGCGGTCAGCTAAAAGTAACAGCCACCCAAGTATTGAGCAATCAGAAGATCAACAAGTAACCCTGTACATTCTCCTGTGAATCCAAACAGTAACACTCCCGTAAAGTCCGGTCTCTTCGTCTGATATGTTGCATATCTAGTCTAGGGGTGGTATACGTCGAACCCCAGTAACCGATAAGTCGTGTCGATGTGAAGCTCATAACGGGTCGAGAAACTACCGATAACTCTTAACAGTGGCACTCCATATCAGCCCTGGCCAGGGACTTCCAGTTATAGCCAATCGAACACTGCACAACATCAACTCCCTATACCGGGAGAGACGAAACCACTCCTATCGCTCATTGCCTCCATGTGATTCGGGACTGTACCCATAAGCCACCGTTTTGCACGCCCTCTTGGACGTGGTAAGGTGGAAATCAAAGCACAGTGGGAATTACACAAGAGTCTTTGACGATCTCGGGTCTACAGACTACCATGTACCAGTGTCACCGGAGAACTGCTATCTGACGATAGGTATACTACCATCTAGGAGTTCTCAGCGAGTTCGTTCAGTATACCCAATCTCCACTGAGCACCCGTACACCATCTTTGATGTCAAACACCAATGGATATGGGATCATCCATCACCCATCATATGGGTCAAGATGCGTATACGCTAGTCTACTCTGGAGTATCGATGTGTAACGCCTTGAAAAGTCGTTTTGATGTTTTCCTGAAAATCGGTGAAAATTCGGTATTTTTCCGAAAACCGTCTTTTCTTGTTATTTTGCAGTTTAGGGCTAATTATACCTAAAATGGATAGGTAATTGCTTGTTTTTAGTAGCTAATGAGTTACTTATGAAATTCTGGTCGTTTAAAAAAATTTCCCTATTTTTCAATTTTTTAATATTATTTTAAGCCGGTAAGAAAATACATTAAATTAGCGATAAATACAAATTTTTCCGGGCTAATTTTAATCCTTAAAATTATGTTAATTAAAATCTAGTTGTAACATAAATTTTTAGTATTTTATTTTGATTTTTAACTAATTTTTATCATAGGAAACGAATTTTTTTGAATTTAAGCTTAAACTTGCAATTTTTGACTTGTAGGGGGTCTTTTTGCATAAAATTTCTTTTGTAAAACCCCTCTCTCTCTTCCCTTAGCCCTAGGCCAGCCCCACCATGATCTGGTCCAGAAAATTTCTGGCCTCACTTTGACCTTATTCATGTGAGGAAATGGATTGTTTTGAGAGTTGATTAAAATATAGTATTTGGAAGTATGGTGTATTGACTTGAGAGGGTTGACTTAGGAATTTTCCCACAACACCCACCCCCATCCCTCACCTCTTTCCAGGCCGAAAATCTGCAGGAAATCCCCCCCATTTCCTCTTCTCTTTCTCTCTCAAATTTCATCAAAATATTGCTCCAAAAATCAAAAATTTAACCTCACAACTTAATTCCCATTCCTTATTCCTTTCACCTTGGGTTTCATAGCTTGGATCATGATGCTTTGAGGCCATCAATTGAAGCAAATTATTCTTGCTAGATCTCTAGTTGAGGTATAATTTCTTGCTAATTAAATTCTTTTGATTAAGTTTCTTAAGTTAAATTGTTGTAGGGTTAATTTAGTGTTAGTTCTAACCTAGTTTTTTTTAAGGTTATGGTTGAAAATTAAACTAGGGTTTCTTGAAGCCATGTTTTAGTTAATTAAATTTTTGATTAATCTAGTTGTTACTTAACCAATCTATATGGTTACTTTGCTTAAGTGGCTTCATTTTAAGCTAATCTATGTTAAACTTGTGTGAAATTTTCATTAAGTTTGCAAATTACCAAAATCAAGAAGAGGTTGTGTATGGAATGTGGGTTTTGTAGCATGGTAAATAAGTTAAAATTGTGTTTTTGGTGGCTAACTAGTTGTGTGGATTGGATGGTTGTGTTGGACCGTGATAACTTTGTCGCTATTGTCGATGTTTGCACCAAATTGCTTTTCTAGCTTACTAGTTTTTACTAAAATGTTGTGATGAATTAATTGCGATGTCTTGATGACATATTAGCGTATCCTATGACCTTTAGGATGCGTGTGTGCGGATTTTTGAGTAGTCGGGTTTTAGTTTTGCCGGGCGACCAAATCGGCGATTTCTGCAGTTTTTGCGATTTTCGCGTGTGTTCCGCGCACCTTGTGCACGTTGTACCTAGCTAGTGAACATTAGTATTTTCGTTTGGGTTTTGCGTCATTCTTGATATGTAACCTTATGTTTGGTATTGATGTAAATTCCAGGTTCGGTCGTGGAGACGTCAGACACGGCACGAAAGGGGAAAGCGGTGATTGGACACAGCTAGCTAGGGATTCCGGTGAGTAGATGTAACATCTACGGGGGACTATCGTTGGATGGCGCAAGCCGCCCGATAGTTTTAGTAACCTAAAAGATTCTTAGTAATGTTAGTAATTAGGGGTGTAATACTTGTATGATTATTTGCTACATTCATGCCCTATATTGACATACATATACGAAACCATGTTATAGGACACCTGCACCATTTCCAGGGTTTTTATATGCAGCACGAGCACTATTCATGTTTACACACACACCCTGGTAATTGCCATGCCACCACACTAGATAACCTTTAAATTGAAACCTTTTACTAATTGATACTTAAACTTGTGCTATTGCCTTTAATTCCTAAAAATGAAATCGTAGGATTGCTATTCATGTGCATGTACTTCATCATATTATTTGTTCATGCCTAATCTATTAATCACACATCGCAACTTGATTATTGATACCATATGCATTCATTATCATTGACATATGCACTTATGAGGATTTCTTGAGATTTTATGATATTTCTGGATTTCGGGGAAAAGCCGCAAAATTTCTAAACTTATTATATTTTTTAAAATATGTAAATTGCGGTTTTCTAGTGATGTAAGTGTCGTCCACCATGGGTTTGCTGTGGTTTTCGAGACCCGTTTCGAGAAGTTGGATGAACCGTCTCGGGTATATGGTGGGCCCGGTAGGGTACCCCGGGGCAAGAAGCTCGTGGTGCTGACGATGAGCCTGGCAGGGGACGGATTACCTACCGGTGACTTCATTGGGCACGGCGGATATCCAGAGGATACCGACCGGGGCCGCGAGAGGATGTGATATTGATATTGAGATGGGTCAGCCGGATGGCTGAGGCCAGAGACACTATGACATGGATTTATGAGATTTGAGACAGTTTTTAGGTGTCGTTGCTGGACACAGATTGTTGTCGATTCAATGAGTATTATGCTGGCATTTTAAAAGAGTTTCAAAAACAAAAAGAGATAAAATGTTTCTTATATATATACCTATCGAGACCTCAGATATTCATGTTGCATACATACACCTGCTAGTACACTGATGTTGTATACACACCTGCTAGTGCATCCAGTCATACCTGTATTTTAGGTGCTAGGATGCTTGTGTGCATGCATACGATAGCCTTTGTAGATGTTATTTATTACTCATGAGTTGGCAACTCACCCCCGTTGTGCCACAGCCTTTTGCAGGTCCGCTCCGTCAGTTCAGTAGCGGCGGGCGCACTTGTTCTTTTGCCCCCTTTGCCTGGACTCGAGGTTTTGCTCTTAGGTGGGTTATATCGTTATTTTTGTACCACCTTGTACATTCTTTGTATCTAGTGCACTCCATCTACTGTATCTACCAGTATTATTGTATATTGACCTAGAGATGAGACTGTGAGGTTTGTGGACTTTTATGCTGTATTTTTGGGTTCGAACTCACTTGAGTCGACATGCTGCTTTTCTTATGCTTCATTATGATTATTTCGCATGTTGTTGCTTTATTTTGCGTGGGATTTGTGACCGCCTTGTGGCGAAAAGCTAGCTCCCGCTTGGGGATGCCCTATTTTGTTGGATTCATATATATTCTTGTTGTACCCATTTTGGGGGCCAGTATTTATAAAGGAGACTCTGCCGAAATTTTCGGAAAAATTGGTACTGTTTTTAAAAAGGGTTTTACATGACTTATTGATAAACTCGCTTTCAATTGATTAGGTTTTCTTCACTCTTTTGCTTATTTGGTTTTGGTTTCTGGGTTTTGGCTTACTTATTTTACGGACGTCTTGAGACGTTTCGTAACCTAAGTGCCAGTCACGTTCCGTACCCTGCGGGTCGTGACAAAGTTGGTATCAGAGCGATAGGTTTTACCTTTTTGAGTGTAGGATGACCCTTGGTAGATGGAGTAAGTGACTTAAGTAGGGTAACGTAGCGTGTGTATGTCCGCGGCATACTTGCGATACGGTACTCCGCCTAAGTGACTTTAGGATATACTTGCTTGAAAATTCCTTCTTCAATTCCGTGTATCCTATGATCCTATTGCACTGTTCTTACTATCCGTTTTCCTGTGACAGCCACTATGCCGCCGAAGGCTACGAGGGCACAGAGGGCTGCCGCCCGAGACGAGATTCGAGCTGGCTCGTCCGAGACTAGGACTGAGCAGGGTGGTATGCCTATGCCGCAGGGACAGACCGATCCACCTTCCCGAGGCCGTATGGATAGGCTCGAGACTGGTATGGAGGAGTTGCGACAGATGATGGGAGGCATGCAGGAGCTACGTCAGATGGTAGGATCCCTAGTTGTAGCCAGTCGTACACCGAGGCCGGATGACGTACCTACTACATCACAGAAGACCATGATACCTGCTCCTACTACTACCACCGTGGCCATTCCGGTTTCGCTACAGGATTTCATGAGGCTGAGACCTCCAGTATTCACCGGCACCGAGGCAGCGGAGGACCCACAGACGTTCCTTGACAGTTTAGCCAGGATCTGCCGTTCGCTGAGATGTTCGGATGGTCGATGGGTAGAGCTTGCGAGTTTCCGACTAGAGGGTCTCGCGCAGACATGGTGGGAGTCAGTCTTGAGAGGTCGAGCTGCAGGTCTACCGCCTATGACGTGGGCCGAGTTTACAGCGGTCTTTCTAGCTCGTTTCCTCCCAGAGAGCGTTCGTGACGCCAGAGCTCGCAGCTTTGAGGCCTTAGTCAAGACACCTGAGATGACGGTGTCTGAGTATGACATCCAGTTTACACAGTTATCCCGATATGCTCAGTATTTGGTGGATACCGAGGAGAAGATGGTGAAGAGGTTCGTACAGGGACTTGATGCCCAGCTATATCTTGCCATTGGCGCCCAGCACTACGACACTAATTCAGCTGCTATGGATACGGCATTGCGGATGGAGGCACGCATATCACAGACTTCGGCCGTTTCTGGGCCGAAGAGGATTCGCACCGATGTACCGTCTCAGAGGCAGCGCGCCAGATTCTTTCCGAGAGATAGGTCTGGCAGAGGATTTAGACGGAGACAGTTATATGGTTCTTATCCCCAGGGGCAGCAGCCGTCGCCAGGGTGTTTTGGGTGCGGGAGTCTGCACCATCTTGTCAGAGACTGTCCGGCGAGACGACAGGGAGCAGCGACAGTTCCGTATGTGACCCTACCACCATCACCACCCCCTCCTCAGAGAGCCCTACTTCCTACCACCGGCGATGCTCCACGCCAGTTAGGTGCACCCAGAGGCCGTGGACGCGGCGGTCCTGTTCAGAGAGGACGAGGAGGCAGAGGCCGGGTCGAGGTCAGCCCGCTATCGGTGGAGGACAGGCCCGAGTATTTGCTTTGACACCGCAGGATGCGCAGGCATCCAATGCCGTTGTGACAGGTACCTTGCCAGTTTGCTCTTTCGACGCACGGGTGTTATTTGACCCAGGTTCCACACATTCGTACGTCTCTACACACTTTGCACTGATGTTGGGCCGTGAGTCGTCGTCGTTAGATCATCCGCTTGTTGTTAGTACTCCGGTAGGCGAGTCGTTTGTCGCTCGTTTTGTTTTTCGTTTGTGTTCCGTTCGTATCGGGGAGAGGGATTCATCGGTTGATTTGATTCTCCTTGATATGTTGGACTTTGATGTGCTTCTGGGCATGGATTGGCTAGCCACTTGTTATGCTTCGGTGGACTGCCGTGAGAAGGCAGTCATATTTAGCTTTCCGGGAGAGCCAGTCCTTGTTATTCAGGGAGACCGCAGCGTCACCCTTCCCAGCTTGATTTCGTCTCTTCGCGCTGGTCAGCTCTTGCGGAAGGGATGTCAGGGATTCTTAGCGTATATTTGTGATACTCGAGCTGCAGAGGTCCCGTTGGACCGGGTCCCGGTTGTTTGTGAGTTCCCTGATGTTTTCCCTGATGAGCTACCTAGGCTACCACCTGAGCGCGACGTTGAGTTCTGCATTGATTTGATTCCCGGCTCGGGGCCTATTTCTATACCGCCTTATCGGATGGCCCCGGCAGAGCTTCGAGAGCTGAAGGATCAGTTGCAGGATTTGTTAGATAAGGGGCTTATTCGACCGAGTGTTTCTCCGTGGGGTGCTCCGGTCCTGTTTGTCAAGAAGAAGGATGGAAGTTTGCGCTTATGTATCGACTACCGCCAGCTGAACAAAGTTACCGTTCGGAACAGATATCCGTTGCCACGTATTGATGATTTGTTCGACCAGCTTCAGGGTGCGGGGTATTTTTCGAGGATCGACTTGCGATCAGGATACCATCAGCTGCAAGTTCGACAGGAGGATATACCGAGGACAGCTTTCCGCACGCGCTACGGCCACTACGAGTTTTTGGTGATGTCGTTCGGACTCACCAACGCCCCAGCAGCATTCATGGATTTGATGAACCGTACATTCAGGCCGTATCTTGACTTGTTCATCATCGTGTTTATCGACGATATCTTGGTGTACTCCCGGAGCAGAGAGGAGCACGAGAAGCACTTGCGGATTACGTTACAGACTCTGAGGGAGCACCAGCTGTTCGCAAAGTTCTCTAAGTGTGCATTCTGGCTGGACAGCGTCGGATTCTTGGGTCACGTGGTTACGAGAGACGGCATTTGTGTGGACCCGAAGAAGATTGAGGCTGTTCAGCAGTGGCCCCGACCTACATCGGTTACTGAGATCCGTAGTTTTCTAGGCCTGGCAGGCTACTACAGGCGTTTTGTTCAGGACTTCTCCCGTATAGCTGCACCTTTGACCGGTTTGACCCGGAAGGGAGTTCCTTTCGTTTGGACAGAGGAGTGCGAGCGCAGTTTTCAGCAGCTACGGACTTGTTTGACTACGGCGCCGGTATTATCTTTGCCTTCGGGATCAGGCGGATTTGTGGTCTACTGTGATGCTTCGCGAGTGGGATTAGGATGCGTATTGATGCAGCATGGCCGGGTGATCGCTTATGCTTCTCGGCAGTTGAAGAAGCATGAACAGAACTACCCCACTCATGATTTGGAGATGGCTGCAGTGGTCTTTGCACTGAAGATTTGGTGACATTACCTATACGGCGAGTCGTGTCAGATATTCACCGATCACAAGAGCTTAAAGTACATAATTCAGCAGCGAGACCTGAACCTCAGACAGCGTCGTTGGATGGAGTTGGTGAAAGACTACGACTGCGAGATCTTATATCACCCAGGCAAGGCGAATGTGGTGGCAGATGCATTGAGTAGAAGACCCGGGGGTAGTCTATCCTTTTTGCGCGCAGTGCAGAGGCAGTCGTCAGCAGATTGGCAGATGTTATGCGACAGCCGAGTTGAGTTCGAGTTCACTCAGACAGGGGGACAGCTCGCGCATGTTCATGCACGTCCACAGTTGCTTGACCGTATATATGAGGCACAGCGCAGTGACGACCGTTGCTCAGAGATCATGGCACAGATGGGACATGGCAGATTTTCCGAGTTCGTGATTGACGATCAGGGGATTTTACGCTATGGATCTAGACTGTGCGTACCAGATGCTGATGGATTGTGGCGCGACATTCTTGAGGAGGCACACCGATCAGTGTATAGTGTCCACCCCAGTTCCACCAAGATGTACCATGATATGAGAGAGACCTACTGGTGGGACGGGATGAAGAGGGGCATTGCGGAGTTCGTTTCGAGATGCCTGACTTGTCAGCAAGTCAAGGCCGAGCACCAGAGGCCCGCAGGAGAGCTACAGCCATTACCCATTCCAGAGTGGAAATGGGAGCAGATTTCGATGGACTTCGTTGTGGGTCTACCCAGGACCAGTCGAGGGTATGACTCCATCTGGGTGATCGTGGATAGATTGACGAAAGCGGCTCACTTCCTACCAGTGAAGACCACTTTCAGCTTCGCTCAGTATGCTCAGCTCTATATTGATGAGATCGTGCGACTACATGGCGTACCGACTTGTATCGTGTCAGATCGAGGCACTCAGTTTACCATCCGACTATGGCAGAGACTCCAGGAGGCTTTGGGCACTCGTTTGAGCTTCAGCACAGCATTTCATCCGCAGACCGACGGACAGTCAGAGCGGACCATTCAGACTCTCGAGGACATGCTCAGAGCGTGCGTTTTAGACTTCGGCGGTAGCCGGGATCGTCATTTACCTCTAGTGGAGTTCTCCTACAACAATAGCTTCCAGGATACTATTCAGATGGCACCTTTCGAGGCATTGTATGGGAGGAGATGCAGATCGCCCGTCTGTTGGACAGAGCTCAGCGAGAGCAGTATTTTGGGGCCGCAGCTTGTTGAGGAGACGACAGCGAAGATACAGTTGATTCGAGACCGGATGAGGGCAGTTCAGAGCAGACAGAAATCCTATGCAGACAGGCGCCGTCGCAGATTAGAGTTCGCAGTTGGCGACCATGTTTTTCTGAGAGTCTCTCCGATGAAGGGCGTGATGCGTTTTGGGCGAAAGGGGAAGCTTAGCCCTAGATTCGTAGGCCCCTTCGAGATCCTCGAGCGGGTTGGCGCTGTTGCATATCGTTTGGCTCTTCCACCCAGCTTTCCCGATGTTCACCCCGTCTTCCATGTTTCGATGCTCCGCAAGTACCTTCACGACCCTTCGCATGCGATTCAGCACCCGACAGTCCAGCTAGAGCGCGACCTTTCTTTTGCAGAGCAGCCGGTGGCCATCCTGGATCGGCAGGTGAAGAAGTTGAGATCGAAGATTATACCAACCGTCAAGGTCCTTTGGCGTAGCCCGAGCAGCGAGGAGGTTACCTGGGAGACCTAGGGCGAGATGAGGAAGAAATATCCCCATCTCTTTGAAGGTACGCGTAGTTTTTTTTTTAAATTCGGGGACCGAATTTCTTTAAGGGGGGAAGATTGTAACGCCTTGAAAAGTCGTTTTGATGTTTTCCTGAAAATCGGTGAAAATTCGGTATTTTTCCGAAAACCGTCTTTTCTTGTTATTTTGCAGTTTAGGGCTAATTATACCTAAAATGGATAGGTAATTGCTTGTTTTTAGTAGCTAATGAGTTACTTATGAAATTCTGGTCGTTTAAAATTTTTTCCCTATTTTTCAATTTTTTAATATTATTTTAAGCCGGTAAGAAAATACATTAAATTAGCGATAAATACAAATTTTTCCGGGCTAATTTTAATCCTTAAAATTATGTTAATTAAAATCTAGTTGTAACATAAATTTTTAGTATTTTATTTTGATTTTTAACTAATTTTTATTATAGGAAACGAAATTTTTTGAATTTAAGCTTAAACTTGCAATTTTTGACTTGTAGGGGGTCTTTTTGCGTAAAATTTCTTTTGTAAAACCCCTCTCTCTCTTCCCTCAGCCCTAGGCCAGCCCCACCATAATCTGGTCAAGAAAATTTCTGGCCTCACTTTGACCTTATTCATGTGAGGAAATGGATTGTTTTGAGAGTTGATTAAAATATAGTATTTGGAAGTATGGTGTATTGACTTGAGAGGGTTGACTTAGGAATTTTCCCACAACACCCACCCTCATCCCTCACCTCTTTCCTGGCCGAAAATCTGCAGGAAATCCCCCCCATTTCCTCTTCTCTTTCTCTCTCAAATTTCATCAAAATATTGCTCCAAAAATCAAAAATTTAACCTCACAACTTAATTCCCATTCCTTATTCCTTTCACCTTGGGTTTCATAGCTTGGATCATGATGCTTTGAGGCCATCAATTGAAGCAAATTATTCTTGCTAGATCTCTAGTTGAGGTATAATTTCTTGCTAATTAAATTCTTTTGATTAAGTTTCTTAAGTTAAATTGTTGTAGGGTTAATTTAGTGTTAGTTCTAACCTAGTTTTTTTTAAGGTTATGGTTGAAAATTAAACTAGGGTTTCTTGAAGCCATGTTTTAGTTAATTAAATTTTTGATTAATCTAGTTGTTACTTAACCAATCTATATGGTTACTTTGCTTAAGTGGCTTCATTTTAAGCTAATTTATGTTAAACTTGTGTGAAATTTTCATTAAGTTTGCAAATTACCAAAATCAAGAAGAGGTTGTGTATGGAATGTGGGTTTTGTAGCATGGTAAATAAGTTAAAATTGTTTTTTTGGTGGCTAACTAGTTGTGTGGATTGGATGGTTGTGTTGGACCGTGATAACTTTGTCGCTATTGTCGATGTTTGCACCAAATTGCTTTTCTAGCTTACTAGTTTTTACTAAAATGTTGTGATGAATTAATTGCGATGTCTTGATGATATATTAGCGTATCCTATGACCTTTAGGATGCGTGTGTGCGGATTTTTGAGTAGTCGGGTTTTAGTTTTGCCGGGCGACCAAATCGGCGATTTCTGCAATTTTTGCGATTTTCGCGTGTGTTCCGCGCACGTTGTACCTAGCTAGTGAACATTAGTATTTTCGTTTGGGTTTTGCGTCATTCTTGATATGTAACCTTATGTTTGGTATTGATGTAAATTCCAGGTTCGGTCGCGGAGACGTCAGACGCGGCACGAAAGGGGAAAGCGGTGATTGGACACAGCTAGCTAGGGATTCTGGTGAGTAGATGTAACATCTACGGGGGACTATCGTTGGATGGCGCAAGCCGCCCGATAGTTTTAGTAACCTAAAAGATTCTTAGTAATGTTAGTAATTAGGGGTGTAATACTTGTATGATTATTTGCTACATTCATGCCCTATATTGACATACATATACGAAACCATGTTATAGGACACCTGCACCATTGCCAGGGTTTTTATATGCAGCATGAGCACTATTCATGTTTACACACACACCCTGGTAATTGCCATGCCACCACACTAGATAACCTTTAAATTGAAACCTTTTACTAATTGATACTTAAACTTGTGCTATTGCCTTTAATTCCTAAAAATGAAATCGTAGGATTGCTATTCATGTGCATGTACTTCATCATATTATTTGTTCATGCCTAATCTATTAATCACACATCGCAACTTGATTATTGATACCATATGCATTCATTATCATTGACATATGCACTTATGAGGATTTCTTGAGATTTTAAGATATTTCTGGATTTTGGGGAAAAGCCGCAAAATTTCTAAACTTATTATATTTTTTAAAATATGTAAATTGCGGTTTTCTAGTGATGTAAGTGTCGTCCACCATGGGTTTGCTGTGGTTTTCGAGACCCGTTTCGAGGAGTTGGATGAACCGTCTCGGGTACATGGTGGGCCCGGTAGGGTACCCCGGGGCAAGAAGCTCGTGGTGCTGACGATGAGCCTGGCAGGGGACGGATTACCTACCGGTGACTTCATTGGGCACGGCGGATATCCAGAGGATACCGACCGGGGCCGCGAGAGGATGTGATATTGATATTGAGATGGGTCAGCCGGATGGCTGAGGCCAGAGACACTATGACATGGATTTATGAGATTTGAGACAGTTTTTAGGTGTCGTTGCTGGACACAGATTGTTGTCGATTCAATGAGTATTATGCCGGCATTTTAAAAGAGATTCAAAAACAAAAAGAGATAAAATGTTTCTTATATATATACCTATCGAGACCTCAGATATTCATGTTGCATACATACACCTGCTAGTACACTGATGTTGTATACACACCTGCTAGTGCATCCAGTCATACCTGTATTTTAGATGCTAGGATGCTTGTGTGCATGCATACGATAGCCTTTGTAGATATTATTTATTACTCGAGTTGGCAACTCACCCCCGTTGTGCCACAGCCTTTTGCAGATCCGCTCCGTCAGTTCAGTAGCGGCGGGCGCACTTGTTCTTTTGCCTCCTTTTCCTGGACTCGAGGTTTTGCTCTTAGGTGGGTTATATCGTTATTTTTGTACCACCTTGTACATTCTTTGTATCTAGTGCACTCCATCTACTGTATCTACCAGTATTATTGTATATTGACCTAGAGATGAGACTGTGAGGTTTGTGGACTTTTATGCTGTATTTTTGGGTTCGAACTCACTTGAGTCGACATGCTGCTTTTCTTATGCTTCATTATGATTATTTCGCATGTTGTTGCTTTATTTTGCGTGGGATTTGTGACCTCCTTATGGCGAAGAGCTAGCTCCCGCTTGGGGATGCCCTATTTTGTTGGATTCATATATATTCTTGTTGTACCCATTTTGGGGGCCAGTATTTACAAAGGAGACTCTGCCGAAATTTTCGGAAAAATTGGTACTGTTTTTAAAAAGGGTTTTACATGACTTATTGATAAACTCGCTTTCAATTGATTGAGTTTTCTTCACTCTTTTGCTTATTTGGTTTTGGTTTCTGGGTTTTGGCTTACTTATTTTACGGACGTCTTGAGACGTTTCGTAACCTAAGTGCCAGTCACGTTCCGTACCCTGCGGGTCGTGACACGATGCCCTGTCTCGATACTCCTTCGACTAGGAACAGTTATAGGATGCTCTTTGGCTACTCTGGCCCCAGTAGTATGATCTCATCATAGTCCAAGTAGTCGAGTACATATCCTAAAGGCTTTATCAACATGTGAGAGCAAGACGGTAAACTAATACAAGTCTACATGTTAAGACAAAGTGAAACCAAATAGCATACTATCTTGTCGAGCAAGAAAGTCCTCTATATATATTCAAGCATCCATCATAATATACATCATATGTACAACAATGGTCTCCAGGGCATATATATAACTAACATAGAGACAATAGCGAGGGGCAAGAACCAAGATTCAGAGAGGAAAAGAACGTGTAATAATACAAACACATGCGATTACACGAATGTTGGCGAATTGAAGAAGAAATATTCCTTGAAAAGTATTCGAGCGGTCATAGCCACTCTAAATAGGTCTGAATGGGCAACTGATCCTAGTTGTTGTTGACGATGTGGAGACTAAGCACCCCCAAGTCATCTATCACAATGGAACTTCCACCAAACCCAGGACTTATACAAAATTATTAGTCGTAGCCTTGTCGACCGATGAGTTATGGAATTGCAGAGACATCTTTTGTCATGGCGAGCGATGTTCCGCATAAATTAATACCAGCTTCCATAAATAAAATATCCAGTAAAATCTTACATCCACCACAATCACCAAATAGATGTTCACTCGATTCTTCGGTCGCCCAGTCACACAAATGGAAATTCAATTGAACCGGTATATGATGTGATATCAAATAATTCGATGTCGAAAATCGATTATTAAGCAACCTCCATGCAAACCATTCGATCCTTTGGGTCACCCCTAGCTTCGCTGTTTGTAGTCTTGGATCGACTACATGATGTCCTCGGGCTAGAATGCGTTTACGAAATTCATCACATATCGAGAAATTTGCACCCCCACCCGGCCACCGTAATCTATCCGGCAAATGTTTCAATTTTATCTTTTTTATCTCTGCACTAACAAATTTAGGTAGCCCTTCAAGTTTCGTTAGATCTCATTCACTCATCGTCGTAAAAGGAAATACCCTCTCATCATTTCTTTGCTTGTCCAATCCAGAACAAGGGTAAGAAATTAGAGGCATATCTAGGACCCACTAATCCCGTAAGAACTGTATCGATTGACCATTACCCACTTCTAACTGTGTCATTGCTTGTAGTTTCAACATCTCTAAATGTAACGTCCCGCTTTCCAAAATATAGGACGGAGATGCTAGAAGGCCCGCGGTGTATTTATACTGATAAGCACACCTTATCGGTATAAATACGCTAAATGTCAGAAAATAGATAATGGTACTAAGAATTTAAAACACACCAACATCCATACTTATTACAAAATAAGTTCAAATACTTATTACAAATTGGACATGTTCCAAATTGCAATATATAAAAGAGCTAAAAATAAAAGCCTTTACAGTCGGCTAGAAATTAGAAATCTGCGTGTTTAGCCAAGTCTCATATGTCCTCCCCGACGGGTTCCAGCTCAAAAGTAGCTTCATCAGTGCTACATATGTCTCTTGACGGACATTTAAAGAAAGAAGGTGGAGAAATTCTCGTCAGCGATCTTGAACTCGGTAAGTCTTACATTTAAACATATATGAATAGTGAAACAATAACATGCAAACAACAGAAGAAACCTAATAATTAATATAGCATGAAGCATACAAGTAAATAATATAATATGTGAATAACGAGTGTGAACCATGTAATGAGTTTTGCTATATTAACGTAGAGTTTAGGTACAGTGCATCCGAATTGTTTCGAAAATATTCCGTTTTCCCCACGGAACAACGAATTCATGGATTCAGGAGTTAGTACTGTACTGTCCTGGCTCGGTACCACTGTTACATGGATTCATGAATTCATGTATTAGTAAGGGGACTTTCGAAATAGTCGTACACTCTATTCGCAAACTACCCCAAATACCCCGTCAATAAGTAGCATGAAATAATAATTTTAATAGTTCTAACAGGAGTCACGAATACATGTGTTTAATGCAAGTACATGTCAAGTTCACAAATTCACAGATTCATGGTATTCGAGTTAGAAATCCATAGAGCATGCAATAATAAATGTAAACATGGTTTAAAGTGTAAAGGGTTTAGGTTTTTCAGGAAAGAAAAGTTGTCACATATTCGACAGCAGAAATGAGCAGTTTGAGGTGGTAATCTGGCTTCACTTAAGACATAAAATTTGTACTATAAATAATTCTAAAATGTATCAACTGAGTTTGCCTCATTCGCAGTCCGAACGAGGTAGTTATGGCGGTTACAGTGACAGTGTGCAGTTCTATCCAGAATGCTTTTCAGAAAGCATTCTCTACTTAACGTGCAATTTTAATGGGTTTCTATACAGAACTAGTTGAACATAAAATACAGAAAACGTGCGTCCTGGAGTTACAGTTACAACGCAACAAGAAACACATCAATCCTACAACTACAGAAAAAGATATGCCTATTTTACTATGACTGCACAGAAGGGTTTTGCATTAGTCCAGATTTAAAACTTCGTTTGTTTTTAGATAAAAAGGTATAAACGATAGTTTTAGGGATCTCTGTTGTGATAAATTAGCACCGAGGGTTTGCTCTATTTGAGTTCCAGAAAAGAGAGTTACGATTATTTTCGTGTCGATGTGCATAGCAGCCTGACCAGATTTCCAGATTTGAGTTACAGACTTTAAAGTGCTAAAACCGTATCTTACATTAACTTTTAAGGGAAAACTTAAATACAGAAATATGAATCTTTCATAGACTTATATTTCAAATAAAATTTTATTAAAAAGAGATCGCGGTGCTAGGTGTTATGACTATTCAAAGTTGGGGTATAAAAACGGTGAAATTATGGGATAAAAACTTCAATTTGCCTAAGTTATATATATTCATTCGATTCATACAACATAAGGATTAAAATAGGAAAACACGGTGCACCCGTGACCTGAGTTGCACCAAAAATCACTATAATCAGATAACCATACAAAAGGAATAATATCATGTATATACACTTTCCTTAGTCCAATATCACACATGTACCATGTACTTATTATGATAAATTGTAAAGTTCAGGATTAGGATTAATTTGAATGTTTTTAGTGCTCTCGCCGTGACAGCTGCAGAACCGAAAAACGAAAATTTACAAGAAAGCACTAAAAACAAATCCCAAGCAATCGTTCTAAATACTAAACTAGAATGTAAGCATACAAGGTCTAGGGATTACAACGTTCGATGCGTGTCCACCCAATTGTGGAAGACCCCTCCAA
Organism: Agapanthus africanus; assembly: GCA_030015575.1. Classification (NCBI taxonomy): domain Eukaryota; kingdom Viridiplantae; phylum Streptophyta; class Magnoliopsida; order Asparagales; family Amaryllidaceae; genus Agapanthus; species Agapanthus africanus. Next base: position 704,329,994 of record CM057341.1, read on the forward strand.
GCTCCTTGATTGATCGTAAAATTCGAGACTGTGTAAGTAAAACAACTCAAATGATCCCTGATAACGGTTTCATTTGATTGTAAAGAATTTCTTGTTTGTGTAAATCGAATAAAGCGAATAAGTTTCTATGTGTCGGTAATATTGAATAAAATTCACAATCAAAGAATTATATTTGACCGCAATCAATTACGGTGTCAGTTGTAGATCGTAAGCGAGTGCGGATCGTCCACAGGGATTGTACGATTCGTTTCTATGTTTAATTTGTTTGAATTGAAAAGTTAATCGAAAAGAAAAGAAAGCATGATTCAAGATTTATCAATTGTTTCAAGTGTCACTATTCTATTCAAGAATCAAGAAAATGATAAACAATCGAGAATCGGGTTTCGATGATATTTCCAACCAAAATGTCAAGAATCTAAATGAGGCTCGTAGGAATCGATCGGATCTATAGACGTGATGTAATCTCAAGATTTCGTGTTCTTGTCCTTCGAAGGATTGATACTAGATCGATGATGATCGATGAGAGTTAGGGCTTTCTTGATGAAACTAGGATTTCATCATTTAACCCTTGTTCTTTCATAGATATCATTCACATTCTAGCCTCTAACAATTTCAAGAAACGATCGTAACTCCCCAATCTCGAGCGATATCAATCAAGAAAGCATCGCAACGAATTGGGTCGTCGATTCTTGAACTTGCTAGGGTTTACAAAACTCGTAGGACTCAAGAATCGATTTAAGATATATTACATCATCATTCTATTGATCGTCTCGACTCCTTGACGAGCGGAGTATTACTCAAACATCATCACACAGAAAGTATTCAAGAATTGAAAAGATATCATGATGCAAGAATTTAAAGAAAACAAGATAAAAGAATATCACCTTTTATTTATATCAACAATTTGATTACAGTCGCTCAAGAACTACAAGAGGAAGAACTAAATTGTCGAATTGGCGTCGCTCGGCTCCGTGAGTCGCGGATCGGCTTGGACCACTTGCTCTGTTGAAGATCGGCTTCGCTCATAAAAGGGTGCAAGGTTTCTTGCTTGATGGGTACTCGGGATCTTGGCTTTTGATTGGAATTAGGGTTAGGGTTTCACACAAGTCCACTCACTAGACTTGTGGAAGAAGATGAAGAAAGAGAGTGAATGGATCTATTGGCTACTAGAATGAACTAATGGAGGGATTTTTCCATGATTCTTTACAAGTGAGCCTAGGGTCTTATTTATAGATCTCCCAAACCCTAGGTCTAGGTTTGAAATTACAATTCCCTCCAAAAGTTTGTTGAGGCTTCTAGAAGGAGTTTGTTAGGAGTTAGCTTAGGGTTTAAGCTAGGGTTTAGGGAGAAGTTTTTAGAATACAAGGCTAGTTTAGTGTAGATTCCAAAGCTTGCTGATCTGGCAGAATGTTCAGGAGTCTTCTGGAACTTGCATAGGTTTTCTGAACTGTAGCTACTGAGATAAACATTTTGCACCAAAATTGAGGAGGTGAAGTGTCAAGACGGCCGCGGAACCGCGGCCTAAGCAGGCTCCGGCCGCGGTTCCACGGCCATGTTGGAAGCTTGGGCTTTGGTCTTTTTGCAGTGGTCTTGGGTTAACATTTTGGACTTCATCTGATGTGTTGAATTGTATTTTGCCTTTTGGCTTGCTACCAGAACTGAAATCATTGAGTTGGCGTAATGTTTTAGCGGTGTCAATTTGAGCAAGCTTCTGATTTTCCTGCACAGATCTCAAAACAAGTGTTGCGCAATATAGAGATGATGCGATGCCATGAAATGCGGTCAATTTCCTGTATAGTGCCGGTTTTAAGGTCTAACACATGTAATCTGATATTTTGCGACAGTTTTGCTAATATGTGAAATATGAATACCGTACACTTCTAAATGAGTGCAAATGATAGGGAAATTGCCGTGTTAAAAATACAATATTTTCGACTAATCACTCCTCGTAGGCCATCGGCAACAAGCTTGAGAGGCGGCTGTCCTTGCCAAAGATGATCCATCCGAGAAAACCGATCTAAGCTCCAGCTTCACCTAGTGAAGCAACCGACGCTCCAAGCTCGTTAAGAATGGAGAGTGGGGATATAGGAATTTTCCACTAACATTTTCTCTCAAATCCAAAGCTCAAGAGAGAAAGTGAAGGAGGAGGAGGTGAAGAGGCTATCCATGCCTAAAATGAGCCTAGTGTTGTGATTGAGAAAATAAGAGAATAGGATGGCTACAAATTTTTACAACCATGTAAAAATATCACAACATTTTTCAATAAACAAATGAAGCCCATTCCTCTCTACATGTCCTCGACTATGCTCAATGCCACCTCACCCTCCACCTCATTTCCAAATGATTTTCTAAAATGAAAATCATAAAATGAGGTGTCCTCCTTCTAGAACTTATTCCGTATAAATACGGAATACAACTCGGTATATTTATCGAAATACATATACGCGTATCCGTATAAAAAATACGAATAGCCAAGAGAGACAATGAATAGTGAACAATAATACTAGAATATATATATATATATATATATATATATATTATTAAATCAAAACCTGTTTAATAATCCGGCTTAATCCTAAACCGCTAGTATTATCAACCGTCTGATTAAAGTCTGTATAGCTTGTACACGTATTTAATCGAACCCATGTATGTACTAATATAAGTCATCCACATCATATTTGTAAGTATGCGGTGCAATGGTCGCAACAATTGTGGACTAAGCGGAAGCAAAAAATCAAAATTTTCAAGTGAAGGCATGCACCAATTACTATCAAGATCAAAATTTACAAGTAATTGCAAAAAGAAAAGAGAGCAAAGTCTAGAGGCTACAACCTTTATAGCGCGTTATCCACCTCTCCTTAGACTCCGGCTAGTCTCCACGAAGCCCGGAATAAACTTGTTCGATGATCTCCTTGCTGAAAATGATCCACCTTGAGATAATTCCAACAAAAATTTTAGCTTCAAATTGATCTTATCAAAATGAAACAACCTACTAATTAAACTTGCTAAGGATGATTAGTAGGACATGTAGAATAATTAGGTTACTTAATTTTTCTTTTTTCTATTTCCAGTTTCTAACTTGAAGAAAATCAAGAGAGATTGCCATGGAGAATAAGTATATGAAGAAGATGAGAATGACTTAAAATGAGAACAATAAACCAAATGAGTCATCAAAGAAAATGCTGCAACTATCTTAAAAACATGACCCGTTCTCTTTTTTGTTTGAAATTAAATAAAAGAATAAATATGTTCTCATTTAATCCATATAAGTCTTATACACCCATCTCAAATGTATTAATAAACATATTACAATATTTACAATATTTATATCAAATATATATATATATAAGGAGAAGAAAATAATAAAGTGAGCATGATATTAGTTAATATATAAATATATCAATATATAAATATACATTTAATTATTAAATCAACACTTGATTTAATAATCTGGCTATATCATATATATACTGGCTAATATCAATAAACACCTGATTAAAATACGTGTATCAAATACACGTGTTTAATCTAACTCCTGCACGTATCCTTATACGTTCCCTATATCATTTTGCTTGTGCTGGGAAACCTCTGTCTATGACTCTAAAGATTCGATAATATGCTGGCAGTAGATTAGGATTATATCCATAGCCCACAAGTATGTCAGCGGTACTAGCTGCACGTAATGGCTACCCAGGTATTGATCGAAATAAGGTCAACGAGTAAGCTCATCCGAACCGTGCAAAGTCTATCAGTGACATTACCATACAGTCCGGTCTCTTCGTCTAAGAGTATCGCATATCGGGTCTAGGGTTTGGAATCTGTCGAACCCCAATAACTCGATAAGTCATGCGATAGAGAACTCATAACCAACTAGAGGTACAACTGATAACACTTATCAGTTTATCTCTACTACGATGGCCATCAACTTGTAGTTGTAGTCATGTCCTGCACAGCGCGGCATCAACTCTCTATATCGGGAGAGACGAATCCCCTCGACTGCTCACTGCCTGCACATGCTTCGAGACTATATCCAACAAAAAACATTTTTGTGCGACTCTTTTGAGCTATGGTAGGGTAGAAGTCTAAGTATAGTGGGAACGCACATGACACACTATGGCGACCTCAGGTCTTAGGGACAGCACTGTATCTATGTCACCAGAGAACTGCTGCCTGACATTGGTATATTAATTACTAGGAGTTCTCGGTGAGCCCATCCAATGTAACTCATCCAATAAGCACCAGTATACAATCCTCGATGTCAAAAACCAATAGCTGCAGGATCAGCTATCACCCTCCAACCAGGTCAGGAAACATACACACTAGTTTAAACTGAAGTACTGATGCCCAGTCTCAACACTCCTACGATCAGGGACATTTAAGGATGTACTTATCGACTACCCAGGCCACACCAGTATGATCTTCATCATCGTCCTGGCAGTCAAAAAAAATCCTAGGTCTTTATCCCACGTCTAAAAGATACGTGATAGTAAATAAAACGCATCACATGAAAGATAAAAACAAACCAGATAGAATACTATCATCTCGAGTAAGATTGCTCTCTCGTATATGTCCTCTTTCAATTACAATAATTGACTTAAGAGTACCTATATCCAACAATCTCCCACTTGCACTTAAGGCAAATCATTGCGGTATCGCATACTCAATTTCTGTTCTAGCAGTTTCGCAAACTGTGTTCGAGAACTAGTCTCAATGAGTGGACCTGGCACTATGCATCTCTCTGTTTCTCCCTGAATCTCAACTTCGCGGAGATCCAATATGTCCCGAACTGGGCGATACCTGCCAAGGATGGAGTATTTGCCTGGACTGACGATGGGATCATGTTCATTAATGAACAATTAAATCCAACGAATTCTAAGGCGGTATTCTTTACTGATTCACAATTAGCATCTAGCGCCACAACAAGCTCAGTATCCCGCTCAGAACTCTTTCCAATATACTGTTCCTCAAAAGAGAGTAAACTTATAATTCGCGACAGACGCTCTATTTTCTATGTGAAGCTAGAATCGGTAATCACCACCTTCAGGAGGCTGCCATTACTATACACCAAGAATATCAAATGCTCTTCACTGTTACTCTACGTTTCTCTAGGATTGGATGAACATCTATATCCTGCATGGTGAAACACTTGTGACAACCATTGTTTTATCGATTGCAGCATAGGAAAATCACTTCCTATCATGAGCATGTCATCCATATACGATATGAGGAATCTGACAATACTCCCTTCTACTTTCTTACAAATACCAGGTGTATCTCTCATTTTTATTGATCTAATGATAATAAAAGAGTGTATTTCTGTTCTGATTTCGAATTATAAGTTATTATTGATAATTTCTGTACAAGAAACTCCTTATAACTCACTGGTAAAGACTCCCCACTACTGTCCCATAGCCTACAAGTTCGAATCCCATCAGTCCTAATTATTTTATAATTTTTCTTTTTAACTTTTCGGAAGCGCAAGAGTTGCACGTGCATTGCACGGATAAAAAAAGTTGCAAATAAATCAAACAATATAAATGATACATAAATAACTAGATGAATGCACTGCACGAACCCTGAGGCAATTGCCTCTTTTTAGACTGCCAGAAAACCGCCACCGGCAGCCCACTTAGCTCCAAAATTCTCCATCCTTTGCACGTGCATCCCTTCAGCTCCCCACTACTCTTTTTCCTATTTGATTACCCTGAATTTAACAAGAGATTTGTCAGACCATTCATCTCTACAATTAATCCTTTTTAATTCTTGTTAATTATTTTTAATTATACATACATCTATCCCTCACTTACTATAAATACCTAGATCAATCCTAGCTCTCCCCCTAGGTATACCACCCACTCAAATCTATATTCTCTCTCAAAATTCTTAAGCATTCAAGTTCCCTCAAGGAGTCGAGCACGTTTCTTCCCTCTCGCCTTGCCGTTCCCTCAAGACTCTTCATCCCTCTCCGTTGCTCCACAACTCGCCCAAATGACGTCAGTAGATCGAGCTCGTCCTCTAGTCACATTCACGGTCTCGGTTTCTCAATCGAGACTTCTTCTTTTCTTTTTATCAATTGTACGAGTACAAGCGGAAACCGTAAGTCCTCTCATCCTCTCTTCTTTTCCCACTTGTATACCCTCATCTATTTTTCCACATCGCCACTCCGCATCACTTGCATCTACGCTAAATCCTCCATCTACTTTTCTCTCGTTTTGCTTCTCCTATTATATCGACGTGAAAGAATATGGTATTATAAACACAGGTTAAATTATATATATATATATATATATATATATATATATATATTCATTATAATTCGACATGTTCATCATAAATTTTCATGCCATGATATCAAGAAAATACGAATTTACAACTCTATCCATATCTCATAATTTTAATATGATATTTGTTATGTTAAATAATATGTAGATTACAAATAATGAATAAATACCATGAATTTTGCTTATACCCCTTTTAACCTTATCATGAACTATACCTCTAGAAAATTCATGGGTAATGACCTACCCCATCACATATACCATGGCTTCATAGCACGATATGCTAGGTTACAAGTTTAGCTAAAATGAAACAATTATATTAAAATAACATTACTTTTATAAAAAATGTTTTTAGCGATATTTTTAAATTCTTTGCAATTATGCATCTACAACTCTTTTAGGAGAACTCATTTACGGATGGTGCAGGTTATCGCACGTCCTTAGGATAGTAGAGCAGAATACAGAACTTCTTACGGAGCATTCGGTCTCGAAAGGAATAAAAATACGATTTTTAAAGAATACGATATTTTAACAAATTAAACCATTTGAAAATTTTATAAGTCATAAATCCATATTTTCTTATGAAAACAAATTTTGAAAAACTATATTTTTAATATGAAAAATTAAAGTTACATAAAAACACCATCAAGTTTCTAAAAGTATAGTTTTCATAAAGCTACCATAACTTTTAAAAAGGTAGGTTTTATCATAAGATACCACTAAAACTAAAATACATTTTTATAAAAACTCTTAATATCCTAAATTACCGTCGAGATTTATTTTTACAATATTAAAACATTTTTCATAAAACCCCATCGATAAATGCAAACAATGTAAATACAATTGAAACAACAAAATTAAATCTTTAAGGACACTAGATAAATATATGTTTAAGCGGTATCATTTCTCTTGAGCCCTAGGAAGACGGAGAAAGTGAGTGCTTGCCTACTCGGGTTAGACAACACTGCAACTTAACGAAGTTACCAATGGCAACCGTCTTAGAAAAATTCACAAATCATGCCGTCCATGTGCAGCGGTTGTCCGATTAGTCCTGAACTTAAGAGTTTACAAGATTAAAACTATTCAAAAGATTTAAATCTAGTAATATGAAATGACTATAATAGGAATACAAACTCGAACATGAGTTAGATGTGAATTTGAACTTGAACTCGAACCTGAACTGGATACTTGAAGTTAACATGAATACCTGAACCCAATGTTTACTCTTGAACCGACTTGATTTGAACCATGAATATAACTTGTCATGAATACATGAACAGTTGATATGAATACTTGATCTTGACATGAACTCAATCTTGCAACTTGATTTATTCGTGGATTCGAGCAAGACTGGTAATTTTAACTATATTCTAGAATACACGAGGTGTTGGGGTAGTTCAAGTGTGAATCCAAAGAAATCTCAAGAGTCTCCCTAGATCATGAATCTATGTCTACTAATATAAGCAATCTATCATGAGGGCCCGTGTTTCCTTGCTCCTGGATTATAGCCTGTTGAGTTTGGAATATTTCAACACTAGGTTAATGTCTGATTACTAACACTTGATTCGAGCCCATGGTTCCTTACCCCTGGATTACAGCCTGTTGGGCTCAAGAACAGTCTCAAGATTGGTTGACATTCATTTTTGAATTTACGTTAAATTAGTTTACCCATGTAGAGATCTTTTAGAACACTTATATGCACTTCATGTTCACTATACCTACACTACACGGTCATGCTATACTATTTTTCTATGCCCATGTTACCTTGCCATGCTTATAGACATATTGTCATACTCATGATATCTTGCCAATAGAACTGCATGTTACATAGAATTGCCATGCTTATATTAAATGACATGTTTAAACACCATATCTCCTAGTCCATTGTTTCATGATATGCATTTTCCAACTTATCATTATACTTTAATACTTCACACCTTTCCTTGGGGACTTACCGAGCGAAAGCTTGTTGACGGGCATCCACCCATCTCTTTTTTTGTGGATGTTCGTCAGGTAGTCTAGAGACTAGGGAGATAGAAGCGACCGTAGGGGATTATGACCAGACCACTACTCAAGCTTAGCTTAACTCATCTTTTCTTTTAGTTTATGTATGTCAACTGTTTAGGCATTTCTTTTCTTGTATTTCCTTTTCAGTTGAACTCATGTATTGTAAATGTATCAAGTTTGAATGTAAATAAAGTTGTTGAAGTTTAAATCTCATGTTAATTTCTTATCATTTTATATTGATTAATTACGCTTAGCGTATTTATTTCGGGAAATGACCTTCTCGAAATAAATACGTCTCGGGCTTCATCACGTACCTGCTTTCGTCTATTGGAAAGCGGAGCATGACATGTTTTATTGGTGGCCTATGTAGATCAGTTCTGCATGAAGTCATAAGCAATATATCACAAGAAAGATGAAATTCAACAACATTACATTCCTTGCATTTCAATTTTCATTGAATCTATCCCAATCTTTCTTCTCTATCTAAGGTGATGGATTCTGCAAACAACACTAGCACCAACGTCAGTGAAAGTACATCACCACCACCTACCCTTACCGTTCTACCACCTCCACCTACCAGAGCCGCTCCACTTATAGAACAGACGATACTTCTGGAGGCTATCAAAAGTGTACTTGAAGTTCAACAGGCTCAAGGCACGATTTTGCAAGAGCAGACTTCTCTCTTTCAACAGAGTTCTATCCGCTCTGAAGCAGATGTACTGGGAGTGAAATAATTTCGAGTATTACACCCGAAGAACTTCTTAGGGAAAGAGAAACTGCTTGAAGCCGAGGAATGGGCTTGGAGCATAAAAGACGACCTAGCAGCAACCCAAGTTGCAGAAGTGGCTTGGGTCAGAGTAGCAAAACTCCAGCTTACTGACAATGCTAGAGTCTGGTAGAAGGACGAGGAGAGTCGTCTTGAGCAGTCGATCGAGTGAAAGATTTTCCGTGATCTCTTCGACGCCAAGTACTTCCCAAAAACCGCACACTTCGAGATGAAACAACAATTCATTCACCTGCAATAAGATCCATGTGGGATAAGTCCGTAGATGAGTACGAAGCCGAATTCACCATGCTTGGCAGATTCACTACCCATCTAATTCCTACAGCAGAACTCAGAGCCAGGCGCTTCCAGCAAAGATTAAACCCCGAGATCCAGGCTTCCCTAGCAATAGAAGAATACCTAACACATGAAACAACTTTGAAGTCAGCCCATCGTTATGAAACCGTCATTAAAAAGAAAGGAATGCCATAGTTGGTTGGTATGAAACGTCCTGCCAACCAGATTACTGAAGGAGCCACTTCTAGGCCAACTCTTCCAGCGCCACCTGTGAGGCCAGGAAGATCATTTTTCAAGACTGAACCAAACTTCTGTATCAATTGTAAGAGGACCGGACACCAGGTCAAGAATTGCCATTGAACAAATGGTCTTTGTTTGATATGCAGATTGCCCTCTCACATTGTAGGAACTTGCCCACACAACCGATCTGTCCCAGCCCCCACAACTAGACCAACTATTCAAACTCCTCCTACTCGTTTAGCTCTACCTGCACCACCTCTGTGCGGACCATTTTTACCTCGCCAGCCATCAATCTTCCAGTATGCACAGAGAAATTTGCCGAGATGCCAGGCTTTCATGTTGTCGGCTGTAGAGGATGAAGCCATGGGTCAAAATAAGACTGGTAAATTTTCCTTCCATCTTTTTTCAGCCTTTTCAAATTCTTGTATCCTCTTGTTCTTTTATTTACCCGAACTTTTCACACACTTTCGGTACAATATTAGTAGTCCCTACCTTCACCACTGCTTTAACCTAAATTTTTCTTGAATCATTTACATCATTCCCCTTGTATAAATTTCGAGGACGAATTTTTTCTAAGGCGGGTAGGATGCAACGACCCTAAAAGTTTTATACACTTTTATTGATCCAATGATAAAAAAATAGTGTATTTCTGTTCTGGTTTTGAATTATAAGTCATTATTGATACCTTATGTATAAGAAACTCTTTATTACTCACAAGTTAAGACTCTCCATTACTGTCCCATAGACTACAAGTTTGAATCCCATCAGTCCCAATCATTTTATAATTTTTCTTTATAACTTTTCGGAAGTCCAAGAATTGCACGTGCATTTTACGGAGAAAAGAAAAGTTGCAAATAAATCTGAAAGTATGCCTTAACACCTCTACTAGGGTTCTATGAGCATCAAGTATGCAATTTTAAAAATCTAGAGGGCTAAGTATACTAAAGAAGAATCGAACTAGAGAATTACGCTTGCAAAGTTATGCAAAACATGTTCTAAACTAAGTGAAGAGAAATTACAACTTTTGTAGTCTAGTCCTTCACTTCAAATGCTCCGAGTAGTAGTCCTAGAACTCTTCTTTGAATCTACCTAAAGGTTGGAATGAGCTTGCTCAAAATATTCGTCGTCGAAGATGATCCACCTTCAGGCAACTCACACTCAAGCTCACATTTCACTAATCAAGATATTAATGAAGAGAACAACCTTTACTAATTTGCTAGAGTAGTTTAGGTTGATGAAGTAGGAATTTTGCTCACTAAAAATCTTTCTTTCTATTTCTTTTTCTCAACCTAAAAAAAACTAGTGAAGAGAGGAAGAAGATGAACTTGGAAGTGAGAATGTGAACCATGAGCCAAAAGATGAGATCAAGAAAATGATTAAATCTCTAAGAATAAAATAAAAATAGAAGATGAGTCATGGCTTCTCAATATTTCTCCAAGCACCTAAAGAAATGACTCATTCTTCTTTTCTTGTTTTCATATAACTTTATCATTATATGCTCATCTTATCTCTAATGTGATTCTCACAAATCCTAATTCTATGTATCATCAACCATGATACAACACACACACACACACACATCATATATATAAATATATATAAAGAGAAGAAAATCTTCAGTGAGCTTAATAATAGTTTATATATATATATATATCAAATATATATATATATATATATCATATATATATATATATATATATATATCAAATCATTAAATCAACACTTAATTCAATAATCCGGTTATATCATATATAACCAGCTAATATTTAATATTAGTTTATATATATATATATATATCAAATTATTAAATCAACACTTGATTCGATAATACGGTTATATCATATATAACCCGGCTAATATCAAATATATATGTATATATATATATATATAAATCAAATCATTGAATCAACACTTGATTCAATAATCCGGTTATATTATATATAACCAGGCTGATATAAAAAACGCTAAATTAGAATACGGTGTCATATATTTGAATTTAATCAACCTCCCGCACATATCTCCATACGTGCCCTACTTCGTTTCGCTTGAGCTAGGAAACTTCTATGTGGAACTCTAAAGACTCGTCAATATGCCAGCAGTAGCTAATGATCACATCAGATATCAACAAGCCGTCAGCAGTACTAGCTGGACATAACAGCTACCAGCTATTGAACGAATAGAAGATCAACAAGCAAACTTGTGCAAACTCCCGTAGAGCCTATAAGCAACACTTACCGTACAGTCCGGCCACTTCGTCTGATATGTCACATATCGAGTTTGGGGGTAGAATCGTCAGACCTCAATAATTCGATAAGTCATGCTGATGTGTGGCCTATAACCTTTCGAGAAACTACTGATAACACTTATCAGTAAATTTCATCAGTCCTGGCCAGGGACTTTCTGTTATAGCCAATCGAGCATAAAGCAACAACAACTCGCAATACCGGGAGAGAAGAAACCCCTCCTGTCGCTTACTGCTTCCATGTGACTCGGGACTGTACCCAAAAACCACATGTTTGCATGACTCATTTGGCCGTGGTAGGGAGGAAATCAAAGCACAATGGGAACCATACATGACATTATGACGATCTCGGGTCTACAGACTAACCTGTATAAGGGTCACTAGAGAACTACTATCTGACGATAGGTATGGTACCATCTAGGAGTTCTCAGCTAGTCTTGTTCGGTGTACTCATTCTCCAATGAGCACATGTGTACAATCTTTGATGTCAAACACCAATGGTTATGGGATCAACAATCTCCCCATACAGGATTAAGAAATGTACACACTAGTCTACTCTGGAATATCGATACCCTGTCTCGATACTCACTCGACTAGAAACTGTTAAGGATGCGCTTATGGACTACACAAGCCCTACTAGTATGATCTGCATCATAGTCCTGGTAGTCAAGCCAATATACTAAGGGTTTTATCAACATGTATCAATGAGATAGTAAACTCAAACAAATGCACATGTTAAGATAAAGAGCAACCAGATAGTATACTATCATGTCGAGCAAGAAAGTCTTCTATATATATGTCTAAACATCTATTATAATATACAATAATGGCCTCTAGGGCATACATATTCGTAACAAAATCAAACAATATAAATGATACATAAATAACCAGATGAATGCACTGCATGAATCTCGAGGCAATTGCCTCTTTTCGAACCGCCAGAAAACCGCCACCGGCGGCCCGCGTAGCTCCAAAATTCTCCATCCTTTGCACGTGCATCTCTTCAGCTTCCCACTAGTCCTTTTTCCTATTTGATTTCCCTGAATTTAACCAGAGAACTGTCAGACCCTTCATCTCTACAATTAATATTTTTTAATTCTTGTTAATTATTTTTAATTATCCATACATCTATCCCTCACTTAATATAAATACCTAGAACAGTCCTAGCTCTCTCCATAGGCATACCACCCTCTCAAATCCATATTCTCTCTCAAAATTCCCAAGCACTCAAGTTCCATCAAGGAGTCGAGCACGTTTCTTCCCTCTCGCCTCGTCATTCCCTCAAGATCCTTCATCCCTTTCCGTTGCTCCATAACTTTCTCAAGTGACGTCAGTAGATCGAGCTCGCCCCTAGTCGTATTCACGGTCTCGGTTGCTCAACTGAGGATTCTTCTTTTCTTTTTCTCATTTGTACGAGTACAAGAGGAAACTGTAAGTCCTCTCATCTTCTCTTCTTTTCCCTCTTGTATACTCTCTTTTATTTCCATGTCGCCACTCCGCATCATTTGCAACTATGCTAAATCCGCCATCAACTTTTATCCCTATTTGCCTTTCCTATTATATCGACGCGAAAGAATACGGTATTATAAACAAAGTTTATATATATATATATATATATATATATATCCATTATAATTCAACTTGTCCATCATAAATTTTCATGTCATGATATCAAGAAAATACGAATTTACAACTCTATCCAAATCTCACAATTTTAATATGATGTTTGTTATGTTAAATAATATGTAGATTACAAATAACGAATAAATACTATAAATTTTGCTTATACCTCTTTTGACCTTATCATGAACTGCACATCTAGAAAATTCACGGGGTAATGACCTACCCCATCATATACACTATGGCTTCATAGCACGATATGCTAGGTTACAAGTTTAGCCAAAATGAAAAAATACATTAAAATACCATTACTTTTATAAAAAGTGTTTTTATCGATATTTTTAAATCCTTGCAATTACGCATCTACAACCGTTTTAGGGGAACTCATTTATGGATGGTGCGGGTTATCGTACGTTTTTGAGATAGTAGAGTGGGATACAAAACTCCTCACGGAGCATTCGGTCTCAAAATGAATTAAAATACGATTTTTAAAGAATACGATATTTTAACAAACTAAATCATTTAAAATTTTTATAAGTCATAAATCCGTATTTTTCTATGAAAATAAATTTTGAAAAACTAAATTTTTCTATGAAAACAAATTTTGAAAAACTATATTTTTAGTAAGAAAAATTAAAGTTACACAAAAATACCTTGAACTTTCTAAAAGCATAGTTTTCATAAAACTACCATAACTTTTAAAAAGTAAGGTTTTATCACTAAAATACCACTAAAACTAAATACCTTTTTATAAAAACTCTTAATATTCTAAATCACCTCAAGGTTTATTTTTACAATATTAAAACATTTTTCATAAAACCCCCTCGAAAAATGCAAACAATGTAAATACAATTGAAACAACAAAATTAAATCTTTAAGGTCACTAGATAAATATAGGTTTAAGCGGTATCATTTCTCTTGAGCCCCAGGAAGCTGGAGAAAGTGAGTGCTTGCCTACTCAGGTTAGACAACACTACAAGTTAACGGAGTTATCAATGGCAATCGTCTTAGAAAAATACACAAATTCTGCTGTCCATGTGCAGCGGTTGTCCGATTACTCCTGAACTTAAGAGTTTACATGATTAAAACTATTCAAAAGATTTAAATCTAGTAATATAAAATGACTATAACAGGAATACAAACTCGAACAAGACTCAGATGTGAATTTGAATTTGAACTCGAACCTGAACTGGATACTTGAAGTTAACATGAATACCTGAACCCAATATCTACTCTTGAACTGACTTGACTCGAACCATGAATATAAGTTGTCAAGAATACATGAACACTTGACACGAATACTTGATCTTGACATGAACTCAATCTTGCAACTTGATTTATTCATGGATTCGAGCAAGAGTAGTAATTTTAACTGTATTCTAGAATACACGGGGTGTTGGGGTAGTTCAAGTGCGAATCCAACGAAATCTCAAGAGTCCCCCTAGATTATGAATCCATGTCTACTAGCACAAGTAATCTATCGTGAGAGCATGTGATTCCTTGCTCCTGAATTGTAGATTATTGAGTTTGGAATACCTCAATACTAGGTTGAAGTCCCGTTATTAATACTTGATTTGGGCCCGTGGTTCCTTACCGCTGAATTACTGTTAGTTATGTGTATGCCCTTGAGGCCATTATTGTATATATGATGTATATTATAGTGGATGCTTGGACATATATAGAGAGAACTTTCTTGCTCGATATGATAATATGCTATCTGGTTGCTCTTTGTCTTAACATGTAGACTTGTATTGTGATGTTGTCTTGCTCTCACATGTTGATGAAGCCCTTAGGATGTGTACTTGACTACCAAGACTACGATAGAGATCATACTAGTGGGGCCAAGGTAGTCTACAAGTACATCCTTTAATTGTTCTTAGTCGAGGGTGTATCAAGACAAGGCATCGATATTCCAGAATAGACTAGCGTATACGCTTCTTGACCCATATGATGGGCGATAATGATCCCACATCCATTGGTGTTTGACATCAAAGATGGTATACGGGTGCTCAGTGGAGACTGGGTACACTGAAAGACTCGCCGAGAACTCCTAGTTGGTATTATACCTACCGTCAGATAGCAGTTCTTTGGTGACACTGGTACATGTTAGTCTATACACCCGAGATCGTCATAGAGTCTTGTGTGATTCCCACTATGCTTTGATTTCCACCTTACCACATTCAAGAGAACGTTCAAAATGGTGGCTTTTGGGTACAGTCCCGAATCACATGGAGGAAATGAGCGATAGGAGGGGTTTCGTCTCTCCCGGTATTGGGGGTTGTTATTGCGCTGTGCTCGATTGGCTATAACTGGAAGTCCCTGGCCAGGACTGATACGGAGATCTACTGGTAAGTGTTATCAGTAGTTTCTCGACCCGTTATGAGCCTCATATCAGCACGACTTATCGGTTACTGGGGTCTGACGTTTACCACCTCTAGACTAGATATGCGATATATCAGACGAAGAGACCGGACTGTACGGTAGTGTTACTGACAGACTTTACACGAGTAAGAGCAGGCTTGCTTATTGATCTTCTGATCGCTCAATACCCGGGTAGCCGTTATGTCCGTCTAGTACCGCTGACGGCTTGTGGGTGCTTGATATGATCATCACCTACTGCCGGCGTATTGACGAGTCTTTAGAGTCCTACACAAAGGTTTACTGGCTCAGGAAAAACGAAGTAGGAGCACATATGTGATATGTGCGGGACCGAGATTAATACGAGTATGTGATACTGTATTCTATTCTCACGATTTATGATATCGGTCGCTTATATGAGATATATCTGGGCTATCGAATCAAGTGTTGATTCGATAAGTTGATACAAATAATATTAGTCGGTCATATGAGATATAGCCAGATTATTAAATAAAGTATTGATTTAATGATTTAATGTATAATTATATATTTGATATATTAATTTACATTAACTAATATTAGCTCACTTAAGCATTTCTTTTCTCACTTATGCATTTAATATATATGTGATATATATTAATTGTATTTCTTTTTGTATCATGCTTGATGATACACACTACATGGGTGTATAAGACTCACACCATGCTCATGATAATGTGAGATTTATCTATTTAAAGTAATTCCAAATTAGTTGGATATTGGTCACATGGCATGAAGCTTGTAGAAGCTTGTAGATCCATTGACTTAGTCCACTAAATTTATTTTACTTAAGCTATTTATTAACCCAATCATTCTCATTAGCCATGGTTATGTCTCTATATGAGTTATTATATGATATTTTCTCACCCATGGTTGCCATTCACTCTCTCATCCATTATTTGCTTCATCTTCTTCTTGCATATAAGAGAGCTCTCTAGATTTTTGAGAGGTGAAGAAAAATAGTGAGGAAAAGATTTCTAAACTGAGCAAAAACCCTACTTCATCATCCTCTACTAGATTAGCCATTTAGTTTATGGTGTTTGCTTCACTAATCCCTAATTAGTGAAGAGGTAGCTTGGGTTAGTGTCTCCTCGACATAGATCATCTTCGGCCTCGAAGATTTCATGCAAGTTTGTTCCTTTCATCTTATGGAGCCGTTCTAGAGTCCGCAAGATCACTATATGGAGCGAAGGGACTACCACTCGGAGCTATTGAAGTGAAGGACCGGTCTACAAAGGTTGTATTCTATATTCACTTAGATGTAAAGTTGTTTACATGTTGTATTGTCTAAATCTCTAGTTAAGATTCTAGGGTTAGGTTTGTTTAGCATGGCAAATTTTTTAAAATTGGCATGGACGATACCTCCCGAAACCTTTCTGCCGTGCTAGGCACTCCTCCAGTGGTATCCGAGCCAAGCTAGAGAATTAGATGATATTTGTAGAATTACAAAACTGAAACAACTCTGAAACCCTCGAAACTAAAACCCAGTTTCTGTCAAAATTTTTAAGTCGTTGAAATTTTTTTAAGCAACTGCAGAATGTTATATGAGATGTAACATGAACACTGAACAAATACGAACCCATTTTGCCGGTTTTGACCCGGTGACATTCCCTCTTTTTCCGAGCTGGCCGGACCAATAAAGAGATTTCGGGTTCGTTTTGGTTTAGTGTTCTGGTCTCTGGGTTTTGGTGTTTCAGTTGTTGCTTGTTTTTTTCTAAAATTGCATGATATGTTAATTTTCTATAAAGGCAATTCGGAGTGTTTTGTAGTCGTAATTCTAACATTATTTCGGGTTATTTAGACGGCGTTAAAAAGTTCGAACGAATATCAAATACCCACTTTAACCCTCGTTGGAAATTTTCCAAGAGCTGGATTTTTCCAGGTTAAAGAACATTCAAAAATCATGCAAGTAATGCGATAGACCCTTTAGAAGAACGAAAGCCTAACTCGATTCTATGACCGTAAGAACCGCCGCTAAACCCTAGGGTTTGCGGTAGTTCTATGGCGTCATAGATGAGGCAAGGGTTGGCCTTCCTACGGTTTGTCTATAGGTACTGTGGTATGTTCTGAGTATTTTTAAATTGTGCTCAAGTGTTGAGCTCTTTAGGAAATTTTGAGTGTTTGTTGATTCGATCGGAATGTTTAACATCATCTAGATATTTGTGGAATGTGATACAATATTTGGAATTCAAATTGTTAGGCATGAAATCCGAAGTATGTGATATTTCGGGTTTATGATGTCTAAGGTAATTGTGAATTCCAAATGTTGCAGTTTGACATTTTCTTTTCTGCGACCGTAAGTGTAATATGTAGTGTATCACCGGTTTCGTTGCTATATGTAAACGACAATTAGGATACGTATATTTACTTATGATGATGACATGTGATGTTATGTGTTGCTGTGATATGTTATATTGGATCGTCGTGTTTTGAATAGCCGAGGTTTTTTATGTGAGATGAGAGTTTTTCATTTTCATTCATGTAAAAACTTGTATGTAATATTCTTTTATTGGGGCACTTCCGGATTGAAGATGATGTCACCATTAATGTATATTATTTACTTTTCCGCATTAAGATAGACCCAAGGTGGGGAGCACACGTAACCGGGTTCTAGAGTCTAGTAGGAGACCATCTCGAGGAGTCAAGACCGGGTCTCCTAACTCTAGAATTTGTAGGGTTGCTTGCCGCTCTCGTAGGGGTCTATGGATGTTGGTTTGGCTATTCATCGCGACCGTGGAATCCCTGTTTTATACTGGCTTAATTTAAAACACGAAATTCCTAGTATATCCAATATTTCATATGTTATCTTCTACTGCTGATATTCTATGATGTGATCACTTTATATGCGTGAGAAGAATACTTTATTATTATATATATGATATATAATAAACGTTGCTTATGATTTGCACCCGCGCTAGTCCCGCCCCACTATGCCGTTAGTTAAGTAACCTAATGGTGCATAACGGGACACTGTGGCGAATACGGATGGCATAAGCGTACATTGTATTTTCGTTTCTTCTGTGATGCTTAGGAAGCATAAATGACGGGACTTCATTAATGAGATTAATGAAAGAAAAGAAACCTTAAAGATGTTGTAGAACCAAATTTTCAAAAAGGGTAGCTCTAGTTTTTGCTTTGGATAGCGGTATTCCTTGTAGAATATCCAGCACCTTATTCGATAAGGAAAGAGCTGAGATCTCTTCACCAGAAGTGACCTTTTTAGCAAAAGCTAGTAGATGCTACAACCCACTCGGTTTTGTCTTTTGATTGCTTCTCTAGTTCTTGCTTTGCATAGTGGTATTTGAGAAATATCCTGCACCTTATTCGATAAGGAAAGAGTTGAGATCCCTTCACCGGAAGTGACCTCTTTAGCGAAACTATTAAAAGCCTAAAAAACACTCCTTTTCAAAAACACTCGATTCTACAACGATATCAAGTTCATTACGCAAAAGGTTTTCTTAAAAACCTGACGTAGCCCTCTGACATTTCAGATAAGTAGTATTTAGTATTCGTGCTATGTTTTTTGGCTTTCATCAAGGCGTAGTGTGCAATAGCTACTTAGCGCTTATCTGCTGCATATCATGCGATTGGATTATGGTAGTCTTATGACTTTGTTGGCTTTCGTCAAGGGTTGTGTGGGTGAGTTTAATTCAATCAGGAAATGTATGGGTTGAACTTGACTAGCGGACTATAGTTTGTTGACTTTCATCAAGGTCATAGGACACTAGGGGTAAAAGTATTATCGGGAATTTCAAGTGTTGAAATTTGCAATGAGATTGCATACCTTCTATGAGATAGTTGGATCCCGATACCCACTGCGAGTAAGAGTTACTCCTAGGAGAGTTTTACACATCACAATTAGCCAATCAAGTAAGTGTCTAGAAAGGTATTAACGGGGTTACGCCTCTGGGAAAACGAGATTTATTTTAATTAGGTCTGTGCGAAAGCATGGGGAACCTCCCTCAAAGTACCGACACTGGCCTGGCTGAAAGATTGGCGAATTTGTAAGGTGTAATTAATCCCGACTAGTCTTACCTTTTAGGGTTTGAAGGAAAATTTGATAAAAACAGTAGGAGCCATCCTGATTAGATAAAATAAAAACCAATCTAATTTTGCAAGAGCATACGCTAAGTGTTTTCTTCTCTCTCTCTCTCCAGGTAGCGACCATGTCATACCTTAATCAAGATAATAATATGGATGTATTGACCGAACCCGCTTGTTATACTGAGCAGAGGAACGTTGGTTCCGCTCCAACTTATAATTGTTATAAGTCCGAGTAGGGAATATGGACATATCCGGGTTCCCACGCCACCAAAACGAAGAATAAGCATGTTGATGCATCTTTTTCGGGTGTGTTAGTTACAGAGAACTGTTTCTCAGCACATTCTACATCCTGGGTATTAGATACCGGATCAGGATTCCATATATGTAATATGTTGCATAGGCTAAGGAAAGGTAGATAACTGGGAATGGGTGATCATTCTGTAAGAGTAGGGAATGGTGCAAATGTTGCAGCCAAAGCAGTTGGAGAATATCACCTTGTATTACCAAATGGTAATACATTGATTCTGAACGACTGCTATTACATACCGAACCTGATATGCTATCTTATATCAGTTTCTTTATTAAGTAAAGAAAGATATAATTTTGTAGTACAGGATAATATTATGAACATTTTTCTGAATCAAAAGTTGATTGGATCAGGCTCATTAAATAATGGTATATACGTTCTAAATCAAATCACAGTTCTTAACATACAAAACGCACACAAGAGGAAGAGTTCAGAAATGAACGAATCCTTCTTGTGGCATTGTAGACTAGATCATATCAATGCGACACGACTATTTAAGTTACATAAGGATGGATATTCGAATCCGTTTGAATTATCATCTTATGAAACTTGTCAGTCCTGTCTCAATGGAAAGATGACCAAAACTCCGTTTACAGGACATGGAAAAAGAGTTACGGAACACTTGGGACTGATACATAGTGATGTATGCGGTCCCATGTCTATACATGCCATGAATGGTTCCTCGTACTTTATTAAATTCACTGACGATCTCTCAAGATACAGACATGTATTCCCGTTGAAACACAAGTCTGAAACTTTTGAGAAATTCAAAGAATATAAGCATGAAGTCTAGAACCAAACGGGTAAAAGTATTAAAATCCTTCGAGCTGATCGAGGAGGAGAATACTTGAGCAATGAGTTCCTGGACCATCTAAAAGAGAATGGGATTCTCTCTCAGCTAACTCCTCCGTATACACCACAGCACAACGGTGTATCGGAACGGAGGAATCGCACCCTATTAGATATGGTGCCCTCTATGATGAGCACTGCTGAGTTGCCTATTTCCTTTTGGGGTTATGCGCTTGAGACAGCCATGCACCTATTGAATATGGTCCCTACCAAATCAGTGCCTACCACTCCATATGAGATATGGAAGGGGAAGAGTCCATGTCTTAATTATGTTAAGATATGGGGTTGTCCGGCCTATGTCAAAAGGCACAATCCGGACAAACTCGAGGCAAGGTCTGTTCTGTGCAAGTTTGTAGGATATCCCAAAAACTCACAAGGGTATATCTTCTACCACACAGAGGAACAATATGTGTTTGTTTCTCGGCATGCCACCTTTTTAGAAAAAGGAATTTCTTCCAAAAGAAATTAGTGGCCTTGAGGTAGAACTGGAAGAAGTTCCAGCTATACAAACTACAACAAAAGATTTGGTAGAACCAGAGCATTCGATAGTTCCCAACGAACCTCATCCTCTCCACCGATCTAGTAGGGTTCCTCATCCACCTGAGAGATACTACGGTTTTCTCATTGATGGTGGGAGCGAGGATTGCATCATGAAAGATGATGCCCCAACTAGCTTCGAGCAGGCCATCACGAGTAGGGACTCTGTGAAATGGTTGAATGCAATGCGATCTGAGATGGAATCCATGTACACCAACAAAGTATGGACTTTGGAAGATGCTCCTGAAGGGGTAAAACCAATCGGGAGCAAGTGGATCTTCAAGAAAAAATTTGGTGTAGCTGGAAAAGTTGAGACTTTCAAAGCTAAACTTGTTACAAAAGGTTTTCGTCAACGATCAGGTGTGGATTATGATGAAACCTTTTCTCCAGTGACTATGCTTAAGTCCATCCGGATCCTACTTGCCATCGCTGCATACCATGACTACGAAATCTAGCAAATGGATGTTAAGACCGCCTTTCTAAATGGTGATTTAGAAAAGAGCGTGTACATGACTCGGCCAGAGGGCTTCGTAGACAGTGGGAGCAGTGGAAAGGTGTGCAAACTGCTTAAATCCATCTACGGGTTAAAGAAGGCATCGCGGAGTTGGAACATCTTTTTTGATGTGGTATTCAAAGAGTTTGACTTCATCAAAAACGTAGATGAACCTTGTATATACAAGAAGGTGGCAGAGAGTAAGGCTGTCTTCCTCGTATTGTACGTGGATGCCATACTCATGATAGGAAATGATGTTCCTATGCTGCACTCGGTCAAGCTCTTCTTATCACAAAGATTCTCAATGAAAGATCTTGGTGATGCCTGTTAGTTATATGTATGCCCTAGAGACCATTACTGTACATATGATATATATTGTAGTGGATGCTGGGACATATATAGGGAGGACTTTCTTGCTCGACATGATAGTATGCTATCTGGTTGTACTTTATCTTAACATGTACTCTGATTGTCTCTATATTAAATGTTGATAAAGCCCTTAGGATATGTACTCGACTACTGGGACTATGATGAGATCATACTGGTGGGGCCACGGTAGTCGACGAGTACATCCTATAACAGTTCCGAGTCGAGGGTGTATCAAGACAGGGCATCGATGCACCAGAGTAGACTAGCGTATACGCATCTTGACCCATATGATGGGCGATGGATGATCCCATATCCATCGGTGTTTGACATCAAGGATGGTGTACGGGTGCTCAGTGGAGACTGGGTACACTGGACGTGTTAGTTATATGTATGCCCTAGAGGCCATTACTGTACATATGATGTATATTGTAATGGATGCTTGGACATATATAGGGAGGACTTTCTTGCTCGACATGATAGTATGCTATCTGGTTGTACTTTATCTTAACATGTACTCTGATTATCTCTATATTACATGTTGATAAAGCCCTTAGGATATGTACTCGACTAATGGGACTATGATGAGATCATACTAGTACGGCCACGGTAGTCGACGAGTACATCCTATAACTGTTCCTAGTCGAGGGTGTATCGAGACAGGGCATCGATACACCAGAGTAGACTAGCGTATACGCATCGTGACCTATATGATGGGCGATGGATGATCCCATATCCATCGGTGTTTGACATCAAGGATGGTGTACGGGTGCTCAGTAGAGACTGGGTACACTGGACGGACTCGCCGAGAACTCCCAGATGGTATTATACCTCACGTCAGATGGCAGTTCTCCGGTGACACTGGTACAGAGTAGTCTGTTGACCCGAGATCGTCATAGAATCTTGTGTGATTCCCACTGTGCTTTGATTTCCAACATACCACGTCCAAGTGGGCGTGCAAAAAGGTAGTTTTTGGGTACAGTCCCGAATCATATGGAGGCAATGAGCGATAGGAGGGGATTCGTCTCTCCTGGTATAGGGAGTTGATGTTGTGCTGTGTTCGCTTGGCTATAACCGGAAATCTCTGGCCAGGGTTGCTGAGATTTACTGGTAAGTGTTACCAGTAGTTTCTCGAACTGTTATAGACCTCATATCGACAAGACTTATCGAGCTACTGGGGTCTGACGTTTACCACCCCTAGGCGAGATATGCAACATATCAGATGACGAGACCGGACTGTACGGGAGTGTTACTGTTTGGATTCACAGGAGAATGTACAAGCTTACTTGTTGATCTTCTGAGCGCTCAATACCTGGGTAGCTGTTACGTTTAGCTGATCGCTTGCAGCTTGTGGGTGTTTGATATGATCATCACCTACTGCTGGCGTATTGACGATTCTTTAGAGTCCTACACAGAGGTTTCTTGGCTCAGGCAAAACGGAGTAGGGGCACATATGTGATATGTGCGGGACCGAGGATAATACGATATGAGATACCGTATTCTATTCTCATGATATTTGATATCAGCCGGGTCATCGGATCAAGTGTTGATTCGATGAATTGGTACGGATAAATATTAGTCGGTTATATGCGATATAGCCGGATTGTCGGATCAAGTGTTGATTCGATAATTTAATGTATAATAATATATGCGATATATTAAATTACATTAACTAATATTAGCTCACTGAAAGATTCTTTTTCTCACTGGATTAATACATTGATATATATGCGATATATGTTAATTGTATTATTTTATTTTGTTGCAAATATATAATCTATATCTGATATATATTATTGTGACATGATATGATTTATTATAAAACATGTTTAAGGATGATAAAAATGGATTAGGGTTTGATTAGGGTTAGCTCCTTCTTGTTCATTCTAGAAGGATTATATTTTGTCATGATAAAGATTTTTTTGTTATGACTCATGCTTTGACCTAACCAAACCCTAACTCTAGTTTATTCTCTACATAGGTTTAGCCTTTCATCCTTGACCATGGTTTGATAATCAATCATATATTCTTGATTACTATTCATCACAAAAGGATAATTCTATTATTGTTCATCTTCTTCCTTCTTCTTTTCTTCATGGAAAAAGCTTACTAGTTTTTTTTTCAAGTGATGAATAAGTGTAAGAAAAAGATTATAAAAGAGAGCAAAAATCCTACTTCATCATCCTCATCTTCCCTTGCCATTTAGATGAGGGTGTTCACATCATTTCATGAGTGAGAGCTTGTGTTAACGAACTTTCAAGATAGATCATCTTTGTATCGAAGATCGGAAGCAAGACTGCATCTTTTTCTTCGTGGAGCCTCTCGAGAGTCCGGAGCATGATGATCGCAGCGAAGGGACTTCAACACGGAGCTTAAGAAGTGAAGGACCGGATCTACAAAGGTTGTAATCCCTCTCACTTAGTGTTAAAGAGTTTAACTTGCTTGTTTTCGCTTAAACCCTAGTTTAAAGATCCGTATTCGGATTGTTCGGCACGGCTAAAATTTTAATCGGGCATGGTTGATGCCTCGTAGACCCTTGTGCGCATGCCTAGCAACCCTACAGTGGTATCAGAGCCTAGCTAGAGCTTTAGGAGAAGTGTAGACGATGTTAGAAATCCGAACGAACCCCGAAACCCTAACAAAACCACTCTCTGGAAATTTTCTGGAATTTTGTATTTTTGTGAATTAAAAATTGCCAAAAAATTCAGCAGGGAATTGTAGGAGTTACTGTGAAGCACGTGACGCTAACTCGACCAAAGCGCCGCGGAACCGCGGCCCCACCCTGGCTTCCGCGGCGGTTCCGCGGCCATATTGGTGAGTTAGGCCACGTGGCTTGCACAGTAATTCTTGTCTTGAAGTGCTGAGTCTTCTGGGAATTTTTATATTTTACTCAACAGTTGAGTTTTCTGGGATTGTTTTGGGAACTCGTGGATTCGATCGGATTGTCTAATCTTGTCTATGTATTTTCCGGATAATTATTGAATATGTTAAAAAGTTCGACCGGATATAAATACCCACCTTTTCCCCTGTCGGGAAATTTCCAAGTGTTGGATCTTTCCGTGGTTTAATAACGTTCTAAGTAGTGCAAGTAACGCGATGGTCTCTCTAGAAGACAACAAACCTTAACTCGATTATGTGACCGTCTTGAACTGCCCTTTGAACCTTAGAGTTTGGGGCAGTACGGCGTGCCACATGTGAGGCGTTGGCTTGACCCTTCTACGGCTGGACCGTTGGTACTGAGGCATGAAGTGAATGATTTTAAACTTATTTCATGTGTTGAGCTGTTTCGGGAAAACTTGGGTGTTCGATTGTTCGATCGGAAAGTTTAACATTTTTTATTTATCCGGAATGGGATACAACATTTGGAATTCACAAGTAGTTATGAGATAACTGATATGAATGTTATAAACACAGCACTTTAGTCTCACTTGATCGGTTGTCACGGAATTTTGATGTGATCAAAAGTCCGTCACAATCACGTAGCGTACGCGGATACTCGCCGGGTAAACTTAATAGACTGCTACACCCCCATAGCCCAGACCAAGTGACTGTAGGAGAACCCCGTCGCCAAAAGCATCCGTTCGGGTGCTCGCGGCAGCGGTGTTCTGCCTTAGTGCACTTCGTCGATGGCATCCGGGGGTGCGGCCGTCTACTAAAGTTTGCGACGAGCATTCGATCAGGATGTCGGGAATCCTGTTGAATTGCTCGACTTGAGATTGAAAAGAGTTTTCGATAATGAGACTAAAATGCTGGGTTTATAATTGTTAGGCATGCGATGTCTAAGGAATTCATTTGGTTAGGCATGCGATGTCTAAGGAGGTTGCGGATTCCAACTGTTGTAGTTTTACACTTTCTTTTCTGTGATCATAAGTGTAGTATGTAGTTGTATTGCCGGTTTTCGTTGCTATACGTCGACGACAATCGGTGTATGCATACTTACTTACGTTGATGATATGAGATGTTATGTGCTGCTGTGATATGTTATATTGGATCGTCGTGTTTGAATAGCCGGGGTTTTTTATGTGAGATGAGTGTTTTTCATTTTCATTCATGTAAAAACTTGTATGTAATATTCTTTTATTGGGGCACTTCCAGGTTGCGGAAGTTGTCACCCTTTGTATATTATTTACTTTTCCGCACTAGGATAGACCCAAGGTGGGGAGCATAAGTAACCGGGTTCTAGGGTCCAGTGGGAGACCATCTCGAGGAGTCGAGACCGGGTCTCCTAACCCTAGAATTGGCAGTGTTTCTTGCCGCTCTCGTAGGGGTCTAGGGATGTGGGTTTGGCTATTCATCGCGACCGTGGAATCCGTGTTTTATACAGACTCGTATTGAAAACACGGACGTCCTAATATATCCAATATTTCATATATGTTCTTCTGCTGCAATGTTCTGTGATGAGATCATATTACTGCCTGAGACGAATGTTTATATTATATATATGAGATATATATTATATATTGTTGATTTTGTTTCATATTTGATGCTTGTGTAGCAATATTAAAATGGGACTTCATTAATGTGATTAATGAAAGAAAAGAAACCTAAGATGTTGTGGAATCGAATTTCTTAAAAAAAGGTAGCTACAGCTCTTGCTTTGCATCGCGGTGTTCCTTGTAGAACATCCTGCACCTTATTCGATGAGGAAAGGGTCGAGATCCCTTCACCGGGAGTGACCCCTTTAGCAACAACTGGAAGATGCTACACACTCGGTTTGTCTTTTGATTGCTTCTATAGTTTCTGCTTTGCACAGTGATATATATGATATATCCTGCACCTCATTCGACGAGGAAAGGGCCGACGATCCCTTCACCGGGAGTGACCCCTTTAGCAAAACTAGAAAAGCCTAAAAAAACACTCCATTTTAAAATCATTTGATTGTACAACGATATCAAGTTCATTACGCAATAGGTTTTCAGAAAAACCTGTCGTAGCCCTCCGTCATTTCAGATAAGTACTAGTTAGTATTCGTGCTGTGGTAGTTTGGCCTCCGTTAAGGCGTAGTGTACGGTAGCTAACTAGTGCTTATCTGCTAGCATATGATGCGATTGGATTAGGGTATTCGTACGGCGTTGTTTGGCCTCCGTCAAGGGTCGTGCGGGTGGGTTTAATTTAATCAGGAAATGACGGGTTGAACTTGACTAGCGGACTATGGGTAGTTTGGCCTCCGTCAAGGTCATAGGACGCTAGGGGTAAAATATTATCGGGAATTTCAAGTGTTGAAATTTGCAATAAGATTGCATACCTTCTATGAGATAGTTGGATCCCGATACCCGCTGCGAGTAAGAGTTACTTCTGGGAGAGTTTTACACATTACAATCAGCCGATCAAGTAGGTGTCTAGAAAGGTGTTAACGAGGTTACGCCTCTGGGAAAACGAGGTTTACATTAATTAGGTTCGTGCGAAAGCACGGGGGACCTCCCTCAAAGTACCGACACTGGCCTGGCTGAAAGATTGGCGAACTTGTAACGTGTAATTAATCCCGGCTAGTCTTTCCTTTTAGGGTTTGAAGGAAGATTTGATTAAAACAGTGGGAGACATCCTGATTAGATATATTAGATAACCAATCTAATCTTGCAAGAGCATACGCTGAGTGTTTTCTTCTCTCTCTATCCAGGTAGCAATCATATCATGCCTTAATCAAGATAATAATACGGATATATTGACCGAACCCGCTTGTTATACTGAGCTGGGGAACGTTGGTCCCGCTCTAACTTATAATTGTTATAAGACAGAACAGGAAATAGGGAATTACCAGAATTCCCGTGCCGCCCAAACGAAGAAAGTGCATGCTGATGCATCTTCTTCGGGTGTATTCATTACAAAGAATTGTTTCTCAGTATCCTTTACGTCCTAGGTATTTGATACCGAATCAGGATCCCGCATATGTAATCTGTTACATGGGCTACAGATAGGTAGAGAACTGAGAACGGGTGATAAGTTTCATGAGACAGAAAACGGTGCAAGTGTTGCAGCCAAGTCTGTTGGTCACTATCACCCTGTATTACCAGAATACATTGATTCTGAATGAATGTTATTAGATACTGAACCTGATATACAACATCATATCATTCTCTTTATTAGTAAAGAAATGATAAAATTTTGTATTGTTGGATAATGTTTTGAACATTTCCTATATCAAGAGTTGATCGGTTCAGGTACGTTATCTAAAAGCATTGATGTTCTAAATCAAACTACAGTTCTTAGTATATAGAACACGCACAAGAGGAAGAGTTCAGAAATGAACGAATCCTTCTTGAGGCATTGTAGACTAGGTCATATCAATGCGACCCGACTGGCTGAAGTTACATTTAGATGTATATTTAAATTAGTTTGAATTTACATATTGTGAAACTTGCCGGTCATGTCACAAAGATAAGATGACCATAGCTCTGTTTATTGGAAACAGAGAAAGAGTTAGTGAACTCTTGGAATTGATACATGCTGATGTATGAAGGTCCCCTGTCTACACATGCCAAGACCGGTTCTTTGTACTTCATTACATTCTCTGATGATCTCTCAAGATTCAGACATATATTTCTGTTGAAACACAAGTCCGAAACTTTTGAGATATCCATAGAATATAAGTTAGAAGTAGAGAACCAAAATACGGGTATAAGTATTATGTCCTTTGATGTGATCAAGGAGGAGAATACTTGAGCACGAGATTCCTGGACTATCCTAAAGGAGAATGAGATTCTCTCTCAGCATTACTCCTCCGTATACACCACAGCACGTTGGTGTATCGGGACGGAGCAATAACACCCTATGTGATATGGTGTGCTCTATGATGAGTACTATTGAGTTTCCTATTTCCTTTCGGGAGTTATGCACTTGTGAAGCTGCATGCCTATTGAATGTGGATTCAATAGTTTCTAACGAACCTCGGCCTCTCCGCCGATCTAGTAGGGTTCCTCACCCACCTGAGAGATACTTCGGTTTCTCTATGACAGTGGGAGCGAGGATTGCATCATGAGATGATGACCCAACTTGTTTCGAGCTGGCCATCATGAGTGGGACTCTGTAAGAATGGCTGGATGCTTAGCGATCTGAGATGGAATCCTTATACACCGACAAAGTATGGACTTTGGTTGCTTTATCTGAAAGGTTAAATCCCCATCAAGAGCAAGTATATCTTGAGAAGATTACTTGGTGTACATGGAAAAGTTGAGACTTTCAAAGCTATGCTTAAGTCCATCCAGATCCTACTTGCCACCGCTACTTACCATGACTACGATATCTGGTGGTTGGGTGTCATGACTGCTTTTCTGAAATGATGTTTTAGAAGAAAGCGTCTGTAAGTACACAACCAGAGGGCTTCGTAGACAGTGGGAGCAGCGGAAACGTGTGCAAGATATTTTATGTGATAAAGCAGGCATCACGGAGTTGGAACATCTGTTTTGATGTGGTAGTCAAAGAGTTTGACATCATTAAAATGGTAGATGAACCTTGTAAATACAAAAAGGTAGTAAAGAGTATGGTGGTGATCCTCGTAGAGTACGTGGATGACATACTCTTGATAGGGAAGGAGTTTCCTTTACTACGCTCGGTCAATATCCGCTTATCACAAGGATTCTCCATATAGGATCAAAGTGATACCTCCTAAATCCTGGGTTTTGGATCTATAAGATAGATCTAATTGGATTTTAGGATACTCACTAGTTGTAGTGAGATGGTATCAATCGATCCTGGGGAGAATCACTGGAATGGTTCCAGGGTGATAAGGACGACTGAATGTCAGTCGCAGGCATTGTCTTTACCCTCAGTGGAGGGACGGTATGTTGGAAGAGTTCCAAGCTAGATACCGTGACATACTAGACGATTAAAGGCAAGATACATCGTTACCAAGGATGCTACCAAAGAGGCAGTCTGGATATATATAAGTTCATGAGATGAACTTCGTTCCTACCATTGTGTGACAATGGAGTTGTGGTTTATGCCAAGGAACCCCCCGTCCCATCATAAATCCAGATATAATTCTTAGGCAGTATCACCTGATCATGGAGATGGTTGATCTCCATGGAGATCGAGGTTAGGAGAGCAGACGCAGAGGACAACAGCGCGGATCCACTCACAAAGGCCTTTTTCCCAGTAGAGACTTTTATGGGATGGTTGAGTATGAGATACTTCAACCGCAGCTAGTTGTTGGGTATGCGATACCACAACAGATGGCCCTAGTGCAAATGGGAGATGGTTAGTTATATGTATGCCCTAGAGGCCATTACTGTACATACGATGTATATTGTAGTGGATGCTGAGACATATATAGGGAGGACTTTCTTGCTCGACATGATAGTATGCTATCTGGTTGTACTTTATCTTAACATGTACTCTGATTGTCTCTATATTACATGTTGATAAAGCCCTTAGGATATGTACTCGACTACTGGGACTATGATGAGATCATACTAGTGGGGGCCATGGTAGTCGACGAGTACATCCTATAACAGTTCCTAGTCGAGGGTGTATCGAGACAGGGCATCGATACACCAGAGTAGACAAGCGTATACGCATCTTGACCCATATGATAGGCGATGGATGATCCCATATCCATCGGTGTTTGACATCAAGGATGGTGTACGGGTGCTCAGTGGAGACTGGGTACACTGGACTGTTAGTTATATGTATGCCCTAGAGGCCATTACTGTACATACGATGTATATTGTAATGGATGCTTGGACATATATAGGGAGGACTTTCTTGCTCGACATGATAGTATGCTATCTGGTTGTACTTTATCTTAACATGTACTCTGATTTTCTCTATATTACATGTTGATAAAGCCCTTAGGATATGTACTCGACTACTGGGACTATGATGAGATCATACTAGTGGGGCCACGGTAGTCGACGAGTACATCCTATAACTGTTCCTAGTCGAGGGTGTATCGAAACAGGGCATCGATACACCAGAGTAGACTAGCATATACGCATCTTGACCCATAAGATGGACGATGGATGATCCCATATCTATCGGTGTTTGACATCAAGGATGGTGTACGGGTGCTCAGTAGAGACTGGGTACACTGGACGGACTCGCCGAGAACTCCCAGATGGTATTATACCTCACGTCAGATGGCAGTTCTCCGGTGACACTGGTACAGAGTAGTCTGTTGACCCGAGATCGTCATAGAGTCTTGTGTGATTCCCACTGTGCTTTGATTTCCATCATACCACGTCCAAGAGGGCGTGCAAAAAGGTGGCTTTTGGGTACAGTCCCGAATCAAAAGGAGGCAATGAGCGACAGGAGGGGATTCGTCTCTCCCGGTATAGGGAGTTGATGTTGTGCTGTGTTCGATTGGCTATAACTGGAAATCCCTGGCCAAGATTGCTGAGATTTACTGGTAAGTGTTACCAGTAGTTTCTCGAACTGTTATAGACCTCATATCGACACGACTTATCGAGCTACTGGGGTCTGACGTTTACCACCCCAAGGCGAGTTATACAACATATCAGACGACGAGACCGGACTGTACGGGAGTGTTACAGTTTGGATTCACAGGAGAATGTATAGGCTTGCTTGTTGATCTTCTGAGCGCTCAATACCTGGGTAGCTGTTATGTTTAGCTGACCGCTTGCAGCTTGTGGGTGTTTGATATGATCATCACCTACTGCCGGCGTATTGACGATTCTTTAGAGTCCTACACAGAGGTTTCTTGGCTCAGGAAAAATGGAGTAGGGGCACATATGTGATATGTGCGGGACCGAGGATAATACGATATGAGATACCGTATTCTATTCTCGCGATATTTGATATCAGCCGGGTCATCGGATCAAGTGTTGATTCGATGAATCGGTACGGATAAATATTAGTCGGTTATATGCGATATAGTCGGATTTTCGGATCAAGTGTTGATTCGATAATTTAATGTATAATAATATATGTGATATATTAAATTACATTAACTAATATTAGCTCTCTGAAAGATTCTTTTTCTCACCGGATTAATACATTGATATATATGCGATATATATTAATTGTATTATTTTCTTTTGTTGCAAATATATAATATATATGCGATATATATTATTGTGACATGATATGATTTATTATAAAACATGTTTAAGGATGATAAAAAGGGATTAGGGTTTTATTAGGGTTAGCTCCTTCTTGTTCATTCTAGAAGGATTCTATTTTGTCATGATAAAGATTTTTTTGTTATGACTCATGCTTTGACCTAACCAAACCCTAATTCTAGTTTATTCTCTACATAGGTTTAGCCTCTCATCCTTGACCATGGTTTGATAATCAATCATATATTCTTGATTACTATTCATCACAAAAGGATAATTCTATTATTGTTCATCTTCTTCCTTCTTCTTTTCTTCATGGAAAAAGCTTACTAGTTTTTTTCAAGTGATGATTGAGTGTGAGAAAAAAATTATAAAAGAGAGCAAAAATCCTACCTCATCATTCTCATCTTCCCTTGCCATTTAGATGAGGGTGTTCACATCATTTCATGAGTGAGAGCTTGTGTTA
Source organism: Agapanthus africanus (assembly GCA_030015575.1). Taxonomy (NCBI): domain Eukaryota; kingdom Viridiplantae; phylum Streptophyta; class Magnoliopsida; order Asparagales; family Amaryllidaceae; genus Agapanthus; species Agapanthus africanus. The sequence continues at coordinate 704,362,913 of CM057341.1, forward strand.
ACGAAACTTCAAGGTAGATCATCTTTGTATCGAAAATTGGAAGCAAGACTGCATCTTTTTCTTCGTGGAGCCTCTCGAGAGTCCGGAGCATGATGATCGCAGCGAAGGGACTTCAACACGGAGCTTATGAAGTGAAGGACCAGATCGACAAAGGTTGTAATCCTTCTCACTTAGTGTTAAAGAGTTTAACTTGCTTATTTTCGCCTAAACCTTAGTTTAAAGATCCGTATTCGGGTTGTTCGGCACGGCTAAAATTTTAATCGGGCATGGTTGATGCCTCATAGACCCTTGTGCGCGTGCCTAGCAACCCTACAATGCCTCTTACATCTTGGGGATTAAGATCTATAGAGATAGATCTAAACGGATACTGAGATTGTCCCAATCCAGATATATAGACACCATACTAAAGAGGTTTAGTATGGAAGATTCCAAGCATGGGAATTTACCCACGATCACAGAACTCACTCTGTCCAAAGAGATGTCTCCCAAGACTGATTTGGAGAGAGCTCGCATGTAAGGGATACCCTATGCTTCGGCAGTAGGCTCTATCATGTACGCAATGTTATGTACTTGACCCGATGTAGTATACTCACTAAGTGTAGTGAGTAGGTATCAAGCAGATCCAGGAGAGAATCACGGGACTGCTGTGAAGAACATTCTCAAGTAGTTGAGAAGAACTAAAGAGATGTTCTTGGTGTATGGTAATGGAGAACTCCAAGTGGAGCCCTTTACCGATTCGAGATTCAAGAGTGATAAGGACGACTCTAAGTTGGTCTAGGAATTTGTCTTTACCCTCAATAGAGGGGCGGTTTGTTGGAAGAGTTCCAAACAGGAAACCGTGGCAGACTCGACGATGGAGGATGAATGCATCGCTGCCAACGATGCTGCCAAAGAGCCTATCTGGATGAAGAAGTTCATAAACGAACTTGGTGTGGTTCTGTCCATCGAGCATCCAATACCTTTGTATTGTGATAACAATGGAGCAATGGCTTTGGCTAAGGAACCCAGGTCCCATCAGCGATCCAGGCATATTCTGAGGCGGTATCACCTGATCCAGGAGATAGTTGATCACTGGGAGATCGAGGTCAGGAGAGTTGACATGAATAACAACACAGCAGATCCATTCACGAAGGCCATACCCCAGATACAATTTGAGAGACTCTTCGAGATGTTGGGTATGAGATACTACAACAACTGGCCTTAGTGCAAGTGGGAGATTGTTAGTTATGTGTATGCCCTAGAGGCCATTATTGTACATATGATGTATATTATAGTGGATGCTTGAACATATATAGAGAGGACTTTCTTGTTCGACATGATAGTATGCTATCTGGTTGCTCTTTGTCTTAATATGTAGACTTGTATTGTGATACCGTCTTGCTCTCACATGTTGATGAAGCCCTTAGGATGTGTACTTGACTAGCAGGACTATGATAAAGATCATACTAGTGGGGCCAGGGTAGTCCACAAGTACATCCTTTAATTGTTCTTAGTCGATGGTGTATCGAGACAGGGCATCGATATTCCATAGTAGACTAGCATATACGCTTCTTGACCTATGTGATGGGTGATGGATGATCCCACATCCATTGGTGTTTGATATCAAAGATGGCATACGGGTGCTCAATGGAGACTGGGTACACTGAACGGACTCGCCGAGAACTCCTAGTTGGTATTATACCTATCGTCAGATAGCTGTTCTCTGGTGACACTGGTACAGGTCAGTCTGTAGATCCAAGATCGTCATAAAGTCTTGTGTGATTCCCACTGTGCTTTGATTTCCACCTTACAACGTTCAAGAGAACGCGTAAAACGGTGGCTTTTGGGTACAGTCCCGAATCACATGGAGGCAATGAGCGATAAGAGGGGTTTCGTCTCTCCCGGTATTGGGGGTTGATGTTGCGCTATGCTCGATTGGCTATAACAGGAAGTCCCCGGCTAGGGCTGATACGGAGATCTACTGGTAAGTGTTATCAATAGTTTCTCGACCCGTTATAAGCCTCATATTGGCACGACTTATCGGTTACTGGGGTCTGACGTTTACCACCCGCAGACTAGATATGTGATATATCCGACGAAGAGACCGGACTGTACGGTAGTGTTATAGACAGGCTTTACAGGAGTAAGAGCAAGCTTGCTTATTGATCTTCTGATCGCTCAATACCCGGGTAGCCGTTACGTCCGTCTAGTACTGCTGATAGCTTGTGGGTGCTTGATATGATCATCACCCACTGCCGGCGTATTGACGAGTCTTTAGAGTCCTACACAAAGGTTTACTGGCTCAGGAAAAATAAAGTAGGAGCACATATGTGATATGTGCAGGACCGAGATTAATACGAGTATGTGATACCGTATTCTATTCTCGCGATTTATGATATCGGTCGGTTGCATGAGATATAGCCGGGCTATCGAATCAAGTGTTGGTTCGACAAGTTGATACAAATAATATTAGTTGGTCATATGAGATATAGCCAGATTATTAAATCAAGTGTTGATTTAATGATTTAATGTATAATTGTATATTTGATATATTAATTTACATTAAATAATATTAGCTCACTTAAGCATTTCTTTTCTCACTTATGCATTTAATATATATGTGATATATATTAATTGTATTTCTTTTTGTGTCATACTTGATGATACACACTACATGGATGTATGAGACTCACACCATGCTCATGGTAATGTGAGGTTTATTTATTTAAAGTAAATCCAAATTAGTTGGAAATTGGTCACATGGCATAAAGCTTGTAGAAGCTTGTAGATCCATTGACTTAGTCCATTAGTTTTGTTTTACTTAAGATATTTATTAGCCCAACCATTCTCATTAGCCATGGTTATATCTCTACATGAGTTAGTATATGATATTTTCTCATCCATGGTTGCCATTCACTCTCTCATCCATTATTTGCTTCATCTTCTTCTTGCTTATGAGAGAGCTCTCTAGATTTTTGAGAGATGAAGAAAAATAGTGAGAAAAAGATTTCTAAAGTGAGCAAAAATTCTACTTCATCATCCTCTACTAGATTAGCCATTTAGTTTAGGGTGTTAGGTTCACTAATCCCTAATTAGTGAAGAGGTAGCCTGTGTTAGTGTCTTCTCGACGTAGATCATTTTCGGCCTCGAAGACTTCGTGCAAGCTTGTTCCTTTCATCTTGTGGAGCCGTTCTAGAGTCCGCAAGATCACTACTTGGAGCGAAGGGACTACCACTCGGAGCTATTGAAGTGAAGGACCGGTCTACAAAGGTTGTATTCCATATTTACTTAGATGTAAAGTTGTTTACATGTTGTATTGTCTAAATATCTAGTTAAGATTCTAGGGTTAGGTTTGTTTAGCATCGCAAATTTTTTTAAATTGGCATGGACGATGCCTCCCGAAACCTTGCTGCCATGCTAGGCACTCCTACAATTACAACCTGTTGGGTTCGAGAACACTCTTGAAATTGGTTGACATTCACCCTTGAACTTACGTTAAATTAGTTTATCTATGTAGAGACCTTTTATGACACTTACATGCACTTCATGTTCACTATACCTACACTACAGGACCATGCTATACTATTTTGCTATGTTCTTGTTACCTTGCCATGCTTATAAACATATTGTCTTACTCATGATACCTTGCTAATAGAACTGCATGTTATATAGAATTGCCACGTTTATATTAAATGATATGTTTAAACACCATATCTCCAAGTCCATTGCTTCATGATATCCATTTTCCAACTTGTCGTTATACTTTTATACTTCACACCTTTCCTTAGGGACTTACCGAGCGAAAGTTCGATAACGGACATCCACCCATCTTTTTCTTTTTGGATGTTCGTCAAGTGATCTAGAGACTGGGGAGATAGAAGCGACTCCAGAGGATTACAACCAGACTACTAATCAAGCTTAGCTTAACTCATCTTTTCTTTCAGTTTATGTAAGCCAACTATTTAGGCATTTCTTTTCTTGTATTTCCTTTTCAGTTGAGCTCATGTATTGTAAATGTATCAAGTTTTAATGTAAATAAAGTTTAAGTTTAAGTCTCATATTAATTTCTTGTCATTTTATATTGCTTAATTACGCTTAGCGCATTTATTCCGGGAAATGACCTTCTCGCAATAAATACGTAGCGGGTTATGTCATGTACCTGCTTCCATCTTTTGAAAAGTGGAGCGTGACACAAACACTTTGACCATGACATAAAGACAGATGATACACTTTCGCTATGCCTTCTTTAGTCTAAAAATAAACTTACGCAACTTGCTCTCTTACCGCTGCTCCTACTGACTAAGATAACCCTCTGGCAGAGTCATATACATTTACAGTTCTAAATCCAATTTAGAAAGAAGTTATAGTCATCCACATGCTAGATATAATAGTCATGGAAAATAACAATGGCAAGTTATATCCGTATGGATTTCAGCACAGACACTGAAATAATAGTTTCATCATAATCCACAATGGGTATTTGATTAAATTTTTTTATTACAAGTCTAGCCTTATTAAGTTAATACTTTTCCATTTGTGCTGATCTCGTAAGATTTACTTGTTCCTAATAGGTTTTACCCCTTCAGGAGTACCCAACAAAGCCCACACTTTGTTGTAGTGTATGGAGTCCAACTAGGATAACTAGCCATCCATCCATCAGTCGGAAGTCACTACTTTTCATGGCTTGCTGATAACTAGTAGGGTCATCATTACATAATGCAAGCCTCCATGTCACTGTTAACGAGAAAAATATAGAACCTCTCAGGTGAGTGAGGCCACCTACTAAATCTGTGGAGTGGCTAAGCTTTGTCAGGGTCAATTGAATTTTCAGCTTCTACTAAATTTTCAGTAACCGTTTGTGGTTCTGAAATCTCTTCCAGTTCTACCATACTCCCACTAATTTATTTTGCAAGAAATTCCTTTTCTAAAAAAGTGGCGTGTCGAGAATAAAACAACTTTTGATCTTGCAAATGGTAGAATGTTAAACCCTCATCAATGCCCGGGATAACCCACAAACCACGATTACTGAAACGGGCTTTGAGTTTATCCGGATTCTGGTTTTAAGCATAAGCCAGAAAACTCAATATCTTAACAATCTTAATATGATAACTCATTCTATATCACATATAGAATTTTGAAGTGCTGATTTAGGTGGAACCAGTATCAATTAATATGCACCTATTTCTAGTGCATCCTCTAAACAAAAAGACTTTACAACATTACTCATCAAGGAGCACACCCATGGATGTGTAATCTGAGAGAGAATCGTATTCTCAATTATATTACTGCGGAATACCAAGTATAAGTATCCACATCTTCAAATACTTTGAAAAATCTTGATACTTCCAACGTTTGGTTCTCTAGTTTAATCTTATATCCTATGAACTTCTCAAAATCTTTGGATTTTGCATTTCAGCATGAATACGTGTCTAAAACTAGAGAGCTCATAGTAAAACGGAACGAAGTATGAGTACCAACCCCTTGTTCGTGTGGACACCAGACAACATACATCATTATGTATAAGTCTTATGAGTTCACTAACTTATACTCTGTGTGTTATAATTTGAAATAAGTATTTTGGTTTAGAATGTGTATTCTGTTATTCAATGCACCTTACCAAATCATCAAATGATTAAGACAAATGTTCATAACATAATTTTTGAAAATTTATATCCCACTTTATCAAATAAAAAGACGGATATATCAGTTTTTAAAAGTTGGTGCATAATAACAGATATTCAAAACCAAAAGTTTGCAGAAAGGCAAAACCAGGTGCTTTCCCTAATAGAAAAAATTGCTCTGATTTCCGATATTGAGGATCAAATCACCTTTTCCAATACTCTAATCCTTTCCAGCATTTGTAACAATTTACAGATGTGGGATATTAATTCGGTATCTATATACTCAGGAGTCAGAGTTAATTGGAAAACAGTTTTCAATTACAATCACATAGAAAAACATTAAATATCAAAATGTTTCAAGGGGTGGCCGGGGATTCCAAGTAATGCCTCTTTCATTGCCCTTCGTCATAATAGTAGTTTCTTTTTCCTTTCCGCTCATTTTGTCCCCTATTGTTGTCTCTTTTTCTTATCAGGGAACTCACATGAGAAAAATAACGATCTCAGGTCAAAAGACTAACATATACTCATGCTACTAGAGAATTTCTATCTGACGATAGATGTAATATCATTTAGAAGTTCTCAACGAGTCTGTCCGGTGTAATCACCTCTAGTGAGCACCTGTATACTATCTTAGGTGACACAAAACCAATAGCTTGTGAGACCGGCCACAGTCTCTCGTCAGGGTCTCAAAACGTATACACTAGTCTACTCCGGAATATTGATGCCCAGACTTGATACTCCCACGACTAGGGATATTTAAGGATGTGCTTATAGGCTACTCAGCTCTCATGTATATGATCGCCATCATAATACTAGTAGTCAAGCAAGAATCCTACGGGCTTCATCATTATGTATTAGCGATACGTAATAACAAGTAAAACATGTACACATCAATGATAAAGACAAACCAAATAGCATATTATCATTTCGAGTAAAACTGTTTTACCTGTATAGGTTTTCTCTCAATTATCATAATTTCCTATCTGCAATTACAATAATTGCCTTGAGGGCACTATATCCAACAATCTCCCACTTGCACTTAAGGCTAATTATTGCGGTATCACATACCCACATCCTGTGTGCTACCGAATACCCAATTTCTCTACTAATCAGTTTCGCGAAGCTCGTTTGAGAAAAATCCGTGTTTGAGAAATAGCCTTAGTAAGTGGATCCGCTATAATGTTCCAACTTCCTCTCTCTATATCTCAACTTCGTGGAGATCAACAATCTCCCAAACTGAACGATACCCTGCCTTAAGAATTTGTCTGGATATTTGATGGGACCAAGTTCATAAATGAACAACTTTATCCAACAAACTTCTTGGGTTGTATTCTTTGTTGAATCATAACCAGCATCTTGTACCATGCCTACATCAGTATTCCTATTGTAACTCTATCCAATATACTACTCCTCAGAAGAGGGCAAACTCAAAACTTTGACATCATCTCTGTCATCCAGGTCACCTTGGAAGACAAAACCAATAATCGCCACCTGAAGGAGGTTGTCGTTATCATATACTAAGAACATCCTCTTATGTTCTTAATTACTTCCCTTTGTTTCTCCAGGATTGGATCTGCTTACTAAAGCAAGTGTAGAAACATCATTTGGTTTTGTACAAGACATTGCATAATTGACTCAATTGTCTAAGCAAATGATAAGTTATTAATGCCATTCCCTCTCCTCATTAGTCTATAAGACATCTCTTTAGATAGGGAGACTCCATCACCTACGGGTATACTACCATGCCAAGATTCGTCCATTCTAAATTACTTTAGAATACTGTCTAAGTACCCGGATTGGGACACTTTCTAAATTTAGATCTAAAAGTATAGATCTTGTCACCAGAAGCCCAGATATATTATCCATATCCAATATGGAGAAACCACCTTGTGACAACCAAAGTTTGACCGATTGTAGTATAGGAACATCACTTCCGATCAGGAGTATGCCATCCGAATCCTAGGACAGTACTCCCTACATCCTTCTTACTAGGTTCATTTGTTGTTTTGATGAAGTTAATCACCTTGACTTTCACATCAAAACAGATGATCCGTTTCTGCTATCCATGTTTTAGTCTACGAATAGACATAAGCAACTTGCACACCTTCTGCTGCTCCCACTGACTACAATAGCCCTCTAGCAAGGTCATATACACGTGCACTTCCAAATTCCCATTTGGAAAGACATTATAGTCATCCACCTGCCAGATATCACAGTCATGAATAGCAATAGTGGCAGGTCATATCCGTATAGACTTCAGTGCAGACACTGAAGTAAAAGTCTCATTACAATCCACAATTGGTATTTGATGAGAATATTTACAACAAATCTAGTCTTATTAGGTTAATACCTTTCCACCTACACAGATCTCGAAAGATCTACTTGCTCCCAATGGGTTTTACTCCATCAGGAGTACCCAGCAAAGTCCAAAAATATATAATTTGCTGAAGTGCATGGAGTCCAACTTAAATATAAAGCATCCAGCCATCATCTGGAAGTCACCACTTTACATGGCCTGCTGATAACTAGTAGGGCCATCATAATAATGATGCTGACCTCCCTATCACTGTCTAGGAGAAAAATGAAGTATCTCTCGGGTGGCTAAGGTCACCTACTAAATCTGTGGAGTAGCTAAGATTTGTCAAGTCTAATCGAATTTTCAGGTTCTACTAAATTTTTAGTAACCATTTGTGTTCTAGAATCACTTTCAGTTTTACCATAGTCTCACTAGTTTCATTTGGAAAAATGATTCCTTTTATAAAAAGGTGGTGAGTCAAGAACAATGTAACTATTGATCTTGAAAATGGTAGAATCAAAATCCTAGCAATTGCTTGGGATAATTCACAAACTGTCATTACCGAGACGTGCCTTGAGTTTGTCCGAAATCATCTTTTAAACAGAAACCGGATAACTCCATATCTTAATAACCTCAAGATATACAACCAATCTATGTTTACATAGAATCAAAGTAATTAATTTAGATGGAACCAGATTCAAATGTCATGCAATTGTTTTTAGTGCATATCACAAATGGAAAAATGCCAATACAACATTACTTATCAAGAAGCACACTCACGAATGAGTAACCTGTAAGAGAATCAAGTTCTTAATAATATTATGACGGAATACCTAGCATAAGTATCTATATCTTCGATCATTTCGAAGAATCCTGATACTTCCAATGTATGGTTCTCTACTTTATTCTTATACTTATAAAGTCTCAAAATCTTTGGACCTTGTATTTCAACGAATGCATGTCTAAAACAAGAGAACTCATAGGTAAAACTGAATGAAGTAATAGTACCAACCCCTTGTTCTAAAGGACATCGAAAAATATACATTTTCATGTATAAGTCCTAAAAGTATACTAACTCAAATTCCATGTGTTGTAAGTTGAAAACTATATTTTGATTAAGAATGCCTTACACCGTTATTAAATGCACCTTATCTTATCCTCAACTGATAAAGGTAAATGTTTGGAACACAATTTTCAAAATTTATATCTCACTTTATAAAATAAAGATACAGATATTCAATTTTAAAAATTGGTGCATAACAACGGTTATTCAAAACTAAATACTTACCGTAAGGCAAAACCATGTGATTTAATCCAATATCGTCAATTGCAACGAATTCCGATATTGGGGATCAAATCATCCATTTCCCAATATTCTACTCCTACTCGGCATCTGTAACGTCATATATATATGAGATCCAAATCCAGTACATACATACCCTGGAGTCGGAATTAATTGGGAAAACAGTTCTCATTTACAAGTACACAGAAAATATTAAACATGAAAATATTTCAAGTGGGTGGCCGGGTATTCCTAGCAATGCTTTCTCCAATATCCAGATTCACGACACTAGTTGCAATTTCCTTTGCCCTCACTTCAATCTCTTAATATGTCTCTACATCTTACTTTCTGTATGCCACACTTATGCTAATTGGTTTTCTTCTTTTCCTACCTTTCAGTACCAGCCTAAGATTTGGAAGAAGACTATCCAATAAGTGTAATAGGTATACTCTCCTAATACAAGGAGATATTGCAACCTGAGAGAAGTTAAACGGAAGAAACAATCAAATAATCTGATTCAATTTCTCCAGAACCAGTGGCCATACTTGACTAAAGTAATTTCTTCCAGTTCGTATGTAGCTATACGATGGCCTATCCAAGCTATATGGATCATCGTAGTAATACGGAGTGTTCTGGAGAAATGCAAAGGGAAAGTAGGAGTAGCAGGGAAATATGAGACTTTGTCGTGAATCATGACATTACAAAGCCAAAGTATGTAAGAAGGTTCGGTTAACTTGGTTGATGAGTTTTAGTTTAAGATAAGTCATGAGTCACTGTAACCGAAAAGTGAAAAGAAACACTCAGTGTGCAATCTGTCAAGATTAGATTGATTATCACTTTATCTAATCAGGATGGTTCCCACTGTTTCCTTGAATCCTCCTTCAAACCCTAAAAAGAGAACTAGTCGGGATCATTTACACTTTATAAGTTCGCTAACCGTTCCCCCGTGCTTTATACGGACCCAATTAAATAACCCCATTTCTGCAAAGGCGTAATCTCGTTAACACTTTCTAGACACCTAATAGCTTAGATAATTATGAAGTGAAAATCTCCCGAGGAGTAATACCTACTTGTTCAGTCAAAAATATCACGCATTTGATATAACATTTTCCTTACTTTTCTTAAATATCTAAAGGTGTTTATTATAAATATAGAACATATTTGGGTTTATCTGCATAATACTATTTGCCATATGTTTTTATATTATAATTAATATTATAAAGGAAAATATATGCATATAATATTTATATAATATTTTTATTATGCATATCATATCAAATATTCTAATCAAGATTCTTTAAAAGATATAACATCATACAAATGGTTAGAATAATATCTCTATAACAAATATTACTAACATTATTCATGGAGATATTGTGCAAGATTTAGTTCAGGTCAGGAGATCGGGATATCGCGAATAAAAAATCTGCCGATGAAGTTTAATTAAAATCGAAGAATCAATACTGGCAGAGACTCAATGTGAAGCCACTGAAGAAATCACAAACCCTAAGCCCACAAACACGCGGCGCTTCCGCGGCTAAAAGGCTATATGTGCGGCGGATCCGCGGCCATCTGGTGGCCGTTGGATCTGAGATTTTCTGGGGGTGATCATGATTGCATATCTTAACCTCTGAGATCTTGGGTTTATGGCTTTGGGACTATATAAAGGACCGAGGCATAAACTTAGAAATGATCAAATTTTACATGAAGCAAATCACCGTCAAAGAACAAGTGATACACGATAGGTCCACGATTCGACGTGATAAGGCGACGTAAGATTCGACGGAACATCTACTTCCTACGAGGCAGAGATCGAGAGCAACTTCTTCTTCCTCTTGTAATCTAAACTCGAAGAATTTTACTTGTGAAGTTGATTGATAAAGGTAGATCATCAGTTTAATTAGTTTAGTATTTAATTTCTGCATTATGATCTCTATCCGTTCTTCTTCTATCTCCATCATGCGCGAGTAATTCTCCGTTTGATAGGGTGCATAGGATTAGGGTAGAACAATAAATGAAAAAATATTTTAACTCCTTTTAAGTCTTATGAAGTTTATAAACTATAGCAAAATAATCATTAACATCCTTATCGGGCACGCTACCAATTTATTGCTAGTCTCGACCGTGATTTAAGATTAGATTAATAATTATTTAGTTAAGGGCTAGACATGAATAGAGATCAATTAAGCGACAAGGGTCAATAGCGTGGAAACCCTAGTTTCTTCCAAGAACCCTAATCCTCATTCATCACTATCTATCTAGTTTTAAATCTATTAAAAGATAAAATGAGACATCTTTATTAGTCATCCATGACTACAAAATCCTAACGAACCCTACAAGCCTTCTTCTTATATATATTCTACATCTGTGTTTATTATAGATCTATAATTTATTCTCCCTATTCTTTTATTCAAATCAACTTGTCTAAAGCAAGACTAAAAGTTCCACGCATCCCTGAGTACGACCCGTACTCATCTCGGCTAGCTACACGCGACACCATTATTGATTGCGGTTACTACAAACACACTTTTACAGAATCAATCAAATGACGCCGTTGTCGGGGATACGTGCGTAATTTGTTTTCTTACTATTCGTGTTTAATTCTTATTCGATCCATATCATAAAAATAAAACAAAACCACAACTTGCATATTTAATGATCAGTGTACGAATTTTTGCGAGAGAATCTAGAGTCACTATAGCGAGGAGATAATGATTCAGAGACTTTCAGAGAAAACCAGAGAAGCAAAGGAGGCTACTGTGAAAAAATTAGAAAAAGAAGCCTACTTTTTGCAGCGGAACCGCGGCATATGCGGGGTTCTGGCGGCGGAACAGCGGCGCTCCTGTTGAGTTATGCATCCAAAATTCTCTTGTACATTTCTCAACTCTTTATCTCTCCTCTGAAATACAATAATGTATTTTTCTGTAGGATTCTTTGCAAAATATCGCCGCTCAAAAATATTTTGCGTGTTTTGTAATTGGTTTGATTTTGTATATTTTAAAACGGACATTAAAGGGCAAGACCAAAATTCAGATTAGGTGAGGATTTCATCACCCTTCCTATGCCCCACAAATCACAAAACGAGCATCCGCATAACCCTATATTAATTAAAAAATATCTAGACCAAGACTCTAAAGATCGTTGCGCTCAATTAGGATAGAGGAAGGTCGTGGGTAATCTATCGCTTATCCGCATTTTTTTATGGTGTCTAGGCAAGCGTATCTAGGCAAGTGGTTACTTAATTAGGCCCGCTATTTTTGGTGATTCGTATAGCGGATACCTCCCACTTTTCTGGCCATAAAAGCGATAAAGAGGTGGTAGAGGATTGATCATGCGGCTTGTCCTTTGGAAGTCTATGAGCGGTCTAGAGACTTGACCTAGGTGACCTTAGTTCTAGGGTTGTTTGTGCATTTTTTGTGTGATTTGTCTCACGTCCGAAACTTTTCAAAACAAACCATTTTAAATCGTTCTAACACGCTACCACTTGCGCTAAACCTGCTTAGTGCATGCTCGGATGGACACGGGATTCTAGTGCCCGTCTTGTCCACGTTTCTGCTATCGACTCCAAAGTCGGTATTTCTTCATCTCCTTTTCCCCCTCCACCCACCACATCGACCGAGATGGATGGTTCTCCATCAGATTATAACACAACCCTGCTGCCACCCGTAGGTGCGTAGAATTCACCGCGCATCTCTCTCCAAGAGAGATGTTACCCTATACGCGGTCCCCTTCCTACTTATCTATCTATTCCACGAGCCAATGGGGATAATTTTGAAATTAAACCCCACTTTCTTAACATGTTGCCTAAATTTCACGGGCTTGAGTCAGAAGGGCATATGTTTTTATCACCAAATTCGAAAATATAGCGCAATGATGTGTACGTCACAACTTTCTGTGGATGCTATGCGCTTACATCTTCTCCATTTTACTTTGTGTGATCTAGCAGAAAAATGGCTTTATAACACTGCCGCACACTCTACTTCCAATTAGGATGAATTCGTTATAGCATTCCTTAAGAAATTTTATCTCAATCATAAGACCGCCTGTGTTCGGAGCGAGATTAACCAGTTTACCCAACTTCCCAACGAACCACTTTGGAAATGCTTTGAACGGATTAAACAGCTACTAGTCCAATGCCCTCATTACGGAATTAATAGATGAGACCTTTGTCGAATTATATATGAGGGTGTTAATCCAGCGAGAAAACAGATACTTGAAACCATTTATCAATGCCATTTCATGTCTAAAGACGATGGTGAAGCCTAGCAATTTCTGGAAGATCTCGCAGAACAACAGTGGGAAAGCGTTAGACCATCATCATGTAGGGGAGGTATCCATCAGCTCGATGTTTCCATCGCAGTAAAAGTCGAAATGGCAGCAATGCAAAAGAAACTCAACGCTATAGAGAACAAATTTTCATCTGCCTCCTTAAACCAGGTTACGCTCCCAAAAACCGTGTGTGGTTGCTGTTCCAACCCATCACACTTGACAGAAAAATGTCCTTTGAGTCCACCGTTTCAGGGTCAAATTAGTGCTACTTTTCAGTAACGACCTAGAAATGATCCTTATTCTTCCACATATAATCAGGGATGGAGGAATCACCTTAATTTTGCTTGGAACCAAAACCAAACTCAAAATCAAAACCAGTTCCCAAGAAATTATCAAAGACTTCCTCCACAAAAAAAGAAACCACCACAGAGTCAGCACCCTTTTCAATAGCAAACTTTTCAAAATCCATCCAATAATTCTACATCGATTAATGATTCTTTCCAAACGGCTGGTACCGAAAAACTCTCCGCAATCGAACGAAGCGTGGATATGTTTATTAAACATTCCATGCAAACGACGGATGATTTAAAGTCTTTTATCCAAACGTTAACGCAGAACACCGCTTCCCACGGTGAAAGCATAAAATCGATAAAAGCACAACTTGCACAGTTAAATTCCGCGATGAGTGCGAGAGAGAAAGGAAAACTTCCATCTCAACCTATACCGAATCCTGGCCACTCACAAAGTTATAATGTGAGTGTCGTAACCACGTTGAGATCGGGAAGAGTGCTGAACAAGCAAGTCGGTGAACAGGTTGATGATGAGGAATTAATTGATACCCCGGCTTTTACTTCTAACCCTATTTCGTCTAGTCCATCTTCTTCCGAACCTTTTCTCCGTTTTCCCCTAGGCTCGATTCCGCAGCCCACTTCCTCGAGGCTACCTAAAACGATCCCAACTCCAATTCTGAATCCATTCCATTCCCACGATTTTCTCCAATGTTGGACCCAACCCTTATTGATAAAGCTTCTTATCCATACAGGTTAAGAGGCAACAGACCAAGTCCACAAATGGAGAAGATTGTGGAAATTTTTAAGCAAGTTAACATAAATATTCCTCTCCTAGATACTATTCAACAAATTCAACAAGTTCTGTCTCATGCGAAAATACTAAAGGACTTGTACATTAGGAAGAAAAAAATTCAAGTACCTAAAAAAGTTTTCTTAGCGAGTAATGTGAGCACTGTGTTTACCCAACAATTACCCAAGAAATGAATGGACCCCGAGAGTCCTACAATATCTATTTCTATTGGGGGTAAAAATATCAATCACGCTCTACTCGATTTAGGCGCTAGTGTTAACTTACTTGCATATTCTGTGTATGCGCAATTAAGGATCGGAGAGTTAAAACCGGCGCACTGCGCTCTTCAGATGGCCAATCGATCTATCATCCAACTTAAGGGTGAGCTAAAGGATATGTTAATCAAAGTCGGGGAATTTATATTCCCTGTAGACTTTATCGTTATTAATATACAGCCTGTGGCGAACCCACGAAACCAAATCCCGGTGATTCTAGGTCATCATTTTCTTGCGACTTCCAACGCAATAATCAATTGTCGAAACGACTCTATGACCCTATCCATTAGGAAGATATCAATTGAGCTTAACATTTACAAGTTGGGAAGTGAACTCTCCGAACCCTATGTTCAAGTATTTTCTGTCGAAGCGATAGATTCCGACAGCAGCGAATGTGAACAGCTTCACGATACCGATCTTGACTCCGCTAGTACGTTGTTGGTTGACCCTGCTTTTTATTAAACACATACGGACCCTTTTAACGAGTTATCTGGGTCAACATCTAACGCTAAATATGAACCATTTATGGAGTCCGAGTATCATCCTGCTCTTTCCGAAGAAATTATTATTCAGAATATCGATGAAAGCTTTGAAGAAATATTCGCTGAAGAACTCGCATTCTTAGAAAACATGGGCGTTGTGATGAATCAACCCCAACACAAAGAAGTTGAACCGCCACCTCTTCTTCTTATCAAAAACGAGAATGCGAGTAATCCACCATCACTGTTTCATCTCTATAAACCGAGACGTAAACCCGTTCTATTCCACCTCTTATCCCCTCCTTATTTCTTCACGTCGATAGGTGACATGATCTTCTACTAACCAGTGCGTTACATTGATAAAATATTTGAATGGTTGGTGTTGACTTTTGGTCTTTGTAAAGATTTATATTAACCAATAACTTTTACCCCCCTCATAATTTTAAATGGTTAATACTATTTTACTCAAGTTTGGGGGGGGGGAATCTTTTGGCTCTTGAAATAAAATAAATTTTTACAAAATTATGAGCCAAAAATATGTTTGGGGGAGGATTTCACTGTCATTATTTCATGTCCCCGTTACTAACTTTTCCTCTCAAATCTACAGTTCTTTTAAGCTTAACAGATGACATCAGTGAGGACACTGCTGCAAATTGGTTCGGGGGAGGTTTGTGCTTATTTACGAATTATTTTGCATTATACTAAATATAAGCACAAAAATTTTTGGTAATGAAATTTTGAAAGTGAAAAATTTACATATGTAAGATTGGAAAAGTTTACGAAAAGTAAGAAAGTTGGATGTTTTCTTAAACGAAACTAATAATAAGTAGTTATGAGCAGTTGTCCTAAGGGTTAGTAAAATGAAGAAAATTACTAATCTGAGGATAAAAATAAGTCTGAAAAATAGTCCTTATTCTTGAGGCTAAACATTTGAACATTGATACCCTACAATATGCACTTACACACATCTTGAAATTTGGGATAGTAGATAATACTTTGAAATGCTCTTGTCTAAAAGCCTTAGTATGAAAAAAAAAAAGTATAAGTGGTGAAGAAGAAAAAACGAATACTGGTTTTGTAATTACTTAAGGTAGCATAAAAAATATAGCGAGGGTGCTTTATTACCTAGTGCCTTAGACCGACTGGTTTGGGAGCCACTGCTAAGCCTTAGGTGTTACAAGACGAGAATATTATGCTTAAATACACGAGCACATTTTATAATCGGTTGGTTAGTGATTAGTCGAAAATATTGTATTTTTCACACGGCAATTTCCCTATCATTTGCACTCATTTAGAAGTGTACGGTATTCATATTTCACATATTAGCAAATCAGTCGTAAAATATCAGATTGCATGTGTTAGACTCTAAAACCGGCACAATAAAGGAAATTGACCGCATTTCATGGCATCGCATCATCCCTGTATTGTGCAACACTTGTTTTGAGATCTGTGCAGGAAAATCCAGAAGAAAGGCCAAAAATTTATATGGTACCGATCAAACATTACGCCAACCCAATGATTTCAGTTCTGGTAGCAATCTGGAAGGAACAATAAAATTCAACATGTCAGATAAATCCATAAACTTCAGTCCAAAGCAGCACCAGAAGTTTCAAAGCCCAAGCCTCCAACATGGCCGCGGAACCGCAGCCGGAGCCTGCTTGCGCCGCGGTTCCGCGGCCGTCTTGCCACGTCACCTCCTCAAATTCAGTGCATTATTTCTCTCTCAGGGTCAACACTACATCAAGACATGACAAATTCCAGAAGACTCCAGAGACTTCTGCCAGATCAGCAAGCTTTGGAATCAACACTAAACTAGCCTATCATTCTAGAAACTTCTCCTTAAACCCTAGCTTAAACCCTAAGCTAAGCCTAACAAACTCCTTCTAGAAGCCTCAACAAACTTTTGGAGGGAATTGTAATTTCAAACCAAGGCCTAGGGTTTGGGAGATCTATAAATAAGACCCTAGGCTCACTTGTAAACCATCATGGAAAAATCTCTCCATTAGTTCATTTTAGTAGCCAATCTAAATCCATTAACTCTCTTTCTTCCTCTTCTTCCATAAGTCTAGTGAGAGGACTTGTGTGAAACCCTAACCCTAATTCATATCAAAAGCCAAGATCCTGAGTACCCATCAAGCAAGAAGCCTTGCAACCTTTTATGAGCCGAGCCGATCTTCAACAGAGCAAGTGGTCCAAGCCGATCCGCGACTCACGAAGCCGAGCGACGCCAAATCGACAATTTAGTTCTTCCTCTTGTAGTTCTTGAGCGACTGTAATCAAATTATTGATATAAATAAAAGGTAATATTCTTTTATCTTGTTTTCTTTAAATTCTTGCATCATGATATCTTTTCAATTCTTGAATGCTTTCTGTGTGATGATGTTTGAGTAATACTCCGCTCGTCGAGGAGTCGAGACGATCAATAGAATGATGATGTAACATATCTTAAATCGATTCTTGAATCCTACGAGTTTTGTAAACCCTAGCAAGTTCAAGAATCAATAACCCAATTCGTTGCGATGCTTTCTTGATTGATATCGCTCGAGATTGGGGAGCTACGATCGTTTCTTGAAATTGTTAGAGGCTAGAATGTGAATGATATCGATGAAAGAACAAGGGTTCAACGATGAAACCCTAATTACACGAGAAAGTCCTAACTCTCATCGATCATCATCGATCTAGTATCAATCCTTCGAAGGACAAGAACACAAAATCTTTAGATTACATCACGTCTATAGATCCGATCGATTCCTACGAGCCTCATTTAGATTCTTGACATTTGGTTGGAAATATCATCGAAACCCGATTCTAGATTGTTTATCATTTCTTGATTCTTGATTAGATTAGTGACACCTGAATCAATCGATAAAATCTTGAATCATGTTTTCTTTTCTTTTCGATTAACTTTTCAATTCAAACAAATTAAATACATAAACGAATCGCACAATCCCTGTGGACGATCCGCACTCGCTTACGATCTACAACCGACACCGTAATTGATTGCGGTCAAATATAATTCTTTGATTGTGAACTTTATTCAATATTACCGACACATAGAAACTTATTCGCTTTATTCGATTTACACAAACACGAAAATATTACAATTAAATGAAACCATTATCAGGGATCATTTGAGTTGATTCTTTTACACATAATCAGAAATTCTATAACAATCAAATGGCGCCGTTGCCGGGGATCACGCGCTAATTCGTTTCATACTATAGTTTGAATTGAAAGATTTATTCCATTGTTATTTTGAGATCAAAATTCTTGCAAACCCTAAACGATTTGTTGTGGTTCATTGCATGGAGATCTGGAGATTGCTGGAAATTTGAAAAAAATTTTGGGATATACCAGAGAGCAGAGGGAGTCTACAAAAGCTCCCTGGTGAATTTTGGTGGAGTGATCTCACCATTCAACCGCGTTTCCGCGGTGGGAGCACCCTTATTGCGGCGGTTCCGCGGCTACCTGAAGGGATCACTGTACCATTTTTTTCTCTGTAAGCTTCTTACCGTCTCCCCTCTCCTCTTTTTAGCTCCAACTAATAATTTTCTGCAGGATTCTTTGCAAATAATCGCAGCGCCGCAAAAAGCAAAAATTAAATTGTGCGTGATTTTGTTTCTTGGTTGTTTGCATTCTAAATACGGATATTAAGGGGCACGGCCAAATCCAAATTAGGTGGGGATTTCATTACCCTTCCTAGGCCCCGAAAATCGTAAAACTTGCATCCGCATTGACCCACATTAACTAAAACATATCTAGAGATGACTCTAAGGACCGTCGCGCTCAATTAGGACAAGAGAAGGCCGCGGGTAATTCATTGCTTATCCGCGTTTTCTTGTGGTGTCTAAGGCGAGCGTGTCTAAGGCGAGTGGTTTTTAATTAGGCCCACTACTTACGTAGTGGAGTACCTTCCCACTTACCTGGCACTTATCCGGCCACAGGGGGACAAAGAGGCAGTGGAGGATTCTATCCTGCGACTTGTCTTTTGGCAGTTAGGAGCGGTCTAGAGCCGGACCTAAGTGACCACTAGATTCTAGGGTTTGTGTGCTGCATTTGTTGTGTCGCATCATTTTTTCAAAAATCCGTCCCTTTTTTAGAGCAAGCACCGCATTCATTCATTTACCCCTAATTATAAGTCAACGCTGCCACTTGTACTAACCCTTTTTAGTACAAGATAGGCTGGACACGGGATTCTAGTGCTCGTTTAGTCCGCGTACCCTTTATCGACTCCGAAGTCGATATTTCTCCATTTACCTTTCCTTTACCCACTACCACACCCACACCGATGGATCCGAATCCATCAAACTTCTTTAACCCTAATCTGCCGCCGTCCGTTGGTGCGCAGAATCCACCCCGCATCTCTCTCCAGGAGAGGTGCTACCCTATTCGAGGTCCTCTTTCGACCTGCTTATCCACACCACCAGCCAATGGGGATAACTTTGAGATTAAGCCCCAATACATCAACCTTTTACCCAAATTCCACGGACTCGAGACTGAGGACGCTTACGTTTTCATTACCAAATTTGAAAACGTATTCGCAATGATGGGTACGTCACAACTTTCAGTGGATGCGATGCGTCTACGACTTCTTCCATTTACTTTGTGCGATATAGCCGAGAAGTGGCTATATAACACTACCACACACTCTATTACGAATTGGGAAGAATTCGTCGCTGCATTCCTTAAGAAATTTTACCCAATACAAAAGACAGCTCGAATCCGTAGCGAACTGAATCAATTTGCCCAGCTCCCTACTGAACCATTCTCAAAATGCTTTGAACGTTTCAAGGATCTTTTGGTTCAGTGTCCTCATCACGGCATTCCGAGATGGGAGCTTTGCCGAATCATTTATGAGGGCATTAACCCAAACACTAAACAGAGCCTTAAAAACATGTGTCAAGATACTTTTATGACCAAAAATGATGGGGAAGCTTGGAAGTATTTAGAAGAGTTCGCCGAAAAATCATTACAGTAGGAGAGTGGAACCCAACCATTGAATAGGGGTGGCGTACACCAAATAGATGTGTCCATAGGTGTTCGAGCTGAGATGGTAGCAATGCAAAAGAAGCTCGACGCTATGGAACACAAATTTGCAGCAGCCTCCCTAAACCCAGTGTCGCTCCCCAAAACTGTTTGTGGGTGCTGTTCTGATCCGTATCATTTAACGGAAGAATGTCCATTAAACTTTGCGTTTCAAGGTCATGAGCATTCTAATGCCGCATTTCAAAGACCGAGAAACGATCCATATTCTTCCACATACAATTAGGGTTGGAGGAATCACCCTAATTTCGCTTGGAACCAACAACAACAATCTCAAAACACGGTTCCAAACACGAATAATTTTCAAAGGGCTCTTCCTCCACCACAACAGCAACCCCTTCAACTCACTCAACACCCTTATCAGTCACAAAATTTTCAAAATCAGGTCAACAATCCTACACAGTCTAATCCTATGACCTGTTCTGACGAATTCTCTCAATTCACTCAAACCATGAAATCACTTTTATTAAATTTCATAGAGGTTTCGACTGAGGATAGATCTTCCGTCAGTGAGATAAAGAAAAACTCAGCGTCCCAAGCTGAGAGTATCAGATCAATGGAAGCTGAAATCGCACGCCTAAAAGCCGAAATGAGTGCGAGAGAAAAAGGGAAACTTCCCTCTCAACCCATACAGAATCCTGGGCATTACAATGTAAATGCCGTCACAACGTTGAGATCGGGAAGAGTGCTGAACAATCATGTCGGGGAAGGTATTGATGATATTGGAAATCATATCAACACCCCGGCTGAGAACTTTCCACACACGCACACTTCTCCTTCTGATCCTTCTTCTTCTACCACACCACCTTCTCGCGAGCCTATTCTCTATTTCCCATTAGGCTCGACACCTGAATCCAACCCTTATAGTTCTCCACAGACGGTCCCCATACCTCTTTTGGGACCTCGTCTACCCTCTCTTTCTTCTCCTATGATGGACCCAGCGCTTATTGCGAAAGCTCCTTACCCGAATCGGTTAAGGGGTAATAGAACGAGTCCTCATATGGAGAAAATTATGGAAATGTTCAAACAGGTTAACATCAACATCCCTCTCCTAAATGCAATTCAACTAGTCTCCGCATATGCGAAAATGCTTAAGGACTTGTGCACTAGGAAGAGGAAGACTCAAGTGCCGAAGAAGGTCTTTATGGCTAATAATATCAGCACTGCTTTTATTCCCCAGCTACCAAAGAAACGAAAGGACCCAGGATGTCCTACAATATCGATTTCTATTGGGGGTAAAAACATAAATCGTGCTCTTTTAGACCTTGGCGCAAGTGTTAACCTCCTTCTATATTCTGTCTATGAGCAATTAGGGATTGGAGAGCTGAAACCTGCTCACTGCACTCTCCAGATGGCAGACCGATCAATCACCAAACCAAGGGGTGAATTAGAGGATGTGTTGATAAAGGTCGGGGAATTTGTTTTCCCTGTAGACTTAATTGTACTCGACACACAGCCTGTAGCAAACCCCCGGAGCCAAATTCCGGTGATTCTGGGTCGTCCTTTCCTTGCCACTTTCAACGCTGTTATAAACTGTAGAAACGGTTCAATGAACTTATCATTTGGAAACATGACCATTGAACTAAATATCTACAAAGTTGGAAGTCAGCCATCAGAACCCTCTGCTCATATTTTAGATGTGTGCTCTGTCCATGAGATCGCTCCCGATAGTTGTGGAGCTGAGGAACTTTGCTTTACTGATCTCGACGAAATTACCACATCTCTGTTTGATTTCACACAAGATCTTAGTGAGGACACTTTTTCTACACTTGAGTCCTGCACTTCTGACTTTTCTCCACCCGAGTCTGTATCTTTCACAGGCTCTGAGCTTCTTTGTAAATCCAAAAATCACTCGATGATCCCTCCTTCTATCATTTCTCCGCCCGAATTAGATCTCAAAATTCTACCTTCTCACCTTAAATATGCATATCTAGGTGAGAATGAGTCTTTACCGGTTATCATATCCGCTTCTCTTGCATCAGAGCAAGAGAATGCACTTTTATCGGTATTGAGATCTAACAAAGAGGCGTTTGGTTGGAGTATGGCGGACATCAAAGGGATTAGTCCCTTGATAGTTGAACATCATATACATGTGATGGATGATGCCAGACCGACCCGAGAACCACAGAGACGGTTGAATCCCGTCATGAAGGAAGCGGTCATGAAAGAGATCGTCAAATGCTTAGATAATGGTAATATATACCCTATCTCCGATCGCCAATGGGTGAGTCCTATACATGTCGTTCCTAAGAAATCCGGCATCACTTTTATAACCAATGAGGCGAATGAGTTGATTCATACACGTGCCCAAACTGGGTGGCGTGTATGTATTGATTATAGAAAACTCAATGCTGCCACGAGGAAAGACCACTTTCCTCTACCATTCATTGATCAAATGCTGGAACGCTTAGCAGGACGAGAGTATTATTGTTTTATGGACGGATACTCAGGCTACAATCAGGTCCCCATCGCCAAAAAGGATCAAGATAAAACCACTTTTACTTGTCCTTTTGGTACCTTTGCTTACAGTCGCATGCCCTTTGGGTTATGCAATACTCCCGCTACCTTTCAGCGGTGTATGATGGGGATATTCTCTGATATGGTAGAGAATTTTCTGGAGATCTTTATGGACGATTTCTCGATTTTTGGAGACTCTTTTTCCGATTGCCTAGCGAATCTTGACGCTGTTCTTACTCATTGCAAAGAGAAGAACTTGACTTTGAACTGGGAAAAATGCCATTTTATGGTCCAAGAAGGAATTGTACTTGGACATGTCATTTCACAGAAAGGCATTGAGGTTGACAGAGCTAAGATAGATGTCATTCAAAACCTCCCTCATCCCAAAAGCGTCAAAGATATTCGATCTTTCCTTGGCCATGCGGGCTTTTATAGGAGATTCATTAAGGACTTTAGCAAAATTGCTAGACCTTTAACTCTTCTCCTGGCCAAGGATACGACCTTCCATTTTGACTCGGACTGCGAGACAGCTTTCGACTCACTTAAACACTCACTCACTTCAGCTCCCGTTTTATCATCACCAAACTGGGACTACCCCTTTAAGCTGATGTGTGACGCATCTGATTTTGCAGTAGGTGCAGTCTTAGGACAGCACATCGAAAAGATGCCACACGTGATATACTATGCAAGTAAGACCCTGAATGATGCGCTAATCAATTATACAACCACAGAAAAAGAACTCTTAGCGGTTGTATTTGCATTAGAAAAATTCAGGCCTTACTTAATTGGCTCATCTATAGTTGTGTATACTGACCATTCCGCTTTAAAACATCTTCTGGCAAAGAAAGATGCAAAGATCGACTAATACGTTGGATCCTTCTGTTACAAGAATTCGATCTTGTTATCAAAGATAAGAAAGGATGTGAAAACGTAGTAGCTGACCATCTTTCACGCATCTCTTCTTCCCCTGTGACCCTGCCGATCAATGATTCGTTCCCTGATGAACAACTCTTGAGCGTATCCGCTGAACCATGGTTCAGGGATATTGTGAACTATCTTGTCACGGGACTTATACCGAGCGATTGGTCAAAATAGGACAAATACCGTTTTCTATCCCAAGTAAAACACTTTTACTGGGACGAGCTTTATTTGTTAAATATTGTCCTGATCAGATCATTCGCCGGTGTGTCCCGAATGAAGAGTTAAAGAGTGTTCTTTCTTTTTGTCATGATCAGGCCTTTGGGGGTCACTTTGGTCCCAAAAAGACAGCGGAGAAGGTTTTGCAATGTGGATTTTATTGGCCGACCTTATTCAAGGACGCATTTGACTATTGCAAAACCTGTACACAATGTCAGTATACGGGTAGAATCTCCCAGAGGAATGAAATGCCTCAGCAACCCATCTTGGTTGCTGAAATATTTGATGTTTGGGGCATTGATTTTATGGGTCCCTTTCCCAACTCCTTTGGGCATTTATACATTCTGCTGGCGGTTGATTATGTCTCAAAGTGGGTAGAAGCCATTCCATGTCACACTAATGACAGGAAAGTTGTCATTAAGTTCTTGAAAGAGAATATCTTTTCGCGATTTGGACACCCGCGCGCTATCATTAGCGATAATGGGACACATTTCTGCAACAGGTCTTTCGAGACTCTGATGCGAAAATACTCAATCAACCACCGACTTTCTACACCCTATCATCCCCAAACAAGCGGGCAGGCTGAAATATCAAACAGACAAATCAAACTTATCCTGGAGAAGACTGTTACTAAAAGTAGAAAAGACTGGTCGACCAAACTGACGGATGCTCTTTGGGCATTCCGAACTGCATATAAGACCGACCTAGGGATGTCTCCATATAGGATAGTGTTTGGGAAAGCATGTCATTTACCCGTCGAGATAGAGCATAAAGTATTATGGGCTATAAAAGAAATAAATTTTGATCTAAACCTTGCTTGCAAATTTCGGAAGTTGCAAATAAATGAGCTAAGCGAACTCCGCGATGAAGCTTAGGATAACGCTGTAATCACAAAGAATAGGACTAAGGTTTTTCACGATAAAAACATTTTGAGGAAAATATTTTCACCTGGTCAACAAGTCCTTCTTTATGATTCACGATTATACCTTCACGCAGGTAAGCTCCGATCTCGATGGAAGGGACCTTTTGTTGTGCGGTCTGTATACCCGCACGGGGCAGTAGAAGTAGAAAATGTTAAAAACGGCACCTTTTTCAAAGTGAATGGACATAGACTTAAGCCGTATTTTTCCACTGACCCCACGGAGGAGCTCTTGTTCTTACAAGAGCCAGTTTATTTTGATTAAAATTCCTCCGTCTCACCTTCATATCCAGTATATCATTGCATCATCTTTTGAATGAAGGTGATGTAGGGTTCTTAGGCACACTATAGAGGTCTCACAAGGCATCAACCATGCCATTTTACAAAATTATGGTGCCAAGAAACCCTAGTTAACGGATCGTTGCTAGAATTCTAGGCGAAACTACAAACTAGTTAACACTTTAACTAAAGTTGAGATGCTACAACCTTTGTAGATCCGGATTTCCGCCTCCTTAGCTCCACGTGGTCATGCCCTCGCTGTCCATCATGAATCCTCGACTCGATCATCGGCTTCATCGGGAAAACAAGCGGAATAGGTCGTCGGCTTTGTGTCAAAGACGATCTACCTCGAGGCTTCGCAAGTTCAAACTCCGACTTCACAAACTTGTTAAACTTGTGAAGTAAACACCCAAAACAACTTGGCAAGAGGTAGAGGGTGAAGAAATAGGAGGTGGGTTCTCTTTAGAATTGGATTTATCTCACTTTAGCTCAAGTTTCCATTGATGCACCTTGAGCTTTTCTTGAAGAAGAAGATGGAGCTCAAGAAAATATATGATAAGTGTTATGATAAAAATAAATTTAAATCAATACTTATCATATCTAAACCAAGGTTAAGTGTAGAGAATAAACCATGGTCATTTGGAGAGTTAGGGTTAAGCATGAGGACAAGAATGATTGCATAAAGTCAAGGCTTCATGAAGCTTCAACATAAAACAAACTTAGCCACCATTCTTATCATAACTTATTTCTAAATAAATAATCAAATAAATAAATGATAAAGCAAAACCCTAATGACCCAATTAACCATGGTTTAATTCTATGCATTTAACCAAATGATCAAGTATCATCAAACATGATACAAAGATGTGCACTAAAGTATATCACATATACAACATGTACATCAAGTGAGAGTAATCCGTTTAAAGTGAACCAATACTAGTTAATGTAAAGCAATATATCAAATATATAATTATACATTAAATCAACACTTGATTCAATGATCCGGTTATATCGCATACAACCGACTAGTATCTAATGTATCGATTTATCGAATCAATGATTCGATAACTAGGTCATATCGAATATAACCAATCAAAACATATATCACGAGAATGAAATGCGGTATCACATACACGCATTATTCTCGGTCCTGCACATATCTCATATGCGCTCCTATTTCGTTTCGCTTGAGCCAGGAAACCTCTGTGTAGGACTCTAAAGACTCGTCAATACGCCGGTAGCAGATGATGATCATATCAAGCACCCACAAGCCGCAAGCGGTCTGCTAAACGTAACGGCCACCCGGGTATTGAGCGATCAGAAGATCGACGAGCTAGCCCGCTCACACTCCTGCGAATCCGACCAGTAACACTTACCGTACAGTCCGGTCTCTTCGTCTGATATGTCGCATATCAAGTCTAGGGGTGGTAAACGTCAGACCCCAATAACCCGATAAGTCGTGCCGATGTGAGGCTCGTAACGGGTCGAGAAACTACTGGTAACACTTACCAGCAAATCTCTGATCAGCCCTGGCCAGGGACTTCCCTGCTACGGCCAATCGAGCACTGCGCAACATCAACCCCCAATACCGGGAGAGACGAAACCCCTCCTATCGCTCATTGCCTCCATGTGACTCGGGACTGTGCCCAAAGACCACCGTTTTGCACGCCCTCATGGACGTGGTAAGGTGGAGATCAAAGCACAGTGGGAATCACACAAGAATCTATGACGATCTCGGGTCTACAGACTAACCTGTACAAGTGTCACCTGAGAACTGCCATCTGACGTGAGGTATAATACCATCTGGGAGTTCTCGGCGAGTCCGTCCAGTGTACCCAGTCTCCACTGAGCACCCGTATACCATCTCTGATGTCAAACACCAATGGATATGGGATCATCCATCGCCCATCACATGGGTCGAGAAGCGTATACGCTAGTCTACTCTGGTATATCGATGCCCCGTCTCGATACACCCACGACTAGGGACCTTGAAGGATGTACTTATGGACTACCATGTCCCCACTAGTATGATCTGCATCATAGTCCAGGTAGTCAAGTACACATCCTAAGGGCTTTATCAACATGTAACTATAAGACAGTATAAAGAGACTAGTGTACATGTTAAGATAAAGAGCAACCAGATAGCATACTATCATGTCGAGCAAGAAAGTCATCTCTATATATGTCCAAGCATCCAATATAATATACATCATCTGTACAATACTGGCCTCTAGGGCATACATACAACTAACAATCTCCCACTTGCACTAGGGCCAGCTGCTGTAGTATCGCATACCGAGCATCCCGAAGAGTCTCTCAAACTGTATCTGGGGAATGGCCTTCGTGAGTGGATCCGCCGTGTTGTTCTTCGTGTCAACTCTCCTGATCTCGATCTCCCGGCGATCAACTATCTCCCGGATCAGGTGATACCGCCTCAGAATATGCCTGGATCGCTGATGGGACCTGGGTTCCTTGGCCAAAGCCACCGCTCCATTGTTATCGCAATACAAAGGTATTGGACGCTCAATGGATGGAACCACTCCAAGTTCAGTAATGAACTTCTTGACCCAGACAGCTTCTTTAGCAGCATCGTTGGCAGCGATGTATTCATCCTCCATCGTCGAGTCTGCCACGGTTTCCTGCTTGGAACTCTTCCAGCTAACCGCCCCTCCGTAAAGGGTAAAGACAAAGCCCGACTGCGACTTAGAGTCGTCCTTATCACTCTGGAAGCTCGAATCGGTAAAGGACTCCACTTGGAGCTCTCCGTTACCATACACCAAGAACATATCTCTAGTCCTTCGCAAGTACTTGAGAATGCTCTTCACAGCTTTCCAGTGATTCTCTCCAGGATCAGCTTGATACCTGCTCACTACACTTAGTGAGTATGCTACATCGGGTCTGGTACATAGCATCGCATACATGATAGAGCCTACTGCCGAAGCATAGGGTATCCCTTGCATGCGAGCTCTCTCCAAATCAGTCTTGGGAGACATCTCTTTGGAGAGAGTGACTCCAGAGATCGTGGGCAAGTTCCCACGCTTGGACTCTTCCATACTAAACCTCTTTAGTATGGTGTCAATGTACCTGCATTGGGACAATCCCAAAATCCGTTTGGATCTATCTCTATAGATCCTAATTCCCAATATGCAGGAGGCATCACCAAGATCTTTCATTGAGAATCTTTGTAATAAGAAGAGCTTGACCGCTTGCAGCATAGGAACATCATTTCCTATCAAGAGTATGTCGTCCACGTACAATACGAGGAAGACAACCTTACTCTCTGCTACCTTCTTGTAGATACAAGGTTCATCTGGATTTTTGACGAAATCAAACTCTTTGATAACGACATCAAAGCAGATGTTCCAACTCCGCGATGCTTGCTTTAATCCATAAATGGATTTAAGCAGCTTGCACACCTTCCCGCTGCTCCCACTGTCTACGAAGCCCTCTGGCTGAGTCATGTACACGCACTCTTCTAAATCACCATTTAGAAAGGCGGTCTTAACATCCATTTGCCAGATTTCGTAGTCATGAAAGGCAGCAATGGCAAGCATGATTCGGATGGATTTAAGCATAGCCACTGGAGAAAAGGTTACGTCATAGTCCACACCTGGTCTTTGACGAAAACCCTTTGCTACAAGTCTAGTTTTGAAAGTCTCCACTTTCCCATCTACACCAAGTTTCTTTTTGAAGATCCACTTGCTCCCAATGGGTTTTACCCCTTCAGGAGCAACTTCCAAAGTCCATACTTTGTTGGTGTACATGGATTCCATCTCGAACCGCATAGCATCCAGCCATTTCACTGAGTCCCTACTCGTGATGGCCTGCTCGAAGCTAGTTGGGTCATCATCCTCCATGATGCAATCCTCGCTCCCACCGTCCATGAGAAAACCATAGTATCTCTCAGGTTGGCGAGGAACCCTACTAGATCGGCGGAGTGGCTGGGGTTCATCGGGAACTACGGAATCCTCTGGTTCCACCAGATCTTCTGTTGTAGCTTCTGCAGCTGGAACCTCTTCCAGTTCTACCTCATGACCACCAATCTCTTTTTCAAGAAATTCCTTTTCTAAAAAGGTGGCATGCCGAGAAACAAACACTCTTTGTTCCTCAGGGTGGTAGAAGATATACCCTCGCGAATGTTTGGGATATCCAATAAACTTACACAGAATAGACCTTGCCGCGAGTTTGTCCGGATTTTGCGTTTTTACATAGGCCGGACAACCCCATATCTTAACATAATTAAGACATGGTCTCTTTCCTTTCCATATCTCATATGGAGTGGTCGGCACGGTTTTGGTGAGAACCATATTCAATAGGTCTGCAGCTGTTTCCAGTGCATATCCCCAGAAGGAAATAGGTAACTCAGCTGTGCTCATCATAGAGCGCACCATATCTAATAGGGTGCGGTTCCTCCGTTCTGATACACCATTGTGCTGTGGTGTATATGGAGGAGTCAGCTGAGAGAGAATCCCATTCTCTTTTAGGAAGTCCAGGAATTCATTGCTTAAGTATTCTCCTCCTCGATCAGACCGAAGGATTTTAATACTTTTTCCGGTTTGGTTCTCAACTTCTTGTTTATATTCCCTAAATTTCTCAAAAGCTTCTGATTTGTGTTTCATCAGGAACACATACCCGAACCTAGAGAGATCGTCAGTGAATGTAATGAAGTATGAAGAACCATCCCTGGCATGTGTAGACATGGGACCGCATACATCACTATGTATCAGTCCCAAGAGTTCGGTAACTCTTTCTCCGTGTCCCGTAAACGGAGTCTTGGTCATCTTGCCTTTGAGACATGACTGGCAAGTGTCATAAGATGAAAATTCGAAAGGTTTCAAATATCCATCTTTATGCAACTTAGCCAGTCGTGTCGCATTGATGTGACCTAGTCTACAATGCCACAAGAAAGAATCGTTCAGTTCTGAACTCTTCCTCTTGTGTGTGTTTGTTATACTCAGAACTGTTGATTGGTTTAGAACATAAATGCCATTGCACAACGTACCTGATCCAACCAACTTTTGGTTATGGAAAATGTTCATAACATTGTCCTGTAATACAAAATTATATCTCTCTTTACTCAATAAAGAAACAGATATAATGTTGCATATCAGGTTCGGCATGTAATAGCATTCGTTCAGAACCAATGTATTACCAGTTGGTAATGTAAGGTGATATTCCCCGACAGTCTTAGCTGCAACAATTGCACCATTTCCAACTCTAATGTCTTTATCACCTTCTCCAAGTTCTCTACCTTTCTTAAGCCCATGTAACTGATTACATATATGGGATCCTGACCCGGTATCCAATACCCAGGACGTAGAGCAAATGGAGAAACAGTTCTCAGTAACGAACACACCCGAAGAAAATGCATCAGCATGTACTTTCTTCATTCGGGTGGCATGGGAATCCTGGTATTCCCCTATATCCTGTTCATTTCTATAACTCTTATAAGAATGAACGGAACCAACGTTCCCCAGCACAGTATAACATGCGGGTTCGGTCAATACATCCATATTATTATCTTTATTAAGGCATGAAATGGTCGCTACCTGGAGAGAGAGAGAAGAAAACACTTTAGCGTATGCTCGTGCAAGATCAGATTGGTTATTATCTTATCTAATCAGGATGGCTCCCACTGCTTTTTATCAAATCTTCCTCCAAACCCTAAAAGGAAAGACTAGCCGGGATTAATTACACACTACAAGTTCGCCAATCTTTCAGCCAGGCCAGTGTCGGTACTTTGAGGGAGGTCCCCCGTGCTTTTGCACGAACCTAATTACTGTAAACCTCGTTTTCCCAGAGGCGTAACCTCGTTAACACCTTTCTAGACACCTACTTGATCGGCTAATTGTAATGTGTAAAACTCTCCCAGGAGTAACTCTTACTCACAGTGGGTATCGGGATCCAACTATCTCATAGAAGGTATGCAATCTCATTGCAAATTTCAACACTTGAAATTCCCGATAATCTTTTGCCCCTAGCGTCCTATGACCTTGACGCAGGCCAACAAACCATAGTGCGCTAGTCAAGTTCAACCCGTCATTTCCTGATTGAATTAAACCCACCCGTACGACCCTTGACGCAGGCCAACAAAGTCGCACGACTACCCTAATCCAATCTGCATCATATGCATAAGCAGATAAATACTAGTTAGCTACCGCACACTACGCCTTGATGCAGGCCAACAAACGTAGCACGAATACTAACTACTACTCATCTGAAATGACGGAGGGCTACGCCAGGTTTTTCTGAAAACCTATTGCGTAATGAACTTGATATCGTTGTAGAATCAAATGAAGTTTTGAAATGGAGTGATTTTGAGGCTTTTCTAGTTTTGCTAAAGGGGTCACTCCCGGTGAAGGGATCGTCGGCCCTTTCCTCGTCGAATGAGGTGCGGGATATATCATATATATCACTGTGCAAAGCAGAAACTATAAAAGTAATCAAAAACAAACCGAGTGTGTAGCATCTGCCAGTTATTGCTAAAGGAGTCACTCCCGGTGAAGGGATCTCGGTCCTTTCCTCATCGAATAAGGTGCGGGGTATATCATATATACCGCTATGCAAAGCAAGAACTGTAGCTACCTGTTTTATTTAAAATCTGATTCTACAACATCTTAGGTTTCTTTTCTTTCATTAATCACATTAATGAAGTCCCATCATTTAAAATACCTAAACATCACAGATAGATATGACGTACACTTATGCCATCCGCATTCGCCTCGATGTCCCCTCGTGCACCGTTAGGTTAGGTAACTAACGACAGAGCAGGGCAGGGCTAGCGCGGGTGTAAAACATAAGTAACGTCTATATAATATATCATATATACAATATCCATCACAGAACATCACATGATCACATCACAGATATCGCAGCAGAAGAATCATATGAAATATTGGATATACTAGGACGTCCGTGTTTTCAATACGAGCCAGTATAAAACACGGATTCCACGGTCGTGATGAATAGCCAATCCCACACCCCTAGACCCCTACGAGAGCGGCAAGCAACCCTGCCAATTCTAGGGTTAGGAGACCCGGACTCGACTCCTCGAGTTGGTCTCCCACTGGACCCCAGAACCCGGTTACTTGTGCTCCCCTCCTTGGGTCTATCCTAATGCGGAAAAGTAAATAATATACAAAGGGTGACAGCTTCCGCTACCTGGAAGTGCCCCAAATAAAAGAATATTACATACAGGTTTTTACATGAATGAAAATGAAAAACACTCATCTCACATAAAAACCCCCGGCTATTCGAACACGGCGATCCAATATAACATATCCAGCAACACATAACATCACATGTCATCAACGTAAGTAAGTATGCATACCCCAATTGTCGTTGATGTATAGCAACGAAACCGGCGATATGAACATACTACACTTACGGTCACAGAAAAGAAAGTGTAAAACTACAACAGTTGGAATCCGCAACTACTTTAGACATCGCATGCCTAACAGATATAAATCCCGCATTTTAGTCCCATCATCGAAAACTCTTTTCGATATCTTGTGAAACTAAACCGCTAGATTTATAACATTCTACCAGTTATCTCATAACTATTTGTGAATTCCAATTATTGTATCCATTTCCGGATAAATAGAATATATCAAACTTTCCGATCGAACATTCGAACACCCAAGTTTTCCCGACACCGATCAACACATGAAATAGGTTCAAAGACATTCACTTCATGCCTCAGTACCAACGGTCCAGCCGTAGAAGGGTCAAGCCAACGCCTCACATGTGGCACGCCGTACTGCCCCAAACCCGAAGGTTCAAAGGGCAGTTCAAGACGGTCACATAATCGAGTTAAGGTTTGTTGTCTTCTAGAGGGACCATCGCGTTACTTGCACTACTTCGAACGTCTTTTAACCACAGAAAAATCCAACACTTGGAATTTTTCCGGCACGGGAAAAGTTGGGTATTTGTATCCGGTCAAACTTTTTAACATATTCTACAGTTATCTGGAAAAACACTTAGACAAAGTTTGATATTCCGATCGAATCGTCGATTCCCAATATAACCCCAGAGCACTCAACCTTTAAATCAATTTAAAAATACCCAGAAAACTCACCAGAATTTATCAGGTATTACTGTGCAGTGAAACATGGATGACGTCACTATATGACCGCGGAACAGCGGCAGAAGCCACGCTTCTGCCGCGTTTCCGCGGCTCATGGAACTGTTCATGGGAAACGTTTTACACAGTAATTCTTAGAATTCTTTGGTGAATTTTTTAAGCATTTTTAATATCAAAAATTCCCAGATTTCAGAAAATGTCCAGAGAGCTCTTGGGTATCGGGGTTTCGGGTTCGTTCGGACTTCAAATTCCGTCTAGACTTCGCCTAAGGCTCTAGCTAGGCTCTGATACCACTGTAGGGTTCCTAGGCACACTATAGAGGTCTCACAAGGCATCAACCATGCCATTTTACAAAATTATGGTGCCAAGAAACCCTAGTTAACGGATCGTTGCTAGAATTCTAGGCGAAACTACAAACTAGTTAACACTTTAACTAAAGTTGAGATGCTACAACCTTTGTAGATCCGGATTTCCGCCTCCTTAGCTCCACGTGGTCATGCCCTCGCTGTCCATCATGAATCCTCGACTCGATCATCGGCTTCATCGGGAAAACAAGCGGAATAGGTCGTCGGCTTTGTGTCAAAGACGATCTACCTCGAGGCTTCGCAAGTTCAAACTCCGACTTCACAAACTTGTTAAACTTGTGAAGTAAACACCCAAAACAACTTGGCAAGAGGTAGAGGGTGAAGAAATAGGAGGTGGGTTCTCTTTAGAATTGGATTTATCTCACTTTAGCTCAAGTTGCCATTGATGCACCTTGAGCTTTTCTTGAAGAAGAAGATGGAGCTCAAGAAAATATATGATAAGTGTTATGATAAAAATAAATTTAAATCAATACTTATCATATCTAAACCAAGGTTAAGTGTAGAGAATAAACCATGGTCATTTGGAGAGTTAGGGTTAAGCATGAGGACAAGAATGGTTGCATAAAGTCAAGGCTTCATGAAGCTTCAACATAAAACAAACTTAGCCACCATTCTTATCATAACTCATTTCTAAATAAATAATCAAATAAATAAATGATAAAGCAAAACCCTAATGACCCAATTAACCATGGTTTAATTCTATGCATTTAACCAAATGATCAAGTATCATCAAACATGATACAAAGATGTGCACTAAAGTATATCACATATACAACATGTACATCAAGTGAGAGTAATCCGTTTAAAGTGAACCAATACTTGTTAATGTAAAGCAATATATCAAATATATAATTATACATTAAATCAACACTTGATTCAATGATCCGGTTATATCGCATACAACCGACTAGTATCTAATGTATCGATTTATCGAATCAATGATTCGATAACTAGGTCATATCGAATATAACCAATCGAAACATATATCGCGAGAATGAAATGCGGTATCACATACAAGCATTATTCTCGGTCCTGCACATATCTCATATGCGCTCCTATTTCGTTTCGCTTGAGCCAGGAAACCTCTGTGTAGGACTCTAAAGACTCGTCAATACGCCGGTAGCAGATGATGATCATATCAAGCACCCACAAGCCGCAAGCGGTCTGCTAAACGTAACGGCCACCCGGGTATTGAGCGATCAGAAGATCGACGAGCTAGCCCTCTCACACTCCTGCGAATCCGACCAGTAACACTTACCGTACAGTCCGGTCTCTTCGTATGATATGTCGCATATCAAGTCTAGGGGTGGTAAACGTCAGACCCCAATAACCCGATAAGTCGTGCCGATGTGAGGCTCGTAACGGGTCGAGAAACTACTGGTAACACTTACCAGCAAATCTCTGATCAGCCCTGGCCAGGGACTTCCCTGCTACGGCCAATCGAGCACTGCGCAACATCAACCCCCAATACCGGGAGAGACGAAACCCCTCCTATCGCTCATTGCCTCCATGTGACTCGGGACTGTGCCCAAAGACCACCGTTTTGCACGCCCTCATGGACGTGGTAAGGTGGAGATCAAAGCACAGTGGGAATCACACAAGACTCTATGACGATCTCGGGTCTACAGACTAACCTGTACAAGTGTCACCTGAGAACTGCCATCTGACGTGAGGTATAATACCATCTGGGAGTTCTCGGCGAGTCCGTCCAGTGTACCCAGTCTCCACTGAGCACCCGTATACCATCTCTGATGTCAAACACCAATGGATATGGGATCATCCATCGCCCATCACATGGGTCGAGAAGCGTATACGCTAGTCTACTCTGGTATATCGATGCCCCGTCTCGATACACCCACGACTAGGGACCTTGAAGGATGTACTTATGGACTACCATGTCCCCACTAGTATGATCTGCATCATAGTCCAGGTAGTCAAGTACACATCCTAAGGGCTTTATCAACATGTAACTATAAGACAGTATAAAGAGACTAGTGTACATGTTAAGATAAAGAGCAACCAGATAGCATACTATCATGTCGAGCAAGAAAGTCATCTCTATATATGTCCAAGCATCCAATATAATATACATCATCTGTACAATACTGGCCTCTAGGGCATACATACAACTAACAGGTGAGTGAAAAGAATAAGTTTGGGGGAAGTTCTTCACTTATATATTTTGCCCCCACTAATAATTCCTCCCAGACTTACAGTTTTTGTAGGTATAGCGATTGGCAACAGTGAGGACACTGTTGAGAACAAGTTTGGGGGAGGTTTGTGCTTATTTTCGCATCATTTGCATATCATTTGCATAAGCACAAAACATTTCTTTAAAAATCTATAAAAATTGAAAAAATTTCAAAACCGATAAAAATTTTAAAACTTTTCAAGTATAAAAATAATTTTAATATTTACACTTTTTTGTACATAAATAAGATAATGAAAGTTTAGATAGTGAAAAATTACATCCATGAGATTAGAAAAATTTAAGAAAACTAAGAAAATTAGAAGTTTTCTTATACGAACTAGTAATAAGTAGTTATGAGCCGTTGTCCCAAGGGTTAGTAAGATGAAGGACGTCACTAATCTGAGGATAAAAATAAGTCTGAAAAATAGTTTCTATTCTGGAAGCCAAACATTTTGAACGTTGCTACTCTGCTATTCGCACTGACACACGTCTTAAAGCCTGGGATAGTAGATGATACCTTGAAATGCTCTTGTCTTAAAGCCGATGTATGAAGGAAATAAAAAGAAAAAAAAAGTGAATAAAGAAAATATAACGTGGTGAGAAAAATGGACACTGGTTTTGTTATCACCAAGGGCAATAAAAAAATATATAGAGAGGGTGCTTCTTCACCTAGTGCCCTAATGCCAACTGGTCTGGGAGTCACTGCTATGCCTAAGGTGGTGCAAGACGAGGAAATACACCAAGTAAGCAAGCACAGGAGTAATCGGTCGGTTAGTACCTCAAGAAGTATTAACGGTCGCATGAAAGTGTGTGAGCAATCTCATCTAAATATTCATTAATTAAAAAGTACTGAGGCTGATGGGCAAGAGTATGATAGCTTGAATTGAATTCTCCGGGTGTAGGGATGTCTTTACACACACGCAGGGTGATATGATCGATGTTTGGAAGAAAGATAGGAATGAAAAATAAGACGATGTTTTATTGAGGGAGGACGTGATTTCTGACATCTTTTCATGACCATTAAGATAGGGCTCATGACAACCGAAAAGCTAGCTTAGTTGGAAACCCTAATTTTCAAAGTCTTTCTTTTACAATTCTTTTCTTTAAATGTAATATTCATGATCTTCCTTTTATTATTGGATTTTGTGGGTGCAATCCGCTGAAAACCCTCAGGAGACAACACTCCTCCTACTAGGGACACCTAGAGGTTTAAAGGCTTGTTGCACATGCTCAGTGCAATCGTGTTGCCTACGAAAGTGTGCTAGCGAGTTTTTCTCTTTCTTTATTTTCTCCTTCTCTTTTTAATAAAACAGTTCGCTCGAGACGATCGAAATTAAGTTTGGGGGAATTTGATTAGTCGAAAATATTGTATTTTTCACACGGCAATTTCCCTATCATTTGCACTCATTTAGAAGTGTACGGTATTCATATTTCACATATTAGCAAATCAGTCGTAAAATATCAGATTGCATGTGTTAGACTCTAAAACCGGCACTATAAAGGAAATTGACCGCATTTCATGGCATCGCATCATCCCTGTATTGCGCAACACTTGTTTTGAGATCTGTGCAGGAAAATCCAGAAGAAAGGCCAAAAATTTATATGGTACCGATCAAACATTACGCCAACCCAATGATTTCAGTTCTGGTAGCAATATAGAAGAAACAATAAAATTCAACATGTCAGATAAATCCATAAACTTCAGTCCAAAGCAGCACCAGAAGTTTCAAAGCCCAAGCCTCCAACATGGCCGCGGAACCTCGGCCGGAGCCTGCTTTCGCCGCGGTTCTGCGGCCGTCTTGCCACGCCACCTCCTCAAATTCAGTGCATTATTTCTCTCTCAGGGTCAACACTACATCAAGACATGACAAATTCCAAAAGACTCCAGAGACTTCTGCCAGATCAGCAAGCTTTGGAATCAACACTAAACTAGCCTATCATTCTAGAAACTT
The DNA here is from genome assembly GCA_030015575.1 of Agapanthus africanus. NCBI lineage: Eukaryota > Viridiplantae > Streptophyta > Magnoliopsida > Asparagales > Amaryllidaceae > Agapanthus > Agapanthus africanus. Next base: position 704,400,620 of record CM057341.1, read on the forward strand.
CTCCTTAAACCCTAGCTTAAACCCTAAGCTAAGCCTAACAAACTCCTTCTAGAAGTCTCAACAAACTTTTGAAGGGAATTGTAATTTCAAACCAAGGCCTAGGGTTTGGGAGATCTATAAATAAGACCCTAGGCTCACTTGTAAACCATCATGGAAAAATCCCTCCATTAGTTCATTTTAGTAGCCAATCTAAATCCATTCACTCTCTTTCTTCCTCTTCTTCCACAAGTCTAGTGAGAGGACTTGTGTGAAACCCTAACCCTAATTCCAATCAAAAGCCAAGATCCCGAGTACCCATCAAGCAAGAAGCCTTGCAACCTTTTATGAGCCGAACCGATCTTCAACAGAGCAAGTGGTCCAAGCCGATCCGCGACTCACGAAGCCGAGCGACGCCAAATCGACAATTTAGTTCTTCCTCTTGTAGTTCTTGAGCGACTGTAATCAAATTGTTGATATAAATAAAAGGTGATATTCTTTTATCTTGTTTTCTTTTAATTCTTGCATCATGATATCTTTGAATGCTTTCTGTGTGATGATGTTTGAGTAATACTCCGCTCGTCGAGGAGTCGAGACGATCAATAGAATGATGATGTAACATATCTTAAATCGATTCTTGAATCCTACGAGTTTTGTAAACCCTAGCAAGTTCAAGAATCAACAACCCAATTCATTGCGATGCTTTCTTGATTGATATCGCTCAAGATTGGGGAGCTACGATCGTTTCTTGAAATTGTTAGAGGCTAGAATGTGAATGATATCGATGAAAGAACAAGGGTTCAACGATGAAACCCTAGTTTCACGAGAAAGCCCTAACTCTCATCGATCATCATCGATCTAGTATCAATCCTTCGAAGCACAAGAACACAAAATCTTGAGATTACATCACGTCTATAGATCCGATCGATTCCTACGAGCCTCATTTAGATTCTTGACATTTGGTTGGAAATATCATCGAAACCCGATTCTTGATTGTTTATCATTTCTTGATTCTTGATTAGATTAGTGACACCTGAATCAATCGATAAAATCTTGAATCATGTTTTCTTTTCTTTTGGATTAACTTTTCAATTCAAACAAATTAAATACAGAAACGAATCGCACAATCCCTATGGACGATCCGCACTCGCTTACAATCTACAACCGACACCGTAATTGATTGCGGTCAAATATAATTCTTTGATTGTGAACTTTATTCAATATTACCGACACATAGAAACTTATTCGCTTTATTCGATTTACACAAACAAGAAAATATTACAATCAAATGAAACCATTATCAGGGATCATTTGAGTTGATTCTTTTACACACAATCGAAAATTCTATAACAATCAGTTAGTACCTCAAAAAGTATTAACGGTCGCATGAAGAATGTGTGAGCAATTCCATCTAAAAAATTCACCGGCTATAAAGTACTTTGGAAGATGGACAAGAGTATGATAGCTTGAATTGAATTCTCTAAGTGTTTGGAAGAAAGATAGGGAGGAAGAATAAAGACGATGTTTTATTGAGGGATGATGTGATTTCTAACATCTTTTCCCAACGTGGGATGTCTTTTACACACACGTAGGGGTATATGATCGATATTTGGAAGAAAGATAGGGAGGAAGAATAAAGACGGTGTTTTATTGAGGGATGATGTGATTTCTAATATCTTTTCATGACCATTAAGATAGGGCTCATAGCAACTGAAAAGCTAGTTTAGTTGGAAACTCTTATTTTCAAGTTCTTTCTTTTATAGTTCTTATCTTTGTACGTAACTTTCATTTTCTTTCTTTTATATAGGACTTTGTGGGTGTAATCCGCTGAAAACCCTCAGGAGACAACACTCCTCCTACTTGGGACACCTAGAGGTTTAACGGCCTGTTACACGTGCTCAGTGCAATCGTGTTGCCTACGAAAGTGTGCTATTTAGGTTTTTCTTTTTCTTTTTGTCCCTCTCTTGAATAAATAGTTTGCTCGGAACGATCAAAGTTAAGTTTGAGGGTATTTGTTCAGTCGAAAATATCGCGTATTTGATATAACATTTTCCTTACTTTTCTTAAATATCTAAAGTTGTTTATTATAAATATAGAACATATTTGGGTTTATCTGCAAAATACTATTTGTCATATGTTTTTATATTATAATTAACATTATAAAGGAAAATCTATACATATAATATTTATATAATATTTTTATTATGTATATCATATCAAATATTCTAATCAAGATTCTTTAAAAGATATAACATCATACATATGGTTAGAATAATATCTCTATAACAAATATTACTAACATTATTCATGGATATATTGTGCAAGATTTAGCTCAGGTCAGGAGATCGGGATATCGAGATGTCGGGAATCAAAAATATACCGATGAAGTTAAATTAAAATTGAAGAATCAATACTAGTAGAGACTCAGAGAAGATATGAAGATTCCAGATATCTAGAAGATCTCTACGTGTCAATGTGAAGCCATCGAAGAAATCAAAAACCCTAAGACCACAAACACGCGGCACTTCCACAGCTAAAAGGCCATGTGTGCGGCGGATCCACGGCCATCTGGTGGCCGTTAGATCTGAGATTTTCTGGGGGTGATCGTGATTGCATTTCTTAACTTCTGAGATCTTGGGTTTATGGCTTTGGGACTATATAAAGGATCGAGGGCTAAACTTAGAAATGATCAACTTTTACACGAAGCAAATCATAGTTAAAGAACAAGTGATCCACGACAGGTCCACGATTCGACGTGATAAGGCGACATGAGATTCGACGGAACATCTACTTCCTACGAGAAAGAGATCGAGAGCAATTTCTTCTTCCTCTTGTAATCCAAACTCGAAGAATTGTACTTGTGAAGTTGATTAATAAAGGTAGATCATTAGTTTAATTAGTTTAGTTTTTAATTTCTGCTTTATGATCTATATCCGTTCTTCTTCTATCTCCATCATGCGTGAGTAATTCTCCGCTTGATAAGGTTAGTAGGATTAGGGTAGAACAATAGATGAGAAAATATTTTAACTCCTTTTAAGTCTTATGAAGTTGATAAACTGTAGCAAAAGAATCGTTAACATCCTTATCGGGCACGCTACCAATTTATTGCTAGTCTTGACCGCGATTTGAGTCAGATTAATAATTGTTTTGTTAAGGGCTAGACATGAATAGAGATCAATGAAGGTACAAGGGACAATAGTGGGGAAACCCTAGATTCTTCCAAGAACCCTAATCCTCATTCATCACTATCTATCTAGTTTTAAATCTATCAAAAGATAAAGGAGTCATCTTTATTAGTCATACATGACTACTAAATCCTAACGAACCCTACAAGCCTTCTTCTTATATATATTCTATATCCGTGTTTATCATAGATCTAGAATTTATTCTCCATATTGTTTTATTCAAATCAACTCGTCTAAAGCAAGACTAAAAGTTCCACGTATCTCTGAGGATGACCCGTACTCATCTCGGCTAGCTACACGCGACACCGTTATTGATTGCGGTTACTACAAACACACTTTCATAGAATCAATCATTACTTATAAGTGGAAATCGGGGCTCAACTACCATTGTGATAACTTTACGGAAGCTGACCAAAATTACCACACTCCAGAAGGTATGTGCAAACATGGCACGTTTCCCTTATATTTGAAGCTCCTGATATGGTTTTTGCCCTTAAGACCCTAGTGACCTTAACTGAGTCAACAAATCAAAGGGTCTTAATTAAGTTCAACCCGTCATTATCTTGATTACATTAAACCCACCCATATGGGCCCTTGATTGAGTCAATAAAGCCATACAACTGTCCTAACCAATCGCAACACATGCAACAAATAAGCACCACTTAGCTACCACACACTACGCCTTGACTGAGTCAACAAACGTAGCACAAACACTAAGCACTACTTGTAGAAAATGACGAAAGGCTACGGTTGGTTTTTGGCGAAAAACCTTTAACGTAATGAACTTGATATCATTAAAGGAACTCGAGTGGTTTTGAAATGGAGTGGTTTAGGCTCCGCTTTTTAAAACTAGTAACATAAACTTTTGCTTAAGTGCGCAATCCCCATGAAGGGATCAAGGCTCTTTTCTGATAGAATGAGGTGCGGGATATTCCTAACCGAATACTTCTATACAAAGCAAAAGAATATGACTATAGTTTTGAAGAAAACCAAGTAGTTTTAAAAATCAGTTCTGACAACATTAAATAAGTTTGTTTTCCTTTCATTAAAATTATAACGCAGTCCAAACATTATAAGTTTTTAATCCACATCAGAAACAACCAAAATAGCATGCTTTTATATGCCATCCACATTAGCCATAGGGTCCCGGGTCTTTACCGTAAGGTTACTTAACTTACGGCTGGGCGAGGACAAGACTAGCGCGGATGCAAAACATATAGAAATATCTACTAAATATATATAATGTATATCATCGTAGACAAGTAATAAATATCAAAGGCAGATAATAATCAATATGAAATAGTGGATAAACTAGGAGCCCCTCGTTTCATCTGAGCCACAAATGATACGCAACCTTCCCTGGTCTTGTAGATAGCATGTACATCATCGATCCTAGATCCTTACGAGTGCGGCAAGCCACCTTCCAATTCTAGAAACTGGGTAACAAATCCTTAATAATATGAGTCGGTCACTCGTCGCTTTCTAGAATCCGGTAAATTAGGCACTCCTCCATAGGTCGATCCTATAACCCTTACAAGTGCGGCGAACAACCTGTCAATTCTGGAGCGAGGTAGCAAAGTCTCAACTCCATGAAATGGCCACCTGCTACACTCTAGAACCCGGCTACTCAAGCACTTCTCCTGGGTTAATCCTAGTACAGAAAAGAAATATATATACAAGGGTGACAACGACCGCATCCTGGTCGAGCCCCAATAAAAGAATATACATAATAAGAAAACGGTGGCAACAAGTTGGAGCTCGTCCCGAACAAATGAATACAACATTATAAAACAAAACTGTACAGGCAAAATGAACTAGGATCTATCCATCAAGACAATCTGGCTAAACCATCACACACACACACACACGCACACACACACACACACACACACACACACATATATATCACAGAACAAGTAACAAAGGCAAGTGTGCAACCCCATCTAATCTAACATATAGCAATTAGAAAATATTCAACAACACATATACCAAGTTGCAAACATAAACGATATTAAAATTTTGACCGAAAACAGTCCTGAATTGCACGTATGCACAAACGGTACAAAATAAAATCTGGGGAAAAAGAGGTATACCAAAAATACAATTTCTACAATTCCAAGCAACCGACAAAACCAGGGACCAAATATCAATTTTTGGGAAGGGGAAATCGGCCAAATCTTGGCCATTTGGTCTCGGGTTTTGTGCCAAGTTTTCTTTCTTAAATTTAGTCTACTGATATATACAAAAAAAATTTCAGGTTCCGTTTTGAAATGGACAGAAACTTGGAATTCAAAACTAAATATAGATAAATTTTTGGTCTCGAAACTAAAACATCGTCTAATCTAGTTCTAGTGTTTGGTTTTGCTCTGAAACCTTTGAAAGTTTCTAGTGCCCTAGCCGCAGCAGCCGTGGCCGATGCGGAACCGAAAAATGAAAATTTACAAGAGAGCACTAGAAACAAATCCCTAGCATGCAAGGTTTAGGGATTACAACCACTAAACTAGACTGGAATACAAGCATGCAAGGTTTAGGGATTACAACCTTCGATGCGTTCCTACCCAATCATGGAAAACCCCTCCAAGTTCCTCGTATGCCGTCGGTAATAACCTTAAGAGGCGACCGCCCTTGCCGAAGATGATCCGCCCGAGAGAACCGATCCAAGCTCCAGCTTCACCTAGTGAAGTAGCCGATGCTCCAAGATTGTTAGGAATGGAGAGTGGGGATGTAGGAATTTTCCACTATCATTTTCTCTCAAATCCAAAGCTCAAGATAGCAAGTGACGAAGAAGAAGGAAGTGAAGAGGCTATCCATGCCCAAAATGAACTAAGTGTTGTGAATAGGAAAATAAGAGAATAGAATGGCAATAAATTTTCACAACCATGTAGAAATATCACACCATTTTCCAATAACAAATAAAACTCATTCCTCTCTACATGTTCTCAACCATGCTCAATGCCATCTCACCCTCCGCCTCATTTCCAAATGATTCTCTAAAATGAAAAGCATAAAATGAGGTATCCTCTTTCTAGAACATATTCCGTATAAATACGGAACACAACCCGGTATACGTATCGAAATACATACGCGTATTCGTATAAAAAAAGAATAACCAAGAGAGAGAAAATGAATAGTGAAAAATAATACTAAAATGTATATATATTAAATATATATATTATTAAATCAAAACCTGGTTTAATAATCCGGCTTAATCCTAAGCCGCTAGTATTATCAACCGTCCGATTAAAATCCATGTAGCCTGTACACATATTTAATCAGACCCATGTATGTATCAACATACGTCATTTACATCATATCGTCTGAACCGAGAAAACCCTCTGTGTGGGACTCTAAAGATTCGACAATACATTGGTAGTGCTTACTGGATAAATCCATAAGTATAAGCACGTCAGCGGCACTAGCTGTACGCAACGGCTACCCAAGTATATGCCGAAAGGGAGGTCGATAATCAAGTAGGTCCCTACCCTATTGAGCCTGAATGTGACAATCTCCGTACAGTCCGGTCTCTTTGTCTAAGAGTATCACATACCGGGCTGGGGTGGATAACGTCAGAATCCTAATAACCCGATAAGTCGTGCCGGAGACAAGCTCATCACCAACCGAGAAACTACTGAAATCCTATCAGTAAATCCCATCCACTGTGGCCATAGATTTAGGGTCATGGACAACCGAACACGGCGCGACATCGACTCCTAATACCAATAGAGACGAATCCCCGACAACCGCTCACTGCCTTCATGTGGCTCGGGACTTTATCCAACTAAAACCTGTTTGCATGACTCCACTTGAGCTATGGTAGAGTAGTAATCTAAATACAGTGGGAACTCACACGAGACAAATGACGATCTCAGGACAAAATACTAATCTGTACTCATGCCACTAGAGAACTTCCCTCTTACGATAGATATAATACCATTAAGAAGTTCTCGGCGAGTCTGTCCGGTATACTCACTTCCAGTGAGCACCTGTATACTATCTTAGGTGACACAACACCAATACCTTGTAAGACTGGCCACTGCCCTCCGTCGGTGTAGGTCTCAGTTCTAGGGTGTGACATTCGTGGACTGCGACAAAATAAGAAAACAATATTTTTTTCATACATTGAACCAAAACCTAACAAAGATCATCAAATATATGCAATTGAAAAAATAAAAGTGAGCAGGTTTAGAGTGCAACAACCTTTGCAGCGCGTTAGCCAGCTCTCCTTGGACTCCAGCTAGTCTCCATGAAGCCCGGAACAATTTTGCTCGATGATCTCCTTGCTGAAGATGATCCACCTTGAGATAACTCCAACACAAATTTTAGCTTCAAATTGATCTCATCAAAATAAAGCAGCCTACTAATTAAACTTGCTAAGGATGATTAGTAAGAGGTGTAGAATAATTATCTCACTAATTTACTTCTCTTTTCTTTTATTTCCTTACTTGAGAAAAAAATCAAGAGAGGTTGCCATGGAGATGAGAGTATGAAGAAGAATGGCTTAAGATGAGAACAAAACCCAAAACAAAATATGAGTCATCCAAAATGAGTCACCTAAAATGAGCCATCAAAGAAAACACCTAAAGAATTCTACCACCATCTAAATGTATCAACATACATGTCACAATATTTATATCAAATATAAATATTAATAATGAGAAGAAAATAATAAAGTGAGCATGATATTAGTTAATATATAAATATATCAATATATAAATATACATTTAATTATTAAATTAACACTTGATTTAATAATCCGGTTATATTATATATATACCGGCTAATATTAATTAACAGCCGATTAAAATACGTGTATCAAATACACGTGTTTAATCGAACTCCTGCACGTATCACTATATGTGCCCTATATCATTTCACCTGTGCCGGTAAACCTCTGTGTGGGAATCTAAAGACTCAATAATACGCTAGCAGTAGATTAGGATCATATCCATAGCCCACAAGCACGTTAGCGGTACTAGCTGTACGTGTAACGGCTACCCAGGTATTGATCGAAAGAAGATCAACGAGCAAGCTCATCTGAACCCTACAAAGTCTATTAGCAACATTTACCATACGGTTCAGTCTCTTCGTCTATGAGTATTACATATCGAGTCTAGGGTTTGGAATCTGTCAGACCCTAATAACTCGATAAGTTATGCAATAGAAGACTCATAACCAATCGGAGATACAACTGATGACACTTATCAGTTTATCTCCACTGCGGTGGCCACCGATTTGCGGTTGTAGTCATGTCCTGTATAGCGCGACATCAACTCCCTATACTGGGAGAGACAAAGCTCTTCAATCGTTTGCTGCCTCCACGTGCTTCGGGACTATACCCAACAAAAACCTATTTGCACGATTCCTTTGAGCTATGGTAGGGTAGAAGTCTAAGTATAGTGGGAACACACATGAGACACTATGGAGATCTCAGGTCCTAGGGACTACCCTATACTCATGTCATTAGAGAACTGCTATCAGACATTGGTATATTACCAACTAGGAGTTCTCGGTGAGTCCGTCTAGTGTAACTCATCCAATGACCACCTGTATACAATTCTCGATGTCAAAAACACCAATAGCTGCAGGATCAGCTATTGCCCTCCAACCGGGTTAGGAAACGTTCACACTAGTCTAAACTGGAGCACCGATGTCCAGTCTTGATAATCCTACGACTAGCGACTTTTAAGGATGTGCTTATTAACTATCCAGGCCCCACTAGTATGATCTACATCATCATCCTTATAGTCAAGAAAAATCCTAAGGGTTTTATCTTATATCTAAATGATACGTAATAATGAATAAACGCATCACATGAAAGATAAAGACAAACCAGATAACATATTATCATCTCGAGTAAGATTGTTTTCTCGTATAGGTTTTCCTTCAATTACAATAATTTCCTTGAGGGCGCTTATATCCAACAATCTCCCACTTACACTTAAGGCTAATTATTGCGGTATCACATACCCAACTTCTGTACTAACAGATTCGCAAACTGTGTTCGAAAACTAGCCTCAATGAGTGGACCCGGCATAGTGCTTTTCTCTGTTTCTCCCTGAATCTCAACTTCGCGGAGATCAAATATCTCTCGAACTAAGCGATACCTGTTTTAGTATTTGCTTGGACCGACGATGGGATCATGTTCATAAATGAACAATTATATCCAGCGAATTCTCAGGCGGTATCCTTTGTTGATTTACAATCAGCATCTAGCGTCACGACTACCTCAGTATCCCACTTGGAACTCTTTACAATATACTGCTCTTCAAAAGAGAGTAAACCTATAACTCGCGACAGACACTCTGTCTCCTATGAGAAACTAGAATCGGTAACTATCTCCTTTAGGAGGCTGTCATTACCATACACCAAGAACATCAAATGTTCTTCGCTGCTGCCCTATGTTTCTTCAGGATTGGACTGATATCCATATTCTATATGGAGAGACACTGATCTATATCCTATATGAAGAAACACCCGTGATCACCATTGTTTTATCGATTGCAGCATAAGAACATCACTTCCTATGATGAGTATGTTATCCACATACCATATGAGAAATCTGACAACACTCCCTACTACCTTCTTTCAAATATCAGGTTCATCTTTCATGATGAAATCAAACACTTTAACTGTATCATCAAAACATATGACCCTTCTCCACTATGCCTGCTTTAGTCTAAAGATAGACTTAAGCAACTTGCACACTTACCGCTACTCCTATTGACTAAGATAAACCTTCTGGCAGAGTTATATTTACATACGCTTCTAAATCCAATTTAGAAAGTCATTATAGTCATCCATCTACCAGATATCACAGTCATGAAAAACAGTAGTGGGAAGTTATATCTGTATGGACTTCAGAACAGACACTGAAGTAATAGTTTCACCAGAATACACAACGGGTATTTGATGAAAACTTTTTACTACAAGTCTAGCCTTATTAGGTCAATATTTTCCCATTTGCACTGATCTTGAAAGATATACTTGCTCCTAATGGGTTTTACCCTTTCAGGAGCACCCAACAAAGTCCACACTTTGTTGCAGTACATGGAGTCCAACTAGGATAACTCGGCATCCAGTCATCAATCGAAATTCATCATTTTCCATGGCCTGCTGATAACTAGTAGGGTCATCATCACATGATGCAAGCCTCCTTGTCACCGTCAACGAGAAAGCCATAGTACCTCTCAGGTGGCAATGGTCACCTACTAAATCTGGGAAGTAGGCGAAGGTTTATTAGGATTAATTGAATCTTCAGGTTCTACTGAATCTCCAGGTTCTACTAAATCTTCAGTAATTGTATGTGGTTCTGGAATCATTTCCAGTTCTACCATACTCCCACTAATTTCTTATACAAGAAAATCCTTTTTTAAAAAGGTGGCATGTCGAGAACAAAACACTTTCGATCTTGCAAAAGGTAGAAAGTTAAACCCTCGTCAATGCCTGGGATAACCCACAAACTGTCATTACTAAAATGTGCCTTGAGTTTATCCGGATTTTGGTTTTAAGTATAAGCCGGACAACTCAACATCTTAACAATCTTAAGATGATAACCCATTCTATATCAGATATAGAATTTGAGACACTGATTTAGATGGAACCAGTATCAATTGATATGCATCTATTTCTAGTGTATCCACTTAATTGGAAAAAAGGAAATTCAGCATTACTCATCAAGGAGCGCACCCACGGATGAGTAATCTAAGAAAGAATCAAATTCTCAATTATTTAACTACGAAATACCTGGTATATGTATCCACATATTCAAACACTTCGAAGAATCTTGATACTTCCAACGTTTGGTTCTCTACTTTATTCTTATATTTTATGAACTTCTCAAAATCTTTGGACTTTGCATTTCAGAAAGAATGCGTGTCTAAAACCAGAGTAAAACGGAACGAAGTATGAGTACCAACCCCTTGTCCGTGTGGACACCGGACAACATATATCATTATGTATAAGTCCTATGAGTTCACTAACTCATACTCTGTGTGTTTTAATTTGAAAACTGTATTTTGGTTAAGAATGTATATTCCGTTATTCAATGCACCTTACCCAATCATCAAATGATTAAGGAAAATGTCATAACATAATTTTTGAAAATTTATATCCCACTTTATCAAATAAATAGACGGATATATCAGTTTTTAAAAGTTGATGTATAATAACAGATATTCAAAATCAAAAGTTTGCCGAAAATCAAAATTACGTGATTCCCCAATAGCAACAATTACTCCGATTTCTGACGTTGAGGATCAAATCACCTTTCCAATAATCTAATTCTTCTCAGTAGCTATAACAACTTACAGATGTGGGATGATAATCCAGTATATATATACCCAGGAGTCAAAATTAATTGGAAAACAGTTTTTGATTACAATCACATAGAAAACATGAAACATCAAAATGTTTCAAGGGGTGGCCGGGTATTCCAAGTAATGCCTCTTTCATTTCCCAGAATCATAACAATAGTTGCATTTTCCTTTCCACTCACTTCATCCCCTATTGTTGTCTCTCTTTCTTACCATGTGTATACCAGACTTATGCTAGTTAGTTTTATTCATACCCTTCCTATCAGCTCCAGTATCGGGATTGGAAGAAGACTATCTAATAAGCGTAACTGGTATATTCTCCTTATTTAAGAAGCTCTCAAATTTGAGATAAGGTGGAGAGGAGAGACAAATAAATTGTATCATATACAATTCACTTTCTCCAGAACTAGCGACCATCCGCGACTTAAACACTTTCTCCGAGTTCGTATGCAAATATACGAGATGGCCTTCCATGCAATATGGATTTCTGTATCAGATACAGAGTGTTCTGGAGGAAGAAAAAGGGGGAAGTGGGATGGGTAAGGACATATGCGACTATGTTGTGAAATAGGGCAATCATGACATTCCGAAGCTATTGATTGTAAAAAAATTCGGTTAACTTAGTTTACGAGTTTTTTAGTTTAAGGTCAATCTTAGGTCACTGTCAGAGAGAAAAGAAACACCTGTCATGCACTCTAACAAGATTAGATTGGTATATTTATCTAATCAGGATGGCTCCCATTGTTCCGTCGAATCCGCCTTCAAACTTTGAAAGGAGAATTAGCCGGGGTCATCTAAAAATCTCCCGGGAGTAACAGTTACTCATAGTAAGAATCGGGATCCAAACTATCATAGAGTGGTAACGTTGATGAAGGCCAACAAGTCACCCAACTCCATAGAAGGTATGCAATCTCATTGCAGGTTTCAATACTTGAAACTCCTGATTTCGGTTTTTACCCCTAACGACCAATGACCTTAACGGAGGTCAACAAACCATAGGCCACTAGTCAAGTTCTACCCATTATTTCATGATTAACTTGAATCCACTCACATAAGCCCTTGACGGAGGTCAACAAGGCTATGTGACCGTCCCGGCTAATCGCATCACATGCAAGCAGGAAGACATCACTTAGCTACCATACACTATGCCTTGACGAAGGTCAACAAACGTAGCATGAATACAAGGTACTCTACTTCCTAAAATGATAGAGGGCTACAGCTGATTTTGAAGAAAACCTTTAACATAATGAACATGATCTCATCGTAAGAACCAAATGGTCTTGAAAATTTATAGTTACGTAGATTATTGCTTAAGTGCGAATTCCCCGTGAAAGAATCAGGGCTCTTACCTTATTGAATGAAGTGCAGGATATTCCTAACTGGATACCTCTGTGCAAAATAATAGGATACGGCTATTCAATTTGCAAACTTATAGTAACATAATGTTTTTCCAAAGATGTCACTCTCTGTGAAGAGATCTAGGCACTTTCCTCGTCGAATGAGCTGCAGGATATTCCTAACCAAATACCTCGATGCAAAGCAAAAGAATTGAGTATAACACCAATATCTAATATTTGGTTTCCACAATGTGTTTTAGGTTTATTATCTTTGCATTAATCTAAATCAATGCAATCCTATCATTTAGATAATTTCATTACCTAGCATCTCTTTACATAATCACAGAAAAAATATGACATAAAAATAGAATGCATATATACGCCATCCGCATTCGTCATGGGGCCCCATGTCTTCACCGTAAGATTACTTAATTTATGGTAGGGCAGGGGCAGAGCTAACACGGGTGCAAAATGTATATAGCATTTATTTATATATACTCTATATATCATATATATCAATAGATCATCAAATATATCATCGCAGACATATAATCATCATTACAGCTAAGCGATAAATATCATCACAGGAAGGTACACATATCATAAGCAAGTAATGAACATCACAGAATAAGAATGTTCGGATTACCTAGGAATCCCGTGTTTCGTTCAAGCCATCTGTAGGAATCTTTAGCGTCATGCCTAGGGTTTGGGTTGCATCACACATACTATAATAAAAATTTAGGGGGTGCTAAACAATACCAACCATGAATCGAACTAAAAATTTAGGATAACAAAGAACTAGAATCACATACTAGAAGTATTCTAACACTAAGAGGTGAGTAATACAACCTTTGTAGATCTCCTCCTGTGACTCCTTGGATCAACTAGGGTTTGAACCGGTTCGTTTGAGTCCTTCCAAGTCCACGACGATCCACCACGGAGTCCCTTTGCTCAAGTTCCTAGCTTCACTTGATCTTTGAAGAAGTGGAGCAAACAACCTACAATAATGGGCTAGAATAATATATATTGGTGATGTGGGTTGTAATCTCACTAAAAAACCTTTCCTTTTTGTTTCCTTCACTCACTTGAAAAATGGTAGAGAGCAAGAAGGAGGAAGAAGAAGGAGATGGTTAAGCTTGAGCTCTTTTTAAGATAATTCTCAAGAATAATGAGAATAGAAAATATTAATATGAGAGCCACACTCACATAAAACCATGGTCAATAAATATCTAGATATTTTCTTAAAGAGTTAAAGAACAAAATGAAAATTAAACCATGGTCATGAATAAGGTTAAGTAAAGAAGAGTGTAGAATATTGCAACCATGGTTTAATATCATTTTCTTTTTCTCAATATCAAATATATATAAATATTTATACCATGTGAGTATTGCATTGCCACCTCCATTGTATCATCAACTATGACACATGTATGCATGCATGTGTGCATTCATATCAACATATATGTACATACATACATTCATGCATACATCTATAAAGAAAATGTTTTAAATAAATGAGCTAAAAGTCAATAATATTAAATCAACACTTGATTTAATAATTCGGTCATATCACATACGATCCGACCAATAGAAAACGCCCGATTAAAATACGGTATCAAATACACATATTTAATCGAGATCCCGTGCATATCCCATATACACCCCACATCTTTTCGCCTGAGCTAGGAAACCCCTCTGTGAGACTCTAAGACTCGTCAATATGCCAGCAGTAGGCAGTAATCATATCAAATACCCACAAACCGTCAGCGGTACTAGCTATACAAAACGGCTCCCAGGTATTGAGTGATCAGAAGAAAAACAAGCGAACCTGTCAAAACTCCCGTCGAGCCAAATGGCAAAACTTACCGTACAGTCCGGTCTCTTCGTCAGATATGCTGCATACTGAGTCTAGGGATGATATCGTCAACCCCAATAACTCAATAAGTCATGCATGTATATGGCTCATAACAGTTCGAGAAACTACTGATAACACTTATCAGTAAGTCTCAACAGCTCTGGCCAGAGACTTCCTGTTATAGTCAATCGAGCATAGCCAAACATCAACCCCCAATACCGAGAGAGACAAAACCCCTCCTATCGCTCATTGCCTCCATGTGCCTCGGGACTGTACTCAAAATCCACCTGTTTGCATGACTCAGTAGAGCCGTGGTAGGGTGGAGATCAAAGTACAGTGGAAGGACGCACAAGACTCCATGACAATCTCGGGTCTACAGACTAATATGTACCGGTGTCACCTGAGAACTACTATCCGAAGATAGATATAATACCACATAGGAGTTCTCGGCGAGTATATTCAGTGTACCCAGTTTTCACTGAGCACCCGTATACAATCTTTGGTGTCACCACACCAATGGATATGGGATCATCCATCGCCCATCATATGGGATAAGAACCGTATACGCTAGTCTACTCTGGAATATCGATGCCCCGTCTCGATACACCTACGACTAGGAACATTTCAAGGATATGCTTATAAACCACACGTGTCCCACTAGTTTGATCTGCATCATAGTCCCAGTAGTCAAGCAAATATCCTAAGGGATTTATCAACATGTACCAAAAGAGTAAGATGCATGATCAAATGAACATGTCAAGATAAAGTACAACCAGATAGCATACTATCATGTCGAGCAACAATATCCTCTGAATATATATATACACATACCGATACATCCACTAGCATATAATGGCCTCTAGGGCATACATATATCCAACAATCTCCCACTTGCACTGAGGCCAATTATTGGCGTATCTCATACCCAACATGTCAAAAAGTCGCTCATGCTGTGGCAGAGGAAGGGCCTTGTTGAGTAGATCCGCGGTGTTATTCTTTGTATCTACTCTCCGAATCTCGATCTCGCGGCAATCAACTATCTCCCGGATCAAATGATTTCGCCACAGGATGTGTCTGGATCGCTGATGGGACCTAGGCTCTTTGG
Organism: Agapanthus africanus; assembly: GCA_030015575.1. Classification (NCBI taxonomy): domain Eukaryota; kingdom Viridiplantae; phylum Streptophyta; class Magnoliopsida; order Asparagales; family Amaryllidaceae; genus Agapanthus; species Agapanthus africanus. The sequence goes on from CM057341.1 coordinate 704,416,390, forward strand.
CCAACGCCATAGCCCCATTATTATCGCAATACAATGGTATTGGATCAATAATGGTTGGAACTACTCCTAGCTCCGAGATGAACTTCCTCATCCAGACGGCTTCCTTGGCGGCATCATTTGCAGCAATATACTCAGCTTCCATCGTGGAGTCTCCAACGGTATCTTATTTGGAACTCTTCCAACAAACCGCCCCTTCATTGAGGGTAAATACAAACCCTGAGATAGATTTGCTGTCATCCTTATCACTCTGGAAGCTCGAATCGGTAAAGGCCTCCATTTGGAGATCCCCATTACCATACACCAAGAACATTTCTTTAGTCCTTCGTAAGTACTTAAAAATGTTCTTCACAGCTGTCCAGTGATTCTCCCCTGGGTTGGATTGATACCTGCTTACTACACCCAGTGCATAAGCTACATCAGGGCGTGTACATAACATCGCATACATTATAGATCCTACGGTTGAAGCGTTGGGTATAATGCTCATGCGAGATCTCTCTTTCATCGGTCTTTGGGCATATGTCATTGGAGAGAGTGACTCTATGACAAGTGGGTAAGGCACCCCGCTTGGAGTCTTCCATACTAAATCTCTTTAGGATGGTGTTAATGTACCTGTTTTGGGACAATCCCAACAACCTTTTAGATCTATTCCTATAGATCTTCATGCCGAGTATGTAAGAGGTATCACCCAGGTCCTTCATGGAGAACCTTTGTGATAAGAACATTTTGACCGATTGTAGCATAGGAACATCGTTTCCTATCAGAAGAATGTCATCCATATACAATACGAGGAATGTGACAGTACTCCATACAATCTTCTTATAAACACAAGGTTCATCTGGATTTTTGACAAAATCAAACTCTTTGATGACATCATCAAAATAGATGTTCCAACTCTGTGATGCCTGCTTCAATCCATAAATGGATTTAAGTAACCTACATGCTTTCCCGCTGCTCCCACTATCAATGAAGCTCTTTAGATGATCCATATAAACACATTCTTCTAAATCACCATTTAGAAAAGCAGTTTTAACGTCCATCTGCCAAATTTCATAGTCGTAGTGAGCAGCAATAGAAAGTAGGATCCGAATGGATTTAAGCATAGCTACAGGAGAAAAGGTTTCGTCATAGTCTAGTCCTGGTCTTTGACGGAATCCTTTCGCCATAAGCCTTGCCTTATAGGTCTCCACCTGCCCATCTACACCGATCTTTTTCTTAAAGATCTATTTGCACCCTATGGGTTTTACCCCAGAGGGTACAACATCCAAAGTCCAAACTTTGTTGTTGTACATAGACTCCATTTCAGATCTCATGGCATCCAGCCACTTCACAGAGCCACCATTCGTGATAGCTTGCTGAAAACTGGTAGGGTCATCATCATCCATGATGCAATCTTCTCTATCACCATCAATGAGAAAACTATAGTATCTCTCCGGTGGGCGAGAAGTCCTACCAGATCTACGGAGTGGCTGAGATTCATAAGATTCTATTGCAACATTAGGTTCAACCAAGTCATCATTTGTAACTTGTGTCTCAGAACCTCTTCTAGATCTACCACATTGCCATCAATATTATTTGGAAAAATCTCATTTTCTAAAAATGTGGCATGTTGAGAAACAAACACCTTTTGTTCCTCCTTGTGGTAGAAAAGATATCCAAACGAATATTTTGGATATCCCACAAATATAAATTTGACCGATCGTGTCTCGAGTTTGTCTGGATTCTGCTTTTTGACAAAAGTCGGACAACCCCAAATATTAACTCGTTTAAGAGATGGACTCTTCCCATACCATATCTCATATGGAGTGGTAGACACGGTCTTGGTTGGAAGTTTGTTCAACAGAAAAGCTGCAGTCTCCAATGTATGCCCCCAAAATGAAAGAGGTAACCCAGCATCACTCATCATGGATCGTACCATATCTAATAGGGTACGATTCCGCCGCTCTGACACACTGTTGTGCTGAGGTGTGTAAAGGGGAGTGAGCTGAGAGAGAATCACATTCTCTTTTAGGAAGTTCGAAAACTCTGTACTAAGATACTCTCCACCTTGATCTAATCGAAGTATTTTGATGCTCATTCCTGTTTGTTTTTCTACTTAAAGTTTGTACTCCTTGAATTTCTCGAAAGCTTCGGAATTATGCTTTAATAAAAATACATGACCGAATCTTGAGAAATTATCAGTAAAAATTATGAAGTAAGAAAAACCGCCTCTCGCATGTATAGACATTGGCCTACATACATCACTATGTATAAGGCCAAAGAGCTCTATAGCTCTTTCTCCGTGTCCAGTAAACGGAGTTTTGGTCATTCCTTTGATACAAGACTGACAAGTCGCATAAGATTTATACTCAAAAGGATTTAAATATCCATCTTTATGAACCTTGTTTAGTCTTATTTCATTAATATGACCAAGTCTACAATGCTAAAGAAAAACTTCATTTATATCTGAAAATTTTCTTTTATTTATATATTGTATGTTGAAAACTGTGTGTTGATTTAGGACGTATATCCCATTATTAAGTGTACCATAATCAATCAACTCTTGATTCAGTTTAATATTCATAACATTTTGCTGCAATACAAAATGATATCCTTCATTGTCTAACAAAGAAACGGATATTATATTACAAAGCATGCTCGGTACAAAATAACATGGGTTCAATACCAATATACAAGCCGACGGCAACCCTAGGTGATACTCTCCCACTGAAACTGCATGTACATTGGAACCATTTCCAACTCGGAGAGTGTGATCACCGGTCTTCAAAACTCTGCTATTTCTCAAGCACTGTACAAAATTACAGTGAGAACCCGAACCAGTATCCAATAACCAGGAAGCAGAGTTTATAGAAAAAAAGTTTGCAGTTACGAACGCACCTGAAGCTGAAGTATCACCATGCTTCCTTTTCTTGAGATCAGGTATTCAGTATAGTTCCGCATCCAGTGCCCCGTCTTCTTGCAGTGAAAACATTCTCCTTTTCTTGACTTCTTAACCTTGGATTTGTCTCTCCCTTGTGCCTTCTTGATTCCACCTCTCGGTTTGGTAGATTTCTTCTTATTCCTTTCCTTGGCCTTGGCTTTTGGGATGGAAGCGGAAGATTGTCCAACAATCAGAGAGGGAGACTTCACCTTAAGCGTGCTCTCCGCACTTCTCAACATATTGAGAAGTTTGGGTAGTGACTTCTCCATGTTATGCATGTTGAAGTTTACTATGAATTGAGCAAGGGCGGGGGGAAGAGACTGAAGAACAATATCAATATACTGTTCGTTCTCCATTGTCTATCCGAGGTCCTCAAGCTCTTCAATAAGAGCTATCATCTTCAAAACGTGATCGCCTACTGGTGTGCCAGGAGCCGTCCGCATTTGAAACAACTTTCGAGATGCTTCGTATCTCAGGGTCTGAGATTGCTCCCCATACAACTCTTTTGTATGGAGAAAGATGGATTGAACATCCATCTGCTCATGCTACTTTTGATGTGTATTGTCCATCGATGCAAGCGCGAAGCATTTGGCAGTAGCACTGTCAATATCCCACGTTTTGCGGATCTCCTTGTCCGCAACAGAAGATTCAGGTCCTGCGCTGGGTGGAGCTGAGGCAGTGAGGACATATGATACCTTATCATATGTGAGAGCATTGTTAATGTTCCTTAGCCAGTCTTTATAGTTTGGCCCGGTTAGCTTATTTTTCTCTAACAAAAGCTTAAATCCAGTCATGGTAATCTTCCATTAGGAGAGAGAAAATAATTCACTCAGCGAAAACTCTTGTAAAGATCAGATTGGTTATTATCTTATCTAATCGATGTCTCCGACTGCTTTTATCAAATTTTCCTTCAAAACTTAAAAAGAAAATTAGCCAGGATTAATTACATTCTACAACTTCGCTAACTGTTCAGCCAGGCTAGTGCCGGTACTTTGAGGGAGGTTCCCCGTGCTTTCGCACGGACCTAATTAGAATAAATCTCGTTTTCCCAGAGGCGTAGCCCCATTGACACCTTTCTAGACACCTAATGGGTTAGCTAATTGTAAAGTGCAAAACTCTCCTGGGAGCAACTTTTGCTCACAGTGGGATCGGGATCCTACTATCACATAGAAGGTATGCAATCTCATTGCAAATTTCAACTCTTGAAACTCCCGATATGGTTTTTACCCCTAGCACTCATGACCTTGGCTATGGTCAACATATCATAAGCACTAGTCAAGTTCTACCCGTCATTTCATGATTAATTAGACCCACCCACATGACCCTTGGCTAGCTCAACATAATCATGTGACTGTCCTAATTAATCGCATCATATGTTATGTAGGAAGACATCACTTAGCTACCGTATACTATGCCTTGGCTATAGTCAACATACGTAGCACGAATACTAAATAATCTACTTCCTAAAATGACGGAGGGCTGCGAATAGATTTTAAGAAAACTTTTAATGCTTTGAACTTGATATCGTTGTAGAATCTAATGGGTTTAAAAGGAGTGGCTTAAGCTCCGCACTTTGAAACTTGCTTTTTCATAAAAAGCCGAGTAGCTTTCAAATCTGATTCCAAAACATCTTTTAGGTTTCTTTTTCTTTACATTAATCTTATTAATGTAGTCCCATCATTTAAATGCTTAAGCCATCACAGAAAAGAAACGAAAATAGAACATACGGTTATGCCATCCGCATTCACCACAATGTCCCGTTATGTACCGTTAGGTTACTTAACTAACGGCATAGCGGGGTGGGACTAGCGCGGATGCAAAACATAAGCAACGTTTATTATATATCATATATATAATACACCATTCGTCTCAACATATAAAGTGATCACATCACTGAATATCAATAGCAGAAGCACATATATGAAAATATAGGATATACTAGGAGGTCCGTATTTTGTATTTAGCCAATAATAGAAAATACGGATTCTATGGTCACGATGAATAGCCAAGCCCACACCCCTAAACCCCTATGAGAGCGGCAAGTGACCCTACCAATTCTAGAGTTTAGGAGACCCGGTCTTGACTCCTCGAGATGGCCTCCCACTGAACCCTAGAACCCGGTCACTTGTGCTCCCTTCCTTGGGTCTATCCTAATGCGGAAAAGTAAATAATATAGAAGAATGGTAACATCATCCTCAACCCGGAAGTGCCCCAATAAAACAATATTACATACAATAAATTTTACATGAATGAAAATAAAAACTCTCATCTCACATAAACCCCCGGCCATTCAATCACGACGATTTTGTACATCATATCTCAGCAACACATAACATCACATGCTATCAACGTATGTAAGTATACGTACCCCAATTGTCATTGATGTATAGAAATGAAACCGGCGATACACCACATACTACACTTACGGTCACAAAAAAGAAAGTGAAAAATAACAACAATTGGAATCATCACTTTCACATATATCTAGACGATGTTAAACGTTTCGATCGAATCAACAAACACCCACAAATTATCCCGAGAGCTCAACACTTGAGCAAAGTTAAAATACCTAAAACATGCCACAGTGCCTATGGACCAACCGTAGAAGGGTCAACCCTTGCCTCACCTATGGCGCCACGGAACTACGGCAAACCCTAGTGTTTGGCTATGGTTTCGTGGTCATAGAATTGAGTTAGGATTACGTTCTTCTAGAGGGTCCATAGGGTTACTTGCATGATCTTCCGAATATGTTTAACTTGGATAATTCCAACACTTGGAGAATTTCCAGCGAGAACAATGAGGTGGTGATTGATATTCGTTCGAACTGTTAAATGTCGTCCAAGTTACCAAAAACAATGTTAAAATTACGACTACGAAATACTCCGAATTAGCCCCTAAACAAAATTAACATCATATGAAATTTTGGGCTAAACAAACAATGCCTGAAACACCAAAAATTACAGACAAGAGCACCTAAGAAAAACGAGGCAGAGAGGGGGATTCTGGGCCGGCCAGGCCGGATTTTCAAGGATTTTCCCCGGGTCAAAACCGGTGGAATAGCCTCGTTTTTCTATAGTGTTCTCAGTGCATCACATGCAAGCTTCTGCAGTTGCTTAAATAATTTTAGGAGGTCATTTTTAAATCGACAGAAAGCAAAATTTAGGGTTTCAGATTATCGAACTTTCGGAGTTGTTTTGGTTTCGTAATATTTCTAATATCGTCTAAGTTTCTAGCTTGGCTCTGATACCACTGTAGGGATTCTTTAGCACCATGCCTAGGGTTTGAGTTGCATCACACATACTATAATAAAAATTTAGGTGGTGCTAAATAATACCAACCATAATTCGAACTAGAAATTTAGGGTAACAAAGAACCAGTATCACATACTAGAAGTATTCTAACACTAAGAGGTGAGTAATACAACCTTTGTAGATCTCCTCTTGTGACTCCTTGGATCAACTAGGGTTTTAACTGGTTCGTTTGAGTCCTTCCAAGTCTACGACGATCCACCACGGAGTCCCTTTGCTCAAGCTCCTAGCTTTACTTGATCTTTGAAGAAGTGGAGCAAACAACCTACACTAGTGGGCTAGCCTAATATAGATTGGTGATGTGGGTTGTAATCTCACTAAAAAACCTTTTCTTTTTGTTTCCTTCACTCACTTGAAAATGGGTAGAGAGCAAGAAGAAGAAAGAAGAAGGAGATGGCTAAGCTTGAGCTCTTTTTGTGATAATTCTCAAGAATAATTAGAATAGAAAATATTATTATGAGAGTCATACTCACATAAAACCATGGTCAATAAATATCTAGATATTTTCTTAAAGAGTTAAAGAACAAATGATAATCAAACCATGGTCATGAATAAGGTTAAATAAAGAAGAGTGTAGAATATTGCAACCATGATTTAATATCATTTTCTTTTTCTCAATATCAAATATATATAAATATTTATACCATGTGAGTCCTGCATTTCCACCTCCATTGTATCATCAACCATGACACATGTATGCATGCATGTGTGCATTCATATCAACATATATGTACATACATACATTCATGCATACATCCATAAAAAAAGGTTTTAAATAAATGAGCTAAAAGTCAATAATATTAAATCAACACTTGATTTAATAATCCGGTCATATCACATACGACCCGACCAATAGAAAACGCCCGATTAAAATACGGTATCAAATATACGCATTTAATCGAGCTCCCATGCATATCCCATATACACCCCCCACATCTTTTCACCTGAGCTAGGAAACCCCTCTGTGAGACTCTAAGACTCGTCAATACGCTAGCAGTAGGCAGTGATCATATCACATATCCATAAACCGTCAGCAGCACTAGCTATACGTAACGGCTCCCATGTATTGAGCGATCAGAAGAAAAACAAGCGGACCTGTCAAAACTCCCGTCGAGCCAACGGGCATCACTTACCGTACAGTCCGGTCTCTTCGTCAGATATACTGCATATTGAGCCTAGAGATGGTATCGTTGACCCCAATAACTCAATATGTCATGCCTGTATATGACTCATAACAGTTCGAGAAACTACTGATAACACTTATCAGTAAATATCAACAGCCCTGGCCAGGGACTTCCTGTTATAGCCAATCGAGCATAGCGCAACATCAACCCCCAATACCGGAAAAGAAGAAACCCCTCCTATTGCTCATTGCCTCCATGTACCTCGGGACTATACCCAAAATCCACCTGTTTGCATGACTCAATAGAGCCGTAGTAGGGTGGAGATCAAATTACAATGGGAGGACACACAAGACTCCATGACGATCTCGGGTCTACAGACTAACCTGTACCAGTATCACCTGAGAACTACTATCCGACGATAGATATAATACCATATAGGAGTTCTCGACGAGTCCATTCAGTGTACCCAGTCTCCACTGAGCACCTGTATACAATCTTTGGTGTCACCACACCAATGGATATGTGATCATCCATCTCCCATTATATGAGACAAGAACCGTATACGCTAGTCTACTCTGGAATATCGATGCCCCGTCTCGATACACCTATGACTAGGAACATTTCAAGGATATGCTTATAAACTACACATGTCCCACTAGTATGATCTGCATCATAGTCCCAGTAGTCAAGCAAATATCCTAAGGGCTTTATCAATATGTACCAAAAGAGTAAGATGCATGATCAAATGAACATGTCAAGATAAAGAAAAACCAGATAGCATACTATCATATCAAGCAAGCATGTCCTTTGAATATATATATATACACATACCGATACATCTACTATCATATAATAGCCTCTAGGGCATACATATATCCAACACCATCAAACGAAATGTGACATTATCCGGTCACATGAATAGCCCATGCGTAGCCAAAAGAAAACCCTTACGAGTGCGGCAAGCTACCAGGCAACCAAGAAATGAGGCAACACAACATCATCATCATAAGGGGGCCATCCAACACTTTCTCGAATCCGGTGGCTTAAGCACTCCTCCGCGGGTCTATCATATATGCTTTACAAGCGCATCAAGCAACCCGCCAATCCTAAACTCGAGTGACCCGATCTCAACTCCTTGAGATGGCCACCCGCTGCAATCTAGAATCCGGCCTCCCATGCACTTCTCCATGGAGTAATCTTAAACCTGTATTAATACAACGGCGACAACGATCGCAACCTGATTGTGTCCCGATAAATAATAATATATCAAGTGGTGACTACGGCCACATGTGAACCGCTATGCCCTGAAAATGAATATACTTATAGCGGAAACAGTGGCCACAATTTGGAGCTCGTCTCGAACAAATACAAGATGGCAACAAGCATGAATGGAAATAACAGTTATCGCAACATCACAATTCCGCATGAGGCTATTCATTTCGCGACAATCCGAACAAACCAAACAAGCCAAACATCATATATCAACTTATATCATTCAAACCAACTCAATAAACACATCGTCGAGTTAATTTGAATCCGTGGCAAACTAATTCACAACCTACATCGGCGCGAACTAGAAATTCCAAAAACGATTGAATTCCAAGATCAACCCGGCACTGAAAACCATCTTATTTCTTGCATAAAAGGAATCCCGAAAGACCTAAAAACTGCCTGAGACCCTAGGGGAACCATGGGCACAACCCATGAAGCCCTAAGGTGCACTGGGTGGGGCCCCCAACCCATGGCCACAATAGGTTGGCTGCTGGGACAGAAAGCGCGTAGTCGCACGCTTGTTGTCCTAGCCCCACATCCGAGACCCACTTTGAGGTAGTATCTGGTGTGGGGGACCTACCCAATCCCTTAGGGACAACCCCTGGGTCTGTAAGTGCACGGCGGCGCCCCGGCCGTCAATCCGACGCCGGAATGCGGAAGCGGTGAATAACTTAAATTTTGCGGACTTAGCAAACCGGCACCACCGCGCACTATAACCGGGATCGAACCATTAACTAGTCTAGGCTATCTACAAGAATGGGAATAGAGATATACCGACGATCCAAGTCCTCCGGTCTTCTCGTCATGCTCCCGATCTCCTGCGGAAAAGTCCCGTCTCCTCCTCGTCGCCGGAAGTGCACCACATCGCCAACTTTGTTTACGGGCTCCCACCTCAATGCCGAGGCAACTCGGGCACGAAGCCGGCTACTCGACGTGCCCAAGGTTCGTTGTAGAATATGTAGTGAGAAAGTCTCATTTTTGGGGTTTGTGGAATTGCCATTGGTGAAGGAAAAGAGAGCTTGGAGAGAGGTGAGAAAAATGGAGCATACTCAAGAAGGAATGTATCATATTTTTCTCCACACATCAAAATGAAAATCAATCCCCTTGCCCCCAAGGAATGGCCGCCCCCCCTCCCTTCATGTGTGATTGGAGAGAGAGAGAGAGAGCAAGGTCAAGGGGTGGGTGGAAGCAATGATGCAAGAGGGCATCATGAAAGAATATGATCACAAGCAAAAACCACACACAACCACAACCATCATCAACAACCATGATGCTAACAAAGTCAAGCCATCATGAAGCTAGAAGTCAAGGTCAATGAGAGGCTATCATGATAAAACAAAGATGCAAAGACCCCCTCCACAAATGCCTATTTGCAACAATGCAAATAAGCCCTCCTCCACCAATCTTCGGCCAATGAACGGAACAATGGAAATTGGCCGAAACGGAAAGCAAACTGGCAACTCCAGAAAACTGGTCCCGTAATAAATTACAGGAAAACCCCGATACTGTGCATACACACCCGCATTTGTATTTCGACCGAAATACAAATGCAATGAGACAAAATCTACACTGTACTATACTAGGATCCGGCTTATACCAAAGCCGGCCAGTAATATCTGTTCGATCCTGATCCGTGCAATACCGCACGTATCTGATCGAACCCTGCCATATAACCATACGGCCTATAGTACAAACTGTCCGATCCTGATCCGTGCAATACCGCACGTATCTGATCGGACCCTGCCATATCTCCATACGGCCTCTACAACCTTTCGCCCGAAAGCTGAGTAACTGAAAATGTGGCGGACTCTAAAGACTCGTCAATACAATGGCTGAGGATTTAACCACTAGCACGTCAGAGGTATATGCCAATACGTGACGGGCCACCAGCAATTGACCAAAAGGGGCGTCGATGAGGAAGCTCACCCCGACACCCAACTGAGCCTGTCAGTGACAATATCCGTGCAGTCCGGTCCGTTCGTCTATGAGCATCGCATGGCGGGCCTAGGGGGTTGGTAAAAGTCAGACCCCCAAAAGCGGTACAAGTCGTGTCGGAGTGTAGCCCAGAACACCCTGAGATACTACTGGAATACCTACCAGTAAATCTCCTTGCCTTGGCCAAGGACTTTGTGTAATGGCTCTCCTAGACACAGCACGACCTCACCCCCAATACCGGGAGAGACGAACCCCTGAAGATACGCTCACTGCCTCCATGTGGCTCGGGACTGTACCCAACTAAAACCTGTTTGCACGACTCCTTTGAGCCGTGGTAGGGTAGTAATCAAAGTACAGTGGGAACTCACACGAGACAAATGACGATCCCCAGGTCGATGAACTAACCTGCACACATGCCACCAGGGAACTGCCATCTGACGTCTGGTATATGACCAACTAGCAGGTTCCCGGCGAGTCCTGTCCGGTGTACTCATAACCCAATGAGCACCTGTATACATCTTAGGTGATCCAACTGACACCAGTGGCTTGTGAGACCGGCCACCGCCCCTCGTCGGGGTCTCGACTGTATACACTAGTCTACTAATGGAGTATCGATGCCCGGTCTCGAAACTCCCACGACTAGGGACCTTTTAAGGATATGCTTGTAGACCCCCAGCTCCCACTTATATGATCGCCCTCATACTGCTGGTGGTCAAGCAAGAATCCTAGGGGCTCTATCAACGTGTAATAGCGACATGTCAGGTCACTTAAAGCAGTACACGATGATAAAGGTAAACCAGATAGCATACTATCATCTCGAGTAAGACTGTCCTACCGGGATAGGTCCTCCCTCAATCATTACAATCACGTACTTGTGACCTAATAATTGACTCTGAGGGCACTATCTCCAACAATCTCCCACTTGCACTCAAGGCTAATTATTGCGATGTCGCCTACTCACAGCCCGTGTGATACCCAACATCCAACTCCTCTACTAGTCAGTCTCACAAAGCTCGTTTGCGAAACTATTGCGTTCGAGGAATAGCCTCAGTGAGTGGATCCGCTTAGTTGTTTCTTTCTATGTCTCTCTATATCTCAAGTTCGCGGAGAAAACCATCTCCCGAAAAGAGCAATACCTGTCTCAGAATATGTCTGGATGTCTGATGGGACCTAGCTCATAAATGAACTCCAAATCCAAACTTCTTAGACTGTATCGTCAACTGAACTTAATCAGTATCCTGCGCCATGCCACCCTCAGTATTGCCTTGGACCACCTGTCCAAAATACTGCCCCTCATCAGAAGGAAAACTATAACTCTGACAACCTCCTTGTCGTCCATGTCACCTTGGAAGCCTGGAATGATAACTGTCTCCTGAATGAGGCTGTCGTTATCATATCCCTAGAACATCCACTTATGTTCTAAAACTGCTTCCGACTGTTTCTCCAGGATTGGATTAATGTCAGCTTATTGCATCTAGTGCAAGAACAACATCTGGTGTGGTACTTGACATCTCATGATTGACTCAATTGCCTGAGCAAGTGATCTGCCAATCATGCACGTCCCTCTCCCCTTTAGTCTGTAAGACACCTTTGGAGAGGGTGACTCCATTACCTGCAGGTACACTACCGTGCCAGGAGTCGTCCATCCCAAATACTCTTAGAATGCTGTCAAGTACCCTGATTGGGAAACCACCCAAATCTAGATCTAAAACCATAGATCTAGTAACCAGTATGTCTGATGTAAAATCCAAGTCCCATGTGGAGAAACCACTGTGTGACGACCAAAGTATGACCGATTGTAGTATAGAAGTTTCTTTTCCTATTCTGTGTATGTCATCCAAATACCAGGATATCACACCCTACTACCTTCTCAACAGATCCATCCCCTATTCTGATGAAGTCAAACCTATGACTGTCACGTCAGAAATAGATGATCTATCTCCGCTACATCTGCTTTAGTCTATAAATAGACATAAGCTACCTGTCCACCAATGCTTCCGCTGCTCCCACTGACTACGACAACCCTCTGGCAGAGTCATATAGACGTACACTTCTAAAACTGGTTTAGAACGACGCTATACTCATCCTCCCGCCGGGTCTCGCACCCTGGAACAACAGCAATGGTAATTGTGGGTAAACAAGAACTTCCCTGTCACCGTCCTTGAGGCTACCGGAGTACCTCTCGGGTGCCTGAAGTTACCCACCTTATCTGCGGAGTGGCCAATGGAATGTCAATCCAGATTGAATCTTTAGGTTCCTTATCAAATCTTCAGTAATCGTTTGTGGTTCTGGAATCACTTCCAGTTCTACCATACTCCCACTACTGTTTTCTGAAAAAATCCATTTTTATTAAAACTGTGGCGAGTCTAGAACAATATCGCTATTGTTCATCCAGATGGTAGAAAGTCAACCCTCGTCATAGCCTGGGTCAACCCACAAACAGCCATTACAGAAACGTGCCTTGAGTTATCCAGAGTCTGGTTTTAATCATAAGCCGGACAACTCCCCGTACCTTAACAACGTTAAGATATGAACTGTTCTATATCCAATATAGAAACAGAGGCACTGATTTAATTGAACCAGATTCAAATCATGCAGCTGTCCCCAGCGCATGTCAACTAAATGGAAGGAGGCCGATCAGCGTTACTCAACTTAGGAATACTTCCAATTATGAGTAACCTGAAAGAGAAGAAAGATCTCTTTATCATTACTATCAACTGAATACCATACACAAGTATCTACATCTTCGATCTCTTTGAAGAATCCCGATACTTGCTATACCTGGTTCTCTACTCTATTCAAATACCTATAACTTCTCAAAATTCAGATCCTGTGTTTCTACGAAACACCTGTCTAAAAACTAGAGAAGTCATAAGTAAACTGAATGTAGTACGAGGACCAACCCCTCTGTCCTGATGGACCCTGGACAACATACAATCCTTTGTATAAGTCCCTTGAGTCTGATAACTCATTCACTGTGTGTCGTAGGTTGAAAACTGTACTTATGGTTAAGAAGAATTACACCGCTATTTAATGCTCCTTACCTAACCATCTACTGATATAGGTAAATGTCATAGACATAATTTCAGAAAGATATATCTCACTCTATGAAAATAGACGTACAGATATATCATTTTGAAATTGGTGCATAACAGCGGATATTCAAAACCAAATATTTGCCGACCGGCAAACAGCCCAGGTGATTTCCTCAAATATCACCGATTACAACGAATCCCGATACAATGAGGATGATCACCCAATTCCCAATAACCTACTCCCACTCATCATCTGTAAAACCATACAGATGTGAGAATCGTACCTGGTAAATACATACCCTGGAGTAAGTGTCTAATCGGGAAATCAGTTTTCTTTTAATAGTACACAGTGAAACTGAAACATTGAAATGTTTCGTTGGGGTATCCTGGTATTCCTAGTAATGCCTCTTCCAGATTCACGACTGTAACCGTATAGTTCTTTGCCACCTCTCCAAATCCTTTCATATGTCTTTAGTCTCTACTTTCTGCACACCCCTTTATGCCAAATGGTTTTCTTCCTTCCCTACCGTTCGGCACCAGCCTATGGTTTGGAAGAAGACTATCCAATAAGCATAATGGGTGTACTGTCCCAATCCTAGGAACACTCGCAATGAGAGAGAAGGTGAAGATAAAAGACACCTGAATAAATCTTATTCTTATTTCTCCTGAACCAGAATCCATCCCCGAACTGGAACAAGTTCCTTTCGAGTTCGTATATAACCATACGATGGAGTATCCAAATAAACTGTGGATCTTCGTAGTGATACGGAGTGTCCTGGAGAAATACAAAGGTGATGTGGGAGTGGTAACGAAATACCTGGTTTGGTCGTGAATATCTGTTGCAATTTACTTTGCCCTCCTACTAATCCCTTGCTTTGTCTGAACTTAATACCTTCTGCACACCATCGTTATGCTAATTGGTTTTCTTCATTCCCTACCGGTCGGCACCAGCCTAAGGTTTGGAAGAAGACAATCCAATTTGCGTAATAGGTGTACTACCCCTAAACCAAGGAGTACTCGTAACCTGAGAGAGGGTAAAAGGAAAAGACAACTGAATAATCCTATCCGTTTTCTCCAGAACCGGAAACCATCCTCGAATAATTCTTTCGAGTTCGTATCTAACCATACGATGGTTTTGTCCAATGGAAGTGGACGTTCGTAGTAATACGGGGTGTCCTGGAGAAAAGGGTAAAAGTAGGAGTGGCAATGAGGTCTGCAACTCTGACAATCCAAAAGCCAGTGTTAAGTAAGTTCGGTCAACTTGGTCACGGAGTCATAGTCTGGGGTCGGGTCAATGGTCGCTGCCAGAGAGAGAGAGAGAAGAAACACTCAGCGTGCACTCTATCCTAGATCAGAATGGTTACCAATTTATCTAATCTGGAAACCTCCCACTGTACCTCAAATTCTCCTCCAAACCTGAAAGAAGAATTAGTCGGGGTCACCCGAGGAGTAAACTAACTCATCAGTGGGAATCGGGATCCAACTATCATTGCATGATAACGTGACGGAATCCGCTCACGCTATCACACTCCAGAAGGTATGCGCATATCAGGCAAGTTTCAGTTCTTTTGAAACTCCCGATGTGATTTCTGCCCCATGCTCTTATGACCTTGGCGTGAGGTCAAAATATCATAAGTCACATGTCAAGTTCTGCCCATCATTATCCAGGTTAATTTGAATCCACCCGTACATACCCTTGACGTAGGCCAAAATAGTAGTACGACTGTCCCAAACCAACGCATCTATCTATGCAACAGATAAATACCCGGCAGCTACCAAACACTATGCCTTGGCGTGAGGTCAAAATACATAGCTTGAATACTACCGAATATTTAACTGAAATGATGGAGGGCTACGAATGGTTTCTGGCGAAAACCTTTAACGTAATGAACTTGATATCGTTGAAGGAACGGATAGCTTTTTGAAAATATAGTGACGAAAACTGTTGCTAAAGAGGTCACTCCCGGTGAAGGGATCTCGGCTCTTTCCCCGTAGAATGGGGTGCAGGATATTCCAACTGAATACCTCGGTGCAAAGCAAAAGTGATCGGCTATAGTGAAGTTAATGCCCTGACGCAAACTTCTGTCCAAGGGGTCACTCCCGGTGAAGGGATCTCGGCCCTTGCCTCGTCGACTGAGGAGCAGGATATTCCAATGAATACCACGATGCAAAACAAAAGTAAACGTCCTTGCAATAAGAGCCTTTTGAAAAGTGTTCCAACAACATCAGATTAGGTTTGTTTTAACTTGCATTGATTCGAATCAATGCAGTCCCATCAATTGATCACACCACAAAGAACGAAAATATACTGATGTACGTATATGCCATCCGCATTCGCCACTGGGTCCCGTCATTACCCGTTAGGTTAGCTTACTAACGACAGAGCGGGGACTGGACTAGCGCGGATGCAAAACATATACAACATCTACTAATATATATACCAATATATTATATTTCGCTCAAGGCGTGAATAAAATGCAACATCACAGAAAATGAACAGCATCACAGAAACAATACAGATATCTGGGAACCCCGGGTTTCACAGAGCCGCTGAAACCCGACGTTCCCCTGGTCGTGTGGATAGCCTGTGCAATGAAATCCTAGACCCCTACGGGCGCGGCAAGTCACCCGCCAAAACCTGAAGCGAGGCAGCCCCCTTCAGCACCGTGAATGGACCACCCAGCACTTCACGGAATCCGGTAACTTGGGCACCCCTCCTGGGTCAAACCTGTACCCCCTACGAGTGCGGCGAATAGCCCTGCCAATCCTAGAGTGAAGCCCCCTCCGTCTCAATGCCATGAGATGCGGGCTTGTTGCCCTCTAGAACCCGGCCATCCGTGCACCCCACCGCGGGGTAATCCTAGTACAGAATGTAAAATATACATACACCGGGTACATCGACCGCAACCAGGTCGTGCCCCAAAAGAATAATACAAACAGGCAGTGACGGCAGTCCACATGTCGGACGCTCGCCCCGCAATATCAAATGTACATTATACAACCAAAACTGTACTCGCATTGCATCCAGGCTATCCCCCACGACCGATCCGCAACATCACAGCAAATACATAGAACATCAACGTGAAAGTCACGTTCGCAAATCCGTCTAACCGGGCTATAGCAGTTAGACCGGATTTACCGATCGAGTGACATTCACGGTCGCAGATATAATGTAAATACTGTGAAAAATGTGTTTAAAAAATTTCCGATTGATCAAACAATTAACAAGTGGGCCCCAAAGAAAACTGTAGCACTCACAGAAACAATTGGCCCAACTTTAATATTCCAAAGCCCATATTTTAAGCCCAGAAGGCCTCTGTAAAAAAATGGTGAAGTGATGTGAATAGTGCGCGGCGGAAGGGCCGCACAAAGGGGGTTTTCGCGGCGGTTCCGCGCTCCAACTGTGGAGTTACTTCATCAAATTTTTACAGAACTCTTAGATTTTCCAGTACATCAATATTTTACAACCTGAAAAATTTTTCGAGACCAAAAAATTTCAACAGAAACTGTCGTGGGCAAATACGGGTTTTTGGACATTTCGATCGATCGGAACTGAAAAACACATTACACAAAGCTAGACTAAGTTAATGGCGAGGCTCTGATACCACTGTAAGTGCACGGCGGCGCCCCGGCCGTCAATCCGACGCCGGAATGCGGAAGCGGTGAATAACTTAAATTTTGCGGACTTAGCAAACCGGCACCACCGCGCACTATAACCGGGATCGAACCATTAACTAGTCTAGGCTATCTACAAGAATGGGAATAGAGATATACCGACGATCCAAGTCCTCCGGTCTTCTCGTCATGCTCCCGATCTCCTGCGGAAAAGTCCCGTCTCCTCCTCGTCGCCGGAAGTGCACCACATCGCCAACTTTGTTTACGGGCTCCCACCTCAATGCCGAGGCAACTCGGGCACGAAGCCGGCTACTCGACGTGCCCAAGGTTCGTTGTAGAATATGTAGTGAGAAAGTCTCATTTTTGGGGTTTGTGGAATTGCCATTGGTGAAGGAAAAGAGAGCTTGGAGAGAGGTGAGAAAAATGGAGCATACTCAAGAAGGAATGTATCATATTTTTCTCCACACATCAAAATGAAAATCAATCCCCTTGCCCCCAAGGAATGGCCGGCCCCCCCCCCTTCATGTGTGATTGGAGAGAGAGAGAGAGAGCAAGGTCAAGGGGTGGGTGGAAGCAATGATGCAAGAGGGCATCATGAAAGAATATGATCACAAGCAAAAACCACACACAACCACAACCATCATCAACAACCATGATGCTAACAAAGTCAAGCCATCATGAAGCTAGAAGTCAAGGTCAATGAGAGGCTATCATGATAAAACAAAGATGCAAAGACCCCCTCCACAAATGCCTATTTGCAACAATGCAAATAAGCCCTCCTCCACCAATCTTCGGCCAATGAACGGAACAATGGAAATTGGCCGAAACGGAAAGCAAACTGGCAACTCCAGAAAACTGGTCCCGTAATAAATTACAGGAAAACCCCGATACTGTGCATACACACCCGCATTTGTATTTCGACCGAAATACAAATGCAATGAGACAAAATCTACACTGTACTATACTAGGATCCGGCTTATACCAAAGCCGGCCAGTAATATCTGTTCGATCCTGATCCGTGCAATACCGCACGTATCTGATCGAACCCTGCCATATAACCATACGGCCTATAGTACAAACTGTCCGATCCTGATCCGTGCAATACCGCACGTATCTGATCGGACCCTGCCATATCTCCATACGGCCTCTACAACCTTTCGCCCGAAAGCTGAGTAACTGAAAATGTGGCGGACTCTAAAGACTCGTCAATACAATGGCTGAGGATTTAACCACTAGCACGTCAGAGGTATATGCCAATACGTGACGGGCCACCAGCAATTGACCAAAAGGGGCGTCGATGAGGAAGCTCACCCCGACACCCAACTGAGCCTGTCAGTGACAATATCCGTGCAGTCCGGTCCGTTCGTCTATGAGCATCGCATGGCGGGCCTAGGGGGTTGGTAAAAGTCAGACCCCCAAAAGCGGTACAAGTCGTGTCGGAGTGTAGCCCAGAACACCCTGAGATACTACTGGAATACCTACCAGTAAATCTCCTTGCCTTGGCCAAGGACTTTGTGTAATGGCTCTCCTAGACACAGCACGACCTCACCCCCAATACCGGGAGAGACGAACCCCTGAAGATACGCTCACTGCCTCCATGTGGCTCGGGACTGTACCCAACTAAAACCTGTTTGCACGACTCCTTTGAGCCGTGGTAGGGTAGTAATCAAAGTACAGTGGGAACTCACACGAGACAAATGACGATCCCCAGGTCGATGAACTAACCTGCACACATGCCACCAGGGAACTGCCATCTGACGTCTGGTATATGACCAACTAGCAGGTTCCCGGCGAGTCCTGTCCGGTGTACTCATAACCCAATGAGCACCTGTATACATCTTAGGTGATCTAACTGACACCAGTGGCTTGTGAGACCGGCCACCGCCCCTCGTCGGGGTCTCGACTGTATACACTAGTCTACTAATGGAGTATCGATGCCCGGTCTCGAAACTCCCACGACTAGGGACCTTTTAAGGATATGCTTGTAGACCCCCAGCTCCCACTTATATGATCGCCCTCATACTGCTGGTGGTCAAGCAAGAATCCTAGGGGCTCTATCAACGTGTAATAGCGACATGTCAGGTCACTTAAAGCAGTACACGATGATAAAGGTAAACCAGATAGCATACTATCATCTCGAGTAAGACTGTCCTACCGGGATAGGTCCTCCCTCAATCATTACAATCACGTACTTGTGACCTAATAATTGACTCTGAGGGCACTATCTCCAACAGGGTCACCCCTGCGCTACCACAGGGCTCTCGGTCTAAGCTGTGAGCCCCGAGATGCGAGAAATAGCGACAAATACAATGATTTCCATGGCTGAAAATTTGGACAGCCACCAATTTTAAAGAAGGTTTTGAAAACATGGCGGTTTCAATCAATTTGTCACAAACTACAATTGCAAGTATTTGATTAGGCTCTAATACCACTGTAGGTCTCAGTTCTAAGGTCGTGACATTCACGGACCGCGGTGAAGTAAGAAAACAACAGTTTTTTTCAAATATAGAACCAAAATCTAACCAAGATCATCAAATAAATACAATTGCAAAAATAAAAGAGAGCAAATTTAGAGTGCTACAACCTGTTAGGAATATGTATGCCCTAGAGGCCATTATTGTATATTATAGTGGATGCTTGGACATATATATAGAGGACTTTCTTACTCGACATAATAGTATACTATCTGGTTGCTCTTTATCTTAATATGTACACTTGTTTTAGTTTACTATCTCATTGATACATGTTGATAAACTTAGGATGTTGGCTTGACTACCAGGACTATGATGCGATCATACTAGTGGGGCTTGTGTAGTCCGCACGCACATCCTTTAACAGTTCCTAGTTGAGAGAGTATCGAGACAAGGCATCTATATTCCAGAGTAGACTGGTGTGTACGTTTCTTGACCTTGTAGGGGGCGATGGTTGATCTCACAACCATTGGTGTTTAACATCAAAGATTATGCACATGTGCTCATTAGAGAATGGGTATACCGAATAGGACTCGCCGAGAACTCCTAGATGGTACCATACCTATCGTTAGATAGCAGTTCTCTGGTGACACTTGTACAGATTAGTCTGTAAACCCGAGATCGTCTTAGTGTCTTGTGTGGTTCCCACTTTGCTTTGATTTTCTCCCTACCACGGCTCAAAAGAGTCGTGCAAACAGGTGGATTTTGGGTACAGTCCCGAGTCACATGGAGGCAGTGAGAGATGGGAGGGGTTTCGTCTCTCCCGGTATTGGGAGTTGATGTTGCGCTATACTCGATTGGCTATAACAGCAAGTCTCTGGTCAGGGATGATGAGATTTGCTGGTAAGTGTTATCAGTAGTTTCTCGAAAGGTTATAGGCCACACATCGGTATGACTTATCAAGTTAGTGGGGTCTGACGATTCCACCTCCATATGATATATCAGACGAAGAGACCGAACTGTACGGTAAGTGTTACTTATAGGCTCTACGAGAGTTTGGACAAGTTTGCTTGCTGATCTTCTATTCGTTCAATACCTAGGTAGCAGTTACGTCCAGCTATTACCGCTGACGGCTTGTGGATATTTGATTTGATCATTACCTACTGTTGGCATATTGACGAGTCTTTAGAGTCCCACATAAAGATTTTCTAGCTCAAGCGAAACGAAGTAGGGCACGTATGGAGATATGTGCAGGAGCTTGATTGAATAGGTGTATATGATACCGTATTCTATTCTAGCGATATTTGATATCAGTCAGATTATATGTGATATAACCGGATTATTGAATCAAGTGTAGATTCAATGATTTGATATATATATATATATTTGATATTGGCCGGTTATATATGATATGACCGGATTATTGAATAAATGTTGATTTAATATCTAATATTGAATATTAGTCGGTTATATATGATATAACCGGATAATTGAATCAAGTGTTGATTTAATGTTTTGACATACATATATATATGATATTAGCCGGGTTATGTATGATATAACCGGATTATTGAATCAAGTGTTAATTTAATAATTTGATGTGTGTGTGTATGTGTTTGTGTGTATATATTAACTAATATTAAACACACTTAAGATTTTCTTCTCTTTATATATATTTATATATGATACATATATATTTATATATGAATTTGCATTTGTATCATGGTTGATGACACATAGAATTAGGATGTATGAGAATCATACATGAAGAAAGATGAGTAGATAATGATTTAGATTAATGAATTAAAAGAAAAGAGAATGAGTCATACTTCCTTGGTTGCTTGTAGAAACCTTGAGAAGCCATGACTCACCTCTTCTCTTTTGGATTTATTCATTGATATTTATCATTATCAATCTCATTCTTATCTCATTAGCTCATGGTTCAAAACACATCCAAGTTCATCTCCTTCTTCATCTCCTCTCTAGAATTTTCTTGAGTTGAGAAAAAGAAAAGAGAAAAATATTCTGATTGAGAAAATCTCCTACCTCATCAACCTACAGTAATCTAGCCCATTAGATTAGGTTGTTAACTTCATGTTCATATCAGAAAATTGCATTCTAATACCGTTCATTCATTATCTAATTGTTGTATTTATCGGTATTATTGACCAGTGTCTGCTCAGTATTACAGATTACAGGTATCCATGACAAAATACTGGAAATGCATCCAACAGCGCGGATATATCACTTGAGGGAAGACACTGCGACCAGAAACGCTAACCGACCGATACTTCAGGAGTTCCTTTATGCAACAAGTTGTGTACACATTTTTTTCTAAATGGTCCAACACAACAAGTGTGTACACAAGACTTTTAAGCACATGTGGATATGATTTTATATGCAATCAAGGATATGATTCTATATGCAATCAAGGATATGATTCTATATGCAATCAAGGATATGATTTTATATGCAATCATCAAGGATATGATTCTTTATGCAATCATCAAGGATATGATTCTATATGCAATCAAGGATATGATTTTATATGCAATCATCAAGGATATGATTTTATATGAAATCAAGGATATGATTTTATATGCATATAATATTATATACATTCAAGACTAAAAAGCATGTGTTCAAATCAAAGGCAATCAAACAAATCGGCATGAGCCATAATGGGGCAGATATGAATATTTCTTTCTGAGCCTATAAATAGAGACCAGAGGGAAGAGGAAAGGGTAGTTTTTTCTTTAGTTCTATCTTAGAATTCTTGTAATTTTTCTTTTCATTTTTGAGCTCTTGCCCCTTTGTCTTGACCTTGCAACTTCTCATTTAGAACTTGCAAGCTTAAGGCTTAGGTTCTTGACTTCAAGATCTCTTGTAACAAGTTTGTTTTTCAATAAAAGTTCGTATTTTTATTACATGTCTTGTTCCACTTTACATGATTTCAATTGTGAAATTCATGCCTTGCTTTGATCTTGCAACCTCTTAAGTGAGCTTGCAACCTTAAAGCTTGGTATTTGGATCTCACACGTTGCCGGGAATTGAACACTGGGAGATAAAACGCTTGAACTCATCGGTTCTCTTTTCCTCTTTATTTCATTGCATGTTTTTATGTATCTTCTCTTTTCTTTCTTGTTAATTTGTAAATATGTGTGAGTAATCTTTTCACTTGTTAAGGGTGTAATATGTTAGATCGTATTCGAAGATTTTCTTTGTCCAAACTTTAAAACCTAAAACTTGCCTATTGAAACTTCGTGCAAATCACCCGCAACTCCGCTCACTAGGCATCCTATCCTACCCCGATAGTGATGATTCCTAATCATGACCGGATTGCCCGTGGTTTGCCGAAGGCTAAAATCAAGAGATAACAACGGAAGGACAAGGGACAAGGAAAACGGATTTAGCGAAATACCGCAAATACCGTATTTCAAGTTCCCTAATCCGCGTTGTTACCTATTGCTTTAGTATCAATACCAAGTCGGGGCTATAAGGAATTGGCAAACATCACCTTCATACAATCTAACTTATTACTACCCTTAACAAGCCCTTTTTATTCATATCTTTGTTACGACAATTAGTTAACCAACAAATCAAAACACGGAATTAACTCGTTAAAACAAGCAATAAGAAACTTACCATCTCCCTGCGGACGACCCGTATTCATCGCGGCTCGCTACAAGCGACACCGTTTTGATTGCGGTAATTTCAGAATTCTTTTTAAACACGACACAGTTAGAGCATGACAATCAAATGGCGCTGTTCAGACCATAATATTGCATTTATCATTCCCCTATTTCTTATCTTTTTATAAATAAACAGGTACTCTTGACGCACGTTTGTTGCATATTGCAGGATACAGGTTTCTGGAGCAAGTACAGTGAAAAAGACACAAAACAACAGAAAAAGGGACTTTTGACCAACAATCAGACCGATACTAGTCACGCCTAGTCAGAGAACAGTGCAAGATCCAAAATGTCATGAGAACGGTTAAAAATCCCAATACAAGTGTTCACTGAAACATCTGGAGAAGAACCAGAAGCCCAACAGAGAAACTACATATGGAAACAGAAGCCCAAAGGGCCAATGAACCAAGACCAAAAAGCACAGATCCTGACTACTCTGTTTGGCCGCGGATCGCGGCCAAACCCATGCTGGCGCCGCGGATCCGCGGCCATCAAGCGCCCGTGTCGGTGGAGATTTCTTCTGTTGCTGCGACTGTCCTGGTGTTGGGATTCTCAGGGGTCAAATCAGTAATTGCGCAAGTGCGAGAGCCTGTAGCCCTAGGTTTTCTATTTTCCTATAAATTGTAATCTTAGATCTAAAAATTGGATGCCTCTTTTCAATCAATAAAATTCAGAATTTCTGGGAGTAAATTTCAGATCTGTTCTTCTTGTTTGAAGGGAGCCGTCAACTTAGTAAGTCTTTTATTTCTTTTAATTATAATGTCTTCTCATCCCCTAATGAGCGAGTAGTCTCCTCGCTTGTTAGGGTTAGCCTTAGGGAAAGGGTTGAGAGATGAAATCTCTCGCCCCTTTCAATGCCACCTTCACCTAATGAATTAGAACTTCACGCATACGAGCACAACCGCTCCCTGCGGCATCCTACCCTTCGAGGTAACGATGAACCGTAGTATAAAGGGCCGGTTCCGCACGTTTTCCGTGAGGGTTAGGATAATTATCAACAAAGGTAGGGTACAAATCTAGAGAAAGAAACATCTTCCCAAAAGATTTGTATCCACTTTATTGATAATTAACTTAACACCTAATAGATCTAAAAAAAGGAAGGTATTGAAAGCGGTGAGGAAAAATATTAATTTCCAAAACTTCCCTTAATCCTAACCCTAGCAAGATTCTTAATTAGATTAATTAGATCCAGTCTTTAGATTTTTATAAGCCTACCAAAACTACAAATAGAATCAACTCGTTAAAACACTTTAAAGAAATTTACCCGTCTCTGTGGATCGACCCGTACTCACCGGCTAGCTGCGAAGCGACGCCGTTTTCTGATTGCGGTATTAATATTTTTGATCGTAAAATCACTAACAATCAAATGGCGCCGTTGCCGGGGACGGCGTAATCTTTCTTTTTTGTGAATTTTCGGGTTGATATAAATTTTAAAAAATTATAAAAATCTGAAAATATAAAAAAAATATAAAAAAATTTCTCAAATTTGATCTGTTTGAAGGGTGTATCTTTTGGATCTTGCAGGAACAGCGAAGAATCACCGATCTGAAATTTTACAGAGGGCAAATCAAAATTTGGTACATAGGAACAGAGAAGAATTACAATCACAGAGCAGCACAAAAACTTTCAGCGGCCGATCCGTCTCTGCAGCCGCTCTTCCGCCGCATAAGGAGGCAATCCGCCGCGGATCCGCGCTTCCCTGGCCACGTCAGCATACTAAATTTTGCTGGTTTGATTTTTCTCTCTCCCCTCTGCAATCTCCCATATATCTCTCTGTAAAAATCTTTCTGCAGGATTTCTTTGCGTAAAAATCTTTCTCCCCCTTCTAAATAACAGATCTCTGCAGGTTTCTTTGCGCCGCGCTAAAAAATTCTGATTGCAAGTGAAATTTTATTTGTTTTGCATAATTTAACCGGATTCTAAGGGGCTATTTGACCAAACTCAGATTGGGTGGGGATTTCATCACCCTTCCCAGGACCCCAGAAAACAGCTAAGCATTTTGCATCAACCACCTTTAATTAAAAAAAAAGATTAGTCTCAGACCTAAGGACAGCGAGCTCAATAGGAAAAGGACTAGGGTAGGCATCAGCCGTTTATCCTAACTGACATTACGGTGTCTAGGCTAGTGGTTTTTAATTAGGCCCACTGTAGTGGTGGTTCCTTCCCACTTACCTGGCCGTATTTGTCCGTGAAGAGGCGGTTTGAGATCTATTTCTAGCCCTAGTTAGGAGCTGTCTAGCAGACCTAGGCGACCCTAGATCTAGGCCTGATTGTGCATGTGTGGTTGATACTTTTATGTCACGAGTCCGTTTTCTAAAAACTTCTTTGCAAAACTCACACAAAAAAATAATAAAAAAATAAAAAAATAAAAAAAATCTTTTCAAAACTTGCAACTTGTCGCGAAGAAACTTGAAACTCACTTCCACCACTTCTTCTCACTGACGTTATCTTACCCCCACATTCTGTTTTTCTCTTTTTTCTGACTGCACTACCCTTTAGTGTATGTCATTTTGGACTAGGGATACTAACGCCCGATTAGTCCGTGTTTCGTTGGTACCGACCAACGAACCCTTCGGCGAACCCTTCGTCGAAATTCCCTCCATTTCCTTACCTCCACCTTTAAATTCTTCTTTCGAAGGTATGTCGGGATTCAACCCCAACGATACCTTGCCGACGGGAATGATTCCACCTCCGCCAGGTGCGAATAACCCGAATCTACCGCCTGTTGCAGCGCCCGCACGAGTTGCGCTCCAGGATCTCTTCTACCCAGTTCGCACTTCTTTACCCACATGTCTTTCACCCCCACCGGCAAATGGGGATAATTTTGAAATAAAACCACACTTCATCAATATGCTGCCTAAGTTTCATGGTTTGGAATCCGAAGATGCATATATTTTCATTAATAAATTCCAAAACGTTTGCGCCATGATGAAGACAACCCAATTAAGTGATGACGCAATAAGGCTAAGGGTCATTCCTTTTACCTTATGTGACCTAGCCAAGAAGTGGCTATACAGCACCGCATCACACTCCATTAGAAATTGGGACGAGTTTGTGAGAGCTTTTTTGAAAAAGTTCTACCCTCATCATAAAACTGCTAGAATCCGAAACGAGATTATACAATTTTCACAGCTTCCGTCCGAACCATTCTGGAAATGCTTCGAGAGATTTAAAGACCTACTTCTTCAATGCCCTCATCATAGGATAGAAAATTGGCAACTTTGCCAAACTTTATACGAGGGATTGAACGCAACAACGAAGCAGTTGCTAGAAACAATTTGTCAAGGTCATTTTCTCTCCAAGTCTAGCGACGAAGCTTGGCAGTTTCTTGAGGACCTAAGTGAGCAAACAATTCAATGGGAGAGTACCAAGACCACATCATCTTCTTCTAGTGGTCAATCTAGGGCAGGCATACATCAAATAGATATGTCGATTGCTATGAAGGCCGAGATGGCCTCACTTATGAAAAAGCTAGAAGCCATTGAGACCAAAATCTCATCGTCTTCTCCTGCCCCTACTCTACCCACACGAACTGTTTGTGCTTGTTGTTCGAACCCGTCGCACTTAACCGAAGAGTGTCCTTATAATGCACCCATTCAAGGACAGGATCAAGTCAATGCTGCATTTCAGCAACGACAAAGAAACGATCCGTACTCTTCGACATACAATCAGGGGTGGAGGAGTCACCCAAATTTCGCTTGGAACCAAAATCAACAAGTCCAAGGAAATAACAATTTTCAAAGACCTCCTCCACAACAACAACAAGCACCCTTACAAACTCAAAACCAGCAACCTTTCCAACAACAACCTTATACAAATCAAACGAACAATTTGGTTCAACCTAATGATGATAAGGTTAGCTCGCTCGAAAAAAGTCTTGAAGCATTTCTCAAGCAAACGACAGAATCCGCAGCAAGATTTGAAAGTTATGTGCAATCTTTAATGAATAACAATGCCTCACACGATCAAAGTATCAAATCTATTGAGGCACAAATTGCACAATTAACTGCTGCGTTGAGCGAGAGAGAAAAGGGAAAGCTTCCATCTCAACCATTGCCCAATCCCGGTCACCCACAAAATGCATATCACAATCACAATGTAAATGCGGTGACCACGTTGAGATCCGGAAGAGAGTTGCAAAATAATGTGGAAACTAGTGATGACATCCCCGCCGGTGGTTCTTCTTCCCCTTCTTCATTTTCTTCACTTCCTTCTTCACCTTTTTCTTTAGAGCCTATTCTCCACCCTTCACACGGCTCTACTTCTTCTGACTCAAACGGACCCATTTCTAACAACACGAACACATCCACACTGGGATCCGTTCCTACTCCACATTCTACTCCACAGACATGTGACTCAACAAATTTTCAAAATGCACCATTTCCAAACAGGTTGAGTCCTAATAAACCAAATGCACAAGTGGAGAAGATTGTGGAATTATTTAAACAGGTTAGCATAAATATACCTCTCTTGGATGCTATCCAACAAGTCCCTTCATACGCAAAAATCTTAAAGGGATTATGCACTTCAAAGAGAAAGGCATCTCAAGTACCCAAGAAAGTGCTAGTGGCTAGTGCAGTGAGCAATGCTATTAACCACCATCAAACCTTACCCCAAAAACGAAAGGACCCCGGCTGTCCTACTATTTCAATCACAATTGGGGATAAGCAAATTAATCGAGCACTTTTAGATCTTGGGTCTAGTGTTAACCTGATTCCTTACTCCGTGTACGAACAATTAGGGGTTGGAGAGTTGAAACCCACTCGTTGCACTCTCCAAATGGCTGATCGATCAATCACCTATCCTAGGGGTCAACTAGAGGATGCGTTGATCAAAGTCGGGGAATTCATATTCCCCGTTGATTTTATCGTTATGGATACACAACCTGTTGCTAACCCAAGAAACCAAATTCCGGTGATTCTTGGTCGACCATTTTTGGCCACTTTCAACGCCGTAATAAATTGTCGCAATGGCTCCATGACTCTATCCTTCGGAAAGAGGTCCAGTGAGTTCAATATTTATAAGATGGGAAGTCTGCCCCCCGTGCCTAAAACTAGTACACGAGAAGTTTGCTCTATTCACGAAATCACGCAGGAGGACTGCGAGCTTGAAAGATTTCTATTTGATGAAAACAGTTTTGACGCCACTAGTGCGTCCCTCCTTGAGCCTACTACCGTTGACACAACCGATGTTGATTATGAATGTATCACTTTTTCGGATGACGACTCACAGCCCGAATATGAGTCGTTTGAATTTTTGGATGAGTCAGTAGAACCATCCGAATCGGTTGTTTGCAGTGATTTCGAACCTGTGTTAGAGTCCTTTGAGTTCGAGGTAGATTCCGCAATGGTTCTTTCGCCTCAGAAATTCGAACTCATGCCCTTGCCGTCTCACCGTAGATATGCTTACATAAGTGAGAATGAGACTTTTCCCATTATCATATCAGCCTCTCTAGCCTTCGAGCAAGAGAATGCTATTTTAAAAGTCTTACAAGATAGGCGGCAAGTTTTCAGTTTGACTATGGCGGACATCGGGGAGATCAGTTCCCTCATAATTAAATATCATACACAATTGATGGATGATGCCATGTCAATAGAGGACCCACAGGAACATCTTGGGGGTATTGTGGTGAGCCAACTTCCTCCCTTAGAAGTTGAAATACCGCCATTTCTTTTAATAAGGTACGAGAATGCCAACACTCCACTGATTGCTGATCATTTACATTCTCGTATCGATGCATCACCATCACCTGTATATTTACCTCCACACCTCCCATACCACTACTTCTATCTTCCCCAATTCTTTGCGGACCACCACAACTTATTTTTCCACCACCCAATATTCTTTACTGATAAATTTTTCAACTGGTTGGTGTTAACTTTTGGCCTAGGCAAAGTTTGGCAGTATTGTCTAACATAGTTTAATTGAAGTTTGGGGGAGGGTCTTTTTGTATATATTTTTGTTTTTTCTTAACAATAAAAAAAAACTATAAATAAATAAACAGGGGAGTATCGGTATTTTGACCCTCTTCGTTTAGCATGACAGTGAGGACACTGTCAAGTTCAAGTTTGGGGGTATGCTCGGTACGTCTTCTTCCTTCGCATTCATTTGTACATATTTTTGCATATTTATTTGAAAACCCATAAAAATTGAAAAATTTCAAAAATATTTGTGTTCAATTTTGGCTAATTGACTTGAGTTTGACTAATAGGTTAACTGGTTAGGAACGACTAGATCTTAGACTTAGTGAATTAAAAACCCTAAAAATAACCTTCCTTAAAGTTTAACAGTAGAAAGTATATGCCTTGTAGTTTATTTAGAAATAGGCAAATTTTGGGTTCACTTCTTGGGCTAAGTCAAAATGAGGGAAGAGTATTGATGTTCTTATTAGAGTATAAGTTTGAAAAATAGTTCCTAGCTTAAGTCTAGATTCTGAAAACGTATACCCTACAAATTGCACAATCACGCACCTTGAAACTTGGAATAGTAGAAGAGACCTTGAAAGGCTCTTGTCTAAAGTCCTTAGTATGAAAAAGTGTGAATAAAAAAAAAATGGACACTGGTTTTTGTGATTACTTAAGGCTGCAAAAATAGAAAAATATTTAGCGAGGGTGCTTCATCACCTAGTGCCTTAGACCAACTGGTTTGGGAGTCACTGCTAAAGCCTTGGGTGTTGCAAAGACTAGGAAGTATGCTTTAAAGTGCAAACGCATTTTGTAATCGGTCGTTGGTACCTCAAGAAGTATTAACGGTCGCATGAAGGATGTGTAAGCAAATTTCATTTAAATTCACTAACTAATTAGTACTTTGGACAACGGACAAGGGGTTGATTGCTTAATTTGAATTTCCAAGTGTAGGGGTGATCTATACACACACGTAGGGATATGTGATTGGAATTTAGATGAGAAAAAGGAATAAAGAATAGAACTTATATCTTTAGTAGAGTTGATAAAAATTCCTAAGTGGAGATGGAACCCTAGAAGGAAAACTTAGGAAATGCCGAAAGCTAAGTAGGTCTACATAACATATATAATCTTAAGTTAAATAATGAGGAAGTGTGAAGAATATGGGTGGATAATTTACAAGTAGAAGATAATAGAATTCCTTGTTAGAAGACCTAAATGAAAAACAAAAGTCGAAAGGCCGAGTTGATAGGATTTTGTGGGTGTAATCCGCTGAAAACCTTCAGGAGACAACACTCCTCCTACTAGGGACACCTAGAGGTTTAACGGCTTGTTGCACGTGCTCAGTGCAATCGCGTTTCCCTGCGAAAGTGCGGTTAGGATTTTAGAGAATAAAATAATAAGTTTGCTCGAGGACGAGCAAAAGGTAAGTTTGGGGGTATTTGTTCAGACCATAATATTGCATTTATCATTCCCCTATTTCTTATCTTTTTATAAATAAACAGGTACTCTTGACGCACGTTTGTTGCATATTGCAGGATACAGGTTTCTGGAGCAAGTACAGTGAAAAAGACACAAAACAACAGAAAAAGGGACTTTTGACCAACAAGCAGACCGATACTAGTCACGCCTAGTCAGAGAACAGTGCAAGATCCAAAATGTCATGAGAACGGTTAAAAATCCCAATACAAGTGTTCACTGAAACATCTGGAGAAGAACCAGAAGCCCAACAGAGAAACTACATATGGAAACAGAAGCCCAAAGGGCCAATGAACCAAGACCAAAAAGCACAGATCCTGACTACTCTGTTTGGCCGCGGATCCGCGGCCAAACCCATGCTGGCGCCGCGGATCCGCGGCCATCAAGCGCCCGTGTCGGTGGAGATTTCTTCTGTTGCTGCGACTGTCCTGGTGTTGGGATTCTCAGGGGTCAAATCAGTAATTGCGCAAGTGCGAGAGCCTGTAGCCCTAGGTTTTCTATTTTCCTATAAATTGTAATCTTAGATCTAAAAATTGGATGCCTCTTTTCAATCAATAAAATTCAGAATTTCTGGGAGTAAATTTCAGATCTGTTCTTCTTGTTTGAAGGGAGCCGTCAACTTAGTAAGTCTTTTATTTCTTTTAATTATAATGTCTTCTCATCCCCTAATGAGCAAGTAGTCTCCTCGCTTGTTAGGGTTAGCCTTAGGGAAAGGGTTGAGAGATGAAATCTCTCGCCCCTTTCAATGCCACCTTCACCTAATGAATTAGAACTTCACGCATACGAGCACAACCGCTCCCTGCGGCATCCTACCCTTCGAGGTAACGATGAACCGTAGTATAAAGGGCCGGTTCCGCACGTTTTCCGTGAGGGTTAGGATAATTATCAACAAAGGTAGGGTACAAATCTAGAGAAAGAAACATCTTCCCAAAAGATTTGTATCCACTTTATTGATAATTAACTTAACACCTAATAGATCTAAAAAAAAGGAAGGTATTGAAAGCGGTGAGGAAAAATATTAATTTCCAAAACTTCCCTTAATCCTAACCCTAGCAAGATTCTTAATTAGATTAATTAGATCCAGTCTTTAGATTTTTATAAGCCTACCAAAACTACAAATAGAATCAACTCGTTAAAACACTTTAAAGAAATTTACCCGTCTCTGTGGATCGACCCGTACTCACCGGCTAGCTGCGAAGCGACGCCGTTTTCTGATTGCGGTATTAATATTTTTGATCGTAAAATCACTAACAATCAGGCGCCGTTGCCGGGGAGACGGTAACGCTTTTTATACTTGTAGTTTCGGGTTAAATTTGTGCATATTCTGTATAAAACTAACTTCTAACACATTCAAACAAATAACCATTCTTTTTGAAACCAACCACAAACACAAATAAAATTCTTTTCTTCTCTGGATTTGAATTCTGCTAACACTCTGATTTTCTTAATTATTTGTGTTCAGAATTGTGGTTGTTAATATTGCTTTTTGGCTCAAATATCCGTATTTTTCCAACATATGCAGATTTGACGGATTTTGAGCAGCGATCATACGGAACAAAGGGGCATTTTCAAGTACAAAGGAGGGTGAACACTCAGTGCCAAAGATCCGGGTAGTTAGACCCGCGCAAGCGAACCATTCGACCACTCGGAGGCAATATCAACACGAGTTTCTGAAACTCGTGCTTTTTGGTACGTATTTTTCTAAACTTCCCCTCTCAAACCCGACGCTCCAATATTCTTGTCTTTGCAGGATTCTTAGCAAAAATCGCCGCAAAAAGCCAAAAAAAAAAAACTAACCGTATTTGTTGCAGCGCCGCATTAAAAGTAAAAAACGATAACTGATTGCTTGAAAACAAAATTTGGTTGAATTTTGCGCATTGCATCATTTAATACGGACTTAAGGGGCTCTAAACCAATCCAGATTGGGTGGGGATTTCATCACCCTTCCCAGGACCCCAAAAATCACTAAAGCATATGCATTGTCCATTGTAAATTAAAAAATACTAGACTTCAGCCCTAAGGACTTCGCGCTCATTAGGAGAAGATAAACCGTGTTTAGAACCTTGCTTAACGGTATATTGTTTACGGGGTGTCTAGGAAAGTGTTAAAGGCGCAACCGCCGAAAGAGAAAGGGTTACTTAATTAAGGAACTTCGCGAAAGCGTTGGACAACCTCCCCTTATCTCTGCACTTACGTGGCCTTGTGATCAGTGTATTTTAAGCCCGTTTCTCGACACTGTTTAACTTCGACAATCAAGTTCAGGAGCAGGTCTAGTAGACCTAGGTTACCCTAGATCTAGGTGTGATTGTGCATATCTTGTTTGTGATTGCTTAAGCCGTATATCCGTACATATTTCTGTAAATCTCCTTCTAAAAAAAAAAAAAGGAAAAATCAAAAACTTTTATAAAAAAAAATTGCCCTTTGTCGCCAAATCCATTTTTCACCCATCACCCATCGCCTTTCTCCATTGACGTTTTCTTACCCTCACCTTCTCCGCTTTGACTATACTAAACTCGTTTAGTGTATGTCCGCTTGGACTCGGGACACTAGCGCCCGTCTAGTCCGCGTTACGTTAGTCGCTACCGACTACGCGATCGACTCCGAAGTCGATACTCCTTCCACTCCTCTTTCACCCCTACCTTTGCCGGCCAACTCCGACGTTGACCGGAATTCTGTTCATACTTCTTCACCTTCACCTTCGCTTTCACCAACCTCTTCTTCCGCGATGTCGGGATTCAATCCGAACATCTCTTTGACCACCCCTGGATTGGCTCCACCTCCTACGGAGACCAATATCCCACCACCTCCGCCTGTTGTAGCGCCGCAGCGAATCGCGCTCCAGGATCGTTTCTACCCCACCCGTTCTGCACTTCCCACCTGCCTTTCTCTTCCTCCGGCCAATGGGGAAAACTTTGAAATTAAGCCCCATTTCATCAACATACTTCCACATTTTCATGGGCTTGAATCTGAAGATGCCTATATCTTCATCAACAAATTTCAAAACGTCTGTGCCATGATGAAAACCACCCAGCTGTCGGACGATGCTATACGTCTACGGGTCATTCCGTTCACTCTATGTGATCTCGCTGAAAATGGCTGTATAGCACCGCTTCCCATTCCATAACCAGTTGGGATGAGTTTGTTAACGCGTTTCTCAAAAAGTTTTATCCAAATCACAAAACTGCAAGGATTCGCAATGAAATCAATCAATTCTCCCAGCTTCCTTCTGAACCCTTCTGGAAGTGCTTTGACCGGTACAAAGACCTTCTTGTTCAGTGTCCTCACCACGGTATAGAGAAATGGCAACTTTGCCAAACCTTATACGAGGGCCTGAACCCAGCAACGAAGCAGTTGTTGGAAACCATCTGTCAGGGCCACTTCCTATCCAAATCTGACGAGGAAGCATGGCAATTCTTTGACGACCTTGCGGAGCAAACGCTACAGTGGAAGAGCACGAGACCGACGACTTCTTCTTCTTCTACCTCCACTTCTACCGGTCAGTCTAGGGTAGGAATTCATCAACTTGACGTCTCTATTGCAATGAAAGCTGAAATGGCTGCAATAACTAGAAAGCTTGAAGCGATAGAGAGCAAATTTTCTTCTCCTGCTCCTAGCCCTGTTCTTCCACTTCGTACCATCTGCGCTTGTTGTTCCGATCCCTCTCATTTAACCGAAGAGTGTCCTTACAATTCTCCATCTCAATGACAGGATCAGGTTAATGCTGCATTTCAGCAAAGACCAAGGGAATGATCCGTACTCTTCCACGTACAATCCCGGTTGGAGGAACCACCCCAATTTCGCCTGGAATCAGAATCAGAATCAATTCCAAGGCAACCACTTCCAAAGGCCCCCTCCACCGCAACAACAAGCGCAACAACAAACTCAACATCAATATCAGCAGCCCTTCCAACCCCAGCCTTTCCAAAACCAGACGATCAACTTTGCACCCAACAACTCTTTTCCACCAAACAACTTTGTTCCGTCAAACAACGATAAGGTTTCCTCGCTCGAGCGAAGTCTGGAGGCGTTTGTTAAACAATCGACTCAATCCACCGCCAACATCCAGTCTTCGATTCAATCTTTAGTGCAACACACTGCCGCACACGGGCAAAGCATCAAGACCATCGAGGCCCAGATTGCACAGCTGAACGCGGCCTTAAGCGAGCGAGAGAAGGGGAAGCTCCCGTCCCAGCCACTTCCAAATCCCGGTCACCCACATAATGCACATGTTGCTCTTGAACAACAAAACCATAATGTGAGTGCCGTGACTACACTGAGATCGGGGAGGATGCTGCAAAACAACATTGGCACACGGATCAACGATGACACCCCGGCCGCTTCTTCTTCTTCTTCTTGTTCTCCTTCTTCCTCTTCATCTTCTGAGCCTATTCTCCGTTCTTCACAAGGCTCTCCTTCCTCTTCTTCTATGAACGGACCCACTTCTCACTCCACGAAAACACCTATTCTGGGATCCGGTCCAACTCCACAATCTCCTCCTCCAGCATTAGACTCAACAATTTTCAAAATGTTCCATTTCCAAACCGGTTGAGATCTAATAAACAAAATCCTCAAATGGAGAAGATTCTGGAGTTATTTAAGCAAGTTAACATTAACATTCCTCTTTTAGATGCTGTCCAACAAGTCCCGTCTTACGCGAAAATCTTAAAGGACTTGTGCACGAAAAAGAGGAAATCTCAGGTACCCAAGAAAGTTTTCTTGGCTAGTGCTGTGAGTGATGCCCTTACCCAATCTTTACCACAAAAACGGAAGGACCCTGGCTGTCCTACGATTTCAATTACCATTGGGGATAAGAACATCAACCGCGCACTATTAGATCTTGGTGCCAGTGTTAACTTGCTTCCGTATTCAGTATACGAGCAATTAGGCGTCGGAGAGCTGAAACCCACGCACTGCACTCTCCAAATGGCCGACCGATCGATCACCCATCCTAGG
Source organism: Agapanthus africanus (assembly GCA_030015575.1). Lineage (NCBI taxonomy): Eukaryota > Viridiplantae > Streptophyta > Magnoliopsida > Asparagales > Amaryllidaceae > Agapanthus > Agapanthus africanus. Next base: position 704,452,034 of record CM057341.1, read on the forward strand.
GGTGAGCTAGAGGATGTGTTGATAAGAGTCGGGGACTTCATATTCCTCGTTGACTTCATTGTATTAGATACACAGCCTGTAGCTAACCCCCGGAATCAAATTCCGGTGATACTCGGTCGCCCATTTCTCGCAACCACAAATGCTGTGATCAATTGTCGCAATGGTTCGATGAACCTCTCTTTTGGAAATATGACGATTGAACTCAACATTTTTAGGTTGGGGAATCAACCCGCCGAACCTAATGCTCATATACTGGACGTCTGCTCGATCCAGGAGATCACCCCGGAAGAGTGTGAATTCGAGGAGTTTCTGTTTGAATGCGATAACCTTGACGCCACTAGTGCGTTTCTCTTCGAACCTGCTGCTGCTTCCGCGCCCGACTACGACTACGAGTGTTTTACGTTCTCACACGATCTTAGCCGCTCACAACCCGAGTTTGAATCTTTTGACTTTCCGGATGAGTTACCTGAACCATCCAACTCGGTAGCTTACGCTCGTTTTGAACCTTTGATGGAATCCTTTGAGTTCGAGACCTTTTCTCCAATCCAGCCTTCAATCATTTCACCTCCAATTCTCGAACTCAAGCCTTTGCCGTCTCACCTTAAGTACGCTTACTTAGGTGAGAACGAGACCCTCCCGGTTATCATTTCGGCTTCTCTTGCTCCCGAGCAAGAGAAAGCCCTTCTTTCGGTCTTACACGGCAATAGGCAAGCTTTTGGCTGGTCCATGGCGGACATCAAGGGGATTAGTCCCCTGATCGTTGAGCATCATATTCATCTGATGGATGATGCCAAACCAGCCCGGGATCCACAAAGACGTCTCAATCCAGTCATGAAGGAGGCTGTGAAGAAGGAGATCGTCAAATGTCTGGATAGTGGTATCATTTACCCTATCTCCGATAGCCAGTGGGTTAGCCCCATTCATGTTGTCCCCAAGAAGTCGGGCATCACGGTCATAACCAACGAGGCGAACGAGTTAATCCCTACCCGCACCCAAACTGGGTGGCGAGTATGCATTGATTACCGAAAACTCAACGCCGCAACGCGGAAAGACCACTTTCCGCTACCTTTTATTGAGCAGATGCTCGAACGATTGGCCGGACATGAGTACTATTGTTTTCTTGATGGCTACTCTGGCTATAATCAAATTCCCATCGCCGAAAAAGACCAGGACAAGACTACTTTCACTTGTCCTTTCGGCACGTTTGCATATCGTCGCATGCCCTTTGGGTTATGCAATGCGCCCGCTACCTTCCAGCGGTGTATGATGGGAATATTCTCAGACATGGTGGAGAAATTCTTGGAGATCTTCATGGACGACTTCTCCATCTTTGGCGATTCCTTTGACGAGTGTCTGCTGCATCTCGACGCTGTCCTTACCAGATGTAAGGACAAGAATCTCACTTTGAACTGGGAGAAATGCCACTTCATGGTGCGCGAAGGTATTGTCTTAGGACATATCATCTCGCAGAAAGGCATTGAGGTAGACAAAGCAAAGATTGAGGTCATTTCCAATCTTCCTCCTCCCCGATGCGTCCGAGATATCCGAGCCTTCCTTGGCCACGCCGGTTTCTATAGACGGTTTATCAAGGACTTTAGCAAGATTGCTAGGCCCTTGACTCTTCTACTGGCCAAGGACACGCCATTCGACTTCAGCCCGAGCTGTGTGGCTGCTTTTGAATCATTGAAACACTCACTCACTTCTGCTCCCGTTCTCTCTTCCCCTGACTGGACGCACCCATTCGAGATTATGTGCGATGCATCCGACTCTGCCATCGGTGCTGTCCTTGGACAACACATCAACAAGATGCCGCACGTAATCTATTACGCTAGCCGAACCCTGAACGACGCCCAACTAAATTATACAACAACTGAGAAGGAATTCTTGGCTGTTGTATTTGCTTTAGAGAAGTTCAGGCCCTACCTCATCGGCTCTCCAGTCATTGTTTACACTGATCATTCTGCTCTGCGCCATCTTTTTGCGAAGAAAGATGCCAAATCTCGGCTTATACGTTGGATCCTCTTGCTTCAAGAGTTTGACCTTGTCATTAAGGACAAACGAGGATGTGAAAACGTCGTTGCCGACCATCTCTCACGACTTCCTTCTTCGCCGTCGCTTCAAATCCCGATCAATGACGTTTTCCCGGATGAACAACTCTTGACAATATCTCGCGAACCTTGGTTCGCAGATATTGTGAACTATTTGGCCACAGGGTTACTACCAACCGAATGGTCAAGTCAGGACAGACTTCGCTTTTTATCCCAAGTAAAACATTTTTACTGGGACGAACCCTATCTGTTCAAGTACTGTCCTGACCAGATTATTCGTAGGTTTGTCCCTGATGAGGAATTCAAGAGTGTGCTGTCATTTTGCAACGATCAAGCGTGTGGCGGGCATTTTGGCCCCAGAAAGACAGCTGAGAAGATCTTGCAATGTGGTTTCTACTGGCCACAACTCTTCAAAGACGCTCATGACTATTGCAAGACTTGCTCCCGGTGCCAACATATGGGCCGGATATCCCGGAGAAACGAGATGCCGCTCCAACCAATCTTGGTTGTGGAGATTTTCGACGTGTGGGGGATAGATTTCATGGGGCTGTTTCCCAGCTCTTTCGGGAACTTGTACATCCTTCTAGCTGTTGATTACGTCTCTAAGTGGGTCGAGGCTGTGCCCAGCCGGACTAACGACAACAAGGTTGTCGTTAGGTTCCTTAAAGAAAACATTTTCTCCCGTTTTGGGCACCCCCGAGCGATCATTAGCGACAATGGAAGTCATTTCTGCAATAAGACTTTCGAGGCCTTAATGCGGAAGTATTCTATTAATCATAAGCTATCCACGCCCTATCACCCCCAAACCTGTGGTCAAGCCGAAGTCTCAAATCGGCAGATCAAGCAGATACTGGAGAAGACGGTTTCCAAGAACCGTAAGGATTGGTCGCTGAAACTAACTGATGCCCTTTGGGCTTTTCGCACTGCTTATAAGACCGACCTTGGCATGTCTCCCTATCGGCTTGTATACGGAAAAGCTTGCCACCTCCCTGTCGAAATAGAGCATCGCGCATTTTGGGCGATAAAAGAGCTGAATCTATCTCTCGAAGATGCGGGCAGCCATCGGAAGCTGCAACTGAACGAACTGAGCGAGCTTAGGGATGAGGCTTACGATAACGCGGTTGTCGTTAAGAATAGAACGAAGGTGTTTCACGATAAACACCTTTTGCGCAAAACCTTCGTACCTGGTCAGCAGGTACTGCTTTACGACACCAGACTTCATTTCCATCCAGGAAAGCTCCGATCTCGCTGGATAGGGCCGTATTTTGTGCGGAATGTGTATCCGCAGGGTGCTGTGGATTTGGAAAATCCAAAGGATGGTTCATTTTTCAAAGTGAACGGACACCGACTAAAACCGTACCTTAGCGCCGAACCAACAGAGGAGCTCCTATTCTTACAGGAGCCGGTTTACCCTGCCTGATCTTCCTCTGCCCACCTCCAAACTTCGGTTATCCAGCCAAGAACAGTGGACACTGTTCCAAATAAGTTTGGGGGTATGTATAAAGCCTTTTGTATATATTTGTGAATATTCTTTTCCATTCTTTTTCTTTTTCTTTTCTTTACAAACAAAAACAAATAAAAATTGTGTATCGCTAACCGACAATTTTTGACCCTTCAAATGATCTCTTCATGCAATGACAGTGAGGACACTGTTCAGTTTAAGTTTGGGGGTACGCTCGGTACGCATTTCTTACCTTCGCATTCATATGTATATTTTGCATCTGCATATTAAAATCCATAAAATCCATAAAAATCTGAAAATTTTCTAAAAACATAAAAACTTTTCTGTCAAGTTAGCTAGTGGGAGGACTCTGATTCAACATTTCGACGATTTTGTTTGATAAAATAAGAATAATTAAATCTTATGTTTAGATTTTGAAAACCTGAAAAATAACTCTCCTTTGAAGTTAACTATAGCTGATATACGTCTTTACATCACACTACACGTGTCGTGAGTTTTTGGGAATTAGATGATAAGTCTTTTATGTCGAAAAACTTTTAAATGGATCAATGATTTTCTGAGGATCAAATAGGTTTGTTCTGAAATAAGTAGTGTCAAGAATAGTTTATGAAGTAAAGCGAATATGAAGGAATGTTATTGATGCCGTAATTGGAACTAAGTCTGAAAAATAACCCATATGAAACTTGATTGGAATGATTACACACCAAACCCACTAAACACGTCTTTTATCCAAAAAATAATTGAACTGCCGGTTATATCTCCGTTCGTATTAATGATTTTCACGCCAAACTATCTTTTGTTTTTGGACCTGGGTAACTTGAGTAATTAAGTCCGCCGGGGTGTTTCTACACCTAATGCCCTAAAACCAACTGGTGTGGGTGCATTGGCCCAAAGCTCGCTAAGAAGCCTAGAAAGTCCAGATTAAAACAAAGTCAAGCAAGTGTTCTCTCCGAGTTAAAATTCCTAACGGTTCTTTGTGTGAGAATAATCTTGATAAAAGACAGGCTTTTTTAAAAAAATTTAGCGGAGATATGAAGGTTTTATTCTATGATAAAGACTATTGCACGATTCACAGAGGTGTGTATGAAATGAAAACAAGGAAAGGGTGGAGTGAAAAATAAGACCTAGTTTCCTGTTAAGGAAGATAGAAATTCTGAAGTTGAAACTTTTTACTGGAAAACGAAGCTTGAAAAAAATTTCTTAACTCTTTATAAAACTTATGTGATCCTTTTAAAATTTTTATCCGGGCTTAATTGTGGGATATGATGACTTTATTCGACCTTTCGGGAACTTAACGACACTATTTGCACTGCACGTGAAGACATATAAAAGCTGTAGTTAAACAAGAAGCGAGGTGTGAAAAATAAAGGGTCGATAGTCTAGACCTAGGATAATAGAATTGTTATTTTCTGAAACAAAACTTTAGGGTTTGAATCTTAGTTATTTTACAAAACTAGCTTGACCGGATTTTGTGGGTAGTATCCGCTGAAACCCCCAGGAGACAACACTCCTCCTACTAGGGACACCTAGAGGTTTAACGGCTTGTTGCACTTGCTCAGTGCAATCGCGTTCCCTGCGAAAGTGAGGTTAGGAAATTTTTTGTGAATAAATTGGTTTTGCTCGGGACGAGCAATAGATAAGTTTGGGGGTATTTGTTCATATCAGAAAATTGCATTCTAATACCGTTCATTCATTATCTAATTGTTGTATTTATCGGTATTATTGACCAGTGTCTGCTCAGTATTACAGATTACAGGTATCCATGACAAAATACTGAAAATGCATCCAACAGCGCGGATATATCACTTGAGGGAAGACACTGCGACCAGAAACGCTAACCGACCGATACTTCAGGAGTTCCTTTATGCAACAAGTTGTGTACACATTTTTTTCTAAATGGTCCAACACAACAAGTGTGTACACAAGACTTTTAAGCACATGTGGATATGATTTTATATGCAATCAAGGATATGATTCTATATGCAATCAAGGATATGATTCTATATGCAATCAAGGATATGATTCTATATGCAATCATCAAGGATATGATTCTATATGCAATCATCAAGGATATGATTCTATATGCAATCAAGGATATGATTTTATATGCAATCATCAAGGATATGATTTTATATGAAATCAAGGATATGATTTTATATGCATATGATATTATATGCATTCAAGACTAAAAAGCATGTGTTCAAATCAAAGGCAATCAAACAAATCGGCATGAGCCATAATGGGGCAGATATGAATATTTCTTTCTGAGCCTATAAATAGAGACCAGAGGGAAGAGGAAAGGGTAGTTTTTTCTTTAGTTCTATCTTAGAATTCTTGTAATTTTTCTTTTCATTCTTGAGCTCTTGCCCCTATGTCTTGACCTTGCAACTTCTCATTTAGAACTTGCAAGCTTAAGGCTTAGGTTCTTGACTTCAAGATCTCTTGTAACAAGTTTGTTCTTCAATAAAAGTTCGTATTTTTATTACATGTCTTGTTCCACTTTACATGATTTCAATTGTGAAATTCATGCCTTGCTTTGATCTTGCAACCTCTTAAGTGAGCTTGCAACCTTAAAGCTTGGTATTTGGATCTCACACGTTGCCGGGAATTGAACACTGGGAGATAAAACGCTTGAACTCATCGGTTCTCTTTTCCTCTTTATTTCATTGCATGTTTTTATGTATCTTCTCTTTTCTTTCTTGTTAATTTGTAAATATGTGTGAGTAATCTTTTCACTTGTTAAGGGTGTAATATGTTAGATCGTATTCGAAGATTTTCTTTGTCCAAACTTTAAAACCTAAAACTTGCCTATTGAAACTTCGTGCAAATCACCCGCAACTCCGCTCACTAGGCATCCTATCCTACCCCGATAGTGATGATTCCTAATCATGACCGGATTGCCCGTGGTTTGCCGAAGGCTAAAATCAAGAGATAACAACGGAAGGACAAGGGACAAGGAAAACGGATTTAGCGAAATACCGCAAATACCGTATTTCAAGTTCCCTAATCCGCGTTGTTACCTATTGCTTTAGTATCAATACCAAGTCGGGGCTATAAGGAATTGGCAAACATCACCTTCATACAATCTAACTTATTACTACCCTTAACAAGCCCTTTTTATTCATATCTTTGTTACGACAATTAGTTAACCAACAAATCAAAACACGGAATTAACTCGTTAAAACAAGCAATAAGAAACTTACCATCTCCCTGCGGACGACCCGTATTCATCGCGGCTCGCTACAAGCGACACCGTTTTGATTGCGGTAATTTCAGAATTCTTTTTAAACACGACACAGTTAGAGCGTGACAATCACTTCACTAATATCTTGATTAGTGAAGTGTGAGCTTGAGTGAGAGAGACTTCAAGGTGGAACATTTTCGGCAACGAAGACTACAAGCAAGCTCGATCCTTTTTTCAAGTGGAGTCAAAGAAGAGTTCTAGGGACTACTATTTAGAGGTTTAGAGGTGAAGGACCGGTCTAAAAAGGTTGTAAATTCTTTTCACTTAGTTTAGAATGTAGTTTGTTTACTTTGAAACCCTAATTCTCTAGTTCGATTCTTTTTTAGTATACATGGACCTCTGGATTTTTAAAATTGCATACTTGATGCTCATATAAACCTAGTAGAGGTGCTAAGACATACTTTCATAACCTTTGCAACACGTTAGCTACCTCTTCTTAAGCTCCGGCTAGTCTCCACGAAGCCCGGAACAAGCTTGCTCGGTGATCTCCTTACCGAAGTTGATCCACCTTGAGATAACTCCAACATAAGCTTTAGCTTCAAATTGATCTCATCAAAATGAAGCAACCCACTAATTAAACATGCTAAGGATGATTAGTAGTAGATGAAGAATAATTAGCTCACTAATTTTCTTCTCTTTTCTTTTCTTTACTTACTTGAGAAAAAATCAAGAGAGGTTGCCATGGAGATAAGAGTATGAAGAAGAATGGCTTAAGATGAGAACAAATCCCAAAACAAAATATAAGCATCCAAAATTAGTCACTAAAAATTAGTCAACAAAGAAAACGCTTAAAAATTCTACCACCATCTAAATGTCCATAACTCATACCATTTAAGAATGTTCTCATCTAAACCAAATAAGTCTCATACGCCCATCTCAAATATATCAACATACATGTCACAATATTTTTATCAAATATAAATATTAATAATGAGAAGAAAATAATAAAGTGAACATGATATTAGTTAGTATATAAATATATAAATATACATTTAATTATTAATTCAACACTTGATTTAATAATCCAGTTATATCATATATATATCGGCTAATATCAATTAACACCCAATTAAAATACGTGTATGAAATACACGTGTTTAATCAAACTCTTGCACATATCCCTATACGTGCCCTACATCGTTTCTTCTGTGCTGGGAAAGCTCTGTGTGGGACTCTAAAGACTCGACAATATGCTGGCAGTAGGTTAGGATCATATCCATAGCCCATAAGCATGTCAGCGGTACCGGCTGCACGTAACGGTTAGTAAGGTATTGATCGAAAGAAGGTCAATGAGCAAGTCCATCTGAACACTGCAAAGTCTATCAGTGACATTTACCATACAGTCCGGTCTCTTCGTCTACGAGAATCGCATATCGAGTTTAGGGTTTGGAATCTGTCAGACCCCAATAACTCGATAAGTCATGCGACAGAGGACTCATAACCAATCGGAGATACAACTGATAACACTTATCAGTTTATCTTCACTGCGGTAGCCACCAACTTGTGGTTGTAGTCATGTTCTGCACAGCACGACATCAACTCCATATACCGGGAGAGACGAATCTCCTCATCCGCTCATTGCCTCCACGTGCTTCGGGACTATACCAACCAAAAACCTGTTTGCACGATTTCTTTGAGCCATGGTAGGGTAGAATTCTAAGTATAGTGGGAACACATATGTAACACTATGGCGATCTCAGGTCCTAGGAACTACTATGTACTCATGTCACCAGAGAACTGCTATCTGACATTGGTATATTACCAACTAAGAGTTCTCGGTGAGCCCGTCTAGTGTAACTCATCCAATGAGCACCTGTATACAATCCTCAATGTAAAACACCAATAGCTGCAGGATCAGCTATCGTCCTTCAACCGGATCAGGAAATGTACACACTAATCTTAACTAGAGTACCGATACCCCGTCTCGATACTCCTACGACTAGAGACTTTTAAGATGTGCTTATCGACTACCCAGACCCTACTAGTATGATCTACATCATTATCCTGGTAGTCAAGAATAATCTTAAGGGCTTTATCTCATGTCTAAACAATACATGATAATGAATAAACACATCATATGAAAGATAAAGACAAACCAGATAGTATACTATCATCTCGAGTAAGATTGTTCTCTCGTATAGGTCCTCCTTCAATTACAATAATTGCATTGAGGGCACCTATATCCAACAGTCATGGTCTCAAAATGTATGCACTAGTCTACTCCGGAATATCGATACCCAGTCTCGATATTCCTACGATTAGGGACATTTAAGGATGTGCTTATAGACTACCCAACTCTCACATATATGATCGCCATCATAATACCGATAGTCAAGCAAGAATCCTACAGGCTTCATCATTATGTTTTAGCGACATATAATAACAAGTAAAACATGTACACATCAATGATAAAGACAAATCAGATAGCATACTATCATTTTGAGTAAAACTGTTTTACCTGTACAGGTCCTCCTTCAATTATCATAATCGCCTACCTGCAATTACAATAATTGTCTTGAGGGCACTTTATCCAACATAATTAGGGCTAGGTAGAGATCATTATAAAAGCATCAGGGTGAGAAGAGAGAGCTGAGGGACTTACAGTTCCCACTAATACTAATACGAGTGAAAAGAAAATGAAGAAGTCTCGGTTTGAAGAACCGAGAAACCGAATAGAAGAGGGAGCTATGGTTGACGTCCTGGCGTGTCTTCGGTGATTTATGGAGCAGCGGAGAGGGGTTATGGAGCTCGGGCAGCGGAGTTCTGAAATGAAGAAGGTGAGGAGGAATAACTTGAACTTAGGAAAATATAAAGTGAAAAGAAATAGAAGAAGGGAGTAATATAATAGTATCCACACTTTTGAATTTTAAAATTCAAAATCCCCTAGAATCTCACCAAAATCATATAGCATTCAACAAAATTGATTTGGCCTCAAAGACCAAGTCAAAGTCAGAAAATTAAAAATGAATAAAAAAAATGGGCAATTTGTTTTTGAACTTATGACCTGTAGGCTAGGATTCTTGTACTAAAACCAACTCAGCACAAGAGACTTGTTGATTCAAAAGAACATGGCAAAAGAGTTAACCTAACCGCAGAAAAAGAGAAGGATTTTAATTAAAACACTATCAAGTATAAATAAAAATAAAAAAAGGGAAATAAGAAAACACAGTCGTTACATTCTACCCTCCTTAAAAAAAAATTTCATCCCTGAAATTTCTAGGAGATGACTGTCATGAGACAAAGCAAGTGTGGATATCGGCTGCGCATATCATCTTCTCTTTCCCGTGTCGACTCTCCTAGGGAATCATTTCTCTACATTACGTGAAACAGCTGAACGACCTTGTTTTATAAGGTCTTCTCTTTTTGATCCATGATCTTGACCGGCTGCTGTTCAAAAGTCAGATCGGCACCGAAGGAGAACCGAGTCATTGAGTATATAACTAGGATCACTCACATACCAGCGTAGCTGAGATATGTGGAAGGCGTTTTGCAGACCTTCCAAGGATGGTGGCAAGGCCAAGCGATAGATCACCTCTCTTACTCTTTCCAAGTGTCACGACCCGAAGGTACGGAATGCGACTGGTGCTTAAATTATGAAACGTCTAGAGGCGTAACGTAATCTAAGTAAGCCAAAGCCCAGAAATCTAAACCATTTTAAATGAAAAGAGTGAAGGAAAACTTATTTTAAAGCAACATCATATTTTCTCGAAAATTTCGGCAGAGTTTCCTTTGTAAATACAGGCCCCCAAACGGGTACAACCATGCAAGCAATATAATATACAACGCCGAAGGGCGAGAATCAAAACTCAGAAAGAAAACCAACATCCTCAAGAAAACCATAGAAGAACCCCAATAATATAAGCGTGCGACTCTAAGGTCGAGATAATACACAACTGGTTCTCTAAGTCTATCAAAATATATAAGTCTGGTTGATAGAGTTTACTAGATACAACTGAAATAAATTCATGTACGACAGTGGTCACGATACAAGTGAACCCACCTATCAAAGCAATCACCCGGAATGATGTGGTGTGCCAGCAAAACCGCCAAGGAAACCTGTACGGCAAAACGTGTAAGAAACTGTGGCATAAAGGGGGTGAGTTGCCAACTCGTGTGTAGAAAACATCATCGAGAAGAAAGCGCATGTATGACTCTCTCCTAGGTCATACAATAATACTATACAATACTACAACAATGGTAACAGTATATCAATAGTGTGATATCAAAGTCCTCGTTTCTGTGCCAAGAATAATAATATATCAATGCGTGACATGTACTAATGCACCATCCAACGTGTGTCCAGTAACGACACACAAATCATGATAAAACCCGAGTGCCCAACATCGGCACTCAAAACATCATGAAGTCCGTGTCCAACAGCGACACATAATCAGGATCGGCCCATAACCGTCTCTCTCATCTCGGGCTCCGCATAATCAGGATCGGCCCATAACTCCGAATGGTATCCTCCGGATATCCGTCGAGTTTCCATACAATCACCGGTCGGTAGTGTTCCCCTGCAGGGCTCAACGCCTTTCTATACGATCTTCTTACCCCGGGATACCACACCGGGTCCACCATGCACCCGCATATGGTCCCTCCCCTACCTCGAATCGGGTGTATGATACCGCTCAAAAACCGAGAAAACCCATGCTGGACATCACAAATATCATATCATGAGAAAACCGAAAATTTCTATTTGTTAGAAATGATAATGAGTTTATAAATCCTTGCGCTTTCTCCAAATCCAAAAATCTCATGGAAAATCCGAATCTCATAATCAAGAGTCAATAAACATTGAATACCGGCATAAATCCCCATAATATTGCATGACAAATGAATATACACGTGCATGGATATCTAAGTAGATGATGCAATATCTAAACTAGCATAGTAATGATATATTGGAACTATCAGCTAGCAAGTTATATTAGTGAAGTAATATTCTCTAAAGTGTACGTGACATGTCAATTACCGATGATGATGTGTGTGGGCCGGCAAGCAAGTGATTATGGACATACGCATCATCGGTAATGGTGCTAGTGCCCTAACAAATGAGTTCATGAATGTAACGGAGAATGAATAGTAAACGCAACATTTAAGAATATACGATTCCATATACGAGTCATACAGTTTTTGGTGTTTGAAATCGCACGAATCGTGGTTTTAGAAAAATAGGGCATCGGGATCGTTGAGAAAAGGTACATTCTTTGAAAAATCCGTAGTATCCCCTCGGCCTGTCATTAAAATACTCACGATTAGTTAGTTTTGAAAATAAGTATGACTCGAGTCTAGTCCAATCTCTTCCTAATCAACTAAAAGACTAAACTAAAGAACTAGTCGAAAGGGTAAGAAATCCACCTAAATTCCGAGTCGATATATCTAGTAGTCGGCGATCCCGCCTCAATAGCGTTACGTACGGTAAAATATATAGTACGACATTCTCGAGTCAAGAGTGCAGATCAATCATCATAATTATACTTCGTACGGTAAAATCTATCGTACGGCATCCCAAAATCGGGGTACGGGTCAATTATCACATATACCTCATTATTCATATGGTATCATTATCATAATATCCTGAATCAGGGGTACCGTTCTATAGTCTAGTACATACCAATACCATCAAACATATATCCACGTGTGAATAAAATCACATCGCCCATCGATCCACTATAATATCATGTCGTGTTTCATAACACGACCCAAATCACATAACCGATCTCACAGCATTATGCCCGATCACATCGACTCATCTCCAAGTATCATATATTATCCTCATCACCCGTGTATACGTATATGTATATATATGTATCAACGAATCCATACACACACACACACACAAATAACCATATACACCCAAACATATCACGTGTGTGCATGTGTGTGTGTGTAAACATTTGCTCTAGGGTTTCGCAACAAGAAACTAAACTAAAAGCACTATCTTCTAATTACGCTAAAACTAACCCATGATCTCCTAAAACGTTTTCTGCAAATTATTCAAGTCTCACAATACACATATTTATATATATATAACATATTCGTATGCTACACTACAAAACTGCGGGGTTCCTATACGCCATCCACCCGACTTCCCCCGTAGATATACATCTACTCACCTAGATGCCACAGCTAATCTGATCCGATTTCAGCTCTGTCATTTCCGCGCCACATCCGATGCCTCTGCACCCGATCTTAGAAATGTATACAAGGAAATAAGAGAATAAATATAAAATTAGTCGCGGACACAACCTATACAAGTCAACCACGCGCATTAACTAAACGCGCACGCACTCGGTGCACAAAACACGCTCGCGAGAACGCCACAAACCACAACTACGGTCGCTAAACGTGGCAACTACCAAGCCTAAACCCAAACGCACCAATCGTGCATCCACGACATATCAAATATTATATGAAATAGGTTATAATTCACCAAAATCTCAAACTTAAATAAAATCGATTTATCCCAAAAACCTAGTAAGTATCTTTTAACCATTTTTGTACCAATCTAGATGTTTTAGAAATCTAGTGGCCGCAATGCTCACATAATGTCATAATTAGGCCACACAACTACTAACTAGATTTTAATTAGGACAATTTAAATTTAAATTTAACAATTTAGCAACTATGTTAGGTTTTGTAAATCTTAAGATGTTAGACTACCCATTGTAATCATGATTAAGTGATAAAACCCCAACCTTAATTTAACCCTTCTCTTGAATATTTAATCTTGAAATTAAGACCATAATTACACACCTAATAAGTTAAATTAAAGTAATTAATCAACAATCAAACCAGAGGCTTAGGATTATACCTCAACAAGTTTGAGATCAACCTTGCAAACTTTAGCCTCCAAAATTACTTCTTGCTTCAAGACCCATGCTAGATTTGAGTAAAGAATAATGGATAAGGGCTTAATGATGAATTAACGTGACTTTGTGTTGATTTTTGAGGCAAAAATGAAGAATTTTGGAGTGAAAAGGAGGTGGGGAAAATTTGGGGCTGCAAGGGAGGCTCGGCCAGAATTTGAGGGAAGAAAGAGAGAGGTAAAAGGGTGTATGTATGTGGAAAAAGAAAGTCCAAGTCAAGGAATAATACCCATACCTCATTATACAACACCCCATGCCTTCATGTTTATTGTTTTCTTTTTAATTTCATTTCCTATAAACTTTGAAGTGGGAAAAATTTTGGGCAGCTTGGGCTGCTGGTTAGAAAAAGAGGAAAGAGAGAGAGTGTGTGGTGGGTGTGGGTGAGTATGTAGAAACATCTCAAATTATCACATCTTTTAACTCTTTTCTTTAATTATTTAATTTTCTTTTATTTTAAAACCTAAACTTCTCTAGAATTATGGAGACACAATTAAGAAACATGAGCATGTTACAAACTTGATGCTAAGTTGTCATGGTTCATTAAAGTATCGCTAACCCATTCCAATTTGTAATTTACACTAAATTAATGTATTAAGGAAAGCTTAAAATAATATTAAAAATAATTAATTTGGAAAAATATTTAATTAAACTAGGAAATTCATAAGTGACCAATTAAATACCAAATACTAGCTAGAATAGGTATACTCAAGTCTGCGTTGAAAGATAATTATATATTAGTTTTTTACGAAAAACACCAGTTATTTTACCGATTATCGGAAATTTCACCTAAACGATTTTCAAAACGTTACACCAAGACATCAAACAGTCCATTACATCAGGAACAGACCTCCCCACGTCTCCCGAAACGGATCACTCCACGGTTAGGAAAAATCTTCAGAAGTACATGATCTCCCGGCTGAAACTCCAATGGTCGACGTTTTGCGTCAGCCCAACGCTTCTGTCAATACTGGGCTATGCACAGTTGCTCGCGGATCGTGCGCACTACCTCAAATGTTGCCATGATCATCTCTAGCCCCAGTAGTTCCCTCTCCCCTATGTTATCCTAACTTAAAGGGGAGCGACATCGCCGACCGTAAAGTGCTGCGAATAGAGTCATCCTAATGCTGGCATGATAACTGTTATTATAGGCAAACTCCACAAGATGCAGGTGATCCTCACACAATGCTCTAAAGTCGAGCATACAAGCTTGAAGCATATCCTCTAGGATCTGAATAGTTCGCTCGGACTAATCATCCTTCTGCGGATGATAGGTTGTACTGAAAATGAGCTTCGTCCCCAAACCGTCCTGCAAATTGTACCAAAACTGAGACCGAAACCTGGTATCTCAATCGGATACGATGCTGATTGACACTCCATGCAATCTCGCAAAATCCTCCATATACCTCCTTGACAAACTCTCCATGGACTGACCCAAATGAAAAGGGATGAAATGCACTGTCTTGATGAGCCAATCTACAATCATCCAAACCGCATCATTGCCCTTCGTACTACGAGGGAGTGCAGTCACGAAGTCCATAGTATTGTGCTGCCACTTCTACTCCAGAATAGGTAACAACTGGAGTAGCCCTGCCGATCTCTGATGCTCAGCCTTCACCTACTGACATACTAAGCACTCGGAAACGCTTCGAGCAACCTCGCGCTTCATACCATTCCACAAGCAATTCCGTCGTAGGTCCCTATACATCTTTGTGCCATCTGGATGTATTGAATACGGAGAGCTGTAAGCCTCCTTCATCAACTCTTGCTTGACTGGTCCTAAAGGTACGTACAAACGACTCCCAAAACTCATGAATCCATCTTCATGCACCAAGAAATCCATTCGGCTGCCAGCTTCAACCTGTTTTCTGATCCTCTGCAACTTAGCGTCACCTGCCTGAGCTGTCTTAAATTACTGTACAAGGGTGGACTAGATCTGCAGATTTATCAAAGATGCGATGACTCCTGGTAATATAACTTTGATCTGCATCGCATGTAAATCCTGCTGCAACTTCCATCGTAAAGTGAACTCCATTGCCAACGAATGTCTGCTTAAGGCGTCAGGAACTACATTTACCTTCCCTAGGTGATATTGCAGGTTGATATCATAATCTTACATGAGCTCTAACCATTGTCTTTGTCGCATATTGAGCTCATTCTGTGAGAATACGTACTTTAAGCTCTTGTGGTCGGTATAGATATCTAATCACTCCCTAAGTAGGCAGTGTCGCCAAATCTTCAAAGCATAGATCATTGCTTCTTACTCAAGATCGTGCATGGGATAATTGCGTTCGTGTGTCTTCAACTGCCTCGACGCGAACGCCATGACCTTATCATGCTGATGTAACACACATCCTAACCCTTTCTCTGAATCATCACAATATATATCAAATCCTCCGGATCGGTCTGGAATGGTGAGAACGGGAGCTGATGTCAATCTGAACTTCAATTCCTCAAAGGCTCGGGTACAAGCTTCTGACCACACAAAACCTTCATCCTTCCGCGTAAGCTTGGTTAAAGGTTCCGCAATATTCGAGAAGCATTCAATAAAGCGGCGTTAATACCCTACTAAGCTTAAGAAGCTTCTGATATCCTTGACCTTTGTTAGGACCGGCTACTCACTAACTGCGGAAACCTTGGCAGGCTCTACCAAGATACTCTCTCCAGAAACGATATGCCCCAGAAATCCAACTCGGTCGAGCCATAACGCACACTTGCTATA
This sequence comes from Agapanthus africanus, assembly GCA_030015575.1. Classification (NCBI taxonomy): domain Eukaryota; kingdom Viridiplantae; phylum Streptophyta; class Magnoliopsida; order Asparagales; family Amaryllidaceae; genus Agapanthus; species Agapanthus africanus. The sequence goes on from CM057341.1 coordinate 704,468,379, forward strand.
CTTAGCATATAATTTATGCTTATGTAGCGTCTCTAGCATAGTATGCAAATGAACGACATGCTCGGCCCGATTGTTAGAATATACCAAGATGTTGTCGATGAAGATCACCACAAACTTTTCCAGGTACTGGTTGAAAATCCGGTTCATCAGATTCATAAAGATTGTAGGGGCATTGGTCATGCCGAAAGGCATAATCAGATATTCGTAGTGCCCATACCTGGTCTTAAAAGCCATCTTTTGAACATCTAACGCTCTAATCTTAAACTGATGATAACCGGAGCGAAGACCAAACTTGGAGAAGATAGACGACACACTCAATTGGTTGAAAAGATCATCGATGCGTGGAAGCGGATACTTGTTCTTGATGGTGACCTCATTTATCACTCTATAGTCGACGCACATTCTGTGAGTCCCATCCTTCTTCTTCACAAGGAGCACGGGGGCTCCCTATGATGATGCACTGTGTCTGATCCAACCCTTCTGCAGAAGATCGTCGAGTTGAGTTCGGAGTTCTTCTAACTCCGTGTGTACCACCTGGCAAAGGCTCTTAGACAGGGTTGTGTACCAGGTGTTCAGTCAATTGAAAACTCTAGTTCTCGTCAAGGAGGCGAGCCTGATATATCATCTAGGAAGACATCCTCAAAATCTCTGACAACATCGGGCTTATCCTTGCTGACTTGCAACGAAGAACTCATAGCTGACTTTGGTTTAGCTTGGAAGCTTGGTGGTTCCAAAGTTCTGCTGCTGCTTTGGAAGTAGAACACTAGGTGAATGGGCATCTCAAAAACTAACCTCCTTTGATGACAATCAAGAGTGGTGTAAAAGGTACCCAACCAATCCATACCTAGCACCACATCAAAGTTGGGAATGTTCAGCACCTTAAAATTCGTGTAGAACTCTCGACGGCATACGACAACAGGGCACATGTCATATCCTTGCATTGCCTTCAACGCATCGTTCCCCGAGTGAACGTTCCATTCTGAGACAAGTAGCTTGATGGAAATGGCGTGCGTCCTTACAAAGCGGTGAGACATGAAGCAGTGAGATGCCCAGTGTTGAAGAGAGCAAGAGCGGGTATTATAGCTACTAGAATGGTACCTAGGGTCGCGCGAGGGTAGTTTAGGTAAAGAAAAAAGAGGAAAAAGGATTCAAAGAAGATGAATTTCAAAGAAGCAGAATAAGCGTTGCTGGATTAATCAAATTCTTGCATTATCTATTTTAAATGGACACATATAATGACCTGCATGGGCCACCAATAAAACCTTTAACGCCCCGCTTCCTAAAGTATATGACGGAAACATTATAAGACCCGCGACGTATTTATATTGATAAGCACACCTCATCTTTAAAAATACGCTAAGCGTCTGGAAATAGATAATAATAAGAAGAATTGAAAACACACCAACATCCATACTTATTACAAAATAAGTTCAAATACTTATTACAAATTCGACATGTTCCAAATTGAAATAAATAAAAGAGCTAAAAAAAAACCTTTACAGTCGGTTATCAAACTAGAAATCTGCATGGATAGCAGAATCTTGTATGTCATCCCTGAAGGGTTCCAGCTCAAAGGTCACTTCTTCAGGCTACCTATGTCTCCTAACGGATATTTCAAGAAAAAAGGTGCAGAAATGCCTGTCAGCGATCTGGAACTCGGTAAGTCTCACATTTAAACATATATGAATATTAAAACAATAATATGCAAACAGCAAAAGAAATATAATAATGAATACATAATGAAGCATGCAAGTAAATAATATAATATGTGAACAATGTAATGTGAAGCATGTAATGAGTTTTTCTATATTAACTTAGAGTTTAGGTACAGTGCGTCCGACTTATTTCGAAAGTATTCCATTTGTGTCACGCCCCACTTCCCGGTGTACGGGGAGGAGACGCGGCGAGGCCCGCTACGTATTTACTCAGAAGTAAACACACTAAGCGTAACTAAGAAATATAAAGTAAAGTACACAAGAGACATGAATGTAAATGAACATCAACTTTATTTATTAAACATTCTTTTACAAGTACAACTGAAATGTAAATGCATGAGTAGAAACCAATGCCTAAATAATTGCATAACTGAAATGAAATAAATATGTACAAGTGTCTAAAGCTCCGGGTCAAAAGCAAACTGCTCCAAATCCTCAGTGCTAGACTCGGTCTCTAATGCGTCCGAAACACCTGACAACATTCCAAAGAAAGAAGAAAGGAATGTTGTCAGCGAACAATCGCTTAGTAAATCCCAAATATGAATAGAGATAGAATAGACAGAAAACGAATATGACTATTAATGTTTGATTATATTGTTAACACTGTTTTTTATAGCTTGGTACAGAATATGCCAGTATATACGAGAGAAGTCCCACTATTCCGGAGACTAAGGTATACGGAGCATAAGAACCGTTCAGCCACGGTAGAACGGCAATGGATATTCAGGTTAGGTATATTAAGGTTACAGTCTCATGCCACTTCTAACACATTACGTACTAATCTACTCCTTATAAACCCCGCGTTGTCTTTTGTATTGATTGTATTGTTTTGTTATATAGATGGATGACTTGCCGAAACCATGATATCAGTAAATGGAATAGATATAAATGGAGAGTCATATAGACGGAGTATATCCATGGTTCGGTTCGGTCAATATAGATTGATATAAATTGAATAGACGGATTCATGGATTCATGTTGTATTGTAGTTTATACTTGAATCATATTCAAGTCAGATTGATTAGATTGAGACTCAGTCTGAGTTAGACACTTTGAAAAGAACATAAAATCCTGAATTAGTTTTGATGTTATAGGTAACTGCTGCACATAGACGACATGATTTGTGTCATTTTCCAAGACAATTACCGTGTTGATAACAACGTTTGTTAGATTTTCTACCTTAGATAGGCAAGCACCCACATTCTCCGGCTCCCTGAGGCTCAAGAGAATTGGTCCAGCTTAAACCTATATTTACTAGGGTCCTTATTGTAAATTAGTATAACTTGAGGGGGTTTTATGTAAAAATAATTTTGATATAATTTCAAAATAAACCTCAATTATTTGATTATCGTCTTTAGGGTTTTCATAATGTATATTTTATAAATGTGAAATTTCTAGTGAGTAGAACCTAGTTTTCATAGTATATGATATTTTCTTGAAATGTTGAAATTGTTTTGTATTTGGATGGTATTTTCAAGTAATGGTGATTCCTTTAGAAAAATTGGAATATTTCTAATAAAATAGATATTTTGATAATAGTTATATATATATAATAAAATAGATTTTATTTATTTTTGTAGAAATCTCATTTTCTAAAGAAAAATGCATTAAAATCCCATCGAGATCGAATGCTCCTTTCGGAGGCCTGCATCTCGCTCTACTAGGCCCGAGAATGTGCGATAACCCGCACCATCCCGAATGGGGTCCCCAAAAGTGGGTTGTAGAGGCGCAATTGTAAGGAATTGTTTAATACATTTTTTTAAAAAAATGGTTTTGCAAGTTAATGGTATTTATTTCTAATGTCGTATTATCCTATGAATATATTCCCAAATCCTCATCGTGCTATGTCAAAAATGTGTGTTGTGATGAGGTAGGTCATTATCTCATGAGTTATCTAAAGGTAATACAAGTATTATGTTGTTTTATGTCAAAACTAAAGTATATGGTATTTTACCGTAAGAATACTATAAAAGTTGCATAAATGATTCGTTTGAAATGAAACTTGTTTTAATATATTTGTTAAACAATATATGATAGTATGGTATTTTCTTGTTTAAGAAAAATGGAGGTTTAAGGAACAACCGAATCGGAAGTCGGATTAACTCCGCTTTCGTCGGGTTTTAGAAATTAAAGTTTTTAAAGTAGAAGAAAAGAGGGGGAGAGGGGACTTACATGCTAGGGAACAAGAGAAGAGAGAAAGGATGCTAAGGAAGGCGTCGGGGTGTCGTTTCGTTACCGGAATCTCTTCGGAACTTCGCCAGAACTTCACCCTTTGCTAACTCCACTTGCACACTATAAGTACTTGAGAATTTTTGAGAGTTTTGGCGGAGAATTTCTGAGTGAGGATGGGTGAAATGGAGTATGGTATTTATAGGGAAAATTAGGATTTAGAGGGTTAAAAAATGCATTAAAAATTGGTTTAAAGGGCATTTTATTGTTCTCTAGATCAATTTAGAGTAAACAAACAATATGGGGGTAGTGGGGTAGGCCAAGGGGTGCTCGGGTGAAAAGATGGAGGCCATTCCCTACGGGGCGCCTGGCGGTACCGGTTTTTAGGGGTATCTCGCCTGTCGTTCCCCGGTGGTGAGGCTTAGATCTTTGGTGTAACACTTCAGAAAAATAAAATATTATTTTTGGCAATTTTTATAATTAAATAATATTATATTGAATATTTTAATATTTCGGTATAATTAAATACCGATAAATTGGGGAAAATTTTGGAAAATTTATGGAAAATTCTAAAAGATGGTGTTTTATGGAATTATGTCATTTTTAATGTTTTTATGAGTAATTATATGCTAATTTAGCGCTAATCGCGCTTTAAGCGTATTTGGGCAAAACATGCACCGTATCTTTTTCTACACTTGTTACATATTTTCCCATGGCTTCCTACATGTTTTTTTTATCATGGTTGATGATTTCTTTGAGAGGGGAAAAGAAAAGAAAAGAGATAAGATTTGAATAATAGAGGTATGGGTGAGAGAGAAAGGGGGGTTTAGTTTGACTAAGCCATTCTCTCCTCCATCATTCTCCTTCATTTTTCCTTTCCTTCTTCAGCCCAAGGCAGCACCCTCTCCTCCTCCATTTTCAACCCCCTCAAATCACCTTAATAAACACCTCAAAACCTTATCCCCATTTCACAAATTTTGTGCACAAGCTCAAGGGAAGCACAGTGGACCAAGAAAGCAAGGATTTTGGCCACTTTGGGCAACTCAAGAATTTTCTTTAGTTGCCAAATAAGGTAATTTCTGAACCATAAGCTTAGTGCTTCCATTACTTATACCCCCATATGAGATTTGAATCGATATCGAGTAGTTTTGTGGACTTAGGAAAAACCTAGTTAGGGTTAATGGGAATTGAGAGTGGTGATGGGTAATTAAGCTCAGTAGAGGCCACACAAACCCACTAGTGTTAGAATTAAGACTCAAACTAGAGACTAGAAACCCGGAATACAGATTCAGAAACCGATATCGGAAGAATTGTGAATTCTGTGGATGTAAAATGGAATCTGCTAACACCCGGAGCCTCTAAAAATAATTTTGCAATTACTTGGAGTCGTGCAGGCACCTAGGAAGCTACCACTGAAACCCTAGCCCCATACCCCAACCCAAGGCCGCAGATTTATCCATTCTGGACATAATTTGCGGCCAGAGCAGGGAAATAGGGTTCCAGATTTGGTCCATGTCTCCTTTTGCACTAAAATAGACCCCTTCTATATGCAGTTTTGGCTAATTATCACCTGGGGAAAATCTGAGAGCATTTTGGTGTGTTTTAGGCTATGTTTTCCATACTTTAAAATGCACTTTCTTGATAATTGGATTTGTATTGGGTTGTTGGATGTTTGTACATTGACAACAGGGGTTGTTTGATTGTTTTGCACGTATAGACCATAGGTTCTAACCTATGAGCATACCGTGCGCCGTATCGGTTTTCCGGATTCGATTTTAATACGTATTGCGATTGTTTATTATTGTAGGTACCCTCGCATGGATTCCTAGGCGACGGAGCGTGGCGTCATCGATTTCAGCGAGTGAAGACCAGGTGGGTGGATCTATATCCATGGGGGAAGTCGAGTGGATGGCGTATAGCACCCCCGCAATGTACTGATGGAAAACTGATTATAGAATATGGTTAGGAAACCTAGATTAGGAAACTAGGGTTACAATGAGGATAGCTACGAAACTATATTAGAAACTAGAGGATAGTTAGAAGTGATGTGTTACGGCTATTATGTGATGACGGAATTCGAGGACGACGTTTGTCGATATTGCCGTTTAGGGTACTATAGGACTGGATAGGTCAATGTAAAGGTGTCATCCGAACCATACCCTTTTCTAAACCGAAGAATCGTATGTATTTTAAACATATACTTCGAGAGATGTTATGGACTTCCAAATGATATCTTTTCCGTAAAACACCGTAACCCCTATTTTCAAAACTACAATTCGCTTCTTTTAAAAGTCTAATTGTATGGTTCGGGTGTGTATATTAGATTAGATACCTATACTTATAGTAGAGACAGAATGTTTAGGTAAACTCGGCTTGATATGAGTTATTAATGCGATAAAAAGATTATAAGACGAATATGATGACCTGATGATATGTTGGTATACGGATGCGAGTCGATCGAGATGATTTATACCCTGTCGGTCCCCTGATGTGAGATTATTGCGGATGTGACCTGGGACATAGGTATATAGATATATATATGGATATATATATAATTGTTTCCTGATTTAAAATCAGGAAAGCTTACGAAGGAGGCATCACGTGCTAGCACGTGACCAGCAGTCACGTGTTGGTACGTGACATTTAAAAGCAGCGGCAAAAGCAGACTCATTCTCTGATTAAATCAAGAAAAAGGCTCCAGACGAGGGTCACATGCTTACACGTGACCAGGGGTCACGTGGTGGCACGTGACGGCTAAGCAGCGGCCAGAAGACAGAGCGCAAAAAAAGAAGAAGAAAGCTCGTTCCAGGGGGTCACGTGCCTACACGTGACCAAGGGTCACGTGCCTACACGTGACCATGGGTCACGTGGTCACACGTGACCGGCTTTCAAAGCCTCATTATTTAACAGAATTAAATTCTGAACGGCATTCAAATCTTTCCAAAGGAAAATGATTATTTGGAACCGATTGGACTAAAGATTTAAAGGTGATTAAATATCATCTATTTGTGGAAAAATCCTGAACTTGGAAAGATTTCCCCTTAAAATCTAACCGAAATAACAAAGGAAAATCTTTGGATTTAAAATCCAATGGTGAATAAAATTCACCTAATAATCCAAAGGACCAGATGAATGATGAATGCAAATCAAATCTCTCAATGAAAGATTCACCAAAACTAATTGATTCTGCTCCTTCTCATATAAATAGGAGCCAAAGGAGAAAGTTAAAAAAAACAGAGAGATAGAGAAAAAAAGGGAGAGGGATAGACAGAAAAAGAGAGATAGAAGAAGTTGATCTTCTGCAGAAGAAAATCCTAGGTAAGAAAGGGAAGGCCTTTAAAAGAGAATTTAATTCTCAAAAGAGTTTAACTCTTAAAAAGAAGAACATAGTTCTCTCTTTAGTGGAGGATCTGCAAAGTGCACATCTCCCCTTGAATTGAGAATTTAATTCTCATTGGGTTGAGATCCTGCCATGCAGATCCAAAGCATAGAGAGGGAATGGAAGTTTAAGAATTTAATTCTCACAGAACTATAGGAATTTAATTCCTTTAAAATATAATTAGGGTTTAACCCTATGTTACAAGAATTCAATTCCTTCAGAATGAACAGATTCAGGATTCAACCCTAGTTAAGAACTTAGTTCTGTCAAAATAACAGGAATTTAATTCCCATAAGAAAGAAGAAATTAGGGTTTCACCCTATGACAGAATCTCATTCCTCAAAATAATTCTCTAAAAGAGAGTGAGAATTTAATTCCTTAAAACCCTATGATAGAATGCAGTTCTTCACATATATGAGGAATTTAATTCCTACAGAAAATTCAGAGTTCAACTCTATCCCAGAATATAAATCTTCAGAAAGAAATAGGAATTTAATTCCTCTAAAATTTATCGTTAGGGTTCAACCCTGCGAAGAATTTAATTCTTAAAAAGATTAACAGATCTTCTAAAAAACATACAAAGAGGCAGGGTCACGTGCCACCACGTGACCCCCGAAAAGATCCACAGAGAAGGGCCTTTGAGGCAGTGCCTCACGTGACCCACGTGACCCTTGGCAGAAGCTTTAACACTCAAGCATTTAAATGCCCATCACGTGATGGCACGTGATGCTCCAAAATATGCAACATTCTCAGCAGAACGAGTAAAGGGAGGGCGCCCTCACGTGCTACCACGTGACCCCTCTTGCCTCAGTGCTAACACTAATTTGGAACCTCTGAATCCAGTGTTTAACACTGTTTGGCCTTAGTGTTCAACACTAATTAAAAAACTTTATTTTCAGTGTTTAACACTGAATTTCTTAGTGTTTAACACTAAATTAAACCCCTGTTAACAGAGCTTAAGATTAACTCCCTTAGTGTTCAACACTGAATTAAAATCTCTGTCACCAGTGTTTAACACTGATTATTCTTAGTGTTTAACACTAATTTGAAATATCTGCTGCTAGTGTTTGACACTGATTTGCTCTAGTGTTTAACACTAATTTGAACCCCCTGTTGCTGGTGTTTAACACCAACCGTCTTTTAGTGTTAAAACACTAACTTGTTCTCAGTGCTCAACATTGCTGATCTTTAGTGTTTAACACTAACCTTAGCCCAATTGGTTAAGTGTCTAGAGGCAAAGCCTCTCATGCATCAACAGGAAGCCAATATTCTAAGCATGATTGGACTTAGCCCAAGATGGCCATAAGTCCTCAATTCAAACTTAATTGGGCTGATGGGCTCATAACATAATTAACTGGTCCTGGTCCCAAACTGGGTCAAGGACTGTTTAATCCATTTTGGTTTAAAGGGTACATCTCTTCACTCCTTTGATATTTGGCGTTGTAATCCTCAACGTCTTCAAAGAGGTGACGGGTCCCGATGACCACACATTAATACGGACTGTGGGGTCCTTAAACTCATGGACTATGAGGTCCTTAACCTTGACCGTGATGTCTTAAAACTAACATCGGACTGTGGAGTCCTTAAATCCTCGGACTATGACGTCCTTAACCTTGACCGTGATGTCTTAAAACTAACATCGTACTGTGAAGTCCTTAAATCCTCGGACTATGACGTCCTTAACCTTGACCGTGATGTCTTAAAACTAACATCGGACTGTGGGGTCCTTAAACCTACGGACTATGACGTCCTTAACCTTGACCGAGATGTCTTAAAACTAACAACGGACTGTGGGGTCCTTAAACCCATGGACTACGACATCCTTAACCTTGACCGAGATGTCTTAAAACTAACAACGGACTGTGGGGTCCTTAAACCCATGGACTACGACGTCCTTAACCTTGACTGAGATGTATTAAAACTAACGGACTGTGGGGTCCTTAAACCCATGGACTATGACGTCCTTAACCGTGACCGAGATGTCTTAAAACTAACCTTGGACCGTGGAGTCCTTAAAATCCACGGACTATGACGTCCTTAACCTTGACCGCAACGTCTTAAAACTAACATTGGACCGCAATGTCCTTAAACTACCTATGGACCGCAATGTCCTTAAACTACCTATTGACCGCAACGTCACTAAACTAAACTAAGGCCCCCCTTAATTGCTCTATTATTGGATCTAAACGATCCCGTTAAGTCGATCTTAGTCTTAAAACTAGACTAACGTGTCCTTAACAAACGTTTAAGTCGATCTTAGTCTCAAACGAGGCTAATGCATCCTTAAACCCAAACCCCCAAACCCAAATCTAAGATAGTACGGATTTGGACTAGTCCACGCCCTACGGGCGACGACATAACTCAGTCTCCGTATACAATCCACGGGCAACTAAACACAAAATAAATACACACGACACAAAGTGACCATCTGGAGAAGGAGAAAGTGGTTACGCAGTGCGGTAGCGTAATTAACTGCAGGGACTTGCGCCTGCAGGGAAGAGCGTCCCCACAATAAAAAAACCCTCATGCGAGGGGGAATCTGACGAAGTCTGCTACATCGGACGCATCCGTTTAAACCTTCGATACACGGTGCCATAAATCAACTTGGCATCATCGGAGCGGTAGACGGATAGCACCAATTAGCATCTGCCCCGAATCTCAGGCTAGACGTCTCCGCCGTCGCGCCGTCTTTCAGAGGGGAACAGATTCTGGCACGCCCGGTGGGACCTTTTCCTCTTTCCACTCCACACTTCGTGTGTCGTGTTCGCGAACCGAACACGGTTTGCTAATAGTTGCCCTGAGGTTTCAAGGTACTAAGATTCGGCGTCTTGCTTATTGCAGAAAGCAAAGAATCAATGGCTTCCACTTATGCGACATGCTCCGACTGCAACTGCAACCAACGCTCTGCCTTGCCAGGAGGTATAGCCTACGGACCCCAAGCTGCTTCCCTGTTCACAATGCCCGTGGAACAGGTCGCTCGAGCCACCACAGGGTTGTTTTTCGGGACCATGCTCCCGCCAACAAGCTTCACCGCTCCTGTGCTGACAACGGAAGCTCCTAAGAAGTCGGTCTTTGATCGGCTTACCCCTGCTGCGGCCCCTCTCAACGGGTCGCCCAACGCCAGCGCCTCGGTCTTCTCCAGACTAAGCCAGAGCTTCCGTAAAACCGCAATGGGGCCTGCGATCCTAGAGAAGGCTGCTCCTGAGAAAATAACCAGTCCTGCTCCTGAAGTCGTCAAGGCGGCTTCCCCTGCCAAAAAGTCCGTCTTTACAAGATTGACTGTTCCAGCTCCCGCTCCTGCTACCCAAAGGACATCAGTCTTTAACAGGTTGACACCAGCGGTGACCCCTCACATACACAGGGGGCAAGACGAGACTATCGCCATCACCGAGCCGATGCCATCAGCACGACACGCTCGACGTCGTTACTGGCGCCGAGTGAGAAAGGCCGGAGGCAATACCCCTTCTAGGCTAACTCTTCCAGCCCCAACGACAGAAGTTAATGCTGCTGTTCCAACTGGGAACAGCTTTGAGATGCTAAATAAGGTGCGTAGGAATTCTCCTACCGCGGTGCTAAAGAGGTCTCCCCCTCCGCTGAAAAGGGCTATAGAAGTGAAGCCAGAACAGCTCCAACCTCCTCAACGGCTGTCCTCCCGAATCTATAAAGTCTGGCGGCAGACCTGAGACTCGGTGATCGATCCAAATTTCTCCCGCCAGCACAAGAAGCTGAAAATCTTATAGGAAGTTAGTCACCAGGCTAAGCCACGAAAAGCTATCTGGGTGCCCACCTCAACGGCCCCTTCAACTTCCAATGCTCATAAAAAGAGGAAGCCAGAGAAGATCCCCAAGCTTGCAATGAGAGCTGAAGGCGTTAAGCCCAGACGCCCTAAGTCTGGGGGCATGATGGTCCATACCGTATACATGGCGTCAGGAAAGGAAGACAGCCGTGCGTCTACAGTCCATAGACCGCTTACACGGTCAGTGACCAAGGCGCAGGAGCAGCAACAGAAGCTCCAAGAGATGATGAATGCTATGGCCGCACTTACTGGGCCAAAAGAAAACCCAGAATCGTCCTCAGATGAACGCCAGGAGGAAGAAACCGACGCCGAATTCCTTCGCCGAATATTGGAGAAGAAGGACAAAGAGGCTGCTGAACAGACAGCCAACATACAGCGTATGGGCCTCCTCTTCCAAGATATGATAGGGATGATGATACAACAAGATCCTCCGGCTGAAGAGCCCCCGATCGTCCTCGGAGACGATAGGGGAAAGACATCAAACCCCCCGCCGGCTTTGTCAACAGCTAAAGAGGATACAATCTCTAAAACCGATTTGGACGAGTACATAGCCCAGCAGATACGGGTTCATCATGCGACCGAAGCAGCCGGCCAGGTCGTAAAAACGGGGCGGCCATATCCAAGCTGGTACGACCAAATCAAGTACCCACCGGGTTACACAATTTCCAAGTTCCATGTTTACAAGGGAACGGGCAATCCTCACCAGCATGTTGCCCAGTTTAGGGCACTCTGCGACAACACCGGCGGTGATGACAAGCTTTTGCTTCGCCAGTTTGTTGGAAGTTTATCAGATACGGCATTCGAGTGGTACTCTGAGCTCCCGAATGACTCTATCAAGACCTTCGCAGAAATGGAATTGTTGTTTACCCAACGCTTCGCGAGTGCCAGCGAGCATACCCCGATAACGGCATTGATCAACGCCAGGGTAAAGCCGGGCGAAACATGGGTCCAATATGCTATACGGTGGCGTAATTTATGGTCAAAATGCGAGCAGCGTATAGAAGAAGCTCCCGCGGTGGGAATGTTTGTGGGAACTCTAGACCCTCATGCAACTATCTCCCAGTTCATGATGTTCTTTAAGCCGACCATGTTTCAGGCTTTGATCGATAAGTTGGCCCAGATGGACCAGATGGGTCACAGGCCGTCTCCCCCGAAGCCAGAACCCCGGAATAACAAGGGTAAAGGGAAGGCAACCTTCGTCGCGAACGCTCAGCAACAAACCAGTGCCTCGAAGCTGGCGGATCAGCTGGATGAAAGACGGCGATATTATAATGAGAAGATGAAGCGTCCTTACTCGTTCCCGCGGGACAAGACGAAACGGTTGTTCGAGCTGGCAGTATGCAATAGGCTTATAAACTTACCAAATCCGAGGCGACCGCCACAACCCACGGAGGTGAATAACCCCAACTATTGCCCTTACCATCAAACGGTAAGCCATCCGATTGAGGATTGCTTCGTTTTCAAAGGATGGATTGAAGATCAATACCTCCAGGGAAAGTTTGCGCTGTCCGAAAAATGGAAGGTGAACCCGCCACAGCCGCATACTCCTAAGAAAGAAGATACACCGGGGGCAACTTGTTCCTTTGTTGAAGAATCTCCATGGGAGGTCGTGCTATCAGCCAAAACCAAAAGGACTTCCGGGAGGTACAGTATCCTGACTGGATCGCCAACATCGTCCCGGTAATGAAGAAGAATGGGGCAGTGCGCATATGTGTGGACTTCCGGGATCTCAATAAAGCCTGTCCGAAGGACGATTTCCCAGTACCGGTCACCGAACTGATGATAGACAATACATCCACTCATGAGGTTTTCTTTTTTATGGACGGTTCATCAGGGTACAATCAGATAAAGATGCATCCCGACGACCAGAAGCACACCGCTTTCTGGACTCCTTTTGGTATATTCTGCTATAAAGTTATGCCCTTCGGTCTAAAGAACGCCGGTGCTACCTATCAAAGGGCCATGACAAAGATCTTCGATGATCTCATACATGAAATCGTCGAGTGCTATATCGACGACCTCGTAGTGGAGAGCATGTCATACGAAGAGCATTTAGAGCATCTGAAGACCGTATTTCAACGCCTTCGGCAATATAATTTGAAGATGAACCCCCTCAAATGCGCGTTCGGAGTCTCCTCGGGTAAATTCCTGGGATTCATCATTCGACATCGAGGTATCGAAATAGATCTGTCGAAGATCAAGGCGATCATGGAAATGCCACCGCCAAGGACTCTCAAACAATCGCGGTCTCTCCAAGGGAAGCTCGCGTACATCCGGCGGTTTATCGCCAACCTGTCAGGCAAGTGCCGTCCTTACAGCCACCTGATGAAGAAGGGAACTCCGTTCGTCTGGGATCAAAAATGCCAAGGCGCGCTAGACGAAATCAAGCAGTACTTGCAAAATCCGCCGGTGTTAGCTGCTCCAGTCAAGGGAAAGCCCCTTATTCTTTATACAACAGCCCTTGAGGGTTCCTTAGGCACCTTATAGGCGCAAGAGAATGACCAGGGGAAAGAAAAAGCACTCTACTACTTAAGTCAAGTTCTTCTGGGGGCAGAAAGCAATTACTCCCTGATCGGAAAACATTGCCTGGCGTTAATTTTTGCGATAACAAAACTCAGGCACTATGCATTGGCGCATGAAGTCTGTCTTATATCAAGGGTGGACCCCCTGAAATATCTAATGTCAAAGGCCATATTGACAGGGAGACTCGCTAAATGGGCCTTGCTCTTGATGGTGTTTTCAATAACCTATCAGCCTCTCAAGGCAGTGAAAGGCCAAGCCATCGCCGACTTCCTTGCTGAGCACTCGGTACCTGCCGGTTCACCTCTAAACTGCGATTTGCCGGACGAACATGCGTTTGACGCGATCGACGGTGGTGATACCCGATGGGAACTTTATTTCGATGGAGCGTCCTCCGTAAAAAAACGCAAACAAAGTGCCCCAATGATCAAATCAGAGGTAGGCCTCATCTTCATAACCCCACAAAGAGGGATAATGCGCTTTGCTTTCTCCTTAACAGAACCGAGGACGAACAATGAAGCCGAATACGAAGCTTTGATAGAAGGACTCGAGATAGCCATTAACATGGGAATTGAAAACCTCCTCATATACGGGGATTCTCAACTGGTCGTTAGTCAAGTAAACGGCGACTACCAAACATGCAAACCGGAGTTGGTGAAGTACGGCGAAAAGGTGCAACAACTATTGACCCAAATTCCCTCCTATACTTTGGAAAGCATACCATGCGCGGAAAATAACAAAGCGGACGCGTTAGCTAAGCTCGCTAAAGAATTAGCCGACGAGAACCTCGATGACGTCAGAATCGTGGTACAAAGCCGTCGAGTGCTCACCCCAACAGAAATATCTCTGGAATCTTCCGAAGAAAAGGGAGCGGCTGAGCAGGCGACCTTACAAATAAAAGAATGAGAAAAGGCCGAGGACTGGTAGGAAGTCTTCATAGACTACTTCAAGTCCCACCGAATGCCCGAAGAAGTGTCCTCAAGACATCAGCTCTTGAAACGAGCTCTATCTTTCGCCTTCGTCAACAATACTCTATACAAGAGATCGTTTGATTCTCTGTGGCTGAGATGCTTAGGACCCGACGAAGAGGAAAGAGTCGTTCAGGAAGTTCATGATGGAATCTGTGGTTCTCATCAAGCAGGCCCGAAGATGAAGCTAAAAATTAAACGGATGGGTTACTACTGGCTAACGATGATCTAGGACTGCCTCGAATATGTGAAGCAATGCCACTCATGCAAAATCCATAGGGATTTCATCCACCAGCATCCGAATCCACTACATCCGACGGTGGGTTGCTGGCCATTCGAAATGTGGGGAACTGACGTAGTCGGCCCCATCGAACCGGCATCGTCTAGGGGACATCGTTTCATCCTGGCGACGACTAATTACTTCTCCAAATGGGCATAAGCAATACCGCTGAGGGAAGTGAAGACGGAGAATATCCTTCACTTTTTCAAGACGCACGTCATTTATTGGTTTGGAACTCCACGACGGATCATTTTCGATAACGGGCCAGCTTACAGAAGCCATAAGATCAGCCGCTTCGTGCAACAGCATAATATAGATTGGAGATATTTCTCGGTTTATAATCCACGAGCTAACGGTCTAGCTGAGGCCTTCAACAAGACCTTGACAAAGATTATGAAGAAGACGGTGTCCCGAAATAAGAAGGACTGGCACGAGAGACTGCAAGAAGCTCTCTGGGCATATCGAACTACGTTCAAGACGGCCACGAACACGACGCCATACGCATTGGTATTCGGTACGGAAGCAGTACTCCCCCTCGAGATAGAGCTACCTTCTCTACGAGTGGCAGTCCACCACGAATTGACAAACGAAGAAAATGCTCATCTCCGGCTTGAGGAGCTTGACGCCCTTGATGAAACCCGGCTCATAGCGCAACAAAATTTGGAGGCTTACAAAGCAAAAATGACGCGCTCCTATGAAAGATTGACCAGGCCGAGGACATTCCGCCAAGGCGAACTCGTGTTAGTGGTCAGAAGGCCTATGATCCCCAATCGCGCCAAGCGGGAAAATTCGAGCCGAACTATGAAGGCCCGTACATCATAGACAAGGTCTACCAGGGCGGAGCCTATCTACTCATGGATATGCACGGTGAAAGGCCTTTCAGGCCAATAAACGGCCGCTTCCTAAAGAAATACTACGCTTAATGAGCCACGGCATAGGTCAATGATAGATGACGACGACTATGTCCGATCGCTATCTTCCTAAGCTCAAGCTCTATAAGTAACAGCCGGCCCTCTCAACGACGGACCGAAACGTCCTTAAACTAACGACGGACCGAAACGTCCTTAAACTAACGACAGACCGAAACGTCCTTGAACTAATAGCGGACTGAAACGTCCTTAAACTAATACCGCAGCGTCCGTAGGCTGACAAATAAAATATATAATAAATAAAAACGGTATGTCCATAAGCAAAAAGGGCACGGATGAAAACCCGTAAGGGCTCCGTGAGTAAAAACAGCAGGGCTACCGGCGAGTGTTCGTGAAAACCCGAAAGGACGCGACCTCGTAAAAAAAAAGAAAATAAAAGAAAATAAAAAAGAATAAAACAGTATGTCCATAAGCAAAATGGGCACGGATGAAAACCCGAAAGGGCTCCGTGAGTAAAAACAGCAGGACTACCGGCGAGTGTTTGTGAAAAACCCGAAGGGGCGCAACCTCGTTAAAAGACACTTATAGGGTCCTCTCGACCTTGTAAGGAGAAACCACCCGCGTGAGATCCTTACGACTCATAAGGGAGCAACACATTTAGGGATCCCCACGATTCCTAAGGAGAAAATACACTTGCGAGATCCTCACGACTCGTAAGGAGAACTCTCTTATGGGACCCTCACGGCTCATAAGATTTGAAAGTCTTAAGTTACAGAGACCTAAACCTGTGCTTAAGCAACCCCCATAACCTCTAATATTGCCCTACAAGCGGCTTATACTGACCCTTGTATACAATCCACGGGCGCGAATAAACATTTTCCCAGCAAAGTCCCACCCAGGACTAGGGGCATGTCCATATGGTAAACAACCCTTATAAGTCCTCTCGACTTATAGGGAGAAAAGCCCTCTTGTAGCATCCTTACGACTTACAGAGGAACATACACTTAGGAATCCTCACGATTCCTAGGGAGAAAATACACCTACAAGATCCTCACGACTTGTAGGGAGAAATACCTTTGTGGGACCCTTACGGCTCATGAAGTCAAAAGCCTTAGTCGACAGGACCCTAACCCTGTTTGCTAAGCCACCTTTGTTCAACACCGACAGAGGCAGATGATGATTCGCTCCTGGCCATATCCTAGTTGTAACGGTGCTGATACCGAAATCGGTGTCTAATTTCAGGTTTATGGCGAAAAGCCAGTAGGCCGCACGTGCATATAAAATAGCCGAAATGATGGGGCAACTTGCGATAAAAACGGCAAGTAAAAACATGTATGCATGAAAAATAGACGAAATGATGGGGCAACTCGCAATAAAAAGCAGCGAGTAAAAATGAAATAAATAGCCGAAATGATTGGGCACCGCGAAAAATAGCCGAAATGATAGGGCAATCGCGACCTTCGTGATATAAAAGCTGAAATGATAGAGCATCGCGGAAAAAGAAATAAAAATAAAAAAAGAAAGTTTTTATTTTATGCCCTACATGTGATGCTCCATCACACCCTGTATACAATCCAAGGGCGTAAACAAAGAAGTGATCATATTTCCCCCAGGTTTCATCAAAGAAAGGAGTTAAATCTCGACGGGCCGCAAGCGACCTAGAGATCATCCCAACACTCATCTCGTAACAACGGACACAACTTCAAGCAAAACAGAACAGCGGCAACTCCCAGTTCCATGGCTCGGCAATATACTGATCACCGAAAAGTCAAATCCCGATTCCGTGAAACGCGGATACAATCAGAAAAATTCCTGGTTACGTGGAACGCGGATAACGTCACTCTTTGACTCCGTGGAAAACGTCCAGAGCGGATCCTGGTCCTTGCAGAGCACGGCGGTGAACCCGTGTGAAGCATCCAGAGCAGAGCCTAGTCCTCGCCGAGCACGGCAGTGAACCCGTGTGAAGCATCTAGTGCAAAATTCCTGGTTACGTGGAACGCGGATAACGTCACTCTTTGACCCCGTGGAAAACGTCCAGAGTGGATCCTGGTCCTCGCAGAGCACGGCAGTGAACCAGTGCGAAGCATCCAGAGCGGAGCCTAGTCCTCGCCGAACACGGCAGTGAACCCGTGTGAAGCATCTAGTGCAAAATTCCTGGTTACAAGGAACACGGATAACGTCACTCTTTGACCCCATGGAAAACGTCCAGAGCGGATCCTGGTCCTCGCAGAGCACGGCAGTGAACCCGTGCGAAGCATCCAGAGCGGAGCCTAGTCCTCGCCGAACATGGCAGTGAACCCGTGTGAAGCATCTAGCGCAAAATTCCTGGTTACGTGGAATGCGGATAACGTCACTCTTTGACCCCGTGGAAAACGTCCAGAGCGGATCCTGGTCCTCGCAGAGCACGGCAGTGAACCCGTGTGAAGCATCCAGAGCGGAGCCTAGTCCTCGCCGAACACGGCAGTGAACCCGTGTGAAGCATCTAGTGCAAAATTCCTGGTTACGTGGAACGCGGATAACGTCACTCTTTGACCCCGCGGAAAACGTCCAGAGCGGAGCCTGGTCCTCGCCAAGCACGGCAGTGAACCCGTGTGAAGCATCCAGAGCAAACACCGGACTGTGGAGTCCTTAAAATCCATGGACTATGATGTCCTTAACCTCGACCGTGATGTCTTAAAACTAACAATCAACCAACCTGATTCTATACTGGTGCCACCTCGGTTTAGGGGTACATCTTTTCACTCCTTTGATAGCCGGCGTTGTAATTCCTCAACGTCTTCAAAGAGGTGACGGGTCCCCACAACCAAACATCGGACTGTGGAGTGCTTAAATCCTCGGACTATGACGTCCTTAACCTTGACCGTGATGTCTTAAAACTAACATCGGACTGTGGAGTCCTTAAATCCACGGACTATGACGTCCTTAACCTTGACCGTGATGTCTTAAAACTAACATCGGACTGTGGAGTCCTTAAATCCACGGACTATGAGGTCCTTAACCTTGACCGTGACGTCTTTAAATTATGATACCTTGAGCGACCCCTGACCCCATGAAACACGGATAAGGGCGACCACATCCAGCACTTGCAGGTCCTCACGACCTGTAAGGAAGAAAACTCTCTTGTGAGATCCTTACGACTCTCAAGGGAAAACCCGCTTAAGAATCCTCACGATTCTTAAGAAGGACTTACACCTATGGGATCCTCTCGACCTGTAGGGAGAAAAGCTCTTTATGAGATCCTTGTGACTCATAAAATACAAAAGATTTAGGAAGCAGATCTTAACCCTGAATCCTAAGCCATCGCTGCCTGATTGTTGATTTTTGTTGTGTTTATCAAATGATCCCGGCAACGGCGCCATTTGATTGTTGAATTTTGTTGTGTTTTAGAGAAAATAGAATAGAAATCATAACCAAAAATATTTGACCGCAATCAATAACGGTGTCGGTTGTAGCGCGTTAGTAAGTGCGGATCGTCCTCAGGGAAAGTGTAATCGTTCGTCTTTTGAATTAGATGAGTCGAAAATTTAAAGAAAAGAAAAAACAAAACAATTCAAGATTTGTATTTGATGTTCAAGAATTAGAAAATCTAGATCTAATAACAAGAAAAAGATAAAATCAAGAATTCAGATGTTTGTGATGATTTTTCCAACCAAATATCAAGAATTGAAATGAGGCTCGTAGGAATCAATCGGATCTATAGACGTGATGTAATCTTACAATTACGTATTCTTATCCTTCGATGAATTGATACTAGATCGATGATGATCGATCGAGAATTAGGGATTTCTTGTGAAACTAGAGTTTCATCTTATCCCTTGTTCTTTCGTCGATATCATTCACATTCTAGCCTCTAGTAAATTCAAGAAACGATCGTAGATCCCTAATTTCGAGCGATCACAATCAAGAAAGTATCGCTACGAAACTAGGTCATCGATTCTTGAACTTGCTAGGGTTTACAAAACTCGTAGGACTCAAGAATCGTTTAAAGATTTATTACATCATCATTCTATTGATCGTCTCGACTCCTGTACGAGCGGAGTTTTACTCAAACATCACAACAAGAACTACAATCACAAATTGAGATCTAATCATGATGCAAGAATTAAAAGAAAGCAAGATTAAAGAATTTCACCTTTTATTTATATCAACAATTTCGTTACAATCGCTCAAGAACTACAAGAGGAAGAACTCGATCGTCGATTTGGCTTCGCTCGTCTTCTTGAGTCGCGGATCGGCTTGGATCACTTGCCCGATTGAAGATCGGCTCGGCTCCTAAAAGGTTGAAGGGCTTCTTGCTTGATTGGTACTCAAGATCTTGAATTTGGAGTGGAATTAGGGTTAGGGTTTCGCACAAGTCTTGTCACTAGACTTATGGAAGAAGATGGAGAATTGTTGAAGAATGAGGAAGATCGAAGATTTAGGAATGGAATGAACTATTGATGAACCCCTCAACCCTTAGATCTAGGTTCCTATTTATAGCCATCAAAAACCCTAGATCTAGGATTTGAATTTTAAGTTTCCCTCCAAAAGTTTGTTAGATGAAATTTGAATTTCCCTCCAAAAGGTTGTTGAGGAGAAGCTTCTAGATGTGATTAGTTAGGAGGGAGCTTCTAGAAGAGGTTAGTTAGGAGCTTAATTAGGATTAGCATGCATAATGATCTTTGCTGATCTGGCAGTAGCTTCGCGAGAATTATGGAATTTGACATATCAGAAATGAATGTGGGCCCTGAGAGAAGCAATCTGCACAAAAATTAGACGGATGACGTGGCCAAACCGCCGCGGAACCGCGGCTCAAGACGGCTCCCGCCGCGGTTCCGCGGCCATGTTGGAAGCTTGGGCTTTGAAACTTCTGGTGATTGTTGGGCCTAACACTTGGGCTATTTTATGATATGTTGAATTGTATTTCTCCTTCTGTATTGCTACCAGCTCTGCATCTTTTTAGTTGGCGTAATTTTGATCAGCTCTTAGGCTTTTCTTCTGGATTTTCCTGCACAGACTTCGAAACAAGTGTTGCGCAATATAGAGATGATGCGATGCCATGAAATGCAGTCAATTTTCTTTATAGTGCCGGTTTTAGAGTCTAACACATGCAATCTGATATTTTACGACTGATTTGCTAATATGTGAAATATGAATACCGAACACTTCTAAATGAGTGCAAATGATAGGGAAATTGCCATGTTAAAAATACATTATTTTCGACTGATCAAATTCCCCCAAACTTAATTTCGATCGTCTCGAGCGAATTGTTTTATTAAAAAGAGAAGGAGAAAATAAAGAAAGAGAAAAACTAACTAGCACACTTTCGTAGGCAACACGATTGCACTGAGCACGTGCAACAAGCCTTCAAACCTCTAGGTGTCCCTACTAGGAGGAGTGTTGTCTCCTGAGGGTTTTCAGCGGATTGCACCCACAAAATCCAATAATAAAAGAAAGATCATGAATATTACAGTTAAAGAAAAGAATTGTAAAAGAAAGACTTTGAAAATTAGGGTTTCCAACTAAGCTAGCTTTTCGGTTGTCATGACCCTATCTTAATGGTCATGAAAACATGTCAGAAATCACGTCCTCCCTCAATAAAACATCGTCTTATTCTTTATTCCTGTCTTTCTTCCAAACATCGATCATATAACCCTGTGCGTGTGTAAAGGACATCCCTACACCCGGAGAATTCAATTCAAGCTATCATACTCTTGCCCATCAGCCTCAGTACTTTTTAATTAATGAATATTTAGATGAGATTGCTCACACACTTTCATGCGACCGTTAATACTTCTTGAGGTACTAACCGACCGATTACTCATTTGTTTGCTTATTTGATGTATTTTCCTCGTCTTGCACCACCTCAGGCATATCAGTGACTCCCAGACCAGTTGGCCTTAGGGCACTAGGTGAAAAGGCACTCTCGCTATACATTTTTATTGCCCTTGGTGATAACAAAACCAGTGTTCATTTTTCTCACCACTTTATATTTTCTTCATTTTTTTATTATTTTTTTTATTTCCTTCATACTTTTGGCTTTAAGACAAGAGCATTTCAAGGTATCCTCTACTATCCCAGGTTTCAAGACGTGTGTAAGTGCGAATAGCAGGGTATCAACGTTCAAAATGTTTGGCTTCCAGAATAGAAACTATTTTTCAGACTTATTTTTATCCTCAGATTAGTGACGTCCTTCATCTTACTAACCCTTGGGACAACGGCTCATAACTACTTATTACTAGTTCGTATAAGAAAACTTCTAATTTTCTTAGTTTTCTTAAATTTTTCTAATCTCATGGATGTAATTGTTCATTATCTAGACTTTTATTATCTTATTTATGTACAAAAAATGTTTTTATATTTTGAAAATTTTTAAATTTTTATAGGTTTTCGAAAAAATGTTTTGTGCTTATGCAAATGATATGCAAATGATGCGCAAATAAGCACAAACCTCCCCCAAACTTGTTTTCAACAGTGTCCTCACTGTTGCCTTCTGCTAAATCTCGAAAAACCTGTAAGCTTGGGAGGAATTTATTAGTGGGGGAAAAATGTATAAGTGAAGATCCTCCCCCAAACTTATTTTTGGCTCATAATTTTGTAAAAAATTTCTTTCCATGAGCCAGAAAAAAAAATGCCCCCCCAAAACTTGAGTTATGCAATGTTAATCTTTGAAAATCATATGAGGGGGTCAAAAATCATTGGTCGATGCCAAGCTTTGCAAAGACCGAAAGTTAACACCAACCATTCAAAAATTTTATCAATGCAGTGCTCGGGTTGGTGGAAGAAGAAGTGGGGAAAGGGAAAGGGGTGGAAAAGAATGTGTGTGCGTCTCATTTTGGAGAGACGATGCAGTGAATGTGATGGATTACTCGCATTCTTTTTACAAGTCAAAAGAAGGGGTGGAGGTTCAATTTCATTGATTGGGACATGATTCATCTCAACACCCGTGTCATTCAAAAATGCGAGTTCATCAGCGAAGATCTCCTCAAAAGTTTCATCTATACCCCGATGAATAATGTCATCACAAAGTGCGGGGTGATCTTCAGACTCTAAAGGCAGTTCATAATCAGTGTTAATTGTTGACCTGGACATCTCGGTGGAAGAGTCCGTATGTGTATGATACATAGTTGGGTCAAACAATAACGTATGAAAAGAGTCTAGATCAATATCAGGAGGACCATCAAATTCGCTGCTGTCGACATCCATTAAGTCGACAGAACAGACCTGAGCAGTAGGTTCGGAGGGTACACTTCACAACTTGTAAATGTTTAGTTCTATTGACCTATTCCCGAAAGATAGGGTCATAGAACCGTTACGACAGTTGATAATAGCATTGGAAGTGGCCAAAAAGGGGCGACCTAAAATCACCGGAATTTGATTCCGTGGGTTCTCTACAGGCTGTGTATCACGTACAATAAAATCCACAGGGAATACAAATTCCCCGATTTTTATTAACACATCCTCTAGTTCACCCCTAGGTTTGGTGATTGATCGGTCAGCCATCTGGAGAGTGCAATGAGTTGGCTTCAACTCTCCGATCCCTAACTGCTCATAGACTGAGTATGGAAGCAAGTTAACACTAGCGCCAAGGTCTAGTAGAGCACGGTTAATGTATTTTTCCCCAATAGAAATGGAAATCGTAGGATAGCCAGGATCCTTACGTTTCCTCGGTAATTGCTGGGGAAAGGCTGTGTCTACTGTTTTTGCCATGAAAATCTTCTTGGGCACTTGAGTCTTCCTCTTCCTAGTGCACAAGTTCTTAAGAGTTTTTGCATAGGACGGAACTTGTTGGATGGCATCTAGGAGAGGGATGTTGATGTTAACTTTCTTTAAAATGTTCATAATCTTCTCCATATGTGGACTCGGTGTGTTAGCCCTTAACCGATTAGGATAAGGTGCTTTAGCAATAAGCGCTGGGTCCATCATAGGAGAAGGAAGTGGGGGTAGACATGATCCCAAAAGAGGAGTGGGGATCGTCTGTGGAGAACTAGAAGAGATGGACTGAGGTGGCGAGCCTTGTGGGAAACGAAGAATAGGCTCGCAAGAAGGTAGTGGGGTAGAAGAACTGGGGTCAGAATTAGGAGCGTGTGTGTGAGGAAAGGTCTCAGCCGGGGTTCTATTGAGTGATTTATCAGTGACATCAAACTCTTCCCCAACGTGATGGTCAAGCACTCTTCCAGATCTCAACGTGATTGCATCCACATGATGTGAATAGCCAGGATTAGATAAAGGTTGAGCTGGAAGTTTCCCTTTCTCTCTTACACTCATTTCGGCTTTTAATCGTGAAATTTCTGCTTCCATCGATTTAATACTCTCGCTGTGGGACGCAGAGTTTTTCTCAATTTTATCGACAGAAGACTTTATTTCAGCCGATACTTGCATGAGCTTTGTTAGAAGCAAGTTTATGAATGAAGAGGATTCATCGGTCCCGGTCAACTGCAAAGGACTAGATGGTGCGGGTGTGTTGACCGGATTTTGGAAATTTTGTGCTTGAAAGGGGTGCTAACTCAATTGAAGTTGTGGTTGCTGTTGTGGTGGAGGAAGCCTTTGGAAATTGTTTTGGTTTGGAACCGTGTTTTGAGATTGTGATTGGTTCCAAGAAAAATTTGGGTGATTCCTCCAACCCTGATTATATGTGGAAGAAAATGAATCGTTTCTAGGTCTTTGAAATGCGGCATTGGTATGCTCATGACCTTGAAACGGACATTCTTCCGTCAAATGAGAAGGATCAGAACAGCATCCAAATACAGTTTTGGAGAGTGACATTTGACTTAGGACGGCAGCTAAAAATTTGTTTTCCATAGCATCAAATTTCTTGTGTAAAGCTGAAATTTTAGCTCTAATTCCTATGGAAATATCATTGCCATCCCTAGACGATTGACTCACACCCTCCCACTGTAAAGATTTTTCAGCGAAATTTTCTAGGAATTCCCAGGCTTCCCCATCATCTTTAGTCATGAAGTTGCCTTGACACATGGATTCAAGGGTTTGTCTTGTATAAGGAGTAATGCCCTCATAAATGATTCGGCACAATTCCCATCTCGGGATGCCGTGATGTGGACATTGGACTAACAGATCCTTGAAACGTTCAAGACATTTTGAAAATGTTTCATTTGGAAGCTGGGTGAATTGATAGATTTCGCTACGGACTCGAGCTGTCTTTTGGTGTGGGTAGAATTTCTTAAGGAATGCTTTGACGAATTCGTCCCAATTTGAAATGGAATGTGCGGTAGTGTTATATAGCCACTTCTCGGCTAAATCGCACAAAGTGAATGGGAGAAGACGAAGACGTAAAGCATCCACAGAAAGCTGTGAGGTACCCATCATTGCGCATACATTTTCAAATTTGGTGATAAACACGTATGCGTGTTCAGACTCGAGACCGTGAAATTTTAGTAGAAGGTTGATGTATTGGGGTTTAATTTGAAAATTTTCCCCGTTGGATGGTGGAATGGAAAGACAAGTGGAAAGGGGACCTCGTGTAGGATAGCACCTCTCTTGGAGAGAGATGCGAGGTGGATTCTGCGCACCAACGAACGGCGGCAGGGTAGCGGAAAAGAAATTCGATGGAGACGGATCATCGATGTGGGTGTGATTGTGGGTAAAGAAAGGGTAAATGTAGAAATACCGACTTTAGAGTCGGTCGGGGGACGCGAACTGAACAGGCACTAGAATCCCGTTGTCCAGCCTATCTTGCACTAAAAAGGGTTAGTACAAGTGGTAGCGTGAATTTATAATTAGGGAAATGATGAATGAATGCGGTTGTTTGTTTTGAAAATTGGACGGATTTTTTTTTTTTGAAAATATGATGCAACACAACAAATACAACACACAAAACCCTAGAATCTAGTGGTCACCTAGGTCAGGCTCTAGACCGCTCCTAACTGCCAAAAGACAAGTCGCAGGATAGAATCCTCCACTGCCTCTTTGTTCCCCTGTGGCCAGGTAAGTGCCAGGTAAGTGGGAAGGTACTCCACTACGTAAGTAGTGGGCCTAATTAATAATCACTAGCCTTCGACACACTTTCCTTAGATACTACAAGAAAACGCGGATAAGCAATGAATTACCCACGGCCTTCTTCTATCATAAGTGAGCGCGACGGTCCTTAGAGTCATCTCTAGATATTTTTTAATTAATTAGGGTAAATGCGGATGCAAGTTTGTGATTTTTGGGGCTTAGGAAGGGTAATGAACTCCCCACCTAATCTGGATTTGGTCGTGCCCCTTAATTTTCCGTATTAATTATGCAAACAACCAAGAATCAAAACACGCACAAATTTTATTTTGCTTTTGCGGCGCAGCGATTATTTGCAAAGAAACCAGCACAAAATGTTAATTGGAGCAAATTTGGGAAGAGATAAGAAAGTGAGGATTTACCAGAAAAATTTTGGAGCAGTGAACTGCCTGAACCGCCGCGGAAGCGCGGTTTTAGCTCCCAAATGCCGCGGAAAGGCGGCCAATTTCACTGTTCACTGAATGAAAATGCTACAGAGGGCTCCTGTTAACTCCCCTAGCTCTCTGGAATATTCAGAAAAATTTTATCCAAGCTCCAATGATTCCAGATTACCTCGCAACAAATCACAACAACTCGTATTAGGGTTTGTGCGAGTTTAGATCTAAAAAATATAGATGGAATAAACTTTTCAACTTCAAATTTCAAAATACGAACAATTAGCGCACTATCCCCGGCAACGGCGCCATTTGATTGTTGATTTTTGTTGTGTTTATCAAATGATCCCCGGCAACGGCGCCATTTGATTGTTGAATTTTGTTGTGTTTTAGAGAAAATAGAATAGAAATCACAACCAAAAATATTTGACCGCAATCAATAACGGTGTCGGTTGTAGCGCGTTAGTAAGTGCGGATCGTCCTCAGGGAAAGTGTAATCGTTCGTCTTTTGAATTAGATGAGTCGAAACTTTAAGGAAAAGAAAACAAAACAATTAAAGATTTGTATTTGAAGTTCAAGAATTAGAAAATCTAGATCTAATAACAAGAAAAAGATAGAATCAAGAATTGAGATGTTTGTGATGATTTTTCCAACCAAATATCAAGAATTGAAATGAGGCTCGTAGGAATCAATCGGATCTATAGACGTGATGTAATCTTACAATTACGTATTCTTATCCTTCGATGAATTGATACTAGATCGATGATGATCGATCGAGAATTAGGGATTTCTTGTGAAACTAGAGTTTCATCGTATCCCTTGTTCTTTCGTCGATATCATTCATATTCTAGCCTCTAGTAAATTCAAGAAACGATCGTAGATCCCTAATTTCGAGCGATCACAATCAAGAAAGTATCGCTACGAAACTAGGTCATCGATTCTTGAACTTGCTAGGGTTTACAAAACTCGTAGGACTCAAGAATCGTTTAAAGATTTGTTACATCATCATTCTATTGATCGTCTCGACTCCTTTACGAGCGGAGTTTTACTCAAACATCACAACAAGAACTGCAATCACAAATTGAGATCTAATCATGATGCAAGAATTAAAAGAAAGCAAGATTAAAGAATTTCACCTTTTATTTATATCAACAATTTCGTTACAATCGCTCAAGAACTACAAGAGGAAGAACTCGATCGTCGATTTGGCTTCGCTCGTCTCCTTGAGTCACGGATCGGTTTGGATCACTTGCCCGATTGAAGATCGGCTCGGCTCCTAAAAGGTTGAAGGGCTTCTTGCTTGATTGGTACTCAAGATCTTGAATTTGGAGTGGAATTAGGGTTAGGGTTTCGCACAAGCCTTGTCACTAGACTTGTGAAAGAAGATGGAGAATTGTTGAAGAATGAGGAAGATCGAAGATTTAGGAATGGAATGAACTATTGATGAACCCCTCAACCCTTAGATCTAGGTTCCTATTTATAGCCATCAAAAACCCTAGATCTAGGATTTGAATTTTAAGTTTCCCTCCAAAAGTTTGTTAGATGAAATTTGAATTTCCCTCCAAAAGGTTGTTGAGGAGAAGCTTCTAGATGTGATTAGTTAGGAGGGAGCTTCTAGAAGAGGTTAGTTAGGAGCTTAATTAGGATTAGCATGCTTAATGATCTTTGTTGATCTGGCAGTAGCTTCGCGAGAATTATGGAATTTGACATATCAGAAATGAATGTGGGCCTTCAGAGAAGCAATCTGCACAAAAATTGGACGGATGACACGTGGCCAAACCGCCGCGGAACCGCGGCTCAAGCCGGCTCCCGCCGCGGTTCCGCGGCCATGTTGGAAGCTTGTGCTTTGAAACTTCTGGTGATTGTTGGGCCGAACACTTGGGCTATTTTATGATATGTTGAATTGTATTTCTCCTTCTGTATTTCTACCAGCTCTGCATCTTTTGAGTTGGCGTAATTTTGATCAGCTCTTAGGCTTTTCTTCTGGATTTTCCTGCACAGACTTCGAAACAAGTGTTGCGCAATATAGAGATGATGCGATGCCATGAAATGCAGTCAATTTCCTTTATAGTGCCGGTTTTAGAGTCTAACACATGCAATCTGATATTTTACGACTGATTTGCTAATATGTGAAATATGAATACCGAACACTTCTAAATGAGTGCAAATGATAGAGAAATTGCCGTGTTAAAAATACATTATTTTCGACTGATCACTGCCCTGCAAGGAGATCAAGATAAATTGTCTGCAAGACACATTCAATGAAAAGAGACGCCATTAAGAAGAAAAATGTATCTTTTATTCATAAGCCAAAATGGATACAAGGTACAATTTATGAAGCAACAAAAAGAAGATACCCTCATCCATGAGTATGTACAAAAAAAAGAAAGGAAAAGATACAAATCTTCAAGCCGGCGGGTGATGTAGCAATTTTATCAGCTCATCGTTTTGTTGCTGAGCCACGGCTTCATGATGCAAGATCTCCAGAAGACGAGCCTCCGCCTGAGCTTGCTGAGCCTGATACGAAGCAAGCCGAGCTTCAAGCTCTTTCTCAGTGGCCTTATGAGCCTCGACCCTTTCACGAGTGAACGTGACAGCTTTATCGATGGCCACCACCTCCTTGATGGACTCTTGAAGCACCCTTCAGAGTTCATATGCTTTGTTGGCCTTGGCGGTAAGATTAGCGTGAAGCTCGCTCAATGCCTTGGAAGCTATCTCCCTCTCCGAGAATTTGCAGCCAAGCCTCTTCTCGCATGACGTCATATTTTCCGCGCACCATGCTATCAGACCTCGCAACTCCGCTTTTGCAGCCACGGCTTCCGAGGAAAGGCGAGAACATTCAAGGGCATGCAAGCAAGCCTCCACCTGCCGACAGAACTCTACCCAGACTCGCACCACCACTTCTCTATGGTAGGTGGCAAGAAAAGGAAGAGAACCGTTAGCTTCGGCGGCAAACGCTTCAGCTGTGGTCTCGCTGCCAGCACGGAGCTCCTCAATCAAAGATGATAAGGAGACAAGGCTTAATTGGGCCAAGCGTTCTGAAGCCCGCAAAGCATAAGGGCCGGGCAGCATCATTATGCACGATTCCAACGCCGTGGAGACTGGCAGGGCTGTTCAAATTTGAAAGATGTCAATAAAGTCCTTAAGCGCAGAACGAATGGGATTATAATAAAATATCGCTTAACGACAGTCATAAGTAGGAGCTGAAGGTTCCCCTGGCCCTTCAACGACCTCGACCTCGTCGTCAGCTTCCAAAACTATAAGAGACATCAACGTCATTTCGCAAGATGGTAACAATGCCATGGTAAAAAAAAGTAATGATGACAAATAACACTAACCTTGCCCAGAGGAAAGGACAATATGCTGAGGGGAGATCGCCTGTACAGCTGCCATCTCCAACAAACGCTGAAATGACTGTTGAGGCGACAGATCAGCGATAGTGGCCGCCAAACCGTGCAGTTCTGGGAAAGATAAAAGAGTTCAGACCATGGAAGGGTTGCTAATTTAAAATGCAGAGGGTTACCTTCAACACTTCTCCCGTTTTGAGTCGGGGGGATAGCGGCTTCGACAGCCTCTGCCAGAACTGCGGGCCCTAACAAAGGGAGGGTAGTCCCGACTACCTCCATCTCAGCCCCCGGGCCGCCTTCGGGAAGAGCCGTGGGAGCGATGACCTCCAAAGGAGCCTCCCCTAAAGGGGCAATCACTCCCGGATCAAGAACCACCTCTGGAGGCTCTACCATGAGAGGAGCAGCCTCATCAGCCCCCTCCACATCGAGCAATGCTTCATCGGGGATTTCGGCAGGCACCAGCTTCAATGAGCCCATAGGGAGCTCCCCCAGCGTCGAAGATTCTGCACAATTCAGATAAAGATAAGGATACATATGTACAGGCATAAATAATCCGAAAAACTACAGAAAAGAACCACAACGTACCAATGCGCAAGGAAGCCTTCAGTATGGCTTCTTCAAGCCGCTACTCCTTCTCAAGGAAACGTGCTCGCCGGGGCTCAAGGGTAGACTCATGACCGCCGGTCCACAAAGAAAGTGCGTCCGCTGCGTCTTCTGAAACGGCCTGCTTCAAGGCCCTTTCCTCCCATTCCTCCAAAGGACTGATAAACCGCCGCCGAATCCACGAGGGGTCTTCGTAAAAGATTACAGCAGGATAGGGCTTCTTCGGAACCCTGGCATTATGAGACTCGTCTTTGGAGCGCCGTATGGCCTCGGCCAACTGCGTGGCCTCTTCATCAACCGAACTCGGAAAAAGAAGTCCAGCGTCTGACTCTGGCAAGGCCAATGGTTCGTCTTCAAGAATAGGCTCAGACTCCACCAAAGAATCGAGCAAATTGGTGGCTACTTTCCTCCGCCGCTTAGACCCAGAGCTGGCCGCCGAGGATGACCGCTTCCTCCCTCGCGGAGCCTTAGGGCGGCGCCGACCCACATCGCCCTCAACACCCTCATCCCTATTGCCCTCGCCCGGTGCCACGACCGAGGATGACACCGCCATTGTCGATGCCACGGAGGGTGGTGCTGCCACAGGCGGTGATGCTGCTACTGGGGCCCGTCTACCCCGCGATCGGGAACCCAGGGGCATACCAGCCGTTGGAGTAAAGTCTACCCCCGAGTCCCCTGGGATAAGCGTAATGCGGGTATCCCTTAGAGGGAAGTAGACCGGAGCCATCGGTCGCAGCTTAGCTCCCGGAACCTGAGGAGGGGCGTCGTGACCAAGAAGCACCCTTCTTTCCTCAAGAATAATTGGGTTGATCCGATGAAGATACCAACCCGTAAATGAGCCCACGCTCCGGGGCATGTACTCAGCTTCTGGGACCATGAAGTGAGAGCCGGTGTTTAGCCTCATGAAATGATGAGCGGCATCGCGAACGGCATCGAGCGGAGGGATCGGGGCGACCATGAAAGCCTCGAAAGGAACGCCCTGGTCGTATCCAAGCTGTCAGGCGAATCGATGCGGATTGCACCGCATGAAAAGAGCTGCACTGTCCTGGCGAAACACCAAGTAGCCTGGTCTAATTGTATACAAGTGCGCAGCCTCCCAGGGCTTCAAAGAAGGTACGTTGTCTTTTGACCGGTCCCAGAGTTGTTGAACTGGACCTGAGGGAGTAGACAAGACCCGATCATTAAAAACCATCCCGCCAGCGGCAGCGTAAGGAGAAATCAGCACCCGAATAGCCCCAAATTGGATCGGGTCGGCGGCAGAAGCATCCACTAATCGTATAAGTCGCGGGAAGGGGTAGGCATCGTAAAATGTGGGCCTCTGATGCATAGCGAAAGCCCCCAACACGTGCATTTCAATCCAAGATGTGAAGTAATGGAGCGAAAAAATCACCACGTCTACGCCAGGGCTGGAAGTGTTAGCCGCAGCGCCTAACCCGTGGTAAAGATGCGCCAGCGCCGGGATGCCAATAGCCAACCGCGTCCCCTCAGCGATACGATGAGCCGGGTAGATAACCGAGGCTCTCATGAAGCGGCGATGCATGGGAATAACGAACCAACTGAGCCAAACATTGATAAACCCCACGAAGAATGTTTCCTCATCCATACCGGGTGCTGCAATGGACTCAAAAGACATCGGCGACATGATGGGAATATAGTATTATGGCAGGTCCGATTCAGTGGTCAATAGCTTCTTCGGACCGAACCCAAAGGGGTCTTTGATGTTAGCAAACTTCGGAGCAGTCTTCGATATGACGTCCTCACGAAGGAAGCGGGCAATGAAGCTTTTAAAAGTAACACCCTGCTCCTCAGACTCAGTGAACAATCGATCAAAAACACCTAGCGCCTTGATCAAGCTGGGGCGCTTGTGGCGAACGGCATTCTCAGCATACAAGCCGCCTACTGGTGCGGACTCGGGCTCAAAGACATACTCGTCTCGAGGCAACAACTCTTCGTACAGTGCACCCCTAATCGGCAATCCCGAGATTTCATAAAATTCTGCCAGAGAAATCGAAACCTCACGATCTCCTAGAATAAAAGTGTTGGTGGGAAGATTCCATTGATTCAAGAACGCCCTAACCCACCAAACATGAGGGGACTGATAGTAAAAGAGCGACGCGTATATTGCCTGGTAAAGCCCGACCTTCTGCAGCCGCGCACGATGGGTGGCAAGGATATAGCGTGCCCAAAGGAGATAGCCCGTGGGGTGTCGAGGAGTGAGCCCTATCTTGTAAATCTGTCCCCATGGGTGGGCCTCGCCCTGACAAATGCGACGTCCCAGAATATCTATAGCGGGGACCGGATGGTGAGGGATACCTGTGGTTGAAGGCTCAAGTCGTCCCGCTGGAGTCCAGTTGGGCATCTCCACAGCAAAAACCGTTCTTGGAGGGTCCATCGGTAAGAATGGGAAAGTGGGCTCTGTCGGTACCGCGCAAAGGAAACTCCGGCGACCCTGGATAATATGACTGTACCAAGATCCCCATTGAAGTAGGTTGGTGCAGTTCGGGTCATGAGCCCGGATCATCGCCATCGCTTCCTAATCAGATGGTGACTGAGGAAAAGCAGCCTCCGAACGAGTGAAGGGAAAGCATGGAACAGAAGCCATCGCACCTGAAATCCAATAAAAGAAGACTGTCAAAAGCAGAGCTAGCAATATGTATACATGCATGAACATGAAGACTAGCTGAAGAAAGCAACAGCAGACTCTTTTATAGGGCCATTGGCTACAAAACAACGTGGGCCCCACAGAATCAGGATGACGGCTCATTAATAATGAGACCAAGCAGTTATAATAAAACAGAAGGAATATCCTCATTAAATAAAGAATGGGTTTCGAGTAACCCTACACATTCCCCCTAGAGGACAAATATGTCTCGGGCTCTACAACAGATCCAACATGATCAAAGGAATTAAATTCCCACAGAAGACATCATTACAAAGCTCCTGTTTCATTAATTACAGAATGATAACCTAGGGTAAGGAGACCCTAAGGAGCTTCCATGGAAAGAAACCGAGTTCTTCACAGGAATTAAATTCCTTATTAAGAAAAGGGAATTAAATTCCCAAAAGCCTTTTTCTATGAACGGAGTTAAACTCCATGGATCATCATATGAACCCTAAGAGATCTACTGTTGGAGGTTAAGTGGTTTCGTATTTTGGTTAAGAAACTCGAAGAAAAATGGGTTCTTTGTTATAAAAAAAAGGGTAAAACCCCTTGTTTTGGATTTAAAATCCAGAGGAATGTGAGAGTTCATCGTTCATTCAAGAGCATTACCTAAAGAGAAAAGTCTTTTCGAACAGAGTTAAACTCTGAGGGTGGTTTCAAGGCAGAGAACTGAGCTCTGGGAAAAGAGAATTAAATTCTCAAAAGAAGAAAGTTTGCAAGGAGGAAGATGAGCAAAGTGGAGGCTCTTCTGAAGGGACATGGGCATTTATAGGATGTGATGGAGACGCTTCATCTCCCCAAATCCCTAGAGGAATCCAACGGTCACAAAAATGACTGCGTTGCACTCACGTGCAAACACGTGAGAACAACGCTGTGGGGGCATTTGTTTCCTGATTTCAAATCAGGAAAGCTTACGAAGGAGCCATCACGTGCTAGCACGTGACCAGCAGTAACGTGTTGGCACGTGACATTTAAAAGCAGCGGCAAAAGCAGATTCATTCTCTGATTAAATCAAGAAAAAGGCTCCAGACGAGGGTCACGTGCTCACACGTGACCAGGGGTCACGTGGTGGCACGTGACGGCTAAGCAGTGGCCATAAAACAGAGCGCAAAAAAAGAAGAAGAAAGCTCGTTCCAGGGGGTCACGTGCTTACACGTAACCAAGGGTCACGTGCCTACACGTGACCATGGGTCACGTGGTCACACGTGACTGGCTTTCAAAGCCTCATTATTTAACAGAATTAAATTCTGAACGGCATTCAAATCTTTCCAAAGGAAAATGATTATTTGGAACCGATTGGACTAAAAATATAAAGGTGATTAAATATCATCTATTTGTGGAAAAATCCTGAACTTGGAAAGATTTCCCCTTAAAATCTAACCGAAATAACAAAGGAAAATCTCTGGATTTAAAATCCAATAGTGAATAAAATTCACCTAATAATCCAAAGGACCAGATGAATGATGAATGCAAATCAAATCTCTCAATGAAAGATTCACCAAAACTAATTGATTCTGCTCCTTCTCCTATAAATAGGAGCCAAAGGAGAGAGTTAAAAAAACAGAGAGATAGAGAAAAAAAGGGAGAGGGATAGACAGAAAAAGAGAGATAGAAGAAGTTGATCTTCTGCAGAAGAAAATCCTAGGTAAGAAAGGGAAGGCCTTTAAAAGAGAATTTAATTCTCAAAAGAGTTTAACTCTTAAAAAGAAGAACATAGTTCTCTCTTTAGTGGAGGATCTGCAAAGTGCACATCTCCCCTTGAATTGAGAATTTAATTCTCATTGGGTTGAGATCCTGCCATGCGGATCCAAAGCATAGAGAGGGAATGGAAGTTTGAGAATTTAATTCTCACAGAACTATAGGAATTTAATTCCTTTAAAATAAAATTAGGGTTTAACCCTATGTTACAGGAATTCAATTCCTTCAGAATGAACAGATTCAGGGTTCAACCCTAGTTAAGAACTTAGTTCTGTCAAAATAACAGGAATTTAATTCCCTTAAGAAAGAAGAAATTAGGGTTTCACCCTATGACAGAATCTCATTCCTCAAAATAATTCTCTAAAAGAGAGTGAGAATTTAATTCCTTAAAACTCTATGATAGAATGCAGTTCTTCACATATATGAGGAATTTAATTCCTACAGAAAATTCAGAGTTCAACTCTATCCCAGAATATAAATCTTCAGAAGGAAATAGGAATTTAATTTCTCTAAAATTTATCGTTAGGGTTCAACCCTGCAAAGAATTTAATTCTTAAAAAGATTAACAGATCTTCTAAAAAACATACAAAGAGGCAGGGTCACGTGCCACCACGTGACCCCCGAAAAGATCCACAGAAAAGGGCCTTTGAGGCAGTGCCTCACGTGACCCACGTGACCCTTGGCAGAAGCTTTAACATACAAGCATTTAAATGCCCATCACGTGATGGCACGTGATGCTCCAAAATATGCAACATTCTCAGCAGAACGAGTAAAGGGAGGGCGCCCTCACGTGCTACCACGTGACCTCTCTTGCCTCAGTGCTTAACACTAAATTGGAACTTCTGAATCCAGTGTTTAACACTGTTTGGCCTTAGTGTTCAACACTAATTAAAAAACTTTATTTGCAGTGTTTAACACTGAATTTCTTAGTGTTTAACACTAAATTAAACCCCTGTTAACAGAGCTTAAGATTAACTCCCTTAGTGTTCAACACTAAATTAAAATCTCTGTCACCAGTGTTTAACACTGATTATTCTTAGTGTTTAACACTAATTTGAAATCTCTGCTGCTAGTGTTTGACACTGATTTGCTCTAGTGTTTAACACTAATTTGAACCCCTTGTTGCTGGTGTTTAACACCAACTGTCTTTTAGTGTTAAAACACTAACTTGTTCCCAGTGTTCAACATTACTGATTTTTAGTGTTTAACACTAACCTTAGCCCAATTGGTTAAATGTCAAGAGGCAAAGCCTCTCATGCATCAACATGAAGCCAATATTCTAAGCATGATTGGACTTAGCCCAAGATGGCCATAAGTCCTCAATTCAAACTTAACTGGGCTGATGGGCTCATAACATAATTACCTGGTCCTGGTCCCAAACTGTGTCAAGGACTGTTTAATCCATTTTGGTTTAAAGGGTACATCTCTTCACTCCTTTGATATTTAGCGTTGTAATTCCTCAACGTCTTCAAAGAGGTGACGGGTCCCGATGATCATACATTAATACGGACTGTGGGGTCCTTAAACTCATGGACTATGAGGTCCTTAACCTTGACCGTGATGTCTTAAAACTAACATCGGACTGTGGAGTCCTTAAATCCTCAGACTATGACGTCCTTAACCTTGACCGTGATGTCATAAAACTAACATCGGACTGTGGAATCCTTAAATCCTAGGACTATGACATCCTTAACCTTGACCGTGATGTCTTAAAACTAACATCGGACTGTGGGGTCCTTAAACCCACGGACTATGACGTCCTTAACCTTGACCGAGATGTCTTAAAACTAAGAACGGACTGTGGGGTCCTTAAACCCATGGACTATGACGTCTTTAACCTTGACCGAGATGTCCTAAAACTAACAACGGACTGTGGGGTCCTTAAACCCATGGACTACAACGTCCTTAACCTTGACCGAGATGTCTTAAAACTAACAACGGACTGTGGGGTCCTTAAACCCATGGACTATGACGTCCTTAACCGTGACCGAGATGTCTTAAAACTAACCTTGGACCGTGGAGTCCTTAAATTCCACGGACTATGACGTCCTTAACCTTGACCGCAACGTCTTAAAACTAACATTGGACCGCAATTTCCTTAAACTACCTATGGACCGCAATGTCCTTAAACTACCTATTGACCGCAACGTCACTAAACTAAACAACAGGGCCCCCCCTTAATTGCTCTATTGTTGGATCTAAACGATCCCATTAAGTCGATCTTAGTCTAAAAACTAGACTAACGTGTCCTTAACAAACGTTTAAGTCGATCTTAGTCTCAAACGAGGCTAACGCATCCTTAAACCCAAACCCCCAAATCCAAATCTAAGATAGTACGGATTTGGACTAGTCCACGCCCTACGGGCGACGACATAACTCAGTCTCCGTATACAATCCACGGGCAACTAAACACAAAATAAACACACACGACACAAAGTGACCATCTGGAGAAAGAGAAAGTGGTTACCGCAGTGCGGTAGCGTAATTAACTGCAGGGGCTTGCGCCTGCAGGGAAGAGCGTCCCCACAATCAAAAAACCCCTCATGCGAGGGGGAATCTGACGAAGTCTGCTACATCGGACGCATCCGTTTAAACCTTCGATACACGGTGCCATAAATCAACTTGGCATCATCGGAGAGGTAGACGGATAGCACCAATTTGCATCTGCCCCGAATCTCAGGCAAGACGTCTCCGCCGTCGCACCGTCTTTCGGAGGGAACAATAATGTTGTGAATCATGTATGATAGGTCGTACGTGATTCCAGGCCGTACCCTCATTTGTCGTATAGGATGATAGGATCTCTATTAGCTTAATGCCGCCTACGATGATTTTCCGTGCATGATGAGTTTGACTTGATGATTAATCCTTACCCTTAACTAGAGATTGCCGTACGATGGATCATACCGTACGCGATGTTGTTAGGCTAGATGCCGGTTGATAGATTCCCCGACTCGGTCATATTAGATACGTATACCCGTCAGCATTGCATATGATTTATCTAATGCTGCATTCATATTATTTTCATTGCATTGCATATACTTGTGTTAGTACAATTGCACCATTATCGATGATGCGTATGTTACACGTACATAGATTTGCCAGCTCACACACTTCATCATCGATAATTGCCATGTCACTACACAGTAGGATTGCTGCATCATGATATGACTCTATACATCATTTACTTGCTATAGTTACCCGTGCACTTATATACGATATTGCATTTGACTTTAGAGATATTAGGAACTGCAAGGCATATTTTAAAAACTGGAATTCTTTAAAGGAGCGGTTTTCCCTTAATATGATATATCACTGTTCCTTGTTGCATGATATACGGATATGCTTACATTTCCATCATATGTCGCATACATCATGCTTTATGATTTTACGCATTGAAATATGCTATTTTTATGAGATTTTTGGATTTGAGAACTGTGGACATTTTAAAAGAGATTATGTGTTGTTTTAAAAACCCGGTTTCTCTTGTTATGATATTTCAGTGCGTCCACCATGTGTTTTCTTGGTTCTGAGAGCGACATGTGAAACCTGATTCGAGGAGGCGGATGATGCCGATTGAGGGTACATGGTGGACCCGGTATGGTACCCCGGGGTGAGAACGGATCTGTCGCGCAGTATGCGATGAGCCTGGTAGAGGGACGACTACCTACCGGTGATAGTGTTTGGGCTCGGCGGATATCCGGAGGATACCGACCAGAGTCGAGAGATGTTGTGGGCCGATCCAGATTGACGGAGCCCGTGGGCCGATCCGGACTGACGGAGCCTGATATATGAGGATTTACGTGCCGATGCTGAACACGGTTTTCATGATGTTTTCGAGTGTCGATGCTAGGCACTCAGGTTCCATGATTTTGATGTGTCGGGAGGGACACCATTGATTTATATCCTCATACTTTCATGCACACCCCTTTATGATATTTACGTGCATGCAGACATTGATTATATGGGCGGACGAGATCCACATGCATGCGTACCTTGATTATGGTTGGATGAGATCCATATACATGCATTGATTATTACTATCGGATGTTATCCGCATGCATATAGGTATAGACTACCTTGTTGGCACACATACAGACCCGGTCACCCTAGATATCATAGTATTACCTTTATGATATAGTTGACATAGGAGTCGTTGTTTATTCGATTTCTATCTGTTGATATTTTTCTACTCACGAGTTGGCAACTCACCCCCGTTGTGCCATAGTTCTTGCAGGTTGACCGCTTGGATCAGTAGCAGCTTCACTGGCACACAGTTGCGTTCGGGTGTTTTGCATTGGTAGGTGGGATATTCGTATCATTCCCATTCTTGTATCTATATTTCATATTGTATCTAGTTAACTCCATCAATCAAAAGTTGTAAATTGTATAAGTGATGAGACTTAGTGAGACTTGTAGTTGCGAGATTTGAGCGATGGGTTTTATATTCACTTTTGAGGTTATATCTTGCTCATTTCTGTAAGGCCACGGCAGCGCCCCGGCCATCTGAACAAGGCCAAAATGCGGAAATCAAAAACTTTTCTTTAACAAGAAACTGGCGCTACCGCAGACATAATACCCAGATCGGACCATTAACCTACTCCTAGCAAAATGAAGAAAAGTAGAAAGCTATACCGAGCGATCAGTGTCCTTCGGTCTTCGGCCTCCACTCTGATGTTCTTGCGGAATCTTCGGTCATCATCTCCTCGTCGGAACGAGCACCACATCGCCGGGTTCTTTTACGGGCTCCCACCTCTGGACCGAGGCAACTCGGGCACAAAGTTGGCGAATCGACGTGTCCAAGAATACGGTAGATGAAGTGTAGGATAGTTTGTCTCTCGCGGGTATGAAATTGCCATTTGATGGAGGAGAAAGAATGATCTTTTAAGAGAGGTTTTAAATGGAGCTATGAACTTTGATGCAAAATGAGAATGAGATCAAAATTCCTCATACCAAAAATTACCCATGCTCTCTCAAGTGGCCGGCCATAATGAAGAGGAGGGAAAATATACAAGGGAGGTGAGTGTAGGAAAAGGAAATGGTGACCACAACCCAAAAGCAAGCCTCACATCATAATCCAAATCAATCCAATCTCAAATCCTTTCGCATTAATGCAAAGGAAGTGATTAAAAAGGAATCTAATAATGCTAAGAACCATCATGAACCATCATATCACAATTAATCCCCTCCACATAACTAATTTGCACACTTGCAAATAACCCCCTCCATCGGAAAAATCCGGCCATGAAGGAACAAAGGAAAAGTGGCCGAAACGGAATGCAAACTGGCAACTTCAAAAAACTGATCCCGTAATAAATTACAGGAAAACCCCGCGACTGTAAATACATACCCGCATTTGTATTCCGACCGAATACAAATGCAATGAGACAAAATCTACACTGTACAATACTAGGATCCGGCTTAAAGCAAAGCCCGCTAGTATTATCCGTCCGATCATGATCCGTACAATACCGCATGTATATGATCGAACCCTGCCATATCTCCATACGGCCTCTACAGCGTTTCGTCCGAAACTTGAGAAACTGTCTATGGGGGACTCTAAAGACTCGTCAATACTTTAGCTGTGGATTTAACCACTAGCACGTCAGAGGTATTAGCCATACGTAACGGGCTATCAGGTATTGACCAAAAGGGACGACGATGAGCGAAATCATACTGATACCCTACTGAGCCTGTCAGTGACAATACCCGTACAGTCTGGTCCGTTCGTCTATGAGCATCGCATGGCGGTCCTAGGGGGTTGGTGAAAGTCAGACCCCCAAAAGCGGTACAAGTCAAGTCAGAGTGTAGCCCAGAACACCCTGAGATATTACTGGAATACCTACCAGTAAATCTCCTGCCTTGGCCAAGGACTTCATGTAATGGCTCTCCTAGACACAGCGCGACCTCACCCCTAATACCGGGAGAGACGAACCCCTGAAGACCCGCTCATTGCTTCCATATGGCTCGGGACTATACCCAACTAAAACCTGTTTGCACGACTCCTTTGAGCGTGGTAGGGTAGTAATCAAAGTACAGTGGGAACTCACACGAGACAAATGACGATCTCAGGTCAATGAACTAACCTGTACACATGTCACCAGTGAACTGCTATCTGACGTCAGGTATAATACCAACTAGCATGTTCCCGGCGAGTCATGTCCGGTGTACTCATAACCCAATGAGCACCTGTATACATCTTAGGTGAACCAACTGACACCAGTGGCTTGTGAGACCGGCCACCGCCCCTCATCGGGGTCTCGACTGTATACACTAGTCTATTCTGGAGTATCGATGCCCTGTCTCGAAAACTCCCATGACTAGGGACCTTTTAAGGATGTGCTTATAGACCCCAGCTCCCATGTATATGATCGCCCTCATACTGCTGGCAGTCAAGCAAGAATCCTAGGGGCTCTATCAACGTGCAATAGTGACTTGTAAGGTCACCTAAAGCAGTACACGATGATAAAGATAAACCAGATAGCATACTATCATCTTGAGCAAGACTGTTCTAACAGTATAGGTCCTCTCTCAATCATTGCAATCATGTGCCTGTGATCCAATAATTGATTCTGAGGGCACTATCTCCAATAATCTTCCACTTGCACTCAAGGCTAATTATTGCGATGTCGCATACTCACAGCCCGTGTGATGCTGAACACCCAACTCCTCTACCAATCAGTCTCACAAAACCCGCTTGCGAAACTAATGCGTTCGAGGAATAGCCTCAGTGAGTGGATCCACTCTAATATTTCTTTCTATGTCTCTCTTTATCTCAAGTTCGCGGAGAAAACCATCTTCCGAAATGAGCAATACCTGTCTTAGAGTATGTCTGGATATCTGATGGGACCTAGTTCATAAATAAACTCCAAATCCAAACTTCTCTGACTGTATCGTCAACTGAACTTAATCAGTATCCAGCGCTATGCTTCCCTCAGTATCCGCCTGGACCACCTGTCCAAACTACTGCCCCTCGTCAGAGGGAAAACTATAACTCTGACAGCCACTCTGTCAACCAGGTCACCTTGGAAGCCTGGAATGATAACTGTCTCCCGAATGAGGCTGTCGTTATCATATTCCTAGAACATTCACTTATGTTCTAAAACTGCTTCCGAATGTTTCTCCAGAATTGGATCAATATCAACTTATTGCATCTACTGCAAAAACAACATCTGGTGTAGTACTTGACATCTCATGATTGACTCAATTGCCTAAGCAAGTGATCTGCCAACCATGCACATCCCTCTCCCCTTTAGTCTGTAAGACTCCTTTAGAGAGGGTGACTCCAACACCTGCAGGTATACTACCGTGCCAGGAGTCGTCCATTCTAAATACCTTTAGAATGCTGTCTAAGTACCCTGATTGGGACTCTTCCCAAATCTAGATCTAAAACCATAGATCTAGTAACCAGAATTTCTGATATAATATCCAATTCCCATATGGAGAAACCACTGTGTGACAACCAAAATATAACCGATCGTAGCATAGGAACTTCACTTCCTACTCTGTGTATGTCATCCAAATACTAGGACATCACACCCTACTACCTTCTTAACAGATCCGTCCCCTATTCTGATGAAGTCAAACCTATGACTGTCACATCAGAAATAGATGATCTATCTCCGCTATATCTGCTTAAGTCTATGAATAGACATAAGCCACTTGTCCACTATGCTTCCACTGCTCCCACTGACTACGACAACCCTCTGGCAGAGTTATATAGACGTACACTTCTAAAGCTAGTTTAGAACGACGCTATACTCATCCTCCTGCCTGGTCTCACAGTCTGGAACAACAGCAATGGCAAGTCTGGTTAAACAAGAACCTCCTTGTCACCGTTCTTGAGGCTACCGGAGTACCTCTCGGGTGCCTGAGGTTACCCACCATATCTGCTGAGTGGCCAATGGAATGTCAAATCAGATTGAATTTTTAGGTTCTTATCAAATTTTCAATAATCGTTTGCGGTTCTGGAATCACTTCCAGTTCTACCATACTCCCACTACTGTTTTTCTGAAAAAAAATCCATTTTTATTAAAACTGTGGCAAGTCAAGAACAATATCACTATTGATCTTCCTTATGGTAGAAAATCAACCCTCGTCATAGCCTGAGTTAACCCACAAACAGCCATTACAGAAATATACCTTGAGTTATCCAGAGTCTGGTTTTAAGCATAAGCTGGACAACTCCCCGTACCTTAACAATGTCAAGATATGAACTGTTCTATATCCAATACAAAAACAGAGGCACTGATTTGATTGAACCAGATTCAAATCATGCAGCTGTCTCCAGTGCATTTCAACTAAATGGAGAGAGGCCGATCAACATTACTCAACTTAGGAGTGCTTCCAATTATGAGTAACCTGAAAGTGAAGCAAGTTCTCTTAATCATTACTATTAACTGAATACCATATACAAGTATCTACATCTTCGATCACCTTGAAGAATCCTGATACTTGCGACACCTGGTTCTCTACTTTATTCATATACCTATAACTTCTCAAAATTCGGACCTTGCGTTTCTACGAAACACTTGTCTAAAAACTAGAGAAGTCATAAGTAAACCGAATATAGTACGGGGACCAACCCCTCTGTCCTAATGGACACTAGACAATATACAATACTCTGTATAAGTCCCCTGAGTCTAGTGACTCATTCAATGTGTGTCGTAGGTTGAAAACTGTACTTATGGTTATAAAGAATTACACCGCTGTTTAATGCTCCTTACCTAACTATCCACTGATATAGGTAAATGTCATAGACATAATTTCAAAAAGATATATCTCACTCTATAAAAATAGATGTACAGATATATCAATTTGAAATTGGTGCACAACGACGGATATTCAAAACCAAATATTTGCCGTCCGGCAAACAACCCAGGCGATTTCCTCAAATATCACCAATTACAATGAATCCCGATATAATGAGGATAATCACCCAATTCCTAATAACTTACTCCCACTCATCATCTGTAAAACCATACAGATATGAGAGTCATCCCTGGTAAATACATACCGTAGAGCAAGTGTCTAATTGGGAAATCAGTTTTCCTTTAACAATACACAGTGAAACTGAAACATTGAAATGTTTCGTAGGAGTATCCTGGTACTCCTTGCAATGCATCTTCCATTATCATATTCACAACTGAAACCGTATATTTCTTTGCCATCTCTCCAAATCCCTTTATATGTCTTTAGTCGTTACCTTCTGTACACCTCTTTAGGCCAAATGGTTTTCTTCCTTCCCTACCGTTCGGCACCAGCCTATGGTTTGGAAGAAAACTATCCAATAAGCATAATGGGTGTGCTGCCCTAATCCTAGGAGCACTCGCAACACGAGAGAAGGTAAAGATAAAAGACACCTGAATAAACCTTGTTCCTTATTTCTCCTGAACCAGAATCCATCCCCGAACTGGAACAAGTTCCTCTCGAGTTCGTATATAACCATACGATGGAATATCCAATAAACTGTGGATCTTCGTAGTGATATGGAGTGTCCTGGAGAAATACAAAGGTGAAGTGGGAGTGGTAATGAAATACTTGGTTTGGTCGTGAATAGCAGTCGCAATTTACTTTGCCCTCCTTCTAATCAC
Source organism: Agapanthus africanus (assembly GCA_030015575.1). Taxonomy (NCBI): domain Eukaryota; kingdom Viridiplantae; phylum Streptophyta; class Magnoliopsida; order Asparagales; family Amaryllidaceae; genus Agapanthus; species Agapanthus africanus. The sequence goes on from CM057341.1 coordinate 704,512,342, forward strand.
TTTATTTGTCTTTACTTAATACCTTCTGTACACCATCGTTATGCTAATTGGTTTTCTTCATTCCCTACCGGTCGACACCTGCCTATAGTTTGGAAGAAGGCTATCCAATTTGCGTAATAGGTGTATTGTCCTAATACAAGGAGCACTCGCAACCTGAGAGAAGGTAAAAGAAAAAGACAACTGAATAGTCTTATTCATTTTCTCCAGAACCGGAAACCATCCGCGAATAAATTCCTTCGAGTTCGTATATAACCATACGATGGTTTTATCCAATGGAAGTGGACATTCGTAGTAATACGGGGTGTCCTGGAGAAAAGGGTAAAAGTAGGAGTGGCAATGAGGTATGCAACTCTGACAATCCAAAAGCCAGTCTTATATGAAGGTTCGGTCAACTTGGTCACTGAGTCATAGTCTAGGGTCGGGTCATGGTCGCTGCCAAAGAGAGAGAGAGAAAAGAAACACTCAGCGTGCACTCTAACCTAGACCAGAATGGTTGTCAATTTATCTAATCAGGAAACCTCCCACTGTAACCTTAAATTCTTCTCCAAACCCGAAAGAAGAATTAGTCGGGATCACCCGAGGAGTAAACCAACTTATCAGTGGGAATCGGGATCTAACTATCATCGCATGATAATGTGACGGAATCCGCTCACGTTATCACACTCCAGAAGGTATGCGTATATCTGGCAAGTTTCAGTTTCTTTAGAAACTCCCGATGTGATTTTTGCCCCATGCTCTTATGACCTTGACGTAGGCCAACATATCATAAGTCACATGCCAAGTTCTACCCGTCATTGTTCAGGTTAATTTGAACACACCCGTACATACCCTTGACGTAGGCAAAAATAGTAGTACGACTGTCCCAAACTAACGCATCTATCTATGCAACAGATAAATATCCGGTAGCTACCAATCACTATGCCTTGGCGTAAGTCAAAATACATAGCTTGAATACTACCGAACATTTAACTGAAATGACGGAGGGCTACGAATGTTTTTTGGCGAAAAACCTTTAACATAATGAACTTGATATCGTTGAAGGAACCGGATAGCTTTTATAAAAATATAGTAGCGAAAACCTTTGCTAAAGAAGTCACTCCCGGTGAAGGGATCTCGGCTCTTTCTCCGTAGAATGAGGTGCAGGATATTCCAACTGAATACCACGATGCAAAGCAAAAGTAATCGACTATAGTGAAGTTATTGCCCTGACGTAAACTTCTGTCCAAGGGGTCACTCCCGGTGAAGGGATCTCGGCCCTTCTCTCGTCGACTGAGGTGCTGGATATTCATAACCGAATACCACTGTGCAAACAAAAGAGAACGCCCTTGCAATAACAGCTTTTTGAAAAATGTTCCAACAACATCGGAATAGGTTTGTTTAGCTTGCATTGATCCGAATCAATGCAGTCCCATCAATTGATCACACCAATAAAGAACGAAAATAATAATGTACGTATATGCCATCCGCATTCGCCACTGGGTCCCGTCATCACCCGTTAGGTTACTTAACTAACGACAGAGCGGGGACTGGACTAGCGTGGATGCAAAACATATACAACATTTACTAGTATATATATCAATATATAATATTCGCTCAAGGCGTGATAAAATGCAACATCACAGAAATGTAATAAGCATCACAGAACAATACAGATATCTGGGATCCCCGGGTTTCATAGAGCCGCTACTGAAACCCGACGTTCCCCTGGTCGTGTGGATAGCCTGTGCAATAAAATTCTAGACCCCTACGGGCACGGCAAGTTACCCGCCAAAACCTGAAGCGAGGCAGCCCCCTTCAACAACGTGAATGGACCACCCAGCACTTCACGGAATCCGGTAACTTGGGCACCCCTCCTTGGGTCAACCTATACCCCCTACGAGTGCGGCGAGTAGCCCGCCAATTCTATAGTAAAACCCCCTCCGTCTCAACGCCATGAGATGCGGGCCCATTGCCCTCTAGAACCCGGCTACCCGTACACCCCTCCGCGGGGTTCTCCTAGTACAGAAAGTAAAATATACAACGAGTACATCGACCTCAGCCCGGTCGTGCCCCAAAAGAATAATATACAAACAGGCAGTGACGGCAGTCCACATGTCGGACGCTCGCCCCGCAATATCAAATGTACATATACAACCAAACTGTACTAACATTGCATCCAGGCTATCCACCACGACAATCCGCGACATCACAGCACGACACAGAAAATCAACGTGAATGTCACGTTCGCAAATCCCTAAAAGGGCTATACCAGTTAGACAGGATTTACCGATCAAGTGACATTCACAGTCGCAGATATAATGTAAATACTGTGAACTAACATGTTTAAAATTTTCGATCGACTAAACTTACCGAAGTGGGCCCCAAGCACTACTGTAGCACTTAAAGAAAATCTGGGCCCAAACAGAATATACCAAAAACCCCATTTTCAAGTCAGAAGCCCTCTGTAAAATTTTGGTGCATTGAACAGTCAAAGTGGCGGCGGAACCACGGCCAAAGCATGGGTTTAGCCGCGGTTCTGCGGAGGAATTGTAATAACATGCAACCAAATTTTCACAGAATGCATAAAAAACCCTGCACGTATTTTTACAATGTACCAAATAATTTTTAGAGCACTGGAAAAATTCGATAGAAACTGTGCTTGAAAATACGGTTTTAGAAAATCCATTCGATCGAACTTGTAAACATGTTAGAGCAAGCTAGACTAGCTTAATGGCGTGGCTCTGATACCAATGTAAGGCCATGGCAGCATCCCGGCCGTCTGAACTAGGCCAAAATGCGGAAATCAAAAACTTTTCTTTAACAAGAAACTGGCGCTACCGCGGACATAATACCCGGATCAGACCATTAATCTACTCCTAGCAAAATGAAGAAAAGTAGAAAGCTATACCGAGCGATCCGTGTCCTTCGGTTTTCAGCCTCCACTCCGATCATCTCGCGGAATCTTCGGCATCTCCTCGTCGGAATGAGCACCACATCACTGGGTTCTTTTACGGGCTCCCACCTCTGGACCGAGGCAACTCGAGCACGAAGTTGGCGAATCGACGTGTCCAAGAATACTGTAGATGAAGTGTAGGATAGTTTGTCTCTCGCGGGTATGAAGTTGCCATTTGATGGAGGAGAAAGAATGATCTTTTGAAAGAGGTTTTAAATGGAGCTATGAACTTCGATGCAAAATGAGAATGAGATCAAAATTCCTCATACCAAAAATTACCCATGCTCTCTCAAGTGGTCGGCCATAATGAAGAGGAGGGAAAATATATAAGGGAGGTGAGTGTAGGAAAAGGAAATGGTGACCACAACCCAAAAGCAAGCCTCACATCATAATCCAAATCAATTCAATCTCAAATCCTTTCTCATTAATGCAAAGGAAGTGATTAAAAAGGAATCTAATAATGCTAAGAACCATCATGAACCCTCATATCACAATTAACCCCCTCCACATAACTAATTTGCACACTTCCAAATAACCCCCTCCATCGGAAAAATCCGGCCATGAAGAAACAAAGGAAAACTGGCCGAAATGGAATGCAAACTGGAAACTTCAAAAAACTGATCCCGTAATAAATTACAGGAAAACCCCGCGACTGTATATACATACCCGCATTTGTATTCCGACCGAATACAAATGCAATGAGACAAAATCTACACTGTACAATACTAGGATCCGGCTTAAACCAAAGCCCGCTAGTATTATCCGTCCAATCATGATCCGTGCAATACCACATGTATATGATCGAACCCTGCCATATCTCCATACGGCCTCTACAGCGTTTCGCCCGAAACTTGAAAAACTGTCTGTGGGGGACTCTTAAGACTCGTCAATACTTTGGCTGTGGATTTAACCACTAGCACGTCAGAGGTATTAGCCATACTTAACGGGCTACCAGGTATTGACCAAATGGGACGTCGATGAGCGAACTCATACTGACACCCTACTGAGCCTGTCAGTGACAATATCCGTACAGTCCGGTTCGTTCGTCTATGAGCATCGCATGGCGGGCCTAGGGGGTTGGTGAAAGTCAGACCCCCAAAAGCGGTACAAGTCGTGTCGGAGTGTAGCCCAGAACACCCTGAGATATTACTGGAATACCTACCAGTAAATCTCCTGCTTTGGCTAAGTACTTCATGTAATGGCTCTCCTAGACACAGCGCGACCTCACCCCCAATACCGGGAGAGACGAACCCCTGAAGATCCGCTCATTGCCTCCATATAGCTCGGGACTATACCCAACTAAAACCTATTTGCACGACTCCTTTGAGCGTGGTTGGGTAGTAATCAAAATACAGTAGGAACTCACACGAGACAAATGACGATCTCAGGTCGATGAACTAACCTGTACACATGTCACCAGGGAACTGCTATCTAACGTCAGGTATAAGACCAACTAGCATGTTCCCAGCGAGTCCTGTCCGGTGTACTCATAACCCTATGAGCATCTGTATACATCTTAGGTGAACCAACTGACACTAGCGGCTTGTGAGACCGGCCACCGCCCCTCGTCGGGGTCTCGACTGTATACACTAGTCTAATCTGGAGTATCGATGCCCTGTCTCGAAAACTCCCACGACTAGGGACCTTTTAAGGATGTGCTTATAGACCCCAGCTCCCACGTATATGATCGCCCTCATACTACTGGCAGTCAAGCAAGAATCTTATGGGCTCTATCAACGTGCAATAGTGACTTGTAAGGTCACCTAAAGTAGTACACGATGATAAAGATAAACCAGATAGCATACTATCATCTTGAGCTAGACTGTTCTAATGGTATAAGTCCTCTCTCAATCATTGCAATCACGTGCCTGTGATCCAATAATTGACTCTGAGGGCACTATCTACAACAATTTCTTTATCTTTTTGTGGTGAACTTCGCCGCTGGGCGTCGTATACTTATTTATGCTGTTTTGCATGGTTGTGATCCGCCGTTTGGCGAAGAGCTAGCTCCCACTTGGGGATGCCATTATCCTTATTATGTATTTGTGGTTTTGGATCAAAATTTACAAAGGAGGTGCTGCCAAAATTTTAAAAAAAGAAGAAACATGTTTTCAAATTAGTAAATTTCACTTGCATCATTCATGTTTCTTTTCTATGCATTAAGAAAACTTGATTTCATTATACCTTTATTTTAAAACATCACCTCCTTTATTTTTTTTTCTTAAAAGGTTTAGATTTCTGGGTTTCAGCTTACTTGAATTCCGTTACGCCTTTAGACGTTGCGTGATTCAAGTGCTGGTCACGAGATAATATTTCGGGTCATGACATTTGGCCATGTGTCCCTCTCACTTCATATACCCTCGTGCACATGTTTGATTAATCTGTAACTTAACATATTACGTATAGTGCATGTGCAAACCGTTGGGCTTCTAAAAGATTAAAAGAAAATTTAATAAAAAGATAATGTTGCTGGGGGATTCGATCACAGGGGCTACGTCACGCAGTGCAAGACTTTATCATTGTGCTACAAGTATTTTCTTACTGTTCAAAAGTAAAACAAATACTTATAGTGTACACAAGATTGCAAATACTCCATTTGTACATTAACTTTTTAAAAAAATTCTGTACATTGAAATTGGAGTTGTTACAATTTGCCCCACGGAACAATGAATTCACAAATTCAGGAGTTGGTACTGGACCGTTCCGGCTCGGTACCACAACTATATGGATTCACAAATTAATGTATTGGTAAGGGGACTTTCAAAACAGTCGTACAGTCTATTCCCAAACTACCCCAAATACCTCGTCAATAACTAGCAATAAATAATAACTTTAACAGTTCTAACAGGATTCATGAATACATGTGTTCAATACATACATGTCAAGTTCATGGATTCACGGTATTCGAGTCAGAAATCCATAGATCATGCAATAATAAACGTAAACTTGGTTTAAAGTGTAAAGGGTTTGGGGTTTTCAGGATAAAAAAGTTGCCACATGTTCGACTGCAGAAATGAGAAGTTTAAGGTGGTATCTGGCTTCACATAAAACATGAAAGTTGTATCAACTGAGTTTGCCTCATTCTCAGTCCGAACAAGAGAGTTATGGTGGTTATGGTGACAGTGACAGTACGCAGTTCTGTCTAGAATGCTTTTCAGAAAGCATTCTCGAACTTAACGTGCAGTTTTAATGGGTTTCTGTGCAAAATTAGCTGAAACATAAAATACAGAAAATGTGCGTCCAAGAGTTACGGTTACAACAAAACAAGAAACATTTCAATCCCACAGCTACAGAAAAAGATATGCCCATTTTACTATGACTGCGCAGAAGGGTTCTGCATCAGTCTAGATTTGAAATGTCGACTTGCAAGGCCATTTAGGTAAACTTCTATTCATTTTTAGATAAAAAGGTATAAATAAGAGTTGTAGAGATCACTTTTCATGATGAATTAGCACCTAGGGTTTGCTCTATTTGAGTTCAAGAAAAGGGAGTTACGTTTGTTTTCGTGTCACTGCGCATAGAAGCCCGACCAGATTTCCAGATTTGAGTTACACACTTTAAATTGCCAAAACCGTATCTTACATCAACTTTTAAGGGAAAACTTAAACACAGAAATGTGCATCTTTCATAAAACTTATATTTCAAACAAGATTTTATTAAAAAGAAATCGTGGTGATATGTGTTATGCCTATTTGAAGTTAGGGTATAAAAACGGTGAAATTATGCGATAAAAACATGAATTTGCCTAAGTTATATATATTCATTCGATTCATACAACATAAGAATTAAAACGGGGAAACACGGTGCACTCGTGACCTGAGATGCACTAAAAATCACTATAATTAGATAACCATACAAAAGGAATAACATCATGTATATACACTTTCCTTAGTTCAATATCACACAAGTACAATGTACTTATTATGTCAAGTTGTAGAGTTAAGGGTTAGGCTTAATTAAGGCTAGGTAGGGAACATTATAGAAGAATCTAGGGGGAGAAGAGAGAGCCAAGGGACTTACACTTCCCACTCGTACTAATACAAGTGAAAAGATGATGAAAAAGCCTCGGTTTGAAGAACCGAGACAACCGAAGAGAAGATGAAGCTATGCTTGACGTCATGGCATGTTTTCGGTGATTTATGGAGTAGCGGAGAGGGATGATGGAGCTCGGGCGGCGGAGTTCTCAAGTGAAGAAGGTGAGGAGGAATAACTTGAACTTAAGAAAATATGAAATGAAAAGAAAAAGAAGAAGGGAGTAATATAATAGTATACACACTTTTGAATATTAAAATTCAAAAGCCCCGAGAATCTCCCCAAAATCTTATAGTGTTCAACAAAATTGACTTGGCCTCAAAGAACAATTCAAAATCAAAAAATTAAAAAAGAATAAAAAGAAATGGGCCACTGGGATTTGAACTTGTGAGTTGTAGGCTAGAATTCTTGTATTGAAACCAACTTAGCACAAAGGACTTACTGATTCAAAAGAACATGTCAAAAGAGTTAACCTAACCATAGAAGAAGAAAAGGATTTTAATTAAAATACCATCAAGTACAAATGAAAATACAAAAAATGGAAATAAGAAAACATAGTCGTTACACTAAATGTACCATTTTCCAAGTTGAAGTCGATCGGCGACAATTCCACACCGTTTTCATGGGACGATAGTATTTAGCGTTTACCGATTCAGTCCAAATAGATTTATTTCCATTGCAATGTTTCGCTATTTTTTTGCAAAAAAAACCGTTAAAGTCTACAGCCAATCGAAGCCCCAGGTCACCAGAGTCCTTTAGGTACATACGAGTTACCATCGAATATATCGAATCGTCCTTTCCCCACCTTAAAGATAACTACACATCATCCCATCAATTTTGGATAGAACCGATCTTGGTAATGCTAATGATCTAAAATAATACGACGGAATAAAGCAGACAATCGATTTAAGAAGCATTAGTCTTGCTGGAAAAGACATGAGCCTCTGTTTCCAATCAGCAGTTCGTGATCGAATCGAATGCAAGAGTTCGGTAAAATCCATAATCCGAGGCCGGTTCTGTAGTATATGAATTTCCTAAATACTCAAAATCCTCTCTGTCGCGCCTCGCTTCTTAAGATACAAGAGTAAAGACGCGACGAGGTCCGCAACATAACTATACCGAGAAGTAGACTCTTCCCGATATAGTTACGCTAAGCGTATATTATGCAGGAGTATACAAAAGCAAGTATAATAAAAGCAACTTTATTAATTAAACAATATTTATTATAAACAATAACTCAAGGTTTATTACATCATAAAGCAAGATAGGAAATAAAGCAAGCCTTAACAATTAGGCTGATACAAAAGAAACAGAAAAGACAACTGATCAAGTAAATCTAAGTGACTAAAACTCTGTTTCGAAATGGCCGAGGTTCCCTGCTGAAGCTTCCATGTCAATCGTTCCAACCCTGTTATCTACTAGCACTGACGAACATTTCGGGGGAAAAGAGAGAGAAATATCCGTCAGCGAGTTAAACTCCGGTAGGATTCTCAAGGGAGTGTATATGTAACAAAGTGCATATGAACTAGCATTACAGTGTACAAGGTAAAAGAGTAGATAAAACTAGTGTCGCAGGTATATGAGTTAACTTGTAGATAAGGTATCGTCTAATAACTACTTTCCGTGCTTTAGTTTATTTTAATTTGGTTTCGTAAGGGTACACATGTCATCGAGAGTATTCCGTTAGACCCATAAAACAACAGCAGATGGGAGGGTTAGCATTGCATTTATGGCTCGGAATCATAGCAAATATGATATGTAAGCTAGCATTCCGTTTACGGTTAAGAATCACAGCAAATATGATATGTGTAATAGGACTCTCGAACGCGTCGTACGAACTTATTATCCAAACTACCAAACTCCATATATTGGTTCAATTGTATAGAAGTACAGGTAGATGTTAGCATGTACTTCTACTAGGTATGGAATTTCAACAGTAATAAGGTCACATCCGTATTTATGAATCTTCAATAAGTATTCCATATCTAGGATTCATGTGTCTAACCCTAACTGTACAAGATAACCTGTCATATAATATATCATGAGTTGGATTAAGTATAAGCTAATGCTCATGTGATTAAGTTTCCATAATGGTCATGGTATTTTAGTGAAAATATAACTTAGGGATGTTTATGGCATTTTAATGTAAATATCATTTTATAAAAACCCATGGTATTTTAGCGTCAATATCATTTTAGGAAAACCCATGGTATTTTAGTTTAAATATCATTTTAGGAAAAACCCATGGTATTTTAGTGTAATTATAATTTTAGGAAAACCCATGGTATTTTAGTGTGATTATATTTTTAGGAAAAACCCATGGTATTTTAGTGTAATTATAATTTTACTAAATTAAATAATCTGTTGGAGTCCGGCGCCCTCGCCGCAGCGGAAGCGAAAACAAAAACTTTTTCAAGGCACCAGACGCATAAACCCGAGGATTCGATCCAAACACCCTAAACTAGAAAACTAAGAGTGCAAGGGTTGAGAAACTATAATTTTTGTCGCGTGTCCACCCAATTGTGGAAGACTCCTCCAAGAACGTAGCCGTCAGGATCGCGCTTGAGGATCGACCACCCTCGCCGAAGACGATCCACCCGAGGAAAATCGGAGGAGACTCTAACCGATAATCCAAACTCACTAGGTGTGGATGGTCGGTGATGTAGGAATTTTTCACTAAAACTTTCTCTTATAAACTATGCTAAAAAAGAGAGCAAGAAGGAGAAGGAGACGAGGAGAGGGTGATGGTTGCTTATCCTTGCAGCCATGAGCATGAGGCATAAGATAAAGAAAATTGTCAAGTATCAAAAGAAAAAAGAATGGCTACATCAAAACCAACCATGCATCAATAGTGCATCAAATAAATGCATATAAATGATCACTTTAAGCCATACATCTCTACATTCTCATGCCACCTCACTTCCACCTCATTTTTCCATTTATTTTTCTAAAAAGAAAAAACAAATATGAGGTGTCTTTCTTCTAAAAGCATTACCGTATAAATACGGAATACATCACCTGGTATATGCATCGCTACATATACGCGTATCCGTATGAAAATACGGATAGCACCAAAGGGAGAAAATGAATAGTGAACAATAATACTAAAACATATGTATCAAAATACATATATAAATTATTAAATTAAAACCTGATTTAATTGTTAGTTATATGTATGCCCTAGAGGCCATTACTGTACATATGATGTATATTGTAATGGATGCTTGGACATATATAGGGAGGACTTTCTTGCTCGACATGATAGTACGCTATCTGGTTGTACTTGATCTTAATATGTACTCTGATTGTCTCTATGTTACATGTTGATAAAGCCCTTAGGATATGTACTCGACTACTGGGACTATGATGAGATCATACTAGTGGGGCCACGGTAGTCGACGAGTATATCCTATAACTGTTCCTAGTCGAGGGTGTATCGAGACAGGGCAACGATACACCAGAGTAGACTAGCGTATACGCATCTTGACCCATTTGATGGGCGATGGATGATCCCATATCTATCGGTGTTTGACATCAAGGATGGTGTAGGGTACTCAGTGGAGACTGGGTATACTGGACGGACTCACCGAGAACTCCTAGATGGTATTATACCTCACGTCAGATGGCAGTTCTCCGGTGACACCGGTATAGAGTAGTCTGTTGACCCGAGATCGTCATAGAGTCTTGTATGATTCCCACTGTGCTTTCATTTCCATCATACCACGTCCAAGAGGGCGTGCAGAAAGGTGGCTTTTCGGTACAGTCCCGAATCACATGGAGGCAATGAGCGATAGGAGGGGATTCGTCTCTCCCGGTTTAGGGAGTTGATGTTGTGCTGTGTTCGATTAGCTATAACTAGAAATCCCTAGCCAGAGTTGCTGAGATTTACTGGTAAGTATTATCAGTAGTTTCTCGAACTGCTACAGACCTCATATCGACACGACATATCGAGCTACTGGGGTCTGACGTTTACCACCCCTAGGCGAGATATGCGACATATCAGATAACGAGACCGGACTGTACGGGAGTGTTACTGATTGGATTCACAGGAGAATGTACAGGCTTGCTTGTTGATCTTCTGAGTGCTCAATACCTGGGTGGCTGTTACGTTTAGCTGACCGCTTGCAGCTTGTGGGTGTTTGATATGATCATCACCTACTGCCGGCATATTGACGATTCTTTAGAGTCCTACACAGAGATTTCTTGACTCAGGCAAAACGGAGTAGGAGCACATATGTGATATGTGCGGGACCGAGGATAATGTGGTATGTGATACCGTTTTGGATTCTCGCGATATGAGATATCGGCCGGGTATATGTGATATAGCCGGGTCATCGTATTAGTCGGTTATATGCGATATAGCCGGTTGTCGGATCAAGTGTTGATTCGATAATTTAATGTATAATAATATATATGATATATTAAATTATATTAACTAATATTAACTCACTAAAAGATTCTTTTCTCACTCGGGTAATACATTGATATATATGCGATATATGTTAATTATATTATTTTATTTTGTTACAATAAATATTATATATGTGATATATAATATTGTAACATGATATGATTATTAATGCAACATGATTAGTGGAGATTAAACAAGGTTAGGGTTTGAATTGAGTTAGTTGTTTCATGAACATTCTAGAAGGTTTTTCTTTTGTCATGGAAAAGATATTATACTTGATATTTTCAAGTGACTCACCTTTAACCCAACCCAAACCCTAGCCCTAGTTAAATCTCTATAAAGGTTTAGTTGACCATGGTTACATTATTAATCATATATTATTTCATTATTCATCACAAAAGGTTTTTAATTGATTATTCTTCTTCTTCTTCCTTGAGTTCTTCATGGAAAAGCTTTCTAGCTTTTTCAAAGGTGATGAAAATGAGTGAGAAATAGAAAACAAATGAGAGCATAAATCCTACTTCATCATCCTCATCTATCCTTGCCATTTAGATGAAGGTGTTCACTTCATTTAGTGAGTAAGAGCTTGTGTTAATGAAACTTTAAGGTAGATCATCTTTGTTATCGAAGATCGGAAGTAAGCTTGCATATTTCTCTTCGTGGAGCCTCTCGAGAGTCCGGAACTTGATGATCGCAGCGAAGGGACCACAACACGGAGCTTATGAAGTGAAGGACCAGATCTACAAAGGTTGTAATCCCTCTCACTTAGTGTTAAAGTGTTTAACATGCTTGTTTTCGCCTAATCTCTAGTTTAAAGATCTTGTTAAGGGTTGTTCGGCACGGCTAAATTATTATTCGGGCATGGTTGATGCCTCGTAGACCCTTGTTAGAGTGCCTAGTAACCCTACAGTGGTATCAGAGCCAAGCTAGAGCTTTAGGCGAAGTCTAGACGAAGTTTAAAGTCCGATCGAACCCGGAAACCCCGATATTTACCCCTCTGGACATTTTTCAAAAATGTGATTTTTTATGGATTAAAAATACTTAGAAAATTAAGTAGGAAAATCTAAGAATTACTGTGAAGTACGGTCCCGTAACTCGATCACGTGACCGCGGAACCGCGGCCAAACCATGCACGTGGCCACGGTTCCGCGGTTGAATAGTGTCACTGGGGCCCGCAACTCCACAGTATTATTCCTGGGTTCTTTTGCACATTTCTGGGAATTTTTAATTATACTCAAGAGTTGAGTTTTCTGGGTTATAATGGGGACTCTTTGATTCGATCGGATAATTTAACTTCGTTTAGTTTGTCCGGGTAATTTTTAGAACGTGTTAAAATGTTCGACCGGATATTAATAGCTCATTTTTTCCCCTGCCGGAAAATTTCCAAGTGTTGGATTTTTCCGTAGTTTAAGGACGTTCTAAGTTGTGCAAGTAATGCGGTGGACCCTCTAGAAGACAACAAATCTTAACTCGATTATGTGACCGTCTTGAACTGCCTCTAAACCTTAGGGTTTGGGACAGTACGGCGTGCCACATGTGAGGCGTTGGCTTGACCCTTCTACGACTGGACCATTGGTACTGCAGCATGTGATGGATGTTTTTAAACTAATTTCAAGTGTTGAGAACTATTTGGGAAAACTTGGATGCTTGATTATTCGATCGGAAAGTTTAACATTGTCTATTTATATGGAATGTGATACAATATTTGGAATCCACATGTAGTTATAAGATAACTAATTTGAATGTTATAAATCTAGCAGTTCAGTCTCAATTGATCGGTTGCCACAGAATTTTGATGTGATCAAAAGTCCGTCGCAATGACGTAGTGTACGCGGATACTCGCCAGGTAAACTTAATAGACAGCCACGCCCCATAGCCCCGACTAAGTGACTGTAGGAGAACCCCGTCGCCAAAAGCATCCGTTCGGGTGCTCGCGGCAGCGGTGTTCCTCCTTAGTGCACTTCGTCGACGGCATCCGGGGGTGCGGCCGTCTACTAAAGTTTGCGACGAGCATTCGATCAGGATGTCGGGAATTTTGTTGAATTGCCCGACTTGATATTGAAAAGAGTTTTCGATGTAGAGACTAAAATGCGGGGTTTATAATAGTTAGGCATGCGATGTTTAAGGAATTCATTTGTTAGGCATGCGATGTCTAAAGAGGGTTTCGGATTCCAACAGTTGTAGTTTTACACTTTCTTTTCTGTGACCGTAAGTGTAGTATGTAGTTGTATCGCCGGTTTTCGTTGCTATACATCGACGACAATCGACATATGCATACTTACTTACGTTGATGACATGTGATGTTATGTGTTGATGTGATATGTTATATTGGATCGTCGTGTTTGAGTAGCCGGGGGTTTTATGTAAGATGAGAGTTTTTCATTTTTATTCATTTAAAATTCATTTGTATGTAATATTCTTTTATTGGGGCACTTCCGGGCTGAGGATGATGTCACCATTGTATATTATTTACTTTTCCACATTAGGTAGACCCAAGGCGGGGAGCACAAGTAACCGGGTTCAAGGGTCCAGTGGGAGACCATCTCGAGGAGTCGAGACCGGGTCTCCTAACCCTGGAATTAGCAGAGTTTCTTGCCGCTCTCGTAGGGGTCTAGGGATGTGGGTTTGGCTATTCATCGGGACCGTGGAATCTGTGTTTTATACAGGCTCGTATTAAAAACACGGACGTCCTAGTATATCCAATATTTCATATATGTTCTTCTGCTGCAATGTTCTGTGATGAGATCATATTACTGTCTGAGACGAATGTTTATATTATATATAAGAGATATATATTATATATTGTTGATTTCGTTTCATATCTGATGCTTGTGAAGCATAATAAAATGGGACTTCATTAATGAGATTAATGAAATAAAAAAAACCTAAAGATATTGTAGAAACTTGTTTAAAAACTGGTAGCTCTAGTTCTTGCTTTGCATAGCGGTGTTCCTTGTAGAACATCCAGCACCTTATTCGATAAGGAAAGAGCCGAGATCCCTTCACCGGAAGTGACTTCTTTAGTGAAACTAGCAGATGCTACAAACTCGGTTTGTCTTTTGATTGCTTCTATAGTTCTTGCTTTGCATAGTGATATTTGTGAAATATCATGCACCTTATTCGATGAGGAAAGAGCCAACGATCCCTTCATTGGGAGTGACCTCTTTAGCAAAACTAGAAAAGGCCTCAAAAACACTCTATTTAAAATCACTCGATTCTACAACGATATAAAGTTCATTACGCAAAAGGTTTTCTTAAAAACCTGTCGTAGCCCTCCGTCATTTCAGATAAGTAATAGTTAGTATTCGTGCTGCGTTTGTTGACTTAGTCAAGGCGTAGTGTGCGGTAGCTGATTAGTGCTTATCTGCAAAGTATATGATGCGATTGGATTAGGGTAGTCGTGCGGCCTTGTTGACTTAGTCAAGGGTCGTGCGGGTGGGTTTAATTCAATCGGGAAATGACGGGTTGAACTTTACTTGCGGTCTATGGTTTGTTGACTTAGTCAAGATCATAGATCGCTTGGAGAAAAATATTATTGGGAATTTCAAGTGTTGAAATTTGTAATGAGATTGCATATTTTCTATGAGATAGTTGTATCCCAATACCCGCTGTGAGTAAGAGTTACTCCTGAGAGAGTTTTACACATTACAATTAGCCGATCAGGTAGGTGTCTAGAAAGGTGTTAACGGGGTTACGCCCCTGGGAAAACGAGGTTTAATTTAATTAGGTTCGTGTAAAAGCACGGGGAATCTCCCTCAAAGTACCGGTACTAGCCTGACTGAAAGATTAGCGAACTTGTAGAGTGTAATTAATCCCGGCTAGTCTTTCCTTTTAGGGTTGTAGGGTGTTTTTCGTCACCCCAGTGAGATGGGAATACGCGCACGCTTGTCAGGCGTACTACAGATTCCCCCTGCCTAGGGTAGGCCGGGGTTTAATGATTGTGGGGATCCGAATCTCCGGCAGCCGCGGACTAAACTGCCGTTAATTACCCCTCGCCTTTGGGGCGAGGGAACCTCCGATTAACGGGTTAAACTGGTCATGCGAACCCAATGTGCGGTGTGCGTGTGTTCTGTTTTGAAAGGGGGGTTTTGGATATATCGGGAGCCACGCAGAGTTTTTACGGGGGTCCCGCTACCCGGATAGCGGGCTGGGGGTCAAGGGGGCTAGCAGCCCCCTTGCGGGGTTCGAGGCAGCGCCCCGGCCCGAAAATTTTTTGGAGGGGGAGAATGTTGCGGAGTATGTGTATGTGTACATTTATATACAAATGTATATATATACATATATATATAAATAAAGGGGAAAAGGCATCCAAAGGATGCGTGGGGCAGCACCTTGGGCGCTGTGCGCTTAGGTGCTGTGCGCTCAGGCGCAAGCGCGCCACGTGTCGGCACGTGGGCGCTTTGCGCATGAGCGCTGCGCGCAGGAGCGCAAGCGCGCGCCACGTGTCGGCACGTGGGCGCTTTGCGCATGAGCGCTGCGCGCAAGCGCGCGCCCGCCACGTGTCGGCACGTGGGCGCTTTGCGCATGAGCGCTGCGCGCTGGAGCGCAAGCGTGCTGGTGCGCAAGCGCGCGTGCCACGTGTCGGCACGTGGGCGCTTTGCGCATCGCGCTGGTGCGCAAGCGCGCGCGCCACGTGGTCGCTTTGCGCACGAGCGCTGCGCGCGGGAGCGCAAGCGTGCTGGTGCGCAAGCGCGCGCGCCACGTGTCGGCACGTGGGCGCTTTGCGCATCGCGCTGGTGCGCAAGCGCGCGCGCCACGTGTCGGCACGTGGGCGCTTTGCGCACGAGCTCTGCGCGCTAGAGAAAAAGAGGGCTTTTAGCCCCAAAAACTCTCGAAAGAGAAATTAGTGGAGTTAAACTCCTGAACAAAGGGAAAATGTTTTGGTTGGGGAAATGGGTTCTTCTCCTTCCTCCTCTGTTGGCTGGCTCAAGAGATGTTAGATCTAAAAATCTCTTCTTTTTGAGATCTAATGATAGATCCAAGTTCCCCTATGTGGGTTTTGTGGTGAAAAACTAATTTGTTTTGAAAAAGGAAGAGTAAAACTCTTGATTTAATTCAAAAGAAAGAAGAAGGTTTTGGAACCTTGGAGAAGGAAGAAAGATCTCAGATCTAAAACTTTTTTTTTTTGGAGAGAGAAAAAGTTGTTGAGATATTTCATTATCTTTGCCTTTATAGGCCATACATTTTACACATAGCCCCTTGGGCTTCACAAAATGGCATTTTTCCTATCCCATGGCTCATGTGCCATTTCTTTTTGCACATAAGCCATGGGCTTTACAAAAATTTGGCTTTATGCCTATTTTTCTTACATTTATCCGAAAATAAAATAAAAGAAAATGCAACAAAATTATTTATTACAAAAAATTTATCTTGGCGTGGGGGAGGCCGGCCGCTTCATGTTCGGGCTCGACCCGGGCATGGGCCCACTGGATCTGGGCTTGGGCCCACTTGGCTTGGGGTTGACTTTGATTTTGACTTGGTCAACCGGGGTGTAAATTTTTACCCGAACAAATTGCCCCCCATCAATAAATGCACACCACATATGTAGGTCCTGTGCATGAAATTGATGGATCTTCTTTCACGTGGAGGCGACTTGATTTGGTTCCGGCTTTTTGGGAAGCTGGCACTGCCCTTTTTTACGACATGGACGGTCGTTGCTTGACATGTCTCCGAGACGGAGTGTCCGTGATAGACGTTTTCCCTGGCCCGGAGTTATCTGGTTCCCGCTTTGTAGGAATCCTGCGCTGCCCTTTTTGCGACTTGGACGGTCGGTGCTGCCCTTTTAGCGACTTGGACGGTCGACACTGCCCTTTTAGCGACGTGGACGGTCGGTGCTGCCCTTTTAGCGACGCGGACGGTCGGTTCTGCCCTTTTTGCGACTTGGACGGTCGGTTCTGCCCTTTTTGCGACTTGGACGGTCGGTGCTGCCATTTTTGCGACTTGGACGGTCGGTGCTGCCCTTTTAGCGACGTGGACGGTCGATGCTGCCCTTTTAGCGACGTGGACGGTCGGTTCTGCTATTTTTGCGACTTGGACGGTCGGTGCTGCCATTTTTGCGACTTGGACGGTCGGTGCTGCCCTTTTAGCGACGTGGACGGTCGATGCTGCCCTTTTAGCGACGGGGATGGTCGGTGCTGCCCTTTTAGCGACTTGGACGGTCGGTGCTGCCCTTTTAGCGACGTGGACGGTCGGTGCTGCCCTTTTAGCGACGTGGACGGTCGGTGCTGCCCTTTTAGCGACTTGGACGGTCGGTTCTGCCCTTTTTGCGACGTGGACGGTCGGTTCTGCCCTTTTAGCGACGTGGACGGTCGATGCTACCCTTTTAGCGACGTGGACGGTCGATGCTGCCCTTTTAGCGACGTGGACGGTCGGTTCTGCCATTTTAGCGACGTGGACGGTCGATGCTTGATTTGACTTGCTCTGCTTCTTGCAATGCCAGGGGTAGACTTGACTTGCTCCGCTTCTTGCGGTGTCGGAGTGGAAGTTGACTTGTTGATTTTGATTTGGGTTGACATCAGTATCGCTATACTGGAATATGGTACCAGGAGCGAATCATCATCTGTCATGGAGAGGATTTTGGGATTTTGGTTTTTGTTTGGCATCTGCATTGCTGCACTGGAATAATGCCAGGAGCAACTCATCATTTGCCCTGAGAGGATTTGGGAGAAATTGGGATTGTTTTACGCCCGTGGATTGTATACGGTTTTGCAGGATGTATGATCCAGACCGTAGGGCCGGAAAAATTTTTGGGACTTTGTCGGCGTCTGCATCGCTGCACTGGAATATGGTACCAGGAGCGACTCATCATTCGCCGTTGGGGTATAGGATTTGGAATTTGGTTGGCGTCTGCATCGCTGCACTGGAATATGGTACCAGGAGCGACTCATCATTCGCCATTTGGGGATTGGGGAGCGATGGCTTAGGAGACAGGTTTAGATCCCTATCACCTAAGGCTTTTCAATTTTATGGGCCGTGAGGGTCCCATAAAAGCATTTCCTCCCTACGAGTCGTAAGGATCCCGCAGGTGTATTTTCTCCTTAAGAGTCGTGAGGACTCCTAAGTGTGTTTTTCCTTTATGAGTCGTAAGGATCCCACAAAGGTTTGTTCTCCTCATATATCGTGAGGACACATGAGTGGGTCTTATCAATGGAGCATCATTCCCAAAGCGGAGACCGGCCGCGTAACTGGTGATTACGGTGGGGCATGGGTATGATGAGAATTATTTGAGCCCGTGGATTGTATACGATGGTCAATTTGGGGACCCACCGTAGGGCCGGAGAATTTTGAGAAATTGGATTTTGGTTGGCGTCTGCATCGCTACACTGGAATATGGTACCAGGAGCGACTCATCATTCGCCGTTTGGGGACTTGGAATTTGGATCTTGTTTGGCATCAGTATTGCTGCACTGGAATAATGCCAGGAGCAACTCATCATTTGCCTCGGGAGGACTTGGGATTTGGGTTTTTGGTCGGCATCAGCACCGCTAACACTGAAGCGAAATGCCAGGAGCGAATCATCATTTGCCGTTGCCCGTTGGGGAACGATGGCTTAGGAGACAGGTTTGGGTCCCTATCACCTAAGGCTTTTCAATTTTATGGGCCGTGAGGGTCCCATAAAAGCATTTTCTCCCTACGAGTCGTAAGGATCCCGCAGGTGTATTTTCTCCTTAGGGATCGTGAGAATTCCTAAGTGTGTTGCTCCTTTGTGAGTCGTAAGGATCTCACGCAGGGGTTTTCTCCTCACAAGGTCGAGAGGACTTTGCGAGTGTATTTCATCTCTTTTCACGAGTTTGCGCCCCTTTCGGGTTTTCACAGACTCGCCGGTAGTCCTGCTGTTTTTACTCACGGAGCCCTTTCGGGTTTTCATCCGTGCCCGTTTTGCTTGTGGACATACCTTTTTTTTTTTTTTTGAGCTGGTGGGACTTTAAAGTAGTCTCACCGGCAGGATTTGGGAGAAATAGGGGTCATTTACGCCCGTGGATTGTATACGGTTTTGCAGGATGTCTGATCCAGACCGTAGGGCTGATGTGCTCAATTCGCCTGCGACTTGGAGCATTCATGTGTAGTATTTCTTGAGATATCGTCCATTGATGGGTGGCATGGGCCTTTCTCCCTCTGCACTTATTAGTTGGTAGGATCCTCCGTCGAACACTTTCTCAATGACGTATGGTCCTTCCCAGTTTGGCTCGAATTTTCCCTTGGCATGTCGATTGAGGATGATCAGTCTTTTGAGGACCAACACCAATTCACCTTTCTTGAAAGCACGGAGACGAGTTATCTTGTCATAGGCCCGTGACATTTGGGCTCGGTATAGCTCCAGGTTTTGCTGCACCGCGAGCCTCTTTTCTTCGAGGGCATCGAGTTCTTCAAGTCGAAGGAGCACGTTTTCCTCTTCTGTCAACTCATGCTGAACGGTCATTCTTAAGCTTGGAACTTCGACTTCGAGGGGGAGGACCACCTCCACTCCGAAGAGCAATGAGTATGGAGTGGACTGAGTTGGAGTACGGTGCGTGGTACGATATGCCCACAATGCCTCGTGAAGCTTGAGATTCCAGTCTCTCTTGTTGGCTGAAGCATTTTTCCTCAGGAGCTTGCATAGAGTCTTATTGAAGGCTTCGGCTAGCCCATTGGCTCTTGGATTATAGATGGAGGAATATCTCCAGTCTATCTTGTGCTGAGTAGCGAACCTTGAGACATTGAAGCTCTTGAAAGAAGGCCCGTTGTCAGATATGATTCTTCTTGGTGTACCGAAGCGGTATAGAATGTTATGCTGGAAGAATGTCAGAATATCTTTTGTCTTGACTTCTTTTAGCGGGACAGCTTCAGCCCATCTGGAGAAGTAGTCTGTGGCGGCCAGTATAAACCGATGGCCTTTGGATGACGGAGGATCAATTGGGCCAACAATGTCGGTGCCTCAGACTTCGAAGGGCCACGACGCCACCGTAGGATGCAATGGATTGGGATGCTTGTGAATAAAATCACCGTGAATTTGGCAGATATAACATTTCTTTGCATGCTCTCCGCAGTCCCGTATCATGGTGGGCCAATAATACCCAAGCCGTTTAATTTGTAGTCACATCCTGGGGCCAGATTGGTGAGCACCGCAAACGCCCGAGTGAACATCTTTCATGACCTTTTGGGCTTCGGCCAATGACAGACACCTGAGCAAGAGTTGGTCATATGACCTGCGGTATAACAACGTGTCATTTACAAACACGTATCGGAGAGCTCTTTTCTTCAGCTGAATCCTCGCAGATTTTTCTTCGGGAAGCTTGTCATATCGGAGGTACTCTATGAAGGGTTCTCTCCAATCGGGCTCGTCTTGAACGATCGAAGCTTCTTCGGCGGGATTGCTCTTCTGTTCCGCGCTTTCCTCTTCTCGTAGAGAGACAGGGGGTAGGATTTGCCGGCTCCTGACTGTGATCAGAATTTCGTCCATGTCAGGATCAGCCAGCTCCTTGGCCAAGCGAGCGAGTATGTCAGCCTTTCTATTCAACGCTCTAGGGACTCTCATTAGTTCAATATGAGTGAACCGTTTCATGAGTTCCACCACTCGACCTCTGTACCGAGCTAACTCGGGTTTGTATATCTTATAGTCGCCGCTTACTTGGTTGACGACAAGCTGGGAGTCACCGTAGACTCGTAGCCGACGGATTTCCATTTCTACGGCGAGCTCCAAACCAGCTATCAGAGCTTCATACTCAGCTTCGTTGTTTGTCCGAGGCTCGGTGAGAGCGAAAGAACGCCGTAGAGTTCCCATTGATGGTGTGATGAACACCAATCCTATGCCTGCTCTTATCTCCGGGATGCTTGATTTACTGGAGGTTCTTATTGATGAGGCTCCATCGAAGTAGAGCTCCCAACATGGCCCATCTTCCTCGAGGTGTAGCACTTGTTCGTCGGGTAACTCACAATTTAGCGGCGACCCTTCTGGTATGGGATGAGCAGCGAGAAAGTCTGCAAGGGCTTGCCCTTTTACTGCTTTCTGAGGAGTATAAACTATATCAAACTCAAGTAGCATGACAACCCATCTTGCCATCCTGCCGGCTAGGCTTGCTTTGGTCATCAAGTGTTTGAGCGGGTCGACCTTGGAGATCAGCATAACCCGATGAGCCAGCAGATAGTGCCTCAGCTTCTTCACAGCAAATATCAGAGCCAGGCATTGCTTTTCGATTGGGGAATAGTTGTGTTCCGCCCCGACTAGAGTTCGACTGAGGTAGTAGAGGGCATTTTCCTTTCCCTCCTCGTTATTCTGGGCGAGGAGCGCACCGAGTGACTCATCTAGCGCGGCAGTATAGAGAATCAACGGTTTATTTGGAATGGGAGCGGCCAGCACTAGAGGGTGTAACAAGTATTGTTTGATGCTTTCGAACGCTGCTTGACATTCGGTATCCCAGATAAAAGGAGCTCCTTTCTTCATGAGCTTTGAGAAGGGCCTACATCTCCCTGATAAATTTGAGATAAACCTCCGTATATAAGCAAGCTTGCCTTGAAAAGATCTTAGCTGCGTCAGACTCTTCGGAGGGGGCATCTCCATGATGGCCTTTATCTTTGATGGGTCAACTTCGATCCCTCGATGTCGGACTATGAAGCCCAGGAATTTTCCCGATGACACGCCAAAAGCGCACTTCAAAGGATTCATCTTCAGATCGTATTCCCTCAGTCTGGTGAGAACGGTCCTGAGATCTTGGATATGATCGGCCTTGGCTTTAGTCTTGACGACCAGATCATCAACATAGCATTCGACGACTTTATGGATTAGGTCATCAAAGATATTAGTCATTGCCCTTTGATATGTAGCACCTGCGTTCTTCAGTCCGAATGGCATTACCTTGTAGCAATATATTCCGATCGGGGTTCGAAATGCTGTGTGCTTCTCATCCTCAGGAGACATCTTGATCTGATTATATCCAGACGAGCCATCCATAAAGGTGAACAGTTCGTAATTTGAGGTGTCATCGACCATCATTTCCATGACCGGTAGCGGGAAGTCGTCTTTAGGACATGCCTTGTTGAGGTCCCTGAAATCGACACAAACTAGGATCTGCCCATTTTTCTTCTTCACTGGGACTATGCATGCGATCCAGTCTGCATATTTCTCTTCCCTGATGAAGCCGGCATCGATGAGTTTCTTGGTTTCCTCGATGACCTTTTCTTCCAACTCCCTTCTCATTCTTCGAGGAGCTTGTTTGACTGGCTTAGCATCAGGAGATATAGCCAGCTTATGCACGGCTACCTCAGGAGAAAGGCCAGGCATTTCTTTGTACGTCCACGCGAAGCAGTCGACGAACTCACGCAGCAGGGCAATTATCTGCTCTTTCATTTCCTCCGACAAGAGTGAGCTGATGTAGGTCGGCCTTGGATTATCGGGCGTTCCTAAGTCAATCTCAGCTAGCTCATCAAAGGTTGCTTGTCCGCCATCTTCGAGCTCTTGAGGAGCTTCTTCTGGCTCGGCTATCTCGTCATCATCATTTGATCTTTCGCTGGCCTCACCAACATGGATCATGTAGCACGCTTTGGAATCAGGTTGAATGTAGCCTATGCCCCGTCTATCTGGAATTCGTCCATCGATGAGTGCTCGGACCTGGGGCGGATACCATAGCCCTTCGTAAAACTTTGCTTCGGACTCCGTTTGATATAACCGGCATCCGCACTTTTTAAAGTATTCCCGCATCTCGGGCGCATAGTATCTGGGATTGAGGACGGCTCTTATGCCTCTCTCATAGGGAAGGCACACGCTAGAAAGGTCGTCCGGGTGCACAACGGGGTTTGACCTGTAAAACAGGATGCCCTTCTGTCCATTTTTCCTCCCGGGCACGTAGAAAGTTTCCAGCTGGTCCACGGTAGAGACTGACAATGCGTCGAGCTCTTTGCACAACCGTTCCGGCACCCTTGTGATGGCCAGGGACCCTTCTGTGACTTCGAAGGCCTCTCGTAGTTTCGCTTGCTGCACGGGGGGCCGATCTGCACAGCTGTTGCACGGCAGGTCCTCTTCTTCTGACTCTTCAGTGTCACTGCCAAGATGAGGGCGGACTTTGCTGCTAGACGGGCCTTCGGTAACAGATTCGTCCGTATCGCTGCCGAAACGAGGGCGAGTTTTACGGGAGGACGGGCTTCCAGCATCGGACTCATCAGTGTCGCTGCCGAAATGCGGGCGCACTTGGGTATTTTTGCTTTTGAAAGTAACAGCCGGCGCAGATTTGCTTTTGAGTCTTGGGGCCGATCTATCCTCAGTCAGTTGTGGCTTAGCATTTTGGTGGTTCATAAAGTACCGAGAATCTTCATACCTGACTTCATGCACACCGAACGGCTGGATGTCTCCGTCAATGCGTCTTTCTTCGCCATTTTTAGTATACTTCATGCATTGATGGAGAGTTGACGGAATGATGCCGTAATCGTGGAGCCACAGCCGCCCTAAGAGAATCTTATAAGACGTGTCGGCGTCGATCACGTATATCTTAGCTTCAGTTTGCAGATCCCCGAATTTGATTGGCAAAGCTATAGACCCCAGAACTTGCTGGCAATTTTGGTTGAAGCCTTGAATGACAATCCTTTCCCTTGACAGGTGTTGGACGTCCATTGACAAACTCTTCAGAGTTCGCAAGTTCATGATGTTCACTGAGGACCCCGGATCAATCAATATGCGATTAATTCGATCTCCGTCACTGTACCCGGTCACGTAAAGCGGCCGATTATGCTCAGCCGTTCCCAGTAGCAAGTCTTCATCCTTAAATGTGACTGCGGTGGCATACAAAGCGTGTTGGGCTTCTTTCATATTAATTTCCGCAATGTGAGCCTGGTACCGCTCGGGGTTTTGTAGAGCGTGAATGAGAACATTTCTAAGCTCCTTAGATAGGACCAAGGCGTCGTAGATGCTCAGGAGAGACGGAAGCTTCCGGAGATGTGCCAAGACATTATAGTCCACCGAGGAAGGACTTATGTTTTCATCAATCGGTTCTCTGCCATCTTCTTCATTAGCGACTTGTTTTTCCTTTCCTTTTGGGGCATTGCCCTGATTTGGCGGTAGAGCCCTGCCGCTTCTAAGCTGGATTTGATTGGCCGTTGTGGCGCGCTCCTCATCCTCTTCAGGAAAACAGAGCTCATCCTCGGAGTCACTGCCAAGATGGATTGCGTAGCAGGTCACTACTGGGATTTCTTCATTGGAGTTTTCTTCTAACTCCTCCAGAATTTCAGCCGCTTGCACAGGAAAGAACTCCTTCAATTGTACCAATGTTCTTTCCCTTTGTTCATATTCTTCGAGGGAATCGATATATTTTTGAATGGTCGATCTCCCTGCAGACTCTTTTTTGCGCCGAGCTGCATTTTTCTTCTTCTTGAGCTTCTTGGATTTTGAGCCTGATGGAGCCGCATTGGCAGCTGGACTGGTAGGCTTCTTCTATCCTTCCCATTCCATCCTGGGCTCTTTCTGAAGCAGCTTTAGCATCTTCTTCGTCTTATTAGATATGTGCGTACTCCATGGAGACCGCGATGAGTCCATCTCATTTCTCGGGGCAGCGGGTTCGGCTATCTGCTCCCAGAAGGCTTCAACTTCTGTCTGTATAAAGTTGGTGGTTGCAACTTGGTTGTTCACCAACACGCTTTTAGACAGCTCGATCTCTCCAGCCTTGTACTACTTCTCGACCCAGTCTTTGAAGATATAGCAATCCTCGATCGCATGGCTCACTACTCGGTGGTACGGGCAATACAGAGGATTGTCGGTCATTTTTGCTTCTTGGGGTCTTTTCGACTCCGGCAATTGTAGGCCGTTGTTCAAGGCATCTTTAAATATCTTGCGAACCTTGTCCCTTCTGAAAGAGTAAACCTTGTTCTTTTTCTCCTCTAGGGTGGGCCCATCTCCTCCCAGCAATGGCTTTCGAGACCGGTTAGTTTTGGATTCGCCCGCCCTTCGCTTTTCTTCATTTTCGGACGCATTGAAGACATTGGTACTGCTGGAACTCCCACTTCTACGGTTGTCGTCCCGCTTGCTTTTCCAGGTTTTGTCTCTCTGAGAGTCCGGCGGGGACTCTTGCTTCGAGCGTTCCAGCATCTGGACTTTCTTGGTTAGCTCCTGAAATGTCTTGAGGCCCGCTGTACACAAGAATGGGACCATCCAATTGCTGAGGTTCCCAATAAGAAGGCTGACGGATTGGTCCTGCTCCAGCGGCGGTTCGCACTTGACCGTGAGATTACGCCATCGGGCGATAAAGTCAGTGTTGCTTTCATTCTTCCCCGGCTTGGTCCTCACAAGGTCGGCAATGGAGATTTTATCACTGACGCTCATGAATCTTTGCCGGAACAGAGACTCCATTTGGGCAAAGGTAATGACGGACCCGTCTGGTATGCTCGCGTACCAGTCGAAAGCGACACCGGTCAGGCTGTTGACAAATTGACGAAGAAGGAGCGCGTCATTGCCCCTTGTATTTCCGCACGATGCTTTGAAGTGGGCAACGTGCTGATTTGCATTCCCCGTTCCATCAAATCTTCCGAACTTAGGAATGACGTAGCCGCTTGGGAACTCGATCAGATCGTATTGTGCGGGATATGGCCGGCCACTACTGCCGATTTCTTTCTGAGCTTCAGCTTCGGCCACCAATGTTTTAACCTTGCTGGTGACCAAATCCGTTATCCGATCCTGTGTTAGCGGGATAGTGCTATCAGGGGCCAAGGCGTCCCCAGAAGCGAAGTGCGGCCGGCTTTCATGTGGCTCGACCAGTCTTGGTCCTAAAGGAACAGGCATTGGCTGCCTCGGATTGTCATCACCCGGCTGATTAGTAGCGGCTTGTGCTTGATTGGGAGGTGCTCGGGCAATTTGAGCCGTAAGCTGCATCACCACGTTCGTTAAGTCGTCAATCTTCGAATAGAGCTTGGCCATCTCTTTATCTTTGCTCCTGAGCTATTTTCGAAGCTCTTTAAGCAGCTCTTGCTCCGCAGTCCTGGGGCGGAAAGTCGGCTCTTCCTCGCTGTCCGAGCTTGACTCTGCATGGACCGAGGGGTCTTTCTGCCTATCATCCTCATCGAGAGGGTTTTCTTCATCTAGCGGGGGCGGCTGTTCTTGGGCGGCGGCAACCACATTCAGGCTAGATTGGGCTTGGGATGTGGTGGCCCCGTCCTTGCTTTTGCTGCGAAGGTTGTCGCTAGGGCGCCCGCCCGCCATATAGACTGTATGGATGATATATCCGGCCGTCTTTCTATCATTGGCATCTGATTTCATGGATTGCTGTCTTGACCCCCTTGTTTCGGTAGCTGGTAGTCGATTGAAGGCGGCTGGCCTAACCAGGTTCTTAAATGGTGCTGGCGCATCTTTTCTGGGTTTTCCCCGCTGCTTTCGTGCGACACAGAGCGCTTGATAGACTCTTGATGAGACAGTGTCATACTTCTTCTGTTGGGGCCGGGACACGTCTCTTTGTGGCACTATTCGGACCGCTGTCTTCTTGATTCTGGCGGTCATGGCATTTTTCTGAACCCACTTCAGAGGCTCGAAGGAATTGCTAATTCTTACGTCCGACTCAGCTGTCGTCGCGGGGCAACCCTGCACTTGGAACTTCACATGATTCCATTTTGCCGAAGCCTTGGCCCTCTTGTTGGCTCGATACCTGAGCCGCTTCTGCCTTAACTTTTCTGTTCTAAGCACCTGGCAGACTTCAACTCTTTGGGAAGACGTTGCAGACCGGGCGATGGAAGGCCTTGGAGATACGCTCGATTGTGCATTTGTTGGAGTAATCGCGTGAGCTCGTCCGCAACATTGGATGTTGCCCTTTGTACCGGAGTTCTTGCCCCCCGCTGGAGCACCAGAGAATCGTTCACACACCGTCTTGAGTTTCGGTTGTGGTGCCTTGGCGATCACGACATTCGGCCTCTTGCCCCTCGAGACCGGCTTGGCTGCCTGTTCCGCCGGGATCTCCGCCAGATGAGCGCTCCCGGCAGGGTAGATGATGACGGAGCCAAACTGGCGGGGCGGTTCCTCCCACTGTCGACTGAGCCTCGCGGGGAGAACCACACGAGCTTGATCTTGACCACGTACGGAATCGGGGTCATGTTGGAAGCTGAATTCGTCTGGGGAGACATTGTCGTCGAAGGTTGATTGCTGCACAGAAAAAAAAACATCATTTCAGTATAGACAATCGATATGTATATTGATTGAGTTCGCATGAACGTTTAACCCGAAATACGGGAGGAGAGATTGGTCCCACCGGGCGTGCCAGAATCTGTAGGGTGTTTTTCGTCACCCCAGTGAGATGGGAATACGCGCGTGCTTGTCAGGCGTACTACAGATTTCCCTTGCCTAGGGTAGGCCGGGGTTTAATGATTGTGGAGATCCGAATCTCCGGCAGCCGCGGACTAAACTGCCGTTAATTACCCCTCGCCTTTGGGGCGAGGGAACCTCCGATTAACGGGTTAAACTGGTCATGCGAACCCAATGTGCGGTGTGCGTGTGTTCTGTTTTGAAATGGGGTTTTTGGATATATCAGGAGCCACGCAGAGTTTTTACGGGGGTCCCGCTACCCGGATAGCGGGCTGGGGGTCAAGGGGGCTAGCAGCCCCCTTGCGGGGTTCGGGGCAGCGCCCCGGCCCGAAAATTTTTTGGAGGGGGAGAATGTTGCGGAGTATGTGTATGTGTACATTTGTATACAGATGTATATATATACATATATATATAAATAAAGGGGAAAAGGCATCCAAAGGATGCGTGGGGCAGCACCTTGGGTGCTGTGCGCTTAGGTGCTGTGCGCTCAGGCACAAGCGTGCCACGTGTCGGCACGTGGGCGCTTTGCGCATGAGCGCTGCGCGCAGGAGCGCAAGCGCGCGCGCCACGTGTCGGCACGTGGGCGCTTTGCGCATGAGCGCTGCACGCAGGAGCGCAAGCCACGTGTCGGCACGTGGGCGCTTTGCGCATGAGCGCTGCGCGCTGGAGCGCAAGCGCGCGCAGCGCCACGTGTCGGCACGTGGGCGCTTTGCGCATGAGCGCTGCGCGCTGGAGCGCAAGCGCGTGCGCCATGTGTCGGCACGTGGGCGCTTTGCGCATCGCGCTGGTGCGCAAGCGCGCGCGCCACGTGGTCGCTTTGCGCACGAGCGCTGCGCGCGGGAGCGCAAGCGTGCTGGTGCGCAAGTGCGCGTGCCACGTGTCGGCACGTGGGCGCTTTGCGCATCGCGCTGGTGCGCAAGCACGCGCGCCACGTGTCGGCACGTGGGCGCTTTGCGCACGAGCTCTGCGCGCTGGAGAAAAATAGGGCTTTTAGCCCCAAAAACTCTCGAAAGAGAAATTAGTGGAGTTAAACTCCTGAACAAAGGAAAAATGTTTTGGTTGGGGAAATGGGTTCTTCTCCTTCCTCCTCTGTTGGCTGGCTCAAGAGATGTGAGATCTAAAAATCTCTTTTTTTTGAGATCTAATGATAGATCCAAGTTCCCCTATGTGGGTTTTGTGGTGAAAAACTAATTTGTTTTGAAAAAGGAAGAGTAAAACTCTTGATTTAATTCAAAAGAAAGAAGAAGGTTTTGGAACCTTGGAGAAGGAAGAAAGATCTCAGATCTAAAACTTTTTTTTTTGAGAGAGAAAAAGTTGTTGAGATATTTCATTATCTTTGCCTTTATAGGCCATACATTTTGCACATAGCCTCTTGGGCTTCACAAAATGGCATTTTGCCTATCCCATGGCTCATGTGCCATTTCTTTTTGCACATAAGCCATGGGCTTTACAGAAATTTGGCTTTATGCCTATTTTTCTTACATTTATCCGAAAATAAAATAAAAGAAAATGCAACAAAATTATTTATTACAAAAATTTTATCTTGGCGTGGGGGAGGCCGGCCGCTTCATGTTCGGGCTCGACCCGGGCATGGGCCCACTGGATCTGGGCTTGGGCCCACTTGGCTTGGGGTTGACTTTGATTTTGACTTGGTCAACCGGGGTGTAAATTTTTACCCCAACAAGGGTTTGAAGGAAGATTTGATTAAAACAGTGGGAGACATCCTGATTAGATATATTAGATAACCAATCTAATCTTGCAAGAGCATACGCTGAGTGTTTTCTTGTCTCTCTCTCCAGGTAGCGACCCTATCACGGCTTAATCAAGATAATAATACGGATATATTGACCGAACCCGTTTGTAATACTGAGCTTGAGAACGTTGGTCCCGCTCCAACTTATAATTGTTATAAGACAGAGCAGGAAATAAGGGATTACCAGAATTCCCGTGCCGCCCAAACGAAGAGAGTGCATGTTGATGCATCATCTTCGGGTGTGTTCATTACACAGAACTGTTTCTCAATATCCTTTATGTCCTGGGTATTTGATACCGGATCAGGATCCCACATATGTAATATGTTACATGGGCTACAGATAGGTAGAGGACTGAGAACGGGTGATAAGTTTCATGAGATAGAAATAGTGCAAGTGTTGCAGCCAAGTCTGTTGGTCACTCTCACCCTGTATTACTAGAATACATTGATTCTGAACGAATGTTATTAGATACCGAACCTGATGTACAACATCATATCAGTCTCTTTATTAGTAAAGAAATGATATAATTTTGTATTGTTGGATAATGTTTTGAACATTTCCTACATCAAGAGTTGATAGGTTCAGGCACGTTAACTAAAAGTATTGACGTTTTAAATCAAACTATAGTTCTTAGTATACAGAACATACACAAGAGGAAGAGTTCAGAAATGAACGAATCCTTCTTGAGGCATTGTAGACTAGGTCATATCAATGCGACCCGACTAGCTAAGTTACATTTAGATGCATATTTAAATTAGTTTGAATTTACATCTTGTGAAACTTGCCGGTCATGTCACAAAGATAAGATGACCACAGCTCTATTTATTGGAAACAGAGAAAGAGTTAGTGAACTCTTGGGATTGATACATGATGGTGTATGAAGGCCCCCTGTCTACACATGCCAAGACCGGTTCTTTATACTTCATTACATTCTCTGATGATCTCTCAAGATTCAGACATATGTTCCTGTTGAAACATAAGTCCGAAGCTTTTGAGATATTCACAGAATATAAGTTAGAATTAGAGAACCAAAAATGGATATAAGTATTATGTCCTTTGATGTGATCAGGGAGGAGAATACTTGAGCACGGGATTCCTGGACTATTCTAAAGGAGAATGAGATTCTCTCTCAGCATTACTCCACCATATACACCATAGCACGATGGTATATCGGGGCGGAGCAATAACACCCTAAGTGATATGGTGTGCTCTATGATGAGTACTACTGAGTTTCCTATTTCCTTTTGGGAGTTATGCACTTGAGAAGTTGCATACCTATTGAATAGGGTTCAAATCAAATCAGATGCCTACCACTTTATATGTGATATGGAATGGGAAGAGCCCATATCTTAAGTAAGTTAAGATTTGGGTTGTCCAGCCTATGTCTAAAAGCATAATCCGGACAAGCTCGAGGCAAAGTCAGATCTGTGGAAGTTTGTTGGATATCCCAAGCATACGCAAGGGAATATCTTCTACCTAACCGAGGAACAAAAATGTTTTGTTTCTCAGCATACCACCTTTGCGAAAGGGAATTTCTTATGGAAAATTAGTGGTCATGAGGTAGAACTGGAAGGAGTTCCAGCTATACAAACTACAACAGATGATTTGGTAGAACCAAAGGATTCAATAGATTCTAACGAAGCTCGGCCTCTCCGCCGATCTAGTAGGGTTCTTCACCCACCTGAGAGATACTTCGGTTTTCTCTATGACAGTGGGAGCGAGGATTGCATCATGAGATGATGACCCAACTAAGTTTCGAGCAGGCCATCAGGAGTGAGACTCTGTAAGAATGGCTGGATTCTTAGTGATCTGAGATGGAATCCTTATACACCAACAAAGTATGGACTTTGGTTGCTTTATCTGAAGGGTTAAATCCCCATCAGGAGCAAGTATATCTTAAGAAGATTACTTGGTGTACATGGAAAAGTTGAGACTTTCAATGCTATGCTTAAGTCCATCCAGATCCTACATGCCACTGCTACATACCATGACTACGATATCTGGTGGTTGGGTGTCATGACTGCTTTTCTAAATGATGTTTTAGAAGAGAGCGTCTATAAGTACACAGCCAGATGGCTTCGTAGACAGTAGGAGCAGCGGAAACGTGTGCAAGATGTTTTATGTGATAAAGCAGGCATCGCGGAGTTGGAACGTCTGTTTTGATGTGGTAGTCAAAGAATTTGATTTCATCAAAATGGTAGATGAACCTTGTATATACAAAAAGGTAGTAGGGAATATGGTGATGATCCTCGTAGAGTACGTGGATGACATACTCTTGATAGGGAAGGAGTTTCCTATGCTACGATCGGTCAATCTCCGCTTATCACAAGAATTCTCCATATAGGATCAAAGTGATACCTCCTAAATCCTGGGTTTTGGATCTATGAGATAGATCTAATTGGATATTAGGATACTCACTGGTTGTAGTGAGATAGTATCAATCGATCCTAGTGAGAATCACTGGAAAGGTTCCAGGGTGAGAAGGATAACTGAATGTCAGTCGCAGGCATTGTCTTTACCCTCAGTGGAGGGACGGTAAGTTGGAAGAGTTCCAAGCTAGATACCGTGACTTACTAGACGATTAAAGGCAAGATACATCGTTACCAAGGATGCTACCAAAGAGGCAGTCTGGATATATAAGTTCATGAGATGAACTTCGTTCCAACCATTGTGTGACAATAGAGTTGTGGCTTTTGCCAAGGAACCCCCCGTCCCATCAGAAATACAGATATAATTCTTAGGCAGCATCACCTGATCATGGAGATGGTTGATCTCCAGAGAGATCGAGGTTAGGAGAGTAGACACAAAGGACAACAGCGCGGATCCACTCACAAAGATCTTTTTCCCAGTAGAGACTTTTATGGGATGGTTGAGTATGAGATACTTCAACCACAGCTAATTGTTGGGTATGTGATACCACAACAGATGGCCCTAGTGCAAGTGGGAGATTGTTAGTTATATGTATGCCCTAGAGGCCATTATTGTACATATGATGTATATTGTAATGGATGCTTAGACATATATAGGGAGGACTTTCTTACTCGACATGATAGTACGCTATCTGGTTGTATTTTATCTTAACATGTACTCTGATTGTCTCTATGTTACATGTTGATAAAGCCCTTAGGATATGTACTCGACTACTGGGACTATGATGAGATCATACTAGTGGGGCCACGGTAGTCGACGTGTACATCCTATAACTGTTCCTAGTTGAGGGTCTATCGAGACAGGGCATCGATACACCAGAGTAGACCAGCGTATACGTATCTTGACCCATTTGATGGGCGATGGATGGTCCCATATCCATCGGTGTTTGACATCAAGGATGGTGTACGGGTGCTCAGTGGAGACTGGGTACACTGGACGGACTCGCCGAGAACTCCCAGATAGTATTATACCTCACGTCAGATGGCAGTTCTCCGGTGACACTGGTACAGAGTAGTCTGTTGACCCGAGATCGTCATAGAGTCTTGTGTGATTCCCACTGTGCTTTGATTTCCATCATACCGCGTCCAAGAGGGCGTGCAGAAAGGTGGTTTTTGGGTACAGTCCCAAATCACATGAAGGCAATGAGCGATAGGAGGGGATTCGTCTCTCCCAGTATAGGGAGTTGATGTTGTGCTGTGTTCGATTGGCTATAACTAGAAATCCCTGGTCAAGATTGCTGAGATTTACTGGTAAGTGTTATCAGTAGTTTCTCGAACTGTTACCGACCTTATATCGACACGACTTATCGAGCTACTAGGGTCTGATGTTTACCACCCCTAGACGAGATATGCGACATATCAGATGATGAGACCGGACTGTACGGGAAAGCTACTGATTGGATTCATAGGAGAATGTACAGGCTTGCTTGTTGATCTTCTGAGCGCTCAATACCTGGGTGGCTGTTACGTTTAGCTGACCGCTTGCAGCTTGTGGGTGTTTGATATGATC
Organism: Agapanthus africanus; assembly: GCA_030015575.1. Lineage (NCBI taxonomy): Eukaryota > Viridiplantae > Streptophyta > Magnoliopsida > Asparagales > Amaryllidaceae > Agapanthus > Agapanthus africanus. The sequence goes on from CM057341.1 coordinate 704,545,653, forward strand.
ATCACCTACTGCCGGCGTATTGACGATTCTTTAGAGTCCTACACAGAGGTTTCTTGATTCAGGCAAAACGGAGTAGGAGCACATATGTGATATGTGCGGGACCGAGGATAATGCGGTATGTGATACCGTATTGGATTCTCGCGATATGAGATATCGGCCGGGTATATGTGATATAGCCGGGTCATCGTATTAGTCGGTTATATGCGATATAGCCGGATTGTCGGATCAAGTGTTGATTCGATAATTTAATGTATAATAATATATATGATATATTAAATTACATTAACTAATATTACCTCACTAAAATATTCTTTTTCTTACTCGGGTAATATATTGATATATATGCGATATATGTTAATTGTATTATTTTATTTTGTTACAATAAATATTATATATGTGATATATAATATTGTAACATGATATGATTATTAATGCAACATGATTAGTGGAGATTAAACAAGGTTAGGGTTTGAATTGAGTTAGTTGTTTCATGAACATTCTAGAAGGTTTTTCTTTTGTCATGGAAAAGATATTATGCTTGATATTTTCAAGTGACTCACGTTTAACCCAACCCAAACCCTAGCCCTAGTTAAATCTCTATAAAGGTTTAGTTGACCATGCTTACATTATTAATCATATATTATTTCATTATTCATCACAAAAGGTTTTTAATTGATTATTCTTCTTCTTCTTCTTCCTTGAGTTCTTCATGGAAAAGCTTTCAAGCTTTTACAAAGGTGATGAAAATGAGTGAGAAATAGAAAACAAATGAGAGCATAAATCTTACTTCATCATCCTCATCTATCCTTGCCATTTAGATGAGGGTGTTCACTTCATTTAGTGAGTGGGAGCTTGTGTTAATGAAACTTCAAGATAGATCATCTTTGTTATCGAAGATCGAAAGCAAGCTTGCATTTTTCTCTTCGTGGATCCTCCCGAGAGTCCAGAACTTGATGATCACAGCGAAGTGACCACAACACGGAGCTTATGAAGTGAAGGACTGGATCTACAAAGGTTGTAATCCCTCTCACTTAGTGTTAAAGTGTTTAACATGCTTGTTTTCGTCTAATATCTAGTTTAAAGATCTTGTTAAGGGTTGTTCGGCACGGCTAAATTATTATTCGGGCATGGTTGATGCCTCGTAGACCCTTGTTAGAGTGCCTAGTAACCCTACATTAATAATCCGGCTTAATTCTAAGCCGGCTGGTATTATCAAACGTCCGATTAAAGTTCGTGTATCCCGTATACGTATTTAACCGGATCCATGCACGTACCAACGTACGGCTCCTACATCTGTCGTCTGAAACGGGAAAAACCCTCTGTGTAGGACTCTAAAGACTCGGCAATACGCTGGCAGTAGTTTAACCACAAGCACGTCAGCGGCACTAACTGTACATAACAACTACCCAGGTACTTGCCGAAAGAGGGGTCGACAATCAAGTACGTCCTTACCCTACTGAGCCTGAATATGACAATCTCCGTACAGTCCGGTCTCTTTGTCAAAGAGTGTCGCATATCGGGTCTAGAAGTTGGATAACGTCAGACCCCTACTAACCCGATAAGTCGTGTCTGAGTCGAGCTCATCAGCAACAGAGATCTTACTGATCAACTATCAGTAAATCTCATCCATCGTGGCCACTGATTTCCAGTGATAGCCAACTGAACACTACGCGACATCGACTCTTAATACCAGGAGAGATGAATCCCTGACAATCGACCACTGCTTTCATGTGGCTCGGGACTGTACCCAACTAAAAACTGTTTGCACGACTCCTTTGAGCCATGGTAGGGTAGTAATCAAAGTACAGTGGGAACTCACACGATACAAATGACGATCTCATGTCAAAAGACTAACCTGTACTCATGCCACCTGAAAACTTCCATCTGACGATAGATATAATACCATCTAGAAGTTCTCGGCAAGTCCGTCCAATATACTCACCTCCATTGAGCACCTGTATACTATCTTAGGTGACATAACACCAGTTGTTTGTGAGACCGTCCACCGCCCTTCGTCGGGGTCTCAAAGCGCATACACCAGTCTACTCTGGAATATCGATGCCCAGTCTCGATACTCCCATGACTAGGGACCTTTAAGAATGTGCTTATGGACAACCCAGCTCCCACGTATATGATCGCCATCATAATGCTGGTCGTCAAGAAAGAATCCTATGGGCTTCGTCAACGATGAAGATAAATCAGATAGCATACTATCATTTCGAGTAAGATTGTTACACCTGCATAGGTCCTCACTCAATTATTATAATTGCCCACTTGCAATCACAATAATTGCCTTGAGGGCACTATATCCAACATAATCAACACGTAAAACTTGGATTATGTATCGTGGAAGGTCGTTACTTTGACACCTAAGATCCTGGTTAAAATTATTATATAATTTAATCCTTAAACATGCAATATATTAACAACTAACTGTACTAACAAAATAATTAAAGAAAACTATAAAGGGTTTTCTACAAAACTAAACTACTCATAGTTTACCAAATTATTTAATCTAATTATTAAATATAAAAATATAGGGTTTTTTCCGTTAGCCCCCATATTTCAATATTTTTCTCTGTTCCCCCATAGTTAAAATTTACCTGTAGCCCCTCTATACTTATAAGGTGCTCATGCAGCCTTCCTACTTCACTTTTGAAAATGATGATTCCTCCTTCTCTTCCTTCCCGGCCATCACCGCCGCCACCTTCTTTCTCCTCCTCTTCAACAACGTCACCGTCATCATCACCGTCAACACCACCTCCATCTTTCTCCGCCTCCTCTTCTTTTTTAACCTCCTTCTTCCTCTTCCTCCTTTTCAACACCACCGCCACCGCCACCATTATCAACACAATCACCACCACTTTCTTCTTCATCTCCCTCTTCAACCTACAACGCCACCGCCGCCATCTTTCTTCCTCCTTCTTCAACACCGCCACAGTGGTGGTGTTGAAGAAGAGGAGAAAGGAGGAGGTGGCGTTGGGGATGGCGGCGATGCTCGGAAAGGAGAATAAGGAAGAAGGAGACAGTGGGGGTGGCGAGTTGAAGAGGAAGAGGAGGTGGAAGAAGGATGGCGGTGTCGGTGTGTTGTTGATGATGGCGGCGGCGAGGATTATGAGTTGAAGAAGAAAAGGAAGAAAAAGGTGGTGGTGATGGTGTTGATAATGGTGACGGTGACTGCGGTGTTGAAGAGAAGGAGGAAGAATGAGGTGTTGATGGGTTGAAGAAGAAGAGGAGGAAGATGGAGGTAGTGTTGACAGTAATGATGGCGGTGACGGTGTTGAAGAGGAGGAGAAAGAAGATGGCGACGGTGAGCACGGTGGCGATGGCCGGAAAAGAGAAGAAGGAAGAATCATTTTTAAAAGTGAAGTAGAGGACTGTAAGAGCAACTTATTAGTATAGAGGGTTATAGGTAAATATTAACTATGGGGGGACATAGAAAAATATCAAAATATGGAAGGGCTAACGGAAAAAAAACCCAAAAGTATAATAAAATTTTAAGAAGGAGATCAAGATGAGAGAGACGAATCCTACCCTCGTGAAGAAGATTTGCCGATATTAACCAACGACTCGCAATGAATTATACTCCCGTCTCAAATTTTTCTAGCACCCGTCACTAGTACCAATGCGTAGATTGTCGAGAAGTGATCGTACATGAATTTTTCAGGAATTAATTTGGCACAAGAAGTGTGAGAAATGAGTGAAACAGTGAGGTTATTTATAAGGTTTTAAAAACCCTAATTCCAGCCCCAAAAAGCCCACCGGCTTCAGGATTACGCCACGTGGCAGATCGGGCGTCTCCCGATAGCCCACATGGTGTGTGCCGCCCGCGCGTGCGCACGCGGTGCTGTGCCTACGTGTGGCACAGCCCCACTCCCGGGTCAGGCTCACAGGCCTGGGTCTTGGGCCGGACTCGGTTATTTAAAAAAAACATTAAAACTTTATTATTATTTTTAAAACCTGTATTATAAACTGTTTTTCTTGACTAAAATTTAGTTAAAATACAGTTTAATACTGAAAAATTATGGAAAATTTATAGATAAATTCTAAATAATTACTTACTCGTTTCCAACCATTTTCACCTCAAAAATAAATTTTTTTCTTCAAAGTCCACTTACTAAAATAAATCTTCGAAAATACTAAGAATCATATTTAAATTCTTTTTTCTCCCAAATATTATATTAATTATATTTAAACTCAAAATTACTTTTCCCAAACTTTTCTGTTGGAAGAAATACTAAAATATGTATGAAGATTGGAATGAAAACTATTTGAAAACTCTATTAAAGTATGGACAAAATGCAGAATTTACATCCTCCGCTGACTTGAGCATAGGAAGTACACGACAAGACACCTGTAATTTGCAAGCATGATGTCAGCTCCGTCGACGTGAACAGATGACTTGGCCCAATTGATCCTTTGCCCTGTTACTGAAGTGTAAAGATCCAACAACGCAAGCCATGTGGACAAATTTTTACACTACAACTGCAATGACAATTTGCAGTTCAAGAAAGCCCACGGGGCTGTTTGGTTGCAGGTTTGTGAAATTTGGGTTCCGACACAGTTAAATTGAAAATTTTTGGATTAGCTAATTTTGTTAGGTTAGTATTCGATTTCTAGTATTCGATTTTTAGATCCTTGTAATTCTTGTTTGGTTAGAAAAAAATGGGATTTGCATTTGAGGATTTCAGACAGAGAGAGATAGAGAAAGTTAATTTTTTAAAATATAAAGTGCAGTGGACCCCAACTAATTTGCTTGAATCCATAAGGAATCCGGTCAAAAAATGAATTGAGAATCCATATTTTGTTGTGGGCTCCTCACTAAAAATAACAAAATCCAAACTTTTCTAACTTTACAACCAAAAACAAAATTTGCCAATCCAAAGGATCCTAGCGCAAAATCCATCCAAATCATATAACCAAACGGTCCCTAAATAAGGTGATATAAAGATCAAAGGGGCTTAAAATGTCATTGTAGCGGTCTTGGTAAAATTTTATGGGTAATTTGTCAAAACCAACCAAACAGGTATTCCCGCCTAGAAAAAACCTTGGCCCCGAGCGTTTGTCAAAGCCATCTAAAGAAGTTTTCAGTCGTAAAAAAAAAACCTCTATCTGCGGTATCTATATAGCTGCATGCTATATCTGGTTATTAAACTATGCGGTTGCCTGCGATATATATTACTTTTAAATATATCAGGAAACTAAATAGATATTGCATGAAAATTTTCCAGGAGGTTTTTTACAACCGCTTCGAGGTCAGGAGTTTTTTGTTAGCAGGAAAACCTGACAATTTACCCAAATTTTTTTTCCGATAGCTACTAATTTAAGGAATATGACATCATTTTTAATATTATATATCGGATTTACAGTATGCGGCATCATTTTATTTAATTGGCAAAATCTAGCTCTTTCTTTGAGTGCGTTAAGAGTGCATTTTTTAAGGTTTTATATGCCAGACTACATCATGCACATTAGACTTTTGGTACATTTGTTGTGAATCTATAAAACAGGGTTTAATTAAGGCTATTTTAACAATGAGCAATAGCTCAATTGGTATAGGCACTTTCCATTTTAGCGAGAGTGTATGATTTGAACCCCAGATGGGGAAGTGGACATAGACTAACGTTTTTGGAGCAAATTCATGGATCCCTTGGATGCGGTGTGTATATAGATTAGGGTTACGGACGAATGCCAAAAAAAATAATTTAAGGCTATTTTAAAGAAAACTATATAAAGATTTAAATGCTCCGTAGAAAACCATCCAAAAGTTTGCAATCTCCAATAAAACTATTCTAACGGACAACAATGATTAACCCTTAACGGTACTGGTTATGTATATTAAATGATAAGTTTGCAGTTTTAGATATAATTAGCTAAGCTAAATATTTATTGATTATTTTATCGACAATATTAGATAGGTACTAACTATTAACTAAAAAATTAATGGCCATGAGCCGCGGGGCGAGGTGAAGATGGCAAGCCATTGACAACAATGGTGACAGAGGGTAGTTGCGCCAGCCTAGATCAGGGTTTGGATTCGGAGATGATTAAGATGTTAAAAAATTAGATGCTAGGCAAGAGTGAGCCGAGAGCCATGGAAAAGATCCACAACGACATAAGAGTGAAGTGGTGACTAGGGTTAGGTTTTGGACGACAACGACGAAATTGAAGATTATGAAGAGACCAGGTGAGGGTGAGACGGAGATGGTTAAGGAGATGGAAGAAGCTGTGGTGACTAGCATTAGGGTTATAAATTTGGATGACGATGATGATAAAGAAACTACGCAAGGGTGAGACGGTGACGGCTGTGGCGGAGGGCAGTGGAAGCTAGGTTAGGATTTCGTTTGAATAAAGAAGAATGAAGAAGACGGTATTTTAAGGATATTTGTAATTTATATAAGCCAATCATGATAGTTAAACATGATAGTCTTATAGAAATTGCAAGCTCTTGGATAGCTTTTAGCCGAACGCTCAAACTTTAGATAATTTTGTAAACATAAGTCTTTACTTAATTCCTACTTCTTATTTTCCCTGTCTGAAATTTTCTGGTATAAAACTATAAAATAAAATCTATATTTAAGTAACTAATAGAAATTGTGTATATTAGGGACGGTATATTAAAGACCGTTAAAATATATATGGTTTCTAATAAATTATTAGAGACAGTATATATTATACGGTCTCTAATAAACGGTCGCCAAAACATTGATGACCATTCAGAGAGTATTAGCGACCGTATAAGATGGTCTTTAATACCCTCTGTAATATCTAGCCGCGAAGCCACTTTTCTCTCCCCATTCCTCCAAAAATTTCCCCGTGAATTCCCTAAATCTTCCCCCAAATCCATCGTCCTTGCAGTCAAAATCATCGCCGACCCCGCCCTTGTCGCCCCCGCCGGGCATGACCCCTCCCCTTCCGCCGAGCGCGACCCCTTGCCCTCGAGAGTGATCGTGCCCATGCCGACCCTACCCCTGGCCCCGAGCGTGACCCCTGGCAGACCGAACGCCCCTGGCCCTGCCCCGACCCCGACCCTGACCCCGACCCTGCCCCTCCAGCCGAGCACGACCCCCTATCGCCGAGCACGTTCCCTCCCCTCCCGACAAGCGCGACCCCGCCCTTGGCCCCAAGTGCGACCCCTCCCCCATCTCTGCCATTCTCATGCCTATTCTTCCCTGAGGTGCGAAAATTTTACCCCAAATCCATTCCAATTTTTTTGTTTTTCCTTCTGATTTTTTCTGATTTTTTTTTCCAGTTTGTTGGTGTTTGTTGTTCCTCCTGCTACTGCCACGTCTTCTCACTCAACAAGATTAGTGTTTTTCCTTTCAAGATTATTATTTATTTAATAAAATCATGCAATTATGAAATTATGTTATGAAAATTTATTACGATTTCAGGGTTGATGGATTTTAGAATTGAAATGTAATTGAAGAAAATTGTTTTAGATGGGTTAGATTTGAAAATAGATGAAAAATTGAAATAGAAATTGGGTACTTAAGCTTAGAGTTGGATTATAGGTAATTGATGGTCAATTGTTAGATGAATTTTGAGAAGGGTTTCCATTGAAATTTCGCAAGAAATTTGAAAATTTCTATTCATGGATGACATTCATAGAGTTTCAAACGTCAAGTTTGAGACATTATAATGTATTGATGATATACAATGTTATAAAATACATATTCATTCTCTATTATGTTGGTCATTGCATATATAACGTAAAAACAAATTATACATTGCATAATCGGGTTACATGTTATTACAAAAAAATGATTATATATATATATAGAGAGAGAGAGAGAGAGAGAGAGAGAGAGAGAGAGCGCCCAAGTAAAAGATAGAAGAAAATATGTGATAGGAAAAAGCAAGAAAGAAAAATCAGCATTTATAAGTGGATAATGAGTTCTGTTTTTTGTTTTTCCTTTTTTTCTTTGTTTTTTGTTGGTTTGTTTGCTTGTATAAGGATATTAAGTTTGCACTTCAAATTTTGGGTATCAAGTATTCAAGTGGGTTTTGTGCATCGTCGTCCATATTTTTTGAATAAAGTCAATTATGCCATCATCTAGCCTATTAATACCGTTCACTGCAGTTGGTAGCCGTGAACATCTAGCCGTTGATTAATGGTCTTTTAAACCTTGTTTTAAAATACTGGTGATATATTGGTTAGTATTTTTCACTGTTAGAGTTGACAAAGATACATCGACAAATAATGACGTGAAATTTTAATGGCAACTATACCGAAAATGTCTCGAGAAAGTAATCATGGTTACATCTATGGCATGTTCATGACAGAAGCTGCAACAACGACCATGAAAACGATGCTAGTGGAGATGGAAAAACCAGGTCACTACGGTGATGGCTGGATCAAAGGCAATAATGATGGATAACGATGGCAATAGTAAAGGAAACAAAACGAACTGGAGTATCATAGAAAGTATTAACAAAAGCACAATGAATCGCCATACTTTGTTACAAGAACTGAACAAGTAAAACAGAACGTAGCACATCAAATTTCCATACTAAGCATTTTGATACATGGTTTCAGAAAGCATAAAGACATAAAACATGACTGAAATGCAACCACAAGCTTAAATTATAAATGAACAGATAAAAGAACTCCAATATAACTAGATTAAGAAGCTCGGTAATTTAACTTCAATGATAACTACAATTTCAGATATCAATTTTATCAAGTCTAGCATGAATATAAACACACTTAACCGAATGAAGAATGAAAGGAAAATAGTCTTATATAAAAGTTTTTGGAATCAGAGAGATTTGGTAATATCCAGTTGAAAGCAAACATGACAAACAAGAGAAAATAACAAACCAAAACTGAAAGTTCATTCGCAAAAATTGAAATAGGGTAGTAATCCAACAGTCTCAACTATAATCTAGATTACTAATAACAGTTGATTTCCCAGACTCGGATTGTTCCGTCAGTGTATCCAGTGAACATAGTGCTTCCATCAAAGCTTCAACCCAAGCTTGTGCAATAAAACATTTTCTGCAATGAAAATAAATACATGATTAAAACTTTGATCAAAAGAAATACTAAAGAGGGAACACCATAAAAGTGAATAGCCAATACTCAAACTCTCTTAATTTTAAATTCAAAGATTATGATTTGAGTTCATGTATTTATTTATTTGTTTGGATTTGCAGGGTTCCAATACTCGATGACATAAAATCTGAAGTATGCTTCTGTTAACTTCACAAATGCATCTTTAGAGCCACCAACAGCACTCGCCGAGCCATACTTTCAACTCAATTCCAATTTGGGAAATGCTTGCCGATATAGCGCTGGACGGTAAGAAGACAAAGAACCGTCATGACTGGGAGTGAAGTGAACTGACAGATACTCCTCGTTCTCACAGTAAAATTTTGAATTACAGGTTCTGTAGAATATTCTAGCCCACTTCAGTAATTTCAACTTGAATTTACTGAAGCGGACCAAAAGTTTTTGCAGACCCTGAAGACTTTTACTGATAAAGCGAGGAGTATCTGCCAGTTCACTTCACTACTCCTAGTCGCGACGGTTCTTGTCCTTTTACCGCCTAGCTTTACATCGGCAGGTATTTCCCAAATTGGAATTGACGTGAAAGTATGTCTCGGTGAGTGCTGATGGTGTACTCTAAAGATACTTTTGCGAAATTAACTGAAGCAGACTTAAGATTTTTGGCGATGAGAGCGGTGGGAGTTAGTGTGGTACACATATAAATGTTTTAGTAGTAACTAGCGTGATATTTAGTTTCGAAGATTATGATTTAAGTTCGTGTATTTATTTATTTGTTTGGATTTGCTGGGTCGCATGGGTTGAGTGATAGGAGATTGCGTGCGATTTGGAGACTTTTTCGTATTGTTGGACATATAGTGTATGTACTTTATTGGTTTGTAACCAAAACACTATTGTTTTATGTATTTGAATTATATTGTGTTTATATGTTAATTGGTTTGTTCGTTTGAATTGATATTGTTGGATATATTGTGTGTAGCGTGTTTATATGTTAATTGGTTTGTTTTGAGTTGATATTATTAGATATATCGTGTGTATCATGATTATATGTTGGTTTGAATGAGAAACGCGATTGTTGCATAATATATTAATTGTGAGTTTTGTGTATTATAGTATGGAATATTGATTTTTTCTGTATTTTTTTTTCAATTTAAAAGGGTATTAGCGACCGTTCATGCTACAGGAACGGTACCTAATACCCTCATTAGCGACTGTTCACTGATATGTGAAATGGTTAAGAACTCTGTGCATGTCCACGTGGCTTTTCATTAAAGACCGTAACAAACGGTCGCTAATATTTTATTAGCGACCATATTTATTAGCGACCGTCCAGGAACGGTCGCTCATACACGTATCAGCGACCAACCTTTCTGCGACCGTGTATTAGCGACCGTTAACCTGAAATTAGCGACCGTATTAAACAGTCTCTAATCTGTACAATATGCAGTAGTGAGTAAATAAAAATACAAGTTTTTTATGTGTGTAAATAATGAGACTTGTATCCTTAACTATTTATAAAACAATAAGAATACTGCCGCTTGTGTTTGTAGCATGTTTAAGAAATGACCTAGGAAGTTTGAATAGTGGGGACACAAACACTTCCAAGATCCCACTGTAAAAAACATGAAATAAAATATGTTTGAGATGAGAGAAAATGTGAGACGAAAATTTAACATGCTTCGGTAAGGCCTACATGCATGGGTATCAAATCATTGTAAGTTTCATTCATAGGGATTTCTCTGATTTACCATCAGATTATATAACTTAATACAACTCACACAACTAGATCCAATCAATGAGAAATCACACACTAAAAATACAGAAAAGAAAAGTATTTAAAATATTAACAACTATATGAGAGACGTTATTTTCCAAGAAAGACAGGAAAATATATTTGTCAATCAATTTTAAATACTTTCGAACAATCCCTCTCAAGTTGGGGAATATATATCAATGATTCCAACTTGGACAAAATCCGATGGAATCTTGATGTTGTAGTCTTTTTGGTTAAAATATCTACAAGTTGATCTCCGCTTTGAACAAATGGAGTGCACAAAATCTTTTCCTCCACTTTTTCTCCGACAAAATGGCAATCGAATTTTATGTGTTTAGTTATTTCATGGAAAACTAGATTAGAGATTACATGTGTTGCCGCTTGATTTTCGCAGAACATATCCATTGGAAACGATACTTGTCAACCCATATCACGTAAAAGATCTTTCAGCCATACAAGTTCACTTGTAGTTGTTGACCTCTATAAAAATACCAAGCAGATTTACTCTAACTCACTACTACAATATGGGGTTGCCCCTACGGACTCAGGAATCTGTAGGGGCAATTATTTCTTGTCCTTACGGATTTATCCGTAGGTCCACATCGTTGTCCCTATGGCACCTTACGTTCTAATTTGTTGTTTCTCCTTATGGAGCCGCAAACGGTAGACCTACGGTTATGTCCGTAGGGGCATATAAATAGGTTATTAATAAAAAAAAAAGCACAGAAAAGTCATTCATCGTTCCTAAAAATTCTCTCTCTCCCTCTCCCACGTCTCATCGCCTGTTTCCGCGCCTCGTCGCCACCGTGCTCCGCGCCTCGTCGCCACCTTCGTCGGTCGTTCCACAACTTCCTCGTCGACTTCCTCGTCACCACCGTCCACGACTCATCGCCGATCGTCGTCGACCACCGATTTCTGTCGTCTCCTCCACCGCCCGGTTAGTAATTAAATCTCAAATTATTTATAATTTTGACGATGTTAGGTCTAGGGTTCAGGCCAGGTTCGGGTAGGGGTGAGGGTTTGGCATCGGCATCGGCATCGGCATCGGGTTCGGTTAGGGTTAGGGTTCGGTTGGGGTTGGGGTTCGGGTTGGGTTGAGGCTGGGGCTGGGCTGGGGCTGGGGCTAGGGTTCGGTTGGGGTTGGGGCTGGGCTGGGGCTGGGGCTAGGGTTCTGTTGGGGTAGGGCTGGGCTGGGGCTGGGGCTAGGGTTCAGTTGGGGTTGGGACTGGGCTAGGGCTGGGGCTAGGGTTCGGTTGGGGTGGGGCTGGGGCTAGCTAGGGCTTGGGCTTCCTCACCTGATATAGCGAAATACAAAACGTACTTCACTACACCCGACCTCATTGAGTTTGCTATTGAAGTTCTCGGTCAAACGACATATGCATATTTTTATTCGCCATGAAATCCCAATTATCAAGCTACCGAGGACGAAAAGCCACCTTTGTTAGTCGAGAGTCATGATAATAGACTTGTCATTATAGATCATAGTCAATTGTTTTTCCTATCATTTTCTTGATCTAGATGCTAATCAACTTGTTAGTTACTGTTTTTATGACGTATTTGTCTATATTTGTTGACAGTGGCCTTTCTTTTGGATGAACATGTTTTTTTGATGCATGTTTCAGTCATGTGAATTCATATGTTGCGTATAACGCTTTATGATATCAGTATCCTACATTTGTAGTTTTAATTGTTGATTGCTATAGATGAATGCCAATGCAATAATAATTTTTGGTTGATATATTAATTTTTCAAATATTTGCATGTATGTATCCATGCCTGCCTGCATATATGTATATATGAGGATAATGGGTATATTATTAGGTTGCCGTAGGAGAAAGTTTTCCTTTATATGGCTGTCAAAAGTCAATCCTTAATCTCTTTGTGGATGATCAGTTCTATCAATTTTGATCTCAATAGTTTAAAATCATATTACACATACAACAAGAATACACAAAAAGCATCATTAGAGAGTGGTTTAAGATGTTCAAGTTAAAACAAATATATGATACTCGATGATAATATCAAACCTTCATATTCTCATCGATACTCATATATGAAACTAAAAGCGCCACTTAGTCCCCGTCTATCGGTTAACATACGTTCGATGTTCGTCGTGACATAGAACTATATGAAGGTTGTTAAATATCGGACGGTATAGCTCGATACTAACAACCGTCGTATAGTCTATGCGACGAGAAGATTCAATCGTATGATAACCGATAGATTTGTCCCGTGTGGACAAGTAAGGAATGTATAAAGCAAACACCTTCATTCACTTGTGTTTTCATCCGTTTTGAGATATTTCGTCTATACCTTTCCGCTGGTTCTCCGTGTACAAAGATAGACTAGATGTTCATTTCAACGTTGTTTCACAGCTTTGAAATGATTATCTATTCTATTACAGTGTACTCGGAGAACAGCAGGGAGGTGCTGCCGAAATTTACTCGAAACGGTTGAAAGCACAAGCGAATGGGTGTTCGCTCTATACAATCTTAATGGGATAGAAGCCTTACCCCCGACAGTCGGAACACACACATACAACAAGAATACACAACAAACGCATAATTAGAGAGTGATTCAAGATATTCAAGTTAAAACCAATATATGATACTCGATGATAATATTAGACCTTCATATTCTCATCGATACTCATATATGAAACTAAAAGCGCCACTTAGTCCCCGTCTATCGGTTAACATACATTCGTTGTTCGTCATAACATAGAACTATACGAAGGTTTTTAAATATTGGACGGTATAGCTCGATATTAACAACCGTAGTATAGTCTATGTGATGAGAAGATTCAATCGTATGATAACTGATAGATTTGTCCCGTGTGGACAAGTTAGGAATGTATAAAGCAAACACCTTCATTCACTTGTGTTTTCATCCGTTTCGAGATATTTCGTCGGTACCTTTCCGCTGGTTCTCCGTGTAGAAAGATAGATTAGATATTCATTTCAACGTTATTTCACAGATTTGAAATGATTATCTATTCTATTACAGTGTACTCGGAGAACAGCGGGGAGGTGCTGCCGAAATTTACTCGAAACGGTTGAAAGAACAAGTGAATGGGTGTTAGTTCTATACATTCTTAATGGGATAGAAGCCTTACCCCCGACAGCCGGAACACACACATACAACAAGAATACACAACAAACGCATAATTAGAGAGTGATTCAAGATGTTCAAGTTAAAACCAATATATGACACTCGATGATAATATGAAACCTTCATATTCTCATCGATACTCATATATGAAACTAAAAGTGCCACTTAGTTCCCGTCTATCGGTTAACATACGTTCGATATTCGTCGTGACATAGAACTATATGAAGGTTGTTAAATATTGGACGGTATAGCTCGATACTAACAAACGCCGTATAGTCTATGTGACGAGAAGATTCAATTGTATGATAACCGATAGATTTGTCCCGTGTGGACAAGTTAGGAATGTATAAAGCAAACACCTTCATTCACTTGTGTTTTCATCCGTTTCAAGATATTTCGTCGGTACCTTTCGGCTGGTTCTCCGTGTACAAAGATAGATTAGATGTTCATTTTAACGTTGTTTCACAACTTTGAAATGATTATCTATTCTATTCTAGTGTACTCGGAGAACAACGGGAAGGTGCTGCCGAAATTTACTCGAAACGGTTGAAAGCACAAGCGAATGGGTGTTCGCTCTATACATTCTTAATGGGATAGAAGCCTTACCCCCGACAGCCGGAACATACACATACAACAAGAATACACAACAAACGCATAATTAGAGAGTGATTCAAGATGTTCAAGTTAAAACCAATATATGATACTCGATGATAATATGAAACCTTCATATTCTCATCGATACTCATATATAAAACTAAAAGCGCCACTTAGTCCCCGTCTATCGGTTAACATACGTTCGATAATTTATTCTTTTCAACGACAAAAGCACACACAAAGCATATACACGGATTTTCTCCTTTGTCAGTAACTATCCCGTTCTTATATTTCTCAATATAGTCACCATAACTTACAATTTATATGTTATACAGTCTAACATGGCCCATGAGTACGTCAGAGTTAAGGACTGGATGCATGTGGATTGGTAACAACGTATGCAACCTAAGTTTGTCGTAGGAGTTGCTGCTTTTATTGAATTTGCACGCGCACATAATAAGATCATAATAGAGAAGATTCTCAGTCCGTGCGATAGATGTGGCAATAAGTACTGGCAGAAGGTAGAATTGGCAGAGCTTCATTTTGTAAAATATGGGTTTACTAGATTTTATACAACTTGGAAATATCACGGGGAAGAAGAAGAATGCAGTAATGCGGCAGAAGAAGAAGAAGAACACGATAATGCGGCAGGAGAAGAAGGAGAATTCGGTAATGCGGCAGAAGGAGAAGACGGTAATTTATTTCCATCAGAAGAAATGGTGGATATGGTTGAGGCTGCCCTAGGTGAATCTATTCGTACCGAAAATGACATTCTTTCCGGTCAAGGACCGCGTGTGGATAAATATGAAAATTTCATGAATGATGCTAGAAAACCAATTTATGAGAATGCGAAGTATTCCACCCTCTCATGGTTCGTCCAACTTTTCCAGATTAAGTGCCTAAATGGATGGAGCAACAAGTCATTCACAATACTTCTTTCATTCTTGAAAAATTCTATGCCCCCGGGAAATAACGTGCCCGACAGCTGGTGCGGAGCCCAAAAGATGATGTCTGATTTGGGTCTAAAGTGCGAGAAGATTCAAGCATGTCCTAAAAATTGCGTGTTGTACCGGAAGAGAATTCAGATTTAAAAGAGTGTCCAACACGCGGAGAGGTCAGGTATAAGCCAAAAGATTCTGATAAGAAGCCTGATATACCTGTCAAGATAGCACGATACTTTCCCATAACACAGAGGATACAGAGGCTATTCAGGTGCAAGAAAACAGCCGAGATAATGATTTGGCATCACCGTGCTCCTCCAAGTGAAGATGGAAAAATGAGCCATCCAAGAGATTTACTGGCATGGAAGGATTTCGATAGGAGGCACGCAATATTCAGTAGCGATCCTCGCAATGTCCGGCACGGACTGGCTAGTGATGGTTTCTGCCCATTCAACTATATGGCTGGATGTCACAGCACATGGCCAGTTGTAATGATAATTTATAATCTGTCACCTTGGTTGGCTATGGACCAATCATACTTTATGATGCCTCTTCTTATCGACGGACCAAACTCACCGGGAAACAATATCGACGTCTATCTCCGACCTCTGATCGATGAGTTGAAATCTTTGTTCATTGATGGTGTAGATACATATGATGCAAACAAAAATATAACCTTCATATTGCGTGCGGATTTAATGTGGACAATTAATGACTTTTCTGCGTATGGAATGCTATCAGGTTGGTCCGTACATGGTCACAAAGCATGTCCTCATTGCCATCAACACACAACATCGAAATTCTTGAATTTTAGCAGGAAGGTTTGTTATTGCGGCCATCGACGTTTCCTGCCTCCAGACATCCCTATAGGTTAGACACGGTTCATTTTAATGGTCATCAGGAGCTTCTTGGACCTCCATCCCCATTGTCCGGAGAGGACGTGACTGCTTAATAGGATGGTTACAATAATGTGACCTTCGGGATGGATCCGACGAAACAGGTCAAACCACCATTTTGGAACAAGTTAAGCATTTTCTTCGAGCTTCCGTACTGGTCAACAAATTTAGTGCGTCATACATATAGAGAAGGGAGTATCAGAGCACATACTCAACTTGCTTCTTTGTAAAGACGGGAAATTGAAAGACAACCTGAATGCTCGGATGGATCTACAGGAGTGAGGAATAAGAAGTGAATTGCACCCTAGACTGTAGCGGGTAAACCAGGAAAGTTTGTACTTCCCAATGCCACTTATCATATATCACAACCTAAGAAGAAAAGATTGCTGCAGGTGTTGCATGATTTGAAAGTTCCCACAGGTTTCTTAGGATCATTCAGCAAGAAAATAAAAATTGTGAAAGGCAGGATCGATGGGCTGAAAAGTCATGATCACCATGTTATCGTGGAGCACCTTCTTCCATTAGCCCTCAGGATTTCTCTCCCCGAATTGGTTGGTCTAGTAATCAACGACCTATGTTGTTTTTTCAGAGAGTTGTGTGCTAAAACACTGGAGGTTGTGACGCTGGATAAACTAGAAAATTCTATTGCATTGATAGTTTGCATGTTTGAGCGTATTTTCCCACCGTCATTCTTCGATATCATAATACACTTGACGGTTCATCTTGCAACTGAGGCTAAGTTAGCCGGACCGGTACAATATCGATGGATGTATCCCGTCGAGAGGTACGTGTAATTTTTTGTTTCGCGCAATTTTTAAATTTATTGTTGTCCTGTATGCCCGTATTTATTTATTCAACATATTTTCATTAGGTACCTCTACACTCTTAAAAAGTATATACGTAATAAAAATCGACTAGAGGGTTCTATCATACAAGGTTATCTTCTTGATGAAGTAACCACATTTTGTTCCCGCTATCTGGACGAGAACATTGAGAAAAGACTTAACCGGCCTAGAAGAATTCAAGACGGGCCATATGGTAAAGCCGATTATAAGAGGGTAGACACTATATTTATCAACAAGATATACCGGTTTATCTTGCTTAATTGCGCATATCTTGAAAAAATTAGAGAGTAAGTTTTTTTGGATTAATTGTTATATTTGTGTTTGTGTGTGTATGAAATGATATAATATTAATGTCACCATTATCTGTCGAAAACAGAAATCATTTTAACGAGGTACGTGAGGGGCATCCTAATTGGAATGAAGAACGATTGGAAAAATATCATCAGGATAATTTTTGTGATTGGGTCACAGATCATGTAAGTTATTCGAATAACATTTTATTGCTATCAGTTTTAATCTAAACTTGTATCGTTATGTATTTATCGTAAAATTTGTTTTGTTAGATCCACGATCCGAACTTGTCTGCATCATTTGAGAATGATTCAAGATGTTTAGCTCAATTTCCTAGTATGGAGGTTGCATATTACAAAAGATTTGGGGTCATTGGATACAAATTCGAAGTTAAGAACATAGAAACATCTAGAACCACTCAGAATAGTGGGATTGCGACGGTAGGATCGGACGGTGTGATTTATTATGGGTATTTAAATTGTATACTCGGCATCCACTATCCCGGACGATCAGAACCCTTTTATATATTCCAGTGTACTTGGTACGATACGGGAACCGATACGGATAAGTGGAGAAGCAATCTTGGGACTTGGAAAGATGAATATGGATTGACCAGTGTGAACACACTTCGATTTTACGGTCAGGAAGATCCGTTTATCTTTCCGAACCAAGTGTTCCAAGTATACTACTCACAGTGTTTGAAGCATCCGGGATGGAGTGTTGTATGCCGATACAAACCCAGGGATGTCTACGATGTCCCAGAACTCGAGGACAACAATGAGAATGAAGAAGAGAGAAGGCTTAGAGTGCTCCGAACGTCTGTTTCGAAGGACGGGTTGTCTTCGGCCGATCATGAAGTTACGTGGGTTAGAAATGATATCGACGATGAAATCCAAGTAGATATGTATAATGCACCCACGAAACGAAAAAGGTTATCAGTAATGTTATATTATTACTTCACATTTTACGATCTAAACATATATAGTAAATACTTTTAATGATTGTCTAATGCGTCCACGAACCGTTTATCTAGATTTGATGACGATGACGGGAGCAGCGAGGGGCGGTAGGAGCTCCAGACGCGGCACCGGCAGAGGCAGAGGCAGAGTGGTTCTGCCTCCCGGAGAGCTGCATAGGGAGCTTCAGAGGGCCGGTCTTGCACCCAGATCGGAGACCCCTTCAGATGCCTCCTTCCGTGTGGACTTTGCCACACCTCCAGGTATATTGCACGCATATCCATTTTGAATGTAATATTATAGATATTTATGCCTGGAGTCAAAATTACTTATATTGTCAATGTTTGATTGTCTAGTTGTTGGTGATGCGTCCACATCAGGGACAGAGGCCACTCCCGCTCCTCCAGGTATGTTTATATATCATATAGTGCATGTATATTGATTTAGAATGCTATATCATAAATATACACACATTCCTTTTGCTCTTACTTAGATAGTAATTTTTATTATTGTCTAGCTGTAGGTGGTGACACCACCGCACCTGCGAGTATATTTATATATCCTATAGTGCATGCATATTGATTTAGAATGTTATATTATTGATCTACACATTCCTTTTGCAATTACTTATATAATCTATTTTTAATTGTCTAATTATAGGTGGTGCGTCCACATCTGAGGCAGGGGCCACTCCTGCCACTTCCATACCCTCCGCATCGTCTGTAGGTTAGTATGAATAAATATAAAATATTTATTCATTTTACATATGCTCTATAGAATAAATATGAACTTCATGGAAATTTAGCGTCAATCTTTATTTTCTAGTTAGAGGGGATGCGTCCGCATCCGGGACACCGGCTGTTCCTCACCGGAGGAACTATCGTCCCGCTCGTGTTGCTGCCCGGGCCCAGGCTCGTGCTTTAGTCACCGGAGGTATATACCACACTTCAATTTTCGTTTAACCTTAATTTCTTAATACAACTTTGTCTTAATATTGATTGTCTTGATATTTCTTGCAGACCCAGGGCCTCCCCATCCCCAGAGGGGGACTCGAGGTCCGAATCAGTCCCATAGGCTGAGCCTGACAGAGCTAGGGGGAGGCAGCATTCCCCCTCTTTTTTACCCTTAATTATCGCTATACCGGTCCTCATGCCGAGTGGTTCGGCCGGTATATGGGGGATGAGAGCCGGCTCGTGAAGAACTATCCACTTCACGTTGAGTGGGGCGAGCAGCACCGGCGCTCATTCGCCCTCTTCTTTGATTAGGCTTGGGTATTAATATATATTTTCATTTGATTTATCCAATATATTTATTATTAACACTTGCAATCTAATAACAATGTTTTTTTTGTATTTTCAGTTGGATTACGATTTTCAGCCTGTACCCGACCATGATCACCCTGGGACGGTGCTCGACCTTCATGCTCTGTACAATGGTCTAATGAAGAACATGCAGACCAAGGTCCGATACAACAGGAATGAGCTGAAGACCGACTGCTACTCCCTATGGATGGCGACCACCGAGGCAGAAAGAGCGGCCCTCTTATCTACTCCGGCCTTTGCGAGAGTCAACGTAGAGACATGGCCTCTATTGTGCGAATATTTCGACTCTCAACGCAAACAAGTATGTATTTTAAATGTAATTCATTGTTTAGTATATAATTTATTTTTTTGTGTTTCTTAATTAGAAAACTAAATGTGAATGTGTTGTTCAGAAACAGGCCGCTCAAAATATAGAGAATAGGAAGTCGGCAAAGAGGGGTCACCCCATTTATACAGGTGGTTTGAGGAATATTACTCGAGCCATGGAGTTATCGGTAAATTACAATAGACCGGCCTTTGTGATATAATGCAATATTAAGAGTTATTTTCTAATATATCTAATATTAAGAGTTATTTTCTAATATTGCAGACAGCTCAGACCCTGGCGCAAGGTGGTACACCGAGCGTGCTTTCCGCATATCTTGCCGTCCATGGCACCTCGACAGATCCCACCACGGGCGAGCTTCGATATCCCGACGTCGCTACCCAAGAGTATTGCGTAAGTGTTAATATTTATTCAACCCCTATTTGAAATTTTAGTTTTGGAAGGTTCAAATTTAAATGATATACTTATATTTTACTGCTTAATGTGGGTGTAGGAGCGGGTGGTTGAGCAGGCCGAGGCATCAGGGATCTATTTTACCGGACAGAGAGATCCGAGGCTGCTGACCCCAGTCCTGGACGCCGCACACTGAGAGCACCATGGAGGTTGGGAGAGAGGCCGAGGACTAGGCCCTGGCAGGGCCCATATGAGGTTGGACTCCACCCCGGCGGTTACTTCCTCCGTCTCCAGTGAGCGACGTGTCTAGCAGGAACTGGAGAGCTTGAAGGCCACCGTTCAGGAGTTGAAGGAGATGCTGGTATGTATACTAGTTAATAGTAAAATATCATTTCATATTATAGATATCAACGTATCCAATATTAGTACGTAGCCCGAGCTTATTTGGTTGTAGACTTAGCTTTGATTAATCATACATACATATCTAATTAAAATAAACTACGGTTTTCCAAACTAGATATCCAAATGGGGTTTCGAAATAACTTGATAATGATACGAATTCGAATAATACACAGTTCTTACTCGCTTATTACACATGTTAGGTCCAGACGCGACAGGGTACATCGGCCGAGCCTCCACATGCATCTCCTTCGGCTGCGGCTCCGCAAGCCACTACATCGGCTGCGGTTCCGCAGATAGCTCCTATAGCTCCATCGCCCGCTCAGACTCCCGCAGCCGCGGCTCCGCAAGCCACTACCTCGACGGCGGCTGTGCAGACCACATCGCCAGCTCCACAGCCCACTCAGACTCCCGCACGCTCCACATTGCATGATTTATTGACCGAGGAGCAGGCGCGCCAGATTCTGGCGTTTATCAGAGGTGGAGCTGGACCGAGCTAGGGTATCTTTTTGATTCTTATATTTTAAACATGTATTTATTTATATGATACATATTGTACTACATTTTGGACGATATTGATATTGGTGGTGTTTGCGTGTTTATATTTATATCATATTCTGATTTTTGGTTTCTTTTGTATATTATATGTGTGAGATGTGATTATGAATACTGCGATATATGTTCTGTGTGATGATTAATTTTATATTTGATCGATGTATATATTATTGTGCACAGGGCGAGAAAAAAATAGGCAGCCCTTTTTTAAAAAAACTGATAATATGTACTTACGGATTAATCCGTAGGGCCCAACGTTGCCCCAACGGAGTAATCCGTAGGGGCAAAAAATCAGGATAACTGATATTTTCCCCTGTGATCTCAGTATCAGGGGGTTAAGCTTGCCCCTACGGATATATCCGTAGGGGCAAACAAATGCCCCTACACAGTGATCCGTAGGGGCAAAATATCAGGAATCCTGATATTTTGCCCCTACGGATGGGTACCTACGCATTTATCCGTAGGGGCTACTACTTGGCCCTACGGATTCATTCGTAGGTACACCTGATCTATTTTATAAAACCGTAAATAAAATAAATTTTTTGCCCCTACAGCCTATTCCGTAGGGCAAACTGGACCTACACAGAACTCCGTAGGGGCAAATTTTTGTCCGTAGGGGTAAGTTCAAGGTTTCGACTTGCACCTACGGCGTTTGTACCTACAGGGTATTTTCTTATCCCTACGGATATATTCGTAGGGGCAGTGGTTTGCTCCTACGGATAAATCCGTAGGGGCAACCCTTATTTGTAATAGTGACTGTTTTATTGCAAAGATTAGTGTGAGGCATTTTTTTGACCTCTATAAAAATACCAAGAAGATCTACTCTAACTGTTTTATTGCAAAGATCAGTGGGGGCATTTGTTGACATCTATAAAAATATCAAGCATATATACTCTAATTGTTTTATTGAGTATGTCCACTTTGAATGAGATTGGTTCCGTTTTAGTTGACAATGCTCTTGTTCGCTCTCCAAACATGGAGTCTTAGAAAGAGTATATTCGCTTGATGAAGCTACTTAAGTTATCAAACAGGGTTCAAAAGCCCATAAAGAAATCTAAAGAGGGCTCATCGACATGAAGGTCCCTACTATAATGCAAAATGAGGGTCCCAGAAATGAAGTTCCCCGCTATCAAGCAAAAGAGGGATCCCCAACATACTAAAAGAGAGCCCCCGCTATGACAAAAGGCGGGTATCCGCCATACCTAAGGGGGTCCCCGACAAAGAGGACCTCGCCATACTAAATGAGAGCCTCCGCTATAACAAAAGGAGGGTTTCTGCCATACCTAAGGGAGTCCTCGACAAAGAGGTCTCCGCCATGCAAAAGAGGTCCCTATCATGCCAAAAGAGGGTCCCCGATGCCAGAGAGGTCCCCGCTGTAGGAGGCTCCAATATGAGGGTCCCCGACGTTCTCTATAGAGGGCCTCCGACATGATGCCTCCATCATATCCATAGGGTTCTCCGATATGGAGGTCCTTGCTGTTCTCTAGAAGGGTCCCCGACGTCGGGAAGTCCCCGCAGAATGTGAGGAGGCGGCTAATTGCGCCCTCCCACATCTCCAATCATGGCCCATGTCTACGACCACGATCTCAATTGCTCCAGAAGCTATAAAAACCTTCCACAGGCCTTCAAGGGAGGGTTGAGCACTCTAAATTACCAAAAAAGATCATGAAGTAACCATTGTTAAGATCGTTGGAGAGCACGAAAGATCAAAGTTTCTAAGAGGAAGAAGAAGAGAAGAGTAAAATTCATGTAAGTATGGAGCAACAAAGCTCCTTTTCTCTGCAACTTGCTTCTTCTTCTTTGATTTATTCTTCAATTGCTATGAGACTTTGGATTCGCAGGATACTCGATAAGAGTTATCCCCAAAGTGCGAGTTATGAGACCTTGTTTTGAACTGTTTGTGTTGAATATAGTGCCCTCAAGGTAATTATTGTAATTGCAGGCAAGTGATTATGATACTTGAGGGAGGACCTATACGGGTAGAACAGTCTTACTCGAGATGATAGTATACTATCTGGTTTGTCTCTATCATCTGTACATGCATTATGTGGTATTATAGATTACTATTACATGTTGATAGAGCCCATAGTATTCTTTCTTGATTACGAGCATTATGATGGAGATCATATACGTGGGAGCTGGGTGGTCTATAAGCATATCCTTAAATATCTCTAGTTGAGAGAGTATCGAGACTGGGCATCGATACTCCGGAGTAGAGTAATGTATACTTTTCGAGACCCCGACGAGGGGCGTTGGCTGGTCTCACAAGCCATTGGTGTCAATTAGTTATCTAAGATAGTATACAGATGCTTATTGGGTTATGAGTTACATTGGATGGACTCGCCGAGAATATGCTAGATGGTATTATACCTATTGCCAGATAGAAGTTCTCAGGTGACATGAGTACAGGTTAGTCTGTCGACCTGAGATCGTCATTTTTCTCGTGTGAGTTTCCACTGTACTTTGATTACTACCCTACCATGGCTCAAAGGAGTCGTGCAAATAGGTTTTAGTTGGGTATAATCCCGAGCCACATGGAGGTAGTGAGCGGATCTTCGGGGATTCGTCTCTCCCGGTATTGGGGGTTGATGTCGCACTGTGCACGGGTGGTCATCACCAGAAATTCTTGGCCAAGGTGGATGAGAATTACTGATTTGGATCAGTAGTTTCTCAGTGGGTAATGGGCTTCATACCGACACGAAATATCGTGTTATTAAGGGTCTGACTTTTTCTACCCTTAGAACCGATATGCGATACTCTTAGACGAACAGACCGGACTGTACGGAGATTGTCACAGACAGGCTCAGTAGGGGTTCAGATGAGTTTGCTCGTCGGCTTTCTTTACTCTCAATACCTGGGCAGCCATTACGTACAGCCAGTGCAGCTGACGTGCTTGTGGTTAAACTCATTGTCAGCATATTGACGAGTCTTTAGAGTTCCACAAAGAGGTTTTTTCCGGTTCAGTCAATATGATGTAGATGACGTATGTTGGTACATACAGGCTACACAGACCTTAATCAGACGGTTGATAATACTAGCAGTTTAGGATTAAGCAGGATTATTAAATCAAGTTTTGATTTAATATATATATATATTTTTAATATATGTATTCTAGTATTATTGTTCACTATTTATTTTCTTTCTTGGCTATTCGTATTTTTATATGAATACGCGTATATGTATTTCGATACGTATACCAGGTTGTATTCCGTATTTATAGGGAATATCTTCTAGATGATGGACATCTTATTATATGATTTTCTTTTTAGAAAAACATTTGGAAATAAGGTGGAGGGTGAGGTTTCATGAGCATGATTGGAGGTATGTAGAGAGGTATGGCCTTTGATTGTTTATTGTAAAAATGTGAGATATTTTTTGCATGGTTGAAAAATGATGAGCCATTCTTTCTACATGCTATCATTCACTCTTCATTCTAAAATGCTTGAAAGCTTTTCTACACTTAGCTCATTTTCTTTCATGAGTTGCTCATGTCTTGGTTTTTTTCATTCCCTCCTCCTTCTTCTTTAGTTGATCACTTGAGCTTAAAAAATGAGAGAAAAAGATAGTGAAAAATTCCTACATCCCTACTCTACATTGCTAGCGACCTTGGAACATCGGTTGCTTCGCTAGGAGAAACTGGTGCCTGCATCGTTTCCCCCAGGTGGATCACCTTCGGCAAAGGAGGACCGGGTTGCAAGCACGATCCGGAACACTTGAAGAAAGTTTGAGTATGTGAGTATTCTACACTTAGTAGATTAGTTAA
Organism: Agapanthus africanus; assembly: GCA_030015575.1. Classification (NCBI taxonomy): domain Eukaryota; kingdom Viridiplantae; phylum Streptophyta; class Magnoliopsida; order Asparagales; family Amaryllidaceae; genus Agapanthus; species Agapanthus africanus. The sequence goes on from CM057341.1 coordinate 704,570,828, forward strand.
GATCACTAGGTTTTGTATACAAGTTCTAGCTATTTAGTTCGATTCTTAGTTTGAAAATTTTGGCAAACTAGAAAAATTTTGAAATCCATGTTTCCATCTTTGAAAACAAGTTTTCTAGTATGCCTAGGTTTCCAGTAGTAGTATCAGAGCCAAGCTAAAATCTAGACTTGTTTGCACTAGTTTAGAGTTTCGATCGACGGAATTTTCCGAACCGTATTTCCAAAAATACTGCTTGCTGTTCGAATTTCAAAGTTGTTTAAAAAAAATTTCTGGTTGCATTAAAGTTATGTGCAGGTAAAACTAGAGTTAAGAAAAAAATTTGGGCAGCTAATCCAATATTTCGACTGTGGAACAGGAGTTAAATGGCACATTTGACCGCTGAATCGCGGCCTTTTTTGGGGCACAGTGGCCCAAATTTTTTCTGGGGCTTTAGTTCAAGGAAATATGATTTTTGGGATATTTGGTTTTGGTCCAGATTTGTTTGTGTACTGTTTTGTACTTTGAGGGCCAATGCGGAAAGTTTTAATCGATCGAAATTTTAATTTGTGTTTTTTAGTATTTGTTTCTGCGACCGTGAATATCATAGCGCGGTATAATCCGAATGGTTGCTATATGCACAATCAAAAGGGTTTATGAACATGATATTCGCATTGATATTCTGTATTGCTCTGTGATTATGGTTATGTTGAATTTGTCGTGATGGATAGCCAGGTGTATTTAGTATTAGATATAGTTCTCTATGATTTAATGTATATTTATATTGCGTGGGGAGCTTTCGACATATAGACTGCCGTCATTACGGCTTGTATTATTCTTTGGGGCGTTTCCAGGTTGCGGACGTAATCACCGTTGTATATTTTTTTTCATTACATCCATTAGGATTACCCCGCGGCGGAGTGCTCGAGTAGCCGGGTTGTAGAGGGAAATAGGCCTCCATCTCATGGCGTTGAGACTGGGATGCTTTACTCTAAAATTGGTGGGCTATTTTTCGCACTCATAGGGGGTATAGCATTGACCTGTAGAGGGGTGTCTAAGTCACCGGATTTCGGAAGTGCTGGGTGGCCCACTCACTTCGCTGATTGGGGTTGCCTCGCTTCTGGGATTGGTGGTTGGCTTGCCGCACTCGTAGAGGTCTAGGGCTGATACTACGGGCTATCCACACGATCGGGAAATTGCATTTCATATTTGGCTCCATTGAAATGTACTTTTCCTTGTTTATCCGCATTTCCAGATTGTATTTACTTCCGCTGTAATTCTGCTGTGATGCTTCTGTGATATTACTTAGTATCATGTGTGAGATGAATTTATTTATATATATATATATAGCAGACGCTATATACATGTTTTGCATCTGCGCTAGTCCTGTCTCCGTCCTGCCGTAAGCTAAGTAACCTTACGGTGAAGACCAGGGACCCTGTAGCGTATGCAGATGGCATATATGTGTGTGATTATTTTTGTTTCATTGTGGCATGATATGATTAATTGAGGGGACTGTATTAATTCTGATTAATGTAAGGAAAACAAACCTAAATGATGCTGTTGGAACCAATTTTTGAAAACTAACATTACAAACATTTCTTTTTGCCTTGCACAGTGGTATTCGGTTATGAATATCCAGCACCTCATTCGACGAGGTAAGAGCTGAGATCCCTTCTTGGGGAGTGACCTTTTGGGCAAAAGTTTTCGTCATTGTAATAACTTCACTATAGTCGATTCTTTTGCTTTGCATCATGGTATTCAGTTAAGAATATCTTGCACCTCATTCGATGAGGAAAGAGCCTACATTCCTTCACAGAGAGTGACCTCTTTGGCAAAAGTTTATGTGACTATAAACTACTTGGTTTTCTTCAAAACCATGGTTTTTTACAAAACCAATCATTTTAAAAAATGCGGAGCTTAAACCACTCCTTTTCAAAAACTGCTTGAGTTCCTTCAACGATATCAAGTTCATTACATTAAAGGTTTTTCTCCAAAAACCAGCCACAACCCTCCTTCATTTCAGATTAGTATTGCTTAGTATTCATGCTACGTTTGTCATTACTATTCGCTGAGACGTAGTGTGCGGTAGGTATGTAATGCTCTTCTGTCGTATGGATATGTGGATTGGTTAGGACAGTCGTATGACTTTGTTGATCATTTGTCAAGGATCGTGCAGGTAGGTTTAACGCAATTAAGATAGTGACGAGTTGAACTTGACTGGGACCCTTGATTTGTTGATTATTCATCATGGTCCTTAGGTCCTAGGGGTAAAAACTATATCGAGAGTTTCAAATATAAAGGAAACTTGCTAGGCATGCGCATACCTTCTGGAGTGTGGTGACTAGAGTGGCTTCGTTCACGTTATCATGCGATGATAGTTGGGTCCCGATTCCTACTGATGAGTAGGTGTTACTCCTCGGGTGATTTTCAAATGATCCTGACTAATTCTCCTTTTAGGGTTTGAAGAAGAATTCGAAGAAACAATGGGAGCCATCCTGATTAGATAAAGTGATTAACTAATCTAATCTAGGTTAGAGTGCATGCTGAGTGTTTCTTTTCTCTCTCTCTTCGACAGCGACCATGACCCAACCTTAAACTAAAACTCATGAACCAAGTTAACCAAACCTTCGTACACCCTTTGGCTTAAGATTGCCATTATTCACGACGAAGTCGCATATATCCTTGCTACTCCTACTTCCCCTTTATATTTTTCTAGAACACTCCGTATTACTACGAAGATCCATATTACTTGGGTATGCCATCGTATAGTTACATACGAACTCATAGAAACTTGTTTCTGTTCGAGGATGGATTCCAGTTCTAGAGAAATTGAATAAGATTATTCGGTTGTCTTTTCTTTTTCCCTTCTCTTAGGTTGCGAGAGCTCCTAGTACTAGAAGAGTACACCTATTACGCTTATTGGATAGTCATCTTCCAAACCTAAGGCTGATGCCGAAAGGTAGGGAAGAAAGAAAACCAATTAGCCTGAGTGTGGTGTATAGAAGGTAAGAAGTAAAGACATATAAATGGGTTAGAGTTAGAGCAATGGAAATTGCGACTACTGTCATGATTCACAACAAAACCGCATATATCCCTACCACTCCTACTTTCCCTTTGCATTTCTCCAGAACACTTTGTATCACTATGAAGTTCTATATTGCTTGGGTATGCTGATTGAATGAGATTCTTGATGTGTAGTATGAAAATATGTAAAGAAATCACAATCAAAAAATATTTGACCGCAATCAATAACGGTGTCGGATGTAGCGCGTTAGCGAGTGCGGATCGTCCATAGGAAAAGTGAGTTCCGTTCAATTCTTGAATTAGATGAGTTGAAAATTTAAGGCAAAGAAAAGAAAATAATTCATGATTTGTAATTGAAGATCAAAAGTAAGAAAAATCTAGATCTAAAAGAAACATTAAAACAAGAATTGAGATGAGAGATAATTTCCAATCAACTCTCAAGATTATAAGGATAGCTCGTAGGAGTAGATCGGATCTATAGATGTGATGAGATCTAATGATTACTCATTCTTATCCATTAATGAATTGATACAAGATCGATGCAAATTCATCGAGGTTTAAGGATCGTGCGGGAAAATTAGGGATTCCGCAACTCATCCTTTGTCCTTTCGATAGATCGCATTCAAATTCTAGCTTCTAGTTGATCAAATGGTCAATAGTTGTTCCCTAGTTTCGAGTGAACACGATCTAGAAAGTATCATCTCGAAACTAGGTCATTAATCATTTGATTCACTAGAATTTCAAAGCATTATAGGATTTAAGAATTGTAAGAATATCTAAATCATAATCATATAAAGATCGTCACAACTCCTACACGAGCGGAGATTACTCAAACATCATGATCAAAAACACAATCACAAATTGAGATCTAATCATTTTACTTGAATTAAAAGATAAACAAGAATATAGAAAATTCACCTTTATTTATCGACAAATTTCGTTACAACTCTCTTGAATTTACAAAAGGAAGGAACTAGATCGTCGATTTCGGCTTCGCTCGGCTCCTTGAGTCGCGGATCGGCGTGGATCTCTTGCTCCGTTGGAATCCGGCGTCACTTCTAAAGGTTGAAGGAATTCTTGCTTGAATTGATCTCGGGATCTTGATCTTGAGGTTGAATTGGGGTTGAATTTGAGGCACAAGTTTTTGTCACTAAACTTGTGGGTTGAAGATGGTGATGATTCTTGAACTATTTCCACCCTAGATCTAGGTTCCTTTTTATAGACCTCCCAATTCTTAGATCTAGAATTGAAATTTGAATTCCCCCCACAATTTAGTTATCCAAATTATTTAAATTTCCCTCCAAAAAGTTAGTTAAGCCTAAATTTTGAATTTCCCTCCAAGAATTTGTTAAGCCGAGCCTTCTAGATGTGCCACGTGGAGCTTCTGGGGTCTTCTGGAAGCTCTGGTTGTTAGAAGTAGGCATATTCCAAAATTTGATGCTTTGATCTCTTCAAAAGGCCGCGGATCCGCGGCGCCAAGGGGGTTTGGGCCGCGGATCCGCGGCCCTTTAGTAGACTTGGAGCTTCATTTTCCTGGTGTGATCTTGGGCTGTCATATGGGCCTTTTTCTGATATTTTAATTTCTATTTGGCCTTCTGTATCACTACCAGATCTTCAGCCTTTGAGTTGGCGTATCGTTTATCAGATCTTTTCCCAATTTTGGGCTCTGCTTCTGTGATTTCCTGCATTAGACCCCATACAAGAGTTGCGCAATACAAGGATGATGCGATGCCATGAAAAACCACACAATTTCCCTAAAAGTGCCGGTTTTAGTATACAGTACAAGTAATCCAGTATTTTACATATGTTTTGCTAATATGTGTGATATGAATACCGGATACCTATACATTAATACAAAAGGTAGGGAAATTGCAGTGTTAGAAATGCAGTATTTTCGACTGATCAAATTCCCCCAAACTTATTTTCGATCGTCTCGATCGATCAGTTTTATTAAAAAGAGAAGGAGAAAATAAAGAAAGAGAAAAGCACACTTTCGTAGGCAACACGATTGCACTGAGCACGTGCAATAAGCCTTGAAACCTCTAGGTGTCCCTAGTAGGAGGAGTGTTGTCTCCTGATGGTTTTCAGCGGATTGCACCCACAAAATCCAATAATAAAAGGAAGATCATGAATATTACATTTAAAGATAAGAATTGTAAAAGAAAATCCTTGAAAATTAGGGTTTCCAACTAAGCTAGTTTTTCGGTTGTTATGAGCCCTATCTTAATGGTCATGAAAAGATGTTAGAAATCACGTCCTCCCTCAATAAAATATCGTCTTATTCTTCATTCCTATCTTTCTTCCAAACATCGATCATATCACCCTGCGTGTGTGTAAAGGACATACCTACACCCGGAGAATTCAATTCAAGCTATCATACTCTTGCCCATCAGCCTCAGTACTTTTTAATTAATGAATATTAGATTGCTCACACACTTTCATGCGACCGTTAATACTTCTTGAGGTACTAACCGACCGATTACTCATGTGCTTTGCTTATTTGGTGTATTTTTCTCGTCTTGCACCACCTAAGGCATAGCAGTGACTCCCAGACCAGTTGGCCTTAGGCCACTAGGTGAAGAGGCAGCCTCGCTATACATTTTTATTGCCCTCGGTGATAACAAAACCAGTGTCCATTTTTCTCACCACTTGATATTTTATTTTCATTTTTTTTATTTCCTTCATACTTTTGGCTTTAAGACAAGAGCATTTCAAGGTATCCTCTACTATCCCGGGCTTCAAGACGTGTGTAAGTGCAAATAGCAGGGTAGCCACGTTCAAAATGTTTAGCTTCTAGAATAGAAACTATTTTTCAGACTTAGTTTTATCCTCAGATTAGTGACTACCTTCATCTTACTAACCCTTGGGACAACGGCTCATAACTACTTATTACTAGTTCGTATAAGAAAACTTCTAATTTTCTTAGTTTTCTTAAATTTTTCTAATCTCATGGATGTAATTGTTCACTATCTAATCTTTCATTATCATAAATATTAAATATTTTTATATTTTGAAATTTTTTAAAATTTTTTATGAGTTTTGAATTTTTTTTTGAATTTTTATGGATTTTGAAAATTTTTAAATTTTTATAGGTTTTTATGGGTTTTGAAAAACTATTTACAAAAAAATTGATGAGCCAAAAATTTGTACACAAAATTTTTATGGGTTTTGAAATTTTTTTTAAATTTTTATGGTTTTTAAAGAAATGTTTTGTGCTTATGCAAATGATATGCACATGATGCAAAACTAAACACAAACCTCCCCCAAATTTGTTTTCAACAGTGTCCTCACTGTTGCCATCCGCTATATCTACAAAAACCTGTAAGCCTGGGAGTAATTTATTAGTGGGGGCAAAATATATAAGTAAAGACCCTCCCCCAAACTTATTCTTTTCACTCACCTCCATTCAGAAAGATGATGCAGTAATATACAGGACATGGAGGTGAGACGGAGGAATTTTAATCAAGATAAACTGGCTCCTGTAAGAACAGGAGCTCCTCCGTGGGGTCAGTGGAAAAATACGGCTTTAGTCTATGCCCATTCACTTTGAACAATGTGCCGTTTTTAACATTTTCTACCTCTACCGCCCCGTGCGGGTATACAGACCACACAACAACAGGTCCCTTCCACCGAGATCGAAGCTTACCCGCGTGAAGGTGTAGTCGTGAATCATAGAGAAGGACTTGTTGACCAGGTGAAAATGTTTTCCTTAAAATGTTTTTATCGTGAAAAACCTTGGTCCTATTCTTTATGATTACAGCGTTATCATAAGCTTCATCGCGGAGTTCGCTTAGCTCATTAAGTTGCAGCTTCCGAAAGTTGCAGGCTTGGTTTAGGTCAAAATTGATTTCCTTAATAGTCCACAATGCTTTATGCTCTATTTCGACGGGTAAATGACATGCCTTCCCAAACACTATCCTATATGGAGACATCCCTAGGTCGGTTTTAAATGCAGTTCGGAATGCCCAAAGAGCATCCGTCAGTTTGGTCGACCAGTCTTTTCTATTTTTCGCAACAGTCTTCTCCAGGATTAGTTTGATCTGTCTATTTGAGATCTCAGCCTGCCCGCTCGTTTGGGGATGATAGGGTGTAAAAAGTCGGTGGTTGATTCCGTATTTCCGCATCAGAGTCTCGAAAGACCTGTTGCAGAAATGTGTCCCGTTATCGCTAATGATAGCGCGTGGGTGTCCAAATCGCGAAAAGATGTTTTCTTTTAAGAACTTAATGACAACCTTTTTGTCATTAGTGCGACATGGAATGGCTTCAACCAACTTCGAGACGTAATCAACCGCTAACAGTATGTACAAATTCCCAAAGGAGTTGGGAAAGGGACCCATAAAATCAATGCCCCAAACATCAAAAATTTCAACAACCAAGATGGGTTGCTGAGGCATTTCATTTCTCCGGGAGATTCTACCCGTGTACTGACATTGTGTACAGGTTTTGCAATAGTCAAATGCGTCCTTGAATAAGGTCGGCCAATAAAATCCACATTGCAAAACCTTCTCCGCCGTCTTTTTAGTACCGAAGTGACCCCCACAGACCTGATCATGACAAAAAGAAAGAACACTCTTGAACTCTTCGTCCGGGACACACCGGCGAATGATCTGATCAGGACAATACTTAAACAAATATGGATCATCCCAGTAAAAGTGTTTTACTTGGGATAAAAAACGGTATTTGTCCTGTTTTGACCAATCACTGGGTATCAGTCCTGTGACAAGATAGTTCATAATATCCCTTCAAGAGTTGTTCGTCGGGGAATGAGTCATTGATCGGCAGGGTCACAGGGGAAGAAGAGATGCGTGAAAGATGGTCGGCTACTATGTTTTCACATCCTTTCTTATCTTTGATAACAAGATCAAATTCTTGTAACAGAAGGATCCAACGTAGTAGCCGACCTTTTGCATCTTTCTTCGCCAGGAGATGTTTCAAGGCGGAATGGTCTGTGTACACAATTATTGGAGAGCCGATTAAGTAAGGCCTGAATTTTTCTAATGCAAATACAACTGCCAAAAGTTCTTTTTCGGTAGTTGTATAGTTGATTTGCGCATCATTCAGGGTCTTACTCGCGTAGTAGATCACGTGTGGCATCTTTTCAATGTGCTGTCTTAAGACTGCACCTACTGCAAAGTCGGATGCGTCACACATCAGCTCAAAAGGGTAGTCCCAATTTGGAGACGATGGAACGGGGGCTGAAGTGAGGGAGTGTTTAAGTGAGTTGAAGGCTGCCTCACAATCCGAGTCAAAGTGGAAGGTCGTATCCTTGGCCAGGAGAAGAGTTAAAGGTCTAGCAATTTTGCTAAAATCCTTAATGAATCTACTATAAAAGCCCGCGTGGCCAAGAAATGATCGAATGTCCTTAACGCTTTTGGGATGAGGAAGGTTTTGAATGACATCTATCTTAGCTCTGTCAACCTCAATGCCTTTCTGTGAAATAACATGTCCAACCACAATTCCCTCTTGAACCATGAAGTGGCATTTTTCCCAATTCAAGGTTAAGTTCTTCTCTTTGCAACGAGTAAGAACTGCGTCAAGATTCGAAAGGCAGTCGGAAAAAGAGTCTCCAAAAATCGAGAAATCGTTCATAAAGATCTCCAGAAAATTCTCTACCATGTCAGAGAATATCCCCATCATACACCCCTGAAAGGTAGCGGGAGCATTGCACAACCCAAAGGGCATGCGTCTATAAGAAAAGGTACCAAAAGGACAAGTAAAAGTGGTTTTATATTGATCCTTTTTGGCTATGGGGACCTGATTATAGCCAGAGTATCCATCCATAAAGCAATAATATGCACGTCCAGCTAAGCGTTCCAGCATCTGATCAATGAAAGGTAGAGGAAAGTGGTCTTTCCTCGTAGCGGCATTGAGTTTTCGATAATCAATACATACACACCACCCAGTTTGGGCGCGTGTCTGGATCAACTCATTTGCCTCATTTGTAACAACGGTGATGCCAGATTTCTTAGGGACGACATGTATAGGACTCACCCATTGGCTATCGGAGATTGGGTATATGATACCACTATCAAGACATTTGACGATCTCTTTCATCACCGCTTCCTTCATGACGGGGTTCAACCGTCTCTGTGGTTCTCGGGTTGGTTTGGCATCATCCATCAAGTGTATATGATGTTCGACAATCAAGGGACTAATCCCTTTGATGTTCGCCATGGTCCAACCAAACGCCTCCTTATTAGATCTCAATACCGATAAAAGTACATTCTCTTGCTCTGATGCTAGAGAAGCGGAAATGATAACCGGTAAAGATTCATTCTCACCTAAATATGCATATTAAGATGAGAAGGTAAAGTTTTGAGATCTAATTCGGGCGGAGAAATAATAGAAGGTGGGATCATTGAATGATTTTCGGAGTCGCGGAGAAGCTCATAGCCTGTAAAAGATACATACTCGGATGGTGGTGAGTCAGGAGTGGCAGACTCAAGCGCAGAAATAGTGTCCTCACTAAGATCATGTGTCAGGTCAAACAGTGATGTGGTAATGTCGTTGAGATCTGTAAAGCAAAGTTCCTCAACTCCGCAATTTTCGGGAGCAATCTCGTTGACAGAGCACACATCAAGGATATGAGCAGAGGGTTCTGATGGCTGACTTCCAATTCTGTAGATGTTTAGTTCAATGGTCATATTTCCAAATGATAAGTTCATTGAACCATTTCTACAATTAATGACAGCATTGGAAGTGGCAAGGAAAGGTCGACCCAAAATCACCGGAATTTGGCTCCGGGGGTTCGCTACAGGCTGTGTATCGAGAACAATGAAGTCTAAAGGGAATACAAATTCCCCGACCTTTATCAACACATCCTCTAGTTCACCCCGAGATTTGGTGATTGACCGGTCTGCCATTTGGAGAGTGCAGTGAGCAGGTTTCAACTCTCCAATCCCAAGCTGCTCATAGACAGAGTATGGAAGTAGGTTAACACTTGCGCCAAGGTCTAACAGAGCACGGTTGATGTTTTTACCCCCAATAGAAATTGATATCGTAGGACATCCTGGGTCCTTACGTTTCTTTGGTAGCTGGGGGATAAAAGAAGTGCTAATGTTATTGGACATGAAGACCTTCTTCGGCACTTGAGTCTTCCTTTTCCTAGTGCACAAGTCCTTGAGAATTTTCGCATAAGCGGGGACTTGTTGAATCGCATCTAGGAGAGGGATGTTGATATTAACCTGTTTGAACATTTCCATAATTTTCTCCATATGAGGACTCGATTTGTTAGCCCTTAACCGGTTCGGGTAAGGTGCTTTAGCAATGAGCGCTGGGTCCATCATAGGAGAAGGAAGATGGGGTAGACAAGATCCCGAAAGAGGAGTGGGGATCGCCTGTGAAGAGCTAGAAGAGGTGGGCTGAGGTGGTGAGCCTAGAGGGAAATGGAGAATAGGCTCGCGAGAAGACGGTGGGGTAGGAGAACAAGAATCAGACGTAGAAGTGTATGTGTGAGGAAAGGTCTCAGCCGGGGTATTGATAGGATTTTCAGTATCATCAACTTCTTCCCCAACATGGTTATCCAGCATTCTTCCTGATCTTAACGTTGTGATGGCATTTACATTGTAATGCCCAGGATTCGGTAGGGGTTGAGACGGAAGTTTCCCTTTTTCTCTCGCACTTAATTCGGCCTTAAGTCGTGCAATCTCAGCTTCCATCGTTTTGATACTCTCAGCTTGAGACACTGAGTTTTTCTTTATCTCACCGACGGAAGACCTAACCTCGGCCGACACTTCCATGAAATTTGACAAGAGTGATTTCATGGTTTGAGCGACTTGAGAGAACTCGTCAGAACAGGTCGACTGCATAGGATTAGAAGGTGCAGGAGGTTGACTTGGTTTTGGAAATTTTGTGACTGGTAGGGGTGCTGGGTGAGATGAAGTGGTTGCTGTTGTGGAGGAAGAGCCCGTTGGAATTGATTAGGGTTTGGAACCGTGTTTTGGGATTGGTTCCAGGAAAAATTCGGGTGATTCCTCCAACCCTGATTGTATGTGGAAGAAAAAGGGTCGTTTCTAGGTCTTTGGAATGCGGCATTGGTATACTCGAGACCTTGAAACTGAGAGTTTAATGGACATTCTTCCGTTAAGTGAGAAGGGTCAGAACAGCACCCACAAACGGTTTTGGGGAGCGACATTAGGTTCAGGGAGGCTGCTAAAAATTTGTGTTCCATAGCGTCGAGCTTCTTTTGCATTGCTGCCATCTCAGCTCGAACACCTATGGATACGTCTATTTGGTGTACGCCACCCCTACTCGATGGCTGGGTTCCAGTCTCCCACTGCAGTGACTTTTCAGCGAACTCTTCTAAAAATTTCCATGCTTCCCCATCATCCTTGGTCATAAAGGTGCCTTGACACATGTTTTCAAGGTTTTGTTTAGTGGTAGGGTTACTGCCCCCATATATGATTCGGCAAAGTTCCCATCTCGGGATGCCGTGATGTGGGCATTGAACCAAAAGATCCTTGAATCGTTCAAAGCATTTAGAGAATGGTTCTGCCGGAAGCTGGGAGAATTGATATAGTTCGCTACGGATTCGAGCTGTTTTTTGCATCGGGTAGAATTTCTTAAGGAATGCCGCAACGAATTCTTCCCAATTCGTTATGGAATGTGCGGTGGTGTTATATAGCCACTTCTCGGCTAAATCGCACAAGGTAAATGGAAGAAGTCGTAGACGCATGGCATCCACAGAAAGTTGTGATGTACCCATCATTGCGCATACGTTTTCAAATTTGGTAATAAAAACGTATGCGTCTTCAGTCTCGAGACCGTGGAATTTGGGTAGTAGGTTGATGTACTGGGGCTTAATCTCAAAGTTATCCCCGTTGGCTGGTGGAATGGATAAGCAGGTCGAGAGAGGACCTCGCAAAGGGTAGCACCTCTCTTGGAGAGAGATGCGGGGAGGATTCTGCGCACCAACAGACGGCGGCAGAGTAGCGGTAAAGAGGTTCGATGGAGACGGATCCATCGGTGTGGGTGTGGTGGGGGGTAAAAGAAAGGTAAATGGAGAAATACCGACTTCGGAGTCGATCGAGGGGACGCGGACAAGTCGGGCACTAGAATCCCGTGTCCAGCCTATCTTGCACTAAAAGGGGTTAGCACAAGTGGCAGCGTGATTTATAATTAGGGGGATGAAATGAATGCGGTGTTTGTTTTGAAAAATGATACGGATTTTGAAAATATGATGCGATCACAACAAATGCAACAAGCAACCCTAAGTCTATGGTCACCTAGGTCCAATCTCTAGACCGCTCCTAACTTCCAAAAGACAAGTCGCAGGATAAAATCCTCCACTGCCTCTTTGTTTCTCCTGTGGCCAGGTAAGTGGGAGGTTCTCCACTACGTAAGTAGTGGGCCTAATTAAGTAACCACTAGCCTTCGACACACTTGCCTTAGACACCATAAAAAGAAACGCGGATAAGCAATGAATTACCCGCGGCCTTCTTCTGTCCTAAGTGAGCGCGACGGTCCTTAGAGTCATCTCTAGATATTTTTTAATTAATGAGGGTAATGCGGATGCAGGTTTGTGATTTTTGGGGCCTAGGAAGGGTAATGAACTCCCCACCTAATCTGGATTTGGTCTTTGCCCCTTAATGTCCGTATTAATTATGCAAACAACCACAAAATCAAAAACAAGCACAATTTATTTTGCTTTTTGCGGCGCTGCGATTTTTGCAAAGAAGCCTGCAACAAATTGTTAATTGGAGCAGATTTTAGGAAGGAGATAAGAAAGTTAGAGATTACCTGAGAATTTGGTGCAGTGACTCAGCAAGGGGGCCGTGGAACCGCCGCAGAATGGGGGTCTTTGCCGTGGAATCGCGTTGGGATGGTGGGATCTCTGCACAGAAATTTATCACAATGCTCCTGTTGCTCCCTTTAGTCCTCTGGAATTCACCAAATAATTTTCCAACTTCACAGCAAGCTCCAGATCTCCTTGCAATTAACTACAACAACACGTATTAGTATTTTGCGCGAGTTTTGATCTTAAAAATTTTAGATGGAATAAACTTTTCAACTCAAATTTCAAAGAATGAACAAATAGCACACGATCCCCGACAACGGCGCCATTTGATTGAATGAGATTCTTGATGTGTAGTATGAAAATATGTAAAGAAATCACAATCAAAAAATATTTGACCGCAATCAATAACGGTGTCGGATGTAGCGCGTTAGCGAGTGCGGATCGTCCACAGGGAAAGTGAGTTCCGTTCAATTCTTGAATTAGATTGTTGGGGTAAAAATTTACACCCCGGTTGACCGAGTCAAAGTCAAGGTCAACCCCAAGCCAGGTGGGCCCAAGCCCAGGTCAAGTGGGCCCATGCCCAGGTCGAGTCCGAAACATGAAGCGGCCGACCCTCCCCATGCCAAAAATGAAATCATGTAATAAATAATTTTTATGTAATTTTTTATACATGAATGTATGTAAAATGGGCATAAAGCCAATATTTTGTAAGCCCATGGCTTATGTGCAAAAATGTAATGGCACATGAGCCATGGAATAGGCAAAATGCCATTTTGTAAAGCCCAAGGGGCTATATGCAAATATGTAAGCCTATAAAAGGCAAAATGATGATGAATAAAAATATACCTTTCATTCTCTCCACAAAAATTAGAGCTGAGCTCTTTCTTCCTTCTTCAAGGTTCCAAAACCTTCTTCTTTCTCTTGAATTAAATCAAGAGTTTTACTCTTCCTTTTTCAAAACTAAATAGTTTTCCACCACAAAACCCACAAAGGGGAACTTGGATCTGCCATCAGATCTTAAAAAGGAGAGATTTTGAGATTTTACATCTCTTGATCTTCAAGATCCAGCAAGCAACAGGAGGAAGAAGAAGAACCCTTCCATTAACCCAACAAAAAAAAAACAAAACAAAAAAAAAAACACTCAGGAGTCTAACTCCTCTTTGATTTCTCTTCAGAGAAATCTTTTTAGGCTAAAAGCCTGTTGTGTGCGCAAGTCGCCCGCGTGCCGACACGTGGCGCGCGCGCTTGCGCAACTGCGCAAGTGCGCAAGTCGCCCGCGTGCCGACACGTGGCGCGCGTGCTTGCGCACCTGTGCAGTTGCGCAAAGCGCCCGCGTGCCGACACGTGGCGCGCGCGCTTGCGCAACTGCGCAAGTGCGCAAGTCGCCCGCGTGCCGACACGTGGCGCGCGCGCTTGCGCACCTGCGCATCATTTGGATGTCTTTTTTCCCTTTACTTATATTTACATGTATATATATACATATGTATATAAATGTACACATACACATACTCCGCGACACTGTCCCTGTTAGAAAAAAATTTCTAACGGGGCGCTGCCCCGCACCCCGCAAGGGGGCTGCTAGCCCCATTGACCCCCAGCCCGCTATCCGGGTAGCGGGACCCCCGTAAAAACTCTGCGTGGCTCCCGATATATCCAAAACCCCCCTTTCAAAATACAACACACGTACACTGCACATTGAGTTCGCATGACCAGTTTAACCCGTTAATCGGAGGTTCCCTCGCCCCAAAGGCGAGGGGTAATTAACGGCAGCTTAGTCCGCGCTGCCGGAGATTCGGATCCCCACAATCAATAAACCCCGGCCTACCCTAGGCCGGGGGAATCTGTAGTGCGCCTGACAAGCGCGCGCGTATTCCCATCTCAATGGGGTGACGAAAAACACCCTACATAGATGAGTTGAAAATTTAAGGCAAAGAAAAGAAAACAATTCATGATTTGTAATTGAAGATCAAAAGTAAGAAAAATCTAGATCTAAAAGAAACATTAAAACAAGAATTGAGATGAGAGATAATTTCCAATCAACTCTCAAGATTATAAGGATAGCTCGTAGGAGTAGATCGGATCTATAGATGTGATGAGATCTAATGATTACTCATTCTTATCCATTAATGAATTGATACTAGATCGATGCAAATTCATCGAGGTTTAAGGATCGTGCGGGAAAATTAGGGATTCCGCAACTCATCCTTTGTCCTTTCGATAGATCGCATTCAAATTCTAGCTTCTAGTTGATCAAATAGTCAATAGTTGTTCCCTAGTTTTGAGTGAACAAGATCTAGAAAGTATCATCTCGAAACTAGGTTATTAATCATTTGATTCACTAGAATTTCAAAGCATTATAGGATTTAAGAATTGTAAGAATATCTAAATCATAATCATCTAAAGATCGTCACAACTCCTACACGAGCGGAGATTACTCAAACATCATGATCACAAACACAATCACAAATTGAGATCTAATCATTTTGCTTGAATTAAAAGATAAGAAAGAATATAGAAAATTCACCTTTATTTATCGACAAATTTCGTTACAACTCTCTTGAATTTACAAAAGGAAGGAACTAGATCGTCGATTTCGGCTTCGCTCGGCTCCTTGAGTCGCGGATCGGCGTGGATCTCTTACTCCGTTGGAATCCGGCGTCGCTTCTAAAGGTTGAAGGAATTCTTGCTTGAATTGATCTCGGGATCTTGATCTTGAGGTTGAATTGGGGTTGAATTTGAGGCACAAGTTTTTGTCACTAAACTTGTGGGTTGAAGATGGTGATGATTCTTGAACTACTTCCACCCTAGATCTAGGCTCCTTTTTATAGACCTCCCAATTCTTAGATCTAGAATTGAAATTTGAATTCCCCCCACAAGTTAGTTATCCAAATGATTTAAATATCCCTCCAAAAAGTTAGTTAAGCCTAAATTTTGAATTTCCCTCCAAGAATTTGTTAAGCCGAGCCTTCTAGATGTGCCACGTGGAGCTTCTGGGGTCTTCTGGAAGCTCTGGTTGTTAGAAGTAGGCATATTCCAAAATTTGATGCTTTGATCTCTTCAAAAGGCCGCGGATCCGCGGCGCCAAGGGGGTTTGGGCCGCGGATCCACGGCCCTTTAGTGGACTTGGAGCTTCATTTTCCTGGTGTGATCTTGGGCTGTCATATGGGCCTTTTTCTGATATTTTAATTTCTATTTGGCCTTCTGTATCACTATCAGATCTTCAGCCTTTGAGTTGGTGTATCGTTTATCAGATCTTTTCCCAATTTTGGGCTCTGCTTCTGTGATTTCCTGCATTAGACCCCAGACAAGAGTTGCGCAATACAAGGATGATCCGATGCCATGAAAAACCACACAATTTCCCTAAAAGTGCCGGTTTTAGTATACAGTACAAGTAATCCAGTATTTTACATATGTTTTGCTAATATGTGTGATATGAATACCGGATACCTATACATTAATACAAAAGGTAGGGAAATTGCAGTGTTAGAAATGCAGTATTTTCGACTAATCATATGCCATCGTATAGTTACATACGAACTCGAAGAAACTTGTTTTTGTTCGAGGAAGGATTCCGGTTCTGAAGAAATTGAATAGGATTATTCGGTTTTCTTTTCTTTTTCCCTTCTTTCAGGTTGCGAGTGTTGGATATATGTATGCCCTTGAGGCCATTATATGATAGTGGATGTATCTATACATGTATATATATTCAGTATGCATTCTTGCTCGACATGATAGTATGCTATCTGGTTCTTCTTTATCTGACATGTTGATTTGATCATGCTTTTATTCATTCATACATGCTGATAAAGCCCTGAGGATATCGGCTTGACTACTCTGATTATGATGGAGATCATACTAGTGGGACATCTGTTGTCTATAAGCATATCCTGAAAAGTCCCTAGTCATAGGTATATCAAGACGGGGTATTGATATACCAGAGTAGACTAGCGTATATGATGCTAGACCCATACGATGGGCGATGGATGTTCCCACATTCATCGATGTTTGACATCAAGATCATACACGGGTGCACAGTGGTGACTGGGTACACTGGACGGACTCACCGAGAACTCGTATATGGAATTATATCTATCGTCGGATAGCAGTTCTCAGGTGACACTGGTACAGGTTAGTCCGTAGACCCGAGATCGTCATAGAGTCTTGTGTGTTCTCCTACTGTACTTTGATTGCCACCCTACCACGGCTCTACTGAGTCGTGCAAACAGGTGGCCGTTGGGTACAGTCCCGAGACACACGAAGGCAATGAGCGATAGGAGGGGTTTCGTCTCTCCCGGTATTGGGAGTTGATGCTGTACTGTGCCCGACTGGTTATATCAGTAAGTCCCTGGCCAGGGCTGCTGAGATTTGCTGATAAGTGTTATCAGTAGTTTCTCGATCTGTTATAGACCATTCACCGGCATGACTTATTGAGTTATTAGGGTCGACGTGACCATCCCTAGGCTCGATATGCAGCATATCTGACGAAGAGACCGGACTGTACGGTAGTGTTGCCGGTTGGCTCGACAGGAGTTGTAGCAGGTTCGCTTGTTTTCTTCTGATCGCTCAATACCGGGTGGCCGTTACGTTTAGCTGACCGCTTGCGGCTTGGGGGTGCTTAATATGATCATCACTCTCTTCCGGCGTATTGACGAGTCTTAGAGTCCCACAAAGGAGTTACCCAGTCCAGGCGAAACGTTGTGGTGCGCGTATGCGATATGCGCATGGACCCGATTAAAATGCGCGTATAGGATATCGAACATTAATCGGGCGGCTTGCTTTTGGTGGGGTCATATGTGATATGGCCGGATTGATAAATCAAGTGTTGATTTATCATTTAACCATTAGTTTTCTCACTTAAAACCTTTCTTGAATATGATGGATGTATGCATGCATGTATGTGTTTCTTTCTTTCTTTCTAGTTTCATGCACATATGGATGTGCATACATACATACATACATACATACATACATACATACATACATAACACCATCTATCATGGTTGATTACACATGGAAATGGCGGCAATATAAGACTCACACCATGGATAAATCTATGAATTATTATTTGATTTTAGGTTTAAAACAAAATAGAAAAGGAAAGGATAATTCTTGAGTTGCTTCTACACTCTTCTTTAAACCTAACCAAGCTCACCTACCTCTAACCATGAGTTATCCTTCTCTTTGTGTTTTAAAACTCATGTTAAATAATGTCTCCATCACTTAACCATGGTTTGAAGTGAGAAGAAATAAAATATATAAAGATATATTTCATTTCTTTTCAATGGTTATCATTTTTACTCTTGTTAAAAGAAAGCCACCATCTTCTTCCTTTTTCACCATTTGCTCTCTAGTTTCTTCTAGTGAGTAAAACACACATAAAGAAAGGTTTTTGAAGTGAGAATCTTAACCACAACATCATTCTACACAAGTTTAGCCAACTTGTTTAGAGTGTTCACTTCGTTTCTCATCTTGATAATCGAAGTTGCGAGCTTGGACGAGGAACTCCGAGTGGATCGTCGTGGACGCGAGAAGACTTCAAGAGGACCTTCTTCCAACACCCAAGAGGCCAAAGAGTCTAGCGAATGGGAGCTACAAAGGTTGTAGTCTCGAAACCCTAGTTTTTATTGGCTTTAAATTCGAAACCCTAATTTTCTAGGATCGATTCCTTTGTATGCTTGTTTAGCACCATAAAAATTTAAACTTTGAGACATGTGATGCTTCAAAACTCTACATAGGGTGCTAGGCAAACCTAATATTGGTATTAGAGCCGACCTAGAATATTAGGCGACGCTTTTACGAAGTAAAAATCCCGATCGGACAAAAATACGACATTTTAAGACCCTCTCTGGACAAATTTTAAAATATGACATTTTTCAGAATTAAAAATACTTAAAAAATAAAGCAGGAAATTATATGAAATACTGTGAAAAACGAACAAATGATCCGTACATATGGCCGCGGAACCACGGCAATTACTTGCTTAGGCCGCGATTCCGCGGCCGTACAGAGAGTTCATTTCCTCATTTTTCTACAGTAATTCATAATACTGCTTGTACAGTGTTTTAGGTATGTTTAATCTGAATATAGTACTGTATATTCTGGAGATGGTTTTGGACGCGTAGATTTGATCGGAATTTTCATTTCGTTGCTTTTCCTGGTAAATTAGAAAGTATTGAAGTGTTTGAACGAGTATCATTTGCTCACTATTCACGGGGTTTAAATACTTTGGAGATACGTGCAAGTTTTTTTGTGGTGGTCCCTCTAGAAGACAACAAACCTTAACTCGATTATGTGACCGTCTTGAACTACCCTTTGAACCTTAGGGTTTGGGGCAGTACGGCGTGCCACATGTGAGGCGTTGGCTTGACCCTTCTACGGCTGGACCGCTATTACTGTGTCACACTCCGGGTTTTTGAACTCTGCTCAAGTGTTGAGCTTTAGTGAATCTTGGGTATTTGATCGTTCGTTCGAAAACTTTAATACTGTCTGTTTATCCGGAATGTGATGCAATGTGTGGAATTCATATTACTAGACATGAAATACGGAATATGTGATATTTCGCATTTGCGATGTCTAAAGAGAATGTGGATTCCAGATATTGCAGTTTTACACTTTCTTTTCTGTGACCGTAAGTGTAGTATATAGTGGTATTGCCGATTGTCGTTGCTATACGTCGACGACAATCGGTGTATGCATACTTACTTACGTTGATGATATGAGATATTATGTGTTGCTGAGATATGATGTGCATGATTGTCGCGATTGAATAGCCGGGTTTTTTTTTGTGAGATGAGAGTTTTATATTTTCATTCATGTAAATTCAAAAGTAATGTAATATTCTTTTATTTGGGGCACTTCCGGGTTGAGGTTGTTGCCACCAGTGTTGTATATTATTTACTTTTCCGCATTAGGATGGACCCAAGGAGGGGAGCACAGGTGACCGGGTTCTGGGGTTCAGTGGGAGGCCATCTCGAGGAGTCGAGACCGGGTCTCCTAAACTCCAGAATTGGTTGGGTCACTTGCCGCTCTCGTAGGGGTCCAGGGTGTGAGCTTGGCTATTCATCGCGACTGTGGAAACCGTATTTTCTATTCTGGCTAAATACTAAATACGGACGTCCTAGTATATCCCACGTTATATCTATGTTTCTGCTGCCTGTGTTCTGTGATATCTGAGACGAATGACATATTATATATATGATATATAGTAGACGTTGCTTATGTTTTACACCCGCGCTAGTCCCGTCCCGGTATGCCGTTAGTTAAGTAACCTAACGGTGCATAACGGAACATTGCGGCGAATGCGGATGGCATAAGCGTACGTGTTATTTTCGTTTCTTTTCTGTGATTGGCTTAAGGACTTAAATGATGGGATTACATTAATGTGATTAATGTAAAGAAAATAAACCTAAAAAAATGTTGTAGAATCGGATTTGAAAACCAATCGGCTATTTATGAAAAGCTACATTTCAAAACTGCGGAGCTTAAGCCACTCCTTTTGAAAAACCATTTGATTCTACAACGATATCAAGTTCAAAGCGTTAAAGATTTTCTTAAAAATCATCTGCAACCCTCCGTCATTTTACGAAGTAGAGTACTTAGTATTCGTGCTACGTTTGTTGACTATAGTTAAGGCGTAGTGTACGGTAGCTAAGTGATGTCTTCCTACATTGCATATGATGCAGATTAATTAGGACATTCTTATGACTTTGTTGACCTTAGTTAAGGGTCATATGAGTGGGTCTAATTAATCAAGAAATGACGGGTAGAACTTGACTGGTACTTATGATTTGTTGACCTTAGTTAAGGTCATAAGTGCTAGGGGTAAAAACCACATCGGGAATTTCAATAGTTGAAATTTGCAATGAGATTGCATACCTTCCATGTGATGGTTGGATCCCGATCCCACTGTGGGCAATAGTTGCTCCTAGGAGAGTTTTACAGTTTACAATTAGCTAACTCATTAGGTGTCTAGAAAGGTGTTAACGAGGCTCCGCCTCTTGGAAAACGAGGTTTACTCTAATTAGGTCCGTGCGAAAGCACGGGGAACCTCCCTCAAGTACCGATACTGGCCTGGATGAACGGTTAGCGAAGTTGTACACTGTAATTAATCCTGGCTAGTTTTTCTTTTTAAGGTTTGAAAGAAAAACTCGATAAAAGCAGTGGGAAACATCGATTAGACAAGATAATAACCAATCTGATCTATGCAAGAGCTTTCGCTGAGTGTATTCTTTTCTCTCTCTTAATGGCAGATACCCATGACTGGACTCAAACTTCTACTAGATAAAAACAAACTGAATGGGACCAACTATAAAGACTGACTGAGGAATCTGAAAATCGCCTTGACTTATGATAAAGTATTATATGTCCTCACGGCTTCAGCCCCGCCCGTCCCAGGTCCAAAATCCTCAGTTGCGGACATTGAAGTCCGCAAGACATGGGACGCTGACTGTGCCACGGCCAAATGCCTCGCGCTTGCATCGATGGACAACATACATCAAAAGCAGCACGAGGACATGGACATTCATAGTAAATTGCTCCATACAAAGGAGTTGTATGGGGAGCAATCCCGCGTATTACGATACGAAGCATCAAATAAATTGTTTCAGATACGAATGGCCCCTGGCACACCAGTAGGAGACCATGTTCTGAAGATGATAGCTCTTATAGAAGAGCTTGAGGGTCTTGGATGGACGATGGACAATGAACAATATATAGATATTATTCTGCAGTCCCTCCCCTCCACCTTTGCTCAGTTCATAGTAAACTTCAACATGCATGGCATGGAGAAGGAACTCCCTGAACTCCTTAATATGTTAAGGAGTGCAGAGAGCACTATGAAGTTAGCAAAAACTCCCGTTATGACTATTGGATAGTCTTTCTCTTCTCGCCCGAAAGCTAAGGCCAAGGGAAAGAAAAAGAAGAAACCCACTAATCCTAAGGGTGGAGTTAAAAAGGTGAAGGGAAAGGAAAAGTCCAAGGCTGGAGACTCGGGGAAGGGCGAATGTTTTCATTGCCACAAGACAGGACATTGGAAGCGCAATTGCACGGAGTACTTAAGTCTCAAGAAGAAGCATGGTGATGCTTCCGCTTCAGGTGCGTTTGTGACTGAAAACTGTTTTTCAATAAACTCTGCTTCCTGGGTATTAGATACCGGTTCGGGTTCTCATATTTGCAATTCTATGCAGGGGCTGAGAAATAGAAAAGTTTTGAAGACAGGTGACCATACTCTCCGCGTTGGAAATAGTTCCAATGTACATACAGTCGCAGTGGGAGAGTATCACTTGGGGTTGCCATCTGGATGTATTTTGGTTTTGAATCCATGTTATTTTGTACCAAGTATGCTATGTAATATAATATCTGTTTCTTTGTTGGACAATGAAGGATATAATTTTGTATTGCAGAACAATGTTATGAACATTCACCTGAATCAAATGTTGGTTGGATATGGTATGCTTAATAACGGAATATATGTCCTAAATCAACACACAGTTTTCAGTATACAACACACTAATAAAATAAAACTTTCAGAATTAAATGAAGCTTTTCTTTGGTACTGTAGACTTGGTCATATTAACGAAACAAGACTAAACAAGTTACACAAAGATGGATATTTAAACTCTTTTGAATATAAATCTTATGCGACTTTCTAGTCTTGTATCAAGGGTAAAATGACCAAAACTCCGTTTACCGGACACGGAGAAAGAGCTACTCAGCTCCTAGGCCTCATACATAGTGATGTATGTGGGCCAATGTCTACACAGGCTAGAGGAGGTTTTTCATACTTCATTACATTCACTGACGATTTCTCAAGATTCGGTCATGTATTTTTATTAAAACACAAGTTCGAAGCTTTCGAGAAATTCATTGAATATAAACAAGAAGTAGAAAAACAAACCGTCTTGAGTATCAAGATGCTTCGATCAGATCGAGGTGGTGAGTATCTCAGTACAGAATTTGCAAACTTCCTAAAAGAGAATGAGATTCTCTCTCAACTCACTCCTCCTTACACACCACAGCACAACGGTGTGTCAGAACGACGGAATAGGACCCTATTAGATATGGTCCGGTTCATGATGAGTGACGCTGAGTTACCAGTCTCGTTTTGGGGGCATGCATTGGAGACTGCAGCGTTTCTGCTAAACAGGGTTCCAACCAAAACCGTGTCTACCACGCCATATGAGATATGGCATGGGAAGAGACCATCTCTTAAGAGAATTAAGATTTGGGGTTGCCCGACCTATGTTAAAAAGCAGAATCCGGACAAACTCGAGACACGGTCAGTCATGTGTAACTTTGTGGGATATCCAAAGAATTCTTATGGATATCTATTCTACCACAAAGAGGAACAAAAAGTGTTTGTTTCTCAGTATGCCACATTCTTAGAAAAAGAGTTTTTCACAGATAAAGATGATGGCAAGGTGGTGGATCTAGAGACACAAACTACAAATGACGATTTGGTTGAACCGGATGTTGCAACAGAAACTGAAGAACCTCGGCCACTCCGTAGGTCTGGTAGAACTTCTCGCCCACCGGAGAGGTACTACGGTTTCCTCATTGATGGTAACGGAGAAGATTGCATCATGGATGATGATGATCCTACCAGTTTTCAGCAAGCTATCACTAGTAGAGACTCTGTAAAGTGGCTGGATGCCATGAGATCCGAAATGGAGTCTATGTACACCAACAAAGTATGGACTTTGGACGTTGTACCCCATGGGGTAAAACCTGTGGGGTGCAAATGGATCTTTAAAAGAAAGATTGGTGTAGATGGGCAGGTGGAGACCTATAAGGCAAGACTTGTGGTGAAGGGTTTTCGTCAAAGACCAGCTTTGGACTATGACGAAACTTTTTCTCCCGTAGCCATGCTTAAATCCATTCGGATCCTTCTTGCTATTGTTGCTCACTACGACTATGATATCTGGCAGATGGACGTTAAAACCGCATTTCTAAATGGAAATTTAGAAGAATGCGTTTATATGGATCAGCCAGAGGGCTTCATTGACAGTGGGAGCAGTGGGAAAGCATGTAAATTGCTTAAATCCATATATGGGTTAAAGCAGGCATCACGGAGTTGGAACATCTGTTTCAATGATGTCATCAAAGAGTTTGATTTCATCAAAAATCCAGATAAACCTTGTGTTTATAAGAAGGCTGTAGGGAGAGCTGTCACATTCCTCGTATTGTACGTGGACGACATTCTTTTGATAGGAAATGATATTCCTATGCTACAGTCGGTCAAATATTTCTTATTACTGAGGTTCTCCATGAAGGACCTGGGTGATACCACATACATTCTGGGCATAAGGATCTATAGGGATAGATCCAAAAGGTTATTGGGATTGTCCCAAACCAGGTACATTGACACCATCCTACAAAGGTTTAGTATAGAAGACTCCAAGCGGGGTGCCTTACCCGCTTGCCATGGGGTCACTCTCTCCAAGGATTCTTGTCCAAAGACCGATGAAGAGAGAGCTCGCATGAGTGTTATACCCTATGCTTCAGCAGTAGGATCTATAATGTATGCGATGTTATGTACACGCCAAGATGTAGCTTACGCACTTAGTGTCGTAAGCAGGTATCAATCTAACCCAGGGGAGAATCACTGGACAGCTGTGAAGAACATTCTTAAGTACTTACGAAGGACTAAAGAATTGTTCTTGGTGTATGGTAATGGAGATTTCTAAATGGAGGCCTTTACCGATTCGAGCTTCCAGAGCGATAAGGACGACAGCAAATCTATCTCTGGGTTTGTATTTACCCTCAATGGAGGGGCAGTGAGTTGGAAGAGTTCCAAACAAGATACCGTTGCAGACTCTACGATGGAAGTTGAGTACATTGCTGCAAATGATGCCGCCAAGGAAGCCGTCTGGATGAAGAAGTTCGTCTCGAAGTTAGGAGTAGTTCCAACCATTATTGATCCAATACCTTTGTATTGTGATAATAATGGGGGTATGGCGTTAGCCAAGGAGCCCAGATCCCATCAGCGGTCCAGACACATCCTGAGGCGTTTTCATTTGATCCGGGAGATTGTAGATCGCCGCGAGATCAAGATTAGGAGAGTAGACACAAAGAATAACGCCGCGGATCCATTCACCAAGGCCCTCCCCCAGCCGCAGCATGAGCGACTTTTTGAGATGTTGGGTATGAGATACGCCAATAATTGGCCTTAGTGCAACTGGGAGATTGTTGGATATATGTATGCCCTAGAGGCCATTATATGATAGTGGATGTATCTATACATGTATATATATTCAGTATGCATTCTTGCTCGACATGATAGTATGCTATCTGGTTCTTCTTTATCTGACATGTTGATTTGATCATGCTTTTATTCATTCATACATGCTGATAAAGCCCTGAGGATATCGGCTTGACTACTCTGATTATGATGGAGATCATACTAGTGGGACATCTGTAGTCTATAAGCATATCCTGGAAAGTCCCTAGTCATAGGTATATCAAGACGGGGCATTGATATACCAGAGTAGACTAGCGTATATGATGCTAGACCCATACGATGGGCGATGGATGTTCCCACATTCATCGATGTTTGACATCAAGATCATATATGGGTGCTCAGTGGTGACTGGGTACACTAGACGGACTCACCGAGAACTCGTATATGGAATTATATCTATCGTCGGATAGCAGTTCTCAGGTGACACTGGTACAGGTTAGTCTGTAGACCCGAGATCGTCATAGAGTCTTGTGTGTTCTCCTACTGTACTTTGATTGCCACCCTACCACGGCTCTACTGAGTCGTGCAAACAGGTGGCCGTTGGGTACAGTCCCGAGACACAAGAAGGCAATGAGCGATAGGAGGGGTTTCGTCTCTCCCGGTATTGGGAGTTGATGCTGTGCTGTGCCCGACTGGTTATATCAGTAAGTCCCTGGCCAGGGCTGCTGAGATTTGCTGATAAGTGTTATCAGTAGTTTCTCGATCTGTTATAGACCATTCACCGGCATGACTTATTGAGTTATTAGGGTCGACGTGACCATCCCTAGGCTCGATATGCAGCATATCTGACGAAGAGACCGGACTGTACGGTAGTGTTGCCGGTTGGCTCGACGGGAGTTGTAGCAGGTTCGCTTGTTTTCTTCTGATCGCTCAATACCCGGGTGGCCGTTACGTTTAGCTGACCGCTTGCGGCTTGGGGGGTGCTTGATATGATCATCACCCTCTGCCGGTGTATTGACGAGTCTTAGAGTCCCACAAAGGAGTTACCCAGTCCAGGCGAAACGTTGTGGTGCGCGTATGCGATATGCGCATGGACTCGATTAAAATGCGCGTATAGGATACCGAACATTAATCGGGCGGCTTGCTTTTGGTGGGGTCATATTTGATATGGCCGGATTGATAAATCAAGTGTTGATTTATCATTTAACCATTAGTTTTCTCACTTAAAACCTTTCTTGAATATGATGGATGTATGCATGCATGTATGTGTTTCTTTCTTTCTTTCTAGTTTCATGCACATATGGATGTGCATACATACATACATACATAACACCATCTATCATGGTTGATTACACATGGAAATGGTGGCAATATAAGACTCACACCATGGATAAATCTATGAGTTATTATTTGATTTTAGGTTTAAAACAAAATAGAAAAGGAAAGGATAATTCTTGAGTTGCTTCTACACTCTTCTTTAAACCTAACCAAGCTCACCTACCTCTAACCATGAGTTATCCTTCTCTTTGTGTTTTAAAACTCAAGTTAAATAATGTCTCCATCACTTAACCATTGTTTGAAGTGAGAAGAAATAAAATATATAAAGATATATTTCATTTCTTTTCAATGGTTATCATTTTTACTCTTGTTAAAAGAAAGCCACCATCTTCTTCCTTCTTCACCATTTGTTCTCTAGTTTTTTCTAGTGAGTAAAACACACATAAAGAAAGGTTTTTGAAGTGAGAATCTTAACCACAACATCATTCTACACAAGTTTAGCCAACTTGTTTGGAGTGTTCACTTCGTTTCTCATCTTGATAATCGAAGTTGCGAGCTTGGACGAGGAACTCCGGGTGGATCGTCGTGGACGCGAGAAGACTTCAAGAGGACCTTTTTCCAACACCCAAGAGGCCAAAGAGTCTAGCGAAAGGGAGCTACAAAGGTTGTAGTCTCGAAACCGTAGTTTTTATTGGCTTTAAATTCGAAACCCTAATTTTCTAGGATCGATTCCTTTGTGTGCTTGTTTTGCACCATAAAAATTTAAACTTTGAGACATGTGATGTTTCAAAACTCTACATAGGGTGCTAGACAAACCTAACAGCGAGGGCTCCTAGTATTAAGAGAGTACACTTATTACGCTTATTGGATAGTGTTCTTCCAAACCTAAGGCTGGTGCCGAAAGGCAGGGAAGAAAGAAAACCAATTAGCCTAAGTATGGTGTACAAAAGATAAGAAGTAAAGACATATAAAGGGATTGGAGTGAAGGTAAGGATATTGCGATTATTGTCATGAGTCTGGATAGTGGAAGAGGTATTAGTAGGAATACCCAGCCATCCCTTCGAAACATTTTTATGTTTCGGTTTTACAGTGCGGTGTTAATAAAAACTATTCTCCCAATTAGATTCTGACTCCAGGGTATGTATTTACAAGACTTGATTCTCACATCTGTATGGTGTTACAGATGCTAAGCGGGAGTAGAATATTTGGAATTGGGTGATTAGATCCTCAATATATCAGAATTCTTTGTAATTGGTGATATTTAAGAAAATCACCCGGGTTTTGCCCAATGACAAATATTTGGTTTTGAATATCCATTTTTATGCACCAGTTTCAAACTGATATATCTGTACGTTTATTTTATAATGTGAGATATAACTTTTTAAAATTATGTTTATGACATTTACCTATATCAGTTGATGGTTAGGTAAGGTGCATTCAACAACAGTGTAATTCTTCTTAACCATAACACAGTTTTCAACCTACGACGCACAGGGTTTGAGTTATTAAACTCAGAGGACTTATTCAAAGTATTATATCTTGTTCGATGTCCATTAGGACAAAGGGGTTGGTACTCGTACTATTTTCTGTTTACTTATGGCTTCTCTAGTTTTATACAAGTATTTCGTTGAAGTATAAGGTCCAAATTTTGAGAAGTTATAGGTATAAGAATAAAGTAGAGAACCATATGTTGCAAGTATCAGGATTCTTCGAGACGATCGAAGTTGTAGATACTTATGCTAGGTATTCTATCATAAGTATTAT
The DNA here is from genome assembly GCA_030015575.1 of Agapanthus africanus. Classification (NCBI taxonomy): domain Eukaryota; kingdom Viridiplantae; phylum Streptophyta; class Magnoliopsida; order Asparagales; family Amaryllidaceae; genus Agapanthus; species Agapanthus africanus. The sequence continues at coordinate 704,598,787 of CM057341.1, forward strand.
ATTTGAGAACTTGCTTCTCTTTTAGGTTACTCATCCGTGGGTACGCTCTTTGATGAGTAATGTTGCATTGCCTTCTTCCATTTAGTTGATATGCACTGAATACAGTTGCTTGTATTTTGAATCTGGTTCCAATTAAATTAGTGCCTTTGTTTCTTTATTGGATATAGAATGGAATCATATCATAACGATGTTAAGGTATATGGAGTTGTCTGGCTTATGCTTAAAATCAGAATCCGGATAAACTCAAGGCATGTTTCAGTAATAACAGTTTGTAGGTTATCTTGGGCTTTGACGAGGGTTAACTTTCTACTATTTAGAGGATCAATAGTTATATTGTTCTTGACTCGCCACCCGTTTTAGTAAAATGAATTCTTTTCAGAAAACATTAGTGAGAGTTTGGTAGAACTGGAAGTGATTCTATAACTACGAACGATTACTAAAAATTTAGTAGAACCTAAAAATTCAATTGGATTCGACAATCCATTAGCCACTCCGCAGATTTGGTAGGTAACCTTAGCCACCTAAGAGGTATTTCGGTCTCCTTAAAGACGGTGACAGGGAGGTTTTGATGATCCAAGCTTGCGACTACTGTTGTTCTAGACTATGAGATCTGGCAGGTGGATGAGTATAACGTCGTTCTAAATTAGCTTTAGAAGTGCATGTGTATATGACTCTGCCAGAGGGTGGTTGTGGTCAGAGGGAACAGCGGAAAAGTGGTAGGAAAGTAGCATATGTCTATTAATAGACTAAAGCAAGTATAGCGTAGATAGATCATCTATTTTTGATATGACAGTCATAGAGTTTGACTTTATCAGAACAATAGATGGACCTAGAAAGAAGGTAGTAGGGAATGATGTCCTGGTATTTGGATTACATGCTCTTGATAGGAATGTAGGGTTCCTAGGCATCCTAATGAGGTCTCACAAGGCATCAACCATGCCAATTTCAAAAAATCTAGGTGCCGAGAAACTCGACTACGGACCGTCGGCTAGAGATCTAGGCGAAAAACAAACTAGTTTACAACTAAACTAGAAGAATACGGAAATACAACCTTTGTAGATCCGGTGCTCCACCTCCATAGCTCCGCAACGAAGTCCCTTCGCTGTCCAAGTGAACTCCTGGGCTCTAGCGTCGGCTTCGTCGAAGAATAAGCGAGCTAGGTCGTCGATGTCCATGCCGAAGATGATCTACGTCGAAGCATCGCAAGATCAAGCTCTCACTTCACCAAGTCATGAAACTTGTGAAGAAAACACACTCTACTACTTGGCAAGAGGTAGAGGATGAAGAAATAGGAAGTGGGTAGACTTTAGATTTGGATTTCTCACTCTTTTTCATCACTTGCCATTGATGGAGGCAAGCTTTCTTCACTTGAATAAAATGAAGAAGAAGAAGGAAATTGTTATGATAAGTATTATCAAAAGAATAATTAAAATCATTCTTATCATAACATAACCCAAGTTAAGTGTACAGAATTGACCAAGGTTAAAGAATGGCTAGGGTTAAGGAGATGAGACAAAAAAGGGTGACTTAATGAAAGCTTCATGAAGCTTCATGTAGAAAACAAAACTAGCCACCATTTTTCACTTCTTTTCCTTTTCTCATTTATCTTTTAAATGCAAATAAAAGATAAATGAATGAATAAAAGAAAACCCTAATCATTTACTCAACCTAGGTTTAATTCATTACACTTAACAAAAAAGATATGTATCATCAAACATGATACAATCAAGTGCACAAAATCATATCGCATATGCAATGCGCACACCCGAGTGAGAAAATCCATTTAAAGTGAACCGATACTAGTTAATGCAAAGTAATATATCAAATATATAATTATGCATTAAATCATTAAATCAACACTTGATTTAACGATCCGGTCATATCGCATATAACCGGCTAGTATCCAATGTATCGGCTTATCGAATCAATCCTTGATTCGATAACTAGGTTATATCGCATACAACCATTCGATACATTCATCGTGAGAATGGAATACGGTATCTCATACACACATTATTCTCGGTCCCGCACATATCTCATATGCGCTCCTATTTCGTTTCGCTTGAGCCAGGAAACCTCTGTGTAGGACTCTAAAGACTCGTCAATACGCCGGCAGCAGATGATGATCATATCAAATATCCACAAGCCGCAAGCGGTCTGCTAAACGTAACGGCCACCCGGGTATTGAGCAATCTGAAGATCGATGAGCAAGCCCGCTCACACTCCAGTGAATCCAACCAGTAACACTACCGTACAGTCCGGTTTGATCGTCTGATATGTCGCATATCTTGCCTAGGGGTGGTAAACGTCAGACCCCAATAGCTCAATAAGTCGTGTCGATATGAGGTCTATAACAATTCGAGAAACTACTGGTAACACTTACCAGTAAATCTCAGCAACCCTGGCCAGGGATTTCCTGTTATAGCCAATCGAACACAGCGCAACATCAACCCCCTATACCGGGAGAGACGAATCCCCTCCTATCGCTCATTGCCTCCATGTGACTCGGGACTGTACCCAAAAACCACCGTTTTGCACGCCCTCTTGGACGTGGTAAGATGGAAATCAAAGCACAGTGGGAACCACACAAGACTCTATGACGATCTCGGGTCAACAGACTACTCTGTACCAGTGTCACCAGAGAACTGCCATCTGACGTGAGGTATAATACCAACTGGGAGTTCTCGGTGAGTCCGTCCAGTGTATCCAGTCTCTACTGAGCACCCGTATATCATCTCTGATGTCAAACACCAATGGATATGGGATCATCCATCGCCCATCTGTTTGGGTCGAGAAGGTATACGCAAGTCTACTCTGGTATATCGATGCCCCGTCTCGATATACCCACGACTAGGGACTGTGAAGGATGTACTTATGGACTACCATGTCCCCACTAGTATGATCCGCATCATAGTCCAGGTAGTCAAGTACAGATCCTAAGGGCTTTACCAACATGTAACAGAGAGACAATCAGCATACACGTTAAGGTAAAGTTTAACCAGATAGCATACTATCATGTCGAGCAAGAAAGTCCTCCCTATATATGTCCCAGCATCCACTACAATATACATCCTATGTACAGTAATGGCCTCTAGGGCATACATATAACTAACAATCTCCCACTTGCAATAGGGCCATCTGTAGCAGTGGTTGCAGTATCTCATACTCAACCATTCCATGAAAATCTCTCTCTGGGAAAAGGCCTTTGTGAGTGGATCCGCTGTGTTGTCCTCTGAATCTACTCTCCTAACCTCGATCACCCTGGAGATCAACTATCTCCATGATCAGGCGATGCTGCCTTAGAATAAGTCTGGATCACTGATGGGACCGGTGTTTCTCGGCATGAGCCACAACTCCATTGTCTCACAATGGTAGGAACGTAGTTCATCTCATGAACTAATATACACCCAAACATCCTCTTTGGTAGCATCTTAAGTAGCGATGTATCCTGCCTTTATCGTCTAGTATGTCAAGGTATCTAGCTTGGAACTCTTCCAACATACCGTCCCTTTACTGAGGGTAAAGACAATGCCTGCGACTGACATTCAGTCGTCTTTATCACCCTGGAACCCTTCTTGTGATTCTCCCCAGGATCAACTGATACCATCTCACTACATCTAGTGAGTATCCTAACATCCATTTAGATCTATCTCATAGATCCAAAACCTAGGATTTAGTAGGTATCACTTTGATCCTATATGGAGAATCATTGTGATAAGCGGAGATTGACCGAGCGTAGCATAGGAAACTCTTTCCCTATCAAGAGCATGTCATCCACGTACTCTACGAGGATCGTCACCATACTCTCTACTACCTTTTTGTTTATACAAGGTTCATCTACCATTTTGATGATGTCAAACTCTTTGACAAATCCATCAAAACAGATGTTCTAACTCCGCGATGCCTGCTTTAATCCTATAAAGCATCTTGTACACGTTTCCGCTGCTCCCACTGTTTACGGAGCCCTCTGGCTGTGTACATATAGACGCACTCTTCTAAAACATCATTTAGAAAAGCAGTCATGACACCCAACCACCAGATATCGTAGTCATGGTATGTAGCCGTGGCAAGTAGTATCTGGATGGACTTAAGCATAGGTACTGGAAAAGTTTTCATCATTATTCACGCCTGGTCGATGACGAAAACCTTTAACAAGTCCAGCTTTGAAAGTCTCAACTTTTCCATCTACACCAAGTAATCTTCTCAAGATATACTTGCTCCTGATGGGGATTTAACCCTTCAGATATAGCAGCCAAAGTCCATACTTTGTTGGTGTATAAGGATTCCATCTCAGATAACTAAACATCCAGCCATTCTTACAGAGTCTTACTCTCGATGGCCTGCTCGAAACTAGTCGGGTCATCATCTCATGATGCAATCCTCGCTCCCACTGTCATAGAGAAACCGAAGTATCTCTCAGGTGGGTGAGGAACCCTACTAGATCGGCGGAGAGGCTGAGGTTCGTTGGTTTCTATTGAATCCTTCGGTTCTACCAAATCATCTGCTGTAGTTTGCATAGCTGGAACCTTTCCAGTTGTACATAACAGATCTTGCCTCGAGCTTGTCCGGATTTTGCTTTTAGACATAAGCCGGACAACCCCAAATCTTAACTGACTTAAGACATGGGTTCTTCCCATTCCATATCACATATGAAGCGGTAGGCAACTGATTTGATTGGAACCCTATTCAATAGGTATGCAGCTTCTCAAGTGCATAACTCCCAAAAGGAAATAGGTAACTCAGTAGTACTCATCATAGAGCACACCTTATCATATAGGGTGTTATTGCTCCGCCCCGATATACCATCGTGCTATGGTGTATACGGAGGAGTAATGCTGATAGAGAATCTCATTCTCTTTTAGAATAGTCCAGGAATTCCGTGCTCAAGTATTCTCCTCCTTGATCTCATCAAAGGACATAATACTTATACCCGTATCGGTTCTCTACTTCTAACTTATATTCTGTGAGTATCTCAAAAGGTTCGGAGTTGTGTTTCAACAGGAACATATGTCTGAATCTTGAGAGATTATCAGAGAATATAATGAAGTATAAAGAACCGGTCTTGGCATGTGTAGACAGGGGACCTACATACATCAACATGTATCATCCCAAGAGTTTACTAACTCTTTCTCCGTTTCCAATAAACGGAGCTATGGTCATCTTATCTCTGTGACATGACTGGCGAGTTTCACAAGATGTAAATTCAAACTGATTTAAATATGCATCTAAATGTAACTTCAGCCAGTCGGATCGCATTGATATGACCTAGTCTACAATGCCTGAAGAAGGATCCGTTCATTTCTGAACTCTTCCTCTTCTGTGTGTTCCGTATACAAAGAACTGTAGTTTGATTTAGAACATTAATGCTTTTAGATAACGTGCCTGAACCGATCAACTTTTGATATAGGAAATGTTCAAAACATTATCCAACAATACAAAATTTTATCATTTCTTTACTACTAAAGAGACTGATATGATTTTGTATATCAGGTTCGGTATCTAATAACATTCGTTCAGAATCAATGTATTGGTAATACAGGGTGACAGTGACCAACAGACTTGGCTGCAACTCTTGCCCCGTTTTCTGCCTCATGAAACTTATCACCCGTTCTCAGTTCTCTACCTATCTGTAGCCCTATGTAACATATTACATATCTGGGATCCTGATCTGGTATCATATACCCAGGATGCAGAGGATACTGAGAAACAGTTCTGTATAATGAACACACCCGAAGGAGATGCATCATATGCACTTTCTTCGTTTGGGCGGCACGGGAATTCTGGTAATCCCCAATTTCCTGCTCTGTCTTATAACTATTATAAGCTGGAGCGGGACCAACGTTCCCCAGCTCAGTATAACAAGTGGGTTCGTTCAATATTCCGTTTTATTATCTTGATTAAGGCGTGATATGGTCGCTACCTGGAGAGAGAGAGAAGAAAACACTCAGCGTGCGCTCTTGCAAGAATAGATTGGTTTTTATTTTATCTAATCAGGATGGCTCCCACTGCTTTATATCAAATCTTCCTTCAAACCCTAAAAGGAAAGACTAGCCGGGATTAATTACACACTACAAGTTCGCCAATCTTTCAGCCAGGCCAGTGTCGGTACTTTGAGGGAGGTCCCCCGTGCTTTCGCACGAACCTAATTAATGTAAAACCTCGTTTTCCCAGAGGCGTAACCTCGTTAACACCTTTCTAGACACCTACTTGATCGGCTAATTGTAATGTATAAAACTCTCCCAGGAGTAACTCTTACTCGCAGCGGGTATCGGGATCCAACTATCTCATAGAAGGTATGCAATCTCATTGCAAATTTCAACACTTGAAATTCCCGATAATATTTTGCCCCCAGCACCCTATGACCTTGACGGAGGTCAACAAACCAAGGCTACTAGTCAAGTTCAACCCGTCATTTCTTGATCGAATTAAACCCACCCGCACGACCCTTGACGGAGGTCAACAAGGCCGCACGACTACCCTAACTCAATCTGCATCATATGCATAAACAGATAAATACTAGTTAGCTACCGCACATTACGCCTTGACGGAGGTCAACAAACGCAGCACGAATACTAAATAGGACTTATCTGAAATGACGGAGGGCTACGACAGGTTTTTCTGAAAACCTATTGCGTAATGAACTTGATATCGTTGTAGAATCAAATGATTTTTAAAATGGAGTGCTTTTGAGGCTTTTCTAGTTTTGCTAAAGGAGTCACTCCCGTTGAAGGGATCGTCGGTCCTTTCCTCGTCGAATGAGGTGCGGGATATATCATATATATCACTGTGCAAAGCAAAAACTCTTAAAAGCTATCAAAAGACAAACCGAGTGTGTAGCATCTGCCAGTTATTGCTAAAGGAGTCACTCCCGGTGAAGGGATCTCGGTCCTTTCCTTATCGAATAAGGTGCAGGATATATCATATACACCGCTGTGCAAAGCAAGAACTGTAGCTACCTGTTTTATTTTGAAATTCGATTCTGCAACATCTTAGGTTTCTTTTATTTCATTAATCTCATTAATGAAGTCCCATCATTTAAGTACCTAAACATCACAGATAAATACGACGTACACTTATGCCATCCACATTCGCCTCGATGTCCCCTCGTGCACCGTTAGGTTAGGTAACTAACGGCAGAGCGGGGCAGGGCTAGCGCGGGTGTAAAACATAAGTAACGCCTATATAATATATCATATATACTATATACTGTATCTATCACAGAACATCACATGATCACATCACAGATATCGCAGCAGAAGAAACATATGAAATATTGGATATACTAGGACGTCCGTGTTTCAATACGAGCCAGTATAAAACACGGATTCCACGGTCGTGATGAATAGCCAAACCCACACCCCTAGACCCCTACGAGAGCGGCAAGCAACCCTACCAATTCTAGAGTTAGGAGACCCGGACTCGACTCCTCGAGTTGGTCTCCCACTGGACTCCAGAACCCGGTTACTTGTGCTCCCCTCCTTGGGTCTATCCTAGTGCGGAAAAGTAAATAATATACAAACGGTGACAACTTCCGCAACCTGGAAGTGCCCCAATAAAAGAATATTACATACAAGTTTTTACATGAATGAAAATGAAAAACACTCATCTCACATAAAAACCCCCGGCTATTCAAACACGACTATCCAATATAACATATCCAGCAACACATAACATCCCATGTCATCAATGTAAGTAAATATGTCCATCCCAATTGTCGTTGACATATAGCAACGAAACCGGCGATATCACATATTACACTTACGGTCACAGAAAAGAAAGTGTAAAACTACAACAGTTGGAATCCGCAACCACCTCAGACATCACATGCCTGACCGAATGAATTCCTTAGACATCGCATGCCTAACAATTATAAACCCCGCATTTTAGTCTCATTATCGAAAACACTTTTCAATATCAAGTCGGGCAATTCAACAAGATTCCCGACATTTTGATCGAATACTCGTCGCAAACTTTAGTAGGCGGCCGCACCCCCGATACCGTCGACGAAGTGCACCAAGACGGAACACCGCTGCCGCGAGCACCCGAACGGATGCTTTCGGCGACGGGGTTCTCCTACAGTCACTTGGTCGGGGCTATGGAGTGAGGCTGTCTATTAAGTTTACCCGGCAAATATCCGCGTACGCTACGTGATTGCGACGGACTTTTGATCGCATCAAAATTCCGTGGCAACCGATCAAGTGAGACTAAAGTGCCATGTTTATAACATTCATTCAGTTATCTCATAACTTATTGTGAATTCCAATTATTGTATCCCATTCCGGATAAATAGAAAATGTCAAACTTTCCGATCGAACAATCGAACACCCAAGTTTTCCCAAAACATCAACACATGAAATAAGTCTAACAACATTCAGTTCGTGCCTCAGTACCAACGGTCCAGCCGTAGAAGGGTCAAGCCAACGCCTCACATGTGGCACACCGTACTGCCCCAAACCCGAAGGTTCAAAGGGCAGTTCAAGACGGTCACATAATCGAGTTAAGGTTTGTTGTCTTCTAGAGGGTCCATCGCGTTACTTGCACTACTTAGAACGTCGTTAAACTTCGGAAAAATCCAACACTTGGAAATTTCCCGACAGGGGAAAAATTGGGTATTTATATCCGGTCGAACTTTTTAACATATTCTAAAATTTATCCGGAAAGCCAAATAGACAAAATTTGATACCCCGATCGAAACACCGAATCCCCAAAACAACTCCAGAAAATTCAACTCTTGAATAAATATTAAAAATTTCCAGAAAATCCAGCATAATATAATAGGAGTTACTGTGCAAACAGTGTACGATGACGTCATCATTCTGCCGCTGAACCGCCGCAGAAGCCAGGCTTCTGCCGCGGTTCCGCCGCGGTTTGTACTGTTCATCAGTAAATTTTTGCATGGTAATTCTTATTTTTTCCTGCTGAATTTTTTAGCAATTTTTAATTTGGAAAAATCCACGTTTTCAGAAAACGGACAGAGAGCATGGAAATTTTGCGGTTTCGGTTCATTCGGACTTCAAATCGCGTCTAGACTTCGCCTAAGGCTCTAGCTAGGCTCTGATACCACTGTAGGGTTCCTAGGCATCCTAATGAGGTCTCACAAGGCATCAACTATGCCAATTTCAAAAAATCTAGGTGCCGAGAAACCCGACTACGGACCGTCGGCTAGAGATCTAGGCGAAAAACAAACTAGTTTACAACTAAACTAGAAGAATACGGAAATACAACCTTTGTAGATCCGGTGCTCCACCTCCATAGCTCCGCAACGAAGTCCCTTCGCTGTCCAAGTGAACTCCCGGGCTCTAGCGTCGGCTTCGTCGAGGAATAAGCGAGCTAGGTCGTCGATGTCCATGCCGAAGATGATCTACGTCGAAGCATCGCAAGATCAAGCTCTCACTTCACCAAGTCATGAAACTTGTGAAGAAAACACACTCTACTACTTGGCAAGAGGTAGAGGATGAAGAAATAGGAAGTGGGTAGACTTTAGATTTGGATTTCTCACTCTTTTTCATCACTTGCCATTGATGGAGGCAAGCTTTCTTCACTTGAAGAAAATGAAGAAGAAGAAGGAAATTGTTATGATAAGTATTATCAAAAGAATAATTAAAATCATTCTTATCATAACATAACCCAAGTTAAGTGTAGAGAATTGACCAAGGTTAAAGAATGGCTAGGGTTAAGGAGATGAGACAAAAATGGTGACTTAATGAAAGCTTCATGAAGCTTCATGTAGAAAACAAAACTAGCCACCATTTTTCACTTCTTTTCCTTTTCTCATTTATCTTTTAAATGCAAATAAAAGATAAATGAATGAATAAAAGAAAACCCTAATCATTTACTCAACCTAGGTTTAATTCATTACACTTAACAAAAAAGATATGTATCATCAAACATGATACAATCAAGTGCACAAAATCATATCGCATATGCAATGCGCACACCCGAGTGAGAAAATCCATTTAAAGTGAACCGATACTAGTTAATGCAAAGTAATATATCAAATATATAATTATGCATTAAATCATTAAATCAACACTTGATTTAACGATCCGGTCATATCGCATATAACCGGCTAGTATCCAATGTATCGGCTTATCGAATCAATCCTTGATTCGATAACTAGGTTATATCGCATACAACCATTCGATACATTCATCGCGAGAATGGAATACGGTATCTCATACACGCATTATTCTCGGTCCCGCACATATCTCATATGCGCTCCTATTTCGTTTCGCTTGAGCCAGGAAACCTCTGTGTAGGACTCTAAAGACTCGTCAATACGCCGGCAGCAGATGATGATCATATCAAACATCCACAAGCCGCAAGCGGTCTGCTAAACGTAACGGCCACCCGGGTATTGAGCGATCTGAAGATCGACGAGCAAGCCCGCTCACACTCCAGTGAATCCAACCAGTAACACTACCGTACAGTCCGGTCTGATCGTCTGATATGTCGCATATCTTGCCTAGGGGTGGTAAACGTCAGACCCCAATAGCTCAATAAGTCGTGTCGATATGAGGTCTATAACAATTCGAGAAACTACTGGTAACACTTACCAGTAAATCTCAGCAACCCTGGCCAGGGATTTCCTGTTATAGCCAATCGAACACAGCGCAACATCAACCCCCTATACCGGGAGAGACGAATCCCCTCCTATCGCTCATTGCCTCCATGTGACTCGGGACTGTACCCAAAAACCACCGTTTTGCACGCCTTCTTGGACGTGGTAAGATGGAAATCAAAGCACAGTGGGAACCACACAAGACTCTATGACGATCTCGGGTCAACAGACTACTCTGTACCAGTGTCACCAGAGAACTGCCATCTGACGTGAGGTATAATACCATCTGGGAGTTCTCGGCGAGTCCGTCCAGTGTACCCAGTCTCTACTGAGCACCCGTATATCATCTCTGATGTCAAACACCAATGGATATGGGATCATCCATCGCCCATCTGTATGGGTCGAGAAGGTATACGCTAGTCTACTCTGGTATATCGATGATCCGTCTCGATATACCCACGACTAGGGACTGTGAAGGATGTACTTATGGACTACCATGTCCCCACTAGTATGATCCGCATCATAGTCCAGGTAGTCAAGTACAGATCCTAAGGGCTTTACCAAAATGTAACAGAGAGACAATCAGCATACACGTTAAGGTAAAGTGTAACCAGATAGCATACTATCATGTCGAGCAAGAAAGTCCTCCCTATATATGTCCCAGCATCCACTACAATATACATCCTATGTACAGTAATGGCCTCTAGGGCATACATATAACTAACAAGGAAGTGATCTTCCTATACTACGATCAATTATACTATGGTTGTAACAAGTTATTTCTCCATATATGATCTGGATAAAATATCAGGGATTCCGGTGACTAGATCTATGGTTTTAGATCTAGATTTGGGTAGTGTCCCAATTCGGGTACTTTGACACTATTCTAAAGTGTTTTAGAATGGACGACTCCTGACGTAGTAGTATATCCGCAGGTGATGGAGTCACCCTCTCTAAAGAGATGTCTTCTAGACTGATGAGAAGAGAGATTTGCATGATTGACATATTACTTGCTTAGGCAATTGAGTCAATCATGCAATGTCAAGTACCACACCAGATATTGCTTTTGCACTGGATGCAATAACCATATATTAATACAATCCTGGAGAAACATTGGGAAGAGTAATGAACATAAGAGGATGTTCTTGGTATATGGTAACAGGAGCCTCTTTTAGGAGGCGGTTATCATTTCAGGCTTCCAAGGTGACCTGGATGATAGAGTGATTGTCAGAGTTAAAGTGTACCCTCTTCTGAGGTACAGTATGTTGGATAGGTGGTCCAAGAGGATACTGAGGAAAGCATGGCATTGGATACTGATTACATTCATTGGTATTTAGTTCGATTCTTGGTTTGGGAATTTTGGCAAACTAGAAAATTTTTGAAATACATGTTGCCATCTTCGAAAACTAGTTTGCTACTATGCCTAGGTTCCTAGCAGTTCGATGACTCGGAAAACCATTAAAAGCCTTATGATGGCTGCAAAATTAAAGTTATAGGATGCTTACAAAAGTTATCCTCTTCTGAATGCTCTTCGAAGTAATCCACATGTATATGGATGCTTATTAGAGTTATCTCCCATGAGATTGTCCCCATAATAGACTCTATGGACATATACATGGATAGTAGATGAATAGATGCAGCAATTGTATACATATACATACCAGACATAACTTACATGATGAAGAATTAAATGTTTTATTCAACGGCGGACACCCCATATGATCAATTGTAGGCATCACCCCATAAAATCAATGGTGGAGACCTTCTAAAGAGGTCTCTGCACCCCATAAAATCAATGGCGGAGACCCCTAGAGGTCCCCGCTCCCTTACAGAATCAATGGCGAAGACCCCCCGAGGCCATTGCTCCCTTATCAAACCTATGGCGGAGATACCCCGGAGGTCCCCGCACCATATGAAACTATGGCGGAGACCCCAAGAAGGTCCCCGCACCCCATAAAACCAAGGTGGGCACCTTGTTGACCTCTATAAAAATATCAGGCAAATCTGCTCTAACTAGCATATTGGATGGGCCCACTCTGGATGAAATCGGTTCCGCTTTGGGTCACGACGCTTGTATCCGCTCCCTAAACTTGCAGTTTTGGAAAAAGTACACCCATTTTATGAAGCTAACCGAGTCATCAAATAGAGATCAAAAGCCTGAGAAGATACCAACAGAAGGCCCCCGCCATGCCAAAAAGAGGCTCCCGCCGCTCTCCTGGGGGGTTTCCGACAGCGAAGTCTCCACCGCAATCTACATAGAGTCTCTATCATGAAGTTCCCGCCACTATGCTTAATAGGGTCTTCGACAAAGGGTACTTGTCACTATTCTCCTAAGGGGTCCCCAACATAGGGTTCCCGCCGTTATGATCAGTAAGGTCCTCGACATAGGATTCTCACCGCTATGCTCAATAGGGTCCTTGACGAAGGGTACCTTCCACTGTGTGCCAAGGGTCTCCGCTCCAAGGGTCCCGCCATCCCTAGAGAGTCCTCAATGGTGGGGACCTTGTCTTAAACGTGAAAAGGCAGCTATGGCTCCCTATCCCACGTCTTCAGATCGTGACCTATTTTCAAGGCCACGATTTTAAGTGATTCCAAGGTTATGAATATCTCTTAAATGCTTCCTAAACCTGGTAATCACCTTTTATCATTAAAAATCATTAATTGTTGTTACCAGAGCTCTGAAGAACATCAAGAAACACCCAAAGTCTAAATTCAAAGAGGAAGAAGAAGAGAAAAGTTTAAACAAACGTAAGTATGAAGCAGTGAATCTCCTCTTCTATGCAATTCCCTAAGTGTTAGTGATGCTTTGAAATTTCTTGTGCTCCAATGATGCTCTATGTTTCAACTGCATCAAAACAAATGATTTGTAGGATGCTCAATAATCCCCAAAATGCAAAGTAAAATGACCCTGCTGAGAACTATTCAATAATATAAAATCCTCTGATAAGCTTTATGACGCTGTTTGAAACCAAGTTACCGGATGCTTGCAAAAGTTATCCTTTTCTGGATGCTCCTCGGAGTTATCCCTATATATATGGATACTCGTTTGAGTTATCACTAACGCGATTGTTCTCGTAATGAACTCTGTGAACATATACATGGGTCGAAGATGAACAATTTCACATTATTGTTAGTTGTATGTATGCCCTAGAGGCTATTATTGTATATGTGATGTATACTATAGTGGATGCTTGGATATATATAGGGAGGAATTTCTTGCTCGACATGATAGTATGCTATCTGGTTGCTCTATATCTTAACATGTACACTTATTGTCTCTCTGGTACATGTTATAAAGCCCTTAGGATGAGTACTTGACTATCAGGATTATGATGCAGATCATACTAGTAGGGCCAGGGTAGTCGGTAAGTACATCCTACAATAGTTCCTAGTCGTGGGAGTATCGAGACGGGGCATCGATATTCCAGAGTAGACTAGCATATACTCTTCTTGACCCATATGATTGACGATGGTTGATCCCACATCCATTGGGGTTTGACATCAGAGAAGGTATACGGGTGCTCAGTGGAGACTGGGTACACTAAACGGACTCACCGAGAACTCCTAGATGGTATTATACCTCACGTCAGATAGCAGTTCTCTGGTGACACTGGTACAGGTTAGTCTGTAGACCCGAGATCATCATAGAGTCTTGTGTGATTCCTACTGTGCTTTGATTTCCACCTTACCATGTTCAAGAGAATGTGCAAAACGGCGGTTTTTGGGTGCAGTCCTGAGTCACATGGAGGCAATGAGCGATAAGAGGGGATTTTGTCTCTCCCGGTATTGGGGGTTGATATTGCGCTATGCTCGATTGGCTATAATAGGAAATTCCTGGCCGGGGTTGCTGAGATTTACTGGAAAGTGTTATCAGTAGTTTCTCAAATCGTTATGGGCCTCACATCGGCATGACTTTTCAAGCTATTGGGGTCTGATATTTACTATCCCCAGGATGGATATGCGACATATCAGACGAAGAGACCGGACTGTACGATGGTGTTACTTATTGGATTCGCAGGAGAATGAGTATGCTTGCTTATTGATCATCTGATCGCTCAATACCCAGATGGCCGTTACGTCCAGCTAGTACCGCTGACAGTTTATGGGTGACTGATATGATTATCACCTACTGCCGGTGTATTGACATGTCTTTAGAGTCCTACACAGAGGGTTCCTGGCTCAAGTGAAACGAAGTAGGAGCACATATGTGATATGTGCGGGACCAAGATTAATACACGTATGTGATACCGTATTCTAATCTCGCGATATGTGGTATCGTTCGGTTGTATATGATATAGCCGGGTTATCGAATCAAGTGTTGATTCGGTAAGTTGATGCAAATGATATTAGTCGGTTATATGTGATATAGCCGGATTATTAAATCAAATGTTAATTCAATAATTTGATGTATGATTATATATATATTTGATATATTAATTTTACATTAACTAATATTAGCTCACTTAAGCATTTCTTTTTCTCACTTGTGTGCACTTAATATATATGTGATATATATTATTGTGTCAAGCTAGTTGCTACATGCAACATGGGTTTATGAGACACATACCATACAAATAATAATATGGGGTTTTATTTATTAAGAGTAAAAGAAAATTAGTTGGAAATTAGTCAAGGTTAGAAGCTTGGAGAAGCTTAGTGCTAACCTTTGACTTAGTCCACTAATTTTGTCTCACTCTAGATATTTATTAACCTAACCATTATTTTTAGCCACGGTTTAGTCTCTACAAGAGTTATATGAGATATTTCTCACCTATGTTTTCCATTCTACACTTGCTTCTTTTCATGGTTGCTTTCTTCATCTCCTTCCTCAAGCTCTCTAGCCTTTTGAGAGGTGAAGAAAATTAGTGAGAAAAATATTTCTAAAGTGAGCAAAATTCCTAATTCATCAATGTACACTAGACTAGCCATTTAGTTTAGGTTGTTTGCTTCACTAATTCCTAATTAGTGAAGAGGTAGCTTAAGTTAGTGTCTCCTCGACGTAAATCATCTTCGGCCTCGAAGACATCAAGCAAGCTTGTTCATTTCACCTTGTGGAGCCTTACTAGAGTCCGAAAGATCACTACGTGGAGTGAAGGGACTACTACACGGAACTTATGAATTGAAGGACCGATCTACAAAGGTTGTATTCCATGTTCACTCAGATTAAAGTTGTTTACATGCTAGCTTTCGTCTAATTCTCTAATTAAGATTCTAGGTTAGGGTTCTTTAGCGCGCCAATTTTTGAAAACGGCATGGTTGATGCCTCCCGAAACCCAGTGGTCGTGCTGGGGAACCGAGCAGTGGTATCAGAGCCAAGCTAGAGAATTAGACGATGTTTGTAGAATTACAAAACCGAAACAACTCCGAAACCTCGAAACAAAAAGCCTAGTTTCTGTCGTATTTTTCAGAGTGTCTAAAATTTTTTAAAGCAGTTTCAGAATGTTAAATGAGATGTAACATGAACACGAGACCAAAACGAACCCTTTTCGCCGGGTTTGACCCGGCGAAACCAGCCAAAAATCCGGCCTGGCCGGTTTTCTTTTGGTGGTTTTTCTTCATTTTTGTTTGGTGTTCTAGTCTCTGGGTTTTGGTGTTTCAGGTGTTGCTTGTTTTTACTGAGATTGCATGTGATGTTATCTTTATGTAAAGGCAATTCGGAGTGCTTTGTAGTCGTAATTCTAATATCGTTTCGGGTAATCTTAACGACGTTAAAAAGTTTGAACAAATATCAAATACTTATTTTTCTCCCTCGTTGGAAATTTTCCAAGAGTTGGATTTTTCCAAGTTTAAAAATATTTGAAAAATCATGCAGGTAATTCTATGGACCCTCTAGAAGAACGAAACCCTAACTCGATTCTATGACCGCCGGAACCGCCACCAAACCCTAGGCTTTGTGGTAGTTTAGCGTCGCCATAGGTGAGGCAACGGTTGGCCTTTCTACGGCTGGTCCATGGGTACTGTGGCATGTTCTGGGTATTTTTTTAACTTCGCTCAAGTGTTGAGCTCTCTGGGAATGTGGGTGTTTGTTGATTCGATTACAAAGTTTAACATCGTCTACCTATCTGTGATTGTGATACAATATTTGGAATCCACAATAATTAGTTTTGAGAAAAACTGATTTGAATTTTATAAATCTAGAAATTTAGTCTCATTTGATCGGTTGCTACGGGGTTTTGATGTGGATCAAAATTCCATTGCAATTACGTAGTGTACGCGGATACTCGTCGGGTAACCTTACAAGATAGCCATGCTCCATAGCCCCGACCAAGTGACTGTAGGAGAATTCCGTTGCTGAAAGCATCCCCCCGGATGCTCGCGGCCGCGGTGTTCCTCCTAAGTGCATTTCGTCGATGGCATCGGGGGTGCGGCCGTTTACTAAAGTTTCCGACGAGCATTCGATCAGGTTGTCGAGAATCCTGTTGAATTATCTGACTGGTTATTGAAAAGTTTTTTCAATAACGAGACTTAAATGTGGGGTTTATAATTGTTAGGCATGAAATTCGGAATATGAGATATTCCGGATTTATGATGTCTAAGGAATTCATATGGTTAAGCATGGAATCTGAAGTATATGATACATCGGGTTTATGATGTCTAAGGTGGTTGCAGATTCCAATTGTTATAGTTTTTCACTTTTTTTTCTGCGACCGTAATTGTAATATATGGTGTATCACCGATTTCGTTGCTATATTTCAATGACAATTGGGATACGCATATTTACTTATGTTAATGACATGTGATGTTATGTGTTGCTGTGATAAGTTATATTAGATCGTCGTGTTTGAATAGCCGGTGTTTTTTTTATGTGAGATGAGAGTTTTTCATTTTCATTCATGTAAAAACTTGTATATAATATTCTTTTATTGGGGCAGTTCTGGGTTGAGGATGATGTCACCATTGATATATATTATTTACTTTTCCGTATTAGGATAGACCCAAAGAGGGGAGCACAAGTAACCAGGTTCTAGAGTCCAGTGGGAGACCATCTCGAGGAGTCGAGACTGGGTCTCCTAACTCTAGAATTGGTAGGGTTGCTTGCCACTCTCGTAGGGGTATAGGTATGTGGGTTTGGCTATTCATCACGACCGTGGAATTCATGTTTTTTACTGGCTTAATTTAAAACACGGAGTTCCTAGTATATCCAATATTTCATATATAGACTTCTGCTGCTGATATTCAGTGATGTGATCACTTTATATGATGAGACGAATGTTATTATTATATATATGATATATAATAAGCGTTGCTTATGTTTTGCACCCGCGCTAGTCCCGTCCCGCCATGCCGTTAGTTAAGTAACCTAACGGTGCATAATAGGATACTATGGCGAATGCGGATGGTATAAGCGTACGTTCTATTTTCGTTTCTTCTGTGATGCTTATGAAGCATAAATGATGGGACTTCATTAATGAGATTAATGAAAAGAAAGAAACCTAAAGATGTTGCAGAATCCTGTTTTAAAAACTGGTAGCTCTAGTTCTTGCTTTGCATAGCGGTATTCCTTGTAAAATATCCAACACCTTATTCGATAAGGAAAGAGCCGAGATCCATTCACCGGGAGTCACCTCTTTAACGAAACTGGCAGATACTACAACCCACTCGGTTTTGTTTTTGATTGCTTCTCTAGTTCTTATTTTGCATAGTGGTATTCCTGAATATCCAGCACCTCATTCGATGAGGAAAGAGCCGAGATCCCTTCACCGGGAATGACCTCTTTAGAAAAACTAATAAAAGCCTAAAAAACACTCCTTTTCAAAATCACTCGATTCTACAACGATATCAAGTTCATTACGCAAAGGGTTTTCTTAAAAACCTGTCATAGCCCTCCGTCATTTCAGATAAGTACTACTTAGTATTCATGCTACGTTTGTTGGCTTGCGTCAAGGCGTAGTGTGCGGTAGCTATTTAGTGCTTATCTGCTTCATGTGATATGATTGGATTAGGGTAGTCGTGCGACCTTTTTGGCCTTTGTCAAGGGTCGTGCGGATGGGTTTAATTCAATCATGAAATGTACGGGTTGAACTTGACTAGCATCCTCTGGTTTGTTGGCCTTTGTCAAGGTCATAGGAGGCTAGGGGCAAAATATTATCGGGAATTTTAAGTGTTGAAATTTCAATGAGATTGCATACATTCTATGAGATAGTTGGATCCCGATACCTACTACGAGTTAGAGTTACTCCTGGAAGAGTTTTGCACATTACGATTAGCCGATTAAGTAGGTGTCTAGAAAGGTGTTAACGAGATTATGCCCCTGTGAAAACGATGTTTATTTTAATTAGGTCCGTACGAAAGCACGGGGAACCTCCTTCAAAGTACCGACACTGGCCTGGCCGAAAATTTGGCGAGCTTGTAGGGTGTAATTAATCCCGGCTAGTCTTACCTTTTAAGGTTTGAAGGAAAATTTGATAAAACTAGTGGGAGCCATCCTGATTAGATAAAATAATAACTAATCTGATCTTACAAGAGCATATGCTGAGTGTTTTCTTCTCTCTCTCTCTCCTGGTAGCGACTGTGACATGTCTTAATCAAGATAATAATATGGATGTTTTGACCGAACCCGCTTGTTATACTGAGCTGGGGAACATTAGTTCCGCTCTATCTTATAAGTCCGAGAAGGAAATAGGAGAATATCCGGATTCTCACACGATCCAATCGAAGAAAGAGCATGTTGATGCACATTCTTCGGGGTGTTCGTTACCGAGAACTGTTTCTCAGTATCCTCTACGTCCTAGATATGAGATATCGGATCAGGATCCCACATATGTAATCTGTTACATGGGCTACAGAAAGATAGAGAACTGGGATTAGGTGATATGTCTCTAAATGTAGAAAATGGTGCAACTGTTGTAGCCAAACTAGTTGGCAAATATCACCTTGTATTAATACATTGATTCTGAACAAATGTTATTACATGCCGAACCTGATATACAACATTACATCAGTTTCTTTATTGAGTTAAAGAAAGATATAATTTTGTATTGCAGGATAATATTGTGAACATTTTCCTTAATCAAGAGTTGATTGGATCAGGCACGTTATGTAATGGCATATACATTCTAAATCAAACCACGGCTAAAAGTATATAGAACACACACAATAGGAGTAGTTCAGAAATGAACGAATTCTTCTTGTGGCATTGTAGACTAGGTCATATCAATATGACACTACTAGCTAGGTTACATAAGGATGAATATTTGAATCCATTCGAATTCTCATCTTATGATACTTTCCATTCTTATCTCAAAAGTAAAATGACCAATACTCCGTTTACTGGAAACAGAGAAAGAGTTATTGAACTCTAGGGACTGATACATGGTGATGTATACGGTCCAATGTCTACAAATGCCAGGGTTGGTTCCTCATACTTCATTATATTCACTGACCATCTCTCAAGATTCGGACATATATTCCTGTTGAAACACAAGTCTGAAACTTTTTAGAAATTCGAGGAATATAAGCTTGAAGTTGAGAACCAGAACGGTATAAGTATTAAAGTTCTTCGATATAATCGAGGAAGAGAATACTTGAGCATGGAGTTCCTGGATTATTTGTAAGAGAATAGGATTCTCACTCAGCTTACTCCTTCGTGTACACCACAGCACAATGGTGTATCGGGGCGGAAGTATCGCACCCTATTAGATATGGTGCGCTCTATGATGAGTACTGCTGAGTTGCCTGTTTCCATTTGGAGTTATGCACTTGAGAAGCTGCATACCTATTGAATAGGTATCCATTCAAATCTGTGCCTACCACTCCATATGAGATATGGAATGGGAAGAGACTATGTCTTAAACGAGTTAAGATATGGGGTTGTCCGGCCTATGTTGAAAAGCAAAATCCAGACAAGATCGAGAAAAGGTCAGTTCCGCAAGTTTGTTAGATATCCCAAACATTTGCGAGGGAATATCTTCTACCACACTGAGGAGAAAAATGTGTTTTGTTTCTCAGCATGCCACCTTTTTAGAAAAGGAATTTCTTATGGAAGAATGAGTTGTCATGAGGTAGAACTGGAAGGAGTTACAGCTAGACAAACAAACAGCTGATGATTTAGTGGAACCAACGGATTCAATAGTCTCCAACGAACCTCAGCCTCTCCACAAATCTGGTAGGGTTCCTCAGCCACCTGAGAGATACTACGGTTTCCTCAGTGACGGTGGGAGCGAGGATTGCATCATGGTAGATGATGACCCAACTAAGTTCAAGCTGGTCATCACGAGTAGGGACTCTGTGAAATGGCTGTATGCAATGCGATCTGAGATGGAATCCATGTACACCAACAAAGTATGACTTTGAAAGTTGCACCTAAAAGGGTAAAACCCATCGGTAGCAAGTGGATCTTGAGAAGATTCTTGGTGTAGATGGAAAAGTTGAGACTTTCGAATCTAGACTTGAAGTAAAAGGTTTTCGTCAATAACCACGTGCGGATTATGATGAAACCTTTTCTCCAGTGCCTATGCTTAAGTCCATCAAAATTAAAGTACGCATCGCAGAGTTGGAACATCTATTTTGATGTGGCAGTCAAAGAGTTTGACTTCATCAAAAAGGTAGATGGACCTTGTATATACAAGAAGGTTGTAGAGAGTAAGCTTGTCTTCCACGTATTGTACGTAGATGCCATACTCTTGATAGGAAATAGTTTTCTATGATACACTCGGTCAAGCTCCTCTTATCACGAGAATTCTCCATGGAAGATCTGGATGATACCTTCTATATCTTGTGGATTATGATCTATAGAGATAGATCTAAGTGGATGTTGGGAGTGCCCAAAATCCAAGTACATTAACACCATACTAAAGGGGTTTAGTATGGAGGATTCTAAGCGTGGTGCTTTTCCCACTTACTCATGAATCACTCTCTCTAAAAAGATGTCTCCCGAGACTGATTTGGAGAGAGTTCGCATACAAGGGATACCCAATGCTTCGGCAGTAGGCTCTATCATGTATGCCATGTTATGTACCAGAACAGATGTAGCTGACTCATTAGGAGTAGTGATCAGGGATCAATCGGATCTTGGGAGAATCATTGGATAGCTGTGAAGCACTAAAGAAATGTTCTTGGTGTTTTGGTAAAGGTGAACTCCAATGGAAGTCCTTTACCAATTTGAGCTCCCAGAGTGATAAGATCGACTGAAAGTCAGTCTCAGGCTTTGTCTTTACCCTCAGTGGAGGGATGGTATGTTGGAAGAGTTCCAAGCTAGATACCGTGGCAAACTAGATGATAAAGGCTGAATACATCGCTACCTGCCAAAGTGGCTGTCTGGATATTTTATGTTCATGAGATGAACTTGGTTCCTACTATTGAGCGTCCGATAACTGTTATTATGACAATAATGGAGTTGTGGCTTTGGCCTAGGAAACCCGGTACCATCAGCGATCCATACTTATTCTGGGCAGTATCACCTGATCAGGGAGATGGTTGATATCCAAGGGATCGAGGTAAGGAGAGTTGACGCGAAAGATAACACAGCGGATCCACTTGCAAAGGCTTTCTCTAGAGAGATTTTTATGGGGTTTTGAGTATAAGATACTACAACAAATGACCTTAGTGCAAGTGGGAGATTGTTAGTTGTATGTATGCCCTAGAGGCCATTATTGTACATGTGATGTATATTATAGTGGATGCTTGGACATATATAGGGAGGAATTTCTTGCTCCACATGATAGTATGCTATCTGGTTGCTCTATATTTTAACATGTACACTTATTGTCTCTCTGGTAAATGTTGATAAAGCCCTTAGGATGAGTACTTGACTACAAGGATTATAATGCAGATCATACTAGTGGGGCCAGGATAGTCGGTAAGTACATCCTTCAATAGTTCCTAGTCGTTGGAGTATCGAGACGGGGCATCGATATTCCAAAGTAGACTAGCATATACTCTTCTTGACCCATATGATGGACGATGGATGATCCCACATCCATTGGTGTTTGACATCAGAGAAGGTATACGGGTGCTCAGTGGAGACTTGGTACATTGAACGGACTCGCCGAGAACTCCTAGATGGTATTATACCTCACGTCAGATAGCAGTTCTCTGGTGACACTGGTATAGGTTAGTCTGTAGACCCAAATCGTCATAGTGTCTTATGTGATTCCCACCGTGCTTTGATTTTCACCTTACCACGTTCAAGAGAACGTGCAAAACGGTGGTTTTTGGGTACAGTCCCGAGTCACATGGAGGCAATGAGCGATAGGAGGGAATTTCGTCTCTCTTTGTATTGGGGGTTGATGTTGCGCTATGCTCGATTGGCCATACCAGGAAATCCATGGCTAGGGTTGCTAAGATTTACTGGTAAGTGTTATCAATAGTTTCTCGAATCATTATGGGCCTCACATCGGCATGACTTATCAAGCTATTGGGGTCTGACGTTTACCACCCCCAGGCTAGATATGCGACATATCAGATGAAGAGACCGGACTGTACGGTAGTGTTACTTATTGGATTCGCTGTAGAATGAGCAGGCTTGCTTGTTGATCTTCTGATCGCTCAATACCCGGGTAGCCGTTACGTCCAGCTAGTACCGCTGACGGCTTGTGGGTGACTGATATGATCATCACGTACTGCCGGCGTATTGACGAGTCTTTAGAGTCCTACACTAAGGTTTCTTGGCTCAGGCGAAATGAAGTAGGAGCACATATGTGATATGTGCGGGACCGAGATTAATACACGTATGTGATACGGTATTCTAATCTCGCGATATGTGGTATCGTTCAGTTGTATGTGATATAACCGGGTTATCGAATCAAGTGTTGATTCGGTAAGTTGATGCAAATGATATTAGTGGGTTATATGTGATATAATCGGATTATTAAATCAAATGTTGATTTAATAATTTAATGTATGATTATATATATATATTTGATATATTAATTTTACATTAACTAATATTAGCTCACTTAAGCATTTCTTTTTCTCACTTGTGTGCACTTAATATATATGTGATATATATTATTGTGTCATGCTAGTTGTTACATGCAACATGGGTGTATGAGACTCATACTATACAAATAATAATATGGGGTTTTATTTATTAAGAGTTAAAGAAAATTAGTTGGAAATTAGTCAAGGTTAGAAGCTTGGAGAAGCTTAGTGCTAACCTTTGACTTAGTCTGATAATTTTGTCTCACTCTGGATATTTATTAACCTAACCATTATTTTTAGCCACGGTTTAGTCCCTATAAGAGTTATATGAGATATTTCTCACCCATGGTTGCCACTCTACACTTGCTTCTTTCCAAGGTTGCTTTTCTTCATCTCCTTCCTCAAGCCCTCTAGCCTTTTGGGAGGTGAAGAAAATTAGTGAGAAAATTATTTCTAAAGTGAGCAAAATTTTTACTTCATCAAGCTACACTAGACTAGCCATTTAGTTTAGGTTGTTTTCTTCATTAATTCCTAATTAGTGAAGAGGTAGCTTGAGTTAGTGTCTCCTCGACATAGATCATCTTCGGCCTCGAAGACTTCAAGCAAGTTTGTTCATTTCACCTTATGGAGCCTTACTAGAGTCCGGAAGATCACTACTTGGAGCGAAGGGACTACTGCACGTAGCTTATAAAGTGAAAGACCGGTCTACAAAGGTTGTATTTCTTGTTCACTTAGATGTAAAATTTTTTACATGCTAGCTTTCGTCTAATTCTCTAGTTAAGATTGTAGGTTAGGGTTCTTTAGTGCGCCAATTTTTGAAAACGGCATAGTTGATGCCTCCCGAAACTCAGTGGTCATGCTAGGGAACCCAGCATTAACTTCGTAATGAAAGTTTAATAAAACAGCGGCGGAGACCCCCCACATCAAAAGAGTGGCGATGACCCCCTATAGGTCTCCACGGCAATCAAACATCATCAGAGACCTCCCCAACATCATATCCTTGGCAGAGACCTCGAGCGGGTCCCATATTTACAAAATAGTGGTGGAGGTCCCCTAGAAGTCTCCGCACCCTCCAAAAACCCATAGTGGCATCCTTTAACGGGCCCCATGCTAACCCAAGTATGTAGCGACACCCCTAATGGATCCTACGTCTACAAACCCATGGTGGCAGCCTCCCAGCAGGCCTTATATCAATCAATACCCCTGGAGGAGTCCCATATAAGCCTCCGTACCCTTCAAGCTTACATGGCGGCACCCCTAGTGGGTTCCACGTCTATAAAACAGTGGCGGAGACCTCTATAGGTCTTCACACCCTTCAAGCTTACGTTGCGGCACCCCTAGCGGGTCCCGCGCCTACAAACCAACGGCGGCGACCCTCCAGTGGACCCTACTTCTACAAAATCAAAGGCGGCAACCTCTATATGCCCACCTTGTTAGTTATATGTATGCCCTAGAGGCCATTGCTATACATAGGATGTATATTGTACTGGATGCTGGGACATATATAGGGAGGACTTTCTTGCTCGACATGATAGTATGCTATTTGGTTGATATTTACCTTAACGTGTTCACTGATTGTCTCTCTGTTACATGTTGGTAAAGCCCTTAGGATGTGTACTTGACTACCTGGACTATGATGCGGATCATACTAGTGGGGACATGGTAGTCCATAAGTACATCCTTCAAAGTCCCTAGTCGTGGGTATATCGAGACGGGGCAT
This sequence comes from Agapanthus africanus, assembly GCA_030015575.1. Taxonomy (NCBI): domain Eukaryota; kingdom Viridiplantae; phylum Streptophyta; class Magnoliopsida; order Asparagales; family Amaryllidaceae; genus Agapanthus; species Agapanthus africanus. The sequence goes on from CM057341.1 coordinate 704,623,929, forward strand.
CGATATACCAGAGTAGACTAGCGTATACCTTCTCGACCCATATAGATGGGCGATGGATGATCCCATATCCATTGGTGTTTGACATCAGAGATGATATACGGGTGCTCAGTGAAGACTGGGTACACTGGACGGACTCGCCGAGAACTCCCAGATGGTATTATACCTTACGTCAGATGGCAGTTCTCTGGTGACACTGGTACAGAGTAGTCTGTTGACCCGAGATCGTCATAGAGTCTTGTGTGGTTCCCACTGTGCTTTGATTTCCACCTTACCACGTCCAAGAGGGCGTGCAAAACGGTGGTTTTTGGATACATTCCCGAGTCACATGGAGGCAATGAGCGATAGGAGGGGATTCGTCTCTCCCGGTATAGGGAGTTGATGTTACGCTGTGTTCGATTGGCTATAACCGGAAATCCCTGACCAGGGTTGCTGAGATTTACTGGTAAGTGTTACCTGTAGTTTCTCGAACTGTTATAGACCTCATATCGACATGACTTATCAAGCTATTGGGGTCTGACGTTTACCACCCCTAGGCGAGATATGCGACATATCAGACGATCAGACCGGACTGTACGGTAAGTGTTACTGGTTGGATTCACAGGAGTGTGAGCGGGCTTGCTCGTCGATCTTCTGATCGCTCAATACCCAGGTGGCCGTTACGTTTAGCAGACCGCTTGCGGCTTGTGGGTGTTTGATATGATCATCATCTGCTGCCGGCATATTGACGAGTCTTTAGAGTCCTACACAGAGGTTTCCTGGCTCAAGCGAAACGAAATATGAGCGCATATGAGATATGTGCGGGACCGAGAATAATGCGTGTATGTGATACCGTATTCCATTCTCGCGATGATTGTATCGAATGGTTGTATGTGATATAACCTAGTTATCGAATCAAGGATTGATTCGATAAGCCGATACATTGAATATTAGTCGGTCATATGCGATATGACCGGATCGTTAAATCAAGTGTTGATTTAATGATTTAATGTATAATTATATATATGATATATTAATTTACATTAACTAATATGGTTCACTTTAAATGGATTTTCTCACTTGGTTTGTGCACATTGTATATGTGATATACTTTTGTACACTAGTTTGTATCATGTTTGATGATACATGCTCATTAGGGTTTGTGTAAAGATTAAACCATGGTTGTGTAATGGTTAGGGTTTTCTTTTAATTATCTATTTATTTATTCTTTATTCTTTTTGGAAAATAATTTGCATAAAGAGAAAAATGGTGGCTTTCTTTGTTTGATATTGAAGCTTCATGAAGCTTTGACTTTGTGACCATTTTGTCTCAAGCTTAACCCTAACCATTCCCACTAACCCTAGTTTAGTCTCTACACATAACCATGGTTTGAATATGATAAGTATTGATTTTCTTTTCTATTTTTAAATAACACTTATCATATTCTTTTCTTTCTTCTTCTTCTTCTTCACTTGAAGAAAGCTTGCTTCAACAATGGCAACTTGAGCAAATGAGTGAGAAATCCAATTCTAAAGTGAACCCACTTCCTATTTCTTCATCCTCTACCTCTTGCCAAGTAGTAGAGTGTGTTTCCTTCACAAGTTTTCATGGCTTGGTGAAGGTGGAGCTTGATCTAGTGATGCCTCGACGTAGATCATCTTCGGTATCGTCGTCGATGACCTAGCCCGCTTTTTCTCCGATGAAGCCGACGCTAGAGCCCGGGATTTGATTTGGACAGCGAGGAGACTTCATCGCGGAGCTATGGAGGTGGAGCACCGGATCTACAAAGGTTGTATTTCCGTTTTCTTAGTAAAGTAGTTTACTAGTTGCATCTTTCGCCTAGACATCTAGTTAACGATCCGTAGTCTAGGGTTTCTCGGCACCGTAAAATTTGGAATTGGCATGGTTGATGCCTTGTGAGACCTCTTGAGAGTGCCTAGGAACCCTACACACCTAACCTATGGAAGCTATGGCAGTGCCCTCAATAGGTCCTTGCAATCCATAAAGTCAATAGCAGCACCCTCTAAAGTCCTTCGCATCTAGCTAAATCCATGGTGGAAACCTTCATAAGCTCCCACACCCTCTAAAACCTATGCCGGCACCTCCACTTGACTCTGTAGCACCCTACCAAATCCATGTCGGGCACCTTAAAAGTTCTTCGCATCTTCTATCAAAATCATTTTGACATCTGTCATGTGAAAACCCTACAAATCCATACCAAACTGTCCTATGGAAAGTTAATAATAAGATAACTTACCAAATACTATCCATGGGCTACCTTCGTGATATTGAAGTCATCAAATCAACCACCAAATCTGTCCTATGGGGGATTGCCTCATAGCAGTCTACCATATACAATCTACGAGTAACTATCTTGACATAGAAGTTAACAAAACCAAATCCCCATAACGTCCGAAATGACATTAAACTAATATGATGGACCGAGATGACCATAAAGTAATAATTTAGTCTGAGATGACCTTAAACTAATACCATGGTCTGAAAAGACCTTAAACTAATGCTCATGTCCGGAATGAATTTAAACTAAAACATATATAGAAAGTATATATCCATGGACCACTACGTCTCTAAACTGGAATATTGCCCTGCAGCGGGTCACATTATATCAACCTACTGTTTACAATCCACATGAAACCATCATGGCATAGAAGCCAGCTGTACGTGACACAGAAATCAACCACAATATCCTAACCGAGCATGCCCTATAGAAAGTTAGCATAACATTAACCCACCATATACTATCCACAGGCTACTTTCATGATCTAGAAGTCAAAATATAAAACTGAAGTCAAACACAACTGAAACCATAATAACCCATGGTCCGAGATGATCCGAAACTAATACATGGTCTGTAACGACCTTAAACAAATGTCCATGTCCGAGATGACTTTAAACTAATACCATGGTTCGGGACGACATAAACCAACACCCATGTTCGAGATGTAAACTAATGAAACTTATCCATGGACCACTAAATCCCTAAACTAGAATTCTGCCTTACAGAAAGCTGTTCTATATTAGCAACCGTATACAATACACGGGAAACCATCATGATTTAGAAGTCAGTGTCCTACCATATCTATGTTAGAGATGACTTAACTACTACATATGTCTGAGACGACTCTAAACTACTACCCATGTCCGAGATGACTCTAAACTACTACATATACCCAATCCTTATGACGTAGAAGGTAACTATATTTATCCTACATGATGTGCTGACCAATGATCAGGTGTTACCACCAATCAAGTTCCACCTGGCCTATACTATCCATGGGCTTCTCACATGCTACATGTTCTATCACAGCTGCTCTGTTGGGTTACGCCAGCACCCCGTCCATCAATCTGTGGCCAAATGCGGAACAAAAACTTTTAGAAACCGGCGCCAACGGAACCCTAATCTACGGATCGTACTATTAACCCTGCACTAGTTGTATGTAAAGGAGTTTAGAGAGGTTATACCGAACGATCCATGTCCTTTGGTCTTCAACCTCTGTCCTAAGCTCCAAGCGGCTTCCTTGATCAAGTTTGTTCTTCAATCTCCCTCATCGAAGACGATCCACCTCGAGAGTTTGTATTATGGGCCCCAACCTCAAAACCGAAGCAACTTGAGTATCTAGTTTGCTAAACTAGATAGCCAAGATGAAGTAGAGAGTGTGTGTGATTAGTTTGTCTCAATATACCCTAGGTTTCTCAACTCATGAGACATATAGGATAAAGGTTGAAGAAGATGCCATGGAGAAAAAGTGTGAAGCGAAGAAAAGAAAAAGAGCAAGTCAAGAAAAGAATTTGGCTGCCTCTTTTCTTTTGTGTTGTGAGAGTGAGTTATTTGTTGTGAGTGTTAAGCAACTAAAGAAAAACCAACTCAAGAATAAATATCCTAAGCTTCACAACAAATATCCCACACCACAAACAAAATAACATCATGCCACCATGAGTCACACCCATGTGGACATGCATGAATCAATGACTCACACTTCCACTCACAATCAACACTTAAACCCTAAATGTTTATAGAAAAAAGAAATGGCATCTTCTAAAGTAAACTTGTAACGAATTACTAGAATACCCCTCATCCGTATATACATACCCGCATCCGTATTCTGACCAAATACGAATACAACGAGACAAAAATAATCCAACAATATAATACTAAGATCCGGGTTAAAGCAAAGCCCACTAGTATTATCGGTCCGATCATGATCCGTGCACAAGTGCACGTATATGATTGAACCCTGCCATAAAACCATATGGTCTCTACAATGTTTCGCCCGAAATGGGAAACCCTCTGTATGGGACACTAAAGACTCGTCAATACGCTGGAAGTGGGTTTAACCACAAGCACGTCAGTGGCACTAGCTGTACGTAACGGCTACCCAGGTATTGAGCGAAAGGGAGGCCAACGAGCAAACTCATCCTAAAACCCCTACTGAGCCTGATAGTGACAATATCCGTACAGTCCGATCCGTTCGTCTATGAGTATTGCATATCAAGTCTAGGGGGGTGGATAAATTCAGACCCCTAATAACGCGATATTTAGTGTCGGCATGAAACCTATCACCACATGAGAAACTACCGATCCTAGATCATTAATTCTCGACTACCTTGGCCAAGGATTTCTGGTGATGTCCACCCGTGCACATCGCGATATCAACCCCCAATACCGGGAGAGGCGATTCCCCTGACAATCCGCTCACTGCTTCCATATGGATCGGGACTGTACCCAACTAAAACCTGTTTGCACGAATTCTTTGAGCAGTAATCAAAGCAAAGTGGGAACTCACACGAGACAAATGACGATCTCAGGTCGATAGACTAACCTGTACACTTGTCACCAGGGAACTGCTATCTGACAATAGGTATAATACTAACTAGAATGTTCCCGGCGAGTCCTTCCGGTGTACTCATAACCTAATGAGCACCTGTATACATCTTAGGTGAACCAACTTACACCAATGGCTTGTAAGACCGGCCACCACCCCTCGTCGGGGTCTCGATCAGTATACACTGGTCTACTCTTGGAATATCGATGCCCAGTCTCGAAACTCCCACGACTAGGGACATTTTAAGGATGTGTTTATAGACTACCCAGCCCCCACATATATGATCGCCATCATACTGCTGGTAGTCAAGAAAGAATCCTATGGGCTCTATCAACATTAATAGTGATCGGTAATGTTACCTGAATCATGTACACGATGATAAAGACAAACCAGATAGCATACTATCATCTTGAGTAAGACTGTTCTACCGGTATAAGTCATCCCTCAATCATTGCAATTACGTACCTGCGATCCAATAATTGACTTGAGGGCACTATAGCCAACCATCTCCCATTTGCACTTAAGGCTAATTATTGCGGTGTCTCATACTCACAGCCCGTGTGATACCGAACACCCAACTTCTGTACTAATCAGTTTCACAAAGCTCGTTTGTAGAACTATTGCGTTCGAGAAATAGCCCAAGTGAGTGGATCTGCTCCGATGTTTCTTTCTATGTCTCTCTTCATCTCAAGTTCACGGTGAAAGTCATCTCCCGAAATGAGCAATACCTGTCTTAGAATATGTCTGGATATCTGATGGGACCCAGTTCACAATTGAATTCCAAATCCAGCAAACTTCTTAGACTGTATCGTCAACTGAATTTAATCAGTATCCTGTGCCATGCCTTCCTCAGTATCCGCTTGGACTACATGTTCAAACTACAGCCCTTCAAAAGAGGGAAAATTATAACTCTGACATGACACTGTCATCCAGGTCACCTTGGAAGCCTAGAATGATAATCGTCTTCCGAAGGAGGTTGCCGTTACCAAATCCCTAGAACATCCACTTGTGTTCATAAACTGTTTCCGAACGTTTCTCCAGGATTGGATTAATATATAAACTTAGCAGCTAGTGCGAAAACAATATTTGGTGTGGTACTTGACATCTTATGATTGACTCAATTGCCTAAGCAAGTGATATGCTAATCATACCACCCCTCTCCCCTTTAGTCTGTAAGACATGTTTAGAGAGGGTAACTCCATCACCTACAGGTACACTACCATGCCAGGAGTCGTCCATTCTAAAACACCTTTAGAATCGTGTCAAAATACCCAGATTGGGAAACTACCCAAATCTAGATCTAAAACCATAGATCTAATAACTAGAATGCCTGATATAATATTCATATCCTCTATGGAGAAACCACTGTATGACAACCACAGTATAACCGATCGTAGTGTAGGAATTTCACTTCTTACAAAGTGTATGTCATCCAAATACCAGGACATCACACCCTACTACCTTCTTAACAGATCCATCTCCTATTCTGATGAAGTCAAAGTCTATGACTGTTACATCAAAAATAGATGATCTATCTCCGCTATACTTGCTTTAGTCTATAAATAGACACAAGTTACTTGTCCATTATGCTTCCGCTGCTCCCACTGACTATAACAACCCTCTGACAGAGTCATATACACGTGCACTTCTAAAACTAGTTTAGAACGACGCTATACTCATCATTCTGTCGTGTCTCATAGTCTAGAACAACAGTAATAGCAAGTATGGGTAAACAAGAACCTCCCTGTCACCGTCTTTGAGGATACCGAAGTACCTCTCGGGTGCCTGAGGTTACCCACCATATCAGCGGAGTGGCTAATGGAATGTCAAACCCTATTAATCTTTAGGTTCTATTAAATTTTCAGTAATCGTTTATGGTTCTGGAATCACTTCCAGTTCTACCATACTCCCACTACTGTTTTCTGAAAAAGTCCATTTTACTAAAACTTTGGCGAACAATATCACTATTGATCTTCCGGATGGTAGAAAGTTAACCCTCATCATAGCTCGGGATAACCTACAAACTGCCGTTACAGAAACTTGCCTTAAGTTATCCAGAGTCTGGTTTTAAGCATAAGCCAGACAACTCCATATACCTTAACATCGTTAAGATATGAACTATTCTATATACAATATAGAAACATAGGCACTGATTTAATTAGAACCGGATTCAAATTATGCAGCTATCTCCAGAGCACGTCAACTAAATAGAAGGAGGCCGATCAGCATTACTCAACTAGGAGTGAATCCAAATATGAGTAACCTGAAAGAGAATCAAGTTCTCAAAACCATTACTATCAACTGAATACCAAACACAAGTATCTACATTTTCGATTACCTTGAAGAATCCTGATACTTGCAACACATAGTTCTCTACTTTATTCTTGTACCTATAACTTCTCAAAACTTGGACTTTGTATTTCTACGAAATACTTGTCTAAAACTAGAGAAATCACAAGTAAACATAATATAGTACGAGCACCAACCCCTTTCCTAATGGACACTGGACTACATACAATACTTTGTATAAGTCCCCTGAATTGAATAACTCAAACCCTGTGCGTCGTAGGTTGAAAACTGTACTATGGTTAAGAAGAATTACACCACTGTTTAATACTCCTTACCCAATCATCAACTGATATAGGTAAATGTCATGGACATAATTTTAAAAAGTTATATCTCACTTTATAAAATAAACGTACAGATATATAGTTTTGAAATTGGTGCATAACAACAGATATTCAAAACCAAATATTTGCCGTTAAGCAAAACCCCAGGAAATTTCCTCAAATATCACCAATTACAACGAATTCCGATATAAAGAGGATATAATCACCTAATTCCCAATAACTTACTCCCACTCATCATCTATAAAACCATACATATGTGATAATCAAACTTGGTAAATACATACCCTAGAGTAAGGATCTAATTGGGAAATTGGTTTTCAATTAACAACGCATAGTGAAACTGAAACATGAAAATGTTTCGAAGGGGTAGCCGGGTATTCCTAGTAATGCCTCTTCCATTATCCAGATTCATGATTGTAACCGTATATTTTCTTGCCATCTCTCTAAATCCCTTTATTTGTCTTTACTCATTATCTTCTGTACACCACCCTTAGGCAAAATGGTTTTCTTCCTTCCCTATCGTTCGGCACCAGCCTATGGTTTGGAAGAAGACTATCCAATAAGCATAATAGGTGTACTCTCCTAATCCTAGGAGCACTCACAACCTGAGAGAAGGTAAAGATAAAAGAAAACTGAATAATTCTTATTCTATTTCTCCTGAACCAGAATCCATTCTTGAACTAGAACAAGTTCCTTCGAGGTCGTATGCAACTATACGATGGATTATCCAATAAATATGGATCTTCGTAGTGATACAGGGAGTTCTGGAGAAATTCAAAGGTGAAGTAGGAGTGGCGATGATATACACGGTTTCGCCATGAATGATAGCATTCGCAATTTATTTTGCCCTCTTTCTAATCCTTTTATTTGTCTTTACTTATTACCTTCTGTACACCATACTTAGGCTAATTGGTTTTCTTCCTTCCCTACCTTTCAGCACCTGCCTATAGTTTGGAAAAAGACTATCCAATAAGCGCAATAGGTATACCCTCTCCTAATCGTAGGAGCCCTGATAACCTGAGATAAGGTAAAAAGAAAAGACAACTGAATAGTCCTATTCAATTTCTCAAGAACCGGAAACCATTCTCGAATCTGAAACAAGTTTCTTCGAGTTCGTATGTAACTATACGATGGTCATATCCAATAAATATGGATCTTCGTAGTGATACGGAATTTTCCGGAGAAAAGCAAAGGGTAAAAGAAGGAGTGGCAATGATATATGCAAAACTTTGACAATCCAAAAGCCAGTGTGTTTTAAAAAGGGTCGGTTAACTTGGTTTATGAGTTCTAGTCTAGGGTCGGGACATGGTCGCTGCTAAAGAGAGAGAAAAGAAACACTCAGCGTGCACTCTAACCTAGATCAGAATGGTTAATCACTTTATCTTATCAGGATGTCTCCCACTGTTTCTTCAAATTCTCCTCCAAACCAAAAAGAAGAATTAGTCGGGATCATCTAAAATCATTCGAAGAGTAAACCATCTCATTAGTGGGAATCGGGATCCAACTCTCATCTCATGATAACTTGATGGAATCCACTCAAGTTATCACACTCCAGAAGATATGGGCATGTCTGGCAAGTTTCCTGTATGTTTAAAAATCCCGATGTGATTTTTACCGCATGCTTTTATAACTTTGACGAAGGTCAACAAATGATAAGTCACATGTCAAGTTCCACCATTCATTGTTCAGGTTAATTTGAACCCACCCGTACTTGTCCTTGACGAAGGTCAACAAGGCTGTACGACTGTCCCAAACCAACGCATCTATCTATGCAACAGAAAAGTAACAAACGGCTACCATACACTATGCCTTGATGAAGGTCAACAAATATAGCATGAATACTAAGTGCTGCTCGTCTGAAATGACGGAGGGCTACGAATGGTTTTTGGCGAAAAACTTTTAATGTAATAAACTTGATATTGTTGAAGGAACCGTATAGCTTTACAAATATATAGTGGTGAAAACCTTTGCTAAAGAGATCATTCCCGGTGAAGGGTTCTCGGCTCTTTCCTCATAGAATGAGGTACAGGGTATTCTCAACTGAATACCTCTATGCAAAGCAAAAAGTAATTGACTATAGTGAAGTTATTACCCTGACGCATATTTCTGCCCAAGACGTCACTCCCGGTGAAGGGATCTCTGCTCATGCATCGTCGAATGAGGTGTTGGATATTCATAACCGAATATCGCTGTGCAAAATAAAAGAAAACGTCCTTGTAATAACAGCTTTTGAAAATTGTTCCAACAACATCGAATAGGTCGGTTTTCCTTGCATTGATCAAAATCAACGCAGTCCCATCAATTAATTACACCAAAAAAGAACAAAAATATGATGTACGTATATGCCATCCGCATTCGCCACTGGGCCCGTCATCACCCGTTAGGTTACATAACTAACGACAGAGCGGTGGCTGGACTAGCGCGGGTGCAAAACATATACAACATCTACTAGTATATATATAACAATATATAATAATTTTTCCAGGCATGATATATACAACATCACAGATAAGCGATAAGCATCACAGAACAATACAGATAATCTGGGAGTCCCGGGTATCCTTTGAGCCGCAACTGAAACCCGACGTTCCCCTGGTCGTGTGGATAGCCTGTGCAATGAAAACCTGGACCCCTACGAGCATGGCAAGTTACCCGACAAAACCAGAAGTGAGGCAACCCCCTTCATCAAACTGGAAGGGCCACCCGACATATCACGGAATTCGGTAACTTGAGCACCCCTCCTTGGGTCAACCTGTACCCCCTACGAGTGCAGTGAACAGCCCCTTCCGTCTCAACGCCATGAGATGCATTCCCGTTGCCCTCTAGAACCCGTCTATCCGTGCACTCCATCGCGGGGTAATCCTAGTACAGAAAAGAAAAAATGTACAACGGTGATATCGACCTCAACCCGGTCGTGCCCCAAGCAAATAGTATACAAACAGACAGTGACGGCAGTTCACATGTCGGACACTCGCTCCACGATATCAAATGTACAAATGAAACTAAACTGTACTAACATTGCACCCAAGCTATCCACCATGACAATCTAGCCACAACGCAGCACAACACAGAACATCAACGTGAATGTCACGTTCACAAACCCGTCTAAAAGAACTATAGCAATTAGACAAGTTGTACTGCTCTAATGACATTCACGGTCGCAGATAGTAATGCATGTACTGTAAAATATTAAACAATATTAGAAATATCGACTTCGAAAACACTCTGAATAGCCCCCGAACCAATGATAACAGTATATCCAAACTAGGCTAAACAAGCAATACCACTGAACTAATATTCCAGAGACTAAAGCACAACCAAAATAACAAGTCCCAAATGCATAGGAAAACCAGCCAGATCGGGTTTTGGGCCAATATGGCCGGGTCAAAAATGTTGGATTAGGTTCGTATTTGGGGAGTGTTCTAGTTGTCATCAAGATAGTCTTCTGCAGTTGCTTAAATATTTTAGAAGACTAAATAAAATTCGACAGAAACTAGAATACATTGGGTATTGTTTCGGAGTTGTTTCGGTTTTGATACTTTAACATCTTCTAAAAAAACTAATATGAGATTAATGGGTTGGCTCTGATACCATGTTTGGTAAAGCCAGCACCCCGGCCATCAATCCGTGGCCAAATGCGGAACAAAAACTTTTAGAAACCGGAGCTAACGGAACCCTAATCTACGGATCGTACCATTAACCCTACACTAGTTGTATGTAAAGGAGTTTAGAGAGGTTATACCGAACGATCCGTGTCCTTCGGTCTTCAACCTCTGTCCCAAGCTCCTCGTGGCTTCCTTGATCAAGTTTCATCTCCTGTCTCCCCCATCGAAGACGATCCACCTTGAAAGTTTATATTACGGGCTCCGACCTTAAAACTGAAGCAACCTGAGTATTTAGTTTTCTAACCAAGATAGCCAAGATGAAGTAGAGAGTGTGTGTGATTACTTTGTCTCAATACACCCTAGGTTTCTCAACTCATGAGACATATATGGTGGAGGTTGAAGAAGATGTCATGGAGAAAAGTGTGAAGCAAAGAAAAGAAAAAGAGCAAGTCGAGAAAAGAATGTGGCTGCCTCTTTTTTTTTGTGTTGTGAGAGTGAGTTATTTGTTGTGAGTGTTAAGCAACTAAAGAAAAACCAACCTAAGAATAATTATCCCAACCTTCCCAACAAATATCACACACCACAAACAAAATAACATCATGCCACCATGAGGCACACCCATGTGGACATGCATGAATCAATGACTCACACTTCCATTCATAATAAACACTTAAACCCTAAATGTTTATAGCAAAAAAGAAATGGCATCTTTTAAAGTAAACTTGTAACGAATTACTAGAATACTCCTCATCCGTATATACATACCAGCATCCGTATTCCGACCGAATACGAATACAATGAGATGAAAATAATCCAACAATATAATACTAGGATCCGACTTAAACCAAAGCCCACTAACATTATCCGTCCGATCATGATCTGTGCACAAGTGCACGTATATGATTGAACCTTGCCATAAAACCATACAGCCTCTACAACGTTTCGCCCGAAGCAGGGAAACCCTCTGTGTGGGACTCTAAAGACTCATCAATACACCGGCAGTAGGTTTAACTACAAGCACGTCAGTGGCACTAGCTGTACGTAACGGCTACCCAGGTATTGAGCGAAAGGGAGGCTGACGAGCAAACTCATCTTGAAACCCCTACTGAGCCTGATAGTGTCAATATCCGTACAGTCTGGTCCGTTCGCCTATGAGTATCGCATATCGAGTCTAGGGGGATGGATAAAGTCATACCCTAATAACGGGATATTTAGTGTCGGCATGAAACCTATCACCACTTGAGAAACTACCGATCCTATATCAGTAATTCTTGACTACCTTGGCCAAGGATTTCTGGTGATGGCCACCCGTGCACACCGCGACATCAACCCCAATAACGGGAGAGACGAATCCCCCGACGATCCACTCACTTCCTCCATATGGCTCGGGATTTTACCCAACTAAAACCTGTTTGCACGACTCCTTTGAGCCGTAGTAGGATAGTAATCAAAGCACAATGGGAACTCACACGAGACAAATGATGAACTTAGGTCAATAGACTAACCTGTATACATATTACCAGGGAACTGCTATCTGACAATAGGTATAATACCAACTAGCATGTTCCCGGCGAGTCCGTCTGGTGTACTCAGAACCCAATGAGCACCTGTATACATCTTAGATAAGCCAACTTACACCAATGGCTTGTGAGACCGGCCACCACCCCTCGTCGGGGTCTCGATCAGTATACACTAGTCTAATCTTATAGTATCGATGCCCAGTCTCGAAACTCCCATGACTAGGGACATTTTAAGGATGTTGTTATAGACTACCCAGCTCCTACGTATATGATCGCCATCATACTGCTGGTAGTCAAGCAAGAATCCTATGGGCTCTATCAACATGTAATAGGGATCTGTAATGTCACCTGAATCATGTACACGATGATAAAGACAAACCAGATAGCATACTATCATCTTGAGTAAGACTGTTCTACTGGTATAGGTCCCCCCTCAATCATTACAATCATGTTCCTGCGATCCAATAATTGACTTGAGGGCACTATATCCAACATGCCCTACGGTCTGGATTATACATTTTATAAAGCCGTACAAAATCCATGAGCGTGAACAAATGTTGAAGCACATGTTTACCCAGCGGCAAAGATAAATGTAAATTGAGATGTACAATATTGTATATGACAATCATGAAATACATATTTTAACTGATGTTCTTACATGATTTTATTGTTGAATATATACATGCATGCTATTGCCATTTATTTTGCTCTCATGTTTAATGCAATCAGAAATAAACCACTCATAAATTGTTCTCTTCGTTTAATATGGAGGGGTAATTAACCACAGGGGCTTGCGCCTGTAGGAAATCTAGTCCTCACGATCAAAAAACCCTTTTCGAAGGGTGAATCTAAGAATTCATGCTGCATCGGTTGTATCCACTTGAACCCTCAGCCGTGTCTACGACGCAACAATACGTCGCACTGAGGAGCCATGCTGATCTACATCGATCTGACCCCGTAAACATCCTTGAGTGCTTTTTAAGGTTTTTAGGGATCCCCTTTCAGAGGCGAACATATTCTGTCATGCCTGGTGGGACAGATTTCCCTTTCCTTGTGGTTTATTTCTGTCATGCAAAGTGCATTTTAACATATGTTTCTCCAAGCAGAGCAATGGCATCCAACAACAACATACATGCCGCAACTGGAGCAACCACTGCCTCTACCTACTTCTTGACAATATCGCCCGGATCTATGATTCAGCTTCCCCAAGGACATGTCGAAGTCGGAGGATCGGGCTCCACCATCCAATTCGGAACTTACAAGCCCGTCCACTTCGCCAAGTATGTTGTAATTCCCGAAGCTCTTGCTGAGCTCATGGGTTCTGACAAGACAAAAGATGGTGCATCTGCTATCATTCAGGCCAGCCTTGCCAAGCTTCCTACCAAGGACCGCGAGCCAAATTTGATCATCGCCAGCAATTCTCAGGCTGACTACAACCGGAGCACCCAATATGCTCAGGGGCCACAAAAGGAAATCGTCAAAACTGCTAGGCAGTCGGTCTTCACCAGACTATCCACCTTTGATGCAACATTCCAATATGTTTAGCCTTTACATCAAGGACAAGCCAAGAAAGGATGAACACCGTGGGCAAATGTCGCCAAATACCTCCGATGACACCATCTCTTACCAAGTTAACAAAGACGCGCACTGGGGGAAAAAGTCATTGGATAATGTAACGATTCTATTTTTACCATAATGCTTTTTAATAAATAAAAATATACTTGTTTCGAAATTACACATTTTATGAAAAGAAAAGGTACAAAAAGGGTTTTAAAAGATTATTAATAGTACATGCTGGTTATCTGCTTACTTTGCCATCTCATAGGTTACAAGTTCGATTCCTGGTATTTGCAATATCAATCTTTTCTTAGTTAAACCGACTCTCTGAAAATCGACTTAAAATATAGAAAATTACGTTACAATATTTAGTGACGAATCTGAACAGAATCTGTCCCGATTTGCAAACTGTTTTTAAATTGGATAGAACTCAAACTCCCAATGTCCGTTCGTGACAAACTTTAGATGTGTAGATGCAAAATTGATTGAACTATAATGTCCTGTATACTAGATTACTTAGAAATAAATGAAACAACCTAATACAGGCTTTGCAATACAATATATAGTTGCTGTCCAGAAATTAGAATTTTTATTTTAAACGCTGTGTTAAAATGACCATAACTAGAGCTTCAGGAATCCAAATCACACGGAACTTAGTGTTTTGGATAACTAAATCGAAAGAACTACAAGTTTATAATAATCTTTGAAACCTGAAAACCGAATTAAATTAATTCAAACCATGTTTTTAAAAATATGTGACAGTGCTGGACAGATTCTGAGCGCAACAAAATGAAAACAATTATATCTCCCAAACCGGTAGTTGTATTTAGGCGCAATCGGAATTCACGCATGCACAACAATTAGACCTATATTTCTGTTTATATTTTGCATTTGTTTGATGTTTACCTCCGAAAGCCAGGAAAGACAAACATCTTTCCTGAATTTGGGGGCAGGTGCTATTTGGGTTTATCCGTCCACCTCTCCAAAACTACCAAGTTGATTTATGGCACCATGTATCGGATGTTTGGACGGATGCGACCGTTATAGCGGACTTCATCAGATTCCCCCTCGTTGTGAGGGTTTTTTGATTATGAGGACGCTCTTCCGTGCAGGCGCAAGCCTTTACAGTTAATTATGTTACCGCGTAGCGATAACCACTTTCTCTTGCTCTAAATATTCACTTTGTGTCATGTGTGTTTTTTTATTTTTGGTTGCCTGTGGATTGTATACGGAGACTAATTTGTGTTGTCGCCCGTAGGGCGTGGATTAGTCCAAATCCGTATTTTCTTAGATTTGGGTTTAGTTTGATTTAAGGATCATTAATCTCGTTTGGGATTAAGATCAACTCAAATATCTGTTGAGAATACGTTAGTCTAATTTTAGTCTAAGATCTACTCAGCAAGATTTTTGGGACCATTCAGACCTAACAAAAGAGCATTTGGGATCTATTGCTTTAGTTTAAGGACGTTACGGTCCATAGATCACCATTTTTGGTATGGGGGTTTAGTTTAAGGACGTTGCGGTCCACAGCTAGTTTAAGGACAATACGGTCCATTGTAATGTGCTCATGGGTTTGGGAGTGCACCAAAGAGCTTTTGGTTGTTGGGACCCTCCATCTCTCTGAAGATGTTGAAGAATTATAACGACATGTATCAGAGGTGTGGAGAGATGTACCCTTGAATCGAACTCCAGATTGAAGGGAGAGATCATGGTGGAACAAACATCATTTTAGATTCCATATGTCAGGAGATCATTAGTCATGTTTGGGACTAGGATTGGTTTGGGGAGACCTGAGTATAGGAGGGCTCGGTTGATTAATGGTCAAAAATTTTTTTTGCCTCAGGAGACTTGGCTAATTTAGGCTAAGGTTGGCCCCTTATAGTGTTAAACACTAGTGTATACTCAGTGCTCACGTGCTCCCACATGAGACTCTATGGTAGCGTTAAATATTGAAAATTGAGACGCTCACGTGTGTTGGGTTTTCCTAGCACCACACAAGAGTTTGTCTTGCATCAAACATGCTACAAAAAAATTTTTGGGGTGCTAAGCAAACAAACCTAGGATCAAACTAGAAATTTAGAGTAACAAAACCAAAGTATCACATACTAAAAGAGAGTATAATACTAAGAGATGAGAAATAGAACCTTTGTAGATCTCCCGTTTGTGACTCCTTGGATCAACTTGGTGTTTGTACGGGTCCGCATGAGTCTTTCATTGTCCACGACGATCCACCACAGAGTGCCTTGTCTCAAGCTCCTAGCTTCACAAGAACTATGTAGAAGTGAAGCAAAAAACCTATACTAGTGGGCTAAAGTTGTGTAGATTGATGATGTGGGTTTAGATCTCACTTAAAAACCTTTCCTTTAATTTTTCTTCACTCACTTTTGAAGAGGTAGAAAGCATTGAGGAAGAAGAAGGAGGAGATGGCTAAGCAAAAGATCAAGATAAAATGCTATGCCACAAAATAAAATGAATATTGAATATATGCGCGAGTCACACTCACTCATAACCATGGTTCTAAAATATCTAGATATTTTGTTAAAGAGTTAAAGAATGAATTAGAGATTAAACCATGGTTTAAGTCACGGTTGACTCAAGAAGAGTGCAGAAGAAATTCCACCATGATTTAATCCTAATTATCTTTAATCAATAATCAAAATATACAAATATCTCACCTTGTGAGTCTTGCATAGACAACTCCAATGTATCATCAACCATGACACATGTATGCATGCATGTGTACATTCATATCATCATATGTACATACATACATTTATGCATACAACATATAAAGAAAAAGGTTATAAGTAAAAAGGCTAATGGTCATTAATATTAAATCAAAAATTGATTTAATAAACCGGTCATATTACATACGACCCGACCAATAGTAACTGCTAGATTATAATGTGGTATCATATACACGCATTTAATCAAGCACCCGCGCATATCAACATATGCAGCCTACATCGTTTCGCCTGAGCTAGGTAACCCCTTTGTGGGACTCTAAGACTCGTCAATACGTCGACATTAGGTGATGATCATATCAAACACCCACAAGCCGCAATCGGTCAGCTAAACGTAATGGCCACCTGGGTATTGAGCGAGCAAAAGTAAAACAAGCGAACCTGTCAAAACTCCTGTCGAGCCAACCGATAACACTTACCGTACAGTCCGGTCTCTTCGTCAGATATGCTGCATATCGAGTTTAGGGATGGTATCGTCGACCCTAATAACTCGATAAGTCATGCCGATGATGGCCTATAACAGATCGAGAAACTACTGATAACACTTATCAGTAAATCTCATCAGCCCTGACCAGGGACTTGCTGATATAGCCAATCGAGCACAGTGCAACATTAGCCCCCAATACCGGGAGAGATAAAACCCTTCCTATCGCTCATTGCCTCCATGTGTCTCAGGACTGTACCTAAAAGCCACCTGTTTGCACAACTCAGTAGAGCCGTGGTAGGGTGAAAATCAAAGTACAGTAGGAGAACACACAAGACTCTATGACGATCTCGGTTTTACAGACTAACCTGTACCGGTGTCACCTGAGAACTGCTATCCGACAATAGATATAATACCATATAGGAGTTCTCGGCGAGTCCGTCCAGTGTACCCAGTCTCCACTGAGCACCCATATACAATCTTGGTGTCAAACAACAATGGATATGGGATCATCAATCGCCCATCAAATGGGTCAAGAATCGTATATGCTAGTCTACTCTGGAATATCGATGCCCCGTCTCGATACTCCCACGAATAAGGACATTTCAGGATATGCTTATAAACTACTCATGTCCCACTAGTATGATCTGCATCATAATCACAGTAGTCAAGCAAATATCTTAAGGGCTTTATCAAAATGTACCAAATGAATAAAAGCATGATCAAGTGAACATGTCAAGATAAAGAGTAACCATATAGCATACTATCATGTCGAGCAAGAATGTCCTCTGAATATATATATATATATATATATATATATATATATATATATATACATGTAAGAATATATCCACTATCAAATAATGGCCTCTAGGGCACACATATATTTAACAATCTCCCACTTGCACTAAGGCCAATTATTAGTGTATCTCATACTCAACATCTCAAAAAGTCTCTCATGCTGCGGCTGAGAGAGGGCCTTGGTGAGAGGATCCGCGGTGTTATTCTTTGTATCTACTCTCCGAATCTCGATCTCGCGGCGATCAATTATCTCCCGGATCAGATGATATCGCCTCAGAATGTGTCTGGATCGCTGATGGGACCTGGGCTCCTTAGCTAACGCTAGCCCCATTATTATCACAATACAATAGTATTGAATCAATAATGGTTGGAACTACTCCTAGCTCCGAGATGAACTTCCTTATCCAGACGGCTTCCTTGGCGGCATCATTTGTAGCAATATACTCAGCTTCCATCGTAGAGTCTGCAATGGTATCACGTTTGGAACTCTTCCAACACACTGCCCCTCTATTGAGGGTAAATACAAACCTAGAGATAGATTTGCTGTCGTCCTTATCACTCTGGAAGCTCGAATCGGTAAAGGCCTCCATTTGGAGATCTCCATTACCATACACCAAGAACAATTCTTTAGTCCTTCGCAAGTACTTAAGAATGTTCTTCACAGCTGTCCAGTGATTCTCCCCTGGGTTGGATTGATAGCTTCTTACTACACCCAGTGCATAAGCTACATCAGGGCGTGTACATAACATCGCATACATTATAGATCCTACTGCTGAAGCATAGGTATAATGCTCATGTGAGCTCTCTCTTCATCAGTCTTTGGGCAAAAGTCCTTGGAGAGAGTGACTCCATGACAAGCGGGTAAGGCACCCCGCTTAGAGTCTTCTATACTAAACCTCTTTAGGATGTTGTTAATGTACCTGGTTTGGGACAACCCCAACAACCGTTTAGATCTATCTCTATAGATCTTAATGCCCAGTATGTACGAGGCATCACCCAGGTCCTTCATGGAGAACCTTTGTGATAAGAACAATTTGACCGATTGTCGCATAGGAACATCGTTTCTTATCAGAAGAATGTCATCCCCGTACAATACGAAGAATGCGACAGTACTCCCTATAATCTTCTTATAAACACAAGGTTCATCTACATTTTTGATGAAATCAAACTCTTTGATGACATCATCAAAACAGATGTTCCAACTCCGTGATGCCTGCTTTAATCCATAAATGGATTTAAGCAACCTATATGCTTTCCCGCTGTTCCCACTGTCAACGAAGCCCTCTGGCTGATCCATATAAATGCATTCTTCTAAATCACCATTTAGAAATCCAGTTTTAACGTCCATCTGCCAGATTTCATAGTCGTAGTAAGCAACAATGGCAAGTAGGATCCGGATGGATTTAAGCATGGCTATAGGAGAAAAAGTTTCGTCATAGTCTAGACCTGTTTTTTGACGAAATCCTTTCGCCACAAGGCCTGACTTATAGGTCTCCACCTGCCCATCTACACCAATTTTTCTTTTAAAGATCCATTTGCACCCTACGGGTTTTACCCCACAGGGTAAAACGTCCAAAGTCCTTACTTTGTTGGTGTACATAGACTCTATTTCAGATCTCATAGCATCCAGCCACTTCACAGAGTCACCACTCGTGATAGCTTGCTGAAAACTAGTACGATCATCATCCTCCATGATGCAATCTTCTCTACCACCATCAATGAGAAAACCATAGTAGCTCTCCAGTGGGCAAGAAGTCCTACTAGATCTGCGGAGTGGCTGAGTTTCATCGATCTCTATTGCAACATCCGGTTTAACCAAGTCGTCATTTATAACTTGTGTCTCTAGAATCTCTTCTAGATCTACCACACCATCAGTATCATTTGTAAAAATTTCTCTTTCCAAAAATGTGGTATACTGAGAAACAAATACCTTTTGTTTCTCCTTGTGGTAGAATAGATATCCAAAAGAATTCTTTGGATATCGCACAAACTTACACATGACTGATCGTGTCTCGAGTTTGTCCGGATTCTGCTTTTTGACATAGGCCGGACAACCCCAAATCTTAACTCGTTTAAGAGATAGTCACTTCCCATACCATATCTTATATGGTGTGGTAGACACGGTTTTGGTTGGAACTCTGTTCAACAGAAATGCTGCAGTCTCCAATGCATGCCCTCAAAACGAGACAGGTAACTCAGCATCACTCATCACGGAACATACCATATCTAATAGGGTCTGATTCCATCGATCTGACACTCCATTGTGCTGCGGTATGTAAAGAGGAGTGAGTTGAGAGAGAATCCTATTCTCTTTTAGAAAGTCTGAAAACTCTGTACTGAGATACTCCTTACCTCGATCCGATCGAAGTATTTTGATGCTCAATTCGGTTTGTTTTTCTATTTCAAGTTTGTACTCTGTGAATTTCTCGAAAGCTTCAGACTTATATTTAAATAAAAGCACATCACCGAACCTTGAGAAATCATCAGTAAAAGTTATGAAGTAAGAAAAACTGCCTCTAGCCTGTGTAGACATTGGCCCTCATACATCACTATGTATGAGGCCTAAGAGCTCAGTAGCTTTTTTTCCGTGTCCTGTAAACGGAGTTTTGGTCATTTTACCCTTGATACAAGACTGACAAGTCGCATAAGATTTATATTCAAAGGGATTCAAATATCCATCTTTATGTAGCTTGTTTAGTCTTGTTTCTTTAATATGACCAAGTCTACAGTGCCAAAGAAAAACCTCATTTATATATGAAAATTTTCTTTTAGTAGTGTGTTGTATGTTGAAAACCGTCTGTTAATTTAAGACGTATATCCCGTTATTAAGTGTACCATACCCAACCAACATTTGATTCAGGTTAATACTCTTAACATTATTCTGCAATACAAAATTATATCCTTCACTGTCTAACAAAGAAACGGATATGATATTACAAAGCATACTAGGTACATATAACATGGGTTCAAAACTAATTGATCCCGATGGCAACCCCAGGTGATACTCTCCCACTGAAAATGCATGTACATTGGAACCATTTCCAACCCGGAGAGTATGGTCACCTGTCTTCAAAACTCTGCTATTTCTCAGCCCCTGCATGGAATTGCATATGTGAGAACCTGAACCGGTATCTAATACCCAGGAAGTAGAGTTTATAGATTAATAGTTTTATGTCACAAACACACCTGAAGCGGAAGCATCACCATGCTTCTTCTTCTTGAGATCCAGGTACTCAGCACAATTGTTCTTCCAGTGCCCCAATTTATGGTAGTAATAACACTCCCCTTTCCTCGATTGCCCAGCCGTGGACTTGTCTTTCTCCTTAGCCTTTTTAACTCCACCTCTAGGTTTGGTGGGTTTCTTCTTCATCTTTCCCTTGGCCTTGGCTTTTGGGCGAGAAGAAGAAGATGGCCCAGCAATCAAAGTGGGATTCTTCACTGCCTTGAGTGTGCTCTCAGCACTTCTCAACATATTGAGAAGTTCAGGTAGTGACTTCTCCATGTTGTGCATGTTGAAGTGTACTACAAATAGAGCAAAGGCAGGGGGAAAGACCGTAGAACAATATCAACATATTGTTCATTCTCCATTGTCCATCTGAGGTTCTCAAGCTCTTCAATAAGAGCTATCATCTTCAAGACGTGGTCACCTACTGGTGTGCCAGGAGGCATCCACATCTGAAACAGCTTTCGAGACGCTTCGTATTGTAGGACACGAGATTGCTCCCTATACAACTCTTTTGTATGGAGAAAGATGGATTGAACATCCATCTGCTCGTGCTGCTTTTGATGTGTGTTGTCCATCGATGCAAGCACAAGAAATTTGGCCGTGGCACAGTCAATATCTCATGTCTTGCGGATTTCCCTATCCGCAACTGAAGATTTAGGGCCTAGGAAGGGTGGGGCTGGAGCTGTGAGGATATATGATACCTTATCATAAGTCAGGGCAATGTTAATGTTCCTCAGCCAGTCTTTATAATTGGTCTCATTCAGTTTATTTTTCTCTAGTAGAAGCTTAAGTCCAGTCATGGTATCTGCCATTAGGAGAGAGAAAAGAATACACTCAGCGAAAGCTCTTACAAAGATCAGATTGGTTATTATCTTATCTAATCGATTTCTCCCACTGCTTTAATCAAATTTTCCTTCAAACCTTAAAAAGAAAACTAGCCAGGATTAATTACATTCTGCAAGCCAGACCAGTGTCGGTATTTTGAGGGAGGTTCCCCATGCTTTCGCACGGACCTAATTAAAATAAATCTCGTTTTCCCAGAGGCGTAACCACGTAGACACCTTTCTAGACACCTAATTAGTTAGCTAATTATAAAGTGCAAAACTCTCCTGGGAGCAACTCTTGCTCACAGTGGGATCGGGATCCAACCATCATATGGAAGGTATGCAATCTTATTGCAAATTCCAACTCTTGAAACTCCCGATATTGTTTTTACCCCTAGTACTCATGACCTTAACTGTGGTCAACAAATCATAAGCACTAGTCAAGCTCTACCCGTCATTTCTTGATTAATTAGACCCAGATATATGACACTTAACTATGATCAACAAAGTCATATAATTGTCCCAATTAATCGCATCATATGCTGTGTAGGAAGACATCACTTAGTTACTGTACACTACGCCTTAACTATAGTCAACAAATATAGCACGAATACTAAGTAGTCTACTTTATAAAATGACGGAGGGTTGCAGATGGTTTTTAAGAAAACCTTTAACTCTTTGAACTTGATATCGTTGTAGAATCAAAATGGTTTTCAAAAGGAGTGGCTTAAGCTCCGCAATTTTGAAATGTAGCTTTTTTGTAAAAAGCCGAGTGGGTTTCAAATTCGATTCTACAACATCTTTTAGGTTTATTTTCCACTACATTAATCACATTAATGTAGTCCCATCATTTAAGTTCCTTAATCCGAAGAAACGAAAATAGAACGTACGCTTATGCCATTTGCATTCGCCACAGTGTCCCGTTATGCACCGTTAGGTTACTTAACTAACGGCATAGTGGGGCGGAACTAGCGCGGATGTAAAACATAAGTAACGCTTATTATATATCATATATATAATAATACCATTCGTTTCATCATACAAAGTGTTCATATCACACAATATCAACAGCAGAAGCACATATATGAAAATATAGGATATACTAGGAATTCCGTATTTTGTATTTAGCCAACGATAGAAAATACGGATTCCACGGTCTTGATGAACAGCCAATCCCACACCCTAGACCCCTATGAGAGCGGCAAGTGACCCTACCAATTCTAGAGTTAGGAGACCCGGTCTCGACTCCTTGAGATGGCCTCCCACTGGACTCTAGAACCAGGTCACTTTTGCTCCCCTCCTTGGGTCTATCTTAATGCGGAAAAGTAAATAATATACATCAAAGGTAACATCATCCTCAACCCGGATGTGCCCCAATAAAAGAATATTACATACATTGAATTTTACATGAATGAAAAAGAAAACTCTCATCTCACGTAAAAACCCCGGCCATTCAATCACGGCGATTCTATACATCATGTCACAATAACATATAATATCACATGTCATCAACGTAAGCAAGTATGCGTACCCCAGTTGTCGTTGACGTATAGCAACAAAATCGGCGATACACCATATATTACATTTACGGTCGCAGAAATAAGTATCATATATCAAGATGACGTTAAACGTTTCAATCTGTCACGACCCGAAAAGTACGGAACATGACCGGCACTTAAATTACAAAATGTCTCGAGGCGTACGTAATCGAAGTAAGTCAAAACCCAGAAATCAAAACCAAAGAAAAAGTAGAGTGAAGGAAAAACCAATTTAAAGCAAGTAGTTTTAACAACATAGGCCGAAATATGTATTTTTAAAGTCTCAAGTATTTTCTGAAAATTTTGGCAGAGTCTCCTTTGTAAAAACTAGCCCCCAAACGAGATACAACATGAATAGTATACGAAATGAAAAAAGGCATCCCTAAGCGGGAGCTAGCCCTTTGTCAACCGACGGTCACAACCACGCAAGCAATATAATATACAACGCCGAAGGGCGAGGATCAAAACTCAAAACAAACTCAAAACAACATGAAAAACATAATAATACAACGCGCGACTCTAAGGTCGAAACAATAACAAGTATGGTCTTCTATCTCTATCAAATATACAATTTGGTTGATGGGGTTTTACTAGATACAACTGAAATAGCAATATACATTAGTGGTCCTGATGCAAAAGAACCCACCTACCAAAGCAATCACCCTGAAGGAACAGTGTGCCAACAAAGCCGCAACGAAACCTGTACGGCAAAACCTGCAAGGAACTGTGGCACAACGGGGGTGAGTTGCTAACACGTGAGTAGAAAACATTTACGAGTAGAAATCAAATGTATGACATAAATCCTAGGTCATACGATCAAATAATATCCTCAAATAATATCCAGGTCTATCTATGTATGAGTGTAATACTACATGCTCGTGTCAGTACCTCAGATACCAACATATCAGATATATAATGTATGAATGCATGACGAATGAAAACAGAATACATCATGAATGAGACAACTGTTTTCTTTAATTAATGAGACTTCTGTATGTATATAAATCGAGTATCATCAATGAAATCAACAGAGAAATCAGTGTCAAGCATCGGCACCAAAACATAAATCTCAATATCTCAAAATCTCAAAATCTCAATATCTCAAATCCCAATATCTCAGGCATCCGTATCATCCGGGGGATCGGCCCAAGGGCTCCGGCAGAACGGATCAGCCTGTATCCATCTCATGACTCCGGTCGGTATCCTTCGAATAACCAACGAGTCCCGATAATATCATCGGTAGGTAGTGCCCCCTGCTAGGCTCATCATCCTCCATGAAATCACTCTCGCCTCGGGGTACCTCACCGGGTCTACCATGTACCCGAAACGGTTACAACTCCACCTGGAATCGGGTCTCGAAATCCAACAGCTATTATGAAAACTCATGGTGGACGACTCATACATCATGAGAAAACCACAATTTGCATTTTAAAAAGAGAGAGAGAGAAGTTTATATATATTCTTGCGGTTTTCCCCCAAATCCAGAAATCTCATGTAAATCCGAAATCATCAAAATCATGATACCAATAAACAGTGAATACCGGCATAAATCACCATAATACTGCATAACCAATGATTATATGAATGCACCTAATATCATGCAATGAATACAATATTTAAACTAGCATATGGAACCTATAACATATTGCGACTATCCACTATCAAGATATGTCAATGAAAATGTATTTTCTAAATTGTACGTGACATGACAATTACCGATGATGATGTGTGTGAGCCGACAAGTAAGTGTATGTGGAACATACGCATCATCGGTAATGGTGCTGGTGTCCTGACAGCATGGTTCATAATCACTAAGTACACAATAACATGCAAAGAGACGATAACAACATGATAAATGGCAATGAATAGTAATTGCAACAATAATATGCGGAACATGAATGATAACGTAACAATAGGAATCTACATCGCTGCACCTGTGTTATACTGTTTTGCAGTTTGAAATAGTACAAATCGTGGTGTTTTGAAAAGGGATACGGTGTTTTTAAGAAAAGGTACTTCTTTTGAAATATCCGTAGTATCCCTTAACATTTCTTTAAAATCCTCACGATTCATTAGTTTTGGAAATAGGTATGACTCGGGTCCAGTCTAACATCTACTACGTAACTACAGGTCTAACTAACAACCAACCGGAAGGGGTATGGAAACTACCTAAATCTGAGTCGATATATATATATATATATGTGTATGTGTGTGTGTGTGTGTGTGTGTGTGGGCGCACGCGCGTGTGTGTAATAGTCGGTGATCCCGCCTCAATAGTATCCCATACGATACCCTATATAATATGACATCCTCGAGTCAAGAGTGCGGATCTAGCATCAATATATAGCTTGTACGGTAAATCCATCGTACGGTAATCTGGGTACGGGTCAAATATCATATTTATATCATTATTCGTCTAGTATCCTTTCCATCATATATCAAGATCTGGGGGTACTGATCTAAGTTTAGTACAATATTGATACCATCTATGTAATGCATGCGTGTGTATGAAAACACCACACCTAAAAAACCCGCTAACATATCATGTCATATCTCAAATACGAACCATATCATATCACCGATCTTATGGCCCCAAGCCCAATCTCATCGACTCATCTCCAATCCTAAGTACTTATCCTCAAAATCTATGTATATGTCTATACACACACACATATCCCCATATACGCACAAGTAAAATAAATGTATGCATGTGTGTATGTATGTGTGGGTAAAAACCTATTCTAGGG
The DNA here is from genome assembly GCA_030015575.1 of Agapanthus africanus. Lineage (NCBI taxonomy): Eukaryota > Viridiplantae > Streptophyta > Magnoliopsida > Asparagales > Amaryllidaceae > Agapanthus > Agapanthus africanus. The sequence goes on from CM057341.1 coordinate 704,650,365, forward strand.
TTCGCGACTAAGAAGCTAAATTAAGCTACTTCTAACTATCCTAAACTAAACCATAAACACAAAATCATATCTTGATAATCATCTTCGTATCATAAAACACCTATATAAACGTATATATCATAAGCTATACTACGGACTGCGGGGGTGCTATACGCCATCCACCCGACTTCCCCCGTAGATATAAGCTACTCACCTGATCTTCGCTTGCCGATGCCAATGTCGCCATACGCTTGCTTGTTATCTTGAAGTCCTCGTGAGGGTACCTACGTATCATAACACATTGTATCGCAGTAAAATTCGACCCATGACCAAAACGACACACGAATCTCACATAGGTCAAAACTTATAGTTTTCTCTCTCAAATCAACCCAAAAACCCTCGACATAGGTGTATAAACGCCGATTGATCGAGAAAAACACCAAACATACTGATCATGGTTTTACAACTCACTAAAAATATATGAAATAGGATGCAAATTATCAAAACCAATAAATTGATCAAATCGGTTTATTTCCAAAAAGCCTAGTAAAGGGGTCGTTAACCGTTTTACTACAAGTCTTGATGTTTTAGCAAACTAGTAGTCACAATACTCACTAATTATCTTAATTAGGCCACATAAACATTTACTAGATTTTTTTAGTCTTGCTAAATTACATTAAACCAAAACCTAGTTAGCATAAGTTACCCTTTTATTCAAAACTTGATGTTTTAACCAATAAAAATATTTTAACAATTTTAGTGGCCATAAAGCTCACTAATTTTTCTTAGTTAAATCACACAACCCACTTTACAATTTTATCTCGCCTCTTGATATTAATACCAAAAACCTAGTTCTCAAATTTATTTAATTTGAACAATTTTGAAACAACAATGTACAATACAACAACTAAACTAAAATTTTCATTTCCTAAGATGATGAACTACACTTGATTATCCTAGTAGTGATGGTTGTTCATTGTCGGAAACCGGGAAGACATGATGGACGTCTTGCCTGAATCTGGGGGTAGATGCTAATTGGTGCTATTCGTCCACCTCTCTGAAGATACCAGGTTGATTTATGGCACCGTGTATCGAAAGTTTAAACGGATGCGGCCGATATAGCAGACTTCGTCAGATTCCCCCTCGTTTGAGGGGTTTTTGATTGTGGGGACGCTCTTCCCTGCAGGCGCAAGCCCCTGCAGTTAATTACGCTACCGCATCGCGGTAACAACTATCTTCATCTCCAGATAGTCACTTCATGTCGTGGGTGTTTGTTTTGTTTATGGCTGCCCGTGGATTGTATACGGAGACTAATTTATGTTGTCTCTCGTAGGACATGGATTAGTCCAAATCCGTATCTTCTTATATTTGGGTTTGGGGGTTTGGTTTAAGGATACGTTAGTCTTGTTTGAGACTAAGATCAACTTAAACAATTGTTAAGGATACGTTAGTCTAATTTCTAGACTAAGATCTACTTAACGGGATCATTTAGATCTAACAAGAGAGCATTTGGACTCTATTGTTTAGTTTAGAGACATTGCGGTCGATTAGTTTAAGGACATTACGGTCCATTGTTAGTTTAAGGACATCTCGGTCCAGGTTAAGGACATCGTAGTCCATGAGTTTAAGGACCCCACAGTCCGGTTTAGAGACATCGTAGTCTATAAGGTATAAAGACATCGTAGTCCAAGAGTTTAAGGACCCCACGATCCGGTTTAGAGACATCGTAGTCTATAAGGTTTAAGGACATCGTAGTCTATGAGTTTAAGGACCCCACAGTCCGGTTTAGAGATGTGTGGTTGTCGGGACCCATCACCTCTCTGAAGACGTTGAAGGATTACAACGACAGATATCAGAGGAGTAAAGAGATGTGCCCTCGAACCGGGTGTAAATTGATTGGAAGATCTGTAGCCCAGCTTGGAATTAAGATCTGTTGAATATTTGTGAGCAGATGGGCTCAGTTCAATGTAAGTTGAGGACTTATAGCCAGAATTGGGCTAAGTCCAATTAAAATGTTTAACATTTTATTGCTCTGGCTGTTGAGCCTTTATTTAGGCTTGGCTCTTTTAATAATGCTAAGCATTGGGTTCTGACATCTTTTGTCTTGTATTGAATGCATAGCATTCATCAGAACAATATGTATTCTGACAGTGTGCCACATGGTGCGCCAGGCGCTTTGCGCCAATCAAAGAGCACATAGCGCTTCTGTCGGGTAGCGCTTACGAAGATGACACGTGTCGCGCTTAGCGCTAAACGCTAGTTTATTAGCGCTTTGCGGTTTCAATTTATGAGCGCTTTGCGCTGATTTAATGGCGCACCAGTGAGTGACACGTGGCGCGCTTGGCGCTGAGCGCCGGTCCAAGGGCGCAGTACGCTATCTCAAAAGCGCTAAACGCAAGTTGTGTCTATGGTTGATACGTAGCATATTTTGGTGCTGAGCACCGGTCCAAGGAACGCAAAAGCGCAGTTCATGAGTGCAAGACACTTTTCAGTAGCGCAGAGCGCACTTGATCAAATTTATGATCAAAGAACAAGTTTATGTTCTTTTAAAGAAGGCTTTGCCTCAAGATTCAAGAACAGAAGTTCTTATTTATAAAAAAGGTACTGCCTTTGTAGATCAATGATCTGTAAATGAAGTAAATACTTCTTTTGTTTTTATGATAGGATCTTTTGGTCTCTTTTTTTTATCGAAGACCTTGGTCTTTTTATAGATCTACGATCTTTGTTAGAAGATAGTTCTTCTTTTCATGAGACGATTTCATCTCTGTATTCAAGAATTATGTTCTTTACCTTGAAGAAAATGATCTTCTTTTTTGCTTGAAGCTTGTTTTTCTCTCTTTGAGTTTTCTCAAAGTTTTTAGAGAGGTTTCTCTATATTTCTCTGTGTATTTTAGACTTGAAGTCTATGGGCCTTCTTATAGAGCAAATTGATTTGTTAAATCAGTTAAAGAGATCTTTCTCAGATTGATTTGGGGATATTTCCTCACCGTTGGATCTTTGATCCTAGGGCTTCTGTTTTACAGAAGACAATCTTCTTGTTTTTAACAAGATTGGAAAGATCTTTCCATAACAAAATTTTAATTTTGATTAATTAATAATTTATTATTATTAGATCTTTTCATCTAACGGTGGGAAATTTTTAATTCCAGCTCCAGCGCACCTTGTGCCACCGCACCTATGTTCGACACGTGGCGCGCAGCGCAGAGCGCAGCGCAACTGCGCTAGCGCACCCATGTTTGACATATGGCGCGCAGTGCAGAGAGCTGGATCTGAAGTGTTGCTTCAACTTTTGAGTTTTGAAATAGAGCTTTGCTCTGATTGGGGGTGCGCTGTCTAGGGCGCAGCGCACCTGACGCTAGCCCATTTGTGTTTGACACGTGGCGCGCAGCGCGTTGCTTCAACTTTTGAATTTTGAATTTCAAAACAGAGCTTTTCTCTGATTGGGTGAAACAAATTCCCCCCACCGTTGCGCTTACGTGGCCCACACGTGAGCGCAGCGGTGGCAACATCTGAGCCCTTGGATCAACTCAGAAGTTGAAGAGGCGGCTTAACGCCTATAAATAGGACCTTTGGTCCTCAGATGATTATCATCTTCTTTCTTCAGAATTTTTATTCAGAGCATTGCTCTTCAGTTTAAGAACTTTTCAAGGGTCAGAACTCTATCAAAACTTAGGTAAAGTTTAAAACTTTTAATAAATTAGGGTTTTACCCATTAACAGAGCCTTACTCTTCATAGATCTTTGATCTAAAGAAAACCCATTTAGGGTTTCATTAACAGAGCTTTTCTCTCCTGAACCCATAGATCTAAAGAGATCTTTTCTTGGGGTTTCTTAGCCCATGAACCAGAGCTCTGCTCTTTGATAATATGTAGATTTCTTGATCTTTGATGAAGAACTCTTAAGAGTTTTTTCATGGATGTTGAAGATCCCAGAATTTTTAATTCATAAAAAATTAATTTTAATTAATCCTTGATGGATTTTTCCATCATCATTACAGAGCCAGGCTCTTTAAGGAATTTTATTCCTTCATGATCAGAGTTTGACAAGTGTCACTCTATCTTAGAGCTTTGCTCTCAAAAGGAGATTTTCTTCTTTTCCCGAAAAATTTCTCATTCAATGAGAATTTTCTTGAGGATTTCTTCATTAATTAACAGTTTCATCTAATGATGAGTCTGTTTTATTGTCATCTAGATTTTGTGGATCCCCCTTTGGTCCCCTTCCCACTGCATTGCAGTGTGGTACAACTTTTAAAGTACCTAGTGTCAGAAATTTAAAATTGAATTATAGCACCGACAGTTGACTTCTGTCCCCCCTTTTTACAGGCGACATGTCTTTCGACGCTACATTTCTATTTGTCTGTTCAGAGGGAGGATTTCCTGAGGCACCTGTGGACCGGGAGGTTCTTGCGCTCATCAAAGACCGTGACCCGGAATACAAAAATCTCCACTTGTGGGGCAGTTGGTATGACCAAATTATTAGAGGTTGCCAAAGCTTTTCTTGTGCGACGCCATCGGAGCCGATCTCGGCGATTTCGTATGCAGATGCACCCCCGGTGAACTATGCCGTGGAGGTTGTCAATTGGACTTCGGAGGGTCTTCTTCAACCTTCGATTGCCGCCGTACCCATGCAGCTGCCAACGGCTTTGGATACCCTGGGGCGGCGCATATGCCAGGGCGAGTCATGCCCTTGGGGACAACCTTACAACATCGGGCTAACTTCCCGTCATCCGGCCGGGTATTTGCAGTGGGCTAGGTATATCTTGTCGGCGAAGAAAACACAGCTGCTAAAGCTCGGCCTATACCATGCGGTCTATGCTTCTTTGTTCCAATATTCTGCTCCTCCTACATGGTGGATTAGGGCGTTCTTAGAGCAGTGGAACATCCCGACCCATACCTTTCTTCTACTGGACAGAGAAGTCTCCATCTCTATGGAAGAATTTGCTGAGGTTTCCGGTCTGCCGGTTAGGGAAGAGCACTACGAGGAGCTGTTTCCTCCTGATGAATACGTTTTTACCACCAAGCCGGTAGTGATGGGGCTCATGCCAGAGAACACCATTCAGCACCAGTTCCCTAGTCTGATAAAGGTGCTGAACATGTACGAGAGCCTCTTCGTGGAATCCGGAGGTCGGGGGGTCAATTTTGCGGACTTCATTGCCCGGTTTCTTCGTCCGGATATTTTTTCGCAACGAGGCGACAAGTTTTCCAAGCTCGATGATCCCTTCGGCTTTGGCTTGGACCGTCAACCAGTACTGGAAGATGATCAGAGGGGCTTTTTCCTTCCTTATGCTGCGACCATCCCTCTGTCAGAAATCGCCGCTCCAGGCATTGACGAAGAGGCTTTCTTTCTTGGGTTTCTTGGGCTATGGTTGTGCTGGTTCACGCTCCCTATGCATCCTCATTACATGAGGACTTCCGTCTTCTACCCCGCGCATCGCATTGTGGCTGGAATACAAGTTTCCATCGGGATCGCCGGGTTAGCCCATTTATACCATGGTCTTAGCGTGGCGGCGGATACCACTGAATCGGGGGTGCAGCTGTTAACTTCCTGATGCATTACTTCACTTCATGGATGGAGATGCACGTGCTCGGGGTCTTTGGCATTCATAAGAGACCTTTGTTTTTCGAGAAATGCAAGTTCCTGCGAATTATGCGGCTGGTTGACGCCTCCATAGTATGTCCGTCACAGTAGGAAGCTAGGGGCTTACTCCTTCGTCCGCGTACAGTCGGAGATGATATGTCTTTCACGGACAAAGTCCTGATGATCGTCCAGGAAACTTCCAAGATGGTGCTGTCATTGCGCGACATTTTTAAGGATGGGGCTTCCGTGTTGAAAGCCTGAGAGATTCTCCATTTATACACCATCAGGCCGGGCTTTCTTGTATTAAGGCTGAATGATGCAATGCTATTTATGATATACAACCCTCATCATTTTTCCCAACAGCTGAGTTATAACCAGGGGGTCCCGCTGGAGGCTTTCTTGGTAGAACCCGCTGCCACCAGAGAGGGAATACGGGGTGCGCTGCATCACTTCATGCGTTTGAATATGGGCTCTCACTTCTTCATTAGCAAGCCGAGTTGCGTCCCGAGGGCCCTCAACGTATACGTGGCCCGGTATTAACACGCGATGGGTGCTGTTATCAGGGAAGAGAGGCGGCTGCTGCTCGATTTCAAGAGTGCGTCCTCTGCCGGTGATCGCAACGTCCCTTCAAAGCGACGGGTCGCTGTCCCCCCTCCGCTAAGAGAGGTTGCTGCAGTTGAGCCTCCACGTATGCTAAGCCCTACGCGTGGATTGCCCCGTGCTCTTGTGGAGATGGTGGATGTGCTATCGGTGCCCCGCGCTCCCGTGGAGACGGTAAATGTAGCTTCACCCAAAACTGGCGTGGCCTCGGATATCGGGACTCACCGTCCCAAAGTTCCCACCAAGTGCAAGCTGGTGCCGGCTGCAACCGGAGCTCGCTCATAGAAGAAGAAAAAGAAGTCAATCTTTTCTGTCGACGTTGTACTTGGCCAGGAGCCTCACGCTCCTTACGGCGAGGGCCTGAGCGAGTATGGGACAAATGAAGGCTTATTCATGCCGCTAGATGATACTGATCTGGCGTCTGCTATTGCAGCTTCTGAGTAATTGGCCAGCCACGAAGAGGGGTTGGCTATCCTCGCGTGATCAGGTAATCATTAGCTGTATTTTTCGCCATTGCATCGTATTTCTATTATCGTGTTTTGACTGATGCTTTTCCTTCTTTAACAGGCATTTCCACTGAAGAAGCTCTCGCAGCTTCTCTCAAGACTTTTGAGGAAGAAGAAAGACTTCAAGAAATCTTAGGCATCGGTACATTTCGGTTCACCATGTCCCCGCTCCTGTTTCTTATGAGTAATCTGACCCCTTCTTTGTCTTATCGAAGGGACCACAATGTCGATCCCGCAAGCTGATGCGGAGATTCTTCCCAGGCCAACCACAGAAGTCCCGGCCTCTTCGGCATTGCCGAAAGAGGTCCTACTCAAACGACCGATGACGGAAGCCTTGACTGCTCCAGAGGTAACCCTTGGTGTGGACGATGACGTCTTGTTGGTGGAGGCGTCTAGAAGGTCTGCTGCCCGGGCGGAAAGGAAGCGCCGAGTGCGCATGGCAAGGGAGCATAGTGCTGCCTTAGCCGTAGGTGCGGGCTCGAGCACCGCTACCCCTGCCCCTACTCCCTCAGAGGAATCACCAGCTCCCTTATCCACTGCCTATAGACGAGCAGCACGTGCGGCTCGGGAAGCGGTCGGAAGAACAACCCAAGGTAATGTGACACGGGGTTCCATTGTCAAAGTTTTAAGTGTAAATTCTCATATATCTTATCTTGCAGGGCCGAATCTTCCCGAAGAGGTGGCAGTGACCGCTCAGCGTGAGGTAGTGGTGGAGGAGGTAGCTGTGATTGCCGATCCGGGGGCGGCGGCAGGCGAGGTGGCTGCAATTGCCGGGCTCGAGGTAGTGACTGGTAAGTCAGTCACGATTGTCGAGGCCGAGATACCTGTAGGTGAGATGGCTACAGCCACTGAGGCCGAGGTGTTGATGGGTGAGACGGGTACAACCGCCGAGCCTGAGGTGACGATGGGTGAGAGGAGTACAGCCGCCGAGCCCGAGGTAGTCACTCTTTCGCAAGAGTCGGGCACTGCCCCGGTCGTTGCTTTCTCCGCCTACGTCCCTTTGCCATCTCCTGGCGTCGCAAGCGTTACGACGGCTCTTGCAGACTCAGGGGATGAAGCGACAGGAGGTGAGACCATCCCGATGGAAGAGGATGAAGTAGTTGCTGTCTCAGGTGACGCCCTCGTCGCGGTTTCGACTGGCGACTCATCAGGTAGATTTTGGGTCATTGCTTTTCTTTTTATTCTGCAATCATTTTCAATCTTTTCTGACAGTATTTATCTTGTTTCTAATACAGGTGCGGCGAGCGCTGAGGTCGCGCTTCCCGAAGCAATGCTATCAGCTACCGCCTTAACGGTGACACCTCCTCTACCCTCTCTCATACCATCTCAGATGTTGGAAGGTGCGGATTCGTGACCCATCAGTCTTATTTTTTAAGCTGTATAACTTATGTACTAACGTTGCATTACTGCGTCCTTGCAGGAGTCCTTTTTGACCACCTGTATCAGGTGTTGCAGCCACACTTCTCCTTTTTGTCAGAGATTAGTCCGCCTGCTGGTGTCGGTGAGTATCTTTTCTAAACGACGTCCTTTCTTTAACGGCCAGTCGCATTACTGCTAACTCTTCTTTATATTGCTTGTAGCCTTACAAATTGAAGGAGGGGACGAGGCTGATGTTGCGCCATCAGTACTCCTAGCTCTGCCCCCTGTTGCAGCCGGTATAGTTGACTCTATTTTTTGTGTATTTTCTTTATTTCCTGAGCCAAAATCTGACTATGATTTATTTTGCAGCAATCACATCGACTCCAGCCCTGTTCGAGTCTCGCATTATGATACTGGCAGGGCCTTTTTCCAGACATCCATCCTCCAAAGGTGCTGTGACCAGCCTGCGCATGCTGAGCGAATATATCGAGGAGCTTGACGCGGAGACTCCCACATCTGCTGCGGATTTTGCCGCCGAGGTTAACCCTATGCTGGTGATGCTCATGAACTTTCATGGTGAGGGCGTCGTTGAGTCTTGGATTAATCGCTGCAGCGAAGTTGAGGTTTGCCTGCATGAGCTTGAACTTAGGCATCCCACTCCTGGGATTCTGGCTGTGAGCACTCAACGGGCTCAACGGGCTGTGCGGATCGAGCAGAGCACTTCTTACTTCCACCATCTTGAACAAGAAGTGGCTTTAAAGCAGAAGGAATGTAAAGAAACTTCAAGCGAATCTGCTCGACTGCATGCTCAGGTTGATGCGAATGCTGCCCAGTTGAAAGTTATCTTCGAAGGACTTCTGCGATGTATTTCTGATGGGTTAACATTGAGGCAGAAGCTCGACATCATCGAGCGGGATGCACAAGATTGTGAAGCAGCTCAGCAGGCCGCCGAGGAACAACTTTCGTCTTACTTGCAGCAGCGAGCCCAGGTCGAAGCAGAGTTGGCCGCGGCAGCTGATCAAGAAGAGGGGCTGAGGGAAGTGCGCGAGCGGCTGATTGGATTATTGAAAGCGCTTTCTTCTTAATAATTTTTTTGTACCATTTTTAATTTTGAATAAAATGTATTCGTTCTTTTATTCTTTCATATGATGTATTTTGTACCCAATTGAAGTCATGAATAAAAGATACACATTTTTTTTGCAATGTCTTGTGTCATCTCTCTGCTTTCCTCTTTCTTTTGTTATCAGGATGTCACCTTAGCAAACATAGCCGGCAGATGATAGAGTGGGCATCTTGTCTTGGCTTCTTCGAAGGATAGTGATGGCTTAGGAAGCAGGTTCAGATCTGTTACCTAAGACTTTTCAACTTTATGAGCCGTGAGGGTCTCATAAAGACTTTTCTCCCTACGAGTCGAGAGGATCTCGTAGGTGAATTTTCTCCTTAGGAATCGTGAGGATTCCTAAGTTTGTTTTCTCTTATAAGTCGTAAGGATCTTATAAGAGAGTTTTCTTCCTTACGAATTGAGAGGACCCTTAAGTGTTTAGTGGGATAGACATGTAGATGACGTGTTTCCGAAACGGGGTCATATGGATGACGTATTTCCGTGACGGGGTCATGTGGATGACGTATTTCCGAACGGGGTCATGTGGATGACGTATTTCCGAACGGGGTCATGTGGATGACGTATTTCCGAGCGGGGTCATGTTGATGACGTATTTCCGAACGGGGTCATGTGGATGACGTATTTCCGAGCCGGGTCATGTGGATGACGTATTTCCGAACGGGGTCATGTGGATGACGTATTTCCGAACGGGGTCATGTGGATGACGTATTTCCGAGCGGGGTCATGTGGATGACGTATTACCGAGTGGGGTCATGTTGATGACGTATTTTCGAGCTGGGTCATGTTGATGACGTATTTCTGAGCGGGGTCATATGGATGACGTATTTCCGAACGGGGTCATGTGGATGACGTATTTCCGAGCGGGGTCATATGGATGACGTATTTCCGAGCGGGGTAATGTGGATGACGTATTTCCGAGCGGGGTCATGTGGATGACATATTTCCGAACGGGGTCATGTGGATGACGTGTTTCCGAGCGGGGTCATGTGGATGACGTATTTCCGAGTGGGGTCATGTTGATGACGTATTTCCGAACGGGGTCATGTGGATGACGTTGCGTCTTTTATAATGAGATGAATATTGGAGTGGTCTCCAGATTGTCTGTGAGCCGTTGAGATATGTCTTTTTCTTCTGATGGAGCCTGGGGAGGGAAGGCGTGATTCCTTCTTTGTTTGTGCCCCTGGATTGTATACAGGGATTGATGTAATATCACCTGTAGGGCATAAATTTTATTTACATATTTTATTTCCGCGATGCTCTATCATTTCAGCTTTTATATCGCGAAGGTTGCGTTTGCCCAATCATTTCGGCTATTTTTCGCGGTGCCCAATCATTTCGGCTCTTTATTTTATTTTTACTCGCTGCTTTTTATTGCGAGTTGCCCAATCATTTCGGCTATTTTGCATCCATACAATTTTTTACTTGCTGGTTTTGTTGCAAGTTGCCCCATCCTTTCTGCTATTTCGTATGCATATGTGGCTTGCTAGCTTCTTGCTGCAAACTTGGAATTAGACACCGATTTCGGCATCAGCACCGCTACAACTGGGATATTGCCAGGAGCGAATCATCATTTGACTCTGTCGATATTGTACGAAAGTGGCTTAGCAAACAGGGTTAGGATCCTGTCGACTAAGGCTTTTGACTTTATGAGCCGTAAGGGTCTCATAAAGGTATTTCTTCCTACGAGTCGTGAGGATCTTGCGAGTGCATTTTCTCCTTAGGGATCTTGAGGATTCCTAAGTGTGTGGCTTCTTGTAAGTCGTAAGGATCTTACAAGAGTATTTTCTCCTTATAAGTCGAGAGGACTTACAAGGGTTGTTCACCAGGTAGACATATCCCTAGTCACGGATGGGACTCTGTTAGGGAAATGTTTATTCGTGCCCGTGGATTGTATACAAGGGTCAGCATTGAGCCGCTTGTAGGGAAGCATCGGAGATTGTGGTGGCTGCTTAAGAACAGGTTCAGATCCCTGTAGCTTAAGACTTTGGAATCTTATGAGCCGTAAGGGTCTCATAAGAGGCTTCTCCTTAGGAGTCGTGAGGCTCTCGCAAGTGTAATTTCTCCTTAGGAATCGTGGGGATCCCTAAGGGCGTTGCTCCTTTGTGAGTCGTAAGGATCTCACGCAGGTAGTTTCTCCTCACAAGATCGAGAGGACCTCGCGAGTGTCTTTTAACGAGATTGCGCCCTTTCGGGTTTTCACAAAACTCGCCGGTAGCCCTGCTGTTTTTACTCACGGAGCCCTTTCGCGTTTTCATCCGTGCCCATTTTGCATGTGGACATACCGCTTTCTTTTTCTCTTTTTTTATTCTAACGAGGTTGTGCCTTTTCGGGTTTTCACAAAATTCGCCGGTAGCCCTGCTGTTTTTACTCACGGAGCCCTTTCGGGTTTTCATCCGTGCTCATTTTGCTTGTGGACATACCGTTTTCTTTCTTTCTTCTTCTTCTTCTTTTTTATTATTTTTTTGTATCAGCTTTGGGATGCTGCCGTCTACAGTAGTTTATCGACGTCTCGGTCAACACTAGTTTTAGGACATAGTGGTCCATCGTTAGTTTAAGGACGTTCCGGTCCATTTCTAGTTTAAGGACGTTCCGGTCTGTTGTTAGTTTAAAAACGTTCCGGTCTATTGTTAATTTAAGAATGTTTTGGTCCGTTGTTAGTTTAAGGACGTTTCGGTCCATTGTTAAGGAAGCCGGCTACTACCTATAGAGTTTAGGTTTAGGAAGATAGTGAGCGGACATAGTGATCGTCATCTATCGTTGACCTAGGCCGTGACTCGTTAGGTGTAGTAGTTCTTTAGGAAGCGACCGTTTATTGGCCTGAATGGTCTTTCGCCATGCATGTCCATGAGTAGATAGGCTCCACCCTGGTAAACCTTGTCTATGATATACGGGCCTTCATAGTTCGGTTTGAATTTCCCCCGTTTAGCACGATTAGGGATCATAGGTTTATTGACTACTAGCACGAGTTCGCCTTGGCGGAATGTCCTCGGCCTAGTCAATCTTTCGTATGAACGCGTCATCTTTGCTTTATAAGCCTCCAGATTTTGTTGCGCTATGAGCCGGGTTTCATCAAGGGCATCGATCTCCTCAAGCCGAAGGTGAGCATTTTCTTCGTCCGTTAGCTCATAATGAACTGCCACTCATAGAGATGGTAGCTCTATCTCGAGGGGAAGTACCGCCTCTGTACCGAATACCAATGCATACGGAGTTGTGTTCATGGCCGTTTTGAACGTAGTTCGATATGCCCAGAGAGCTTCATGCAGTCTCTCGTGCCAGTCCTTCTTATTTCGGGACACCGTCTTTTTCACGATCTTCGTCAAGGTTTTGTTAAAAGCCTCATCTAGACCGTTAGCTCGGGGATTATAGACTGAGGAGTATCTCCATTCTATGTTATGCTGTTGTGCGAAGCGAATATCTTGTGGCTTCTATAGGCTGGCCCGTTATCGGAGATAATCCATCGTGGAGTTCCAAACCGATAAATGACGTGCATCTTGAAGAAATGGAGGATATTCTCCGTCTTCACTTCCCTCAGCGGTACTGCCTCTGCCCATTTGGAGAAGTAATCAGTTGTCGCCAAGATGAACCGATGTCCTCTGAACGATGCTGGTTCGATGAGCCCGATTATGTCGGTCCCCCACATTTCGAACGGCCAACTAGCCATTGTTGGATGTAGCGGATTTGGATGCTGAAGTCTCTATGAATCTGGCACGAATGGCACTGCTTCGCGTATTCAAGGCAGTCTTAGATCATCGTGGGCCAATAATCACCCATCCGCTTGATCTTCAGCTTCATCTTCGGCCCGGCTTGGTGAGAACCGCAGAGTCCATCATGAGTTTCTTGGATGACTCTCTTTGCTTCTTCAGGTCCCAGGCACCTTAGCCACAGAGAATCAAATGATCTCTTATACAGAGTATCATTGACGAAAGCAAAAGACAGAGCTCGTTTCATAAGCTGATGTCTTGAGGACGCATCTTCAGGTGTTCGACAGGATTTGAAGTAATCTATAAAGATTTCTCTCCAATCCGCGGCCTTTTCCTGATATTTTATTTGTAGAATCATTCGCTCGGTCGCTTCATTTTCTTCGGACAACTCCGGAGATACTTCTGCCGGAACAAGAACCCGACGGCTTTGCACAACGATCCTCACGTCATCGAGGTTCTCGTCGGCCAGCTCTTTAGCGAGCTTGGCTAATGCATCTGCCCTGCTATTTTCCGTGCGCGGTATGCTTTCCAGGGTGTAGGAAAGAATTTGGGTCAACAGTTGCTGCACCCTTTCGCCGTACTTCACCAACTCTGGTTTGCACGTCTGATAGTCGCCATTTACTTGACTAATGATCCGTTGGGAATCTCCGTATATGAGGAGGTTTTTAATTCCCATATCGATAGCGATCTCGAGACCTGCTATCAAAGCTTCATATTCGGCCCTATTGTTCGTTCTCGGCTCTGTCAAGGAGAAGGCAAAGTGCATTATCCCTCCTTGTGGAGTTACGAAGATTAGGCCTACCCCCGATTTGATTATAGGGGTAGTTTGTTTGCGCTTCTTCATGGAAGACGCTCCATCAAAATAAAGTTCCCACAGGGTATCACCCCTTTCGACCGTGTCAAATGCATGTTCGTCTGACAACTTGCAACTCAAAAGAGAATTGGCAGGTATTGGATACTCAGCGAGAAGTCGGCGATGGCTTGGCCTTTCACTGCCTTGAGGGGTCGATAAGTTATCGAGAACTCCATCAAGAGTAGGGTCACTTAGCGAGTCGTCCTGTTAATATGGCCTTGGACATCCAATATTTGAGAGGATCCACCTTTGATATGAGATGGACCTCATGTGCCAATACATAGTGTCTGAGCTTCGTTATTCGAAGATCAACGCTAGGCAGTGTTTTTTGATGGGAGAGTAATTGCTTTCTGCCCCTAGGAGAACTCGACTTAAATAGTAGAGGGCTCTTTCCTTCCCTTAGTCATTCTCTTGTGCCTATAGCGCACCTAAAGAACCTTCGAGGGCCGTTGTATACAGAATGAGAGGCTTTCCCTTAACCGGAGCAGCCAGCACTGGCGGATTCTGCAGGTATTGCTTGATTTCGTCCAGTGCGCTTTGGCATTTATGATCCCAGATGAACAGGGTTCCCTTCTTCACCAGGTGATTGTAAGGACGACATTTACCTGAGAGATTGGCTATAAATCGCCGAATGTACATGAGCTTTCCTTGGAGAGACCGCAATTGCTTGAGAGTCCTTGGCGGAGGCATTTCCATAATCGCCTTGATCTTCGACGGGTCTATCTCGATGCCTCGGTGTCGGACGATGAATCCCAGGAATTTGCCCGAAGAGACTCCGAATGCGCATTTGAGAAGGTTGATCTTCAAGTTGTACTTCTGAAAACGTTGAAATACGATTTTCAGATACTCTAAATGTTCCTCGTATGATTTTCTTTTTAATATGAGGTCGTCGATATAGCATTCGATGATTTCATGTATGTGGTCGTCGAAGATTTTCGTCATGGCCCTCTGATAGTTGGCACCAGCGTTCTTTAGACCGAAAGGCATTACCCTGTAGCAAAATATGCCTAAAGGAGTCCGAAAACCAGTGCGCTTCTGACCCTCAGGATGCATCTTTATCTGATTGTATCCTGATGAGCCATCCATGAAAGAGAAAACCTCATGAGTGGACGTATTGTCTATCATCAGTTCGGTGACCGGTACTGGGAAGTCGTCCTTCGGGCAGGCTTTATTGAGATCCCGAAATTCTATGCAGATGCGCACCGTCCCGTTTTTCTTCATCACTGGGACAATGTTAGCGATCCAGTTAGGATATTGAACCTCCTGGATGAAGCCGGAGTCGACTAGCTTCTTGACCTCGGTGTTGATGCTCATCTCAAGCTCAAGCTGCATTCTTCTCGGCATTTGCTTGATTGGCTTAACGTCTGGGGATATTTCCAATTTGTGGACAGCAATCTCTGGATCTAGTCCTGGCATCTCGGAATAGTTCCATGCAAAGCAATCTTTATGTTGCATAAGCACATATTTTAGTATAGCCACCTTTTCTTAAGACTGCAGCTCACTAACGAATATCGGCCGCGGGTCACTTGTTGTCCCTAAGTCAATTTTCTTGAGGTTATCTGCAGTAGTATGTATTCCATCTTCCAGCTCTTTTGGTGCCGGTGAAAATTCCGAAATTACCTTGTCATCATTGTTTTCAAAGTAGCAGGGGAGTTCATCCACATTCTCGGGCTCCTTTTCTGACAGTGTGATCACATGATAGGTACGAGCTCGCTTCCAAGACCGATGTTGATCTGGTTCTATTCTCGTGGATTTAGGTTCATGCTTTTGTGGTGGGGTTACCCTCCAGCTGCTGGACAGAGTGAACCTGCCTTGTTGATATTGGTCTTCGACCCAGTTCTTAAAGGTGAAGCAGTCTTCGAAAGGATGTCCTACTGCCCTGTGATAGGAGCAATAGTCCGGGTGAGAGACTTCGCCTACTTGCTCGCGGTGCTTGGACTCCGGGAGTGTCATCATCTGATGTTTTATGATAAGATCAAGTATTTTCTTTGTCTTGTCTTGGGCAAAAGAGTATGCTCGACCCATCTTCTTTATAAGAGATGAATCCTGGCCGTTCGATTCTTGATCGTGTGGCTTCTTGGACCCGCTTTATCGTTGTCGAACGCCTTTCCCGTTCTTTAGTTTGTTTCTGCCTCTACGTCGGGCCTTTTGTACAACGGGTTGATAAGGAGGAGCATTTTCATTTTTCACAGCCTGTTGAAGGAGGCGTTGCGTCCTGGCTTTCTCGTAGATGGCCATCTCGCGATTATGGTCGTCTCGAACCTTTTGAACCGCTTCCCTTATAAGCTTGTCCATTTGTTCTTTGAATGGCGGACTGGGCATTTTTACGGCGGGAGCTCTTTCTGGTTCAGGGTTAGCATCTTCCCACAGAGCATCTCCTTCTTCATCAAAGTCATGTATGACGTAGCAGTCGCGGAGTAGCTCCCATTTCTTGGGTTGAACATACACAAGCCCGGTCGTTTCCATTCTCCCATTGGGCAACTTTCTTTGGGTTCCAGGAACGTTCCAGATCTGGTTATAGAACCGTGCTTTTCGCGCAGTTTGTTTAAGGGGTACACCTTGGCGTCTCAAGAGTCTCTTTAGTCCATCTGTGTAATATCTGGGCAAATGGATGGGTTGGAGCCTTTCGAGTGTAGAATCCGCGCCATGCCAGATTTCTTTCTCCACTTTGGTTTCCCCGAATCGGTAGAATAGGATCGCCTTTTCACCTTTTTGCGTGGGAGGGACGTAGAATGTTTGCAGTTCTTCCACACTGTAGGTATCAAGCGCGTCTAGTTCTTTATGATGCTTGGGCGGAACCATAGCAACTTGCAAACTTTGCTCTTCATCAGCGAAGGTTTGTATTGAAGGCCGAACAGAGAATATGGCATGGACCTCATCTTCCGAGTCGCTGCCGAAGATAAGCATAGGAGCGGACGGTCCCGGCTTGTTGCACCGGGGTGAACCTGAGTAAACTATCTCTTCTTCCTCCTCGGTATCACTCCCGAAGACCAGAATGGTAGGGATGGCTTTGTTCTCCGGTTTGTGACATTTTTCTGTGTCCTCAAAGTCTGGTAAGAAGTATTTTGCGTCTTCGTACTTGCGGACTTCGTTTATGGAGAATGGGTTCAGCTCTCCTGTTACAGTATACTCGAGACCATCCTTGAAATATTTCATACACTGATGTTGTGTAGAAGGGATGATATTGTACTCGTGTAACCATGGTCGACCAAGCAAAGCGTTGTAGCACGTCTTGGCGTCAATGACGTGGAACTTGATATCAGTGACGAGCAGCCCAAATCGTAAAGTCAGTATCACGGACCCAAGCATCTGTGATGACTGAGAGTCGAACCCGGAGATGGTGATCTTATCCCGAGCGAGGTGTTGAACACTCATGCAGATTTCCTTTAGCACCCTTACGTTAAGGAGATTGACGGAGGACCCATTGTCGGCAAGGATTTTACCTATCTTGATGTCATGACAGTATCTGGAGACATGTAGGGGACGGTTGTGCTCGCATGTCCCAAGGAGGAGATCTTCATCGCCGAAGGTGATATCGGTTGTGTGTACTTCTTCCAGCTCGTCCTTCATCTTTTCTTCGGCGAGAAAAGCATGGAATTGCTTGGGTTCCTGCAGTGCCTTGATTAAAGAATCTCTCGCCTCTTTGGATAACAGGAGGGCGTCGAGAACGCTGAGCTGCGAGGGTATCTTCCTCAAGTGTTCGAGAACGTTGTAGTCCACCTTACTCTTCTTGTGCGGGTCCTTGGCTGTCAGCTTTTCGACGGCCTGATCATCAAGGATGATACCCTCAGAAACCTTTTCGTTCCCCTTATCCTTTCTATTTGACCCACTATTCGAGGGTCCAAGATTCTTTTCGGGCAGCGTACGGTTACGCAGCTGAATATTTTCACAGGTTTTTGGTTCTTCTTCTTTTCTCAAGGTGGACACTTTAAAGAGTGGGCCAAGAGTCATTTCTTCATCAGAGTCACTCCCGAAGGTGAGAACTTGCGATCCCCCGGCGTTGACCATGCGACAGTGGTCGGTAGTTCTTTTACGCTCCTTGATCGTACTTCTTTGCTCCCGACGAGTTTTGCGTTTCTCCCGCTTGAAATGTTGCCGGTGAGAAACATATCCCTGCCACCATCTTTTAAAAGCGTTGCACTCTTCGGTGAGGTGCGCAATCTTTCGATGATATAAGCAGTAGCTAGGATGTGTTTCTGATTCACCAAGAATATTTTCTTCGGAGGGTGGCAGCTTCATTCCCATCGATATGGTTTTAGCGAACCTTTTCCTCGTCTTGAACCTGTTTTTATTTGCGACGGATGTACTTTGATCTGGCGGGAGTGTTTCAACTCTTTCGTCCAGTCGTCGGCGTTTGTCTTTTTCAAATATGGCTATTTTACGCTCTCAAGCAGCTTTGCTTTTAAGAAGAGCTTCATTTAGGAATGTATCAATCATTTCGTCTGATGGCCCTAGAAGTTCTGGTTCAGGATTTGTCCCCAGTTTCTTTGTGCAAGGAGCTTCTTCATCGTCTATCGACGAGTGAGAGATCACATGGCAGCTTGCTACATAACCTTCAGATTCATCCGACGAGTCTTCTCTATTGTCATCATCTCCGTCCCCAAAGACGTGGCTGAGAAATTCTTGGAGTGTGCGTGGAGTCCGCGCTTTTTGATTATATTCTTCCAACGCGTCAATCCATTTTTGCAGGTCCGTGCGCTTGTCACCAGGCTTCACGAGTTTTTTGGTCTTCTTCTTCTTCTTTGAAGACTTTGACGGCTAGGTGTGAATGCTTTGGCTATCACTACCAACTTTGGAGTTGGGCGCGGTTTCAGCATTCCCTCAATGATCTCAGGTTCCAGCGGATTTTTCCACCTAATTGCCGAACATGTGTGGAGATCCTTCAGCATTCTTTTAGTTTTGGCTGAAAGAGCGACCTCCCATGGAGCTTCTTCTATGAAAGAACACGATGCCCCCGGTGTATCCGTCTTCTTGAGAGCGTGCGGCTGAGGCGGGTTCACCTTCCAATTCTCGGATAATACGAATTTGCCCTGTTGGTACTGATCTTCTATCCAGCTTTTGAAGATGTACCAATCTTCGATCGGATGGCCCAACATTCGGTGATAAGGGCAATAGTTAGGATTGCTAATGTCGCCTGGTTGCGCTGGGCGTCTTGGCTCCGGCAGAGTGATGAGCCTGTTGAGTAGTACTTGCTCGAATAACCTCTTCGTCTTGTCTCGAGGGAACGAGTAAGGGCATCTTATTTTATCTCCAAGAGATTGAGTTCTATCATTTTGGCGATCAACCGGTCTTAGACCACTGGGCTGCTATTGAGCATTGGCGACGACGGTCGCTTTTCCCCTTTCCCTTCTCATTCCGCAGCTCCGGCTTTGGAGGAGACGGTCTATGACCCATCTGGTCCATTTGGGGCAGCTTGTCAATCAAGGCCTAGAAAGTAGTCGGCTTGAAAAACATCATGAACTGGGAGATGGTCTCCTGTGGATCAAGAGTGCCCACGAACATGCCCACCGCCGATGCTTCTTCGATGCGTTGTTCGCATTTCGACCACAGATTCCGCCATCGTATTGCGTATTGAACCCATGTCTCACCTGGCTTTACCCTAGCGTTAATCAATGCTGTGATTGGTGTGCGCTCGCTAGCGCTTGCGAACCTTTGCGTAAATAAAAGTTCCATCTCCATAAATGTCTTGACAGAGTCGTTCGGGAGTTCAGAATACCACTCGAATGTCGTTCCGACAAGCTGCCGATGAATTGGCGAAGTAGCAATTTATCATCACCTCCGGTATTGCCACATAGAGCCCTGAACTGGGCAACATGGTGGTGGGGATTGCCCGTTCCTTTGTATACATGAAATTTAGGGATAGTATATCCCGGCGGGTACTTTATTTGGTCATACCAGCCTAGATATGGTCGCCCAGTTTTAACAACTTGGCCGGCCGCTTCATTAGCCTGGTGAGGTCGTATTTGCTGAGCAATGTAGTCGTCCAGAGCGGCCTTAGAAATGGTTTCCTCTTTGGCTGCTGAAAGAGCTGGAGGAGGGTCCGATGTCTCTCCTCTGTCGTCTTCAATGATGATCGGAGGGTCTTCAGCTGGAGGTTCCGGCTGTAACATCATCCCAGCCATATCTTGGAACAAGAGAGCCATTCGTTTTATATTTGCTACCTGCTCCGCAGCCTCTTTTTCTTTCCTCTCGAGCATCCTTCGGAGGAATTCAGTATCAGTCACTTGTTTCCGACGCTGCTCTGAGGTCTTTGGACTTTCTTTTGGCCCAGTGAGTGCGGCTATTGTCGTCAGCATCTCCTGAAGTTTTTGCTGCTGTTGTTCCTGAGCCTTCGTTATCGACCGGGTAAGAGGTCGATGACCCGTAGAAGCACGGCTTTCCACTTTTCCGGAAGCCATATAAACGGTATGCACCATCATGCCTCCAAACTTGGGGCGTTTGGGCTCAGCGTCTTTGCGGTTTGCCGCAGTTACAGGGGCATTCTCCGGCCTCCTTTTCTGTTGAGCAGTTGACGTTGAGGGTGCCATTGCGGCGGGTACCCAGGTGGTTGTCGTCCTTTGTGGCTTGCTAGGACGGTTCCCTTCCTTCTGAACGTTCAGCTTCTTCTGTCGGCGGAGATAGTCCTGATCGATCACCGACTCCTGGACACGTCGCCAGACTTTATAAACTTTGGAGGACATCCGTTGAGGAGGCTGGTCCAGCTTTATTTCTGTAACATTCTCCACTGGAGGAGGAGATCTTTTCAGTACGGTGGTAGGAGAGTTCCTGCGCACCTTATCCAGCAGTTCGAAACTGTTCCCAGTTGGAACAGCAGTATTGACTTCCATCGTCGGGGCTGGCGGAGTTAGCCCAGAGGGGGAGTTGCCCCCAGCCTTCCTTACTCGGCGCCAGTGGCGACGTCGAGTGCGTCTAGCTGTTGGGATGGTTTCAGCTTGAGGGGTGACTTCGTCTTGCCCCATGATTTGGAGAAGGGTTGTTGCTGGCGTCAGCCTCTTGAAGACTGAGGTCCGCTGAGTAGCATGATTTAATCTGTCAAAGACAGACTTTGGAGCAGGAGCGGCTGTGGTTAATCTTGTAAATACCGACCCTTTGGCAGGAGAAGTCTCCTTAACGACTTCAGGAGCAGAGATGGCTATCCTCTTCGGAATAACCTGTTCTGGAATTGTAGGCTTCATCATGGGCCCACGTGGACTTTGGCCCAATCTGGCGAAGACTGAGGAGCAGGAGCTGGACGACCCGTTGAGAAGGGCCGCGGTAGTAGCAAGCCGATCAAAGACCGACTTCTTTGGAGCTTCTGGTGTTGGTACAGGGGTGCTGAATCTCATCGGTGGGAGCATAGTCCCAAAAAACAATCCAGTGGTGGCCTGCGTGACCTGGTCTACCGGCATCGTGAACAAGGAGGCTGCTTAGGGCCCATAGGCTATGCCTCCAGATGAGGCGGAGCGCGAGTTACAATTGCAGTTGGAACAATTCTCGCAAGTGGATGCCATTGATGTTTCGCTTTCTGCGCCAAGCAAGAAACCAAATCTTAGTACCTCGAACCCAAGGGCAACCATATCAAACCGTGATTAGTTTGCGAACATGACACACGAAGTGTGGAGTGGAAAGAGGAAAAGGTCCCACCGGGCGTGCCATAATCTGTTCACCGCCGGAAATCGGGAAGACGCGATGGACGTCTTGCCTGAATCTGGGGGCAGATGCTAATTGGTGCTCTCCGTCCACCTCTCCGAAGATGCCAAGTTGATTTATGGCACCGTGTATTGAAGGTTTAAACGGATGCGGCCGATGTAGCAGACTTCGTCAGATTCCCACTCGTTTGAGGGGTTTTTGATTGTGGGGACACTCTTTCCTGTAGGCGCAAGCCTCTGCAGTTAATTACGCTACCGCATCACGGCAACAACTTTCTCCTTCTCTAGATAGTCATTTCGTGTCGTGAGTGTTTGTTTTGTTTGTGGCTGCCCGTAGATTGTATACGGAGACTAATTTATGTTGTCACCCGTAGGACGTGGATTAGTCCAAATCCGTATCTTCTTAGATTTGGATTTGGGGGTTTGGTTTAAGAATACGTTAGTCTCGTTTGAGACTAAGATCAACTTAAACATTTGTTAAGGATAAGTTAGTCTAATTTCTAGACTAAGATCTACTTAACGGGGCCATTTAGATCTAACAAGAGAGCATTTGGACTCTATTGTTTAGTTTAGAGACATTGCGGCCTATTAGTTTAAGGACATTACGGTCCATTGTTAGTTTAAGGACATCTCGGTCTAGGTTAAGGACATCGTAGTCCATGAGTTTAAGGACCCCACAGTCCGGTTTAGAATCATCGTAGTCTAAAAGGTTTAAGGACATCGTAGTCCATGAGTTTAAGGACCCCACAGTCCGGATTAGAGATGTGTGGTTGTCGGGACCCGTCACCTCTCTTAAGACGTTGAAGGATTCCAACGACAGATATCAGAGGAGTAAAGAGATATACCCTCGAACCGGGTGTAAATTGATTGGAAAATCTATAGCCCAGCTTGGAACTAAGATCTGTTGAATATTTGTGAGCAGATGGGCTCGGTTCAATGTACGTTGAGGACTTATAGCCAAAATTTGGCTAAGTCTAATTAAAATGTTTAGCATTTTATTGCTTTGGCTATTGAGCCTATATTTGGGCTTGGCTCTTTTAATAATGCTAAGCATTGGGTTCTGACATCTTTTGTCTTATATTGAATGCATAGCATTCATCAGAACAATATGTGTTCTGACAGTGCGCCACGTGGTGCGCCAGGCGCTTTGCGCTAATCAAAGAGCGCATAGCGCTTTTTTCGGGTAGCGCACACGAAGATGACACGTGTCGCGCTTAGAGCTAGTTTATTAGCGCATTACTCTTTCAATTTATGAGCGCTTTGCGCTGATTTAATGGCGCACCAGTGAGTGACACGTGGTGCGCTTGGCGCTGAGCGCCGGTCCATAGGTGCAGTGCGCTATCTCAAAAGCGCAAAGCGCAAGCTGTGTCTATGATTGACACGTGGCATGATTTGGTGCTGAGCGCCGGTCCAAGGAGCGCAAAAGCACAGTTCATGAGTGCAAGGCACTTTTCAATAGCACAGAGCGCACTTGATCAAATTTATGATCAGAGAACAAGTTTATGTTCTTTTAAAGGAATCTTTGCCTCAAGATTTAAGAACAAAAGTTCTTATTTATAAAAAAGGCACCTATCATAAAAACAAAAGAAGTATTTACTTCATTTACAGATCATTGATCTACAAAGGCACTGCCTTTGTAGATCAATGATCTGTAAATGAAGTAAATACTTCTTTTGTTTTTATGATAGGATCTTTTGATCTCTTTTTTTTATCGAAGACCTTGGTCTTTTTATAGATCTATGATCTTTTTTAGAAGATAGTTCTTCTTTTCATGAGGTGATTTCATCTCTGTATTCAAGAATTATGTTCTTTACCTTGAAAAAGATGATCTTCTTTTTTGCTAGAAGCTTGTTTTCTCTCTTTGAGTTTTCTCAAAGTTTTTAGGGAGGTTTCTCTATATTTCTCTGTGTATTTTAGACTTGAAATCTAGGGGCCTTTTTATAGGAAAAATTGATTTGTTAAATCGTTTAAAAATATCTTTCTCTGATTGATTTGGGGATATTTCCCTACCGTTGGATCTTTGATCGTAGGGCTTCTGTTTTACAGAAGGCAATCTTCTTGTTTTTAACAAGATTGGAAAGATCTTTCCATAACAGAATTTTAATTCTGATTAATTAATAATTGATTATTATTAGATCTTTTGATCTAACAGTGGGGAATTTTTAATTCCAGCGCTGGCGCACCTTACGCCAGCGCACCTACGTTCGACACGTGGCGCGCAGCGCAACTGCGCTAGCGCACCCATGTTTGATACGTGGCACGCAGCGCAGAGCGCAGCGCAACTGCGCTAGCGCACCCGTGTTTGACACGTGGCGTGCAGCCCAGAGCGCTGGATCTGAAGCGTTGCTTCAACTTTTGAGTTTTGAAATAGAGCTTTGCTTTGATTGGGGGTGCGCTGCTTAGGGCGCAGCGCACCTGGCTCTAGCCCATCTGTGTTTGACACGTGGTGCGCAGTGCAGAGCGCTGGATCTGAAGTGTTGCTTCAATTTTTGAATTTTGAATTTCAAAACAGAGCTTTGCTCTGATTGGGGGAAACAATGGTTAGACCCTAATAAAATTCAAACCCTAGTCTTGAATTTTCCAAATTTGCAATAAAACCTAATTAAACACCTAATAAGCTAACTTAAAGCAATTAAACAACAAATTCACTAAAGGGTTAAAACTTATACCTCCCAATTGAGTTCTAGCATGAAATCTAAGCTTCCCAAATTGCTCCCTTTTCACCAAAATCCAAGCTATATGGGCTAAGGAAAAATAGGTAGGGCTTGGATTTTTATTCAGCTTGATTTTTGAGGCAAATTCATTAATTTTTTTGAAGAGAAATGAGAGGAGAAAAAGAAGGGGCTGCTGTTGAGGGAGAGGGGGGCTCGGCCCGAAGAAGGGAAGAGGGAAGAGAGGGTGTGGGTGATGTTATGAAGTCAAGAATTGACAAAGTCAACAAACCCCATACTTATATACTTATTCTTTTCTTTTCATTTCTTTTCATTTGTTTTCTTTTAGCAATTCAAGTGAGGAAAAGTGGGGAGAGGGCAGCATGTGGTTTGGCCAAGCAGCCTAGGGGGAGGAGAGAGGGTGTGGGTGAGCGTGGATGAGGAAAAAATGATAAATGTTATACCCCAATTTCCATTTAATTTATTTTCACCATTTAAGCCTTTTTCTTTGATATTTTCTAAAACTGTTAGACAATTTCATTTTATTTCAAAAACAATATTTTACATGTTAGTTTAATGTGTCATGATGCACAAAATTTGTATCAACCCATTCCAATTTGTAATTATCCCTAATTAAATGTATTAGTGACGACTTAAAATAATATTAAAATAATTAATTTCGGAAATTTTTTCAGTAAACTAGAAATTTTACAAGTGGCTCAATAAACACCAAATACTAGCAATTACATAGCTAGAATATGTATATTTCATTTTATAGTAAAAGATATTTATATCTCGATTTTTTTACGGAAAACACCCGTTATTTTACCGATTAACCGAAATTTCACCTGATCGATTTTCCAAACGTTACAATCTTCCTCACTTAAAGAAATTCGGTCCCCGAATTTAAATTAAAAGTCCCCCAAATACTAAAACATTTCAGGAAAACCATCAAGTCGTCTGGGCTCCGAAATCATAAATACATAAAACATATCGTAACGCAATGCATGCGCATGAAAAACATATATATAAACCAAAATCAAAACTCCGTCAAGCATCCCACAATCATTGGAGTTATGGTGAAGACACCAGTGTCAAGATCCAAAATGAAAATCAATATGATATACATCAAAACAATACATGTAAACGTCAGAAATATACAGGTAAACATCATTAAAACATCTGGAAGCAATGCATGCCAAACCTTTTTCAAATCGCTGTGCGATGTGTGTATCACTGCACAGTGGCGGACATCCATTGTGAGAAAATAACTCTCTCTCTCTCTCTCTCTATATATATATATATATATATCCTTTGTTTAACATACACGTCATTTTGAAAACAATTTAGATGGGTTTCG
Organism: Agapanthus africanus; assembly: GCA_030015575.1. Lineage (NCBI taxonomy): Eukaryota > Viridiplantae > Streptophyta > Magnoliopsida > Asparagales > Amaryllidaceae > Agapanthus > Agapanthus africanus. The sequence goes on from CM057341.1 coordinate 704,675,701, forward strand.
CTTTTAAACAGTTTTCGTGTCATCACTGACACGTAGGTAAATACTGAGACTATAGCTCCTCCTTGGAAATCCCTTCGATAACTATCAATGCATGCAAAAATATACTCAGGCACTGTTCTCTGACTAGTCCTGCTCAGTACTAAACCAAATAGCAAGTATCATAAAATATACTGCTCGAAAAGAAATCAATCCCAAATATATATGAATGCCACGTGCGTTTGGTGCGCACGGAAATCGAAATCCATGAATGTGCCATACATGTGCATATAAACAAAATCTGAGTGCAACGGGTGTGCACGAAAACACCTGTAAAGGGCAACGTGTGTGCCTGACAGCAAAACCAGGTGATCTGATATGCACGAAGAATCTCGATTTAGTGCATCTGGTGTGCATCAAAATCGCTTCAAAATACTAAAGTGCATGAAATCTATGCCGAAAACACAAATCAAATCATATGCATACCATAGGTATGAAATCAAAATCAGCATCTTGAATGACATCAAATCGAAGTCAAGTGCAATCGTGGTGCACAAAATCTCAATCATGCAACAAATCGTCCCAAAATACTGCAATCCAAAAATGACGGATGCGTGATATTCGAATCACTAAAACCCAGATCGCAAGCACTGTCGTCGATATGACCTCCTTCAAAGTCGAGAAGGTGTCGATGCATCCAATGCTAGCAGAGCAAGATATCTACTTGCCTCCTGATCATGGTCTGTCGCCTGGTGCCCTTTGGCTCTCGTCTCTCACTGCGAATTGCTAAGTACATAGCTCCCCGGCTGAACGGTCTAATATGAAAACGATAATGGAAGTAGTACGCTCTGGCACATCCTCTAAAGATCTTTGGCCAACTCTTATAGTCACTCATAACATGTCTCGTCGACGATGCTGAACTTTGGCCTGCTGGGCATGTGCAATATGACTGATCCTGAGTCCAAGTCTTCTCATACAGTATCCCAGAAAGGTCCTGTCAAGGTCTTTCCCCAAATCTCATTTCTGCCATACTGCCCGGAAGTCATCATCATTACTAAATCTATTTCTTATTCCGGAACGGCTGCATACTCATCATGACTCCTCCTGGAAGATATATCCATAGTCAACGCCTCTGCTTGCGTATCACATCTCTGATGTCAGCGGAGTGAAATGTCATATTATCAAGATCTCATATGAACCACTTGCTCCACTTTTCTTTAATGTCGACTGATTCAGACTCGTCTCCTCGTGGCTGCATAGACTGCGCTCCAACTACTATACTCGTATCTGGAGTCCCCCAAGCAATGTGTCCCATCATAAGATATCCGAATGATATTGAACTTTTCGATCGATTCGTCAAGGTTCCATAACCCCCCAAGAGCTCAACATCTTGGGTACAGTTTAATAATATCGAATATATGCCACAGCACCTATGGACCAACCATAGAAGGGCAAACCCAAGCCTCACTAATGGCACCGCTAAACTGCCGCAAACCCTAAGGTTCACCAGCGTTCCATGGTCATTAAGTCGAGTTATGGTTTCATTCTTTTAGAGGGTCCGTAGAATTGCTTGCATTGTTGTCCAAATACTTTAAACTTGGAAAATGGGTTCCTGACATTCGATCGTCTATATCGACTCTCAACGTATCCGCTTGAAGTCGTCTCTAGCTGGAATCAATCAATCTGATGACCTCGTATCGGGGTAGACAATGAATCACATGTCCTAGTCTTTCATCTCTGGTGACTAGCGATCTTCTATCATATCTCAAAGTATAACTCGTGCGGTGTTACCTTCAAACATCTGTGGCGATATCTTTTCATTCGCCAAAATCACTGGCTCATTCGTCCGCATGCTAAACAGTGCCTCAATCATCAAAATAATCTGTGCTTTGAAGGTCATCACAATCTGGCTGGCCTCTTGCACTGGACCAATCCTCTGGTGCTGATCTGGACGTCCGAGAAATCTCGTAAAAGTGATCCATCAAACGCTCGTGGAGCGAAAACACAATAAAACGACGTCTATATGCAATCGTATGTCCCTGGAATCACGCTCTGGTCAGTCCTCGTCCATGACGAGCTCATGCTGACCGCAACTCTAGCTGTAGCTCTCCACGCCCGTACAACCGTGATAACAAAACCATAACTGGTACTGATGAGTCTAGATCATAGGAATGAATATAATACTGTGCAAGGAAATGTACATCTTAAGGCTTCTTAAGCAGAGGCTTCTTAAGCGGATTATCGTATCGTAAGTATGCCGCGGAACATACACACGGCACGTCACTCTACTTGAGTCACCTAATCCATCAATCAAGAGTCATCCTACACTCCGAAAGTAAAACCTAACGCTTTGATACCAACTTTGTCACGACCGGAAAAGTACGGAACATGACCGGCACTTAAATTACGAAACGTCTCGAGGCGTACGTAATCGAAGTAAGTCAAAACCCAGAAATCAAAACCAAAGAAGCAGTAGAGTGAAGGAAAAACCAATTTAAAGCAAGTAGTTTTAACAACATAGGCCGAAGTATGTATTTTTAAAATCTTAAGTATTTTCTGAAAATTTGGGCAGAGTCTCCTTTGTAAAAACTGGCCCCCAAACGGGGTACAACATGAATAGTATACGAAATGAATAAAAGGCATCTCCAAGCGGGAGCTAGCTCTTCGTCAATCGACGGTCACAACTACGCAAGCAATATAATATACAACGCCGAAGGGCGAGGATCAAAACTCAAAAGAAACTCAAAACAACATGAAAAACATAATACAACGCGTGACTCTAAGGTCGAAACAATAACATGTATGGACTTCTATCTATATCAAATATACAATTTAGTTGATGGGGTTTTACTAGATACAACTGAAATAACAATATACAATGGTGGTCCTGATGCAAAAGAACCCACCTACCAAAGCAATTACCCGGAAGGAACAGTGTGCTAACAAAGCCACAACGAAACCTGTACGGCAAAACCTACAAGGAACTGTGGCATAACGAGAGTGAGTTGCCAACTCATTAGCAGAAAACATCTACGAGTAGAAATCAAATGTATGACATAAATCCTAGGTCATACGATCAAATAATATCCTCAAATAATTCCGGGTCCATCTATGTATGAGTGTAATACTACATGCTCGTGTCAGTGCCTCAGATACCAACATATCAGATATATGATGTATGAATGTATGACGAATGAAAATAGAATACATCATAAGTGAGACAACTGTTTCTTTAATTAATGAGACTTCTGTATGTATATAAATCGAGTATTCTCAATGAAATCAACAGAGAAATCAGTGTCGAGCATCGACACCAAAACATAAATCTCAATATCTCAAAATCTTAGTATCTCAATATCTCAAATCCCAATATCTCAGGAATCCATATCATCTGCGGGATCGGCCCGCGGGCTCCGGCAGAACGGATCAGCTTGTATCCATCTCATGACTCCGGTCGGTATCCTCCGAATAACCGACGAGTCTCGATAATATCACCGGTAGGTAGTGCCCCTGCCAGGCTCATCATCCTCCATGAAATCACTTTCGCCTCATGAGAAAAACGTAATTTGCATTTTAAAAAGAGGGAGAGAGAAGTTTATATATATTCTTGCGGTTTTCCTCCAAATCCAGAAATCTCATGTAAATCCGAAATCATCAAAATCATGATACCAATAAACAGTGAATACTAGCATAAATCTCCATAATACTGCATAACCAATGATTATATGAATGCACCTAATATTATGCAATGAATGCAATATTTAAACTAGCATATGGAAGCTATAACATATTGCGACTATCAGCTATTAAGCTATGTCAATGAAAATGTATTTTCTAAAGTGTACGTGACATGGCAATTATCGATGATGATTTGTGTGAGCCGGCAAGTGTATGTAGAACATACGCATCATCGGTAATGATGTTAGTGTCCTGACAGCATGATTCATAATCACTAAGTACACAATAACATGCAATGAGATGATAACAACATGATAAATGTCAATGAATAGTAATTGCAACAATAATATGCGGAACATGAATGATAACGTAACAATAAGAATCTACATCGCTACACCTGTGTTATACTGTTTTGCCATTTAAAATAGTATGAATCGTGGTGTTTTGAAAATAAGGGCTACGGTGTTTTTAAGAAAAGGTACTTCTTTTGAAATATCCGTAATATCCTTTGACATGTCTTTAAAATCCTCACGATTCGTTAGTTTTGGAAATAGGTATGACTCGGGTCCAGTCTAACATCTACTAGGTAACTACAGGTCTAACTAACAACCAATCGGAAGGGGTATGGAAACTACCTAAATCTGAGTCGATATATGCGCGCGCGCGCACGCGTATGTGTGGATAATAGTCGGTGATCCCGCCTCAATAGTATCCCATACGATACCCTATATAATATGACATTCTCGAGTCAAGAGTGCGGATCTATCATGAATATATAGCTCGTAAGGTAAATCCTTCGTACGATCTCCCAAATCTGGGTACGGGTCAAATATCACATTTATCTCATTATTCGTCTGGTATTCTTTCCATCATATATCAAGATCTGGGGGTTCTGATCTAAATCTAGTACAATACTGATACCATCTATGTAATGCATGCGTGTGTATGAAAACACCATGCCTAAAGAACCCGCTAAAATATCATGTCGTATCTCAAATATGAACCATATCATATCACCGATCTCATGGCCCCAAGCCCAATCTCATCGACTCATCTCCAATCCCAAGTACTTATCCTCAAAATCTATGTATATGTGTACACACACACACACACACACACACACACACACACACAAGTAAAATAAATGTATTAATGTGTGTATGTGTGGGTAAAAACCTATTCTAGGGTTCGCGACTAAGAAGCTAAACTAAGCTACTTCTAACTATCCTAAATTAAACCATAAACGCAAAATCATATCTTGATAATCATCCTCGTATCATAAAACACCTATAAAAACGTATATATCGTAAACTATACTACGGACTGCGGGGGTGCTATACGCCATCCACCCGACTTCCCCCGTAGATATAATCTACTCACCTGATCTTCGCTTGCCGATGCCAATGTCGCCACACGCTTTCTTGTCGTCTCGAAGTCCTCGTGAGGGTATTTACGTATCATAACACATCGTATCTCATTAAAATCTGACCCATGACCAAAACGACACATGAATCTCACATAGGTCAAAACCTATGGTTTGCTCTCTCAAATCAACCCAAAAACACTCGACATCGGCGTACAAATGCCGACTGATCGAGAAAAATACCAAACTTACCAATCATGGTTTTACAACTCACTAAAAATATATGAAATAGGATGCAAATCATCAAAACCAATAAATTGATCAAATCGGTTTATTTCTAAAAAGCCTAGTAAAGGGGTCGTTAACCGTTTTACTACAAGTCTTGATGTTTTATCAAACTAGTGGTCACAATACTCACTAATTATCTTAATTAGGCCACATAAACATTTACTAGATTTTTTTAATCTTGCTAAATTACATTAAACCAAAACCTAGTTAGCACAAGTTACCCTTTTGTTCAAAACTTGATGTGTTAACCAATAAAAATATTTTAACAATTTTAGTAGCCATAAAGCTCACTAATTTTTCTTAATTAAGTCATACAATCCACATTACAATTTTATCTCACCTCTTGATATTAATACCAAAACCCTAGTTCTCAAATTTATTTAATTTGAACAATTTTGAAACAACAATTTACAAAACAACAACTAGACTAAATTTTTCATTTCCTAAGATGATGAACTACACTTGATTGTCCTAGTAGTGATGGTTAAACCCTAATTAAATTCAAACCCTAGCCTTGAATTTTCCAAACTTGCAATAAAACCTAATTAAACACCTAATAAGCTAACTTAAAGCAATTAAACAACAAATTCAATAATGGGTTAAACTTATACCTCCCAATTGAGTTCTAGCATGAAATCTAAGCTTCCCAAATTGCTCCTTTTTCTCTAAAATCCATGCTATATAGGCTAAGGAAAAATGGATAGGGCTAGGATTTTGATTTAGCTTGATTTTTGAGGCAAATTCATTAAATTTTTTGAAGAGAAATGAGTGGAGAAAAAGAGGGGGCCGCTGTTGAGGGAGAGGGGGTGGGGCTCAGTCTGAAGAGGGGGAGAGGGAAGAGAGGGTGTGGGTGATATTATGAAGTCAAGAATTGAGAAAGTCAACAAAGCCTATACTTATATATTTATTATTTTCTTTTCTTTTCTTTTCATTTGTTTTCTTTTAGCAATTCAAGTGGGGAAAAGTGGGGAGAGAGCAGCATGTGGCTCGGCCAAGCAGCCTTGGGGGGAAGAGAGAGGGTGTGGGTGAGCGTGGGTGAGGAAAAAATGATAAATGTTATACCCCAATTTCCATTTAATTTATTTTCACCATTTAAGCTTTTTTCTTTGATATTTTCTAAAACCGTTTGACAATTTCATTTTATTTCAAAAACAATATTTTACATGTTAGTTTAATGTGTCATGATGCACAAAATTTGTATCAACCCATTCTAATTTATAATTATCTCTAATTAAATGTATTAGTGACAGCTTAAAATAATATTAAAATAATTAATTTCGGAAAATTTTTCAGCAAACTAGAAATTTTACAAGTGGCTCAATAAACACCAAATACTAGCAATTACATAGCTAGAATATGTATATTTAATTTTATATTAAAAGATATTTATATCTCGATTTTTTACGGAAAACACCCGTTATTTTATCGAGTAACCGAAATTTCACCTGAACGATTTTCAAAACGTTACACAATCGAATCAACAAACACCCACAAATTACCCCGAGAGCTCAACACTTGAGCAAAGTTAAAATACCTAAAAATGCGCCACAGTGTCTATGGACCAACCGTAGAAGGGTCAACCCTTGCCTCACTTATTGCACCACATGACTAAGGTAGACCCTAAAGTTTGGCCGTGGCTCCATGGTCATAATCTCGAGTTTACGTTTTTCTAGAGGGTCCATAAGGATACTTGCACAATCTTCCGAATATTTTCAACTTGGAAAATTCCAACACTTGAAAATTTCTAGCGAGAGTAATGAGGTGGTGTGTGATATTCGTTCGAACTGTTAAAGGTCGTCCAAGTTACCAATATAATGTTAAAATATACGACTACAAAACACTCCGAATAAGCCCCTAAGCAAAATTAACATCACATGAAATTTTGGGCTAAACAAACATCTCCTGAAACCCTAAAACCTTAACACCGGAGCACAAAGGAAAAACGAGGCAACATGGAGCATTCTGGGCCTGCCAGGTCATTTTTATGGCTTGGTGCTCGGGTGAAATTCGGTGGATTTGCCTCATTTCTTGTCTGTGTTCTATTTGTATCTCATACAAAGTTCTGCAATTGCTAAAATAATTTTTGAGCTCATTTTGAAAACAACAGAGAGCATATTTCCAGATTTGAAAAATTTCGGAGTTGTTTCGATTTCGTAACATATTTAACATCGTCTAAGTTTCTAGCATGTCTCTGATACCACTGTTGGGTTTCCCTAGCACCACACAAGAGTTTGTATTGCATCAAACATGCTACAATAAAAATTTTAGGATGCTAAGCAAACAAACCTAGGATCAAGCTAGAAAATTAGAGTAACAAAACCAAAGCATCACATACTAAAAGAGAGTCTAACACTAAGAGATGAGAAATACAACCTTTGTAGATCTCCCCTTTGTGACTCCTTGGATCAACTTGGAGTTTGTACGGGTCCGCTTGAGTCCTTCGTTGTCCACGACGATCCACCACGGAGTGCCTTGGCTCAAGCTCCTAGCTTCACAAGAACTGTGTAGAAGTGAAGCAAACAACCTACACTAGTGGGTTAAACTTGTGTAGATTGATGATGTGGGTTTATATCCACTTAAAAACCTTTCCTTTAATTTTTCTTCACTCACTTTTGAAGATGTAGAAAGCTTTGAGGAAGGAGGAGATGGCTAACCAAAAGCACAAGATAAAATGGTATGCCACAAAATAAAATGATTAATGAATATATGAGAGAGTCACACTCACTCATAACCATGGTTCTAAAATATCTAGATATTTTGTCAAAGAGTTAAAGAATGAATTAGAGATTAAACCATGGTTTGAGTCATGGTTGATTCAAGAAGAGATTAGAAGAAATCCCACCATGATTTAATCCTAATTATCTTTAATCAATAATCAAAATATATAAATATCTAACCATGTGAGTCTTGCATAGCCAACTCCAATGTATCATCAACCATGACACATGTATGCATGCATGTGTGAATTCATATCATCATATGTACATATATACATTCATGCATAAAACATATAAAGAAACGGTTATAAGTAAAAAGGCTAATGGTCATTAATATTAAATCAACAATTGATTAATAAATCGGTCATATCACATATGACCCAACCAATAGTAACTGCTAGATTATAATGCGGTATCATATACACGCATTTAATCAAGCACCCGCACATATCACCATATGCACCCTACATCGTTTCGCCTGAGCTAGGTAACCCCTTTGTGGGACTCTAAGACTCGTCAATACGCCGACAATAGGTGATGATCATATCAAACACCCACAAGCCGCAAGCGGTCTGCTGAATGTAACGGCCACCCGGGTATTGAGCGAGCAAAAGTAAAATAAGCGAACATGTCAAAACTCCTGTCGAGCCAACCGATAACACTTACCGTACAGTCCGGTCTCTTAATCAGATATGCTGCATATCGAGTCTAAGGATGGCATCTTCGACCCCAATAACTCAATAAGTCATGCCGATGTATGGCCTATAACAGATCGAGAAACTACGGATAACACTTATCAGTAAATCTCATCAGTCCTGGCCAGGGACTTGCTGATATAGCCAATCGAGCACAGCGCAATATCAACCCCCAATACTAGGAGAGACGAAACCCCTCCTATCGCTCATTGCCTCCATGTGTCTCAGGACTGTACCCAAAAGCCACATCTTTGCACGACTCAGTAGAGACGTGGTAGGGTGGAAATCAAAGTACAGTGGGAGAACACACAAGACTCTATGACGATCTCGGGTCTACAGACTAACCTGTACCAGTGTCACCAGAGAATTGCTATCCAACGATAGATATTTACCATATAGGAGTTCTCGGCGAGTCCGTCTAGTGTACCCAGTCTCCACTGGGCACCCGTATACAATCTTGGTGTAAAACACCAACAGATATGGGATCATCCATCACCTATCAAATGGGTCAAGAATCGTATACGCTAGTCTACTTTAGAATATCAATACCCCGTCTTGATACACCCACGACTAGGGACATTTCAGGATATGCTTATAAACTACTCATGTCCTAGTAGTATAATCTGGATCATAATCACAGTAGTCAAGCAAATATTCTCAGGTCTTTATCAACATGTACTAAATGAATAAAAGCATGATCATGTAAGTCGACGTTAGACACCCCACATGGTGCAGGAAGGCGGAATAGGTAAAACAATCATTTTGTTTAAACTAACATCGACTAATTTTACGGATCTTTGCTAAACCCTAACTAACAACTATATAGAAGTGATTAGCTACTATGATAGATGATTATACCTAATGAATTAAGTCATTCTTGTTCTTGTTGATCACCTCCTCGTCGGCCTCCTCGATGTGATAGAAGATCCACCCGAGAGCTACTTCTCCAAGATTTAACCTCTCACTTGAGGTAACTAGGTGACTATGAGTGCTAATCAAGGTAACGTAGAGGATATAGAAAAGGATTAGGGATCTATTAATCTTGCTAACTTTAGGATCTCAACACATGAGAGGATTAGGGTTGGTTCTTGAAGAGAGAGCTTGAGGAGAGAGAAGGTGAGAGTGAGAATGATAATGAATTATAACTCATTTTAGAATATATGAAGCATGATAATTATTAAAATGAATAACATTACAATAATATCAACCATGCTTCATTAACTCTCTTTGGGTGAATCATCTCATGAGTCATTAAGCAATAAATGCTTCATTAACTCATTTGATGAATCACACCATGAGTCACTAATCTATTTAATGCAAATTCCACCTAAGCCTCCAACTCATCAATCTTCTAGAAGCTTCTAGACTAATTACGAGAATGCCCCTCCCATCCGTGAAAACACGGAAATACTGAGACTGTATAAATCCAATAATCCAATGCTAGAATCTGGCTTAAACCAAAGCCTGCAGTATAAACTGTCCGAACATCATATGTGCGTAAAAACACGTATGTGTCCGAACCCTTTCGTAAAACCATATGACCACTATATCTTTTCGCCTGAAGTAGGGAAACTCTCTGTGTGGGACTCTAAAGACTCGACACTTACACTGGCAGTGGGTTTAACCACAGGCCTCAAGCGGTCCTAGCTCTACATAACGGTCCCCAGGTAGATGTCGATAAGAAGGACGATGAGGAAACCCATCCGAACTCCTACCGAGCCTGATAAGACAATCTCCGTACAGTCCAGTCTGTTCGTCTAGGACTATCGCATATCGGGCTTAGGGGGCGGCAAGCGTCAGTTCCCTAAAAGCGGTATAAGTCGTGTCGGAGTGAAGAGAAACCACTAGAAATCCTACCAGTAAATCTCATTTGCCCTGGCCAGGGACTTTGCGTAATGGCTCTCCAAACATAGCGCGATATCAACTCCCAATACCTGGAGAGACGAATCTTATCTAACTGCCATTGTCTCCAAGTGCTTCGGGAGTGCACCCAACTGCTACCTGTTTGCACGACTCTTTTGCACCGTGGTAGGGTAGCAATGTAAGAACAGTGGGAACACACTCGAGACGAAGTAGCAGTGTCAAGTCTGCGGACTATGCTGTACTCATGTCACCTGCGAACTGTTAACTGACGATGGGTATAATACCAACCAACAGTTCCCTGCGAGTCCTGTCCAGTGTACCCGTAACCCAACGAGCACCTGTATACTATCTCCAGTACAACATACTAATGGCTGTAAAACAGACCATTTCTCCTGCTGGGATGGGAAGAGTACACACTAGTCTACTCCGGAGTATCGATGCCCTGTCTCGGTAATCCTATAACTAGGGACCTGTAAAAAGATATGCTTGTAGACTACCCAGCCCCCACTAGTGTGACTGCCATCACAACGCTGGTAGTCAAGCAAGATCCTAAGGGCTCTATCAATATGTATTCGCGATATGCTAACATATACACATATTAAGATAGATATAAACCAAGTAGCATACTACCATGTTTAGCAAGACTGTTAATATAACTGTGAATATCCTAAACTTCCATTAAGTAATATACAAGCTTGTATGATACAATAATGGACCCTAGGGCATATACACTAATAATCTCCCACTTGCACTAGGGCCATGAACTGGCGTATCGAAGACCTATCATCTCGAGTAGCCTCTCGAACTGAATCTGAGGTAAGGCCTTTGCGAATGGATCTGCAATATTCTCCTCTGTAGCAACTCTCCGGACCTCGATCTCCCAGCGATCTATGATCTCCCTGATCAGGTGATACTGCCTTAAGATGTGTCTGGACTTCTGATAGGACCTGGGTTCCTTTGCTAAAGCTATATCCCCGTTGTTGTCACAATACAGAGGTATTGGATCAATAATGGATGGAACCATCTGAAGTTCTGTGAGGAACTTCTTCATCCAGACTACTTCTTTTGCGGCATCGCAAGCAGCGATATATTCTGCTTCCATCGTCGAGTCAGCAACGGTGTCCTGCTTGGAACTCTTCCAGCACATTGCCCCTCCATTAAGGGTAAAGACATAACCTGACATGGACTTGGAGTCATCCTTGTCACTCTGGAAGCTAGAGTCAGCAAAAGTCTCGATCTTGAGATCTTTTCCATCGTAAATCAAGAACATGTCCTTAGTCCTTCTCAGGTACTTGAGAATGTTCTTTATTGCTATCCAGTGCTTCTCCCTGGGTCTGACTGATACCGGCTTACTATGCTCAGTGCGTAAGCTATATCTGGTCTGGTGCACAACATCGCATACATTATAGTGCCTACCGCAGAAGCGTAGGGTATAATCGATATGCGGTCCCTTTCCAAATCAGTCATGGGAGATATCTCTTTGGAGAGGGTGATTCCATGACAAGCCGGTAAATTACCGCGCTTAGAATCTTCCATACTAAATCTTTTCAGTATAGTGTTGATATAGCTGGACTGCGAAAGTCCCAACATCCTCTTGGATCTATCACGATAGATCTGGATCCCCAGTATATAAGTGGCATCACCCAGGTCCTTCATGGAGAATTTCTGTGACAAGAATCCTTTGACTGACTGTAGTATAGGAATATCATTTCCTATTAGGAGAATGTCATCCACGTACAAGACGAGGAATACTACAACTCTCCCTACAATCTTATTATATATGCATGGTTCATCTGGATTCTTGATAAAGTCGAATTCTTTAACAGTATCATCAAAACAGATGTTCCAACTCCGTGATGCCTGCTTTAGTCCATAAATGGACTTAAGCAATTTGCACACTTTACCGCTGCTCCCACTCTGAATGAATCCCTCTGGCTGATCCATATAGACGCACTCTTCCAAATTTCCATTTAGAAAAGCCGTCTTTACGTCCATCTGCCAGATCTCATAATCGTGGAAGGCAGCAATGGCAAGAAGGACCCGAATGCATTTGAGCATAGCCACTGGAGAAAAGGTTTCGTTATAGTCCAAACCAGGTCTTTGACGAAAGCCCTTTGCAACAAGTCTAGCCTTATAGGTTTCAACCTGTCCATCTACACCAATCTTCTTTCTGAAGACCTATTTGCATCCTATGGGTTTTACCCCATCTGGAGCAATGTCCAAAGTCTATACTTAGTTAGTGTACAGGGATTCCAGTTCGGTCCACATTGCATCCAGCCATCTTACTGAGTCGCCGCTCTGGATGGCCTGCTGGAAGTTAGTAGGGTCATCATTATCAATGATGCAATCCTCTCGATCCCCGTCTATGAGAAAACTGTAGTATCTCTTGGGCATATGAGACTGCCTACTACTTCTGCGGATAGGCGCTGGGATGCCCCTTTCTTCTGAAACTTCTGGTTCTAGCATACTTTCAGTAACAGCTTGTGGTTCTGGAATTTCTTCCAGTTCTATTGCGCTCCTACTCTTCTGATTTTCTAAAAATTCAGCTTCCAAGAAGTGGGCATGACGAGAAACAAAAGCCTTTTGTTCCTCTGCATAATAGAAATAATACCCCTTAGAGTTCTTTGGATATCCCACAAACTTACACTGTACTGAATGTGCCTCGAGCTTGTCCGTATGCTGCTTTTTAACAAAAGCTGGACATCCCCATGTCCTAAAGTGTTTAAAACAGGGTTTCTTCCCACTCCACATCTGATATGGTGTGGTAGGCACAGTCTTAGTTAGAACCTGGTTCAAAAGATATGCAGCTGATTCTAGTGCATAACCCCAGAAAGATTGCGGTAACTCAGACTTACTCAACATGGAACGAACCATATCTAATAGGGTTCGATTCTGCCTTTTCGATACACCATTGTGTTGTGGTGTGTATAGAGGAATAAGCTGAGAAAGAATTCCATTATCTTTTAAGTATCCCAGGAACTTGTAAGTCCATGCTACCTCTCCCGGTAGTTTCGGGAATGCGGAATTTGGTAAAAAACGATTTTACGGAGGTGGTAACATGGACCTATAACCCGGATCTTGGTTAAACTTCTATCTAACATCCTAACTATGAGTTTCTAGCTACTCGGTTAGGGGGTTATACCTTGCTTGTCTTGAACTCCTTCGTCTTCAAACTCCGATGGTGGTCCGATTGGCTTCTTCTCGTCGTCTCCGTACGCCGAAGATAGATCCACCTGAAAGCTCCAACCTTTAGCTCCTTCTTCGTTCTTTGAAGAAACTAGTTCACTTGGTTTGCTAAACCTAGTGAACTAGAATGAGTAGAGAAGAAATAGAATGGGATTTTATCTATGGTTCTTGATTCTCAACTCATGAGACAATAGAACCATAGGATCAAGAGAGGGAGCAAGAGGTTGAGGGTGAGAGCAAAAAGGAGAGCTCAAGAACAAGAGAGAGAATGAGCAAGAAAGAATGAGCAACACTTTTGTCTTTCACCCTCTCATAATCCAAAGTGATCATAACTCATCATATCAAAAAAAAGTCTTATGTGATGGTTGAAGCAACCATAACCATATCATTTCATGCACTCATTTTACACAAATGAGCAAGTAAAAAAAAGTCTTTGCCATGAAATGATGGCTATGGTTATCATGATGGTCAACTAGTCAAGCCTAGTCAACCGGTCAACAAGTCAACAAAAGTCAACAAGTCAACAAAGTCAACAAGTCAACAAAAGTCAACAAGTCAACAAAGTCAACAACCATATCACCATAATACTTAATTAATATAATAGTTAATCACATATCATATTCTCATTAGGGTTGAGCAAAAAGTCAAATAGTCAACGGTCAACTGTCAACAACCCTAATGAGAATCCGCTGCCTCTGTCTCCCTGTCAACTGTGCATACGCACCCGCATCCGCGTTCCGAGGAACACGAATGCACACTGGATAAATCCAATCCTAAAAGGTACATTAGGATCTGGCTTAAACCAAAGCCCGCTAGTGTAAACTGTCCGGACACTGTACGTGCACAAGTGCACGGATGTGACCGAACCCTGTCGCAAAACCATGCGACCTGTCGCAATACCATGCGACCTCTACTCTTTTGCCTAAAGGCGAAAAGCTTTCTGTGTGGGACTCTAAAGACTCGACACTACGCTGGCAGTGGGTTTAACCACAGACCGCAAGCGGCACTAGCTGTGCGTAACGGTCCCCAGGTAATGCCGACAAGAAGACCGACGAGGCGAAACCCATCTGAACTCCTACGGAGCCTGAGTGTGACATTCTCCGCACAGTCCGGTCTGTTCGTCTGATACATCGCATGGCGGGCCTAGGGGGCGGTAAACGTCAGTCCCCCAATAGCGGTACAAGTCGTGCCGGAGCGAAGCCCAAAACACCCTGAGATAACACTGGAAACCTACCAGTATATCTCGATTGTCCTGGCCAGGGACTACTCGTGTAATGGCTCTCCTAGACACAGCGCGATGTCAACCCCCAATACCGGGAGAGACGAATCCTGTCTAACCGTCACTGCCTCCAAGTGCTTCGGGACTGCACCCAACCACTACCTGTTTGCACGACTCCTTTGAGCCGTGGTAGGGTAGTGATCAAAGTACAGTGGGAACACACTCGAGGCGGAGTGACAGTGTCAAGTCAGCAGACTAAGCTGTACTCATGTCACCTGGGAACTGATAACTGACGATAGGTATAATACCAACTAGTCAGTTCCCGACGAGTCCTGTCCAGTGTACCCGTAACCTAACGAGCACCCGCATACTATCTCAAGTACGACGTACTGACGGCTGTGGGACAGACCGTCTCCCATACTGGGATGAGAAGCGCATGCGCTGGTCTACTCCGGAGTATCGATGCCCTGTCTCGATAGTCCTGCGACCAGGGACCTGCATAAGGATGTGCTTATAGATTACCCAGCCCCACTAGTGTGACGGCCATCACATCGCTGGTAATCAAGCAAAGATCCTAAGGGCTCTACTAATGTGTATAGGCGATATACAAAAATAAACACATGTACACATTGAAGTAGAAACAAACCAAGTAGCATACTACTATTTTGAGCAAGATTGTATATACAAGGTGAATATCCCAAGCATCCATTAAGTAATATACAAACCAGTATGATACAGTAATGGCCTCTAGGGCATATACACTAACAATCTCCCACTTGCACTAAGGCCATGTACTGGCGTATCGAAGACCTATCATCTCGATCAGTCGCTCGAACTGAGTCTGGGGCAAGGCCTTGGTGAATGGATCTGCAGTGTTATCTTCTGAAGCGACTCTCCGAACCTCGATCTCCTGGCGATCCACGATCTCCCTGATCAGGTGATACCGCCTCAAGATGTGCCTGGATCTCTGATGGGACCTGGGTTCCTTCGCTAAAGCTATAGCCCCGTTGTTGTCGCAATACAGAGGTATTGGATCAACAATGGACGGAACCACCTGAAGTTCTTTCAAGAACTTCCTCATCCAGACAGCTTCTTTTGCGGCATCAGATGCAGCGATGTATTCCGCTTCCATCGTCGAGTCTGCAACGGTTTCTTGTTTGGAACTCTTCCAACACACCGCCCCTCCATTGAGGGTAAAGACAAAACCCGACATGGACTTGGAATCATCCTTGTCACTCTGGAAGCTGGAGTCAGCAAAGGCCTCGATCTGGAGGTCTTTTCCGCCATACACCAAGAACATCTCCTTAGTCCTTCTCAGGTACTTGAGAATGTTCTTTACCGCTATCCAGTGTTTCTCCCCAGGGTTTGACTGATACCGGCTTACCACACTCAGTGCATAAGCTACATCCGGTCTGGTACACAACATCGCATACATTATAGAGCCTACCGCAGAAGCGTAGGGTATAATAGACATGCGATCCCTCTCCAAATCAGTCTTGGGAGACATCTCTTTAGAGAGGGTGATCCCGTGACAAGCCGGTAGGTTACCGCGCTTGGAATCTTCCATACTGAATCTTTTCAGCACGTTGTCGATGTACCTGGACTGAGAAAGTCCTAATATCCTCTTGGATCTGTCACGGTAGATCCGGATACCCAGAATGTATGAGGCATCACCCAGGTCTTTCATGGAGAACCTGTGTGACAAGAACCCCTTGACAGATTGTAGCATAGGAATGTCATTTCCTATTAAGAGAATGTCATCCACGTATAAAACGAGGAATACTACAGTTCTCGCTACAAATCTACTATAGATGCATGGTTCATCTGGATTTTTGATAAAGCCAAATTCTTTGACCGTCTCATCAAAGCAGATGTTCCAACTCCGCGACGCCTGCTTTAGTCCATAGATGGACTTAAGCAACTTGCACACCTTTCCGCTGCTCCCACTCTGAATGAAACCATCCGGCTGGTCCATATAGACACACTCCTCTAAATTTCCATTTAGAAAAGCTGTCTTTACGTCCATTTGTCAGATCTCATAATCGTGGAAGGCAGCAATGGCAAGATGGATCCGAATGGATTTCAGCATGGCTACTGGAGAAAAGGTTTCGTCATAGTCCAAGCCAGGTCTTTGACGAAAACCCTTTGCTACCAGCCTAGCTTTATAGGTCTCAACCTGTCCATCTACACCAATCTTCCTTTTGAAGATCCACTTGCATCCTACGGGTTTTACCCCGTCTGGAGCAATGTCCAACGTCCATACCTTGTTGGTGTATATGGACTCCATTTCGGTCCGCATTGCATCCAGCCATTTCACTGAGTCAACGCTCTGAACGGCCTGCTGGAAGCTAGTAGGCTCATCATAATCTATGATGCAATCCTCTCTATCCCCGTCTATGAGAAAACCGTAGTATCTCTCGGGCGGATGAGTCTGCCTACTACTCCTGCAGAGCGGCGTAGGAATGTCCTGTTCTTCCGAACCCTTTGGTTCCACTAAACTTTCAGTAATAGTCCGTGGTTCTGGAATTTCTTCCAGTTCTACTGCGCTCCCACTTATTTCCTTTTCCAAGAACTGGTGTTCTAGAAAGTGGGCATTACGAGAAACAAGTACTTTTTGTTCCTCTGCGTAGTAGAAAAGATACCCCCTGGTGTTCTTTGGGTATCCCACAAACTTACACAGTACTGAGCGTGCCTCGAGTTTGTCCGCATGCTGCTTTTTGACAAAAGCTGGACATCCCCAGATCTTTAGATATTGAAGATAGGGTTTCTTCCCACTCCACATTTCATATGGGGTGGTAGGCACAGTCTTAGTCGGAACTCGGTTCAAAAGGTATGCTGCTGATTCTAGCGCATATCCCCAGAATGATCGCGGCAACTCAGCGTTACTCATCATGGACCGCACCATATCCAATAGGATGCGGTTCCGTCTCTCCGATACACCGTTATGTTGCGGGGTGTATGGAGGAGTAAGCTGAGAGAGAATTCCGTTCTCTTTTAAGTAGTCCAGGAACTCGGCACTTAAGTATTCTCCACCTCGATCCGATCTTAGAATTTTAATACTTTTGCCGGCCTGTTTCTCTACTTCATTCTTATACTCCTGAAATTTTCCAAAGGCTTCGGACTTATGTTTCATTAAGAAGACATAACCGTACCTTAAGAAGTCATCCGTAAAATTAATGAAGTAAGAATGTCCGCTTCGGGCATGTGTAGACATTGGACCGCACACGTCACTGTGTACGAGTCCCAAGAGCTCGCTCGCTCTTACTCCATGTCCAGTAAACGGAGACTTTGTCATCTTTCCTTTAAGACAAGATTGACAAGTGGCATACGATTGATATTCGAACGCATTCAAATATCCTTCTGTATGTAACTTAGTCAACCTTCTCTCATTGATGTGACCCAATCTACAATGCCATAAGAAAGTCTGATTTATTTCTGGAGACTTTCTTTTGTGTGTATTCTGGACATTAAAAATCCGTGGTTGGTTTAACACGTATATACCATTACTCAATGTACCTGACCCAATCAAAACTTGATTAAGGTGAATGTTTACAACATTACTTACAAACGCAAATTCATAACCTTCTTTAGAAACTAAAGATACAGAAATGATATTACAAGTTGCGTTGGGTACAAAAAAGCAATTACGCAAAACCAAAACATGTCCATCTGACATTCCCAGGTGATAGTCCCCCACGGCTTTAGCATCCATGCTAGCTCCGTTCGCAACTCTGAGGGTCATGTCACCTGCCTTCAAAACCCTACGGTTTCTCAACGCCTGCAAAGAATTACAGATATGAGATCCTGATCCGGTTTCCAATACCCAGGAAGTAGAGTTTATTGAAAGACAGTTTTCAATAACATACACACCTGAAGCTGAAGCTGCAACCTGCTTCAATTCCTGTGTTCTGGCCTTCCAGGCCCTGCAATCATTCTTCCAGTGTCCTTTCTTATGACAATAGAAGCATTCTTCCTTATCCACAAGCTTCCCCGCTATCTTTGTTGCTTTACCTTTTCCCTTCGTATCCACTTTACTAACACCGTCCCTTGGTTTGGCGGGGGCCTTCTTCTTCTTTCCCTTGGCTTTCGCCTTGGACCTAGAAGAAGATGATCCTCCTACAAACAAAGTGGATGTATCCCTACCTTTCTGTAGGGTGCCCTCTGCGCTCCTCAGCATGTTGAGGAGCTCTGAAAGTTCAACCTCCTTTTCTTGTAAGTTGAAGTTCAGTATAAACTGGGCGTAAGTGGAAGGAAGGGACTGGAGAACTATATCCGTATATAGCTCACTCTCCAATGTGATCCCTAGGTCAGCGAGCTCCTCAATGAAGCCGATCATCTTTAGCACGTGCTCGGCTACTGATGACCCGACGGCCATTCTTGTCGAAAATAACTTTTTCGACGCTTCGTATCTTGCGATACGAGATTGCTCTCCATACAGTTCTTTTGTATGAAGCAATATGGATTCCATGTCCATATTCTCGTGCCTCCTCTGATGTTCGTTGTCCATCGAGGCAAGCAGGAGGCATTTGGCCTTCGCGCTATCAATCTCCCAAGTCTTGCGGATTTCCTTATCCGCGACGCTGGAAGTTGGACCAGGGACAGGGGGAGCTTTGGTGGTAAGAAGATACCCCATCTTGTCGTAAGTGATTGCTATCTTGACATTCCTGAGCCAATCTTTGTAGTTTGGCCCTGTCAGTTTGTTTTTATCTAGGAGTAACTTAAGTCCAGTCATGTTGATTGGTCGCTGCAATTAGGAGAGAGAAGAAGAAACACTCAGCATGATGCTCTTGCAAGTTTAGAGTGGTTTTTAGTTTGTCTAAACAGGATGGCTCCCACTGTTTCTCGAATCCCTCCTCAAACCATAAAGGAAGAATTAGTCAGGATCAATCCCACCGTACAATACTTGCTTAACCGTTCAGCCAGGCCGGTGTCGGTACTTCGAGGGAGGTTTTCCAACGCTTTCGCGAAGTTCCTTAATTAAAGAACCTCTTTTCCCTGGGGGCGTAGCCCCGCTAACACCTTTCTAGGCACCTACTAGGTTTATAGCATTGATCGTTAAGTGAGAAATTTCCCGAGGAGTAGCATATACTCACAGTAGGATCGGGATCCAAATATCATCGCGTGACGAAACTGAAGGAATCCTACCAGAATCATCACACTTCAAATGGTATGCAAATCTAGCAAGTTTCAGTACTTATGAAACTCCCGATGTGGATTTTTGCCCCATGCTCTTATGACCTTGGCGTGAGGTCAAAATGTCATAAGTCACATGTCAAGTTCGTCCCATCATTATCCAGGTTAATTTGAACCCACCCGTACATACCCTTGACGTAGGCCAAAATGGCAGTACGACTGTCTCAAACCAACGTATTCTATCTATGCAACAGATAAATATCCGGCAGCTACCAATCACTATGCCTTGGCGTGAGGTCAAAATACATAGCTTGAATACTACCGAATATTTAACTGAAATGATGGAGGGCTACGGATGGTTTTGGCAAAACCGTGAACGTAGTGAACTTGATTTGGTCGATGGAACGAGATAGCTTTTAAATGGAGTGGCTCAAACTCCGTATTTTAAAAGTTTGTTTTGAAAAGAACCGAGTGGTTTTTCGAAAGTGTTCCAACGACTTTAACTTGGTTTATTATCTTGCATTAGTTCTTTTAATGCGTGATATTCTTGCATTAGTTCTTTTAATGCGTCCCATCATTAAATCCTACCATTGCAGAAAACAACCAAAATATGACGTACGCTTATGCCATTCGCATTCGCCACGGGGCCCCGTCATTACCCGTTAGGTTACTTAACTAACGACAGAGCGGGGGCTGGGCTAGCGCGTCTGTAAAACATAAGCAACGCCTAAATAATATCATATATAGATATACTGCAATGATAAACATTTCAGATCACAGATGAATACATTGGATATACTAGGAATCTGTAATTTGCACGAGCCTGTAACAAAAACAGATTACACGGTCGCGGTGAATAGCCAAAACCCCACCCAAGACCCCTACGGGTGCGGCAAACTACCCGCCAAGTACCCGAAGCGTAGCAACCTCCCTCATCTCCATGAGTAGGCCACTCGACACTTCGGCATACCCGGTAGTTTGTGCACCCCCTCCATGGGTCTATCCTAGGAGCAAAAACAGTAAAAAGAAATTATACAATGACGGCTACAACCCCGACCCGGTTGTGCGGCCATACAAATAATTATTACATCAATTTAAAAATTTACATGAATTGAAAGAAAAAAAACTCTCGTCTCACAACCCCCGGCTATTCACCCGCGACAATCCAACATATTCATATCCACATTCCAGCAACATTACAGATCACAGATTTGTATAACCCCCACTAATCGACATATAGCGATTAGTAGACGTTCAATACAAATAACACATTACAGAAAACCCGTTAGCTTAAGTCTTTTAGAAGTTCGATCAAAAATACGGATTTTCGGGACCCCAAAATAAAATTTTCGTTCTGGAAAATCTGGGCAGAAAATATATATTCCAAAAATCCCAAAATACCCCCAGAAGAACACTGCACCAAAAAGGGACCACGGCCGAGTCAACTCGGCCGCGGATCCGCGGCGCTTTGACTCGATCGTGTGACCAATTTTGGTGGGTGTTCACAGAAAAGCCTGAGCCGATTTTAGGTGTGAAAATAATCAACTTTTGAACAGTAGAAAAATCGACAGAAACTCGAATTTTTTGGGTTTTGTTTTCGGGACTTTTTCTTTGATCGATCTTCTAGTTACTTGCTAACATGTTAGATAGAGTTTAACTAGGCTCTGATACCACTGTAAGTCCATGCTACCTCTCCCGGTAGTTTCGGGAATGCGGAATTTGGTAAAAAACGATTTTACGGAGGTGGTAACATGGACCTATAACCCGGATCTTGGTTAAACTTCTATCTAACATCCTAACTATGAGTTTCTAGCTACTCGGTTAGGGGGTTATACCTTGCTTGTCTTGAACTCCTTCGTCTTCAAACTCCGATGGTGGTCCGATTGGCTTCTTCTCGTCGTCTCCGTACGCCGAAGATAGATCCACCTGAAAGCTCCAACCTTTACCTCCTTCTTCGTTCTTTGAAGAAACTAGTTCACTTGGTTTGCTAAACCTAGTGAACTAGAATGAGTAGAGAAGAAATAGAATGGGATTTTATCTATGGTTCTTGATTCTCAACTCATGAGACAATAGAACCATAGGATCAAGAGAGGGAGCAAGAGGTTGAGGGTGAGAGCAAAAAGGAGAGCTCAAGAACAAGAGAGAGAATGAGCAAGAAAGAATGAGCAACACTTTTGTCTTTCACCCTCTCATAATCCAAAGTGATCATAACTCATCATATCAAAAAAAAGTCTTATGTGATGGTTGAAGCAACCATAACCATATCATTTCATGCACTCATTTTACACAAATGAGCAAGTAAACAAAAGTCTTTGCCATGAAATGATGGCTATGGTTATCATGATGGTCAACTAGTCAAGCCTAGTCAACCGGTCAACAAGTCAACAAAAGTCAACAAGTCAACAAAGTCAACAAGTCAACAAAAGTCAACAAGTCAACAAAGTCAACAACCATATCACCATAATACTTAATTAATATAATAGTTAATCACATATCATATTCTCATTAGGGTTGAGCAAAAAGTCAAATAGTCAACGGTCAACTGTCAACAACCCTAATGAGAATCCGCTGCCTCTGTCTCCCTGTCAACTGTGCATACGCACCCGCATCCGCGTTCCGAGGAACACGAATGCACACTGGATAAATCCAATCCCAAAAGGTACACTAGGATCTGGCTTAAACCAAAGCCCGCTAGTGTAAACTGTCCGGATACTGTACGTGCACAAGTGCACGGATGTGACCGAACCCTGTCGCAAAACCATGCGACCTGTCGCAATACCATGCGACCTCTACTCTTTTGCCTAAAGGCGAAAAGCTTTCTGTGTGGGACTCTAAAGACTCGACACTACGCTGGCAGTGGGTTTAACCACAGACCGCAAACGGCACTAGCTGTGCTTAACGATCCCCAGGTAATGCCGACAAGAAGACCGACGAGGCGAAACCCATCTGAACTCCTACTGAGCCTGAGTGTGACATTCTCCGTACAGTCCGGTCTGTTCGTCTGATACATCGCATGGCGGGCCTAGGGGGCGGTAAACGTCAGTCCCCCAATAGCGGTACAAGTCGTGCCGGAGCGAAGCCCAAAACACCCTGAGATAACACTGGAAACCTACCAGTATATCTCGATTGCCCTGGCCAGGGACTACTCGTGTAATGGCTCTCCTAGACACAGCGCGATGTCAACCCCCAATACCGGGAGAGACGAATCCTGTCTAACCGTCACTGCCTCGAAGTGCTTCGGGACTGCACCCAACCACTACCTGTTTGCACGACTCCTTTGAGCCGTGGTAGGGTAGTGATCAAAGTACAGTGGGAACACACTCGAGGCGGAGTGACAGTGTCAAGTCAGCAGACTAAGCTGTACTCATGTCACCTGGGAACTGATAACTGACGATAGGTATAATACCAACTAGTCAGTTCCTGACGAGTCCTGTCCAGTGTACCCGTAACCTAACGAGCTCCCGCATACTATCTCAAGTACGACGTACTGACGGCTGTGGGACAGACCGTCTCCCACACTGGGATGAGAAGCGCATGCGCTGGTCTACTCCGGAGTATCGATGCCCTGTCTCGATAGTCCTGCGATCAGGGACCTGCATAAGGATGTGCTTATAGATTACCCAGCCCCACTAGTGTGACGGCCATCACATCGCTGGTAATCAAGCAAAGATCCTAAGGGCTCTACTAATGTGTATAGGCGATATACAAAAATAAACACATGTACACATTGAAGTAGAAACAAACCAAGTAGCATACTACTATTTTGAGCAAGATTGTATATACAAGGTGAATATCCCAAGCATCCATTAAGTAATATACAAACCAGTATGATACAGTAATGGCCTCTAGGGCAATACACTAACAATCTCCCACTTGCACTAAGGCCATGTACTGGCGTATCAAAGACCTATCATCTCGATCAGCCGCTCGAACTGAGTCTGGGGTAAGGCCTTGGTGAATGGATCTGCAGTGTTATCTTCTGAAGCGACTCTCCGAACCTCGATCTCCTGGCGATCCACGATCTCCCTGATCAGGTGATACCGCCTCAAGATGTGCCTGGATCTCTGATGGGACCTGGGTTCCTTCGCTAAAGCTATAGCCCCGTTGTTATCGCAATACAGAGGTATTGGATCAACAATGGACGGAACCACCTGAAGTTCTTTCAAGAACTTCCTCATCCAGACAGCTTCTTTTGCGGCATCAGATGCAGCGATGTATTCCGCTTCCATCGTCGAGTCTGCAACGGTTTCTTGTTTGGAACTCTTCCAACACACCGCCCCTCCATTGAGGGTAAAGACAAAACCCGACATGGACTTGGAATCATCCTTGTCACTCTGGAAGCTGGAGTCAGCAAAGGCCTCGATCTGGAGGTCTTTTCCGCCATACACCAAGAACATCTCCTTAGTCCTTCTCAGGTACTTGAGAATGTTCTTTACCGCTATCCAGTGTTTCTCCCTAGGGTTTGACTGATACCGGCTTACCACACTCAGTGCATAAGCTACATCCGGTCTGGTACACAACATCGCATACATTATAGAGCCTACCACAGAAGCGTAGGGTATAATAGACATGCGATCCCTCTCCAAATCAGTCTTGGGAGACATCTCTTTAGAGAGGGTGATCCCGTGACAAGCCGGTAGGTTACCGCGCTTGGAATCTTCCATACTGAATCTTTTCAGCATGGTGTCGATGTACCTGGACTGAGAAAGTCGTAATATCCTCTTGGATCTGTCACGGTAGATCCGGATACCCAGAATGTATGAGGCATCACCCAGGTCTTTCTTGGAGAACCTGTGTGACAAGAACCCCTTGACAGATTGTAGCATAGGAATGTCATTTCCTATTAAGAGAATGTCATCCACGTATAAAACGAGGAATACTACAGTTCTCGCTACAAATCTACTATAGATGCATGGTTCATCTGGATTTTTGATAAAGCCAAATTCTTTGACCGTCTCATCAAAGCAGATGTTCCAACTCCGCGACGCCTGCTTTAGTCCATAGATGGACTTAAGCAACTTGCACACCTTTCCGCTGCTCCCACTCTGAATGAAACCCTCCGGCTGGTCCATATAGACACACTCCTCTAAATTTCCGTTTAGAAAAGCTTTCTTTACGTCCATTTTCCAGATCTCATAATCGTGGAAGGCAGCAATGGCAAGAAGGATCCGAATGGATTTCAGCATGGCTACAGGAGAAAAGGTTTCGTCATAGTCCAAGCCAGGTCTATGACGAAAACCCTTTGCTACCAGCCTAGCTTTATAGGTCTCAACCTGTCCATCTACACCAATCTTCCTTTTGAAGATCCACTTGCATCCTACGGGTTTTACCCCGTCTGGAGCAATGTCCAACGTCCATACCTTGTTGGTGTACATGGACTCCATTTCGGTCCGCATTGCATCCAGCCATTTCACTGAGTCAACGCTCTGAACGGCCTGCTGGAAGCTAGTAGGCTCATCATAATCTATGATGCAATCCTCTCTATCCCCGTCTATGAGAAAACCGTAGTATCTCTCGGGCGGATGAGTCTGCCTACTAGTCCTGCGGAGCGGCGTAGGAATGTCCTGTTCTTCCGAACCCTCTGGTTCCACTAAACTTTCAGTAATAGTCCGTGGTTCTGGAATTTCTTCCAGTTCTACTGCGCTCCCACTTATTTCCTTTTCCAAGAACTGGTGTTCTAGAAAGTGGGCATTACGAGAAACAAGTACTTTTTGTTCCTCTGCGTAGTAGAAAAGATACCCCCTGGTGTTCTTTGGGTATCCCACAAACTTACACAGTACTGAGCGTGCCTTGAGTTTGTCCGCATGCTGCTTTTTGACAAAAGCTGGACATCCCCAGATCTTCAGATATTGAAGATAGGGTTTCTTCCCACTCCACATTTCATATGGGGTGGTAGGCACAGTCTTAGTCGGAACTCGGTTCAAAAGGCATGCTGCTGATTCTAGCGCATATCCCCAGAATGATCGCGGCAACTCAGCGTTACTCATCATGGACCGCACCATATCCAATAGGGTGCGGTTCCGTCTCTCCGATACACCTTTATGTTGCGGGGTGTATGGAGGAGTAAGCTGAGAGAGAATTCCGTTCTCTTTTAAGTAGTCCAGGAACTCGGCACTTAAGTATTCTCCACCTCGATCCGATCTTAGAATCTTAATACTTTTGCCGGTCTGTTTCTCTACTTCATTCTTATACTCCTGGAATTTTCCAAAGGCTTCGGACTTATGTTTCATTAAGAAGACATAACCGTACCTTGAGAAGTCATCCGTAAAAGTAATGAAGTAAGAATGTCCGCTTCGGGCATGTGTAGACATTGGACCGCACACGTCACTGTGTACGAGTCCCAAGAGCTCGCTCGCTCTTACTCCATGTCCAGTAAACGGTGTCTTTGTCATCTTTCCTTTGAGACAAGATTGACAAGTGGCATACGATTGATATTCGAACGCATTCAAATATCCTTCTGTATGTAACTTAGTCAACCTTCTCTCATTGATGTGACCCAATCTACAATGCCATAAGAAAGTCTGATTTATTTCTGGAGACTTTCTTTTGTGTGTATTCTGGACATTAAAAATCTGTGGTTGGTTTAACACGTATATACCATTACTCAATGTACCTGACCCAATCAAAACTTGATTAAGGTGAATGTTTACAACATTACTTACAAACGCAAATTCATAACCTTCTTTAGAAACTAAAGATACAGAAATGATATTACAAGTTGCGTTGGGTACAAAAAAGCAATTACGCAAAACCAAAACATGTCCATCTGACATTCCCAGGTGATAGTCCCCCACGGCTTTAGCATCCATGCTAGCTCCGTTCGCAACTCTGAGGGTCATGTCACCTGCCTTCAAAACCCTACGGTTTCTCAACGCCTGCAAAGAATTACAGATATGAGATCCTGATCCGGTATCCAATACCCCGGAAGTAGAGTTTATTGAAAGACAGTTTTCAATAACATACACACCTGAAGCTGAAGCTGCAACCTGCTTCAATTCCTGTGTTCTGGCCTTCCAGGCCCTGCAATCATTCTTCCAGTGTCCTTTCTTATGACAATAGAAGCATTCTTCCTTATCCACAAGCTTCCCCGCTATCTTTGTTGCTTTACCTTTTCCCTTCGTATCCACTTTACTAACACCGCCCCTTGGTTTGGCGGGGGCCTTCTTCTTCTTTCCCTTGGCTTTCGCCTTGGACCTAGAAGAAGATGATCCTCCTACAAACAAAGTGGATGTATCCCTACCTTTCTGTAGGGTGCCCTCTGCGCTCCTCAGCATGTTGAGGAGCTCTGAAAGTTCAACCTCCTTTTCTTGTAAGTTGAAGTTCAGTATAAACTGGGCGTAAGTGGAAGGAAGGGACTGGAGAACTATATCCGTATATAGCTCACTCTCCAATGTGATCCCTAGGTCAGCGAGCTCCTCAATGAAGCCGATCATCTTTAGCACGTGCTCGGCTACTGATGACCCGACGGCCATTCTTGTCGAAAATAACTTTTTCGACGCTTCGTATCTTGCGATACGAGATTGCTCTCCATACAGTTCTTTTGTATGAAGCAATATGGATTCCATGTCCATATTCTCGTGCCTCCTCTGATGTTCGTTGTCCATCGAGGCAAGCAGGAGGCATTTGGCCTTCGCGCTATCAATCTCCCAAGTCTTGCGGATTTCCTTATCCGCGGCGCTGGAAGTTGGACCAGGGACAGGGGGAGCTTTGGTGGTAAGAAGATACCCCATCTTGTCGTAAGTGATTGCTATCTTGACATTCCTGAGCCAATCTTTGTAGTTTGGCCCTGTCAGTTTGTTTTTATCTAGGAGTAACTTAAGTCCAGTCATGTTGATTGGTCGCTGCAATTAGGAGAGAGAAGAAGAAACACTCAGCATGATGCTCTTGCAAGTTTAGAGTGGTTTTTAGTTTGTCTAAACAGGATGGCTCCCACTGTTTCTCGAATCCCTCCTCAAACCATAAAGGAAGAATTAGTCAGGATCAATCCCACAGTACAATACTTGCTTAACCGTTCAGCCAGGCCGGTGTCGGTACTTCGAGGGAGGTTTTCCAACGCTTTCGCGAAGTTCCTTAATTAAAGAACCTCTTTTCCCTGGGGGCGTAGCCCCGCTAACACTTTTCTAGGCACCTACTAGGTTTATAGCATTGATCGTTAAGTGAGAAATTTCCCGAGGAGTAGCATATACTCACAGTAGGATCGGGATCCAAATATCATCGCGTGACGAAACTGAAAGAATCCTACCAGAATCATCACACTCCAAATGGTATGCAAATCTAGCAAGTTTCAGTACTTATGAAACTCCCGATGTGGATTTTTGCCCCATGCTCTTATGACCTTGGCGTGAGGTCAAAATGTCATAAGTCACATGTCAAGTTCGTCCCATCATTATCTAGGTTAATTTGAACCCACCCGTACATACCCTTGACGTAGGCCAAAATGGCAGTACGACTGTCTCAAACCAACGCATTCTATCTATGCAACAGATAAATATCCGGCAGCTACCAATCACTATGCCTTGGCGTGAGGTCAAAATACATAGCTTGAATACTACCGAATATTTAACTGAAATGATGGTGGGCTACGGATGGTTTTGGCAAAACCGTGAACGTAGTGAACTTGATTTGGTCGATGGAACGAGATAGCTTTTAAATGGAGTGGCTCAAACTCCGTATTTTAAAAGTTTGTTTTGAAAAGAACCGAGTGGTTTTTCGAAAGTGTTCCAACGACTTTAACTTGGTTTATTATCTTGCATTAGTTCTTTTAATGCGTGATATTCTTGCATTAGTTCTTTTAATGCGTCCCATCATTAAATCCTACCATTGCAGAAAACAACCAAAATATGACGTACGCTTATGCCATTCGCATTCGCCACGGGGCCCCGTCATTACCCGTTAGGTTACTTAACTAACGACAGAGCGGGGGCTGGGCTAGCGCGTCTGTAAAACATAAGCAACGCCTAAATAATATCATATATAGATATACTGCAATGATAAACATTTCAGATCACAGATGAATACATTGGATATAATAGGAATCTGTAATTTGCACGAGCCTATAACAAAAACAGATTACACGGTCGCGGTGAATAGCCAAAACCCCACCCAAGACCCCTACGGGTGCGGCAAACTACCCGCCAAGTACCCGAAGCGTAGCAACCTCCCTCATCTCCATGAGTAGGCCACTCGACACTTCGGCATACCCGGTAGTTTGTGTACCCCCTCCATGGGTCTATCCTAGGAGCAAAAACAGTAAAAAGAAATTATACAATGACGGCTACAACCCCGACCCGGTTGTGCGGCCATACAAATAATTATTACATCAATTTACAAATTTACATGAATTGAAAGAAAAGAAAACTCTCGTCTCACAACCCCCGGCTATTCACCCGCGACAATCCAATATATTCATATCCATATTCCAGCAACATTACAGATCACAGATTTGTATAACCCCCACTAATCGACATATAGCGATTAGTAGACGTTCAATACAAATAACACATTACAGAAAACCCGTTAGCTTAAGTCTTTTAGAAGTTCGATCAAAAATACGGATTTTCGGGACCCCAAAATAAAATTTTTGTTCTGGAAAATCTGGGCAGAAAATATATATTCCAAAAATCCCAAAATACCCCCAGAAGAACACTGCACCAAAAAGGGACCACGGCCGAGTCAACTCGGCCGCGGATCCGCGGCGCTTTGACTCGATCGTGTGACCAATTTTGGTGGGTGTTCACAGAAAAGCCTGAGCCGATTTTAGGTGTGAAAATAATCAACTTTTGAACAGTAGAAAAATCGACAGAAACTCGAATTTTTTGGGTTTTGTTTTCGGGACTTTTTCTTTGATCGATCTTCTAGTTACTTGCTAACATGTTAGATAGAGTTTAACTAGGCTCTGATACCACTGTAAGTCCATGCTACCTCTCCCGGTAGTTTCGGGAATGCGGAATTTGGTAAAAAACGATTTTACGGAGGTGGTAACATGGACCTATAACCCGGATCTTGGTTAAACTTCTATCTAACATCCTAACTATGAGTTTCTAGCTACTCGGTTAGGGGGTTATACCTTGCTTGTCTTGAACTCCTTCGTCTTCAAACTCCGATGGTGGTCCGATTGGCTTCTTCTCGTCGTCTCCGTACGCCGAAGATAGATCCACCTGAAAGCTCCAACCTTTAGCTCCTTCTTCGTTCTTTGAAGAAACTAGTTCACTTGGTTTGCTAAACCTAGTGAACTAGAATGAGTAGAGAAGAAATAGAATGGGATTTTATCTATGGTTCTTGATTCTCAACTCATGAGACAATAGAACCATAGGATCAAGAGAGGGAGCAAGAGGTTGAGGGTGAGAGCAAAAAGGAGAGCTCAAGAACAAGAGAGAGAATGAGCAAGAAAGAATGAGCAACACTTTTGTCTTTCACCCTCTCATAATCCAAAGTGATCATAACTCATCATATCAAAAAAAAGTCTTATGTGATGGTTGAAGCAACCATAACCATATCATTTCATGCACTCATTTTACACAAATGAGCAAGTAAACAAAAGTCTTTGCCATGAAATGATGGCTATGGTTATCATGATGGTCAACTAGTCAAGCCTAGTCAACCGGTCAACAAGTCAACAAAAGTCAACAAGTCAACAAAGTCAACAAGTCAACAAAAGTCAACAAGTCAACAAAGTCAACAACCATATCACCATAATACTTAATTAATATAATAGTTAATCACATATCATATTCTCATTAGGGTTGAGCAAAAAGTCAAATAGTCAACGGTCAACTGTCAACAACCCTAATGAGAATCCGCTGCCTCTGTCTCCCTGTCAACTGTGCATACGCACCCGCATCCGCGTTCCGAGAAACACGAATGCACACTGGATAAATCCAATCCCAAAAGGTACACTAGGATCTGGCTTAAACCAAAGCCCGCTAGTGTAAACTGTCCGGACACTGTACGTGCACAAGTGCACGGATGTGACCGAACCCTGTCGCAAAACCATGCGACCTGTCGCAATACCATGCGACCTCTACTCTTTTGCCTAAAGGCGAAAAGCTTTCTGTGTGGGACTCTAAAGACTCGACACTACGCTGGCAGTGGGTTTAACCACAGACCGCAAACGGCACTAGCTTTGCGTAACGGTCCCCAGGTAATGCCGACAAGAAGACCGACGAGGCGAAACCCATCTGAACTCCTACTGAGCCTGAGTGTGACATTCTCCGTACAGTCCGGTCTGTTCGTCTGATACATCGCATGGCGGGCCTAGGGGGCGGTAATCGTCAGTCCTCCAATAGCGGTACAAGTCGTGCCGGAGCGAAGCCCAAAACACCCTGAGATAACACTGGAAACCTACCAGTATATCTCGATTGCCCTGGCCAGGGACTACTCGTGTAATGGCTCTCCTAGACACAGCGCGATGTCAACCCCCAATACCGGGAGAGACGAATCCTGTCTAACCGTCACTGCCTCCAAGTGCTTCAGGACTGCACCCAACCACTACCTGTTTGCACGACTCCTTTGAGCCGTGGTAGGGTAGTGATCAAAGTACAGTGGGAACACACTCGAGGCGGAGTGACAGTGTCAAGTCAGCAGACTAAGCTGTACTCATGTCACCTGGGAACTGATAACTGACGATAGGTATAATACCAACTAGTCAGTTCCCGACGAGTCCTGTCCAGTGTACCCGTAACCTAACGAGCACCCGCATACTATCTCAAGTACGACGTACTGACGGCTGTGGGACAGACCGTCTCCCACACTGGGATGAGAAGCGCATGCGCTGGTCTACTTCGGAGTATCGATGCCCTGTCTCGATAGTCCTGCGACCAGGGACCTGCATAAGGATGTGCTTATAGATTACCCAGCCCCACTAGTGTGACGGCCATCACATCGCTGGTAATCAAACAAAGATCCTAAGGGCTCTACTAATGTGTATAGGCGATATACAAAAATAAACACATGTACACATTGAAGTAGAAACAAACCAAGTAGCATACTACTATTTTGAGCAAGATTGTATATACAAGGTGAATATCCCAAGCATCCATTAAGTAATATACAAACCAGTATGATACAGTAATGGCCTCTAGGGCATATACACTAACAGAACTCGGCACTTAAGTATTCACCACCTCGATCAGATCTCAGTGTCTTGATACTTTTGCCTGTCTGTTTTTCGACTTCATTCTTGTATTCTCGAAATTTCTCAAAGGCCTCGGATTTATACTTCATCAAGAAGATATGTCCATACCTAGAGAAATCATCCGTAAAAGTAATGAAGTAGGAATAACCACCTCTTGCATGTATAGACATTGGACCGCACACGTCACTATTTACGAGTCCCAAGAGCTCGCTTGCTCTTACTCCGTGTCCAGTAAACGGAGTCTTTATCATCTTTCCCATGAGACAAGATTCACAAGTAGCATAAGATTGATATTCGAACGGATTCAAATATCCTTCTCTATGTAACTTAGTTAATCGTGTTTCATTGATGTGACCTAGTCTACAATGCCATAAGAAAGCCTGATTTACTTCTGGAGACTTTCTTTTAAGTGTGTTCTAGACATTGAAAACCTGAGCTTGATTCAATAGGTATATACCGTTATCTAATGTACCGGACCCAATCAGAACTTGATTTAGGTGGATGTTTACTACATCGTTTATGAATGTAAAATCATATCCCTCTCTCGAAAGTGAGGACACTGATATGATATTACAAGTCAAACTAGGTACATACAAACAGTTACGTAGAATCAATATTTGCCCACTTGTCAAACCTAGGCGATATTCACCCTCGGATTCAGCGTCCACCCTCAACCCGTTTGCAACTCTGAAAGACAAATCACCTACCCTAATAACTCTACGGTTTCTCAAAGCATGTAATGAATTACAGATATGAGATCCTGCTCCGGTATCTAGTACCCAGGAAGTAGAGTTAATTGACAAACAATTCTCAATAACAAATACACCCGAGGCCGAAGCCACAACATGCTTCGAATCCTGGATACTGGCTTCCAAAGCTCTGCAATCTTTCTGCCAATGCCCCTTTCCATAACAATAGGAACATCCCTCGTTCCCTATACCAAGTCCTGAAACTTTTGCTCTTCCCTTTCCTTCTACTTCACTGACACCGTATATCGGCTTTGTGGAGGTCTTCTTCTTTTTACCCTTTGCTTTCGCCCTGGATGTAGAAGAAGAAGGTCCCCCATTAAGCAGAGTAGATGTCTCCTTGGTTTCTTTCAGGGTGTAAGTAGAGGGTAGGGACTGTGGAAATAAGTCAGTACATGACCCATTTCCTAACGTAGTCTCCAGGTCCGTGAGCTCATCAATATATCTAGTCATCGTAAGGACGTCCTCCCCTACAGATGACCTGACAGCCAACCTCGCTTGAAACAATTCGTTCGAGGTCTCATATTTTGCGATACGAGATTGCTCTCCATATAAATCTTTGTTATGGAGGAAGATGGAAAATAAGTCTATCTTCTCGTGCTGCTTCTGGTATACACCATCAACTGAAGCCAACACGAAGCACTTGGCACTCGCATTGTCCTTTTCCCTTGTCTGACGGATATCCATATCCGTGATGGTGGGAACTGGACCTGGGATGGCGGGGGCTTGAGTAGTAAAAGGGTGGTCCAGCTTGTCATGGGCAATGGACATCTGGACAGACCTTTGCCAGTCATAAAAGTCAGATTCAGTCAACTTGTTATCTAGATGTAACTTATTCATGGTCACAAGGTCATTGCAATAGAGAGAGAGAGGGAACACTTTAGCATGATGCTCTTGCAAGTTTAGAGTGGTTTTTAATTTATCTAAACAGGATAGCTCCCACTGTTTCTCGAATCCCTCTTCAAACCAAAAAGGAAGAACTAGTCAGGACTATTCTCATCGTACAACACTTGCTTAACCGTTCAGCCAGGCCGGTGTCGATACTTCGAGGGAGGTTTTACGACGCTTTCGCGAAGTTCCTTAATTACATAATCTCTTTTCTCTGGGGGCGTAGCCCCGGTGACACCTTTCTCGACACCTACTTGGTTTATAGCATTGATCGTTAAGTGACGAATCTCCCGATAAGTAGCGTATACTCACAGTAGGATCGGGATCCAAATATCATCGTGTGATAATGCTGAAGGAATCCTACCAACGTTATCAAACACCAAATGGTATGCAACACTAGCAAGTTTCAGTTTCTTTAGAAACTCCCGATGTGGATTTTTGCCCCATGCTCCTATGACCTTGACTAAATGCCAACAAATTATAGGTCACATGTCAAGTTCTACCCATCATTATCTTGTTAATTTGAACCCACCCGTACATACACCCGACGTTGGCCAAACGGAAGTACGACTGTCCCAAACCAACACATCTATCTATACTACATGTGAACACCCCAGCAGCTACCAATCACTATGTCTTAACTAAGGGCCAAGCAAACATAGCTTGAATACTACTGACCATTCATATGAAATGATGGAGGGCTACGACTGGTTTTGGCGAAACCGTGAACGTAGTGAACTTGATATAACCGAAGGAACCTGATAGTTTTTTAAAAGGAGTAGTTAAAGCTCCGCAATTAAATATTCTGCTCTTTTTAAAATAACCGAGTGGTTTCTTTTAAACTGTTCCGACGATTCATCTTTGGTTTATTTTCTTTGCATTAAAATAATGGGTCCCATCAATTAACCTATCATTGTAGAAAATAACGAAAATACAATGTCCTCTTATGCCATCCGCATTCGCCACTGGGCCCCGTCATTCACCTGTTAGGCTACTTAACTAACGACAGAGCGGGGGCTGGGCTAGCGCGGGTGCACAACATAAGTGACGCCTAATAGATATCATATATAGATATTGTACATTCGTCAGACGCAATAATAGGCATTCTAGATCACAGATGAACATATTGGATTTTCTACGAATCTGCATTCCTTTTGAGCCTGCAAAGAAAGACGGATTACACAGTCGCGATGAATAGCCAAAACCCCACCCTAGACTCCTACGGGTACTGTAAACTACCCGCCAAGTACCCAAAGTGAAGCGGTCTCCCTCAACAATATGAGTAGGACACTGAACACTTCAAAGTACCCGGTAGTTTGTGCACCCCATCTTGGGTCCATCCTAGGAGCAGAAAACAGTAAATGAAATAATACAACGGTGGCTACAACCTCAACCCGGATGTGCCCAGCAAAAGAATATTACAACAATTTACAAATTACATTTGAATGAAAGAAACACTCTTCTCACATCCCCGGCTATCGATTCACGACAATCCAACAAGTCCACAACCACAAACCAGTAAAAACCATTACAGAAATGTGCAACCCCTTGCTAACCGACATACTAGCCGTTAGGGAAGGTTTACGAACACATTAAACACATCACGGATATAATCAAGTTAGCCAAACATCTTAGAATTTTGATCAAGCAAACACAAAAGAGTCTACTCTAATTAATTCTCTGTGCACATGAAACCTGAGCAGAAACAAAACATCTCAGAAAATACAACATCAACATAGAAAAATAACTGAGCAAATTTAGGTTTACTTGGAGTCAACTCGGCTGTGGATCCGCGGCGGATCGCTTGGATCGGCGGCGATTCCATGGCACTATGGTCGAGTCACAGTCCTAAATTTCTTCACAATTCTTAAAATTCCCTGCTTGTATTTTTAAGGGTCCTTGAAAAATTTTTAGACCCCGTTTTAAATCGGTAGAAACATGGTGAAAACGTCGTATTTTCGGGTTCATTTTGCGATCGAATTTCTAACGACTTTGCTAACAAGTTAGTTATGGTTTAGCGAGGCTCTGATACCACTGTAAGTCGACGTTAGACACCCCACATGATGCGGGGAGGCGGAATAGGTAAAACAATCATTTTGTTTAAACTAATATCGACTAACTTTACGGATCTTTGCTAAATCCTAACTAACAACTATATAGAAGTGATTAGCTACTATGATAGATGATTATACCTAATGAATCAAGTCCTTCTTGTTCTTGTTGATCACCTCCTTTTCGGCCTCCTCGATATGATAGAAGATCCATCCGAGAGCTACTTCTCCAAGGTTTATGTTGCGCCACGGCAGCGCCCCGGCCGTCTATCCGAGGCCAAAATGCGGAATCAAAATTTTTCCTTACTTGGAAACCGGCGCTACCGCGGACAATGAAAACCCGGATCGTAACCATTAACCTAATGCTAGCTAACAAGAGATGGGAAGAGAAGTATACCGAGTGATCCGAGTCCTCCGGTCTTCTCGTCATCGTCCCGATCTCCCGCGGAAAGTCTTGTCTCCATATCGTCGCCTCCTCGCCGGAAGGGCACCACATCGCCTGCGTCTTTTACGGGCTCCCGCCTCAATACCGAGGCAACTCGGGCATGAAGCCGGCAACTCGACATGCCCAAGATTTGCTGTAGAATGTAGTGTAGAAACTTTGTCTCTTGGAGTTTATGTAGTTGCCATTGATGGATGGAGGAAGAGGTAAAGAAAATTGGTGCTTTCAATTTTCTAGCAAGAAGAAGATGAAATGAACTCTCTCATTCTTTTTCTCTCAAGTATGAAAAAAAACTTATCTCTCTTAGAAAATGGTGGAGGAAAGAATATGAAGCAAGAAGGGAGGTGACGGTAGGAGCACAAGTGGTGACCATATCCAAAACATCATCATAACAAATTCACATCAACCTCTAATCCTTTCTTATCACCAAAAAGCAAGGAAAAGACTAAGAAAGCATCTCATGATTATGAACCATCATGAAGCCCCACAATTGCAAGAAAAACCCTCTACAAATACCAATTTGCACAATTGCAAATTAGTCCCTCCATCGGAAAAGTCCGGCCGGGAAAGAACAAAAGAAAACCGGCCGGAACGGAATGCAAACTGGCAACTCCAGAAAACTGGTCCCGTAATAAATTACAGGAAAACCCCATACTGTGCATACACACCCGTATCTGTATTCCGACCGGATACAAATGCAATGAGACAAAATCTACACTGTACTATACTAGGATCCGGCTTAAACCAAAGCCGGCTAGTAATATCCGTTCGATCCTGATCCGTGCAATACCGCACGTATCTGATCGAACCCTGCCATATATCCATACGGCCGCTAGTACAAACCGCCCGATCCTGATCCGTGCAATACCGCACGTATCTGATCGGACCCTGCCATATCTCCATACGGCCTCTACAGCGTTTCGCCCGAAAGCATGAGTAACTGTAAGTGTGGTGGACTCTAAAGACTCGTCAATACTATGGCTGTGGATTTAACCACTAGCACGTCAGAGGTATAAGCCAATACGTGACGGGCCACCAGCTATTGACCAAAAGGGACGTCGATGAGCGAACTCATCCTGACACCCTACTGAGCCTGTCAGTGACAATATCCGTACAGTCCGGTCCGTTCGTCTATGAGTATCGCATAGCGGGCCTAGGGGGTTGGTAAAAGTCAGACCCCCAAAAGCGGTACAAGTCGTGTCGTAGCGTAGCCCAGAACACCCTGAGATACTACTGGAATACCTACCAGTAAATCTCCTGCCTCGGCCGAGGGCTTTGTGTAATGGCTCTCCTAGACACAGCGCGACCTCACCCCCAATACCGGGAGAGACGAACCCCTGCAGATCCGCTCACTGCCTCCATGTGGCTCGGGACTGTACCCAACTAAAACCTGTTTGCACGACTCCTTTGAGCCGTGGTAGGGTAGTAATCAAAGCACAGTGGGAACTCACACGAGACAAATGACGATCTCAGGTCGATGAACTAACCTATACACATGTCACCAGGGAACTGCTATCTGACATCTGGTATATGACCAACTAGCAGGTTCCCGGCGAGTCCTGTCCGGTGTACTCATAACCCAATGAGCACATGTATACATCTTAGGTGAACCAACTGACACCAGTGGCTTGTGAGACCGGCCACCGCCCCTCGTCGGGGTCTCGACTGTATACACTAGTCTACTAATGGAGTATCGATGCCCTGTCTCGAAACTCCTACGACTAGGGACCTTTTAAGGATGTGCTTATAGACCCCAGCTCCCACGTATATGATCGCCATCATACTGCTGGCAGTCAAGCAAGAATCCTAGGGGCTCTATCAGCGTGTAATAGCGACCTGTAAGGTCACCTGAAGCAGTACACGATGATAAAGGTAAACCAGATAGCATACTATCATCTCGAGTAAGACTGTCCTACCGGGATAGGTCAATCACGTGCCTGTGATCCAATAATTGACTCTGAGGGCACTATCTCCAACAGTTTAACCTCTCGCTTGAGGTAACTAGGTGACTATAAGTGCTAATCAAGGTAACCTAAAGGATATAGAAGAGGATTAGGGATCTATTAGTCTTGCTAACCATAGGATCTCAACACATGAGAGGATTAGGGTTAGTTCTTGAAGAGAGAGAGCTTGAGGAGAGAGAAGGTGAGAGTGAGAATGATAATGAATTATAACTCATTTTAGAATATATGAAGCATGATAATTATTAAAATGAATAACATAATAATAATATCAACCATGCTTCATTAACTCTCTTTGGGTGAATCATCTCATGAGCCCTTAAGCAATAAATGCTTCATTAACTCATTTGATGAATCACACCATGAGTCACTAATCCATTTAATACAAATTCCACCTAAGCCTCCAACTCATCAATCATCTAGAAGCTTCTCGACTAATTACGAGAATGCCCCTCTCATCCGTGAAAACACGGAAATACTGAGATTGTATAAATCCAATAATCCAATACTAGAATCTGGCTTAAACCAAAGCCTGCTAGTATAAACTGTCCGAATATCGTACGTGCGTAAAAACGCGTACGTGTCCGAACCCTGTCGTAAAACCATACGACCTCTATATCTTTTCGCCTGAAGCAGGGAAACTCTCTGTGTGGGACTCTAAAAACTCGACACTTACGCTGGTAGTGGGTTTAACCACATGCTGCAAGCGGTACTAGCTGTACGTAACGGTCCCCAGGTAGGTGTCGATAAGAAGGCCGATGAGGAAACCCATCCGAACACCTACTGAGCCTGATGTGACAATCTCCGTACAGTCCGGTCTGTTCGTCTAGGACTATCGCATAACGGGCCTAGGGGGCGGCAAGCGTCAGTCCCCTAAAAGCGGTATAAGTCGTGTCGGAGTGAAGCCCATTACACCTTGAGAAACTACTGGAAATCCTACCAGTAAATCTTGTTTGCCCTGGCCAGGGACTTTGCGTAATGGCTCTCCAAACACAGCATGAAATGAACTCCCAATACCAGGAGAGACGAATCCTATCTAACCGCCACTGTCGCCAAGTGCTTCGGGACTGCACCCAACTGCTACCTTTTTGCATGACTCCTTTGAGCTATGGTAGGTTAGTAATCTAAGAACGGTGGGAACACACTCGAGACGAAGCAGCAGTGTCAAGTCTACGGACTATGCTGTACTCATGTCACCTGGGAACTATTAACTGACGACGGGTATAATACCAACTAACAGTTCCCTGCGAGTCTTGTCCGGTGTACCCGTAACCCAACGAACACATGTATACTATCTCCAGTACAACGTTCTAATGACTGTGGGATAGACCATTTCCCCGGTTGGGATGACAAGCGTACACACTAATCTACTCCAGAGTATCGATGCCCTGTCTCGATAATCCTACGACTAGGGATCTGAAAAAGGATGTGCTTGTAGACTACCCAGCCCCCACTAGTGTGACTGCCATCACAACGCTGGTAGTCAAGCAAGATCCTAAGGGCTCTATCAATATGTATTCGCGATATGCTAATATATACACATATTAAGATAGATAGAAACCAAGTAGCATACTACCATGTTTAGCATGACTGTTAATATAACTGTGAATATTCCAAGCTTCCATTAACTAATATACAAGCTAGTATGATACAATAATGGCCCCTAAGGCATATACACTTACAGATCAAGTGAACATGTCAAGATAGAGAGTAACCAGATAGCATAGTATCATGTCGAGCAAGGTTGTCCTCTGAATACACACACACACACACACACACACACACATGTAAAAATACATCCACTATCAAATAATGGTCTCTTGGGCATACATATATCCATCGTTTTGGCCTCAGGAGACTTGGCTAATCTGGGCTAAGCTTGGCCCCTCATAGTGTTAAACACTAGTGTATATTCAGTGCTCACGTGCTCCTACGTGGGACTCCATGGTAGCGTTAAATATTGAAAATTGAGACGCTCACGTGTGGCACGTGAGGCACCCGAAAGTTGGTGTGGTGCTCTTGGGTTCACATCCCCGTCTATACATATAAGTGTTAAACACT
This sequence comes from Agapanthus africanus, assembly GCA_030015575.1. Classification (NCBI taxonomy): domain Eukaryota; kingdom Viridiplantae; phylum Streptophyta; class Magnoliopsida; order Asparagales; family Amaryllidaceae; genus Agapanthus; species Agapanthus africanus. Next base: position 704,716,101 of record CM057341.1, read on the forward strand.
TAAATCTTGTGACCAACACGTGTGGACACGTGAGGCGCCCAAGAGTTGTGCACTGATTCTTTGGGTTTATTCCCTTTTTCTTTTATAAGTGATAAGCACTATTGGGGGTCACGTGGGATCACCTGAGGCACCCAAAAATGGGAAGTGTCTTTTGATTTATCCCCTTTTTCATATTAGTGTTGAACAATTGTTTGGGGTCACGTGGGAACACTTGAGGCGCCCTAAAATAGGGATTGTCTTTGGGTTTATTCCCTTTTCCTTTTATAAGTGCTAAGCGATTGTTTTAAGGGGTCATGTGGGAATACGTGAGTCGATCTCAGTTGTTTTTTTTATGCAGGGTTAAACCTTAGTTTTATCAGAGGAATTAAATTCCTATATCTTTTGGAAGAATTAAATTCTTCAAACTTAGTTCTTTCCTCTAAGTTTTGGGACTGTATGACAGAATCTCCCTGATGAGAATTAAATTATCAACTTGTGGAGAGATCTGCTTCTGCAGACCTCAACCAGAGGAAGAACTAAGTTCTTTTTTTGGAAGAGTTAAACATTTGTAATAGTGAAGTGGAGATAAAACGATCTCTAGGTCTTTTTTTTCTTACCTAGAGTTTCTTTTCTTAAAGGAGATCTCCTCTTCTTCTTTTTTATTATTTCTCAAATCTTATGGGTGGTTTCCTCTCTTTTAAACTTAAAGTCTTGGATCCTTTATATAGTAGAGGAAAGTTTGTTGATTTAGTTAAGGAAATCTCTCGTTGAGAGATATTAATTAATTTGGGGATTTTATCCACCGCTGGATCTTTGATCCAAAGACTTTTGTTTTACAGAAGATATTTTTCTTATTTTTAACAAGATTGGGAAAATATTTTCCTATACAGAGCTTATTCTGTAGGTTGGTGATTTTTAATCACCATTGGATCTTTAATCCAATGGTGCTCTGTTTTACAGAGCGTAATCTTTCTTGTTTAGAAAAATTGGGGAAATATTTTTCCATACAGAACTTATTCTATAACTTAGTGATTTTTAATCACCATTGTATTTTTAATCCAACGGTGCTCTGTTTTACATAGCGTAATCTTTCTTGTTTAAAAGGATCTAAGAAAATATTTCCCAAATAGGGTTTTGATCCATTTTATTTAGAATTTAATTCTATCATTTTGGAAGGTTATTAGGAACCCTCACGTGTAGCACGTGACCCCCCATAGAAAAAAACCGGTTTGGTTGTATGCAGCAGTCTCAGAGAAAATGCATCAAGTGTTGGCACGCGAGCTGATGTTCAGAAATGTCACGTGTGGCACGTGACCCCCACAAAGTGTTAGTGTATATTCCCTAGAGGCCATTACTGTATCATACTAGTTTGTATATTACTTAATGGAAGCTTGGGATATTCACAGTTGTATAGAAAATCTTGCTCAAAATGGTAGTATGCTACTTTGTTTGTTTCTACTTTAATGTGTACATGTGTTTCTTTTAGTATATCACCTATACACATTAGTGGAGCCCTTAAGATCTTTGCTTGATTACCAGCGTTGTGATGGCAGTCACACTCGTGAGGGCTGGGTAATCCACAAGCACATCCTTATACAGGTCCCTAGTCGTAGGACTATCGAGACAGGGCATCGATACTCCGGAGTAGACTAGCGTATGCGCTTCTCATCCCAGCAGGGGAGACGGTCTATCCCACAGCCGTCAGTACGTCGTACTTGAGATAGTATGCGGGTGCTCGTTAGGTTACGAGTACACTGGACAGGACTCGTCGGGAACTGATTGGTTGGTACTATACCTATCATCAGTTGTCAGTTCCCAGGTGACATGAGTACAGCTTAGTCCGCTGACTTGACACTGTCACTTCGCCTCGAGTGTGTTCCCACTGCACTTTGATTACTACCCTACCACGGCTCAAAAGAGTCGTGCAAACAGGTAGTAGTTGGGTGCAGTCCCGAAGCACTTGGAGGCAGTGACGGTTAGAAAGGATTCGTCTATCCCTGTATTGGGGGTTGACATCGCGCTGTGTCTAGGAGAGCCATTACACAAGTAGTCCCTGGCCAGGGCAAGCGAGATATACTGGTAGGTTTCCAGTGTTATCTCAGGGTGTTCTGGGCTACACTCTGACACGACTTGTACCGCTATTAGGGGACTGACGTTTTCCGCCCCCTAGGCCCGCCATGCGATGTTCTCAGAGGAACAGACCGGACTGTACGGAGACTGTCATATTCAGGCTCAGTAGGAGTTCAGATGGGTTTCACCTCGTCCGTCTTCTTATCGGCATCTACCTGGGGGCCGTTACGCACAGCTAGTGCCGCTTGCGGTCTGTTAAACCCACTACCAACGTAGTATCGAGTCTTTAGAGTCCCACACAGAGAGCTATTCGCCTTTCGGCAAAAGAGTAGAGGTCGCATGGTTTTACGACAGGTCGCATGGTTTTGCGACAGGGTTCGGTCACATCCGCGCACTTTTGCACGTTTAGTGACCGGGCAGTTATTACTAGCGGGCTTTGGTTTATGCCAGATCCTAGTATACGTTTTGGGATTGGTTTTATCTCGTTTGTATTCGTGTTCCCCGGAATGCGGATACGGGTGTGTATGCACAGTTGACAGAGACAGAGGCAGAGGATTCTCATTAGGGTTGTTGACTGTTGACTTTTGCTAAACCCTAATGAGAATTAGAATTATGATTAACAATAATATTAATTAAGTATTATGGTGACATGGTTAGGGTTGAAGGGTTGACCTTGTTGACTTGTTGACTTTTGTTGACAGGTTAACTAGGTTGGACTTGTTGACCACCATCATGACAATGGCTACCCTTTGTTTGCATTGACTTGTGCTTGCTTGATGGTTCACAAATTGCATTTAATGCAAGAAATGATATTGTGATTTGTCATGATAACAACTATCATATTATACCCAATTATTATTACTTGTTATCATAATTTTGGATTATGAGAGAGGGGATGAAAAAAAGACTTGCTCACTTTTTATTTGGCTTTCTCTCTCTTGAGCTCTCTCATTCTCAAGCTCTCCCTCTTCCTCTTGCTCTCTCTAGCTCAAGGCAACTCCCTCTCATGAGTTGAGAAATATTGCCTTAGAGATAAAAGAAAACCCATATCACTTCTCTACTCATCCTAGTTCACAAGGTTTAGCAAACTGAGTGTTCTAGTTTCTTCAAGTTTGAAGTAGAAGACAAAAGGTAGAATCTTTCGGGTGGATCGATGTTCGGTGCGAGGAGACGACGGGGTGAGGCCGATCCGTACACCACAAAGAGGTGAAGACGAAGGAGTTCAAGAAAGGTATAACACCCTAACCGAGTAGGTAAAATTCCTAGTTAGGTTGTTAGGTAGTTGTTTAATAAAGATCCGTATTTTGAGTCCATGTTACCACCCTAGCAAAAATCGTTTTTTGACCATTTCCGCAACCCCAAAGAACCGGGGAAGGGTAGCATGGAATTACAGTGGTATCAGAGCCTAGTTAAACACTATCTAACATGTTAGCAATGTAAGTAGAAGTTCGATTGTAGAAAAAGTCGTGAAACACACCCGGGTTGCATACTTTCTGTCGAATTTTTCCTCTGTTCCAAAAATAATAAATCTTGCCTTAAAATTCGACTCAAGGTTTTTACATCTCACTTTAGAAAAATTGTCCAGAGAGTCGATCAACGCGCCGCGGAACCGCGGCAGGAGCTTGCTCCCGCCGCGGAACCGCGGCCGAGTTGACTCGGCCGTGGACGATTTTTCTTGCAGTGAGGTCATAGGGGTGTTTTGGGATTTTTACAATCTGTTTTTTCTGCCCAGATTTTCCAGAAAGCAAAATTTGTTTTGGGGCTTAGAAAACCGTATTTTGATCGAACTTCTAAAGACTAATGCTAACGGGTTTATATCTGTGAGGTGTTATATGTATTGAACGTCTGCTAATTGCTATATGTCGATTAGTGGGGGTTATACATATCTGTGATCTATAATGTTGATGGTATGTGTTTATGAATTCATTGGATTGTCGCTGGTGAATAGCCGGGGGTTGTGAGACGAGAGTTTTCTTTTCTTTCAATTCATGTAATTTGTAATTGATGTAATATTATTTATTTGGCCGCACAACCGGGGTGAGGTTGTAGCCGTCATTGTATAATTTCTTTAACTGTTTTTGCTCCTAGGATAGACCCATGGAGGGGGTGCACAAACTACCGGGTACCTCGAAGTGCCGAGTGGCCTACTCACGGTGTTGAGGGAGGTTTCTCCACTTCGGGTATTTGGCGGGTAGTTTGCTGCACCCGTAGGGGTCTTGGGTGGTGTATTGGCTAATCACCGCGACTGTGTAATCCGCTTTTCGTTACAGGCTCATACGAATAGCGGATTCCTAGTATATCCAATGTGTTCATCTGTGATCTGAAATGGCTATCATTGCAATATATCTATATATGATATTTATTTAGGCGCTGCTTATGTTTTGCATCCGCGCTAGTCCAACCCCCGCTCTGTCATTAGTTAAGTAACCTAACGGGTAATGACGGGGCCCCGTGGCGAATGCGGATGGCATAAGCGTACGTCATATTTTGGTTGTTTTCTGCAATGGTAGGATTAAATGATGGGACGCATTAAAAAAAATTAATGCAAGAAAATAAACCAAAGTAAATTCGTTGGAACACTTTCAAAACCACTCGGTTCTTTCCAAAAACCAACTTTTAAATGCGGAGTTTGAGCCACTCCTTTTTAAAAGCTGTCTCGTTCCATCGATTATATCAAGTTCACTACGTTCACGGTTTTTCCAAAACCATTCGTAGCCCTCCGTCGTTTCACATGAATAGTCAATAGTATTCAAGCTATGTTTGTTGGCCAAAGTCAAGGCATAGTGATTGGTAGATATTGGATATTCATGTGCAGCATAGATAGATGCGTTGGTTTGGGACAGTCGTACTGCCTTGTTGGCCAAAGTCAAGGGTAGGTACGGGTGGGTTCAAATTAACCTGGAGAATGACGGGTAGAACTTGACATGTGACTTATGATTTGTTGGCCAAAGTCAAGGTCATAAGAGCATGGGGAAAAAATCCACATCGGGAGTTTCAAAAGAACTGAAACTTGCTAGTGTTGCATACCATTTGGAGTGTGATGATTCTGGTAGGATTCCTTCAGTTTTGTCACGCGATGATATTTGGATCCCGATCGTACTGTGAGTATATGCTACTCCTCGGGAAATTTCTCACTAAACGATCAATGCTATAAACCTAGTAGGTGTCAAGAAAGGTGTTACCGGGGCTACGCCCCTAGGGAAAAGAGGTTCTTAAATTAAGGAACTTCGCGAAAGCGTTGGAAAACCTCCCTCGAAGTACCGACACTATCTTGGCTGAACGGTTAAGCAAGTATTGTGCGGTGAGATTGATCCCGACTAATTCTTCATTTATGGTTTGAGGAGGGATTCGAGAGACAGTGGGAGCCATCCTGTTTAGACAAGCTAAAAACCACTCTAAACTTGCAAGAGCATCATGCTGAGTGTTTCTTTTCTCTCTCCTAATTGCAGCGACCAATCGACATGACCGGACTTAAGTTATTACTAGATAAAAACATACTGACAGGGCCAAACTACAAAGATTGGCTCAGGAATGTCAAAATGGCAATCACTTACGACAAGTTGGGGTATCTCCCTACCACCAAAGCTCCTCCTGTCCTAGGTCCCACCTCCAGCGTCGCGGATAAGGAAATCCGTAATGCTTGCCTCTATGGACAATGAACATCAGAGGAGGCACGAGAATATGGACGTGGAATCCATATTTCTTCATACAAAAGAAAAGTATGGAGAGCAGTCTCGTATCACAAGATACGAAGTGTCGAAGAAGTTGTTTTCGGCAAGATTGGCCTCGGATCATCGGTAGCGGAACATGTGCTTAAGATGATTGGCTTCATTGAGGAGCTCGCGGACCTTGGGACCACGTTAGAGAACGAGCTTTATACGGACTTGATTCTCCATTCCCTTCCTTCCACTTATGCCCAGTTTATCCTGAACCTCAACTTACAAGGAAAAGAAGTTGAACTTCGGGAACTCTTCAACATGCTGAGGAGTGCAGAGGGCACCCTATAGAAAGGTACGGAAACATCCACTTTGTTTGTAGGAGGATCTTCCTCTTCTAAGTCTAAGGAGAAAGCCAAGGGAAAGAAGAAGAAAGCCCCCGCCAAACCAAGGGGCGGTGTTAGTAAAGTGGATACGAAGGGAAAGGAAAAAGCAACAAAGGTAGCGGGAAAGATTGTGGGAAAGGAAGAATGCTTCTACTGTCATAAGAGTGGACACTGGAAGAAAGATTGCAGGGCTTGGAAGGCCAGAACACAGGATCTGAAGCAGGTTGCGGCTTCAGCTTCAGGTGTGTATGTTATTGAAAACTGTCTATCAATAAACTCTACTTCCGGGGTATTGGATACCGGATCAGGATCTCATATTTGTAATTCTTTGCAGGTGTTGAGAAAGCGTAGGTTTTTGAAGGAAGGTGACATGACCCTCAGAGTTGCAAACGGAGCTAGCATGGATGCTGAGTCCGTGGGGGACTATCACCTGGGATTGTCAGATGGACACGTTTTGGTTTTGCGTAATTGCTATTTTGTACCCAATGCAACTTGTAATATCATTTCTGTATCTTTATTATCTAAAGAAGGTTATGAATTTGCATTTGTAAGCAATGTTGTAAACATTCACCTTAATCAAGTCTTGATTAGGTCAGGTACATTGAGCAATGGTATATACGTATTAAACCAACCACCGATTTTCAATGTCCAGAATACACACAAAAGAAAGTCTCCGGAAACAAATCAGGCTTTCTTATGGCATTGTAGACTTGGTCACATCAATGAGAGAAGGTTGAAAAAGTTACATACAGAAGGATATTTGGATCCGTTCGAATATCAATCGCATGCAACTTGTCAATCCTGTCTCAAAGGAAAGATGACAAAGACTCCGTTCACTGGACACGGAGTAAGAGCGAGCGAGCTCTTGGGACTCGTACACAGCGACGTGTGCGGTCCAATGTCTACGCATGCGCGAAGCGGTTATTCTTACTTCATTACTTTTACGGATGACTTTTCAAGGTACGGATATGTCTTCTTAATGAAACATAAATCCGAAGCCTTTGGAAAGTTCCAGGAATATAAGAATGAAGTAGAAAAACAAACCGGCAAAAGTATCAAAACACTGAGATCTGATCGAAGTGGTGAATACTTGAGTGCCGAGTTCCTGGATTACCTAAACGAGAATGGAATTCTCTCTCAGCTTACTCCTCCATACACTCCGCAACATAACGATGTATCGGAGAGACGAAACCGCACCCTATTAGATATGGTACGGTCCATGATGAGTAACGTTGTGTTACCGCGATCATTCTGGGGATATGCACTAGAATTGGCTGCATATCTTTTGAACCGAGTTCCAACTAAGACTGTGCCTACCACACCATATCAGATGTGGTGTGGGAAGAAACCCTATCTTAAGCACATTAAGATATGGGGATGTCCAGCTTTTGTCAAAAAGCAGCATGCGGAAAAACTCGAGGTATGCTCAGTACAGTGCAAGTTCGTGGGATATCCAAAGAACTCCAAGGGATATTTCTTCTATTACGAAGAGGAACAAAAGGTTTTTGTTTCTCGTCATGCCTACTTGTTGGAAACCGAGTTTTTGGAAAACCAGATATGTGGGAGCGCAGTAGAACTGGAAGAAATTCCAGAACCATGAGCTATTACTGAGAGCTTAGTAGAACCAGAGGGTTCAAAAGAACAGGACATTCCTACGCCGCTCCGCAGGAATAGTAGGCAGTCTCATTCGCCTGAGAGATACTACGGTTTTCTCATAGACGGGGATAGAGAGGATTGCATCATTGATAGTGATGAGCCTACAACCTTCCAGCAAGCCATTCAGAGCGTTGACTCGGTAAAATGGCTGGATGCTATGCGGACTGAGATGGAGTCCATGTACACCAACAAAGTATGGACTTTAGACATTGCTCCAGATGGGGTAAAACCTGTAGGATGCAAGTGGATCTTCAAGAAGAAGATTAGTGTAGATGGACAGGTTGAGACCTATAAGTCTAGACTTGTTGCAAAGGGTTTTCGTCAAACACCTGGTTTGGACTATGACGAGACCTTTTCTCCAGTGGCTATGCTGAAATCCATTCGGATCCTTCTTGCCATCGCTGCCTTCCACGATTATGAGATTTGGCAGATGGACGTAAAGACCGCTTTTCTAAATGCAAATTTAGAGGAGTGTGTCTATATGGACCAGCCAGAGGGTTTCATTCAGAGTGGGAGCAGCGGAAAGGTGTGCAAGTTGCGTAAGTCCATCTATGGACTAAAGCAGGCGTCGCGGAGTTGGAACATCTGTTTTGATGAGACAGTCAAAGAATTTGGCTTTATCAAAAATCCAGATGAACCATGTATCTACAGTAGATTTGTAGCAAGAACTGTCGTCTTCCTCGTTTTATACGTGGATGACATTCTCTTAATAGGAAATGACATTCCTATACTACAATCTGTCAAAGGATTCTTGTCACAAAGGTTCTCCATGAAAGACCTGGGTGATGCCTCCTACATTCTGGGGATCCGAATCCATCGTGATAGATCCAAGAGGATATTAGGACTTTCACAGTCCAGGTACATCGACACCATACTGAAAAGATTCAGTATGGAAGATTCCAAGCGCGGTAATCTACCGTCTTGTCACGGGATCACCCTCTCCAAAGAGATGTCTCCCAAGACTGATTTGGAAAAGGGATCGCATGTCTATTATACCTACGCTTCTGCGGTAGGCTCTATAATGTATGCGATATTGTGTACCAGACCGGATGTAGCTTATGCACTGAGTGTAGTAAGACGGTATCGGTCAAACCCTGGGAGAAATATTGGATAGCGGTAAAGAACATTCTCAAGTACCTGAGAAGGACTAAGGAGATGTTCTTGGTGTATGGTGGAAAAGACCTCCAGATCGAGGCCTTTGCTGACTCCAGCTTCCAGAGTGACAAGGATGATTCCAAGTCCATGTCGGGCATTGTCTTCACCCTCAATGGAGGGGCGGTGTATTGGAAGAGTTCCAAACAGGAAACCGTTGCTGACTCGACTATGGAAGCGGAATATATCGCTGCATCTGATGCTGCAAAAGAAGCCGTCTGGATGAGGAAGTTCTTGAAAGAACTTCAGGTGGTTCCATCCATTGTTGATCCAATACCTCTGTATTGCGACAACAACGGGGCTATAGCTTTAGCGAAGGAACCCAATTCCCATCAGAAATCCAGACACATCTTGAGGTGGTATCACCTGATCAGGGAGATCGTGGATCGCCAGGAGATCGAGGTTCGGAGGGTTGCTTCAGAAGATAACACTGCAGATCCATTCACCAAGTCCTTGCCCCAGATTCAGTTCGAGCGGCTGATCGAGATGATAGGTCTTCGATACGCCAGTACATGGCCTTAGTGCAAGTGGGAGATTGTTAGTGTATATGCCCTAGAGGCCATTACTGTATCATACTAGTTTGTATATTACTTAATGGAAGCTTGGGATATTCACAGTTGTATAGAAAATCTTGCTCAAAATGGTAGTATGCTACTTGGTTTGTTTCTACTTTAATGTGTACATGTGTTTCTTTTAGGATATCACCTATACACATTAGTGGAGCCCTTAGGATCTTTGCTTGATTACCAGCGTTGTGATGGCAGTCACACTCGTGGAGTCTGGGTAGTCCACAACCACATCATTATACAGGTCCCTAGTCGTAGAACTATCGAGACAGGGTATCGATATTCCGGAGTAGACTAGCGTATGCGCTTCTCATCCCAGCAGGGGAGACGGTCTGTCCCACAGCCGTCAGTATGTCGTACTTGAGATAGTATGCAGGTGCTCATTAGGTTACGAGTACACTGGACAGGACTCATCGGGAACTGATTGGTTGGTACTATACCTATCGTCAGTTGTCAGTTCCCAGGTGACATGAGTACAGCTTAGTCCGCTGGCTTGACACTGTCACTTCGCCTCGAGTGTGTTCCCACTGCACTTTGATTACTACCCTACCACGGCTCAAAGGAGTCGTGCAAACAGGTAGTAGTTGGGTGCAGTCCCGAAGCACTTGGAGGCAGTGACGGTTAGATAGGATTCGTCTTTCCCGGTATTGGGGGTTGACATCGCGCTGTGTCTAGGAGAGCCGTTACACAAGTAGTCCCTGGCCAGGGCAAGCGAAATATACTGGTAGGTTTCCAGTGTTATCTCAGGGTGTTCTGGGCTACACTCTGACACGACTTGTACCGCTATTAGGGGACTGACGTTTTCCGCCCCCTAGGCCAGCCATGCGATGTTCTCAGAGGAACAGACCGGACTGTACGGAGACTGTCACATTCAGGCTCAGTAGGAGTTCAGATGGGTTTCACCTCGTCCGTCTTCTTATCAGCATCTACCTGGGGGCCGTTACGCACAGCTAGTGCCGCTTGCGGTCTGTGGTTAAACCCACTGCCAGCGTAGTGTCGAGTCTTTAGAGTCCCACACAGAGAGCTATTCGCCTTTAGGCAAAAGAGTAGAGGTCGCATGGTTTTGCGACATGTCGCATGGTTTTGCGACAGGGTTCGGTCACATCCGCGCACTTGTGCACGTTTAGTGACCGGGCAGTTATTACTAGCGGGCTTTGGTTTAAGCCAGATCCTAGTATACGTTTTGGGATTGGTTTTATCTCGTTTGTATTCGTGTTCCCCGGAACGCGGATACAAGTGTGTATGCACAGTTGACAGAGAGAGAGGCAGAGGATTCTCATTAGGGTTGTTGACTGTTGACTTTTGCTAAACCCTAATGAGAATTAGAATTAGGATTAACAATAATATTAATTAAGTATTATGGTGACATGGTTAGGGTTGAAGGGTTGACCTTGTTGACTTGTTGACTTTTGTTGACCGGTTGACTAGTTTGGACTTGTTGACCACCATTATGACAATGGCTATCATTTGTTTGCATTGACTTGTGCTTGCTTGATGGTTCACAAATTGCATTTAATGCAAGAAATGATATTGTCATTTGTCATGATAACAACTATCACATTATACTCAATTATTATTACTTGTTATCATAATTTTGGATTATAAGAGAGGGGATGAAAAAAAAAGACTTGCTCACTTTTCATTTGGCTTTCTCTCTCTTGAGCTCTCTCATTCTCAAGCTCTCCCTCTTCCTCTTGCTCTCTCTAGCTCAAGGCAACTCCCTCTCATGAGTTGAGAAACATTGCCTTAGAGATAAAAGAAAACCCATATCACTTTTCTACTCATCCTAATTCACAAGGTTTAGCGAACTGAGTGTTCTAGTTTTTTCAAGTTTGAAGTATAAGCCAAAAGGTAGAAGCTTTCGGGTGGATCGATCTTCGGCGCGAGAAGACGACGGGTGAGGCTGATTCGTACACCACAAAGAGTTGAAGACGAAAGAGTTCAAGAAAGGTATAACCCCCTAATCGAGTAGGTAAAACTCCTAGTTAGGTTGTTAGGTAGTTGTTTAATAAAGATCCGTATTTTGAGTCCATGTTACCACCCTAGCAAAAATCGTTTTTTGACCATTTCCGCAACCCTAAAGAACCGGGGAAGGGTAGCATGGACTTACACAAAGTTAAGCCCAACAAAGAGCATCACGTGCTGACACGTGAGCTTCTCTGGCGTGTTATTTGTTTTAGCAAAGCCCCTATATACTTTGTATATAGATGCTCACGTGCTTGCACGTGAGGCTCAATTTCAGCCTTATTTGTTAAGCGCAATGCCTATAATCTTTGCTCCAAGGCTCATCACGTGTGAACACGTGATGCTCCATTAGGGGAATTTTTCCCATTTCTTTTCCTCTTTCTATTTCTCCCTCCTTTTTTTTTATTTTTATAAAGGAACAAATGCCCCTACAACGTTGTTCTCATGTGGCTTGCACGTGAGTGCAACGCTGTCAGCTTTACAGCCGTTGGATTGCCTACGGGAATGGGAAGATGAACCGCCCTTGTCACGTCTTATAAATGCGAGGGTTTTGTCTTTAGGAAGCCACTGTTCTTTCATCTTCTTCCTTGTCTTCTTCAAGAATTTAATTCTCTTCTTCAGAGCTTAGTTCTCTGCCCATTGCAACTCCAGAGTTAAACTCTGTCAGAAAAAGAAACCCTTTTTAGGTAAAGGTCTTGAACAACAAAGAAACCCTTTTCTTAAAAAAAATTTCAAATTTTAAATCCACCATAAGAGCTTTGCTATCTTCTGAAACCCATCTCTTAGAGATCCAAAGACGTGATCTTTGAGTAGTAAACCTCAATGTCTTGGGCATCCCCCTCCGATTTTTAAGGATTCATGGCATTTTTTTTCGTTTCCTCATCATGGGAGTTTCTGGAATTTAATGTCGCCGCATAAAAGGAATTTAATTCCTTACCGAAGTGCTTAGCTCTGAAAGATCAAGAGGGCCCTTCAGGAATTTCTTTCCCTAGTGTTCGTGAGAACATCACTAAAATTTGGCAGAAAAGAAGAAAGAGGTAAGCACTTCGGTTTCTACCATTACATGGTAATCAGTAAACAAAGACAGAAGTAAAGGAAGTACATCAATAAAATATTACATCAAAGATCATTGTCCACAATTTACAAATAAACAAGAAAAGAACTACTAACCGAGTTCGAATACAAGATCTCTTTAGGGAAAGCAGAAAAGAAGAAAGAGGTACTCTCAACTAGATTTCCGCACGCTCGAAGAGTAAATCCGACTCCTGCGCTGGTTCTTCCTCGAGGTCTGAGCATGCATACTCAGGTCATCAGAGCGACGTAGCAGCAATATTATAATAATGACATGAAACAGGCGAATAAGGTAATAACAGTGGAAGTAAAATGCAGATAATCAATATGTCACTAAATGATGCAAAGTATGATCTGTGTCCCTATCAGTCTCTAAGTCATGTTTGAAATCGAGTTGTGGAAAGGAGAATCATGTTTAATGAGGGTCTCGTATATACCCGAGACAACGGCCCATACGTCTGGGACATAACCCTGTCAGCCGGATCGCTAGATCCTACCTAATATATATAAGAGTCGCTGTTCGAATGATCATCCTATAAATCAAAGTCCTCGTTAAATACGATGCTCTTTCCACTTCGATTTCCCCTTTTTCCCCAGATTTACACTATTGATGATTATGATTTAGTCGTGTACAAGTATGCACCAATAACACGGTTTGGTCACTGTTCACTGTATTAATCACTGTCACGAATCATTCACTTTTCCATTGGCGTACTTGACCTTCCTGAACCAATATCATTCATGCATGATAATGCATTGTACACTGAATAGTAACGCACATTATCACTATGTGTATGGCCGTTGGGTAAGTTATGTACATTTATGCAGTTAATAAGTCATGTGTAATATGAACTATTATACATCTTATAAGCTTACAAAAATTGCAGTAAATCATGCGTTCAAAGTTCAGTAAAACGATACAAAGATGGTAACAAGTATACTCTGTTGGAAGTTCAGAAAAATTTATTTCAGTCCAATCGGACCTCAGGTTTGCAAGTTACAGCCGTTTCATTTTAAGTGTTCGCTGCAGGAAATTCAGTTTCTGAACTGAACGTCCATTTCGCGACACAATTTTCACCCAGATGAGATCAGAAATTAGTGACGCTACATTTGAATGAAATTTAGGGTTTTAAATAAGGTTTTGAACGCACCAGAAGGATTCTCAATTGCGTCTCTAAGTCAGAAGTTATGTACTATTCAATCATAGGGTGTCAGTTCTGTCCCTGTTTGGGACTGCTATACGTCCTGTTATTTTAAATTGCAGTTTAAATAGTAAACGATCATAAAAAGGGGTGAAATTACTTGCGTTATTTATCTAACAGTTTCATATTCAATAAGGTATAGGGTTCTACAATATACAAGTTCAGACAGAAAAGTAGTAAGCCTTACGAGATAGAAATCAACAGCTAAAGCTGCTCTGGACGGCAGTCCAGAGTCGCTCTCCGAACCGGCTTCTCTCATGTTTTCAGTATAGAAATAATTTAAATCTTGTATGTGGTTCCAGGTCGTCGAGTCAGCTTCGATTTGAGCCCTCGAACGCATCATTTCAATGTGTACACAATTAATTATGATTTTAACAAGTTTCACACGCGGGAAATATTCAGTTTTAACGGGTGTAATTGGGGATGATCGTTCAAGCCAGTATCGATTATACTTTCCAGAGAAATTTCACCACAATATTTATTGCCACAAGGGCCAGTATATATAATCAAGTTCCGTCAGTTTAATGGAAGGTTTTCGTTCGGGTTTTGCATCAAACACTTATGTCATATAGGTTTTCACGAGTCGTAAACATGGAATTAATAGTATCTTGAATTGTAACGGAAATAATCTAGCATGTAGCAAGTAGGGTACTTGCCTGGAGACGCTGTGGCGATGCACGGCAGCAGCAACGGCACGAACGCACGATGAACGGTACGGTTTGGATTCACGGCCTCGGCTCGAGTTCGGGTTCGTCGTCGGAGTTGCCCGGGGATGGCTCGTGATCACTGGAAGCGGAGCGGGGTGCTATGGATCTCCTGAGGCATGCTGGGGTTGGCGATGGTCAGCGGTGGTCGCTCCGGCGATGGGCACAGCGGAGGTCGTGTGTAGGGTTCGGAGCTTGGTGGCGAGGAGTTTGGTGTAGGTTTTGGAGGGGGTGATGGTGATGCAGAGGATGCAGAGGTCGACGGGGCAGTGGGGTGCTCGTCGGTAAGGAGGGTGCAGGTGGTGGCCGAGGTGGTGCAGTGAGGGTTAGGGTTGGAAAATGGAGCCCGGTTGATGGAGTAGGAGGGCTGTGCAGGCGAGGTGGGGGTTCGAGTTCTGAGGATAAGAGCAAGGGAGGGAAGACGAGGTGGTTTAGTCGTCGTCGTCGTGGGTGAGGGATTGAGGCTTGGAGTTTTGGGGAGAGGAGAGGAGTGAGAACGAGAGATTGAGAGTGAGGAGGGGGAAATGGTTAGAGGGACGAGGAGAGGGTGGAGTGCGCGCACGGTCGTGGGTCGTAGGTTTGTGGGTCGGTGAAGACTAGGCATCGGGGCGACGTGGGCACGACGTGGGAGCAATGTGGGGGAAAGAAAGTAAAGGAGCGGGAAAATTAGTGGAGTGGGGAAGGAGAAGAATGCTAACGGGTCGGGTTGGCGGGCGCGTGAGGGATTGGCATGGGCTGGGAAGTATTAGGCTTGGTTTAAAAAGGGGAAATTTAATTACTTGGTTTAAATTTTGTTCTGTTGGGCTGGTGAATTTATTTGCTTAATTCATTATGTAAAGGGAACGAAAAGGAGTGGGCTGAGTGATGTTTGGGGCTGGGGATTAATCATTTGATTAATTTATTTTATTCGTTTTCTTGGCTGGGCTGAGGAGTATATATTTTGTGTTTATTTTTGATTTTAAAGGTTTAGAAAGATTTAAATACGACAAATCTGGCAACCAATTTCCTACTAAATTACGAAGAAAAGAAAAAGGGAAATATTCGGGAAATTAGGGAAATATAAAAAGATTTTATTGATGGGAACGGGGACTTACATCGGATGAGGAGGCTATGGAAATGATCAGGACCTATGATAAGGACTGTACTAGTTTTCTCCAATGGGGAGTTTGGTATAGGCACATCATCCGGGGCCGCGCCAGCTTTACTTGTGAGATGCCAATAGAGCCTTTTTGCCCAATATCGCTGATGGAGCATCCGCAGACTGCTTATACGGTGGAGGTGGCTAATTGTACTTCTATAGGCCGGCTTGAGCCATCAACAATCGGGATACCCAACAAGCCCTTGCCGGCTATAGATATCTTGGGGCGTCGCATCTGTCAAGGTGAAGCCCAACCCTAGGGACAAGTTTATAAGGTAGGGCTTACCCATCGTCACCCAGTCGGCTATCTTCCTTGGGCTCGATATGTTCTCTCCGCCCACCGTGCACAGTTGCAGAAGGTTGGGTTATATCAAGCGGTGTATGCGTCTCTTTTTCATTACCCGGCTCCTCACGTCTGGTGGGTTAAAGCTTTCCTGAACCAATAGAATCTTCCCACCAACACCTTCTTGCTAGGGGATCGTGAGGTCTCGATTTCACTGGAAGAGTTCCGTGAGATCTCTGGATTGCCGATCAGGGGAGAGCATTATGAAGAGTTGTTGCCTCCCGATGAGTATGTGTTCATGGCCTTGCTTGCCACGCTTAACGGCTTGACGACTGAAAATGCTATCCGTCATAAGTACCCCAGTCTAATCAAGACTCTGGGTATTTTCGAGAAGCTGTTCGTGGAATCAGAGGGACATGGCGTCACCTTTAAGAGCTTCATCGCATGTTTCTCCGTGAAGATGTTTTATCAAAAGAGCCTCCAAAATTTGCGAACATTAACGACCCTTTTGGGTTTGGGCTGAATATGCTGTCGGCCAAAGAAGAGGACTTACCGCAGTTTTATATTCCGGCCTCGTCGTTCGTGCTGTTCGATGCAATTGCAGCCCCTGGCATCAACGAAGAGACCTTCTTTGTCAGCTTCATCAGTCTTTGGCTTACTTGGTTCGCCATGCTGACGCATCGACGCTTCATGAGAGCCTCCGTCTTCTACCCCGCTTATCGTGTAGCCGAAGGGGCACGGTTGGTCGTTGGCATTGCGGGCATGTCGCATCTTTATCATGGATTAAGTGTTGTAGCCAACACTTCAACCCCAGGTATAGATGCCATGAATTCCTCCCTCCACTACTTCACGTCATAGATCGAGATGCATGTTCTGGGAGCGTTCGCAGCCTATCGGCGGCCAGATTTCTATAACTTCTACATCTTCCCGCGGGATATGAGGTTGGTGGATGCTTCCGCTCCTGATCCGACCCAGCTAGAGCCCTCCGCGTGCTGCTTAACTTGTACTCCAACGAGGGCGGGATGATTTTTAGCGACCAAGTCCTCTCTGCTCCCGCAGGGCCTATCCAGCAGCTGTTTGATCTGTCGAAAGGTGGAGCGTCGTCTTTAATGCCTAAGGAGATCATGCACCTATGCTCAATTAGGCCGGGCTACTTGGTGTTCCGTTAGAATAACACGGCCTTTTTTATGTGGTACAATCCGCACTACTTCGCCTAGCATTGGGCTATAACCAGGGTGTCCCTTTCGAGGCATTCTTAGTTGAGAACACACCGTCTCTGGAAGTCACGCGTGACGTCACCCATCACTTTATGCGGCTGAACACCGGCTCCTGTTTCATGATTCCCGAGGCTGACTATATTCTAAGGTGTGTGGGGTCTTTCATGGGTTGGTATCGTCATCGAGTCGGTCCAGTCATTGTTGAGGAGAGGTGGATACTCTTTGAATGTCGATCTTCAACTTCGGTCTAAGCCACTGGTGTTCCGTTGCGGCTGCGGATAGTGGTTCGTGCTCCATTGAGGGATAGCGGTGTGGTGCTTATCCCTAAGGCTGTAGAAATAGAATCGACTCCCCGCACAGCTGGCATGCCAGTGCACACTAGAGCCCAAGCAAAAGCTTCCAATGACACCAGCGGCAGTGCCATCAGTGGCGGTGTCATCAGCGGTGGTATCGCCAAAAGTGGATACCGGAAGTGAGGTTAGCCAATGTCGCACCAAAGCGCCGAAGGTAAAGAAGCGATCCTGTTCTAGTGTTAGCTCCAGCTCAAAAAGGAGGAAGAAAACAGTTGCTGGCTTGCTTGAACTCTTGTTGGAATCTGAGCCTATTGTTCAAGACGTACCCATATCCATGCAAGAGTCGGATGATGGTCTTCTCTTTCCGGGTTCGTCTGCCGAGGAGGCCGCACAATTGGCTGAGACTATAAGGCGCTCACAAGACGAAACGGAGAATGTGGGGGCCCCGTAAATAGCTTACCATCCTGTTATATTCTACGAAGATCTCCCATCGCTACAAAGGGTACATATGGGTCCTCTGCGAAGGGGAGACGAAAGAGCCTTTAAACAGCCCATCTAGGCCGCTTTTGAAGATGAGCTGGCACTGAAGACTGGTGTGCATGAATCTGCATTTGAAGCCGGGAGGCACATTTCCGTAGGAAGGAAAAAAGCCATACTAGAAGAACCCTGGCGTATCGGTATGGGAGTTTTCCGTAGATTCTATAGATGTTTTCCATGACGCATTGGCAGGTGCAGAAAAGATCACTACAGCCGCCGTTTCTGTTGTGGAACTTCCGGTGGTGACTCTTGTTCATTCGGTATCCATTCCGCAAGCGGAGGTGACCCTATTGGCCACGGACCCTATGGATGTTTCTAGTGAGGCATTGAGGGGTGTAGAAGAGATTGTCGGAGCTGTTAATTCTATCTTGGAGCTCCCGGTGATGACCTCCATCTTTTCAGCGTCTGTACTTTCCACAGAGGCGACTTTGCCGGTCGTAGCTCCAGTGGATCTCTCTGGTGGCATCTTGGAGATTGTGGAAAGGACCGCTGAGGCCGTTGTTCCCTTTTTTGAGCCTGAAGTGGCGGCTGTTATGCAACTGGAAACTGTTACACTAGCAAATATCTCCAGTGATCCTCCTGAGAGCATGGAGGAGGTTGCTGAAGTTGCCATTCCTCCAATTCAAGGCGGGCGGAGTATTGAAGGTAATCTTCTACATTTCTTTTTAATGATCTCTCCGTTATCTGAACTCTTCTTTCTTTCAGAATTGCGGGAATTGGCAGCTTCCATCGTTGACCTATCTCCCAGAATGTCCTTCCAGCACCTACTTGATATGGCTGCCCTACAAGTGATATCCCCGCAAACCATTGTTCTTTCTTCCGGGCCAGGTCGGTATTCTTTGACCCCTTTTCTTTATTATCATTTTTTATAACGATGCTAATATGCCCTCTACAATTTTGGAAGCTGATGACGAAGTGGAGATCCTTGATGGGCCTGGGGATCTTTCAAACCCCCTTGCATGACTATGGGTAAGTAAAACTTTACCCCTTGCATTGTTTTGTTTATTCCATGTTTGCCAGTCTCATTGACTATTCATAAATCTCGACAGTTTTTCCAGCTCTGGCTCTGTTACAATCTCGAATCTCTATGCCACCGGGCCCATATGCCCGACATGCGTCTGAAAGGATGGAGAGACGAAGCATTCACTCCTTGTCGCCCTCATTGAAGATCTTCGTGCTGGTAGTTCTGTCACGACCGAAGAATTTGCTGCCGAAGCCAATACTTCTTTGCTCTTCCTTGCCACTTATCATGACGAAACATTAGTGCATATTTGGGTTGAGTATTGTTGTCGAGTGGAGGCTTGCTTACGTGATCTTGAGTGCTTGCGCCTTCCTTCTGAGCTCCTAACTGCGAAGGCGAGCCTGCGGGGGTGGATTGAGCGGTATACTGCTAATCTACAGTCTTACGAGAAGAGGCTCAACCGGAAATTTTTGGAGAGGGATCTAGCCACAAATGCATCGGGGGAACTTCAGGCTCAACTACTACCAAGACCACTCGTGCGTACAAAATTTGGCGGGTGCTTCAAGAAGCTATCACAGAGGTGGTAGTTCTTGATAAAGCCGTTATCTTTGTCCATGAGTTGGTTGAAGCTCATAAAGTTGCTGAAAAGGAGCTTGAGAGTTGGTTTGCTTCGTATCAGACTCAACAGTCTCAAGTGGAGACCCGTCTTGTGGGAATAACAAAGCTTGGAGCCGAGGCCCAGCGGAAGATCGATGAACTGACGAGTTTATTGCACCATCCGCCGGCTTAAAGTTTTTTTTGTATATTCTCTTTTTTTGTATTTACTCCTAAATGAGAGTATCTTATATTCATTTTGATTCATGAATAAAAGACATATTTTATTTCATAATGGTGTGTCCCTTTAGCAAATACGTCTTGTAGATAGTCTATCTTGATCTCCTTGTAGGGCAGCGATGGCTTAGAAAACAGGTTCAGATTTGTCGCTTAAGACTTTTCGACTTTATGAGCCGTGAGGGTCTCATAAAGACTTTTCTCTCTACGAGTCGAGAGAATCCCGTAGGCATATTTTCTCCTTAGAAGTCGTGAAGACTCCTAAGTGCGTTATCTCTTGAGAGATGTAAGGATTTGACAAGAGAATTTTTCCCCTTACAAGTCAAGAAGACTCGTAAGTGGTTGTTTCCCTTCTTATCGATATTCGACTTTGGAGAGTGTAGCCCGTGAATAGTATGCAATAGTCTATTTTGGACCGACTTGCAGGGCCCCAGTGCTTATGAAACAGGTCCTTATCCCCAGTGCCTTAGGCTTTTCCCTACGAGTCGAGACGAGTCGAGAAGTTCTCGCAAGAACATTATTTTCCCCACGAGTCAAGATGAATTAAGAACTTCTCGCAAGGATGTCCTAACGTCACAGTTAACTCCTGCTAATAGAAGTCCGTTAGGTTCTGTGGTACTGGGATTTTTTACCTTTCGTACCGCCGTGTTGGCCGGTGTATTCCTCGATACACAATCTTGCTGTTTGAGTAGCCCCATGACTGTCGTGTCTCTGATCCCTTCGGGGGCTGGACAAGACGTCTTCAAGTAATCTTCCAGGTGATATTACCGTCGAAAGAGTAAGCGTTAGGGATATTCTACGCCGCTTTTTACTTGAGGTTAGGCTCAGTTTAGGGAGCCCCGATGAGTTATGACCACTCCGCACTGGAGTGAGATGATCTCCGATAGCCTTTCAGGTCTCATTTGAGTTGCCGTCAAGACCGTGAAGCTAGGGATCTTCCTTTGCTTCGTTTGTTGACATTGTGTCTGCAATATTGCAACGACTGTCGAGGTTGTCACTTGGTTGTCAGTGAACTGTCGAGGTTTGGAACTAGGGGACTTTGCCATAGCTCCATTTTTTGATGTCGCGTCAGCATCCTGCTGGGGGAAGGAAGAACGCTGTTGTTGATCTCTAGGCCGTAGATGTAGCCATTGAGACTTGGAACTAGGGACTCTGCCATGGCCCCGAGGTAGTCTCTAGGTTGTCTGTGAACCGTTGAGACTTAGCTTCCCTTTGACGAAGCTCGGTGGGGTAATATGGTTCCCTTTCCTTTTGTGCCCATGGATTGTATACAGGGGTCAATGTGGTTACACCTGTAGGGCGAAAGTTTCATTTTTTTCATTTCCGTGATGCTTTATCATTTCAGCTTTTATATCGCGAAAGTCACGATTGCCCAATCATTTCGGCTATTTTTCATGGTGCCCAATCATTTTGGCTGCTTTTTTTCTTTTTACTCGCTGCTTTTTTATTGCGAGTTGCCCAAACATTTCGGCTGTTTTTATATGCATATATTTTGCTCGCTGATTTTTATTGCGAGTTGCCGAAACATTTTGACTGTTTCATATGCATTTTTTTAATTTATTTTTTGTTCATTGATTTTTTTTGCGAGTATGGAACTCAAGATTTGATACCAATCTTAGCATCAATATCGCTGCGACTGGAATATTGCCAGGAGCAAATCATCATTTGATGTGAAAGGACTTGGAATTTGATACCAATTTAGGCATCATCATCGCTACCATTGGGATTGTTTCCAGGAGAGAATCATCATCTGCCTTTGTCAATTCGAACAAAGGTGGCTTAGAAAACAGGGTTAGGATCCTGTCGACTGAGGCTTTTGAATTCATGTGCCGTAAGGATCTCATAAAGGTGTTTCTCCCTATGAGTCATGAGGATCTCATAGGTGTGTTTTTTCCTTAGGATTCCTGAGGATTCTTAAGTGTGTGTTCTCTTATAAGTCGTAAGGATCTTACAAGAGTGTTTTCTCCTTATAAGTCGAGAGGACTTACAAGTGTCGTTCACCACATGAAGACATTCCTCGTCGTTGGTGGGCCTCGGTGGGGGAAACGTTTATTTGTGCCCGTGGATTGTATACAAGGGTCAATATTCAACCGCTTGTAGGGAAACTTGGTGAGTGTGATGGCTTAAGAATAGGTTCAGATCCATGTAGCTTAAGGCTTTTGAATCCTACGAGCCATGAGGGTCTCATAAGGGGAATTCTCCTTACGAGTCGTGAGGATCTCATAAGTGTATTTCTCCTTAGGAATCGTGGGGATCCCTAAGTGTGTTTCTCCCTTTTGTGAGTCGTAAGGATCTCACGCGGTGTTTTCTCCTCACGAGGTCGAGATGACCTTTCAAGTGTGCATGATTTTTTTACGAGTCTGCGCCCTTTCAGGTTTTCACGAACTTGCCGGTTGTCCTGCTATTTTTACTCACGGAGCCCTTTCGGGTTTTCATCCGTGCCCATTTTGCTTGTGGATGTACCGTTTTTTACATCACGAGATTGCTCCCCTTCAGGTTTTCATAAGCTCGCCGGTAGCCCTGCTGTTTTTACTCACGGCGCCCTTTCGGGTTTTCATCCATGCCCCTTTTGCTTGTGGGCGTACCGCACTTTTTTCAACTCCTCCGTTTGCCAATGGCACTTTGGGGGAATTTCGCCACCGGGGCGGTAGTGCAGCCAACGGGACTTAAGTTACAATCCTCGCCGCTGGGACCTGTAGACCTAGATTCCACTGTCCCCATGTTTGAGGTGGCGTATTTAGTTTAAACATATTGCGGTCCATTATTAGTTTAAAGACATCTTGGTCCAATGTTAATTTAAGGACATCTCGGTCCATCGTTAGTTTAAGGACATCTCGGTCCATCGCAGCTTCGAGGCGAACTTTTGCCGGATACTACTTATAGAGTTTAGACTCGGGAGGATAGCGAGCGGACACGAGCGTCTTCATCTATCATTAACTTGAGCCGTGACTCGTCAAGCGTAGTATTTCTTAAGGAATCAGCCATTTATCGGCCGGAAAGGTCTTTCGCCATGCATATCCATGAGCAAGTAGGCCCCACCTTGGTAGATCTTGTCTATAATGTACGGTCCCTCATAGTTTGGCTCAAATTTCTCCCGTTTAGCACGATTGGGGATCATAGGTCTTTTTACGACTAGCATGAGTTTGCCTTAGCGGAATGCTCTTGGCTTAGTCAATTTTTCATATAAGCGCGTCATCCTTGCTTTGTAAGCTTCTAGGTTTTGCTGCGCTATGAGACGAGTTTCATTGAGGGCATCGAGCTTGTCACGACCCGCAATTGGCATGAGACGGCCCTTAAACTACGCAACGTCTACAGGCGTAACGCAATTTAAGTAAGCCGAAAACCCAGCAATCAAAACCATCAAAAGTAGTAAGTGATAATAGCATTTTCAAAACTTTTGAAATCTCAGACCAAATTCTTTAAAGTCCAACTTTACTTTCTTAAAAAATTTCGCAGCACCTCCATTGTAAAAACCAACCCCAAAAATGGGTACAACATAAATATAAATAAAGCATCCCCAACAGGAGCAAATCCACGCCCAGCGGCGAATAACAACCACCACAACAGATATACGACGCCGTAACGAAGAAATAAAAGATAATATAAGAAAAACTGCATAAAAGACATCCAAGTCACCGAAATATACATTATTGTCCTCATATCAAGTCTCTAAGTCATACACATGAAAGTGGTAGATGGAGAGTACAGGATACAACAAATATAAAGTGAACATGAACGGATAACCACAAAACCCACCTAAAGCAAAACTGCACACTGTGAGCCGAAGCGGTAATCGCAGCAAAAGATAATAAGAGAGATGAATAGCCAGCCGCGACTGCCCTGAAGGACTACATGCAAAACACTGTGGCACACCGGGGGTGAGTTACCAACTCGTGAATAGTAAATAACATATGCAGGCAATCGCAAGTATGCAAGTACAACGCGAATCTAATACATGCAAACGGATAGCAATAAATGGTCATATATATGCAACGTTCATGAAAGGTACGCTAGAAGGTACAACTAATACATGAAGCAATAATATGACAATATGTATATGCAACAGTCATGAAAGGTACTCTATCAGGTACTACTAATACATGAAGCAATGCATATAACATAAATGAGGAGTATGGAAATAAAACATATCATTCTCAAGGAATCCTGACCTCGTGATAGGACCAAAGTCCATCAAGACAATCTAAATCCCAAATTTCCTCAAATCAGCCCCCAAATTGGCTCTCATATCATGTAAGTCTCATATATCCTGATTGTACAATGTCGAGTATATCTCATATATCCTGAACGTACAATATCAAGTAAACCTCATATATCCTGAATGTACAGTATCAAGTAAATATCATATATCAATTATCCAGTATCGAGTAAGTTTCATATAAGTGAGTGTCCAACATCGACACCTAAAAATATCATGAAACAAGTGTCTCTCATCGACACATAAATACTGATCTATCAGGTGCTGTCACTACGACTGGCCCCCTGATAAGTACGTATCCATACGTACATGACCCCGACCTGTATCCCCACGATACCCGTCGAGTCAAAGGTACTGTCACCGGTAGGTACTTGCCCACCTTCCAGGCAAAATCAGCATGGACCGTTGATCTTCTTGCCAAGGGGAACCGTACCGGGCCCCACCATGTACCCTCACACGGCACACGACGCTCTTCATATGGGGTATATATATATATATATATCAGAACCGATAAATCTCATGGTGGCTGCTGAAATATCATATCAAGAGAAACCGGGTTTTTCAAATAATGCATAATTTCATGAAACAACCACAGTCCTCAAATCCAGAAAACATCAAGAAATGAATAAGTATAAATGCATGAATCGATACATATATATTAGCGTCTCATTCCACTAATATATATGTATAGGCATATATAACAGCGTCCCATTCCCCTGTTATATATACTTAGGAGTTAGAATATCAGAGAACATCATATGAAATCTATGAATGTAATATATGCAACATGAAACAATAATATGAGCATATAAAGGAAAAACCTCTATTTAACCGTAACAAGTTAATATATATATCACGCGGTTCCTAATTTCCCCAAATCCATACAATATCAAATAAATGTGAACATGTAGCTATAACCAGGTATGTGTAACCATGTCGATATAGGAAGATATGTGTATTTACCTATCAATAATGATGTAATACCCTCCAGGTATATGTGTAAGTAGGTATGCAAGCTGTACATGTAGCTATGTCTCATGTGTGTATATACCTGTCACCAATGGTACGATACCATAAAGGTACATAGATAACTAGCATGTAGGTATGGCAAGGTATACTACTAGCGTATGCGCCAATGCATAAGAATCAATGACTCCACGTCAATGACAAAACAGTACCACATAGGTATGTGCAGCCCTAACTAGGTAAGTGAGTATACATGTAAGTATGTATGCACAGTGTACATGTAAGTATGTGTGCATAGCAAGGCATATAGGTAAGCATGTAGGTATACAGGTATGCTATATGTCATATGCACAAAGTAAATAGGGATCATGTCTCAATGTTCCTAAACAATACAATATCACATATGTATAGGTATTGAACGTGTCATGGTAATTATTGACGGTGTGTGTGTAGCATACAGTTAGTGTCCGTGAAACATGAACCATCAATAATAGTGTTTTGTCTTATTAATACTAAGTCCATACATAAGGAAACGCGATAAGCAACAAAGGTATACATGCACAACCAGTATCCATATATTTCTAACTAATAGTCATGTCATTTGATCTAGCCCAGACGCATAACGCCATGCGGGCGATCCACCTGTAGATGTTAAATCTACTCACAACTTCCTGGCTAAGTAAAGCCAACTACTCGCTTTCCCCTGTTCGCAGTGCCCGAAGTCCCTGCCTGCGATCCTGAAAGCATATAACAATATAACAAGTATTTATTAGCAATCGACCAATAACACGTACAAGCTACGTTTGACCGACGCAACTCCAAACATACTCTTAAGTGTTCGTCAAGTGGCTAACGCACGTAGTGTCATTACGAAACCAACTCAAGAGCAAAAGCTACACAAAGACACGAACGACATCGGCACGACCCTAGCTTGGAACGCAAAGCGACACAACTACCAAGCCTAGACCCTGATCGTACCGATCGCGCAAACACAACACAATCAAATACAAGAATATAATAAATATAACCTCGCATCGACCAACTGAACCCACGTCGAAAATACACCGAAACCTAGTAAGCAACTTATCGCAATATTTTGCACAAGTCTAAAGATAATACAATTCTAGCGATTTCAAGCATCTTAAAATAGCTTAACTAAGATACCGAAACCACCGCCATATTTTTGAACTTGCCTAATTGAGCTTTAGAAAAACCTAGTAAGCAATATTTATCATTTTATCACAAAACTAAAACTTTTTACCAAAACTAGAAATTACAACCATCACAATATAGCATGATTTAACCATACAAACCCTTACTAGAATTTTAGATTTCACTCAAATAGGATTAGTAAAAATTTAGTTTGCTAATTAGCTTAATTATCCGATTAGGAAAATATCATTTAACAAATTAGCAACTTAGTTAAGTTTTCATAATTTTCAAATAACAATTAACCATTTCATCAAGTTAAATCCTAACTTGAACTTCAATAAAATTATCATGAATGAATTAATCATGGATTTAAAGTTATAATTAAACAATTAAATAGCTAGCTTATGATTTAAACATAACAATTAAGGATTAGGGTTAGGGTTTTATACCTCACTAGAACACCACTTGAAACAAGAAAGAAATCCAAACTTTTTCCTCCAAAATGCTCACTAGAATGAAGGTCCCAGCTAGTTTTGAGTCAAAGAATGAAGGGAAATGATTATATTTGAGTTTTTATGAATTTATTTGGATTTTTGATGATTTATTTGTGCTTGAAATTGATGAAATGAGGTAAGAAGATGAAGAAGGCAGCAAGGAAATCAAGTGGCCGGCCATGAGGAAATGGGGGGTGTTTTGTGCAAAAAAAAAAAAGAAAGTTCTAGCACAAAACATTAAATGCTTCATTAAATGCAATTTTGCCACATTTTCTTCTCTTTTCTTTTTAAATTTTCATTTTAATTCACAAAATATCTAGATATTTGGATGGATAGATTAATAAAATATCTAGTAATTAGATTAGCATAGATACATATTAGTAGTAATTAACCCAAATCAAAAAGTAATTACCACTAATAAAGTGCACAAATAAAGTATTAAAATAATATTTAATTAGGGAAAAATTCTATGTGAACCAAAACTTCCCATTGACCTCCAAAGCCCGCACACCAGCTTCATTCTAGCTAAACTAGGTGCCAACAAGTCTATACAGAAGTTTGATCACAATCGGTTTTGCAACTCTCCAGCCGGTCTCAGATGCTCAACCATAGCTCACAACAAGACATACACTTTGAAACGAAATCCGAAACTTCACTCTTCATGCCTGCCCATCCGTAACTATCTCACAACTCACGTCATATATTGGTGGACTTGAATGAACACAGAAAGCTGACTGATTTGCTTGCTCTAGGATTTCGAGTCTTGATTGAAACGATTTCGGATGTGTTTATCAAATCAAATGATCCCCGGCAATGGCGCCATTTAATTGTAACGAATTCTTGTTGTGTGTATTTGAAAATTGTATAGAAATCACAACCAAAAATTATTTGACTGCAATCAATAACGGTGTCGAATGTAGCGCGTTAGTAAGTGCGGATCGTCCATAGGGAAAGCGTAATCGTTCGTGTTTAGAATTAGATGAGTTAAAACTTTAAAGAAAAGAAAAGAAATAATTCATGATTTTTAA
Source organism: Agapanthus africanus (assembly GCA_030015575.1). Lineage (NCBI taxonomy): Eukaryota > Viridiplantae > Streptophyta > Magnoliopsida > Asparagales > Amaryllidaceae > Agapanthus > Agapanthus africanus. The sequence goes on from CM057341.1 coordinate 704,743,624, forward strand.
TTGAATTTCAAGAATGAGAAAAATCTAGATCTAAGAAAACATTAAAATCAAGAATTTAGATGTGATGATTTCCAAACCAACAATCAAGATTCGAAGTGTGGCTCGTAAGAGTAGATCGGATCTATAGATGTGATGAGATCTAATGATTACATTCTCTTATCCATTAACGAATTGATACTAGATCGATGTCGATTTATCGAGGTTAAGGATCTTGGGAAGAAACTAGGGTTTTCTCATCTTATCCTTTGTCCTTTCGATGAATCTCATTCACAAACTAGTTTCAAGTAAATCAAATGATCGATCGTTGATCTCTAGTTTCAAGCGAACACAATCAAGAAAGCATTGCATTGAATCTAGGTAATCGATCATTCGATTCACAAGAATTTATAAACGTTATAGGATTTAAGAATTGTAAAAGAATATAAATCATCATCATTCTATCGATCGTCTCGACTCCTTTACGAGCGGAGTTTTACTCAAAAATTATCATAAAGCAAACATTCAAGAATCTTGATTGAATCATAATGCTTGAATTCAAAAGATAAGCAAGATAAAAGAATTGTCACCTTTATTTATATCAACAATTTGTTACACTTTGCTCAAAGACTACAAGAAATTGAGAAGGGAACGAGATCGTCGAATCTAGCGTCGCATCATCTCCGTGAGTCGCGGATCGGCTTGGATCACTTGCTCGGATGAAGATCGGCTTCGCTCCTAAAGGCTTTGAAGGTTTCTTACTTTGATTGAACTCGAAGATCTTGATCTTGGATTGGAATTGGAATTAGGGTTAGGGTTTTGAGGCGCAAGTCGTGTCACTCAACTTGCGGGGAATGGTTAATGAACCCAATTTGGTGATTAATGAACAACTTTTTGATCAACCCTCAACAACCCTATTAATGATTTATGAACAACCATTAACTCTAGATCTAGGTTTCCTTTTATAGACCTCCTAACCCTAGATCTAGGATTCAAAATTCAAATTTCCCTCCAAAAGTTTGTTATAGGGAGAGGCTTCTAGAAGTAGTTAGTTGGAGGAACGCTTCTAGAACTAGGTTGTTAGTTGGCTTGCTTTGGAAGCTTGGAGCTTAATCATGATTAGCTTGCTTAATGATCCTTGCTGATCTGGCAGAAGCTTCGAGAGATATCTGGAATTTGACATAGCTTTCTGAGGTGTAGGAACTGAGGGAAATAATTTGCAGTAAAAATGTGCTGATGATGTGGCAAGACTGCGGCGGATCCGCGGCGCAAGCTTGCTCCGGCCGCGGATCCGTGGCCCAATAGTGGCTTTAGAACTTGGAATTTCTGGTACATGTTGGTAATGGTCCAAGGGCCTTGAATAAATTTTTGGAATAGTTTTACACCTTATTTTTCACTGCCAGATCACTAGATTTAGACTTGGTGTACATTTGATCAGCACTGTTTCACAATTTTGGCCTTTCTCCTGAAATTTCCTGCACAGACTTCGAAACAAGTGTTGAGCAATATAAGGATGATGCGATGCCATGAAATAGAGTCAATTTCCCTAAAAATGCCGGTTTTAGAGTATAATACATGTAACCTGGTATTTTATGGATGTTTTGCTAATATGTGTAATATGCAAACCGAACATTTCTAGATGAATGCAAAATATAGGGAATTTGACGTGTTAAAAATACATTATTTTCGACTGATCAAATTCCCTCAAACTTATTTTCGATCGTCTTGAGCGAATTGTTTTATTAAAAAGAGAAGGAGAAAATAAAGAAAGAGAAAAACTAACTGGCACACTTTCGTAGGCAACACGATTGCACTGAGCACGTGCAACAAACCTTTAAATCTCTAGGTGTCCCTAGTAGGAGGAGTGTTGTCTCCTAAAGGGTTTTCAGCGGATTGCACTCACAAAATCCAATAATAAAAGGAAGACCGTGAATATTACATTTAAAGAAAAGAATTGTAAAAGAAAAGCTTTGAAAATTAGGGTTTCCAACTATACTAGCTTTTCGGTTGTCATGAGCCCTATCTTAATAGTCATGGAAAAGATGTCAGAAATCACATCATCCCTCAATAAAATATCGTCTTTATTCTTCATTCCTATCTTTCTTCCAAATATTGATCATATAACCCTGCGTGTGTGTAAAGAACATCCCTACACCCGGAGAATTCAATTCAAGGTATCATACTCTTGTCCATCAGTCTCAGTACTTTTTAATTAATAAATATTTAGATGAATTTGCTCACACACTTTCATGCGACCGTTAATACTTCTTGAGGTACTAACCGACCGATTATTCATGTGCTTGCTTATTTGGTGTTTTTCCTCGTCTTGGACTACCTAAGGCTTAGCAGTGACTCCCAGACCAGTTGGCCTTAGGGCACTAGGTGAAGAGGCACCATCGCTATATTTTTTTATTGCTGCCTTGGCGATAAAAAAACCAGTGTCCATTTTTTTTCCTCACTATTTTATATTTTCATCATTCTTTTATTTTTATTTCCTTCATACTTTGGCTTTTAGACAAGAGCATTTCAAGGTATCCTCTACTATCCCGAGTTTCAAGACGTGTGTAAGTGCGAATAGTAGGGTATCAACGTTCAAAATGTTTGGCTTCCAGAATAGAAACTATTTTTCAGACTTATTTTTATTCTCAGATTAGTGACTTCCTTCATCTTACTAACCCTTGGGACAACGGCTCATAACTACTTATTACTAGTTCGTATAAGAAAACTTCTAATTTTCTTGCTTTTCTTAAATTTTTCCAATCTTTTGGATGTAATTTTTCACTATCTAATATTTTATTATCTTATTTATGTACAAAGTTTTTATTTTTATTTTTTTTGAAATTTTTTAAATTTTTATAGGTTTTCAAAAAATGTTTTGTGCTTATGCAAAGTATGATTCAAATGATGCGAAAATAAGTACAAACCTCCCCCAAAATTGTTTTCAACAGTGTCCTCACTGTTGCCATCCGCTAAATCTCGAAAAACCTGTAAGCCTAGGAGGAATTTATTAGTGGGGGCAAAATATTTAAGTGAAGAACCTCCCCCAAACTTATTCTTGGCTCAAAATTTTGTAAAAAATTTCTTTTCAAGAGCCCGATTATATCCCCCCAAACTTGAGTTGAACAATGTTAAGCTTTGAAAATCACATGAGGGGGTCAAAAATCAATGGTCGATGCCAAGCTTTGCAAAGACCGAAAGTTAACACCAACCATTCAAAATTTTTATCAATGCAGTGCTCTGGTTGGTGGAAGAAGAAGTGGGGAAAGGGTAAGGGGTGGAATAGAATGTGTGTGCATCTCATTTTGGAGAGACGATGCAGTGAATGTGATGGATTGCTCGCATTCTTTTTACAATTCAGAAGAAGGGGTGGAGGTTCAATTTCATTGATTGGGAGATGATTCATCTTAACACCCGTGTCATTCAAAAATGCGAGTTCATCAGCGAAGATTTCCTCAAAAGTTACATCAATACCCCGATGAGTAATGTCGTCACAAAGTGCGGGGTGATCTTCAGACTCTAAGAACGGTTCATAATCAGTGTTAGATGTTGACCCGGACATCTTAGTGGAAGAGTCCGTATGTGTATGATACATAGTTGGGTCAAACAACAACATATGAAAAGAGTCAAGATCAGTACCAAGAGGATCATCAAATTCGTTGCTGTCGACATCCATTAAGTCGACAGAACAGACCTGAGCAGTAGGTTCGGAGGGTACACTTCCCAACTTGTAAATGTTCAGCTCTATTGACCTATTCCCAAAGGATAGGGTCATAGAACCATTACGACAGTTGATGATAGCGTTGGAAGTGGCCAAAAAGGGACGACCTAAAATCACCGGAATTTGATTCCGTGGGTTCGCTACAGGCTGTGTATCAATTACAATAAAGTCCACAGGGAATATAAATACTCCGATTTTTATTAAGACATCCTCCAGTTCACCCCTAGGTTTGGTGATTGATCGGTCGGCCATCTGGAGAGTTATGCTCGAGGGCTTTAACACTCCGATACCTAGTTGCTCATAAACTGAGTATGGAAGCAAGTTAACACTAGCGCCAAGGTCTAGTAGAGCACGGTTGATGTGTTTTCCCCCAATAGAAATAGAAATAGTAGGACAGCCAGGGTCCTTACGTTTCCGTGGTACTTGTTGGGGAAAGCCGTGTCTACAGTCTATGCCATGAATATCTTCTTGGGCACTTGAGTCTTCCTCTTCCTAGTGAACAAGTTCTTAAGAGTTTTCGCATAGGATGGAACTTGTTGGATGGCATCTAGGAGAGGGATGTTGATGTTAACTTGCTTAAACATATCTATAATCTTCTCCATATGTAGACTCGATTTGTTAGCCCTTAACCGATTAGGATAAAGTGCTTTAGCAATAAGCGCTGGGTCCATCATAGGAGAAGGAAGTGTGTTTGGAACCGATCCCAGAATAGAGGTGGGGATCGTCCATGGAGAACTAGAAGAGCTGGGCTGAGGTGGCGAGCCTTATGGGAAACGAAGAATAGGCTCGCAAGAAGGTGGTGGGGTAGAAGAACTGGGGTTAGAATTAGAAGTAGAAGTGGAAGGAAAGGACTCAGTCGGGGTATCATTTATAGATTTCTCAGTATCATCAATCTCTTCCCCAACGTGATTGTCAAGCACTCTTCCAGATCTCAACATGATTGCGTTCACATGATGTGAATAGCCAGGATTGGGTAAAGGCTGAGCTGGAAGGTTCCCTTTCTCTCTTGCACTCATTTCAGCATTTAGTCTTGCAATTTCCGCTTCCATCGATTTGATATTCTCATTTTGAGAGACAATGATCTTCATCACATTCTCGACGAAAGATTGCAAACTTGCCGTCCCTTGGATGTATTGTTTCATGAAAGTATCCAAGGTTTGTGCAAGTGCAGAGGTATTATCTGTACCGGTCAATTGCAATGAGTTTTCATGTGGTGCAAACGTATTGGCCGGATTTTGGAATTTTTGTGGCTGGTAGAGGTGCTGACTCAATTGAAGTGGTTGCTGTTGTGGTGGAGGGACCCTTTGGAAATTGTGTTGGTTTGGAACCGTATTTTGATTTTTTGATTGGTTCCAAGCAAAATTAGGGTGATTCCTCCAACCCTGATTATATGTAAAGGAAAATGGATCATTTCTAGGTCTTTGTTGGTAAGCAGAATTGATATGCTCATGACCTTGAAACGGAGAATTTATTGGACATTCTTCCATCAAATGAGAAGGATCAGAACAACAGCCACATACAGTTTTGGAGAGTGTCATTTGACTTAGGGCGGCTAAAAATTTGTTTTCTATAGTCTCGAGTTTGTTTTGCATAGCTGAAATGTCAGCTCTAACTTCTATGGAAACATCCGATTGGTTATTGCCAGCCCTAGATGATTGACTCACACCTTCCCACTATAAAGATTTTTCAGTGAAATCTTCTAGAAATTTCCAGGCTTCCCCATCATCTTTGGTCATAAAGTTGCCTTGACATATGGATTCAAGGGTCTGTCTTGTGTTAGGATTAATGCCCTTATACATGATTCTGCACAGATCCCATCTTGGGATTCCGTGATGTGGACATTGGACTAACAGATCCTTGAAGCGTTCAAGACATTTTGAAAATGGTTCATTTGGAAGCTGGGTGAATTGATTTATTTCGCTACGGACTCGAGCTGTCTTTTGATGTGGGTAGAATTTCTTAAGGAATGCTTTGACGAATTCTCCCTGGTTTGAGATGGAATGTGCGGTAGTGTTATAAAGTCACTTCTCGGCTATATCACACAAGGTAAATGGGAGAAGACGAAGACGCATAGCGTCCACAGAAAGCTGTGAAGTACCCATCATTGCGCATACATTTTCAAATTTGGTGATAAAGGCATATGCATCTTCAGACTCAAGACCGTGATATTTTGGTATAAGGTTGATGTAATGGGGTTTTATTTCAACATTGTCCCCGTTGGCTGGTGGAATGGAGAGACAGGTCGAAAGAGGACCTCGTGTAGGATAGCACCTCTCCTGGAGAGAGATGCGGGGTGGATTCTGCGCACCAACGGACATCGGCAGATTAGTGGTAAAGAAGTTCGATGGAGACGGATCTATCGATGTGGGTGTGGTGGTGGGTAAAGAAAAGGTAAATGTAGAAATACTGACTTTTGGGTTGATCGAGGGGACGCGGACTAAACGGGTACTAGAATCCTGTATCCAGCCTATCTTGAACTAAAAAGGGTTAGTACAAGTGGCAGCGTAGATATAATTAAGGGAAAGAATGAATGTGGTGTTTGTTTTGGAAAATAAACGGATTTTTTTTAAAAAAATGATGCAAATCACAACAAATGCAACAAGTAAAACCCTAATTCTAGTGGTCACCTAGGTCAAAGCCCTAGACCGCTCCTAACTGCCAAAAGACAAGTCGCAGGATCAATTCTCCACTGCCTCTTTGTCTCCCCTATGGCTAGGTAAGTGCCAGGTAAGTGGGAAGGTACTCCACTACGTAAGTAGTGGGCCTAATTAATAACCACTAGCCTTAGATACACTTGCCTTAGACACCACAAAAGAAACGCGGATAAGCAATGAATTACCCACGGCCTTCTCTTGTCCTAAGTGAGCGCGACGGTCCTCAGAGTCATCTCTAGATCTTTTTTAGTTAACGAGGGTAAATGCGAATGCAAGTCTATGATTTTTGGGGCTTAGGAAGGGTAATGAACAAAACACCTAATCTGAATTTGGCCGTGCCCCTTAAATTCCGTATTAATATGAAAACAACCAAAAATCAAAACACGCACAATTTCTTTTGCTTTTTGCGGCGCTGCGATTTATTTGCAAAGAATCCTGCAGAAAATTTTTAATTGGAGCAGATGAGGAAGAAGATAAGAAAGTGAGAAGATACCTGAGAGATTTGGTACAGAGATGCCCTAGGATGGCTGCGGATGCGCGGCAATGATCTCCTTAAACCGTGGAAACGGGGCGCTGTCAACTGTTCATTGCACAGAAAATCCACAGCCAGCTCCTGTTCAATTCCTCAGCTCTCTGGAATTCTCTGAAATTTTTTTCCACAGCTCCACAAATTCCAGATTTCCTCACAACAAATCACAACAACACGTTTAGGATTTGTGCGAATTTAGATCTAAAAATATAGATGGAATAAACTTTTCAACTCAAATTTCAAAAAAAAATGAACAATTAGCGCACTATCTCCGGCAACGGTGCCATTTGATTGTTTGAATTTCTCGATTGTGTATATCAAATGATCCCCGGCAACGGCGCCATTTGACTGAAACGATTCTGGATGTGTTTATCAAATGATCCCCGACAACGGTGCCATTTGATTGAAACGATTTCGGATGTGTTATCAAATCAAATGATCCCCGGCAACGGCGCCATTTGATTGTAACGAATTCTTGTTGTGTGTATTTGAAAATTGTATAGAAATCACAACCAAAAAATATTTGACCGCAATCAATAATAGTGTCGAATGTAGCGTGTTAGTAAGTGCGGATCGTCCACAGGGAAAGTGTAATCGTTCGTGTTTAGAATTAGATGAGTTGAAACTTTAAAGAAAAGAAACAATTCATGATTTGTAATTGAATTTCATGAATGAGAAAAATCTAGATCTAAGAAAACATTAAAATCAAGAATTGAGATGTGATGATTTCCAAACCAACAATCAAGATTCGAAGTGTGGCTCGTAGGAGCAGATCGGATCTATAGATGTGATGAGATCTAATGATTACATACTCTTATCCATTAACGAATTGATACTAGATCGATAACGATTTATCGAGGTTAAGGATCTTGCGAAGAAACTAGGGTTTCCTCATCTTATCCTGTGTCCTTTCGATGAATCTCATTCACAAACTAGCTTTAAGTAAATCAAATGATCGATCGTTGATCTCTAGTTTCGAGCGAACACAATCAAGAAAGCATCGCATCGAAACTAGGTCATCGATCATTCGATTCACAAGAATTTACAAACGTTATAGGATTTAAGAATTGTAAAAGAATCTAGATCATCATCATTCTATCGATCGTCTTGACTCCTTTACGAGCGGAGATTTACTCAAACATTATCACAAAGCAAACATTCAAGAATCTAGATTGAATCATAATGCTTGAATTCAAAAGATAAGCAAGATAAAAGAATTGTCACCTTTATTTATATCAACAATTTGTTACACTTTGCTCAAAGACTACAAGAAATTGAGAAGGAAACGAGATCGTCGAATCTAGCGTCGCATCGTCTCCGTGAGTCGTGGATCGGCTTGGATCACTTGCTCGGATGAAGATCGGCTTCGCTCCTAAAGGCTTTGAAGGCTTCTTGCTTTGATTGTATTCGAAGATCTTGATCTTGGATTGGAATTGGAATTAGGGTTAGGGTTTTGAGGCGAAAGTCATGTCACTCAACTTGCGGGGAATGGTTAATGATCCCAATTTGGTGATTAATGAACAACTTTTTGATCAACCCTCAACTACCCTATTAATAATTTATGAACAACCATTAACCCTAGATCTAGGTTTCCTTTTATAAACCTCCTAACCCTAGATCTAGGATTCAAAATTCAAATTTCCCTCCAAAAGTATGTTATAGGGAGAGGCTTCTAGAAGTACTTAGTCGGAGGGATGCTTCTAGAACTAGGTTGTTAGTTGGCTTGCTTTGGAAGCTTGGAGCTCAATCATGATTAGCTTGCTTAATGATCCTTGCTGATCTGGCAGAAGCTTCGAGAGTTATCTGGAATTTGACATAGCTTGCTGAGGTGTAGGAACTGAGGGAAATAATCTGCAGTAAAAATGGGCTGATGATGTGGCAAGACTGCCGCGGATCCACGGTGCAAGCCTGCTCTGGCCGCGGATCCGCGGCCCAATAGTGGCTTTAGAACTTGGAATTTCTGGTACATGTTGGTAATGGTCCATGGGCCTTGAATAAATTTTTTGAATAGTTTTACACCTTATTTTTCACTGCCAGATCACCAGACCTAGACTTGGTGTAATTTTGATCAGCACTGTTTCACAATTTTGGCCTTTCTCTAGAAATTTCCTGCACAGACTTCAAAACAAGTGTTGCGCAATACAAGGATGATGCGATGCCATGAAAAACAGTCAATTTCCCTAAAAATACCTGTTTTAGAGTATAACACACGTAATCTGGTATTTTAGGGATGTTTTGATAATATGTGTAATATGCAAACCGAACACCTCTAGATGAGTGCAAAATATAGGGAAATTGACCTGTTAAAAATACATTATTTTCGACTGATCAAGTCTCTATCCATCAGTAGTAGGTACACACAAATGTGTCCCTAAACATAGCACACCCTGGTCATAAATCAAGGGCTCCGAATCTTTACCTAACCGAGTATGCTCAAGAATCTCTGACGAACGAGCATCGGCAGGCTGTGCCTCGCGAAAACGATTAAGGAAAATTGGACGGGCGCGGACATGAGCAAGTTGTCCCCTCAGTAGAGGTAAACATAAGCTGTACTCCACGATCGCACAAGAACTGTAAATCTGCAGAAGACTGTCTCAGAACTGTGCATAGCTGGAACAAGCTAACCCCGAGCCTACAACTCCAGCGTCAGCTACCACAATATCCTTGCCACGTGTAACGAGGATCTCACAAACACAATCCTTTACAAGATCCATCCAACGGTGCTGCCTCAACAATCAAAACCGCTGCAGGAAGATGTACATTAAGCTCTGGTGGTCATTGAAAATCTGACACGACTCTCCACACAAGTAGTGTCTCCAAATCTTCAACGCACGACCACCGCGGCCATCTCCAAATCATGAGTGGGATATCCTTCTCGTACTTCCTCCAACTGTCGGGAAGCAAAAGCGATCACTCTATAGTGTCACATCAGTACACAATCGATCCCCACTCGCGAAACATCACAGTTAAACAACAAGGTCGCCCGAACCAAAAAGCAAAGAAAGAACTGGTGCAGTTGTCAACCGAATCTCCAACCGCTGAAAACTCCGCACGCATGCCACAGTCCAAAGAAAATGAATCTCCTTTCTGTTCAGCTCGGTTAACGGTGCAGCGCTACACTAGCAATCCTGCACGAAACGGCGGTAAAAACCTGCTAAGCCCAAAAATCCGCGGACCTCCGTCCCGTACACAAGTCTAGGCCAAAGCTGTACGTCCTCGATCTTCCTCGGGACCATACGAAAACCGTCTCCCGTAACTACAAGACCTAGGAGTCAACACAATCAAGCCTAAAGGAACACTCCGAGAATTTAGCAAACCGCTGGGGCTCTCCCAATGTCTGCAAAGCAAATCCTCAAGTGCTACTCCTGTTCCTCACGACATATTTGAATAGACCAGAATATCATCAATAACACAACAATAAACTTGTCGAGGAACGGCCTGAAGAAATCTGGTTCATCACATCAATGAATGCTGCTAGGGCATTGGTGAGTCCAACGACACCACCAAAACACATACTGCCTATAGCACGCACAAAAGCAGTCTTCAGAATGTCATCACTCCGAACCCGCAACCAATGATGAGCTGATCCCAAACAAACTTAGAAAATGTCTCGCACTCTGGAGTAAGTCGAATAAATCATCAATGCGAGGTAAATGATACCTATCCGCACCGTAACTCGGTTCAATTGACGATCAATCAATACACAATCTCAAACTGCCGTCTTTCTCCCTAACGAACATAATAGGGGTTCCCCAAAGCGAAACACTTGGACATATAAGGCTCACCTATCTAGCAACTCTGCAGCTGATCCTTAAGCTCTCGAAGCTCCGCCGGCTCATCTGGAACCACGTCAGAATACTCTCGCACGATAGGAACCCGGTGCACAAACCCACTATGGCTTTGGCATCACGAATGAAAGACAAGAATCCTTGACATCCTCTCCTCAAAAGCCTACTAGCGATGAATTCAAGCTGCGAGAGGCGGCACCACTGTCCTTCCGCACAACAAGAACTGACTCGCCGGGAAAACAAAACCTGACTGTTTTCTCGCGGCAGTCTACAGACGCCTAGCACGTAGGTAACCAATCCGTGCCCAGGAGAACATCAAATCCAACATCTCAAGAAGGACCATAATGATGGACGAATCTCTATCTCCTATCTGATTGGCATACGACTGAAATACATGTCGCGCAACAAAAGAATCGCTGACAGAAGTTAATACAACAAATGACTGGTCTAGCTAACCGACTCTCCTCGTCCAAAGCCACTGCTACTCCCGCGATGTGCATGAAACCTGTCACGGCGACTGAACCTCTGTCTCGGGGCTGGTACACCTGCACGAGCCCTCCTCTGTCCTTGAACTCCCAAATTCTCGGAAAGACGCCCCTCGTCAAATAGGGCTGCGTCCACTGGTGCTGTGTAAGTAACACAATGCAGTGTTGATCGCAAGGAACAACTGGGTAACAGGGATGGCACCCTCCTGTCGCCACGATCTACTGGCCTCAACCAAAGACCTCATCGTCTGGCGCAAGTCCTGCATCTCTGCCTCAAGCGTAGCGATACGATCTATCGAAGGTGGATCCATCTGCTCCTGTGCAACGAGCGTGCCATCCTGGTCAGTTCTCGTCCCACAAGAGTCAACTCGGACCTCGGACCTCGCTGCATCTCTCTGAGTCCTCATAGTCATCGGTGGCAAAGGATATAAATGGAAAAAGAATTCGATATGAACACGGAAATCGAATCACATGGATATGTATCATCAAGGAAGGAATTTCAAGAAATTTGTACTTAGGTTATTTTATGCGGAGTACCGTGATCGTGAGTATGCTGCGAACATACACACACTACATTACTCTGCTTAAGCTACCTATTCCGTCATACCAAGTTCATCCTACACTCCGAAAGGTAAAAACTAGCGCTCTGATACCAACTTTTTCATGACCCGAAATTGGCACGTGACGGCCCTTAAACTACGCAACGTCTACAGGCGTAACGTAATTTAAGTAAGCCGAAAACCCAGCAATCTAAACCATCAAAAGTAGTAAGTGATAATAGCATTTTCAAAACTTTTGAAATCTCAAACCAAATTCTTTAAAGTCTAACTTTACTTTCTTAAAAATTTCGGAAGCACCTCCTTTGTAAAAACCAATCCCAAAAATGGGTACAACATAAATATAAGTAAAAGCATCCCTAATGGGAGCAAATCCATGCCCAACAGCGGAAAACAACCACTACAACAGATATACGACGCCGTAGAGAAGAAATAAAAGACGATATAAGTAAAACTGCATAAAAGACATCCAAGTCACCAAAATATTCATTATCGTCTTCACATCAAGTCTCTAAGTCATACACATAAAAGTGGTAGATGGAGAGTACATGATACAACAAATATACAGTGAACATGAACGGATAACCACAAAACCCACCTAAAGCAAAACTGCACACTGTGAGCCGAAGCGGTATCCGCAGCAAAAGATAATAAGATAGATGAATAGCCTACCGCGACCGCCCTGAAGGACTACCTAAAAAACACTGTGGCACAACGGGGGTGAGTTGCCAACTCGCGAATAGTAAATAACATATGCAGGCAATCGCAAGTATGCACGTACAGCACGAATCTAATACATGCAAAAAGATAGCAATAAATGGTCATATATATGCAACGTTCATGAAAGATACGCTAGAAGGTACAACTAATACGTGAAACAATAATATGACAATATGTATATGCAATAGTCATGAAAGGTACTCTATCAAGTACTACTAATACATGAAACAATGCATATAACATAAATGAGGAGTATGGAAATAAAACATGTCATTCTCACGGAATCCTGACCTCGTGATAGGACCAAAGTCCATCAAGACAATCTAAGTCCCAAATTTCCTCAAATCAGCCCCCAAATTGGCTCTCATATCAAGTATGTCTCATATATCCTGAATGTACAATGTCAAGTATATCTCATATATCCTGAACGTACAATATCAAGTAAACCTCATATATCCTGAATGTACAGTGTCAAGTAAATCTCATATATCAATTATCAAGTATCGAGTAAGTTTCATATAAAGTGAGTGTCCAACATCGACACCCAAAAACATTATGAAACAAGTGCCTAGCATCGACACATAAATAATGATCTATCAGGTGTTGTTATCACGACTGGCCCCCGGATAGGTACGTATCCATACGTACATGACCCTGGCCTGTATCCCCACGATACCCGTCGAGTCAAAGGTACTGTCACCGGTAGGTACTTGCCTACCTTCCAGACTCAATCGGCATGGACCGTCGATCTTCTTGCCGAGGGGAACCGTACCGGGCCCCACCATGTACCCTCACATGGCCCATGATGCTCTTCGCATGGGGTATATATATATATATATATCAAAACCGATAAATCTCATGGTGGCTGCTGAAATATCATATCAAGAGAGACCAGGTTTTTCAAATAATGTATAATTTCATGAAATGATCACGGTCCTCAAATCCAGAAAACATCAAGAAATGAATAAGTATAAATGCATGAATCAATATATATATATATATATATATATATATGTATGTATGTATGTATGTATGTATGTATATGTATATTAGCGTCCCATTCCACTAATATATATGTATAGGCATATATAACAGCGTTCCACTCCCCTGTTATATATATTTAGGAGAAAAAATATCAGAGAACATCATATGAAATCTATGAATGTAATATATGCAACATGAAACAGTACAATGAGCATATAAAGGAAAAACTGCTATTTAACTGCAACAAGTTAATATATATAGATATATCATGCGGTTCCTAATTTTCCCAAATCCATACAACATCAAATAAAGGTGAACATGTAGCTATAACCAGGTATGCATAACCATGTCGATATAGAAAGATATGTGTGTCTACCTATCAATAATGATGTACTACCCTCCAGGTATATGTGTAAGTAGGTATGCAAGCTGTACATGTAGCTATGTCTCATGTGTGTATATACCTATCACTAATGGTACGATACCATAAAGGTACATAAGTAACTAGCATGTAGGCATGGCAAGGTATACTACTATCATATGCGCCAACGCAGAAGAATCAATGACCCAACGTCAATGACAAAACAGTACCACATAGGTATGTGTAACCCTAACTAGGTAAGTGAGTATACATGTAAGTATGTATGCACAGTGTACATGTAAGTATGTGTGCATAGCAAAACATATGTGTAAGCATGTAGGTATACATGTATGATATATGTCATATGCACAAAGTAAATAGGGATCATGTCTCAATGTTCCTAAACAATACAATATCACATATGTATAGGTGTTGTGCGTGTCATGGCAATTATTGACAGTGTGTGTGTAGCATACAATTAGTGCTCGTGAAACATAAACCGTCAACAATAGTGTTTTGTCTCATTAATACTAAGTCCATACCCAAGGAAATGAGATAAGCAACAAAGGTATACATGCACAACCAGTATCCGTATACTTCTAACTAATAGTCATTTTGATCTAGCCCAGACTAACGCCATGCGGGCGATCCCCCTGTAGATATTCAATCTACTCACAACTTCCTGGCTAAGTAAAGCCAACTACTCACTTTCCCCTGTTCGCAGCGCCCGAAATCCCCGCCTGCGATCCTGAAAGCAAATAACAATATAACAAGTATATATTAGCAATCGCCCAATAACACGTACCAACTACGTTTGACTGACGCACCAACTCCAAACATACTCTCAAGTGTTCGTCAAGTGGATAACGCGCGTAGCGACACTACGAAACCAACTCAAGAGCAAAAGCTACATAAAGACACGAACGACATCGGCAAGACCCTAGCTAGGAATGCAAAGAGACACAACTACCAAGTCTAGATCCTGATCGTACAGATCGCGCAAACACAATACAATCAAATATGAGAATATAATAAATATAACATCGCAACGACCAACTGAACCCACGTCGAAAATATACCGAAACCTAGTAAGCAACTTATCGCAATATTTTGCACAAGTCTAAAGCTAATACAATTCTAGCGATTTCAAGCATCTTAAAATAGCTTAACTAAGTTATCGAAACCACCTCCATATTTTTAAACTTTCCTAATTAAGCTTTAGAAAAACCTAGTAAGCAATATTTATCATTTTATTACAAAACTACAACTTTTTACCAAAACTAGAAATTACAACCATCACAATATAGCATGATTTAACCATACAAACTCTTACTATAATTTTAGATTTCACTCAAATAGGATTAGTGAAAGTTTAGTTTGCTAATTATCTTAATTATCCGATTAGGAAAATATCACTTAACAAATTAGCAACTTGGTTAAGTTTCCATAATCTTCATATAACAATTAACCATTTCATCAAGTTAAATCCTAACTTGAACTTCAATAAAATTATCATGAATGAATTAATCATGAATTTAAAGCTATAATTAAACAATTAAATAGCTAGCTTATGATTTAAACATAACAATTAAGGATTAGGGTTAGGGTTTTATACCTTACTAGAACACCACTTAAAATAAGAAAGAAATCCAAACTTTAGCCTCGAAAATCCTCACTAGAATGGTGATCCAAGCTAGTTTTGAGTTCAAGAATGTAGGGAAATGATTATATTTGAGTTTGTATGAATTTATTTGGATTTT
Source organism: Agapanthus africanus (assembly GCA_030015575.1). Taxonomy (NCBI): domain Eukaryota; kingdom Viridiplantae; phylum Streptophyta; class Magnoliopsida; order Asparagales; family Amaryllidaceae; genus Agapanthus; species Agapanthus africanus. The sequence continues at coordinate 704,759,156 of CM057341.1, forward strand.
TGATGATTTATTTGTGCTAGAAATTGATGAGATGAGGTAAGAAGATGAAGAGGGCAGTAAGGAAATCAAGTGGCCGGCCATGAGGAAATGGGGGGTGTTTTGTGCAAAAAAAGAAGAAGAAAATTCTAGCACAAAACATTAAATGCTTCATTAAATGCAATTTTGCCACTTTTTTCTCTTTTATTTTTAAATTTTCATTTTAATTCACAAAATATCTAGATATTTGGATGGATGGATTTACAAAATATTTAGTGATTAGATTAGCATAGATTTATATTAGTAGTAATTAACTCAAACCAAAAAGTAATTGCCACTAATAAAGTGCTCAAATAAAGCATTAAAATAATATTTAATTAGGGAAAATTCTATGTGAACCAAAACTTCCCATTGACTCCCAAAGCCCGCGCACTAGCTTCATTCTAGCTAAACTAGGTGCCGACAAGTCTATACAGATGTTTGATCACAACTGGGTTAAAACGGAAAACACCGACTATTTTACCCTAAAAACGGAAAATCGCATAACGATTTCTAAAGCGTTACAGAGCTCTTCGAGCCAAAGATGGGCATTTTCTTCATCCGTCAGCTCATATCGAACTGCTACTCGTTGAGAGGATAGCTCTATCACTACTACTCGTAGAGAGGGTAGCTCTATCTCTAAGGGAAGTTCTGCTTCCGTGCCAAATATCAACGCGAATGGCGTTGTACTCATGGCCGTCTTAAACATGGTTCGATAAGCCCAGAGAGCTTCATGCAATTTCTCGTGCCAGTCTTTTTTTATTTCGGGACACCATTTTCTTTATGATCTTTGTCAAGGTCTTGTTGAAAGTCTCAGCTAGACCGTTAGCTCGAAAATTATAGACCGAAGAGTATCTCCAATCTATTTTATACTGCTGTGCGAAGCGGCGGTTCTTATGGCTTCTGTAGGCCCATAATCCGAGATGATCTGTCACGGAGTGCCGAACTGGTAGATGACATGTGTCTTGAAGAAATGGAGGATGTTCTCCGTCTTCACTTCTCTTAGCGGTATTGTTTCTGCCCACTTGGAGAAGAAATCGGTCATTGCCAATATGAACCGATGTCCCTTAGAAGTTGCCGGTTCGATAGGCCCAATTATATCGGTTCCCCACATTTCGAATGGCCAGCTAGCCAGTGTTGGGTGTAACGGATTCGGATGCTAGTGGATGAAGTTCCCGTGAATTTGGCATAAGTGACACTGCTTCGCATATTCAAGACAGTCCTGAATCATCGTGGGACAATAGTAACCCATTCTTTTGATCTTCAACTTCATCTTTGGCCTGGCTTGATAGGAACCGCAGAGTCCGTCGTGAGTTTCTTGGACAACTCTCCTTGCCTCTTCTGGTCCGAGGCATCTCAACCACAGACAGTCGAATGATCTCTTATATAGAGTATCATTGACAAAGGCGAAAGACAGAGCTCATTTCATGAGCGGATGTCTTGAAGATGCGTTTTCGGACACTCGATGGAATTTGAAGTTGTCTATGAAGACTTCTCTCCAATCCTTAGCCTTTTTTCATTCTCTACTTGGAAGGCCGCTTTTTCGGTCGCTTCCTTTCTTTCAGACATCTTCAGAGATATCTCTGCCAGTGCGAGAATCTGGCGGCTTTGCACAATGATCCTTACGTCATCGAGGTTTTCGTCGGCCAGTTCTTTAGCGAGCTTGGCTAATGCATCTGCCTTGCTATTTTCCGTCCACAGTATGCTTTCTAGGACGTAAGAGGGGATTTGAGTCAGTAATTACTGCACTGTTTTGCCATATTTTACCAGCTCTGGCTTACACGTCTGATAGTCGCCATTAACTTGGCTAACGACCAGCTGGGAGTCTCCATTTATGAGGAGGTTTTCAATTCCCATGTCGATAGTAATCTCAAGACTCGCTATCAAAGCTTCATATTCCGCTTCGTTGTTTGTTCTTTGCTCCATTAAGGAAAGGGAAAACACATTATCCCTCCTTATGGAGTCACAAAGATAAGACCTACTCCGGCTTTGATTATGGGGGTGCTTTGCTTCCGCTCTTCATAGACGTTACCTTATAGAAGTAGAGTTCCCATCGGGTCTCACTCCTTTCTTTCTCCCCGTCGATTGCGTCAAATGCATGTTCGTCCGGCAACTCGCAGTTTAAGGGAGAATTAGCTAGTATCGGATGCTCAGTGAGAAATTCAGCGATGGCCTGGTCTTTTATTGCCTTAAGGGGTCGATATACTATCGAGAACTCCATCAAGAGAAGGGCCCATTTGGCAAGCCTTCCCGTTAGTATGGCTCCTGACATCAAATATTTGAGAGGATCCACCTTTGATATGAGATGGACTTCATGTGCCAAGGCGTAATGTCGGAGCTTCGTTACCGTGAAGATCAGTGCCAGGCAATGCTTTTCGATGGGGGAGTAATTGTTTTCTGCCCCTAGGAGAACTTGACTCAAATAGTAGAGAGCTCTATCCTTCCCCTGGTCGTTCTCTTGTGCACATAGCGCACTTAAAGAACCTTCAAGGGTTGTTGTGTACAGGATGAGGTACTTTCCTTTGACTGGAGCGGTCAGTACTGGCAGGTTCTGCAGATATTGCTTGATTTTGTCTAGTGCACTTTGGCATTTACGATCCCAAACGAATGGGGTCCCCTTCTTAATTAAATGACTGTAGGGGCGGCATCTGCCGGAGAGGTTAGCTATGAACCACCGGATATACGCGAGCTTTCCTTGGAGAGACCACAGTTGCTTGAGAGTTCTTGGCCAAGGCATTTCCATAATCGCTTTAATCTTTTACAGGTTTATTTCGATGTCCTGGTGTCGTACGATGAATCCTAGGAATTTTCCTGAGGAAACTCCAAACGCGCATTTCAGAGGGTTCATCTTCAGATTGTACTTCCGAAAGCGCTGGAATATTATCTTCATATGCTCCCAATGCTCCTCGTATGAATTGCTTTTCACCACGAGGTCGTCAATATAACATTCAACAATCTTGTGTATGAGGTCATCAAGGATCTTTGTCATGGCCCTTTGGTAGTTGGGGCCAGCGTTCTTCAGACCGAAGGGCATTACTTTGTAGCAAAATATGACCAGCGGAGTTCAGAAAGCAGTGTGCTTTTGGTCTTCAGGATGCATCTTTATTTGATTATACCCCGAAGATCCATCCATGAAGGAGAAGACTTCATGGGTGGATGTGTTATCGATCATCAGCTCGGTAAAAGGCACTGGAAAGTCGTCCTTCGAACAAGCTTTATTGAGATCCCGAAAATCTACGTAGATGCGTACTGTCCCATTTTTCTTTATTACCGGAACGATAATGGCGATCCAGTCAGGGTATTGAACTTCTTGGATGAAGCCAGAGTCGATTAACTTCTTGACTTCGGCATTGATACTCATCTCAAGCTCGAGCCACATTCTTCTTAGCGCCTGTTTGACTGGCTTGACGACCAGCGATATCGCCAGTTTATGCACAGCTATCTCTGGATCTAATCCTGGCATCTCGGAATAGTTCCATGCGAAACAGTCTTTATACTGCATAAGCAGATCTTTTAATGTAGCCATCTGCTCTTCAGAAAATAGCTCACTGACGAACGTTGGCCTGAACTAGTTTGCCGTCCCCAAGTCGATTTTTCTCAGGTTGTCTGTTGTAGAGTGTATCCTATCTTCTACCTCTTTTGGCGCCGGTGGAAATTCTGAGATCACCTTATTCTTATATTTATTTGCGAAGCACTGGGAGAGGTCGTCTATATTCTCGTGCTCTCCCTCCTTTGAGAATGTTATCATATCGCAGGTATGAGCTCATTTCTAAGCTCGATGCTGATCTCGACTTTCCTTCGCAGTGTAGGCTGCTCTCGACTCATGCTTTCGTGGTACCTTCCAACAGTTGGATAGAGCAAACCTGCCTTGCTGATACTGATCTTCAACACAGTCTTTGAAGGTGAAACAGTTTTCAAGAAGATGTCCCACTACTCGGTGGTAGGAGTAATAAACCGGGTGGCGGACCTCGTTTATCAGTTCGGGGTATCGAGACTCCGGGAGCATCATCATTTGATGCTTCATGACAAGCTTGAATATTTTCCTTGTCTTGTCTTGAGGGAAAGAGTACTCTCTACCCATCTTCTTCATAAAAGACGGGTTCTAATTGACTTTTACTCGCTCGCGTGGCTTCTTGGATCCGCTTCGCTGTCTTTGAACGCCATCCCCGTTCTTGATCTTGTGATTGGTTCTGCATCGGACTTTTTCCTTACCATGAGAGCGCACAGCAGGCTAAGGGTGAAGGGCATCGTCGTCTTCTCCTTCCGTATCCTGCTGAATGATACGCTGCATCCTGGCTTTCTCGTAAATGGCCATTTCACGGCTATGGTCATCCCAAACCTTCTGACCCGCTTCTCTTATCATCTTATCAATCTGTTCTTCGAATGACGGGCTTGGTATCCTTACGGCGGGATCTCGCTCTGGTTCGACATCAACGCTATCTAGAAATGCATTCGCTTCTTCACCGGTGTTATTTATGACATTGCAACCATGGAACTGCTCCCTTTTCTTGGACCGAACGTATCCAAGGCCAGTCGTCTCCATTCTCCCGTTGGGCATCTTCCGCTGAGTCCCGGGGACGTCCTAAATCTTGTTATAGAACTGGGCTTGTCGAGCAGTAGGTTTGAAAGGTACTCCTTAGCGTCTCAATAGCCTTTTCAGCCCCTCTGCATAGTATCTGAGCAGAAGAATTGGTTAAAGCCTGTCGAGCGCAGGTTCGGCACCATGCCAGACTTATTTCTCCCCTTCAGTCTCTGTGGATTGGTAGAAAAGGATCGACTTTTCATCTCGTTGCTTAGGAGGGACGTAGAAGGTCTGCAGCTCTTGCACGCTGTACGAATCAAGTGCATCAAGTTCTTTGTAATGCCGCTGCGGGACCATGGTAATTTGTAATCTCTGGTCAGCTCCAGCAAAGGTCTGCATTGACAGGTGGACGGAGAGCACTGTGTTAGCCTCGTCCTCAGAGTCACCGCCAAAGGCTAGAATAGGAGTAGATGGTCCTGGCCTGTTGCCTTGGGGTTGTCCCAAGTAGACCATCTCTTCATCCTCCTCGGTATCGCTCCCAAATATCGGGATAGTGGCGATGGCTTTTTGTTTATTCTCCGATTTGCGACATCTTCTATGTCTTCGAAGTCTGGTAAGAAGTACTTGGCGTCTTCAAATTTGCGGACTTCATTTATGAAGAATGGGTTTAGCTCCCATGTAACTGTGTACTCGAGGCCATCCTTGAAGTACTTCATACACTGATGTTATGTAGAAGGGATGATGTTGTACTCATGTAACCAAGGCATGCCGAGCAAAGCGTTGTAGCAAGTCTTGGCGTCAATAACATAGAACTTTATGTCAGTGATGAGCATCCCGAAGCGTAATGTCAGTATTACGGACCCAAGCGTCCATGATGACTGCGAGCTGAACCCGGAGATAGTAATTTTGTCCCGAGCCAGGTGTCGAACATTCATTCAAATCTCCTTCAACACTCTCACATTGAGAAGGTTGACGAAGGACCCGTTGTCAACCAAAATCTGTCCTATCTTGATGCCGTGGCAGTACTCAGTGACATACAGAGGACGGTTGTCCTCGCACGTTCTGAGGAAGAGATCTTCATCAACGAATGTGATGTCAGCTGTATGAACCTCTTCCAGCTCGTCCTACATCTTTTCTTTTGCAAGGAAGGCTTCAAACTGGTCGGGTTCTTGTAATGCCATGATCAGGGAATCTCGTGCTTCTTTAGACAGGAGAAGGGCATCCAAAATACTCAATTGTGAGGGTATCTTCCTCAGATGTGTCAGGACATTGTAATCCACTTTGTTCTTCTTGGGCGGGACCTTAGCTGTGAGCTCTTCGACGACTCTATCATCGAGGGCAATCTCCTCAGGGACTTTTCCTTCCCTTTGTCCCTTTTTCCCAAACCATTGTTTGAAGGTCCGAGATTCTTTTCAGGCAACGTACGGTTACATAGCTGAATGTTCTCATAGTTCTTCATCTCCTCTTCTTTTTCAGAGGTGGATTCCTTGAAGAGAGTGCCGAGGGCTATTTCTTCGTCAGAATTGCTCCCGAAGGTAAGGACATAAGATTTTGCTCTTGTCAGGATGCCATCAACCATATGACAGTTACCGGTTGTTCCTTCACGCTAGTATGTCACGCTTCTCTATTCCCGACGGGCTTTGCTCTTCATTCGCTTGAAGTGTTGTCGATGGGAAATGTATCCATGCCACCACTTCTTGAAGGCATTGCACCCTTCGGTAGGGTGTGTGACCTTCCGATGGTATAAGTAGTAGTTTGTATGTACATTCGCTTCATCGAGCACGTACTCCCGAGAGTATTTCCTTCGAAAGGTGGCAGCTTCATTCCCATCGACAGAGCTTTGGCGAACTGCTTCTTTACCTTGATTCTGCTCTTGCTGGTGGCAGGTGCGCTTCGATCCGGTTGGGGTACTTTATGACTTCTCATTACTAGGACTTCTTCAGCTTGATGCCGACTATTGGCCTTTTCGTATAGGGCCGCTTCACGTCCTCGGTCAGCTTTGCTCTTTTGGAGGGCTTCGTTCAGCGGCTTGTCGATCAGGTTATCTGACGGTTCCATGGATTTTGGTTCTGTATCTGCCCCCAGTTTCTCTACGTCAGGAGCTTCTTTGCCATTTATCGACGAGTAAGAGATCATGTGGCAACTTGCCATATAATCTTCGGGTTCTTCTAAAGAATCGTCTCCTTCATCAATGTCACTGTTTCCGTTCTCAAGAACATGCTTGAAGAATTCTTCCAGTGTGATTGGGGTCCGTGCCTCTTGGTTGTATTCCTCCAGTGTATCGATGTATTTTTGCAAACCCGTATGATTGACATCGAGCTGCATGGGCTTCTTGGCCTTCTTCTTTTTCTTTGAAAACTTCGGAGGCTTGGCCTGGAGATTTTGCCCATCGTTACCAACTTTCGGCGTTGGGCGCGGTTTCAGCATCTCGTCAATAATCTCAGGCTCCAGTGGGCTTTTCCACCTAATCTGTGAACACGCTTGAAGATCCTTCAGCATTATTTTAGTTTTAGCCGAAAGGACAACATCCCATGGAGCTTCCTCTATAAATGAGCATGATGCCCCCGGTGTATCCATCTTTTAAGGAGCGTGCTACTGTGGCGAGTTTACCTTCCAGTTTTCAGACAGCGTGAACTTGCCCTATTGGTACTGGTCTTCAACCCAGTTTTTGATGAAGTAGCAATCTTCAATTGGGTGGCCCACTATTCAGTGGTACGGGCAGTAATTAGGATTGTTGACGTTGCCCGGTTGCTGTGGGCGTCTCGGATCCAGCAGAGTGATGAGCCTTGTTCAGTTGATAAAACTGCACATTTGTATTACATTTTTCCTACCATTTTCATATTAAAAAAGGACTTTATTATAATATATTATACATATGAGGGTTTATGTGTAAAAACACCATTTTCCATATGTTAATATATTTTAATTAGTATTTGGTAGGAAAATGTATGCAAATAAATCTATTGAAAATCCTAGTAGAACTAAGTCTACTAAATATTATTTGAGATTATTGTGCAGAATTTTCCAAGTTGTTGTGCAGAATTTATCAAGCAAATCAAGTTGTTGAAGAAGACTTGCCAAATTAAGAAGCAAAACTTGGAGACCAAGTCTGGAAGCAACCGAGAGAAGATTTCTGAATTCTGAAGGTGCCTAGGATTTCCAAATGTCCCAAAGATAGAGCCCCAGAAAAATGATGGAGAGTTGAGATCAAATGGCCGCGGATCCGCGGCCATACCCCCCTTTTTGGCCGCGGATCCGCGGCATTCTAGAGGAATCATTTGGTAAAAATTTGGGGTATCAATCTTTGCTGAATTTTACCAAGTTTCCAACTAAAACATTCCGGCTTTGCACTATAAAAGAGCACCGAGAGCCTCTTGGAAAATTTATCAAGCCGAAGAGATCACGAAGCTCCAGACGCTCACGCATCCAGGCTGATCATCGACTGTTCGACTACCTCCTTAGGAAAGATCGAGAAGCAACTAGTTTTGTAATCATTTCCTACGGAATAAAAGTGTAGATTGTTCAAGTTGATTAATAAAGGTAGTTATTTTATTTAATTCTTTTTGCATTTTACATTATGTTTCCCCTATCTGTCTTTTCATCTTCTTCTCCCAACATGCGCGAGTAATTCTCCGCTTGTTAGGGTTCGTAGGATTAGGGTAGGCTAATGGATGATGAAAATAACTAAACCCTTTTTAAGTCCTATAAAGTTTAGGAACTTTATTAAAAGAATCATTAACATCCTAATCGGGCGCGCTAGCAATTCTTTGCTAGTTCCGACCGCGATTAGAGATTAGATTAATGATTGTTTTGGTAAAGGCTAGATATGAATGGAGTTCTGTGTCGAGATAAGGGTTAAGAGTGGGATTCCTTTTCCCTCCAGAAACCCTAATCTACACGCATCACCGTCGTTCTAGTTTTAAATCTATTAATGGATAAAAAAGGTAACTTTTAATTAATCGTCCATAACTACTAAATCCTAACGAACCCTACAAGCCCTTTTATTATATTAACTACATCCTTGAAATAATCTAGATCTATATTTTACACTCTTGTTTAACGTAGATCTAGAAACCATTCTATAAAATTCTTTATCCCTCCTCTCCTTCTCAACACATCTAAAGTAAGAGTAAAAGGTTCCACGTTTCCCAGAGGACGACCCGTGCTCATCTCGGTCTAGCTACGCGCGACACCGTTATTGATTGCGGTTACTTTAACTACAAAAACACTCTTTCGTACCAATCAAATGGCGCCGTTGCCGTGGATACGTGTGTAATTTTTTATTTTTTACTATTTGTGTTGAATTCTTAGACGAGTCATATCATTATTAACACAAAACTGCAAATTGCATATTTAACGATTTGTGCGTGAATTTTTGCAAGGAGATCTGGAGACACAGAATTAAGGAGAATAGGGAACAGAGACATTTTTAGAGATCCAGAAGAGCACAGAAGGCTATACAAAAATTTTCATCAAGTGATCCATCTGCCACGCGGCGGAACCGCGGCGAAAGTGCCCCTTCTACTGCGGAATCGCGGCAAGTTGGAGGAATTAGGGCTTCAATCTTCTCTGGTATCTTTCTTAACTCCTTCTCTCTCCCCTCAAATCCAATAAAATCTATTTTCTGCAGGATTCTTTGCAAAATTGCGCCGCTCAAAAAAAAAATCTTTTTGCAAAAGTTTTGTGATTGGTTTTGTTTTGCATATTTAATACGGACTCTAAGGGGCAAAGACCAAATCAAGATTAGGTGGGGATTTCATCACTCTTCCTAAGCCCCACAAATCACAAACCGAGCATATAGATCAACCCTTCATTAATTTAAAAAATATCTAGACCAGACTCTAAGGACTGTCGCGCTCAATAAGGACAGAGGAAGGTCGTGGGTAATCTATCGTTTATCCGCATTACTTTTGTAGTGCCTAGGCAAGTGTGACAAAGGCTAGTGGTTTTTAATTAGGCCCACGACGTGGTTCCTTCCCACTTACCTGGCACTTATCTGGCTACAAGGGTAGTACGGAGGCGGTAGAGGATTGATCCTGCGGCTTGTCCTTTGGAAGTCTAGGAGTGGTCTAGAGACTGGACCTAGGTGACCTTAGTTCTAGGGTTGCTTGTGCATCTTAGGGTGATTTGTCTTGAGTCCCACTTTTTCAAAACAAACCAATTTTAAATCATACACACGCTCCCACTTGCACTAAACCCGCTTAGTGCATGCTCGGCTGGACACGGGATCCTAGTGCCCGTCTTGTCCGCGTTCCTGCTATCGACGCCGAAGTCGGTACTTCTTCATCTTTTTTTCCCCCACCACACACCACATCGACCGTGATGGACGACACTCCATCTAATTATAACACCACGCTGCCACCGCCCGCAGGTGAGCAGAATCCACCGCGCATCTCTCTCCAAGAGAGATGCTATCCTATTCGTGGTCCCCTTCCTACTTGTCTATCTCTTCCACCACCTAACAGGGATAATTTCGAAATTAAACCCCACTACATCAATCTGCTGCCCAAATTTCACGGGCTTGAGTCGGAAGACGCGTACGTTTTCATCATCAAATTCGAAAACGTATGCGCAATGATGGGTACTTCACAATTGACTTTAGATGCTATGCGCTTACGTCTTCTCCCATTCACACTGTGCGACTTGGCAGAAAAATGGCTTTACAATACTGCCGCACACTCTATCACTAATTGGGATGAATTTGTCATAGCATTTCTTAAGAAGTTTTACCCAAACCATAAGACTGCACATATTAGGAGCGAGATCAACCAGTTCACCCAGCTTCCCAATGAACCATTTTGGAAGTGCTTTGAACGTTTCAAAGATCTGCTTGTCCAATGCCCCCATCACGGAATACAAAGATAGGATTTATGTCGGATTATATATGAGGGCATTAACCCAGCGACAAAGCAGATGCTTGAAACAATGTGTCAATGCAATTTCATGTCTAAAGATGACGGTGAAGCATGGAAATATCTGGAAGATCTCGTTGAACACACGTTGCAGTGGGAAAGCATAAGACCACCTTCAACTAAGGGAGGTATTCACCAGCTTGACGTTTCTATCGCAGTAAAAGCCGAAATGGCAGCGATACAGAAGAAACTCGACGCTATTGAGAACAAATTTTCATCATTCTCCCTAAATCAGGTCATGCTTCCTAAGACCGTCTGTGGTTGCTGTTCGGATCCTTCACACTTAACGGAAGAATGTCCTATGAATGCATCGTTTCAAGCTAATGTTGCTTTTCAGCAGCGACCTAGAAACGACCCTTATTCTTCCACGTACAATCAAGGATGGAGGAATTATCCTAACTCTGCTTGGAACCAAAACCAACAAAGCAATTATCAAAGACCTCCTCTACAGCAATCACAACCACAGAATCAGCCCCCCTTTCAGTCACAGAATTTCCAAAATCCGGCCAACATTTCTACACCACAAGTGGCCGGTACTGACAACTCACTTGCACAAACCTTGGATATGTTCATGAAACAATCCATGCAAAATTCGGCTGAGATGAGGTCTTCTATTGATACCTTAACGAAAAACTCCGCCTCCCATGGTGAGAGTATTAAATCAATAGAAAACCAAATCGCACAGTTAAACGCCACAATAAGTGCAAGAGAGAAAGGGAAACTCCCATCTCAACCCATACCTAATCCTGGCCACTCACAAAGTTATAATGTGAGTGCTGTTACCACGTTGAGATCGGGCAAAGTGCTGAATAACCGAGTGGGTGAGCAGTGTGATGATAGTGACACCAATGATACTCCAGCTTCTTCTTCTTCCCCTAATTCGTCTAGTCTCCCACCTTCATCCGAGCCTATTCTCCGTTTTCCCCAAGGCTCGAACCCTTCGCCCATTTCACCAGATCTATCTAAGTCGATTCCCACTCCAGTTTTGGGATCGAATCCGTCCCCACAATCCTCTCCAATGTTGGACCAAACCCTTATTGATAAAGCACCTTATCCAAACAGGTTAAGGGGCAACAGACCAAGTCCACAAATGGAGAAGATTGTAGAAATTTTTAAGCAAGTTAACATAAACATTCCTCTCCTAGATGCTATTCAAAAAGTTCCGTCATATGTGAAAATCCTAAAGGACTTGTGCACTAGGAAGAGAAAAGTTCAAGTATCCAAAAAAGTTTTCCTTGCGAGTAATGTGAGCACTGCTTTTACACAACAACTACCCAAGAAACGAAAGGACCCCGGAAGTCCTACAATTTCAATTTCTATTGGGGGTAAAAATATCAATCGTGCTCTACTTGATCTAGGTGCTAGTGTTAACTTGCTTCCGTATTCTGTTTATGAGCAATTAAGGATCGGAGAGTTAAAACCTGCGCATTGCACTCTTCAGATGGCCGATCGATATATCACCCAACCTAGGGATGAGCTAGAGGATGTGTTAATCAAAGTCGGGGAATTCATATTCCCTGTGGACTTTATCGTTATAGATACACAACCTGTAGCAAACCCACGCAATCAAATCCCGGTGATACTCGGTCGACCCTTTTTGGCCACTTCCAACGCAGTAATCAATTGTAGAAACGGCTCTATGACCCTATCCTTTGGAAATAAGTCAATTGAGCTTAACATTTACAAGTTGGGAAGTGAACCCTCCGAACCCTATGCTCATGTGTGTTCTGTCGAATTAATGGATGTCGACAGCAGCGAATTTGATCAACCTCATAATTCTGACTCTATTCATATGTTGTTGCTTGATACGGACTCTTCCACTGAGTTGTCCGGATCAACATCTAACACTGATGAGGAGCTTTTTATAGAGTCTGACGATCGCCCCATTTTTTCTGATGACTTTATTCTTCGGGGTATCGATGAAAGTTTTGAGGAAATTTTCGCTGATGAACTCGCATTTTTACAAGACACGGGTGTTGAGATGAATCAACTCCAAGATGAAGAAATTGGACCTCCACCCCTTCTTTTGGATAATCATGATAATGCGAGTAATCCATCATTACTACCACTGTGTCGTCTATCCAAATTGAGACGCAATCCTTTTCCATTACACCTCTTGTCACCTCCCAACTTCTTCACGTCAATAGGTGACATGTTCTTCCACCAACTTGGTGCTTCATCGATAAAATTTTTGAATGGTTGGTGTTGACCTTCGGTTTTTGCAAAGCTTAGCATTGACCAATAACCTTGACCCTCTCATGTGATTTTAAAAGATTAAAATTGTTTAACTCAAGTTTGGGGGAGGGGTGGTATATTTTGGCTCTTGAAAGAAAATGATTTTTACAAAATTGTGAGCCTAAAATAAGTTTTGGGGAGGATTTTCACTTTCATATATTCTTGCCCCCATTAATAATTTCCTCCCAAGTCTACAGGTTTTTTGAGCTTAACGGATGACATCAGTGAGGACACTGCTGTAAACAGGTTTGGGGAAGGTTTGTGCTTATTTACACATCAATTTGCATCATATTTTGCATAAGCACAACATTTTCAAAATTTTAAAAAAAAAATTCTTTTATAACAAAAGAGTAGAAAGTGAAAAATTACATCCAAAAGATAGGAATAGTTTAAGAAAACCAAGAAAATTAGAAGTTTCTTAAACGAACTAGTAATAAGTAGTTATGAGCTGTTGTCCCAAGGGTTAGTAAGATAAAGGAAGTCACTAATCTGAGAATAAAAATAAGTCTGAAAAATAGTTTCTATTCTGGAAGCCAAACATTTGAATGTTGATACCCTACTATTTGCACTTACACACGTCGTGAAACTTGGGATAGTAGAGGATACCTTGAAATGCTCTTGTCTAAAAGCCAAAGTATGAAGGAAATTAAAAAAAATGAAGAAAATATAAAAATGGTGAAAAGAAAAAAAATGAACACTGGTTTTATATCGCCAAGGCAGCAATAAAAAAATATAGCGAGGGTGCCTCTTCACCTAGTGCCCTAAGGCCAACTGGTCTGGGAGTCACTGCTAAACCTTAGGTGGTGCAAGACGAGGAAAATATTATCACATAATCAGCAAGCACATAAGTAATCGGTTGGTTAGTACCTCAAGAAGTACTAACGGTCGCATAAAAATGTGTGAGCAAATCTAAATATTCATCAAGTTAAAAAGTACTGAGGTAGATGGACAAGAGTATGATAGCTTGAATTGAATTCTCCGAGTGTAGGGATGTTCTTTACAAACACGTGGGGGTTATATGATCAATGTTTGGATGAAAGGTAGGAATGAAGAATAAAGACGATGTTTTATTGAGGGATGATGTGATTTCTAACATTTTTTCATGACTATTAAGATATGGCTCATGATAACTGAAAAGCTAGTATAGTTGGAAACTCTTATTTTCAAAGTCTTTCTTTTATGGTTCTTATCTTTATATGTAAATTTCACCATCTCTCTTTTGTTATAGGATTTTGTGGGTGTAATCCGCTAAAAACCCTCAGGAGACAACACTCCTCCTACTAGGGACACCTAGAGGTTTAACGGCTTGTTGCACGTGCTCAGTGCAATCGTGTTGCCTACGAAAGTGTGCTTAGTTTTCTCCTTTCTTTTTCTCCTCTTAAATAAACTAGTTTGCTCGGGACGATCAAAGATAAGTTTGGGGGTATTTGTTCAGTTGATAAAACTGCACATTTGTATTACATTTTTCCTACCATTTTCATATTAAAAAAGGACTTTATTATAATATATTATACATATGAGGGTTTATGTGTAAAAACACCATTTTCCATATGTTAATATATTTTAATTAGTATTTGGTAGGAAAATGTATGCAAATTAATCTATTGACCAAATCCTAGTAGAACTAAGTCTACTAAATATTATTTGAGATTATTGTGCAGAATTTTCCAAGTTGTTGTGCAGAATTTATCAAGCAAATCAAGTTGTTGAAGAAGACTTGCCAAATTAAGAAGCAAAACTTGGAGACTAAGTCTGGAAGCAACCGAGAGAAGATTTCTGAATTCTGAAGGTGCCTAGGATTTCCAAATGTCCCAAAGATAGAGCCCCAGAAAAATGATGGAGAGTTGAGATCAAATGGCCGCGGATCCGCGGCCATACCCCCCCTTTTGGCCGCGGATCCGCGGCATTCTAGAGGAATCATTTGGTAAAAATTTGGGGTATCAATCTTTGCTGAATTTTACCAAGTTTCCAACTAAAACATTCTGGCTTTGCACTATAAAAGAGCACCGAGAGCCTCTTGGAAAAGTTATCAAGCCGAAGAGATCACGAAGCTCCAGACGCTCACGCATCCAGGCTGATCATCGACTGTTCGACTACCTCCTTAGGAAAGATCGAGAAGCAACTAGTTTTGTAATCATTTCCTACGGAATAAAAGTGTAGATTGTTCAAGTTGATTAATAAAGGTAGTTATTTTATTTAATTCTTTTTGCATTTTACATTATGTTTCCCCTCTCTGTCTTTTCATCTTCTTCTCCCAACATGCGCGAGTAATTCTCCGCTTGTTAGGGTTCGTAGGATTAGGGTAGGCTAATGGATGATGAAAATAACTAAACCCTTTTTAAGTCCTATAAAGTTTAGGAACTTTATTAAAAGAATCATTAACATCCTAATCGGGCGCGCTAGCAATTCTTTTCTAGTTCTGACCGCGATTAGAGATTAGATTAATGATTGTTTTGGTAAAGGCTAGATATGAATGGAGTTCCGTGTCGAGATAAGGGTTAAGAGTGGGATTCCTTTTCCCTCCAGAAACCCTAATCTACACGCATCACCGTCGTTCTAGTTTTAAATCTATTAATGGATAAAAAAAGGTAACTTTTAATTAATCGTCCATAACTACTAAATCCTAACGAACCCTACAAGCCCTTTTATTATATTAACTACATCCTTGAAATAATCTAGATCTATATTTTACACTCTTGTTTAACATAGATCTAGAAACCATTCTATAAAATTCTTTATCCCTCCTCTCCTTCTCAACACATCTAAAGTAAGAGTAAAAGGTTCCACGTTTCCCAGAGGACGACCCGTGCTCATCTCGGTCTAGCTACGCGCGACACCGTTATTGATTGCGGTTACTTTAACTACAAAAACACTCTTTCGTACCAATCAAGCCTATTGCGCACGGCCAGTTCGAATAGTCTCCTCGTTTTATCCTGGGGGAACGAGTAAAGACGTCTCAACTTTTCTTCGAGGGATCTTGGTTTGTTGTTTTGGCAAGCTACCGGTTTCGGTTCACTCGGTTGTTGTTGAGCATTGGTGACGAAGGTCGCTTTCCCTTTACCCTTTTCATTCCGAAAATCTGTCTTTGAAGAGGACGGCCTATGGCCTATCTGGTCCATTTGGGCCAGTTTGTCAATCAAGGCCTGGAAGGTGGTCGGCTTGAAAAACATCATAAACTGGGATATAATTGCCTGAGGATCAAGGGTCCCCACGAACATGCCCACAACAGGAGCTTCTTCTATGCACTGTTCACACTTTGACCATAGGTTATGCTACTGAATTGCGTATTGAACCCAGGTCTCTCCCGGCTTCACTGTGGCGTTGATTAATGCCGTGATTGGGGTGCGCTCGCTTGCGCTTGCGAACTGCTGTGTGAACAGGAGTTCCATCTCCGTAAATGTCTTGACAGAGCCATTTGGGAGCTCGGAGTACCATTCAAATGCCGTCTCCGACAAGCTTCCAATAAACTGGCGAAGCAACAGTTTGTCATCACCCCCGGTATTATCGCACAAAGCTCGGAATTGAGCAACGTGTTGGTGCGGAATGCCCGTCCCCATATACACATGGAATTTGGGGATCGTATATCCTGACGGGTACTTAATTTGGTCGTACCAGCCTGGATAAGGCCACCCAGTTCTGACGACTTAGCTTGCCGCTTTGTTCGCTTGATGAGCCCGTATTTGTTGAGCTATGTAGTCATCAAGGGTAGCTTTGGAGATCGTCTCCTCCTTGGCTGCTGATAAAGCTGGAGGAGGGTTTGATGTCTCCCCTCTATCGTCTTCAATATTATCGGAGTGTCTTCGGCTGGAGGATCTGGCTGGATCATTATCCCCACCATGTCTTGGAACAGAAGCGCCATTTGTTTTATATTAGCTGCTTGTTCCGCGGCCTATTTATCTTTCTTTTCAAGCACCCTTCGTAGCAATTCGGGGTCGGTCTCTTGCTCTTAGCATTTTTTCTACGATACTTCCGGGCTTTCTTTCTGTCCCGTGAGTGCGTCCATCCTTGTCAACATCACTTGGAGCTTTTGTTGTTTCTCCTGAGCTTTTGTCACCAATCGTGTGAGTGGTCGATGACCCATGGAAGTACGGCTTTCCTCTTTTCCGGAATCCATGTACATCATGTGTACTACCATGCCCCCAGATTTAGGGTGTTTGGGTCCACTGCCTTTGCAATTTTCTGCCGGCATGAGGATCTTCTCCGGCCTTCTCCTCTTATGGGAAGTTGAGGTTGAGGGGGCCGTTGCAGCAGGCACCCACGCAGATGATACCTTCCATGGTATGATGAAGGGACGATCCTCCTCTTACCGAGCCTTCGTTTTATTTAGTCGGCGTGCGTAATCTTTGTCAATTAAAGAGTCTTGGACTTTTCGCCAAGCTCTGCGTATCTTGGAGGGAAACCGCTGAGGAGGCTGTTCCGGCTTCACCTGTGTCTTGCTTTCAGCAGGCGGAGGAGACTTCTTCAAGATGGCGGTTGGAGAGTTCTTGTGCACAATCCTTAGCAGCTCGAAGCCATTCCCAGTTGGAACAACGGCATCAATGTCCACCATTGGAGCTGGTGGGGTAAGTCAAGAGGGGGAACTGCCCCTAGCCTTCCTTACTCGGCACCAGTAGTGACATCGAGCATGTTGTGTAGACGGAACTACATCTGTCATCGGAGTGACTTCGTTATGCCATCTGCTCTGATGGGGTGTTGTTGGTGTCAGTCTGTCAAAGACCGACGTCTACCGAGAGGGAACGATCAATCTTGCAAAGGCCGATCTTTTGATAGGGGAAGCAGCCTTGGTAACTTCGCTCGAAGCGGGAGTTGGAACAGCCAGTCTTGTGAAGACCGATTCTTTAATAGGAGAAGCCCCTTTAAAGACTTCGTCTGCCGGAGCTGGAATGGCTATCCGCTTCGGGATAACCCCTTCAATTATCGCGAGCCTCTTTGCAGGCCTACTTAAGCATAGGCTCAGTCTGTCGAAGACTGAAGTGGCAGACTTGGATGACCCGTTGAGAGGGGCCGCGGTGGTTGCGAGCCGATCAACGACCGACTTCTTGGAGCTTCTTATGATCGCATTGAGGCATTAAAGCTTATTGGCGGGAGCATTGTCCCAAAAAACAGTCCAGTGGTGGCCTGAGTCAACAGTTCCACCGGCATTGCAAAGATGGAGGCCGCTTGGGGCCCATAAGTCACTCTTCCGGCGGGGACAGAGCGGGAATTGCTGTTGCAGTTACACTTGGAAGCCATCGATTTTCTTCCCTTCTGCATAGGAGCAAGGCACCAAATCTTAGTACCTCGAATCCAGGGACAACCATATTAAACCGCTATTCGTTCACGAACACGACACACGAAGTGTGGAATGGAAAGAGGAAAATGTCCCACCGGGCGTGCCAGAATCTGTTTACCGCCGAAAGCCCGGAAAGACAAACGCCTTGCCTGAATTT
The DNA here is from genome assembly GCA_030015575.1 of Agapanthus africanus. Taxonomy (NCBI): domain Eukaryota; kingdom Viridiplantae; phylum Streptophyta; class Magnoliopsida; order Asparagales; family Amaryllidaceae; genus Agapanthus; species Agapanthus africanus. The sequence goes on from CM057341.1 coordinate 704,777,269, forward strand.
GGGGGCAGATGCTATTTGGGTTTATCCGTCCACCTCTCCAAAGATGTCAAGTTGATTTATGGCACCATGTATCGGAGGTTTGGATGGATGCGACCTTTATAGCGTACTTCGTCAGATTCCCCCCCGTTGTGAGGGGTTTTTGATTGTGGGGACGCTCTTCCCTACTGGCGCAAGCACGTGCAGTTAATTACGTTACCGCGTAGCGATAACAACTTTTCCCTGCTCCAGATGTTCACTTCGTGTCGTGTGTATTTGCTTTTTTTTTGGTTGCCCGTGGATTGTATATGGAGACTAATTTGTGCTGTCGCTTGTAGGGCGTGGATTAGTCCAAATCCGTATTTTCATAGATTTTGGTTTGGTTTGATTTAAGGATCGTTAATCTCGTTTGGGATTAAGATCAACTTAAATATTTGTTGAGAATAAGTTAGTCTAATTTTAGACTAAGATCTACTCAGCAGGATTTTTGGGATCATTCAGACCCAACAAAAGAGCATTTGGGCTCTATTGCTTTAGTTTAAGGACGTTACGGTCCATAGATCACCATTTTTGGTATGAGGGTTTAGTTTAAGGACGTTGCGGTCCACATCTAGTTTAAGGACAATACGGTCCATTGTATTGTGCTCATGGGTTTGGGAGTGCACCAAAGAGCCGTTGGTTGTCAGGACCCTCCATCTGTCTGAAGACGTTGAAGAATTACAACGACATGTATCAGAGGTGTGGAGAGATGTACCCTTGAACTGAACTCCAGATTGAAGGGATAGATCATGGTGGAACGAACATCATTTTAGATTCCATGTGTCAGGAGATCTTTAGTCATCTTTCGGACTAGTATTGTTTTGGGGAGACCTGAGTATAGGAGGGCTCGGTTGATTGATGGTCAAAATGTTTTTTTGGGCCTCAGGAGACTTTGCTAATTTGGGCTAAGGTTGGCCCTTCATAGTGTTAAACACTAGAGTATACTCAGTGCTCACGTGGTCCCACGTGAGACTCCATGGTAGTGTTAAACATTGAAAATTGAGACGCTCACGTATGGCACGTGACGCACCTGAAAGTTGGTGTGGTGCCTTTGGGTTCACATCTCCGACTATACATATAAGTTTTAAACACTTAAATCTTGTGGCCATCACGTGTGGATATGTGAGGCACCCCAGAGTTGGGCACTGATTCTTTGGGTTTATTCCCTTTTTCTTTTATAAGTGATAAGCACTATTGGGGGTCACGTGGGATCATATGAGACGCCCTAAAATGGGAACTGTCTTTTAATTTATTCCCCTTTTTTATATGAGTGTTGAACAACTGTTTGGGGGTCACGTTGGAACATGTGAGGCGCCCTAAAACGGGACTGTCTTTGGGTTTATTCCCTTTTCCTTTTATAAGTGCTAAGCACTTGTTTTAAGGGGCCACATGGGAACATGTGAGTCGGTCTCAGTTGTTTTTTATGCACGGTTAAACCCTAGTTTTGTTAGAGGAATTAAATTCCTATATCTTTTGGAAGAATTAAATTCTTCAAACTTAGTTGTTTCCTCTAAGTTTTGGGACTGTATGACAGAATCTCCCCGATGAGAATTAAATTCTCAACTTGTGGGAAGATCTTCTTCTGCAGACCTCCAGAGGAAGAACCAAGTTCTTTTTCTGGAAGAGTTAATCATTTGTAATGGTGAAGAGGAGATGAAACGATCTCTAGGTCTTTTTTTCTTACATAGAGTTTCTTTACTTAAAGGAGATCTCCTCTTCTTCTTTTTTTATTGTTTCTCAAATCTTATGGTGGGGAAGAGGGGTCTCCTCTCTTTCAGACTTAAAGTCTCGGGACATTTATATAGTAGAGGCAAGTTTGTTGATTTAGTTATAGAAATCTCTTGTTGAGAGATCTTAATTGATTTAGGAATTTTATCCACCGTTGGATCTTTGATCCAAAAACTTCTGTTTTACAGAAGATATTTTTCTTGTTTTTAACAATATTGGGAAAATATTTTCCCATACAGAGCTTATTCTGTAGGTTGGTGATTTTTAATCACCATTAGATTTTTAATCCAACGGTGCTCTGTTTTACAGAGCATAATCTTTCTTGTAAAAAAGATTGGAGAAATATTTCCCATACAGAGCTTATTCTGTAGCTTGTTGATTTTTAATCACCATTGGATTTTTAATACAACGTTACTCTATTTTACAGAGCGTAATCTTTCTTGTTTAGAAAGATATAAGGAAATATTTCCCAAATAGGGTTTTGATCCCTTTTATTTAGAATTTAATTCTATCAGCTTGGAAGGTTATTAGGAACCCTCACGTGTAGCATGTGATCCCCCATAGAATTAAATTGGTTTACTTATATGCAGCAGTCCCAGAGAAAAGGCATCACATGTTTGCATATGGCTGATGTTTAGAAATGTCACGTGTGACATGTGACCCCCACGAAGTTAAGCCCAACAAAGAGCATCACGTGCTAACACGTGAGCTTCTCTGGCCTGTTATTTGTTTTAGGAAAGCCCCTATATACTTTGTATATAGATGCTTACGTGCCTGCACATGAGGCTTAATTTCAGCCTTATTTGTTAAGCGCAATGCCTATAATCTTTGCTCCAAGGCGCATCACGTGTGGGTATGTGATGCTCTATTAGGGGAATCTTTCCCATTTCTTTTCCTCTTTCTGTTTCTCCCTCCTTTTTTTTATTTTTATAAGGGAACATTTGACTAGATTAATTTTTCGTATATAACATTTCTTTACAGTATTGTTTATAGTCGTTACTTGAATAATATACTTGCCTCGTTTCATGCTATTCGAACATGTATACCTTGTTTTTTCCTGATCTTTAAAATGTTGCATGTATATGAATACATAATTAGATATTATATGATTGACTTAAACCTATTACATGATAGACTTGACTTGACCCGAGCCATGAATACAAATTAACACGGATTCTTGAATTTGACATGAATACTTGAACAAAACTTGAACTTGAACTTGTACTCTATTTTTGGATTCGATCAAGACCTGTAAACTTAAACTATAGAATAAAATATAGGGTATCATATTCATGCGAGCCCTTTCCAAATCAGTCTTAGGAGACATCTCTTTGTAAAGAGTGATTCATGGACAAGCGGGTAAATTACCACGCTTAGAATCTTCCATACTAAATCTCTTTAGTATGGTGTCTATGTACCTGGATTAGGACAATTCCAACATTTTTTTAGATCTATCCCTACAGATCTTTATCCCCAGAATGTAGGAGGCATCACCCAGATCTTTCATGGAGAACCTTTGTGATAGGAAGAGTTTGACCGAGTGCAGCATAAGAACATTGTTTCCTATCAAGAGTATGTCATTCGTGTACAATATGAGGAATACGACCATACTCTTTACAACCTTCATATATATATATATATATATATATATATATATATGGTTCATCTAAGTTTTTGATGAAGTCAAACTCTTTGACTGCTACTTCAAAACAGATGTTCCAACTCCGTGACGCCTGGTTTAATCCATAGATTGACTTAAGCAACTTGTACACCTTTCCGCTGCTCCCACTGTCTACGAAGCCCTCTGGCTGTGTCATATACACTCTCTCTTCTAAATCACCAGTTAGAAAAGCGGTCTTGACGTCCATCTGCCAGATTTCATAGTCATGGTATGCAGCAATGGCAAGTAGGATCCTGATTGACTTAAGCATAGCTATTAGAGAAAATGTCTCATTATAGTTGACACCTGGTCGTTGACGAAAACTTTTTGCTACAAGTCTTGTTTTGAAGGTCTTAACCTTTCCATCTACACCAATTTTCTTCTTGAAGATCCACTTGCTCCCAATGGGTTTTACCCCTTCAGGAGCAACTTCCAAAGTCCATACTTTGTTGGTTTACATGGATTCTATCTCAGATCGCATAGCATCCAGCCATTTCATAGAGTCCCCACTTATGATGGCCTGCTCAAAACTAGTTCGATCATCATCTTCCATGATGCAATCCTCGCTCCCACCGTCTATGAGAAAACCGTATTATCTCTCAGGTGGATGAGGAACCTTACTAGACCTGCGGAGTGGCTGAGCATCATCGGGAATAATTGAATCCTCCGGTTCTACTAAATCTTCAGTAGCAGTTTGTGTTTCTAGAATTTCATCCAGTTCTATTTTATTACCACTAATTTCTTTTACAAGAAATTTCTTTTCTAAAATGGTGGCGTGTTGAACAACTAACACCTATTGTTCCTCAATATAGTAGAATGGATATCCATGTGAATTCTTTGGATATCCCATAAACTTGCAAAGAACTGATCGTGCTTCGAGTTTATCCGGATTTTGTTCTTTAACATAGGCCGGAAAACCCCATATCTTAACTCGTTTAAGATATGGTCTCTTTCCACACCATCTCATATGGAATTTTTAGCACAGATTTGGTGGGAACCCTATTCAATATATAAACAGTTGTTTCAAGCGCAAATCACTTAAAGGAAATAGGTAACTCCGCAACACTCATCATAGAGCACACCATATCTAATAGGGTGCGATTCCTCTGCTCTGATACACCATTGTGATGTGGTGTATACGGAGAAGTAAGCTGAGAGAGAATCCCATTCTCTTTTAGATAATCTCGGAATTTTGTGCTTAAGTATTCACCTCCTCGATCGGACCGAAGAATTTTAATACTTTTAGCCGTCTGGTTTTCTACTTCGCTCTTATATTCTTTGAATTTCTCAAAAGTTTCAGATTTTGTTTCAAAAGGAACGCATGTCGAATCTTGCGTGATCATCGGTGAATGTAATGAAATACGAGGAACCATTTCTGGCATGTGTAAATATAGGACTGCATACATCATTATGTATCAGTCCCAAGAGTTCAGTAGCTCTCGCTCGGTGTCCCGTAAACGGAGTTTTAGTCATCTTACCTTTAAGACATGATTGACAAGTTTCATAAGATATAAATTCGAATGGATTCAAATATTCATCTTTATGCAACTTAGCTAATCTGCTCGTATTGATATGACCAAGCCTACAATACCACAAGAAGGATTCATTCATTTCTGAACTTTTCCTCTTATGAGTGTTTTGTATATTTAGAACTGTATTTTGATTTAGAACATATAAACCATTACACAACGTACCAAACCCAACCAACACTTGATTTAGGAAAACATTCATAAAATTTTCTCTAATGCAAAGTTATATCCTTCTTTATCTAATAATGAAATGGATATTATATTGCATATCATCGACGGTATGAAATAACGGCCATTCAAAATCAATGTATTACCATTTGGCAATACTAGGTGATATTCGCTGACAGCTTCGGTAGCAAAAATTACTCCATTCCCTACTCTGAGAGACATATTACCCTTTCCCAGTTCTCTACTTTTCTTTAACCCTTATAACATATTACAAATGTGGGATTCTGATCCGGTATCTAATACCCAAGACGTAGAGCGGACTGAGAAACAATTCTCAATAAATAACACATCTGAAGAAGATTCATCAGAATGCTCCTTCTTCATTAGGGTTGCGTGGAAATCGTTGTAATCCTCTATCCCTTTCCCAGACTTATGAAAGTTGTCATAAGATAAAGCGGAATCAATGTTCCCCGGCCCAGTATAATATGCTGGTTCGGTCAATATATCCATGTTATTATCTTGATTAAGGCGTGACATGGTCGCTACCTGGAGAGACAGAGAAGAAAACATTTTACCGTATGCTCTTATAAGATTAGATTGATTGTTATCTTATCTAATCAGGATGACTCTCACTGTTTTTATCAAATCTTTCTTCAAACCCTAAACGGTAAGATTAGCCGGGATTAATTACACCCTACAAGTTCGCTAATCGGTCAGCCAGGCTGGTGTTGGTAATCCGAGGGAGTCTCCCTATGCTTTCGCATGGAACTAATTAAATAACCTCGTTTCCGCAGGGGCATAACCCCGTTAACACCTTTCTTAGACACCTACTGGATTAGCTAATTGTAAAGTGGAAAACTCTCTCAGGAATAATGCTTACTCGCAGTGGGTATCGGGATCCAACTATCATATAGAAGGTATGCAATCTCATTGCAAATTTCAACACTTGAAATTCCCGATAATTGTTTTTACCCCTAACGACCTATGATCTTGACGGAGGTCAATAAACCATAGGCTGCTAGTCAAGTTCAACCTGTTATTTCTTGATCGATTCGAAACCACCCACACTAACCCTTGACGGAGATCAACAAGGCTGTGTGACTGTCCCTACCGATCACATCAACATGCTGCAGATAAGTATTATCCAGCTACCATACACCGTGCCTTGACGGAGGTCAACAAACATAGCATGAATACTAAACACTATATATCTGAAATGACGGAGGGTTAAGGCTTGTTTTGAAGAAAACTTTCAACGTAATGAACTTGATATCATTGTAAAACCTAGTGATTTGAAAAGGAGTGGTTTAAGCCCCGCTAAAAAAATCGAGTAGTTTTCAAAACAAACCGAGTGAGTTGTAGTATATACTACTTTTTGTTAAAGAGGAAATTCCCAGTGAAGGGATCTAGGCTCTTTACACATCGAATGAGGTGCTGAATATTCATAATGGAATATCACTATGCAAAGGAAGAACTAAAGCCACCTTTTTGAAAACTGTCTCTACAACATCTTTTAGGTTTCTTTTTTTCATTAATTTTATTAATGAATTCCCATCAATTATGTTTCCTAAACATCACAAAAGAAAGGAAAATAAAACATACATATATGCCATCAGCATTCGCTACAGGGACCCGGGTCTTCACCGTAAGGATACTTAATTTACGGCAGGGCAAGTCAGGACTAGCGCGGATGCAAAACATATATTGTGTCTATTAATATATCATATATAAATAGCATTCATCTCACGCAGTTATATGATCACATCACAAAACAACAGAAGCAGATATATAAAATATAAGATATACTAGGAGGTCCGTATTTTAGATTAAGCCAGTAACGAAAAACATGGATTCCACGGTCCTGATGAATAGCCAAGCAACCCTGTCCATTCTAGAATTAGGCAACCAGTCTCCACTCCTCGAGATGGCTTCCTACTGGACTCTCGAACCTGGTTACTTCTGCTCTCCACCTTGGGTCTATCATAATGCGGTAAAGTAAATAATATATATCGAATGGAGACAACAACCTCAGCCCGAAAGTGTCCCAACAAAAGAATATTACATACAATTATTTACATGAATGAAAATTAAAAAACTCTCATCTCATATAAAACCCCCGGCTATTCAATCACGACGATCCAATATAACATATCGATAGCAACACAATAACATCATATGTCATCAACGTAAGTAAATATGCGTATCCCTAATGTCGTTGTCGTATAGCAACGAGATCGGAGATACTGCCACATATTACACTTACGGTCGCAGAAAAGAAATGAAAACTACAATAATTAGAATCCGCATATATAGATATCATAAACCCGGATTATCACATATTCCGAATTTCATGCCTTATGTTATAAACCTTACATTTAAACCTCTAATTGAAAACCCTTTTCAAAAAATAAGCCAGGTAACTCAACAAGATTCTCGATTAAAAGATCGAAGGCTCGTCGGGAACTTTAGTGGATGGTCGCACCGCGAGGCCGTCAACGAAGTCGACTTGGGCAAAATACCGTGGCCGCGAGCACCCGAGTGGATGCTCTTGGCCATGGGGTTCTCCTATAGTCACTTGGTCAGGGTAAAGGGGTGTAGCTATCTACTAGTGTCTCGAGTATTCACGTACGATACGAGATTACGATGGAGTTTCGATCTAAATCCAAACTCCATGGTAATACATCATTTGAGACTAAAATGCAAGATTTATAAATCGACAATTAGTTTTTGCAAAACTAATCAATGTAGATTCCAAAAATTGTATCACATAACCAAAATAATATAAATGATGTTAACATTTCGATCGAAGTTTCAAACAACATCAATTCACAGAGTCCTCAACCACTTGAGCCTCATTAAAAATATTCATAAGATCTAAAATGTCAAAATGAAGCAGACTTCGTCTAAACATCGATCGAACACTTTAATTTCTTCTAAACTACTCCTAAACCTCTAGCTTGGCTCTGATACCCTACAAGTATATCTTAGGGCCTCTACTAGGGTTCTATGAGAATCAAGTATGCAATTTTAAAAAATCTGGAGGGCTATGTATACTAAATAAGAATCAAACTAGAGAATTAGGGTTTCAAAGTTAACAAACAAGTTTCTAAGCTAAGTGAAGAGAGGCTGCAACCTTTGTAGTCTAGTCCTTCACTTCAAATGCTCCGAGTAGTAGTCCTAGAACTCATCTCTGAGTCCACTTGAAGGATGGAACAAGTTTGCTTGAAGTGTTCGTCATCGAAGATGATCCACCTTGAGGCAACTCACACTCAAGCTCATATTTCACTAATCATGGTATTAGTGAAGAGAACAACCTATGCTAATTTGCTAAAGTAGGGATTTTGCTCACAAAAAATCTTTCTTTTCTTTTCTATTTCTCAACCTAGAAAAATCTGGAGAGGAGATGAAGAAGATGAACTTGGAAGTGAGAGTGTGAACCGTTAGATCAAGATGAGATGAAGAGAATGATGAATATATGTGAATAAAACAAAGAAAAGAGATGAGTCATGGCTTCTCAATGCTTTTTAAAGAAACTAATGAAATCACTCATTCTTCTTTTCTTTTCTTTTAATTCATATATATAAACCATTATCTTTTCATCTTTACTTCCAATGTGCTTCTCACACATCCATGTTCCATGTATCATCAACCATGATATATATATATAAAGAGAAGAAAATCTTAAGTGAGCTAAATATTAGTTTATATATATATCAAATATATAAATATATATCAAATTATTAAATCGACTCTTGATTCAATAATCCGCTTATATCATATATAACTCGGCTAATATCAAATATATATAGATATATAAATATATATATATATAATCATTAAATCAACACTTGATTCGATAATCCAGTTATATCATATATAACCGGCTAATATCTAATATTAGCTAATATATATATATATATATATATATATTATAAATATATATCAAATTATTAAATCAACACATGATTCAATAATCCGGTTATATCATATATAACCCGGTTAATATCGTGTGTGTGTGTGTGTGTATGTATGTATATATGTATATATATAAATCAAATCATTGAATCAACACTTGATTCGAATCCAGTTATATCATATACAATCCAGCTGATATCAAAAAATGCTATATTAGAATACGGCATCATATACTCATATTTAATCAAGCTCCCGCACATATCTCCATACCTGCCCTACTTCGTTTCGCTTGAGCTAGGAAACCTCTATGTAGGACTCTAAAGACTCGTCAATACTCCAGCAGCAGGTAATGATCACATCAGATACCCACAAGCCGTCAGCGGTACTAGCTGGACGTAACGGCTACCTAGGTATTGAATGAATAGAAGATCAACAAGCAAACATGTCCAAACTCCCGTAGAGCCTATAAGCAACACTTACCGTACAGTCCGGTCTCTTCATCTGATATGTCGCATATCGAGTCTGGGGGTGGAATCATCAGACTGCAATAACTCGATAAGTTATTCCGATGTGTGGCCTATAACCTTTTGAGAAACTACTAATAACACTTATCAGTAAATCTCATCAGTCCTGGCCAGGGACTTGCTGTTTTAGCCAATCGAGCATAGCACAACATCAACCCTCAATACCGGGAGAAACGAAACCCCTCCTATCGCTCACTGTCTCCATGTGACTCGGGACTGTACCCAAAAACCACCTATTTGCATGACTCATTTGACCCGTGGTAGGGTGGAAATCAAAGCACAGTGGGAACCACACAAGACACTATGACGATCTCGGATCGACAGACTAACCTGTACAAGTGTCACCAGAGAACTGGTATCTGACGATATGTATGGTACCATCTAGGAGTTCTCGGTGAGTCCTGTTCGATGCACTCATTCTCCAATGAGAACATGTATACATTCTTTGATGTCAAACACCAATGGTTATGGGATCAACCATCATCCTATACAAGGTCAAGAAACGTACACACTAGTTTATTCTAAAATATTGATGCCTTTTCTCGATACTCACTCGACTAGGAACTGTTAAGGATGTGCTTGTAGATTACACAAGCCCCACTAGTATGATCTGCATCATAGTCCTGGTAGTCAGGCCAACATCCTAAGAGGTTTATCAACATGTATCAATGAGATAGTAAACTAAAGCAAGTGCACATGTTAAGATAAAGAGCAACCAGATGGCATACTATCATGTTGAGCAAGAAAGTCCTCTATATATATGTCTAAGCATCCACTATAATATACAATAATGGCCTCTAGGGTGTACATATTCCTGACAGTTGGATCCTCTCGACCCGCAGGAAATAAGTGCTCGAGTAAGCAAATAAATATGCTATTTGGGTACATCAAACCTGAATCCTATGAGATCCTCAGGATCCATCAGGATAAAACAGCCTGCAAGATCCTCATGACTCATAGAAAATAAATGTTTGAAAAGCTAGCAGCATGTTTACCTCTCAAGAATTTAGACCACTACGTCCCTAAACTAAAATTCATGTACGAAATGAATTTAAATTAATATATGCATACAAACCCTTATAGGACCACTAAGTCCCTGAACTGGAATTGGTCTAGGATGACCTTAAACTAATATTACGGTCCGAGATGACCCTAAACTAATATCTATGTCCGAAGACTTTAAACCAATATATATATGGAAAACCTGACAAAAAAAATCTGGCAATAGACCCCTATGACCCTAAACTGGATCTGCAAAACTTCTATCAAACGGTCCCACAAGTCCCTAAATTGGAGTTATGGACCTCTAATTCCTTAAAATTGCGTATGAAATTACAGTAGCAAATTCTGATTTCCAGTCAAAACAATCTCAGCAAGATCACTTGGTTGTTGTGACGAAGACACGTCAGCATTTCTGCGTTAGCATGCACATTTCTGCATTAGCATGCACCTTTCAGAATTGATCCTTCTATAAGTTCCTTAAATGCAAAAGGCAAGGACAAAATGAAAGTTGTATCGAATCGAGATGGACATACTCAGACTAGTGATGCATTCAACCTTAGCTCTATAAATGGAGATTCGAAGCACCCGTCAGATCCGGCTACACTTCCCAATGACCGAAATGAGTGTCCGGGGGTTCAATCCTTAATATTGAAACACCCAGATATATTAATCAATCTAATGAGGAATATAAACCTAATGTGGCAGCAACTCCAATTAAATCATTTCCGTCTACGATCTCCGAAAAATAGGAAGCTTCTAGACGATCTCGCAACTACAATAATTGACCTTGAAGTGTAAATTCCTCCAAGGTAATTCTATGGTCGCTCTAAAACATGAACACATCAAACATGTCGCAAGTAATCCAAATGATTACAAAGTCCCATGGTGGTGTGCAAAGGAGCATTTTTACCTTGTCATAATGTTCAAGTCAAACCAAAAGTCCTATGAAGGCGTACAAAAGAACGTTTCTGACGTCATCAGAATGACCGATCTAGAAGTCCCGTCGGGGTGTGCAAAGGAATGTTTTGACGTCGTTAGAACGATCGAAGCAAATCAAATCATAAGTCCAACCCGGTAGTGCTTCTAAGCTCAAGAGCTCCGCCAAACAAAGTTGGGATCAAACCAAATATGGCAATGAAATCTTGCCAACGACTTACACATGTGGCTTACTGTCATACTTCGTAAGTTATAGAACTCTGCCGATAGCCTACATCGATAATGCCCCACTATGACCTAAATGACCACATCTTGCGAGGTCCTCTCGACTCTCTAGGAAAACTACACAATATGATCCTCACAACTCATTGGAGAATTAACCCTCGTGAAATCTTCTCGATTCATGAGAAAACAAAACAAACAACCCAAAAGTCCCTCTAGACACCACCTATACAACATGACAATGAAGTCGAATATGCCTATGCCCTATGGGCCTGACGCTTTAAGAATGCCGTGTAAAATACAAGGGCATAAAAATATCAATACCGTATGTTATCTACAAATATGTTTATCACATTGCGGTCCAATGTTGAAGACGTCAATCTGAAATCCAAAAGCCAAAAAGACCGGATCTATCTGCCAATACGCCTGTCGTGTTGCGTTCCAACATCGAAGACCCTAAGCTTATGATTCACCAAGTCAAAAAAGACCGGATCGGATATATTAACTCATTGAGCTGCGTTCCAGCATCAATGATATGAAGCAATTGATTCAACAAGCCACAAAGGCCGAATCAGAAATATGCTTGGCATACTGCGTTCCAATATCGGCAAGTGTTATACTATCACCAGATCTAAAGATCCTACGAATAAAGTATTCAATTTTTAAGCATCCATGAAGGTAGAGTCAATTCCTATAGCCCCATAAGTCATAAAGACCAGACTGTGGATCCAATGGGTGATGTATTTTCCTCGTTACACGTTAGCGCAGGGAAACTATGACCAACAGGATTCTGAAGATTCTAAGCGTAAAATGATCAACTCATAAGTGTCCAAAAAGGCAAAGTTGGTAGCCATAAATCCAAATAAGTCATAATGACTGGGTTATGGACTCACAAGATATTATATCTGTCGTGTTGCATTCCAATGTCAGCAGGTATACTATTCAAAATCCTAAGGGTATAGCGATTGACCTATAAGCATCCTAAACGGTGGGGTTAAATCCTATGATCCATGATTATAGACCCAAAGGATAAAAAGATGAGGGTCTGTGAAACTACACCATCAAATCCTTAACTTTGATATGGAAACCAATATCGTGGTATAGAAACTAATATCATTGTATGAAAACCATTATCGTGTTATAGAAACCAAAAGCGTGGTATCGAAACCATGTGGTATGGAAATCAATATCGTGGTATAGAAACCAATATCATGGTATGGAAACCCTGTGGTATGGAAACCTGTGGTATGAAAACCAAAAGCGTGGTATGGAAACCCTGTGGTTTGGAAACCAATATCGTGGTACAGAAACCAAAAGCGTGGTATGGAAACCCTGTGGTATGGAAACCAATATCGTGGTACAGAAACCAAAAGCAAAGTATAGAAACCCTATGGTATGGAAACCAATATCATGGTATAAAAACCAAAAGTCATGTTACAGAACTAAAAGCATGGTACAGAAACCAAAAGCGTGGTATGGATACTCTGTCGTATGGAAAACAATATCGTGGTATAGAAACCAAAAGCGTAGTATGGAAACCCTGTTGTATGGAAACTAATATAATGGTATAGAAACAAACAACGTGGTACACAAACCAAAAGCGTGGTATGGAAACCAATATCATGGTATGGAAACCCTGTGGTATGGAAACCAATAATGTAGTATAGAAACCAAAAAGCGTGGTACAGAAACCAAAAGCGTGGTATGGAAACCCGATGGTTTCAATAGGAACACTGATCTTCCCAAGTGTTTAGGACACATGTAAAGATCAGTGAGGGGCATTTTTTAACCTCAATAAAAATACCAAACAATTCTGCTCTAACGAGCTTATTGGATAGGACCACTATGGACGAGATCGGTTCCGCTTTGGGTGACGACCTTTGTGTCCGCTCCCCAAACTTGCAGTCTTAGAAAGAGTACACCCATTTAATGAAGCTACAAGAGTTATCAAACAGAGTTCAAAAGCCCGAGAAGATACCAAAGGAGGGCCCCCGCCATGCCAAAAGGAGGCTTCCGTCGTGCTACTGAAGGCTCTCCAACAGAGAAGTTTCTGCCGCTTTCGACACAGAGCCTCTATCATGAAATTCCCGCCGCTATGCTCAATAGGGTCCCTGATGAAGGGTACCTACCACTATGCTCCTAAGATGTCCCCGACATAGGGTTCCCGCCGCTATGATCAGTAAGGTCCCCGACATAGGGTTCCTGCTGCTATCTTCAATAGGGTCCCTGACAAAGAGTACCTGCCACCGTGCACTAAGGGTTTATGCTCTAAGGGTCCCGCTATCCCTAAAAGGTACCTAACAGCGAGGAACTCCTCTGGAACATGAGAAGGCAGCCATGGCTCCCCATCCCACATCTATAGATCGATGCCTATTTTCAAGGCCACAATTTTAAGTGCTCCAAAGGTATATATTTATTAAATGCCTTCTAAAAGGGGTATCATTACAAATCATCAATTGTTGTTACCAGATCTCTAAAGAACATCAAGAAACGCCCAAAGTCTAAATTCAAAGTGGAAGAAGAAGTGAAAAGTTTAAAAAACGTAAGTATGGAGCAGTGATTCTCCTCTTCTATGCAGTTCTCTGAGTTTCAGTGATGCTCTGAAATTTCTTGTGCTTCAATGATTCTCTATGTTTCAACTGCTTCAAAACAAATGATTTGTAGGATGCTCAATAAAAGAGTTATCCCCAAAATGCAAAGTAAAATGACCGTACTGAGAACTATTCAATAACATAAAATCCTTCGATAAGCTTTATAAAGGCTTTTGAAATCAAGTTACGGGATGCTTGCAAAAGTTATCCTTTTCCGGAAGCTCCTCGGAGTTATCCCCATGTATACAGATGCTGGTTTAAGTTATCCCTCATGTGATTGTCCTCATAATGGACTTCGTGAACATATACATAGGTCGAAGATGAACAATTACACATAAATATGTACTGGACATGAACTGCGTAATGAAAGCTTAATAAAACAGCGGTGGAGACTCCCCCACATCAAAAGAGTGGCGAAGGCCCCATATAGGTCTCCGCGCCAATCAAAACATTGGCGGAGACCTCCCCGACCTCATATCCATAGCATAGACCCCTAGCGGGTCTTACGTCTACAAAACAATGACGGAAGCCAGAAGTCTATGCACTATCCAAAAACCAATAGTAGCATCCTCTAACGGGCCCCATTCTAACCCAAGTATGTGGTTGCGACCCTTAATAGGTCCCACGTCCACAAACCCATGGTGGCACCTTCCCAGCAGGCCCCATATCAATCAAAACCCCTGGCGGATAAGCTTCCACACCCTTCAAGCATAGGCGGCGGCACCCCCCAATGGATCCCACGTCTACACAAAAGTGGCGAAGGCCCTTATAGACCTCTACATCCTTCAAGCTACGTGGCGGCACCCCTTAGAGGGTCCTTCATCTACAAACCCATGGCGCCAACCCCCCAGCGGGTCCCATATCTACAAAATGAATGGTAGCAACTTCTATTGGCCCCCGCAACCTATGGAAGCTATGGTGGTGCACTCAATAGGTCCCTACAACCTATAACTCAATAACGACACCCTCTAAAGGCCTCCGCACCCTACCAAATCCATGGCGGCAACTTCCATAGGCTCTCATGCCCTCTAAAACCTATGGCAGCACCTCCAGATTCCTTTGTAGCACCGTACCAAATCCATGTCAGGCACCTCAAAAGGTCTTCGCATCTACTTGTCACGACCCGAAATTTGACTCATGACCGGCACTTAACCACGCAACGTCTAAAGGCGTAACGCGACTAAGTAAGCCGAACCCAGAAATCAAAACCATTTAAAAGTAGTGAGTGTTGAAAACATTTGATTAAAGGATTTGGGAAAAGCTTAAGTAGTTTAATAACAAATTCTTAAAGTTAAGTTATCATTTAAATAATTTTGGCAGCATTTCCTTTGTAAAACTAACCCCGAAATCGGGTACAAATAGGATATAAGTGAAAAATGATACCGGATATAATAAAGCATCCCAAACGGGAGCAATCACGCCCAACGGCGGAAACCATCACCACAAGAGTAATATACGACGCCGTAGCGAAGAAATGAGCAATAAGTAAAAACATCACAGAATAATAAAACTGCATATATAAAGTCGGCTCCCACGAGCTCGACACCAGAATACCAATAATATACATCATCGTCCTCACACTGTCTCTAAGTCAAATACATATAAGGTAGAGGGAGAATACTAGATACAAAAGTGTGTAAAATAAAAGTAACCAGATACCACAACCCACCTAACAGCAAAACAGCCCTCGCACCAACTGTAGTGGTATCGGTAGCCAAAAAATGTAAGAAGGCAGCCTGCCGTGACTACTCTGAGGGATGACCTGCAAATACTGTGGCACAATGGGGGTGAGTTGCCAACTCGTGAGTAAATATAACATATAACGGTAATAGCGAGCATGCACGTACTGCGCTACTCTATCGTATGCCAGCAGATGATATCAATATGCGATAAGCAGTATGTGCAATAATCATGCAAGTGCTCTATCAGGTAATATAACTACAGGATGGGATACAAATAGTGAATGCTGGGCATGGGAAATATAACATCTACACGGAATGTCAATGTGGAAAATATAATCGGTGCCCATCAATGCACCCAGATCCCAAATAGCTCAGGCGCCGGCACTCTCATCGGCCCTCCAATCCTGTAAATCTCTGAGAATCACGAGTGCCCAACATCGACACTCAAAATATCATGAAATACTCGTGTCCAGCATCGACACGCAAATCCTCATATATCGGGCATCCGTCAGTCCGGGTCAGCCCATGGGCTCCGTCTGCGGTATCGGCCCTCGGCCCCAGCAGTACGGGTCATCCCATATCCATCTATCGACTCTGGTCAGTATCCTCCGGATAACCGCCAGGTCCAACCAATCACCGGTAGGTAATGGTCCTACTGCCAGGCCCATCGTCTATTGCACGACAGATCTGTTCTCGCCCCGGGGTACCATACCGGGTCCACCATGTACCCGCAATCGGCCTCGTCCACTCCTCGAATCGGGTTCCATATGTCACTCTAGCACCGAGAAAACACATGGTGGACACACTGAAATATTATATCAAGAGGAACCGGGTTTTCAAAACAGTACATCTTTTCTTAATTAACTCCACGGTCCTCAAAACCAGAAATCTCATGAAATCCAAAACTAATATGCAAGTCAACGCAATGTGATGTCTATGCATTACGTCATACTATAAGTAAAAGGGGAAAACCGCTCTTTAAAATAGTTCAGTTTTTTCAAAAGGCATCATGTGGCTCCCAGTTTCTACCAAATCAGCATATCCAGGTAGGTACAGTTTGAATATGCATAAGTATATAACAGAGTACATGCACAGGTATGAATATCATGTCAAATCACATAAAAGATGAGCTACAGTATAATGATCATGGCAATTCTACAGTGTGAGTGTCATGGCAATTACTAACGGTGTGTGTGTAACATGCAGATTAGTGCTCGTGCGACATGAACCGTTAGTAATAGTGTGGTGTTCTATCAATTCTAGTTTATATACATATAGCAGGGAATACGCTATGCAACAAACAGTAGTCATGTAGGTGAATGCAATATGTAGCTATAAGGTCTTATCAGCCCTGACGCATAACGCCATGCGGGCGATATCCCCGTAGATGGTAAATCTAATCACCGTAGTCTCGCACTAAGTGTAGCCGACGACTTGTTTCCCCTTCTTCGCGGCGTCCGTCGTACTCGCCTGTGAATCTAGAATTACACAATATATCACGCATAAGCTCGAAGTCACAAAAACACGACATTAAAGCCAAACCAGTAACTCGCGTCGTAAACCAAGCGCGCGTGTGCGCGATACGCTAAAATGTGTGATTATGCGCCAGAAGCTACCCGACCCGTCGCGATACGCAGAAACCCCAAACCTACACATGTATCACGCGTGTCGCGAAGATTTAAAATACGGGAAATAGGGTAATAGATCCCAGATTTTTATACAGGAATAATTTTGCAGAAATATATACACCATAGGATTACACATAGTAGCAGACACCAATCACCCCAAACCCCAACCCAAAACAGCCCCATCTGGCCGCAAATTGCGGCCAGAATGTATTTTTCGGCGGCCTGGGTAGGGAGATGGGCTCCCGGGTTTTGTGTGTGCACTCTATACACCCTATATATGCTACAGTAATTACAGATTTGATTTAAAATAACTCGGGTTGTAGCAGATTCAACAGAGCCCTATTTCAAGCAAAAATGTCCAATTTAGCACTAAAAAGGTACTTTATGGTATTTTTGTGCAAACTGAAAGCAAAACCTAGTTTAAATAGCTCTAATAGAACATAATAGAGTTAACAAAGCCAACAAAATCCCAATCTAACATATGCATCACAATTATCCTTTAATATCACTAAAAGCACATAAAAACATGATTTTTTTGCTAAAGAATACTACAAGTTAGGGAAAAGGATGTTAAGTGTGAGATGATTACCTCCCAAAAACGTTAGAAAAACTCAAAAGTTCCACTCTAGCCTCAAGTGTGCATATTTTCCTCCAAACACCTCAAAAGACCATTTTTCCCAAGGTTTTTATGAAGGAAAGGGGTTGTTTTGGTGTAGGGTTTTGTGTAGATTTAAAGAAAAGTGAAAAGAAGAAGAAGAGATGAAGAAAATGCTATGTTTGCTGCTGCCATTCTGCAGGAGGTGCAGAAAATGAGAGAAAAGGAATGAAATGAGAGAGAAATCAATAGTCAACCCAAGTCAAAACCTTCACCTACCCACCATACCTCATATTCTAATTTAATTTTTGAATTATTGAAATGGGTTTTGACTTGGAAAAAGGTGTGGATAATTAAACCATGCAAGGAATGAAAAGGGTTAACATGTTACACTTTTAACCAAGTCACAAAAAACGGCTAAGTGTGCATGTGTATACTAACACAAAGAAAATTTCCCAATTAAGGTAAACCCGACTAGAAATAATTAATAACCCTATAATTACATATAAATATATATAAACACTTCACACACAATTATCACTAGCCAAGAAGGAAAAATAAGATGTTCGGGCTTTTATGAAAAACACGCACACTTGCTAATTAACACGAATACATCCTAAACGAATTTCAAGGCATTACACTACTATCAAAATCGTTATGACATATGTCATGTGAAAACCCTACAAATCCATACCAAAATGCCATATGGAAAGTAAATAATAAGATAACTTACCATATACTATCCATAGGCTACCTTCATGACATTGAAGTCATCAAATCCACAACCAAATCTGCCATATGGGGGATTACATCATAGCAGTCTATCGTATACAATCTACGGGAAACTATCGTGACATAGAAATCAACAAAACCAAATCCCCAAAACGTTCGAAATGACATTAAACTAATATGATGGTCCGAGAAGAACCTAAACTAATAATTTTGTCAGAGATGACCTTAAACTAATACCATGGTCCGAAATGACCCTAAACTAATGCTGATGTCCGGAATGACTTTAAACTAAAACATATATAGAAAGTATACATCCATGGACCATTACGTCCCTAAACTGGAATTTTGCCTTGTAGCGGGTCACATTATATCAACCTGCTGTATACAATTCACGGGCAACCATCGTGGCATAAAAGCCAACTATAGGTGACACAGAAGTCAACCACTATATCCCTATTGAGCATGCTCTATGGCAGGTTAGCATTATATTAGCCTACTATATACTATCCATAGGCTACTTTCATGACGTAGAAGAGAAAATGTGACACTTAAGTCAAACATAATTGAAACCATAATAACCTATCATCGAGATGACCCTAAACTAATACATGGTCTAAGACGACCTTAAATTAATGTCTATTTCCAAGATGAATTAAACTAATACCATGGTCCGGGACGACGCTAAACTAACACCCATGTCCGAGATGACTGTAAACTAATGAAACTTATCCATGGACCAATATGTCCCTAAAATAGAATTATGTCCTATAGCAAGCTGTTCTATATTAGTTACCGTATACAATTCATGAGCAACCATTGTGACATAAAAGTCAATATCCCACCATATCGATGTCCGAGACGACTCTAAACTACTACTCATGTCCATGACGACTCTAAACTACTACTCATGTCCGAGACGACTCTAAACTTCCACCCATGTCCGAGATGACTCTAAACTACTACCCATGTCCGAGATGACTCTAAACTACTACATATACGCAATCCTTGTAACATAGAAGCCAACTATATTTATCCTACCGGATATGCTGACCATTGATTGGACGTTACCACCAATCAAGTTCCACCTAGCGTATACCATCCATAGGCTTCTCCTTTCAAGCACATACTACATGTTCTATCACAGCTACCCTACGGTCTGGATGATACATTCTATAACATTACACAATCCACGGGCATGAATAGCAGTTGAAGCATATGTTTACCCAGCTACAGAGATAAATATAAATTGAGATGTACAATATTGTATATGACATTGTTTATTACAGAAAAGTACATTTTAATACCACTCATTCATTATCTATTTTTTGTATAGATCGGTACTATTAACCAGTGTCTGCTCAGTAAATACATCTTACAGGTATCCGTGACGCAATATTGGAAAAACACTCAAAATTACGGATATAACGTTTATGAGCCGTCACTGCAATCGGAACTGCAAACCGATCGATACCCAAAGAGTTCTTTAGCAAACAAATGTGTGCACACTATTTTGGTCCAACAAAATGTAAGTGTGCACACAACTCTTTGGCATGGACCATGGTGGGGCTGCCATGATGCAAGGGGCACAAATGAGATGATGTGTTATAAATGCAAAAAGATGTGATGTGATATAAAGATATAAGTTTCCCTCCAAATCCATGAATACAACCCTGGTTTCTACATAAAAATCAAGCAATACTAGTGGGATTATGGAGAGCACACGACATCACACAAAAAGCACGAGGCCCAAACTCCTCCATAAAACCGGCGATACCCTCAAAATGTCCGATCTCGCCGGTCCCCCTAGCCCCATTTTTTTCTGGCTATCCCTTGCTGTCACATCATCCTAATTTTATTACTTGTTTAGTTTTATTTTGAGACTATAAAAGCAGATCAGTGAGCAAGGGATGGGGGCTCATATTCTTTACACTAGAACAACTTTTACTCTTTGTTTCTCTTTTCTCTTTTGTTCTTGTACATAGCTAGTTTCCTTCAGTTCCTTGCCTTCTCTTGATCTTGCAACCTCATCATCGAGCTTGCAAGTTTAAGTTTTGGTAATTGAACTCAAGATTTGTATCACTTAGACATAATAAAGCTTTCATTTTTGTTCATGGGTTCTTAGTATTCTCTTGCTTTACTTAGTTGCTCTTTTACATTCTTACCATTTACTTACTTGTTTTTTATTACCTTGCCATTTACTTACTTGCTATGTTGTTTATTCTTTCCTTTTATCTTTTCCTTTGCTCTTTCTTTTATTATTTTGTTGGTTTGTGAATATGTTGTTGTTAGGAAAAAGATTGGTTGTGTAAGTTAAGGTTTTCGTTTCTCATTTCTTTTGCCCGATATTTTCAATTGAACTCCGCTCAAACCATACGCAAGCGCTCCATTAGGCACAGTACCCTACCAAGGTATCAGTGATTCTTAACCGCGACCGGTTGCGTTCGATTTGGCAGGAGGCAAAAGCCAAGCGACAAGAACGGACAGACAAAGGTCAATAAGCCGGATTTCACTAATACCGTGTTTTAGTACCCTAATCCACGTTGTTGCTGATTTCTCTAGCTTCAATAGTCAAGTTCGGGGCAAAGTACTGAGTACGGAAATCCATAACTTACACTAATCTAGATATTCCTAACAAACTTATACTTGCATATAAACACATAGGTTAGAATTGAACCATTCCACCACGCGAATTAACTCATCATAACAAGAATGGAGAACACACGGACGACCCGTGCTCATCCCGGCTATCTACACGCGACGCCGTCCTGAATGCGGTTAACTTTAGAACTTTAAAACACGACACGCCAAAATGCGTGCAATCCAATGGCGTCGTTGCCGGGAAAATGGTAACATTTTTATTCTTATTATTTCTTGTTAATCTTGTTTATATCACTAACCCCATTGTAAAAAACAAAACTAAAAGAATTCAAAAAATTTTAAAACCAAAACAAAAATTAACATTACTAACATTTTTTTCTCTAGATTTTTTACCAGCAAGCACTCTGGATCTCAACAGAAATATAAGCAATAATATTGAGACACTAGTATAACACTTAGACACCAGAAGAAAATTGGAGCCCAAACTCAAATTAGATTCGGCGAGACCCTACAGAAGTCCGGCACCGCCGGCCTCTTCTTCTTCGTCTGCTTCAAAATTTTTCTCTGTGCTCCAGTGTTGTAATTTTGTCCCAATTTTATTGCTTGATTTTTATGATTTTGAGTGTGCAGGAGATTAGGCATTCATATCGCTTTTTCGCACTAACAATCCGTTTTCCGACATTTGTAGATTTGATAGATTTCCGAACTGCGATTGTGTGGAGCAAAGTGTATATTCAAGGTTAAGATGATTGCGAAGTACAGTGCCAAAGATCCGGATAGTTTGACCTACACAGGTGAAAGTTTCAAGCTAACCGGATTCAATTCAATGTGGGTTTCTTAACGCGAAAACTAATCGGTACGTATTTCTAACACCTTCTTCTCAAATCCGACGCGTCCAATATACTATCTTTTGCAGGATTCTTTGCAAGTTCGCCATCAAACGCTAAAATTGACTAACCCGTATTTGTTGCAGTGCCGAGCTGAAATATAAAAAGAATGATTTTTTGATTCGTTCAATAATTTTTTCATTGATTTGCGCATTGCATCCATTAATACGGACTTAAGGGCAAGCAAACCCTACAACATACGGTAAAGGATTTCATCACCTTTTCCGTGGCCCACAAATCACAAAATTGAGCATAACATTTACCCGCACAAATATTTAAAAGAAACTAAACTTTAAGCCTTGAAGGACTTCGCGCTCATTAGGAGAAGTTAACTGTGTTTAGAACACCGCTTAACGGTATATCGTTCACGTGGTGTCTAGGAAAGTGTTCACGGAGAAACCACCAAAAGAGAAAGAGTTATGTAATTAAGGAGCTTCGCGAAAGCGTTGGAAAACCTCCCCTTATCTCTGCACTTACCTGGCCTTGTGATCAGTATATCTTGAACCCGTTTCTCGACACAGTTTTACTTCAACAATCAAGTTCTTGAGCAGGTCTAGTTGATCTAGATGAACGCTAGACCAATTAGGTGTGTGGTATTTTCTGTCATGATTATTTTTGTGTTTATATTTCATTCTTTTGTTGATAACTAAAGAAATAAACCCACATTCTTTTTCCTCTCCTTTCCTTTCCCTTCATATCATGGGTGCCCCACCTAGAAAAACTCTTGCCAAATTTTGGTACCCCCAATCAGACATTACTTCTTACGGTTCTTGTTTTGGTCGAACTTCGAACGATCCCTCTATGCCCAAAATTTCTTTGAAAGATCGGATGGACGCATCTAGGACAAACAATTGGACTCCGCAATCCACTTTGTATCAACCGTTTCAACTTACCCTACCTTTTTACGTTGATACCCCTTTTGAGAGTCCTGTTGTAACTCAAAGACCTATATTTATTGCTGAACGTATTGAACAATCTCGAATCCGATCTTTCACTCCTTTCACCACTTCCAATTCTTTTGATCAACAATTCCATTCACCTTCTTATCAAAATGTTGATCTTAACCCTGTCCAACCATTAGATTCCTATCAATCCTACCCTACTTTTATACCTTCCCTAGACATTGCTTCTGAACAGCCATTTGAGAGTTTCCAGTATCCAAACAATTTTGAATCTTTTACTAAAACCCCTTCACAACCCATGTCTAGTGTGGAACAGTCATTGGAAGACTTTCGGGTAGCGTCGTACAAACATATGATAGATTTGAATGCGTTCATGGCCGCCCCCATACAACCTAGTGACCCAGTAGCTAGTTTCCAACTAGCTCCAATTTTTTCAATGTATGATGAGGCGGTAGAACAGATTGAGAATTTGAGTAATGAGAGTGAGCAGTACACCCTTCCAAATCAAACTTACCCACTGCAAATTGAATTCCACAACTCCGTTTTGAAAATCTATCGAGTGTCCCAAATGATTCACCGACTGAAGATTGAAATTTGATGAGTTGTGTGACTTTGTAGTGTTTGATTTTTCAGACTATGATGGGACCCTGTCAAGTGAAACCACACCCAATCCCTTTGACATCTACACCTCCATACTAGAACCACAATTGATTGAAATCCATGCTTTTGATGAGGTGTCTGAGAAAATTGATTTTCACTTGATTGAGGATATTTACGCTGGGAATACTTTGGATGATGAACCCACAACTTTGGATGAGTTTTTCTCACCAATTCATCATGTCCTTTCACTTCCGTATGGACATCATCCCGAGTCATTAACTATTTTTCCCGAACTTCATATGCGTCTAGACATTGATTAAAAATGCATGGATGAGGGAATTTTTGAGGAGTATCTTGAGGATAGTTTTGAGGATGAACCGGTTCTACTTGATGAGTCGGATTTTCCAATTCATCCTATCCCTTTCATTAACTGTATACACCCTCCTGAACCTTTAACTGATACCCTTCCTCGATCACTTTCCTCCATCCTTTCCATCGTTCCGACCTTACAAGACACCGTATCACTTTCACTCCCTGTATCTGGTTTACCAAGTTCGGTCTACCCATGTTTTCTCATGAATCTTGAGGGATTTGACTCCATTTCTCGACAGGTTGATAGATTAGTACAATCGCTTGTTATACATTGGTCATTACAAATTGTACTAATTATTTACTTCATTTCCATCCTCAAGTTCGTATTCCACTTCTTTCTCCCTTCCGCCATTCTTCTCCTCTACATAGACCGTATACCACTTCTATCCCCATACGGTCTCGTGTATTGTCCATTTCTTTCCTCTCCGCATTCTTTCTCCAGCTATTGCGATATCACAATAAATTTTTTAAATGGTTGGTGTTAACTTTTGGCCTATGTAATGCCTTATATATATTGATACTGTTCTCTTCCCCCTAACTCTGAACTTTAACACCTAAATGGTGGAAACACTGTTTCGGATAAATTAGGGGGACCTTTTTGTGTATATATATTTTTGGTTTGCTTTCTCTTTTATATATATAAAAAAAACAGGGGAGCGCGGACAATTTTGACCTTCTTGGTGTAGCCTGACAGTGAGGGCACTGTCAAGTTTAAGTTTGGGGGTGTGCTCGATAAGCTTTCTACCTTCGCATTCATATGTATATTTTGCATTTGCATACTTATTTTAAAAACTATAAAAATCGAAAAAATTTACAAAAATATAAAATCTTTATCGTCAAGTTAGCTAATAGGGTAACTTAGATTTTTATTCCGAAAGTTTAGTTGATACATTAGAAATAACTAAATCCTTGGCTTAGAAATTGAAAACCCTAAAAATAACCCTCATTCTGTTTAACCTTGGTAATTATACGTCCTTGCAGTTTTTTCTATAGAAGTAGATAATCTTGAGTTCAGTTCTTGAGTTAAGTCGAGATGAAGGAAAAGTATTGAAAGCTTTACTGAAGGATAAGTCTGAAAAATAGTTTCTATTATTGAGTCCAAATTTAGAAAGTATATACCCTACAAACTGCACATACATGCACCTTGAAACTTGGGATAGTAAAGGATACCTAGAAATATTCTTGCCAGAAAACCTAGTATGAAAGAAAACACGGTATTTAAAGCTAAACAACAAAAGAGCATCATTGAAAAATATATCCGGTCTTGAAAAAGAAAAATAAAGAAAAGAAAAAAATAAAAAATAAATAAAGTCAAGACCCGGAAACTACTATTTACGCTTTAAGATCGCACATTCAGTAATCGACTATTAGTGCCTCAAGAAGTATTAATAGTCGCATGAAAGGTGTGTGAGCAAAACCGTCCATCGTTAATAAAAAGAAGTATTATTAGGCATTAGAGCAAGGGTACTATAGCTTGAATTGAATTCTTGAGTGTAGGGGTGAAATTATATACATACGCAAGGGTATAAAATCGATGTTTGGAGGAAAGATAGGAATAAAGAATACGACTTATGTTTTTCGTAAAGATGATACAAATCCCTGATTGGAGACTGCACTTTAGAAGGAAAACTCAAGAGAAACCGAGATCTTTCTAAACTTTAAAACATATAGGATCTAAGGTTGAATAAATTAGAGGCGTGAAACATAAGGGTTGAATATTTCTAATTTAGGATAATAGAATTTCTAATCTAGATACTAAACTGTAGGAATAGAATCGACGTTAACTTATGAAACTAGCTTGACGGGATTTTGTGGGTGTAACCCACTGAAAACCCTCAGGAGAAAACACTCCTCCTACTAGGGACACCTAGAGATTTAATGGCTTGTTGAACGAGCTCAATACAATCGCGTTCCCTACGAAATTGAGACTAGGATTTTTTGTTTTACTCGGGACGAGCAAAAGATAAGTTTGGGGTTATTTGTTTATCACATAAAACTGTATTTTAATACCACTCATTCATTATCTATTTATAATATAGATCGGTACTATTAACCAATGTCTGCTCAGGAAATACAGATTACAGGTATACATGACACAATACTGGAAAAACACTCAAAATTACGAATATAACGTTTGTGAGCCGACACTACAACCAGAAATGCAAACCGGTCGATACCCAAAGAGTTCTTTAGAAAACAAATGTGTGCACACTATTTTGGTCCAACACAATGCAAGTGTACACACAACTCTTTGGCATGGACCATAGTAGGGCTGTCATGATGCAAGGGGCACAAGTGAGAAGTGATGTGTTATAAATGCCCAAAGATGTGATGTGATATAAAGCAACAAGTTTACCTCCAAATCCCTGAATACAACCCAGGCTTCTACATAAAAATCAAGCAATACCAGTAGGATTATGGAGAGCACACAACATCACACAACAAGCACGAGCCCCAAACTCCTCCATAAAACCGGAGACACCCTCAAAATGTCCGATCTCACCGGTCCCCCTAGCCCTAATTAGCCCCATTTTTGTTCTGGCTATCCCTTGCAGTCACATCATCATAATTTTTATTACTTGTCTAATTTTATTTTAAGCCTATAAAAGCATATCAGTGAGCAAGGGATGGGGGCTCATATTCTTTACACTAGAATAACTTTTACTCTTTGTTTCTCTTTTCTCTTTTGTTCTTGTACATAGCTAGTTGCCTTGAGTTCCTCGCCTTCTCTTGATCATGCAATCTCTTCATTGCGCTTGCATGTTTAAGTTTTGGTTATTGAACTCAAGGTTTGTATCACTTAGATATAATAAAGCTTTCATTTTTGTTCTTGGGTACTTAGTATTCTCTTGCTTTACTTACTTGCTCTTTTACGTTCTTGCCATTTACTTACTTGCCTTTTATTACCTTGCCATTTACTTACTTGTTATGTTGTTTATTCTTTTCTTTTATCTTTTCCTTTGCTCTTTCTTTCGTTCTTTTGTTGGTTTGTGAATATGTTGTTGTTAGGAAAAAGATTGGTTGTGTAAATTAAGGTTTTCGTTTAACATTTGCTTTGCCCGATATTTTCAATTGAACTCCGTCCAAATCTTACGTAAGCGCTCCGTTAGGCACCCTATCCTAACAAGGTATCGGTGATCCTTAACCGCGGCTGGTTGCGTTCGATTTGGCCGGAAACGAAAGATAAGCGACAAGAACGGACGGACAAGGGCCAATAAGCCGGATTTCACTAATACAGTGCTTAAGTACCTAATCCACGTTGTTGCCGATTGCACTAGCTTCAACAGTCAAGTTCGGCATAATGGATTGAGTACGGAAATCCATAACTTACACTAACCTAGCTATTTCTAACAAACTTATACTTGCATATAAACACATAGGTTAGAATCGAACCATTTTACCATGCGCATTAACTCATCATAACAAGAACGGAGAACGCACCATCTTCCTACGGACGACCCGTGCTCATCTCGGCTAGCTACACGCGATGCCGTCCTAATTACGGTTAACTTTATAACTTTGAAACACGACACGCCAAAATGCGTGCAATCAGACATTCATGAAATACATATTTTAACTTCTGTTGTTACATGATTTTGTTGTTGAATATATATATGCAATCTATTGCCATTTAATTTGCTCTCATGTTTAAACCACTCATTGAAAGTTCTTTCCACTTAATATGGAAGGGTAATTATCTATAAGGGCTTGCGCTTATAGGAAATCTAGTCCACACAATCAAAAAACCTTTTCTGAAGGGTGAATCTGAGAAGTTACACTACATCGGTTATATCCGCTCGAACCCTCAGCCATGTCTGCGTCATAGCAACACATCGCAATGAGGAGCCATGCAGATCTGCATTTATCTGACCCCATAAACATCCCCGAGAGCTCTTAAGGTTTTCCGAGATCCCCTTTCAGAGACGAACACACCCCCAAGAGGTCCCCGCACCTTATCAAACAATGTCGGACACCCTCTAAAGGTCCCCACACTTGCTATCAAACCCATTTTGGCATCTGTCGTGACATTGAAGTCAATTGCACCATATAACTTTCTGTATGGCAGGATTATTATGTTAACTTACCATATACAATCCACGGGTATCTGTCATGACATAAAAGTCAACTATATATCACTCGCCCCTAAAACTAAAACTGCCATACGGTGGGCTATGTTATAATTAGCTACCGTATATTATCCACAGGCTACCATTCGTAACACAGAAGTCAACAAGTGACATTGAACTAAACTACACCCCCAACTTGCCTTATGGTAGGTAAAATTACTTATCATACACTATTCACGGGCGACCATGGAACCTAAGTCCCTTAACTGAATCCATAGACCTCTACGTCCTTAAACTGGAAGCTATAGACTTCTATGTCTTTAAACTGGAAAACTCTACCAAAATCCCCAAAATGGACTACTACGTCCCTAACCTGGAATTTTGTCCTACGTTTAGCTTAAACCTGGCTATCGTATACTATCTATGGGCATATATCATGACACAGAAGTCAACAAACTTAACAATTATATAACCTCTGCCTTATGGCAAGTAAAATAATTTGTCATACACTATTCACGAGAGACCATAGACCCCTTATTCCCTAAACTGGATTCATGGACCTCTATGTCTTTGAACTAGAAGTTTTGGACCTCTATGTCCTTAAACTGAAAGGCTTTGCCAAAATCCCCAAAATGGACCACTATGTCCCTAAACTAGAATTTTTTTCCTATGTTTAGCTTAAATCTGGCTTTCGTACGCTATCCATGGTCATCTATATTGATACAAAAGTCAACAAACCTAACAATTATATAACCCTTGCCCTATGCCAATTAAAATAACTAGTCATATACAATACACAGGAAACCATCATGACATTGAAGTCGAATACCTGAAGTATGTTATTCCTACGGAAGCTGATCAATTTGACTCTCGTTGACATTCTCACTAAGTCACAACAGACGTGCCGATCAATGATCGCCGTCTTGAGAACATCTGTCATTTCGAATAACGTTTGATTTGACCCGAAAACAATATACCTGCCCTATGGCAAGTAAAACAACTTGTCATATACAATCCACAGGCGTCTATCATGACATAGAAGTAAATGTCCCACTATATACCCATGTCCGAAATGACTTTTAACTAATACATGACTTTAAACTAATACCAATATCCGAGGCGACTTTAAACTAATACCTATGTCCGAGATGACTTTAAACTAATATACATATACCCAAGTTTCGGAATTGCCCTATGGTAAGTAAAATAATTAGTCATATACCATCCATGGGTTGCCATCGTGACCCAGAAGTCGATAAATGTACCATTTTTTCCACTCGGCGTACCATCTACGGGATTCTCTTTACAGGCACATAATACATGTTCTCCTATAACTGCCTTACAGTCTGGATAATACATAAAACCATACGCAATCTATAGGCATAAATTGTAGTTCGAGCACATGTCTTCCTAGCAGCAAAGATATATGTAAACTGAGATGTACAATGTTGTATATAACGATTATGAAATATATATTCTAATTGTTGCCTTTACATACTTTTGTTGTTGAATATATCTATATCTATATATATATATATATATATGTGCATGCCATTGCCATTTATGTTGCACTTGTGTTTAATACACCCAGAAATAAACCACTCGTAGAAAGTTCTCTCCATTTAATACGGAGGGGAAATTAATATAGGGGCTTGCACCTGTAGGAAATCTAGTCCCCACAATCAAAAAACCCTTTCCGAATGGTGAATCTGAGAAGTCTTGCTACATCGGTCGTATCCTCTTGAACCCTTAGCCATATTATGTTTTAGCAATATGTCGTGTTGAGAAGCCAGACGGATCTGCATTGATCTGACTCCTTAAAACCCCCAGGGTCTTTTCTCTCTCCTGGGGGATCTTTTCGGCGGCGAACAAATTCCGGCAAGCCCAGTGGGACTGATTTCTCTTTTCTTATGGTTTATTTTTATCACAAAAGAGCATTTTAATATATGTTTCTCCCAGCAGAACAATGGCATCCAATAACAACACACGTGCCACAATTGGAGCAGCCGCTGTATCTACCTACTTCATGACGATAGCGCCGGGGTCTATGATTCAGCTTCCCCATGGCTATGTCAAAGTCAGAGGATCAGGCTCCACCATCCAATTCAGCACTTTCCTGTCTATCCACTTTGCTAAGTATGTTGTGATCCCCGAGACTCCTGCTAAACTTGTGGATTCTGATAAGACGACGGACGGTGCATCTACTATCACCCAGGCCATCCCTGCCAAGCTTCTTAGTAAGGGCCGTACACCAAATATGATCATTCCTAGCAACTCTTAGGCCTACAGCAATCGAAGCACCCAATATGTTCGGGGGCAACAAAAGGAGATCACTAAAGCTGTTACGCGGTTAGTCTTCACCAGGATCTCCACCTCTGACTCAATCGTCCAATCTGTTCAGCCTTCATATCGGGGACAAGCTGCCTTCATATCGAGGACAAGCCAAAAGGGATGAACGCCAGGGGAAAATGTCGCAAAATACCTTCGTTGACACCATTGATCACCGAACTAGCAGAGACGTGCATCAGGGGCAAATGTCATCAAACATCCCTGTAGACACCATCACTTACTAAACTAGCAGGGATGTGTGCCGGCGGCAAACAGTACCGAATGTCCCTATTGACGCCATCGCTCACCGGACCAACAGAGATGTGCGCCGGGGGCAAGTGACGCCCGATACCCCTGATGATGCCATCGCTATAGAGATGAGAAGAAGAACTTGCCCAATGAGAAACTGCAGATTAATGGCTGCTGCGCCACAGACTCGTGATGACATGGTCTGGAGGCAGGATCAAAGAGTTTATGCAACTAATATTAGCCTCAACAATCACTTTGAGGTATTGAAAATGGTTCACAAGAATGCCTCCATCGCGGTTCTCAAGCATCCACTTCCCTCAAGCAAAACAGATGAGGAGCGTAAATCGTGCTCTCATAATCAAAACATTTTCTTTCGAGTATATCAAGATTTGAAAACTACAAAATATCGGAAATATAAGAGGAACTCCCAAAGGCACGAGGGAGAGAAGAGTCAACTAAAGCCCAAATCAATTCAAGTCTGGAGAATAAAGAAGAACAAGGATCCTTCCGATGCTGCGGATTCATCACAGCCGACCTTCTTCGTTCTTATAAATGAAAATTGTTGCACTTCTGCCAAGAGGATGCCTTCTTCAATAATTGTTGATAAGAGAGGGCATAGACGATCTGCCTTGCCAGAGGTGTATTTCAAAAAGCGCGGTGCTGCTGAGGTTCATACCATTTATATGGTTAATGAAGAACATCAACCTGAACCTTCTAATAGGGCTGAGCGGCATATATTGATTTGATCTGACCTCTATTTTACTGCAAGAGAAACAACTCTGTGAGCGCAGCCGAATTGTCGCACCCTCATACAGGAGATGGCAATGAAGATGAGAACGACCCATCCCAGATTATCAATAACCATCTATTTGAGGCGAGTCAAAAAGATAATGAATTCTCTTCTTTGAAACAACAAGCCAGAGATCTTGCTGCAATGGTCAAGAACCTGACTAAAATTATAATGGCCCAAACCGTTAAACAAGCCCGGAAAGCTCCACTCGAGTAGCAACAAGCTGATAGGCCACCTAAAGTGACTCAACCTCAACCAAGCCAACAGACGAAGAAGGCTGCCATTGTACCTCCCCCAATGATAGTCGTCATCTTGGCGCCAGTAATTCATGAAAGAGTTAATACTGGTGCTAGATCCTCTCATCAAAGAATCACCCAGACCGGGAAAGATGAAACTATAACTAGTTCGCAGATCAACGACTTGATTGTTGACCAAGTGAAAAGACTCATAGCGTCAAAACCCGCTCAGAAGATGGTCGAGAAGGGAAGGTCATATCCTGCCGAATACGATCAAATCGAGTATCCAAAAGGGTATATGATTTCTAAGTTCAATCTCTTTAGTGGAACTTAAAACTCCTGGGAACATGTTGCGCAATTCAAAGAAACATGCGGCAATACTAAGGGCAACGATGCCCTGCTGCTCAGGTAATTTGTCAGCAGTCTTGGTTGCATCGCTTTGGAATAATACTTGTAGTTACTAAATGGCTCTATCAAGACATCCGCACAGCTAGAGAAACAGTTCGTACATCGATTCGCTGGTGCGAGTGAAAAGATCATCATCGCCTATCTAATCGCTAATAGACAAAGAAAAGATGAGACGGTGACTAAATACATCACGAGATGGTGCAATATGAGCATGAAATGTGAGCATGTACTGGATGATTCTCTGGTCTTTGGATTGATGATGGGTAATATTGATGGCTGGATGACGCCATTCATATTTTCTACTAAATTACCATTTCCAAGACCTTATCGATAAAACAGCGGGTCTTGAGAGCCTCAATCCAGCACACGCGTCGTCTTATCCTAATAAAGAGTACAATTCGGATGGCAATAAAGCAGTGTTTGTCACCAATGTGCAACCAGCTAGGGGAAAGTTTGTTCCTGTCCTTAGGGAGATCATGAATCTGTGCCAGAACAAAGCTCAAAAAAGTGGTCGACTCTGAAAGAGAAGACGAATGGAAAGTGCTCGTTCCTGACGGAAAAGACGAGGAAAATCTTTAATCACGCGCTAAGGGAAAAATTGTTGTATCTCCCAGAAAGCAAGCGCCCAGATCAGGCAAAAAAATCAGATGATCCAAAGTTCTGCCTTTATCACAGAGTATTGAGCTACCCTATTGAAAACTGTTATGTCTTCGATCATTGGGTTGAACAGCAGTACAAGGCAGGTGTTCTAACCCTATCCAGAAATGTCCTTGTTGATACCTCAACAGAACATGTAAATGTATTCGAGAAGAGCGGACTTAAATGGTAGAAGTAGAAGACATTCATATCTCCTAAAACGAAGAAAATGCTGAAGCATGTTCACAAAACTCCTAGCGTCACTTGGAAGGATCCTCTCCACTCTCAAGTAAAGATGGAAGAAAGACCGGTCAGTGAGTCAACTGAAACCACCTATACCTCTAAGGCATAGGTTTCTTCAATTCTGGAAAATAAGAAGAAGAAGGCCAGAAAGCCGGTGACACCGAAAAATAGAAAAGAGGTCAAGTCGGAAATTAAGCAGAATTTAGACTCTTTAAAAGAATATGAACAGGGGCAGTCTCTCTGGTCACTTTAGAAGACTACATGCGACATCTGTTCGAAGATGAGGATTCTAACTCTGAGTCTGATCATAAGGCGTTACCAGTGGAAACCTGCAATTTTATAAACGTGCGGTTTGTTTAAGAGCCTACATGGCGGTGTCCCCAAGCAAATGCTCCATCCCTGCTTTCAAGAGATGAGGTAAATGACATGATTACAAACGCACTGAGAGTCAAATATGCAGAAATCATAGCCTTCATATGTGAGATGCGGCAAAGAATAGCCTTGGTAAACATGCGTATTCGTGCGCTGAAAAATAATTTGACAAAGATGGCCGACATTCAAATAGAAGCAACACATTGTAACAAGGAGCAGATTCATGATCTGGCTGAGTTATTTGAGTAGCGGACAGTAGCTACTATTGCCCAAATGAAAGATGATGAAGGTGAAATGCCGGTGCATGTCCTTATGCCGGAGTCGAATGAAGCTTCCACCTCAAATCCAAGACAGAGGAAGTCGAGAGGGAGAAAGGCTACAAAAAGGAAAGCAACTTGTAAGGCTGCCACTAAGCTTCACATGAACAGAAATGATGATGAAGAAGATGATGACTCAATCGAACTCCCAGTGGAAGTCTGTAGAGTGATATTCAATGTTCATCATTCTGACAGGGAGTCGGAAGATTACCCCGAAGGGCCTTCTTTTCATACTTCTACACCATGTAGCGAAGATTATATGCCTGAAGATAATGTCAGCTTCACTTATGACGATGAGTATATGACTAATAACAGCAATGGCTTCTGCACCACTACAGAAGATCTTTTGCATGAGAGATTCATAGCCAGAAATTCAAGGAGATGCATAAGAAGAACATGCAAAAAGAATGCATCCTCTAGAAGAAGCAGCTTAGAAACGAAGGTTATGCATCTGGGTGCTATAGCCCACAGCTTTTCTATTTCGTTGAGGACGCATGAGGAGGAAGCCATGGCCCTAAAAGCCGAAATCAGAACAGTTAATGATTTGCAGGAGGAAGCTATGGATGAAATCTGAAGGAAAATATTATCTAGTAATCCTGCATGAACGGTTATAAACAAACATTGTGTGGTACTCTATCCAAGAACAAAGAGGCGAAATCGAAAACCAAGCATACACACATACAAAGGCCAAGTTGGAAGCACTGCAAAACATCCCCGAATGGAACAATGGTGCTCCTGCTTTCAAAAAAAATTGAAACTTTAGTGTCAAACACGAAAAGAAAAACCTGTGTGAGACACTATTACAAAAGAAGGGGTTCAGCGAAAAGGAAAGAGGTGATCGAAATGACGTACCCTCTTGCGATGAATGAATCAGATGCAACAGAAGGGATCGCAGAGTGGGATAGCTCCGTTTCAACTTCAGGAAATAATCAAGCCTCGACGTCAGGCACAAAAAGGAAGGCCTGGGTTAAAAAGAAGTATATGAAAGGAAAAGAAGTGTGTAGTGCCGTTATCGACCA
This sequence comes from Agapanthus africanus, assembly GCA_030015575.1. NCBI lineage: Eukaryota > Viridiplantae > Streptophyta > Magnoliopsida > Asparagales > Amaryllidaceae > Agapanthus > Agapanthus africanus. Next base: position 704,812,220 of record CM057341.1, read on the forward strand.
GCGCTATAATATAAATGAATCCGGTTACAATACAAAAATGAAAAGAAGGGAGCCACAAGCTTCTAGCGGCTACTACCTAACTGAGAGGGGGCATGCAGCTTCCACCTCCTATCTACAACTCCAAAGGCAAAGGTATATAAGACGATAAGGGAAAACAACTCGCCGATCAAGATATTGAAATCGAAGAAGGGTTTATACCTGAACTTGTAGCAAAGCCAACCCCTAAGAAGCCGATGGTCGACTACAATGTGTTTGTTGGGTTACGGCAGCACCCCGGCCAACAAACCGTGGACAAATGCGGAACAAAAATTTACAAAAACTGGCTCTACCACATCCCGATGCCCGGATCTTCCTTAAACCTTATACTAGCAAACATATAAAGAGGAGTTAGATGGTTATAATGAATGAACCAAGTCCTTCGGGTCTTCAACCATCATCCCAAGCTCCTAGTGATCACGGATCGAATTGGGTTGCCGGTCTTCCTCCATCTATTATGATCCACCCGAGGGAAACGGTGCAAGCTTCAGCCTTGCCTAGGAAGACAGCCGACGCTCAAAGGTTGCTAGCAATAGAGAGTGAAGGTGTAGGATTATCTCATTATAATTTTTCTTTCATCAAAATTCTCCAAGAGCAACACAAGAAGATGAAGAGGAGGTGAGGAAACATGTATCATGAGCAACTAAATAAAATGGCTAAGTCTCACAAGGGAAAGGGAATGATCAGGTTAAGAAAGAATGAATGGATGGCATGTAAAGAATATGGCTAATTTTATTTTCAACCATGCATACAAAATATCTCTTTCAATTTATAATAAACAAATCCATGCCATACCTCTCTACATACCAAACAATGTTCATGCCACCTCACCCTTTCCACCTCATTTCCCAAAATGATTTTCTAAAAAGAAAATCAAATAATGAGATGTAAAATCTTCTAGAAATTATTCCGTATATATACGGAATACAACTTGGTATACGTATCGAAATACATATACGCGTATTCATACAAAAATACGAATATCCAAGAGAGAAAATGAGTAGTGAACAATAATACTAGAATATATATATATATATATATATATATATATGTGTGTGTATGTATGTATGTATGTATGTATGATATAAATTATTAAATCAAAACCTTATTTAATAATACGGCTTAATCCTAAGCCGCTAGTATTATCAACCGTCCGATTAAAGTCTGTGCAGCTTGTACACATATTTAATTGGACACCTGTATGTACCAACATACGTCATCTACACCATATCTCCTGAACCGTGAAAATGCTCTGTGTGGGAATCTAAAGACTTGTCAATACGCTGGCAGTGGGTTTAACCACAAGCACATCAGCGGCACTAGTTGTACGTAACGGCTATCCAGGTATTGAGCGAAAGGAAGGCCGACGAGCAAACTCATCCGTACCCCTATTGAGCCTGACAGTGACAATCTCCATACAGTCCGGTCTGTTCGTCTAAGAGTATCGCATATCGAGTCTAAGGAGTGGATAAAGTCAGATCTCTAATAACGCGATAATTCTGTCGGTATGAAACCCATCACCACCTGAGAAACTACTAATCCTAGATCAGTAATTCTCGACTATCTTGGCCAAGGATTTCTGGTGATGGCCACCTGTGCACAGCACGACATCAACCCCCAATACCGGGAGAGATGAATCCCCGACGATCCACTCACAGCCTCCATATGGCTCGGAACTATACCCAACTAAAACCTGTTTGCATGAATCCTTTGAGCCGAGGTAGGGTAGTAATCAAATCACAGTAGGAACTCACATAAGATAAATGACGATCTCAGGTTGACAGACTAAGCTGTACTCATGTCACATGGGAACTGCTATCTGACAATAGGTATAGTGCCAACTAGCAGGTTCCCGGCGAGTCCGTCTTGTGTACTCATAACCCAATGAGCACCTTTATACTATCTTAGGTGAACAAACTAATACCAATGGCTTGTGAGACCGGCCACCGCCCCTCATCATGGTCTCGATCAGTATACACTAGTCTACTCTGGAGTATCGATACCCAGTCTCGAAACTCCCATGATTAGGGATATTTAAGGATGTGCTTATAGACCACCCAGCTCCCACGTATATGATCACCATCATAATGCTGCTAGTCAAGTAAGAATCTTTTGGGCTCTATCACCATGTAATAGTGATCGGTAAAGCCATCTTTTGCTTTACATGATGATAAAGACAAACCAGATAGCATAATATCATCTTAAGTAATACTGTTCTTCCGGTATAGGTCCTCCCTCAATCATCGTAATCGCGTGCCTGCGATCCAATAATTGACTTGAGGGCCCTATAGCCAACAATCTCCTACTTGCACTTAATGCTAATTATTACGGTATCGCATACTCACAGCCCGTGTGATACCGAACAACCAACTTCTCTACTAATCAGTCTCGCAAAGCCTGTTTGTGAAACCATTGCGTTCGAGAAATAGCCTCAGTGAGTGGATCGGCTCCAGTGTTTCTATCTTTTTCTCTCTATATCTCAATTTCACAGAGAAAGAATATCTCCCGAAATGAGCAACACTTGTCTTAGAATTTGTTTGGATATCTTATGGGACCCAGTTCACAAAAGAAATCCAAATCCAACAAACTTCGTAGACTGTATCATCCACTAAATTTAATCAGTATCTTGCGCCATGCCTTCCACAGTATCCGCTTGGACCACCTGTCCAACATACTGTCCCTCAAAAGAGGGAAAACTAAAACTCTGACAGTCACTCTGTCATCCAAGTCATCTTAGAAGCCTGAAATGATAACCACCTCTCGAATGAAGCTGCCGTTATCATATACCAAGAACATCCACTTATGTTCATAACTTCTTCCCATTGTTTCTCCAGGATTGGATTAATATATATTTATTGCATCCAGTGCAAAAACAATATCTGGTGTTGTACTTGACATCTCATGATTGACTTAATTGCCTAAGCAAGTGATATGCCAATCATGCAAATCCATCCTTTCATCAGTCTAGAAGACATCTATTTACAGAGGGTGACTCCATCACCCAGAGGTACACCACCATGCCAGGAGTCAACCATTCTAAAACACCTTTAGAATAATGTCAAAGTACCCAGATCAGGACACTTTCCAAATCTAGATCTAAAACCATAGATATAGTAACCAGAAAACTTGATATTATATTCATATCCTATGTAGAGAAACAGCTTTGTGACAACCACAGTAAAAACGATCGTAGTATAGGAATATCACTTCTTATAAAGTGCATGTCATCCAAATACTAGGACATCATACCCTACTACCTTCTTACCAGATCCATCTCCTATTTTGATGAGGTCAAATCCTATGACTGTCACATCAAAAATAGATAATTTATCTCCGTTATATCTGCTTTAGTCTATAAATAGACATAAGCTACTTGTCCACTATGCTTCGGCTACTCCCACTGACTACAATAACCCTCTGGCAGAGTCATATACACGTGCACTTCTAAAGCTAGTTTAGAACGACGTTATACTCGTCCTCCTGCTGGGTCTTGTAGTCTAGAATAGCAACAATGGCAAGTGTGGGTAAATAAGAACCTCCTTGTCACCGTTCCTGAGAAGACCGAAATACCTCTCGAGTGCATGAGGTTACCCACCAAATCTGCGGAGTGGCTAATGGAATGTCGAAACCAATTGAATCTTTAGGTTCTATTAAATTTTCAGTAATCGTTTGTGGTTCTGGAATTACTTCCAGTTCTACCATACTCCCATTTATATTTTCTAAAAAGGATCCATTTTACTAAAACTGTGGTGATTCAAGAACGATATATCTATTAATCTTCCAGATGGTAGAAAGTTAACCCTCGTCAAAATCTGGGATAACCCACAAACTGCCATTACTGAAACGTGCCTTGAGTTCGTCCAGATTCTGGTTTTAAGCATCAGCCGGACAACTCCTTATACCTTAACATCATTAAGATACGAAACCATTTTATATACCATATAGAAACAAATGCACTAATTTAATTGGAACCAGATTTAGAAACACGCAGCTGTCTCTAGTGAATATCAATCAAATGGAAGGAGGACAATCAGTACTACTCAACTAGGAGTGCCTCCATATATGAGTAACCTGAAAGAGAAGCAAGTTCTCAAAACCATTACTATCAACGGAATAACTTACACAAGTATCTACATCTTCGATCACTTTGAAGAATCCCGATACTTGCAATAAATGGTTCTCTACTTTATTCTTATAGCTACAACTTCTCAATATCTAGACCTTGTATTTCAGTGAAACACATATCTAAAAACTAGATAAGTCATAAGTAAACAGAATATAGTACGAGTACCAACCCCTTTATCCTGGTGGACACTGGACAACATACAATACTTTGTATAAGTCCCATGAGTTTAATAACTCGAACCCTGTGCGTCGTAGGTTGAAAACTGTACTATGGTTAAGAAGAATTACAATGTTGTTGAATACTCTAACCATCAACTGATATAGGTAAATGTCATAGATATAATTTCAAAAAGTTATATCTCACTTTATAAAATAAACATACAGATATATCAGTTTGAAACTGGTGTATAACTACGGATATTCAAAACCAAAAATTTGTCGTCAGGCAAAACCCAGGTGATTTCCTCAAATATCACCAATTACAACGAATTTCGATATAATGAGGATATAATACCTAATTCCCAATATCTTACTCCCACTCACCATCTGTAACACCATACAGACATGAGAATCAAATCTGGTAAATACATACCCTGAAGTCAGAATCTAATTGGGAAATCAGTCTTCAATTAACACTGCACAGTGAATCTGAAACATGAAAATGTTTCGAAGGGTTTTCCTGGTTTTCCTAGTAATGCCTCTTCCATTATCCAGATTCATGACCGTAACCGTACATTTCCTTGCCATCTCTCCAATCCCATTATTTGTCTTTACTTATTACCTTCTGTACACCACTCTTAGTCTAAATGGTTTTCTTCTTTCCCTACCGTTCGACACCAGCCTATGGTTTGGAAGAAGACTATCCAATAAGCATAATAGATGTACCCTCCTAATCCTAGGAGCTCTCATAACCTTAGAGAAGTTAAAGATAAAAGACAACCGAATAATCCTTATTCTATTTCTCCTGAACCAAAATCCATCCTCGAACTAGAACAAGTTCTTCGAGTTCGTATGTAACTATATGATGGCTTATCTAATAAAAGTGGATCTTCATAGTGATACGGAATGTTCCAGAGAAATGCAAAGGTGAAGTATGAGTGGCGATAATATACGTGGTTTCGTTATGAATGATAATATACGTGGTTTCGTCGTGGCAATTTACTTTGCCCTCTTTCTAATCCCTTTATTTTCCTTTACTTAATACTTTCTTTACACCACATTTAGGCTAATTGGTTTTCTTCCTTTCCTACCCTTCGGCACTAGCCTATGGTTTGGAAGAAGACTATCCAATAAGCGTAATAGGTGTACTCTCCTAAATACCAGAAGCCTTAGAAAGTAAAGGGAAAAGACAACTGAATAGTCCTATTCAATTACTTCAAAACCAAAATCCATCCTCAAACTGGAACGAGTTCCTTCGAGTTCGTATGTAACTATACGATGGAATATCCAAGAAATGTGGATCATCGTAGTGATACGGAGTGTTCTGGAGAAATGCAAAGGGAAAGAAGGAGCAACAATGATTTATGAGACTAAATGACAATCCAAAACCCAAAGTGTTTTAAGAAAGTTCGGTTATCTTGGTTCATGAGTTTTAGCTTAGTGTCGGGCCATGGTTGCTGCCAAAGAGAGAGAGAGAGAAAAGAAACGCTCAGCTTGTACTCTAACCTAGATCAGAATGGTTAATCACTTTATCTAATCAGGATGTCTTCCACTGTTTCCTTGAATTCTCCTGCAAACCTAAAAGGAGAATTAGTCGGGATCATATAAAATCACCCGAGGAGTAATCCTACTCATCAGTGGGAATCGAAATCCAACTATCATCGCATGATAACTTGATGGAAGCCATTCAAGTCACCACACTTCAGAAGGTATGTGCATACCTGGCAAGTTTCCTATATGTTTGAAATATCCGATGTGATTTTTACCCCTAGGACCTAAGTGACCTTGACACAGTTAACAAATCAAAGAGTCCCAGTCAAGTTCAACCCGTCACTATCCAGGATTGCATTAAACCCACCCGTACGAGTCCTTGACACAGTCAACAAAGCCGCATACTGTTCTAACTGTAAGTCGACGTTAGACACCCCACATGATGCAGGGAGGCAGAATAAGTAAAACAATCATTTTGTTTAAACTAACATCGACTAACTTTACGGATCTTTGCTAAACCCTAACTAACAACAACATAGAAGTGATTAGCTACTATGAAAGATGATTATACCTAATGATTCAAGTCCTTCTTGTCCTTGTACACCACCTCCTCGTCGGCCTCCTCATTGTGATAGAAGATCCACCCGAGAGCTACTTCTCCAAGCTTTAACCTCACACTTGAGGTAACTAGGTGGCTATGAGTGCTAATCAAAGCAACCTAGAGAATATAGAAGAGGATTAAGGATCTATTAGTCTTGATAACCCTAGGATCTCAACACATGAGAGGCTTATAGTTAGTTCTTGAAGAGAGAGCTTGAGGAGAGAGAAGGTGAGAGTGAGAATGATAATGAAATAATATCTCATTTGTGAATATATGAAGCATAATAATTATTAAATGAATAACAAATAATAATATCAACCATGCTTCATTAACTCACTTTGTGTGATTCATCTCATGAGTCGTTAAGCAATAAATGCTTCATTAACTCATTTGGATGAACCACACCATGAGTCATTAATCCATTTAATGCAATTTCCACCTAAGCCTACAACTCATTAATCTTCTAAAAGCTTCTCGACTAATTACGAGAATTCCCCTCCTATCCATGAAAACACGGAAATACTGAGACTGTATAAATCCAATAATCCAATACTAGAATCTGGCTTAAACCAAAGCCTGCTAGTATAAACTGTCCGAACATCGTACGTGCGTAAAAACACGTATGTGTCCGAACCCTGTCGTAAAACCGCACGACGTGTATATCGTTTCTCCTGAAGCAGGGAAACTTTCTGCGTGGGACTCTAAACACTCAACACTTACGCTGGCAGTGGGTTTAACTACAGGCCGCAAGCGGTACTAGCTGTACGTAACGGTCTCCAGGTAGATGTCGATAAGAAGGACGATGAGAAAACCCATCCGAACTCCTACTGAGCCTGATGTGACAATCTCCGTACAGTCCGGTCTGTTTTTCTAGGACTATCGCATATCGGGCATAGGGGGCGGCAAGCGTCAGTCCCCTATAAGCGGTATAAGTCGTGTCGGAGCGAAGCCCATTACACCTTGAGAAGCTACTGGAAATCCTACCAGTAAATCTCGTTTGCCCTGGACAGGGACTTTACGTAATGGCTCTCCAAACATAGCGCGATATCAACTCCCAATACCGGGAGAGACGAATCCTATCTAACCGCTACTGCCTCCAAGTGCTTCGGGACTGCACCCAACTGCTACCTGTTTGCACGAATCCTTTGATCCGTGTTAGGGTTGCAATCTAAGAATAGTGGGAACACACTCGAGACGAAGTAGCAGTGTTAAGTCTGCGGACTATGCTGTACTCATGTCACCTGGGAACTGTTAACTGACGACGGGTATAATACCAACCAACAGTTCCCTGCAAGTCCTGTCCGGTGTACCCGTAACCCAACGAGCACCTGTATACTATCTCCAGTACAACGAACTAATGGCTGTGGAACAGACCATTTCCCCTGCTTGGATGAGAAGCGTACACACTAGTCTACTCCGGAGTATCGATGCCCTGTCTCGATAATCCTACGACTAGGGACCTGAAAAAGGATGTGCTTGTAGACTACCCAGCCCCCACTAGTGTGACTGCCATCACAACGCTTGTAGTCAAGCAAGATCCTAAGGGGCTCTATCAATATGTATTCTCGATATGCTAACATATACACATATTAAGATAGATACGAACCAAGTAGCGTACTACCATGTTTAGCAAGATTGTTAATATAACTGTGAATATCCCAAGCTTCCATTAAGTAATATACAAGCTAGTATGATACAATAATAGCCCTAGGGCATATACACTAACAATCTCCCACTTGCACTAGGGCTATGTACTGGCGTATCGAAGACCTATCATCTCGAACAGCCTCTCAAACTAAATCTGAGGTAAGGCCTTTGTGAATGGATCTGCAGTGTTCTCCTCTGTAGCAACTCTCCAGATCTCGATCTCCCGGCGATCTATGATCTCCCTGATCAGGTGATACCGCCTTAAGATATGTCTGGACTTCTGATGGGACCTGGGTTCCTTTGCTAAAGCTATAGCCCCGTTGTTGTCACAATACAGAGGTATTGGATCAACAATGGATGGAACCACCTGAAGTTCTGTGAGGAATTTCTTCATCCAGACTGCTTCTTTTGCGGAATTGCAAGCAGCGATATACTCCGCTTCCATCATTGAGTCAGCAACGGTGTCCTGCTTGGAACTCTTCTAGCACATCGCCCCTCCATTGAGGGTAAAGACATAACCTGACAAGGAATTGGAGTCATCCTTGTCACTCTGGAAGCTAGAATCAGCAAAAGCCTCGATTTTGAGGTCTTTTCCGCCGTAAACTAAGAACATATCCTTATTCCTTCTCAGGTACTTGAGAATGTTCTTTACTGCTATCCAGTGCTTCTCCCCTGGGTCTGACTGATACCTGTTTATCACGCTCAGTGCGTAAGCTACATCTGGTCTGGTGCACAACATCGCATACATTATAAAACCTACCGCAGAAGTGTAGGGTATAACTGACATGCGATCCCTTTCCAAATCAGTCTTGGGAGATATCTCTTTGGATAGGGTGATTCCGTGACAAGCCGGCAAACTACCGCACTTAGAATCTTCCATACTGAATCTTTTCAGTATAGTGTTGATATACCTGGACTGTGAAAGTCCCAACATCCTCTTGGATCTATCACGACAGATCCGGATCCCCAGAATGTAAGAGGCATCATCCAGGTCTTTCATGGAGAACCTGTGTGACAAGAATCCTTTGACAGATTGTAGCATAGGAATTTCATTTCCTATTAAGAGAATGTCATCCACGTACAATACGAGAAATATGACAGTTCGTGCTACAATTTTACTATATATACATGGTTCATCTGGATTTTTGATAAAGTCATATTCTTTGACCGTTTCATCAAAACAGATGTTCCAGCTCCGCGATGCCTGCTTTAGTCCATAAATGGACTTAAGCAACTTGCAAACTTTTCCGCTGCTCCCACTCTGATTGAAACCTTCTGGCTGATCTATATAGACGTACTCTTCTAAATTACCATTTAGAAAAGCCGTCTTTACGTCCATCTGCCAAATCTCATAATCATGGAAGGTAGCAATGGCAAGAAGGATTTGAATGGATTTGAGCATAGCCACTGAAGAAAAAGTTTCGTCATAGTCCAAACCAGGTCTTTGACGAAAACCCTCTGCAACAAGTCTATCCTTATAGGTTTCCACCTGTCCATCTACACCAATCTTTTTCTTGAAGATCCACTTGCATCCTATGGGTTTTACCCCATCTGGAGTAAAGTCCAAAGTCCATACTTTGTTGGTGTACATCGACTCCATCTCGGTCCGCATTGCATCCAGCCATCTTACTGAGTCGCCGCTCTGGATGGCTGCTGGAACCTAGTAGGTTCATCATTATCAATGATGCAATCTTCTCTATCCCCGTCTATGAGAAAACCGTAGTATCTCTCAGGCGGATTAGACGGCCTACTACTCCTGCGGAGGGGTGCGGGAATGACCTGTTCTTTTTGAACTTCTGGTTCTACCAAACTTTCAGTAGTAGTTTGTGGTTCTGGAATTTCTTCCAGTTCTATTGCGCTCCCACTTGTTTCCTTTTCTAAAAACTGCTGTTCTAGAAAATGAGCATTACGAAAAACAAAAATCTTTTGTTCCTCTGCATAATAGAAGAAATACCCCTTGGAGTTCTTTCGATATCCCACAAACTGACACTGCACTGATCATGTCTCGAGTTTGTCCGCATACTGCTTTTTAACAAAAGCTGGACATCCCCATATATTCAGAAACTGAAGATAGGGTTTCTTCCCACTCCACATCTGATATGGTGTGGTAGGCACGGTATTGGTAGGAGCCCTATTCAAAAGATATGCAGCTGATTCTAGTGCATAACCCCAGAAAGATCGCGATAACTCAGCATTACTCATCATGGAACGTACCATATCCAATAGGGTTTGGTTCCTTCTTTCCAATACACTGTTATGCTGTGGAGTGTATGGAGGAGTAAGCTGAGAGAGAATGCCTTTCTCTTTTTGGTAACCCAGGAACTCGGCACTTAATTATTCACCACCTTGACCAGGTCTCAGTGTCTTGATACTTTTGCCGGTTTGGTTTTCTACTTCGTTCTTATATTCTTGGAATTTCTCAAAGGCCTCGGATTTATGTTTCATTAAGAAAATGAATCCATACCTAGAGTAATCATCTGTAAAAGTAATGAAATATGAAAAACCACCTCTTGCATGTGTAGACATTAGACCACATACATCGCTGTGTATGAGTCCTAAGAGCTCGCTCGTTCTTACTCCATGTTCAGTGAATGGAGTCTTTGTTATCTTTCCTTTGAGACATGATTGACAAGTGGCATAAGATTGATATTCGAACTGATCCTAATATCCTTCTCTATGTAACTTAGTTAACCTTGTCTCATTGATGTGACCTAGTCTACAATGCCATAAGAAAGCCTGATTTTTATCAGGAGACTTTCTTTTTAGTGTGTTCTGGACATTGAAAATCTGTAATTGGTTTAACACATATATACTGTTATCTAGTGTACCGGACCCAATCAAACCATGATTAAGGTGGATGTTAACAACATCGCTTAAATACGTGAAATCATAACCTTTTTTTGATAATAACGATACTGATATGATATTACACGTTAAACTGGGTACACAAAAGCAGTTATGCAAAACCAAAATATGTCCACTCATCAATCCAAGGTGATAATCCCCTACGGACAAAGCACCCACGCTAGCTCCGTTAGCAACCTGGAGGGTCATATCACCAACCTTCAGCACTCTACGGTTTCTCAGTGCCGGCAATGAATTGCATATATGAGATCCTGATCCGGTATCCAATACCCAGGAAGTAGAGTTGATTGACAGACAATTTTCAATTACAAACGCACCGGAAGTCGAAGCCACAGCTTGCTTCGGTTCCTGGTTCTTGGCAATCCAAGCTTTACAATCCTTTTTCCAGTGGCCTTTCCTACGACAGTGGAAGCACTCGTCCTTTGCCACTACTGGCACCGCAACCTTTGCCTTTCCCTTAGCTCCCGCCTTACCAACACCACCTCTTGGTTTAGTAGCGGCCTTCTTCTTCTTTCCTTTAGCCCTAGCCTTGGATCCGAAAGAGGAAGCGCCACGAACAAACATAGTGGGTGTTTTCCTTGCTTTCTGCAAGGTGCCCTATGCACTCTTCAACATGTTAAGGGGTTCTGGAAGTTCAACTTCTTTTCCTTGAATGTTGAAATTCAGAATAAATTGGGCTTAGGTGGAAGGAAGGGACTGAAGAACCAAGTTTGTATATAGCTCATTCTCTAAAGTCGTCCCGAGGTCCGCAAGCTATTCAATATAGCCAATCATCTTTAGGACATGTTCTCCTACAGATGATCCGACGGCCAGCCTCGACTAAAATAAGTTCTTCGAGGTCTCGTATCTAGCTATACGAGATTTCTCTCCATACAGTTTCTTGGTGTGGAGAAATATGGACTCAAGATCCATATTCTCGTGCCTCCTCTGATGTTCATTATTCATAGAGGCAAGCACGATGCATTTGGCCTTCGCGCAATCTAACTCCCAGGTCTTGCGGATTTCCTTATCCGTGACACTGGATTCTGGACCAGGGACAGCAGGTGCCTTAGTAGTAAGGACATAACCCAATTTGTCATAAGTAATTGCCATCTTAACATTCCGGAACCAGTCTTTATTGTTTGGCCCTGTCAAAATATTTTTATCTAATAGTAACTTAAGGCCTGTCATATTCTGGGTCGCTGCAATTGAAAGAGAGAGAGAACACTTTAGCATGATGCTCTTGCAAGTTTAGAGTGGTTTTTAGTTTATCTAAACTGGATGGCTCCCACTGTTTCTCGAATCCCTCCTCAAACCAAAAAGGAAGAACTAGTCAGGACTATTCTCACCGTACAATACTTGCTTAACCGTTCAGCCAGGCCGGTGTCGGTACTTCAAGGGAGGTTTTACGTCACTTTCGCAAAGTTCCTTAATTAAATAACCTCTTTTCTCTGGGGGCGTAGCCCCGCTGACACCTTTCTCGACACCTACTCGGCTTATAGCATTGATCGTTAAGTGACGAATCTCCTGATTAGTAGCGGATACTCACAGTAGGATCGGGGTCCAAATATCAAAGTGTGATAAAGCTGAAGGAATCCTACCAAAATTATCACACTCCAAATGGCATGCATCTCTTTGCAAATTTCAGTTTCTTTAGAAATTCCCGATATAAATTTCTGTTGGAGATAGTGCCCTCAAAGTCAATTATTGGATCGCAGGTACGTGATTGCAATGATTGAGGCAGGACTTATACCGCTATGACGGTCTTGCTCGAGATGATAGTATGCTATCTGGTTTGTCTTTATCATCGTATACATGCTTTAGTACGCTATTGCATGTTGATAGAGCCCATAGGATTCTTGCTTGACTGCCTGCAGTATGATGGCGATCATATACGTGGGAGCTGGGGTCTATAAGCACATCCTTAAAAGTGTCCCTAGTCATGGGAGTTTTGAGACAGGGCATCGATACTCTAGAGTAGACTAGTGTATACAGTCGAGACCTCGATGAGGGGCGGTGGCCGGTCTCGCAAGCCACTGGTGTCAGTTAGATCACCTAAGATGTATACAGGTGCTCATTAGGTCATGAGTACACCGGACAGGACTCGCCGGGAACATGCTAGTTGGTATTATACATATCGTCAGATAGTAGTTCCCTGGTGACATGTGTACAGGTTAGTTTGTCGGACTGAGATCGTCATTTGTCTCGTGTGAGTTCCCACTGTGCTTTGATTTATACCCTACCACGCTCAAAGGAGTTGTGCAAACATGTATTTTTTGGGTACAGTCTCGAGCCACATGGAGGCAGTGAGCGGATCATCGGGGATTCGTCTCTCCCGGTATTGGGGGTTGATGTCGTACAGTGCACGGGTGACCATCACTAGAAACCCTCGGCCGAGGTAGTGGATAATTACTTATTTGGATCAGTAGTTTCTCAGGTGGTGATGGGCTTCATGCCAACACGATTTATCGCGTTATTAGGGGTCTGACTTTGTCCACCCCCTAGACTCGATATGCGATACTCTTTAGACGAACGGACCGGACTGTATATACATTGTCACTGTCAGGCTCAGTAGGGTTTATAGATGAGTTCGCTCGTCAGCTTCCCTTCCAATCAATACATAGGCAAATCGTTACGTACAGCTTGGACCTCTGACGTGCTAAAGTTTATACCCAGTGCCAGTGTGTTGATGAGTCATTAGAGTCCTCCACAGACACTTTCCCAAGTTCGGGCGAAACGTTGTAGAGGCCATATGGGTTTATGGCAAGGTTCGGAAAATGCACGTGCGTTTTCGCACGTGTCAGTTTTCAGGCAGTTAATACTGGTAGGCTTTGGTTTAAGCCGGAACCCAGTATTATACTGTGTAGATATAATATCTTTGTCTCGATTGTATTTGTATTCGGTCGTAATACAAATGCGGGTATGTTAATACTAATACGGGGTTATCCTGGAATTCGTTTCAGGATCACTTTTGGAAGTTGCCAGTTTCCAGTTTTCTATCAGCCGTATTTAACAGTCGGTAAAATGCGGATTTATCTTTTCTTCTTGAGGGTGAGTCATGAGGTTTGTCATGTTTCTAGAAGGTTCTAGAATGGTGACTAGGATGGTGAGGTGGATTAGTGCATTAATGGTCATTTATTGTTTTGATGACTACGTTTGTGATTCATGCTTTTGCATTAATTGTTCAAGTGAGTCATTGTTATGATAAGCTTTATGGTTATGGTTACCCTCTCCCCTCCTACACTCACCCCCCCTCTATTTAGGCCGGCCCCCTCTCTTGAAGAGAAAAATGGTTGTTCTTTTGAGAGAAAAAAGATTATGGTTCATGGAAATTAATCTACTCATTTCCCATTTACCCGATTCCATAAAAGGCAACTTCATTAACCGTTCGCCCGTGACTTTGGACGTAACGAGACAAAGTGTTCTACTCATTCTCCACATCATCTTGGTCGTCTCTTTTAGCAAACTTGACGACCGTGTTGTCTCGGGTCAGAGGCGGGAGCCCGTTTAAAGATCCGTTGACGTGGTGCCACCTGGACGAGAATATTGGAGATTCAGGAGATCGGAGCAGCCGCAACAAAGCGCGGGATGATGGTTGAAGACCGAAGGACTCGGATCATTCGGTATAACGTTTCTACCCATTTGTAATTTGTTAGTTTAGCTTTAATGGCAGATCCGGGTTACGGTACATGATAGCGCTAGTTTGTAAAAAGTATGTGTTCCGCATTTGGCGTCTTTTAGACGGCCGGGGCGCTACCGTGGACTTACAGTGGTATCAGAGCCTCACTATTAAGCTATACTAACTTGTGCTAACGCGTTTAAAATATCGATCGAACGGAATTTCCGAAACTACATTTTTCTGCACAAAAGGTTTCTGTTGAATTTTAAATTGTTCTAAAAATTATTTTGTATGTCACAAGCAGGCTTTTTTAAGCTATCCGTACAAATTTGGACACATGATCTCATAGAACCACCGCGGAACCACGGTCAAACCTAGGGTTTGACCGCGCATCCGCAGCGGTTTAATGGGAACAGTGCTCCAAAATTGTACAGGAACTTCTACACAGGGAATTGTGGTTTCTGGTACTGTTCTTTTGGGCCCAGATTTTGTTACTGTACAGCAGATGTACATGGGGCCCACTTCGGGAAATTTTGTCGATCGAAATTTTAAATTTGTTAGTATGCAGTATTTACATTATATCTCCGACCGGGAATGTCATTTGATCGGTAAACCGCGTCTGACTGCTATAGTTCTTTTAGACGGGTTTGCGAACGTGACATTCGCGTTGATGTTCTGTGTTGTGCTGTGATGTTGCGGATATGTCGTGGTGGATAGCAGTGTGCAATGGTAGTGCAGTTTGGATTTATTTGTATATTTGATATTGCGGGACGAGCGTCCAACATGTGGACTGCCGTCACTGCCTGTTTGTATAATATTCTTTTAGGGGCACGACCGGGCTGAGGTCGATGTACCCGTTGTATATTTTTATTTCTGTACTAGGTTTACCCCGTGACGGAGTGCACGGATAGCCGGATTCTGGAGGGCAACGGGTCTGTATCTCATGACTTTGAGAGGCAAAGGGACCTTACTCTAGAATTGGCAGACTATTCGCCGCACTCATAGAGGGTACAGGTTGACCCAAGGAGGGGTCCTCAATTTACCGGATTCCGTGAAGTGCCGGGTGTTCCATTCGCTGTGCTGTGGGGACTACCTCGCTTCAGGTTTTGGCGGGTAACTTGCCGCACCCATAGGGGTCTAGGTTTCATTGCACAGGCTATCCACATGACCAGAGGAACGTCGGGTTTCAGTAACGGCTCTGTGAAACCCGGGGATCCCAGATTATCTGTATTGTTCTGTGATGCTTATTACTTTTCTGTAATGTTGCATATTATCATGCCTGGAGCGATTATTGTATATTGGTATATATACTATTAGATGTTGTATATGTTTTACACCCGCGCTAGTCCAGTACCCGTTCTGTCGTTAGTTAAGTAACCTAACGGGTGATGACGGGACCCAGTGACGAATGCGGATGGCATATACGTACATTTTATTTTTCGTTCTTTTATGGTGTGATTGATTGATGGGACTGCATTGATTCTTATCAATGTAAGGATAAAACAAACCCATATTTGATGTTGTTGGAACAAATTTTAAAAGGGTGTTATTACAAAGACGTTTCCTTTTGTTATGCATAGTGATATTCAGTTTAGAATATCCTGCACCTCATTCAACGAGGCAAAGGCTGATATCCCTTCACCGGGAGAGACCCCTTGGGCAAAAGTTTGCGTCAGGGTAATAACTTCAATATTATTGATTACATGTTGCTTTCCATCGCGGTATTCAGTTGGAATATCCTGCACCTCATTCCACGAGGAAAGAGCCGAGATCCCTTCGCCGGGAGTGACCTCTTTAGCAAAACTTTTTCGCCACTATATTTTTATAAAAAGCTATCAGTTTCCTTCAACGAGATCAAGTTCATTACGTTAAAGGTTTTTTGCCAAAAACCAGTCGTAGCCCTCCGTCGTTTCTTTTGGGTATTCAGTAGTATTCAAGCTATGTATTTTGACCTTCTCCAAGGCATAGTGTTTGGTAGCTGCTGGGTATTCATTTGTAGAATAGATAGATGTGTTGGTTTGGGACAGTCGTACTACTATTTTGGCCTTCGTCAAGGGTATGTACGGGTGGGTTCAAATTGACCTGGACAATGACGGGTAGAACTTGGCATGTGACTTATGACATTTTGACCTTCACCAAGGTCATAAGAGCATGGGGCAAAAATCACATCGGGAGTTTCAAATATACAGGAAACTTGCCAGATATGCGCATACCTTATGGAGTGTGATAACTTGAGTGGCTTCCATCAAGTTATCATGCGATGATAGTTGGATCCCGATTCTCACTGATAAGTTGGTTTACTCTTCGGGTGATCCCGACTAATTCTTCTTTCAGGTTTGGAGGAGAATTTGAGATTACAGTGGGAGGTTTCCTGATTAGATAAAGTGATAACCATTCTGATCTAGGTTAGAGTACACGCAGAATGTTTCTTTTCTCTCTCCCTTTGGCAGCGACCATTGACCGACCCTAGACTTTGACTCAGTGACCAAGTTGACCGAACCATCTTAAAATACTGGCTTTTGGATTGTCTAAAGTTGCATAAGTTATTACCGCTCCTTCTTTTACCCTTTGTATTACTCAGAACACCCCGTATTACTACGGATATCCACTTCCATTGGATACATCCATCGTATGATTATATACGAACTCGAAAGGACTACTTCGAGGATGGATCCAGGTTCAGGAGGAATAGAATTGGTTTATTCAGTTGTCTTTTATTATCACCTTCTCTCAGATTGCGAGGACTCCTTAGTTTAGGAGAGTACACCTATTACGCTTATTGGATAGTCTTATTCCAAACCATAGGCAGGTGCCAAAAGGTAGGGAATGAAGAAAACCAATTAGCATAAGTAGAGTGTGCAGAAGGTAATATGTAAATACAAGATATAGGGATTAGAAAGAGGGCAAAGTAAATTGCGACTGTTATCATTCACGACCAAACCGCGTACTTCATCGCCACTCCTATTTCACCTTTAATAGAATAAGGTATTATTCAGTTGTCTTTTATCATCACCTTCTCTCAAGTTACGAGTACTCCTAGGATTAGGAGAGTACTGTTAGTGTATATGCCCTAGAGGCCATTACTGTATCATACTAGTATGCATATTACTTAATGGAAGCTTGGGATATTCACAGTTGTATATACAATCTTGCTCAAAATGGTAGTATGCTACTTAGTTTGTTTCTACGTTAATGTGTACATGTGTTTCTTTTATCATATTATCTATACACATTAGTAGAGCCCTTAGGATCTTTGCTTGATTACCAGCGTTGTGATGGCAGTCACACTCGTGGGGGCTGGGTAATCCACAAGCACATCCTTATACACGTCCCTAGTCATGGGATTATCGAGACAGGGCATCGATACTCCGGAGTAGACTAGCGTATGCGCTTCTCATCCCAGTGCGGGAGGCGGTCTGTCCCACAGCCGTCAGTACGTCGTACTTGAGATAGTATGCGGGTGCTCGTTAGGTTACGAGTACACTGGACAGGACTCGTTGGGAACTGATTGGTTGGTATTATACCTATCGTCAGTTATCAGTTCCCAGGTGACATGAGTACAGCTTAGTCCGCTGACTTGACACTGTCACTTCGCCTCAAGTGTGTTCCCACTGTACTTTGATTACTACCCTACCACGGCTCAAAGGAGCCGTGCAAACAGGTAGTAGTTAGGTGCAGTCCTGAAGCACTTGGAGGCAGTGACGGTTAGACAGGATTCGTCTCTCCCGGTATTGGGGGTTGACATCGCGCTGTGTCTAGGAGAGCCATTACACGAGTAGTCCCTGGCCAGGGCAAGCGAGATATACTGGTAGGTTTCCAGTGTTATCTCAGGGTGTTCTGGGCTTCACTCCGACACGACTTGTACCGCTATTAGGGGACTGATGTTTACCGCCCCCTAGGCCCGCCATGCGATGTATCAGACGAACAGACCGGACTGTACGGAGACTGTCACATTCAGGCTCAGTAGGAGTTCAGATGGGGTTCACCTCGTCAGTCTTCTTATCGGCATCTACCTGGGGACCGTTACGTACAGCTAGTGCCGCTTGCGGTCTGTGGTTAAACCCACTGCCAGCGTAGTGTCGAGTCTTTAGAGTCCCACACAGAGAGTTATTCGCCTTCAGGCAAAATGAGTAGAGGTCGCATGGTTTTACGACAGGGTTCGTTCACATCCGCGCACTTATGCACGTTTGTTGTCCGGACAGCTTATACTAGTAGGTTTTGGTTTAAGCCGGATCTTAGTATATGATCTGGGATTGGTTTTTTATCTCTTTGTGTTCGTGTTCCTCGGAACATGAATGCGGGTGTATATGCACAGTTGATTGAGGCGGAGGAAGAGGTTTTTCATTAGGGTTTTGGAACGGGTGTGTATGCACAGTTGACAGTCGTCTTTTTCCAAACCCTAATGATCTTGTGATTTATCAATTAATAATATTAATTAAGTGAAATTGTGTCATGTTTGGGCTTGTTGACTTGTTGACCAAGGTTGACTAGTTGACTAGGTTTGAAACATTGACCATCATCATTAGCTTTTTAGATGCTCTTTGATCTTTGCAAAACCATTTATGGTGATATGATAATGGTCTCTTCAAACTAACCATCACCTTTTCATTTTTGATTAATATTATTATTTGAAAAATAACATATATTTTGTTATGGTTGTAAAAACCATTTATTTTCTATCATATTGATTCTCTCTCCTCCTCTTCCTCTTCCTCAAGCTCTCCCCTCTCATGAGTTGAGAAGAACTTGAGCTTGAGAAAAACCACTCCAAAACAATCTCTACTCTCTTCTAAGGTTCTAGGATTAGCACTTCTAGCATCTTAGTTACTTCTAGCTTGAAGTTGAAGCCAAAGGTTGAGGCTCTCGGGTGGATCCTTCTTCGACGAGAGAAGACGACAAGGAGATCACTTCCGTTCACTACAAGGAGAAAGGAGAGAAGGACATAAAGCCCTAGGTATAACCTCTTTTCCGAGTAGCTAACTCTCTTTAGCTTGTTAGCTAGTTTTGTTTAGAAAAGATCCCGCCTTTGTCTAGTCCATGTTGCCTAGTGTAGAAAAAATTTGATTTTTATACCGTTTCCGCCTTCCCGCAAGCACCGGGGTGGACAACGTGGACTTACAGTGGTATCAGAGCCTAACTAAACATAAACTAGCTAGTTAGTAAAGTGTATAGAAGTTCGATCAGAAAAAATCGCAAAACTAAAAATACAAAACCCTAAGTTTCTGTTGAATTTTTTCTGCTCAAAATATAAAAAAATCATACTTCAAAAATTGGCTCAGGGTTTTGTGAAGAAGCACACCAAAAACGGTCAAGTGAACAGTTCAAAGCGCGGCGGTTCCGCGGCAAAAGCCTGCCTCTTGCCGCGGAACCGCGGCCGTTTTGACTCTGTTCTGGACCGGGTTTCGTGCAGTATTCTTCTGGTAAGGTTTTGGGATTTTTAAGATGGTTTATTTCTACCCAGATTTTCCAGAATAGAAATTTGTATTTAGGGTGCCTATAAATCCGTATTTTTGATCGAACTTCACTATACTTTGACTAATCGGTTATATCTGTGATGTTTATGTGTATTGAACGTCTGCTAATCGCTATACGTCGATTAGTGGGGTTTATACATATCTGTGATCTGTGTTTGTTGATGGTATGTGTATATGAATGCGTTGGATTGTCGCGGGTGAATAGCCGGGGGGTTTTGTGAGACGAGAGTTTTCTTTTCTTTCAATTCATGTAATATGTAAATTGATGTAATATTATTTGTATGGCCGCACAACCAGGTCGGGGTTGTAGCCGTCATTGTATAATTCTTTTTACTGTTTTTGCTCCTAGGATAGACCCATAGAGGGGGTGCACAAACTACCGGGTATCTCGAAGTGCCGAGTGGCCTACTCACGGTGTTGAGGGAGGTTGCTTCGCTTCGGGTACTTGGCGGGTAGTTTGCTGCACCCGTAGGGGTCTTGGGTGGGGTATTGGCTATTCACCGCGACCGTGTAATCCGCTTTTCGTTGCTGGCTCGAACGGATTGCGGATTCCTAGTATATCCAATGTATTCATCTGTGATCTGTAATGTCTAACATTGCTATATATTTGTATATAATAACTATTTAGGCGTTGCTTATGTTTTACAGCAGCGCTAACCCAGTCCCCGCTCTGTCATTAGTTAAGTAACCTAACGGGTGATGACGGGGCCCCGTGGCGAATGCGAATGGCATAAGCGTACGTCATATTTTGGTTATTTCCTGCAATGGTAGGATTAAATGATGGGACGCATTAAAAGAACTAATGCAAGAAAAATAAACCATGTAAAAGTCGTTGGAACACTTTAAAAACCACTCGGTTCTTTTCAAAAACCAACTTTTAAATGCGGAGATTGAGCTACTCCTTTTAAAAGCTATCTCGTTCCATCGATCATATCAAGTTCACTACGTTCACGGTTTAGCCAAAACCATTCGTAGCCCTCCGTCATTTCACATGAATAGTCAATAGTATTCAAGCTATGTTTGTTGGCCAAAGTCAAAGCATAGTGATTGGTAGCTATTGGATATTCATGTGCAGCATAGATAGATGCGTTGGTTTGGAACAGTCGTACTGCCTTGTTGGCCAAAGTCAAGGGTAGGTACGGGTGGGTTCAAATTAACCTGGAGAATGATGGGTAGAACTTGACATGTGACTTATGATTTGTTGGCCAAAGTCAAGGTCATAAGAGCATGGGGCAAAAATCACATCGGGAGTTTCATAAGTACTGAAACTTGCTAGCGCTGCATACCATTTGGAGTGTGATGATTCTGGTAGGATTCCTTCAGTTTTGTCACGCAATGATATTTGGATCCCGATCCTACTGTGAGTATATGCTACTCCTCGGGAAATTTCGCACTAAACGATCAATGCTATAAACCTAGTAGGTGTCTAGAAAGGTGTTAGCGGGGCTACGCCCCCAGGGAAAAGAGGTTCTTAAATTAAGAAACTTCGTGAAAGCGTTGGAAAATCTCCCTCGAAGTACCGACACTGGCCTGGTTGAACGGTTAAGCAAGTATTGTGCGGTGGGATTGATCCCGACTAATTCTTCCTTTATGGTTTGAGGAGGGATTCGAGAGACAGTGGGAGCCATCCTGTTTAGACAAACTAAAAACCACTCTAAACTTGCAAGAGCATCATGCTGAGTGTTTCTTTTCTCTCTCCTAATTGCAGCGACCATTCAAGATGACCGGACTTAAGTTATTACTAGATAAAAACATACTGACATGGCCAAACTACAAAGATTGGCTCAGCAATGTCAAGATGGCAATCACTTATGACATGTTGGGGTATCTTCTTACCACCAAAGCTCCCCCTGTCCCAGGTCCCAAAACCAGTGTCGTAGATAAGGAAATCTATAAGACCTGGGAATAAGATTGCGCGAAGGCCAAGTGCCTCGTGCTTGCCTCTATAGACAATGAACATCAGAGGAGGCATGAGAATATGGACCTTGAATCCATATTTCTCCATACAAAAGATCTGTATGGAGAGCAATCTCGTATCGCAAGATACGAAGTGTCGAAGAAGCTATTTTCGGCAAGATTGGCCGTCGGAGCATCGGTAGCGGAACACGTGCTTAAGATGATTAGCTACATTGAGGAGCTACATTGAGGAGCTCGCGGACCTTGGGACCACGTTGGAGAATGAACTCTATACAGACTTGATTCTCCAGTCCCTTCCTTCCACTTATGCCTAGTTCATCCTAAACTTCAACATGCAAGGAAAGGATGTTGAACTTTCCGAGCTTCTGAACATGTTGAGGACTGCTGAGGGCACCCTACAAAAGGGTAGGGAGACATCCACTTTGTTTGTAGGAGGATCTTCCTCTTCTAAGTCCAAGGCGAAAGCCAAGGGAAAGAAGAAGAAAGCCCCCGCCAAACCAAGGGGCGGTGTCAGTAAAGTGGATACGAAGGGAAAGACAAAAGCAACAAAGGTAGCGGGGAAGCTTGTGGGGAAAGAAGAGTGCTTTTACTGTCACAAGAGTGGACACTGGAAAAAGGATTGCAGGGCTTGGAAGGCCAGGACACAGGATCTGAAGCAGGTTGCGGCTTCTGCTTCAGGTGTGTATGTAATTGAAAACTGTCTTTCAATAAACTCTACTTCCTGGGTATTGGATACCGGATCAGGATCTCATATCTGTAATTCTTTGCAGGCGTTGAGAAAGCGTAGGTTTTTGAAAGCAGGTGACATGACCCTCAGAGTTACAAACGGAGCTAGCATGGATGCTGAGGCCGTGGGGGACTATCACCTGGGTTTGTCAGATAGACATCTTTTGGTTTTGCGTGGTTGTTATTTTATACCAAATGCAACTTGTAATATCATTTCTGTATCTTTATTATCTAAAGAAGGTTATGAATTTGCATTTGTAAGTAATGTTGTGAACATTCACCTTAATCAAGTTCTGATTGGGTCAGGTACATTAAGCAACGGTATATACGTATTAAACCAACCACAGATTTTCAACGTCCAGAATACACACAAAAGAAAGTCTCCAGATATCAATCAGGCTTTCTTATGGCATTGTAGACTAGGTCACATCAATGAGAGAAGGTTGACTAAGTTACATACAGAAGGATATTTGGATCCGTTCGAATATCAATCTTATGCAACTTGTCAATCCTGTCTCAGAGGAAAGATGACAAAGACTCCGTTCACTGGACACGGAGAAAGAGCGAGCGAGCTCTTGGGACTCGTACACAGTGACGTGTGCGGTCCAATGTCTACGCATGCACGAAGCGTTTTTTCTTACTTCATTACTTTTACGGATGACTTTTCAAGGTACGGATATGTTTTCTTAATAAAACATAAATACGAAGCCTTTGAAAAATTCCAGGAATATAAGAATGAAGTAGAAAAACAAACAGGCAAAAGTATCAAGACACTGAGATCTGATCGAGGTGGTGAATACTTGAGTGACGAGTTCCTGAATTACTTAAAAGAGAATGGAATTTTCTCTCAGCATACTCCTCCATACACTCCGCAACATAACAGTGTATCGAAGAGACGGAACCGAACCCTATTGGATATGGTACGGTCCATGATGAGTAACGCTGAGTTACCGCGATCATTCTGGAGATATGCGCTAGAATCAACTGCATTCCTTTTGAACCGAGTTCCTACTAAGACTGTGCCTACTACACCATATCAGATGTGGTGTGGGAAGAGACCCTATCTTAATCACATTAAGACATGGGGATGTCCAGCTTTTGTCAAAAAGCAGCATGCGGACAAACTCGAGGCACGCTCAGTACAGTGCAAGTTTGTGGGATATCCGAAGAATTCCAAGGGATATTTCTTCTATTGCGAAGAGGAACAAAAGGTTTTTGTTTCTTGCCATGCCTACTTCTTGGAAACTGAGTTTTTGGAAAATCAGATAAGTGGGAGCGCAGCAGAACTGGAAGAAATTCCAGAACCACAAGCTATTACTGAAAGCTTAGTAGAACAAGAGGGTTCGAAAGATCAGGACATTCCTACGCCGCTCCGCAGGAGTAGTAGGCAGTCTCATCCGCCCGAGAGATACTACGGTTTTCTCATAGACGGGGATAGAGAGGACTACATCATTGATAGTGATGAGCCTACTAGCTTCCAGCAAGCCATTCAGAGCGTTGACTCGGTAAAATGGCTGGATGCAATGCGGACCGAAATGGAGTCCATGTATACCAACAAAGTATGGACTTTAGACATTGCTTCAGATGGGGTAAAACCCGTAGGATGCAAGTGGATCTTCAAAAAGAAGATTGGTATAGATGGACAGGTCGAGACCTATAAGGCTAGACTTGTTGCAAAGGGTTTTCGTCAAAGACCTGGTTTGGATTATGACGAAACCTTTTCTCCAGTGGCTATGCTGAAATCCAATCGAATCCTTCTTGCCATTGCTGCCTTCCATGATTATGAGATTTGGCAGATAGACGTAAAGACCGCTTTTCTAAATGGAAATTTAGAGGAGTGTGTCTATATGGACCAGCCAGAGGGTTTCATTCAGAGTAAGAGCAGCGGAAAGGTGTGCAAGCTGCTTAAGTCCATCTATGGACTAAAGCATGCATCGCGGAGTTGGAACATCTGTTTTGATGAGACGGTCAAAGAATTTGGCTTTATCAAAAATCCAGATGAACCATGCATCTATAGTAGATTTGTAGCAAGAACTGTCGTATTCCTCGTTTTGTAGGTGGATGACATTCTGTTGATAGGAAATGACATTCCTATGCTACAATCTGTCAAGGGGTTCTTGTCACACAGGTTCTCCATGAAAGACCTGGGTGATGCCTCCTACATTCTGGGGATCCGGATCTATCGTGATAGATCCAAGAGGATACTAGGACTTTCGCAGTCCAGGTACATCGACACCATGCTGAAAAAATTCAGTATGGAAGATTCCAAGCGCGGTAATCTACCGGCTTGTCACGGGATCACCCTCTCCAAAGAGATGTCTCCCAAGACTGACTTGGAAAGGGATCGCATGTCTATTATACCCTACGCTTCTGCGGTGGGCTCTATAATGTATGCGATGTTGTGTACCAGACCAGATGTGGCTTATGCACTGAGTGTAGTAAGCAGGTATCAGTCAAACCCTGGGGAGAAACACTGGATAACGGTAAAGAACATTCTCAAGTACCTGAGAAGGACTAAGGAGATGTTCTTGGTGTATGGCGGAAAAGACCTCCAGATCGTGGCCTTTGCTGGCTCCAGCTTCCAGAGTGACAAGGATGATTCCAAGTCCATGTCGGGTTTTGTCTTTCCCCCAATGGAGGGGCGGTGTGTTGGAAGCGTTCCAAACAGGAAACCATTGTAGACTCAACTATGGAAGCGGAATACATCGCTGCATCTGATGCCACAAAAAAAGCCGTCTGGATGAGGAAGTTCTTGAAAGAACTTCAGGTGGTTCCGTCCATTGTTGATCCAATACCTCTATTGCGACAACAACGGGGCTATAGCTTTTGCGAAGGAACCCAGGTCCCATCAGAAATCCAGACACATCTTGAGACGGTATCACCTGATCAGGGAGATCGTGGATCGCCAGGAGATCGAGGTTCGGAGGGTTGCTTCAGAAGATAACACTGCAGATCCATTCACCAAGGCCTTGCACCAAACTTAGTTCGAGCGGCTGACCGAGATGATAGGTCTTCGATACGCCAGTACATGGCCTTAGTGCAAGTGGGAGATTGTTAGTGTATATGCCCTAGAGGCCATTACTGTATCATACTAGTATGTATATTACTTAATGGAAGCTTGGGATATTCACAGTTGTATATACAATCTTGCTCAAAATGGTAGTATGCTACTTGGTTTGTTTCTACTTTAATGTGTACATGTGTTTCTTTTAGCATATTATCTATACACATTAGTAGAGCCCTTAGGATCTTTGCTTGATTACCAGCGTTGTGATGGCAGTCACACTAGTGGGGGCTGGGTAATCCACAAGCACATCCTTATACACGTCCCAAGTCGTGGGATTATCGAGACAGGGCATCGATACTCCGGAGTAGACTAGCGTATGCGCTTCTCATCCCAGTGCGGGAGGCGGTCTGTCCCACAGCCGTTAGTACATCGTACTTGAGATAGTATGCGGGTGCTCGTTAGGTTACGAGTACACTGGACAAGACTCGTTGGAAACTGATTGGTTGGTATTATACCTATCGTCAGTTATCAGTCCCCAGGTGACATGAGTACAGCTTAGTCCGCTGACTTGACACTGTTACTTTGCCTCAAGTGTGTTCCCAATGTACTTTGATTACTACCCTACCATGGCTCAAAGGAGTCGTGCAAACAGGTAGTAGTTGGGTGCAGTCCCAAAGCACTTGGAGGTAGTGACGGTTAGACAGGATTCGTCTCTCCCGGTATTGGGGGTTGACATCGCGCTGTGTCTAGGAGAGCCATTACACGAGTAGTCCCTGGCCAGGGCAAGCGAGATATACTGGTAGGTTTCCAGTGTTATCTCAAGGTGTTCTGGGCTTCACTCCGACACGACTTGTACCGCTATTAGGGGACTGACGTTTACCGCCCCCGTAGGCCTGCCATGCGATGTATCAGACGAACAGACCGGACTGTACGGAGACTGTCACATTCAGGCTCAGTAGGAGTTCAGATGGGGTTCACCTCGTCAGTCTTCTTATCGGCATCTACCTGGGGACCGTTACGTACAGCTAGTGCCGCTTGCGGTCTGTGGTTAAACCCACTACCAGCGTAGTGTCGAGTCTTTAGAGTCCCACACAGAGAGTTATTCGCCTTCAGGCAAAATGAGTAGAGGTCGCATGGTTTTGCGACAGAGTTCGTTCACATCCGCGCACTTGTGCACGTTTGTTGTCCGGACAGCTTATACTAGCGGGCTTTGGTTTAAGCCGGATCCTAGTATATGATCTGGGATTGGTTTTTATCTCTTTGTGTTCGTGTTCCTCGGAACATGGATACGGGTGTGTATGCACAGTTGATTGAGGCGGAGGAAGAGGTTTTTCATTAGGGTTTTGGAACGGGTGTGTATGCACAGTTGACAGTCGTCTTTTTCGAAACCCTAATGATCTTGTGATTTATCAATTAATAATATTAATTAAGTGAAATTATGTCATGGTTGGGCTTGTTGACTTGTTGACCAAGGTGGACTAGTTGACTAGGTTTGAAATATTGACCATCATCATTAGCTTTTTAGATGCTCTTTGATCTTTGCAAAAACATTTATGGTGATATGATAATGGTCTCTTCAAACTAACCATCACCTTTTCATTTTTGATTAATATTATTATTTGAAAAAACACATATATTTTGTTATGGTTGTAAAAACCATTTATTTTCTATCATATTGATTCTCTTTCCTCCTCTTCCTCTTCCTCAAGCTCTCCCCTCTCATGAGTTGAGAAACACTTGAGCTTGAGAAAAACCACTCCAAAACAATCTCTACTCTCTTCTAAGGTTCTAGGATTAGCACTTCTAGCATCTTAGTTACTTCTAGCTTGAAGTTGAAGCCAAAGGTTGAGGCTCTCGGGTGGATCCTTCTTTGACGAGAGAAGACGACAAGGAGATCACTTCCGTTCACTACAAGGAGCAAGGAGAGAAGGACATAAAGCCCTAGGTATAACCTCTTTTCCGAGTAGCTAACTCTCTTTAGCTTGTTAGCTAGTTTTGTTTAGAAAAGATCCCGCCTTTGTCTAGTCCATGTTGCCTAGTGTAGAAAAAATTTGATTTTTATACCGTTTCCGCCTCCCAGCAAGCACCGGGGTGGGCAACGTGGACTTACAAGTACACCTATTATGCTTACTGGATAGTCTTCTTCCAAACTATAGGCTGGTGCCGAACGGTAGGGAAGGAAGAAAACCATTTAGCCTAACGATGGTGTACAGAAGGTAACGACTAAAGACAAATAAAGGGATTTAGAGAGATGGCAAAGAAATATATGGTTAAAGTCATGAATAGGTTTATGGGAGAGGCATTACTAGGAATACCAGGATACCCCTACGAGACATTTTAATGTTTCAGTTTCACTGCGCATTGTTAAAAGAAAACTGATTTCCCGATTAGATACTAACTCCAGGGTATGTATTTACCAGGTTTCATTCTCATATCTGTATCGTTTTACAGATGATGAGTGGGAGTAAGTTATTGGGAATAAGGTGATCATTCTCATTATATCGGAATTCGTTGTAATTGGTGATATTTGAGGAAATCGCATGGGTACAGTTTTCAACCTACGATGCACAGGTTTTGAGTTATTCAACTCAGCGGACTTATACAGAGTATTGTATGTTGTCCAGTGTCCATCAGAACAAAGGGGTAGGTCCTCGTACTATATTCTGGTTACTTGTGACTTCCCTAGTTTTTAGACAAGTGTTTCGTAGAAATACAATGTCTATGTTTTGAGAAGTCGTGGGTATAAGAATAAAGTAGAGAACCAAGTATTACAAGTATCGGGATTCTTCAAAGAGATTGAAGATGTAGATTCTTGTGATTGGTATTCAGATGATAGTAATGGTTTTGAGAAACTTGTTTCTCTTTCAGGTTACTCATAATTGGATGCATTCCTAAGTTGAGTAATGCTGATTAGCCTCTCTCCATTAAGTTGATATGCACTGGAGACAGCTATATGATTTGAATCTGGTTCCAATTAAATTAGTGCCTCTATTTCTATATAGAATGGTTCATATCTTAACGATATTAAGATACGGGGAGTTGTCCAGCTTATGCTTAAAACCAGACACTGGGTAACTCAAGGCACGTTACTGTAATGGCTGTTTGTGGGTTGACCCTGGCTTTGACGAGGGTTGACATTTCTACCATCTGGGAGATCAATAGTGATATTGTTCTAGACCCGCCACAGTTTTATTAAAATGGATTTTTTCAGAAAACAGTAGTGGGAGTTTAGTAGAACTGGAAGTGATTCCAGAAACGCAAACGATTACGGAAAATTTAATAGGACCTATATATTCAATCAGGTTTGACATTCCATTAACCACTCCGCAGATATGGTGGGTAACCTCAGACACCCGAGAGGTACTTCGGCAGTCTCAAGGACGGTGACAGGGAGGTTTTTGTTTACCCAGACTTGACACTACTGTTGTTCCAGGCTATGAGACCCGGCAGAAGGATAAGTATAGCGTCGTTCTAAACTAGCTTTAGAAGTGTACGTATATTCTGCCAGAGGGTTGTCATAGTCAGTGGGAGCAGCGGAAGCATAGTGGGCAAAAAGCTTATGTCTATTTATAGACTTGAGCAGATAAAGCGGAGATTGATCATCTATTTTTGATGAGACAGTCATGGGTTTGACTTCGTCAGAATAGGGGATGGATCTGTTAAGAGGGTAGTAGGGTGTGATGTCCTGGTATTTGGATGACATACACAGAGTAGGAAGTAAAATTCCTATACTACGATCTGTTGTACTTTGGTCGTCACACAGTTGTTTCTCCACAAAGGACATGGATATAATATCTGATATTCTGGTTAATAGATCTATGGTTTTAGATCTAGATTTGGGTAGTTTCCCAATATGGGTACTTTAACAATATTCTAAT
Organism: Agapanthus africanus; assembly: GCA_030015575.1. Lineage (NCBI taxonomy): Eukaryota > Viridiplantae > Streptophyta > Magnoliopsida > Asparagales > Amaryllidaceae > Agapanthus > Agapanthus africanus. Next base: position 704,841,744 of record CM057341.1, read on the forward strand.
AGTATTTTAGAATGGATGACTCCTGGCATGGTGGTGTACCTGCAGGTGATGGAGTCACCCTCTCTAAAGCTGTCTTACAGACTAAAGGGGAGAGGGAAGTGCATGATTGGCAGATCACTTGCTTAGGCAATTGAGTCAATCGTGAGATGTCAAGTACCACACCAGATGTTGTTTTTGCACTAGATGCGATAAGTTTATATTAATCCAATCCTGAAGAAACATAAGGAAGCAGTTTTAGAACATAAGTGCATGTTCTTCGGATTTGATGACGGCAGCCTCCTTCGGGAAACGGTTATCATTCCAGGCTTCAAAGGTGACATGGATGTCAGAGTTATAGTTTTCCCTCTGATGAGGGACAGTATTATGGACAGGTGGTCCAAGAGGATACTGTGGGAGACATGATGCTGGATACTGATTAGGTTCAGTTATCAATACAATCTTAGAAGTTTGGATTTGGAGTTCATTTATGAACTAGGTCCCATCAGATATTCAGACATATTCTAAGACAGGTATTACTCGATTCGGGAGATGGCTTTCTCCGCGAACTTGAGATTAAGAGAGACATAGAAAGAAACATCAGGGCGGATTCACTCACTGAGGCTATTTCTCGAACACAAGAGTTTTACAAACTAGCTTTGTGAAACTGATTAGTAGAGGAGTTGGATGTTCGGTATCACACGGGCTGTGAGTATGCGACATCGCAATAATTAGCCTTAAGTGAAAGTGGGAGATTGTTGGAGATAGTGCCCTCAAAGTCAATTATTGGATCGCAGGTACGTGATTGCAATGATTGAGGCAGGACCTATACCGCTATGACGGTCTTGCTCGAGATGATAGTATGCTATCTGGTTTGTCTTTATCATCGTATACATGCTTTAGTTCGCTATTGCATGTTGATAGAGCCCATAGGATTCTTGCTTGACTGCCTGCAGTATGATGGCGATCATATACGTGGGAGCTGGGGTCTATAAGCACATCCTTAAAAGTGTCCCTAGTCATGGGAGTTTCGAGACAGGGCATCGATACTCCAGAGTAGACTAGTGTGTACAGTCGAGACCCCGACGAGGGGCGGTGGCCGGTCTCACAAGCCACTGGTGTCAGTTAGATCACCTAAGATGTATACAGGTGCTCATTAGGTCATGAGTACACCGGACTGGACTCGCCGGGAATATGCTAGTTGGTATTATACATATCGTCAGATAGTAGTTCCCTGGTGACATGTGTACAGGTTAGTTTGTCGACCTGAGATCGTCATTTGTCTCGTGTGAGTTCCCACTGTGCTTTGATTTATACCCTACCACGCTCAAAGGAGTTGTGCAAACAGGTATTTTTTGGGTACAGTCCCGAGCCACATGGAGGCAGTGAGCGGATCGTCGGGGATTCGTCTCTCCCGGTATTGGGGGTTGATGTCGCACAGTGCACGGGTGGCCATCACTAGAAACCCTCAGCCGAGGTAGTGGAGAATTACTGATTTGGATCAGTAGTTTCTCAGGTGGTGATGGGCTTCATGCCGACATGATTTATCGCGTTATTAGGGGTCTGACTTTGTCCACCCCCCTAAACTCGATATGCGATACTCTTTAGACGAACGGACCGGACTGTATATACATTGTCACTGTCAGGCTCAGTAGGGTTTATAGATGAGTTCGCTCGTCAGCTTCCCTTCCAATCAATACATAGGCAAACCGTTACGTACAGCTTGTACCTCTGACGTGCTAGAGGTTATACCCAGTGCTAGTGTGTTGATGAGTCATTAGAGTCCCCCACAAGAGTCCCCCACAGACACTTTCCCAAGTTCGGGCGAAACGTTGTAGAGGCCGTATGGATTTATGGCAAGGTTCGGAAAATGCACGTGCATTTTCGCACGTGTCAGTTTTCGGGCAGTTAATACTGGTAGGCTTTGGTTTAAGCCGGAACCCAGTATTATACTGTGTAGATATAATATCTTTGTCTCGATTGTATTTGTATTCGGTCGTAATACAAATGCGGGTATGTTTATACTAATACGGGGTTATCCTGAAATTCGTTTCAGGATCACTTTTGGAAGTTGCCAGTTTCCAGTTTTCTATCAGCCGTATTTAACAGTCGGTTAAATGCGGATTTATCTTTTCTTCTTGAGGGTGAGTCATGAGGTGAATCATGTTTCTAGAAGGTTCTAGAATGGTGACTAGGATGGTGAGGTGGATTAGTGCATTAATGGTCATTTATTGTTTTGATGACTAGGTTTGTGATTCATGCTTTTGCATTAATTGTTCAAGTGAGTCATTGTTATGATAAGCTTCATGGTTATGGTTACTCTTTCCCCTCCTACACTCACCCCCCCTCTATTTAGGCCGGCCCCCTCTCTTGAAGAGAAAAATGGTTGTTCTTTTGAGAGGAAAAAGATTATGGTTCATGGAAATTAATCTACTCATTTCCCATTTACCTGATTCCATAAAAGGCAACTTCATTAACCGTTCGCCCGTGACTTTGGACGTAACGAGACAAAGTGTTCTACTCATTCTCTACATCATCTTGGTCGTCTCTTTTAGCAAACTTGACGACCGAGTTGCCTCGGGTCAGAGGCGGGAGCCCGTTTAAAGATCCGTTGACGTGGTGCCACCTGGACGAGAAGATTGGAGATTCAGGAGATCGGAGCAGCCGCAACAAAGCGTGTGATGATGGTTGAAGACCGAAGGACTCGGATCATTCGGTATAACGTTTCTACCCATTTGTAATTTGTTAGTTTAGTTTTAATGGCAGATCCCGGTTACGGTACACGATAGCGCCAGTTTGTAAAAAGTTTTTGTTCCGCATTTGGCATCTGTTAGACGGCCGGGGCGCTACCATGGACTTACAATTTCTGCCTCATGCTCTTATGACCTTGGCGTTGGTCAAAATGTCATAAGTCACATGTCAAGTTCTACCCATCATTATCTTGTTAATTTGAACCCATCCGTACATACCCCTGACGTTGGCCAAATGGTAATACGACTGTTCCAAACCACCTCATCTATCTATGCAACAAATGAATACCCAGCAACTACCAAACACTATACCTTGGCGTTGGTCAAAATACATAGCTTGAATACTACTGAATACCCAAATGAAATGACGGAGGCCTATGAATGGTTTTGGAGAAACCGTGAACGTAGTGAACTTGATATGATCGAAGGAACCTGATAGCTTTTAAAAGGAGTGGTTAAGCTCCGCAATTAAAAATATCTTCTGTTTTAAAAATAACCGAGTGGTTTCTTTTAAACTGTTCCAACGATTCAACTTTACTTTATTTTCTTTGCATTAATATAATGTGTCCCATTAATTAACCTATCATTGCAGAAAACAACGAAAATACAACGTCCTCTTATGCCATCCGCATTCGCCACTGGGCCCCGTCATTCACCCGTTAGGTTACTTAACTAACGACAGAGCAGGGGCTGGGCTAACGTGGGTGTAAAGCTATCATATATAGATATTGTACATTCGTCAAATGCAATAATAGGCATTACAGATCACAGATGAACATATTGGATTTTCTACGAATTCGCATTCCTTTTGCGCCTGCAATGAAAGACGGATTACACAGTCGCGATGAATAGCCAAAACCCCACCCTAGACCCCTACGGGTACGGCAAACTACCCGCCAAGTACCCGAAGTGAAGTGGTCTCCCTCAACAACGTGAGTAGGCCACTAAACACTTCAAAATACCCGATAGTTTGTGTACCGCACCTTGGGTCTATCTTAGGAGAAGAAAACAGTAAATGAAATAATACAACGGTGGCTACAACCTCAACCCGGATGTGCACCGCAAAATAATATTACAACAATTTACAAATTACATTTGAATGAAAGAAACGCCCGTCTCACATCCCCGGCTATCCATTCATGACAATCCAACAAGTCCACAATCACAAACCAGTAAAAACCATTAAAGAAATGTGCAACCCCTGCTAACCGAAATACGAGCAGTTAGGGGAGGTTTACGAACACATTAAACACATCACAGATATAATCAAGTTAGCCAAACATCTTAGAATTTCGATCAAGCAAACACAAATGATTCTACTCAAATAATTCTCTGTGCACATGAAACCTGAGCAGAAACAAAACATCCCAGAAAACACAACATCAACAAAGAAGAATAACTGAGCAAACTTGGGCTGAATCGGAGTCAACTCGGCCGAGGATCCGCGGCGGATCGCATGGATTGGCAGCGGTTCCACGACGCTTTGGTCGATTCACAGTCCCAAATTTATTCACAATTCTTAAAATTCCCTGCTTGTATTTTTAAGGGTCCTTGAAAAATTTTTAGACCCCGTTTTAAAATCGGCAGAAACTTGGTTAAAATGAAGTTTTTTCGGGTTCGTTTTGCGATCGAATTTCTAACAACTTTGTTAACAAGTTAGTTATGGTTTAGCGAGGCTTTGATACCACTGTAAGTTGATGTCAGACACCCCACATGATGCGGGGAGGCGGAATAGGTAAAACAATCATTTTGTTTAAACTAACATCAATTAACTTTACGGATCTTTGCTAAACCCTAACTAACAACAACATAAAAGTGATTAGCTACTATGAAAGATGATTATACCTAATGATTCAATTCCTTCTTGTCCTTGTAGACCACCTCCTCGTCGGCCTCCTCGTTGTGATAGAAGATCCACCCGAGAGATACTTCTCCAAGCTTTAACCTCACACTTGAGGTAACTAGGTGGCTATGAGTGCTAATCAAAGCAACCTAGAGGACATAGAAGAGGATCAAGGATCTATTAGTCTTGCTAACCCTAGGATCTCAACACATGAGAGGATTAGGGTTAGTTCTTGAAGAGAGAGAGCTTGAGGAGAGAGAAGGTGAGAGTGAGAATGATAATGAAATAATATCTCATTTGTGAATATATGAAGCATAATAATTATTAAATGAATAACAAAAAATAATATCAACCATGCTTCATTAACTCACTTTATGTGATTCATCTCATGAGTCATTAAGCAATAAATGCTTCATTAACTTATTTGGATGAATCACACCATGTGTCATTAATCCATTTAATGCAATTTCCACCTAAGCCTCCAACTCATCAATCTTCTAGAAGCTTCTCGACTAATTACGAGAATGCCTCTCCTATCCGCGAAAACACGGAAATACTGAGACTGTATAAATCCAATAATCCAATACTAGATTCTGGCTTAAACCAAAGCCTGCTAGTATAAACTGTCCGAACATCGTACGTGTGTAAAAACACGTATGTGTCCGAACCCTGTCATAAAACTATACGACCTCTATATCGTTTCGCCTGAAGCAGGGAAACTCTCTGTGTGGGATACTAAAGACTTGACACTTACACTGGCAGTGGGTTTAACTACAGGCCGCAAGCGGTACTAGCTGTACGTAACGGTCCCCAGGTAGATGTCAGTAAGAAGGCCGATGAGGAAACCCATCCGAACTCCAACTGAGCCTGATGTGACAATCTCTGTACAGTCCGGTTTGTTCATCTAGGACTATCGCATATCGGGCCTAAGGGGCGGCAAGCGTCAGTCCCCTATAAGCGGTATAAGTCGTGTCGGAGCGAAGCCCATTACACCTTGAGAAGCTACTGGAAATCCTACCAGTAAATCTCGTTTGCCCTGGCCAGAGACTTTGCGTAATGGCTCTCCAAACACAGCGCGATATCAACTCCCAATACCGGGAGAGACGAATCCTATCTTACCGACACTGCCTCCAGGTGCTTCGGGACTGCACCCAACTGCTACATGTTTGCACGACTCCTTTGATCCGTGCTAGGGTAGCAAACTAAGAACGGTGGGAACACACTCGAGAAGAAGTAGCGGTGTCAAGTCTGCGGACTATGTTGTACTCATGTCACCTGGGAACAGTTAATTGACGACGGGTATAATACCAACCAACGGTTCCCTGTGAGTCCTGTCTGGTGTACCTGTAACCCAACGAGCACCTATATACTATCTCCAGTACAATGTACTAATGGCTGTGGGACAGACCATTTCCCCTGCTTGGATGAGAAGCGTACACACTAGTCTACTCCGGAGTATTGATGCCCTGTCTCGATAATCCTATGACTAGGGACCTGAAAAAGGATGTGCTTGTAGACCACCCAGCCCCCACTAGTGTGACTGCCATCACAACGCTGGTAGTCAAGCAAGATCCTAAGGGCTTTATCAATATGTATTTTCGATATGCTAACATATACACATATTAAGATAGATACAAACCAAGTAGCGTACTACCATGTTTAACAAGACTGTTAATAAAAATGTGAATATCCCAAGCTTCCATTATGTAATATACAAGCTAGTATGATACAATAATGGCCCCTAAGGCATATACACTGACACTAACCAATCGCATTATTATGCCACAAACAAGCACAACATAGTTACCGCACACTACGCCTTGACACAGTCAACAAACGCAGCACGAATACTAAGAAATACTTGTAAGAAATGATGAAGGGCTGTGGCTGGTTTTTGGCGAAAAACCTTTAACGTAATGAACTTGATATCGTTGAAGGAACCCAAGTGGTTTTACAAATATATAGCGGCAAAAACTTTTGCTAAAGAGGTCACTCCCTGTGAAGGGATCTCGACTCTTTCCTCATCGAATGAAGTGCAGGATATTCCAAACTGAATACCACGATGCAAAGCAAAAGAATCTATTGGGTTCCCTAGGGCAGTAGCAAGGTTTCGGGAGGCATCATTCATGCTAAATTCAAATTTTTTACCGTACTAAAGAACCCTAACCTAGAATCTTATCTTGAGATTTAGACGAACAAGCAATGCAAACAACTTTACATCTAAGTGAATGAGGAATACAACCTTTGTAGACCGGTCCTTCACTTCTAAAGCTCCGTGTAGTTGTCCCTTCGCTCCAAGTAGTGAACACCCGAACTCTAGTAAGGGTTCACATGAAGAAATGAACAAGCTTGCTCGAAGTCTTCGAAGCCGAAGATGATCTACGTCGAGGAGACTCAAGATCATGGTACCTCTTCAGTAATGGTAGATTAGTGAAGCAAACATCCTAAACTAAATGGCTAATATAGTAGAGGATGATGAAGTAGGAATTGGGCTCACTTTAGATTAATTTTTCTCACAGTATTTCTTCACCATTTGAAAAGCTAGTGGGTTTTCTCATGAGGAAGAAGAAGATGAAGTGAGAAGAGAATGAAACTCATGAGGTGAGAATAGCAACCATGGGTGAGTTAGTGTCATACACTAACTCATTTAGAGAGTGAACAATGTCTAACAATAATGGTTAGATTAATAAATATCTACAAGTAAAACAAAACTAGTGGACTAAGTCAAAAATGCTTCAAGCTTCCCCAAGCTTCCAAGCATGACAATTTTTAACTAATATTGAATTACTTTAAATAAATAAAATCTCACATTATTATAAGCATGGTGTGAGTCTCATACACCCAAGTAGCACACAGTATCTAGCATGACACAAAAGATGTACATTAATATATATCATATAAATACTAAGTGTACACAAGTGAGAAAAAGAAAACTTAAATGAGCTAATATTAGTTAATGTAAATTAATATATTACATATATAATTATACATTAAATTATTAAATCAACACTTGATTTAATAATCCGGCTATATCACATACAACTGACTAATATCAAATGTAACAACTTATCGAATCAACACTTGATCCGATAATCCGGCTACATCACATATTACCGACCGATATCACATATCTAGAATATGGTATCACATACTCGTATTAATCTCGGTCTCGCACATATCACATATGTGCTCCTACTTCATTTCGCATGAACCAGGAAACCTCTGTGTAGGACTCTAAAGCCTCGTCAATACGCCGGCAGTAGGTGATGATCATATCAAACACCCACAAGCCGCAAGTGGTCTGCTAAACGTAACGGCCACACGGGTATTGAACAATCAGAAGATCAACAAGCAAGCCTGCTTGTACTCCTACGAATCCAATCAGTAACACTACCGTACAGTCCGGTCTCTTCGTCTGATATGTCGCATATCATAGCCTGGGGTGATAAAACGTCAGACTCCAATAGCCTGATAAGTCACGCCGATGTGAGGTCCATAATAGTTCAAGAAACTACTGATAACACTTACCAATAAACCTCAGCAACCCTGTCCAGGGATTTCCTGTTATGGTCAATCGAGCATAGCTCAACATCAACTCCCAATACCGGGAAAGACGAATCCCCTCCTATCACTCATTACCTCCATGTGACTCGGGACTGTACCCAAAAATGTCACGACCTGAAGCTTGACCCGTGACCGGCACTTAACCATGTAACGTCTATAGGCATAACGCGACTAAGTAAGCCGAAACCCAGAAATCAAAACCATTAAAAGTAGTGAGTGTTGAAAACATTTGGAAAACCTTAAGTAGTTTAGTGACATTCTTTAAAGTTCAAGTTATTATCTTAAAAATTTTGACAGCATTTCCTTTGTAAAAACTAACACCGAAATCAGGTACAAGACAAGATATGAGTAAAATGATATATACAATGAAAATAAAACATCCCAAATAGGAGCAATCAAGCCCAACGGCAGAAACAATCACTACCAGAGTAATATACAACGCCGTATCGAAGAATTGAGCAATAAGTGAAAAACATCACAATAATAAAAACTAAATAAGTAAAGTCGGCTCACACGAGCTCGACACCAGAATACAAATAATATACATCATCGTCCTCACACTGGTCTCTAAGTCAATATATGAAATAGTAGATGGAGAGTACTAGAAACAAAAGTGTGTACAAATGGAAAATAACCGGATACCACAAACCCACCTGGCAGCAAACAGCTCATGCACCAACTGCAGTTGTATCCGTAGCCAAAAAGATACAAGAAAGCAGCCTGCCGAGACTACTCTGAGGGCAACCTGCAAATACTGTAGCACAACGGGAGTGAGTTGCCAACTCGTGAATAGAAGATAATATATAAAGGTAATCACGAGTATGCACGTACTGCGATACTCTAACATATGCCAGCAAATAATATCTATATGCGATGAGCAGGATGTGCAATAATCATGCATAAGTACTCTATCAGGTAATACGACTACAGGATGAGATGCAATACATAACAATGAATACTGAGCATGGAATAAAATATCAACAACACGGAATGTCGACGTGGAAAACTCCGGTGTCTACCAAAAACACCCCCAAACCCAATACTCAGGCGTCGTCACTCTATCCGGCCCTCAATCCTGTAAACCTCATAGAAGCGGGGTGCCCAACACCGGCACCTCAAAATAATAAGAAATACTCGTATCCAGCATCAACACGCAAACCTCATCTCTCAGGCGCCGCATACCAAATCGGCCCTCAGCATGTATCTCATGTCATAATCCCCAGACGGTATCCTCCGGATATCCGTCGGGTCTCCAAACTGTCACCGGCAGGTAGTAGTCCCTCCGATGGGCTCACCGTCTAACTATATGAGTCTTCTTGCCCCGAGGTACCATACCGGGTTCACCATGTACCCGCAGACGGTTCCTACCACTCCTCGAGTCGGGTATACCACACAAGCTCTCAGAATCGAGAAAACTCATGGTGGACGCATGAAAATATCATATCAAGAGAAACCGGGTTTTTAAGATAAAGCATACTTTCTTGAAATAATACCACGGTTCTCAAATCCAGAAATCACATGAAATCCAAAGCCAATGCGTAAATCCATGCGATCTAATATATGCAAATGAGTATGTGCACAAGTAACATAATCATGTCGAATCATATAGGAGGTGAGCTATAATATATTGTTCATGGCAATTCTATTGCGTGAGTGTTATGGCAATTACTAACGGTGTGTGTGTAACATGCAGATTAATGCTCGTGCAACATGAACCGTTAGTAAGAGTGCGGTGTTCTGTTAACTCTAAGTTCTTATATGGCAGGGAATATAGTATGCAACAAATAGTATCCATGAACGGTCAATGTATATAAATGCAATATGCTGCTACAATGTCCTATCAGCCCTGACGCATAACGCCATACGGGCGATTTCCCCATAGATGTTAAATCTACTCATCGTGATCTCGTGCTAAGTGTAGCCGACGACTTGCTTCCCCTTCTTCGCGTCTTCCATCGTACTCGCCTGCGAACCTAGAATTACACAATGAATAAGCATAAGCTAAAATCCTATAAAATGTGCCATTGAAACCAAACGTGAAACCCGCGCCACGAACTAAACGCGTATGTGTCCGATACGCTAAAACGTGTGATTACGCGTCTGAACCTACCCCGACACATCGCGATACGCAGGAAATCCCTGAACCCACACACGTATCACACGTGTCACGAAAGTTAAAAGTATAGGAAATAGGGTAATTGGTTCCAGATTTTTGTATAAGCAGAATTTTACAAAGTTGCATATATCACAGGCCTTAAAAATGTAGCAGACACCAACAGAACAAACCCAACACCCAGGTCCCCCATCTGGCCGCAATTTGCGGCCAGAATGATTATTCCGACGGCCAACCTAGGGAGCTGGGCTCCCGTGCTTCGTGTGTGTTCTCTAAATCTAGTGTACATGCCCCAGTAAATGCAATTTTTTCCTGGAGCAATCGGGTTACAAGCAGATCACAACAGAGCCCAAAACTTAGTTAAAAAGCTAATTTAACACTAAACTAAAACATTATGGTGTTTTAGTGCAACCTGAGAAATTTACTAAGTTAAAACAACACTATAAGCACTTAATTAAGTTAACCAAGCTATAAAAATGCTAACTTAACATAAACTTCACTAATCTCCTCTCATTAGCACTAATACGCACAAAAATACGATTTTTAGCTAAATAAACTACAAGTTAAGAACTAAGGTGATATGGTTGAGTTTAATACCTCCAAAAGACCTTAGGGAAACCTCACTTCCAGCCCTTGCCTTCAAAGGCACAGATTTGCCACCAAAATCCCCAAAAGAGCCATTTTTCCAAAGGTTTTTGTGAAGGAAAGTGAGATTTTTGTGTAGGGTTTGTGTTTGGATCAAAAGAGAAGCAAAACAAGAAGAAAATGATGATGATGTTGCTGCTGCTGCTATCTATTCTGGAGGAGCAGAGATGAGAGGGAGAGAGGGAAAATGAGTGGGAAAATGGTCAAAGTCAATCCCCAATTTCACCTAACCCACCATACCTCCCATTCCTTTAAATTTTAATTTAAAATGAAGGTTAAACTTGGTTTATTTAGGGAAAATATGAACCATGCAAGAAGAAAAGAAATGGCTACATGCTAACACTTTAACCTATATCACAAAATGAGATAAGTGTGCATGCTTCACACTAATCCTACCTTAGGAAAAGTAATTAAGGGAAATTCTAATTAAGGTTAATACGAGCTAAATTATAATTAGTAAAACCCGTTTGTATATAAAAACACTTCTCATCATAATTAGAACTAGTTTTATTCGAGTTTAAAAAGGAAAATATGATTTACGGGGTTTTTTAATGAAAAACACGCATCATTACTTACTAACACGAAATTAACCTAAACGAATTTCAAAGCGTTACAATCTACGCCCCTTAAAGAAATTCGGTCCCCGAATTTAAAAATCTAGCTACGTGTACCTTCGAAGAGATGGGGATATTTCTTCATCATCTCGCCCTCGGTCTCCCAAGTGACCTCCTCGCTGCTCGGGCCACGCCAAAGGACCTTGACGGACGATATAACCTTCGATCTCAATTTCTTCACCTGTCAATCCAAGATGACCACCGGCTGCTCTACAAAAGAAAGGTCGCGCTCCAGCTGGATCGTCGGGTGCTGAATCGCATACGAAGGATCATGAAGATACTTGCGGAGCATCGAAACGTGAAATACAGGGTGAACCTTCGGGAAACCTGGCGGAAGGGCTAACCGATACGCAACTGCACCAACATGCTCGAGGATCTCGAAGGGGCCCATATATCTGGGACTAAGCTTCCCCTTCTTCCCAAATCTCATCACCTTTCATTGAGGAGATCCTCAAGAAAACATGATCGCCAACAGAAAACTCAATTCTGCACCGACGACGGTCCGCATAAAATCTCTGTCTACTCTAGGATGCTCTCATCCTATCGCGGATCAACTGGATCTTCGCGGTCGTCTCCTCAACAATCTGCGAGCCCAAAATACTGCTCTCGCTGAGCTCTGTCCAACAGACGGGTGATCTGCATCTCCTCCCATAAAGACTCTCGAATGGTGCCATCTGAATGGTTTCCTGGTAGCTGTTGTTGTAGGAGAACTCTATTAAGGGTAAATGATGATCCCAGCTACCCCCGAAGTCTAAGACATACGCTCAGAGATGTCCTCGAAAGTCTGAATAGTCCGCTCTGACTGGCCGTCGGTCTGCGGATGAAATGCTGTGCTGAAACTCAAGCGGGTGCCCAAAGCCTCCTGAAAGCTCTGCCATAGTCGGCTGGTAAACTGGGTGCCTCGGTCGGACATGATGCATGTCGGGACTCCATGCAGTCGTACAATCTCGTCGATGTATATCTGGGCATACTGAGCAAAACCGAAAGTCGTCTTCACCGGCAGGAAGTGAGCCGCTTTCGTCAATCGGTCCACGATTACCCAAATGGATTCATACCCTCGCCTGGTCCTGGGTAGACCCATAATGTAGACCATAGAAATCTGCTCCCATTTTCACTCTGGAATGGGTAACGACTGTAGCTCTCTCACGAGCCTCTGGTGCTCGGCCTTGACTTGCTGACAAGTCAGGCATCTCGACACGAAGTCTGTGACGTCCCTCTTCATCCCGTCCCACCAGTAAACATCTCTCATATCATGGTACATCTTGGTGGAACCCAGATGAACACTATACACCGATTGATGTGCCTCCTCAAGAATCTCACGCCGCAGCCCCTCAGTATCTGGTATGCACAGTCTAGTCCCAAATCGCACTATCTCTTGATCATCGATCACGAACTCTGAAAATCTGCCCTGTCCGATCTGTGCCATGATCTCTGAACAACGATCATCACGGTACTGTGCCTCATGTATACGTAAAGCAACTATGGGCGTGAACGAACATGTGCAAGCTGTCCCCCGATCGGCGTGAACTCTAACTGCACTCGGCTTTCGTATAAAATCTGCCAATCTGCTGACGACTGCCTCTGCACTGCACTCAGACAAGATAGACTACCCCCGGGCCTCCTGCTCAAAGCATCCGCCACTACGTTCGCCTTGCCCGGGTGATACAAGATTTCACAATCGTAGTCTTCACTAGTTCCATCCAACGGCGCTGTCTAAGGTTCAGGTCTCGCTACTGAAATATATACTTTAAGCTCTTATGATCGGTGAATATCTGGCACGACTCGCCGTACATGTAATGTCGCCAGATCTTGAATGCAAAGACCACTGCAGCCATCTCTAAATCGTGAGTAGGGTAGTACTGTTCATATTTCTTCAACTGCCGTGAAGTATACGCGATCACCCTACCATGCTGCACCAATACGTACCCTAGCCCCACTCGAGAAGCATCATAAAAGACCACAAATCCGCCCGATCCTGAAGGCAATGATAACACCGGTGCTATAGTCAAACGAGTCCGCAACAGCTGAAATCTATGCTCACACTCCTTCGTCCAATCGAAATGAACTCCCTTCCGGGTTAACATGGTCAAAGGTGCAGTAATACGGGAGAAGTCCTGTACAAATCGCCTGTACTAGCCAGCCAGTCCTAGAAAGCTGCGGATCTCCATAACTGATATGGGTCTGGGCCAACGCTGAACGGCCTCGATCTTCTTCGGGTCCATACATATACCATCTCGTGTAATCACGTGACCCAAGAAGTCTACGCTGTCAAGCCAGAATGCGCACTTAGAGAATTTTGCGAAAAGCTGGTGCTCCCTCAAAGTCTGCAGTGTGATCCGCAGGTGCTACTCGTGCTCCTCTCGGCTCCGGGAATACACCAAAATATCGTCAATGAATACAATGATGAACAGATAAAGATACGGCCTGAAAATACGGTTCATCAAGTCCATGAATGCTGCTGGGGCATTGGTGAGTCCGAACGACATCACCAAGAACTCATAATGGCCGTACCGCGTGCGGAAAGATGTGCTCAGAATATCCTCCTGTCGAACCCGTAACTGATGGTAGCCTGATCGCAAATTGATCCTCGAAAAGTGTCCTGCCCCTTGAAGCTGGTCGAACAAGTCATCGATGCGTGGCAAAGGATACCTGTTCCACACGGTAACCCTGTTCAGCAAGCGGTAGTCCATACACAAATGCAAACTGCCGTCCTTCTTCTTGAGAAACAGGACTGGAGCACCCCAAGGAGACACACTGGGTCGAATAAGTCCCTTATCCAGCAAATCTTGCAACTGACCCTTCAACTCTCTAAGTTCCGCCAGGGCCATCCGATAAGGCTGTTCCCCTCCGAAAGACGGCGCACAAGACTGCGATGTCTTGGCACTGAGATTCGGGGCAGATGCTAATTGGTGCTATCCGTTCACCTCTCCGAAGATGCCAAATTGATTTATGGCACCATATATCGAAGGTTTAAACGGATGCGGCCGATGTAGCAGACTTCGTCAGATTCCCCCTCGTTTGAGGGGTTTTTTGATTGTGGGGACGCTCTTCCCTGCAGGCGCAAGCCCCTGCAGTTAATTACGCTACCGCATCGCGGTAACAACTTTGTCCTTCTCCAGATGGTCACTTCGTGTCGTGTGTGTTTATTTTCTGTTTTGTTGCCCGTGGATTGTTTACGGAGACCGAGTTATGTCGTCGCCCGTAGGGCGTGGACTAGTCCAAATCCGTATTATCTTAGATTTGGGTTGGCGGGTTTGGTTTGAGGATACGTTAGCCATATTTGAGGCAAAGATCAACTCAAACGTTTGTTAAGGATACGTTAGTCTAATTTGAGACTAAGATCAACTTAACGGGATCGTTTAGATCCGACAAAAGAGTACTTGGGCTCCATTGTTCCAGTTTAGGGACATAGTGGTCCATTTAAGGTATGGCCGTCGGGACCCGTCACCTCTCTGACGACGTTGAAGGATTACAACGACAGATGTCAGAGGAGTTCAGAGATGTACCCTTGAACCAGAGTTAATTGGGGGGATCTATAGTCCAGTTCGGGACTAAAGTCTGTTTGAAAGGTTTAAGGATACGTCAGCCATATTTAAGGCTAAGATCAACTTAAACGGGATCGTTTAGATCCGACAAAAGAGCGTTTGGGCTCTATCGTTCCAGTTTAGAGGCATAGTGGTCCATCGCTAGTTTAAGGACATTGCGGTCCATTGTTAGTTTTAAGACATCTCGGTCAAGGTTAAGGACGTCGTAGTCCATGGGTTTAAGGGCCCCACAGTCCATTGTTAGTTTTAAGACATCTTGGTCAAGGTTAAGGACGTCGTAGTCAATGGGTTTAAGGACCCCACAGTCCATTGTTAGTTTTAAGACATCTCGGTCAAGGTTAAGGACGTCGTAGTCCATAGGCTTAAGGACCCCACAGTCCATTGTTAGTTTTAAGACATCTCGGTCAAGGTTAAGGACGTCGTAGTCCATGGGTTTAAGGACCCCGCAGTCCGTATCAATGTGTGGTCATCGGGACCCGTCACCTCTTTGAAGACGTTGAGGGATTACAACGCCAAGTATCAAAGGAGTGAAGAGATGTACCCTGGAACCGGAGTGGATTAAATAGTCTTTGGCCCAATTTGGGATCAAGACTAATTAATTATGTTATGAGCCCATTAGCCCAGTTAATTACGAATTGAGGACTTATGGCCAGCTTGGGCTAAGTCCAATCATGTCTGGGACATCGGCCCTCCTGTTGGTCCCTTGAAGGAGATGCTTTTCCTCTGGCCATTTAGCCAATTGGGCCAATGCCCAGTGTTAAACACTAAAGACCAATCAGTGTTGAACACTGAGAATGAGATTGATAAGTCAGTATTTCACACCAGAAGATAGTTGGTGTCAAACACCAGCAACAAGGCCTTCAAATTAGTGTTAAACACTAAAACAGACCAATGTTAAACACTGGCAACAGAAATCCCAAATTAGTGTTGAACACTAAGGTAATCAGTGTTGAACACTGCAAATAAAGTTCTTTGCTTAGTGTTGAACACTAAGACCAAACAACTGTTAGTTGTATGTATGCCCTAGAGGCCAGTATTGTACAGATGATGTATATTATATTGGATGCTTGGACATATATAGAGATGACTTTCTTGCTCGATATGATAGTATGCTATCTGGTTACTCTTTATCTTAACATGTACACTAGTCTCTTTAAACTGTCTTATGGTTACATGTTGGTAAAGCCCTTAGGATGTGTACTTGACTACCTGGACTATGATGCAGATCATACTAGTGGGGACATGGTAGTCCATAAGTACATCCTTCAAGGTCCCTAGTCGTGGGTGTATCGAGACGGGGCATCGATATACCAGAGTAGACTAGCGTATACGCTTCTCGACCCATGAGATGGGCGATGGATGATCCCATATCCAATTGTGTTTGACATCAGAGATGGTGTACGGGTGCTCAGTGGAGACTGGGTATACTGGACGGACTCACCGAGAACTCCCAGATGGTATTATACCTCACGTCAGATGGCAGTTCTCAGGTGACACTTGTACAGGTTAGTCTGTAGACCCGAGATCGTCATAGAGTCTTGTGTGATTCCTACTGTGCTTTGATCTCCACCTTACAACGTCCATGAGGGCGTGCAAAACGGTGGTCTTTGGGTACAGTCCCGAGTCACATGGAGGCAATGAGCGATAGGAGGGGTTTCGTCTCTCCCGGTATTGGGGGTTGATGTTGCGCTGTGCTCGATTGGCCGTAACAGGGAAGTCCCTGGCC
Organism: Agapanthus africanus; assembly: GCA_030015575.1. Taxonomy (NCBI): domain Eukaryota; kingdom Viridiplantae; phylum Streptophyta; class Magnoliopsida; order Asparagales; family Amaryllidaceae; genus Agapanthus; species Agapanthus africanus. Next base: position 704,858,520 of record CM057341.1, read on the forward strand.
AGGACTGATCAGAGATTTGCTGGTAAGAGTTACCAGTAGTTTCTCGACCCGTTATGAGCCTCACATCGGCACGACTTATCGGTTATTGGGGTCTGACGTTTACCACCCCTAGACTTGATATGCGACGTATCAGACGAACAGACCGGACTGTACGGTAAGTGTTACTGGTTGGATTCACAGGAGTGTGAGCGGGCTAGCTCGTCGATCTTCTGATCGCTCAATACCCGGATGGCCGTTACCTTTAGCAGACCGCTTGCGGCTTGTGGGTGCTTGATATGATCATCATCTGCTACCGGCGTATTGACGAGTCTTTAGAGTCCTACACAGAGGTTTCCTGGCTCAAGCGAAACGAAATAGGAGAGCATATGAGATATGTGCGGGAGCGAGAATAATTCGTGTATGTGATACCGCATTTCATTCTCGCGATAAATGTTTCGATTGGTTATATTCGATATGACCTAGTTATCGAATCATTGATTCGATACATTGAATACTAGTCGGTTATGTGCGACATGACCGGATCATTGAATCAAATGTTGATTTAATGATTTAATGTATAATTATATATTTGATATATTACTTTGCATTAACTAGTATTGGTTCACTTTATATGGATTTTCTCACTTGATGTGCAAGTTGTATACGTGATATATTTTCGTGCACATACATGTATCATGTTTGATGATACTTGATCATTTGGTTAAGTGTGAAGAATTAAGCCATGGTTAAATGATAATTAGGGTTTTGCCTTATCATTTATTTATTCATTTCTTTATTTATTTCAATGGATAAATGAAAATAAAGTGGTTTATTTTTGTCATGAAGCTTGTTGAAGCTTCATGAAGCTTTGACCAAAGAGACCATTTTGTCTTCATGCTTAACCCTAACCCATCCACTTACCATGGTTCATTCTCTACACTTAACCCTTGTTAGATTATGATAAGTATGAATTTTCTTTTCATTTTTAAGAGGAACTTATCATAAACTAGCTTCTTCTTCTTCTTCATCTTCAAGAAAGAAACTATGATGCCATCAATGGCAACTTGAGATCCAAAGTGAGAAATCCAATTCTAAAGTGAACCCACCTCCTATTTCTTCACCCTCTATCTCTTGCCAAGTTGTTTTGGGTGTTTTCTTCATAAGTTTCACAACTTGGTGAAGTTGGAGCTTGAACTTGCGCATCCACGACGTAGATCATCTTCGGCACGAAGCCGACGACATTGCCCGCTCGTTTTCCCGAAGAAGCCGACGACATTGCCCGCTCGTTTTCCCGATGAAGCCAACGATCGAGTCTAGGATTCGAGATGGACAGCGAGAGGACACCCACGTGGAGCTAAGCAAGTGGAAATCCGGATCTACAAAGGTTGTAGCATCTAACTTTTAGTTAAGTAGTTAACTAGATTATCTTTTCGCCTAAACTTCTAGTCTAAGATCCGTATTAGGGTCTCTCGGCACCCATAAAATTTTATATTGGCATGTTCTATGTCTTGTGAGACCTCTATAGGGTGCCTAGGAACCTTTCACTGGTATCAGAGCCTAGCTAGAGCCTTAGGCGAAGTCTAGACGACGTTTGAAACCCGATCGAACCGAAACCCAAAACCCTAAAATGCTCTCTGAACTTTTTCTAAAAAATGGGATTTTTGTCAATTAAAAATATGCAGAAAATCAAGCAGGGTGTTATTTGAATTACTGTGAAATACGAGGGCCTAAGTCGACTTTTCCACCGCGGAACCGCGGCACGTGCTATGCATGCTGCGGCGGTTCCGCGGCCGTACTGTTCCCTTGTATGATGATTTCTGCACAGTAACTCATATAATTTAATGCTATATTTTCTGGGATATTTTTATTGTGACTCTACAGCAGAGTATTCTGGGGTTGTATTGGGAATCAAAGATTCGATCGGATTATCAAATTTCGTCTTTGTGAATTTCCGGATGATTTTAGAGTATGTTAAAAAGTCCGACAGGATACAAATACCCAACTTTTCCCCTGCCGGAAATTTCCAAGTGTTGGATTTTTCCGTAGTTTAACGACGTTCTAAGTAGTGCAAGTAACACGATGGACCCTCTAGAAGACAACAAACCTTAACTCGATTATGTGACCGTCTTGAACTGCCCTTTGAACCTTCGGGTTTGGGGCAGTACGGCGTGCCACATGTGAGGCGTTGGCTTGACCCTTCTACGGCTGAACCGTTGGTACTGAGGCACGAACTGAATGTTGTTAGACTTATTTCATGTGTTGAGCTGTATCGGGAAAACTTGGGTATTCGACTGTTCGATCGGAAAGTTTAAAATTTTCTGTTTATCTGGAATGTGATACAATAATTGGAATTCACAAACAGTTATGAGATAACTGAATGAATGTTATAAATCTAGCAGTTTAGTCCCACATGATATTGAAAAGAGTTTTCGATAATGAGACTAAAATGCGGGATTTATATCTGTTAGGCATGTGATGTCTAAGTATTTCATTTGATTAGGCATGCGATGTCTAAAGAAGTTGCGAATTCCAATTGTTGTAGTTTTACACTTTCTTTTCTGTGACCGTAAGTGTAATATGTGATATCGCCGGTTTCGTTGCTATATGTCAACGACAATTGGGATGCGCATATTTACTTACGTTGATGACATGTGATGTTATGTGTTGCTGGATATGTTATATTGGATCGTCGTGTTTGAATAGCCGGGGGTTTTTATGTGAGATGAGTGTTTTTCATTTTCATTCATGTAAAAACTTGTATGTAATATTCTTTTATTTGGGGCACTTTCAGGTAGCGGAAGTTGTCACCCTTTGTATATTATTTAATTTTCCGCATTAGGATAGACCCAAGGAGGGGAGCACAAGTAACCGGGTTCTGGGGTCCAGTGGGAGACCATCTCGAGGAGTCGAGTCTGGGTCTCCTAACCCTACAATTGGCAGGGTTGCTTGCCGCTCTCGTAGGGGTCTAGGGGTGTGGGATTGGCTATTCATCACGACCGTGGAATCCGTGTTTTATACTGGCTCGTATTGAAAACACGGACGTCCTAGTATATCCAATATTTCATATGTTTATTCTGCTGCGATATCTATGTTGTGACTCTGTGATGGATATAGTATATAGTATATATGATATATTATATAGACGTTACTTATGTTTTACACCCGCGCTAGCCCTGCCCTGCTCTGTCGTTAGTTACCTAACCTAACGGTGCATGAGGGGACATCGAGGCGAATGTGGATGGCATAAGTGTACGTCATATCTATCTGTGATGTTTAGGTATTTAAATGATGGGACTTCATTAATGTGATTAATGAAAGGAAAGAAACCTAAGATGTTGTAGAATCAAATTTCAAAATAAAACAGGTAGCTACAGTTCTTGCTTTGCACAGCGATATATATGATATATCCCGCACCTTATTCGATGAGGAAAGGACCGAGATCCCTTCACCGGGAGTGACTCCTTTAGCAGTAACTGGCAGATGCTACACACTCGGTTTGGTTTTGATTGCTTTTAAGAGTTTTTGCTTTGCACAGTGATATATGTGATATATCCCGCACCTCATTCGACGAGGAAAATACCGACGATCCCTTCACCGGGAGTGACCCCTTTAGCAAAACTAGAAAAAGCCTCAAAATCACTCCATTTCAAAACTTCATTCGATTCTACAACGATATCAAGTTCATTACGCTCATAGTTTTTTCTGAAAGAACCCGTGTAGCCTTCCGTCATTTCAGATAGATATTATTTAGTATTCGTGCTATGTTTGTTGACTTAGTCAAGGCATAGTGTATGGTAGCTAAATTATGTTTATCTGTAACAACATGAGATGTGATTGGATTAGAGCATTCGCACGGCCTTGTTGACTCAGTCAAGGGTCGTACGGGTGGGTTTAATTCAATCGGGAAATGTACGGGTTGAACTTGACTTGCGATTTATGGTTTGTTGACTTAGTCAAGGTCATAGATCGCTAGGGGCAAAAGCATTATCGGGAATTTCAAGTGTTGAAATTTGCAATGAGATTGCATACCTTCTATGAGATAGTTGGATCCCGATACCCACTGCGAGTAAGAGTTACTCCTGGGAGAGTTTTACACATTACAATTAGCCGATCAAGTAGGTGTCTAGAAAGGTGTTAACGAGGTTACGCCTCTGGGAAAACGAGGTTTACATTAATTAGGTTCGTGCGAAAGCACGGGGGACCTCCCTCAAAGTACCGACACTGGCCTGGCTGAAAGATTGGCGAACTTGTAGTGTGTAATTAATCCCGGCTAGTCTTTCCTTTTAGGGTTTGAAGGAAGATTTGATAAAAAGCAGTGGGAGCCATCCTGATTAGATAAGATAATAACCAATCTGATCTTGCACGAGCATACGCTAAAGTGTTTTCTTCTCTCTCTCTCCAGGTAGCGACCATTTCATGCCCTAATGAAGATAATAATATGGATGTATTGACCGAACCCGCATGTTATACTGTGCAGGGGAACGTTGGACCCGTTCTATCTTATAAGTGTTATAAGAATGAACAGGAAACAGGAGAATATCTGGATTCTCACACCGCCCAAACGGAGAACATGCATGTTGATGCATCATCTTCGGGTGTGTTTGTTATTGAGAACTGTTTCTCAGTTCACCCTACGTCCTGGGTATTAGATACCGGATCAGGATCCCACATATGTAAGATGTTACATGGGCTGCGAAAAGGTAGAGAACTGGGAAAAGGTGATCATTCCGTTCAAGTAGGGAACGGTGCAAATGTTGCAGCCAAAGCAGTTGGCGAATATCACCTAGTATTACCAAGTGGTGATACAATAATTCTGAATAAGTGCTATTATATACCAAACATGATGTGCAACATTATATCAGTTTCTTTATTAAGTAAAGAAGGATATAATTTTGTAGTAAAGGATAATGTTATGAACATATTCCTGGATCAAAGGTTGATTGCATCAGGCTCGCTACATAATGGCATATTCATTCTCAATCAAAATACAGTCTTCAATATACAAAACACACACAAAAGGAAAAGCTCAGAAATGAACGAATCCTTCTTGTGGCGCTGTAGACTTGGCCATATCAATGAGACACGACTAGCTAAGTTGCATAAGAATGGATATTTGAATTCATTCGAATTATTATCTTATGACACTTGCCATTCATGTCTCAAAGGAAAAATGACCAAAACTCCATTTACGGGACACGGAGAAAGAGTTACTGAACTCTTGGGACTGGTGCATAGTGATGTATGCAGTCCAATGTCTACACACGCCAGAAATGGTTCTTCCTACTTCATTACATTCACTGACGATCTCTCTAGATACGGGCATGTGTTCCTGTTGAAACACAAGTCTGAAGCTTTTGAGAAATTCAAAGAATATAAGCACGAGGTAGAGAACCAAACGGGCAAAAGTATTAAGGTTCTTCGATCTGATCGAGGAGGTGAATACTTAAGCAGTGAATTCCTGGATTATCTAAAAGAGAATGGGATTCTCTTTCAGCTGACTCCTCCTTATACACCACAGCACAACGGTGTATCGGAACGAATGAATCGCACCATATTAGATATGGTGCGTTCAATGATGAGTAATGCTGAGTTACCTATTTCCTTTTGGGGGTATGCGCTTGAGACAGCCATATACCTATTGAATCTGGTTCCGTCTAAATCTGTACCTACTACACCATATGAGATATGGAGTGGGAAGAGACCATATTTTAAACGAATTAAGATATGGGGTTGTCCGGCCTATGTCAAAAAGCAAAATCCGGAAAAACTCGAGGCACGATCAGTCCTTTGTAAGTTTGTGGGATATCCTAAGAATTCTCAAGGATATTTTTTCTACCAAGCTGAGGAACAAAGAGTGTTTGTTGCTCAACATGCCACCTTTTTGGAAAGGGAATTTCTTGCAAAAGAAATTAATGGCAAAGAGGTAGAGTTGGAAGAGGTTCCAGCACCACAAACTGCAACTAACGATTTAGTAGAACCAGAGGATTCAGTGGTGCCCGACGTACCCCAGCCTCTCCGCCGATCTAGTAGGGTTTCTCGTCCACCTGAGAGATACTATGGTTTTCTCATTGATGGTGGCAGTGAGGATTGCATCATGGAGGATGATGACCCAACTAGCTTCGAGCAGGCCATCACGAGTGGGGACTCAGTGAAATGGCTGGATGCTATGCGGTCCGAGATGGAATCCATGTACACCAACAAAGTATGGACTTTGGGCGTTGCTCCTGAAGGGGTAAAACCCATTGGGAGCAAGTGGATCTTCAAGAAGAAACTTGGTGTAGATGGGAAAGTGGAGACTTTCAAAGCTAGACTTGTAGCAAAGGGTTTTCGTCAAAGGCCAGGTGTGGACTATGACGAGAACTTTTCTCCAGTGGCTATGCTTAAATCCATCCGGATCATGCTTGCCATCGCTGCATATCATGATTACGAAATCTGGCAAATGGATGTTAAGACCGCCTTTCTAAACGGTGATTTAGAAGAGTGCGTGTACATGACTCAGCCAGAGGGCTTCGTAGACAGTGGGAGCAGCGGGAAGGTGTGCAAGCTGCTTAAATCCATTTATGGATTAAAGCAAGCATCGCGGAGTTGGAACATCTGCTTTGACGTCGTTATCAAAGAGTTTGATTTCGTCAAAAACCCAGATGAACCTTGTATCTACAAGAAGGTGGCAGAGAGTAAGGTTGTCTTCCTCGTATTGTACGTGGACGACATACTCTTGATAGGAAATGATATTCCTATGCTGCAATCGGTCAAGCTCTTCTTATCACAAAGATTCTCAATGAAGGATCTTGGTGATGCCTCCTGCATATTGGGAATTAGGATCTATAGAGATAGATCCAAACGGATTTTGGGATTGTCCCAATCCAGGTACATTGACACCATACTAAAGAGGTTTAGTATGGAAGAATCCAAGCGTGGGAACTTGCCCACGATCTCTGGAGTCACTCTCTCCAAAGAGATGTCTCCCAAGACTGATTTGGAGAGAGCTCGCATGCAAGGGATACCCTATGCTTCGGCAGTAGGCTCTATCATGTATGCGATGCTATGTACCAGACCCGATGTTGCATACTCACTAAGTGTAGTGAGTCGGTATCAAGAAGATCCTGGAGAGAGTCACTGGACAGCTGTGAAGAACATTCTCAAGTACTGGCGAAGGACTAGAGATATGTTCTTGGTGTATGGTAACGGAGAACTCCAAGTGGAGTTCTTTACCGATTAGAGCTTCCAGAGTGATAAGGACGACTCTAAGTCGCAGTCGGGCTTTGTCTTTACCCTTTACGGAGGGGCGGTTAGCTGGAAGAGTTCCAAGCAGGAAACCGTGGCAGACTCGACGATGGAGGCTGAATACATCGCTGCCAACGATGCTGCCAAAGAGGCTGTCTGGATCAAGAAGTTCATTACTGAACTTGGAGTGGTTCCATCCATTGAGCATCCAATACCTTTGTATTGCGATAACAATGGAGCGGTGGCTTTGGCCAAGGAACCCAGGTCCCATCAGCGATCCAGGCATATTCTGAGGCGGTATCACCTGATCCGGGAGATAGTTGATCGCCGGGAGATCGAGGTCAGGAGGGTTGACACGAAGAACAACACGGCGGATCCACTCACGAAGGCCATTCCCCAGATACAGTTTGAGAGACTCTTCGGGATGCTCGGTATGCGATACTACAGCAGCTGGCCCTAGTGCAAGTGGGAGATTGTTAGTTGTATGTATGCCCTAGAGGCCAGTATTGTACAGATGATGTATATTATATTGGATGCTTGGACGTATATAGAGATGACTTTCTTGCTCGATATGATAGTATGCTATCTGGTTACTCTTTATCTTAACATGTACACTAGTCTCTTTAAACTGTCTTATGGTTACATGTTGGTAAAGCCCTTAGGATGTGTACTTGACTACCTGGACTATGATGCAGATCATACTAGTGGGGACATGGTAGTCCATAAGTACATCCTTCAAGGTCCCTAGTCGTGGGTGTATCGAGACGGGGCATCGATATACCAGAGTAGACTAGCGTATACGCTTCTCGACCCATGAGATGGGCGATGGATGATCCCATATCCATTGGTGTTTGACATCAGAGATGGTGTACGGGTGCTCAGTGGAGACTGGGTACACTGGACGGACTCGCCGAGAACTCCCAGATGGTATTATACCTCACGTCAGATGGCAGTTCTCAGGTGACACTTGTACAGGTTAGTCTGTAGACCCGAGATCGTCATAGAGTCTTGTGTGATTCCCACTGTGCTTTGATCTCCACCTTACCACGTCCATGAGGGCGTGCAAAACGGTGGTCTTTGGGTACAGTCCCGAGTCACATGGAGGCAATGAGCGATAGGAGGGGTTTCGTCTCTCCCGGTATTGGGGGTTGATGTTGCACTGTGCTCGATTGGCCGTAACAGGGAAGTCCCTGGCCAGGGCTGATCAGAGATTTGCTGGTAAGAGTTACCAGTAGTTTCTCGACCCGTTATGAGCCTCACATCGGCACGACTTATCGGTTATTGGGGTCTGACGTTTACCACCCCTAGACTTGATATGCGACGTATCAGACGAACAGACCGGACTGTACGGTAAGTGTTACTAGTTGGATTCACAGGAGTGTGAGCGGGCTAGCTCGTCGATCTTCTGATCGCTCAATACCCGGATGGCCGTTACGTTTAGCAGACCGCTTGCGGCTTGTGGGTGCTTGATATGATCATCATCTGCTACCGGCGTATTGACGAGTCTTTAGAGTCCTACACAGAGGTTTCCTGGCTCAAGCGAAACGAAATAGGAGCGCATATGAGATATGTGCGGGAGCGAGAATAATGCGTGTATGTGATACCGCATTTCATTCTCGCGATAAATGTTTCGATTGGTTATATTCGATATGACCTAGTTATCGAATCATTGATTCGATAAATCGATACATTGAATACTAGTCGGTTATGTGCGACATGACCGGATCATTGAATCAAATGTTGATTTAATGATTTAATATATAATTATATATTTGATATATTACTTTGCATTAACTAGTATTGGTTCACTTTATATAGATTTTCTCACTTGATGTGCAAGTTGTATATGTGATATATTTTCGGGCACATACATGTATCATGTTTGATGATACTTGATCATTTGGTTAAGTGTGAAGAATTAAGCCATGGTTAAATGATAATTAGGGTTTTGCCTTATCATTTATTTATTCATTTCTTTATTTATTTCAATGGATAAATGAAAATAAAGTGGTTTATTTTTGTCATGAAGCTTGTTGAAGCTTCATGAAGCTTTGACCAAAGAGACCATTTTGTCTTCATGCTTAACCCTAACCCATCCACTTACCATGGTTCATTCTCTACACTTAACCCTTGTTAGATTATGATAAGTATGAATTTTCTTTTCATTTTTAAGAGGAACTTATCATAAACTAGCTTCTTCTTCTTCTTCATCTTCAAGAAAGAAACTATGATGCCATCAATGGCAACTTGAGATCCAAAGTGAGAAATCCAATTCTAAAGTGAACTCACCTCCTATTTCTTCACCCTCTACCTCTTGCCAAGTTGTTTTGGGTGTTTTCTTCATAAGTTTCACAACTTGGTGAAGTTGGAGCTTGAACTTGCGCAACCTCGACGTAGATCATCTTCGGCACGAAGCCGACGACATTGCCCGCTCGTTTTCCCGATGAAGCCGACGATCGAGTCTAAGATTCGAGATGGACAGCGAGAGGACACCCACGTGGAGCTAAGCAAGTGGAAATCCGGATCTACAAAGGTTGTAGCATCTAACTTTTAGTTAAGTAGTTAACTAGATTATCTTTTCGCCTAAACTTCTAGTCTAAGATCCGTATTAGGGTCTCTCGGCACCCATAAAATTTTATATTGGCATGTTCTATGCCTTGTGAGACCTCTATAGGGTGCCTAGGAACCTTTCAACAACGTTTTAACACTGAATTCAGGGGTTCCAATTTAGCGTCAGATGCTGAGGCAAGAGGGGTCACGTGGTGGCACGTGAGGGCGCCCTCTCTTCGTTTGTTCTGCTGAGAAGATCGCATCTTTTGGAGCATCACATGTCATCACGTGATGGGTGTTTGAATGGAATATGTTAAAGTCTCTGCCAAGGGTCACGTGGGTCACGTGAGGCACTGCCTCAAAGGGCTTTCTGTAGATCTTTTGGGGGGGTCACGTGGTAACACGTGACCCTGCTTTTCTGTAGTTGTTTAGAAGATCTGTTAATCCCTTTCAGGAATTAAATTCCTCGTAGGGTTGAACCCTGACAATAATTTCAGAGGAATTAAATTCCTAGTTCCTTTTGAAGAGTTGAACTCTGAATTTTCTGTAGGAATTAAATTCCTCATATATGTGAAGAACTGAATAGGGTTAAACCCTAATAAAAGCTTTAAGGAATTAAACCCCCACTTTCTGTTACTGAATTATTCTGGGAAATAAGATTAAGGGAATTAAATTCTTGTTGTTTTAACAGAACTAAGTTCTTAACTAGGGTTAAACCCTGATTCTTTTCATTTTGAAGGAATTAAATTCCCATAACACAGGGTCAAACCCTAATTTTATTTTGAAGGAATTAAATTCCTATAATCCTGTGAGAATTAAATTCTCGTGCTTCCATTCCCTCTCTATGCTTTGGATCTGCATGGCAGGATCTCAACCCATTGAGAATTAAATTCTCAACTCAAGGGGAGATGTGCACTTTACAGATCCTCCATCAAAGAGAGAAGAAATATGTCCTTCTGTTTTATATCAGAGTTAAACTCTGTTGAGAATTAAATTCTCTTTTTTTCAATGAAACATTCCCTTTCTTACCTAGGGTTTTCTTTTGCAGAAGATCCAAATTCCTCTAAAGTATCAAGGCTCTCTCTCTTTTCTTCCCTCTGCATCTATCTATTTTTGTGTGTCTCTTGACTTCTATTTATAGGAGAAACAGCCGAATCAATTAGTTTTGGTGAATCTTTCATTGAGAGATTTAATTTGTATTCACCATTCATTTTGGACCTTTGGATTATTAGGTGAATTTTATTCACCATTGGATTTTAAATCCAGAGATTCTCCTCTGTTATTTTGGTTAGATTTTACGGGGAAATCTTTCCAAATTCGAGATTTTCCTATAGATAGATGATATTTAATCACCTTTAATTCAATCGGTTGCTTTTGGAAAGATTTGAGAGGTCTTTTCTAAGAATTTAATTCTGTTAACAAATGGGCTTTGAAGTCGGTCACGTGTGGCCACGTGACCCTTGGTCACGTGTGGGCACGTGACCCCCTTGGAACGAGCCTTCTTCTTTCTTTTTGGCGCTCTGTCTTCTGGTTGCTGCTTAACCGTCAAGTGCCATCACGTGACCCCTGGTCACGTGTGAGCACGTGACCCTCGTCTGGACCCCTTTTCTTGATTTAACTGGAGAACAAGTCAGCTGCTTTTGAGTATCACGTGCCAACACGTGACCCTGGTCACGTGGGAGCACGTGACCTCTTCTGAAGCCTTTTCTTTGATTTGATCAGGGAACCGGTTTGCCTTTGAAGCCACTTTTAATTGTCACGTGCCAACATGTGACCCAGATCACGTGTGAGCACGTGACCCTTTCTGAAGCCATTTTCTTTGATGTAGTCGGGAAGTTGAATTTGCCTTGCTGATGCTTTTAGATGTCACGTGCCAACACGTGACTGCTGGTCACGTGTAAGCACGTGACCCTTTTCTGAAGCCTTTTCCGTAAGCTTTCCTGATTTTAAATCAGGAAACAAATTGCCCCACAGCGTTGTTCTCACGTGTCCGCCCGTGAGTGCAACGCTGTCACCTTTTGTGACCGTTGGATTCCTCTAGGGATTTGGGGAGATGAAGCGTCTCCATCACACCCTATAAATGTTCATGTCCCTTCCGAAGAGCCTTCACTTTGCTCATCTCCTTCCTTTGAGAACTTTTTCTGAGAATTTAATTCTCTTCTTCCAGAGCTTAGTTCTCTGCCTTGAAACATTTTCAGAGTTTAACTCTGTTTAAAAGGACTCTTCCTCCTCAGGTAATGGTGATCGAAGCACCTTCATTTTGACAAAACTCTCTGAATTTTATATCCATATCAAGGGTTTCATAAAGAACCCATTTTTCTTCAAGTTCTCTAACCAAAATATGAGACCACTTAACCTCCAACAGTAGATCTCTTAGGGTTTAGATGATCCTTAGGGAGATAATGATGGCGGTTCAAATCCATGGAATTTAATTCCATCCAAAAATGTTTCTGGGAATTTAATTCCCTTCTCTTAATAAGGAATTTAATTCCAATGAAGAACTCAGTTTCTTCACACGGAGGCTTCTTGGGGTCTCTTGACCCGAGGTTGTCCTTCTGCAATTAATGCAACAGGAGCTTTTTTTTAATGATTCTCATGACCTTTATTTCAGGTATCATGGATGCCCATCTGTATGGTCTTGACGAGATCATTTCCTATGGGAATATTCGTGCATTGGGCCGCAGTCAGAGCCGGGAGTTCACCGATGCTCAGTGTGCCGAGATCATGAGCCGCTTTGACGAGTACAACCATCGGCTACTCCCCCGTCGCTCTTCTCTTCTGAGGCTGATCGTGCTGGCGATCCGGGAGACACTTCCTCTCTTTTGCACCGGCATACCGCTCAGGGCCTTGGACACTGCTGAGGATAAGGTACATTCGGTGTACCTGATGGGCTTGATCTCAAAGAGGAGGCGAGATCACCTCATCGATCTCTTGCACCAAGCCTTTCAGCAGTCAGCCATACTTGCCGCCTATCGAAGGGTGGAGGATATTCGTGAGGATCCCGACGCTTGCGACCGCGAGATGAAGCATACTCGGGAGGTTCGAAATGCTTGGAGAATCTTGGACAAAGTTAATTTTGAGTTTCTCAACCCATGCCCTGCGTCTGAAGACTTACCATTGTAAACGTGTCCTCTTTATTTTGTATGAACTTCTTGAAAGATTCAGTGACAAGTTTTATTATGTCTTGCAATGTTTGCATGCCTTTCTCTGGGATTTTATCATTTTTCTACTGTTGTTGTTGGTGCTTTCAATATGCAGGGTGCTATTCCATTTTTGTGTACATCAGGTTTAGGCCTCACGTGTTCTGCACGTGGGGTCTCTTGATGGGGCTGTTCACAAAATTTTCCCATGCCATATTTTCAGTGCACAATATCAGATGCAGAAAAAGGGCCTTGGAAATAGTTCCATCTCCTTGATTTTCGATGCTTTTCCTTTTTTGGGCCTTGGAAATAGCTTCACCATGCAAGATTTTCCGCGCACAGCACTTAATGCACTTCTTTATATATAGGGCTATAGCTTTCTTTTCCCTTCACAGAGAGATTTATGTTATTTTTTTTTTATTTTGGTGTAACTTGTCTTGAGAAACAAGCGAGCGCCATGGCCTGCAATCATCCTCATGCTCGTCGACAGCCATGGGAAGTTCCTATTGAGGAGATGATCCCCCGCTTTGCTGCTCGGTTGGTGGATCCCCTCCTTACCGACAACGAATGCGACTCAGCCATGTATGAACTCTCGATCCGTAGGGGCCCCCCCTCCCGATGGGTTCCCTCTGGCTCCGGATGATTCTCACGGCCGTGCTTGCCGACATCCCTCCTCATCCGGCGGAGATGACCCTGGCGATGCTTGACGCGGCGGAAGAAAAGCTCGAGGGCTTTCATGAAGCGTACTTGATTACTCAGGCTTTGAAGGATTGCTCAATTCATCTGCTGAGCCAGATAAAGGCCCGGCGAGCTATTATGTTTGCTTTCGCGGACGAACATGGCGCCAATCGATGGGGAGCGACTCCTCGCGAGAACCGTCGCTTTGACGTGCTGGATAGAGCGGAAAGAGAGATGGAGAACCTTGTTCTTTGTTTTGTTAACCCTTGTGCCATTGATCCCGTGTTTGGTGACCTTTTTCCATTAGCGTAGTATTTTCAAATTAGTCCCTCCTTTTCCTTATGTTCTAGGCTGAACTTCTCTGTAGGCTTGGTGCTAGAATGTATGTTTCCGCTTGCATAAATAAACTTTGTATTCTTCTTATGAGAACTTTCTTTAATTGCAAATGCTATCATCACTTTCATGCGTATCAGACCTTCTTGGGCATTATGTTCATACGATAACAAATGCTATTATTATTTTTTTTGAATACTCATATGATTGCGAATGCATGCTTGAAATACGTCGGAAATCTTTCTTGTTTCTTTTCACATCAGGTGATGTGAGCGCGTTTTAGATCGATTATTCTCGTCAAGCGGAAGCCCATTTATACGGTCTTGTAAATGTCTTGTTTCCAAGGCTGCGGTCACGAAAGCGAGCTTACGCGGCCAGATAGAGTGACACGTAGCGAACATATTGTTGTGCGAGAAAAGGGCTTGACCGTAAATTTTCGGAGAGGGAGCTAGCTTCCAAGTCGTTGAGCGAGCTTCGCGCCACTCTTACCGCCAGGGCCAACAAAGCATACGAACTCTGGCAGGTGCTCCAGGAGTCCATAAAAGAGGTGGTGGCTCTCGATAAAGCTGCCACGTTCACTCGTGAGAGGGTCGAGGCTCGTAAAGCCACCGAGAAAGAGCTCGAAGCTCGGCTTGCTTCGTATCAGGCTCAGCAAGATCAGGCGGAGGCTCGTCTTCTGGAGATCTTGCGTCATGAAGCCGTGGCTCAGCAACGGAACGATGAGCTGGTAAAATTACTGCACCGCCCGCCGGCTTGAGGACTTGTATCTTTTCTCCTTCTTTTTTTTTTTGTACATACTCATGAATGAGAGTATCTTTCTTTTTTGTTTCTTTCATGAATTGTACTTTGTATCCATTTTGGTTTATGAATAAAAGATACATTTTTCTTCTCAATGGTGTGTCCCCTTTCATTGAATGTGTTTGCGGACAATTTATCTTGATCTCCTTGCAGGGCAGCGATAGCTTAGGATTCAGGGTTAAGATCTGCTTCCTAAGACTTTTGCACTTTATGAGCCACGAGGGTCTCATAAAGAGTTTTTTCTCTCCATGGGTCGAGAGGATCCCATAGGTGTAAGTTCTTCTTAAGAATCGTGAGGATTCTTAAGCGGGTTGTCCCTTGAGAGTCGTAAGGACCTCACAAGAGAGTTTTTCTTCCTTACAGGTCGTGAGGACCTGCAAGTGCTGGATGTGGTCGCCCTCGTCCGTGTTTCATGGAGTCAGGTGTTTCCCAAGGCATCGTAGTTTAAATACATCGCGGTCAAGGTTAAGAACCTCATAGTCCGTGGATTTAGGGACTCCACAGTCCGAAGTTTGGTTGCAGGGACCCGTCACCTCTTTGAAGACGTTGAGGAATTACAACGCCACGTATCAAAGGAGTGAAGAGATGTACCCTTAAACCAAGGCAGAATCCGTAGGGAATCGGGGTGGTTGATCGTTAGTTTTAAGACATCACGGTCGAGGTTAAGGACATCATAGTCCGTGGATTTTAAGGACTCCACAGTCCGGTGTTTGCTCTGGATACTTCACACGGGTTCACTGCCGTGCTTGGCGAGGACCAGGCTCCGCTCTGGGCGTTTTCCACAGGGTCAAAGAGTGACGTTATCCGCGTTCCACGTAACCAGGAATTTTGCACTAGATGCTTCACACGGGTTCACTGCCGTGCTCGGTGAGGACTAGGCTCCGCTCTGGATGCTTCACACGGGTTCACTGACGTGCTCTGCGAGGACCAGGATCCGCTCTGGACGTTTTCCACGGGGTCAAAGAGTGACGTTATCCGCGTTCCACATAACCAGGAATTTTGCACTAGATGCTTCACACGGGTTCACTGCCGTGCTCGGCGAGGACTAGGCTCCGCTCTGGATACTTCACACAGGTTCACTGCCGTGCTCTGCGAGGACCAGGATCCGCTCTGGACGTTTTCCACGGGGTCAAAGAGTGACGTTATCCGCGTTCCACGTAACCAGGAATTTTGCACTAGATGCTTCACGCGGGTTCACTGCCGTGCTCGGCGAGGACTAGGCTCCGCTCTGGATGCTTCACATGGGTTACTGCCGTGCTTTGCGAGGACCAGGATCCGCTCTGGACGTTTTCCACGAGGTCAAAGAGTGACGTTATCCGCGTTCCACGTAACCAGGAATTTTGCAATAGATGCTTCACACAGGTTCACTGCCGTGCTCAGCGAGGACTAGGCTCCGCTCTGGATGCTTCACACGGGTTCACTGCCGTGCTCTGCGAGGACCAGGATCCGCTCTGGACGTTTTCCGCGGGATCAAAGAGTGACGTTATCCGCGTTCCACGTAACCAGGAATTTTGCTGATTATATCCGCATTTCACGGGATGGAGGTTTGACTGTTGGCGATACGTATACCACCGAGCCATGGAACTGGGAGTCGCCGCTGTTCCGCTTAGCTTGAAGTTGTGTCCGTCGTTACGAGACGAGTGTTGGGATGATCTCTAGGTCGCTTGTGACCCGTCGAGATTTTAGCTTCTTTCTTTGGAGAAACCTGGGGGGAAGTATGTTCCCTTTTTTGTTTACGCCCTTGGATTGTGTACAGGGTGTGATGGAACATCACCTGTAGGGCATAAATTTTATTTTTATTTTATTTCTTTTTCCGCGATGCTCTATCGTTTCAGCTTTTATGTCGCGAAGGTCGCGATTGCCCCATCATTTCGGCTATTTTTCGCGGTGCCCAATCATTTCGGCTATTTATTTATTTTCTACTCGCTGCATTTTATTGCGAGTTGCCCAATCATTTCGGCTATTTTTCATGCATACATTTTTACTTACCGCTTTTTATTGTAAGTTGCCCCATCATTTCGGCTATTTCGTAGGCATGTGTGGCTTGCTAGCTTTTTCGCCGCAAGCTTGGATTTCGGACACCGATTTCGGCATCAGCACCGCTACAACTGGAATATTGCCAGGAGCGAATCATCATTTGCCTTTGTCGATGTTGAACAAAGGTGGCTTAGCAAACAGGGTTAAGGGTCCTGTCGACCAAGGCTTTTGACTTCATGAGCCGTAAGGGTCTCACAAAAGTATTTCTCCCCACAAGTCGTGAGGATCTTGTAGGTGTTTTTTTTCCCTAGGGATCGTGAGGATTCCTAAGTGTATGTTCCTCTGTAAGTCGTAAGGATCCTACAAGAGGGTTTTCTCCTTATGGGTCGAGAGGACCTATAAGGGTTGCTCATTATACGGACATATCCCTAGTCACAGGTGTGACTTTGCTGGGGAAATGTTTATTCGCGCCCGTGGATTATATACAAGGGCCAGTATTGAGCCTCTTGTAGGGCAGTATCGAAGGTTGTGGGGGATTTGCTTAAGAACAGGTTTAGGTTTCTGTAACTTAAGACTTTCAAATCTCATGAGCCGTGAGGGTCCCATAAGAGAATTCTCCTTACGAGTCGTAAGGATCTCGCAAGTGTATTTTCTCCTTAGGAATCGTAAGGGTCCCTAAGTGTGTTGCTCCTTCGTGAGTCGTAAGGATCTCACGCGGGTGGTTTCTCCTTACAAGGTCGAGAGGACCCTGTACGTGTCTTTCAACGAAGTTGCGCCCTTTCGGGTTTTCACAAACACTCGCCGGTAGTCCTGCTGTTTTTACTCACGGAGCCCTTTCGGGTTTTCATCCGTGCCCATTTTGCTTATGGACATACCGTTTTTTTATTCTTTTTCTCTTTTTTTTTACAAGGTCGCACCCTTTCAGGTTTTCACGAACACTCGCCGGTAGCCCTGCTGTTTTTACTCACGGAGCCCTTTCGGGTTTTCATCCGTGCCCATTTTGCTTATGGACATACCGTTTTTTTTTATCATTTTTTTAATATATTTTTCTTTTTCTCCCTTTTTTGTGTCAGCCTAAGGATGCTGCGGTAGTAGTTTAGGGACGTTTCGGTCCGTCGTTAGTTTAAGGACGTTTCGGTCCGTCGTTAGTTTAAGGACGTCTCGGTCCGTTGATAATTTAAGGACGTTTCGGTCCGTCGTTAGTTTAAGGAAATTTCGGTCCGTTATTAGTTTAAGGACATTTCGGTCCGACATGGAGAAGGCCGGCTACTGCTTATAAAGCTCGAGCTTAGGAAGATAGCGAGCGGACATAGTCGTCGTCATCTATCATTGACCTAGGCCGTGGCTCATTAAGCGTAGTATCTCTTTAGGAAGCGACCGTTTATTGGCCTGAAAGTCCTTTCACCGTGCATGTCCATGAGTAGATAGGCCCCACCCTGGTAGACCTTATCTATGATGTACGGGTCTTCATAGTTTGGCTCGAATTTTCCCCGCTTGGCTCGATTGGGGATCATAGGCCTTTTGACCACTAACACGAGTTCGCCTTGGCGGAATGTCCTCGGTCGGGTCAATCTTTCATATGAGCGCGTCATCTTTGCTTTATAAGCTTCCAGATTTTGTTGCGCTATGAGCCGGGTTTCGTCGAGAGCATCGAGCTCCTCAAGCCGAAGGTGAGCATTTTCTTCGTCCGTCAGCTCGTAGTGGACTGCCACTCGTAGAGAGGGTAACTCTATCTCGAGGGGGAGCACTGCTTCCGTCCCAAATACCAACGCGTACGGCGTTGTGTTCGTGGCCGTCTTGAATGTAGTTCGATAGGCCCAAAGGGCCTCTTGCAGCCTCTCGTGCCAGTCTTTCTTATTTCGGGACACCGTCTTTTTTATGATCTTTGTCAAGGTCTTATTGAAGGCCTCGGCCAGACCGTTAGCTCGTGGATTGTAAACTGAAGAATATCTCCAGTCTATATTGTGCCGCTGCGCGAAGCGGCTAATCTTATAGCTTCTGTAGGCTGGCCCATTATCGGAGATAATCCGCCGTGGGGTTCCAAACCGATAGATAACGTGCGTCTTGAAGAAGTGGAGGATATTCTCCATCTTCACTTCCCTCAGCGGTACTGCTTCTGCCTCTTTGGAGAAGTAGTCAGTTGTCGCCAGGATGAAACGAAATCCCCGGGACGATGCTGGCTCGATGGGGCCGACTATGTCAGTCCTCCACATTTCGAATGGCCAGCTAGCCACCGTTGGGTGTAGTGGATTCGGATGTTGGTGGATAAAGTCTCCATGAATCTGGCACGAGTGGCATTGCTTCGCATACTAGAGGCAGTCTTGGACCATCGTGGGCCAATAATAACCCATCCGTTTGATCTTCAATTTCATTTTCGGGCCTGCTTGGTGAGAACCGCAGAGTCCGTCGTGAACTTCCTAAACGACTCTTTCTGCTTCGTCAGGTCCTAAGCATCTCAACCACAGAGAATCAAACGATCTTTTGTATAGAGTGTCGTTGACAAGAGCGAAAAATAGAGCTCGTTTCATGAGCTGATGTCTTGAGGACGCTTCTTCGGGCATTCGGTGGGACTTAAAGTAGTCTATAAAGACTTCCCTCCAGTCCTCGGCCTTCTCATGGCCTTTTATTTGTAGAGTCGTCTGCTCAGTCGCCCCCTTTTGTTCGTATAATTCCGGAGATATTTCTGCTGGGGCGAGCACTTGACGGCTTTGTACCACGATTCTGACGTCATCGAGGTTCTCGTCAGCCAGTTCTTTAGCGAGCTTAGCTAACGCGTCTGCTTTGCTATTTTCCGCACGTGGTATACTTTCCAAAGTGTAGGAGGGAATTTGGGTCAATAGTTGTTGCACCTTTTCGCCGTATTTCACCAACTCCGGTTTGCACGTTTGGTAGTCACCATTTACTTGACTAACGACCAATTGAGAATCCCCGTATATAGAGAGGTCTTCAATTCCCATGTTAATGGCGATCTCGAGGCCCGCTATCAAAGCTTCGTATTCGGCTTCATTGTTCGTCCTCGATTCCGTTAAGGAGAAAGCAAAGCGCATTATCCCTCCTTGTGGGGTTACGAAGATGAGGCCTACTCCCGATTTGATTATGGGGGTACATTGTTTGCGCTTCTTCATGGAAGATGCCCCGTCAAAATAGAGTTCCCATCGGGTATCACCGCCGCCGATCGCGTCGAATGCATGTTCGTCCGGAAAATCACAGTTCAGAGGAGAACCGGCAGGTATTGGATGCTCAGCTAGGAAGTCGGCAATGGCCTGGCCTTTCACTGCCTTAAGAGGTCGATACGTTATTGAGAACTCCATCAGGAGTAGAGTCCATTTAGCGAGTCGACCCGTCAATATAGCTTTTGACATCAAATATTTAAGAGGGTCCACCTTCGAGATGAGACGGACTTCGTGCGCCAACGCATAGTGCCTGAGCTTTGTTATCGCGAAGATTAACGCCAAGCAATGTTTTTCAATGGGAGACTAGTCGAGTTCTGCCCCCAGCAGAACTCGACTTAAGTAGTAGAGTGCTCTCTCTTTCCCTTGATCGTTCTCTTGTGCCCATAATGCACCTAAGGAACCTTCGAGGGCGGTTGTATAAAGAATGAGGGGTTTTCCCTTGACCGGCGCAGCCAACACCGGAGGGTTCTGCAGGTACTGCTTGATCTCGTCTAGTGCACCTTGGCATTTGTGATCCCAAACGAATGGAGTTCCCTTCTTCATCAGGTGGCTGTAAGGACGACATTTGCCTGAAAGATTGGCGATAAATTGCCGGATGTATGCGAGCTTCCCTTGGAGAGACCGCAACTGTTTGAGGGTTCTTGGCGGAGGCATTTCCATGATTGCCTTGATCTTAGATGGATCTATTTCGATACCTCAATGTCGGATGATGAATCCCAGGAATTTACCCGAGGAGACTCCAAACGCGCATTTGAGGGGATTCATCTTCAAATTATATTGCCGAAGGCGTTGAAATACAGTCTCCAAATGCTTTAAATGCTCTTCGTATGACATGCTCTTTACTGCAAGGTCATCGATATAGCACTCGACGATGTCATGTATGAGGTCGTCGAAGATTTTTGTCATGGCCCTTTGATAGGTAGCGCCGGCGTTCTTTAGACCAAAGGGCATAACCCTGTAGCAGAATATACCCAAAGGGGTCCGGAAAGCTGTATGCTTCTAGTCTTCGGGATGCATCTTTATCTGATTGTATCCTGACGAACCGTCCATAAAGGAGAAAACCTCGTGAGTGGACGTGTTATCTATCATTAGCTCGGTTACTGGTACTGGGAAATCGTCCTTTGGACAGGCTATATTAAGATCCCTGAAATCCACGCATATGCGTACCGTCCCATTCTTCTTCATTACCGGGACGATATTGGCGATCCAGTCGGGATACTGGACTTCTTGGATAAATCCAGAATCGATCAGCTTCTTGACTTCGGCATTGATGCTCATTTCAAGCTCGAGTCGCATCCTTCTTGGCGCCTGCTTGACTGGCTTGATATCCGGGGATACTGCTAATTTATGCACAGCAATCTCCGGATCTAATCCTGGCATCTCGGAGTAGTTACACGCGAAGCAGTCTTTATGCCGTAGAAGCACGTTCTTTAACGCAGTCACCCTTTCTTCAGATAGCAGCTCGCTGACAAATGTCGGTCGCGGGTGATCTTCCGATCCCAACTCAATCTTCTTGAGGTTATCTGCAGTAGTATGTATGCCGTCTTCCAGTTCTTTTGGAGCTGGCGGAAATTCTGAGACCACCTCATCATCGCTGTTCTCAAAGCACCAGGGAAGGTCATCCATATTCTCGGGCTCTTCTTTTAATATCGTAATCGTATAACAGGTGCGAATCCGCTTCCAGGACTGAGGTGGATCTGGTTCTGCTTTTGCGGCTTTGGGTTCGTGCTTTTGTGGCGGCGTTACCCTCCAGCCGTCGGATAAAGCGAATCTGCCCTGTTGGTATTGGTCCTCGACCAAGTTCATGAAGGTGAAGCAGTCTTCGGTAGGATGTCCTATGGCTTGGTGATAAGAGCAATAGCTCAGATGAGAAACCCTGTTAGCTTGCTCAGGGTGCTTAGACTCTGGAAGCGTGATCATTTGATGTTTTATAGCGAGCTCGAGTAACTTCTCCGTCTTGTCTCGGGGGAAGGAGTACACTCGACTCATCTTCTTCATGAGGGACAAATCCGAGCCGCGCAATACCCGATCACGTAACTCTCTAATCCTGCGTCGTTGTTGTCGGCTCCTTTTTCCGCTTCTTGATTTATTTCCGTCTCTGCGTCGGGCCTTTCGTACAACGGGTTGACAAGGATGAGCATCTTTGTCTTTTGCAGCCTGTTGAAATAGACATTGCGTCCTGGCCTTCTCGTAGATGGCCATCTCGCGGTTGTGGTCTTCCCGAGCTTTTTGACCCACTTTCCTGATAGGCTTGTTCATTCGTTCTTCAAACGACGGACTCGGCATTTCAATCGCGGGATCTAGTTTTGATGAAGGGTTGGCATTTCCTGACGGGGCGTCCTCTTCTTCATCAAAAGTATATATAGCGTAGCTACTGTGGGCCCGTTCCCGTTTTTCGGTTCTCGCGTATCCAAGCCCAAGTGTTTCCATTTTCCCGTTGGGCAATTTGTGTTGAGTCCCAGGGACATCCCAAATCCTGTTGTAGAACCGAGCTTGTCGAACAGTCTGTTTTAAGGGTACTCCTTGGCGCTTCAATAGCCTCTTTAATCCATTTGTATAGTATCTGGGCAGACGGATGGGTTGGAGCCTGTCGAGTGTAGCATCCGCGCCATGCCAAATCTCTTTCTCTACTTTCGACTCCGAGGATCGGTAGAATAGGATTAACTTCTCTCCCCTTTGCCTGGGAGGGACGTAAAATGTTTGCAGGTCCTGCACATTGTGAGCTTGAAGTGTGTCGAGATCCTTGTAGTGTTCCCGCGGCACCATGGTGATTTGCAAACTCTGATCATCGCTAGGGGGTGCTTGTATTGACAGCCGATTGGAGAACACGGCATTAACTTCATCTTCCGAGTCACTTCCGAAGACCAACATGGGGGCGGACGTCCCCGGGTTGTTGCGTTGAGATGGCCCGGCATAAACTATCTCTTCTTCTTCTTCGGTATCGCTCCCGAAAACAGGGATGGTGGCGGCGGCTTTGTTCTCCGGGTTGCGACACCTTTCTGTATCCTCGAAATCTGGCAAAAAATACTTCGCATCTTCGTATTTACGGACTTCATTCACGGAAAATGGGTTCATCTCACCTGTTACGGTATACTCGAAACCATCCTTAAAGTACTTCATACACTGATGTTGTGTAGAAGGGATGATGTTGTACTCGTGTAGCCAAGGACGAACGAGCAAGGCGTTGTAGCAGGTCTTGGCGTCAATGACATGGAATTTGATGTCTGTGACGAGGAGTCCAAAGCGTAATGTTAGTATCACGGATCCGAGAGTCCGTGACGATTGTGAATCGAAACCGGAGATAGTAATTTTGTCACGAGCGAGGTGTTGCACACTCATGCAGATTTCCTTCAACACCCGAACATTAAGGAGATTGACGGAGGATCCGTTATCCACCAGGATCTTGCCTATCTTGATATCATGGCAGTATCCAGAGACATATAGGGGACGGTTGTGGTCGCACGTCCCGAGAAGGAGGTCTTCGTCACCGAAAGTGATGTCGGCCGTATGCACTTCCTCCAGTTCATCCTTCATCCTTTCAGTGGCGAGGAAGGCTTGGAATTTCTCGGGTTCTTGTAACGCTTTAATTAGTGAGTCTCGCGCTTCTTTTGATAATAGGAGGGCATCGAGAATGCTAAGCTGAGAAGGTAGCTTCCTTAGGTGCGCTAGGATGTTATAGTCCACCTTACCCTTCCTAGGAGGGTCTTTGGCAGCCAGCTCTTTCATGACTTGGTCATCTAAAGTGATATCTTCAGTGACCTTTTCCTTTCCCTTATCTTTTCTACTCGTGGGCCCGAGATTCTTTTCTGGGAGTGTGCGATTGCGAAGCTGAATGTTCTCGCAGGCCTCTGATTTCTCCTCTTTCCCTAAAACGGATTCATTAAAGAGAGGGCCCAGAGCCGTTTCTTCATCAGAGTCGCTCCCAAAGGTGAGAACTTGTGACCCTCCGGCATTAACCATGTAACAGCTGCCAATAGTTCTGTTGTGCCCGTCGGCAGTACTCCTTCGTTCCCGACGAGTCTTGCGTTTCATGCGCTTAAAATGTTGCCGACGAGCAACATATCCTTGCCACCATATCTTAAAGGCGTCGCACTCCTCCGTAGAGTGTGAAATTTTCCGATGATATGCGCAATAATCAGGATGCCTCTCCACCCCATTGAGCGTGTTTTCTTCCGAGGGTGGTAGCTTCATTCCCATTGACATGGCTTTGGCGAACCTTTTTCTCGTCTTGAATATCTTCTTATCTGCCTCGGATGCCTTTCGATCTGGCGGGAGTACTTCGACTCTTTCGTTCAGTCGCCTGCATTTGGCACCTTCCGATGCGGCTATCTCACGCTCCGGATCCGCTTTACTTTTTAGACGAATCTCGTCTAGAAAGGCGTCAATCATTTCATCTGTTAGCCACACACGCTCTGGTTCAGGGTGTGCCCCCAGTTTCTTAGTGCCAGGGGTTTTTCATCGTCGGCAAACGAGTGTGAGATTACGTTACAACTCGCCACGTATCCCTCGGATTCATCCGACGAGCTTTTTCCATCATCTTCCTCTTGAAAGATGTGGTTGAGGAACTCTTGCAGCGTGACAGGAGTTCGCGCCTTTTGATTGTACTCTTCCATTGCGTCGATTTGCTTCTGCAAGTTCGTGCGCTTGTCTCCAGGCTTCTTGGATTTCTTCTTCTTTTTCTTCGAAGATTTTGACGTTTGGGCGTGAGTATTTGGGCCATCACCACCGCTTTTTGTAGTTGGGCGCGGCCTCAGCATTCCTTCAATAATTTGAGGTTCAAGAGGGCCTTTCTATTCGATCGAAGGGCATGCATGAAGGTCCCTCAGCATTCTTTCGGTTTTAGTTGACAGCACGACCTCCCATGGAGCTTCTTCAATAAAGGAACAGGTTGCCCCGGTGTATCTGCTTTCTTAGGAGTATGCGGCTGTGGTGGGTTCACCTTCCACTTTTCGGACAGAGCAAACTTCCCCTGGAGGTATTGATCTTCAATCCACCCTTTGAAGACGAAGCAATCCTCAATCGGATGACTTACCGTTTGATGGTAAGGGCAATAATTAGGGTTATTCACCTCAGTGGGTTGTGGCGGTCACCTTGGATTTGATAGGTTTATAAGTCTGTTGCGTACTGCCAGCTTGAATAGCCGCTTCGTCTTGTCCCGTAGGAACGGGTAGGGACGCTTCATCTTCTCATTATAATACCGGCGTCTTTCTTCCAGTTGATCCGTTAGCTTTAGGGCATTGGGTTGCTGCTGAGCATTCACGACGAAGGTTGCCCTTCCTTTACCCTTGTCATTCCGAGGTTCCGACTTCGGGGGAGGTGGTCTATGACCCATCTGGTCCATCTGAGCCAACTTGTCGATTAAAGCCTGGAATGTGGTTGGCTTAAAGAACATCATGAACTGGGAGATAGTTGCGTGAGGGTCTAGGGTTCCTACGAACATGCCCACCGCAGGCGCTTCCTCAATGCGCTGCTCGTATTTCGACCACAAATTCCGCCAGCGTATAGCATACCGGACCCAAATTTCGCCTGGTTTTACCCTGGCGTTAATCAATGCCGTTATTGGAGTGCGTTCGCTGGCGCTTGCGAATCGCTGAGTGAATAGTAACTCCATTTCAGCGAACGTCTTGATAGAATCGTTCGGGAGTTCCGAATACCATTCGAACGTTGTTTCTGATAAGCTGCCCACGAACTGGCGAAGCAACAGTTTATCATCTCCGCCGGTGTTACCGCAAAGGGCCTTGAACTGGGCGACATGTTGGTGGGGATTGCCGGTCCCCTTGTAAACATGGAACTTGGGAATTGTGTAACCTGGCGGGTACTTGATTTGGTCGTACCAGCTTGGATATGGCCGCCCCGTTTTTACGACTTGACCAGCTGTCTCAGTCGCATGATGAACCCGGATTTGCTGGGCTATATAGTCGACCAAGTCAGCCTTAGAGATTGTCTCCTCCTTGGCCGTTGAGAGGGCCGGTGGTGGATTTGATGTTTCTCCCCTGTCGTCTTCAAGGACGATCGGGGGATCCTCAGCGGGTGGATACTGTTGGATCATCATTCCTATCATATCTTGGAAGAGGAGGCCCATACACTGTATGTTGGCTGCTTTTTCAGCAGCCTCTTTATCCTTCTTCTCCAATATTCGGCGAAGGAATTCGGCGTCGGTTTCTTCCTCCTGGCGTTCGTCCGAAGACGTTTCTGGGTTTTCTTTTGGCCCGGTAAGTGCGGCCATAGCATTCATCATTTCCTGGAGCTTTTGCTGTTGCTCCTGAGCTTTGGTCACCGACCGTGTGAGCGGTCTATGACCTGTAGACGCACGGCTGTCTTCTTTTCCTGACGCCATGTATACGATGTGGACCATCATGCCCCCAGACTTAGGGCGTCTGGGCTCAGTGCTTTTAGCTGTCGTTGCAGGCTGGGGGATCTTCTCTGGCTTCCTCCTTTTATGAGCAGTGGCAGTTGAGGGGGCCGTTGAGGTGGGCGTCCAGACAGCCTTTCGTGGTTTAGCCTGGTGACCGGCTTCCGATTGGATTTTCAGCTTCTTGTGCTGGCGGGAGAAGTTTGGATCGATCATCGAATCTCGGGCCTGCCGCCAAACCTTATAGATTTTGGAAGACAGCCGTTGAGGGGATCGGGGCTGTTCTGACTTTATTTCCACGACCTTTTTTAGTGGGGGAGGAGACCTCTTTAGCACCGCAGTAGGAGAATTCCTTCGCACCTTATTTAGCATCTCGAAGCTGTTCTCCGTTGGAACAGCAGCATTAACTTCTGCCATCGGGGCTGGTGGAGTTAGCCCAGAGGAGGAGTTGGCCCCAGCCTTCCCTACTCGGCGCCAGTGGCAACGTCGAGCGTGTCGAGCGGACGGCGTTGGTTCAGCGGTGAGAATGGCTTCATCTTGCCCCCTGTGTAGGTGGGGGGTCGCTGTTGGTGTTAGCCTGTCAAAGACCGATGTTCTTTGGGTAGCAGGAGCGGGAGATGGGGCCGTCAATCTTGTAAGGACCGATTTTTTGGCCGGGGAAGACGCCCTGGCGATTTCGGGAGCAGGACTGGTCACTTTCTTAGAAGCAGCCTTCTCTGGATTTGTAGGCCCCATGATGGGTCCACAGTATTTCTGGCCCAATCTAGAGAAGACAGAGGCGCTGATGTTGGGCGACCCGTTGAGAGGAGCCGCAGCAAAGGTAAGACGATCAAAGACCGACTTCTTGGGAGCTTCCTTTGTCAGCACCGGCGCCGTGAAGCTTGTCGGTGGGAGCATAGTCCCAAAGAACAATTCGGTAGTGGCCTGAGCCACCTGGTCCACCGGTATTGTGAATAACGAAGCAGCTTGGGGTCCGTAGGCTATACCTCCTGGCGAGGCAGAGCGTTGGTCGCAATTGCAATCCGAGCAGTTGGAGCATTTCGCAGAAGTGGAAGCCATCGATCCTTTGCTTTCTGCAATGAGCAAGACGCCAAGTCTTAGTAACTTGGAACCCAAGGGCAACCATTAGCGAACCGCGATTGGTTCGCGAATCACGACATATGAAGTGTGGAGTGGAAAGAGGAAAAGGTCCCACTGGGCGTGCCAGAATCTGTTCCCCTCCGAAAGACGACGCACAAGACTGCGATGTCTTGGCACTGAGATTCGGGACAGATGCTAATTGGTGCTATCCGTTCACCTCTCCGAAGATGCCAAATTGATTTATGGCACCAAATATCGAAGGTTTAAACGGATGCGGCCGATGTAGCAGACTTCGTCAGATTCCCCATCGTTTGAGGGTTTTTTTGATTGTGGGGACGCTCTTCCCTGCAGGCGCAAGCCCCTGCAGTTAATTACGCTACCGCATCGCGGTAACAACTTTCTCCTTCTCCAGATGGTCACTTCGTGTCGTGTGTGTTTATTTTCTGTTTTGTTGCCCGTGGATTGTTTACGGCGACCGAGTTATGTCGTCGCCCGTAGGGCGTGGACTAGTCCAAATCCGTATTATCTTAGATTTGGGTTTGGGGGTTTGGTTTGAGGATACGTTAGCCATATTTGAGGCCAAGATCAACTCAAACGTTTGTTAAGGATACGTTAGTCTAATTTGAGACTAAGATCAACTTAACGGGATCGTTTAGATCCGACAAAAGAGCACTTGGGCTCCATTGTTCCAGTTTAGGGACATAGTGGTCCATTTAAGGTATGGCCGTCGGGACCCGTCACCTCTCTGACGACGTTGAAGGATTACAACGACAGATGTCAGAGGAGTTCAGAGATGTACCCTTGAACCAGAGTTAATTGGGGGGATCTATAGTCCTGTTCGGGACTAAAGTCTGTTTGAAAGGTTTAAGGATACGTCAGCCATATTTAAGGCTAAGATCAACTTAAACGGGATCGTTTAGATCCGACAAAAGAGCGTTTGGGCTCTATCGTTCCAGTTTAGAGACATAGTGGTCCATCGCTAGTTTAAGGACATTGCGGTCCATGGGTAGTTTAAGGACATTGCGGTCCATTGTTAGTTTTAAGACATCTCAGTCAAGGTTAAGGACGTCGTAGTCCATGGGTTTAAGGGCCCCACAGTCCATTGTTAGTTTTAAGACATCTCGGTCATGGTTAAGGTCGTCGTAGTCCATGGGTGTAAGGACCCTACAGTCCATTGTTAGTTTTAAGATATCTCGGTCAAGGTTAAGGACGTCGTAGTCCATGGGTTTAAGGACCCCACAGTCCATTGTTAGTTTTAAGACATCTCGGTCAAGGTTAAGGACGTCGTAGTCCATGGGTTTAAGGACCCCGCAGTCCGTATCAATGTGTGGTCATCGGGACCCGCCACCTCTTTGAAGACGTTGAGGGATTACAACGCCAAGTATCAAAGGAGTGAAGAGATGTACCCTGGAACCGGAGTGGATTAAATAGTCTTTGGCCCAGTTTGGGATCAAGACCAATTAATTATGTTATGAGCCCATTAGCCCAGTTAATTACGAATTGAGGACTTATGGCCAGCTTGGGCTAAGTCCAATCATGTCTGGGACATCGGCCCTCCTGTTGGTCCCTTGATGGAGAGGCTTTGCCTCTGGCCATTTAGCCAATTGGGCCAATGCCTAGTGTTAAACACTAAAGACCAATCAGTGTTGAACACTGAGAATGAGATTGATAAGTCAGTGTTTAACACTAAAAGATAGTTGGTGTCAAACACCAGCAACAAGGCCTTCAAATTAGTGTTTAACACTAAAACAGACCAATGTTAAACACTGGCAACAGAAATCCCAAATTAGTGTTGAACACTAAGGTAATCAGTGTTGAACACTGCAAATAAAGTTCTTTGCTTAGTGTTGAACACTAAGGCCAAACAACGTTTTAACACTGAATTCAGGGGTTCCAATTTAGCGTCAGATGCTGAGGCAAGAGGGGTCACGTAGTAGCACGTGAGGGCGCCCTCTCTTCGTTTGTTCTGCTGAGAAGATCGCATCTTTTGGACATCACGTGTCATCACGTGACGGGTGTTTGAATGGAGTATGTTAAAGCCTCTGCCAAGGGTCACGTGGGTCACGTGAGGCACTGCCTCAAAGGGCTTTCTGTAGATCTTTTGGGGGGGTTCACGTGGTAACACGTGACCCTGCTTTTCTGTAGTTGTTTAGAAGATCTGTTAATCCCTTTCAGGAATTAAATTCCTCGTAGGGTTGAACCCTGACAATAATTTCAGAGGAATTAAATTCCTAGTTCCTTTTGAAGAGTTGAACTCTGAATTTTCTGTAGGAATTAAATTCCTCATATATGTGAAGAACTGAATAGGGTTAAACCCTAATAAAAGCTTTAAGGAATTAAACCCCCACTTTCTGTTACAGAATTATTCTGGGGAATAAGATTAAGAGAATTAAATTCTTATTGTTTTAACAGAACTAAGTTCTTAACTAGGGTTAAACCCTGATTCTTTTCATTTTGAAGGAATTAAATTCCCATAACACAGGGTCAAACCCTAATTTTATTTTGAAGGTATTAAATTCCTATAATCCTGTGAGAATTAAATTCTCGTGCTTCCATTCCCTCTCTATTCTTTGGATCTGCATGGCAGGATCTCAACCCATTGAGAATTAAATTCTCAACTCAAGGGAGATGTGCACTTTACAGATCCTCCATCAAAGAGAGAAGAAATATGTCCTTCTGTTTTATATCAGAGTTAAACTCTGTTGAGAATTAAATTCTCTTTTTTTCAATGAAACCTTCCCTTTCTTACCTAGGGTTTTCTTTTGCAGAAGATCCAAATTCCTCTAAAGTATCAAGGCTCTCTCTCTTTTCTTCCCTCTGCATCTATCTATTTTTGTGTGTCTCTTGACTCCTATTTATAGGAGAAGCAGCCGAATCAATTAGTTTTGGTGAATCTTTCATTGAGAGATTTAATTTGTATTCACCATTCGTTTTGGACCTTTGGATTATTAGGTGAATTTTATTCACCATTGGATTTTAAATCCAGAGATTCTCCTCTGTTATTTTGGTTAGATTTTACGGGGAAATCTTTCCAAATTCGAGATTTTCCCATAGATAGATGATATTTAATCACCTTTAATTCAATCGGTTGCTTTTGGAAAGATTTGAGAGGTCTTTTCTCAAAATTTAATTCTGTTAACAAATGGGCTTTGAAGTCGGTCACGTGTGGCCACGTGACCCTTGGTCACGTGTGGGCACGTGACCCCCTTGGAACGAGCCTTCTTCTTTCTTTTTGGTGCTCTGTCTTCTGGTTGCTGCTTAACCGTCACGTGCCATCACGTGACCCTGGTCACGTGTGAGCACGTGACCCTCGTCTGGACCCCTTTTCTTGATTTAACCGGAGAACAAGTCTGCTGCTTTTGAGTATCACGTGCCAACACGTGACCCTGGTCACGTGGGAGCACGTGACCTCTTCTGAAGCCTTTTCTTTGATTTGATCAGGGAACCGGTTTGCCTTTGAAGCCGCTTTTAATTGTCACGTGCCAACACGTGACCCAGATCACGTAGGAGCACGTGACCCTTTCTGAAGCCCTTTTCTTTGATGTAGTCGGGAAGCTGAATTTGCCTTGCTGATGCTTTTAGATATCACGTGCCAACACGTGACTGCTGGTCACATGTAAGCACGTGACCCTTTTCTGAAGCCTTTTCCGTATGCTTTCCTGATTTTAAATCAGGAAACAAAGGCGGTATAGAAATAGGCCCCGTGCCAGGAATCAAATCAATACAGAAGGCAATGTCATGCTCAGGCGGTAGCCCAGGAAGCTCGTCTGGGAATACATCAGGAAACTCGCTAACAATCGGAACCTAATCCAATAGAACCTCTGTAGCTCTAGTATCGCAAACATAGGCTAGAAATCCCTGACATCCCTTCCTCAACAGCTGTCCAGCGCGAAGAGAAGAAATCAAACTGTGAGGGGCGGCACCATGGTCCCTCTGCACAACAAAAGCCGACCCGCCGAGAAAATAAAACCTAACTGTCTTCTCGCGGTAGTCCACAGATGCATAGCACGTGGCTAACCAATCCATGCCCAAAAGAACGTCGAAGTCCAACATCTCAAAAAGGATCAAGTCGACAGGCAACTCTCCCTCGCCAATACGGACAATACACGACCGGAACATGTGTCTAACAACAAACGACTCGCCAACAGGGGTGGTCACAACAAGCGGCTAATCAAGCAAACAGGACTCTCTACCCAAACTCGGCACGAAGTGTGTGGAAACGTACGAGTGTGTGGATCCCGGATCAAACAACACGTGTGCGTCAACAGAACATACAGAAAGGATACCTGAGACCACTGCATTGGACGCCTCGCGTCCTGATGCATCAAAGCAAAAACCCGTGCCTGTCCTCCACCTGCGACTGACTGTCCCATGCCGGCAACTGGCTTTCCTCTGCCTCAGTCACCGCATCCTCTATGAGCAAATCCCCCGTAACCATGACCTCTCTGTGCATGAAACTGACGCGGAGCAACGGTAGGTACTATAGGCAATGCCCTCTGGGGTGGTGAAGGTGGTAAAGTGACGTGCGGTACTGCTGTCTCCCCCGGCGTATCTAGGTACAGTCTCTGATGCGGTGATGGGGACTACCACATCCGAAGCATCCACGCGACGACTGCTGTCCCTCCTGGGGATAAGAGCTAAACATCTGACCTCGGCCCGAGTCTCCGCCACCTAAACGACGTCTATCATGGCGTCCGAATGGAAGTCTCTGTGCTGCTGTAATAGTACGGACCCTCTTTGGCTCTGGAACTACCGAAGTCTCAGCAAGGCGCTCCTCGAATAATAGGGCTGCATCCACAGCTGCTACATAAGTCTCACAATGCTGTGTGCTGATCGCAAGGAATAACGGGGTAAGCAAGCCTCGAACAAACCTCTTGACTCGCATCTCCTCAGTAGCCACTAAATATGGGGCATAAACAGATAGCTCTGTGAACAGCACGTCGCACTCTGTCACTGTCATCTCCGGAGTCTGTCGTAAGGACTCGAACCTGTGCGCTCTAGAATCTCTGACACTCTGCGGAAGGAAGTGGGCAAGAAACACCGTCACGAACTCCGTCCAGGTCATAGGAGGAAGACCTATTGCTCTGCCCTTCTCGACCGATTCACACCATTTCTGCGCAAGACCTTCCAAGCGAAAGCTCGCAAACTCTACCCATCTCGCATCTGAGCATCTGAGTGAACGACATATCCGGGCCATCCTATCAATAAAAGACTGTGGGTCCTCGGCTGCATCAGTGCCTGTGAAGACCGAAGGCTTCAACCTCATAAACTCTGATAGAGATACTATAATAACCTCTGTAGCTGTAGGGGCAACTACCTACACCGTAGGTACCATCGCGGTCCCTGCAACGGGTGGAACTAGCTCTGGTCGCTGCGCTCGAAGCATCTCAATTAGCGATCCCATCATCTGGCGCATCTCCTATATACTGGCCCCTAGCATAGCTATCTGGTCTGCTGAAGGAGGAACAGTCTGCTCTAGTACAACAGGTGTACTGCCCGGGTCTGTCCTCTTCTCAGACGAATCAACTCTAATCTCGGCTCTCGCGGCCCCTCTCTGTGCCCTCGTAGTCTTTGGCGGCATAATGGCAGAAAAGAAAATAAGATTCGATAAGGATACAGAAATCGAATCACAAGAATATATATATCATGAAGGAATTTCAATCAATAAGTCCTAAGGTCACTTCGGCGGAGTACCGTGTCGTGAGTATGCCGCGGAACATACACACGCTACGCCACTCTGCTTCAGCTACCTACTCCATCATACCAGGGTCATCCTACACTCCGAAAGATAAAACCTCCGCTCTGATACCAACTTTGTCACGACCCGAAGCCCGACCCGTGACCGGCACTTAACCACGTAACGTCTACAGACGTAGCGCGACTAAGTAAGCCGAAACCCAGAAATCAAAACCATTAAAAGTAGTGAGTGTTGAAAACATTTGTTTAAAAACATTTGGAAAACCTTAAGTAGTTTTGTAACTTTCTTTAAAGTTCAAGTTATTATCTTAAAAGTTTTGACAGCTTTCCTTTGTAAAAACTAACCCCGAAATCGGGTACAAGACAAGATATGAGTAAAATGATATATACAATAAAAATAAAGTATCCCAAACGGGAGCAATCACGCCCAACGGCGGAAACAATCACCACCAGAATAATATATGACGCCGTAGCGAAGAATTGAGCAATAAGTGAAAAACATCACAATAATAAAAACTGCATAAGTAAAGTCGGCTCACACGAGCTCGACACCAGAATACAAATAATATACACATCGTTCTCACACTGGTCTCTAAGTCAATACATGAAATAGTAGATGGAGAGTACTAGAAACAAAAGTGTGTAAAAATGGAAAATAACCGGATACCACAAACCCACCTAGCAGCAAACAGCTCACGCACCAACTGCAGTGGTATCCGTAGCCAAAAAGATACAAGAAAGCAGCCTGCCGCGACTACTCTCAGGGGCAACCTGCAAAAACACTGTGTCACAACGGGGGTGCGTTGCCAACTCGTGAATAAAATATAACATATAAAGGTAATCACGAGTATGCACGTACTGCGATACTCTAACATATGACAGCAGATAATATCTATATGCGATAAGCAGGATGTGCAATAATCATGCATAAGTACTCTATAAGGTAATACGACTATAGGATGAGATGCAATGCATAACAATGAATGCTGAGTATGGGATAAAATATCATCAACACGGAATGTCAACATGGAAAACTCCGGTGTCTACCAAAAACACCCCCAAACCCAATACTCAGGCGTCGTCACTCTATTCGGCCCTCAATCCTGTAAACCTCATAGAAGCGGGGTGCCCAACACCGGCACCTCAAAATAACAAGAAATACTCGTGTCCAGTATCGATACGCAAATCTTCATCTCTCAGGCGCCGCATACCAAATCGGCCCTCAGCATGTATCTCATGTCATAACCCCCAGATGGTATCCTCCGGATATCCGTCGGGTCTCCAAACTGTCACCGGCAGGTAGTAATCCCTCCGCTGGGCTCACCGTCTAACTATACGAGTCTTCTTGCCCCAGGATACCATACCGGATCCACCATGTACCGCAGAAGGTGCCTACCACTCTTCGAGTCGGGTATACCACACAAACTCTCAGAACCGAGAAAACTCATGGTGGACGCACAAAAATATCATATCAAGAGAAACCGGGTTTTTACGATAAAGCATACTTTCTTGAAATAATACCATGGTTCTAAAATCTAGAAATCACATGAAATCCAAAGCCAATGCGTAAATCCATGCGATGTAATATATGCAAATGAGTATGTGCACAAGTAACATAATCATGTCAAATCATATAAGAGGTGAGCTACAATAGATTGTTCATGGCAGTTCTATAGCGTGAGTGTCATGGCAATTACTAATGGTGTGTGTGTAACATGCATATTAGTGCTCGTGCAACATGAACCGTTAGTAACAGTGCGGTGTTCTGTTAACTCTAAATTCTTATATGGCAGGGAATAATGGATGCAACAAATAGTATCCATGAACGGTCAATGTATGTAAATGCAATATGCTGCTATAATGTCCTATCAGCCCTGACGCATAACACCATATGGGCGATTTTCCCGTAGATGTTAAATCTACTCACCGTGGTCTCGTGCTAAGTGTAGCCGACGACTTGCTTCCCCATCTTCGCGGCTTCCGTCGTACTCGCCTGCTAACCTAGAATTACACAAAGAATAAGCATAAGCTAAAATCCTATAAAACGTTCCATCGAAACCAAGCATGAAACCCGCACCGCGAACTAAACGCGTGTGTGTCTGATACGCTAAAACGTGTGATTACGCGCCTGAAGCTACCCCGACACGCCGCGATACTCAGGAAATCCCTGAACCCACACACGTATCACACGTGTCGCGAACGTTAAAAGTATAGGAAATAGGGTAATTGGTTCCAGATTTTTGTATAAGCAGAATTTTACAAAGTTGCATATATCACAGGCCTTAAAAATGTAGCAGACACCAACAGAACAAACCCCAACACCCAGGTCCCCCATCTGGCCGCAATTTGCGGCCAAAATGATTATTCCGGCGGCCAACATAGGAAGTTGGGCTCCCGTGCTTCGTGTGTGTTCTCTAGATCTAGTGTACATGCCCCAGTAAATGCAATTTTTGCCCGGAGCAATCGGGTTACAAGCAGATCACAACAGAGCCCAAAACTTAGCTAAAAAGCTAATTTAACACTAAACTAAAACATTATGGTGTTTTAGTACAACCTGAGAAATTTACTTAGTTAAAACAACACTATAAGCACTTAATTAAGTTAACCAAGCCATAAAAATGCTAACTTAACATAAACTTCACTAATTTCCTCTCATTATCACTAATATGCACAAAAATACGATTTTTAGCTAAATAAACTACAAGTTAAGAACTAAGGTGATATGGGTGAGTTTAATACCTCCAAAAGACCTTAGGGAAACCTCACTTCCAACCCTTGTCTTCAAAGGCATAGATTTGCCACCAAAATCCTCAAAAGAGCCATTTTTCCAAAGGTTTTTGTGAAGGAAAGTGGGATTTTTGTGTAGGGTTTGTATTTGGATCAAAAGAGAAGCAAAAGAAGAAGAAAATGATGATGATGTTGCTTCTGCTGCTGCTGCTATCTCTGCTGGAGGAGCAGAAATGAGAGGGAGAGAGGGAAAAATGAGTGAGAAAATGGTCAAAGTCAATCCCCAATTTCACCTAACCCACCATACCTCCCATTCCTTTAAATTTTAATTTAAAATGAGGGTTAAACTTAGTTTATTTGGGGGAAATATGAACCATGCAAGAAGAAAAAAAATGGCTACATGCTAACACTTTAACCTATGTCACAAAATGTGATAAGTGTGCATGCTTCACACTAATCCTAGCTTAGGAAAAGTAATTAAGGGAAATTCTAATTAAGGTGAACACAAGCTAAATTATAATTAATAAAACCTATTTGTATATAAAAACACTTCTCATCACAATTTGAACTAGTTTTATTCGAGTTTGAAAAGGAATATAGGATTTACGGGTTTTTATGAAAAACACGCATCATTACTAACTAACCCAAAATTAACCTAAACGAATTTCGAAGCGTTACAAAAAACCACCTTTTTGCACGATCTCTTAAATGTGGTATGGTGGAAATCAATGCACAGTGGGAATCACACAAGACTCTATGACGATCTCGGGTCGACAGACTAACCTGTAACAGTGTCATCAGAGAACTGCTATCTGATGATAGGTATAATACCATCTAGGAGTTCTCGGCGAGTCCGTTCAGTATACCCTGTCTCCACTGAGCACCTGTATACCTTCTATGATGTCAAACACCAATGGATGTGGGATCATCCATCGCCCATTATATGGGTCAAGAAGTGCATACGCTAGTCTACTCTGGAGTATCGATGCCCTGTCTTGATACTCCCATTACTAGGAACATTTGAAGGATGTACTTACCGACTACCCTGTCCTCACTAGTATGATCTGCATCATAATCCTGGTAGTAAAGTACTCATCTAAGGGCTTTATCAACATGTAATAGAGAGATAATAAGTGTACATGTTAAGA
Organism: Agapanthus africanus; assembly: GCA_030015575.1. Taxonomy (NCBI): domain Eukaryota; kingdom Viridiplantae; phylum Streptophyta; class Magnoliopsida; order Asparagales; family Amaryllidaceae; genus Agapanthus; species Agapanthus africanus. The sequence goes on from CM057341.1 coordinate 704,895,376, forward strand.
TAAAATGCAATCAGATAGCATACTATCATGTCGAGCAAGAAATTCCTCCCTATATATGTCCAAGAATCCACTACAATATATATCACATGTACAGTAATGGCCTCTAGGGTATACATATAACTAAAAGAATATACTATAGTAAAGTTATTACGTTGACGCAAACTTCTGCCCAAGGGGTCACTCCCGATGAAGGGATCTCGGCCCTTACCTCGTCAAATGAGGTGCAAGATATTCCCAATCGAATACCACTGTGTAAAGCAAAAGAAAACATCTGTAATATCATTTTAAAATTGGTTCCAACAACATAAAATAGCTTTATTTTCCTTTCATTGATCAGAATCAATGCATTCCCATCAATTAAACATATCACACCAGAAAAGAACGAAAATATGATGTACGTATATGCCATCCGCATTCGCCACTGGGCCCGTCATCATCCGTTAGATTACTTAACTAACGACAGAGCGGGGGCTGGACTAGCGTGGGTGCAAAACATATACAACATCTACTAGTATATATATAAATATATATAACAATCGTCCCAGGCAAGATATAAAGCAACATCACAGAAGCATCACAGAAAATCAGCTAAGCAACAAAGAGTGGTGGATAATCCTGGAGCCTTGGATTTCACTTGAACCGCAAATGAGACCCGACGTTCCCAGTCGTGTGGATAGCCTGTGTAATGAAAATCTAGACCCCTACGAGTGCGGCAAGTTACCCGCCAATCCCAGAAGCGAGGCAACCCCAATCAACAACGTGAATGGGTCACCCAGCACTTCACGGAATCCGGTAACTTGAGCACCCCTCCGTAGGTCAAGTTATACCCCTACGAGTGCGGCGAATAGCCCGCCAATTCTAGAGTAAGGTCCCCTCCGTCTCAACGCCATGAGATGCGGACCAGTTTCCCTCTAGAACCTGGCTATTCGTGCACTCCACCGCGGGGTAATCCTAGTACAGAAATGAAAATAATACGTACAAGGTTGATATCGACCTCAACCCGGTCGTGCCCCAAAAAATAATATACAAACTGGCAGTGATGACAGTCCACATGTCAGACACTCGTCCCGCAATATCAAATGTAAAATGAGCCTAAATTGTACTACCATTGCACCAAATATATCCAACATGACGATCCAATAACAATCACAGCACAACACAGAACATCAACATGAATGTCACGTTCCAAAACTCGTCTAAAAGAACATATAGCAGTTTGACAAGTTATACCGCACTAATGACATTTACGGTCGTAGATAGTAATGTATGTACCGTATACATTTAAACAATGTTAAATTATCAACTTTGAAACACCCCGAATTTCCCCTTAACAAAAGATAATATAATATCCAAACTAGGAAAAACAAAAAATACCACTAAACAAACATTCCAAAGACCAGTACACACCAAAAATATGAAGTTCAAACTCACTTAAAAAACAGGCGACACCCGTTTTTTAAGCAATCTCACCGAGTCAAATCCGGAGGTTTGGGCTTGTATTTGTGGTGTGTTCTAGTGGTCACTCAAGTAGTCTTCTGCAATTGCTTAAAAAAAATTTGAAGCTCTGAAAAAATCAACAGAGACTGGAATGTGCAGTGTACGGTTTCGGGGTTGTTTCAGTTTCGATACTTTAACATTGCCAAAACAAGCAAGCTAAGAGTTTAAGGGCGAGCTCTGATACCATGTTGGGTTACGGCAGCGCCCCGGCCATCAAACCGTGGCCAATTGCAGAACAAGAATTTACAAAAACCAGCGCTGCCCGAATCTTCCCTAAACCCTATACTAGCAAACATATAAAGAGGAGTTAGATGGTTATACCGAATGAACTAAGTCCTTCGGGTCTTCAACCATCATCCTAAGCTCCTAGTGGTCGTGGATCAAATTCGGTTGCCGGCCTTCCTCCATCTACCATGATCCACCCGAGAGAAACGGTGCAAGCTTCAGCCTTGCCTAGCAAGGCAACCGACGCTCCAAGGTTGCTAGCAATGGAGAGTGGAGGTGTAGGATTATCTCATTATAACTTTTCTCTCATCAAAATGCTCCAAGAGCAACTCAAGAAGATGAAACTTAAGAAGATGAAGAGGAGGTGAGGAAAAATGTGGCGTGAGCAACTAAAGAAAATGGCTAAGTCTCACAAGAGAGAGAGAATGATCAAGTCAATAAAGAATGAATGGATGGCATGTAAAGAATATGGCTAATTTTATTTTCAACCATGCATACAAAATATCTCTTTCAATTTACAATAAACAAATCCATGCCATACCTCTCTACATGCCATACAATGTTCATGCCACCTCACCCCTTCTACCTCATTTCCCAAAATGATTTTCTAAAAAGAAAATCAAATAATTAGGTGTCAAATCTTCTAGAAACTATTTCGTATAAATACGGAATACAATCTGGAATACTTATCGAAATACATATACGAGTATTCGTACAAAAATACGAATAGCCAAGAGAGAAAATGAATAGTGAACAATAATACTAGAATACATATATATACATATATAATTATTAAATCAAAACCTGATTTAAGAATCCGGCTTAATCCTAAGCCACTTGTATTATCAACCGTCCGATTAAAGTTTGTGCAGCCTGTACACATATTTAATCGGACACCTGTAGGTACCAACATACGTCATCTACACCATATCTCCTGAATCGTGAAAACCTTCTGTGGGACTCTAAAGACTCGTCCATATGCTGGTAGTGGGTTTAACCACAAGCACGTCAGCGACACTAGCTGTACGTAACGGCTACTCAGGTATTGAGCGAAAGGAAGGCTGACATGAAAACTCACCCGTACCCCTACTGAGTCTGACAGTGACAATCTCCGTACAGTCCAGTCTGTTCGTCTAAGAGTATTTCATATCGAGTCCATGGGATGGATAAAGTCAAACCCCTAATAACGTGATAATTCGTGTCGGTTTGAAACCCATCACCACCTGAGAAACTACTGATCCAAGATTAGTAATTCTCGACTAGCTTGGCCAAGGATTTTTGGTTATAGCCACCCGTGCACAACGCGACATCAACCTGTTAGTTATATGTATTCCCTAGAGGCCATTACTATACATAGGATGTATATTGTAGTGGATGCTTGGATATATATAGGGAGGACTTTCTTGCTCGACATGATAATATGCTATCTGGTTGATCTTTACCTCAACGTGTATACTGATTGTCTCTCTGTTACATGTTGGTAAAGCCCTTAGGATGTGTACTTGACTACCTGGACTGTGATGCGGATCATACTAGTGGGGACATGGTAGTCTATAAGTACATCCTTTAAAGTCCCTAGTCGTGGGTATATCGAGACGGGGCATCGATATACCAGAGTAGACTAGCGTATACCTTCTCGACCCATACAGATGGGCGATGGATGATCCCATATCCATTGGTGTTTTGACATCAGAGATGATATACGGGTGCTCAGTGGAGACTGGGTACACTGGACGGACTCGCCGAGAACTCCCAGATGGTATTATACCTTACGTCAGATGGCAGTTCTCTGGTGACACTGGTACAGAGTAGTCTGTTGACCCGAGATCGTCATAGAGTCTTGTGTGGTTCCCACTATGCTTTGATTTCCATCTTACCACGTCCAAGAGGGCATGCAAAACGGTGGTTTTTGGGTACAGTCCCGAGTCACATGGAGGCAATGAGCGATAGGAGGGGATTCGTCTCTCCCGGTATAGGGGGTTGATGTTGCGCTGTGTTCGATTGGCTATAACCGGAAATCCCTGGCCAGGGTTGCTGAGATTTACTGGTAAGTGTTACCTGTAGTTTCTCGAACTGTTATAGGCCTCATATCGACACGACTTATCGAGCTATTGGGGTCTGACGTTTACCACCCCTAGGCAAGATATGCGACATATCAGACGATCAGACCGGACTGTACGGTAAGTGTTACTGGTTGGATTCACAGGAGTATGAGCGGACTTGCTCGTCGATCTTCTGATCGCTCAATACCCGGGTGGCCATTACGTTTAGCAGACCGCTTGCGGCTTGTGGATGCTTGATATGATCATCATCTGCTACCGGCGTATTGACGAGTCTTTAGAGTCCTACACAGAGGTTTCCTGGCTCAAGCGAAACGAAATAGGAGCGCATATGAGATATGTGCGGGACCGAGAATAATGCGTGCATGTGATACCGTATTCCATTCTCGAGATGAATGTATCGATTGGTTGTATGCGATATAACCTGGTTATCGAATCAAGAATTGATTCGGTAAGCCGATACATTGGATACTAGTCGGTTATATGCGATATGACCGGATCGTTAGATCAAGTGTTGATTTAATGATTTAATGTATAATTATATATTTGATATATTACTTTACATTAACTAGTATTGGTTCACTTTAAAAGGATTTTCTCACTTGAAATGCACATTGTATATGTGATATATTTTTGTGCATTTGTTTGTATCATGTTTGATGATACTTGCTCATTTGGGTTTGTGTAAAGATTAAACCATGTTTAGTGAATGGTTAGGGTTTCTTTTCTCTTATTTATTTATCTATTTATTATTGTTTTGGAAAAGATAAAGAGAAAAAGAAATGGTGGCTTAGTTTGTTTTTTTTCTTTGAAGCTTCTTGAAGCTTTGAACAAGTCCACCATTCTTGTCTCTTCTCTAACCCTAACCACTCATCTAACCTTAGTTAAATCTCTACACTAAACCATGGTTGAAGTCATGATAAGTATTCTTTTTATTTTCCTTTTAAAAACAACTTATCATATATCTTCATCTTCTTCTTCCATGAAGAAAAGCTTGCTACATCAATGGCAAGTGATGAAAACAAGTGAGAAATCCAATTCTAAAGTGAACCCACTTCCTATTTCTTCATCCTCTACCTCTTGCCAAGTAGTATAGGGTGTTTTCTTCACAAGTTTCATGACTTGGTGAAGTCGGAGTTTGATCTTGTGATGCCTCGACGTAGATCATCTTCGGCATCGAAGCCGACGATCAAGCCCGCCCATTTCTTCGATGAAGCCGATGCTAGAGTTCGGGATCCGACTTGGACAGTGAAGAGACATCGTCGCGGAGCTTAACAAGTGGACCGGATCTACAAAGGTTGTAGTCATTTTCCATTAGCATTTAATTCGTTTACATTCTTGCATCGCCTATATATCTAGTTAACGATCCGTATTAGGGTTTCTCGGCACCCGTAAAATTTGAAATTGGCATGGTTGATACCTTGTGAGACCTCCTTAGTGTGCCTAGGAACCCTACAGTGGTATCAGAGCCTAGCTAGAGCCTTAGGTGATGTGTAGACGACGTTTGAAACCCGATCGAACCAAAACCCTAACCCCAAAATAGCTCTCTGGACTTTTTCTAAAAACTGGGATTTTTCCAAATTAAAAATATGCAGAAAAATCAGCAGGGAATCCTAAGAATCACTGTGCAACACGTGTCCATTATTCCTCCAATGTGCGGCGGAACCGCGGCAGAAGCCTGGCTTCTGCGGCGGTTCCGCGGCCGTATGATGACGTCACCCACCCAATTTTGCACAGTAACTTCCTTTATTCAGTGCTGAGTTCTCTGGGTATTTTTAAATATTATTCAAGAGTTGAATTTTCTGAGGTTGTTTTGGGGATTCGAATGTTCGATCGGATTATCAAATTTTGTCTGTGTGGCTTTCCGGATAATTTTTGAATATGTTAAAAAGTTCGACCGGATATAAATACCCAATCTTTCTCCTGCCGGAAAATTTCCAAGTGTTGGATTTTTCCGTGGTTTAACGACGTTCTAAGTAGTGCAAGTAACGCGATGGTCCCTCTAGAAGACAACAAACCTTAACTCGATTATGTGACCGTCTTGAACTGCCCTTTGAACCTTAGGGTTTGGGGCAGTACGGTGTGCCACATGTGAGGCGTTGGCTTGACCCTTCTACGGCTGGACCGTTGGTACTGAGGCACGAACTGAATGTTTTTAGACTTCTTTCATGAGTTGATCTGTATCGGGAAAACATGGGTGTTCGATTGTTCGATCGGAAAGTTTAACATTTTCTATCTTATCCGGAATGTGATACAATAATTGGAATTCACAAGAAGTTATGAGATAACTGAATGAATGTTATAAACATAGCAGTTTAGCCTCACTTGATCGGTTGCCACGGAATTTTGATGTGATCAAAAGTCCGTCGCAATCACGTAGTGTACGCGGATACTCGCCGGGTAAACTTAATAGACAGCCTCACTCCATAGCCCCGACCAAGTGACTGTAGGAGAACCCCGTCGCCGAAAGCATCCGTTCGGGTGCTCGCGGCAGCGGTGTTCCGCCTTAGTGCACTTTGTCGACGGCGTCGGGGGTGCAGCCGCCTACTAAAGTTTGCGACGAGCATTCGATCAAAATGTCGGGAATCCTGTTGAATTGCCTGACTTGGTATTAAAAAGTGTTTTCGATTTTAAGACTAAAATGCAGGGTTTATAATTGTTAGGCATGTGATGTCTAAGGTATTCATTTGATTAGGCATACGATGTCTATGGAGATTGCGGATTCCAACTGTTGTAGTTTTACACTTTCTTTTCTGTGACCGTAAGTGTAATATGTGATATCGCCGGTTTCGTTGCTATATGTCAACGACAATTGGGATGCGCATATTTACTTACGTTGATGACATGTGATGTTATGTGTTGCTGAATATGTTATATTGGATCGTCGTGTTCGAATAGCCGGGGGTTTTTATGTGAGATGAGTGTTTTTTCTTTTTCATTCATGTAAAAACTTGTATGTAATATTCTTTTATTGGGGCACTTCCAGGTTGTGGAAGATGTCACCCTTTGTATATTATTTACTTTTCCGCACTAGGATAGACCCAAGGAGGGGAGCACAAGTAACCGGGTTCTGGAGTCCAGTGGGAGACCAACTCGAGGAGTCGAGTCCGGGTCTCCTAACTCCAGAATTGGTAGGGTTACTTGCCTCTCTCGTAGGGGTCTAGGGGTGTGGGTTTGGCTATTCATCACGACCGTGGAATCCGTGTTTTATACTGGCTCGTATTGAAAACACGGACGTCCTAGTATATCTAATATTTCATATGTTTCTTCTGCTGCGATATCTGTGATGTGATCATGTGATATGTTCTGTGATAGATACTGTATATAGTATATATGATATATTATATAGACGTTACTTATGTTTTACACCCGTGCTAGCCCTGCCCCGCTCTGCCGTTAGTCACCTAACCTAACGGTGCACGAGGGGACATCGAGGCGAATGCGGATGGCATAAGTGTACGTCGTATTTATCTGTGATGTTTAGGTACTTAAATGATGGGACTTCATTAATGTGATTAATGAAAGTAAAAGAAACCTAAAGATGTTGTGGAATCGAATTTCAAAATAAAAAAGGTAGCTACAGTTCTTGCTTTGCACAGAGGTATATGTGATATATCCTGCACCTTATTCGATGAAGAAAGGACCGAGATCCCTTCACCGGGAGTGACTCCTTTAGCAATAACTGGCAGATGCTACACACTCGGTTTGTTTTATGATTGCTTTTAAGAGTTCTACTTTGCACAGTGATATATATGATATATCCCGCACCTCATTCGACGAGGAAAGGACCGACGATCCCTTCACCGGGAGTGACTCCTTTAGCAAAACTAGAAAAGCCTCAAAAACACTCCATTTTCAAAATCATTTGATTCTACAACGATATAAAGTTCATTACGCAAAAGGTTTTCTTAAAAACCTGACGTAGCCCTCCGTCATTTCAGATAAGTCCTAGTTAGTATTCGTGCTGCGTTTGTTGACTCAGTCAAGGCGTAGTGTGCGGTAGCTGATTAGTGCTTATCTGCAAAGCATATGATGCGATTGGATTAGGGTAGTCGTGCGGCCTTGTTGACTCAGTCAAGGGTCGTGCGGGTGGGTTTAATTCAATCGAGAAATGACGGGTTGAACTTTACTTGTGGTCTATGATTTGTTGACTCAGTCAAGGTCATAGATCGCTTGGGGCAAAATTATCGGGAATTTCAAGTGTTGAAATTTGCAATGAGATTGCATACCTTCTATGAGATAGTTGGATCCCGATACCCGCTGCGAGTAAGAGTTACTCCTGGGAGAGTTTTACACATTACAATTAGCCGATCAAGTAGGTGTCTAGAAAGGTGTTAACGAGGTTACGCCTCTGGGAAAATGAGGTTTACATTAATTAGGTTCGTGCGAAATCACGGGGGACCTCCCTCAAAGTACCGACACTGGCCTGGCTGAAAGATTGGCGAACTTGTAGTGTGTAATTAATCCCGGCTAGTCTTTCCTTTTAAGGTTTGAAGGAAGATTTGATAAAAACAGTGGGAGCCATCCTGATTAGATAAAATAATAACCAATCTATTCTTGCAAGAGCGCACGCTGAGTGTTTTCTTCTCTCTCTCTCCAGGTAGCGACCATATCACGCCTTAATCAAGATAATAATACGGAATATTGACCGAACCTACTTGTTATACTGAGCTGGGGAACGTTGGTCCCGCTCCAACTTATAATTGTTATAAGACTGAGCAGGAAATTGGGGATTACCAGAATTCCCGTGCCGCCCAAACGAAGAGAGTGCATGCTGATGCATCATCTTCGGGTGTGATCATTACAAAGAACTGTTTCTCAGTATCATTTACGTCCTGGGTATGTGATACCAGATCAGGATCCCAGATATGTAATCTGTTACATAGGGCTACAGAAAGGTAGAGAACTGAGAACGGGTGATAAGTTTCATGAGGCAGAAAACGGGGCAAGAGTTGCAGCCAAGTCTGTTGGTCACTGTCACCCTGTATTCCAAATACATTGATTCTGAACGAATGTAATTAGATACCGAACCTGATATACAAAATCATATCAGTCTCTTTATTAGTAAAGAAAGGATAAAATTTTGTATAGATGGATAATGTTTTGAACATTTCCTATATCAAAAGTTGATCGGTTCAGGCACGTTATCTAAAAGCATTGACGTTCTAAATCAAACTACAGTTCTTTAGTATACGGAACACACACAAGAGGAAGAGTTCAGAAATGAACGAATCCTACTTGAGGCATTGTAGACTAGGTCATATCAATGCGACCCGACTAGCTGAAGTTACATGTAGATGCATATTTAAATCAGTTTGAATTTACATCTTGTGAAACTTGCTAAGTCATGTCACAAAGATACGATGACCATAGCTCCGTTTACTGGAAACAGAGAAAGAGTTAGTGAACTCTTGGGATGATACATGATGATGTATGTGAGGTCCCCTGTCTACACATGCCAAGACCGGTTCTTTCTACTTCATTACATTCTTTGATGATCTTTCGAGATTCAGACCTATGTTCCTGTTGAAACACAAGTCCGAACCTTTTGAGATATTCACAGAATATAAGTTAGAAGTAGAGAACCAAAACGGGTAAAAGTATTATGTCCTTTGATATGATCAAGGAGGAGAATACTTGAGCACGGAATTCCTGGACTATTCTAAAGGAGAATGAGATTCTCTCTCAGGATTACTCTTCCGTATACACCATAGCACGATGGTCTATCGGGACGGAGCAATAACACCCTATGTGATAAGGTGTGCTCTATGATGAGTACTACTGAGTTACCCATTTCCTTTTTGGGAGTTATGCACTTGAGAAGCTGCATACCTATTGAATAGGGTTCAAATCAAATCAGTTGCCTACCACTTCATATTTGATATGATAAGGGAAGAGCCCATCTCTTAAGTTAGTTAAGATTTGGGGTTGTCCAGCCTATGTCTGAAAAGCAAAATCCGGACAAGCTCGAGGCAAGGTCTGTAATGTAGAACTGGAAAGGTTCCAGCTATACAATCTACAGCAGATGATTTGATAAAACCAAAGGATTCAATAGTTACCAACGAACCTCAGCCTCTCCGCCGATCTAGTAGGGTTCCTCACCCACCTGAGAGATACTTCGGTTTCTCTATGACAGTGGGAGCGAGGATTGCATCATGAGATGATGACCCAACTAGTTTCGAGCAGGCCATCGAGAGTAGGGACTCTGTAAGAATGGCTGGATGCTTAGTGATCTGAGATGGAATCCTTATACACCAACAAAGTGTGGACTTTAGTTGCTACATCTGAAGGGTTAAATCCCCATCAGGAGCAAGTATATCTTGAGAAGATTACTTGGTGTAGATGGAAAAGTTGAGACTTTCAAAGCTAGACTTGTTAAAGCTTTTCATCATCGACCAGGCGTGGATAATGATGAACCTTTTCAAGTGGCTATGCTTAAGTCCATCCAGATCCTACTTGCCACGGCTACATACCATGACTACGATATCTGGCGGTTGGGTGCCATGACTGCTTTTCTAAATGATGTTTTAGAAGAGTGCGTCTATAAGTACACAGCCAGAGGGCTTCATAGACAGTGGGAGCAGCGGAAACGTGTGCAAGATGGTTTATGTGATAAAGCAGGCATCGCGGAGTTGGAACATCTGTTTTGATGGATTAGTCAAAGAGTTTGACATCATCAAAATGGTAGATGAACCTAGTATATACAAAAAGGTAGTAGGGAGTATAGTGACGATCCTCGTAGAGTACGTGGATGACATGCTCTTGATAGGGAAGGAGTTTCCTATGCTACGCTCGGTCAATCTCCGCTTATCACAATGATTCTCCATATAGGATCAAAGTGATACCTCCTAAATCCTGGGTTTTGGATCTATGAGATAGATCTAATTGGATGTTAGGATTCTCACTAGTTGTAGTGAGATGGTATCAACCGATCCTGGGGAGAATCACTGGAAGCGTTCCAGGGTGATAATGACGACTGAATGTCAGTCGCAGGCATTGTCTTTACCCTCAGTAAAGGGACGGTATGTTGGAAGAGTTCCAAGCTAGATACCGTGGCATACTAGACGATTAAGGCTGGATACATCGCTACTTAAGATGCTACCAAGGAGGATGTTTGGGTGTATATTGGTTCATGAGATGAACTACGTTCCAACCATTGTGAGACAATGGAGTTGTGGCTTATGCCAAGGAACGCCGGTCCCATCAGTGATCCAGACATATTCTAAGGCAGTATCACCTGATCATGGAGATGGTTGATCTCCAGGGTGATCGAGGTTAGGAGAGTAGACTCAGAGGACAGCACGGCGGATCCACTCACAAAGGCCTTTTCCTAGAGAGAGACTTTTATGGGATGGTTGAGTATGAGATACTACAACCACTGCTATCAGATGGCCCTAGTACAAGTGGGAGATTGTTAGTTATATGTATGCCCTAGAGGCCATTACTATACATAGGATGTATATTGTAGTGGATGCTTGGACATATATAGGGAGGACTTTCTTGCTCGACATGATAGTATGCTATCTGGTTGATCTTTACCTTAACGTGTATACTGATTGTCTCTCTGTTACATGTTGGTAAAGCCCTTAGGATGTGTACTTGACTACCTGGACTGTGATGCGGATCATACTAGTGGGGACATGGTAGTCTATAAGTACATCATTTAAAGTCCCTAGTCATGGGTATATCGAGACGGGGCATCAATATACCAGAGTAGACTAGCGTATACCTTCTCGACCCATACAGATGGGTGATGGATGATCCCATATCCATTGGCGTTTGACATCAGAGATGATATACGGGTGCTCAGTGGAGACTGGGTACACTGGACGGACTCGCCGAGAACTCCCAGATGGTATTATACCTTACGTCAGATGGCAGTTCTCTGGTGACACTGGTACAGAGTAGTCTGTTGACCCGAGATCGTCATAGAGTCTTGTGTGGTTCCCACTATGCTTTGATTTCCATCTTACCACGTCCAAGAGGGCGTGCAAAACGGTGGTTTTTGGGTACAGTCCCGAGTCACATGGAGGCAATGAGCGATAGGAGGGGATTCGTCTCTCCCGGTATAGGGGGTTGATGTTGCGCTGTGTTCGATTGGCTATAACCGGAAATCCCTGGCCAGGGTTGCTGAGATTTACTGGTAAGTGTTACCTGTAGTTTCTCGAATTGTTATAGGCCTCATATCGACACGACTTATCGAGCTATTGGGGTCTAACGTTTACCATCCCTAGGCAAGATATGCGACATATCAGACGATCAGACCGGACTGTACGGTAAGTGTTACTGGTTGGATTCACAGGAGTATGAGCGGACTTGCTCGTCGATCTTCTGATCGCTCAATACCCGGGTGGCCGTTACGTTTAGCAGACCGCTTGCGGCTTGTGGATGCTTGATATGATCATCATCTGCTACCGGCGTATTGACGAGTCTTTAGAGTCCTACACAGAGGTTTCCTGGCTCAAGCGAAACGAAATAGGAGCGCATATGAGATATGTGCGGGACCGAGAATAATGCGTGCATGTGATACCGTATTCCATTCTCGGGATGAATGTATTGATTGGTTGTATGCGATATAACCTGGTTATCGAATCAAGGATTGATTCGGTAAGCCGATACATTGGATACTAGTCGGTTATATGCGATATGACCAGATCGTTAGATCATGTGTTGATTTAATGATTTAATATATAATTATATATTTGATATATTACTTTACATTAACTAGTATTGGTTCACTTTAAAAGGATTTTCTCACTTGAAATGCACATTGTATATGTGATATATTTTTGTGCATTTGTTTGTATCATGTTTGATGATACTTGCTCATTTGGGTTTGTGTAAAGATTAAACCATGTTTAGTGAATGGTTAGGGTTTCTTTTCTCTTATTTATTTATCTATTTATTATTGTTTTGGAAAAGATAAAGAGAAAAAGAAATGGTGGCTTAGTTTGTTTTTTTTCTTTGAAGCTTCTTGAAGCTTTGAACAAGTCCACCATTCTTGTCTCTTCTCTAACCCTAACCACTCATCTAACCTTAGTTAAATCTCTACACTAAACAATGGTTGAAGTCATGATAAGTATTCTTTTTATTTTCCTTTTAAAAACAACTTATCATATATCTTCATCTTCTTCTTCCATGAAGAAAAGCTTGCTACATCAATGGCAAGTGATGAAAACAAGTGAGAAATCCAATTCTAAAGTGAACCCACTTCCTGTTTCTTCATCCTCTATCTCTTGCCAAGTAGTATAGGGTGTTTTCTTCACAAGTTTCATGACTTGGTGAAGTCGGAGTTTGATCTTGTGATGCCTCGACGTAGATCATCTTCGGCATCGAAGCCGACGATCAAGCCCGCCCATTTCTTCGATGAAGCCGATGCTAGAGTTCGGGATCCGACTTGGACAGCGGAGAGACATCGTCGTGGAGCTTAACAAGTGGTGGACCGGATCTACAAAGGTTGTAGTCATTTTCCATTAGCATTTAATTCGTTTACATTCTTGCATCGCCTATATATCTAGTTAACGATCCGTATTAGGGTTTCTCGGCACCCGTAAAATTTGAAATTGGCATGGTTGATGCCTTGTGAGACCTCCTTAGTGTGCCTAGGAACCCTACACAACCCCCAATACCGGACGAGACGAATCCCCGACGATCCACTCACTGCCTCCATATGGCTCGGGAATGTACCCAACTAAAATCTGTTTGCACGACTCCTTTGAACCATGGTAGGGTAGTAATCAAAGCACAGTGGGAACTCACACGAGAAAAATGACGATCTCAAGTTGACAGACTAAGCTGTACTCATGTCACCTGGGAACTGCTATCTGACAATAAGTGCAGTACCAACTAGCAGGTTCCCGGCGAGTCCGTCCTGTATACTCATAACCCAATGAGCACATGTATACTATCTTAGGTGAACATACTAACACCAATTGCTTGTGAGATCGACTACCCCCTCGTCGGGGTCTGGATCTGTATACACTAGTCTACTCTGGAGTATCGATGCCCAGTCTTGAAACTCCCATGACTAGGGAAATTTAAGGATGTACTTATAGACCACCCAGCTCTCATGTATATGATCGCCATCATAATGCTGGTAGTCAATCAAGAATCTTATGGGCTCTATCAGTATGTAATAGTAATCTGTAAAACCACCTTATGTTGTACATGATGATAAAGACAAACCAGATAGCATACTATCATCTCCAGTAAGACTGTTCTAGCGGTATAGGTCCTCCCCAATCATCGCAATCGCGTTCCTGCGACCCAATAATTGACTTGAGGGCACTATAGCCAATAGTGTTGTCGCATATAAAGAAGCTTACAGCGCTCATAAGTATCTATGAAGCGCTGATCATGTTAAAAGACTTGAGAAAGTCACTGATTATGACCTTACAAGATCTTGAACACTTTCAAGCCCACTTCACAGAGGCAAACAAGAAGGAAGGCTTGTATGAAGCAAATGTGGCTGATGTAAGCTTCGACGAAGAAGATATCTTACTGGGCACACCTGAACACAACAGACTCCTATATGTGACAGGTGTCTATGAAGTTGTGAAGGTTAAAAGGATCCTCATCGATCTCATGTCCTTGGCGAACCTAACAACGATATAGACCTTAATGTCCTTGGCTTTGGATGTTAGGCATCTGTCTAGGGAAAAGATCACCTTCGTCGGCTTCGATTTCTGAAACTCTAAAACATTAGGGTCGATCACACTGCGGCTAAGGTTTGGTAAACTGGAGACCGAAGAAAAATTCTATGTGTTGAACACTGATGCATCTTATAAGGCGCTACTAGGAAGACCCTGGTTGCATGAGTATAGCGTAGTACCGTCAACTCTGCATCAATGCATGAAATACGTTAAGGACGATGAAGAGCACTGCATCAAAGGCGACCTTAACCTTTTCGATGTTCATGAAGTATGCTATAAAGATGCTAGGTACTTCTAAGAAGAGCCCAAAATGCTGAAAGCAAAGGCCAAGTCAGTGAAAGTGCCGATCAAAGCCGAGCAACCAGTGGTCACCACCCATGTCCGGGTACCCTATCTTGGAAGCGATACTGAACTTGAAGAACTCATGGCCACTATTCGCACCTGAATACCTCACATGGGAAGCGATACCGAAGATGACGAAGACGAACTGTGCATCGAGTTTAAGAAAAAATGTGTCACGCCCCGCTTCCCAGTAGACGGAAACGGTGACGTGGCAAGCTCGCGGTATATTTATCCAGAGAAAATGACTCCCTAAATAAATATACTAAGCCTATTGAAACAATAATACACAATGCAAGAATAAATTAAGACTGTAAAATTTTTCAACAAATATCTTTATTTACGTTCAACTTCCAATATTTACAAATACAAGGGTTTATACTGGAAAATGAATACAATAAGGAAAATGCATAAACAAGTGGCATATATAAACTGAAGAAAAATGAAGCTGAGCTAGCCATGAGTAGCTATCTGGTCGTGGTCCTCCTCTGTGGCTTCAACTTCCTCCGTCTCGACAGTATCTGACGAACATTTCAAGAGAAGAAAAGTGGGTGGAATGCCTGTCAGCGAACTAGCGCTCGGTAAGTCCCAAAGATAGGTAAGAGTAAAGAAAATAACAAGTGTAGAATATATATATATATATATATATATATATATAACTGGTAAGAGTATATGATCATGGGTAAATATATACTATAGGTCTCTAGATGGTCACTATGTTAACGTTAAGTTCTAAGTGCGAATGTCAATACAGCCATAGAAGTATTCATGAGCTCAAGAGTGGGACCCCAGGAGCAAGGAAATACGGGACCATTTCATGTGTTAGTATCGGGGCTCTAGGCTGTGGATGAGTCAAGCCAACTGATATTCGAGTAAAATAAAAAAGCTGTTAATACGGGACTCGTGAAGCTCCGTTGGATTCACACAAGAAACAATCCCAAACACCCCGTGTATAATATATATAACTGGTTAATATACTTAATTGGTTTGATTGATTGATTGACATGTCGTGATCGAAACCCTAGATTGCAAAAGGTGTAGATTGTATTCGAGTGAGTCGAGTAATGTCCGAATCATGACAATTGCAACTTGGGTTCGAATCAAGTTGGTTCAAGTAGATTGGATTCGAGTGTATATTCGAGTTTAGATTCGATTTAGGGTAGAGTTCGAGTTTTTATTCGAGTTCGAGTTCAAATTTAGAGTTGAGTTTGGATTTGAGTTCATGTCTTTTCATGTAAATTGTTAAAATCTTATGTTCAGAAGAAATCGGCAACTGCTGCACATGGATGCAGGATTTGTGTCTTTTTCCAAGACATTTACCATTGATAACTCCGTTAAGTTGTCTAACCTGAATAGGCAAGCACCCACTTTCTCCGGCTCTATGGGGCTCAAGAGAATTGATCCCGCTTAAACCTATATTAATCTAGAGTCCTTAAAATATTGTTTGCATATCTCGATGGGGTTTTATGAAAAATATATAGTAATATTGTTTAAAAATAAACCTCGAGGGTGATTTATAAGATTTAGGGTTTTCATGAACATGTATTTTAATTGTTGTGGTGTTTTGGTGATAAAACCTAGCTTTTTGAAAGTTGTAATATTTTTATGAAAACTACTACTTTTGGAAACTTAGTAATATTTTATTTACAATTTTAATCTTTCTTTTAAAAATATAGTTTCTTAATATGCTTTTATTGAAAATACAGATTTCATAATTTTATATAATTTTCCCAAAAATTAGATTTTTTATTAGAAAAGTCATGTTTCTTAAAAACCGTATTTTTTATTCCTTTCGAGAATGAATACTCTGTGAGGAGTTCTGCATCTCTCTCTACTGTCCCAAGAATGTGCGATAATCCATACCATCCATTAGCGGGTTCCCTGACAAGGGTTGTAGAGGCATAATTACCAAGGATTTAGAAATACCAATTTACAGAAACCCGTTTTGAAACGGTGTGGTATTTTAATGAAAAATATTTTACTTTGAATTACCCATATGCTTAGAATACGGTGCTATGAAATCATAGTATGCCTATGGGGTAGGTCATTATCCCGTGAAGGTTCTAAGGTTTGGGTATACTAGATATCGAAAAGAGGTTACACTAAAGTTCATGTTATTTTAATGAAAAAGTTCCTTATATGTTTATTTCATATGAAAATTTTTTAAAACTAAAAACTAAAAGATGTGAAATTATGTTAAGATTAAGGTATCATGTTAGTTTGTTTTAATTTGCTTAACACATGCCTTACAAATGTTAAAAAGAAAGCGATATCGGAGAAAACTCCTCTTTTGTCGGGTTTTTTTTTAAAATACGGATTGAGATGAAAGGAAAGGAGAGAAGAGGGACTTATGGTTTTTTGAAGGTTAATAAGAGATTGAAGAAACTCTCGGGGTCATGGTTTCGTCGGAGATGCTCCAGTCGTCGAGCTTTGCTCGCTACTCCACTTAAGGGGTTTAACTCCACTTGGCACTTAGAGAGTTTTGAAAGAATTTTGCTAGAATTTCATAATGGTGAACAGATAGGGCATGGGGTGATATTTATAGTGGAGAATTAGGGCTTAGGAATTAAAAATGTGGATTAAAATGTATTAAAAAGATATTAAATGGTGAATTGAAGAGTCTCTATTTGATTGCAGGAAAATCAAACAATGCTGGGGAGTTGTGGGGGGTCAAAGGGGTGTGTGTGCAAATCGCAGAAACAATTGAAGCATTCTGGACCGTCTGCGCCGGCCTAAATGGGAGAATGGGCGGTCGGATCTCGTTGGCTTGCCTTGAGATTCATGTTACATGTCAATTTGGGTATGTACTCCATTTAGCGCATGTTTGATTTTTCTAAAACTTTTCATTTCTCCTCGTATTGCACATGCAACTCTTGGGCTTCCAAAAACTAAAAAGAAAAATCTGAAAAAATATTGGGTCTGATAGGATTCAAACACACGAGCTATGACACAATAGTGTAGAGTCTTTACCAGTGAGCTACAAGTTGCTTCTTGCTTTTATATAACAAAATAACTTTTAACTCTTACACAGGCTGTAATACCCTTTTCTGTACAAGAAGTTTAGAGTCGTTACATTCTACCATCCTTATAAAAATTCCGCCTTTGAAATTTACAATTACATAGGGACTAATTTTCAAAAAGGTAAGGGTATCGTGTATGCATATCTTCTTCTCTTTCCCAAGTTGATTCTACTGGAGAATCCTTTCTCCACATCACTCGGACCAATTTTATTTCCTTGTTCCGTAATGTTTTCACCTTTCGGTCCAGGATCTCAACTGGTTGTTGCCCACAGGTTATGTCAGTTTGTACTGTGAGCTCTGAGTGATAAAATATATGGCTGGGGTTGCTCACATATCGTCGTAGTTAAGATATGTAGAACACATTGTGCACTCCTTCCAATGAGGGTGGTAGTACTAAACGGTATGCCACTTCTCCAACTCGTTCGAGTATGTCGAACAGTCCTATGTATCTTAGACTTAGCTTACCCCTCTTGCCAAAACGTATCACTCCTCTATTTGGAGAGATCTTCAAGAATACATGTTCTCTGGTTTGAAACTCTAAGTGTCGACGCTTTGCATCTGCCCAATGTTTATGTCGGTCTTGGGCTATTCGCATCATTTCCCTGATCTTGCGAACTACGTCCACAGTTGCCACGATCATCTCTGGTCCAAGGAATTTACGATCTCCAACGTCGTCCCAACTCAGCGGGGAATGACATTTCCTTCTGTAAAGTGCTGCAAATGGTGCCATCCCAATGCTTTCCTGATAGCTGTTGTTGTATGAAAACTCCACAAGGTGTAGGTGGTCTTCCTACGAACCTCCAAAGCCTAACATACAGGATCTCAGGATGTCTTCCAGAATCTGAATTGTTCGCTCGGACTGTCTGTCTATTTGTGGATGATATGCCGTGCTAAAATTCAAACTTGTTCCCAGGCTAGCTTGCAGACTCTACCAAAACTGTGATCGGAATCTTGTATCACGATCGGAGACGATGCAAACAGGCACTCTATATAATCTCACAATCTCCTGCATGAGTTTATGGGTATCAAATATGGTACATCTTGAAGGTTTAAATCTTACTTTAGATTTATACTCACCTCCATGTACTTCTTTCCTAATGTCTCGGCTAACCGGGCAACTCGAAATTGAATAAAGTGACCCGACTTGGTGAGTCGATCCACAATAACCCAAATTGCATCATTACCCTTCGTGTTGCGAGGGAGGGCAGTCACGAAGTCCATGGTAATGTACTGCCATTTCCATTCTGGGTTTGGTAATGGCTGAAGTAGACCGGCAGTTCTTTGATGTTCAGCCTTCACTTGCTGAAATACTAGATACTTGGCTATACTCCTTGCTACTTCACGCTTCATTCCATACCACCAGTAATGTTGCCGTAGATCCTTGTACATTTTTGTACTACCGGGATGTACTGAATATGGAGAGCTGTGAGCTTATTTCTTCAGCTTTTCTCGAATAGGTCTGATTGGCACGCATAAACGACTTCCATGTCGTAAGGATCCATCTTTGTGGATGATGAAGTCAGTTCGAAGTCCACTTTCTACTTGTTCCCGGATCTTTTGTAGCTTGGCATCATTTTCTTGAGCTGCCTTGATCTGATTTACAAGAGTGGACTGGACTTGTAAGTTCATCAAATATGAAGTGTTACCTGGCATAACTACTTCAATCTCCAATCCATGCAATTCTTGTTGTAGTCTCCACTGAGCGGTGAGGATCATTGCTAATGCTGGCGACTAAATGCATCAAGAACTACATTCACCTTCCTCAGATGATACTGTAGGTTGATGTCGAAGTGCGCCATGGGTTCTAGCCATCTTCTCTGTCGCATGTTGAGTTCCTTCTGAGTAAATACATACTTCAGACTTTTGTAGTCAGTGTATATATCCACTCATTCTCCCAACAGATAGTGGCGCCAAATATTGAGTGCAAAGATGAAGGCTGCAAATTCTAGATCATGTATTGGATAGTTGCGTTCATGTACTTTTTATTTGTCTTGATGCAAAATCCACAACTTTTCCATGCTGGTGTAGAATACATCTTAATTCTTTAATGGACGCATCATAATGCACAACGAATCCGCCAGATTGATCCGGTATTACAAGGATAGGAGCAGAGGTTAATCTCGACTTGAGTTCTACAAAAGCCTTCTCACATGCTTCCGACTACACGAATGCTTCGTCCTTACGTGCGAGCTTGGTCAGGGGTGCTGTGATCTTTGAGAATCCTTCAATGAATTGTCGATAGTATCCTGCTAATCCCATGAAATTTCGAATATCTTTCACCGTCTTTGGTGTCGGACACTCGCTGATAGCTGACATATTAGCTGGATCCATAGAGATTCCTTTGCCTAAACGATATGTCCAAGAAATCCGACTTGATCTATCCAAAATTCACACTTGTTGTACTTGGTGTAGAGCTGATGTTGTCGCAATGTCTCCAGAACAATCCGTAAGTGCTCAGCGTGCTCTTTCCGATTCTTTGAATACACCAGGATGTCGTCGATGAAGATGACAACAAACCTGTCTAGGTACTCTCGGAAAACTTGGTTCATCAAGTTCATAAAGATGGCAGGTGCATTGGTCACTCCAAATGGCATTACGAGATATTCATAATGACCATAAGAGTCATAAACGTCATCTTCAGAATGTCGGATTCCTTGACCTTCACCTGATGGTAACCTGAAGGAAGATCTAGTTTTGAAAAGACACAAGATCCACTTAACTGATCGAAAAGGTCATCGATGCGGGGTAGTGGATACTTGTTCTTAATTGTCACCTCGTTCAGAGATCGATAATTCATGCACATCCTGTAGGATCCTTCCTTCTTCACCAGTAGCACTGCAGATCCCCAACTTGAAGTACTGGGATGAATCCAACTTTTCTTCAGGAGTTTATCCAACTGAAATGGATCTCCTTCAATCCCTCCGGACTTAATCGGTTTGGAGCTTTTTTACCGGTTGTGTGCCGGGTTGTAAATCGATGCTGAATTCAAGAGCTCGATCGGGAGGCAAACCTGATATATCTTCAGGGAATACATCCTCGAACTCTTGAACTACCTCTGGGTTTAATTCTTCTGCTTGCAATGCTGCAACCTCTGCCTTCTTTAGTTTTGCTTTGTAGATGCTAGGTTCCAAGGTATAGTCTCCACTCTTGAAATAGAACACTGGATGACCTAGTATTTCGAACACTACCCTCCTTTGGTGACAGTCGATGGTAGCGAAGAAAGTTTCCAGCTAGTCCATTCCCAAAACAATGTCGAAGTTTGGTATATCTAGCACCTTGAAGTCCGCATAAAATTCTCGACTGCAGACGACCACTGGACACAGATCGTATCCCAAAGTTGCTTTTAGAGTGTCGTTCCCTGAACTGACATTCCAGCTGGATACGATCGGTTTAACTGGAATCACATGAATTCGGAAGAACCGTTGCGACATGAAGCAATGTGTTGCCCCAGTGTCAAAGATCGCTATAGCAGATAGGGAGGCTACTAAGATTGTACCTATGTCGTGTGGGATAGGTTTAGGTATAACAGATATAAGATGACTATGAATTGAAAGGACTTGAAAGAGAATAGGGAAGGGATTTACCAGTGATAACCTGACCCATAGCTTCGACCTCTTTGACCAACATGGTGAATGCTTAGCATCGCGGTACTTTCCTCTGTGCCTGGTTAAACACTTGGCGTTGGGGTTAAGTGGTCTAGGTGCGGGGAGCTAGAGCTAACAGGGTAGGATAAGCATGGATCATCGGTCTAGCTAGAGGGTTGTTGGTTCCTCGGTTCTGGAGGCATGCTCCAATGGCGTGAGTAGAAGACCCACAGATCGGGAACAAGTTGTTCGCCCTTCGACGGTTCTTCACAAAATGTCATGTTCTTTTGCAATAGATGCAAAAGTCTAGCCTGCTGTTGGTGAACGAACCTACTGGCCTCCGAGATAGTTCATTAAAAGCTGTCCTGGAAGAGACCCCTCCAATGATCTGGTGCACAGGGCATTTCACACCGGCAATCTGCGGCCTGCCCTTATTCTTCACAACTGCCTCATAGTATCGGGTAGCCTTCAAAGCAAGTTCATGGGTTGGGAAATCCCCTATAGCGAGTGCAGCTTGGATTTCTGGGTCCAACCCTTGCTGAAATTGTCATGACTAGATCTCAGCGGTGGGAATAAGATGTGCAGTGGACCTGTTATGACCTTGTGTTAGCAGTGTAGTGAGTGAGATCAGAAAATTGAATTCAAAACAATATCTTACCGGCTGAGCATAGTAAACTCAGCATCATATTCATCCATCGTCTTGACCCACATTGAGCCCTGCTGTAGATGGATAAACTGCAGCTTCATGTCAAAGAGGGCAGTCTTTGGGAAGTACTTGGCATCGAAGAGGTCTCAGAATGTTCTCCATTCTAACGGTTGTGAGAGACGGCTCTCCTCAGCCTCCCACCAAACTCTGGCGTTATCGATCAGTTACAACTTAGCAACTCTCACCCAGGCAATATTTGGCACTTGAGCTACTGCCAGATCATCTTCGATCACCTGAGCCCATTCTTCTGCCTCAACTGGGTTCTCTTTTCCTGAGAAGTGCTTTGGGTGCAGTGCCCGAAGCTGCTTAACTCCAGGTGCCTCGGTTTTGGGGCGGTGTATAAGGGTAGCAATCTGCTGCTGCTGACCCTCCAATAGGCTCTTGATAGCCTCAAGAAATACTGTTTTCTCATTGATAAGAGCTGCAACGATAGTGTAACAACCCTAAACATTCTATACAAAATTTTTGTAAAGTATAAAAACGAGTACCTTAGCCTGAGCACAACTTAAAAGTATTTCTTATTTAAGAATAGCAAGAAACAACTTGTAGCTCATTGGTAAAGCCTTGCATTACTGTGACATAGCCCTGTGTTCGAATCCCATCAGCCACATATTATTTTTAAATGATTTTTCTTTTAAACTTTTTGGAAACCCAAATGTTTACACGTGCAATACACGTAAAAATGAAAAGTCACTAAAATCAAACATGTGGAAAATGTTGTACACACAGACCCCAACACGTGGCATTCATCCAAGCCCCAACCCAACCTAAGTGGCCAGCAAGATTGCGCTCTGGGTCGGCGCCACCGGGCCCTCCCGTAGCAAATGCCCTAATTTTTTTTTACCCAAACCCCTTGGCCTCCCTCCACTACTCCTCATCTGTTTGATTTTCCTGCACATTAATAGAGAATTAAAATGAACTTTAAAACCAAATTTTAATACATTTTAATTCTCATTTTAATACCCTAAACTCTAATTCTATCCTATAAATACCACCTTAAACTTTAGCCCTCTCTATTCTGAAATCTATTGTCAAAACTCTCAAAATTTTCCAAGTCCAAAAAGTTATAAAAGTAGAGTTAGCCCAAGGTCAAGTTCCAGCGACGAGGACAATACCGGTGACACCATGATTCTACAAAGAGACAACTTGTTCTTATACCTTTTCTTTCTTCTCTAAACCCATAAGTTCCCTCTCATCTCCTCTCTTCTATTCTAAAACAATCTTTTATTAAAATTCGTCGCAAGCGAAGTTATTCCGATTTCCGATTCTAATTTCATTAACAACCCAACTTTTCTTAAAAACAAATCAACCATCTCATAATATCTTATTTAGCAACTATAAAACAATATTTATAACAAGTTTCAATTCAAAATAAAATGCTATGCAACTTGTATTACACTTTTTCGTTTAAATACCACAAAGTTTACCTACGACACAATTCATAATATTGCACATATTACTTTTAGAAAATTCATGAGGTAATGACCAACTTCATCACAACACTCATCATAACATAGCTCGATGGTTTGAAAACAATATTTTTTGTGGCTAAGGCGAATTTTATAGTTAAAAACCATAAACTATCAAAATCGTATTTCTTTTAATTGTTTTAATCAAATTCATACAATTATGTCCTTAGAGTCCATTTTAGGGAATCCGATTTGGTTGGTGCGGGTTATCACACATCTATCGGACTAGTAGGGGGAGATGCAGACCTCCTCATGGAGCATACGATCTCGATGGAATTTATATTACAATTTTTAAGAAAACGTGATTTCTATTTAATAAATAAATTTATTTTCTAATAATTATATATAATATTATCAACCTATCTATTTTAAATATACATAAAAATATCCATGTTTTCTAAACAAAGAAATCCCAAATTTCATGAAACTACCATCACAAATTAATACAAGACTTTTTATATGAAAATACCATATACTATCCAATTTAGGTTTATATCCACTAGAACATCTCATCTTATAAAAATTGCATCTATGAAAACCCTAAATACAATAAATAAATAATTGAGGTTTAATTTGAAAATATATCAAAACTATTTTTCATAAAAAACCCCTCAAGATATATTAATTTACAATAAGGACCCTAGTAAATATAGATTTAAGCGGGACCAATTCTCTTGAGCCTTAGGGAGCCGGAGAAATTGGATAGTTGCCTATTTAAGGTAGACAACTAAAATCGAGATATCAATATGGTAATTGTCTTTGGAAAAGAGACAAATCCTGCCGTCCATGTGCAGCAGTTACCAATAACTCCAAAACTTAATTCTATACTTCAATTCTGTTTAAGTGTCTGACTGAGACAGAGTCTCAGTTTAATCCGAATACAATTCCAATTTACATACAATTCAAATATAGCTCCAATACAACATGAATCCATTTATACCAGAATACAATCTATATCAATAAGATTTGATTTGACCGAACCATGGATATACATGGACTTGATCACATGACTATCCGTTTACATTCTTTCTGCTTACATGGACAACTGATATCATGGTTTTGGCAAGTCTTACATCTACAAATTACTACAAAATATGAAAATAAAACATTACGGGGTTTTTAAAGGGGTAAACTGGTACGGAATGTGTTAATAGTGGCACAAGATTGTCATTAAAAGACGTAACTAAACATCTATTACCGTTGTTCTGTGGGGTTTGACGGAGCCTTATACTACGGGTTACCCTAGTCCACGGGATAGTTGGACTCCTCTTGTAAATACTAATATCTTCTGTACCAAACTACAAACAACTGCGTTAGCATAACTATCAAACATTATACCAGTTATATTCTCACTTATCTGTCGATTCTATTTCTATCTCTTTTTGGGACTTACCGAACGATTGTTCGCTGAAAACATTCATTTTCTATTCTTTCTTTGGAATGTTGTCAGGAGGACCCGACTCTTTAGAGATCGAGCCCAGCTCAGACGACTTGGAGCAGTTCTCAAAAGACCCCGAGCTTTAGTCACTTGTATATACTTTTATTTCTAGTTCATTCCATTGCTTTCCATATTGTATTTACTTTTCTGTTGCATTGTAAAGAATGTTTAATAAATAAAAAGTTGTTATTCAATTACATCTCATGTATTTCTTGTGTACTTTTACATTATATTGCTTATCTACGCTTAGCGTGTTTACTTCTGAGTAAATACGTCGTGTGAACTGTCACGTCTCTTTACCGTAATCTGAGAAGCAGGGCGTGACAGGTTTTTGTTGACGGCCCATGCAGGTCAGTTCTGCTTGGAACCCTATCATGCAGGTCAGTTCTATATGGAAACCTAAGCAATATAACATAAGAATTATAAGACTCAGCAACTAAACATTCTTTACATTCCATATTCTTTGAATCTATCCTAACCCTATTTTTCTTTCAAGGTTATGGATTCTCTCAACAACACATGTACAAATGTCAACAACATACCACCACCACTTCCACTTACACCTACCGTTGTATCTCCAATCAACGAGCAGACGGTACTGCTCGAGACAATTAGGAGCTTTCTGGAAGGATAGCAGCAACAGACTGCCTTACTAATGAACCACCCAGAAGCGGAAGCACCTGGAGTGAAGCAATTCCAGGCATTGCATCCGAAGCAATTTTCTGGGAAAGAGATCCCCTTGGAAGCTGAATAATAGGCTCAATCAATTGAAGATAATCTGGTAGCAGCACAAGTGCCTAACACTTCTTGGGTAAGGGTTGCGAAGCTACAACTTACTGATAACGTCTAAGTATGGTAGAAGGCAGAAGAAAGCCGTCTTACCCTGCCGATCGAATAGAAGACGTTTCGCGACTTGTTCGACGCAATGTACTTTCCAGAGACTGTCCGATTTGACATGGAGCAACAATTCATCGACTTACAATAAGGCTCTATGTGGAACAAATCTGTGGATGAGTGTGATGTCGAGTTCACTATGTTGAGCAGGTTCGCAGCACATCTCATACCGACTGCTAAGATCAGGTCTAGAAGATTTCAGCAAGGGTTGGACCCAGAGATCCAAACTGCATTAGCTATAGGGGATTTCCCAACCCATTACTTAGCTCTGAAAACTGCCCGAAGATATGAGGCAGTGGTGAAGAAGAAGGGCAGACAAAAATCTGCCGATGTGAAATGCCCTGCCACCCAAATTACAGGAGGACACCCTCCTATACAAACTTTTGCACCCAGGAGACCGGAAGTAACATCTAACCAGCCCATTCCAGACTTTTGCTACTACTGTAAGAAGTATGGACATCTGTTGAAGGACTGCATGCACGCAAAAGGCCTGTTCTTAGTTTGTGGCGCATCCACTCATGGTATTGGAATATGTCCCCATAGACGCAACCCGGTTCCAACACACATCAACTATCCACAGCGGACAACTATTCAGGCACCTGCATCTCATCTTGCTCTCCCATATCCACCTCCATGTGGACCTCATGGTATTGGAATATGTCCTCATAGACGCAACCCGGTTCCAACACACATCAACTATCCGCAGCGGACAACTATTCAGGCACCTGCCCCTCATCTTGCTCTCCCAAATCCACCTCCACGTGGACCTCCTGCACAGCCTAATCGCCAATTCCATCAGGCACTGAGGAACATATCGGCAGTAGAAGCCGAGGCTATAGACCAAGGTAACACTGGTAATTCCCTTCAATCTTTTCAAAGCCTTGCATCATCTCATTACTTTTCGTACATTACCGGTATTTCATTCACCACCACTATCACCAAATATTTTTCTTGAATCTGTTACAACTTCCTTCTATAAATTTCGAGGAAGAAATTTTTATAAGGAGGGTAGAATGTAACAATCCTAAACTTTCTGTAAAAAATTTTTGTAAAGTTCAGAAAGGAGTACCTTAGACTGAGCACAACTTAAAATTATTTCTTGTTTAAGAACAGCAAGAAACAACTTGTAGCTCATTGGTAAAGCCCTACATTGCTGTGACATAGCCCATGTATTCGAATCCCATCAGCCACATATTATTTTAAATGATTTTTCTTTTAAATTTTTGGAAACCCAAAAGTTTACTTGCGCAATATACGTAAAAATGAAAAGTCACTAAAATCAAACATGTGGAAAATATTGTACACACAGACCCCTACACGTGGCATTCATCCAAGCCCCAACCCAACCCAAGTGGCCAGCGAGATTGCGCTTTGGGCCGGCGCCGCCAGGCCCCCCGTAGTAAATGTCTCCATTTTTTTACCTTAACCCCTTGGCCTCCTCCCACTACTCCTCTTCTGTTTGATTTTCCTGCATATTAACAGAGAATTAAAATGAGCTTTAAAACCAAATTTTAATTCTCATTTTAATACCCTAAACCCTAATTCTATCCTATAAATACCACTTTACACCCTAGCCTTCACTATTCTGAAATCCATTGTCAAAACTCTCAAAGTTTTCTAAGTCCAAAAAGTTAAACAAGTGGAGTTAGCCCAAAGTCAAGTTCCAGCGATGATTCGGGACAAAACTGGCGACACCACGACTCCACGAAGAAAAAAATTGTACCTATAAGTTCCCTCTCCTCTCCTCTCTTCTATTCTAAAACAATCTTTTATTAACTCGTCGGAAGCGGAGTTATTCCGATTTCCGATTCTAATTTCATTAAAAACCCAACTTTTCTTAACAACAAATCAACCATCCTTAATATCTTGTTTAGTAAACATAAAACAATATTTAGAACAAGTTTCAATTCAAAATAAAATTCTATGCAACTTGTATTACACTTTTTCGTTTAAATACCACAAAGTTTATCTACAGCATTAATTCATCATATTGCACATATTACTTTTAGAAAACTCATGATGTAATGACCTACCTCATCATAACGCTCATCATGACATAGCATGATGGTTTGAAAACAATATTTTTCCGGCTAAAGCGAATTTTACAGTTAAATACCATAAACTATCAAAACCATATTTCTTTTAATTGTTTTAATCAAATTCCATATAATTATGTCCTTACAAACTATTTTAGGGAATCCGATTTGGTTAGTGCGGCTTATCGCATATCTATCTGACTAGTAGGGCGAGATGCAGACGTCCTCAAGGAGCATACGATCTCGATGGAATTTATATTACAATTTTTAAGAAAACGTGATTTCTATGTAATAAATAAATTTATTTTCTAATAATTATATATAATATTATCAACCTATCTATTTTAAACATACATAAAAATATCCATGTTTTCTAAACAAAGGAATCCCAAATTTCATGAAACTACCATCACAAATCAATACTAGACATTTTACATGAAAATACCATATACTATCCAATTTATATTTATATCAACTAGAATATCTCATCTTATAAAAATTACATCTATGAAAACCCTAAAGAAGATAAATAAATACTTAAGGTTTAATTTGAAAATATATCAAAACTATTTTTCATAAAACACCCTCAAGATTTATTAATTTACAATAAAGACCCTAGTAAATAAAGGTTTAAGCAGGACCAATTCTCTTGAACCTCAGGGAGCTGGAGAAAGTGGGTGCTTGCTTATTTATGGTAGATAACTAAAAACGGGATTATCAATACGGTAATTGTCTTGGAAAAGACACAAATCCTGCCATCCATGTGCAGCAGTTACCGATAACTCCAAAACTTAATTCAGGACTTTAATTATTTTTAAAAGTCTGACTCAAACAGAGTCTCATTTTAATCCGAATACAATTCCAATCTACATACAATTCAAATATAGCTCCAATACAACATGAATCCATTTATACCAGAATACAATCTATATCAATATGACTTGATTTGACCGAACCATTGATATACTGGACTTGATCACATGACTATATGTTTACATTCTTTCTGTTTATATGAACAACTGATATCATGGTTTCGGCATGTCTTACATCTACAAATTACTACAAAACAAGAAAATAAAACATTACGGGGTTTTTAAAGGGGTAGACGGGTACGGAATGTATTAAAAGTGGCACGAGATGGTCATTAAAAGATGTAACTAAATATCCATTGCCGTTGTTCTTTGGGGTTTGACGGAGCCTTGTAGTACGGGTTACCTTAGTCCACGGGATAGTTGGACTTCTCTCGTAAACACTAATATCTTCTGTACCAAGCTACAAACAACTGCGTTAGCATAATTATCAAACATTGTACCACTTATATTCTCTCTTATCTGTCGATTCTATTTCTATCTCTCTTTGCGACTTACCAAGCGATTGTTCGCAGACGACATTCCTTTTCTATTCTTTCTTTGGAATGTTATCAGGAGGACCCTACTCTCTGGAGATCGAGCCCAGCTCAGACGACTTGGAGCAGTTCTTCCAAGACCCCGAGCTTTAGTCACTTGTATATAATTTTATTTCTAGTTCATGCCATTGTTTAAGAATTGCTTTCCATATTGTATTTACTTTTCAGTTGCATTGTAAAGAATGTTTAATAAATAAAAAATTATTGTTCATTTACATCTCATGTCTTTCTTGTATACTTTTACATTATATTACTTATCTACGCTTAGCGTGTTTACTTCCGAGTAAATACGCCGCGTAACCCGTCACGTCTCCTTACCGTACTCTGGAAAGCTGGGCGTGATAGGTAGGTGGTGGTGGTGGTGTAGGCAATAGAGTATTGCCATTGACATTTATGCCGGTATTGTTCGGAGACTCCATCACCTTGATATAGGTTAGAATAGATTCAAGGAATTTGAAATGCAAGGAATATAAATGTTTGTTGAACTCATTAATTCTTGTGGTATATTGTTTACGACTTCATGGAGAACTGACTTGCATGGGCCACTAATAAAACCTGTCACGCCCCTCTTTCTAGTAGACGGAAATGGTGACGTGGCAAGCCCGCGGTATATTTATCCAGAGAAGGTCATTCCCTAAATAAATATACTAAGCATATTGAAACAATAATACACAATGCAAGAATAAATTGAGACTGTAAAATTTTTCAACAAATATCTTTATTTACATTCAACTTCCAATGTTACAAATACAAGAGTTTATACCGGAAAGTAAATACAATAAGGAAAATGCCTAAACAAGTGGCATACATAAACTGTAGAAAAATGAAGCTGAGCTAGCCCTGAGTAGCTATTTGGTCGTCGTTCTCCTCTGTGGCATCAACTTCCTCCATCTCGACAATATCTGACGAACATTCCAAGAGAAGAAAAATGGGTGGAATGCCCGTCAGCGAACTAGTGCTCGGTAAGTCCCAAAGATAGGTAAGAGGAAAGAAAATTACAAGTGTATAATATATATATATATATATATATATATATATATAATGAGTAAGAGTATATGATCATGGGTAAATATATACTATACGTTTCTAAATGGTTACTATGTTAACGTTCAGTTCTAATTGTGAATGTCAACGCAGCCGTAGAAGTATTCACGAACTAAAGAGTGGAGCCTCAGAAGAAAGGAAACACGAGCCAATTTCATGTGCTACCATCGGGGCTCTAGGCTGTGAATGAGTCAACCCGACTGATATTCAAGTAAAATAAAAAAGTGGTTAATACGGAATTCTTGAAGCTCCGTTGGATTCACACAAGAAACTATCCCAAATACCTCGTGTATAATATATATATATATATATATATATATATATATAACTGGTTAATATACTTAATTGGTTTGATTGATTGATTGACATGTCCTGATCGAAACCCTAGATTGCAAAAGGTGTAGATTGTATTCGAGTGAGTCGAGTAATGTGCAAGTCATGACAATTGCAATCTGGGATCAAGTCAAGTTGGTTCAAGTAGATTGGATTCGAGTATATTTTCGAGTTTAGATTCGAGTTAGGGTAGAGTTCGAGTTCGAGTTCAAATTTAGAGTTGAGTTTGAATGTGAGTTCATGTCTTTTCATGTAAATTGTTAAAATCTTATATTCGAGAGAAATCGGCAACTACTGTACATGGACGGCAGGATTTGTATCTTTTTTCAAGACAATTGACATTGATAACTCCGTTAAATTGTTTAACATGAATAAGCAAGCACTCACTTTCTCTGGCTCTATGGGACTCAAGAGAATTGATCCCGCTTAAACCTATATTAATGTAGAGTCCTTAAAATAATGTTTGCATATCTCGAGAGAGTTTTATGAAAAATATATATTTATATTGTTTAAAAATAAACCTCGAGGGTGATTTATAACATTTAGGGTTTTTATGAACTTGTATTTTAATTATTGTGATGTTTTGGTGATAAAACCTCGCTTTTTGAAAGCTTGTGGTATTTTTATGAAAACTACTACTTTTGGAAACTTGGTGATATTTTATTTACAATTTTAATTTTTCTTTTAAAAATATAGTTTCATAATATTCTTTTATTGAAAATATGGATTTCTTAAAAACCGTATTTTTTATTCCTTTCGAGACCGAATACTCCGTGAGGAGTTCTGCATCTCGTTCTACTATCCCAAAGATGTGTGATAATCCGCACCATCCATTAGCGGGTCCCCTGATGAAGGTTATAGAGGCATAATTACTAAGGATTTCGAAATACCGATTTACAAAAACCCGTTTTGAAACGGTGTGGTATTTTAATGAAAAGACTTTTACTTTGAATTACCCATAAGATTAGAATACCGTGCTATAAAACCATAGTGTGAGTGTGGAGTAAGTCATTATCCCGTGAAAGTTCTAGGATTTGGGTATACTGGATATCGAAAAGAGGTAAAACTAAAGTTCATGGTATTTTAATGAAAAAGTTCCTTGTATGTTTGTTTCATATGAAAATTTTGTTAAAACAAAAATATGTGAAATTATGTTAAGGTTAAGGTATCATGTTAGTTTATTTTAATTTGCTTAACACATTCCTTACAAATATTAAAAAGAAAGCGATATCGGAGATAACTTCTCTTTTGTCGGTTTGTTTTAAAAATACGGATTGAGATGAAAGAAAAGGAGAGAAAAAGGGACTTACGGATTTTAGAAGGTTAAGAAGAAATTAAAGAAACTCTCGGGGTCGTGGTTTCGTCGAAGATGCTCCGGTCGTCGAGTTCGGCTCGCTACTCAACTTAAGGGGCTTAACTCCACTTGGCACTTAGAGATTTTTAAGAGAATTTTCCTTGAATTTCATAATGGTGAAGAGCTAGGGCATGGGATGGTATTTATAGTGTAGAATTAGGGTTTGGGAATTAAAAATGTGGATTAAAATGCATTAAAAAAATGTTAAATGGTGAATTGAAGAGTCTCTTTTTTATTACAGGAAAATCAAACAGTGCAGGAGAGTTGAGGGGAGTCGAAGGGATGTGTGTGCAAAGCACGGAAACAATTGGGGTATTCTGGACCGTCGGCGCCGGCCTAAGTGGGAGAATGGGCGGTCGGATCTTGTTGTCTTGTCTCGAGATTCGTGCCACGTGTTGATTTGGGTGTATGCTCCATTTTGCGCATGTTTGATTTTTCTGAAACTTTTCATTTCTCCGTGTATTGCACGTGCAACTCTTGGGCTTCCAAAAATTAAAAAAAAATCCAAAAAAATATTGGGTCTGATGGGATTCGAACACACGGGATATGACACAGCAGTGTAGAGGCTTTACCAGTGAGTTACAAGTTGCCTTTTTCTTTTATTTAACAAAAATAACTCTTAACACTTACATAGGCTGTAATACCCTTTTCTGTACAATAACAAGAATTTCTATACAGGAATTTTAGAGTCGTTACAAAATGCACTGGGTACCCAAAAAACGAATCGAAGAGCAGTGATTCAAGCGACGAGTCTGAAGAAGTCCTGCAAGTCACCAAGTCTCTATCTAAGCACTTTAAAAAGCTCGACACACTTTAGACTCATGCAGTAAAAGATATGATGACTTTCTATATCCCACCGGGGAAACAATGCAGCAAGGGGATTCTAATCCACAAGTCCGATGATAACCAAACCCAAAGGGATGCATGGAAGGAGATAAATCCGAGTACCGAAAGAATGCAGCCTATCAGAATGCCTAGGTACTTCTCAGAAAAGTTGAGGGACCAAATGAAAGTTCATGTCTTTGCCTTCGAACAAACTGTGGAACAAAGCCAATTCTACAAAAAAATTTAGGAGTCGCTCAAGGCTCAACCTGTCAACCCTGATGGAAAGACTGCCAAAAAAGGATTGGGTTATGTTGTAAAGAAGGAATACGGCAATAAATATAGATTGGGTCATACATGCTATATGATTCATGAAGCTACTAATCCGATCATCGAAGAAATAAATGATGATCTGCCCATGCCCTATGGCATAAACATACAAAACGTATCGTATGCTATCCACGGGCACAACCCGATAGCATCTTAACCACCTTTATATAATGGTGGTTATGCTATCCCAAACCAAGCACTTTAAATGCCATATACGCCCTCCAGGCCTGACGCTTCAAGCTTGTCGTATACAATCCAAGGGCATAAATCATCGGAACCATTATCCCGTCTGGTTCCCGCTGCACCTGTACCTCCACAAACATAAATGTTGTCTCATGAAGTCATCCCAACTCATCGAGATTCAAATACCCCTACGAGATTCTCATGACTCGTTAGGAGAAAATACCGAGTGGGATCCTCATAACCCGTCGAAAATAAGTACTTGAGGAGACGGAAATATGTCTGCTGCTCTAGTTCGCCTTATCAACACCTTACGAGATCCTCATGACTTGTAAGGATAAAACCACCTATGGGATCCTCACGATTCGTCAGGATAAAATACCTTATAAGATCCCCACGACTTGTAAGGACAAAAATTCTTGCAAGAACCTCATGACTTGTAGAAAATAAATATACGAAAGGACAGAAACATATCTACCTCTCGAACACACCTCCTCAACCAAAAATACCTGAAATGATAAAGTTGCTCTACGGGCCTGACAATTCAAGCACGCCATATACAATCCATGAAAATAAACAATCCATGTCCCAACCAAATTCCACTACTCTGCCATGCGGGCCTGATGCTTTAAGCGCGCCGTATAAAATCCACGGGCATAAACAACTTTTAGGGTTCCTAGGCACGCTAATGAGGTCTCACAAGGCATCAACCATGCCAAATTCAAATTTTTCTTGTGCCCACAAACCCTAATACGGATTGTTAACTAGAATTTAGGCGAAAACTATAACTAGTTAACATCTTAACTATGAGTAGAAGGAAAATACAACCTTTGTAGATCCGGTCCTCCACCTCCATAGCTCCGTGATGAAGTCCCTCCGCTGTACCCATCGGATCCCGGACTCTCGCGGTGGTTTCATCGAAGAAATGATCGGGCTAGGTCATCGACTTCGATGCCGAAGATGATCTACGTCGAGGCAACACAAGATCAAGCTCCAACTTCACCAAGCCATGAAACTTGTGAAGAAAACACCATATACTACTTGGCAAGTGGTAGAGGATGAAGAAATAGGAAGTGGGTTCACTTTAGAATTGGATTTCTCACTCTTTTTCTCATGTTGCCATTGATGGAGGCAAGGTTTATCCTTTGTTGAAGAAGAAGAAGAAGAAAGAATATGATCAGCTCATTTAAAATAGAAAACAAAATGATACTTATCATAATATCAACCATGGTTAGGTGTAGAGAATTAACTAAGGTTAGATGAATGGTTAGGGTTAGGAGAAGAAGACAAGAATGGTCACTTAGTCAAAGTTACATGAAGCATCAAGAAGCTTCATGTAAGAAAGCAACCATTTTGTTTTCTTTTCTCTTTTTCTCAAAAAAGGAATAGATAAATAAATAAGTGAAATGAAACCCTAACCATTCACTAAACATGGTTTAAGTCTTTACACAAATCCAAGTTTGCATGTATCATCAAACATGATACAAACAAGTGCACAAAACTATATCATATATACAATGTGCACATTCGAGTGAGAAAATCCATTTAATGTGAACCAATACTAGTTAATGCTAAGTAATATATCAAATATATATAATTAAACATTAAATCATTAAATCAACACTTGATTTAATGATCCGGTCATATCGCATATAACCGACTAGTATCAAGTGTATCAATGTATCGAATCAACACTTGATTCGGTAACTCGGCTATATCACATATAACCTGCCGATGATACAAATCACGAGAATAGAATACGGTATCACATACACGCATTATTCTCGGTCCCGTACATATCTCATATGCGCTCCTATTTCGTTTCGCTTGAGCAAGGAAACCTCTGTGTAGGACTCTAAAGACTCGTCAATACGCCGGCAGCAGGTGATGATCATATCAAACACCCACAAGCTGCAAGCGGTCTGCTAAACGTAACGGCCACCCGGGTATTGAGCGATCAGAAGATCGACGAGCAAGCCTGCTCACACTCCTGTGAATCCAACAGTAACACTTACCGTACAGTCCGGTCTGATCGTCTGATATGTCGCATATCTCGCCTAGGGATGGTAAACGTCAGACCCCAATAGCTCGATAAGTCGTGTCGATATGAGGTCTATAACAGTTCGAGAAACTACTGGTAACACTTACCAGTAAATCTCAGCAACCCTGGCCAGGGATTTCCGGTTATAGCCAATCGAACACAGTGCAACATCAACTCCCTATACTGGGAGAGACGAATCCCCTCCTATCGCTCATTGCCTCCATATGATTCGGGACTGTACCCAAAAACCACCGTTTTACACGCCCTCTTGGACGTGGTAAGGTGGAAATCAAAGCACAGTGGGAATCACACAAGACTCTATGACGATCTCGGGTCTACAGACTAACCTGTACCAGTGTCACCAAAGAACTGCCATCTGACGTAAGGTATAATACCATCTGGGAGTTCTCGGCGAGTCCGTCCAGTGTACCCAGTCTCCACTGAGCACCCGTATATAATCTCTGATGTCAAACACCAATGGATATAGGATCATCCATCGCCCATCTGTATGGGTCGAGAAGGTATACGCTTGTCTACTCTGGTATATCGATGCCCTGTCTCGATACACCCACGATTAGGGACCTTGAAGGATGTACTTATGGACTACCATGTCCCCACTAGTATGATCCGCATCATAGTCCAGGTAGTCAAGTACACATCCTAAGGGCTTTACCAACATGTAACAGAGAGACAATCGGTGTACACGTTATGGTAAAGTGCAACCAGATAGCATACTATCATGTCGAGCAAGAAAGTCCTCCCTATATATGTCCAAGCATCCACTACAATATACATCCTATGTATAGTAATGGCCTCTATGGCATACATATAACTAACACAACTTTCATCGCCCTTAGGTCCCCCTGGGCTTGATGACTGTTATGAAGTTAATAAAGCTGAAAGTGCATCTAGAAAGAGCCTGAATAGTATGCCTCAAGCTCTAAAAGTACTCGAAGTTGGGATAGATACCACTGTTGATGAACTCCGAGAAATTAATCTCAGGACCGATGAAGATAAAATGCCTACGTTCGTCAGCGCTTTATTATATGAAAGCCAAGTCAATGGTCTTAAAGCCTTACTAATGGAATACTGGGACTGTTTCGCATGGAACTACACCGAAATGCCTAGTCTCAACCAAGAGATAGTTATTTATAAACTGGCTATATCTCCAGAGGTTAAGCCCGTGAAACAAACTCTGTGAAGAATGAGGCTAGAGCTTGAAAAACAAGTTGCAACCAAAACCAAGAAGTTAATTAATGCCAGATTCATTCGCAAAGAGTAATATGCTAATTGGATAGCAAGCATCATCTCGGTAAAGAAGAAGAACAGACAAATCAGAGTCTGTATCGAATTCAGGGATTTGAACAAGGCATGTCCTAAAGATGACTTTCCGTTGCCTGTAACGGAGTTAATGATCGATAACACGTCTAGTCATGAAGTATTCTCCTTCATGGATGGATCGTCTGTATACAACCAAATCAAGATGTCCCCTGAAGACGAAAGATGTACTGCCTTAAGAACTTATTGGCATCTACTGCTATCAGGTCATGTCGTTCGGCTTGAATGCTTACCAAAGGGTGATGACAAAAATATTTGATGATCTCATCCATAAGATTGTCATATGTTATGTAGATGATCTCATGATAAAAAGAATGACTCACGAAGATCACTGGGGTCACCTGAGGATTATATTTGAACGTCTTCACAAGTACAACTTAAAGATGAATCTCCTGAAATGCACCTTTGGCATATCCTCTAGGAAATTCTTAGCTTTTGGCATATCCTTTAAGAAATTCTTAGGATTCGTTATCCGACACCATGGCATCGAGATTGATCCATAAAAAAGCCAGGCATTCTCAAGATGTCACCACCTAAAAGCCTAAGAAAACTAAGATCACTGCAAGGCAAACTTACCTAAATCAAGCGGTTTATCATCAACCTATCAGGAATGTGTCGACCCTTCAGCCGTCTTAGAAAGAAAGACCCTTCTCGTTCAAATAGGATGACGAATGTCAAAAGGCTTTTGATGATATTAAGAAATATTTGCTCAAGCCTCCCGTTTTAACCACTCCAATTCTGAGACGCCCGTTAATTCTCTACACGACGGCGTTAGAAAATTCCCTAGGAGCATTACTTGCTTAGAATAATGAAGAAAATAAGGGAAATACCTTATATTACCTGAGCCAGATATTAATAGGAGCAGAAAATAATTATTCTCCAATTGGAAAGCACTATCTCGCGTTAGTGTTTGCCGTGACGAAGCTTCGGCACTACACGACGGCACATAAAATCCTGTTGATTTCCAGAATAGACCTTCAAAATTCGAGAGCTGTTTTGACTGGAAGACTGGCTAAATAGGCGCTAATTTTAATGGAATTTGAAATCACGTACATGCCCCCAAAAAGAAATTAAAGCATAGGAAATAAGTGACTTCCTAGCTGCACATCCAATCGCAGATGATTCTCCACTCAATTGTGAGCTCCTACACGAACACGTCTTCAACATAGTCATTACCAAAGAAGATGACATCATAGAAATGGATTGCTGGGAAATGTACTTCCTCTTCCATAAGAGTCGGCAATAATGGCTTGCCTAAGGTCCAGATAGAAATCGGGTTGATTTTTTCACTCCCGAGGGAGGGATCCTGCGCTATTCCATGGCTCTCTCAGATTCAAGAACCAACAATGAAGTAGAATATGAAGCGCTTCTTTCCGACTTTGAAATAACCACAAACATGAAGATACAAAAATATCTATATCTATGGAGATTCGCAGCAGGTAATCAATCAAGTCAATAGCTAATATAATATATACAAGCCTGAACTCGCCCGATATGAAAAGAAAGTTCAGGAACTATTAAAGCAAATCCCTATGTTCCCGCTGGAAAACATTTCCTGGATAGAGAACGGTAAAGCTGATGCTCTCGCCAAATTGTCAAAAGTGTTTGTTGGGGTAAAAATTTACGCCCCGGTTGACCAAGTCAAAATCAAAGTCAACCCCAATCCAAGTGAGCCCAAGCTCAGGTCAAGTGGGCCAATGCCCGGAGCGAGCCCGAACATGAAGCGGCCAGCCTCCCCCCATACCAAAATGCAAATTTTGTAATAAATAATTTTGTTGTATTTATTTTATTTTATTTTATGGATAAATGTAAGAAAAATAGGTATAAAGCCAATTTTTTGTAAAGCCCATGGCTTATGTGCAAAAACAAATGGCACATGAGCCATGGGATAGGCAAAATACCATTTTGTGAAACCCAAGGGGCTGTGTGTAAAGTGTATGGCCTATAAAGGCAAGGATAATGAAAATATCTCACAACTTTTTCTCTCTCCAAAAATTTTTTTAGATCTGAGATCTCTCTCCTTCCTCAAGGTTCTAAAACCTTTTTCTTTCTTTTGAATTAAATCAAGAGTTTTACTCTTCATTTTATAAAACTAAATAATTTTTCACCACAAAACCCATAAAGGGGAACTCAGATCTTCTATTAGATCTCAAAAAGAAGAGATTTTTAACATCTCACATCTCGATCTTCAAGATCCTGCCAACAGAGGAGGAAGAAGGAGACCCATTTCCAGAAACCCTACTTTGGGGAAGAACTAGGGCTCAAGGGGAGAAGCCCTTCATCAGCTTCAAAACAGCTTAGGAGTTTTCACTCAACCCTAATTTCTCTTTCAAGAATTTCTGAGGCTAAAAGCCTCTTTTTCTCGTCGGCGCTCAAGTACCAAGCGCCCACGTGCCGTCACATGGCGCGCTAGCGCTTAAGCGCAAAGCGCCCATGTGCCGACACGCAGCGCCTGGCGCTCCAGCGCCTGGCGCTCCAGCGCCTGGCGCTCCAGCGCAAAGCGCCCACGTGCCGACACGTGGCGCGCTTGCGCCCCACCATCCTGCACTCAAGCTCATAGCGCCCACGTGCCGACACGTGGCGCGCTTGAGCTTAAGTGCCCAGCGCTCAATTGCAAAGCGCCCACATGCTGACACGTGGCGCGCTTGCGCTCCAGCGCCCTGCGCTCCAGTGCCCTGCGCCCACGTGCCGACACATGGCGCGCTTGCGCCCCAGCGCCCAGCGCTCAAGCGCCCAGCGTTTAAGCGCAAAGCGCTTAAGCGCAAAGCGCCCACATGCCGACACGTGACGTGCTTGCACTCCAGCGCTCAAGCACAAAGCACCGACCTGCCGACACGTGGCGTGCTTGCGCTCCAGCGCCCAGCGCTCAAGTGCAAAGCGCCCACATGCCGACACGTAGCACGCAAGCACCTAAGCGCACAACACCTAAGTGCACATCACTCAAAGCACTGACCCCATGCGTCCTTTGGGCGCTTTTCCTTTTTTATATATGTATACATGTATATATATGTACAGATACACACACACTCCACAACACTGTCCCCTTCCAAAAAAATTTTGGGCCGGGGCGCTGCCCCGCACCACGCAAGGGGGCTGCTAGCCCCTTGACCCCCAGCCCGCTATCCGGGTAGCGGGACCCCCGTAAAAGCTCTGCGTGGCGCCCAATATATCCAAACCCCCCTCCAAAACAACACACATGTACACTAAAATTGAGTTCGCATGACCAGTTTAACCCGTTAATCGGAGGTTACCTCGCTCCAAAGGCGAGGGGTAATTAACGGCAGCTTAGTCCGCGGCTGCCGGAGATTCAGATCCCCACAATCAATAAACTCCGGCCTACCATAGGCAGGGGGAATCTGTAGTACCCCTGACAAGCGCGCACGTATTCCCATCTCAATGGGGTGACAAAAAATACCCTATAGATTCTGGCACGCCAGGTGGGACCTTTCTCTCCTCGCATATCTCGGGTTAAATGTTCATGCGAACTCAATCAATATACATATCGATTGTCTATACTGAAATGATGTTTTTTTTCTGTGCTGCAATCAACTTTCGACGACAATGTCTCCCAAAATGAATTCAGCTTCCAACGTAACCCCGATCCCATACGTGGTCAAGGTCAATACTCGTGTGGTTCTACCAGCAAGTCTCAGTCGACAGTGGGAGGAACTGCCCCGCCAGTTTGGCTCCGTCATCATCTAGCCTGCCGGAAGCGCTCATCTGGAAGAAATCCCGGCGAAACAGGCGGCCGGCCGGTCTCAAGGGGCCGGAGGCCGAATGTCGTGGTCGCCAAGGCACCACAACCGAAACTTAAGACGGTGTCTGAATGATTCTCTGGTGCTCCAGCGGGGGGCAAGAACTCCGGTACAAAGGGCAACATCAAATGTTGCGGACGAGCTCAGGCGATGACTCCATCAAATGCACAATCGAGCATATCTCCAAAATCCTCCATCGTCCAGTCTACGGCGTCTTCCTAAAGAGCCGAAGTCTGCCAGGTGCTTAGAACAGAAAAGTTAAGGCAGAAGCGGCTCGGTTATCAAGCCAATAAGAGGGCCAGGGCTTCGGCCAAGTGTAATCTTATGAAGTTCCAAGTGCAGGGTCGCTCCGTGACGACGGCTGAGTCGGACGTGAGAATCAGCAATTCCTTCGTGCCTCTGAAGTGGGTTCAGAAAAATGCCATGACCGCCAAAATCAAGAAGACAGCGGTCCGAACAATGCTCCAAAGAGACGTGTTCCGACCCCAACAGAAAAAGTATGACACTGTCTCTTCAAGAGTCTATCAGGCGCTCTGTGCCGCACGAAAGCAGTGGGCAAACCCAGAAAAGAAGCAACAGCACCATTCAAGAACCTGGTTAGGCCAGCCACCTTCAATCAACTGCCAGCTACCGAAACAAGGGGGTCAAGACAGCGATCTGTGAAATCAGCCGCCGATGATAAAAAGACGGCCAGATATATTATCCATACGGTCTACATGGCGGGCGGGCGCCCCAGCGACAACCTTCGTAGCAAAAGCAAGGATGGGGCCACCACATCCCAAGCCCAATCTGGCTTGAATGTGGTTGTCGCTGCCCAAGAACAGCCACCTCTGCTGGATGAAGAAAACCCTCTCGATCAGGATGATAGGCAGAAAGACCCCTCGGTCCATGCAGAGTCAAGCTCGGACAGAGAGGAAGAGCCGACTTTCCTCCCCAAGACCGCGGAGCAAGAGCTGCTTCAAGAGCTTCGAAAACAGCTCAGGAGCAAGGATAAAGAGATGGCCGAGCTCTATTCGAAATTGACAACCTAACAAACGTTGTGATGCAGCTTACGGCTCAAATTACTCGAGCGCCTCCCAATCAAGCACAAGTCGCTACTAATCAGCCGGGTGATGACAATCCGAAGCAGCCAATGCCTGTTCCTTTGGGTCCAAGACTGGTCGAGCTGCACGAAAGCCGGCCACATTCCGCTTTTGGGGATGCCTTGGCCCCAGATAGCACTATCCCGCTAACACAAGATCGGATAATGGATTTGGTCACCAGCAAAGTTAAAACATTGGTGGCTGAAGCCGAGGCTCAGAAAGAAATTGGCAGTAGTGG
Source organism: Agapanthus africanus (assembly GCA_030015575.1). Classification (NCBI taxonomy): domain Eukaryota; kingdom Viridiplantae; phylum Streptophyta; class Magnoliopsida; order Asparagales; family Amaryllidaceae; genus Agapanthus; species Agapanthus africanus. Next base: position 704,937,218 of record CM057341.1, read on the forward strand.
GAGGCCATATCCCGCACAATACGATCTGATCGAGTTCCCGAGCGGCTACGTCATTCCTAAGTTCGGAAGATTTGACGGAACAGGGAAAGCAAATCAGCACGTCGCCCACTTCAAAGCCTCGTGCAGAAATACAGGGGGCAATGACACGCTCCTTCTTCGTCAGTTTGTCAATAGCCTGACCGGTGTTGCTTTCGACTCGTACGCGAGTATACCAGACGGGTCCATTATTACCTTTGCCCAAATAGAGTCTCTGTTTCGGCAAAGGTTCATGAGTGTCAGTGATAAAATCTCCATTGCTGACCTTGTGAGGACCAAGCCGGGGAAGAATGAAAGCAACACCGACTTTATCGCCCGATGGCGTAATCTTACGGTCAAGTGCGAACCACCGTTGGAGCAGGACCAGTCCGTCAGCCTTCTCATTGGGAACCTCAGCAATTAGATGGTCCCATTCTTGTGTACAGCGGGCCTTAAGACATTTCAAGAGCTAACCAAGAAAGTCCAAATGCTGGAATGCTCAAAGAAAGAGTCCCCGCCAGACTCTCAGAGAGACAAAACTTGGAAAAGCAAGCGGGACGACAGCCGTAGAAACGGGAGTTCCAGTAGTACCAATGTCTTCAATGCATCCGACAATGAACAAAAGCGAAAGGCGGGCGAATCTAAAACCAACCGGTCTCGAAAGTCATTGTTGGGAGGAGATGGGCCTTCCCTAGAGGACAAAAAGAACAAGGTTTACTCTTTCAGAAGGGACAAGGTCCGCAAGATATTTAAAGATGCTTTGAACAACGGCCTACAATTGCCGGAGTCAAAAAGACCCTAAGAAGCAAAAATGACCGACAGTCCCCTGTATTACCCGTACCACTGAGTAGTGAGCCATACAATTGAGGGTTGCTATATCTTCAAGAACTGGGTCGAGAAGCAGTACAAGGATGGAGAGATCGAGCTGTCCAAAAGTGTGTTGGTGAACAATCAGGTTGCAACCACCAACTTTATACAGACAGAAGCTGAAGCCTTCTGAGAGCAGACAGCCGACCCGCTACCCTGAGAAATGAAATGGACTCACCGCAGCCTCCGTGGAGTACGCACATATCTAATAAGACGAAGAAAATGATAAAACTACTTCAGAAAGAGCCTAGGACGGAATGGGAAGGGCAGAAGAAGCCTACCATGCCAGCTGCCCATGCGGCTCCATCAGGCTCAAAGTCTAAAAAGCTCAAGAAGAAGAAAAGTGCAGCTCGGCGCGAAAAAGTGTCTGCAGGGAGATCGACCATTCAAAAATATATCGATTCCCTCGAAGAATATAAACAGAAGGAAAGAACTCTGATTCAATTGAAGGGGTTCCTCCCTGTACGTGCGGCTAAAATTCTGAGGGAGTTAGAAGAAGACTCCAATGAAGAGATCCCAGCAGTGACCTGCTACGCCATCCATCTTGGCAACGACTCTGAGGGGGAGCTCTATTTTCCCGAAGAGGATGAGGAGCTCGCCACAAAGGCCAATCAAATCCAGCTCAGAAGCAGCAGGGCTCTACCGCCAAATCAGGGCAACTCCCTAAAAGGGAAGGAAAAACAGGTGGCTAATGAGGAAGATGGCAGAGAATCGGCTGATGAAAACTCAAGTCCTTCCTTGGTGGACTATAATGTCTTGGATCATCTCCGGAAGCTTCCGTCTCTCCTTAGTATCTACGACGCCTTAGTCCTATCTAAGGAGCTTAGAGATGTCCTCATTCACGCTCTACAAAACCCTGAGCGGTTTCAGGCTCGCTTTGCGGAAATTAATATGAAAGAAGCCCAGTACATGCAAGCCGCCGCAGTCACATTTAAGGATGAAGACTTGCTACTGGGAACAGCTGAGCATAATCGGCCGCTTTACGTGGCCTGGTACAGCGACGGAGATCGAATTAATCGCATATTGATTGATCCGGGGTCCTCAGTGAACATCATGAACTTGCAAACACTTAAGAGTTTGTCAATGGACGTCCAACACCTGTCAAGGGAAAGGATTATCATTCAAGGCTTCAATCAAAACTGCCAGCAAGTTCTGGGGTCAATAGCTTTGCCAATCAAATTCAGGGATCTGCAAAATGAAGTTAAGATATACATGATCGACACCGACACGTCTTATAAGATTCTCTTAGGACGGCCGTGGCTCCACGATTACGGCATCGTCCCATCAACTCTCTATCAATGCATGAAGTATACTAAAAATGGCGAAGAAAGACGTATTGTCGGAGACATCCAGCCGTTCGGTGTGCATGAAGTCCGATATGAAGATTCTCGGTAATTTATGAATCACCAAAATGCTAAGCCACAACTGACTGAGGATAGAGCGGCCCCAAGACTCAAAAGCAAATCTAAGCCGGCTGTCACTTTCAAAAGCAAAAACGCCCAAGTGCACCCGCGTTTTGGTAGCGACACTGATGAGTCCGACGCTGGAAGTCCGTCCTTCCGTAAAACTCGCCCTACTTTCGGTAGCGATACGGACGAATCTGTTACTGAAGCCCCATCTAGCAGCAAAGTCCGCCCTCATTTTGGCAGCGACACTGAAGAGTCGGAGGAAGAGAACCTGCCGTGCAATAGCGGTGTAGATTGGACTCCCATGCAACAAGCGAAACTACGAAAGACCTTTGAAATTGCAGAAGGGTCCCTAACTATTACAAGGGTACCGGAGCAGATGTGCAAAGAGCTCGATGCGTTGTCAGTCTCCACCGTGGACCAGCTGAAAACATTCTACGTCCCCGGAAGGAAAAGCGGGCAGAAAGGCATCCTGTTTTATGGGTCAAACCCCGTTGTGCACCCGGACGATTTGTCTGTCGCGTGCCTTCCATATGAGAGAGGCATAAGAGCCGTCCTCAATCCCAGATACTATGCGCCCGAGATGCGGGAATACTTTAAAAAGTGTGGATGTCGGTTATATCAAACGGAGTCTGAAGCAAAGTTTTACGAAGGGCTTTGGCATCCACCTCAGGTCCGAGCACTCATCGATGGACGAATTCCAGATAGGCGAGGCATAGGTTTCATCCATCCTGATTCTAAGGCATTCTATATACCCATATTGGGGAAGCCAGCGAAGAGTCAAATGATGAAGACAAGCTAACCAAGCCAGAAGAAGCTCCTCAAGAGCTCGAAGATGGCAGACAAGCAATCTTTGACGAGCTAACCGAGATTGACTTAGGAACGTCCGATGATCCAAGGCCGACCTACATCAGCTCACTCTTGTCGGAGGAAATGAAATAGCAGATAATTGCCCTGCTGCATGAGTTCGTCGACTGCTTCGTGTGGACATACAAAGAAATGCCTAGCCTTTCCCCTGAAGTGACCGTGCATAAGCTGGCTATATCTCTCGATGCTAAGCCAGTCAAACAAGCTCCTAGACGAATGAGAAGGGAACTAGAAGAAAAGGACATCGAGGAAACCAAGAAGCTCATCGATGCCGGGTTCATCAGGGAAGAGAAATATGCGGACTGGATCGCATGCATAGTCCCAGTGAAGAAGAAAAATAGGCAGATCCGAATTTGTGTCGATTTCAGGGACCTTAACAAAGCATGTCCTAAAGACGACTTCCCACTACCGGTCATGGAAATGATGGTCGATGACACCTCAAATTACGAATTGTTCACCTTTATGGATGGCTCGTCTAGGTATAATCAGATCAAAATGTCGCCTGAGGATGAGAAGCACATAGTGTAAGTCCACGTTGCGACCCCCGGTTCTTACGGGGAGGCGGAAACGGTATAAAAATCAAATTTTTAGCGCAAGGGGCAACATGGACTAAGCAAAGTCGGGATCTTTGACTAAACTAAAACTAGCATACTTAGCTAAAGAGAGTTAGCTACTCGGATGGAGATGGTTATACCTAGCTTGACTTGAACTCCTTCTCTTCAAGCTCCGATGGTGGTGCGATGGCTCCTTCTCGTCGTCTCCGTACGCCGAAGATAGATCCACTTGAAAGCTCCAACCTTTAGCTCCTTCTTCGTTCTTTGAAGAAACTAGTTCACTTGGTTTGCTAAACCTAGTGAACTAGAATGAGTAGAGAAGATTTAGAATGGGATTTTATCTATGGTTCTTGATTCTCAACTCATGAGACAAGAGAACCATAGATCAAGAGAGGGAGCAAGAGGTTGAGGGTGAGAGCAAGAGGAGAGCTCAAGAACAAGAGAGAGAATGAGCAAGAAAGAATGAGCAAGTATTTTGTCTCTCACCCTCTCATAATCCAAAACAATGATAACTCATCATATTAACAAAAGTCTTATGTGATGGTTGAAGCAACCATAACCTTATCATGTCATGCACTCATTTTACTCAAATGAACAAGCAAGTAAAAGTCTTTGGCATGAAATGATAACCATGGTTATCATGATGGTCAACTAGTCAAGCCTAGTCAACCGGTCAACAAAGTCAACAAGTCAACAAAAGTCAACAAGTCAACAGGGTCAACAAAAGTCAACAACCAAGTCACCATAATACTTAATTAATATAATAGTTAATCGCATATCATATTCTCATTAGGGTTGAGCAAAAAGTCAAAAAGTCAACGGTCAACTGTCAACAACCCTAATGAGAATCCGCTGCCTCTGCCTCCCTGTCAACTGTGCATACACACCCGCATCCGCGTTCCGAGGAACACGAATGCAAACTGGATAAATCCAATCCCATAAGGTACACTAGGATCTGGCTTAAACCAAATCCCGCTAGTGTAAACTGTCCGGACACTGTACGTGCACAAGTGCACGGATGTGACCGAACCCTGTCGCAAAACCATGCGACCTGTCGCAGTACCATGCGACCTCTACTCTTTTGCCTAAAGGCGAAAAGCTTTCTGTGTGGGACTCTAAAGACTCGACACTACGCTGGCAGTGGGTTTAACCACAGACCGCAAGCGGCACTAGCTGTGCGTAACGGTCCCCAGGTAATGCCGACAAGAAGACCGACGAGGCGAAACCCATCTGAACTCCTACTGAGCCTGAGTGTGACATTCTCCGTACAGTCCGGTCTGTTCGTCTGATACATCGCATGGCGGGCCTAGGGGGCGGTAAACGTCAGTCCCCCAATAGCGGTACAAGTCGTGCCGGAGCGAAGCCCAAAACACCCTGAGATAACACTGGAAACCTACCAGTATATCTCGTTTGCCCTGGCCAGGGACTACTCGTGTAATGGCTCTCCTAGACACAGCGCGATGTCAACCCCCAATACCGGGAGAGACGAATCCTGTCTAACCGTCACTGCCTCCAAGTGCTTCGGGACTGCACCCAACCACTACCTGTTTGCACGACTCCTTTGAGCCGTGGTAGGGTAGTGGTCAAAGTACAGTGGGAACACACTCGAGGCGGAGTGACAGTGTCAAGTCAGCAGACTAAGCTGTACTCATGTCACCTGGGAACTGATAACTGACGATAGGTATAATACCAACTAGTCAGTTCCCGACGAGTCCTGTCCAGTGTACCCGTAACCTAACGAGCACCCGCATACTATCTCAAGTACGACGTACTGACGGCTGTGGGACAGACCGTCTCCCACACTGGGATGAGAAGCGCATGCGCTGGTCTACTCCGGAGTATCGATGCCCTGTCTCGATAGTCCTGCGACCAGGGACCTGCATAAGGATGTGCTTATAGATTACCCAGCCCCACTAGTGTGACGGCCATCACATCGCTGGTAATCAAGCAAAGATCCTAAGGGCTCCACTAATGTGTATAGGCGATATACAAAATATAAACACATGTACACATTGAAGTAGAAACAAACCAAGTAGCATACTACTATTTTGAGCAAGATTGTATATACAAGGTGAATATCCCAAGCATCCATTAAGTAATATACAAACCAGTATGATACAGTAATGGCCTCTAGGGCATATACACTAACAATCTCCCACTTGCACTAAGGCCATGTACTGGCGTATCGAAGACCTATCATCTCGATCAGCCGCTCGAACTGAGTCTGGGGCAGGGCCTTGGTGAATGAATCTGCAGTGTTATCTTCTGAAGCGACTCTCCGAACCTCGATCTCCTGGCGATCCACGATCTCCCTGATCAGGTGATACCGCCTCAAGATGTGCCTGGATCTCTGATGGGACCTGGGTTCCTTCGCTAAAGCTATAGCCCTGTTGTTGTCGCAATACAGAGGTATTGGATCAACAATGGATGGAACCACCTGAAGTTCTTTCAAGAACTTCCTCATCCAGACAGCTTCTTTTGCGGCATCGGATGCAGCGATGTATTCCGCTTCCATCGTCGAGTCTGCAACGGTTTCTTGTTTGGAACTCTTCCAACACACCGCCCCTCCATTGAGGGTAAAGACAAAGCCCGAAATGGACTTGGAATCATCCTTGTCACTTTGGAAGCTGGAGTCAGCAAAGGCCTCGATCTGGAGGTCTTTTCCGCCATACACCAAGAACATCTCCTTAGTCCTTCTCAGGTACTTGAGAATGTTCTTTACCGCTATCCAGTGTTTCTCCCCAGGGTTTGACTGATACCGGCTTACCACACTCAGTGCATAAGCTACATCCGGTCTGGTACACAACATCGCATACATTATAGAGCCTACCGCAGAAGCGTAGGGTATAATAGACATGCGATCCCTCTCCAAATCAGTCTTGGGAGACATCTCTTTAGAGAGGGTGATCCCGTGACAAGCCGGTAGGTTACCGCGCTTGGAATCTTCCATACTGAATCTCTTCAGTATGGTGTCGATGTACCTGGACTGTGATAGTCCTAATATCCTCTTGGATCTGTCACGGTAGATCCGGATACCCAGAATGTACGAGGCATCACCCAGGTCTTTCATGGAGAACCTGTGTGACAAGAACCCCTTGACAGATTGTAGCATAGGAATGTCATTTCCTATTAAGAGAATGTCATCCACGTATAAAACGAGGAATACTACAGTTCTCGCTACAAATCTACTATAGATGCATGGTTCATCTGGATTTTTGATAAAGCCAAATTCTTTGACCGTTTCATCAAAGCAGATGTTCCAACTCCGCGACGCCTGCTTTAGTCCATAGATGGACTTAAGCAACTTGCACACCTTTCCGCTGCTCCCACTCTGAATGAAACCCTCTGGTTGGTCCATATAGACACACTCCTCTAAATTTCCATTTAGAAAAGCTGTCTTTACGTCCATTTGCCAGATCTCATAATCGTGGAAGGCAGCAATGGCAAGAAGGATCCGAATGGATTTCAGCATGGCTACTGGAGAAAAGGTTTCGTCGTAGTCCAAGCCAGGTCTTTGACGGAAACCCTTTGCTACCAGCCTAGCCTTATAGGTCTCAACCTGTCCATCTACACCAATCTTCCTTTTGAAGATCCACTTGCATCCTACGGGTTTTACCCCGTCTGGAGCAATGTCCAACGTCCATACCTTGTTGGTGTACATGGACTCCATTTCGGTCCGCATTGCATCCAGCCATTTCACTGAGTCAACGCTCTGAACGGCCTGCTGGAAGCTAGTAGGCTCATCATAATCTATGATGCAATCCTCTCTATCCCCGTCTATGAGAAAACCGTAGTATCTCTCGGGCGGATGAGACTGCCTACTACTCCTGCGGAGCGGCGTAGGAATGTCCTGCTCTGTTGAACCCTCTGGTTCCACTAAACTTTCAGTAATAGTCCGTGGTTCTGGAATTTCTTCCAGTTCTACTGTGCTCCCACTTATCTGGGTTTCCAAAAACTCAGTTTCCAAGAAGTAGGCATGACGAGAAACAAGGACTTTTTGTTCCTCTTCACAGTAGAAGAAATATCCTTTGGAATTCTTTGGATATCCCACAAACTTGCACTGTACTGAGCGTGCCTCGAGCTTGTCCGTATGCTGCTTTTTGACAAAAGCTGGACATCCCCATGTCTTAATATGCTTAAGATAGGGTCTCTTCCCACACCACATCTCATATGGTGTAGTAGGCAGGGTCTTAGTAGGAACTCGGTTCAAAAGGTATGCGGCTGATTCTAGCGCATACCCCCAGAATGATCGCGGCAACTCAGCGTTACTCATCATGGACCGCACCATATCCAATAGGGTGCGGTTCCGTCTCTCCGATATACCGTTATGTTGCGGGGTGTATGGAGGAGTAAGCTGAGAGAGAATTCCGTTCTCTTTTAAATAGTCCAGGAACTCGGCACTTAAGTATTCTCCACCTCGATCCGATCTTAGAATCTTAATACTTTTGCCGGTCTGTTTCTCTACTTCATTCTTATACTCCTGGAATTTTCCAAAGGCCTCGGACTTATGTTTCATCAAGAAGACATAACCGTACCTTGAGAAGTCATCCGTAAAAGTAATGAAGTAAGAATGTCCGCTTCGGGCATGTGTAGACATTGGACCGCACACGTCACTGTGTACGAGTCCCAAGAGCTCGCTCGCTCTTACTCCTTGTCCAGTAAACGGAGTCTTTGTCATCTTTCCTTTGAGACAAGATTGACAAGTGGCATACGATTGATATTCGAACGCATTCAAATATCCTTCTGTATGTAACTTAGTCAACCTTCTCTCATTGATGTGATCCAATCTACAATGCCATAAGAAAGTCTGATTCATTTCCGGAGACTTTCTTTTGTGTGTATTCTGGACGTTGAAAATCTGTGGTTGGTTTAACACGTATATACCATTACTCAATGTACCTGACCCAATCAAAACTTGATTAAGGTGAATGTTTACAACATTACTTACAAACGCAAATTCATAACCTTCTTTAGAAACTAAAGATACAGAAATGATATTACAAGTTGCGTTGGGTACAAAAAAGCAATTACGCAAAACCAAAACATGTCCATCTGACATTCCCAGGTGATAGTCCCCCACGGCTTTAGCATCCATGCTAGCTCCGTTCGCAACTTTGAGGGTCATGTCACCTGCCTTCAAAACCCTACGGTTTCTCAACGCCTGCAAAGAATTACAGATATGAGATCCTGATCCGGTATCCAATACCCAGGAAGTAGAGTTTATTGAAAGACAATTTTCAATAACATACACACCTGAAGCTGAAGCTGCAACCTGCTTCAATTCCTGTGTTCTGGCCTTCCAGGCCCTGCAATCATTCTTCCAGTGTCCTTTCTTATGACAATAGAAGCATTCTTCCTTATCCACAAGCTTCCCCGCTATCTTTGTTGCTTTTGCTTTTCCCTTCGTATCCACTTTACTAACACCGCCCCTTGGTTTGGCGGGGGCTTTCTTCTTCTTTCCCTTGGCTTTCGCCTTGGACCTAGAAGAAGATGATCCTCCTACAAACAAAGTGGATGTATCCCTACCTTTCTGTAGGGTGCCCTCTGCGCTCCTCAGCATGTTGAGGAGCTCTGAAAGTTCAACCTCTTTTTCTTGTAAGTTGAAGTTCAGTATAAACTGGGCGTAAGTGGAAGGAAGGGACTGGAGAACTATATCCGTATATAGCTCACTCTCCAATGTGATCCCTAGGTCAGCGAGCTCCTCAATGTAGCCGATCATCTTTAGCACGTGCTCGGCTACTGATGATCCGACGGCCATTCTTGTCGAAAATAACTTTTTCGACGCTTCGTATCTTGCGATACGTGATTGCTCTCCATACAGTTCTTTTGTATGAAGCAATATGGACTCCATGTCCATATTCTCATGCCTCCTCTGATGTTCGTTGTCCATCGAGGCAAGCAGGAGGCATTTGGCCTTTGCGCTATCAATCTCCCAAGTCTTGCGGATTTCCTTATCCGCGACGCTGGAAGTTGGACCAGGGACAGGGGGAGCTTTGGTGGTAAGAAGATACCCCAGCTTGTCATAAGTGATTGCTATCTTGACATTCCTGAGCCAATCTTTGTAGTTTGGCCCTGTCAGTTTGTTTTTATCTAGGAGTAACTTAAGTCCAGTCATGTTGATTGGTCGCTGCAATTAGGAGAGAGAAGAAGAAACACTCAGCATGATGCTCTTGCAAGTTTAGAGTGGTTTTTAGTTTGTCTAAACAGGATGGCTCCCACTGTTTCTCGAATCCCTCCTCAAACCATAAAGGAAGAATTAGCCGGGATCAATCCCACCGCACAATACTTGCTTAACCGTTCAGCCAGGCCGGTGTCGGTACTTCGAGGGAGGTTTTCCAACGCTTTCGCGAAGTTCCTTAATTAAAGAACCTCTTTTCCCTGGGAGCGTAGCCCCGCTAACACCTTTCTAGGCACCTACTAGGTTTATAGCATTGATCGATTAGTGAGAAATTTCCCGAGGAGTAGCATATACTCACAGTAGGATCGGGATCCAAATATCATTGCGTGACGAAACTGAAGGAATCCTACCAGAATCATCACACTCCAAATGGTATGCAAATCTAGCAAGTTTCAGTACTTATGAAACTCCCGATGTGGATTTTTGCCCCATGCTCTTATGACCTTGACTTTGGCCAACAAATCATAAGTCACATGTCAAGTTCTGCCCGTCGTTCTCCAGGTTAATTTGAATCCACCCGCACCTACCCTTGACTTTGGCCAACAAGGTAGTACGACTGTTCCAAACCAACGCATCTATCTATGCTGCACATGAATACCCAAATAGCTACCAATCACTGTGCCTTGACTTTGGCCAACAAACACAGCTTGAATACTATTGACTATTCATGTGAAACGACGGAGGGCTACGGATGGTTTTGGCAAAACCGTGAACGTAGTGAACTTGATTTGGTCGATGGAACGAGATAGCTTTTAAAAGGAGTGGCTCAAGCTCCGCATCTAAAAGTTGTTTTTGAAAAGAACCGAGTGGTTTTTCGAAAGTGTTCCAACGACTTTAACTTGGTTTATTATCTTGCATTAGTTCTTTTAATGCGTGATATTCTTGCATTAGTTCTTTTAATGCGTCCCATCATTTAATCCTACCATTGCAGAAAACAACCAAAATATGACGTACGCTTATGCCATTCGCATTCGCCACGGGGCCCCGTCATTACCCGTTAGGTTACTTAACTAACGACAGAGCGGGGGCTGGGCTAGCGCGTCTGTAAAACATAAGCAACGCCTAAATAATATCATATATAGATATACTGCAATGATAAACATTTCAGATCACAGATAAATACATTGGATATACTAGGAATCTATAATTTGTACGAGCCTGTAACAAAAACAGATTACACGGTCGCGGTGAATAGCCAATACCCCACCCAAGACCCCTACGGGTGCGGCAAACTACCCGCCAAGTACCCGAAGCGTAGCAACCTCCCTCATCTCCATGAGTAGGCCACTCGACACTTCGGCATACCCGGTAGTTTGTGCACCCCTCTATGGGTCTATCCTAGGAGCAAAAACAGTAAAAAGAAATTATACAATGACGGCTACAACCCCGACCCGGTTGTGCGGCCATACAAATAATTATTACATCAATTTACAAATTTACATTAATTGCAAGAAAAGAAAACTCTCGTCTCACAACCCCCGGCTATTCACCCGCGACATATTTATATACACATTTCAGCACATTACAGATCATGTATAACCCCGACCAATCGACTTATAGCGATTAGCCGACGTTCAATACATGCAAACATCACAGATATAACCATCATAGTCAAAGTGCAGTGAAGTTCGGAAAAAATACGGACTTATAGGACCCCAAAAGGAAATTTCTTTTCTGGAAAATCTGGGCACATATAATATATTCCAAAAATCCCAAAACCAACACAGACACACACTGCACGAAAAACGATGCAGAGAAGACGACAAACCACGGCGCTTCCGCGGCAAATGCCTACCTCGTGCGGCGGAAGCGCGGCGGTTTGAACGAAACAGTGGACCGTTTTTCATGGGTGTTCACACAAAACCCTGAGCCGAATTTAGGAGTATAAAGTTTTTCATTTTGACCAGAAAAAATTTCAACAGAAACTCAGGTTTTGTAAAAGTTAGGTTTTTGGATTTTTTTCGGTTCCGAACTTCGTTACACTTTACTACCAAGCTAGTTTAAGTTTAGTTAGGCTCTGATACCACTGTAAGTCCACGTTGCGACCCCCGGTTCTTACGGGGAGGCGGAAACGGTATAAAAATCAAATTTTTAGCGCAAGGGGCAACATGGACTAAGCAAAGTCGGGATCTTTGACTAAACTAAAACTAGCATACTTAGCTAAAGAGAGTTAGCTACTCGGATGGAGATGGTTATACCTAGCTTGACTTGAACTCCTTCTCTTCAAGCTCCGATGGTGGTGCGATGGCTCCTTCTCGTCGTCTCCGTACGCCGAAGATAGATCCACTTGAAAGCTCCAACCTTTAGCTCCTTCTTCGTTCTTTGAAGAAACTAGTTCACTTGGTTTGCTAAACCTAGTGAACTAGAATGAGTAGAGAAGATTTAGAATGAGATTTTATCTATGGTTCTTGATTCTCAACTCATGAGACAAGAGAACCATAGATCAAGAGAGGGAGCAAGAGGTTGAGGGTGAGAGCAAGAGGAGAGCTCAAGAACAAGAGAGAGAATGAGCAAGAAAGAATGAGCAAGTATTTTGTCTCTCACCCTCTCATAATCCAAAGCAATGATAACTCATCATATTAACAAAAGTCTTATGTGATGGTTGAAGCAACCATAACCTTATCATGTCATGCACTCATTTTACTCAAATGAACAAGCAAGTAAAAGTCTTTGGCATGAAATGATAACCATGGTTATCATGATGGTCAACTAGTCAAGCCTAGTCAACCGGTCAACAAAGTCAACAAAAGTCAACAAGTCAACAGGGTCAACAAAAGTCAACAACCAAGTCACCATAATACTTAATTAATATAATAGTTAATCGCATATCATATTCTCATTAGGGTTGAGCAAAAAGTCAAAAAGTCAACGGTCAACTGTCAACAACCCTAATGAGAATCCGCTGCCTCTGCCTCCCTGTCAACTGTGCATACACACCCGCATCCGCGTTCCGAGGAACACGAATGCAAACTGGATAAATCCAATCCCATAAGGTACACTAGGATCTGGCTTAAACCAAAGCCCGCTAGTGTAAACTGTCCGGACACTGTACGTGCACAAGTGCACGGATGTGACCGAACCCTGTCGCAAAACCATGCGACCTGTCGCAATACCATGCGACCTCTACTCTTTTGCCTAAAGGCGAAAAGCTTTCTGTGTGGGACTCTAAAGACTCGACACTACGCTGGCAGTGGGTTTAACCACAGACCGCAAGCGGCACTAGCTGTGCGTAACGGTCCCCAGGTAATGCCGACAAGAAGACCGACGAGGCGAAACCCATCTGAACTCCTACTGAGCCTGAGTGTGACATTCTCCGTACAGTCCGGTCTGTTCGTCTGATACATCGCATGGCGGGCCTAGGGGGCGGTAAACGTCAGTCCCCCAATAGCGGTACAAGTCGTGCCGGAGCGAAGCCCAAAACACCCTGAGATAACACTGGAAACCTACCAGTATATCTCGTTTGCCCTGGCCAGGGACTACTCGTGTAATGGCTCTCCTAGACACAGCGCGATGTCAACCCCCAATACCGGGAGAGACGAATCCTGTCTAACCGTCACTGCCTCCAAGTGCTTCGGGACTGCACCCAACCACTACCTGTTTGCACGACTCCTTTGAGCCGTGGTAGGGTAGTGGTCAAAGTACAGTGGGAACACACTCGAGGCGGAGTGACAGTGTCAAGTCAGCAGACTAAGCTGTACTCATGTCACCTGGGAACTGATAACTGACGATAGGTATAATACCAACTAGTCAGTTCCCGACGAGTCCTGTCCAGTGTACCCGTAACCTAACGAGCACCCGCATACTATCTCAAGTACGACGTACTGACGGCTGTGGGACAGACCGTCTCCCACACTGGGATGAGAAGCGCATGCGCTGGTCTACTCCGGAGTATCGATGCCCTGTCTCGATAGTCCTGCGACCAGGGACCTGCATAAGGATGTGCTTATAGATTACCCAGCCCCACTAGTGTGACGGCCATCACATCGCTGGTAATCAAGCAAAGATCCTAAGGGCTCCACTAATGTGTATAGGCGATATACAAAATATAAACACATGTACACATTGAAGTAGAAACAAACCAAGTAGCATACTACTATTTTGAGCAAGATTGTATATACAAGGTGAATATCCCAAGCATCCATTAAGTAATATACAAACCAGTATGATACAGTAATGGCCTCTAGGGCATATACACTAACACACAGCATTCCGAACTCCAATCGGAATATACTGCTACAAGGTGATGCAATTCGGACTGAAGAACGCAGGTGCTACGTACCAAAGGGCAATGACCAATATCTTTGATGACCTAATTCATAAAGTCGTCGAATGTTATGTTGACGATCTGGTCGTCAAGACTAAAACCAAGGCCGATCATATCCAAGATCTTAGGACCGTTCTCACCAGACTGAGGGAATACGATCTGAAGATGAATCCTCTGAAATGCGCTTTTGGCGTGTCATCGGGAAAATTCTTGGGTTTTATATTCCGGCATCGAGGGATCGAAGTTGACCCATCAAAGATAAATGCCATCATGGAGATGCCCCCTCCGAAGAGTCTGACATGGCTAAGATCTTTTCAAGGCAAGCTTGCTTATATACGAAGGTTTATCTCAAATTTATCGGGGAGATGCAGGCGCTTCTCAAAGATTATGAAGAAAGGAGATCCTTTTGTTTGGGATGCCGAATGTCAAGAGGTGTTCGAAAGCATCAGACGGTACTTGTTGCACCCTCCAGTGCCGGCCGCTCCTATTCCAAATAAACCACTGATTCTCTACACTGCCGTCCTAGATGAGTCACTCGGTGTGCTTCTTGCCCAGAACAATGAGGAGGGAAAAGAGAGTGCCCTCTACTACCTCAGTCGAACTTTAGTCGGGGCGGAACACAACTACTCCCCGATCGAAAAGCAATCCTTGGCTCTGATGTTTGCTGTGAAGAAGCTGAGGCACTATCTTCTTGCTCACCGTGTTATGCTGATCTCCAAGGTCGACCCACTCAAACACTTGATGACCAGAGCAAGCCTAGCCGGTAGAATGGCAAGATAGGCTGTCATGCTACTTGAGCCTGACATAGTTTATACTCTTTAGAAAGCAGTAAAAGGGCAAGCTCTTGCAGACTTTCTCGCTGCTCATCCCATACCAAAAGTGTCGCCGCTAAATTGTAAGTTACCCGGCGAACAAGTGCTGCACCTAGAGAATGACGAGCCATGTTGGGAGCTCTACTTCGATGGGGCCTCATCGATAAGGACCTCCAGTAAATCAAGTGTCCCGGAGATAAAAGCAGGGATAGGATTGGTGTTCATCACTCCATCAATGGAAACCCTACGACGTTCTTTTGCTCTCACCGAGCCTCGCACAAACAATGAGGCCGAGTATGAAGCTTTGATAGCTGGTCTGGAGCTCGCCATAGAAATGGAAGTCCTTCGGCTACGGGTTTACGGTGACTCCTAACTTGTCCTCAACCAAGTAAGCGGCGACTATAAGATATACAAACCTGAGTTAGCTCGGTACAGAGGCCGAGAGGTCAAACTCATGAAACGGTTCACTTACATTGAACTAATGAGAATCCCTAGAGCGTTGAACGGAAAAGCCGACATATTCGCTCGCCTAACTAAGGAGCTGGCTGATCCTGATATGGACGAAATTCTGATCACAGTCAGGAGCTGGCAAATTCTACCCCCAGTCTCTCTACGAGAAGTGGAAAGCGCGGAACAGAAGAGCATTCCTGCCGAAGAAGCTTCGATCATCCAAGATGAGCCCGATTGGAGGGAACCCTTCATAGAGTACTTCCGATACGACAAGCTGCCCGAAGAAAAATCTGTGAGGATTCAGCTGAAGAAAAGATCTCTCCGATACGTGTTTGTAAATGACACGTTATACCGCAGGTCATATGACCAACTCTGGCTCAGGTGTCGGTCATTGGCTGAAGCCCAAAAGGTCATGAAAGATGTTCACTCGGGCGTTTGCGGTGCTCACCAATCTGGCCCCAAGATGCGACTTCAAATCAAACGGCTTAGGTATTACTGGTCCACCATGATACGGGATTGCGGAGAGTATGCAAAGAAATGTCAGATTTGCCAAATCCATGGTGATTCCATTCACAAGCATCCCAATCCGTTGCATCCTACGGTGGCGTCGTGGCCCTTCGAAGTCTGGGGCACCGACATTATTGGCCCAATTGATCCTCCGTCATCCAAAGGCCACCGGTTCATACTGGCCGCAACAGACTACTTCTCCAGATGGGCTCAAGCTGTCCCGCTAAAATAAGTCAAGACAAAAGATATTCTGACATTCTTCCAGCATAATATTCTATACCGCTTCGGTACACCAAGAAGAATCATTTCTGACAACGGGCCTTCTTTCAAGAGCTTCAATGTCTCAAGGTTCGCTACTCAGCACAAGATAGACTGGAGATATTCTTTCATCTATAATCCAAGAGCCAATGGGCTAGCCGAAGCCTTCAATAAGACTCCATGCAATCTCCTGAGGAAAAATGCTTCAGCCAACAAGAGATACTGGAATCTCAAACTTCACGAGGCGTTGTGGGCATATCGTACCACGCACCGTACTCCAACTCAGTCCACTCCATACTCATTGCTCTTCGGAGTGGAGGCGGTCCTCCCCCTCGAAGTCGAAGTTCCAAGCTTAAGAATGGCCGCTCAGCACGAGTTGACGGAGGAGGAAAACGTGCTCCTTCGACTTGAAGAGCTCGATGCCCTCGAAGAAAGAGGCTTGCGGTGCAGCAAAATCTGGAGCTATACTGAGCCCAAATGTCACGGGCCTATGACAAGATAACTCGTCTCCGCGCTTTCAAGAAAGGTGAATTGGTGTTGGTCCTCAAAAGACCGATCATCCCCAATCGACATGCCAAGGGAAAATTTGAGCCAAACTGGGAAGTACCATACATCATCGAGAAATTGTTCGACGGGGGATCCTACCAACTAATAAGTGCCGAGAGAGAAAGGCCCATGCCACCCATAAATGGCCGATATCTCAAGAAATACTACACATGAATGCTCCAAGTTGCAAGCGAATTGAGCACATCAGCCCTATGGTCTGGATCATACATCCTGCAAAACCGTATAAAATCGACGGGCGTAAATGACCCCTATCTCTCCCAAATCCTGCCGGTGAGACTACTTTTAAAGTCCCACCAGTAGCAAAAAAAGAAAAAAAGAGAAAAAGAAGAAAAAAGAAAAAAGAAAAAAAAGGTATGTCTACAAGCAAAACGGGTACGGATGAAAACCTGAAAGGGCTCCGTAAGTAAAAACAGCAGGACTACCGGCGAGTTTTTGAAAACCCGAAAGGGCGCAAACTCGTGAAAAGAGATGAAATACACTCGCAAAGTCCTCTCGACCTTGTGAGGAGAAAACCCCTGCGTGAGATCCTTACGACTCACAAAGGAGCAACACACTTAGGAATCCTCATGATTCCTAAGGAGAACATACACCTGCGAGATCCTCTCGACTCGTAGGGAGAAAATGCTTTTATGAGACCCTCACGGCTCATAAAATTGAAAAGCCTTAGGTGATAGGGACCCAAACCTGTCTCCTAAGCCATCGTTCCCCAACGGGCAACGGCAAATGATGAGTCGCTCCTGGTATTTCGTTTCAGTGTTAGCGGTGCTGATGCCGACCAAAAACCCAAATCTCAAGTCCTCCCAAGGCAAATGATGAGTTGCTCCAGGCATTATTCCAGTGCAGCAATACTGATGTCAAACAAGATCCAAATTCTAAGTCCCCAAACGGCGAATGATGAGTCGCTCCTGGTATCATATTCCAGTGTAGCGATGCAGACGCCAACCATAATCCAATTTCTCAAAATTCTCCAGCCCTACGGCCAGTCCCCAAATTGACTGCTGTATACAATCCACGGGTTCAAATAATTCTCGTCATACCCATGCCCTATTACAATCACCAGTTACGCGGCTGGTCTCCGCCTTTGGAATTATGCTCCATTGAGAAGACCCATTCATGTGTCCTCACGATACATGAGGAGAAAAAACCTTTGTGGGATCCTTACGACTCATAAAAGAAAAACACACTTAGGAGTCCCCACGACTCCTAAGGAGAAAATACACCTGCAGGATCCTTACGACTCGTAGGGAGAAAATGCTTTTATGGGACCCTCACGGCCATAAAATTGAAAAGCCTTAGGTGATAGGGACCTAAACCTGTCTCCTAAGCCATCGCTCCCCCAACAGGAATAGGCAAATGATGAATTGCTCCTGGCACGTGTGCTTCAGTGTTAACAACGCTGATGCCTACCCTAACCCGAAAATCCCAAACTCCAATCCAATAGACCCCTAAGTCTTTAAACTGGGAACAGATGACCCCTAAGTCATTAAACTGGGAGCAGATGACCCCTAAGTCGTTAAACTGCGAACGAGGGAAATCTCCTCATGGCAGATGATGATTCGCTCCTGGTACCATATTCCAGTGCAGCGGTGCTGATTCCAAACCAAAACCAAAATCCCCAAATCCTGTCATGACAGATGATGATTCGCTCCTGGTACTATATTCCAGTGTAGCGGTGCTGATGTCAACCTAAATCATATCAAATCATTAAAATAACTAACGACCTCCCTGGCAGAATCAAACTCCACCTCGGAAACAGGTCAAATCCCGACACCGCAAGAAGCGGAGCAAGTCAAATCAAGCACCGACCGTCCAAGTGGCAAAAAGGGCAGCATCGATCGTCCAAGTCGCAAAAAGGGCAGAACCGACCATCCAAGTCACAAAAAGGGTAGCATCGACCGTCCAAGTCGCAGAAAGGGCAGAACCGACCGCCCACGTTGCAGAAAGGGCAGCATCGACCGTCTAAGTCGCAAAAGGGGAAGAACCGACCGTCCACGTCGCTAAAATGGCAGCACCGACCGTCCACGTCGTAAAAAGGGCAGCACCGATTGTCCACATCGTAAAAAAGGCAGTATAGACCGTCCAAGTCGCAAAAAGGGCAGAACCGACCATCCAAGTCGCAAAAAGGCTAGCATTGACCGTCCAAGTCGCAAAAGGGGCAGAACCGACCATCCACGTCGCAAAAAGGGCAGCATCGACCGTCCAAGTCGCAAAAAGGGCAGCACCGACCGTCCACGTCGCTAAAAGGGCAGTACCGACCGTCCACGTCGCTAAAAGGGCAGCAACGACCTCCTTGTCGGAATTATGCTCCGCCTCGGAATCAAGTCAACCAGACACTCCATCTCGGAGACATGTCAAGCATCGACCGTCCAAGTAATAAAAAAGGCAGTGCCGGCTTCTCAAAAGGTGGGAACCAAATCAAGTCGCCTCCACGTGAAAGAAGATCCATCAATTTCATGTGCACGACCCACATATGCTGTGTGGATTTATTGATGGGGGGCAATTTGTTGGGGTAAAAAATTACACCCCGGTTGACCAAGTCAAAATCAAAGTCAACCCTAAGCCAGGTGAGCCCAAGCCCAAGTCAAATGGGCCAATGCCCGGAGCAAGCCCGAACATGAAGCGGCCGGCCTCCCCCCATGCCAAAATGCAAATTTTGTAATAAATAATTTTGTTGTATTTCTTTTATTTTAATTTATGGATAAATGTAAGAAAAATAGGCATAAAAACAAATTTTTGTAAAGCTCATGGCTTATATGCAAAAAGAAATGGCACATGAGCCATGGGATAGGCAAAATGCCATTTTGTGAAGCCCAAGGGGTTGTGTGTAAAGTGTATAGCCTATAAAGGTAAGAATAATGAAAATATCTCACAACTTTTTCTCTCTCCAAAAAAAATTTTAGATCTGAGATCTCTCTCCTTCCTCAAGGTTCTAAAACCTTCTTCTTTCTTTTGAATTAAATCAAGAGTTTTACTTTTCATTTTATAAAACTAAATAGTTTTTCACCACAAAACCCATAAAGGGGAACTCTGATCTTCCATTAGATCTCAAAAAGAAGAGATTTTTAACATCTCACATCTCTTGATCTTCAAGATCCTACCAACAGAGGAGGAAGAAGGAGACCCATCTCCAGAAACCCCACTTTGGGGAAGAACTAGGACTCAAACGGAAAAGCCCTTCATCAGCTTCAAAACAGCTTAGGAGTTTTCACTCCATCCTAATTTCTCTTTCGAGAATTTCTGGGGCTAAAAGCCTCTTTTTCTCGTCGGCGCCCAAGCGCCAAGCGCCTACGTGCCGACACGTGACGCGCTAGCGCTTAAGCGCAAAGCGCCCACATGCCGACACGTGGCGCGCTGGCGCTCCAGCGCCCTGCGCTCAAGCGCAAAGCGCCCACGTGCCGACACGTAGCGCGCTTGCGCTTCAGCGCCCTGCGCTTCAGCGCCCTGCGCTCCAGCGCAAAGCGCCCATGTGCCGACACTTGGCGCGCTTGCGCTCCAGCGCCCAGCGCTCAAGCGCAAAGCGCCCACACGCTGACACGTGGCGCGCTTGTGCTCCAGCGCTCTGTGCTCAAGCGCAAAGTGCCCACGTGCCGATGCGTAGCGCCCTTACGCTCAAGCGCAAAGCGCCCACATGCCGACACGTGGCGCGCTTGCGCTCCAGCGCCCTGCGCTCCAGCGCCCTGCGCTCCAGCGCCCTGCGCTCCAGCGCAAAGCACCCACGTACCGACACGTGGCGCGCTAGCGCTTAAGTGTACAGCACCTAAGCACACAGTACTCAAGGCGCTGACCCCACGCGTCCTTTGGGCGCTTTTTCCTTCTTTTTTATATATGTATACATGTATATATATGTACAGATACACACACTCCACAACACTGTCCCCCTCCAAAAAAAATTTTGTGCCGGAGCGCTGCCCTGCACCCCGCAAGGGGGCTGCTAGCCCCCTTGACCCCCAGCCCGCTATCCGGGTAACGGGACCCCTGTAAAAACTCTGCGTGGCTCCCGATATATCTAAACCCCCCTCCAAAACAACACACACGTACACTGCACATTGAGTTCGCATGACCAGTTTAACCCGTTAATCGGAGGTTCCCTCGCTCCAAAGGCGAGGGGTAGTTAACGGCAGCTTAGTCCGCGGCTGCTGGAGATCCGAATCCCCACAATCAATAAACCCCGGCCTACCATAGGCAGGGAGAATCTGTAGTACGCCTGACAAGCGCGCGCATATTCCCATCTCAATGGGGTGACGAAAAACACCCTACAGTGTTAGTTGATGAAAACAATAATGAAGTGAGAATAATGGTCCAAAATAGAAAGATAATAGCTCCGTTTAAATTTCCTAAAATATCAGCCGTAGATATACCAAGCATGACGGTGATGGAAGCTAAAGCAAAAAGGTGGCAAATATGCATTGACTACTTCAAGTATAAGAAGCTCCTTGAAGATAAATCACAAAGACAACAACTTATGAAGAGAGCGTTGTCATATGCATATGTCAGCGACACCCTGTATCGAAGATCCTTTGACCAACTATGGCTAAGATTCCTAGGTCCTAAATAATCCAGATGGGTTGTTAGTAAAGTTGATGATGGCCTCTATGGTGCTCACCAAGCTTGGCCTAAAATGAAGTTAAAAATAAAAAGACTAAGTTATTATTGGCCCACCATGATAAAATACACTATGTAAAAAATGCCATACATGTCAAATACATAGTGATTTCATTCATTAACACCCAAACCCTCTATATCCAACTATGGCATCATGACCATTTGAGATGTACGGAACTGATATAGTTAAGCCTATTGACTCGCTATCCTCTGGAGGACATAGGTTCATCCTGACTACCACCGAATACTTTTTGAAATGGCCTAAAGCTGTAGCACTTAAAGAAGTGAAGATAGAAAATATCTTACGCTTCTTTAAGCAAAATGTGATATACCGTTTTGGTGTCCCATGGCGTATTATCTGTAAAGAATAGACCGTCATACAAAAGCTTCAAGATTGGCCGTTTCGCCGATCAGCATAAAATAGATTAGAGATATTTATCCATCTAAAACCCGCGTGCTATTGGTTTAGCCGAGGCGTTCAACAAAACCCTCACAAAGCTATTGAAGAAAGTGGTCTCTAAAATTAAAAGTGACCGGCACGAGAGACTATCTGAATATTTATGGGCATAACGTACCACATATAGGACGGCCACTAAAGAAACTCCCTACTTACTAGTATTCGGTACCGAAACCGTATTACCGCTAGAAATCGAAGTTCCTTCGCTCCGCATTGTTGTTCAACATGAGTTAACTTTTGAACAGAATGCACAACTTTGCCTCAACGAACTGGACGCGCTAAACAAGACTCGTCTGATGGCACAGCAAAATCTAGAGGTCTATAAATCACAAATGTCACAACTATATAACAAAATGGCGCTATAACATTCATTCCGAAAGAATGAGCTAGTGCTTGTATTACGCCGACCTATTATCCCAAACTGTGCTAAACGTAGGAAATTCGAGCCTAACTACGAGGGCCCACATATCATTGAAAAAGTCTTCCAAGGTGGAGCCTACCAGTTAATCGACATGAACGGGAAAAGGACAATACCTCCCATCAATGGTCGACTTTTGAAGAAATATCATGCTTAATGGACCTCCAAGTCACTAAACTGAATTGGACTTCTATGTCCTTAAACTGGGATGGACCTCTACGTCCTTAAACTGGGAATGAAACACTATGTCCCTATATTAGAATCTGTCCGAGATGGTATTAAACTAAAATTCATGTCCGAAATGACTTTAAACTAATATATATATATATATATATATATATATATATATGAAATCCCTGCCATTGGACCTCCAAGTCCCTAAACTGGATTAGACCTGCAAGTCCCTAAACTGGATCCATCGACCTCTACGTCCTTAAACTAGGAATGTACTACTATGTCCCTAAACTAGAATATGTCTGAGATGACATTAAGCAAAAATTCATGTCTGAAACGACTTTAAACAAATATATATATATATATATATATGCCATTGGACCTCCAAGTCCCTAAACTGGAATGGTCTCCTATGTCCCTAAACTGGATATGATGGACCACTACGTCCTTAAACTAGAACTCTATTAAAATTTCGGCCAATAGACCCTTAAGTACCTAAAACCGGATCTGTAAAATTTCTGCCAATGGACCACTATATCACTAAACTGGAATTTTACCATATAGAGGATGAAACATGCATCTTCTATATACTATCCACGGGTAACCTATGGTCTAAATGCTACCAAAAGATTACAAAGTCCAACTGCAGTGTGCAAAAGAATGTTCTTGATATGGTCATAATGATTAAACAAATCAAATTAAATTCCCACCCGGCAGTGCTTTCAAGCTCAAAGGTCTCGCCGAATAAGTCAGGAATCAAAAAATCAAATTAACGTTCCGCCGACGACTTACACCTGTGCTTACAATCACATTTCGTAAGTTATGAAATTCCACCGATGGCCTGTGCCAGTAATACCCCCACTGTGACAGAGAAGTCAACATCCTACAAGATCCTCTCGACTCACTAGGAAAACTACACAATGAGATCCTCATGACTCATTAGAGAATTAACCCTTGTGAAATTCTCTTGATTCACGAGAAAACAAAAACCCAAAAGTCCCACTGGACACCACCTATACAATGTGAGACTGAAGTCAATATATGCCAAGCCTTACCAGAGGATCCAAAAATATCTATCAATGACAAAAATTTACCAAAACGTTGGTGCCTTACGCGTAGTCCAAAGCTGATTCTCGTATACAATCCAAGAGCATAAACAATATCAATGTTCGATGCTATCGGCAAATATGTCTCTCACGTTGTGTTCCAACATTTAAGGCATAAATTCTGGATTCAATAAGCTACAAAAATCGAATCCATCTGCTGCTACATCTTTCGCGTTGTGTTCCAACGCCGAAGGCCCCAAGTTTATGATTCACCAAGTCAAGAAGACCGAATCAGACATACAAACTCATCGATCTGTGCTCCAACATTGATGATATGAAGCAAGTGATTCAACAAGCCACAAAGGCCAAATCAGAAATATGCTTTTCATATTGTGTCCCACAGATTATGAGGAGGCGGCTAACTATGCCCCTTACGTCTGCAATCATGGCTCGCATCCACGACCACGATCTCAATTGCACAATAACCTATAAAAATCTTTCATAAACCTTT
This sequence comes from Agapanthus africanus, assembly GCA_030015575.1. NCBI lineage: Eukaryota > Viridiplantae > Streptophyta > Magnoliopsida > Asparagales > Amaryllidaceae > Agapanthus > Agapanthus africanus. The sequence continues at coordinate 704,961,171 of CM057341.1, forward strand.
AAGAGAGGGTTAAGCACTCGAAATTACCAAAAACGATCATAAAGAAACCTTTGTTAAGATCGTTGGAGAGCACGAAAGATCAGAGTTTCTAAGAGGAAGAAGAAGAGAAGCGTAAAACTCATGTAAGTATACAGCAACAAAGCTCTAAAGCTCCTCTTCTCTGCAAATTCCCTCCACTTCATTGATTTGTTATTCAATTGCTATGAGACATGGGATTCGTAGGATGCTCAATAAGTGTTATCCCCAAAATGCAAGTTATAAAACCCTATTTTGAACTGTTTGATGACTCAGAAAACTTTTAAAAGCCTCATTATGGCTGCAAAATTAAAGTTATAGGATGCTTGCAAAAGTTATCCTCTTTCGGATACTCTTCGAAGTAATCCTCATGTATATAAATGCTCATTTGAGTTATCCCCCATGAGATAGTCCTCATAATGGACCCTATGGGCATATACATGGGTAGAAGATGAACAGATGCACCAAATGTACACATATACATACTGGACATGACTCACATGATGAAGACTTAAATGTTTTGTTCAACGGTGGGCATCCCCTATAATCAATTGCGGGCATCACCATATAAAATCAACTGCGGAGATCCTTTAAAGAGGTCTCCACACCACCACCACCCCCCACAAAATTAATGGCGGAGACCCTTATAAGTCTCCGCTCCTTCACAAAATCAATGGCGAAGACTCCTGGTAGCCATTGCTCCCTTATCAAACCTATGGCAAAGACCCCCCGAGGTCCGCAAACCCATGAAACCATGGCGGAGACCCCAGGGAAGTCCCCGCACCCTATAAAACCATGGCGAGTACCCCCCAGCGGTCTTCACACCTTATCAAACAATATCGAACACCATCTGAAGGTCTCCGCACTTGCTATCAAAGCCATTTTTCCATCTATCGTGACATAAAAGTCAATTGCACCATATAACTTGCCTTATGGCAGGGTTATATTATATTAACCTACCATATACTGTTGGGTTATGCAAGCACCCTGGCCATCAAATCATGGCCGATTGCGGAACAAAAATTTTCAAAACTGGCGCTAACACAACCCGCTATCCGGATATACCATAAACCCTAAACTAGTAAACTAAATATATAGGAGTTAAGAATGGTTATTGTCACACCCCGAAGGTACAGAACGTGACTTGCACTTAAATTACGAAACGTCTAGAGGCGTAACGTAATCTAAATAAGCCAAAAGCCCAGAAATCTAAACCATTTTTTAGAAAAAAGAGTGAAGGAATACTTATTTAAAAGTTAACATATAAATTCACTTTGAAAGTGGTAGTAAGCACTTTTAAAAGCAACAAGTCTTTCCCAAAAATTTCGGCAGAGTTTCCTTTGTAAAAAACTGGCCCTAAACGGGTACAAACGGTAATATACATAAGCAATGAATAAAGGCATCCCCAAGAGAGAGCTAGCTCTTCACCAATTGGCGGAAACAACCACGCAGGCAATACAAATATACAACACCGAAGGCGAGGATCAGAACTCAGAAAGAAACCCAACATCCTCAAGAAAACCAGAGAAGAATTATAATAATATAAGCGTGTGACTCTAAGGTCGAAAGAATAAACAACTGGTTCTCTAAGTCTATCAAATAATACAAGTCTGGTTGATGAAGTTTACTAGATACAACTGAAATAAATAAAAGTACAACGGTGGTCACGATGCAAGTGAACCCACCTATCCAAGCAATTACCCAGAAGGAAGCAGTATGCCAGTAAGCCGCAACAAAACCTCTACGGCCAAACCTGCAAGAAACTGTGGCACAACGAGGGTGAATTGCCAACTTGTGAGTAGAAGACATCACCGAGAAGAAATCGCATGTATGACTCTTTCCTAGGTCATACAATAAAAGTACACAATACTACAACAAGGGTGACAGCAAATCATAAATGTGATATCAAGTACTCGTGTCCGTGTCAATAGTAATAATATATCGATGCGTGACATGTACTAATGCACCATCCAACGTGTGTCCAGCAACGACACACAAATCATGATAAAACCCGAGTGCCCAGCATCGACACTCAAAACATCACGAAGACCGTGTCCGACAGCGACACATAATACTCAAATCTCGTGCTATGTCAGTCCGGATCAGCCCATGGGCTCTGTCAGTCCGGATCGGCCCATCACATCAAACCACTCGACTACGTCGATATCCTCTGGATATCCACCGCGCCTGACATCACCGGTTGGTATGCCCCTGCAAGGCTCATCGCCATCCCCACAAAACACTCTTGCCCCGGGGTACCGTACAGGGTCTACCATATACCCGAGACAGTTTATCCTCCTCCTCGAATCGGGTCTCGACTACCAACAGAAATTAGGAAAACTCATGGTAGACGACATATACATCATATCACGAGGAAACCGCAACTTGCATTTAAAATGATAATGAGTTTATAAAATCCGTGTGGTTTTCCCCAAATCCAGAAACCTAATAGAAAATCTGAAATCCCAAAATCAAGAGTCAATAAACAGTGAATACCGGCATAAAGCCCCACGATATTGCATACCAGAATGATTGTATAAACGCATGAAGTATCTAAGTAAGAAATGCAATATCTAAACTAGCATATGAAAGCAAACGTACTAGTACTATGTTGAAACTACCAGCTAGCAATTAATACTAATGAAGTAATGTTTACCAATGCGTACGTGAAATGGAAATTACCGATGATGATGTGTGTGAGCCGGCAAGCAAGTGTACGTGGAGCATACGCATCATCGGTAATAGTGTTGGTGTCCTGACAACAGGGGTTCATAATAACTAAAGAAAACACATTTATAAGCCTGCAATGCGATGCGAACAGTATGAATATATGAAAAATGATGCAGTAACCGCAACATTGAAGAATATACCTATCTATATACGAGTCATACAGTTTTTGGTGTTTGAAATAGCACGAATCATGGTTTTAGAAAAATAGGAGCTACGGGGTCTTTGAGAAAAGATACGTCTTTTGAAAAATCCGTAGTATCCCTCGGCCTGTCTTTAAAAATACTCACGATTCATTAGTTTTGAAAATAAGTATGACTCGAGTCCAATCTATCATCTACCTAAACCAACTACAGGACTAAACTAAGAGACCAGTCGAAAGGGTAAAGAAATCCACCTAAGGTCTGAGTCGATATATCTAGTAGTCGGCGATCCCGCCTCAATAGCGTCGCGTACTGTAAAATACATAGTACAACATCCTCAAGTCAAGAGTGCGGATCAATCATCATATCTATACCTCGTACGGTAAAATTCTTCGTACGACATCCCAAAATCGGGGTACGGGTCAAATATCACATATACCTCATTATTCATATGGTATCATTATCCTAAAATCATGAATTAGGGGTACCGTTCTAAAGTCTAGTACATTCCAATATCATCGAACATATATCATCGTGTGTATGAAAATACATCGCCCATCGATCCACTATAATATCATGTCGTATGTCATATCACGACCCAATCATATATCACAATCTCACGGCATCATGCCCGATCATATCGGCTTATCTCCAAGTATCATATACTGGGCCCGTCATCCGTGTGTGTGTGTGTGTATGTAAATACACACACACACACACACACACACACACGCACCAGCGCGCGCGCATACATATATATATACACACACCCAAACATATCACGTGTGTGCATGTGTGTGTGTCAATCTTTACTCTAGAGTTTCGCGACTAAGAAACTAAACTAAAAGCACTTTCTTGCTAAGTATTCACATCTCACAATGACACATATGTATACATATATATAATATTCACATCCTACACTACGAAAGTGTGGGGGTGCTATATGTTATCCATCCGACTACCCCCGTAAATATACATCTACTCATCTGATCCTTGCTTGCCGAAGTTAATGACGCCATACTTTCTTCGTCGTCCGAAGTCCACGTGAAGGAGCCTACATATATAAACTCATAGTATCGTAAACAGAAATCGCGCACGAAAACCACAACAGCACACGAATCACACATAGGTTAAAACCTATGGTCTACGCATGCAAGAATAACCAAACAACTCTCGATATTGACGTACAAACGTCAAGTGACCAAGACAAAACACAATATCCAATGTTCGAGTCATTAAAGTCACAAAACAAAACAACAACTCAAGAAAAATGGTTCTAGATTTAGTCTCAGGTAAAATTAGGCTAAACAAACAATTACAGAAGTCAGATTATTAAGTAATTGAGCTACAGACCCAACCTTAACACCATTACCCACAATTTTCCCGGCAACATCAACCCAAAATCTGGCCAGGCCGGTTTCCTACGGTGAAACGGTTTCGTATTTTTGTGGCGGTCTCCTATGATTCTATCAAGGTTAATAGTGTTGCTTGTTTTTCCTGTAAAGGACTCAGGTCACTTCAGATTTCCTGTGGGCATCACAAACCACAAAAACCGACACGGAAAGTTTCTAACTCAAGTTTCATGGCCTAGGCTCTGGTTTGATCTAGGTTTTCAACATTGAAGGGGGTTGTAGTCATCAATTATACTCACTTGCACCCTCACAACTCAAGAATCCCCTAAACTTCATCTTGGAATTTTCCAAGATCGCTAAACTACACTTAATCAATTCTAAACTAAAATAGAAGCTAAAGGAACTCGATTACTACACTAATGGTGAAAGAAATACCTTATTTGGCAACTTAAGAATTTTCTTGAGTTACTCCAAGTGGTCAAAATCTTAACTTGCTTGGTCCACCATGCTTGTAGTGAGCTTATGCACAATTTTAATGAAGGGGATATAAGGTTTTGATGTGGATTTGGGGGTGTTGTGAGGAGGTAGAGGAGGTGGAGGAACAGGGCAGCCATGAAGAGGAGAAAGAGAATAAGATGAAAATGAAGTGAAGAAAAATGAGCCATGGTCAAAAGACCCCTCCTCCCCCCCTTCCCCCCCGCTCTCTCCCCTTTCCCGTACTTCCTTGTCCCCGCTCTCAAAATATCTCCAATTTCTCTTCTTTTCTTTTAATTTCTATCAACAAAACAAAAACCCAAATAATTAAAAGAATGAAGCATGGTTTTTCAAACAAATTAAGAAATGTAACAAGTATTTTTTTTACAATGACATGGTGCATGTCATGTGCATAATCAAGCTTAATGCATGATCAGTGATTATTAATTAAGCTTAGCCGTAAACTTGTATGCAATTAATTATAAAATATCCAAATCGACTTAATACACTCAAAATCAACAATCATGTAAAATTTTCAAATATCTCCCGAATTATCGGTATATATTTATACCATATCATTAAAACTAATCTCCATACGTTAAAATATTCATAATATTTATTACTTAAATTGTTTAAATTCCTAAAAATAATATTTTATTTCTCTGAAATGTTACAGTCTTCCCCCTTAAATAAATTCGGCCCCTGAATTTAAATTAAAACTCTCTTAAATACTAAAACATTTCGGCAAAACACTCAAGTCTTTGGGGCTCCGACATCATAAATACCTAAAACACATCTTAGCGCAATGCATGCGTATGAAAAACGAGTATATAACTGAAAACCAAAACTCCGTCAAGTATCATACAATCATCGGAGTCATGGTGAAGATACCAATGTCAAGATCCAATACTAAAACCAACATGATATACATCAAAACTATAATATGTATATAGTAGGCATCGTTTTAAACTCGTCAAAACATCTGAAAAGAAATGCATGCCAAACCTTTTTAAAGTCGCTGTGTGATGCACGTATCATGGCAAAAGTAGCGGACGTTTATTATAAGAAAGATAACTCTCTCTCTCTCTATATATATATATATATATATATATCCTTTGTTTAACATACACATCCCGCCGTTTTGAAAATAATTTAGAAGGGTTTCCTTTGTAAAATGTTTCGTGTCATCTCGGACACATAGGAAAAATATTGAGACTGTAGCTCCTCTTTAGAAATCCCTTCGGTAACTATCGATGCATGCAAAAACACCTAGGTATTGTTCTCAGAACGGTCCTGCTCGGTTACTAAACCAGATAGTAAATATCATAAATACGTACTACTCAAGAAAACCATACTCAATAGTATATGTAATAATGCCACGTGCGTCTGGTGTGCACAGAAATCGAAATCAATGAATATACCATACATGTGCACAGAAACAAAATCTAAGTGCAATGGGTGTGCACGAAAACACCCGTCAAGGGCAATGGGTGTGCCTAATAACAATATCATGTGCAACTGATATGCATGAAGAATCCCAATTTAGTGCATCTGGTGTGCACCAAAATCGCATCAAGCGCGTCAAGTATGCGCAAGAGTCCAAATCAAGTGCATAATGTGCACGAAAACAAATATCGAATATCACAATCGAAATCGACGGTATACAACATACCTCAATCCAAATACGGTATACCGTAGTATATAATCTCACAACCACGTGCATCAGCATGCATAAAATCGAATCAAAGTATTAAAAGTGCATGAAAACTACACCGAAGGCACAAGTCAAATCACAAACATACCATAGGCATGAAATCAAAATCAATCATCTTGAACGGCATCAAATCGAAATCGAGTGCAACTGTGGTGCTCGAAAACTCAATCCTGCAAATAAATCGCCCAAAATACCGAAATCCAAAATGACGAACACGTGATATTCGAATCACCAAATCGCAAATCATAAACATTGTCATCGATATGTCCTTCCTTCAAAGTCGAAAAGGTGCCGGTGCATCCAAAGCTAGCAGAGCAAGATATCTACTTGCCTCCTGTTCTTGGTCTGGCGCCTTGTGCCCTTAGGCTCTCGTCTCTCACTGCGGATCATCTCTCATTGCGGATTGCCAGTTACATAACTCCTCGGCTCAACGGCCCAATATAGAATGATAATGGAAACAGTTCCGCCCTGGCACATCATCTAAAGATCTCTGGCCAACTATTATGGTCACTCATAACATGTCTCGTCGATGATGCCGAACTCTGGCCTACAGGGTGTGTGTGATACGATCGATTCTTGGTCCAAGTCTTCTCGTGTAGTATTCCAGAAAGATTATGTCCGGGTCTCTCCCTAATCTAGTTTCTGCCGAACTGTCCGGAAGTTATCACCCTTTACTAAATCCATTCCTTGTTCCGGAACAGCTGCAAACTCATCACGACTTTTTCTAAAAGATATACCCATATTCAACACATCTGCATGTGTATCACATCTCTGATGTCAACGGAGTGGAACGTCATCTCGTCAAAATCTCAAACGAACCTCATACTCCACTTTTCTCTAATGCAGACTAATTCGAACTGGCCTCTTCATAGCTGTATGGACTGCACTACAAACGGCTATACTCATATCTAGAGTCTCCCTTCCAAAACTACGAACTCGACAACTCAATATCTTGTGGTGGGTATTTGGCCAACTACGCCCTCGGAAACTCTTCCAAATCGTCGGAGAAATACTCTTCATTCGTCCATTTTCTATCGACTCTCAACGTGCCTGTGTGAAGTCTTCTCTAGCTGAAATTAATCGATCTGATGACCTCGCATCAGGGTATGCAAACGAACCGCATGTCCTAGTCATTCATCCATGCGTGACTAGCGATCTTCTATCATATCGCTAAGTACAAACTCGAGCTGCAATAGCTTCAAACATCTGAGGTGATATCTTGTCAGTCACAGCAACAACTGGCTCATTCGTCCGCACGCTAAACAATACCTCAATCTTTAAGAATAGATGATACATTAACGGTCATTACATTCTAGCCGGCCTTTAGCAATGGCCCAATCCTTTGGTGCTGATCTGAACGTTCGAGAAATCTTAGTAAAACAATCCATCAAAATGCTCGTGTCATTAAAAACGCAATAAAACGACACATCTATGCAATCGTGTGTCATCGGAATTACGCCCTGGTCAATCCTCATCCAAGACAAGGTCATGCTGACCGCACCTCTAGCCGCAACTCTCTCTGCTCGTGCAACCGTTGTAACAGAAATCACCATCCGACATCGATGGGAACAGATCAAAGGAACCGTTCCCCACTGAAACACAGAGACACGACCGCGCGGGTCCGTGTTGCCTGAATTCGGGGCAGATGCTAATTGGTGCTATCCGTCCACCTCTCCGAAGATGCCAAGTTGATTTATGACACCGTGTATCGAAGGTTTAAATGGATGCGGCCGATGTAGCAGACTTCATCAGATTCCCCCTCATTTGAGGGGTTTTTGATTGTGGGGACGCTTTTTCCTACAGGTGCAAGCCCCTGCAGTTAATTACGCTACCGCATCGCGGTAACAACTTTCTCCTTCTCCAGATGGTCACTTCGTATCGTGGGTGTTTGTTTTGTTTTGGTTGCCCGTGGATTGTATACAGAGACTAATTTATGTTGTCGCCCGTAGGGCTTGGATTAGTCCAAATCCGTATTTTCTTAGATTTGGGTTTAGGGGTACGTTAGTCTCATTTGAAACTAAGATCAATTTAAACGTTTGTTAAGGATATGATTGATCTTTAAATTCTCGGTGTCGTATATAGAAAAGATGTTTGAAAACCAAAGAAATTTGTAAACCGCAATCAATAACGGTGTCAATTGTAGGTTCGTTAGCGAGTGCGAATCGTCCACAGGGAAAGTGTGATTTGCTCGTATTTGTTTTAGTTGAGTCGAAAATTAAAGGAAAGAAAAGAAAATGATTCAAGAATTTTAAAATTTAGTTTCAAGAATTTTAAAGAACCAGATCTAATTATCAAGAAATACTAAAGATCAAGAATCAAGAATCAAGAATCGTCCAATTTGAATTAGTTATCAAGATTTGTAAAGAGGCTCGTAGGAATCGATCGAATCAATACTGAAGATGAATACTTATGATTACGTATTCTTATCCATTGATGATTTGTTGCTAGATCGATGACGATCAACGAGAATTAGGGATCTCTTGCGGAAACTAAGGTTTCATCATCTATCCCTTGTCCTTTCGTTGATTGTCATTCAAATTCTAGCCTCTAGGAAATTCAAGCATCGATCGTTGATCATTAATTAAGAGCGTAACCATTTAAGAAAGCATCTCGCTCGAAACTAGGTTGTCAATGATTCAATTTAGTAGAGTTTACAAATCTCATAGGACTTAAGAATCGTACAAGAATTTAATCATCGTCAACTATCAATTTTCTCGATTCCTCCACGAGTGAAGTTTTTACTCAAATATCATGACAAAGAACACAATCGAGAATTGAGAACTCATCATAATGCTCAAATATAAAGAAAAGAAAGATCAAGAGTTTTCACCTTTCTTTATTCAACAATTTCGTTACAATTTGCTCAAGACTACAAGAATTGAGAGAGAACTCGATCGTCGAATTAGCTTCGCATCGTCTCCGTGAGTCGCGGATCGTCTTGGATCACTTGCTCGGTTGAAGATCGGCGTCGCTTCAAAAGGCTTGAAGGCTTCTTGCTTGATTTGGTACTCTGAGATCTTGAATTGGCTTTTGGAATTGGATTAGGGTTAGGGTTTGAATACACAAGTTGTGTCACTCAACTTGTGTTTGGAATTGGAGAATAACCTTTGAATGAAGCCGTTGGGTCCTATTTTATAGCCTTCTTCTTCTTTAGCTTCCCCTAGAAGCTTGATTAGGTTTAGCTTTCTTTAGAAGCTAAGCTAGGTTTAGCTTCTCCTTCAAGCTTGGCAGTTATGAAGAAAGCTTCCAAATTTAGGTAGTTAGCTAGCTTCTTTGATAAGCTTGGTTGTTGAGGAGAACATTCTTGATTTGGCTAGCTTGCTTGAGAAACTTGGAGGTGTTTGGCTTGTACAAGAAACTTATCTGTTAGGACGAAAGCTTCTGGAGATTTCTGGAGATCAAAATGCCTTGAAGAAGTGTGGCTACAGAAAGGAGAACTCAGAGAAATCCAACTGCTGATGACGTGTCCTCTTGGCCATGGATCCGCCGCCAATAGGGCCATTCGGCCGCGGATCCGCGGCCCTTTGGGTGCCTTGGTGCATCAAACTTCCTGATAATTCCTCTTTTGGCATTGTGGCACTTTTAGAATGTCTGGAATATTTTTATAATTTCTTGTTCACTGCCAGATCACAAGTCTTGGACTTGGTGTATTTTTATCAACATTTTTAGCATTTTCAGCTCTTTTACCTGGAATTTCCTGCATACATTCTCGAGACAAGTGTTGCGATATACAGAAGATCATGTGTGCAATAATAAACACTCAATTTCCCTCAAAATGCCGGTGATAATGTATAACACAAGTTATTTGGTATTTTGCAGTCAATTTGCTAATATGTGCTATATTCATACCGAACACCTTTAGATGATCGCAAATAGTAGGGAAATTGATGTGTTTAAAATGCAATTTTTTCGACTGATCAAATTCCCCCAAACTTATTTTTGGTCGTCTCGAGCAAACTTGTTTTATTAAAAAGAGAAGGAGAAAATATAAGAAAAAGAAAAACTAACTAGCACACTTTCGTAGGCAACACGATTGCACTGAGCACGTGCAACAAGCCTTTAAACCTCTAGGTGTCCCTAGTAGGAGGAGTGTTGTCTCTTGAGGGTTTTCAGCAGATTGCACCCACAAAATCCAATAATAAAAGGAAGACCATGAATATTACATATAAAGATAAGAATTGTAAAAGAAAGACTTTGAAAATTAGAGTTTCCAACTACACTAGCTTTTCGGTTGTCATGAGCCCTATCTTAATAGTCATGAAAAAATGTTAGAAATCACATCATCTCTCAATAAAATATCGTCTTTATTCTTCATTCCTATCTTTCTTCCAAACATCGATCATATAACCCTACGTGTGTGTAAAGAACATCCCTACACCCGGAGAAATCAATTCAAGCTATCATACTCTTATCCATCTGCCTCAGTACTTTTTAATTGATGAATATTTAGAGGGATTTCCTCACACATTTTTCATGCGACCGTTAATACTTCTTGAGGTACTAACCGACCGATTACTCATGTGCTTGCTTATTAGGTGTATTAGTATTTTCCTCGTCTTGCACCACCTAAGGCTTAGCAGTGACTCCCAGACCAGTTGTCTAAGGCACTAGGTGATGAAGCACCCTCGTTATATTTTTTTATTGCTGCCTTGGCGATAACAAAACTATTGTTCATTTTTTTCACATCATTTTATATTTTCTTCATTTTTTTTATTTCCTTCATACTTTGGCTTTTAGACAAGAGCATTTCAAGGTATTCTCTACTATCCCGAACTTCAAGACGTATGTAAGTGCGTATAGTAGGGTATCAAAGTTCAAATGTTTGGCTTCCAGAATAGGAACTATTTTTCTGACTTATTTTTATCCTCATATTAGTGACTTTATTCATCTTACTAACCTTGGGACAACGGATCATAACTACTTATTACTAGTTCGTTTAAGAAAACTTCTAATTTTCTTGGTTTTCTTAAATTTTTCCAATCTCTTGGATGTAATTTTTTACTATCTAATCTTTTATTATCTTATTTATGTAGAAAATTAAATATTAAATATTTTTATCTTTTGAAATTTTTTTAAATTTTTATAGGTTTTAAACTGTTTTGTGCTTATGCAAGGTGATATGCAAATGATGCGCAAATAAGTACAAACCTCCCCCAAACTTGTTTTCAACAGTGTCCTCACTGTTGCCGACCGCTAAATCATAAAAAACTTGTAAGCTTGGGAGGAAATTTATTAATGGGGGCAATAAATATGATCTTGAAAATCCTCCCCCAAACTTATTCTTTTCACTCACCTCCATTCTAAAGATGATGCAGTAATTTAAAGGACATGGAGGTAGGATGGAGGAATTTTAATCAAGATAAAATGGCTCCTGTAAGAACAGGAGCTCCTCCGCGGGGTCAGTGGAAAAATACGGCTTTAATCTATGTCCATTTACATTGAAAAATGTACCGTTTTTAGCATTTCTACCTCAACTGCCCCGTGCGGGTATACAAACCGCACAACAAAAGGTCATTTCCACCAAGATCGTAGCTTACCCGCGGGAAGATGGAGTCATGAATCATAAAGAAGGACTTGTTGAACAGGTGTAAAAGTTTTCCTCAAAATGTTTTTATCGTGAAATACCTTAATCCGATTCTTTACAATTACAGCATTATCATAAGCTTCATCGCGGAGTTCGCTTAGCTCGTTTATTGCAGCTTCCGAAAGTTGCAAGCTTGATTTAAGTCAAAGTTCATTTCTCTAATGGCCCACATTGCTTTGTGCTCAATCTCGACCGGAAGGTGACAAGCCTTCCCAAACACTAACCTGTAAGGAGACATCCCTAGATCGGTTTTATATGCAGTTCGGAATGCCCAAAGAGCATCCGTCAATTTGGTTGACCAATCTTTTCTATTTTTAGCAACAGTCTTCTCCAAAATTTGTTTCATTTGTCTGTTAGAAATCTCAGCCTGCCCGCTCGTTTTGGGATGATAGGGTGTGAAAAGTTTTTGGTTGATTGCATATTTTCGCATCAAAGTCTCGAAAGACATGTTGCAGAAATGTGTCCCGTTATCGCTAATGATAGCGCGTGGGTGTCCAAATCGCGAAAGATGTTTTCTTTTAAGAACTTAATGACAAACTTTTTTTCATTAGTGCGACAAGGTATAGCTTCAACCCACTTTGAGACGTAATCAACCGCAAGCAGTATGTACAAATTCCCAAAGGAGTTAGGAAAAGGATCTATAAAGTCAACGTCCCAAACGTCAAAAATTTCAACCACTAAGATGGGTTGCTGTAGCATCTCATTTCTCTGGGAAATCATACCCATGTGTTGACACTGTATACAGGTTTTGCAATGATCAAATGCATCTGTGAACAAAGTCGGCCAATAGAATACACATTGCAAAATCTTCTCCGACGTCTTTCGAGGACCAAAGTGACCCCCACATGCCTGATCATGACAAAAAGATATAACACTCTTGAATTCATCATTCGGGACACACCGGCAAATGATCTGGTCAGGACAATACTTAAACAGATAGGGTTCATCCCAGTAAAAGTGTTTTACTTAGGATAGAAATCGATATTTGTCCTGTTTTGACCATTCGCGGGGAATAAGTCCTGTGGCAAGATAATTCACAATATCCCTAAACCAAGGTTCATCGGATACATTCAAGGGTTGTTCGTCCAGAAAAGAATCATTGATCGGCAGGGTCACAGGTGAAGAAGAGATGCGCGAAAGATGGTCGGCTACAACATTTTTACATCCTTTCTTATCTTTAATAACAATATCAAATTCTTGTAATAGAAGGATCCAACGTATTAGCCTACCTTTAGCATCTTTCTTCGCCAAAAGATATTTCAAGGCGGAGTGGTCAGTATACACAACAATTGGTGGGCCAAACAAGTAAGGCCTGAATTTTTCTAATGCAAATACAACTGCCAAAAGTTCTTTTTCGGTAGTTGTATAGTTAATTTGAGCATCGTTCAGGGTCTTACTTGCATAATAGATCACGTATGGCATCTTTTCAATGTGTTTTCCTAAGACTGCACCAACTGCAAAATCTGATGCATCACACATAAGCTCAAAAGGGTGGTTCCAATCTGGAGATGATAAAACGGGGGCTGTAGTGAGAGAGTGTTTGAATGAGTCGAATGCTGTCTCACAATCCGAGTCAAAGTGAAAGGTCGTGTCCTTGGCCAAGAGAAGAGTTAAAGGTCTAGCAATTTTGCTAAAATCCTTAATGAACCTCCTGTAAAAGCCTGCATGGCCAAGAAAAGATCGGATATCCTTGACGCATTTGGGATGAGGAAGGTTTTGAATGACATCAATTTTAGATTTGTCAACCTCAATGCCTTTTCGTGAAATAAAATGTCCCAGCACAATTCCCTCTTGGACCATGAAACGGAATTTTTCCCAATTCAAGGTTAAGTTCTTCTCTTTACAACGAGTGAGAACTGAGTCAAGATGAGATAGGCAGTCAGAAAAAGAGTCTCCGAATATCGAGAAATTGTCCATTAAAATCTCCAAAAAATTCTCGACCATGTCTGAGAATATTCCCATCATACACCGCTGAAATTTAGCGGGAGCACTGCATAACCCAAAGGGCATGCGTCTATAAGCAAAGGTACCAAAAGGACAAGTAAATATGGTTTTATCTTGATCCTTTTTGGCAATGGGGACCTGATTATAGCCAAAGTATCCGTCCATAAAGCAATAAAATTCACGTCCAGCTAAGCGTTCCAGCATCTGGTCAATGAAAGGTAGAGGAAAGTGGTCTTTCCTCGTTGCGGCATTGAGTTTTCTATAATCAATACATACACGCCACCCAGTTTGAGCGCATGTCTGGATTAACTCATTAGCCTCATTGGTAATGACTGTGATGCCAGATTTCTTAGGGACGACATGAATTGGACTCACCCATTGGCTATCGGAGATTGGGTAAATGATACCATTGTCAAGGCATTTGACGATTTCTTTCTTCACTGCATCCTTCATGATGAGGTTCAACCGTCTCTGTGATTCTCGGGTTGGTTTGGCATCATCTATCAGATGTATATGATATTCAACAATCAAGGGACTAATCCCTTTGATGTCCGCCATAGTCCAACCAAACGCCTGCCTATTAGATCTCAATACCGTTAAAAGCGCATTCTCTTGCTCTGATGCTAGAGAAGCGGATATGATAACCGGTAAAGACTCATTCTCACCTAAATATGCATATTTAAGATGAGAAGGTAAAAGTTTGAAATCTAATGATGGCGGAGAAATAATAGAAGGTGGGATTATCGAATGATATTCAGAGTCACAAAGAAGCTCGTAGCCTGCAAAAGATACAGACTCGGATGGTGATGAGTCAAGAGTTTCGGACTCAGGCATGGAAAATGTGTCCTCGCTAGGATGTGTAAGATCAAACATTGATGTGCTGGTGTCGTCGAGATCTTCAAAGCAAAGTTCATCAACTTCGCAACTTTTGGGAGCAATCTCGTGGACAGAACACACATCAAGTATATGAGCAGAGGGTTCAGATGGCTGACTTCCAATTTTGTAGATGTTCAATTCAATTGTCATTTTTCCAAAAGATAGGTTCATTGAACCGTTTCGACAGTTAATGACAGCATTGGAAGTGGCAAGGAATGGTCGATCCAAAATCACCGGAATTTGGTTCCGTGGGTTTGCTACAGGTTGTGTATCGAGAATAATGAAGTCCACAAGGAATACAAATTCCCCGACTTTTATCAACACATCCTCCAGTTCACCCCTAGGTATGGTGATTGAACGGTCTACCATTTGGAGAGTGCAATGAGCTGGTTTCAACTCTCTAATCCCTGACTGCTCATAAACAGAGTATGGAAGCAGGTTAACACTTGCGCCTAGGTCTAGTAAAGCACGGTTAATGTTTTTACCCCTAATAGAAATCGATATCGTAGGACATCCTGGGTCCTTACGTTTCTTTAGCAGCTGTGGGGTAAAAGCAGTGCTAACATTATTAGTCATGAAGACCTTCTTTGGCACTTGAGTCTTCCTCTTCCTAGTGCACAAGCCTTTAAGAATTTTCGCATAAGTGGGGACTTGTTGAATAGCATCTAGAAGAGGGATGTTGATGTTAACCTGTTTGAATATTTCTATAATCTTCTCCATATGTGGACTCGATTTGTTATCCCTTAACCGATTCGGATAAGGAGCTTTAGCAATAAGAGCTGGGTCTATCATTGGAGAAGGTAGTGTGTGTGGACGTGATCCCAGAATAGGAGTGGGGATCGTCTTTGATGGACTAGAAGAGGGTTGCTGAGGTGTCGAGGCTAGAGGGAAACGGAGAATAGGCTCGCAAGAAGGCGGTGGGGTAGAAGA
Source organism: Agapanthus africanus (assembly GCA_030015575.1). NCBI lineage: Eukaryota > Viridiplantae > Streptophyta > Magnoliopsida > Asparagales > Amaryllidaceae > Agapanthus > Agapanthus africanus. The sequence continues at coordinate 704,976,930 of CM057341.1, forward strand.
ACAAGGATCAGAAGTAGAAGTGGAAGGAAAGGTCTCAGCCGGGGTATTATTGATTGATCTTTCAGTATTATCAATCTCTTCCACAACATGATTGTTCAGCACTCTTCCTGATCTCAACGTTATGATGGCATTTACATTGTAATGCCCAGGATTCAGTAAGGGTTGAGACGGAAGTTTCCCTTCCTCTCTCGCACTCATTTCGGCTTTAATCGTGTAATTTCTGCTTCCATCGATTTTATACTCTCCGCTTGGGAGGTGGAGTTTTTCTTTTTATTTCATCCGAAACTTGCATGAAATTTGACAAGAGCATATTCATGGTTTGGGCGAATGAAGAAAATTCATCAGAACCGGTCAACTGCAAAGGATTAGACGGTGCAGGTGTGTTGACCTGGCTTTGAAAATTTTATGACTGGTAGGGATGCTGAGTTAGTTGAAGTGGTTGCTGTTGTGGTGGAGGAGCCCTTTGGAAATTATTTTGATTTGGAACCGTGTTTTGATTTTGTTGTTGGTTCCAAGCAAAATTAGGGTGATTCCTCCAACCCTGATTATATGTGGAAGAATATAGGTCGTTTCTAGGTTTTTGTTGGAAAGCAGCATTGGTATGCTCATGACATTGAAACGGAGAATTCAATGGACATTCTTCCGTGTGATGAGATGGATCAGAACAGCATCCACATACAGTTTTGGGGAGCGACATCGGATTTAGAGAGGCTGCTAAAATTTATGTTCAATAGCTTCGAGCTTCTTTTGCATTGCTGCCATTTCAGCTCTAACTCCTATGAAAACATCAATTTGGTGAAGGCCACCCCTAGACGATGACTGGTTTACACTCTCCCACTGTAAAGATTTTTCAGCGAAATCTTCTAAGAATCTCCAGGCTTCACCATCATCTTTAGTCATGAAAGTTCCTTGACACATGGATTCAAGGTTCTATTTTGTGGTAGGATTAATGCCCTCATAAATGATTCTGTACAGATCTCATCTAGGAATTCCGTGATGTGGACATTGAAATAACAGATTCTTGAAGCGTTCAAAACACTTTGAGAATGGTTCATTTGGAAGCTGGGTAAATTGATTTATTTCTCTATGGACTCGAGCTGTTTTATGATTTGGGTAGAATTTCTTAAGAAATGCTGCAACGAGTTCTTCCCAGTTTGAAATGGAGTGTGCGGTTGTGTTATAAAGCCACTTCTCGGCTATATCGCACAGAGTGAATGGAAGAAGACGAAGACGCATAGCATCCACAGAAAGCTGTGAAGTACCCATTATAGCGCATACATTTTTAAATTTGGTAATAAAGACATATGTATCTTCAAACTCGAGACCGTGAAATTTTGGTAGAAGGTTGATGTATTGTGGTTTTATTTCAAAATTGTCCACGTTAGCTGGTGGAATGGTGAGACAGGTTGAAAGAGGACCTCGCATAGGATAGCATCTCTCTTGGAGAGAGATGCGGGGTGGATTCTGCACACCTGCGGACAGCGGCAGAGTAGTGGTAAAGAAGTTCGATGGAGAACCGTCCATCGATGTGGGTGTGGTGGTGGGTAAAGAAGAAGTAGACATAGAAATACCGACTTCGGAGTCGATCGGAGGAACGCGGACAAGACGAGTACTAGAATCCCGTGTCCATCCGAGCATGCACTAAAGGGTTTAGTACAAGTGGCGGTGTTGTGATAATTAAGGAAAATGTGAATTGGTGTTTGTTTTGAAAAAGATACGGATTTTTGAAAAAGACAAATCACAAACAATACACAAGCAACCCTAAATCTAGTAGTCACCTAGGTCAAGTCTCTAGACTGCTCCTAACTGCCAGAAGACAAGTTGCAAGATCAATCCTCTACTGCCTCTTTGTCCCTCCTGTGGCCAGGTAAGTGGGAGGTTCTGCACTACGTAAGTAGTGGGCCTAGTTAAGTAACCACTTGTCTTAGACACACTTGTCTTAGACACCACAAAAGAAACACGGATAAGCAATAGATTACCCACGACCTTCTCCTGTCCTAAGTGAGCGTGACGGTCCTTAGAGTCATGTCTAGATCTTTTTTAGGTAATAAGGGTAATGCGGATGCAGTTTTGTGATTTTTGGGGCTTAGGAAGGGTAATAAACTCCCCACTTAATCTGAATTTGGTCTTTGCCCCTTAATTTCCGTATTAAAAATGCAAACAACTAAGATCAAACACGCACAATTTTGTTTTTTGCGGCGCTGCGAATTTTTGCAAAGAATCCTGCAGAAATTGGTTAATAGAGCAGATCAAGGAGGAGATAAGAAAGTCAGAAAGTCAGTGAGAAATTTTGGAACAGCGAAGCAGCAATAACGCCGTGGAACCGCCACGAGAAGTGCTCTACGGCCGCAAAAACGCGGTAGGGAAGTGAGATCTCTGCACAAAAATTTCAGGCACTGTTCCTGTTCACTCCCTGAGCTCTCTGGAATATTCAGAAAATTTGCCACTTGCTCCACAGATTCCAGATTTTCTTGCAACAAATTACAACGAATCGTTTAGTGTTTGTACAAATTTTGATCTAAAAATTCTGATGGATTAATAAATCTTTCAACTCAAATTTCAAAAACAAACAAATTAGCACACGATCCCCGGCAACGGCGCCATTTGATTGATCTTCGATTTTCGGTGTCGTATATAGAAAAGATGTTTCACAACCAAAGAAATTTGTAAACCGCAATCAATAACGGTGTCAATTGTAAGTTCGTTAGCGAGTGCGGATCGTCCACAGGGAAAGTGTGATTTGCTCGTATTTGTTTTAATTGAGTCGAAAATTAAGGGAAAGAAAAGAAAATGATTCAAGAATTTTGAAATTTAGTTTCAAGAATTTTAAAGAACTAGATCTAATTATCAAGAAATACTAAAGATCAAGAATCAAGAATCAAGAATCGTCCAATTTGAATTAGTTATCAAGATTTGTAAAGAGGCTCGTAGGAATCGATCAAATCGATAGTGAGGATGAAGACTTGTGATTACGTATTCTTATTCATTGATGATTTGTTGCTAGATCGATGACGATCAACGAGAATTAGGGATCTCTTGCGGAAACTAAGGTTTCATCATCTATCCCTTATCCTTTCGTTGATTTTCATTCAAATTCTAGGCTCTAGGAAATTCAAGCATCGATCGTTGATCACTAATTAAGAGCGAAAATATTCAAGAAAGCATCTCTCTCGATACTAGGTTGTCGATGATTCAATTTACTAGAGTTTACAAAACTCATAGGACTTAAGAATCCTACAAGAATTTAATCATCGTCAACTATCAATTTTCTCGATTCCTCCACGAGCGAAGTTTTTACTCAAACATCATGACAAAGAACACAATCAAGAATTGAGAACTCATCATAATGCTCAAATATAAAGAGAAGCAAGATCAAGAGTTTTCACCTTTCTTTATTCAACAATTTCGTTACAATTTGCTCAAGACTAGAAGAACTGAGGAAAGAACTCGATCGTCGAATTAGCTTCGCATTGTCTCCGTGAGTCGCGGATCGTCTTGGATCACTTGCTCGGTTGAAGATCGGCGTCGGTTCAAAAAGGCTTGAAGCCTTCTTGCTTCATTTGGTACTCGGAGATCTTGAATTGGCTTTTGGAATTGGATTAGGGTTAGGGTTTGAATGCACAAGTTGTGTCACTCAACTTGTGTTTGGAATTGGAGAACAACCTTTGAATGAAGCCCTTGGGTCCCCTTTTATAACCTTCTTCTTCTTTAGCTTCCCCTAGAAGCTTAATTAGGTTTAGCTTCCTTTAGAAGCTAAGATGGGTTTAGCTTCTCCTTCAGAACTCAGAAAGAAATCCAACATCCTCAAGAAAACCAGAGAAGAATCATAATAATATAAGCGCATGACTCTAAGGTCGAAAGAATAAACAACTGGTTCTCTAAGTCTATCAAATAATATAAGTCTGGTTGATGGAGTTTACTAGATACAACTGAAATAAATAAAAGTACAACGGTGGTCACGATGAAAATGAACATACCTATCCAAGCAATCATCCGGAAGGAAGCAGTGTGCCAGCAAGCCATAACAAAACCTGTACGGCCAAACCAGCAAGAAACTATGGCACAACGGGGGTGAGTTGCCAACTTGTGAGTAGAAGATATCACCGAGAAGAAATTGCATGTATGACTCTTTCCTAGGTCATACAATAAAAGTACACAATACTACAACGAGGGTGACAGCAAATCATAAATATGATATCAAATACTCGTGTCCGTGTCAAGAGTGATAATATATCGATGTGTGACATGTACTAATGCACCATCCAACGTGTGTCCAGCAACGACACACAAATCATGATAAAATCCGAGTGCCCAGCATCGACACTCAAAACATCACGAAGACCATGTCCAACAGCTACACATAATACTCAAATCTCGTGCTCTGTCAGTCCGGATCAGCCTATGGGCTCCGTCGGTCCGGATCGGCCCATCACATCAAACCACTCGACTACGTCGGTATCCTCTGGATATCCTCCGCGCCCGACATCACCGGCTGGTATGCCCCTGCCAGGCTCATCGCCATCCTCACAAAACACTCTTGCCCCGGGGTACCGTACAGGGTCTACCATGTACCCGAGACAGTTCATCCTTCTCCTCAAATCGGGTCTCGACTACCAACAGAAATCAGGAAAACTCATGGTAGACGACATATACACCATATCACGAGAAAACCGCAACATGCATTTAAAATGATAATGAGTTTATAAAATCCGTGTGGTTTTCCCCAAATCCAGAAACCACATGGAAAATCCGAAATCCCAAAATCAAGAGTCAATAAATAGTGAATACCGGCATAAAGCCCCACGATATTGCAAAACAGAATGAATGTATAAACGCATGAAGTATCTAAGTAAGAAATGCAATATCTAAACTAGCATATGAAAGCAAGCATACTAGTACTATATTAAAACTACCAGCTAGCAATTAATACTAATGAAGTAATGTTTACCAATGTGTACATGAAATGGAAATTACAGATGATGATGTGTGTGAGCCGGCAAGAAAGTGTACGTGGAGCATACGCATCATCGTAATAGTGCTGGTGTCCTGACAACAGGGGTTCATAATAACTAAAGAAAACACATTTATAAGCCTGCAATGCGAAGCGAACAGTATGAATATATGAAAAATGATGCAGTAACCGCAACATTGAAGAATATACCTATCCATATACGAGTCATACAGTTTTTGGTGTTTGAAATAGCACGAATCGTGATTTCAGAAAAATAGGAGCTACGGGGTCTTTGAGAAAAGATACGTCTTTTGAAAAATCCATAGTATCTCTCAGCCTGTCTTTAAAAATACTCACGATTCATTAGTTTTGAAAATATGTATGACTCGAGTCCAGTCTATCATCTACCTAAACCAACTACAGGACTAAACTAAGAGACCAGTCGAAAGGGTAAAGAAATCCACCTAAGGTCTGAGTCGATATATCTAGTAGTCGGCGATCCCGCCTCAATAGCGTCACGTACTGTAAAATACACAGTACAACATCCTCAAGTCAAGAGTGCGGATCAATCATCCTATCTATACCTCGTACGGTAAAATTCTTCGTATGACATCCTAAAATCGAGGTACGGGTCAAATATCACATATACTTCATTATTCATATGGTATCATTATCGTAAAATCATGAATTAGGGGTACCGTTCTAAAGTCTAGTACATTCCAATATCATCGAACATATATCCTCGTGTGTATGAAAATGCATCGCCCATCGATCCACTATAATATCATGTCGTATGTTATATCACGACCCAATCACATATCACAATCTCACGGCATCATGCCCGATCATATCGGCTCATCTCCAAGTATCATATACTGGGCCCATCATCCGTGTGTGTGTGTATGTAAATATATATATACACACACACACACACCAGCGCGCACACACACACATATATATACACCCCCCCAAACATATCACGTGTGTGCGTGTGTGTGTGTCAACCTTTACTCTAGGGTTTCGCAACTAAGAAACTAAACTAAAAGCACTTTCTTGCTAAGTATTCACATCTCACAATGACACATATGTGTGTATATATAATATTCACATCCTACACTACGAAAGTGCGGGGGTGCTATACGCCATCCATCCGACTTCCCCCGTAGATATACATCTACTCACCTGATCCTTGCTTGTCGAAGTCAATGACGCCTTAATTTCCTTGTCGTCCGAAGTCCACGTGAAGTTTCCTACATATATAAACTCATAGTATCGTAAACAGAAATCGCGCACGAAAACCACAACAGCACATGAATCACACATAGGTTAAAACCTATGGTCTACGCATGCAAGAATAACCAAACAACTCCCGATATTGATGTACAAACGTCGAGTGACCGAAACACAATATCCAAAGTTCAAGTCATTAAAGTCACAAAACAAAATAGCATATCAAGAAAAATGGTTCTAGATTTAGTCTCCAGTAAAATTAGGCTAAACAAACAATTACAGAAGCCAGATTATGAAGTAACTGAGCTACAGACCCAACCTTGACACCATTACGCACAATTTTCCCTGCGACATCAACCCAAAATCTGGCCTGGCCGGTTTTCCTACGGTGAAACGGTTTCATATTTTGGTGGTGGTCTCCTATGATTCTATCTAGATTAATAGTGTTGCTTGTTTTTCCTGTAAAGGACTCAGGTCACTCCAGATTTCCTGTAGGCATCACAAACCACAAAAACCGACACGGAAATTTTCTAACTCAAGTTTCATGGCCTAGGCTCTGGTTTGATCTAGGTTTTCAACACTAAACGGGTTATAGTCACCAATTATACTCACTTGCACCCTCACTACTCAAGAATCCCCTAAACTTCATCTTGGAATTTTTCAAGATCACTAAACTATACTTAATCAATTCTAAACTAAAATAGAAGATAAAGGAACTCGATTACTACACTAATGGTGAAAGAAATACCGTATTTGGCAACTCAAGAATTTTCTTGAGTTGCACCAAGTGGTCAAAATCTTAACTTGCTTGGTCCACCATGCTTGTAGTGAGCTTGTGCACAATTTTAATGAAGGGGATACAAGGTTTTGATATGGATTTGGGGGTGTTGTGAGGAGGTAGAGGAGGTGGAGGGACAGGGCAGCCACGAAGAGGTGAAAGAGAATAAGATGAAAATGAAATGAAAAAAATGAGCCATGGTCAAAAGACCCCTCACCTTCTCTCTCTCTCTCCTTTCCCATACTTCCTTGTCCCCGCTCCCAAAATATCTCCAATTTCTCTTCTTTTCTTTTAATTTCTATCAACAAAACAAAAACCCAAATAATTAAAAAAATGAAGCATGGTTTTTCAAACAAATTAAGAAATGTAACAAGTATTTTTTTACAATATGACATGGTGCATGTCATGTGTATAATCAAGCTTAATGCATGATTAGTGATTATTAATTAAGCTTAGCCGCAAACTTGTTTGCAATTAATTATAAAATATCCAAATCGACTTAATACACTCAAAATCAACAATCATGTAGAATTTTCAAATATCTCCCGAATTATCGGTATATATTTATACCATATCATTAAAACTAATCTACATACATTAAAATATTCATAATATTTATTGCTTAAATTGTTTAACTTCCCAAAAATAATATTTTATTTTTCTTAAATATTACAGTCTTCCACCTTAAATAAATTCGGCCCCCGAATTTAAATTAAAACTCCCCCAAATACTAAAATATTTCGGCAAAACACTCAAGTCTTTAGGGCTCCGACATCATAAATACCTAAAACACATCTTAGCGCAATGCATGCGCATGAAAAACGAGTATATAACTCAAAATCAAAACTCCGTCAAGCATCACACAATCATCGGAGTCATGGTGAAGATACCAATGTCAAGGTCCAATACGAAAACCAACATTATATACATCAAAACTATAATATGTATATAGTACGCATCATTTTAAACTCGTCAAAATATCTGAAAAGAAATGCATGCCAAACCTTTTTCAAGTCGCTGTGCGATGCGCGTATCACGGCACAAGTAGCGGACGTTTATTGTAAGAAAGATAACTCTCTCTCTATATATATATATATATATGTATGTATGTATGTATGTATGTATGTATCTTTTGTTTAATCTACACATCCCGCCGTTTTAAAAATAATTTAGAAGGGTTTTCTTTGTAAAATGATTCATGTCATCTCTGACACATAGGAAAAATATTGAGACTGTAGCTCCTTTTTGGAAATCCCTTCGATAACTATCGATGCATGCAAAAACACCTAGGTACTGTTCTCAGAACAGTCCTGCTTGGTTACTAAACCAGATAGTAAATATCATAAATACATACTGGTCAAAGAAAACCATACTCAATAGTATATGTAATAATGCCACGTGCGTCTGGTGCGCAGAGAAATCGAAATCGTTGAATATACCATACATGTGCACAGAAACAAAATCTAAGTGCAATGGGTGTGCACGAAAACACCTGTCAAGGGCAATGGGTGTGCCTAATAACAATATCATGTGCAACTGATATGCACGAAGAATCCCAATTTAGTGCATCTGGTGTGCACCAAAATCGCATCAAGCGCGCCAAGTATGCGCAAGAGTCCAAATCAAGTGCACAATGTGCACGAAAACAAATATCGAATATCACAATAGAAATCGACGGTATACAACATACCTCAATCCAAATCAGGTATACCGTAATATATAATCTCACAACCACGTGCATCAACGTTCATAAAATCGAATCAAGGCACTAAAAGTGCATGAAAACTACACCGAAGGCACAAGTCAAATCACATATATACCATAGGCATGAAATCAAAATCAAATATCTCGAACGACATCAAATCGAAATCGAGGGCAACTATGGTGCACGAAAACTCAATCATGCAAATAAATCTCCCAAAATACCGAAATCCAAAATGACGACCACGTGATATTTGAATCACCAAATCGCAAATCGTAAACATTGTCGTTGATATGTCCTTCCTTCAAAGTCGAGAAGGTGCCGGTGCATCCACAGCTAGCAGAGCAAGATATCTACTTGCCTCCTATTCATGGTCTGGCGCCTTGTGCCCTTAGGCTCTCGTCTCTCACTGTGGATTACCAGTTACATAACTCCTCGGCTCAACGGCCCAATATAGAATAATGACAGAAACAGTTCCGCCCCGGCACATCCTCTAAAGATCTCTGGCCAACTATCATGGTCACTCATAACATGTCTCGTCGATGATGCCGAACTCTGGCCTACAGGGTGTGTGTGATACGAACGATTCTTGGTCCAAGTCTTCTCGTGTAGTATTCCAGAAAGATTTTGTCGGGGTCTCTCCCTAATCTCGTTTCTGCCGAACTGCCCGGAAGTTATCACCCTTTACAAAATACATTCCATGTTCCGGAACAGCTGCAAACACATCACGACTTCTTCTAAAAGATATATCCATATTCAACGCCTCTGCATGCGTATCACATCTCTGATGTCAACGGAGTGGAACGTCATCTCGTCAAAATCTCGTACGAACCTCTTACTACACTATTCTCTAATGCGGACTAATTCGAACTCGCCTCTTCATAGCTGTATGGACTGCACTACAAACGTCTATACTCATATCTAGAGTCTCCCTTCCAAAACTACGAACTCGACAGCTCAATATCTTGTGGTAGGTATTTGGCCAACTACGCCCTCGGAAACTCTTCCAAATCGTCGGAGGAATACTCTTAATTCGTTCATTTTCTATCGACTCTCAACGTGCCTGTGTGAATTCTTCACTAGCTGAAATTAATCGATCTGATGACCTCGCATCAGGGTATGCAAATGAACCGCATGTCCTAGTCATTCATCCATGGGTGACTAGCGATCTTCTATCATATCCCTAAGTATAAATTCGAGCTGCAATAGCTTCAATCATGTAGGGTGATATCTTGTCAGTCGTAGCAACAACAGGCTCATTCGTCCGCACGCTAAACAATGCCTTAATCTTCAAGAATAGATGATACATTAACGGTCATCACATTCTAGCCGGCCTTTAGCAGTGGCCCAATCCTCTGGTGCTGATCTGAACGTTCGAGAAATCTTAGTAAAATAATCCATCAAAACACTCGTGTCACGAATACCGCAATAAAACGACACATCTATGCAATCGTGTGACACCGGAATTACGCCCTGGTCAATCCTCATCCAAGACAAGCTCATGCTAACCGCACCTCTAGCCGCAACTCTCTCTGCTCGTGCAACCGTTGTAATAGAAATCACCATCCGACATCGATAGGGATAGATCAAAGGAACTGTTCCCCCGCCGAAACACGAAGATGCGACCGCACGGGTCCGTCTTTCCTGTATTCGGGGCAGGTGCTAATTGGTGCTATCCGTCCACCTCTCTAAAGATACCAAGTTGATTTATGACACCGTGTATCGAAGATTTAAATGGATGCGGCTCATGTAGCAGACTTCGTCAGATTCCCCCTCATTTGAGGGGTTTTTGACTGTGGGGACGTTCTTCCCTGCAGGCGCAAGCCCCTGCAGTTAATTACGCTACCGCATCGCTGTAACAACTTTCTCCTTCTCCAGATGGTCACTTCGTATCGTGGGTGTTTGTTTTTTTTTGGTTGCCCGTGGATTGTATACGGAGACTAATTTATGTTGTCGTCCGTAGGGCGTGGATTAGTCCAAATCCGTATTTTCTTAGATTTGGGTTTAGGGGTTGGGTTTAAGGATACGTTAGTCTCATTTGAAACTAAGATCAACTTAAACGTTTGTTAAGGATATGATTGATCTTTAAATTTTTGGTGTCGTATATAGAAAAGATGTTTCAAAACCAAAGAAATTTGTAAACCACAATCAATAACGGTGTCAATTGTAGGTTTGTCAGCGAGTGCGAATCATCCACAGGGAAAGTGTGATTTTCTCGTATTTGTTTTAGTTGAGTCGAAAGTTAAAGGAAAGAAAAGAAAATGATTCAAGAATTTTGAAATTTTGTTTCAAGAGTTTTAAAGAACTAGATCTAATTATCAAAAAATACTAAAGATCAAGAATCAAGAATCAAGAATCAAGAATCGTCCAATTTGAATTAGTTATCAAGATTTGTAAAGAGACTCGTAGGAATCGATCGAATCAATAGTGAGGATGAATACTTGTGATTACGTATTCTTATCCATTGATGATTTGTTGCTAGATCGATGACGATCAACGAGAATTAGGGATCTCTTGCGGAAACTAAGGTTTCATCATCTATCCCTTGTCCTTTCGTTGATTTTCATTCAAATTTTAGCCTCTAGGAAATTCAAGCATCGATCGTTGATCACTAATTAAGAGCGAAAACATTCAAGAAAGCATCTCGCTCGAAACTAGGTTGTCGATAATTCAATTTACTAAAGTTTACAAAACTCATAGGACTTAAGAATCATACAAGAATTTAATTATCGTCAACTATCAATTTTCTCGATTCCTCCACGAGCGGAGTTTTTACTCAAACATCATAACAAAGAACACAATCAAGAATTGAGAACTCATCATAATGCTCAACTATAAAGAAAAGAAAGATCAAGAGTTTTCACCTTTCTTTATTCAACAATTTCCTTACAATTTGCTCAAGAATACAAGAATTGAGAAGAGAACTCGATCGTCGAATTAGCTTCGCATCGTCTCCGTGAGTCGCGGATCGTCTTGGATCACTTGCTCGGTTGAAGATCAGCGTCGCTTCAAAAAGGCTTGAAGGCTTCTTACTTGATTTGGTATTCGGAGATCTTGAATTGACTTTTGGAATTGGATTAGGGTTAGGGTTTGAATGCACAAGTTGTGTCACTCAACTTGTGTTTGGAATTGGAGAACAACCTTTGAATGAAGCGCTTGGGTCCCCTTTTATAGCCTACTTCTTCTTTAGCTTCCCCTAGAAGCTTGATTAGGTTTAGTTTCCTTTAGAAGCTAAGCTAGGTTTAACTTCTCCTTCAAGCTTGGCAGTTATGAAGGAAGCTTCTAGATTTTGGTAGTTAGCTAGTTTCTTTGATAAGCTTGGTTGTTGAGGAGAGCATTCTAGATTTGGCTAGCTTTCTTGAGAAGCTTGGAGGTGTTTGGCTTGTACAAGAAACTTGGCTGTTAGGACGGAAGCTTCTGGAGATTTCTGGAGATCAAAATGCCTTGAAGAAGTGTGGCTATAGAAAGGAGAACTCAGAGAAATCCAACTGCTGATGACGTGTCCTCTTGGCCGTGGATCCGCCACCAATAGGGCCCTTCGGCCGCGGATCCGCTGCCCTTTGGGTGCCTTGGTGCATCAAACTTCCTGATAATTCCTCTGTTGGCTTTGTGGCACTTTTAGAACGTCTGGAATATTTTTATAATTTCTTTTTCACTGCCAGATCACAAGTCTTGGACTTGGTGTATTTTTATCAGCATTTTCAGCTCTTTTACCTGGAATTTCCTGCATACATTCTCGAGACAAGTGTTGCGATATACAGAAAATCATGTGTGCAATAATAAAGACTCAATTTCCCTCAAAATGTCGGTGATAATGTATAACACAAGTTATTTGGTATTTTGCAGTCAATTTGCTAATATGTGCTATATTCATACCGAACACCTTTAGATGATTGCAAATAGTAGGGAAATTGATGTGTTAAAAATGCAATATTTTCGACTGATCAGGATGCGGTAGTCTAATTTTTTTACTAAGATCAACTTAACGTAATCATTTAGATCCAACAAAAGAGCAATTGGGCTCTATTGTTTAGTTTTGGGACATTGCGGTCGATTAGTTTAAGGACATTATTGTCCAATGTTAGTTTAAGAACATCTCGGTCCGAGGTTAAGAACATCATAGTCCGTGAGTTTAAAGACATCACAGTCAAGGTTAAGGACATCATAGTCCGTGAGTTTAAATACCTCACAGTCAAAGTTAAGGACATCATAGTCTGAGTTTAAAGACCTCACAGTCAAGGTTAAGGACATCATAGTCCGTGAGTTTAAAGACCTCACAGTCAAGGTTAAGGACATCATGGTCCGTGAGTTTAAAGACCTCACAGTCAAGGTTAAGGGCATCATAGTCCGTGGGCTTAAGGACCCCACTGTCCGAGGTTAAGGACATCATAGTCCATGGGTTTTGAAAGGCCCCACGGTTCGAGGTTAAGGATATCATAGTCCATGGGCTTAAGAACCCCACAGTCCAGTTCAAAGACGTCATAGTCTATGAATATATAGTTGTCAGGACCCGTCACCTCTCTGAAGACGTTGAAGGATTACAACAACATATATCATAGGGGTTCAGAGATGTACCCTTGAACCAATTTTGGTTGAAAAATCTGTGGTCCAATTTGGAACTAAGATCTGTTAAAAAATTTATGAGCATGTGGGCTCAATTAATCTGAATTTGAGGACTTATGGCCAATCTTAGGCTAAGTCCAATCAAGTTAAAATGTTTTAGCATTTATTTTGGGCTGTTGAGCTTTTATTTGGGCTTAGCCCTTTTAAAAATGCTGAGCATTGATTTATATCTTGACAATGTCTTGTTTTTTACTGAATGCTGAGCATTCATCATAGCTCTGGGCTTTATTAGAGAACAATTTATGTTCTGTCAGCGCAACACATGGTGCGCTTGGCGCTTTACGCCAGTCAAAGAGCGCAGTGCGCTTCTGCCAAGTAGTGCACATGTAAGGGGCACGTATCGCGCTCGGCGTTGGGCGCCAGATGATGAGCGCATGATGCCAATTTATGAGCGCATTGCGCTTTCAGTTTAGTGGTGCACACGTGAATGACATGTGGTGCGCTTGGCGCTGAGGGCCAGCCCATGAGCGCAGTGCGCTATTTCAGAAGCGCAAGGCGCTAGTTATTAAGCAGTACATGCGCGATTGACATGTGGCGCATTTGGCGCTGAGCGCCAGTCCAGAAAGCGCCGAAGCGCAGTTCGAGAGCGCAAAGCGCATCTGATCAATTTTATGATCTGAGAAACAATTTATGTTCTTTTAAAAGAGACTTTGTCTCAGGATCTAAGAATAACCGTTCTTATTTTGGTTCATTCTCTTATATTGATGAAAGGCTTTGCCTTTATGAATCTATGATCCTTAAGAGAATTGAATTCTTCTCCCCTCCTTTTTATAATGAGATGTTCATGATCTCTTTGATAAAAACTTTAGTCTTATAAATCTATGATCTGTGAGAAGTAAGTTCTTCTTTTATTTTATGATGAGATATTTTGATCTCTTTGTAAAAGACTTTTCGTCTTTGTAGATCTATGATCTATGAGAAGATTTATATTCTTCTTCTTATTTTATGATGAGATCTTTTGATCTCTTTTGAAAAAGACCTTGGTCTTTGTAGATCTATGATCTTTTAAAGAAGTGAATCCTTTTCAAATTAATTACGAGATAATTTCATCTCTATGTTCATCACCATTCTTTTTATCTTGAAGAAAAAATCTTCTTTCACTAAGAGATTGGCTCTTCTTCTTTGAATTTCTCAAAGTTTTTTGAGGAGGCTTCTCTCTCTTTCTGTATCTCTCTTTTCTGTTTCTTATCCTTTTTTTTGAAAATAAGGATCATTGGTCATTGGGACCCACCACCACTCCGACAACACTGAGAGATTACAGCGCCATGTATCGAAGGTGTGGAGGGATGTACCCCTTTGAACCATGTCCCGCTCATTAGGGGAAAGAACAGGCTGGAGCTTAAGCTTCTCGCTGCTGAAAAAGGCTTCTTTGTATTCGCGCACGTGCGTCGCACGTGTTGAACGCACGTGTGTCGCATGTGTTGTGCGCACATGTTTGCACGTAGCACACATGGAGCTTGTGCATATATGCATTATGGGGGGAGCAAGCTCCTATGGAGAAATAATCTCCTTTGAGTATTATGGAATACTCCCATGTGCGTTGCACGTGTTTGGCTCACGTGCGTTGCACGTGGCGCGCATGTGACCGGCACACGTGCATTGCATGTGGCGCATATGGCGCTTGCGCATATGCGCATTATGGGGGAGCAAGCTCCTATGGAGGAATAATCTCCTTTGAGTATTATGGAATACTCCCACATACGTTGCACGTGTTTGGCTCACGTGCGTTTCACGTGGCGCGCATGTGGCCGGTGCATGTGCATTGCACGTGGCGCACATGGCCCTTGCGCATATTGGGGGGAGCAAGCTCCTATGGAGAAATAATCTTCTTTGAGTATAATGGAATACTCATCCTTTTCTAAGAGGTATCCCCCTCTTATTTATATGGGAGTAGTAGAGAAGGGATCTCTCTTTTTTCCGATGTGGGATTAAAAACGTATCCCCCATGTAGTAGAGCATTATTTTAGATTACACGTGTGTAACATATTTGCTCATAACTTTTGATCCCGAATGAATTATGAGGCCCCATAATATATCAAATCGAAAGATTTTTCGAGACACTTTCGATACCATCAGAATTTAGCTATTTCACAATCGGGAGTTTGTCAAAATATAGCCCGGAAAATACTGGATCACATTTTGTTAAACGTATCGCTGCCATTTGATACCTTGGGCTCTTTTGCGCAGAAATTTTTTTGGCGGGAACAGGAACAAATAGAATACGGTGTAAAGAAAAGTATATCCTAAGGCTTCTTAAGCGGAGTAGCGTATCGTGAGGATGCCGCAAAATATACACATGGTACGTCACTCTACTTAAGTCACCTACTCCATCAACCAAAGTCAACTTACGGGACAAAATTTTGGATCTAACACCCCCTCGACCAAGTCTAAGTTCCGTAAGGTCAAGCCTAGGTTCCGAATATATATATATATTTATACTCCCTAGACTCCGCATAGTCAAAACTAGACTCGAACCAAGGTTAAACATAGGGCTTCGATACCAACTTTGTCACGACCCGAAGGTACGGAACATGACTGGCACTTAAATTATGAAACATCTAGAAGCGTAACGTAATCTAAGTAAGCCAAAAGCCCAGAAATCTAAACCATTTTTTAGAAAAAAGAGTGAAGGAATACTTATTTAAAAGTTAACATATAAATTCACTTTGAAAGTCGTAGTAAGCATTTTTAAAAGCAACAGGTCATTTCCAAAAATTTCGGCAGAGTTTCCTTTGTAAAAAACTGGCCCTAAATGGGTACAAACAGGAATATACATAAGTAATGAATAAAGGCATCCCCAAGCGGGAGCTAGCACTTCGCCAATTGGCGGAAACAACCACGCAGGCAATACAAATATACAACACCAAAGGCGAGGATCGGAACTCATAAAGAAACCTAACATTCTGACGAAAACCAGAGAAGAGTCATAATAATACAAGCGCGCGACTATAAGGTCGAAAGTATAAACAACTGGTTTTCTAAATCTATCAAATAATACAGGTCTGGTTGATGGAGTTTACTAGATACAATTGAAATAAATAAAAGTATAATGGTGGTCACGATGCAAGCGAACCCACCTACCCAAGCAATCACCCGGAAGGAAGCAGTGTGCCAGCAAGCTGCAACGAAACCTGTACGGCCAAACCTGCAAGAAACTGTGGCACAACGGGGATAAGTTGCAAACTCGTGAGTAGAAGACATCACCGAGAATAAATCGCATGTATGACTCTTTCCTAGGTCATACAATAAAAGTACACAATACTACAACGAGGGTGACAGCAAATCATAAATGTGATATCAAGTACTCGTGTCCGTGTCAAGAGTAATAATATATTGATGCGTGACATGTACTAATGCACCATCCAACGTGTGTCCACCAACGACATATAAATCATGATAAAACCCGAGTGCCCAGCATCAACACTCAAAACATCATGAAGACCGTGTCCGACAGCGACACATAATACTCAAATCTCGGGCTCCGTCAGTCCGGATCGGTCCATGGGCTCCGTCAGTTCGGATCGGCCCATCACGTCAAACCTCTCGACTACGTCAGTATCCTCCGGATATCCTCCGCGCCCGACATCACTATAGGTATTCTGCCCCTGCCAGGCTCATCGTCATTCCCACAAAACACTCTCGCCCCGGGGTACCGTACCGGGTCCACTATGTACCCGAGACGGTTCATCCTCCTCCTCGAATCGAGTCTCAACTACCAACAAAAATCAGGAAAACTCATGGTGGACGACATATACATCATATCATGAGGACACCGCAACTAGCATTTACAATGTAATGAGTTTATAAAATCCCTGCAGTTTTCCCCAAATCCAAAAACCTCATGGAAAATCCGAAATCCTAAAATAAAGAGTCAATAAACAATGAATACCGGCATAAAGCCCCACAATATTACATAACAGAATGAATGTATAAATGCATGAAGTATCTAAGTAAGAAATGCAATATCTAAACTAGCACATGAAAGCAAGCGTACTAATACTATGTTGAAACTACCAGCTAGCAATTTATACCAATGAAGTAATGTTTTCTAATGTGTACGTGACATGGAAATTACCGATGATGATGAAATGAATTTCCCGATTGGCTTTGTGTGAAGCGTGCCTGAACAGACTAGTTTACATTCAGCCAATATGTGAGCCGGAAAGCAAGTGTACGTGAAGCATACGCACCATCGGTAATAGTGTTGGTGTCCTGACAACAGGGGTTCATAATATCTAAAGAAAACATATTTATAAGCCTGCAATGCGATGCGAACAGCATGAATATACGGAAAATGATGTAGTAACCGCAACATTGAAGAATATACCTATCCATATACGAGTCATACAGTTTTTAGTGTTCGAAATAGCACGAATCGTAGTTTTAGAAAAATAGAGGCTACGGGGTCTTTGAGAAAAGATATGTCTTTTGAAAAATCCATAGTATCTCTCGGCCTGTCTTTAAAAATACTCACGATTCGTTAGTTTTGAAAATAAGTATAACTTGAGCCCTGTCTATCATCTACCTAAACTAGCTACAGGACTAAACTGAGAGACCAGTCGAAAAGGTAAAGAAATCCACATAAGGTTCGAGTCGATATATTTAGTAGTCAGCAATCCCGCCTCAATAGCGTCACGTACAGTAAAAATACATAGTATGACATTCTCGAGTCAAGAGTGCGGATCAATCATCATATCTATACCTCGTAAGGTAAAATTCCTCGTACGGCATCCCAAAATCGGGGTACGGGTCAAATATCACATATACCTCATTATTCATATGGTATCATTATCATAAAATCATGAATTAGGTGTACCGTCCTAAAGTCTAGTACATTCCAATATCATCGAACATATATTCTTGTATGTATGAAAACACATCGCCTATCGATGCACTATAATATCATGACGTATGTCATATCACGACCCAATCACATATCACAATCTCACGGCATCATGCCCGATCATATCGGCCCATCTCCAAGTATCATATACTGGGCCCATCATCCGTGTGTGTGTGTGTATACACCAACGCATCCACACACACACACGCACACACACACACACACACACAAGCATATACACCCAAACATATCACGTGTGTGCATGTGTGTGTGTCAACCTTTACTCTATGGTTTCATGACTAAGAAACTAAATTAAAAGCACTTTCTTGCTAAGTATTCACATCTCACAATGACACATGTGTGTGTGTGTGTGTATAATATTCGCATCCTACACTACGAAAGTGCGGGGATGCTATACGCCATCCACCCGACTTTCCCCGTAGATATACATCTACTCACCTGATCCTTGCTTGCCGAAGTCAATGACGCCATGCTTTCCTCGTCGTCCAAAGTCCACATGAAGATACCTACATATATAAACACATAGTATCCAAAACAGAAATCGCGCATGAAAACCACAACGGCACAAGAATCACACGTAGGTTAAAACCTATGGTCTACGCATGCAAGAATAACCAAACAACTCCCGATATTGACGTACAAACGTCAAGTGACCGAGACAAAACACAATATCCAAAGTTCAAGTCATTAAAAGTCACAAACAATACAACAACTCAAGAAAAATGGTTCTAGATTTAGTCTCAGGTAAAATTAGGCTAAACAAACAATTACAGATGCCGGATTATGATGTAACTGAGCTACAGACCCAACCTTGACACCATTACCCACAATTTTCCCGGCGACATCAGCCCAAAATCCGGCCTGGCCGGTTTTCCTACGGTGAAACGGTTTCGTATTTTAGTGGTGGTCTCCAATGATTCTATCTAGGTTAATAGTGTTTCTTGTTTTTCCTGTAAAGGTCTCAAGTCACTCCAGATTTCCTGTAGGCATCACAAACCACAACAACCGACACGGAAAGTTTCTAACTCAAGTTTCATGGCCTAGGCTCTGGTTTGATCTAAGTTTTTAACACTAAAGGGGGTTGTAGCCACCAATTACACTCACTTACACCCTCACAACTCAAGAACCCCTAAACTTCATCTTGGAATATTCCAAGATCACTAAACTACACTTAATCAATTCTAAACTAAAATAAAAGCTAAAGGAACTCAATTACTACACTAATGGTGAAAGAAATACCTCATTTGGAAACTCAAGAATTTTTTTGAGTTGCCCCAAGTGCTTAAAATCTTAACTTGCTTGGTCCACCATACTTGTAGTGAGCTTGTGCACAATTTTAATGAAGTGGATATAAGGTTTTGATGTGGATTTGGGGGTGTTGTGAGGAGGTAGAGGAGGTGGAGGGAAAGGGCAGCCATGAAGAGGAGAAAGAGAAGAAGATGAAAATGAAGTGAAGAAAAATGTGCCATGGTCAAAAGACCCCTCACCCTCTCTCTCTCTCCTTTCACATACTTCCTTGTCCCCACTCTCAAAATATCTCCAATTTCTCTTCTTTTCTTTTAATTTCTATCAACAAAACAAAAACCTAAATAATTAAAAGAATGAATCATGGTTTTTCAAACAAATTAAGAAATGTAACAAGTATTGTTTTTACAATATGACATGGTGCATGTCATGTGCAAAATCAAGCTTAATGCATGATTAGTGATTTTTAGTTAAGCTTAGCCGTAAACTTGTATGCAATTAATTAGAAAATATCCAAATCGACTTAATACACTCAAAATCAACAATCATATAGAATTTTCAAATATCTCCCGAATTATCGGTATATAGTTATACCATATCATTAAAACTAATCTCCATAGTTTAAAATATTCATAATATTTGTTACTTAAATTGTTTAACTTCCCAAAAATAATATTTAATTTTTCTGAAATGTTACGGTTATAACGAATTGATCCGTGTCCTTCGGTCTTCAACCACCTTCCTAAGCTCCTAGAAGCTACCATGATCTAGCTTGATCTTCGGTCTCACTCCATCGAAGATGATCTATCTGATGATTTGTATTCCGAGCTCCTATCTCAATAGCCAAGGTAACTAGGATACCTAGTTCACTAAACTAGATAGCCTAGAGGATATAGAGTATAGTGATGTATTAATTTGTCTCATAACACCCTACCTTTCTCAACACAGGAGACTTGAAGGGTGGAGCTAGTAGAAGAAGCTTAAGGATGAGAGAGTGTGAGGCGACTCAAGAAAAATGGCTAAGTCCAAAAAATGGATAAGTGTTGTAAGCTATTATGAAGCCATCCAATAAATATCTCAAGTCTCCAAAATATCTTAAGTCAAAACAAAAATCTCAATTCTTCAAAATATCTCACAACAAACAAAAATTAAGCATGCTTGAATAGTAACCATGAGTCACTACTAAGCCATGCCACAATAAATGCAATAAACACCTCATTCACTCGACCTCCTTAACCATTTAATCCTAAATGGTTAAAACTAAATGAGGTGGCAACTTTTAGAAGCACCTTGTAATAAATTACAAGAATACCCTCATCTGTATATACATACCCGTATCCATATTCCAAAAAATACGAATACAATGAGACAAAAATAATCTAACAATATAATACTAGAATCCGGCTTAAACCAAAGCAACTAGTATTATCCGTCCGAATCCTAATACATGCACAAGTGCACGTATATGATCGAACCCTGCCGTAAAACCATACGGCCTCTACATCGTTTTGCCGGAAGCAGGGAAACGCTCTGTGTGGGACTCTAAAGACTCATCAATACGCTGGTAGTGGGTTTAACCACAAGCACGTCATCGGCACTAGCTGTACATAACGGCTACCTAAGTATTGAGCGAAAGGGAAGCCGACGAGCAAACTCATCCGAACCCCTACTGAGCCTGGCTGTGATAATATCTGTATAGTCCGGTCTGTTCGTCTAAGAGTATCGCATATCGAGTCTAGAGGGTGGATAAAGTCATACCCCTAATAACGTGACATTTCGTGTCGGTATGAAGCCCATCACCAACTGAGAAACTACTGATCCAAATCAGTAATTCTCGACTGCCTTGGCCAAGGATTTCTGGTGATGGTCACCCGTGCACTGCGTGACATCAACCCCCAATACCAGGAGAGATGAATTCCCGATATTCTCTCACTGCCTCAATGTGGCTTGGGACTGTACCCAACTCAAACCTGTTTGCACGACTCCTTTGAGCCGTGGTAGGGTAGTAATCAAAGCACAGTGAGAACTCACATGAGATAAATGACGATCTTAGGTTGACAGACTAACCTGCACACATGTCACCTGGGAACTGTTATCTGACAATAGGTATAATACCAACTAGCAGGTTCCCGGCGAGTCCGCCTAGTGTACTCATAACCCAATTAGCACCTGTATACTATCTTAGGTGAACAAACTAACACCAATGGCTTGTGAGACCTGGCCACCACCCCTCGTCGGGGGCTCGATCAATATACACTAGTCTACTCTGGAGTATCGATGCCCAGTCTCAAAACTCCCTCGACTAAAGACATTTAAGGATGTGCTTATAGACCACCCAGCTCCCACGTATATGATCGCCACCATAATTCTGGTAGTTAAGCAAGAATCCTATGAGCTCTATCAACATGTAATAGTAATCTGTAATACCACATAAAGTATGTACAAGATGATAAAGACAAACCAGATACATACTAACGACTGTTCTATTCATAAAGGTCCTCCCTCAATCATCGCAATCGCGTGCCTGCGATTCAATAATTGATTTGAGGGTACTATAACCAACATATACAATCCACGGGCATCCGTCATGACATAGAATTCAACAATATATCACTCGCCCCTAAAACAAAAACTGCCATACGGAAAGCTATGTTATAATAACCTACCGTATAATATTCACGTGCTACCATTTGTGACATAGAAGTCAACAAGTGACATTGAAGTCAACTACACCCCCAAACTTGCCCTATGGCATGTAAAATAACTTATCATACACCATTCATGAGCAACCATGGACCCAAGTCCCTAAACTGGATCCATGGACTTCTACGTCCTTAAACTGGAAGCTATGGACTTCTACGTTCTTAAACTAGAAAACTCTACCAAAATCCCCAAAATGGACCACTACGTCCCTAAACTAGAATTTTGTCATATATTTAGCTTAAATCTGGCTATTGTATACTATCCATAGGCATCTATCGTGACACAAAAGTCAACAAACCTAACAGTTATATAACCCTTGCCTTATGGCAAGTAAAATAACTTGTCATACACTATTTACCGGAAGCCATGGACCCTCAAGTCCCTAAACTGAATCCATGGACCTCTACGTCCTTAAACTGGAAGCTATGGACCTTTACGTCATTAAACTAGAAGTCCTCCAAAACCAAAAAGAAGGTTCCTACACAGACAGGACGGAAGTCAAAGGCCTCTGTCAAGTGTCAAAGAAGGAAAGGGGCTAGAAATTGTGACAATGGACTGAAACACGGCATTCTTTCACTGAGCATACACTTCCTTCCCTCCCTCCACTCGGTACGCTACGTTCACTGGTTGGTAGAAAACTCTACCAAAATGGACTACTACGTCCCTAAACTGGAATTTTATCCTACGTTTTGCTTAAATATGGCTATCGTATACTATCCATGAGCATTTATCGTGACACAGAAGTCAACAAACCTAACAATTATATAACTCATGCCCTATGCCAAGTAAAATAACTTGTCATATATAATCCATGGACAACTACCGTGACATTGAAGTCGAATACCTGAAACATGTTATGCCTATAGGAGCTTACTAAATTGACTCCCGTTGACGTTCTCACCAAGTCTCACCGGAGGTGCTGATCAATGATCGCCATATTGAGACCATCATTCATTTCGAGCAACGTTTGATTTGATCCAAAAACAATATACCTGCCCTATGGCAAGTAAAAAAACTTTTCATATACAAACCACGGGCGTCTATCATGACATAGAAGTCAATGTCCCACCGTATACCCATGTCCGAGATGACTTTAAACTAATACTAATGTCCGAGACGACATTAAACTAATACCCATGTCTGAGTTCCGGAATTGCCCTATGGAAAGTAAAGTAATTTGTCATGCACCATTAACGGGATACTGTCGTGATGCAGAAGTCGACAAATGTACCATTCATTCCACCTAGCATAACATCTGCGGGCTTCTCCTTACAAGCACATGCTACATGTTCTCCTACAGCTACCCGACGGCCTGCATAATACATTCTATAAAACCATATACAACCCACGGGTGTGAGTATCAGTTCGAGCACATGTTTTCCCAGCGGCAAAGACATATGTAAACTAAGATGTACAATGTTGTATATAACGATTATGAAATAAATATTATAATTGTTGCCTTTACATACTTTTGTTCTTGAATAGAGAGAGAGAGAGAGAATAATGGAGGAAAGAGGCCATGGGAGGGAATTTCCTCCTATGGCATCGAAAAAACACACCCTCCATCATGTTTTTCAACGATCGGAATGCATCATCTACATCGTTATCATCTAAGATGTGGGTACACCAAATTTCATATGATTCTACAACCATTTCACCGTTGATTTAGCAATGTAAAAAGTTCTATTATCGGTAAACCATTAATTTTGAACCCACTAATTCAACGGTGAAAAAGTTGTAGAATCACATGAAATTTGGTGTACCCATATCTTAGATGATAACGATGAAGATGATGTATTCCGATCGTCAGAAAACATGATGGAGGATGTGGTTTTCCGACGCCATAGAAAGAAATTCCCTCCTATGGCATATTTCCTCCATTATTCTCATATATATATATATATATATATGTATATATATATATGTATATATATATATATAATATCATTGCCATTTGTGTTGCTCTTGTGTTTAATGCACTCAGAAATAAACCACTCATAGAAAATTCTCTCTGTTTAATACGGAGGGATAATTAATTATAGGGGTTTGCGCCTGTAGAAAATCTAGTTCCCACAATCAAAAAACCTTATTCGGAAGGGTGAATCTGAGAGGTCATGCTACATTGGTCGTATCCGTTTTAACCCTTAGCCATAATGCATTGTAGCAATACATCGCGCAAAGGAACCAGACAGATCTGCATCGATCTGACCCCTTAAAACCCCTGGGGTCTTTTCTCTCCCCCGGCGGATATTTTCGGTGACAAACGGTAATAGATTCCATAGCACGATATTCCTTCTTAGCACTCGATCTAGCAACCACGCTATGCTTTTTGCTTTTCCATGTGACTAAATTTCCTCCAACGAAAGTGCAATATCCTGTTGTTGATCGTCTATCGATTGGATCACCAGCCCAATTTGCATCGCTATATCCAACAATATTTGGGTTACCAATGGTCTTCATCCAAATTCCTCCTTCAGGAGAATATTTAAGATATCGGAATTCTGTCAACTGTGATCATATGAATTATTCTTAGCGCATCCATAAACCGACACACACGACTCACAACATAAGTAATGTCAAGCATTATAATAGTTAAATAAATCAACTTGCTAACTAGTCTTTGAAAATGACATATATCAGTAAGAGGTTCACCATTGGTATTACTAATTTTTCAATTGTAGTCAATAGGAGTGTTAATTGGTTTTACTGCCATTTTTCTAGTTTCTTTTAATAAATTCAAAACATATTTTCTTTGAGACATAAAAAGACCATGTTTTGATTGAGCAATTTCTATACCTAAAAAGATATTTTAATTTTCCAAGTTTTTTATATCAAACTTATCTTGAAGAAAACTTTTAAGCTTAGCTATACCATTTTCATTATCACCAGTTATAACAATATCGTCTTCATGTATAAACACAATAATAGTTCCAAATTTTCCTTGATTAGCAAATAGCAAAAAATCAGGAAAACTTCTTTTAAAACCAATCCCGATAAGAGCATGACTGAGTTTAGAGTACCAAGTACGGAAAGATTATTTCAAACCATATAAATCTTTACGAAGTCTGCAAGTCAGTTATTTTTAATGTTCCAATGGATCACTGGGAGGCAAGTCCATATATAACTCCTGTTGAAGATCACCTTGCAAAAAAGCATTCTTTACATTTAATTGATATAAAGACCAACAATAGTTAGTAGCAACATATAGTAAACACGAAAAGTATTCATTTTAGTAACAAGTGTAAACGTTTCTTCACAGTCGAAGCCGTAAGTTTGGGTACACCCTTTGGCTACTAGTCTAGTCTTATATTTCTTAAGTGTTCCATCGTTGTTATACTTAATTTTATATACCCAACGACATCCAGTAGATTTTTTACCTTCAGATAATTTAACAATATCTAGGTATGATTTTTATGCAAAGCCTGAAGTTCTTTTTCATAGCTTCTTTCAACACATGTTGAGAATTAGCATCGTTAAAATTAGTAGGCTCATTTTCATTCGATATTGAACTCAAATATGCAAAATAATTTTGAGAAAGTTTTTTGTGGCACACATATTTTTCAATAGGAAAAATATAATATTATATAGATGAAAATCTTCAAATCTACTGGGAGGAGAAATTATACGAGTAGACCGGCACAATTCTGGTTCAATCGGACCTATCGAATTTTCTTGTTCTCCATGTTGATTTGATGCAGTAGGAATTTCTTATTGTGCATTATCTTGAATTTCAACTCGAAAATTCTCCCCCTCATTGGTATCGTCTTGAATCTATTCATTTCTTACAACTTCAAATGGAAAATTATCAAAATCAATGATTGGCAAGCGAATAAAATTTGATGAATCCTCCCGCTCAATATGAGTTTGAACTTTATTATGAGAAGATTTTAAAAAATATGGCTCACTTTCAAAAAAATGAACATCTCTTAAAATATATAATTTCTTTAGTTTAGGATCATAACATTTATATTTTTTTAATAGCATAATATCCAAGAAAAATGCATTTTGTAGCACGATGATCATGTTTATCTCTATTATTCTCGGAAACTTGCACATAACATGAACAACCAAAAACTCTCAAAATTGAAAAATTAGTAGTTTTTTTCTTTAAAATTTCAAGAGAAGATCTATTTTTCAAAATTTTACCTATTAATAAAAAAGTAAGCAGTCAAAATATGATTAGACCAATATATTTTAGAAACATTCATTTGAAAAATTATGGATCTAGTAACTTCAAGTAAATGCCTATTTTTTCTTTCTACAATACAATTTTGTTGCGGTGTACTGACGCAGATAGTTTGATGAATAAAACCAAGATTATGAAGATATTCTGAAAGTAATTTATTATCATATTCTTTACTATTTTTGGTTCTCCAAATCTTTATTTTTGTATTGAACTGAGTTGAAATTATATTTATAAAGGCTTAATTTCTCAAAACTGCCTTATAATTTTTTCGAATCTCATAATACTCTCCCGTACTGTAAAATAGGCAAAAAAAACTACCATATTTAACAGTGCTCCATTAAAAATGCCCTTCTTCTCTTTCTTTTTTTTATAAAAGAAATCATTTTCTTTATCTACTGTAACCTAACATATTTGAATTTTTGAAGGTGATGGTGATGGAAATTGGGATTTGGAGAAGTAGGTGGTGCTGGGGATTTGGAGGAAGAAAGTGGTGACGACGGTGGTGGAGATTTAGAGGAGAAAGATGGTGATGGTGGGGATTTGGAGGAGGAAGATGATGGTGGTGGTGGATTTGTTTTTTTGGAGAAAGAAGATTATGGTGATGGGGATTAGGAGAAAGAAGGTAGAAGGATTTGGAAGAAGGTGGCGGGTGTTTAAAGAAGGAGAAGGAAGATAGTGATGGGGATTTAGAGGAAGAAGGAGATGGAGGGATTTGTAAGAAGGTGGTGGGTGTTTAAAGAAGGAGAAGGAAGATGGTGGTGGGATGTGGAAGAAGATGGTGGTGGTGATTTGAAAGGGGAGGAAGAAGATAGGATTTAAAGGAGGAAGGAGGTAGTGGGGATTTGGAGGAGAAAGGAGGTGGTGGTGGGGATTTGGAGGGAAAAAAGATGATGATGATAATGGTGGTAGGGATTTAGCTAGAGGAACAAATGATGATGGTTTGGGAGGATTTGGAGGACGATGGTGGTGGTGGGGTGGTGATGAAGATTTGAAGAATGGAGAAGATTGTGGTGTTTTGAAAGAGGAGAAAGAAGTAGAAGATGGTGGTCGAGATAGTGACGGGGTTCGGCGAGGTTGATGGTGGAGAGGCTGCATTGGTGACAGGGTTGTCATCGTCCTATTGGAGGCCGGCGGGTGAGTGGATGAAGGAGGAAGAAGAATTATATATTTTTAAATATTAAATCAACATAGAGGGGAAAAAAATGCCAATTTTCTCTAGGCAGACGGTGGAACTGTCAAATAGGATAGTTTCTTGTCTATTTTAAAGTATAGAAAAGTATTATGAGATTGAGCGAAACTATATTGCAGTTTTGAGAAATTAAGCCTATTTATGAATTCCTTGAAAATATTTAAAACCTCACTTCTCCTTTTCAATAAAAAAATCCAAGTCTCGTGAAATTTATCATCAATGAATGTTACAAAATATTTAAAACCATTATATAAATCAACAAGTGTCGGACCCCAATTATCAGAATGAACCAAATCAAATGGATTTTCAGAAATATGAGTAGAAAGTTGAAATGGTAATCTAGTTTGTTTTGAAAATTTACACCTATCACATGCATGTGAATTTACATCTAATGAATGCATCAAAACTTTTAAAACTTTATCAAATAGATGCCTCATATTCATATGCCATAAATCAGAGTTATCAAAATTTGCAATGAAGGCTTTATTATTTTGCTGAAAAAGATAAAGACCATTTGAAAATTTTCCTTCTCCAATCTTTTTTCCTGTAGTTTGTTAGCAGAAAAAATGACATCACAATTTAAAGTTTGAGCAAGTCTACTAACAAATAAAAGATTTGAAGGAAAACTAGGAATATAAAATACTTGAGAATTATTTGAGTTGCAGAAAAAATTGGTCTCATTTGTTTCTTCTATAGGGCTAGATGATCCATTTGCAACGGAAATAAAAGGATTATTATATGCCTTTTGAAAATTAGATAAACAATTAATATTTCTTGTCATATGATCTGTACCCTTCGAATCTATTATTCAAATAGAAGAATCATTTGAATTTGAATTCGAATTCGATTGAAAGGCACAAGGATTACTTAAAATATGAGATGAATAAGAGTGACTCTCGATCCATGTTCTCTAAAAATTTGTTATACAACTTGATTTAGCTCAGACAATAAATCTTGAGTGTATTTATTATGCAAACAATTATTATATATCTGAGTATTTAAATTCATCGGAAAAAAAGAACGATCTCGCCCTGAGTGCGTATGAATAAAAAATGGTGTCGTGAACTTGACACCAAAAAATCTTCTTGATCAAAAACTTTATTTATAGAAAAATGGGTTGTTGATCTTATTTGAGAAATCAAATGGGTAGGATCAAGCGTCGCTTTAATATCATGAAATAAATATGTTTGAGATGAGAGAAAGTTAAGATGGGAATTTAACGTGCTTTGGCAAGGCCTACATGCACAAGTGACAAATTATTGTAAGTTTTATTCATAGAGATTTCTCTGATTTATCACCTGATTATATAACCTAATACAACTTATACAACTAGACCCAATCTATAAGAAATCACACACTACCCACATGATAAAATACAAAAAAGAAAAGTATTTGAAATATTAACAAATATATGAGAGACAATATTTTCCAAAAAAGACAAGAAAACATTAAAGTGTTTATTTGGATTGAAATTTTCATATGCTTTTTGTGTATGATATTCATTTTCATCTACCTCTTTCAACAAACTTCTAAATACCAAACAACTTATATGTTCAAAGTTTTCCAAAAATACAAAATTTTCTAAATAAAAACCGTTCATGTGTTTATTTGGAATGGAATTTTCATATGATGAAATTTTTCGTATTTTTTTAAAAAAAAGTTAACATCTTCTACTATTATAACCGAAAAAGAAGATGTATGGCAGTTTCACATTTATTTAAATTAAATATTCATTAAATCTAGAAGGAAAAAAAACTATAACCTCTGAAGATGGTTTAAGCCATCCATATTGTTAGTCATATGTATGCCCTAGAGACCATTACTATACATGATATGTATATTGTAGTGGATGCTTGGATATATATAGGGAGGACTTTCTTACTCGACATGATAGTATGCTATCTGGTTACTCTTTACCTTAACATGTATACTTATTGTCTCTCTGTTACATGTTAGTAAAGCCCTTAGGATGTGTACTTGACTACCAGGACTATAATGTAGATCATACTAGTAGGGCCATGGTAGTCCATAAGTACATCCTTTAAGGTCCCTAGTCATGGGTGTATCGAGACGGGGCATCGATATACCAGAGTAGACTAGCGTATACCTTCTCGACCCATATAGATGAGCGATGGATGATCCCATATCCATTGGTGTTTGACATCAGAGATGATATACGGGTGCTCAGTGAAGACTGGGTACACTGGACGGACTCGCCGAGAACTCCCAGATGGTATTATACCTCACGTCAGATTGCAGTTCTATGGTGACACTGGTACAGGTTAGTCTGTAGACCCGAGATAGTCATAGAGTCTTGTGTGATTCCCACTGTGCTTTGATTTCCACCTTATCACGTCCAAGAGGGCGTGCAAAACGGTGGTTTTTGGGTACAGTCCCGAATCATATGGAGGCAATGAGAGATAGGAGGGGTTTCTTCTCTCCCGGTATTGGGGGTTGATGTTGCGCTGTGCTCGATTGGCCATAACAGGGAATTCCCTGGCTAGGGCTGGTTTAGAGATTTACTGGTAAGTGTTACCAGTAGTTTCTCAACCCTTTATGAGCCTCATATCAGCATGACTTATCGATTATTGGGGTCTGACGTTTACCACTCCTAGACTTGATAAGCGACAAATCAGACGAGCAGACCGGACTGTATGGTAGTGTCACTGTCAGGCTTTTGCAGGATTTAAAGCAGGCTTGCTTGCTGATCTTCTGATCGCTCAATACCCGAGTAACCTTTACGTCCAGCTAGTACCGCTGACGGCTTGTGGGTGCTTGATATGATCATCACCTACTGCCGGCGTATTGACGAGTCTTTAGAGTCATATATAGAGGTTTTACTGGCTCAGGCAAAACGAAATGGGAGCGCATATGTGATATGTGCGGGACCGAGAATAATGTGTGTATGTGATACCGTATTCTATTCTCGCGACTTTTGTATCGCTCGGTTATATGTGATATAGCGGGTTATCGAATCAAGTGTTGATTCGATAAGTTGGTACATTTAGTGTTAGTCGGTTATATGTGATATAACCGGATTATTAAATCAAGTGTTGATTGATAATTTAGTGTATAATTGTAAATGTGATATACTAATTTACATTAACTAACATTAGTTCACTTAAGCATTCTTTTCTCACATGTGTGTACATGTAATATATATGTGATATATATTGATGTGCATTATTTTTTTATGTGTCATGGTTGTTGATATACTTTGCATGGGTGTATGAGATATACACCATTATAATTATATTGTTAGGGTTTTAATATTCAAAGTAAATACAAACTTAGTGGAAAAGTTGTTGAAAGCATGAAGCTTGTAGAAGCTTAAGAGTGCTTTGATAAAGTCCACTCATTTTTTTTTACTTAGGATATTTATTAACCTAATCACTATAATTAGCCATGGTTACGTCTCTACATGAGTTTGTATAAGATACCCACTCACCCATGATTACTTATCTCACTTTGGATTAAGCTCATTATCTTCTTCTTTCTTCATCTTCTTCTTCCAAAAGAAAAGCTTGCTAGGGTTTGATAAAAGTGAGAAAGTAATGTGAGAAAAGAAATTCTAAAGTGAGCCCACTTCCTATTTCACCATTCTCTACTAGATTAGCACTTTAGTATAGGGTGTTTGCTTCACTTTGGTGAAGTGGTAGCTTGAGTTAGTAATCACTCGACGTAGATCATTTTCGGCCTCGAAGACTTCAAGCAAGACCGTTGCTTTCTTCTCATGGAGCCGTCCAAGAGTCCGGTAGTACCATGATCGCAGCGAAGAGACTACTATAAGGATCTTATGAAGTGAAGGACCGATCTACAAAGGTTGTATTTCCTTTTTCACTTAGATGTAAAATGGTTTACATTCGTTTCCGTATTATTTTCTAGTTATCGATTCTTGTTTAGAGTTCCTTGAAACGGCAATCAAATTTAAAATGGCATGGACGATACCTTCCGAAACATTGTTGTCGTCAATACGAACCCTACACATATAATATTCATTTTCATCTATCTCTTTCAACAAACTTCTTAATACCAAACAACTTATATGTTCAAAGTTTTCCAAAAATCAAAATTTTCTAAATAAAAACCACTAAAGTGTTTATTAGGATTGAAATTTTCATTTGATTAAATTTTTCGTATTTTTATAAAATAAATGTTAACATCTTCTAATTTTATAACCAAAAAAGAAGATGTATGGCACTTTTCGCATTTATTTAAATTAAATATTCAAAAAAACTAGAAAAAAAAAACTATGATCTTTGAAGATGGTTTAAGCAATCAATTTCTTTTTGTTAAGAATATCCTATAGAAGTAGAGAAAACGGGGCATGCAGAGATCCTGCAATCCAGGGGCCTAACTGCAATAAAGCTAGCGAGCCCTACTGGCTCATGCGAGAGCCCACTGCAGTTTGGTCCCTGCATACCCCGTTTCCTCATAGAATTAATAGCTATAAAAACCTTTAAAAAATTATTTTAAAAAAATATTTGTAAAGATTATTATAGTTAACAAAAAAAGTTTCATCACTCAAAACAAATTTAATCATATTCATCATCAACTATCTTATCAAAAAAATTATATCTACTGCTTTAATAATAAGTCAAGATAATATATATCTATATAATAGATATTGTCAAATTATAAAATTAACAAATCCGTCTATTTTTAAAATATTTCTAACATAATCATGTGCATCGCACAAACTTCTGCCCCACCTATCAGAAGGCTCGGAATCTGCCATTGTTGATCAGAAAGTTCCGTGAATCGTGATAAACATAGAAAAAGAAAAGAAATTGCCTGTGTTGGAATTTGGACTTGAAAAATTATTAGATTTTTTAAATTAGGAGAACATAGACCCAAGGAAATATGGGTCTAGGTCTAATAGTTTGCACTAGGTTTTTTCCTTTCTTTTTCAAGGCCAAGTGTATGCATGCCCAGTACTCTTTGAGTGATGGCTTATGGATTTTCATGATCCATTTATTTAGTTTTGATGATAACTTAAATATGAATAGTTCATCTGGTATCACTTACTTATTGCCTATCATATCGATACTAAGCATGTATACACTTGTTATTTAGCTTACTTATCCTATATCTTGTGTATACCGAGTAATATATCAATATATCTCATGCTATACTTGTGTTATATTCTTGATATCAATATATTACTCTCATTCATTTGTTTTGCTAATTCACAATATGAATTTATAAATACATGTGATATATATCTTGCTTCTCTTATATCATCTATATATAGTTATTATACCAATATCTCATACTTTGAATTTGAGTTATATCTTGATATTGATATACTATTCATGGTTGTGATATCAAAACAAATGAATGTTTATATACTTATGTTTACCATCTTGCTTATATTTCAGAACACTATATATGATATGCTTGGTCGTGTTTGAGATTGGTTTTCATGATATTTTTACGACGCAAGCATACAATGGAGGATGGAGAAAATTGAACGTAAACAACTTATCTAATGGAGGTTAGAGAATACGGACAAGTGCTTCTCAATTTGTCAAGATCAAGCCACAAATAGTTAAGTGATGCAGCCAGAACTGTCAAATTTTGTCCGATCCGCGCGTTCCACCAGTCAAATCGAAGATCTCTCAAAATCGTCTGGGGCAATAGATTTTCTGCAGGTATTGCATTTATGTCTCTCGGAATCATAAAATTCCATTGTTTAGGGCCCCGAAATCGCGTATCTCAAATGAGAGTTGCACCAAGAAGCCAAGTCAGAATTTGTAGCGTTATGAGTCGAACTCAAATTGAAGATTCATCGATCGACGCTTATGAGTGATGTGTACAAGTTTGAAGTTATGAAGCCAAGTTCAAGCGCACGTCAAAGTTTGAGAGCTCGAGACGACAAAAATTCAAGAATACGAAGAATTTGCGATACCGACATAGGAATCTTTGTAAGTACTCTATAGAATATGGTTTATATCATTAGAGATCTTGAACACCCACGCATGATTGCTCAAACGTTTTACATTGCATGAATTTTAGGGTTTTCGATTTCAAATTGATTTTCATCACAAAACACATGTTTCTGAGTTTCTACACTTCAGACGTCTATCCCCATATGCTTTAGACATCTGTCGTCTTTCCGTGTTTTGAAAAAATTCCCAAATATCAGAAATATTAGTTTTCATACGTTTTGTGCTTCAGACGTCTGTCCCTTACTTGTTTAGACATTTGTCTTTTCTCTGTATTTTCATATGGCCTACTTTTTATGAAATACAGAAGTCTGTCCATTGCTTTTTCAGATCTATGTTTGTTCTCTGTGATTTCATTAGAATGAATTTATTTTAAGGAACAAACGTCTGACGATATAAGAACAAACGTCTGCAGTTCAAAATCTTCGAAAATCATTTATTCTTCAGACGTTTGTCCCATATTCTTCAGACGTCTGTTTATTCGCTGTAATTTCTTTGGTCATCTTTGAAAACCCACGGCAGATATCTGAATCTATATTTGACAAACATATGCAGTAGTATTTTCTAAAAATATAGCCGTTGGGTTTTATTTTTTTTAAAGCTTCAGACTTCTGTTCGATTGTTTTTCAAACATATGTTCTTACTGGAAAAATACTGATTTGACTTATAATGGCTGGTTTTTTGTGTGGGATTATAAAAGAGTTTTGGGTTGGTTTTTGAGCTTTTATCACTCAATAATTCAATTGCTAATTTTCCTAAGTGAAAGAAAAACCCCACATCTTGTGAGAGTTTAAAGAGATTTTCATTTGCTTTTCCAATCTCTCACATACACAGACTCAAGAGTTTCTAATTTGATTATACATATTCTTGAATATTAGTGGCTCATCGTAAAACTCTTTTGAGAGTGTCTTATGTTTATATTTCTTCATCATCTTTCTATGTGTGAGGGCTCTTGAGTGCAGGGATGCCTTTGTAAGAAAATTGAGTGAGTTCACTTTTAAGAGAGAAGTACTAATAGAGGGACGAACTTGTAAGGGAAGTGTTGTTTATAGTGGTGAACTTGTGGTCTTTTGAGAAGACGTATTTGGTTTAGCCTCCACTGGAAGCGGGGTTGTGTGTTGCTTGCGGAAAATGTGTCTGTCTCCAAGAGAAAGACATGAATTAGTGGAACGGGTTCGTGTGCCTAAAGAAAGTGGATTAGAGATCTCCCGAACTACTATAAAAAACTCGTGTTTGCGTTTGCAAATTCTGTATCTCTTATTTTCCATTAGTTTAGAAATTGCATGCTTGTTCTCTACTTGCTCTTTATGCTCATTGCTCATACTTGATATTGTTTTTGCTTGCTCTATGTTCTTATTTCACAATTGTAGTATTACTTAGCTATTTCTCTATTGGTATATTTTTTTCTAACTTTACAATTGTGATTTCTATTTACAAGTGTAGATTTTTTTAATTTGAGCATATTGTAGCTTATTCCTATTCACCCTCCTCCAGAAATAATTTCATTAAGGTAATTAGTACCTTTTAAGGTGATTAGGGCCATAGGATGGAATTATTAGGCCCTCTTGCTCATCTCCGAGCTCCCTAGCCGAGGTCGTCTTTCTCGGTCCCTCCAACCGACCAACTCCACCAATCACAGGCGTAACCGCCGCTCCGCAAATCTCGCCGTCCACAGATTCTCCGCCAGCAACGTCCCACGTTCCACACCACCACGATCCCCATTAATGGGCGATCCACTCTTTATGCGAGCGTGACGTCGGGAGCGTAACTGCCGGCGAGATTCTCGCACCTGCTGCTGTGCGCTGCCGCCACTACGTAAACCCTCATCACAGAGGGGTCAAGTAAGCCATTTTTTTACTCCACTTAGCCGTTGCGCTGCTCGGATATAGTACTAACTTGATCGTCGGAGGGTCCTCGGTGGTACCAAACCACCCCGGGACTTCATTGCAAGTACTCGGCGCTAAGCTCCTCAAATCACCAATCTCCTCAAAACCCATTGAGACCCACACGCAAGAAGAGATCACCTCCAAAATCCATCGGGAGATCGGCGAAAGACAACATCTGAGGAAGACCCGAAAAGGACCTCCATCAGTTGGCGCCGTCTATGGGAAACACAAACTCCACAAAAACAAAGTTGGCCTTCCGATCTCCGTCCACATGGCAAGCAACCATCCTGAAGATCCGGGTACCAGCCGCCGCCTCCCCCTTACCGGAGGCGCAGATGAACCTCCTCCGGCGACCATCATCAACGCCCTCGCCAGCCGAATAGATCGACTGCAGTCCCTCGTAGATGCGCTCGTCCGCGTCCAAACAGCCGGGCCTGGGCCCCAGATCGCTGCTCCTCCGCCTCCAGAAGGATCTGCCCCGTCGGCACGGCTGACCACCGATAGGCTACGACTCCAGACTACGGATCTCACAGGCCGATACTCCCTGAGGCCCGTTGGGTGCCCCACGGCTCCACACCAAGGTCCGCCGCCGGAGCGCCTCGCCTCGAGCCTCCTCGCAACCCTTACCCCCATAAGGAGATGTCGGTCACCTAGCCTGCCCACAGGCATGACCGACACCCTCTCCCTCGATGGGGTCGCACAGAAGGGGCTCGCCACAACGGGTCGAGGGCCACCTCGCCTGGGGATTTGAGGAACCTCATCGAGAGGAACCGGGGTCGTGACCAGACGCAGGTCTCCCACAGCAGAGGCCAGGGATCATGGGGCACCGAGTCCTCGGGGTACCACGGCCGACTCGACGCCCTCGAAAAGAAGATCGAGAGCATGCGCCGGGAAGGTCACCTTTCGGCCAACGGGGCTGAGTACGCCACCGACTCACTCACCAAACCGTTTACCGAGGGACTACTCGCTGTCCACGTCTCCTCGCGCAACAAGCCCCCGAAGGTCTCTCTGTTTGACAGGAAAACTGACCCCAAAGACCATTTGGATGCCTTCACCATGGGGATGAGCTTCCAGGACCATTCTGACGCCGCCCAGTGCAGGGCCTTCCCAGCCACCCTCATCCGCGCAGGTCAGGACTAGTTTCGAGGGCTCAGGCCTTGCTCAATCTCGAACTTCGACGAGCTGGCTACTCAGGTCCTTGGCCACTTCGTTGGGAACCGTCAGCAGAAGCGCGGTCGACTACCTCTTCACAATAAAGAGCGGAGACAAGGAGACGTTCAAGGCTTACATCACCCGCTTCTACAACGCCCTCCCCGAGATCCCCGGGCACCGGGACGAGACCGTCATCACGGCGCTCAGATCTGGCCTTAGGCACAAGGAGTGGTTGCGCTCTTTTGCGATGGCACAGCCTAGGACCATGGCCGAGGTCAAGGCGTAGACTGAGCGTGAGGTTCAGCTGGAGTCCGAGGTGAACGCGAACCTCCCCCGAGCAGAACGGTCCGACCAGAAGAAGAGGGCTCGGGAAGAGAGGCCGGAGCGTCAGCAGCCCTATCACCCGAAATTCAAGGAGTACACCCCGCTCAACGTCTCCCTCGCAGTGTTACTGGAGGAGGCCCAAGGCGAAGGGTTCTTCAAGTTCCCCCCAATCCCGCATCAGGCCTCGAAGCGAACCCGGGGCCCTTACTGCGCCTTCCACCGGACCCTGGGCCACGCCATGGAGGATTGTAAGCAACTCCAGGACTACATCGAGGAGCTCATCCGATCGGGGCACCTCGCCGTCTACTTGAGGGACAAACGGCAGGCCAACCGCGAGCAGGAGCAGGTTCCCCCACCCGCCGAGCTGACCGTCGGCCAGATCATGCTCGTTTCATCAGATGACACGTCCGGCGCTCAGGGCTCCCCGTACTCGGTGCTGAGCGCGGAGGCCACCAAGCCTCTGGGGAGCTCGGGCCGCGCTAGCAAGGTCATCTATTAACATGTACGTTTCTGTTAAAGCAATGTAAACTCTTCCTAGGGTTGGTTGTTAATTTAATAAAGATCAATGGAACGTTGCAAAAAAGAAGGAAAGATCTCATTTATTCAAAAAAGGTATTATGGGCCCCTCAGCCATACATACAAAAAGAAAAAGAAAATTACAACAGCGGGAGAAGGGGGTGTAGTGAGCACTGCTCATGATACTCGGTAAAGATCTCCGCCAGCCGAGGCCTTGCGAGATCCAACCTCTGCCCTCGGTTCCCCGCGCACGTTGACCCTAAGACTCAGCTCGTAGCACTCGTGGACGAGCGCCTCTGAGCGAGCCAGCCGGATCGCAAAGATCAGGCTAAAACGCCTCAGAGACCGCAGCTTGCCTACGGCCTCGTCATAGAGCTGCTCGGACAGGGGGTTGTAAAGCCCCGGCGATGCCCTCCAGATAGAGTACATCAGCAGCTGCAGCAGGGAGGAGCGTCGGGGGAGCAGCCGTCCGAAGTGGTCCTTAATGCTCCCATAGACCAACTGCACCGTGTCCTCGGTGCAGTTCTGGTCATAAAGGTATACGTCTTCGAAGTGGATGATGTCGGGGATGGTAAATGGGAAGTCTTGCATTCTCGATGATCTATTTATGAAGGAAGGAAGGACCAGTGCTCCTTCAGCCTTATATAGCCCACTGCGCCCCAACGGAGCTCAACAGTCCCCCGCTTTCACCCAAAAAGTCGCTGCCACGCGGCGGTCACCAAGCTTTCTCTGGCGGAATCGAAACGATGCGACCCTAGCGCTTCGCCTCCCCCCACATTCAATGCACATGCCACGCGCATAGTCGTCGCGACCGTTCTTGTTTCCCATGCCTACAGCTGGATGGTCAGGCTAAACCTCATGAAGAATGAACCAAGCAGCTACCCTGCTCGGCTATACCTGGCCGGTAGCTTCCCTTCTCGCAACACCAGGAATCAAAGCCCTCGCCAAAAGGCAACCGTGCAGCTTCACCGCCCGGTTATCCTTAGCAGGCCTCCTACGGCCTCTCCAATGCTAAGGATCTAAGTCCTCCATAGAGGCAGCCGAGCGGCTACCCTACTCGGCTATCCCTGGCGGGTAGCTTCCCTACCGCAACGTCGGGGATCAGAAATCCCTCCCAGAGGCAGTCGAGCCCGAGGATCCCTCGCTGAGCTATCCTTCAGGACAAAAGCCCTCGCCAAGTGGCACCGGGTAGTAACCCTGCCCGGCCAAGGGTCCTTGGTAGGCTTCTTACAGCCCCTCCCATGCTAAGGACCAAAGTCCTCCCAGAGGCAGTCGAGTCCTTGCTCGGCTATCCCCGGCTGGTAGCTTCCTACCACGACCGACAGGGATCAAAGTCCTAGCCAAGAAGCACTGGGAAGTAACCCTGCTCGGTCCCCGTCTTGAAGGATCAAAGCCCTCGCAAGAGGCAACCGAGCAACTACCCTGCTCGGTCATCTTCGACTGGTCGCTCCCTACCCATGACGCTAGGGATCAAAGCCCTCACAAGAGGCACTTGAGTGGCTACCCCACTCATTCATCCCAGGCTGGTAGTTTCCTACCCATGACGCCAGAGATCAAAACTCTCGCCAAGAGGTAACCGCGCAGCTTCACTACCCAGTTGTCCTTAGTGGGCTTCTTACAGCCCCTCCAACGCTAAGGATCAAAGCCCTCGCAAGAGGCAACCAAACAGCTACCCTGCTCGGTTATCTCAGACCGGTAGTTGCCTACCCACAACGCCAGAGATCAAAGCCCTCTCCAAGAGGCAACCGCGCAGCTTCACTGCCCGGTCGTCCTTAGCGGGCTTTTTACAGCCCCTCCAACGCTAAGGATCAAAGCCCTCGCAAGAAGCAACCGAGCAGCTACCCTGCTCGGTCATCTCCGGCTGGTAGCTCCCTACCTACGACGCCGGAGAACAAAACCCTCGCAAAGAGGCAACCGCGCAGCTTCACTGCCCGGTCACCCTTAGTAGGCTTCTTACAGCCCAACGCTAAGGACCCAAAATCCCTCCAGAGACAGTCGAGCCCGACCCTCGCTCGACCAGCCCCAGCTAGGGGTCGTTGTTCGCATACGCCAGTAGTGAAAGGCCCGCGCCAAGAGACAATCGAGCAGCCTCACATGCATACTCGGCACAAATACGGCGGACAGCCCTCTGCCCGCCACATGCAAGGAATCCGAGGCCCAAATAAGGGGCATCAGGTCCATCCAAGTCTGAGCGATCCCCCCTCGACTTCGGGGCCATGGAGACGCCTCCTTCTCGGCAGCACTTGGCACGCTTGGCAAGCAATCAAAATAAACTCGATGAACGATTGCTAGACAGATGGCCGACCTGACATGGAAGCCCAATAGTGCAAGCAGAGATATTTTACAAGCGTTCTTCATGAACAAAAGACAAAGTGCAAACCGATGAAACCAAAGAAAAAGTTTTATTACTAAAAGGCAAAGTCATTACAAAGGGTATTTTGGACTCCCCAGCCTTACAAAATGCCCAGAGCTTACAAAATTCTAGAAGTAGCAAAATAAAAGAAGGAGGAAGACGGGGGCTATAGGCCTCGGGGCCAGGAGCGACCTCGGGGCCCTCGGCATCGACCACGAAACGAGCTGGAACCTCGGCGACTTCCTCGCCAGAAATTTCCTGTCCCTGCTCATCGGCATCTGTGAGGGGGTATTCGGCTCGGACCTCTTCGTTGGTGAACCGCGGCATCCGGGCCTTAACGACGTCGAGGGCCTTGTGCCATATGAGGGTCGTAGCAACGGCCAGGTCATCATAGAAGTCCTTCAACTTCTTGTAGCCCTCCACCGCCTTCGCCGCCGAGAGGTCAGCCAACTTCGCCGCTCTCAGGTCGGCCGACTTCATCGACTCTGTCGCTGCCCGCAGCTCCTTCCGGAGGGTTTTCACCGTCTTCTTCAGGTTGCCGGCAAGCACCTGAGCGTCCTCGAGCCTGGTCTCAGCAACCACGGCAGTCTCGCGGTACCGGGCGACCTCCGGCTTCCCGGCCTCCACTTGCCCTCCAGGGCGACGACCCTCGCCATCACCACCTCCAACTCCCACTTGGAGCTCTCTTCTAGCGAGGCGAGCTGGCCCGCGGCCTTCATCTCCGGGGCTATCACCTCGGCCTCCATGCGTAAGGCGAGGGCAACGTACTGGAGAACCTGAAAGACAGGAAATAGGTCAGAAAGACGAAGGAGGCACCGAATCTCACCAAAAAAACCAAACACTCACCTGCATGGATTCCTGGACGATGGACGCCACCTGAGCCCTGAAAGTCCCCCCGGGGACCCTACCCCCGGCCGATGTCTCTATTTCATGCAGCAGGCTATCCATGACGGATAGCCCCGATGGCACTGTGAACTGGAGGGCCCCTTCCTCCACCATGATCGGCGAAGATGGGCCTCGGGAAGATCTCTGGGAACTCCTCTTGAGCGGCTCCGAGGCAGAGCCGTTCTCCTCCTCCGAGGCCGAGTCCTCCAGAATCTGAGCCTGCTTCCGGCCCGACACTCTGCTAGGCCCCGGGACGGGATCCACCCCCGAACGCTCACGGGACGGGACCACCGGAGGAGAAGGAGCCGGGGGAGGCTTTGAGCAAGAAGAGCTGGCGCCCCCAGCCTTCGCGACCTTCCTCGGCTAGCGCATGGAAGATCGGAGCGAGTCCATGTCCATGGGTCATACACAGAACCAAATGTAAAGAAGTCAGCGACACAAGCAATATACAAACAAAAAGGCAAGCCTAAACTTACCAACGAACTCAACGGGACTGAGCCCGGCCCAACTCAGGACCCTCTCAGACAGCAGCACGTCGAAACGGGGGATTGGCTCCCACGATGCCACTCTCACCGCGACGGAGTCACTTTACTGGTTCCCCGGCTAGCATTTCTCTCTCGACCACTGTGTAGGCACGGGTCA
Organism: Agapanthus africanus; assembly: GCA_030015575.1. Lineage (NCBI taxonomy): Eukaryota > Viridiplantae > Streptophyta > Magnoliopsida > Asparagales > Amaryllidaceae > Agapanthus > Agapanthus africanus. Next base: position 705,018,107 of record CM057341.1, read on the forward strand.
GTCCTCGCCCTCAGGTGGGGGGAGGGAAACGAAGAAGAACTTCTTCTTCCAGTCATGAATGGAAGAAGGCAGGGCCACAACCCCTGTCCTGGCAGGGCCCATGTCGCTTTCTAAAAGAAAAGTAGACCCACCTCGGGTCACCCGCTCAACCACAAGGGTGATTTTTGAAGACGGGGGAAGAATCAAGGAGGGAGAGGCTGGAATATCCTGTAACTTCAGACGGATCAGGAACCCGAGGAGAATCCTCCATGAGTTCGGCACTAACTGGCCAGGGGCTAACCCGAAAAAGTTCAGCGCTTCGACGACCTCAGGAGAGAAGGGCAGGCGCATTCCACCCCAAAAAGCTTCCAAGTACAAGGCGATCTCCCTGCCCCGTACTTGGTCTGCCCCCTCTCCCTCCTTAGCCAGATGAAGCGTATATCGCGGGGGGATGTAGAAGCGAGCTCGAGCATTGGCGAGCTCGTCCTCATGCCTCACCCAACACGAGGCGCCGGAGGCAGCATCTACCGCCTCCTCCCTGGGGGCTGCCCCCGCCAAGCGATCCCGGGAAGAGGGGCTGACCCCTGCTCCCCAGGAGGACTCAGGCTCACCTAAAGGGTCCCTAGAACCTACTCCGACGACATCTACTGACTCGACAAAGGAAGACATTTAACCTTGAGAAGAAAGGTCCTCGGGAAACGAAAGCGGAAGAAAGAAGACGAGCGTCGAGCAACCAGGACTTAGAACGGGGAAATATGAAACAGTAGGGACCCTGGAACAGGCTCCACCCCTATTTATCACAGCGACCGACCTCATCCTACGGCGCCCTTCGTCTCCCGCCGAAACACCTCCCCGCATCTAACGGCTCCGATTGCTCCACTTGTTGTTCCCATGCTGGACCGCACCCCTGCGGGCGTCGCAGGTCTGCACACGTCGCGTCAGCCAACCGAATCTTGACACGTCGACCGTCACTTCAACGGCAGGATGCAAGAACCGGCGCACCTTCCTTAAATGGAGAGATCTCGGCCTGATTCGCTGACAAATAAGACAGCTGACAGCCCGGGAATGCGTCCCGACGAAACCTTAGGAAGGAACTCATCCCGAGCGGCCCGACAGTCCACTCCTGACCCGATCCGCTAGCTGGTCGGGACAAGAGTAGGGGCTAATGATGATACTCAATATTGGCGATCCCCAAGATTAGGACACGTGGCAGATGAAGTGTCCCAGAACTCAGAAGAAAGGGCCACAGGGACCAACCAGGCCATCCCTGCACCCGACCTGCAAACGCAAGCCGGACCTCCTCGAGGCCCTCTGCTAATTGGCCTTCTCGACCCCTCGACTCGCCTCGAGCTGCCACAGGACCAAGACCCCTCGGCCCTCTTGCTCATCTCCGAGCTCCCTAGCCGAGGCCATCTTCCTCGATCCCTCCGACCGACCAATTCCACCACTCACAGGCGTAACCGCCGCTCCGCAAATCTCGCCTTGCGAAGATTCTCCGCCATCAACGTCCCACGTTCCACGCCACCACGATCCCCATTAATGGGCGATCCGCCCTTTACGCGGGCGTGACGTCGGGAGCGTAACTGCCTGCGGGATTCACGCGCCTGCTACTGCGTGTTGCCGCCACTATATAAACCCTCATCACAGAGGGGTCAAGTAAGCCATTTTTTACTCCACTTAACCGTTACACTGCTCGGATCTAGTACTAACTTGATCGTCGGAGGGTCCTCGATGGTACCAAACCATCCCGGGACTTCTTTGCAGGTATTCGGCGCTAAGCTCCTCAAATCACCAATCTCCTTAAAACCCACTGAGACCCACACGCAACAAGAGATCACCTTCATAATCCATCGGGAGATCGACGGAAGACAACATCTGAGAGAGACCCGAAAAGGACCTCCATCAATCACCAAAAGCATTACAGCCAACCTGCAGCAAAACGCATAACTTATTAGCAAAACGCATAACATGTTCGGATCTTCATTCATTATTGTAAGTTCTTTGGATGGACAACCGCAACAAATTTGCAACCAATTGTTGTTTATACAAAAGGAAAAAAGAAGGCATTAAAGATATTTAATCATTTACTCGAATTGTTGAATCGTAATTTAACTTATGTAATGTGTTAATACTGACGGTGGATAAAACTAATATTTCTTAAAATTTGACCCTTGGATCTCCCAGTACATAATTTCACAAAAATTAAATTAAATTAAATTAAATTAACTTAGAAGGAAGAAAAGGAAAAATAGAATGCTATCTTGCAAGCAACAAAATGAAGTCCTAAATCAGGAAGCCATTTGATGTCTCCTTGCAAATCCTTCCTGGAGAGCTTGATTGCTTATGGATTTTCATAATCCTACCGTTTAATTTTTATGATATTACTCGATATTAATAGATATAACATGTGTTTCATATTATAAATATCATAACACTGTATATGAGTTTGGTCGAGTTTGAGAATTATTTCAGAATATCATCCGACACAAGCCTAAGATGAAGTACGGAGGAAAAAACTGCAATGTTATATTCAATGGATGTTGGAGAATAACTTGGGACTTCACAAAGCTAAACAATAATATAAAAATTGAAGCCCGCAAAAAGCAAAATGAGTCGTATACAAACTGTATAATGACTAATGAAGATGAAGACCCGCATTTTGAGTTTTTGAGTTTGTTTCTCCTAATTCTTTAGGAATCAAACGTAAACAGACTAAAATATCAGGAAATTGCACACAACATCACATATGCATTTCGCATCAATATTTTATTCAAAATATCATTTTTTATAGTGCATAAAAATTGACAAATTATATATTATTATGGTCACTGAATTTTACCAAAATTTTAAAAATATCTTTCATGTTTTTTCGGAAACTTTTGTATTTTTCTAATAATTATTTGAACTGAAAATAATTTTATTATATTAGGAAATCTGTTTAAAATTATTGTCTCGTCGGATGATAAAATTGATGTCAATAGATTCACGGTGATGAGCCCACCCTAAATATTAATTTTACATAATTTTTTGATAATTAAAATTGACTTACCAAGATATATTATTATTTCAATTTTCTTATGCTATGCATGCATGCATGGTTTTCTTCTTTGCTGGACATGCATGCATGAGAGATGATTGATTTACAAATTTTAATAACGATTCGTCTTCTTTCTAAAGCCATCTGATTTTTTTTTAAATTTCTAATCTTTAAACCTACGGCAACTAGATTTATGCACATATTAAAAAGGTATTTCTTCGGTGCTTCAGCTTCGTAAATCGTGCTAGGGAAGGAATTGACGTTTGTAGGTAGAGCCAATTACAAATGGACACATGTCGGTCACCATAAGCTTTTATTTTTTACATGTACCTATTCTTGTAGGGTTCTTAGGCACACTCATGAGGTTCTACAACTAATCAATCATGCCAAAATCAAAATTTTCTTATGCCAAAGAACCCTAATGCTAGATCGTTAACTAGAGGTAAGGCGAAAACAAGCAAGTTAGCAACTTAACTACAAGTGAAAGGGATTACAGCCTTTGTAGATCCGGTCCTCCACTTCTTTAGCTCCGTGATGACGTCCCTCCGCTGCAATCATCGGGATCCTGGACTCTAGCGTTGGTTTCATCGGAGAAATGATCGGGCTAGGTCGTTGACTTCGATGCCGAAGATGATCTACTTCGAGACGACTCAAACTCAAACTCCATCTTCACTAGGTCATGAAACTTGTGAAGAAAACACCCTATACAATATGGCAAGTGGTAGAGAATGAAGAAATAGAAAGTGGGTTCACTTTGGATTTGGATTTCTCACTAGATTTTATCACTTGAAATTTTTCAAGAATGGTTTTCTTTTTCATGAAGAAGATGAAGAAGAAGCAAAAGAAAAAGAATTATCTTAAAAGAAAATTCAAGTGATGCTTATCATAATGCAACCATGGGTGAGTTAACACATGTAAAGAATAAACTAGGGTTTAGGAGTAATGGTTGGGTTAAGGGAAAAAACAAAATGGTCAAGACTTTTCAAAGATCATGAAGCTTCTAGCAATTAACAAAGAAAGCCACCCATTTTGTTTTTGCCAAAAATAAACAAAGAAAATAAATAAAACAATTAAAATCTAACCATTAACCTAAACATGGTTTAAAGTATACACACACCCAAGTTTGCATGTATCATCAAACATGATACAAACTAGTGCACAAACATATATCATATATACAATGTGCACAATCAAGTGAGAAAAATAATCTTAAGTGAACCAATACTAGTTAATGTAAAGTAATATATCAAATATATAATTATATATTAAATCATTAAATCAACACTTGATTTAATGATCCGGTCATACTGCATATAACCGACTAATATCAAGTGTATCAATATATCGAATCAACATTTGATTCGGTAACCCGGCTATATCTTATATAACCGTCTGATGATACAAATCGCGAGAATAGAATTCAGTATCACATACTGGTATTATTTTCGGTCCCGCACATATCTCATATGCGCTCCTATTTCGTTTTGCTTGAGCCAGAAAACCTCTGTGTAGGACTCTAAAGACTCGTCAATACGCCGGTAGTAGGCGATGATCATATCAAACAGCCACAAGCAGCAAGCGGTCTGATAAATGTAATGGCCACCCGGGTATTGATCGATCAGAAGATCAACGAGCAAGCCCGCTCACACTCCTGTGAATCCAACCAGTAACACTTACCGCACAGTCCGGTCTGTTCGTCTGATATGTCGCATATCTCGTCTAGAGATGGTAAACGTCAGACCCCGGTGTAACATTTCAAAAAAAATAAAGTATTATTTTTGGGAATTTTCATAATTTAATATTAATTTTTAATGAATATTTTAATACTCGGTATAATTAAATACCGATAAATGGTGAAAATTCTGGAGAAAACTTTGGAAATTCCAAAATAGGTTATTTTGTGAAAATATGCCATTTTACAATTTATATGATGAATTATATGCGATTTTAGTGTTAACCGCGATTAAAAATCGCTTTTTGGATTTTTGGCTTTTTGTGCAAAGTGTGCACATAATATTTTCCACACTTGTCTCATGTTATGGACTTATGGTGGCCTAGGGTTGAATCATGTTTAGAGGACCATGGTGGGTTGAACCATTTGGTTAATTTAAGTGGGTTAGTTAAGAGTTAGCTTTGTTTAGAATTGGTTAAGATTAAGGTTGACTTGTGTAGGGAGAAAGAGCCATGATGGCTTTGTATCTTGTGAGTATTGTTTTGGAGAGAGAGAGAATGGTGGCTAAGGTAGTGTCATGTAAGCATTTGATGTTGAGTAAGGGTGATGAGAGTTAACTCATCTCATTTCAAACTTTTTGCTTGCCTCTCAAACACTCACATCTCTATCACCCTCACACATCACACCCCTTAAGGAAAACCAGCAGCAGCAGCTGCTGAAACATTGCTTCAGCCCACACCTCAGCCACCCAATTGACATCAGCACACACACAAAAAATAAAACAAATTGCAGCAACAGCAACAGCCCACATCAGCAGCCTTACATCAGCTGCTGATACACCATATCAGCCCCCAATAACTGCAGCCACCAGCCCCTAACACCTTAGCCCACACCTACACACTCCCATCAACACTTTTCAGCCCCAAAACAGCACATTCAGCCCTGACCAGCATCAGTTTCAGCCAGAACAGCATCAGCTCAGCACAACTTCAGCCCAATTTTCTTCACATCAGCTGCAATACCATCAGCCCATATCAACACATCAGCAACTACATCTCTCACAACTCACACCACACTATCATAAACATACCCACACAACACCAATACAACAGCATCAGCACCTTTGCAAACACCAGAAACAGCCCCAAATGCATCAGCTGCAACAGCAGCAAGAAACAGCCCCTAGCATCATTGCAACACCACCACACCACCATACCCACACCAAAATCACAACAACTCACCACAAAACAACACCCAAGCAACAATAACAACCACAACCCAGCAGCTACTGCAACAGCAGGGGAAAAACTACAGGAAATTGCAAGCAGCAGCAGCCACAGAACCAGCATCAGCTTCTGTTGCAACAGCAACTTCAGTCCCAGGACACTTCAGCAGCACCACCCCAATTCCTTCTTCTCTTCTCCTACATCCTAGGACACTCTTGAGGTATAATCTTGCAACCCAACTCCTATCTTGTTATGTTATAGTTGTTTAGCTGTAAACTTAGTAATATTAAGTAGATTAGTGCTAGTTTGGATAAAATTGAGTGAGATTTGGCCAAGAGATGGTTGGGATGGTTGGTATAACCTTATTAGGTGTATTTGAGACCAGATTAACCAAGATTACCCCAGATTCCCAGTTAGTTACTTGAAAGTTTCGACTTGGCGTATTTTGACGATTTTGAGGATTTGGTGATCATTCTGGTATCTGTTTCAACCCGAGACCTCCTAAAATAAAATTGACTTGGCAGTGAGATGTGCAGGTAGATAGTAACCAACACCCAAAACACTAGCTCCAACCCTCATTTTCTGTCCGTAGATATACTCCATCTAGCCTCAATTTGCGGCCAGATCTGTAGGGGACCCCATCATTTTGCGTGCACTGCTCTTTTACCTGTAAACTTGACCCCTGGAATGCCCAATTTTGTCTGATTCCAAACAGGGTAGAATCTGGGTCGTTTTTCATGAGTTGGCATATGATTTACGACTTGTTTTCGTATGGATTTTGGTATTCGATGATTCGTTTCTGTCGGGTGGCGTTTGGACGTCAACGACAGTAGATATTGGCAGTGTTTGCACACAAGGTCACAGATTTTTACCTATGGGCGTAGCGTGCACCATTTTGGGTTCTGATGTGATTTTCATGTGTTTTAGCGTGTGATATCCTTGTAGGTACCCCACGTGGCGTCGGAGCGTTGGAGATGCAAATGGAGACATCGGCACCGGCACACATAAGCAAGGTGAGTAGATTCATATCTACGGGGAGAAATCGGGTGGATGGCGTATAGCACCCCCGCAGTCCGAGGTGATGTATACGGATGCGTATACACACCTACAATTATTATCTGTTGTTCGGGAATCATTGATGTTTAGAATGGATAATTGGTGTGTTGGATTGGTGAAAGGTTAGGAAACCCTAGGTAGTGGGTACACTACACATACATATATACACATACATACTTGCATACATCCTTAGTTCATATGTGGTTATGAGATTCTATATAGATATGTGTTCACATGGGTATGGGACTATGTGTTCACATACGGATTTGAGGATGATACTTGGGGTTGAGTTGAGTCGATGATTTTGATCCGAGATTATGATATCGGGGATACGGTAGAATTCAAATTTGAGATACGTCGTGATGCTTTAGCGGATTTCGGGATAATGATTTCACAGGAATAGTGATATATATTAAATGATCGATGTGATTATGATACGAGATAGGATATGATATGACGTGGTTTGATAAGATGTTTATGATAGACCGCTCGGGCGATGTATACCCCTTCATGCTGATATGTGCTAATGATATCGATTTTGCTAGAGGCTGTCAATCGGAAGTCGGATTATGATTATATTGACGATATATGATGATGATATCGATTCATACGAGAATGTTGATCAGTAGTCAGATCATGATTATAGTGATGATATTAGCATTGTACTAGGCATAGGTCAGTACACCAGATGTTGATCTTGATAAAAAGGATACCGGATGAGTAATATAGTGATTGTGATATCGACCCGTACCCAGATTTGGGGATGCCGTACGACGGATTTACGTTACGTACGAGCTATACTATGATATTTGATCCGCACTCTAGACTTGGGATGTCTGATCATAGATATTATATCGGATGTGATATTATCGAGACGGGATCACCGACTATATATGTATATATATGTATCGACTCAGAAGTTAGGCGGTTTACCTTACCTGCAGTTAGCCTATTAGCTCAGCCTTATAGTTAGTGTAGCTATAGGACTCTCATGACATTAGATGCAGTTTAGCTATTTATATATTTAGCATTCAGCTCCCGCATATTATTGTTGTTACTCTGCATCGCATACTTATTATGATTCATATTCTATTATTGATATCATGCTGTTAGGACACCAGCACCATTACCGATGATGCGTATGTACCACGTACACTTATTTGCTGTCTCACACACATCTTCATCGGTAATAGCCATGTCACTACACAGTAGTATTATTGCATCAGGATATGACCCTTGTATGTGCATACTATTATTCCATGTTGCATGATATACTGTTTTACTTGCATTTCATTTATATGTCACATACATCATGCTTCCTGATTATACGCATTGAGATATGTTGTTTCTATGATATTTCTAGATTTGGGAACCGTGGATATTTCAAAAAGATTATGAAATTGTTTTAAAAACCCGGTTACCCTTGATATGATATTTCAGTGCGTCCACCATGTGTTTTCTCGGTGCTGAGAGTGACATGTGAAACCCGATTCGAGGAGGCGGATGAGACCGATTGCGGGTACATGGTGTACCCGGTGCGGTATCCCGGGGCAAGAAGATCGCAGGAGATGGCGTTGAGCCTGGCAGGGGAGCACTACCGACCGGTGATATTACCCGACGCGTCGGATATCCGGAGGATACCGTCGTAGTCATGAGATGGATGGTAGGGGCCGATCTGGACGGACGGCGCCCTAGATTTTATGATTGAGACATTGAGATTTGAGATATTGAGGTACAGAGATTGTGATACAGAGATATCGGGATATTGGGATTCATGTTTTGTGCCTATGCTGGGCACTGTTTATGCTGATTTTATTTATGATACCTCATTTTAAAAATACAGGAATCTCACAAAGTTATGAAAGCAGTTTTCTTCAGTACATGCATTCTGTTTCCAGCATTCATACATCATTCATATGATTCATTGCTACCTGAGGCACTGACACAGGCACATGGGATTACACTTGGGTTAGATATTTACCCTAGCCATGGTTATAGATTGCAGGTTATAAATTTAAGGATTATATATTATGATCGTATGACCTAGGATTGCGTCATACATGCGATTTCTGTTCGTAGATCTTTTTCTACTCACGAGTTGGCAACTCACCCCCGTTGTGCCCCAGTTTCTTACAGGTTTGCCGTACAGGTTCCATTACGGCTTTGCGGGCACGGTTTCTTTTCGGGTGACTTGCTATCTGCTAGTAGGTGGGTTATTGTATCGTACCCATCATTATACTTTGTATATTATATTTCAGTTGTATCTAGAAGTTCCATCAACCAAACATGTATTTATTTGAGATAGAGACCAGTGATGTTTATTCTTTCGACCTTAGAGTCGCGCATTATATTTCCATGGGTTTCTTGCTGGTTGAGTTTCATTTCTGTTGTGATCCTCGCCTTTAGGCGTTGTATACTATATTGCTTACAGGTTGATTTGATATGGTTCTTCCTACTCTCTACTACTTTTCTTGGTTTAGATTTCTGGGCTCGGCTTACTTAGAGTACGTACGCCTTGAGACGTTCGTAGTCTAGGTGCCGGTCATGTTCCATACTTTTGGGACGTGACAAAGTTGGTATCAGAGCGTTAGGTTTTACCTTCGGAGTATAGGATGACCCTTGGTTGATGGAATAGGTGACTAAAGTAAAGTGACATACCGTGGGTATGTTCCACGGCATATTTACGACACGCCACTCCACTTAAGGAGCCTTAGGATGTACATTTCCTTGTTCAGTATCATATTCATTCCTGATCTAGCTTCATCGGTACCAGTTGTGGTTTTGCTGCCACGATTATGGGCAGGGAGAGCTACTGCTAGAGTTGCGGTCAGCACGAGCTCGTTACGAACGAGGACTGACCAGAGCATAATTCCGGAGACACACATTTGCAGAGATGTTTCTTGATTGTGTTTTGCGCCACGAGCGTTGGATGGATCGCTGCATGAGATTACTCGGACGTGCAGATCAGCACCAGAGGATTGAGCCACCGGTAGAGGCCAGCCAGACTTTGATGATCGTTGACGTATTGCTCATTCATGATGATTGAGGCACGGTTCAGCGTGCAGACGAGTGAGCCAGTTGTTGCTGCGAATGAAAAGATATCGCCCCAGATGTTGGAGCTATTGCAGTACGAGATCGTACTAAGAGATTATAGAAGGTCGCTAGTCACCGAGGATGAATGAGTAGGACAGGTGGATCGTTCGCTACCCCGATGCGAAGTCATCAGATAGATTGATTCCAGCTAGAGACGACTTCACGCGGAGACGTTGAGAGTCGATAGAGACGATCTAATGTCAGAAGCCTATTATTCCAAGTTTAAAGTATTCGGAAAGACATGCAGGCAATTCTATGGTCCCTCTAGAAGAATGAAACCCTAACTCGACTTAATGACCGTATGAAAGCCTTTGAATCTTAGGGTTTGCGGCAGTTCTGTGGCGCCATTAGTGAGGCTTGGGTTTGCCCTTCTACGGCTGGACCACCGATGCTGTGGTATGTACTCGATACTATTATGCTGTACCCAAGATATTGAGCTCTTGGGGGATTATGAGGTTTTGACGAATCGATCGGATGGCTCGACTTAATTCGGATGACAGGTGGTGAGATGCATTTCTTGGGAGACTCCAGATACGAGAATAACCGTTGGAGCTCAGTCCACGCAGCTACGACGAGACAGGTCCGAAGCAGTCGACATTAGAGAAAAGTGGAGTAAGAGGTTCGTGCAAGATCTGGATATGATGACGTTCCACTCCGTCGACATCAGAGATGCGAAGCGCATGCCGAGGCATAGTACTGGATATACCTTCTAGAAGAAGTCGCGATGAGTATGCAGCCGTTCCGGAACAAGAAGCAGATGTAGTAAGAGGCGATGACTTCCGGACAGTTAGGCAAAGACGAGACTTGGAAGAGACCTTGAGCAGGATCTTTCTAGGACACTGCTGCAATGATATTTGCACCCAAGATCAGATGTGATGTGCATTCAAAGAGCCAGAGGCCGGCACCAGTGAGATACTGCTTTACGAGTGGTCGCGATGATTGACCGAGAGATGACCAGAGAAGTGCCAGAACGGAATCGTCCTCGTTAGAACACCTGACAGGGCCGATGAGCCGGTGGATCATGAGATTGGTAATTCACAGAAAAGACCTGGACCCAGGAGTGGTCATGTTACGCACACCAGCAGGCCAGATTTCAAGATCGCCGACGAGATATGCTATGAGTGATCACGACACTTGACCAGAGATTCTCGGGGGATGTGCTTGAGCGGAACTATTCCGCCATACGTGATTTTGATGTTTTGGGCGATTTATTCGTATGGTTTGATTTCGATGATTGAGTATTTAAGATTTTGCACAGTTGTTGCACTTGATATCGTTCTCGCGCCTTGATTTCCTATATTTATGATTTTATGGATTTTAGATAGTGGAGTTGATTTCATGCGTATGCACGCACATGATTTGGTTTTTGCACTCGGTATAGTTCACATATGCTTGCAGTGCAGTGTTTCGTATTTTGTGCACTTGGATGCATTGGACTTCGATTTCGATGGTGATGCTCGATATTTGTTTCGTGCACTTTATTGCACCTGATTGGATTTTGCGCATGTTTGGTGCTTGATATGGGATTTCATGATTTCGTGCATGATGGATGCACCGAAGTTGGACTTTTAGCGCATGTTGAGCACATATTATGAGATGCGATTTGGTGCACACCAGATGCACTAAATCGGGATTTTCGTGCATGTCAGATGCACCTGATGTTGCTGTCAGGCACACACGTTGCCTATGACAGATGCTTCATGCACAACCGTTGCACCTTGATGTTGTTTTGTGCACCTCCTTGGCACATGAATGGATTTTGATTTCCGTGCGCACCGGACGAAAAGGGTTTTTATATGCATTTTGGGAATTGATTTCTATGGAGTAGTACGTTTTTATGATTTTTGCTAGGTGTTTTCGTACCGAGCAGGACTGGTCAGATGACAGTGCCTTAGTGTGTTTTGCATGCATTGATAGATTTCGAAGGGATTTCTAAAAGCGAGCTATAGTGTCATTATTTACATACGTGTCCGGTACGACACGAAACGTTTAAAATGAGGAAACCCTTCTAAATTGTTTTCAAAACGGCGGATCGTGCATATTAAACAAAAGATATATATGTATATGGCTATTTTTTTTAAAGACATCCGCCACCGCGCAGTGTTACACGCATTGCACATCGATTTTAAAGAATTTGGCATACACTTCCTCCAGATATTTACATGTACGGATTTAGTGTTTACATGCATAGTTCCGATTTATAGCATATCGGTTTTGCTTTGGATTTGCCATTCGTGTTTTCACCTTGACTCCGAGGATTGCGGGATGCTTGACGAAGTTTAATTTCGAGTTATCTGCTCATTACTCTTACGCATGTATTGCGCTAAGATACCTTTTATGTATTGATGATTTCGGAGCCCCGTCGACTTGGACATTTTATTGAAATATTTTAGGATTTAGGGGTTTAAATTTAAATTCGGGGACCGAATTTCTTTGAGGGGGGAAGACTGTAACATTTCAAAAAAAATAAAGTATTATTTTTGGGAATTTTTATAATTTAATATTAATTTTTAATGAATATTTTAATAGTCGGTATAATTAAATACCGATAAATGGTGAAAATTCTGGAGAAAACTTTGGAAATTCCAAAATAGGTTATTTTGTGAAAATATGCCATTTTACAATTTATATGATGAATTATATGTGACTTTAGTGTTAACCGCGATTAAAAATCGCTATTTGGATTTTTGGCTTTTTATGCAAAGTGTGCATATAACATTTTCCACACTTGTCTCATGTTAGGGACTTATGGTGGCCTAAGGTTGAATCATGTTTAGAGGACCATGGTGGGTTGAACCATTTGGTTAATTTAAGTGGGTTAGTTAAGGGTTAGTTTTGTTAAGAATTGGTTAAGATTAAGGTTGACTTGTGTAGGGAGAAAGAGCCATGATGACTTTGTATCTTGTGAGCATTGTTTTGGAGAGAGAGAGAATGGTGGCTAAGGTAGTGTCATGTTAGCATTTGATGTTGAGTAAGGGTGATGGGAGTTAACTCATCTCATTTCAAACTTTTTGCTTTCCTCTCAAACACTCACATCTCTCTCACCCTCACACATCACAACCCTTAAGGAAAACCAGCAGCAGCAGCTGCTGAAACATTGCTTCAGCCCACACCTCAGCCACCCAATTGACATCAGCACACACACAAAAAATAAAACAAATTGCAGCAACAGCAACAGCCCACATCAGCAGCCCTACATCAGCTGTTGATACACCATATCAGCTCCCAATAACTGCAGCCACCGGCCCCTAACACCTTAGCCCTCACCTACACACTCCCATCAACACTTTTCATCCCCCAAAACAGCACATTCAGCCCTGACCAACATCAGTTTCAGAACAGCATCAGCTCAACACAACTTCAGCCCAATTTCTTCACATCAGCTGCAATACCATCAACCCATATCAACACATCAGCAACTAGATCTCTCACAACTCATACCACACCATCATAAACATACCCACACAATACCAATACAACAGCATCAGCACCTTTGCAAACACCAGAAACAGCCCCAAATACATCAGCTGCAACAACAGCAAGAAACAGCCCCTAGCATCATTGCAACATCACCACACCACCATACCCACACCAAAATCACAACAACTCACCACAAAACAACACCCAAGCAACAACAACAACCACAGCCCAGCAGCTGCTGCAACAGCAGGGGAAAAACTAAAGGAAATTGCAAGCAGCAGCAGCCACAGAACCAGCATCAGCCTCTGTTGCAACAGCAACTTCAGTCCCGGGGCACTTCAGCAGCACCACCCCACTTCCTTCTTCTCTTCTCCTACATCCTAGGACACTCTTGAGGTATAATCTTGCAACCCAACTCCTATCTTGTTATGTTATAGTTGTTTAGCTGTAAACTTAGTAATATTAAGTAGATTAGTGCTAGTTTGGATAAAATTGAGTGAGATTTAGCCAAGAGATGGTTGGGATGGTTGGTATAACCTTATTAGGTGTATTTGAGACCAGATTAACCAAGATTACCCCAGATTCCCAGTTAGTTACCTGAAAGTTTCGACTTGGCGTATTTTGACGATTTTAAGGATTTGGTGACCTTTCTGGTATCTGTTTCAACTCGAGACCTCCTAAAATAAAATTGACTTGGCAGTGAGATGTGCAGGTAGATAGTAACCAACACCCAAAACCCTAGCTCCAACCCTCATTTTCTGGCCGCAGATATACTCCATCTGGCCGCAATTTGCAGCCAGATCTGTAGGGGATCCCATCGTTTTGCGTGCACTGCTCTTTTACCTGTAAACTTGACCCCTGGAATGCCCAATTTTGTCTGATTCCAAACAGGGTAGAATCTGGGTCGTTTTACATGAGTTGGCGTATGATTTACGACTTGTTTTCGTATGGATTTTGGTATTCGATGATTCGTTTCTGTCGGATGGCGTTTGGACATCAACGACAGTGGATATTGGCAGTGTTTGCACACAAGGTCACAGATTTTTACCTATGGGCGTAGCGTGCACCATTTTGGGTTCCGATGTGATTTTCATGTGTTTTAGCGTATGATATCCTTGTAGGTACCCCACGTGGCGTCGGAGCGTTGGAGATGCAAATGGAGACATCGGCACCGGCACACATAAGCAAGGTGAGTAGATTCATATCTACGGGGAGAAGTCGGGTGGATGGCGTATAGCACCCCCGCAGTCCGAGGTGATGTATACGGATGCGTATACACACCTACAATTATTATCTGTTGTTCGGGAATCATTGATGTTTAGAATGTATAATTGGTGTGTTGGATTGGTGAAAGGTTACGAAACCTTAGGTAGTGGGTGCACTACACATACATATATACACATACATACTTGCATACATCCTTAGTTCATATGTGGTTATGAGATTCTATATAGATATGTGTTCACATGGGTATGGGACTATGTGTTCACATATGGATTTGAGGATGATACTTGGGGTTGAGTTGAGTCGATGATTTTGATCCGAGATTATGATATCGGGGATATGGTAGAATTCATATTTGAGATACGTCGTGATACTTTAGCGGATTTCGGGATAATGATTTCACAGGAATAGTGATATATATTAAATGATCGATGTGATTATGATACGAGATAGGATATGATATGACGTGGTTTGATAAGATGTTTATGATAGACCGCTCGGGCGATGTATACCCCTTCATGCTGATATGTGCTGATGATATCGATTTTGCTAAAGGCTGTCAATCGGAAGTCGGATTATGATTATATTGACGATATATGATGATGATATCGATTCATACGAGACTGTTGATCAGTAGTCAGATCATGATTATAGTGATGATATTAGCATTGTACTAGACATAGGTCAGTACACCAGATGATGATCTTGATAAAAAGGATACCATATGAGTAATATAGTGATTGTGATATCGACCCGTACCCAGATTTGGGGATGCCGTACGACGGATTTATGTACGAGCTATACTATGATGTTTGATCCGCACTCTAGACTTGGGATGTCTGATCATAGATATTATATCGGATGTGATATTATCGAGACGGGATCACCGACTATATATGTATATATATGTATCGACTCAGAAGTTAAGCGGTTTACCTTACCTGCAGTTAGCCTATTAGCTCAGCCTTATAGTTGGTGTAGCTATAGGACTCTCATGACATTAGATGCAGTTTAGCTATCTTTATGTTTAGCATTCAGCTCCCGTATATTATTGTTGTTACTCTGCATCGCATACTTATTATGATTCATATTCCATTATTGATACCATGCTGTTAGGACACCAGCACCATTACCGATGATGCGTATGTACCACGTACACTTATTTGCTGTCTCACACACATCTTCATCGGTAATTGCCATGTCACTACACTGTAGTATTATTGCATCAGGATATGACCCTTGTATGTACATACTATTATTCCATGTTGCATGATATACTGTTATACTTGCATTTCATTTATATGTCACATACATCATGCTTCCTGATTATACGCATTGAGATATGTTGTTTCTATGATATTTCTAGATTTGGGAACCGTGGATATTTTAAAGAGATTATGAAATTGTTTTAAAAACCCGGTAACCCTTGATATGATATTTCAGTGCGTCCACCATGTGTTTTCTCGGTGCTGAGAGTGACATGTGAAACCCAATACGAGGAGACGGATGAGACCGATTGCGGGTATATGGTGGACCCGGTGCGGTACCCCAGGGCAAGAAGATCGCAGTAGATGGCGTTGAGCCTGGCAGGGGAGCACTACCGACCGGTGATATTACCCGACGCGTCGGATATCCGGAGGATACCGTCGTAGTCATGAGATGGATGGTAGGGGCCGATCTGGACGGACGGCCCCCTGGATTTTATGATTGAGACATTGAGATTTGAGATATTGGGGTACAG
Organism: Agapanthus africanus; assembly: GCA_030015575.1. Lineage (NCBI taxonomy): Eukaryota > Viridiplantae > Streptophyta > Magnoliopsida > Asparagales > Amaryllidaceae > Agapanthus > Agapanthus africanus. The sequence continues at coordinate 705,034,555 of CM057341.1, forward strand.
AGATTGTGATACAGAGATATCGAGATATTGGGATTCATGTTTTGTGCCGATGCTGGGCACTGTTTATGCTGATTTTATTTATGATGTCTCATTTTAAGAATACAGGAATCTCACAAAGTTATGAAAGCAGTTTTCTTCAGTACATGCATTCTGTTTCATGCATCCATACATCATTCATATGATTCATTGCTACCTGAGGCACTGACACAGGCACATGGGATTACACTTAGGTTAGATATTTAGCCTAACCATGGTTATAGATTGCTGGTTATATATTTGAGGATTATATATTATGATCGTATGACCTAGGATTGTGTCATACATGCGATTTCTGTTCGTAGATCTTTTTCTACTCACGAGTTGGCAACTCACCCCCGTTGTGCCCCAGTTTCTTACAGGTTTGCCGTACAGGTTCCATTACGGCTTTGCGGGCACGGTTTCTTTTCGGGTTGCTTGCTATCTGCTAGTAGGTGGTGTTAGTTATATGTATGCCCTAGAGGCCATTACTGTACATTGGATGTATATTGTGGTGGATGCTGGGACATATATAGGTAGGACTTTCTTGCTCGATATGATAGTACGCTATCTGGTTGCTCTTTGTCTTAACGTGTATACTTTCCGTCTCTCTTTTACATGTTGATAAAGCCCTTAGGATGTGTACTCGACTTCCAGGACTATGATGCAGATCATACTAGCAGGGCCTGGATAGTGAATGAGTACATCCTTGAAATGTTCCTAGTCGAGGGAATATCGAGACGGGGCATCGATATTCCAGAGTAGACTAGCGTATATCTTCTCGACCCATGCGATGGGCGATGGATGATCCCATATCCATTGGTGTTTGACATCGAAGATGGTATGCGGGTGCTCAGTGGAGACTGGGTACACTGAACGGACTCGCCGAGAACTCCCAGATGGTATTATACCTCACGTCAGATGGCAGTTCTCTGGTGACACTGGTACAGCTTAGTCTGTTGACCCGAGATCGTCATAGAGTCTTGTGTGTCTCCCACTGTGCTTTGATTTCCACCCTACCACGGCTCTACTGAGTCGTGCAAACAGGTGGTTTTTGGGTACAGTCCCGATTCACATGGAGGCAATGAGCGATAGGAGGGGATTCGTCTCTCCCGGTATTGGGGGTTAATGTTGCGCAATGCACGACTGGCCATAACAGGAAATCCCTGGCCAGGGTTGCAGTGATATACTGGTAAGAGTTATCAGTAGTTTCACGAATGTTATGGACCTCAAGTCGGCATGACTTATCGAGCTACTGGGGTCTGACGTTTACCACCCCTAGGCGAGATATGCGACATATCAGACGAACAGACCGGACTGTACGGTAAGTGTTACTGGTTGGATTCACAGGAGTGTGAGCGGGCTTGCTCGTCGATCTTCTGATCGCTCAATACCCGGGTGGCCGTTACGTTTAGCAGACCGCTTGCGGCTTGTGGGTGCTTGATATGATCATCATCCGCTACCGGCGTATTGACGAGTCTTTAGAGTCCTACACAGAGGTTTCCTGGCTCAAGCGAAACGAAATAGGAGCGCATATGAGATATGTGCGGGACCGAGAATAATGCGTGTATGTGATACCGTATTTCATTCTCGCGATGAATGTGTCGAATGGTTGTATGCGATATAACCTAGTTATCGAATCAAGGATTGATTCGATAAGCCGATACATTGGATACTAGCCGGTTATATGCGACATGACCGGATCATTGAATCAAGTGTTGATTTAATGATTTAATGTATAATTATATATTTGATATATTACTTTGCATTAACTAGTATTGGTTCACTTTAAATGGATTTACTCACTTGGTTTGTGCACATTGCATATGTGATATATTTTGTGCACATGATTGTATCATGTTTGATGATACATGCAAGCTAGGGTTAGTGTAAAGAATTAGACCATGGTTAAGATTATGATTAGGGTTTTCTTTTTTCTTATTTATTTATTTATTTATTTTGGAAAAAGATGAGAAAAGAATGGTTGCTATTTTTGTTTGCTAGTTGAAGATTCTTGAAGTTTTGAATTAGTCCACCATTCTTGTCTCATCCTTAACCCTAACCATTCAAGTTAACCATGGTCCATTCTCTACAACTAACCAAGGGTTAGTAAATGATAAGTATTGATTTATTTATCATTTACTTAATACTTATCATATTTTTTTTCTTCATCTTCTTCTTCTTCAACATGAGAAAAAAGCTTGCTACATCAATGGTGATTGATGAAAAAGTGTGGGAAATCCAAAACTAAAGTCTACCCAATTCCTATTTCTTCATCCTCTACCTCTTGCCAAGTAGTATAGGGTGTTTCCTTCACAAGTTTTCAAGGCTTGGTGAAGTTGGAGCTTGTTCTTGTGATGCCTCGACGTAGATCATCTTCGGCATCGAACCGACGATCAAGCCTGCCCATTCTTCGATGATGCCAATGCTAGAGTCAAGGGTTCGATTTGGACAGCGGAGGGAGATCATCGCGGAGCTTAGGAAGTGGTGGACCGGATCTACAAAGGTTGTAGCCCTTTTCCTTTAGCTATATTTCCGTTTACTTGCTTGCTTCGCCTATTTATCTAGTTAACGATCCGTATTAGGGTTTATAGGCACTTGTAAAATTTGATTTGTGCATGTTTGATCACTTGTGAGACTCCATTAGAGTGCCTAGGAACCCTACAGTGGTATCAGAGCCTAGCTAGAGCCTTAGGCGAAGTCCCGACGGAATCAGAAGTCCGATCGACCCAAAACCCGACTTGAAAAATGCTCTCTGGACTTTTTTGAAAAACGTGGTTTTTTGTAGATTAAAAATATTTAGAAAAATCAGCAGGATAATCTAAGAGTTACTGTGAATTTCGATGGACTAATTCCATCAATGAGCCGCGGATCCGCGGCACGAGCATGGCTCGTGCGGCGGTTCCGCGGCCATTTTGTCGTTTTGTGTATTTAATTTTTCACAGTAATTCTCAGTTTTCTGTTCTGGTTTTCCTGGGAATTTTTAATATTTATTCAAGAGTTGAATTTTCTGGGGTTGTTTTGGGGATTCGGTGTTTCGATCGGAGTATCAGATTTTGTCTGTGTGGCTTTCCGGGTAAATTTTAGAATATGTTAAAAGGTTCGACCGGATATAAATACCCAATTTTTCCCCTGCCGGGAAATTTCCAATTGTTGGATTTTTCCGTAGTTTAACGACGTTCTAAGTAGTGCAAGTAACGCGATGGACCCTCTAGAAGACAACAAACCTTAACTCGATTATGTGACCGTCTTGAACTGCCCTTTGAACCTTCGGGTTTGGGGCAGTACGGCGTGCCACATGTGAGGCGTTGGCTTGACCCTTCTACGGCTGGACCGTTGGTACTGAGGCACGAACTGAATGTTGTTAGACTTATTTCATGTGTTGAGCTGTATCGGGAAAACTTGGGTGTTCGATTGTTCGATCGAAAAGTTTAGCATTTTCTATTTATCCGGAATGTGATACAATAATTGGAATTCACAAACTGTTATGAGATAACGGAATGAATATTATAAACGTAGCAGTTTAGTCTCACTTGATCGGTTGCCACGGAATTTTGATGTGATCAAAAGTCCGTCGCAATCACGTAGCGTACGCGGATACTCGCCGGGTAAACTTAATAGACAGCCTCACTCCATAACCCCGACCAAGTGACTGTAGGAGAACCCCGTCGCCGAAAGCATCCGTTCGGGTGCTCGCGGCAGCGGTGTTCCGCCCTGGTGCACTTTGTCGACGGCGTCGGGGGTGCGGCCGCCTACTAAAGTTTACGACGAGCATTCGATCAGAATGTCGGGAATCCTGTTGAATTGCCCGACTTGATATTGAAAAGTGTTTTCGATAATGAGACTAAAATGCGGGGTTTATAATTGTTAGGCATGCGATGTCTAAGTATTTCATTTGGTCAGGCATGCGATGTCTGTAGAGGTTGCGGATTCCAACTGTTGTAGTTTTACACTCTCTTTTCTGTGACCGTAAGTGTAATATGTGATATCGCCGGTTTCGTTGCTATATGTCAACGACAATTGGGATGCGCATATTTACTTACGTTGATGACATGTGATGTTATGTGTTGCTGGATATGTTATATTGGATCGTCGTGTTTGAATAGCCGGGGGGTTTTTATGTGAAATGAGTGTTTTTCATTTTCATTCATGTAAAAACTTGTATGTAATATTCTTTTATTGGGGCGCTTCCAGGTTGCGGAAGTTGTCACCGTTGATGTATATTATTTATTTTTCTGCACTAGGATAGACCCAAGGAGGGGAGCACAAGTAACCGGGTTCTGGGGTCCAGTGGGAGACCAACTCGAGGAGTCGAGTCCGGGTCTCCTAACCCTAGAATTGGTGGGGTTGCTTGCCGCTCTCGTAGGGGTCTAGGGGTGTGGGATAGGCTATTCATCACGACCGTGGAATCCGTGTTTTATACTGGCTCGTATTGAAAACACGGACGTCCTAGTATATCCAATATTTCATATGTTTCTTCTGCTGTGATTTATCTGTGATCATGTGATGTTCTGTGACAGATATTATATATAGTATATATGATATATTATATAGACGTTGCTTATGTTTTACACCCGCGCTAGCCCTGCCTCGCTCTGGCGTTAGTTACCTAACCTAACGGTGCAGACGGGACATCGAGGCGAATGCGGATGGCATAAGCGTACGTTATATTTATCTGTGATGTTTAGGTGGACTTAAATGATGGGATATTCATTAATAAGATTAATGAAAGAAAATAAACCTAATTGATGTTGTGGAATCGAATTTCAAAATAAAACAGGTAGCTACAGTTCTTGCTTTGCATCGCGGTGTTCATTATAGAACATCCTGCACCTTATTCGATGAGGAAAGGACCGAGATCCCTTCACCGGGAGTGACTCCTTTAGCAATAACTGGCAGCTGCTACAACCCTCGGTTTGTCTTTGATATCTTCTATATTTTTCGCTTTGCACAGTGATATATATGATATATCCCGCACCTCATTCGACGAGGAAAGGGCCGACGATCCCTTCACCGGGAGTGACCCCTTTAGCAAAACTAGAAAAGCCTCGAAAACATTCCATTTAAAAACCATTTGATTCCGCAACGAGATCAAGTTCAAAGCGTTAAAGGTTTTCATAAAAACCATTCGCAACCCTCCGTCATTTTAGGAAGTAGAGTACTTAGTATTCGTGCTGTGTTTGTTGACCATAGTCAAGGCACAGTATACGGTAGCTAAGTGATGTCTTCCTACACCGCATATGATGCGATTAGTTAGGACAGTCATGTGGCTTTATTGACCTTAACCAAGGGTCATGTGGGTGGGTCTAATTAATCACGAAATGACGGGTAGAACTTGACTAGTACCTATGATTTGTTGACCTTAGCCAAGGTCATAGGTGCTAGGGGTAAAAACCATTATCGGGAGTTTCAAGTGTTGAAATTTGCAATGAGATTGCATACCTTCTATGTGATAGTTGGATCCCGATACCCACTGCGAGTAATTGTTACTCCTGGGAGAGTTTTGCACTTTGCAATTAGCCGATCAAGTAGGTGTCTAGAAAGGTGTCAACGGGGTTACGCCTCTGGGAAAACGAGGTTTACAGTAATTAGGTCCGTGCGAAAGCACGGGGAACCTCCCTCAAAGTACCGACACTGGCCTGGCTGAAAGATTGGCGAACTTGTAGAGTGTAATTAATCCCGGCTAGTCTTTCCTTTTAGGGTTTGAAGGAAGATTTGATAAAAACAGTGGGAGCCATCCTGATTAGATAAAACATATAACCAATCTGATCTTGCAAGAGCGCACGCAGAGTGTTTTCTTCTCTCTCTCTCCAGGTAGCGACCATATCACGCCTTAATCAAGATAATAAAATGGATGTATTGACCGAACCCGTTTGTTATACTGAGCTGGGGAACGTTGGTCCCGCTCCAACTTATAATTGTTATAAGACAGAGCAGGAAATTGGGGAATACCAGAATTCCTATGCCGCCCAAACAAAGAAAGTGCATATGATGCATCTCCTTCGGGTGTGTTCATTATAAAGAACTGTTTCTCAGTATCCTCTGCATCCTGGGTATATGATACCGGATCAGGATCCCAGATATGTAATCTGTTACATAGGGCTACAAAAAGGTAGAAAAACTGAGAACGGGTGATAAGTTTCATGAGACAGAAACCGGGGCAAGTGTTGCAGCCAAGTCTGTTGGTCACTGTCACCCTGTATTACGAATACATTGATTCTGAACAAATGCTATTAGATACCGAACCTGATATACAAAATCATATCAGTCTCTTTATTAGTAAAGAAATGATATAATTTTGTATTGTTGGATAATGTTTTGAACATTTCCTATATCAAAAGTTGATCGGTTCAGGCACGTTATCTAAAAGCATTGACGTTCTAAATCAAACTACAGTTCCTTGTATACAGAACACACACAAGAGGAAGAGTTCAGAAATGAACGATTCGTTCTTGAGGCATTGTAGACTAGGTCATATCAATGCGACCCGACTGGCTGAAGTTACATTTTAGATGCTTATTTAAATCAGTTTGAATTTACATCTTGTGAAACTTGCCAGTCATGTCACAAAGATTAGATGACCATAGCTCTGTTTATTAGAAACAGAGAAAGAGTTAGTAAACTCTTGGGACTGATACATGATGATGTATGTAAAGTCTCCTGTCTACACATGCCAGGACTGGTTCTTCATACTTCATTATATTCTCTGATAATCTCTCAAGATTCAGTCATATATTCCTGTTGAAATATAAGTCCGAACCTTTTGAGGTATTCACAGAATATAAGTAGGAAGTAGAGAACCAAAATACGGGTATAAGTATTATGTCCTATGATAAGATCAGGGAGGAGAATACTTGTGCATGGAATCCTTGGACTATTCTAAAGGAAAATGAGATTCTCTCTCAGTATTACTCCTCTGAATACACCACAGCACAACGGTGTATCGGGGCGGAGCAATCACACAATATTAGATATCGTGTGCTCTATGATGAGTACTACTGAGTTACCTATTTCCTTTTTTGGGAGTTATGCGCTTGAGAAGCTGCATACCTATTGAATTAGGTTCGAATCAAATCAGTTTTACCACTCCATATAAGATATGGTGTGGGAAGATCCTATCTCTTAAGTAAGTTAAGATTTGGGATTGTCCGTCCTATGTCAAAAGAAAAATCCGGACAAGATCGAGACAAGGTCTGTAATGTAGAACTGGAAAGGTTTCAGCTATACAAACTACAGCAGATGATTTGACAGAACCAAAGAATTCTATAGTCCCCGACGAACCTCAACCTCTCCGCCGATCTGGTAGGGTTCCTCGTCTGCCTGAGAGATACCTCGGTTTCTCGATAACAGTGGGAGCAAGGATTGCATCATGAGATGATGACCCAACTAGATTCGAGCAGGCCATCAAGAGTAGGGACTCTGTAAGAATGGCTGGATGCTTAGAAATCTGAGATGGAATCCATATACACCAACAAAGTATGGACTTTGGTTGCGATATCTGAAGGGTTAAATCCCCATCAGGAGCAAGTATATCTTGAGAAGATTACTTGGTGTAGACGGACAAGTTGAGACTTTCAAAGCTAGACTTGTTAAAGGTTTTCGTCATCGACCAGGCACGGATAATGATGAAACCTTTTCCAGGGACTATGCTTAAGTCCATCCAGATCCTACTTGCCACGGCTACATACCATGACTACGATATCTGGTGGTTGGGTGCCATGACAACTTTTCTAAATAATGATTTATAAGAGAACGTCTATAAGAACACAGCCAGAGGGCCTCGTAGACAGTGGGAGCAGCGGAAACGTGTGCAAGATGCTTTATAGGATAAAGCAGGCATCGCGGAGTTGGAACATCTGTTTTGATGGATTAGTCAAAGATGTTGACATCATCAAAATGGTAGATGAACCTTGTATAAACAAAAAGGTAGTAGGGAGTATGGTGACGATCCTCGTAGAGTACGTGGATGACATACTCTTGTTAGGGAAGGAGTTTCCTATGCTACGCTCGATCAATCTCCGCTTATCACAAAGATTTTCCATATAGGATCAAAGTGATACCTCCTAAATCCTGAGTTTTCATCTATGAGATAGATGTAATTGGATGCTAGGATTCTCACTAGATGTAGTGAGATGGTATCAATCGATCCTGGGGGGGAATCACTGGAAGAGTTCCAGGGTGATAAAGACGACTGAATGTCAGTCACGGGCATTGTCTTTACCCTCAGTAGAGGGACGGTATGTTGGAAGAGTTCCAAGCTAGATACCGTGGCAAACTAGACGATAAAGGCTGGTAACATCGCTATTAAAGATACTACCAAAGAGGAAGTTTGGGTGTATATTGGTTCATAAGATGAACTAGGTTCCTGCCATTGTATGACAATGGAAGTGTGGCTTTGGCCGTGGAACCCTGGTCCCATCAGTGACCCAGACAAATTCTGAGGAAGCATCACCTGATCATGGAGATAGTTGATCTCCGGGGTGATCGAGGTTAGGAGAGTAGACTCAGAGGACAACACGGCAAATCCACTCACGAAGGCCTTTTCCCAAAGAGAGACTTTTAGGGGATGGTTGAGTATGTGATACTGCAACCACTGCTACAGATGGCCCTAGTGCAAGTGGAAGATTGTTAGTTATATGTATGCCCTAGAGGCCATTACTGTACATTGGATGTATATTGTGGTGGATGCTAGGACATATATAGGTAGGACTTTCTTGCTCGACATGATAGTACGCTATCTGGTTGCTCTTTATCTTAACGTGTATACTTTCCGTCTCTCTGTTACATGTTGATAAAGCCCTTAGGATGTGTACTCGACTTCCAGGACTATGATGCAGATCATACTAGCAGGGCCTGGATAGTCCATGAGTACATCCTTGAAATGTTCCTAGTCGAGGGAATATCGAGACGGGGCATCGATATTCCAGAGTAGACTAGCGTATATCTTCTCGACCCATGCGATGGGCGATGGATGATCCCATATCCAATGGTGTTTGACATCGAAGATGGTATGCGGGTGCTCAGTGGAGACTGGGTACACTGAACGGACTCGCCGAGAACTCCCAGATGGTATTATACCTCACGTCAGATGGCAGTTCTCTGGTGACACTGGTACAGCTTAGTCTGTTGACCCGAGATCGTCATAGAGTCTTGTGTGTCTCCCACTGTGCTTTGATTTCCACCCTACCACGGCTCTACTGAGTCGTGCAAACAGGTGGTTTTTGGGTACAGTCCCGATTCACATGGAGGCAATGAGCGATAGGAGGGGATTCGTCTCTCCCGGTATTGGGGGTTGATGTTGCGCAATGCACGACTGGCCATAACAGGAAATCCCTGGCCAGGGTTGCAGTGATATACTGGTAAGAGTTATCAGTAGTTTCACGAATGTTATGGACCTCAAGTCGGCATGACTTATCGAGCTACTGGGGTCTAACGTTTACCACCCCTAGACGAGATATGCGACATATCAGACGAACAGACCGGACTGTACGGTAAGTGTTACTGGTTGGATTCACAGGAGTGTGAGCGGGCTTGCTCGTCGATCTTCTGATCGCTCAATACCCGGGTGGCCGTTACGTTTAGCAGACCGCTTGCGGCTTGTGGGTGCTTGATATGATCATCATCCGCTACCGGCGTATTGACGAGTCTTTAGAGTCCTACACAGAGGTTTCCTGGCTCAAGCGAAACGAAATAGGAGCGCATATGAGATATGTGTGGGACCGAGAATAATGCGTGTATGTGATACCGTATTTCATTCTCGCGATGAATGTGTCGAATGGTTGTATGAGATATAACCTAGTTATCGAATCAAGGATTGATTCGATAAGCCGATACATTGGATACTAGCCGGTTATATGCGACATGACCGGATCATTGAATCAAGTGTTGATTTAATGATTTAATGTATAATTATATATTTGATATATTACTTTGCATTAACTAGTATTGGTTCACTTTAAATGGATTTACTCACTTGGTTTGTGCACATTGCATATGTGATATATTTTGTGCACATGATTGTATCATGTTTGATGATACATGCAAGCTAGGGTTAGTGTAAAGAATTAGACCATGGTTAAGATTATGATTAGGGTTTTCTTTTTTCTTATTTATTTATTTATTTATTTTGGAAAAAGATGAGAAAAGAATGGTTGCTATTTTTGTTTGCTAGTTGAAGATTCTTGAAGCTTTGAATTAGTCCACCATTCTTGTCTCATCCTTAACCCTAACCATTCAAGTTAACCATGGTCCATTCTCTACAACTAACCAAGGGTTAGTAAATGATAAGTATTGATTTATTTATCATTTACTTAATACTTATCATATTTTTTTTCTTCATCTTCTTCTTCTTCAACATGAGAAAAAAGCTTGCTACATCAATGGTGATTGATGAAAAAGTGTGGGAAATCCAAAACTAAAGTCTACCCAATTCCTATTTCTTCATCCTCTACCTCTTGCCAAGTAGTATAGGGTGTTTCCTTCACAAGTTTTCAAGGCTTGGTGAAGTTGGAGCTTGTTCTTGTGATGCCTCGACGTAGATCATCTTCGGCATCGAACCGACGATCAAGCCCGCCCATTCTTCGATGATGCCAATGCTAGAGTCAAGGGTTCGATTTGGACAGCGGAGGGAGATCATCGCGGAGCTTAGGAAGTGGTGGACCGGATCTACAACGGTTGTAGCCCCTTTCCTTTAGCTATATTTCCGTTTACTTGCTTGCTTCGCCTATTTATCTAGTTAACGATCCGTATTAGGGTTTATAGGCACTTGTAAAATTTGATTTGTGCATGTTTGATCACTTGTGAGACTCCATTAGAGTGCCTAGGAACCCTACAGGTGGGTTATTGTATCCCACCCATCATTATAAATTGTATATTATATTTCAGTTGTATCTAGAAGTTCCATCAACCAAACATATATTTATTTGAGATAGAGACCAGTGATGTTTATTCTTTCGACCTTAGAGTCACGCATTATATTTCCATGGGTTTCTTGCTGGTTGAGTTTCATTTCTGTTGTGATCCTCGCCTTTAGGCATTGTATACTATGTTTCTTACAGGTTGATTTGATATGGTTCTTCCTACTCTCTACTACTTTTCTTGGTTTGGATTTCTGGGCTCGGCTTACTTAGAGTACGTACGCCTTGAGACGTTCGCAGTCTAGGTGCCGGTCATATTCCATACTTTTGGGACGTGACACCCAGTAGCTTGATAAGTCATGCCGATGTAAGGTCCATAACAAGCGTGAAACTACTGATAACTCTTACCAGTATATCACTGCAACCCTGGCCAGGGATTTCCAGTTATGGCCAGTCGAGCATAGCGCAACATCAACCCCCAATACCGGGAGAGACGAATCCCCTCCTATCGCTCATTGCCTCCATGTGAATCGGGACTGTACCCAAAAAACACCTGTTTGCACGACTCAGTAGAGCCGTGGTAGGGTGGAAATCAAAGCACAGTGGGAGACACACAAGACTCTATGACGATCTCGGGTCAACAGACTAAGCTGTACCAGTGTCACCAGAGAACTGCCATCTGACGTGAGGTATAATACCATCTGGGAGTTCTCGGCGAGTCCTTTCAGTGTACCCAGTCTCCACTGAGCACCCGCATACCATCTCTGATGTCAAACACCAATGGATATGGGATCATCCATCGCCCATCACATGGGTCGAGAAGATATACGCTAGTCTACTCTGGAATATCGATGCCCCGTCTCGATATTCCCACGACTAGGAACATTAAAGGATGTACTCATGGACTACCTAGGCCCCACTAGTATGATCTATATCACAGTCCTGGAAGTCGAGCACATATCCTAAGGGCTTTATCAACATGTAATAGAGAGACAACAAGTATACATGTTAAGATAAAGAGTAACCAGATAGCATACTATCATGTCGAGCAAGAAAGTCCTACCTATATATGTCCCAGCATCCACTACAATATACATCCTATGTACAGTAATGGCCTCTAGGGCATACATATAACTAACAATCTCCCACTTGCACTATGGCCATCTGTAGCAGTGGTTGCAGTATCTAATACCCCCATCCTATAAAAGTCTCTCTTTGGAAAAATGCCTTTGTGAGTGGATCCGCCGTGTTGTCCTCTGAGTCTACTCTCCTAACCTCGATCACCCTGGGGATCAACTATCTCCATGATCAGGTGATGCTGCCTCAAAATATGTCTGGGTCACTGATGGGACCAGGGTTCCCGGGCCATAGCCACACTTCCATTGTCACACAATGGTAGGAACCTAGTTCATCTCATGAACCAATATACACCCAAACTGCCTCTTTGGTAGTATCTTTAATAGCGATGTTAACAGCCTTTATCGTCTAGTTTGCCACGGTATCTAGCTTGGAACTCTTCCAACATACCGTCTCTTTACTGAGGGTAAAGACAATGCCTGCGACTGACATTCAGTCGTCCTTATCACCCTAGAACCTTTCCAGTGATTCTCCCCAGGATCGATTGATACCAACTCACTAAACCCAGTGAGAACCCTAACATCCTTATAGATCCAAATCCTAGGATTTAAGAGGTATCACCTTTATCCTATTTGGAGAATCCTTGTGATAAGAGGAGATTGACCGGACGTAGTATAGGAAACTCTTTTCCTATCAAGAGTATGTTGTCCACGTACAATACGAGGATAACCACCTTACTCTCTACTACTTTTTTGTATATATAAGGTTCATCTACCATTTTGATGAAGTCAAACATTTTGACTACTACATCAAAACAGACGTTCCAACTCCGCAATGCCTGCTCTATCCTATAAAGCAACTTGCACATGTTTCTGCTGCTCCCACTGTTTACGAAGCCCTTTGGCTGTGTACTTATAGACTGTCACGATCCGAAAGTACGGAACATGACCGGCACTTAGATTACGAAGCGTCTAGAGGCGCAACGTAACCTAAGTAAGCCGAAGCCCAGAAATCTAAACCATAAAAGAAGAAGAAGAAGTAAAGGAAAACATGAAGAAAACAAGTTTAAAAACATCATCCAATTTTCTCAAAAATTTCGGCAGAGTCTCCTTTGTAAAAACTGAAATGTTGATGGAGCGAGGCTCAAAACTCAAAACTCAAAAGAAAACAAAACCACCAGATATCATAATAATACAAGCGCGACTCTAAGGTCGAAACAAATCAATGGTCCAGTAATCTATCAAGTAATACAAGTTTGGTTGATGGAGCTTTCTAGATACAAATGAAATAATAAAAATACAACGGCGGCCCAGATACAAATGAACCAACCTACCGTGCAAATCACCCGGAATGAAATGATGTGCCAGCAATCTGCCAAGGAACCCTGTACTTCAACCTGTAATAAAATTTGGCACAACGGGGGTGAGTTGCCAACTCGTGAGTAGAAGACATCTACGAAAAGAAATCGAATGCACGACGCTATCCCAGGTCAAAATAATATACTAATATACTACTAGTCATCAAGTAAGACAGGATAATAAGCTACGTGTAAGTACAAATACTCCGTGCTCGTGTCTGTGCCTTATATATTACTATGTCATATGAATGAGTATGCATGCACCATGAATGTAAAGTAACCAATCCTGAAATCTAGATATATTTGTATAAGAAATCTTTAGCTTTTATCCTGGTAAAATGTGTATAGAAATCTGAAATATCAACGATGAAATCCATGGAAATCCGTGTCAAGTATCGACACAAAACATGTAAATCTCAAGTCTCAATATCTCGGGCTCCGTCAGTCCGGATCGACCCATATCATCAAATCCCACGACAACGGTCGATATCCTCCGGATTCCGCCGCGCCAGACATCACCGGTAGGTAGCCTTCCCCTGCCAGGCTCATCGTCTACAACTCGATCTTCTTGCCCCGGGGTACCATACCGGGCCCACCATGTACCCGAGACGGTTCATCCACTCCTCGAATCGGGTCTCGAAATCCAACAGAAAACATGAAATCTCATGGTGGAAGACACATAAATCATGAGAAAACCGCATCTTATGTTTTTAAAAAAGAGGAGGAGAGAGAGAGAAGTTTTTATGTATTCTTGCGGTTTTCCCCAAAAATCCAGAAATCTCATATAAATCCAAAATCCCCAAAAATCACGAGTAAGTATATGATAAGTGTCGGCATATGCACCATAATACAGCATGATAACATGAAAATATGAATGCATGAATGTCTAAGTAATAAATGCCATAACTAGACTAACATCTGAGAGTAATCATAATGCTATATCGATCTAGCTTTTTGCTGATTCTTATCAATAAAAGATAATATGATCTAAAGTGTACGTGACATAGCAATTACCGATGATGAGGTGTGTGAGCCGGCAAATAAGTGTGCGTGAAAGATGCGCATCATCGGTAATGGTGCCGGTGTCCTAACAGGCAAAGTTTTATGCTGATTATAGAAACATACGAATGAACATGTACATTATGGATACGGTATGAATGTAAAGACGGATGTGTAATAACCACTCATCTGTGATATACAAGTACCACTACCACTATATGACTCGAACCTAAACTAGTGTCCATCTAACTTCCTAAGGAACTAAACCCAAGAAACTAGTCGATAAGAAATAGGAGTACACCCAAAGTCTGAGTCCATATCTCTAATAGTCGGCGATCCAGCCTCAATAGCGTCATGTACAAAGTACGATTTCCTCGAAACAAGAGTGCGGATCAATCATCACATCTATACCTCGTACGGTAAAATCCATCGTACGGCATCTCAATATCGGGGTACGGGTCAAGTATCACCTACGTGTCTCATCATTCGTATAATACCATCATCAACCCATGTCATGATCAAGGTGCTATACAGTAATCGCATACATCAATCATATATCACTGTCAGCATAAATATACATCGTTAGTTTATCCTCAGAAATGTCATGTCACATATATCATATTTTGATCAAGTCATATATGTCAAGTCGTGATTAAGTCACTCCTATAAGGTATCGAAATCAAGTTACACCTTTATGATATCGCAATCAAGTTACACCTATATGATGTCGTAATCAAGTCACGCATATATCATATCAGAATTCAATCACATGCTACGGTCCGGGTGCTATTTTAGAGTCCCGTGTAGCTCAATATCATCACCACCCTTTATTATCTATGTATACCTATTCATTAACTCAATTCCTAATGATCCGCTAACATCATAACACGACCGTAGTCAAGAATCACGGTATCAGCCCGGTTATATTGTTTCATTCCCGTGTATCATGTCACATTCTTGTATCACATATACGTATTGTGTGTATATATATATATACCTATACCTAGTCCTATATATATACACACATACACGTATACACCACAGCGAGTCTCAGTGTGTGCGTGTGTGCGTATCTACCTAAAACCTACGAAATCTCCTCCAAGATATTCATCCTCGGTTAAGGTCTTTCTAAATCAATCTAGTCCAACCTAGGGTCATTACTAGGGTCCTACTCACCGAAATTCTAAGGTCACGTCAGGCTTCCTAATGACAATAAATACTATTACTATTCTACGTTTGCGGGGGTGCTAAACGCCATCCACCCAACTTCCCCCCGTAGATATACATCTACTCACCTGGTCCTTGTCTGCCGAAAATGATGTCGCCTTCCTCTTCTTCCTCGTCCAAAGTCCACGCGAGGGGTACCTATACGCAAACATGCATAATATCGTAAACTGAATCACGGACAAAAATCAAAACGACGCACGAAACGCGCATAGGTTAAAACCTATGTCCCGCTCATGCAAAAGGACCAAATATCGCTCGATGTCGGCGTACAAACGCCGATTGATCGAGATAAACATCAGCAAACAACTTGTAGTTTAAAAAACTCATTACTTATAATATAAAACATGATTTAATCCATCGAAACCCTTAAAATCGATCAAATCGTCCGATTCCGTAAAACCTGAAAACACCAATTTACCGTTTTACTTCAAAACTTGATGTTTAAAACAAACTAATGGTCATAATATTCATTATTTAGCAAAACTAGACTATATAAACCATCACTATATTTTTAACACCCTAATTTATATTAGTTTGAAAATTCTAGTTTGCAAACTTGCCCGATTTCGATACTTTTAAAGAAAATTTCACAATATCACATCTAAACTGGATTTTGCATGAATTAATGCATTAAACTACAATTCATGATGATAATGATATAATGAAACCATAAATTATATTTTAAATTTCATTTATTTAAGAATTTCCAAAAACTAGTTAGCAAAAATTGCATTTTTATTAGTATTTTTCAATTATTAAAAGAAACTAGTGACCAAACTAAGTTTTTCATTCCACTAACAAGTTAATACCCTCATTAAAACAACAATCTAATCTTACAAACATTAATTGGAATTTATCTCACCAATATATATAATACATAGAAATCTAGTTTGTAAAAAAAATGGTTTAATTTAACAATTTTGGATAACAATTTACAATATAACAACCATGCATGATTTTCCATTTCCAAAAGTGTTAAACTAGTTATTATAACCCTGATGAATTAATAAAACCATAACTTGATTTTACATACCCTAACTTGAATTTAAAAACTTGTAAATAGAATTAATTTAATAAGTCTAATTATGCTTAAAAGAAATATCTAATAATAATAAATTAAAAGAAGAAGATTTATACCTCCACTACATGCAATCCAAACATGAAAATAAGCCTAAAAAATGCATGCTTTCCATCTCCAAAATCCATGTAAAGATGAGCAAAGAATAGAGGGTAGGAATTTAATAGGATTTTGTGGATTTTTTATTGAATTTTTAATGAATTTTTGATGTTTTTTTGTAACAAAACCAAGGGGCTAAAGGGGGGGCTGCCATGGGGAAGTGGCCGGCCAAGATTAGGAGGTGAGGGAGAGAAAGAAAAGAGTGAAGAAAGATGTATAAAGTTCCCCCAAAATATCATATCTTTATGTCTTTTCAACCTTTTATTTAATTTTCTTTTATTTCTTTTTTAAAACAACTCAAGAAAATTCTAGAATCATGGACAAATTTGCAAATAAATTTTGCATGATGCACACTAAATTCTAATATGCCATGGTTCATTTTTACAAATTAAACCCATTCAAATATGTAATTTACACTAATTTAGTGTAAAAATAAAGCTTATGTTAATATTTAAAATAATTAATTTAGGAAAAATATTTAATTAAAATAAAAATTTATAAGTGGCTAAATAAACACCATTTACTAGTAATAACATAATTAAAATAAGTATTTTTAAATTCATAGTGAAAAATAATTACGGTTTAGTTTTACGAAAAATACGTTTTACTTTACCGAAAATCAAAAAAATCACTTAAACGATTTTATTTATTTAATTATTTATTTAATTATTTTTAAAACGTTACAATCTTCCCCCCTTTAAGAAATTTGGTCCCCGAATTTAAATTAAAACTCCCCGCAATTACTAAATCATTCAGCCAAAACACTCAAATCGTCGGGGCTCCGAAATCATCAATACATAACTAAAATCAACTCCGTCAAACATAACACAATCATCGGAGTTATGGCGAAAATAAAATACCAAAACCCAATACGAAAACCAACATAATATAGATCAAAACTACAACTTATATATTGTGTGCATCATAGTAAAATCGTCCAAACATCTAGATAAAGAAGCATGCAAGAACCCCTTTTGAAAATCGCCGTATGATGCACGTGCCACGGCATAAGTAGCGGACGTTTATTTTTAAAAAAAATAGCTATATATATATATATATATATATATTATTTAACATACACATCCCGTCTGGTTACCAAATCAATAGTAATGATTATAAAAACATACTGATCAAATTGAAATCAATCCCAATCACATCATAAAAATATCATGTGCGTCCGGTGCGCACTGAAATCGAAACCAAATATAGATACCACGAATACAAACAAAAACAAAACTAAGTGCAACAGGTGTGCACCAAAAACATCTGTAAAGTACAACTGGCGTGCACGACTCAATATCAGGTGCATTTAATCTGCACAAAACCCCGATTTAGTGCATCTGGTGTGCACAAAATCGCATCAAGTGCGCCAAGTATGCGCAAGAATCTTAATCAGGTGCACATGGTGCACGAAATCATATACCGAATATCAAAATCGAAACCACAGTACAAAAACGCATAAAACTAGGTCGAAGCTTATGTCAAAATCATGTGTAACCATATGCAAGAAATCAAATCAAAATCTCAAAATGCATTAAAACCAAATCAAGTGCACTGGGTATGTACAAAACAACATCAATACAACCGATATATGAAACATGCATAGAATATAATGAAAGTACACATAAGAAATACCAATCGTAGAACAAAATCCTCAAATACCAAAATCCAACCAACGGAAATATGAAATTCAAATCACCAAATCGCAATCGTAAACACTATCGTCAATGTGCGCCTCTTTCCTCTAATGTCGACTGCTTCGAACTCGTCTCTTCATAGGTGTGCTGACTGAGCTACCAACGGCAATACTCATGTTTAGAGTCTCCCACATAGTCGATCCCTTCACCTGATATCCGGACTAAATTAAACTTTTCGATCGATCCATCAAAATCCCGTAATTCCCTGAGAGCTCAACACTCAAGTACAGTTTAAAAGTATCCGGTACATACCCCAGCATCAATGGTCCAGCCGTAGAAGGGCAAACCCAAGCCTCACTAATGGCACCGCGGAACTGCCGTAAACCCTAAGGTTCAAGGGCGTTCTCGTAGTCATTATGTCGAGTTAGGGTTTCATTCTTCTAGAGGGTCCATAGAAATACCTGCATGTTCTTCCGAATACTTTAAACTTTGGAAAATGGGTTTTCTGATAATCGTTCGAATCCTTTAACTTCGTCTGGACGGCGCGTGAATACCCTTTGTCCGCACGCTAAACAATCCTTCAATCCTCAAGAATAACCAATACCCTAATGGTTATCGCATTCGAGCCGCAGCTCCCTCTGCCCGTGCGCCCATGGTAACAGAAACCACCCTCCGACATCGACGAAGATAGATCAAAGGAACAAATGAAATACGGTGCAAACAAATGTACATCCTAAGGCTCCTTAAGCAAAGTAGCGTATCGTAAGTATGCCGCGGACCATACCCACGGTACGTTACTCTACCTAAATCGCCTACTCCCTCAACCAAGGGTTACCTAGACTTATACAAGGTTAAACCTAGCGCTCTGAAGCCAACTTTGTCATGACCCGAAAGTACGGAACGTGATCGGCTTACTTAGGTTACGTTGCGCCTCTAGACGCTTCGTAATCTAAGTGACGGTCACGTTCCGTACTTTCGGGTCGTGACATAGACGTTTTCTTCCAAATCATTATTTAGAAAAGTAGTCGTGGCACCCAACCACCAGATATCGTAGTCATGGTACGTAACAATGGCAAGTAGGATCCGGATGGACTTAAGCATAGCCCCTGGAAAAGGTTTCATCATTATCCATGCCTGGTCGATGACGAAAACCTTTAACAAGTCTAGCTTTGAAAGTCTCAACTTTTCCATCTACACCAAGTAATCTTTTCAAGATATACTCGCTCCTGATGAGGATTTAACCCTTCAGATATAGCATCCAAAGTCCATACTTTGTTAGTGTGCATGGATTCCATCTCAGATCGCTAAGCATCCAGCCATTCTTACAGAGTCCATACTCTCGATGGCCTGCTTGAAACTAGTTGAGTCATCATCTCATAATGCATTCCTCGCTCCTACTGTCATTGATAAACCGAAGTATCTCTCTGGCGGACGAGGAACCCTACCAGACCGGCGGAGAGGCTGAGGTTCGTCGGGGACTATTGAATCCTTTAGTTCTGTCAAATCATCAGCTGCAGTTTTGTATAGCTGGAACCTTTCCAGTTCTACAGAACTGACCTTGCCTCGATCTTGTCCGGATTTTGCTTTTGACATAGGCCGGACAATCCCAAATCTTAACTTACTTAAGAGATAGGCTCTTCCCATTCCATATATTATATAGAGTGTTAGGTACTGATTTGATTCGAATCCAATTCAATAGGTATGTAACTTCTCAAGTGCACAACCCCAAAAGGAAATAGGTAACTCAGTAGTACTCATCATAGAGCACACCATATCTAATATGGTGCGATTGCTCCGCCCCGATACACCGTTGTGCTGTGGTATATTCAGAGGAGTAATACCGAGAGAGAATCTCATTCACCTTTAGAATATTCCAGGAATTCTATGCACAAGTATTCTCCTCCCTGATCTTATCATAGGACATAATACTTATACCCGGTTTTTGGTTCTCTACTTCTAACTTATATTCTGTGAATATCTCAAAAGCTTCGGATATATGTTTCAACAGGAACATATGGCTGAATCTTGAGAGATCATCGGAGAATGTAATGAAGTACAAAGAACCGGTCTTGGCATGTGTAGACAGGGGACCTTACATACATCATCATGTATCAGTCCCAAGAGTTTACTCACTCTTTCTCTGTTTCCAATAAACAGAGCTATGGTCATCTAATCTTTGTGACATGACTGGCAAGTTTCACAAGGTGTAAATTCAAACTGATTTAAATATGCATCTAAAATGTAACTTAAGCTAGTCGGGTCACATTGATATGACATAGTCTACAATACCTCAAGAAGGAATCGTTCATATTTGAACTCTTCCTCTTGTGTGTGTTCTGTATAATAGGAACTATAGTTTGATTTAGAACGTCAATGCTTTTAGATAACGTGCATGAACCGATCAACTTTTGAAATGTTCAAAACAATGTTCAACAATACAAAATTATATCCTTCTTTAATAAATAAAGAAATTGATATGATTTTGTATATCAGGTTCGGTATCTAATAGTATTTGTTCAGAATCAATGTATTTATAATACAGGATGATAGTGACCAACAGACTTGGCTGCAACACTTGCACCGTTTTCTGTCTCATGAAACTTATCACCCGTTCTCAGTTCTCTACCTTTCTGTAGCCCATATAACAGATTATGTATGCGGGGTCCTGATTCGGTATCAAATACCCAGGACGTAGAGGATACTGAGAAACAGTTCTTTGTAATGAACACACCCGAAGGAGATGCATCTCATACATTTTCTTCGTTTGGGCGGCATGGGAATCCTGTTATTCCCCTATTTCCTGCTCTGTCTTATAACAATTATAAGTTGGAGCGGGACCAACGTTCCCCCGCTCAGTATAACAAGCGGGTTCGGTCAATACATCCATATTATTATCTTAATTAAGGCGTGATATGGTCGCTACCTGGAGAGAGAGAGAAGAAAACACTCTGCGTGCGCTCTTGCAAGATTAGATTGGTTATATATTTTATCTAATCAGGATGGCTCCCACTGTTTTTATCAAATCTTCCTTCAAACCCTAAAAGAAAAGACTGGCCGGGATTAATTACACTCTACAAGTTCGCCAATCTTTCAGCCAGGCCAGTGCCGGTACTTTGAGGGAGGTTCCCCGTGCTTTCGCACGGACCTAATTAAAATAAACCTCGTTTTCCCAGGGGCATAACCCCGTTGACACCTTTCTAGACACCTACTTGATCGGCTAATTGCAAAGTGCAAAACTCTCCCAGGAGTAACAATTACTCGCAGTGGGTATCAGGATCCAACTATCATATAGAAGGTATGCAATCTCATTGCAAATTTCAACACTTGAAACTCCCGATAATGGTTTTTACCCCTAGCACCTATGACCTTAACTATGGTTAACAAATCATAAGTACTAGTCAAGTTCTACCCGTCATTTCGTGATTAATTAGACCCACCCACATGACCCTTAACTAAGGTCAACAAAGTCACGCGACTGTCCTAACTAATCGCATCATATGCGGTGTAGGAAGACATCACTTAGCTACCGTACACTGTGCCTTGACTATGGTCAACAAACACAGCACGAATACTAAGTACTCTACTTCCTAAAATGACGGAGGGTTGCGAATGATTTTTAAGAAAACCTTTAACGCTTTGAACTTGATCTCGTTGCAGAATTAAATGGTTTTTAAATGGAGTGTTTTTTAGGCTTTTCTAGTTTTGCTAAAGGGGTCACTCCCGGTGAAGGGATCGTCGGCCCTTTCCTTATCGAATAAGGTGCAGGATATATCATATATACCGCTGTGCAAAGCAAAAACTATAGAAGCAATCAAAAGACAAACCGAGGGTTGTAGTATCTGCCAGTTATTGCTAAAGGGGTCACTCCCGGTGAAGGGATCTCGGCCCTTTCCTCATCGAATAAGGTGCAGGATGTTCTACAAGGAACATCGCGATGCAAAGCAAGAACTGTAGCTACCTGTTTTTGAGAAATTCGATTCCACAACATCTTTTAGGTTTATTTTCTTTCATTAATCACATTAATGAAGTCCCATCATTTAAGTCCACCTAAACATCACAGATAAATATAACGTACGCTTATGCCATCCGCATTCGCCTCGATGTCCCGTCTGCACCGTTAGGTTAGGTAACTAACGCCAGAGCGAGGCAGGGCTAGCGCGGGTGTAAAACATAAGCAACGACTATATAATATATCATATATACTATATACAATATTTATCTGAACAAATCACATGATCACATCACAGATAACGCAGCAGAATAATATCATATGAAATATTGGATATACTAGGACGTCCGTGTTTTATTTTGTGCCTAAATAAAATACGGATTCCACGGCCGTGATGAATAGCCAATCCCATACCCCTAGACCCCTACGAGAGCGGCAAGCAACCCTACCAATTCTCGGGTTAGGAGACCCGGACTCGACTCCTCGAGATGGTCTCCCACTGGACCCTAGAACCCGGTTACTTGTGCTCCCCTCCTTGGGTCTATCCTAATGCGGAAAAGTAAATAATACACATCAACGGTGACATCTTCCGCAACCTAAAAGTGCCCCAATAAAAGAATATTACATACAAGTTTTTACATGAACGAAAAAGGAAAAACACCCATCTCACATAAAAAAACCCCGGCTATTCGAACACGACGATCCAATATAACATATCCAGCAACACATAACATCACATGTCATCAACGTAAGTAAGTATGCATACACCGATTGTCGTCGACGTATAGCAACGACAATCGGCAATACCACTACATACTACACTTACGGTCACAGAAAAGAAAGTGTAAAACTACAACAGTTGGAATCCGCAATCTTTTTAGACATCGCATGCCTAACCAATTATAAACCTCGCATTTTAGTCTCATTATCAAAAACCCTTTTCAATATCAAGTCGGGCAATTCAACAAGATTCCCGACGTCCTGATCGAATGCTCGTCGCAAACTTTAGTAGGCGGCCGCACCCCCGATGCCGTCGACGAAGTGCACCAAGGCGGAATACCGCTGCCGCGAGCACCCGAACGGATGCTTTCGGCGACGGGGTTCTTCTACAGTCACTTGGTCGGGGTTATGGGGTGTGGCTGTCTATTAAGTTTACCCGGCGAGTATCCGCGTACGCTACGTGATTGTGACGGACTTTTGATCACATCAAAATTCCATGGCAACCGATCAAGTGAGACTAAACTACTATGTTTATAACATTCAAATCAGTTATCTCATAACTACTTGTGGATTGCAAATATTGTATCACATTCCAGATAAACAGAAAATGTTAAACTTTCCGATCGAACAATCAAACACCCAAGTTTTCCCGAAATAGCTCAACACATGAAATAAGTTTAAAAAACATTCACTTTATACCACAGTACAACCGGTCCAGCCGTAGAAGGGCCAAGCCAACGCCTCACATGTGGCATGCCGTACTGCCCCAAACCCTAAGGTTCAAAGGGCAGTTCAAGACGGTCACATAATCGAGTTAAGGTTTGTTGTCTTCTAGAGAGTCCATCGTGTTACTTGCACTACTTCGAATGTTCTTAAACTACGAAAAGATCCAACACTTGGAAATTTCCCTGCAGAGGAAAAAGTGGGTATTTATATCCGGTCGATCTTTTTAACAGTTTCTAAAATATCCGGAAAAACTTAAACGAAGTTAAATTATCCGATCGAATCAACGAGTCCCCAATAATACCCTAGAAAACTCAACACTTGAGTGGAATTAAAAAATTCCCAGAAAAAAATGACAAGAAAGGACCTAATAATAAATATATGAAGTTCCAGGGACTAATTCACAATTTTGGCCACGGAACCGCCGCCAAACCCTTGGTTTGGCCGCGGTTCCGCGGTCAAATTTTTGAGTTAGGGGTCCGTACTTCACTATAATTCTTAGTTTTTCCTGAATAATTTTCTGAGCATTTTTAATTTGGAAAAATCCACAGTTTGTAAAAATGTACAGAGAAGGGTATAATCGGGGAATTCCGGGTTCGATCGGACTTCTAACTTCGTCTACACTTCGCCTAAACCTCTAGCTAGACTCTGATACCAGTGTAGGGTTCCTAGGCACACTCATGAGGTTCTACAACTAATCAACCATGCCAAAATCAAATTTTTCATGTGCCAAAGAACCCTAATACTAGATCGTTAACTAGAGGTAAAGGCGAAAGCAAGCAAGTTAACAACTTAATTACAAGTGAAAGGGATTACAACCTTTGTAGATCCGGTCCTCCACTTCTTTAGCTCCGTGATGACGTCCCTCCGCTGCGATCATCGGGATCCTGGACTCTAGCGTTGGTTTCATCGGAGAAATGATCGGGCTAGGTCGTTGACTTCGATGCCGAAGATGATCTACGTCGAGGAGACTCAAACTCAAGCTCCATCTTCACTAGGTCATGAAACTTGTGAAGAAAACACCCTATACAACATGGCAAGTGGTAGAGGATGAAGAAATAGAAAGTGGGTTCACTTTGGATTTGGATTTCTCACTAGATTTCATCACTTGAAATTTTTCAAGAATGGTTTTCTTCTTCATGAAGAAGATGAAGAAGAAGCAAAAGAAAAAGAATTATCTTAAAAGAAAAATCAAGTGATGCTTATCATAATGCAACCATGGGTGAGTTAACACATGTAGAGAATAAACTAGGGTTTAAGTGTAATGGTTAGGTTAAGGGAAAAAACAAAATGGTCAAGACTTTTCAAAGATCATGAAGCTTCTAGCAATTAACAAAGAAAGCCACCCATTTTGTTTTTGCCAAAAATAAATAAAGAGAATAAATAAAACAATTAAAATCTAACCATTAACCTAAACATGGTTTAAAGCATACACAAACCCAAGTTTGCATGTATCATCAAACATGATACAAACTAGTGCACAAACATGTATCATATATACAATGTGCACAATCAAGTGAGAAAAATAATCTTAAGTGAACCAATACTAGTTAATATAAAGTAATATATCAAATATATAATTATACATTAAATCATTAAATCAACACTTGATTTAATGATCCGGTCATACTCCATATAACCGACTAATATCAAGTGTATCAATATATCGAATCAACATTTGATTCGGTAACCCGACTATATCTTATATAACCGTCTGATGATACAAATCGCGAGAATAGAATTCAGTATCACATACTGGTATTATTCTCGGTCCCGCAGATATCTCATATGCGCTCCTATTTCGTTTCGCTTGAGCCAGGAAACCTCTGTGTAGGACTCTAAAGACTCGTCAATACGCCGGTAGTAGACGATGATCATATCAAACACCCACAAGCCGCAAGCGGTCTGCTAAACGTAATGGCCACCCGGGTATTGAGCAATCAAAAGATTAACGAGCAAGCCCGCTCACACTCCTGTGAATCCAACCAATAACACTTACCGCACTGTCCGGTTTGTTCGTCTGATATGTCGTATATCTCGCCTAGGGGTGGTAAACGTCAAACCCCAGTAGTTTGATAAGTCATGCCGATGTAAGGTCCATAACAAGCGTAAAACTACTGATAACTCTTACCAGTATATCACTGCAACCCTGGCCAGGGATTTCCAGTTATGGCCAGTCGAGCATAGCGCAACATCAACCCCCAATACCGGGAGAGACGAATCCCCTCCTATTGCTCATTGCCTCCATGTGAATCGGGACTGTACCCAAAAAACACCTGTTTGCACGACTCAGTAGAGCCGTGGTAGGGTGGAAATCAAAGCACAGTGGGAGACACACAAGACTCTATGACGATCTCGGGTCAACAGACTAAGCTGTACCAGTATCACCAGAGAACTGCCATCTGACGTGAGGTATAATACCATCTGGAGTTCTCGGCGAGTCCGTTCAGTGTACCCAGTCTCCACTGAGCACCCGCATACCATATCTGATGTCAAACACCAATGGATATGGGATCATCCATCGCCCATCACATGGGTCGAGAAGATATACGCTAGTCTACTCTGGAATATCGATGCCCCGTCTCGATATTCCCACGACTAGGAACATTAAAGGATGTACTTATGGACTACCCAGGCCCCACTAGTATGATCTACATCACAGTCCTGGAAGTCGAGCACATATCCTAAGGGCTTTATCAACATGTAATAGAGAGACAGCAAGTATACATGTTAAGATAAAGAGTAACCAGATAGCATACTATCATGTCGAGCAAGAAAGTCCTACCTATATATGTCCCAGCATCCACTACAATATACATCTTATGTACAGTAATGGCCTCTAAGGCATACATATAACTAACAATTCTATCTTACAGGTATTTCGTGGGTCAATCATCACTCTCAATCAATCAAATCTATCTCTCCTCTATAAACAGCAGGTAGGACTTGTTGTAGTTTCTATTCCGGATTAGGATCATCTGCTCTTGAATTTTCAAGAGCAGCTATCGGCCGTTGAATCTCTTCTTAATCCCACACAAATCATGGACCACTAGTTAGACCGTAATTCCCCATTGTCGGATCTGCTTGCATGGAAATACAAGCAAAGGATCCGGATTCTTTAATTTCCAAGTCAAGATTTGCTATCTATGTTGCACCGAAGTATCGATAATATTTAGTAATTAAAATTTAAATAATTATGATATGCTAATCTCTTAGCCTTAACAATTGTATTTTTCTTTGGAATCCTTTTTTTGGTTCATTAACAGCTAATTAATGAATATCGGTGCTTGATGAGGCACGATATCGTGACTCTACAGATGCCGACACATCACAGATGACGTATCCCAGAACCTACAAGACAAAACCATGAACTTCGGTTGGGATCACACCTCGGGCCTACGACCCGAGGATTCTCCCGACCTTTGGTAGCCTTCCAGACCACCCAGCTCGCCTCCGAGCTATCGCAGAACTAAGATGCATCGGTCTCCCGCTTGTTCCCGAGCCTCTCCCCGAGCTCATATTCCTCGGTCTCGCCAACACCGACCACAAGCACTCCGCCATGGCTCTGCAAATCTCGCCATGCACGAGATATCCGCTGCCCACGACCCCGCGTTCCACGCCATCACGATCCCCCATTAATGGGCCTATCTCGTCATTAATGCGGGACCCCGCCTATCATGTGAGCGTGACGCGAGGGGCGTAACGGCCGGTGAGATTCTCGCGCCCGCCTGCCATTGCTGCCGCTAAATAAACCCTTCTCTCAGACGATCGAGATAAGTCATCTTTTACATCACTAGGCCATTACTCTGCTAAAATATCCAGTCTAACTTGATCGTCGGAGGGTCCTCGGTGGCACAACCTTCCCGGGACTTCTTTGCAAGTAGCTCGGCCACAACCACCCAAAACCCATTGAGATCCACACGCTCTAGGAGTCAACCCTCCAACTCAATCTCAGCCGTCCATATGCGCTCGCAGCAGATCCACGGAAGATAATGTCTGAAGGAGATCTTGAGATCCATCAGTTGGCGCCGTCTGTGGGAACCTTAGTTCACTCAACCAAAGTTCATCTTCTGATTTCAATCTCATGGCAAGCGATCACCGCGACAATCCAAGCGCTAGCCGCTGTCTCCCACACAACGGAGGCGCGGATGAATCTCCTCCCCCGAACTGTAACATTTCAGAAAAAATAAAATATTATTTTTGAGAATTTTTATAATTAAATAATAAATATTATGAATATTTTATTATGCGGTATAATTAAATAGATAAATTGGAAAATATTTGGGAAATTATAGGAATTACTGAAATAAGAGTGTTTTATATGATTTAAGCAAATTATAAATTCTTTATGATTAAATATATAATGCTAATCGCGATTGAATATCACTGATCGTGCATAAAGCTTGTTTTGTGCACATGACATGCACCATGTCATATTTGGTTGATATACATCATATGTTATGTTCACGACATACTACATTACTTGTTACTTGGATTTAGTTACTAATACCAACAATACTGACTTGTTGTCTTAACGGACGTAATTTGTTGTCTACATAGACGAGAACTATACCTGTTTGATCCTGTGTTGGCATTATATTTATATTGGCAATACCTGACTTAAACACAAACTTGGGGGAAATCAAGAATGTAACCGAAACGTAAGTCAAGAGGATATTATTACTTGTTTGCCATTTTTCAGGGTGTTACGGAATAAATATGTGTTTGTCGTTTTTCCGGACGTTACGGAATAAATACTTGTTTGCCATTTTTCCCGGCGTTACGGAATAAATACTGTTACCGTGGTACCGTGGGGAATGAATGAAATATATACTGTTGGGTTACGATGAGAATTAAATTAATTGATTTCAAAGACTTCTAAAATAAATAACCTAGAAGTACAGATTTAGGATAAACATTACACACTCATACATACACATACCTCACTGTTTCATATCTATGTTATTTATTTATATTCATGTTTACTTATATCGTTATATCATGGTCATTACTGTTATTTTGATATTATGACACGCTGACGTCTGGGTTTTGCATGTCCCAGTTCCTCTACTTTTATCGCAAGCAGATCAAGAGTATTTTAGCAATCAAGCCGAGCAATGAGGAGTTGAACGTGTATTATTAGAGATATTCAGTTTAGTTTATTTTCGCAGTTTTATTTTTTTTGATGTGAGCCCATATTGGGACATGATTCAGATATTGTTTATTGGATCTTGATTCGTTTCCGCTTTATGTATTTTCTTAATTTTATTTACTGCGGCAAATGGAAATGTACTAGATAGATTATATATTTCTGTTTTTGATATCCGATAGACAGCCGTAATGTGACTGTGGAGGGATGATTGGTAACCACAGGTAGTACGGTTGGCTCTGTCACGTGCCGTAGTTTACGTACCTTGGGAAGCGGGGCGCGACAATGGGTGAGAGATGATGATAAGCTTGGAAAACGCCGTGAGCTTAGACGGCGGACTTTGCCGGTGAACTAAGGCGGCAAAAGCAACAAACTTTTGGCGGCAAGCTCAGGAAACAAAAACCGTGGCTCAAAAACGCCGATGAGGTAAGGCAGCGAAAGCGGTGAACTCAAAGAAGCCGAAAAGCCTAGACGGCGAACACGGTGCACTCAGAAAAGTCAAAGGGCCTACGCGGTGAATGCGGTAAATTCCAAAGACGCCGGCGAGCATAGTTGGCGAGCTCCTAAAAAACCAACACGGCGAATGCATTAAACTCTGAAAATGCCGGTGAGGTGGGTGCGTGCTGGCGTGGATTCAGCAACTATGGAGAGGCTCGACCCAGTGGGCTCGGCTGTAGAGAGGGAGAAGACGGAAGCGCTGGTCGTGTTCGTCGGCAGTTGCAGAGAGGGGAAGCTCGGTTAAAGGATAGGTTCGGGTTTTGGAGTGGAGGTTGTTCCCTGATTAAAAGTCAGGAATTACCTCAATGAGTTATCACGTGCTCACATGTGACCAATGGTCACGTGTTAACATGTGATAGTTAAAGCAGAAGCATGAATAAGCGGCTGAGAAAATGACCCAATTGGGGGTCACGTGCTCACACGTGACCAAGGGTCACATGCCAGCACGTGACAGGCTTTGAAAGCCTTATAGTTTAATAGAATTAAATTCTAACTTCTCTAAATCTTTCCAAACGAAAAAGGATTACGGGGGAACCGTTGGATTAAAAATCCAAGGGTGATAAAAATCACCAATTTATGGAAAAATCTTAGACAAGGAAAAATTTCCCCAAATCTCACCAAAAATAACAAACAGAATATTTTTTGGATTTAAAATCCAACGGTGAATAAAATTCACTGAGTGATCTAAAGGATCATATTGATTATGAAAACAAACAAAATCTTTTAATGAGAGATTTACTAAACAAATTGATTATTTTCCTCTTCCTATAAATAGGAGCCAAGAAGAGAAGAGAAAGGATCTGGATTTTCTGAAGAAAAAATAATAACAGAGAGAAAAGAGAGGAGAATTCAATTATCAAAAAATAAACCCTAGGTGAGAAAAAGGAAAAAGATCAAACTTCAAAAAGAGAATTTAATTCTCAAAAATCTAAGAGTTTAACTCTTCTGTAGAAAAAAAGAACGTAGTTCTTCCTCTGGTTGAAAATCTGCAGAAGCAAATCTCCCCATAGATTGAGAATTTAATTCTCATCGGGTTAAGATTTTGCCATGCAGATCCAAAACTTAGAGGGGGAATTGAGTTTAGAGAATTTAATTCTCCCAACTCATAGGAATTTAATTCCTCAAAATAAAACTAGGGTTTAACCCTATATGAGAATTTAATTCTCTCAATTTACAGGAATTTAATTCCCCCAAGATATGAAATTAGGGTTTAACCCTATATGAGAATTTAATTCTCCTAAAATTATAGGAATTTAATTCCTTCAAGATGGACAAAACTAGGGTTTAACCCTAATTGAGAATTTAATTCTCTCGAATTTACAAGAATTTAATTCCTCCTAAATGAAATTAGGGTTTCACCCTATATAAAGAATTTAATTCCTTTACATATATGGGAATTTAATTCCTCTAAAAAAGAAATTAAGGGTTCAACCCTACATAAGAATTTAATTCTTTCACAATAGGAATTTAATTCCTCCAAAATCATAATTAGGGTTTAACCCTATAAAGAATTTAATTCTTAAAAATAAGGAGACTTAAAAGATCTCCATGCATACAAAGAATTAAGGTCACGTGTCCTCACGTGACCCCTGAAAAGATCCCCAAAAATGAGAAGGAAAAAGCTCTGAGGTAACGCATCACGTGCTCCCACGTGACCTCCAAAACACAGAAAGAAAAGCAAAGGAAATATAAGCTTTGGGCGCTCTCACGTGTTACCACGTGACCACTTACCAAATGCTTTAACAATCAGCGCACAGATCTCCATCACGTGCCAACACGTGATGCTCAAAAATAAAAATAATAAGTGTTTAACACTCATCCGCAGAATAAAGTAAAAGTGGATTTGGTCCCACCTTTGGGTGCCCTCACGTGTCCCCACGTGACCCATTCCTATTTAGTGTGTAAACACTAATTTAAAGGACTTATTTTCAGTGTTTAAAACTGTTGTTCTCTAGTGTTTAACACTAATTTGACAACTTCATTTCCAGTATTTAACACTGTTCTCCTCTAGTGTTTAACACTAATTTGAGAGTTTTATTTCCAGTGTTTAACACTATTTCTAGCCAAATTGGCTAATTTTCCAGAGGCAAAAGTCTCCCCTTCAACTGAATCTCAAAATTGAGTAAAATTCAGAGCTATAATGTTCAATGCTCAGTCAAAAATAGAAATATCACCACAGCCCTCAAACTCTTGTTTAGCATTGCTAAATAATGTGGGCTTGAACCCAGACAAGTGTTAGTGGTCCAACAAAGGGCCAACTCTTCAAATTTAATTGGACTTAGCCCAAGTTGGCCATAAGTCCTCAATTCAGATTTAACTGAGCCAATGTGCTCATAATTTAATTAATTAATCTTAGTTCCAAATTGGACTACAAATCACTTAATCCACTTTGGTTTAAGGGTACATCTCTTCACTCCTCTGATATTTGTTGTTGTAATCCTTCAACGTCTTCAGAGAGGTGACGGGTCCCGACAACCACACATTTCACAGACTATGACGTCTGTAAACTACGGACTGTGGGGTCCTTAAACTCATGGACTATGATGTCCCTAATCTCGTGATGTCTTTAAACTAACATCGGACTGTGGGGTCCTTAAACTCACGGACTATGATGTCCTTAATCTCGACCGTGATGTCTTTAAATTAACATCGGACTGTGGGGTCCTTAAACTCACGGACTATGATATCCTTAACCTCGACCGTGATGTCTTTAAACTAACACTGGACTGTGGGGTCCTTAAACCCATGGACTATGATGTCCTTAACCTCGACCGTGATGTTTTTAAACTAACACTGGACTGTGGGGTCCTTAAACCCACGGACTATGATGTCCTTAACCTCGACCGTGATGTTTTTAAACTAACACTGGACTGTGGGGTCCTTAAACCCACGGACTATGATGTCCTTAACCTCGACCGTGATGTCTTTAAACTAATAATGGACCGTAATGTCCTTAAACTAATCGACCGCAATGTTCCTAAACTAAACAATAAAGCCCAATTGCTCTTTTGTTGGATCTAAACGATCCCGTTAAGTTGATCTTAGTCTAAAATTAGACTAACGTATCCTTAACAAACATTTAAGTCGATCTTAGTCCCAAAGGTGACTAACGTATCCTTAAACCCAACCCCCAAACCCAAATCTAAGAAAGATACAGATTTGGACTAGTCTACGTTCTACGGGCAACAACATAAATTAGTCTCCGTATACAATCCACGGGAAACCACAAACAAAACAAACACCCACAATACAAAAGTGACCATCTGGAGAAGGAGAAAGTGGCTACCGTGATGCGGTAGCGTAATTAACTGCAGGGGCTTACGCCTGCAGGGAAGAGCGTCCCCACAATTAAAAACCCCTCAACGAGGGGGAATCTGACGAAGTCTCCTACGTCGGCCGCATCCGTTTAAACCTTCGATATATGGTGCCATAAATCAACTTCGTATCTTCGGAGAGGTGGACGGATAGCACCAATTAGCATCTGCCCCGAAATCTAGGCTAGACGTTTATCACGTCTCCACCGCGTCTTTCGGAGGGGAACAGATTCTGGCACGCCCGATGGGACCTCTTCTTCTTTCCACTCCACACTCGTGTGTCGTGTTCATGAACGAATCACGGTTTGCTATGGTTGCCTGTGGATTCGAGGTACTAAGATTTGGTGTCTTGCTCCGTGCAGAAAATAGAAGATCAATGGTTTCAAACTGCACTAACTGCAACTGCAACTGCAACTCTTGCTCCGTCCCGTCCGGAGGAGTGACTTACGGGCCCTAAGTGGTCTCCATCTTCGCTATGCCGGTAGAACAGGTGACTCAGGCCACTACTGGATTGTTCTTCAAGACCATGATTCCACCAACAAGCTTCAACGCGGCTGTACCATCATAAGAAGCTCCGAAGAAGTCGGTCTTTGATCGGCTTACCACTACTACGGCCCCTCTTAACGGGTCGCCCAAACCAAGCATCTCAGTTTTCAGCAGACTAGGCCAAGGCTCCAACGGACCCGTGAAGAAGCCCGCAATTCCTGAAGAGGTCATCCCAAAGAGGATAGCCATCTCTGCTCCTGAAGTCGTCAAGGCGACTTCTTTTGCCAAAGGGTCGGTCTTTACAAGATTAACCACTCCGGCTCCCGCTCCAAAGTCTGTCTTTGACAGATTAAATACTGCTACTCAACGGACCTCGGTCTTCAAGAGGCTAATGCCAGCAACAGCTCTTCACCAGAACAGGGGGCATAACGAAGTCACCCCTCAAGCTGAAACAATCTCAACAGCTAGACACGCTCGGCGTCGCCACTAGCGCCGAGTGAGGAAGACCGGGGGCAACTCTCCCTCTGGGCTAACTCCACCAGCCCCAACGGTGGAAGTCAATGCTGCTATTCCAACCGGGAATAGCTTCGAGTTACTGAACAAGGTGCGCAAGAACTCTCCTACCGCCGTACTGAAAAGATCTCCTCCATCCGTGGAGAATGTCGCGGAAGCAAAGCCAGAACAGTTCCCTCAGCGGCTGTCCTCTAAAATCTACAAAGTCTGGCGGCAGGTTCGGGACTCAGTAATTGATCAAGATTACCCTCGCCGATAGAAAAGGGTGAAGGTTCAACAAGAAGAGAACCATCTTGCTAAGCCACAAAAGACAACAGCTGTCTGGGTGCCCGTTGCAACGGCTCCCCCAACTTCAACTGCTCAAAAGGAAAAGAGGCCGGAGAAAGCCCATGTGGCTGTGGCAAACCAAAAAGGTGTTGAGCCCAAACGCCCCAAATCTGAGGGCATGATGGTACACACTGTTTACATGGCTTCTGGAAAAGAAGAAAGCCGCACTTCGACGGGCCATCGACCGCTCACCCGTTCAATAACAAGGGCCCAGGAACAACATTAGCAGAAGCTTCAGAAGATGCTGACTGCAATGGCTGCACTCACCGGACCAAAAGAAAGCCTGGAGGCATCATCGGAGCAGCATCATGAACAAGAAACCGCTGCTGACTTCCTTCACAGAGTCCTCGAAAAGAAGGACAAAGAAGCCGCAGAACAAGCGGCTAATATAAAGCGAATGGCGCTTCTCTTCCAAGACATGGTCGGAATGATATTACAGCCGGATCCTCCAGCCAAAGATCCTCCGATCATTATTGAAGACGACAATGGGGAAACGTCGAATCCTTCTCCGGCTCTTTCGGCAGCCAAAGAGGAAACCATTTCTAAAGCCGCTCTGGATGACTACATTGCTAAGTAAATACGAGCTCACCAGGAAAATGAAGTGGCCGGCCAAGTCGTCAAAACTAGGCGGCCGTATCCAGGTATGATCAGATAAAGTACCTGCCGGGCTACACGATCCCAAAATTCTATGTGTACAAGGGGACAGGCAATCCCCACCAACATGTCGCTCAGTTCAGGGCTGTTTGTGGCAATACCGGGGGTGATGACAAGCTTTTGCTCCGCCAATTCATCGGCAGCTTGTCGGAGACTGCATTTGAGTGGTACTCCGAGCTTCCAAACGACTCCGTCAAGACTTTCGCAGAAATGGAGTTGTTGTTCACCCAGCGATTCGCAAGTGCTAGTGAACGCACCCTGATAACGGCATTGATCAATGCCAGGGTGAAGCCAGGCGAGACGTGGGTTCAGTACGCAATCCGATGGCGGAATCTGTGGTCAAAATGCGAATAGCGCATCGAAGAAGCACCGGCGGTGGGCATGTTCATGGGTACCCTAGACCCTCATGCAACTATTTCACAATTCATGATGTTCTTCAAACCGACCACGTTCCAAGCTTTAATCGACAAGTTAGCCCAGATGGACCAGATGGGTCATAGACCGTCTCTTCCGAAGCCGGAGCCGCGGAATGAAAAGGGTAGGGGAAGGCGACCTTCGTTGCGAATACCCAACAACAGCCCAATGCCCTAAAAATAGCGGATCAACTGGAAGAAAGGCGGCGATACTACAATGAGAAAATGAAGCGCCCTTACTCGTTCCCACGGGATAAAACGAAGAGACTGTTCGAGCTGGCGATGCGCAACAGGCTTATCAATCTGCCGAATCCAAAGCGACCATTGCAACCTGGCGAAGTGAATAATCCCAATTATTGACCTTACCACTAAACGGTAAGCCATCCAATTGAAGATTGCTTCGTCTTTAAGGGGTGGATCGAGGACCAGTACCAACAAGGCAAGTTAGCGCTGTCTGAGAAGTGGAAGGTAAACCCACCACAACCGCACACTCCTAAGAAGACGGACACACCGGGGGCATCGTACTTTTTTGTTGAAGAAGCTCCATGGGAGGTCGCTCTTTCAGCGAAAACCAAAAGAATGCTGAATGATCTCCAGACATGCCCGGCGATCAGGTGGAAGTATCCGCTGGAACCCCAGATCATCGAGGGGATGCGGAAGCCGCGCCCAACTCTAAAAATTGGGGGTGATAGCCAAAGCACTCACACCCAGCCGTAAAAATCTTCAAAGAAGAACAAGAAATCCAAGAAGCCCGTGAAGCCTGGCGATAAGCGCACGGACCTGCAGAAACAGATCGACGCGCTGGAAAAGTATAACCAAAAGGCGCAGACACCTATCACACTCCAAGAGTTCCTCGGCCACGTCCTTGAAGACGGAGATGGTGGGGAAAACTCGTCGGATGAATTTGAGGATTACGTAGCAAGTTGCCATATGATCTCTCATTCGTCGACAGACGATGAAGAAGCTCCTTGCACCAAAAGACTGAGGGCAGGTCCTAAACCGGAACTTCCAGGGCCATCAGACTAAATGATCGATGCATTTCTAAACGAAGTTCTTCAGAAAAGTAAAGCTGATTGGGAGCGTGAGATGGTCATATTTGAAAAGGCCAAACGCAGGCGACTGGACGAAAGAGTCGAGACACTCCCGCTGAATCAAAGAACATCCGTCGCGAACAAAAATAAGTTCAGGACGAGGAAGAGGTTAGCCAAAGCCATATCAATGGGAATGAAGCTGCCGCCTTCTGAAGGAAACACTCTCGGTGAAGCAGAAATGCATTCTAACTACTACCTATATCATCGAAAGATTGCACACCCCATCGAAGAGTGCAATGCTTTTAAAAGATGGTGGCAGGGGTATGTTGCTCACCGACAACATTTTAAGCGGATGAAACGCAAAACTCGTCGGGAGCAGAGGAGTATAACCGAGGAGCATAAAAGAATTACCGGCAACTGTCGCACGGTCAACGCCGGGGTATCGCAGGTTCTCACCTTCGGGAGCGACTCTGATAAAGAAATGACTCTTGGCCCTCTCTTCATAGAATCCACCTTGGGAAAAGAGGAAGAACCAAAGACCTGTGAAAATATTCAGCTGCGCAATCGCACACTTCCAGAAAAGAATCTTGGACCCACAAATAGAAAAGATAAGGGAAAAGAAAAGGTCTCTGAGGATATCGCCTTAGATGACCAAGTCATCAAAGAGCTGACTGCCAAGGACCCGCCAAAAAAAAGTAAGGTGGACTACAACGTTCTGGCACACTTGAGGAACTTACCCTCGCAGCTCAGGATTCTCGACGCCCTTCTACTATCAAAAGAAGCAAGAGATTCATTGATCAAGGTGCTATAAGAGCCAGAGCAATTCCAAGCTTTCCTCGCCGAAAAAAGATGAAGGACGAGCTGGAAGAAATGCACACAGCCGATATCACCTTCGGCGATGAAGATCTCCTCTTTAGGACATGCGAGCACAACCGCCCCCTATATGTCTCCGGGTACTATCATGAAATCAAGATAGGTAAAATCCTGGTTTACAACGGGTCCTCCGTCAATCTCCTCAATGTGAGAGTATTGAAGGAAATCTGCATGAGCGTCCAGCACCTTGCTCGCGACAAAATTACCATCTCCGGGTTTGACTCTCAGTTATCACGAATGCTTGGGTCCGTGATACTGACGTTACGCTTTAGGCTGCTCGTCACGGACATCAAGTTCCACGTCATTGACGCCAAGACATGCCACAACGCTTTGCTCGGCCGGCCTTAGTTATACGAGTACAACATCATCCCTTATACACAACATCAGTGTATGAAGTATTTCAAGGATGGTCTCGAGTACACTGTAACGGGGGAGTTGAACCTATTCTCAGTGAACGAAGTCCGGAAGTACGAAGATACAAAATACTTCCTACCAGATTTTGAGGACATGGAGAGATGTCACAAACCGAAGGACAAAGCTATCACCATTATTCCGGTCTTCGGGAGTGATACCGAGGGGGAAGAAGAGATAGTTTACTCAGGGCCGCCCCAACGCAACAACCCGGGACCGTCCGCCCCTATGTTGATCTTCAGCAGTGACTCGGAAGATGAAGTTAACGCTATATTTTCCTCTCGACTGTCAATACAGGCCTTCGCTGACAATAATCAGAGTTTGCGAATCACCATGGTTCCACAAGAGCATTATAAAGAGCTCGATGCGCTTGAAACTTATAGTGTGCAACAACTGCAGACATTCTACGTCCCTTCCAGGAGAAAGGGTGAAAAGGCGATCCTATTCTACCGATCCGGGGAAACCAAGGTGAAAAAAGAAATTTGGCATGGCGCCGATTCTACGCTCGACAGGCTCCAGCTCATCCGTCTGCCTAGATATTACATGGAAGGCTTGAAAAGGCTATTGAAGCGCCAAGGGGTACCCTTCAGACAGACTACTCGACAAGCTCGATTCTACAACAGGATTTGGGATGTCCCTGGAACCCAGCGAAAGTTGCCAAACGGGAGAATGGAAATGGTCGGGTTTGGATATGTTCAACCCAGAAAACGGGAGCGAGTTCATGGCAGCTACGTCATACATGACTTCGATGAAGAAGAAGACATTCTGCTAAGAGACGCCGATCCTGAACCTAAACAAGGTCCTTTCATCAAAATTCCGAGTCCATCGTTTGAAGAACGAATGGACAAACTAGTAAGGGAAGCGGGTCAAAAGATCCGAGATGACTATAACCGTGAGATGGCCATTTTCGAGAAAGCCAGGACGCAGCGCCTCCTTCAACAGGCCGCGGAGAATGGCGATGCACTTCCTTATCAACCCGTCATACAAAAGGCCCGACGCAGATGCAAAAATAAATCAAAGAGCGGGAAAAACGTTCGAGAGCGACAAAGCGGGACCAAGAAGCCACGCGATCGGGAATCGAGCAATCCGAATTTGTCTCTTATAAAGAAGATGGGTCGAGCATACTCTTTTCCTCAGAACAAAACACGGAAGATACTTGATCTTGTCATAAAACATCAGATGATGACACTTCCGGAGTCCAAGCACTCCGAGCAAGTGGGCGAAGTCTCTCACCCGGACTACTGCTCCAACCACAGGGAGAAAGGACATCCTCTCAAAGACTGCTTCGCATTTAAAAACTGGGTAGAAGACCAATACCAACAAGGCAGGTTCGCTCTATCTAGCAGTTGGAAGGTAAGCCCGCCATAGAAGCACAAACCAAAAGCCGCGCATACAGCGAGAGTAGAACCAGATCAACATCGGTCTTGGAAGCGAGCTCGTACCTGTCATATTATAACACTATCAAAAGAAGAGCCCAAGAATATGGATGACCTCCCCTGGTGCTTCGAAAACAATGAGGACAAAGTGATCTCAGAGTTTCCACCAGTGCCAAAAGAGCTGGAAGATGGAATACATACCACTGTAGATAACCTTAAGAAAATTGATTTGGGAACGGCAAGTGACCCACGACCGACATTCGTCAGTGAGTTGCTGTCTGAAGGAAAGGTAGCTACGCTAAAAGACGTGCTTATGCAGCATAAGGATTGCTTCGCATGGAACTATTCTGAGATGCCAGGACTAGATCCAGAAATTGCTATCCATAAATTGGCAATATCTCTGGACGCCAAGCCAATCAAACAAGCACCGAGAAGAATGCGGCTCGAGCTTGAGATGAGCATCAATGCCGAGGTCAAGAAGCTAATCGACTCTGGCTTCATCCAAGAGGTTCAGTATCCTGATTGGATCGCCAACATCGTCCCGTTGATGAAGAAAAATGGGACAGTGCGCATATGCGTAGACTTCCGGGATCTCAACAAAGCTTGTCCAAAAGAAGACTTTCCAGTACCAGTCACCGAGCTGATGATAGATAACACGTCCACTCACGAAATCTTCTCCTTCATGGACGGATCGTCATGATATAATTAGATAAAGATGCATCCCGAGGACCAGAGGCACACCGCTTTCCGAACCCCCTTGGGTATATTCTGCTATAAGGTGATGCCTTTCGGTCTAAAAAATGCCGGTGCCACCTATCAGAGGGCCATGATAAAGATCTTCGATGACCTCATACATGAAATCGTCGAATGCTATATCGACGACCTCATGGTTAAAAGCAAATCATACGAGGAACATCTCGAGCATCTGAAGATCGTATTTCAACGCCTTCGGCAATACAACTTGAAGATGAACCCTCTCAAATGCGCATTCGGAGTTTCCTCGAGCAAATTCCTAGGATTCATTGTCCGACACCGAGGCATCGAGATAGATCCGTCAAAGATCAAGGTGATTATGGAAATGCCCCCACCAAGGACTCTCAAACAATTGCGGTCTCTCCAAAGGAAGCTTGCGAATATCCGGCGATTTATAGCCAATTTCTCTGGCAAGTGTCGTCCGTACAGTCACTTGATGAAGAAAGGGACCCCTTTCGTTTGGGACCATAAATGCCAAGGAGCACTGGACGAAATCAAGCAATATCTGCAGAACCCGCCAGTGTTGGCTGCTCCAGTCAAGGGAAAGCCGCTCATTCTATATAGAACCGCCCTTGAAGGTTCTTTGAGCGCGCTGTGGACACAAGAGAACGACCAAGGGAAAGAAAGAGCTCTCTACTACTTGAGTCGAGATCTCCTGGGGGCAGAAAGCAATTATTCTCCCATCGAAAAACACTGCCTGGCGTTGATCTTCGCGATAACGAAACTCAGGCACTATGCTGACGGAGTCGTTTGGAAGCTCGGAGTACCACTCAGGCACTATGATAACGAAACTCAGGCACTTGCATGAAGTCTGTCTCATATCGAAGGTGGATCCTCTCAAATATTTGATGTCAAAGGCTATATTGACGGGGCGGCTCGCTAAGTGGTCCTTGCTCTTAATGGAGTTCTCAATAACTTATCAGCCTCTTAAGGTAGTGAAAGGCCAGGCCATCACCGACTTCCTCGCTGAGCATCTGATACCTGCCGATACTCGTTTGAATTGCGAACTACCAGACAAACATGCGTTTGATACGATCGACGGAGGTGATACCCGGTGGGAACTTTATTTCGATAGAGCATCTTCTATGAAGAAGCGCAAACAAAGCACCCCCGTAATCAAATCAGGGGTAGGCCTCATCTTCGTAACTCCACAAAGAAGGATAATGCGCTTTGACTTCTCCTTAACAGAGCCGAGGACAAACAATGAAGCCGAGTACAAAGCTTTGATAGCGGGTCTCGAGATCATCATCGACATGGGAATTGAAAACCTCCTCATATACGGAAACTCCCAGCTGGTCATTAGTCAAATAAACGGTGACTACCAAACGTGCAAGCCAGAGTTGGTGAAGTACGGCGAGAGGGTGCAACAACTGCTGACTTAAATTCCTTCCTACACCCTAGAAAGTATACCGCGTGCGGAAAATAGCAAAGCGGATGCATTAGCCAAGCTCGCTAAAGAACTAGCCAACAAGAACCTCGATGACGTAAGGATCGTTGTGCAAAGCCGTCGGGTTCTTGCTCCAGCAGAAGTATCTCCGGAGTTGTCCGAGGAAAAGGGAGCGACCGAGCAAATGGCTCTATAGGCAAAAGACCAAGAAAAGGTCGAGAATTGGAGAGAAGTCTTTATAGACTACTTCAAATCCCGTCGAACACCTGAAGATGCGTCCTCATAACATCAGCTCATGAAGCGAGCCTTATCTTTTGCCTTCGTCAATGACACTCTGTACAAGAGGTCATTTGATTCTCTGTGGCTAAGATGCCTGGGACCTGAAGAAGCAGAAAGAGTCGTCCAAGAAGTTCACGATGGAATCTGCTGTTCTCACCAAGCAGGCCTGAAGATGAAGTTGAAGATTAAACGGATGGGCTACTATTGGCCCACGATGACCCAAGACTGCCTCGAATATGCGAAGCAATGCCACTCATGCCAGATCCATGGGGACTTCATCCACCAGCATCCAAATCCACTACATCCGACAGTGGCTAGCTGGCCGTTTGAAATGTGGGGAACCGACATAATTGGCCCCATTGAACCAGCATCGTCCAGAGGACATCGATTCATTTTGGCGACAACTGATTATTTCTCCAAATGGGCAGAAGCAATACCGCTGAGGGAAGTGAAGACGGAGAATATCCTCCATTTCTTCGAGACACGCGTCATTTATCGGTTTGGAACTCCGCGACGGATTATCTCTGATAATGGGCCAGCCTATAGAAGCCACAAGATCATCCGCTTTGCACAACAACACAACATAGACTGGAGATACTCATCAGTCTATAATCCCCTAGCTAACGGTCTAGCTGAGCCTTTCAACAAGACCTTAACGAAGATCGTGAAAAAGACGGTGTCTCGAAATAAAAAGGACTGGCATGAGAGACTGCATGAAGCTCTCTGGGCCTATCGAACTACGTTCAAAACAGCTACAAACACAACTCCATACGCCTAAGGTATTCAGTACAGAAGCAGTACTTCCCCTCGAGATAGAGCTACAATCTTTACGAGTGGCAGTTCATTACGAGCTAACGGACGAAAAGAATGCTCACCTTCGGCTTGAGGAGCTCAACACCCACGATGAAACCCGGCTCATAGCGCAACAAAATCTGGAGGCTTATAAAGCAAAGATGACACGCTCATACGAAAGATTGACTAGGCCGAGGACATTCCGCCAAGGCGAACTTGTGCTAGTGGCCAAAAAACCTATGATCCCCAATGGCGCCAAGCAGGAGAAATTCTAGCCGAACTATGAAGGCCCGTATATTATAGACAAAGTTTACCAGGGTGGAGCCTATCTACTCATGGACATGCATGACGAAAGGCCCTTCAGGCCAATAAATGGTCACTTCCTAAAGAAATACTACGCCTAACAAGTCACGGCCTGGGTCAATGATAGATGACAACGACTATGTCCGCTCGCTATCTTCCTAAGCCCAAAACTCTATAAGTAGCAGCCGGCTAGTGGACCGAAACGTCCTTAAACTAACAGCGGACCGAAACATCCTTAAACTAACGATGGACCGAAACGTCCTTAAACTATCGACGGATCGAAACGTCCTTAAACTAACAACGGACCGAGAAGTCCTTAAACTAACAATGGACCAATATGTCCTAAAACTAGCTATTGACCGAGACGTCGATAAACTACGGTGGATTGTAGCATCCCAAAGTTGATACAAAAAAAGAATAAAAAAAAAGAGAAAACAATAATAATAAAAACGGTATGTCCATAAGCAAAATGGGCAAGGATGAAAACCCGAAAGGGCTCCGTGAGTAAAAATAGCAGGGCTACCGGCGAGTTTTGTGAAAACCCGAAAGGGCGCGACCTCGCTAGAATAAAAAAAAAGAAAAATAAAGAAAATGGTATGCCCATAAGCAAAAGGGCATGGATGAAAACTCGAAAGGGCTCCGTGAGTAAAAACAGCAGGGCTACCGGCGAGTGATTGTGAAAACCCGAAAGGGCACAACCTCGTTAAAAGACACTTGCAGGGTCTTCTCGACCTTGTGAGGAGAAACCACCCGCGTGAGATCCTTACGACTCACAAGGGAGCAACACACTTAGGGATCCCCACGATTCCTAGGGAGAAATTACACTTACGAGATCCTCACGACTCGCAAGAAGAACCCTCTAATGAGACCCTCATGTATAAGATTCAAAAGTCTTAAACTACAGGGATCTGAACCTGTTCTTAAGCAGCCCACCACAACCTCCGATACTGCCCTACAAGC
This sequence comes from Agapanthus africanus, assembly GCA_030015575.1. Taxonomy (NCBI): domain Eukaryota; kingdom Viridiplantae; phylum Streptophyta; class Magnoliopsida; order Asparagales; family Amaryllidaceae; genus Agapanthus; species Agapanthus africanus. Next base: position 705,077,811 of record CM057341.1, read on the forward strand.
GGCTCAATGCTGACCCTTGTATACAATCCACGGGCGCGAATAAACATTTCCCTAACAAAGTCCCATCCGTGACTAGGGATATGTCTATGCGATGAACACCCCTTGTAAGCCCTCTCGACTTATAAGGAGAAAATACTCTTGTAAGATCCTTACGACTTATAAGAGACTATACACTTAGGAGTCCTTACGATTCCTAAGGAGAAAACACACCTACGAGATCCTCACGACTCGCAGGAAGAAATACCTTTATGAGACCCTTACGGCTCATGAAGCCAAAAGCCTTAGTCGACAGGATCTTAACCCCGTTTACTAAGCCACCTTTGTTCATCATCGACAGAGGCAAATGATGATTCGCTCCTGGCAATATCCCAGTTGTAGCGGTGCTGATGCCGAAATTAGTGTCTAAATCCAAGCTTGCATACGAAATAGCCGAAATGATGGGGCAACTTGCAACAAAATCAGCAAGTAAAAAAAATGTATGCATGCAAAACAGCCGAAATGATTGGGCAACTCGCAATAAAAAGCAGCGAGTAAAAATAAAACAAATAGCCGAAATGATTGGGCACCGCGAAAAATAGCCGAAATGATTGGGCAATCGCGACCTTCGCGATATAAAAGCTGAAATGATAGAGCATCACGGAATGAAACAAAAAAATGATGGAATTCATGCTCTGCAGGTGATATCATGTCAATCCCTGTATACAATCCAGGGGCGCAAACAAAGAAGAAATCCCACCTTTCCTCCCCAGGTTTTATCAGAAGAAGAAGCCAAATCTCAACAGTTCACAGATAGCCTGAAGATCATCTCGATATTCGTCTCATTACAACAGACACAGTAAAGTGGAATAGCGGCAACCCCCAGTTCCATGACTCGGCGGTACACAAATGATCGAGAGTCAAACCCTGACTCCGTGAAATACGGACAAAAGTCAACCCTTCCTGGTTACGTGGAACGCGGCTTACGTCAAATCCTGACCCCGTAGGAAGCATCCAGAGAGGAGCTTGGTCCTCGCAGAACACGGCAGTGAACCCGTGGGAAGCATCCAGAGCAAAATTCCTGGCTACGTGGAACGCGGCTTACGTCAAATCCTGACCCCGTAGGAAACGTCCAGAGCGGATCCTGGTCCACGTAGAGCACGGCAATGACCCCGTGTGAAGCATCCAGAGCGGATCCTGGTCCTCGCAGAGCACGGCAATGACCCCGTGTGAAGCATCCAGAGCGGAGCCTGGTCCTCGCAGAACACAGCAGTGAACCCGTGGGAAGCATCCAGAGCAAAATTTCTGGCTACGTGGAACGCGGCTTATGTCAATCCTGAACCCGTGGGAAACGTCCAGAGCGGATCCTGGTCCTCGCAGAGCACGGCAGTGAACCCATGTGAAGCATCCAGAGCGGAGCCTGATCCTCGCAGAGTACGCCAATGACCCCGTGTGAAGCATCCAGAGCGGAGCCTGGTCCTCGCAGAATACGGCACTGAACCCGTGGGAAGCATCCAGAGCAAAATTCCTGGCTACGTGGAACGCGGCTTATGTCAATCCTGACCCCATGGGAAACGTCCAGAGCGGATCCTGGTCCTCGTAGAGCACGGCAGTGAACCCATGTGAAGCATCCAGAGCGGAGCCTGGTCCTCGCAGAACATGGCAATAAACCCGTGGGAAGCATCCAGAGCAAAATTCCTGGCTACGTGGAACGCGGCTTACGTCAAATCCTGACCCCAAGGGAAACGTCCAGAGCGGATCCTGGTCCTCGCAGAGCACGGCAATGACCCCGTGTGAAGCATCCAGAGTGGAGCCTGGTCCTCGCCGAACACGGCAGTGAACCCATGGGAAGCATCCAGAGCAAAATTCTTGGTCACGTGGAATGTGGATAATGGCAATCTTGACACCATGGGAAACGTCAAGAGCGGAGCCTGGTCTTCAAAGAACACAACAGTGAACCCGTCGGAAGCATCCAGAGCAACCCCTGACTCCATGAAATGCGGATAAGGGCAGCTTCACCCATCACTTGCGGGTCCTCACGACTCGTAAGGGAGCAAATTCTCTTGTGAGATCTTTACGACTTTCAAGAGAAGACACACTTAGGAATACTCACGATTCTTATGGAGAAATTACACCTACGGGATCCTCTCGACCGGTAGGGAGAAAATTCTTTATGAGACCCTTACGGCTCATAAAGTTGAAAAGTCTTAGGAGGAAGATCTTAATCCTGAATTCTAAGCCATCGTCGTCCTGCAAAGAAACCGAGATAGAGTATCCACAGAATACATTCAATAAAAGAAAATGGGGACACACCATCATGAAGAAAAACACGTCTTTTATTCATGAATCAAAATGAATACAAAGTACAATTCGTGAAAGAACAAAAAAATATATACTCTTATTCAGGAGTATGTACAAAGAAAGAATAAAGAAAAATATATACAAGTCTTCAAGTCGGCAGGCGATTTAGCAAATTAGTCAGCTCATCCCTCTTTCGCTGGGCCTCGCCATCGTGATTCAATATCGCCAAAAGACGGGCCTCCGCCTGAGCTGGCTGCGCCTGATATGAGGCGAGCCGGCCTTCAAGCTCTTTCTCAGTGGCCTTATGAGCCTCAACCCCTTCACGAGTGAACATAGCGGCTTTGTCGATGGCCACCACCTTCTTGATCACCTCTTGAAGCACTCGCCAAATTTCATATGCTTTAGTGGCCTTGGCCATAAGGCTGGCTTGAAGCTCCCTCAGCGCTTTAGGAGCCAGCTCCCTCCCTGAAAACTTGCGGCCAAGCCTTTTCTCACATGATAGCATGTTTGCAGCACACCGCTTAATTAGCCCCCGTAAGCTCGACTTCGCAGCCACAACCTCTGAAAGAAGGCGTGTAGATTCAAGGGTGTGCAAGCAAACCTCCATTCGACGACTATACTTACTCTAGAATAAGCACAAATCACCTGATAAGGGAATCAACAAGGAAAGCCTCCAATGCATATCCCATCAAGCATGCAGTTGCAACTGTATGAGTTTTTAAAGGAAATGATACCCAAAAAAGACGTGCATGCAACATAACGATAGTGCTCGCAATTAAAGAAAATTCCCATGGAAAAATATGAAGCTCATTTGCGCAAGCAAGACGCACGTACGAGTATTCTACAAACATGAAAATTCAACAGAAAACATGTAACAGCTAACGATAAAAAGAGTACATCGATTTAAACACACTACGCCACTGGGAAAAGATCGCCAAATAAGGGATCAGTGGCATAAGGGTGAACAAAACAGTATACAAAATTTTCTAACTCACTCGCCGCCTTCTCCAGCACATCGAAACGACGATTTTCACAAGGAGTGGCTCCCCACCGATTGGCGCCATGTTCGTCCGCAAAAGTAGACATAATAGCCCGCCGGGCTCTTATCTGGCCCAACTGATGAACCGAGCAATCTTTCAGAGCCTGAGTAATCAGGCACGTTTCGTGAAAACACTCGAGCTTTTCTTCAGCCGCATCAAGCATCGCCAGGGTCATCTCCGCTGGGTGAGGAAGGATGTCGGCGAGCACGGCAAGAAGAATCATCCGGAGCCAAATGGATCCCATGGGAAGAGGGGACCCCCTACGGATCAGAAGTTCATACATCACCACGTCGCACTCGGCATCGGTGAGCAAGGGATCCACCAGCCGCGCAGCAAAACGAGGAATCATCTCCTCAACGGGTATCTCCCATGGTTGTTGACGAGCATGAGGACGGTTGCAAACCATAGCACTTAGTTGTTTTCTCAAGATAAATCACTCTAAGTTGTAATTGGAATTCTCTGTGAAGAGGAAAGAAAAACTAGGGCTTCAAGTTATAAAGGAAAGCACTAAATGCTGCGCGCAGAAAATATTGTGGGATGGAACTATTTCCAAGGCAAAAAGAGAGGGGGAAGGCATTGGAAATCAAAAAAAAACTGGAACTATTTCCAAAGCCCCCTCTCTGCATTCAAGATTTTACACAGAAAAGGCTGCATGGGAAATTAAACAACCCCATCAATAGGGCCTCACGTGCAGAGCACGTGAGCACCAACCATGACATGTATTGAAAAGTAAAACAATATCGCACATGAATAACACGTGAGCGGGAAGACAAGTTCTGTTAAGTGACCAACAGATTCAAGGTTGTGTGATTAAGGGAAAAACCCTTGGTGTGGATTTAAAATCCAAAGAGTTCATATAAATGGAAGTTCTTCGATCGTTCAAAGATCATTACCTGAAGAAAGGGTCTTTCTTGAACAGAGTTAAACTTTGAAAATATTCGAAGCAGAGAACTAAGTTCTGAGAAAGGAGAATTAAATTCTCAAAGGGAAAAGTTAGCAAGAAAGAAGATGAAGAGTGGAGGCGCTTCTGAAGAGACCCCCGCATTTATAGGATGTAATCGAAAATGTTTCATCTCCCCCATTCCTTAGACAGATCCAACGGTCACAAAAGTGACAGCGTTGCACTCACGTGCAGACACGTGAGAGCAACGCTGTGGGGGCATTTGTTCCCTAATTAAAAATCAGAAATTACTTCAATGAGGTATCACGTGCTCACACGTGACCAATGGTCACATGTTGACACGTGATAGTTAAAGCAGAAGTATGAATAAGCGGCTGAGAAAATGACCCAATTGGAGGTCACGTGCCAGCACATGATAGGCTTTGAAAACCTTATAGTTTAATAGAATTAAATTCTAACTTCTCTAAATCTTTCCAAACGAAAAAAGATTACGGGGGAACCGTTGTATTAAAAATCCAAGGGTGATAAAAATCACCAATTTATGGAAAAATCTTAGACAGGGAAAGATTTTCCTAAATCTCACCAAAAATAACAAACAGAATATCTTTTGGATTTAAAATCCAACGGTGAATAAAATTCACTGAGTGATCTAAAGGATCATATTGATTATGAAAACAAACAAAATCTTTTAATGAGAGATTTACTAAACAAATTGATTCTTTTCCTTCTCCTATAAATAGGAGCCAAGAAGAGAAGAGAAAGGATCTGGATTTTCTGAAGAAAAAACAATAACAGAGAGAAAAGAGAGGAGAATTCAATTCTTAAGAAAGAAACCCTATGTGAGAAAAGGGAAAAATATCAAACTTCAAAAAGAGAATTTAATTCTCAAAAATCTAAGAGTTTAACTCTTCTGCAAAAAAAAGAACTTAGTTCTTCCTCAGGTTGAAGATCTGCAGAAGCAAATTTCCCCATAGGTTGAGAATTTAATTCTCACACTACTACAATAGGGGGTTGCCCCTACGGATATTGAAATCCGTAGGGGCAGATTTATGTTGGCCCTACGGATTAATCCGTAGGGCCAGAAGGTTGCCCCTACGGTCCAAGTCGTCCAAGAGTAAAAATATTAAATCTTAATTTGGTGTTTGCCCCTACGGAGCCGCAAACCAAGGACCTACGGACAAATCCGTAGGGGCATCTAAATATGGATTTAATAGAAAAGGCACATAATTTCCCTACGCGCCGATTATCCTCTCTCCTCGAGCTCGCGCCCGCGAAACCTCTCCCAAATCCCCTTTTCTCGTCGCCGCGTCGCCGATCTCGTCGCCGATCTCGTCGCCGATCTCACCGATCTCGTCGCCGTTCTCTCTCTCGTTCCCGATCTCGTCGCCGTTATTCCTCGTCGCCGATTGTCGATTGTCTCCTCCACCGAACCGAACAGGTAAATAATTAAATCTTCAATTAAAGTAATTTTTGATTATTTTAGGGGTTGGGGTTGCGGTTGGGGTTCAGCTAGGGTTGGGGTTGGGTTCGACTAGGGTTGCGGTTGGGGTTGGGGTTGGGGTTAGGGTTGGGGCTGGGGCTGGGGCTGGGGTTAGGGTTAGGGTCGAGGGACCCGGTGAGGGATTTCAGGGAATCGATGGTGGAGATGATCTGGGAGAAGGGGATCGGGCGGCCGGATGAGCTCGAGAAGTTGCTGGCATGTTACCTGTCGTTGAATTCGGATGAGCATCATGATGTCATTGTAAAGGTTTTCAGACAGGTTTGGTTCGATTTGAACAGGGATATGGTTAGGCTTCGTGATCGGTTCGATCCTGCATGAGATTTCTCAATAATTAATTGTCGGGCATCTTGTTGCAGCATTTCAATTTTACTTGTAGTAATTGTCTTTTTACACTTTTAGTACTTAACAAAATAGCAGTTTTTGTTTCACTACCAATGCTAGCCTTTGATATATCTCAAAGCTCGAGACAGAAGGTGTGTATTCTCAACGAGCAAATTTATATGGATCAGGTTCAAGTTCGAGCTATGGTTTTGCCATGGGTTTTAATTGTTGAATGTGAGGTTGAGTAAATATTTTCTAGTCTCACTTGTATAAATTCTCTTCTTTTATGTTTGAGATACTTTTTTGTGCAGAATAAACATTATTCTGGTAACATTGTTTCCGATATATCAATGACAGTGGTAGCCGTATTCGAGTTCTCTGCTATTATCAACCCCATGCGCGCAAGTGCCATGTGCGCTACGTGCAACGCACGTGTGCCCGCCATGCGCGCACCACGTGCAATGCATGTGCGCACCACATGAGAATATTCAATAATATTAAAAGGAGCTTAGTTCTCCAAGTTAGGAGCCTGCTCCTCCCCATAATGCGCATATGCGCAAGCGCCATGTGTGCTACGTGAGATTACAAAATTAGGTAAATATATCTTTGACATAGCCCAAAAAATAAAAGAAGCGATGTTGGAAAGGTATAACTGAGCGAGCTAGACACTGTTAAGAAGTTGAAGTTTCAAGAATTATAAAATATATTTGTGGAGCTTAATGTATGTATATGCTACCTGCCTTTATCTTAGCATATCTTACATGCTGTTTTTCCGTCGTTAATTGTAAGAATTGAATTAGGAATTTAGGATGATGCAACTTAAGTTGCTTTATCTACTTTTATTATATAATTTTGGAAATAAATTTGAACATAGGATTATGACATTCTTTTTTTTTCTTTTCGTTATAACCTTTAACTGATTTTAGCAATAAAATGTCCTTTAAACAAGAGAAGCCAGAGTCTCGTCAAGAAATTTGACTTTCTTAATTGTTTTAAGCCTATCTATTGATGTATGCTTGGTATTGTAGGCCGAACTTTACAGGGTAAGGAAAGCATTTGATAAAGCTGAGCCATTATATTTAGAAGCCATAACTATTCTGGAGGAAGTGTTTGGTTCTGATGACGTACGGTGTGTATATTATTTCAGTTGAAATTTATTTTATTTTCTAACCCTGTAGACATGTATGCTTAGTAAGTAACTAATGTTAAATCTAATAATTTGTATAAATAGTTATTAATGAAGTTCAGTGAAGGGTCTTTAAGCCTTTTTGACATTTTTTTTAATGATATATACTTACATTATATGTGTAGAACAGATATAGTAATTCTGTTTTTTAATATATGATTTTATGTATTTTTACCTTTTTAGTCCCCTAAATTGGATGATAGACACATTTGTCATTCTTTAAGATTTCTTGCTTTTGCAGAGTAGGGGCTGCTTTACACAACCTAGGGCAATTTTAGCTTGTCCAGCGAAAACTTGAGCAGGCTCAGAAGTGCTATGAGGTATAAGTTCTTTCGAAGCACTTTTTTCTTTATGAATTTTTCTATTTTAATAATATTTTTTCCATGAACCATGATACTTGATATGATAGTTGTTAGTAATAAAGCATAAATATGAAGGCAAAGTTCTCAGAACTCTAATATTGTATTTCGATAGATTTATATCTAAGCTTTAAGGCGATCAACTTTCATCTTTTTTGGGCTATTTCTCATCTCCTTGCCCCGAAAGAAAACCCCTCTACTTCTATATCTTCCCCTCCATTTCATATTTCTAGGTTCTCCCAAAAGAAATTATAATAACATGTCACATCTTCTTTAAGCAGCATAAGTTAATTGTTTATTTATCTATCAATTCCTATGTGATAATCTGTTCTATTGTCTTTCTGTTTCTTTTGGCAGCGTGCTCTAAAGGTATGAAACAATGCTTAAATTCTCTGTCTTTCATCTCCGATATGGTGGTTCTTTTCCTTTTATTGCTATATGTTGTTTATGTTTTGCGTAGATAGAAGGACATGTTCTGAGCTATGGTGTGCTTATACAATGTATTATCTTAAGAAGGGTAATACCGTATTTTTCTAATATGAATAATTTGTCATTGTTAATCCATCTTCCTGAAAATGGTTTATACGGAGGAAGTATATTTCATGGTACTTGAGAAAAATATATGTTGAAGTCAAAAGTTATCAAGATTTAAATGCTCCGCTTATAGTCTTCCAAGATATTTTATATTCCAAGGCAAGGTGGCAATAATTGCATGCTTATGCACGATTTGGTATGTAGATTCAAGGTTATGCATGGCTACGACCCTTTCTTATGGTTTCTTATCATAATTTTCTGTACACTTGTAGTTTATAAAGGTAGTTAGATCATATCACTATACGAAATATTGTATTGTGTTCTATTATGTATGGTGGATCACACACTAGAAATCAAGACATTGCATGCCTGTGCACATTTTGGTATATTCCTCAATACGTGAAACAAATTTGATTTAATAAGGGAAAACTTAAAATAACAACCTTAATACTAAAAAAAATTATATATGCTATTACTTAGTAGTTTATGGTTTTCAGATGCAAAATCCATTTGAGAAATACTTTTCCTACCTACTATTAATCCATATTCTCAATATAGTCATCATAACCTACAATTTATATGATACAGTCTAACATGGCCCATGAGTTGTCAGGGTTAAGGACTGGATGTATGTGAATTGGCAACAACGTATGCAACCTAAGTTTGTCACTGGAGTTTCTGCTTTCATTGAATTTGCACGCGCACATAATAAGAAGGAGAAGACAGTAATGTGGCAGAAGAAGAAGGAGAAGACAGTAATGTGGCAGAAGAAGAAGAAAATGACATTCCTTGTTCTCTGTTTCAGCATCAATCTTCTGATATGAACTAATGATGGCTTTCACATTGGCTTTTCCTTTTAGAGACTTCTTAGTGTCCAATGGAAAGTATACATCAGATTTGTGCAGGTCGGGTTCTTCTATGACTTTCAAGAGTTTCAACTGATTCTTTAAATTACACCTTTGTTGGGTGATACTTTTACCACTTCTCATTGCAGGTGCGCTCTCTAATATCCATTTTGAATGTAATATTATAGATATTCATACCTGTTTATGTCAAAATTACTTATATTGTCAATGTTTGATCGTCTAGTTGTTCGTGATGCGTCCATATCAGGGACAGAGGCCGCTCCCGCTCCTCCAGGTATGTTTATATATCATATAGTGCATGTATATTGATTTAGAATGGTATATCATAAATATACACGCATTCCTTTTGCTCTTACTTAGATAGTAATTTTTATTATTGTCTAGCTGTAGGTGGTGACAGTAGTTGACAATAAAATTTGTCATCCTAGAAACTATGATTTTTATATGTGCTCGCATGCGGGAATGATTGTAAGTCGTGGACCTGTATAATAAATTCTTATTTGGTATTTGTTTGAAATCAAATTGAATACTATATAATTGATAAGTTTGTTATATTTATATTTAGTTTGGAATTAACACAATATTTATTCACGCAGCATGCACTTATGAGAAATAGGGCACCACGCGTCCAACTCATTATCATGTGCTGCTTGATGAGATTAGATATGCGCCTGATGATCTACAAGAGCTTGTTCACTCCATGTCTTATGTGTAAGCAGCGCTATATGCGAGGTTATCTTGTTAATATGTATGTACTGAAATTAATTAATATTATTCAACTTTTGATACATGCAGATACCAGAGGAGCACATCTACTATCTCTGTAGGTAAGGCTTTGAATTTGTTGATTTTGGTATTTCTTGTTAATTTAAATTTTATACTTATACTTTACTGCTTAATGTGGGTGTAGGAGCGGGTGGTTGAGCAGGCCGAGGCCTCGATTTTAATAGACAGAGCGATCCGAGGCTGTTGACCCCAGTCCTGGACGCCACACACGGACGGCACCACGGAGGTTGGGGGAGAGGCCGAGGACTGGGCCCTAGCAGGGCCCATATGAGGTTGGACTCCACCCCGGCTGTTACTTCCTCCGTCTCCAGTGAGCGACGTGTCCAGCAGGAACTGGAGAGCTTGAAGGCTACCGTTCAGGAGTTGAAGGAGATGTTGGTATGTATACTACTTAATAGTAAAATATCATGTCATATTATAGATATCAACATATCTAATATTAGTACATTAGTACGTAGCCTGAGCTTATTTGGTTGTAGACTTAGGTTTGATTAATCATACCTACATATCTAATTAAAATAAACTACGGTTTTCCAAACTAGATATCCAAATGGGGTTTCGAAATAACTTGATAATGATAAGAATTCGAATAATACACAGTTCTTATATGCTTATTACACACGTTAGGTCCAGACGCGACGGGGTACATCGGCCGAGCCTCCACATGCATCTCCTTCGGCTGCGGCTCCGCAAGCCACTATATCGGCTGCGGTTCCGCAGACAGCTCCTATAACTCCACCGCACGCTCAGACTCCCGCAGCCGCGGCTCCGCAAGCCACTACCTCGACGGCGGCTGAGCAGACCACATCGCCAGCTCCACAGCCCGCTCAGACTCCCGCACGCGCCGAATTGCATGGTTTATTGACCGAGGAGCAGGCGCGCCAGATTCTAGCGTTTATCAGAGGTGGAGCTAGACCGAGCTAGGGTAGCTTTTGATTCTTATTTTTTGAAACATGTATTTATTTATATGATACATATTGTACTACGTTTTGAAACATTTTGGACGATATTGATATTGGTTTATATTTATATCATATTCAGTTTTTTGGTTTCTTTTGTATATTATATGCGTGAGATGTGATTATGAATACTGCGATATATGTTGTGTGATGATTAGTTTTATATTTGATTGATGTATATAATATTGTGCACAGGGCGAGAAAAAATCAGGCAGCCCTTTTTTATTAAAAAAACAAATAATATGTACATGTTGCCCCTACGGATTAAACCGTAGGGGCAAAATATCAGAATTAACTGATATTTTCCCTCCTGATCCCAGTTTCAGAGGGTTGGGTGTGCCCTTACGGATATATCCGTAGGGGTAAACAAATGCCCCTACGGTGGTATCCATAGGGGCAAAATATCAGGATTTCTTATATTTTGCCCCTACGGATAAGTACCTACGCATGTATCCGTAGGGGCTACCGCTTGGACCTATGGATTCATCCGTAGGTACAAGAAATTTATTTTTAAAAGCCGTAAATAAAATAATTTTTTTGCCCTACGGCTTAATCTGTAGGGGAAAAGGTACCTACACATAACTCCGTAGGGGCAAGTTTTAGTCCGTAGGGGCTTGTTCAGGACTTCGACTTGCACCTGCGGCGTTTGCACCTACAGATTGTTTTTTCGTCCCTACGGATATATCCGTAGGGGCAGTGGTTTGCCCCAACGGGTAAATCCGTAGGGGCAACCCTTATTCGTAGTAGTATTATCGGGTTGAGATTTTACCATGCAGATCCAAAACTTAGAGGGGGAATTGAGTTTAGAGAATTTAATTCTCCCAATTCATAGAAATTTAATTCCTCAAAATAAACCTAGGGTTTAACCCTATATGAGAATTTAATTCTCTCAATTTACAGGAATTTAATTCCTCCAAGATATGAAATTAGGGTTTAACCCTATATGAGAATTTAATTCTCCTAAAATTATAGGAATTTAATTCCTTCAAGATGGACAAAACTAGGGTTTAACCGTGATTGAGAATTTAATTCTCTCGAATTTACAGGAATTTAATTCCTCCTAAATGAAATTAGGGTTTCAACCTATATAAAGAATTTAATTCTTTTACATATATGGGAATTTAATTCCTTTAAAAAAGAAATTAAGAGTTCAACCCTACATAAGAATTTAATTCTTTCACAACAGGAATTTAATTCCTCCAAAATCATAATTAGGGTTTAACCCTATAAAGAATTTAATTATTAAAAATAAGGAGACTTAAAAGATCTCCATGCATGCAAAGAACTAAGGTCACGTGTCCCCACGTGACCCATGAAAAGATCCACAAAAATGAGAAGGAAAAAGCTCTGAGGCAACGCCACACGTGCTCCCACGTGACCTCCAAAACATAGAAAGAAAAGCAAAGGAAATCTAAGTTTTGGGCGCTCTCACGTGTTACCACATGACCTCTCAGCAAACGCTTTAACAATCAGCGAACAGATCTCCATCACGTGCCAACACGTGATGCTCAAAAATAAAAATAAAAAGTGTTTAACACTCATCCGCAGAATAAAGTAAAAGGGGATTTGGTCCCACCTTTGGGTGCCCTCACGTGTCCCCATGTGACCCATTCCTATTTAGTGTTTAAACACTAATTTAAAGGACTTATTTTCAGTGTTTAACACTGTTGTTCTCTAGTGTTTAATACTAATTTGACAACTTCATTTCCAGTGTTTAACACTGTTCTCCTCTAGTGTTTAACACTAATTTGAGAGGTTTATTTCCAGTGTTTAACACTGCCGTTCTCTAGTGTTTAACACTATTTCTAGCCAAATTGGCTAATTTTCCAGAGGCAAAAGTCTCCCCTTCAACTGAATCTCAAAATTGAGTAAAATTCAGAGCTATAATGTTCAATACTCAGTCAAAGATAGAAATATCACCAGAGCCCTCAAACTCTTATTTAGCATTGCTAAATAATGTGGGCTTGAACCCAGACAAATCTTAATGGTCCAACAAAGGACCAACTCTTCAAATTTAATTGGAAGCCCAAGTTGGCCATAAGTTCTCAATTCAGACTTAACTGAGCCAATGTGCTCATAATTTAATTAATTGATCTTAGTTCCAAATTGGACTACAAATCACTTAATCCACTTTGGTTTAAGGGTGCATCTCTTCACTCTTCTGATATTTATCGTTGTAATCCTTCAATGTCTTCAGAGAGGTGACGGGTCCCGATAACCACACATTTCACAGACTATGACGTCTCTAAACTACGGACTGTGGGGTCCTTAAACTCATGGACTATGATATCCTTAACCTCGACCGTGATGTCTTTAAACTAATATCAGACTGTGGGGTCCTTAAACTCATGGACTATGATGTCCTTAACCTCGTCCGTGATGTATTTAAACTAATATCGGACCGTGGGGTCCTTAAACTCATGGACTATGATGTCCTTAACCTCGACCGTGATGCCTTTAAACTAATATCGGACTGTGGGGTTCTTAAACCCATGGACTATGATGTCCTTAACCTCGACCCTGATGTCTTTAAACTAACACTGGACTGTGGGGTCCTTAAACCCATGGACTATGACGTCCTTAATCTCGACCATGATGTCTTTAAAGTAACATTAGACTGTGGGGTCCTTAAACCCACGGACTATGATGTCCTTAATCTCGACCGTGATGTCTTTAAACTAACAATGGACCGTAATATCCTTAAACTAATCGACCGCAATGTTCTTAAACTAAACAATAGAGCCCAATTGCTCTTTTGTTGGATATAAACGATCCCGTTAAGTTGATCTTAGTCTAAAATTAGACTAACGTATTCTTAACAAACGTTAAGTCGATCTTAGTCCCAAAGGTGACTAACGTATCCTTAAACCCAATCCCCAAACCCAAATCTAAGAAAGATACGGATTTGGACTAGTCCACGTCCTACGGGCGACAACATAAATTAGTCTCCGTATACAATACACGGGCAACCACAAACAAAACAAACACCCACGACACGAAGTGACCATCTGGAGAAGGAGAAAGTGGCTACCGCGATGCGGTAGCGTAATTAACTGCAGGGGCTTGCACCTGCAGGGGAGAGCGTCCCCACAATCAAAAACCCCTCAACGAGGGGGAATCTGACGAAGTCTGCTATATCGGCCGCATCCGTTTAAACCTTCGATATATGGTGCCATAAATCAACTTGGTATCTTCGGAGAGGTGGACGGATAGTACCAATTAGTATCTGCCCGAAATTCAGGCTAGACGTTTATCGCGTCTCCGCCGCGTCTTTCGGAGGGGAACAGAGGCGTGAGAGGGGAAGAAGGAGATGGCTTCGGGTTCTTGGAGGTGATGGATGCTTTGACGGGGGCTTGCAACTGCAGGGGCCTTCGGTTTTGTAGAGAGGGAGAGAGGATGGTGGTGATATTGAGGAGATGCGAGAAAGCGAACGAGAGAGAGAGAGATAGAGAGAGATAAGGAAGTTTGGGTATGGATTTGAAAAGGCTTCGTGAGGTAACCGTAGTGGCGGGATCGCAGGGAGGAGCATAAAATTCATGGGGAAAACGTGGGTGCCGGTTACGTGTGGGGATCAGTTTGAGGAAAAGAGAAAAAAGAAAGAAAGAAGGAAGAAGGAGGAAAGGGGGAGCTTGGGCTTGGGCTGGAAATAGAGCGAAAAAGGCAAAAAGAGAAAAAGAGAAGAAGGGAGTGGGTTTTAGGCCGATTTGGTGAAAATAAAAAAAAAAAGCAAGGAACGTGAGGGAGAAGAGGGCTTTGTGCTGGGAAAAGGAAAAAGAAAAAAGAAAGGAAAGGAAAATAAGTTGGAAAAATTATGAAATGAAATTTTATTCAAATATGGAATTTATATAAAAGGAACCGAGTATTATATCAGGATTATATTATATAGTCTAAATTTCAACTTGTTAACATGGACTTAATTTGGGCATTTTTCACGAACGGTATCTTGAACTTTTAAAATGATGGATTGCTATCATGAACTCTCAGAGCATCACAAAACTACCATAACAACACTAATGAAATATTAAAACATGATTCTACTGCTCTTTTGTCTAAATTACAAATTAAAAAGGAATTAATTTTTTTTCCAAGAATTTAATTTTCCTATTTTAGTTAAAATATATGAATCTGAACATAAGGTTAATTACTTTTTTTTGGGTTAATTTATAAAATAGACATCAACATCTCGCCCATCCTCTCTCTTTATAAAACCGAGAGGCCCTGCACTCGCAAGCTTCCATCAAAGCACCCATCACATCCAAAGAACCCGAAGCTATCCCCTTTTTCTCCTCTCAGGCCTTCACTCTAAAACCCTAACCCATCCCTTAACCGAGCTTCCCTTCTCTGCAATCGCCGACGACCGCGACCACCGCTTCCATCTTCTCCCTCTCTACAGCCAATGACAAGAGCCCACTGAGCCGAGCCCCTCCATAGTTGCCTAGTCCAAGCCAGCACGCATCCACCTCGCCGGCGTTTTCAGAGTATGCTGAATTCGCCGTGTCGGTGTTTTAGGAGCTCGCGAACTATACTCGCTAGCGTCTTTGAAATTTACCGCGTTCGTCGAGTAGGCCCTTCGCCTTTTCTGAGTTCACCGTGTTCGCCGTCTAGGCTTTCCGACTTCTTTAAGTTCACGGCTTTCGCTTCCTTACCTCGGCAGCGTTTTTGAGCCGCAGTTCTTGCTTCCCGAGCTTGCCGCTAAAAGTTTGCTGCTTTTGCCGCCTTAGTTCGCCGGCGAAGTCCGTTGCCTAAGCTCGCGGCGTTTTTCAAGCTTATCATCCTCTCTCACCCATTCTAGTCGACAACCTCCGTGACCTCAAACCGTGGGTCGCTGTCAACTCTCTCGTCGATCAACGCCATAATGATTTAAAAAAAAGTTTAATTTTTCTTTAAAAAAAAACTCCATAAAGTAATATTTGACTGATTGACAGTTTTTTTAATTTTAATGATTTACAACTATTTTAGATGACTAGAGTTTGATATCTGCTTCAATAATCAATGTAATTACCTTGACTGTACAAAGAAGGAGAAACTGTACAAAGAAGAAAAGAAGAAGAGTGCATGTACCATTTTGCATTAAGAAATAGAAGTAGGCTTTCAGGCCCTAAGGTCAACGAGAGTTATGAAAAAATAGGTTTTAACTGACACGTGACTGGAGCCCATTGGCCCAACCGGATATCCAACCATTTCATGAAAAGCTCGTTTTTGGAGACAGTTATTTGGAAGCACCGAAGAAAATCCCATTACAAAATCTTTAAACTGCGCCCACAATTTTTAGGAATTTGTGCTGTCTTTTGGAACCGGCTTATTATTTGATTTGAAGTGAATGAAACGTATACTATTTTCTACAATGATTATAATTAATGTTTGTTGAAAAATTCTTACAACGGATACATTCCTTCTTTTATAAATTTAGCTTTGGTATTCTTTTACAAGCAGTGATTTCCACAGAGACAACCTATCTCTTCCATTACTATCACTTTCAAAAGAAAAATTCATAAGATTAAGTTTTTATTTTTTTTATTTATACACTATGTGCAATTCCTCTTCCTTTGAGATCTTAGTCTCTATTAGTAATTGAGAAAATTTGTGAGGGTCTCTGCAAGAGAGAAGTGATGTAAGAATTGGTTTCAATTGGAAGGAGATTGTAAAGGGTTGCGGGAGGACAACGTAATAGTCTCAGTGGAGACGTGTTTAGTCGAATGGGCTCGTACGTCTAAAGAAAGAGAACTAAAAAATCTTCCGAACCTCTCTAGATCGACTTGTGTTTGCGCTTGATTTTCTCTAACTCTCTCTTTTACTTGCTAGTTATTGTGTTTTATTTGCTTGGCTAGTAGAATTTTTAATTTGTGGGTACTGTAAGTATAATCCTATTCAACTCTCAAGATTATTTCAATTGGTATCAGAGAAAGATGCTTTTATTTGTTAGGATTAAAATTCTAGAAAAATCCTATGGTCTTGACTTAACCATATAGTGAGGGACACTCCCAATCTATCACCAAACCGTCATATTTCGATGAAATTAACTTTACCATTTGGATAGTTAAGATTGAGTCCTTCTTCGAATCCTAAAGTAGAGATGTGTGGAGATATACCATTTCTAAGGAATTTGTGTTTCCCACCATCGATGAAGAGAGTTGGACTTCCGCTGAGAAAAAGGCTTATGAGACAAATCATAAGAGGAAATATGTGTTATTATCTTGTCTCAATGAAGATGATTTAGCAAGAATTATTAAATGCAAAAATACTCTTGCTATATGAAAATGATTATTAAATGCACATGAAAGTGGTTCCAATGTTAAGAGAGCAAAAATTGAACTTTTGAAATTCAAGTACGAAAATTTTCAAATGTTGCCCGATGAAAACATGGATTCTATGTTTAGTCGTTTTATCCGAATTACTAATGCTCTTGATTTCTTACTAGAACCTATGAGCAATGAAGAGAAGGTGAAAAAGATTCTTTGCTCCCTCACCAGGAAATGGTAAGTGAATGCTACTACTCTTAAGGAGATAACTGGCATTAAAATGATGACGTTCGAAGAACTTCAAGAAAATCTTAAGATCTATGAGATTGAGTTTAAGGCCTATGATAATGAAGAAGAAAAGGAGGAGGAGGATAAGAATGAAAAGATGAAGAGCATCGCACTCAAAGTTTCATCCAAAATTTCATCCAAAGCTCCATCCAAAGCCTCCTCCAAGTCTAATGACGACGAGTCTAGTGAGGATGATGAGGAGATTGCTCTCCTAACGAAGCAATTCAACAAATTCTTAAAACTTCGGAGAGACTACAAAAGAGTAAATTTTCAAAGAAATCGTTCCTACAACAACAAAGATGTCGTTCCATACTTCAAATGTAGGAAGTCCGGTCACCTTGTCGCCAATTATCCCCTCAACCAAAAGAAAGAAGCTTCACAATGATCAAATCGAAGAGCATTCAAGGATAGTACATGGGATGACTCGGAGGGAAGCGATGACGATGAAAAGTCATTCGATCAAGAGATAGAAAATATGTGCTTTATGACACTTGAGGATGAGGTAACAGATGATTTAAATTCTTATTCTTTTGAAGAATTGATTGAAACTTTTGGTACTTTACATGATACCTTTACTAGATTGCAATCTAAATATTCTAATGCAAAAAAGAAAATTGTTTATCTTGAAAAGGAAATTTCTTCCAAAACTTGCAATAAGTGTGAGTTTTTAAAACTTGAGAATGAATCACTTTTAGCCAAAATTATGTTTTTAACTAGTTCGCTTGAAAATGCAAATTTTAAAAATGAGAGACTCGCTATTTCTTTTACTTCTCTCAAAAATAATTTCGATTCCTTGACAAACACTCACAATACTATATTAGTTGATATTGAAAAGATGAAAATTAGAATTTGCGATCTTGACACCACCTTGCACAAATTTGCCGCTAGTAAAGACATCTTGAACACCATGATAGAAAACTTGAGAGTTTCAAATCAAAGAAGGGGTCTTGGTTTTTAAAGTGCATCTACTTCTCATGTTAGTAGTTCTAAACAAAAGTATGATAAGACTTCTTTCAAGACTATTTTTGTTAAGGCTAAATCTTTGAATGCTTCTACTTCTTATGATCATCATGCTCATTACTCATATACCACTACCTCATATAATCATGCTAGATTTGCTCATGCTCCAAATTTTAGAAAACCTAATACTAGAACTACTTCCACTTCACGACATTACATTCTACACATGCACATACACATTCTAGCTCTATTTATCTTGTGTGCAACTATTGTGCTCGTATTGGGTATATTTCATACTATTGCAAAAATAGATCTTCAAAGAATTTAGTCTGGGTTTCAAAGACTAACCCCTGTGGACCTACAAAGATATGGGTACCAAAAATTACATTTCTTGCACCTTCAATAGGTGCATCACAAGTCGTGACGTGAAAATCAATAGTTTCTTGATAGTGGTTGTTCAAGGTACATGAACGGTAATATCAAAATCTTTGCAACCTTATCAAGAGAAGGTGACATGGTCACTTTTGGAGATGATGGAAAATTTAATCGGTAAAGGTAATATAAAATTCAAAGCTACTACTTTAGAAGATGTACTTCTTCTTGATGGTTTAAAGTATAATTTTCTTAGTATTAGTCAATTTTGCGATAAAAGTTTTAAAGTGGTATTTGATCAAAAGGTTGGAAAAATTCTTGATTCAAAAGATGAAGTTATTCATTGTGGTAAAAGAAATGTAAATGTTTACTCTATTCAAGCATGTGATATTTCTAATGAAAATTTTTGAGTGCTTAAGTGTTGTAGAAGGTGAATGTTGGATTTGACATAGAAGACTTGGATATGTTTCCATGGATCTACTTTCAAACATCACCACCAAGGACTTGGTCTCCGGGATTCCAAAGCTCAAGTTTGTAAAAGACAAGTTGTGTGATGCATGTCACACGAGTAAGCAAGTGAAAAGCTTGTTCAAACCAAAGGCTGTGGTATCGACTTCTAATCCTCTCGAATTAATTCATATGGATTTGTTTAGTCCATCTAGAACTTTGAGTTTAGGTGGTAAATTTTTTTCTTTTGTTATTATTGATGATTATTCAAGGTTTAAATAGGTTTATTTTATTTCTAACAAAAATGATGCTTTTGTTACTTTCAAAACCTTTTTCAGCAAAGTGCAAAATGAAAAACAACTTTCAATTGTTAAAATCGGAAGTGATCACAGAGGTGAATTTCAAAATTCGTTTTTCGAAATTTTTTGTGATGATCACGGGATTAAACATGAATTTTCTTGTCCTATAACTCCACAGAAAAATAGAGTTGTTGAACGGAAAAATCGATCTCTTCAAGAAATGGCTAGGACAATATTGAATGAACATAATTTACCTCATTATTTTTGGCCCGAAGTGGTTAATACCGCGTCGTATATTATAAATAAGGTTGTAAGGGACTTGAGAAACCGCCTTATGAAATCTACTGTTAGTTGTATGTATGCCCTAGAGGCCAGTATTGTACAGATGATGTATATTATATTGGATGCTTGGACATATATAGAGAGGACTTTCTTGCTCGATATGATAGTATGCTATCTAGTCGCTCTTTATCTTAACATGTATACTTGTCTCTTTATACTGTCTTATAGTTACATGTTGGTAAAGCCTTTAGGATGTGTACTTGACTACCTGGACTATGATGCGGATCATATTAGTGAGGACGTGGTAGTCCATAAGTACATCCTTTAAGGTCCCTAGTCGTAGGTGTATCGAGACGGGGCATCGATATACCAGTGTAGACTAGCGTATACGCTTCTCGACCCATGGGATGGGCGATGGATGATCCCATATCCATTGGTGTTTGACATCGGAGATGGTATACGGGTGCTCAGTGGAGACTGGGTACACTGGATGGACTCGCCGAGAACTCCCAGATGGTATTATACCTCACGTCAGATGGCAGTTCTCTGGTGACACTTGTGCAGGTTAGTCTGTAGACCCGAGATCGCCATAGAGTCTTGTGTGATTCCCACTGTGCTTTGATTTCCACTTTACCACGTCCATGAGGGCGTGCAAAACGGTGGTTTTTGGGTACAGTCCCGAGTCACATGGAGGCAATGAGCGATAGGAGGGGTTTCGTCTCTCCCGGTATTGGGGGTTGATGTTACGCTGTGCTCGATTGGCCGTAACAGGGAAGTCCCTGGCCAGGGCTGATTTAGAGATTTACTGGTAAGTGTTACCAGTAGTTTCTCGACCCGTTATGAGCCTCACATCGGCACGACTTATCTGTTATTGGGGTCTGACGTTTACCACCCCTAGACTTGATATGCGACATATCAGATGGGGAGATCGGACTGTACGGGAAGTGTTACCGGCAGGCTTTTACAGGAGTTGGAGCAGGCTTGCTTGCTGATCTTCTGATCGCTCAATACCCAGGTAGCCGTTACGTCCAGCTAGTACCGCTGACGGCTTGTGGGTGTGTGATGTGATCATCACCTATTGCCGGCGTATTGACGAGTCTTTAGAGTCCTACATAGAGGTATTACTGGCTCAGGCAAAACGAAATAGGGGCACATATGTGATATGTGCGGGATCGAGAATAATGCGTGTATGTGATACCGTATTCTATTCTCGCGACTTTTTGTATCGGTCGGTTATATATGATATGACCGGGTTATCGAATCAAGTGTTGATTCGATAAGTCGATACGATGAATGTTAGTCGGTTATATGAGATATGACCGGATTATTAAGTCAAGTGTTGATTTAATAATTAAGTGTATAATTGTATATTAGATATACTAGTTTACATTTACTAACACTTGTTCACTTTAGGGTTTTTCTCACATGTGCACACTTTGATATATATGTGATATATATTGAAATGTGTTTTCTTTTTGTATCATGTTTGATGATACACTTGACATGGGTGTACAAGACATACACCATGCTATTTGTTATGTTGGGTTTTAACATTTAAAAGTAATTACAAAATTAGTGGTAAATTAGAAAATGCATGAAGCTTGTGGAAGCTTGTGGATGCATTGACTAAAGTCCACTAAATTTGTTTTTACTTTGGGTTTTAACCTAACCTTAACACTTAGCCATGGTAATGTCTCTACAAGAGTTAGTATATGATACTCACTCACCATGGTTAGCTCACTCACTTGATCATTATCCTCTTCACTTTCTTTTGTTCACCATCTTCTTTCTTGAGTTCAAAAGAAAAGCTTGCTAGGGTTTGATCCAAAGTGAGAAATATTATGAGAAATAAAAATCTAAAGAGAACCCACTTCCTATTTCTCCATCCACTACTAGACTAGCACTTTAGTTTAGGGTGTTTACTTCACTAATTCTCTAGTTAGTGAAGTAGGAGCTTGAGTCGGAATTCCCTCGACGTAGATCTTCTTCGGCCTCGGAGACTTCAAGCAAGGTCGCATCCTTCGCCTCGTGAAGCCATGCAAGAGCCCAGGAGAACCTTGATCCCAGCGAAGGGACTTCAACAAGGAGCAAATGAAGTGGAGGACCGATCTACAAAGGTTGTATTTCGTGTTCCCTTTAGAGTAAAGTTGTTTACTTGCCATTAGATTCGCCTAAACTCTAGTGTACGATCTTGCTTAGGGTTGTTAGGCACATAAAAATTTTAAACGGGCATGGTCGATGCCTTGTAGAGTCTTGTTAGTGTGTCTAATAACCCTACAGTGGTATTAGAGCCTAGCTAGAGCATTAGGCGATGTGTTAACGAGGTTAAAACCCCGATCGAACCCGATAACGTCAAAGTTAACCCCCTCTCTGTAAAATTTTTCAAAACTTGGATTTTTCTGAATTAAAAATACCTAAAAAATACAGCAGGGTTTTCTATGAATTACCATGAAAAACGAGCCCTTAATTCCTCCACGTGGCCGCGGAACCGCGGCACTAAGCCACCATTGGCGGCGGTTCCGCGGCAGAAGAGGGGTATTAGGGATGGTTCTTTGTGCAGTAATATCCAGTACAATTCCTGCATATTTATGGGTATTTTTAAACTGACTCAAGCGTTAAGTGATCTAGGGGTTTATTTTGTATTCGTCGATTTGATCGGAGAATTTAATTTTGTTATGTTATTCCGGATAATTTTGAAAGTATTAAAATGTTCGAACGGATATCATTAACTCAATTTTTCCCGGCACGAAAAACATTCAAGTGTTGAATTTTTCTCGGGTTTAAATCTTTCGGAAAAACGTGCATGTGACGCGATGGACCCTCTAGAAGACAGCAAACCTTAACTCGATTATATGACCATCTTGAACTGCCTTTTGAACCTTAGGGTTTGAGGCAGTACGGCGTGCCACATGTGAGGCGTTGGCTTGACCCTTCTACGGCTGGACCGTTGCTACTGTGACGTATTCTGGAATTTTTGAACTCCGCTCAAGTGTTGAGCTATTTTGGAAATCTTGGGTATTTGATTATTCGATCGGAAAGTTTAATACAGTCTATTTATCTGGAATATGATACAATATGTGGAATTCATACAGTTAGGCATGAAATGCGAAATATGTGATATTTCGGATTTACGATGTCTAAAAAGATTGTGGATTCCAAATGTTGTAGTTTTACACTTTCTTTTATGCGACCGTAAGTGTAATATGTGATATCGCCGGTTTCGTTGCTATATGTCAACGACAATTGGGATGCGCATATTTACTTACGTTGATGACATGTGATGTTATGTGTTGCTGGATATGTTATATTGGATCGTCGCGTTCTGAATAGCCGGGGGGTTTTATATGAGATGAGAGTTTTTATTTTCATTCATGTAAAATTAAATGTATGCAATATTCTTTTATTGGGGCACTTCCGGGATGAGGTTGATGTCACCATTTGTATATTATTTACTTTTCCGCACTAGGATAGACCCAAGGAGGGGAGCACAAGTAACCGGGTTCTAGGGTCCAGTGGGAGACCAACTCGAGGAGTCAAGTCCGGGTCTCCTAACCCTAGAATTGGAAGGGTTGCTTGCCGCTCTCGTAGGGGTCTACGGGTGTGGGTTTGGCTATTCGTCGCAACCGTGGAATCCGTGTTTTATTGAGGCTCAAAATAAAACACGGACGTCCTAGTATATCCAATGTTTCATATGTTTCTTCTGCTGCGATATCTGTGATGTGATCATTTGATGTTCTGTGATAAATACTGTATATAGTATATATGATATATTATATAGACGTTACTTATGTTTTACACCCGCGCTAGCCCTGCCCTGCTCTGCCGTTAGTTAACTAACCTAACGGTGCACGAGGGGACATCGAGACGAATGCGGATGGCATAAGTGTACGTCGTATTTATCTGTGATGTTTAGGTGACTTAAATGATGGGACTTCATTAATGTGATTAATGAAAGAAAAGAAACCTAAAAGATGTTGTAGAATCAAATTTTCAAATAAAAGGGTAGCTACAGTTTTGCTTTGCATAGTGGTATATATGATATACCCTGCACCTTATTCGATGGGGAAAGAGCCGAGATCCCTTCACCGGGAGTGACCTCTTTAGCAAAACTGGCAGATGCTACAATACTCGGTTTGACTTTTGACTGCTTTTGGAGTTTTGCTTTGCATAGCGATATATATGATATATCCTGCACCTTATTCGATGAAGAAAGAGCCGAGATCCCTTCACCGGGAGTGACCTCTTTAGCAAAACTAATGAAAGCCTCAAAATCACTCCATTTCAAAATTCACTTGATTCTACAACGATATCAAGTTCATTACGCAATAGGTTTTCAGAAAAACCTGTCGTAGCCCTCCGTCATTTCAGATAAGTCCTACTCAGTATTCGTGCTATGTTTGTTGGCCTGCATCAAGGCGTAGTGTGCGGTAGCTAACTAGTATTTATCTGCTTATGCATATGATGCAGATTGGATTAGGGTAGTCGTGCGACTTTGTTGGCCTGCGTCAAGGGTCGTACGGGTGGGTTTAATTTAATCAAGAAATGACGGGTTGAACTTGACTAGCGCATTGTGGTTTGTTGGTCTGCGTCAAGGTCATAGGACGCTAGGGGAAAAATATTATCGGGAATTTCAAGTGTTGAAATTTGCAATGAGATTGCATACCTTCTATGAGATAGTTGGATTCCGATACCCACTGCGAGTAATTGTTACTCCTGGGAGAGTTTTACACAGGACAATTAGTCGATCAAGTAGGTGTCTAGAAAGGTGTCAACGGGGTTACACCTCTGGGAAAATGAGATTTACTTTAATTAGGTCCGTGCGAAAGCACGGGGAACCTCCCTCAAAGTACCGACACTAGGCCTGGCTGAAAGATTGACAAAGTTGTAGGGTGTAATTAATCCCGGCTAGTCTTTCCTTTTAGGGTTTGAAGGAAGATTTGATAAAAACAGTGGGAGCCATCCCGATTAGATAAAATAATAACCAATCTGATCTTGCAAGAGCATACGCTAAAGTGTTTTCTTTTCTCTCTCTCTCCAGGTAGCGACCATATCATGCCTTAATCAAGATAATAATATGGATGTATTGACCGAAACCCGCATGTTATACTGTGCTGAGGAACGTTGGTTCCGTTCTTTCTTATAAGAGTTATAAGACTGAACAGGATATAGGGGAATACCAGGATTCCCATGCCACCCGTATGAAGAAAGTACATGTTGATACATTATCTTCGGGTGTGTTTGTTACAGAGAACTGTTTCTCCATTTCCTCTACGTCCTGGGTATTAGATACCGGTCAGGATCCCATATATGTAATCAGTTACATGGGCTTAGGAAAGGTAGAGAACTTGGAGAAGGTGATAAAGACATAAGGGTTGGAAATGGTGCAATTGTTGCAGCTAGAACCATCGGGGAATATCACCTTGTATTGCCAACTGGTAATACATTGATTCTGAACGAATACTATTACATGCCAAACCTGATATGCAACATTATATCGGTTTCTTTGTTGAGTAAAGAAGGATATAATTTTGTATTACAGGATAATGTTATGAACATTTTTCTAAACCAAAAGTTGGTTGGATCAGGAACGATGTGCAATGGCCTTTATGTTCTAAATCAATCAACAGTTCTGAATATAACAAACACACACAAGAGGAAATGTTCAGAAATGAACGAATCCTTCTTGTGGCATTGTAGACTGGGTCACATCAATGCGACACGACTAGCTAAGTTGCATAAGGATGGATATTTGAATCCGTTTGAATTTTCATCTTATGACACTTGCCAGTCATGTCTCAAAGGCAAGATGACCAAAACTCTGTTTACGGGACACGGAGAGAGAGTTATGGAACTCTTGGGACTGGTACATAGTGATGTATGCGGCCCCATGTCTACACATACCAGGAATGGTTCTTCGTACTTCATTACATTCACTGACGATCTCTGTAGATTCGGATATGTGTTCCTGATGAAACACAAATCAGAAGCTTTTGAGAAATTTAGAGAATATAAACAAGAAGTCGAGAACCAAACCGGAAAAAGTATTAAAATCCTTCGATCTGATCGAGGAGGTGAATACTTGAGCAATGAATTCCTGGACTTCCTAAAAGAGAATGGGATTCTCTCTCAGCTGACTCCTCCATATACACCACAGCACAACGGTATATCGGAACGGAGGAATCGCACCCTATTAGATATGGTGCGCTCTATGATGAGCACGGCTGAGTTACCTATTTCCTTCTGGGGGTATGCACCGGAAACAGCTGCAGACCTATTGAATATGGTTCCCACCAAATCTGTGCCAACCATTCTATATGAGATATGGAAAGGAAAGAGACCATGTCTTAATTATGTTAAGATATGGGGTTGTCCAGCCTATGTAAAAACGCAAAATCTGGACAAACTCGCGGCAAGGTCCATTCTGTGTAAGTTTATTGGATATCCCAAACATTCACGCGGGTATATCTTCTACCAAATCGAGGAACAAAAAGTGTTTGTTTCTCGACATGCCACCTTTTTAGAAAAGGAATTTCTTGAAAAAGAGATTAATGGCATGGAGGTAGAACTGGAAGAGGTTCCAGCAATACAGACTACGACAGAAGATTTGGTTAAACCGGAGGATTCAGTAGTTCCCAACGAACCTCAGCCTCTCCGCCGATCTAGTAGGGTTCCTCACCTACCTGAGAGATACTATGGTTTTCTCAAGGATGGTGGGAGTGAGGATTGCATCATGGTTGATGATGACCCAACTAGCTTCGAGCAGGCCATCACGAGTAGGGACTCAGTGAAATGGCTGGATGCAATGCGGTCCGAGATGGAATCCATGTACACCAACAAAGTATGGACTTTGGAAGATGCTCCTGAAGGGGTAAAACCCATTGGGAGCAAGTGGATCTTCAAGAAAAAACTTGGTGTAGATGGGAAAGTGACACTTTCAAAGCTAGACTTGTTGCAAAGGGTTTTCGTCAAAGACCAGGTGTGGACTATGACGAAACCTTTTCTCCAGTGGCTCTGCTTAAATCCATCCGGATCATGCTTGCCATCGCTGCATATCATGACTACGAAATCTGGCAAATGGATGTTAAGACCGCCTTTCTAAACGGTGATTTAGAAGAGTGCGTGTACATGACTCAGCCAGAGGGCTTCATAGATAGTGGGAGCAGCGGGAAGGTGTGCAAGCTGCTTAAATCCATTTATGGATTAAAGCAAGTATCGCGGAGTTGGAACATCTGCTTTGACGTCGTTATCAAAGAGTTTGATTTCGTCAAAAACGTAGATGAACCTTGTATCTACAAGAAGGTGGCAGAGAGTAAGGTTGTCTTCCTCGTATTGTACGTGGACGACATACACTTGATAGGAAATGACATTCCTATGCTGCAATCGGTCAAGCTCTTCTTATCATAAAGATTCTTAATGAAAGATCTTGGTGATGCCTCCTACATATTGGGAATTAGGATCTATAGAGATAAATCTAAAAGGATATTGGGATTGTCCCAATCCAGGTACATTGACACCATACTAAAGAGGTTTAGTATGGAAGCGTCCAAACGTGGGTTTTTACCCACGATCTCAGGGCTCACTCTCTCCAAAGCGATGTCTCCCAAGACTGATTTGGAGAGAGCTCGCATACAAGGGATACCCTATGCTTCGGCTGTAGGCTCTATCATGTATGCGATGCTATGTACCAGACCCGATGTAGTATACTCACTAAGTATAGTGAGTAGGTATCAAGCTGATCCTGGAGAGAGTCACTGGACAGCTGTGAAGAGCATTCTCAAGTACTTGCGAAGGACTAAAGAGATGCTCTTGAAATATGGCAACGGAGAACTCCAAGTGGAGTCCTTTACCGATTCGAGCTTCCAGAGTGATAAGGACGACTCTAAGTCGCAGTCGGGTTTTGTCTTTACCCTTTACGGAGGGGCGGTTAGCTGGAAGAGTTCTAAGCAGGAAACCGTGGCAGACTCGACGATGGAGGCTGAATACATCGCTGCCAACGATGCTGCCAAAGAGGCTGTCTGGATCAAGAAGTTCATTACTGAACTTGGAGTGGTTCCATCCATTGAGCATCCAATACCTTTGTATTGTGATAACAATGGAGCGGTGGCTTTGGCCAAGGAACCCAGGTCCCATCAGCGATCCAGGCATATTCTGAGGCGGTATCACCTGATCCGGGAGGTAGTTGATCGCCGGGAGATCGAGGTCAGGAGGGTTGACACGAAGAACAACACTGCGGATCCACTCACGAAGGCCATTCCCCAGATACAGTTTGAGAGACTCTTCGGGATGCTAGGTATGCGATACTACAGCAGCTGGCCCTAGTGCAAATGGGAGATTGTTAGTTGTATGTATGCCCTACAGGCTAGTATTATACAGATGATGTATATTATATTGGATGCTTGGACATATATAGAGAGGACATTCTTGCTCGATATGATAGTATGCTATCTGGTTGCTCTTTATCTTAACATGTATACTTGTCTCTTTATACTGTCTTATAGTTACATGTCGGTAAAGCCCTTAGGATGTGTACTTGACTACCTGGACTATGATGCGGATCATACTAGTGGGGACGTGGTAGTCCATAAGTACATCCTTTAAGGTCCTTAGTCATAGGTGTATCGAGACGGGGCATCGATATACCAGTGTAGACTAGCGTATACGCTTCTCGACCCATGGGATGGGCGAGGGATGATCCCATATCCATTGGTGTTTGACATCGGAGATGGTATATGGGTGCTCAGTGGAGACTGGGTACACTGGACGGACTTGCCGAGAACTCCCAGATGGTATTATACCTCACGTCAGATGGCAGTTCTCTGGTGACACTTGTGCAGGTTAGTCTGTAGACCCGAGATCGCCATAGAGTCTTGTGTGATTCCCACTGTGCTTTGATTTCCACCTTACCACGTCCATGAGGGCGTGCAAAACGGTGGTTTTTGGGTACAGTCCCGAGTCACATGGAGGCAATGAGCGATAGGAGGGGTTTCGTCTCTCCCGGTATTGGGGGTTGATGTTGCACTGTGCTCGATTGGCCGTAACAGGGAAGTCCCTGGCCAGGGCTGATTTAGAGATTTACTGGTAAGTGTTACCAGTAGTTTCTCGATCCTTTATGAGCGTCACATCGGCATGACTTATCGGTTATTGGGGTCTGACGTTTACCACCCCTAGACTTGATATGCGACATATCATACGAGGAGACCGGACTGTACGTGAAGTGTTACCGGCAGGCTTTTACAGGAGTTGGAGCGGGCTTGCTTGCTGATCTTCTGATCGCTCAATACCCGGATAGCCGTTACGTCCAGCTAGTACCGCTGACGGCTTGTGGGTGCGTGATGTGATCATCACTTACTGCCGGCGTATTGACGAGTCTTTAGAGTCCTACATAGAGGTATTACTGGCTCAGGAAAAACGAAATAGGGGCGCATATGTGATATGTGCGGGACCGAGAATAATGCGTGTATGTGATACCGTATTCTATTCTCGCGACTTTTTGTATCGGTCGGTTATATATGATATGACCGGGTTATCGAATCAAGTGTTGATTCGATAAGTCGACACGATGAATGTTAGTCGGTTATATGAGATATGACCGGATTATTAAGTCAAGTGTTGATTTAATAATTAAGTGTATAATTGTATATTAGATATACTAGTTTACATTTACTAACACTTGTTCACTTTAGGGTTTTTCTCATATGTGCACACTTTGATATATATGTGATATATATTGAAATGTGTTTTCTTTTTGTATCATGTTTGATGATACACTTGACATGGGTGTACAAGACATACATCATGCTATTTATTATGTTGGGTTTTAACATTTAAAAGTAATTACAAAATTAGTGGTAAATTAGAAAATGCATGAAGCTTGTGGAAGCTTGTGGATGCATTGACTAAAGTCCACTAAATTTATTGTTACTTTGGGTTTTAACCTAACCTTAACACTTGGCCATGGTAATGTCTCTACAAGAGTTAGTATATGATACTCACTCACCATGGTTAGCTCACTCACTTGATCATTATCCTCTTCACTTTCTTTTGTTCACCATCTTCTTTCTTGAGTTCAAAAGAAAAGCTTGCTAGGGTTTGATCCAAAGTGAGAAATATTGTGAGAAATAAAAATCTAAAGAGAACCAACTTTCTATTTCTCCATCCTCTACTAGTCTAGCACTTTAGTTTAGGGTGTTTACTTCACTAATTCTCTAGTTAGTGAAGTAGGAGCTTGAGTCGGAATTCCCTCGACGTAGATCTTCTTCGGCCTCGGAGACTTCAAGCAAGATCGCATCCTTCGCCTCGTGAAGCCATGCAAGAGCCCGGGAGAACCTTGATCGCAGCGAAGGGACTTCAACAAGGAGCAAATGAAGTGGAGGACCGATATACAAAGGTTGTATTTCGTGTTCCCTTTAGAATAAAGTTGTTTACTTGCCATTAGATTCGCTTAAACTCTAGTATACGATCTTGCTTAGGGTTGTTAGGCACATAAAATTTTTAAACGGGCATGGTCGATGCCTTGTAGAGCCTTGTTAGTGTGCCTAGTAACCCTACATCTACTACGGTAGAAAACCCAGCATTGGCTATTTCAAAGTTTTTGGAAGCAAATATTATATTTTAAATACAAAAGATCTTCTTAGAAAATTTGATTCTAAAAGTGATTTGAGTATTTTTCTTGGCTACTCTACCACTAGTAAGGTTTATCGTGGTTTTAATCAAAATTCTAAAACTGTGGAAAAGAGTATGCATGTAAAGTTTGATGAAACTAATCCATTTATCAAGAATGTTGTAGTAAATGAAAATGAAGATGAAGAAAGGGTTCGTGCTCAGGAACTTGATATTACAAAGGAAGATATTCAAAAGAAGGCTCCTTCAAGTAAAGAAGTAAAAACCGCTAATGAATCCATGCCTATCCTTCCAAAAAATTGGAGATACAAGAAAGATCATCCACCTAAGCAAATCATAGGTGATATATTAAAAGGAGTAACTACTTGTTCTCGTAATCCTAATTTCTTTGCAAATATAGCTTTCTTGTCTCAAATTGAACTTAGAAATGCTAAGCAGGCTATTATGGATAAGAATTGGATTTGTGATATGGAAGAGGAGCATGTTCAATTTGAAGGTAATAATGTTTGGAAATTAGCACCTGGACCTAGTGATAGACATATTATTGGCACCAAATGGATTTTCAAAAGTAAACTAGATGAATTTAGGGTGATCGCTAGGAACAAGGCTAGACTTATAGCATAAGGATACAACCAAGAGGTGGATATTGATTTTGATGAGACTTTTGCTCCAGTTTTCATGTTAGAAGTTGTTTAGCGCCAAAAATAGGACTAAGACATGGAAGTGTCTAGCCTAAATTTGGGGGTAAATACTATGTGGAACATATTTGTCCATCTCTCTGAAAATACCAAGTTGATTTATGACACCGTATATTAGAGATTTGAACGGATGCGACCGATATAGCATGACTTATCAGATTCTCTCTCTTTGAGGGTTTTTTTAATTGTGGGGACGCTTTTCCCTGCAGGTGCAAGACTCTGCAGTTAATTACGCTATCGCATTGCGATAACAACTTTCACCTGCTCCAGTAGATCACTTCATGTAGTGATGTATATTTTTTATTATGGTTTCCCGTGGATTGTATACGGAGACCAGTTTATATCGTCGCCCATAGGGCGCGGATTAGTCCAAATCCATATATTAGATTTGGGGGTTTTGAAATTAGGACGCAGATCTCATATAAATGAGGTCTATCAATTCACGAGATATTTAGATTTGATCTAAAGATCGTTAGTCATATATAAGACTTAGGAACAATGAGCATATGTGCTCGACTGATCATTAAATCATATATGAATAGCTCATAGATAACATACGGTAATCAATATGAAGACAGAACGTCGGAGAAAATATATTAGTTTAAGGACATCGCGGTCCATAAGGAAATGAGATGGAATATGGCTTGTTTATATCCGTGGATTGTATATGGGGAATAATATGGAGAACAGCTGTAGGGCCAAACATATTAGTTTAAGGACATCGCGGTCCAATATTAGTTTAGGGATATTTTGGTCCATCATTTATCTTACGCGCACGTGTATACATAAAGTGGCGAAGTGAACGATGGTTACATGGGACACACCCCATATTGGGGTGCAATCCAATTTGAATGCATTTATATTTCCTTCAAAAACACACACACACAACACACACACACACACACATATAAAGTCAGAGCTCTATAAGATACACATCTATATGGGATACGTGTCAATATGAGATATGCACATCAATATGGAAATGCATCAATATGGGGTGTATCGATGTGAGGGTGCACATCTATATGGGATGCATAAGGCATTTCTTGTCTCGATAAAATTTCATATCTTTTATCAAGTAAGGACGAAGAAGGAGTTGTTGGTACCCGCCATATTTCTGAAAACATTGACAAATTACAATACCATATATCAGAGGTGTAGCAAGATGTACTCTTGAACCAAATCCCGTATATGAGGGAAAAAGATCATGTTGGAATGGAGATCATTAGTCTTATATGAGACTAAAATCAACTTGGGACGAAAGATTATTAGTCGCATGTCCGACTAAGATCAACTTGGACGGACGATCATTAGTCATATATCCGACTATGATCAATATGGGTGAACTATCATTAGTCATATATCCGACCAAGATCAATATTGGTATCATGGATGAAAAATCATTAGTCGTATATCGGACTAAGATCAATTTGGACGTCATTGATATATTGATCAATGGATCATATATGAGAAGCATAAGTTTCTATATTTAGTTTATTTTGACTAAGAATTTAAGCAAAGGCTTGATGTCTAAATGCGCATGTGCATATGTGCGCATGTACATATATCATCTTTAAAGAGGGTGCGTACATGCTTGTGATCGGGTACTGTGCACGTGCATATCACGTGATGCACATCTCTTATGGTTAAGGCTGCGCACGTGCATATCATGTGGTTGCGGACTTGTTATAAGTCATGGGGTTGCACACATGCATATCATGTGGTTGCGCGCTTACTATCAGTCATGGGATAGTGCATGTGCATGTCACGTAGTTGCGCACTTATTATCGGGTTAAATTTCCATATGCGCATGTATATATGTGCGCATGTTCGAAAGATGATATTGTTCACTTGCACACATGTGTATAGCACATATTGCGCACATCCTTATAGAGAATGTTTTAGCTTGCGTGCACGTGTGTAGCACGTGCGTCTGTATGGGATCGCATTTATATGGGGTGCGAATCATATGGGAAATTTGTTGACTTTCGAGAAAGCAAAGGGTTTCAACGAAGAAAAAGCTTCAAACTCAAGTCTTTCATTCTTTTTGGATCCACGTGGATCGTACGTGCGCATTTGGAGAGTACCATTGGTGTTTGTGCCCTTACACAATTGCATAGGCTGTGCCCATTGAGAAAACTTAAGATTTCAAGTGAAGTGTATGCTTATATTTGGTGAAGCATAGACTTCAAATGGAAGATGAATGAGGGATTATTGGTCGTTGGGACCCACTGTCTCTCCGAAGACGCTGAGAAATTACAGCGCCGTACATCGAAGGTATGGAGAGATGTACCCTTAAAGCAGTCCTATTTATCAGGGTAGAGAACATATTGGAGCAGTTTCTTCTGAGATGCCGGAAAGGCTTCTTTACGCTTAGTGCACGTGCGTCACACATGTTGCGCATGGCACCGGCGCATGTGCGTCGCATGTGCGTCGCATGTATTGCATATGTCACCGCGCACGTGCGTTGCACATGGTGCATATGGCACCGGCGCTTGCGCATATACGCACTAGGGGGCACACATGACTAAGGAAAGTAATGGCTTTCAAAAAGTAGCAATGGCTTCTGTGAAGACGAATCTTCTCTCCTTTTTTTGAGAGGTCTTCCCTCTTATTTATAGGGAGTGGTAGAGAAGAGATCTCTCTTTTTTTCGATATGGAACTAAAGATATATCCCCCATGTGGTAAAGCATTACTTAGACCATACGTGCATAGCATGTTTGCTCGTAACTTTTGATTTCAGAAGAGTTATGAGGTTCGTAATATATCAAATCGAAGGACTTTTCAAGACGCTTTTGATGCCATCAGAATTTTTCTGATTCTTAATCAGAAGTTTGTCAAAATACAACCCAGAAAATACTGGTTTACATTTTCTTAAGCGTATTACTGCCATTTGATACTTTAGGCTCTTTTGCGCAGAAATTTTAGGCGGGAACAAATGCCCCCACTATTTTGCACATAGAGGTATATACGTGGGTGAAGTATTGTAGAGTAGTGCCGAGCATATGATTGATTTCGAGCTGGCGTATCGTACATAACTTTTAGAATTTTAATCTAAGAAGATAGCGAGAGGGCACTGGCTCCGTCATCTACCATTGACTCAAATGACAATTCTTAAGAAATGTAGTTTTAAATCCTGCGGACCGTGAGTTGCACCTTTCTCTTTTTGATGGTGGCGTCCTCTACCAATTTTGTCATGGGTAGCTCATGGATAGTATTCGGTTGTCAATTTTGAGACCAGCCGCAGGGCAGCGATGACTTAGGAAACAGATTTATATCCCCGTCACCTAAGAATTTTCAATTTTATAAGCCGTGAGGGTCTCATAAAAGTATTTCTCCCTATGAGTTGAGAGTATCTCATAGATGCATTTTCTCCTTAGAAGTCGTGAGGACTCCTAAGTGTCTTTTCTTTTGAGAGTCGTAAAGATCTCACAAGAGTGATTTCCCCTTATAAGTCGAGAGTACCTGTAAGTGGCTCCTTCTCCTCATTGGAATGCAACTTTGTCGAATGTGGCCCTTGGATAGTATTCAAGAGTCGATATTGAACTACTTGTAAGGCAACGATGGCTTAGAAAATGGGTTTATATCCCCATTGCCTAAGGCTTTTCAAATTTATGAGCCATAAGGGTCTTATAAAGGTGTTTCACCCTACGAGTCAAGAGAATTTCGCAGGTGTATCCTAGAGTGAAATATAGATAACCCCTTTCGATATAAGAGTACGTTAGGTTTATGGTACTGGTTTAAGTCCATCGTACCGTTGCGTTGGCTGATATTTTCTTGACATGTAGTCCCTTAGGTTGCGGCTCGAGTAGCCACGCTTCTGTCATGTCTTTGATCCCTTTTGAGGCCGGCCACGATGTTTTAAAGTAATCTTCTTAGGTTGGAATATCAATATTACCATCAGAAGATCCAGCGTCAGGTATTGCCATGGTGCTTTACTTGAGGTTAGGTTCTATTTGGAGCTCCGATGAGTCATGATTGCACCCTTCTGAGGTGGGATGATATCCAATAGTCTTTAGGCTTCATATGTATTGTCGTCGAGACCCAAAGTTAGGAATATGTCATCCCTTCTCTTTTGCTTTGATGATACCGTGCTGATTCTTCGCTGAAGTAGGGTAGACATCCATATGACCTCTAGGCCGTATATATCGCCATTGAGATCCGGAGCTAGGAATATGCCATCACTCCACTTTGATCTGACCTTTTGCTCCATACTGACGATGCATCTGCACCCTGCTGGAATGAAAAGGAACGCCGAGATGATCTCTAGGCTGTAGATGTTGACATCGAGATCTGGAGCTAGGAATATGTCATTGCTCTACTTTGATATAACCCTTTGGTCCATGTTGACATTGCGTCCACATCCTGCCGGCATGAGAAGGAACGTCGATATGATCTCTAGGCTGTAGATGTTGCTATCGAGATCTGAAGCTAGAATTTTACCATTACTCCACTTTTGTTTTGGCTCCTTATAGCTTTGTTGACACTATATCTGTACTATGATGGAGTAATAAGGACGTCGAATTGGTCTTTAGGCCGCATATATTGCCATCGAGGCTTGGAGTTAGGAATATGCCTTTACTCTATCTTTGATTTGACCTTTTGGCCTTTGTTGACGTTGTATCTGCACCTTCCTGGAACGAGAAGGAATATCGAGCTGGAGTTAGGATTTTGCTATTACTCCGCTTTTGATTTTCTTGAGAAGCCGCCACTAAATTTTTCGGGGGAAGAAGTAGCTCTCGGTAGTCTTTGAGATTATATGGCGCTGCTGAGACTTAAATTTTTGCTGAAGCATTCCTTACTTGGTAGCACTCAGTGGAGCACATTGCTCATTTTCATCTGTTTGTGCCCATGGATTGTATACAAGAGTTAGTATTGACATGCTTGTAGGGCGGAATTTTTTCATACTTTTTTGTTTATCCGTGATTGCTCTATCATTTTAGCTTTTCATATCGCGAAAGTCGGGATTGCCCAATCATTTCGGCTATTTATTCGTGGTGCCTAATCATTTCGGCTATTTTTTTTATTTTTACCCGCTGCTTTTTATTGTGAGTTTCCACATCATTTCGACTATTTCATATGCATATATTTTTTTGCTCGCTGCTTTTTATTGCGAGTTGCCCCATCATTTTGGCTATTTCATATGCATATTTTTCGCTCGCTGCTTTTTATTGCAAGTTGCCCCATCATTGTGGCTTTTTTTTCTTTTTTCAGATTCATCAATTTTGTTATGAGTTGGAGATTTAGGGTCTAATACCAGCTTCGACATCAGTATCGCTACAACTGGAATATTGTCAGGAGCGACTCATCATATGCCATTGCCAATTTCAGCCAATGGTGGCTTAGGTAACAGGTTTAGATCCCTGCTAACTAAGGCATTTTTGACTTTACGAGCTGTAAGGATATCATAAAGGTATTTCTCCCTATGAGTCGTGGGGATCTCATATGTGTATTTTCTCCTTAGGAGTCGTGAGGGCTCCTAAGTGTGTTTTTCTCTTGTAAGTCGTAAGGATCTTACAGGAGTATTTTTTTCCTTACCGGTCGAGGGGACTCATAAGTGTCGTTCACCTTATCGAGCAATATTTCTCGTTTTTGGTGGGACTTGCTTAGGAATATATTTATTTACACCTATGAATTGTGTACAAGATTCGATAATGAACCACTTGTAGGTCATAAATTTATGGGGTTATGATGGCTTAAGAACGGGTTTAGATCTTTGTAACTTAAGGTTTTTGAATTTCATAAACCGCGAGGTCTTACAGAGGGTATATTTTCCTTACGAGTCGTGATGATCTCATAAGTGTATTTTCTCCTTAGGGATTGTATGGATTCCTAAGTGTGTTTCTCCTTTGTGAGTTGTAAAGATCTCATGCAAGTGTTTTCTCCTTACAAAGTTGAGAGGAATTTGCAAGTGCATCTATTCTTTCTTTCAACGAGTTCGCACTCTTCCAGATTTTCACAAGCTCGCCGGTAGCCCTGTTGTTTTTATTCATGGCGCACTTTCGGGTTTTCATCCGTGCTCATTTTGCTTGTGGACGTACCGTTTTTTTTACCTCGCAATGGATGATCCAACTTTGCTCGAGGAGACAGGCGTCCCGTAAGGTAACACACTATCAGCCGTAGGTCATGACATTTTTCAAAGGACCGCATCATTGGTAGAGCTTCCCAGCCAATGGGGATTTCAGGTGTGGCCTTGCCGATGATACATGGGAAAGCAATGGATCGTTTATACCCGTGGATTGTATTCAGTCGGTCATATGACTCGTACCGTAGGGCCAAACATATTAGTTTAGAGACATTTCGGTCCAGCATTTCAGTTTAGGGACATGGTGGTCCACATTAGTTTATGGACGTTTTGGTCCAATACCAGTTTATGGACGTAGCGGTCCATCATTAGTTTAGGGACGTTTCGGTCCATGGGAATATAGTATGGGGTCATATTATTTATGCCAATAGATTGTATACGGTGATCAATATGGAGATCCACCATAGGGCAAAATATATTAGTGTAAGGATATCGCGGTCTAATATTAGTTTAGAGACATTTCGGTTCAACATTCCCGTGTTAGGGATGAAGTATTAGTTTAAGGACGTTTCGGTCCACTACCAGTTTAAGGATGTAGTGGCCCATTATTGCATAATGGGGAGCATAAGATTTTCAGAGTTTTGACTCATGAAGATAGCGAGTGAACAAAGGCGTTGTCATCAATCATTGACCTAAGTCGCGACTCTTCAAGCGAAGTATTTTTTTAGGAATCGGCCGTTTATTTGTCGAAATAGCCTTTCTCCATGCATATCTATGAATAGGTAATCTCCACCTTGGTAGACATTATCTATGATGTACGGGCTTTTATAGTTTGGCTCGAACTTCCCCCGTTTTGCATGATTGGGAATCATTAATCTTTTGACAGCCAGCATGAGTTCGCCTTGGCGAAATGTTCTCGGCCTGATTAGTCTTTCATATGATCGCGCCATCCTTATCTTATAAGCTTCTAGATTTTTTTATGCTATAAGGCGGGTCTCGTCGAGAGCATCGAGCTCCTTGAGCCTAATATGAGCATTTTCTTCATCTGTTAGCTCATATTGAACTGCCACTTGTAATGAAGGGAGTTCCATCTCCCGTAAGTGTACTGTTTCAGTTCTAAACACCAATGCATATGGTGTTGTATTTGTGGCCGTCTTGAACATTGTTCGGTACGCCTAAAGGGCTTCATGCAGCCTCTCGTGCCAGTCCTTCTTGTTTCTGGACACCGTCTTCTTTATAATCTAAGTTAAGGTCTTGTTGAATGCTTCAACTAGACCATTGGCCCAAGGATTATAGACTGAGGAGTATCTCCATTCTATTTTGTGTT
This sequence comes from Agapanthus africanus, assembly GCA_030015575.1. Taxonomy (NCBI): domain Eukaryota; kingdom Viridiplantae; phylum Streptophyta; class Magnoliopsida; order Asparagales; family Amaryllidaceae; genus Agapanthus; species Agapanthus africanus. Next base: position 705,116,098 of record CM057341.1, read on the forward strand.
GCTGTGCGAAATGGCTTATCTTGTGGCTTCTATAGGCTGGTTCATTATACAAGATTATTCGTCGGGGAGTTCTGAACCGGTAGATGACATGGGTTTTGAAGAAGTGAAGGATATTCTCCTTCTTCATCTCTCTTAGTAGTACCGCTTCTACCCACTTGGAGAAGTAGTCGGTTGTTTGCAATATAAACCGATGTCCTCTAGATGACGCTGGTTCAATATGGTTGATTATATCAGTTCCCCACATCTCGAACGGCCAAATAGCCACTGTCGGATGTAGCGGATTTGGATGTTGATGTATGAAGTGTTAGTTGTATGTATGTCCTAGAGGCCAGTATTGTACATAAGATGTATATTATAGTGGAGACTTGGACATATATAGGGAGGACTTTCTTGCTCGACATGATAGTATGTTATCTGGTTTCTCTTTATCTTAACATGTACACTTATATCATTTCTCTGTGACATGTTGGTAAAGCCCTTAGGATCTGTACTTAACTTTCATGATTATGATAGGGATCATACTAGTGGGGTCTGGATAGTCGGTAAGTACATCCTACAATTGTTCCTAGTCGTAGGAGTATCGAGACAGGGCATCGATATTCCAGAGTAGGCTAGCGTATACGTATCTTGACCCATATGATGGGCGATGGATGATCCTATATCTATTGGTGTTTGACATCAGAGATGGTATACGGGTGCTCAGTGGAGACTGGGTACACTGAACGGACTCGCTGAGAACTCTTAGATGGTATTATACCTCACGTCAGATAGCGGTTATCTGGTGACACTGGTATAGGTTAGTCTGTCGACCCGAGATCGTCATAGAGTCTTGTGTGTCACCCACTGTGCTTTGATTTCTACCCTACCACGGCTCTACTGAGTCATGCAAACAGGTGGTTTTTGGGTACAGTCCCGAGTCACATGGAGGCAATGAGCGATAGGAGGGGATTCGTCTCTCCCGGTATTGGGGGTTGATGTTGCGCTATGCTCGATTGGCCATAACTGAAATCCCTGGCCAGGGTAGATGTGATTTACTAGTAAGCGTTATCAGTAGTTTCACGCCCATTATGGACCTTACATCGGCATGACTTATCAAGCTATTGGGGTCTGACGTTTACCACCCCTAGGCGAGATATGCGACATATCAGACGAAAAGACCGGACTATACGGTAGTGTTACTGATTGGATTCGCAGGAGTATGAGCAAGCATGCTTGTTGATCTTCTGATCGCTCAATACCCGGGTACCGTTACGTTTAGCAGACCTCTTGCGGCTTGTGGGTGTTTGATATGATCATCACCTATTGCCGGCGTATTGATGAGTCTTTAGAGTCCTACACAGAGGTTTCATGGCTCAAGCGAAACAAAGTAGGAGCACATATGTGATATGTGCGGGACCGAGATTGATACGAGTATGTGATACCGTATTATATTCTCACGATATGTGATATCGGCCGGGTATATGTGATATAGCCGGGTTATCGAATTAAGTGTTGATTCGGTAAATTGATATTATTGATATTAGTCGGTTATATGAGATATAGCCGGATCATTAAATCAAGTGTTGATTTAATGATTTAATATATAATTATATATTTGATATATGAATTTACATTGACTAATATTGCTCATTTGACCATTTCTTTTTCTCACTTGAGTTTACATTATATATATGTGATATATATATTGTATCATGCAATGTTATATATGCAACTTGTGTGTGTAGGACTTACACCATAACCATGATAAGTTTAGGTTTTAATTATCTTTAGTAATTCAAATTTTGAGTGGGATTGTGTCATGCTAGAAGCTTGGAGAAGCTAGTTGTGAGGTTTGACTTAGTCCACCCAATTTGTTTTACACTAAGATATTTATAAACCTAACCATTATCCTTGCCATGGTTAAGTCTCTACAAGGGTTATTGATGACACAAAACTCACCATGGTTGCAAATCTAAGCTCATTCTCATTCCTTTGTTGTTCTTATCTTCATCTTCTTCTTCATCTAAAAAAGCTTTCTAGGGTTTTGAAAGATGAAGAATCCAAGTGAGAAAATCAAATCCAAAGTGAGCAAAATTCCTACTTCATCATCCTCTATTACTTGCCATTTAGTTTAGGGTGTTTGCTTCACAAAGTTCATCACTTTGTGAAGAGATAGCTTGTGCTTGAGTTCCCTCGACGTAGATCATCTTCGGGATCGAAGTCTTCATGCATGCTTGCTCACTAAGCTTTGTGGAGTCCAACTTGAGTCCGGGAGATCGATACTTGGAGCGAAGGGACGACTACACGGAGCTATTGAAGTGAAGGACTGATCTACAAAGGTTGTATCTCTTATTCATTTCATTATGTAATGTTTGATTACATGTTATGTTACCCTAGTTTTCTAGTATGATTACATGTTATGTTTGCTTAGCACCCCCTAAAATTTTTGTTGTGGCATGCTTGATGCTTGCAAACCCTAGGCTGGGTGCTGAGAAAATTCCAACATGGTATCAGAGCCAAACTAGAAACCTAGACGATGTTAGAAATAATACGAAACCGAAACGAATCCGAAAAACGATTTCTGAAACCCTAATGTTTTACTCTCTGTCAAAATTTTAGAGGTCTATAAAAAAATTTTGAACAACTTTAGAAGCATGTATATGATACAACAAGTGCACAGAAAAAATTTGAGAGCATTTGCTTGGAAATGGCCCGAGCTCCATACCCCCAAAACCGGCAACTTTTAGCCCAAACTGTCTCGTTTTTGTTCTGTGCACTGTACTATAGATTGTGGGGATTTAGGTATTGTTTGTTTAGTCCAAATTTTCATGTGATGTAAATTTTGATATAGGACTAAAACTGAGTGTTTTGTAGTCGTATAATTTAACATTGTAATGGTAACCTAGGCTATGTTTAACAGTTCAAACGAACATCAAACATCACCCCATGACCCCTTCTGAAATTTTCCAAGAGTCGGAATTTTCTAAGTTAAGTGTATTCAATGGTCGTGCAAGTAACTCTATGCACCCTCTAGAATAACAAAAACCTTAACTCGATTCTATGCCCTCGGAACCGCGATTAAACCCTAGGGTTTGCCGTAGTTCCGAGGTGTCATAGGTGAGGCGTTGGTTTGGCCCTTCTACGGCTGGTCCATAGGTACTGTGGCACGTTTTGGGTATTTTAACTTTGCTCAAGTGTTGAACTTTTTTGGGAGTTATGGGGATTTGTTGATTCGATCAAATTGTTTAATATCGTCTAGTTGATTGTGATACAATATTTGGAATCCACAATATTTGAATTTTATAAATTTAGCAATTTAGTCTCATTCGATCGGTTGCCACGGGATTTTGATGTGATCAAAAGTCCGTCGCAATCACATAGCGTACGCGGATACTCGCCGGGTAACATTATTAGATAGCCACGCCCCATAGCCCCGACCAAGTGACTGTAGGAGAACCCCGTCGCCAAAAGCATCTATTCGGGTGCTTGCGGTAGCGGTGTTCCGCCTTAGTGCACTTCGTCGACGGCATCGGGGGGGTGCGGCCGTCTACTAAAGTTTCCGACAAGCATTCGATCAGGATGTCGGGAATATTGTTGAATTGCCTGACTTGATATTGAAAAGTGTTTTCGAGATCGAGACTAAAATGCAGGGTTTATTATTGTTAGGCATGCGATGTCTAAGGAATTCATTTGGTTAGGCATGTGATGTCTAAGGTGGTTGCGGATTCCAACTGTTGTAGTTTTTCACTTTCTTTTCTGCGACCGTAAGTGTAATATGTAGTGTATCGCTGGTTTCGTTGCTATACGTCAACGACAATTGGGATACGCATATTTACTTACGTTGATGACATGTGATGTTATGTGTTGCTGTGATATGTTATATTGGATCGTCATGTTTGAATAGCCGGGGGTTTTATGTGAGATGTGAGGTTTTCTTTTTTCATTCATGTAAAAACATGTATTTAATATTCTTTTATTGGGGCATGATTGAGATGATTTTAATTAGCTTATGCTCTTTTAAAAGATGAATCAAAAATATTTAGTAACCGCAATCAAGAACGGCGTCGCTTGGAAGCTAGCCGGTGAGTACGGGTCAGTCCACAGGGATTTTATGAATTTCCTAATTGTTCTTACGAGTTAATTCCGAACGGTGTGAAACGATTGATTAATTAAATCTAAAAACTAAATCTATCTAGATCTAAATCTTGCTAGGGTTAGGTTTAGGGTAGGTTTGGAAATGTAAATAAATCTCACAGCTTTCTATACCCAAATTAAGATCTATGAGGTGTTATGGTAATTATTAATAAAGGAGATTAGATCCATTCGGGAAGGTGTTTCTTCCTCTAGGTTCTTGTCCTTCTTTTATCAATCCTTACCCTAACCTCCATGGAAAACACGCTCAACCGGGCCTTTATACTACGGTATCACCGCTATCTCATGGGATAGGGTGCCGTAGGGAGCGGTGTGTGCATGTATGTATGGAGTCCTATTGATTATATGTGATGGGCAAGAAAGGGATGAAGATCTCATCTCTCAAAAGCCTTCCCCAAACCTAATCCTAACAAGCGAGGAGACTACTCGCTCATTAGGGAATTGAAGAACATGCTATCTATCTATCTAGGGCAAGGAATTAAAGATCTAAACTAAGGCAATTAAATAAAACTACTTACTTTACAGATGGCTCTCTCCAAACATTTACACAGGGTTGTCAGATCTGAATAGATGAAATGAAAAGAGGCATCGATGCTCTCCAAAAGAAATCTGAATTTTATTAATGAAAGGAGGCATACCCCAAAAGAGGTATTTGGATTTCTATTTATAGGACATAGAAAACCCTAGGTTTACAATTGACTCGCATATCAGCTATTACAAAAATACCCCCTAAGAAAAGACCTAGTCAACGATCCGCGCACAGCCAAAATTTCTGCGCCGACACAGGCTATACCCGGTCGCGGTTCCGCGGCCAATAGCATGCCTTGGCCGCGGATCCGCGGCCAAGTGGGGAGATCAATGATTCAATTTTTCTTCAATTCTTCTGAGTGTTTTGTCTCCCTATTTCTTTGGTTCTTTTCTCAGGTTGGCTTCTAGGTTTCTTCCAGATCCCACAGTGAATAATTGTAGTGAACTTTTACCGCTGCTTCGTGACGAAGTCTTGAATCTTGCGCTGCCTTGTGCTTTGCAAACTGATCTTTGTGTAGGCTTGATCAAGATTCTCTGTTTGTTGGTCAAAGTCTCACTTTTGTATCGTCTTTTGTCTTTTTCACTGTTTTCGTTCCAAGAACCTGTAACCTGCAACTAAGTAGCAGACATGGGTCAAAAGCACCTGTTTATTTGTAAAATGACTAGGACTGGGGAATATAATAATGCAATATTATGATATGAACAAATATCCCCAAACTTATCTTTTGCTCGTCCTCGAGCAAACTTAGTTTTTATTCTCAACAAAAACCTAACCTCACTTTCGCAGGGAAACACGATTGCACTGAGCTCGTGCAACAAGCCGTTAAACCTCTAGGTGTCCCTAGTAGGAGGAGTGTTGTCTCCTGAGGGTTTTCAGCGGATACTACCCGCTAAATCCTATCAATTAGGCCCATTAACTTTTATTCTCCAATTAGGTTTTCTAACAAGGAATTCTATTATCTTTGACTCATAAATTATCCACCCATATTCTTCACGCTTCCTTATCCTTTAACTTAAGATTATATATATTCTGTAGACTTACTTAGCTTTCGGTATCTCTTAAGTTTTCCTTCTAGAGTTCTATCTCAACTTACGAATTTTTATCATCTCTATTAAAGATACAAGTCATATTCTTCATTCCTATCTCTTATCTAAACTTCAATCACATACCTCTACGTGTGTGTAGATATCACCCCTACACTTGGAAATTCAAATCAAGCAATCATACTCTTGTCCGTTGTCCAAAGCACTTCTTAATAGGTGAATTTTTAGATGAATTTCGCTCACACATCCTTCATGCAACTGTTAATACTTCTTGAGGTACCAACAACCGATTACAAGATGTGTTTGCACATTAAAGCGTAATTCCTAGTCTTGCAACACCTAAGGCTTTAGCAGTGACTCCCAAACCAGTTGGTCTAAGGCACTAGGTAATGAAGCACCCTTGCTAAATATTTTTCTATTTTTGCAGCCTTAAGTAATCACAAAAACCAGTGTTCATTTTTTTATTATCTCTTTATTCACACTTGTATTTTTATTTCATTTTGTTCGTACTAAGGACTTTAGACAAGAGCATTTCAAGGTCTCATCTACTATTCCAAGTTTCAAGGTTCGTGTTTGTGCACGTTGTAGGGTATATATTTTCAGAAGCCAGACTTAAGTTTAGGAATTATTTTTCAAACTTATACTTTAATAAAAACATCAATACTCTTCCCTTATCTTGACTTAGCCCACGAAGTGAACTCAAAATTTGCCTATTTCTAAATAAACTACAAAGACATATACTTTCTACCGTTAAACTTTAAGAAATGTTATTTTTAGGGTTTTTAATTTACTAAGTCTAGGATCTAGTTGTTCCTAGCTAGTCAACCTATTTTCAAACTCAAGTCAATTATGGCCAAAATTGAATACTTTGATTTTTATAATTTTTAAAATTTTCAAATTTTTATGGGTTTTAAAATAAGTATGCAAATGCAAAAAGTACATATGAATGCGAAGGAAGAAAGATTACCGAGCATACCCCCAAACTTAAACTTGACAGTGTCCTCACTGTCATGCTTTACCAAGAGGGTTGAGAATGTCGGCACTCCCTTGTTTATTTATTTATAATTTTTTTTTAATTTTTTTAATTTTTTTTATTGTTAAATAGAAAAAGAAAACAAAATATATATATATATATACACACACACACACACATATACAACAAGGTCCTCCCCAAACTAAACAAGGCCTTACACAAGCCAAAGGTTAGCACCAACCATTCAAAATTTTTATCGTGATAATGGTAGGGTTGGTAAAAGAATGGAATGTTAAGGAAAGAAATGAGAAACACATGAGACCGTGTGGAGATAGAAACGGTATACGGTCTCGGTGGAGGAGAAGAATGGCGGAAAAGAGAAAGAAGTGTAGCACGATCTTGAGGGTGTAAATCGAGTGAATAAATTAGCACAATTTGTAATGACCGATGTGTGAAAAGCGATTGTGCTAATCTATCAACCCGTCGAGAAATGGGGTCAAATCTCTCAAGATTCGCAAGAAAACATGGGTACGTCGAACTTGGTAAACCCTCCATTGAAGATGGAAATGCGACGGAGTCTTGCGTGGTCGAAACGATAGGAAGGACGAAAGGGAGTGATTTAGAGATAGTCGTAATCTCACCTAAGTAATCTGTCTCGAACTTGAAGGATTCCATCAATGGTTCGAAAAGACTGTAAGCGACCGAGTCTGATGGTTCAACTAACTCATCTGAAAATGTAAAGGACTCAAACTCGGGAGGTGAGTTTTCAACATCGTCCGAAAAAGTGAAACACTCGTAATCATTATCATCTGTGAGAACTGTGTTAGATTCAAAGAGAAATTTTTCAAGCTCACAGTCTTCAAGTGTGATATCAGGCGTGGTCGGAACGATGGAAAGGAGGGAGGGTGATTTAGTTAAAGGTTCGAGAGGATGAATTGGAAAATCCGACACATCAAACAAAAATGGTTCAACCTCAATATTATCCTCAATACTCTCCTCAATACTATCCTAATAATTCTCCTTAAAAGTTTGCTTATCCATGCCATTATCATCAAAATCAAGACGCATATGAAGTTCGGGAGAAATATTTAATGACTCGGGATGATGAGTTGGGGATAAAATTTCGGTCAAATTTACGGGTTCATCATCCAAAATATTCCCGGCGTCTAAATCCTCAATCAAGTGAAAATCAATTTTTTCTGACACCCCATCAAAAGCATGGATATTTATCAATTCAGGTTCTAGAGTGGAGGTGTAAGATTCAAAAGGATTAGGTGTGGTTTCACTCGAAAGAGACTCTTCACAATCTGGCAAATCAAGCACTACAAAGTCGCACAACTCATCATTTTGGACACATGTTTGAAAACTGGAGTTGTTGGATTCAATTGGGTATGGGTAAGTTTGATTTGGAAAGGTGTATAACTTACTCTCTCCTCTCAAATTGTCACTCTGTCCAACCGCCTCCTCATACATTGGAAAATTTAGAGCTAGTTGGAAACTAGCTACCGGTTCATTAAATTGCATAAGGGAGGCAATGGATGCATCCACATTCCTCACCATTTTGTTTGTTGCTAAAATATAAGCTTCCAACTACTGTTCCAAACTAGACATGGGTTGTGAAGGGGTTTCGGTAAAAGATTCGAAATTGTTTGGATACGTGAAACTCCCAAATGGCTGTGTAGAAGCAATGTCTAGTGAAGGTGGGAAAGTCGGGTAGGACTGGTAGGAATTGGATGGTTGGACAGGAGTAGGATCAACATTTGGATAAAAAGGTGAATGGACTTGTTGATCCCTAGAAGTGGATGCGTGGAGAGGAGTGAAAGATCGGCTACGAGATTGTGCAATATGCTCAGCAATAGACATCAGTTTAGGAGTTACAACAGGACTCAAAAAAGTGGTATCAACGTACGAAGGTGGTGAAGGTTGACACGGTTGATACAAAATGGATTGCAAAGTCGAATTGTTTCTCCTAGACGCTTCTATTCGATCTTTCAAAGAAATTTTAGACATGGAGGGGTCGTCCTTAAATCGACTGAAAAAATTCGCGTAAGAAGCAAAGTTAGATTCAAGATACCAAAGTTCGGCAAGAGATTTATAAGGTGGGGTACCCATGATGGAAGAAGGGAGAAGAGAAAGAAGGTGGGTGTAAGTGGGGTGCAAGGATTTCTTAGCGACAAAATCTTGCAATTCTTTGAATTTTTTTTTTCTTTTTCTTTTTTTTTCTCTTTATTTGGAATTGTTTGCAAAAAAGATTTTTGATAAAGGGCTTATACAAAAATGCAATCATCCAGAAATGCACAATCAGGCCTAGATCTAGGGTCACTTAGGTCAGCTAGACAGCTCCTAACTGTTCCAAAGGGCTAGAAATAGGACCTCAAACCGCCTCTTCACCGCCAATTGCAGCCAGGTAAGTGCCAGGTGAGTGGGAGACTCCCCAATACAAGTAGTGGTCCTAATTAAGTAACCACTCGCCTTAGACACACTTGCCTAGACACCGCAAAGTCAGGTTAGGATCAACGGCCGATGCCTATAACTAGTCCTCTGTCCTATTGAGCGCGACGTCCTTAGGGATGAGTCTAGTATTTTTTTAATTAAATATGGCCAATGCAAAATGTCTTATGTGATTTCTGGGGTCCTGGAAGGGTGATGAAATCCCCACCCAATCTGGATTGGTCTCAAGCCCCTTAAAGTCCGATTAAAGATATGCAAACAGAGAAAATCACTTGCAATCAATTTCTTATTTTTAGCGCGGCGCAAAGAATCCTGCACAAAATTTGTTATTGGAAGAGGGAAGATTTTTAAGCGTAAAGAATTCTGCAGGAGATTTTTCAAAAGATATATGAGGATTTGCAGAAGAGAGAAAAGTGGAACAAACAGTGCAAATTTCACGCACTGAAGACACCAGGGGACCGTGGATCCGCGGTGGGAGGGTGGTTGCGTCGGCGGTTCAATGGCGGTTCAGGTCTATGGATTTTGTCTGCTCTTCTGTTGTTGAAATTTCCTTCTGTTCTGATATCCCGTTTTCTGTTTCGCTCTCTGGATTTTTCCAAATCTGAATTTGATTGTGGATCCTGCAAAATTCAAACAAAAATACCCTTCACAAAATAACAAAATGATAAATTTTTATATTTTTTTAATTTTTCAGTTTTTTATGATTTTTCAATTTTAGATTAACCCGAAATTGCAAAAAGGAAATACTACGCCATCCCCGGCAACGGCGCCATTTGATTGAGATGATTTTAATTAGCTTATGCGCTTTTAAAAGATGAATCAAAAATATTTAGTAACCGCAATCAAGAACGGCGTCGCTTGGTAGCTAGCCGGTGAGTACGGGTCGGTCCACAGGGATTTTGTGAATTTTCTAATTGTTCTTACGAGTTAATTCCGAACGGTGTGAAAGGATTGATTAATTAAATCTAAAAACCAAATCTATCTAGATCTAAATCTTACTAGGGTTAGGTTTAGGGTAGGTTTGGAAATGTAAATAAATCTCACCGCTTTCTATACCCAAATTAAGATTTATGAGGTGTTATGGTAATTATTAATAAAGGGGATTAGATCCATTCGGGAAGGTGTTCCTTCCTCTAGGTTCTTATCCTTCCTTTATCAATCCTTACCCTAACCTCCATGGAAAACACGTTCAACCGGGCCTTTATACTACGGTATCACCGCTACCTCGTGGGATAGGGTGCCGTAGAGAGCGGTGTGTGCATGTATGCATGGAGTCCTATTGATTATATATGATGGGTAAGAAAGGGATGAAAGATCTCATCTCTCAAAAGCCTTCCCCAAACTTAACCCTAACAAGCGAGGAGACTACTCGCTCATTAGGGAATTGAAGAACATGCTATCTATCTATCTAGGGCAAGGAATTAAAGATCTAAACTAAGGCAATTAAATAAAACTACTTACTTTACAGATGGCTCTCTCCAAACATTTACACAGGGTTGTCAGATCTGAATAGATGAAATGAAAAGAGGCATCGATGCTCTCCAAAAGAAATCTGAATTTTATTAATGAAAGGAGGCATACCCCAAAAGAGGTATTTGGGTTTCTATTTATAGGACATAGAAAATCCTAGGTTTACAATTGACTCGCATATCTGCTATTACAAAAATACTCCCTAAGAAAAGACCTAGTCAATGATCCGCGCACAGCCAAAATTTTCTGTGTCGACACGGGCCATACCCGGCCGCGGTTCCGCGGCCAATAGCATGCCTTGGCCGCGGATCCGCGGCCAAGTTGGGAGATCAATGATTCAATTTTTCTTCAATTCTTCTGAGTGTTTTTGTCTCCCTATTTCTTTGGTTCTTTTCTCAGGTTGGCTTCTAGGTTTTTTCCAGATCCCACAGTGAATAATTGTAGTGAACTTTTACCGCTGCTTCTTGACGAAGTCTTGAATCTTGCGTTGCCTTGTGCTTTGCAAACTGATCTTTGTGTATGCTTGATCAAGATTCTCTGTTTGTTGGTCAAAGTCTCACTTTTGTATCGTCTTTTGTCTTTTTCACTGTTTTCGTTCCAAGAACCTGTAACCTGCAACTAAGTAGCAGACATGGATCAAAAGCACCTGTTTATTTGTAAAATGACTAGGACTGGGGAATATAATAATGCAATATTATGATATGAATAGGGCACTTTCGGGTTGAGGAAGATATCACCGTTGATATATATTATTTACTTTTCCGCATTAGGATAGACCCAAGGAAAGGAGCACAAGTAACCGGGTTGTAGAGTCCAGTGGGAGACCATCTCGAGGAATGGAGTCTGGGTCTCCTAACACTAGAATTGGTAGGGCTGCTTGCCGCTCTCGTAGGGGTCAGGGATGTAGGTTTGGCTATTCATCACGACCGTGGAATCCGTGTTTTATACAGGCTCAAAATAAAACAGGGATATCCTAGTATATCCAATATTTCATATGTTGTTTTCTGCTGCGATATCTGTGATGTGATCATTTGATATGATGAGATAGATACTATATATAGTATATGCGATATATTATATAGACGTTGCTTATGTTTTACACCCACGCTAGCCCTGCCCCTCTCTGCCGTTAGTTATCTAACCTAACGGTGCATGACGAGACATCGAGGCGAATGCGGATGGCATAAGCGTACGTTGTATTTATCTGTGATGTTTGGGTAACTTAAATGATGCGGCTTTCATTAATGAGATTAATGAAAGAAAATAAACCTAATGATATTGTGGAATCGAATTTTCAAAAACAGGTAGCTCTAGTTGTTGCTCTGCATAGCGGTGTTCTTTGTAGAACATCATGCACCTTATTCGATAAGGAAAGAGCCGGGATCCCTTCACCGGGAGTGACCTCTTTAGCAATAACTAGCAGATGCTACAACCCTCGGTTTTGTCTTTTGATTACTTTTCTAGTTCTTGCTTTGCATAGTGGTATTGTGAATATCCTGCACCTCATTCGATAAGGAAAGAGCCGAGATCCCTTCACCGGGAGTAACCTCTTTAGCGAAACTAGCAAAAGCCTAAAAAACACTCCATTTAAAAACATTTGATTCTACAACAATATCAAGTTCAAAGCATTAAAAGTTTTATTAAAAACCATCCGCAACCCTCCGTCATTTTAGGAAGTAGAGTACTTAGTATTCGTGCTGTGTTTGTTGACTATAGTTAAGGAACAGTGTACGGTAGCTAAGTGATGTCTTCCTACATAGCATATGATGCGATTAGTTAGGACAGTCATGCGACTTTGTTAACCATAGTTAAGGGTCATGTGGGTTGGTCTAATTAATCATGAAATGACGGGTAGAACTTGACAAGTGCTTATGATTTGTTGACCATAGTTAAGGTCATAAGTCACTAGGGGTACAAACCATTATCGGGAGTTTCAAGTGTTGAAATTTGCAATGAGATTGCATACCTTTTATGAGATAGTTGGATCCTGATACCCACTGCGAGTAATTGTTACTCCCGAGAGAGTTTTGCACTTTACAATTAGCCAATCAAGTAGGTGTCTAGAAAGGTGTCAACGGGATTACGCCCCTGGGAAAACGAGCTTTATTTTAATTAGGTCCGTACGAAAGCACGGGGAACCTCCCTCAAAGTACCGGCACTGGCTTGGCTGAAAGATTGGCGAACTTGTAGGGTATAATTAATCCCGGCTAGTCTTTCCTTTTAAGGTTTGAAGGAAGATTTGATAAAAACAGTGGGAGCCATCCTGATTAGATAAAATATATAACCAATCTAATCTTGCAAGAGCGCACGCAGAGTGTTTTCTTCTCTCTCTCTCTCCAGGTAGCGACCATGTTACGCCTTAATCAAGATAATAATATGGATGTATTGACCGAACCCGCTTGTTATACTGTGATGGGGAACGTTGGTCCCACTCCAACTTATAATTATTATAAGGCTGAGCAGGAAATAGGGGAATACCAGGATTCCCATGCCGTCCAAATGAAGAAATTGCATGATAGATGCATCTACTTCAGGTGTGTTCGTTACAGAGAACTGTTTCTCAGTATCCTCTACGTCCTGGGTATGTGATACCGGATCAGGATCCCGCATATGTAATCTGTTACATGGGCTACAAATAGGTATAGAACTGGGAATGGGTGATATGTCTCTAAGTGTAGAGAATAGTGCAATTGTTGCAGCCAAGGTGTTGGCAGATATCACCTTGTATTACTAAATACATTGATTCTGAACGAATGTTATTAGATACCGAACCTGATATGCAACATTATATCAGTCTCTTTATCATATAAAGAAGGATATAATTTTGTATTGTTGGATAATGTTTTGAACATTTCCTATATCAAAGTGTTGATCGGTTCAGGCACGTTATCTAAAAGCATATACATTCTAAATCAAACCACAGTTCTTAACGTACTGAACACACACAAAAGGAAGAGTTCAGAAATGAACAAATCCTTCTTAAGGCATTGTAGGCTAGGTCATATCAATGCGACAACAACAACAACAACAACAACAACAACTGAGCCTTTTATCCCAAGCATATGGGGTAGGCTACATGAACCAACATGAGAATCACGCCGGGTCCAGCACATGAATCCTCTGTCTCCACTCACTTCTATCGAACAATATACTTTCATTGAGTCCTTTGGCAACCATATCGTTTCGTATCACCTCCATCCATGTTTTCTTCGGTCTCCCTTTTGCCCTTTTGCCATTGCCCATATCGAGAGTATCTATTTGTCGAACCGGTGCTTCCATAGGTCTGCGTCGCACATGACCAAACCATCTTAGCCGGTTTTCTCGCATCTTCTCCTCCACAGGTGCTACACCAACTTTTGCACGAATATCCTCATTTCGCACCTTATCTTTTCTAGTGTTACCGCACATCCAACGAAGCATGCGCATCTCCGCTACGTGCATCTTCTGTGTATGATGCTTCTTAGGAGCCCAGCATTCTGTACCATATAATAAGGCAGGCCGAATAGCGCTCCGATAAAACTTCCCTTTCAATTTTAACGGAAAGTTACGATCACACAAAATTCCTGTTGCACTCCTCCATTTCAACCAACCAGCTTGGATCCTTTGATTAACATCACTATCGATCTCTCCATTCTTTTGGATGATGGAACCTAGATATCTAAACTGGTCGCTCGGTGATATCTCTTGCCCTTCCAATGTTATACCAATATGGTTTTGACTTCTCTGGCTACTAAATTTGCAGTGCATATATGCTGTCTTGGACCTGCTCAATCTGAATCCCCGAGATTCCAATGTTTGCCTCCATAATTCCAATTTGGCATTAACCCCTGCTTTCGTCTCATTTACTAGAACAATATCATCAGCGAATAGCATACACCAAGGTACCCCATCTTGGATAGTTCTAGTAAGCTCATCCATCACGATGGTAAACAGGAATGGACTTAATGCAGATCCTTGATGTAAACCAATATTGATCGGAAAATCACTCGTTAAGCCGCCGCAAGTTCTGACATTTGCCACTACTCCATCGTACATATCCTTGATTATGTCAATATACTTGACGGGGACCCCCTTCTTCATCATTGTCCTACATAATACCTCTCTAGGTACCTTGTCGTACGCTTTTTCTAAATCAATAAATATCATATGCAAATCTCTTCTCCTCTCTCGAAAACGCTCGACAAGTTGACGAAGCAAATGAATTGCCTCTGTCGTCGATCGTCCAGGCATTAACCCAAACTGGTTCTCTGTTATCTTAATATCCTTCCTTAGCCTGTGTTCAATCACTCTCTCCCAAAGTTTCATGGTATGACACATCAGTTTTATTCCACGGTAGTTTGAGCTACTTTGAATGTCACTCTTGTTCTCGTAGATAGGTACAAGGATACTTTTCCTCCATTCATTTGGCATCTTTTTTGTCTGCCAAATCTTATTAAACAGATCTGTCAGCCATTTAACGCCTATTTCTCCTAAGCATCTCCAAACCTCGATAGGAATCCCGT
This sequence comes from Agapanthus africanus, assembly GCA_030015575.1. Lineage (NCBI taxonomy): Eukaryota > Viridiplantae > Streptophyta > Magnoliopsida > Asparagales > Amaryllidaceae > Agapanthus > Agapanthus africanus. Next base: position 705,131,197 of record CM057341.1, read on the forward strand.
CAGGACCAACCGCTTTTCTTAAACTCATTCTGTTCAAAGCTTCTTTAACCTCAGGAAGTCTTATTTTACGCATGAAATCACGGTTTATATCTTGAGATTGAATGACAAGTCCATCCAAATTCTTAGTAAAGCTCTCATTGAACAATTTGTCAAAATAATCTCTCCATGTTTCCTTGATATTCTCGTCTCGAACTAAAACCTTCTGATTTTCATTTTTGACACATTTCACCGCACATAAGTCTCTAGTCTTCCTTTCCCGCATCCGAGCAATCCGGTATATATCATTTGCAGCCTCTTTAGTGTCTAATTTCTCGTACACCTCCTTATAGACCTTAGATTTAGCTTTCCGAACAGCTTTCTTAACCTCCTTTTTAGCCATTTTGTACTTCTCAAATCTTTCCATATCTCTACTTTTCTTCAAATCTTTATAAGAATCCCTTTTAATTTTAATAGCAGCCTTTACATCTTCATTCCACCATGATATGTCCTTAGATGGTGGAGCACCACCTCTCGACTCACCAAGTAGGTCTCTAGCTACCTTCTTGATACAACTAGCCATTTTGTTCCATGTTTTGTCTGCATCTTCTTCTGACTGCCAATCCGCTTCTTGTACTACACGATCTATAAAAGCCTTTTGGTTACCTTCTTTCAATCGCCACCATTTAATTTTAGGCTCTACCTTACGTCTAATCTTTCTAAGTTCTCTTCTAAATCGAAAATCTAAAACTAAAAGCCTATGTTGAGTGGTTACACTCTCACCTGGCACTACCTTACAGTCGATACAACAACCTCTATCTATTCTTCTCGTCAGAAAAAAGTCTATTTGACTAGCACTTGATCCGCTCCTAAAAGTGATAAGGTGGGACTCTTTTTTCCTAAACCAGGTGTTTGCTAAGATCAAGTCATAAGATAAAGCAAAATCTAGAATCGAGTCACCTGCTTCATTCCTTTGTCCGAAACCGAAACCTCCATGGATAGTATCAAACCCACTACGACTAGTACCTACATGTCCATTAAGATCACCACCAATAATAACTTCTCTCTACTAGGTATACTTTGCACCACCTCGTCTAAATCCTCCCAGAATAGACGCTTACTAGCGTCATCAAGACCTATCTGTGGTGCATAAGCACTAATAACATTAAAGATCTCTCCACCTAGAATAAGCTTAACCAGTAAAATTCTATCACCTTTTCTCCTAATCTCAACTACATCCTCAAGCAACCGTCTATCTATGATTATGCCTACCCCATTACGATTTTTATCTCTACCCGTATACCAAAGCTTATAACCCCAAGGCTCTATGACTCTACTCTTTTCACCTACCCACTTAGTTTCTTGCAAACACATAATACCAACTCTCCTCCTAATCATCACCTCCACTAATTCTATTAGTCTACCCGTATGGGAACCTATGTTGCAGGAAGCTAGACGGATCCTATGAAACCCTTGCTTATTTGTCACTACACCCGGGGTCCGATGTAGCGCGCCGTTTCTGGACGACGACCCTTGCTTATTTGTCACTACACCCAGGGTCCGATGTAGCGCGCCGTCTCTGGACGACGACCCTTGCTTATTTGTCACTACACCCGGGGTCCGATGTAGCGCGCCGTCTCTGGACGACGACCCTTGCTTATTTGTCACTGCACCCGGGGTCCGATGTAGCGCGCCGCATCTGGACGACGACCTAGAAACCCTTGCATACTTAACACTACACCCGGGATCCGATGTAGCGCGTCGCTGAGTAACATTTAGATGCATATTTAAATCAGTTTGAATTTGCATCTTGTGAAACTTGGCAGTCATGTCACAAAGATAAGATGGCCATAGTTCCGTTTATTAAAAACAGAGAAAGATTTAGTAAACTCTTGGGACTGATACATAGTGATATATGTAGGTCCCTTGTCTACACATGCCAGGACTGGTTATTTGTACTTCATTACATTCATTGATGATCTCCTAAGATTCGGACATGTGTTCCTGTTGAAACGCCAGTCTGAAGCTTTTGAGAAATTCATAGAATATAAGTCAGAAGTAGAGAACCAAAACCGGGTATAAGTATTATGTCCTTTGATGAGATCGGGGAGGAGAACACTTAGGCATGGAGATCCTGGACTATTCTAAAAGAGAATGAGATTCTCTCTTAGCATTACTCCTCCGTATACACCACAGCACGTCGGTGTATCGGGGCAGAGCAATCGCACCCTATGAGATATGGTGCGCTCTATGATGAGTACTATTGAGTTACCTATTTCCTTTTGGGGTTATGCGCTTGGGGAATCTGCATACCTATTGAATTGGGTTCCAATCAAATCAGTGCCTACCACCCAATATGAGATATGGTATGGGAAGATCCCCTCTCTTAAGTAAGTTAAGATTTAGGGTTGTCCGGCCTTTGTCTAAAAGCAAAATCCGGACAAGCTCGAGGCGAGATCAGTTCTTTGGAAGTTTGTTGGATATCCTAAGTATTCGTAAGGTAATATCTTCTACCGCCCCGAGAAACAAAAGGTGTTTTACTTCTCGGCATACCACTTTTTTAGAAAAAGGAATTTTTTATGAAAGAAATTTGTGGTCATGAGGTAGAACTGGAAGGAGTTCCAGCTATACAAACTACAGCTGATGATTTGGTAGAACCGAAGGATTCAATAGTTCCCGATGAACCTCAACCTCTCCGCCGGTCTGGTAGGGTTCCTCATCCGCCTGAGAGATACTTCGGTTTCTCGATGATAGTGGGAGCGAGGATTGCACCATGAGATGATGACCCAACTAGTTTCGAGCAGGTCATCAAGAGTGGCGACTCTGTAAAAATAGCTGGATGCTAAGTGATCTGAGATGGAATCTATGTGCACCAACAAAGTATGGACTTTGGTTGCTTTATCTGAAGGGTTAAATCCCCATCAGAATCAAATATATCTTGAGAAGATTACTTGGTGTAGATGGAAAAGTTGAGACTTTCAAAGCTAGACTTGTTGTAAAAGGTTCTCGCGATTAATCAGGTATGGTTTTTGATGAAATCTTTTCTCCAGTACCTATGCTTAAGTCCATCCAGATCCTACTTGCCAATTGCTACATACCATGACTACGATATCTGGCGGTTGGGTGTCATGACTGCTTTTCTGAATACCAATTTAGAAGAGAGCGGCTATAAGTACATAGCCAGAGGGTTTCGTAGACAGTGGGAGCAGCGGAAATGTGTGCAAGTTGCTTTATGCGTTAAAGCAGGTATCACGGAGTTAGAACATCTGTTTTGATGTGATAGTCAAAGCATTTTACTTCATCAAAATGGTAGATGAACCTTGTATATTGTCACGCCCCGCTTCCCAAAATACGGAAAACGAGGGATGACTAGGCCAGCCATGCTCCTACGGTCAAGGAATCATCCCGCCGTAGTCACACTTCGGCTTCTAGCATTGCATGGTAATCAGTAAATAAAGCGCAGTGGTAAAGGAATCACATCACTAATTTATTACATTAATATTCCATTGTTCACAAATTACAGATAACAAGAACAAATACTAACCAAAATCAAACTTACGACCACTTTTATGGAAAGCAGAAAAATAGAAAGTACACCAGTCTAAATCTCCGTGAACTCGAAGGGTAGATCCGTCTCCTGTGCTGGTCCTCCCGCGGGATCTGAGCATGCATACTCAGGTCGTCAGAGCGACACAATAACAATATTAGTATAATAAGGTGAAACAGGTATATGAGGTAATACTGGTGTAAGAACAATGCAAGTAATCACTATGTCACTATATGATGCAGAATATGTTATGTGTCCCTATCGGTCTCTAGGTCGTGTTTGAAATCACATAGTGGAAGGAGGATCATGTTTAACAGGAGTCTCGTACATACCCGAGACAACGGCCCACATGCCCGGGACATAACCCTGTCAGCCGGATCGCTAGATCCTATCCTACATGTATCAATATCTCTGTTCGAATGATCATCCTCTAAACACGGTCCCGCTAAATACGATACTCTTTCCACTTTGATTTCCCCTTTTTCCCCAGGTTCTCACTAATTATGATGTTGATTTAGTTGTGTACAAGTATACCAATGGCACGGTTTTATCACTGTTCACTGTATCAATCACTATCACGAATATTCATTTTCCATTGATGTACTTGTCACTCCTAAACCAACATCTATCACGCACGATAATGCAATGTCCACACGTACTAACACTGAGTATATGGTAAGGGTATGATATATGTATGTATACTACCAATGAGCTCTGTATGTTATGAATCAACACGCATATCATTAACTAAAATAAATTGCATTAATTACTATGTTAAGAATTCAGCAAAATGATACAAGTAAGATAAATAGAACACTTAGTCAGTGATTCATCAAAATTCATTTCAGTTCAATCGGGATTCCAGTTTTCAAGATATAGCAGTTTCATTTTAAGTGCGCGCGGCTGGAAATTCAGTTTCAGAACTGAACGTCCGTTTCGCGACATGAATTGCACCCGATTGGGTTCAGAATTTAGCGATGCTACTGTTGAATGAAATCTAGGGTTTTCTATAAAGTATTCAACGCAATAGACGGATCCTCAATCGCATCTGTACGTTGAAAGTTATACACAGTTTAATCTCAATATGTCATTTCTGAATCTGTTCTGGACAGATATACGTTCTGCCCTTTTAAATACAGTTTAAAATAGCAAATGGCGATGAAACGGAATGGAATCACCTGTTTTATTTAGCTAACAGAGTTATCTTTAATCTACTGTAGGGTTCCGTAACATACGGCTTCAAGAAGCACAGTGGCACAGATATTGGGACAGCACACAATAATCAGAAACGCTCTGGACTGCAGTCCAGAGTCGCATTCCGATCCAATTATCATCATAATTACTGAACAGAAATCATTATAATTTTACATAGGGTTAAAGATCGTCGAGTCGGCTTCGATTTAAGCCCTCGAACGCATCATTCCAGTTTGAATATAATTTATGGTGATTTTATTCATTTTCTGGTACGAGGAAATTCTAGTTTTAATGGCATATTTGGGGGTATCAATTTTTGTCTCTAACAATCGTATTTTCCAGCAAGATTCCTACACTATATTTGTCATCCTTTGGGCCAATGGAAAATATCAGTTTCCGTCAAAATAGACAATCATTTTCATGGGAGATTAGCATCGAGCGCATAGGTCATATTATGTATCGGTATTCGGCAAATCCGTAAACTAGATATTTTAGGTCTATACCACTAATATTTTAGCATGAAGCAAGTAAACACTTTCCTGGAGACGTCTTGGGGTCGCAATGCAGCAACGGCGTCACAAACGCGCGATGTACGCCGTGAAACCGATTCACGCGAGCTTCGATCGAAACACGGGTTTTACGTCGGAGTTGTCCGGAGTCGTTGCACAGTCCCTGGAGGTTGAGGAGTGCTTGCTGATCCTCTGCGAGTGTACTGGGGTCGACGACGGTCGACGGCGTCGCTCCGGCAGCGTGCACGGGTAACTTGGGCTCGGTCGGGTGATGGGTTTCTGTGTGCAGAGGGCTCGGTAGGGGCTCGGGTTAATGAAGGTGGGGTCGTAGAGGGAGGAGGTTGGTGGAGGAGGAGTGATTGAGGGTTGCCGAGGGGTTGTCGTCGTCAAAGGTGGAGGTTGCAGTGGGTTGCTCGAGGGTTCGTAGGGGGAAAAACTTGAGGGACTGGAGAGTTTTGAGGAGTTGGAAAGTGAGAGGGAGATGAGGAGTTGGGGAGCGAGAGTTAGAGGGAGTCGTGGCCGGGGTCGTGGGCGAGGGCGAGGGCGACGTGGGGAGCTCGGGAACGTGGGTCGCGAGGAAGAAGGAAAACGAGTGGGAATTTTTATCGCGAGGGGAGAAGAAGGATTAAGAAGCGGGTCGTGTTGGTTTGAGGAGGCAGGCCGGGGAAGACGGGCCGGGCTCGATAAAAAAATCCTTTTAAAAAAAAATAAAAACAGAGGTGGGCTGAGAAGGAGAGTGGGCCGGGGGGTTTTTGTATTAATAAAAGGATTTGTTTAAAAAACAAATGGGCTGGGGAAAGTAATGAGAGGCCGGCTAGGGTATTTTAGTTTAGGGATTTTCTAAAAATGTGGGCTGATGAAAAAAACAGTAAGGGCTGGGGAAAAATTTGTAATGGTTGTAGTTTAGGTTTTAATTAATTGGCTTTGGTTTTAACTCTTGGGTTTTAACTTTTAGGGTTTTAGGTTTCAGTATTTTCTCTGTGTTTATTTTGTTTTGGAAGAAACTTTAAATATTAAAACCTAATCAACATATTTTCACACTAGATAAATAGAAGAAAAATAGGGTTAATATTTGGGGAACTAGGAAAATATAGAATGATTCTCATTGAAGAAAACGGGGATTTACATCATACCCCCCTTAACAAAAATTTCGTCCTCGAAATTTAACAAGGATGCAAGAATACAATGTACTAAACAAAAAGATGTGGATAACGATCACGGATGTCTTCCTCCCGCTCCCAGGTGGATTCTCCTGGGGAACGACCGCCCCAAGACACTCGGACTAATGGAATGACCTTATTCTTCAGCACTTTTTCTCTGCGGTCGAGAATGGTAGTAGGCTGCTCCTCGTATGACAGATCAGTCCCCAAAACTAACTCCAAATGGTCCAGAACATGGCTCTCATCTCGAACGTAACACCGCAACTGTGACACGTGGAAGGTATTATGCACACCAGCTAGCGATGGAGGCAAGGCAAGTCGATAGGCCACCTCTCCTATTCGCTCTAGCACCTCAAAAGGTCCGATAAAGCGGGGACTAAGCTTTCCCCGACCTCCGAACCTGATAACTCCACGAGTAGGGGAAATCTTCAAGAACACATGATCTCCGACTTCGAACTCAAGTGCCCTTGTGCTGGTATCTGCCCAACTCTTCTGTCGATCCTGAGCCGCCTTGATACGCTGTCTGATCATTTGAACTTTGTCGACTGTCTGAACAATGAGTTCGGGGCCCAGTAGTCTTCGCTCTCCCACATCATCCCAACATACTGGTGATCGACATTTCCGCCCGTATAGTGCTTCAAAAGGGGCCATCTGAATACTAGCCTGATAACTATTGTTATAAGAGAACTCGACTAGATGCAGAGGGTCCTCCCAGGAACCTTGAAAGTCCAACATACAGGCTCTCAACATGTCCTCGAGCGTCTGAATCGTACGCTCGGATTGTCCATCCGTCTGTGGGTGATAAGCTGTGCTGAAATTAAGGCAGGTACCCAAGCTCTCCTGTAAGCTCTTCCAAAAGTGCGACAAGAATCTCGTGTCTCGGTCTGACACAATGCTGACTGGAACACCGTGAAGTCGTACAATCTCCTGCATATATCTTTCTGCCAATGATTCTGTCGACTGTCCCACTCGGAAAGGTAGAAAGTGTGCAGCTTTTGTGAGGCGATCGACGATAACCCAAATGGCGTTATTGCCCCTAGGGCTCCGTGGTAAGGCCGTCACGAAATCCATAGTAATATGCTCCCACTTCCATTCCGGTATCGGCAGGGGTTGTAACAGTCCTGCTGTCCTCTGATGCTCCGCCTTCACCTGCTGACATACTAAGCACCTGGATACGAACCTCGCAATTTCCCGCTTCATTCCGTTCCACCAGAAGTGCTGCTTTAGGTCCTGATACATTTATGTACTTCCCGGATGCACAGAATAAGCTGAGCTGTGTGCTTCAGCCAAAACTTCTTCTCGAACACCTCCCTTAGGTACGCAGAGTCTGCTACCGAATCTTAGTGAGCCATCTTCATGTATAATCAAATCCGTTCTCAGTCCAGCTTCCACTTCCTCTCTGAACTTTTGCAATCGGGGATCGTCCGCTTGTGCACTCTTGATGCGATCCACCAGGGAAGATTGTACCTGTAGCTGCCAAAGTTGACTGAGTACGTTCGGCGTAACGACTTCAAGTTCAAGTCTCTGAAAGTCCTCAATAATGCTCCTCTGATCGGTCAACATCATGACCGCTGGCTTGCGACTGAGCGCATCTGGTACCACGTTCACCTTCCCCGAGTGATACTGAAGGTCCAAGTCATAATCTGCCATTAGCTCTAGCCATCGGCGCTGCCTCATATTTAATTCCTTCTGGGTGAAAACATACTTCAAACTTTTATGATCTGTGTACACCTCCACTTTCTCACCCAATAGATAGTGCCACCAAATCTTCAATGCAAAGACTACCGCAGCTAACTCCAAGTCATGTGTGGGGTAGTTCTGCTCGTGATTTCTCAGTTGTCGAGAGGCGTAAGCAACCACTCGGCCATGCTGCATCAAAACACAGCCTAAACCCTTCCCTGAGGCATCACTGTGTATCACCAAACCACCGGAATCATCTGGTACAGTAAGAATAGGCGCCGTGGTTAATTTCTGCTTTAGTGTGTCGAATGCCTGAGTGCACTCCTCTGTCCATGTAAACGGCACATCCTTCCGTGTTAGCCTCGTCAATGGTTCCGCGATTCTGGAGAAATCTTAGACGAATCTCCGATAATAACCTGCCAATCCCAGAAAACTCCTGATCTCAGCCACTGACTTCGGCGTCGGCCAATCTCTGACAGATTCTATCTTTGCCGGGTCCACCGAGATGCCTTCGCCCGAAACAATATGTCCCAAAAACTGTACCTTGTCGAGCCAGAATTCACACTTGCTTAGCTTCGAATACAGCTTCTCCTCCCGAAGAATTTGTAGGACCGTGCGCAAATGTTCAGCGTGCTCCTCCCGAGTCTTCGAGTAGACAAGTATGTCGTCGATAAACACAACGACAAACGTGTCTAAGTATTTTGCGAACACCCTGTTCATCAAGTCCATGAATATTGCTGGGGCGTTGGTAACGCCGAACGGCATCACAAGGAACTCGTAATGTCCGTATCGGGTCCTGAAAGCCGTCTTGCACACATCCTCGGCTGCTACCCTGATTTGATGATACCCAGAACGGAGGTCCAACTTCGAGAAAACCTTGGCTCCACTTAGCTGATCAAATAGGTCGTCAATGCGCGGTATTGGGTACTTGTTCTTTATTGTGACCTTGTTCAGCTCCCGGTAATCTATACACATTCGCAACGATCCATCCTTCTTCTTTACCAATAGAACTGGTGCACCCCACGGTGAAGCGCTTGGCCGAATGAATCCTTTCTCCAATAGTTCTTCAACCTGCTTCTTCAATTCCGCCAATTCCACCGGTGCCATTCTGTATGGGGCCCTGGATACTGGGGTTGTACCTGGAATTAATTCGATTGAGAACTCCAAAATTCGAGGAGGTGGTAGACCTGGTAAATCCTCGGGAAATACGTCCAGAAAGTCCCGAACAATTTCTAGGGCTGGGCTCCTATCAATCTCCATAGCTGTCAGCTCCTTAGGCTTTGCTCTGTATTTAGCTGGCTCCAAAGATTCGCTTCCGCCTTCGAAAATAAACTCCGGGTGATTGGGAATGCGGAAGATCACATTCCTTGCACGACAATCGATAACAGCATGGAAAGTGCTCATCCAATCCATTCCAAGAATTGCGTCGTAACTGCCTGTCTCAATTAGGAGGAAATTCGCATAGAATTCCCTGCCACACACTACAACCGGGCATAATCTACATTCTCGACTAGATAATATGATGCCATTACCCGTATGAATTTCCCATCCCTTAGTTAGTGGTTCATGTGGTATTGAGTGTGTATCAGTGAAATGCTCAGACAAGAAACAATGCGATGCTCCTGAATCAAAAAGTACTCTAGCTGGCAAGGAATGTATGAGCAGAGTACCTGTAATCACGTCTCCTGACGCCTCGGCCTGCTCGGTGGTCAAGGTGAAAGCCTGTCCCTGACCGCGACCTGTAAAGGGTTGTCTCTGCTCCTGCGGCCTCTGCTGCGGCGGTCCAGAACTTCCCTGTACCTCTGCTCGCTCAGGGCAACTGCCAATCTTGTGCTGACTGGAACCGCAAATCAAACACTGTCCCTTGGCACGGCGACAGTCCTTCTGGGTATGCCCTCCTCTACCGTAATAGCCACAAGTTACGCCCTGTCTCTGGGGACGATGCTGTGGTACGAACGGGCGCTTCATTTGTGTCGTTCCTGCTCTGTGAACCGGTATGGCTCCTCGAGATGGCGTGTGGGTACGTGCTGGAATGACTGGGGGTCTCCTGAACTTGTTAATCAATTGCTCCTGAACTCTCGCTGCATTGAGCACCTGTGCGAAAGTCTGTAAATCCAACGATGCAATCAACTGCTGCAACTCAAAATCTAACCCCTGAAGGAAACGTCTGGCCCTGGTAACCTCTGAGGCGACCATGTACAGAGCGAAACGACTCAAGCGGTTGAACTCCGCCGCATAAACATCCACTGGGCGTCCATTCTGCTTCAAAAGAATAAACCTCTCCTCCATTTCTTCCTTGGCTGTGGAAGGAAAGTAATGATCTAGGAAGCACTCCTTAAACTTGCTCCATTCGATCGGCCTGTCGAGTCTGCTTTCTTCCACCGACCACCATGTACGGGCTTCGTCCTCTAATTGTATCTTTATCACGTCCACTCTGTCTTCCTCTGGAACCCTGTCGGCAGTCAATAAATTCTCCATGTTCACCAGCCATTGCTCAGCCTCAAGGGGTTCAGCTAGCTCTGTAAATGCAGCTGGGTGTAACCGTCGGAAGTCTGCTATTGTACCAGCCCTAGTATGATAAGCTGGTGGAACAACGCCCTCGGGGGCGGTAATAAGTGCGGAGGGTCCTCCTGTGGTGGTAATCGCCCTGAGTCCCTCAGTGAGCAAGTCGGTCTTCCTCTCCTGAGCTTCCGCGAGAGTGGTCAGTGCGCTGAGTATCCTTTCCGTGCGGTCCTGAGAGCTGGAGTCCGAGGAGGGGTCGTTCGGGGACGTCATATCACTGGAAGATTCAAAAGGATAGGATCAGATTCAAGGATGGAAATCAAGAGTAGTGAAACAAGAATAACGTAATACAGCATAGTTAATGTTATCCCTTGATACTAAATACAGGCTCTGATACCAACTAAACCATGTCACGCCCCGCTTCCCAAAATACGGAAAACGAAGGATGACTAGGCCAGCCATGCTCCTACGGTCAAGGAATCATCCCGCCGTAGTCACACTTCGGCTTCTAGCATTGCATGGTAATCAGTAAATAAAGCGCAGTGGTAAAGGAATCACATCACTAATTTATTACATTAATATTCCATTGTTTACAAATTACAGATAACAAGAACAAATACTAACCAAAGTCAAACTTACGACCACTTTTATGGAAAGCAGAAAAATAGAAAGTACACCAGTCTAAATCTCCGTGAACTCGAAGGGTAGATCCGTCTCCTGTGCTGGTCCTCCCGCGGGATCTGAGCATGCATACTCAGGTCGTCAGAGCGACACAATAACAATATTATTATAATAAGGTGAAACAGGTATATGAGGTAATACTGGTGTAAGAACAATGCAAGTAATCACTATGTCACTATATGATGCAGAATATGTTATGTGTCCCTATCGGTCTCTAGGTCGTGTTTGAAATCACATAGTGGAAGGAGGATCATGTTTAACAGGAGTCTCGTACATACCCGAGACAACGGCCCACATGCCCGGGACATAACCCTGTCAGCCGGATCGCTAGATCCTATCCTACATGTATCAATATCTCTGTTCGAATGATCATCCTCTAAACACGGTCCCGCTAAATACGATACTCTTTCCACTTTGATTTCTCCTTTTTCCCCAGGTTCTCACGAATTATGATGTTGATCTAGTTGTGTACAAGTATACCAATGGCACGGTTTTATCACTGTTCACTGTATCAATCACTATCACGAATATTCATTTTCCATTGATGTACTTGTCACTCCTAAACCAACATCTATCACGCACGATAATGCAATGCCCACACGTACTAACACTGAGTATATGGCAAGGGTATGATATATGTATGTATACTACCAATGAGCTCTGTATGTTATGAATCAACACGCATATCATTAACTAAAATAAATTGTATTAATTACTATGTTAAGAATTCAGCAAAATGATACAAGTAAGATAAATAGAACACTTAGTCAGTGATTCATCAAAATTCATTTCAGCTCAATCGGGATTCCGGTTTTCAAGATATAGCAGTTTCATTTTAAGTGCGCGCGGCTGGAAATTCAGTTTCAGAACTGAACGTCCGTTTCGCGACACGAATTGCACCCGATTGGGTTCAGAATTTAGCGATGCTACTATTGAATGAAATCTAGGGTTTTCTATAAAGTATTCAACGCAACAGACGGATTATCAATCGCATCTGTACGTTGAAAGTTATACACAGTTTAATCTCAATATGTCATTTCTGAATCTGTTCTGGACAGATATACGTTCTGCCCTTTTAAATACAGTTTAAAATAGCAAATGGCGATGAAACGGAATGGAATCACCTGTTTTATTTAGCTAACAGAGTTATCTTTAATCTACTGTAGGGTTCCGTAACATACGGCTTCAAGAAGCACAGTGGCACAGATATTGGGACAGCACACAATAATCAGAAACGCTCTGGACTGCAGTCCAGAGTCGCATTCCGATCCAATTATCATCATAATTACTGAACAGAAATCATTATAATTTTACATAGGGTTAAAGATCGTCGAGTCGGCTTCGATTTAAGCCCTTGAACTAATCATTCCAGTTTGAATATAATTTATGGTGATTTTATTCATTTTCTGGTACGAGGAAATTCTAGTTTTAATGGCATATTTGGGGGTATCAATTTTTGTCTCTAACAATCGTATTTTCCAGCGAGATTCCTACACTATATTTGTCATCCTTTATGCCAATGGAAAATATTAGTTTCCGTCAAAATAGACAATCATTTTCATGGGAGATTAGCATCGAGCACATAGGTCATATTATGTATCGGTATTCGGCAAATCCGTAAACTAGATATTTTAGGTCTATACCACTAATATTTTAGCATGAAGCAAGTAAACACTTGCCTGGAGACGTCTCGGGGTCGCAATGCAGCAACGGCGTCACAAACGCGCGATGTACGCCGTGAAACCGATTCACGCGAGCTTCGATCGAAACACGGGTTTTACGTCGGAGTTGTCCGGAGTCGTTGCACAGTCCCTGGAGGTTGAGGAGTGCTTGCTGATCCTCTGCGAGTGTACTGGGGTCGACGACGGTCGACGGCGTCGCTCCGGCAGCGTGCACGGGTAACTTGGGCTCGGTCGGGTGATGGGTTTCTGTGTGCAGAGGGCTCGGTAGGGGCTCGGGTTAATGAAGGTGGGGTCGTAGAGGGAGGAGGTTGGTGGAGGAGGAGTGATCGAGGGTTGCCGAGGGGTTGTCGTCGTCAAACGTGGAGGTTGCAGTGGGTTGCTCGAGGGTTCGTGGGGGGAAAAACTTGAGGGGCTGGAGAGTTTTGAGGAGTTGGAAAGTGAGAGGGAGATGAGGAGTTGGGGAGCGAGAGTTACAGGGAGTCGTGGCCGGGGTCGTAGGCGACGGCGAGGGTGACGTGGGTCGCGAGGAAGAAGGAAAACGAGCGGGAATTTTTATCGCGAGGGGAGAAGAAGGATTAAGAAGCGGGTCGGGTTGGTTTGAGGAGGCAGGCCGGGGAAGACGGGCCGGGCTCGATAAAAAAATCCTTTTAAAAAAAAATAAAAACAGAGGTGGGCTGAGAAGGAGAGTGGGCCGGGAGGGTTTTGTATTAATAAAAGGATTTGTTTAAAAAACAAATGGGCTGGGGAAACTAATGAGAGGCCGGCTAGGGTATTTTAGTTTAGGGATTTTCTAAAAATGTGGGCTGATGAAAAAAAACAGTAAGGGCAGGGGAAAAATTTGTAATGGTTGTAGTTTAGGTTTTAATTAATTGGCTTTGGTTTTAACTCTTGGGTTTTAACTTTTAGGGTTTTAGGTTTCAGTATTTTCTCTGTGTTTATTTTGTTTTGGAAGAAACTTTAAATATTAAAACCTAATCAACATATTTTCACACTAGATAAATAGAAGAAAAATAGGGTTAATATTTGGGGAACTAGGAAAATATAGAATGATTCTCATTGAAGAAAACAGAGATTTACATATATACAAAAAGGTAGTAGAGAGTAAGGTGGTCTTCCTCGTATTGTACGTAGATGACATACTCTTGATAGGGAAGGTGTTTCCTATGCTACACTCAGTCAACCTCCTCTTATCACATTGATTCTCTATATAGGTTCTAGGTGATACCTCCTAAATCCTGGTTTTTGGATCTATGAGATAGATTTTTGTGGATGTTAGGATTCTCACTAGGTGTAGTGGGACGGTATCAATCGATCTTGGGGAGAATCATTGGATAGCTTCCAGGGTGGTAAGGACGACTAAATGTTAGTCACAGGCATTGTCTTTACCCTCAGTGGAGGGACGGTATGTTGGAAGAGTTCCAAGCTAGATACCGTGACAAACTAGACGATAAAGGCTGGATACATCGCTCCCAAAGATACTACCAAAGAGGAAGTCTGAGTGTATATTTGTTCATGAGATGAACAAGGTTCCTACCATTGTATGACAATGGAGATGTGGTTTTGGCCTAGGAACCCCGGTCCCATCAGTGACCCAGACATATTCTAAAGCAGTATCACCTGATCATGGAGATGGCGATCTCCAAGAGATTGAGGTTAGGAGAATAGGCTCAGAGGTTAACACGGCGGATCCACTCACTGAGGCCTTACCTGCGAGAGACTTTTACAGGACGTTGGGTATGAGATACTACAACAGATGGCCTTAGTGCAAGTGGGAGATTGTTAGTTGTATGTATGCCCTAGAGGCCATTATTGTACATGAGATGTATATTATAGTGGAGGCATGGACATATATAGGGAAGACTTTCTTGCTCGACATGATAGTATGCTATCGGGTTGCTCTTTACCTTAACATGTACACTTATATCGTCTCTCTATGACATGTTGGTAAAGCGCTTAGGATATGTACTTAATTTCTAGGATTATGATAAGGATCATACTGGTGGGGTCTGGATAGTCGGTAAGTACATCCTACAATTGTTCCTAGTCATAGGAGTATCGAGACAGGGTATCGATATTCCAGAGTATGCTAGCGTATACGTATCTTGACCCATATGATGGGCGATGGATGATCCCATATCCATTGGTGTTTGACATCAGAGATGGTATATGAGTGCTCAGTGGAGGCTAGGCACACTGAACGGACTCACCGAGAACTCCTAGATGGTATTATACCTCACGTCAGATAGCAGTTCTCTAGTGACACTGGTACAGGTTAGTCTGTCGACCCGAGATCGTCATAGAGTTTTGTGTGTCTCCCACTGTGCTTTGATTTCTACCCTACCAAGGCTCTACTGAGTCGTGCAAACAGGTGGTTTTTGGATATAGTCCTGAGTCACATGGAGGCAATGAGTGATAGGAGGGGATTCTTCTCTCCCGGTATTGGGGGTTGATGTTGCGCTATGCTCGATTGGCTATAACTGAAATCCCTGGCCAGGGTAGATGTGATTTACTGGTAAGTGTTATCAGTAGTTTCACGCCCGTTTTAGACTTTACATCGGCATGACTTATCAAGCTATTGGGGTCTGATGTTTACCACCCCTAGGAGAGATATGCGACATATCAGACGAAGAGACCGGACTGTACGGTAGTGTTACTGATTGGATTCGCAGGAGTATGAGCAAGCCTGCTTATTGATCTTCTGATCGCTCAATACCCGGGTGGCCGTTACATTTATCAGATCTCTTGCGGCTTTTGGGTGTTTGATATGATCATCACCTACTGCCGGCGTATTGATGAGTCTTTAGAGTCCTACACAGAGCTTTTCTGGCTCAAGAGAAACGAAGTAGGAGCGCATATGTGATATGTGTGGGACCGAGATTGATACAAGTATGTGATACCGTATTATATTCTCGTGATATGTGATATCGGCCGGGTATATGTGATATAGCCGGGTTATCGAATCAAGTGTTGATTCGGTAAATTGATATTATTGATATTAGTCGGTTATATGAGATATAGCCGGACCATTAAATCAAGTGTTGATTTAATTATTTAATGTATAATTATATATTTGATATATGAATTTACATTGACTAATATTGCTCATCTGACCATTTCTTTTTCTCACTTGAGTTTACATTATATATATGTGATATATATATTGTATCATGCAAGGTTATATATGCAACTTGTGTGTGTAGTGTTAGTTATATGTATGCCCTAGAGGCCATTACTGTACATTGGATGTATATTGTAGTGGATGCTGGGACATATATAGGTAGGACTTTCTTGCTCGACATGATAGTACGCTATCTGGATGATCTTTATCTTAACATGTATACTTTCTGTCTCTCTGTTACATGTTGATAAAGCCCTTAGGATGTGTACTCGACTTTCAGGACTATGATGAAGATCATACTAGTGGGGCCTGGGTGGTCCATGAGTACATCCTTCAATGTTCCTAGTCGAGGGAATATCGAGACGGGGCATCGATATTCCAGAGTAGACTAGCATATATCTTCTTGACCCATGTGATGGGCGATGGATGATCCCATATCTATTGGTGTTTGACATCAGAGATGGTATGCGGGTGCTCAGTGGAGACTGGATATACTGAACGGACTCGCCGAGAACTCCCAGATGGTATTATACCTCACGTCAGATGGCAGTTCTCTGGTGACACTGATACAGCTTAGTCTGTTGACCCGAGATCGTCATAGAGTCTTGTGTGTCTCCCACTGTGCTTTGATTTCCACCCTACCACGGCTCTACTGAGTCGTGCAAACAGGTGGTTTTTGGGTACAGTCCCGATTCACATGGAGGCAATGAGCGATAGGAGGGGATTCGTCTCTCCCGGTATTGGGGGTTGATGTTGCGCTATGCACGACTGGCCATAACAGGAAATCCCTGGCCAGGGTTGCAGTGATATACTGGTAAGAGTTATCAGTAGTTTCACGAATGTTATGGACCCTACGTCGGCATGACTTATCGAGCTACTGGGGTCTGACGTTTACCACCCCTAGGCGAGATATGCGGCATATCAGACGAACAGACCGGACTGTACGGTAAGTGTTACTGGTTGGATTCACAAGAGTGTGAGTGGGCTTGCTCGTCGATCTTCTGATCGCTCAATACCCGGGTGGCCGTTACGTTTAGCAGACCGCTTGCGGCTTGTGGGTGCTTGATATGATCATCATCTGCTACCGGCGTATTGACGAGTCTTTAGAGTCCTACACAGAGGTTTCCTGGCTCAAGCGAAACGAAATAGGAGTGCATATGAGATATGTGCGGGACCGAGAATAATGCGTGTATGTGATACCGTATTCCATTCTCGCGATGAATGTGTCGAAAGGTTGTATGCGATATAACCTAGTTATCGAATCAAGGATTGTTTCGATAAGATGATACATTAGATATTAGTCGGTTATATGCGATATGACCGGATCGTTAAATCAAGTATTGATTTAATGATTTAATGCATAATTATATATTTGATATATTACTTTGCAATAACTAGTATTGGTTCACTTTAAAAGAATTTTCTCACTTGAAGTGCACATTGTGTATATGATATATTTTTGTGCACAAGATTGTATCATGTTTGATGATACCTGCTCATTTGGGTTTGTGTAAAGATTAAACCATGTTTAGTGAATGGTTAGGGTTTCTTTTCTCTTATTTATTTATCCATTTATTATTGTTTTGGAAAAGATAAAGAGAAAAAGAAATGGTGGCTTAGTTTGTTTTTTTGTTGAAGCTTCTTGAAGCTTTGAACAAGTCCACCATTCTTGTCTCATGTCTAACCCTAACCATTCATCTAACCTAAGTTAAATCTCTACACTAAACCATGGTTGAATTATGATAAGTATCATATTGTTTTCCTTTTTTTTAAAAAGGTACTTATCATATTTTCTATCATATATCTTCTTCTTCTTCTTCATCTTCTTCTTCCATGAAGAAAAGCTTGCTACATCAATGGCAAGTGATGAAAACAAGTGATAAATCCAATTCTAAAGTGAACCCACTTCCTATTTCTTCATCCTCTACCTCTTGCCAAGTAGTATAGGGTGTTTTCTTCACAAGTTTCATAACTTGGTGAAGTGGGAGCTTGATCTAGTGATGCCTCGACGTAGATCATCTTCGGCATCAAAGCCGACGACCAAGCCTGCCCATTTCTTTGATGAAGCCGATGCTAGAGTCCGGAATCCGATTTGGACAGTGGAGGGACATCATCGCGGAGCTTAGGAAGTGGTGGACCGGATCTACAAAGGTTGTAGCCCCTTTCCTCTTAGATGAATTCTTTTACTTGCATCGCATAGCCTATAAATCTAGTTAACGATCCGTATTAGGGTTTGTAGGCACATGTAAAATTTGAATTAGCCATGTTTGATGCCTTGTGAGACTTCATTAGTGTGCCTAGGAACCCTACAGTGGTATTAGAGCCTAGCTAGAGCCTTAGGCGATGCGTAGACGGAATTAGAAGTCCGATCGAACCGAAACCCAAACCCTAAAATGCTCTCTGTACATTTTCTGAAATCGTGGTTTTTTGAGAATTAAAAATATGCAGAAAAATCAGCAGGAGAATATAAGAGTTACTGTGAAATTCGATGGCCTAAGTCCATCAAACCACCGCGGTTCCGCCGCACAAGCATGGCTTGTGCGGCGGTTCCGCGGCCTGAATGTCTCCCTATTGAAAGAATTTTACACAGTAATTCTTACTTTGCAGTGCTGGTTTTCCTGGGAATTTTTAATATTTATTCAAGAGTTGAATTTTCTGGGTTGTATTGGGGACTCGGTGTTTCGATCGGATTGTCTAATTTTGTCTGTGTTTTTCCGGATAATTTTAGAATATGTTAAAAAGTTCGACCGGATATAAATACCCAAGTTTTCCACTGTTGGGAAATTTCCAATTGTTGGACTTTTCCAGGGTTTAAAGACGTTCTAAGTAGTGCAAGTAACACGATGGTCCCTCTAGAAGACAACACACCTTAACTCGATTATGTGACCATCTTGAACTGCCCTTTGAACTTTAGGGTTTGGGGCAGTACGGCGTGCCACATGTGAGGCGTTGGCTTGACCCTTCTACGGCAGGACCGTTGGTACTGAGGCACGAAGTGAATGTTTTAAAACTTATTTCATGTATTGATCTGTTTCGGGAAAACTTGGGTGTTCGATTGTTCAATCGAAAAGTTTAGCATTTTCCATTTATCCGGAATGTGATACAATAATTGGAAT
This sequence comes from Agapanthus africanus, assembly GCA_030015575.1. Lineage (NCBI taxonomy): Eukaryota > Viridiplantae > Streptophyta > Magnoliopsida > Asparagales > Amaryllidaceae > Agapanthus > Agapanthus africanus. The sequence continues at coordinate 705,150,362 of CM057341.1, forward strand.
TCACAAATAGTTATGAGATAACTGAATGAATGTTATAAATCTAGCGGTTTGGTCTCATTTGATCGGTTGCCACGGAATTTTGATGTGATCAAAAGTCCGTCGCAATCACGTAGTGTACGCGGACACTCGCCGGGTAAACTTAATAGACAGCCTCACTCCTTTGCCCCGACCAAGTGACTGTAGGAGAACCCCGTCGCCGAAAGCATCCGTTCGGGTGCTCGCGGCAGCGGTGTTCCGCCTTAGTGAACTTCATCGACGGTATCGGGGGTGCGGCCGCCTACTAAAGTTTGCGACGAGCATTCGATCTGAATGTCGGGAATCCTGTTGAATTGCCCTACTTTTATATTGAAAAGTGTTTTCGATTTTGAGACTAAAATGCGGGGTTTATAATTGTTAGGCATGCGATGTCTAAAGAATTCATTTGATTAGGCATGCGATGTCTAAAGAGGTTGCGGATTCCAACTGTTGTAGTTTTACACTTTCTTTTCTGTGACCGTAAGTGTAATATGTGATATCGCCGGTCTCGTTGCTATATGTCAATGACAATTGGGATGCGCATATTTACTTACCTTGATGACATGTGATGTTATGTGTTGCTGGATATGTTATATTGGATCGTCGTGTTTGAATAGCCGGGGTTTTTTTTATGTGAGATGAGTGTTCTTTCATTTTCATTCATGTAAAAACTTGTTTGTAATATTCTTTTATTGGGGCACTTCCAGGTTGCGGAAGATGTCACCTTTTGTATATTATTTACTTTTCTGCACTAGGATAGACCCAAGGAGGGGAGCACAAGTAACCGGGTTCTGGGGTCCAGTGGGAGACCATCTCGAGGAGTCGAGTCCGAGTCTCCTAACCCTAGAATTGGTAGGGTTACCTGTCGCTCTCGTAGGGGTCTAGGGGTGTGGGATTGTCTATTCATCACGACCGTGGAATCCGTGTTTTATACTGGCTCGTATTAAAAAGCACGGACGTCCTAGTATATCCAATATTTCATATTGTATTCTTCTGCTGCGATATCTGTGATGTGATCATGTGATTTTCTGTGATAGATATAATATATAGTATATATGATATATTATATAGACATTGCTTATGTTTTACACCCGCACTAGCCCTGCCTCGCTCTGCCGTTAGTTACCTAACCTAACGGTGCAGACGGGACATCGAGGCGAATGCGGATGGCATAAGCGTACGTTATATTTATCTGTGATGTTTAGGTGGACTTAAATGATGGGATATTCATTAATGAGATTAATGAAAGAAAATAAACCTAATTGATGTTGTGGAATTGAATTTCAAAATAAAACAGGTAGCTACAGTTCTTGCTTTGCATCGCGGTGTTCATTATAGAACATCCTGCACCTTATTCGATGAGGAAAGGACCGAGATCCCTTCACCGGGAGTGACTCCTTTAGCAATAACTGTCAGATGCTACAACCCTCGGTTTGTTTTTGGTCGCTTCTATAGTTTCCGCTTTGCACAGTGATATATATGATATATCCCGCACCTCATTCGACGAGGAAAGGGCCGACGATCCCTTCACCGGGAATGACCCCTTTAGCAAAACTAGAAAAGCCTCGAAAACATTCCATTTAAAAACATTTGATTCCGCAACGAGATCAAGTTCAAAGCGTTAAAGGTTTTCATAAAAACCATTCGCAACCCTCCGTCATTTTAGGAAGTAGAGTACTTAGTATTCGTGCTGTGTTTGTTGACCTTAGTTAAGGCACAGTGTACGGTAGCTAAGTGATGTCTTCCTACACCGCATATGATGCGATTAGTTAGGACAGTCGCGTGACTTTGTTGACCTTAGTTAAGGGTCATGTGGGTGGGTCTAATTAATCACGAAATGACGGGTAGAACTTGACTAGTACTTATGATTTGTTGACCTTAGTTAAGGTCATAAGTGCTAGGGGTAAAAACCATTATCGGGAGTTTCAAGTGTTGAAATTTGCAATGAGATTGCATACCTTCTATGTGATGGTTGGATCCCGATACCCACTGCGAGTAATTGTTACTCCTGGGAGAGTTTTGCACTTTGCAATTAGCCGATCAAGTAGGTGTCTAGAAAGGTGTCAACGGGGTTACGCCTCTGGGAAAACGAGGTTTACTGTAATTAGGTCCGTACGAAAGCACGGGGAACCTCCCTCAAAGTACCGACACTGGCCTGGCTGAAAGATTGGCGAACTTGTAGAGTGCAATTAATCCCGGCTAGTCTTTCCTTTTAAGGTTTGAAGAAAGATTTGATAAAAACAGTGGGAGCCATCCTGATTAGATAAAATATATAACCAATCTAATCTTGCAAGAGCACACGCAGAGTGTTTTCTTCTCTCTCTCTCCTGGTAGCGACCATATCACGCCTTAATCAAGATAATAATACGGATATTGACCGAACCCGCTTGTTATACTGAGCTGGGAAACGTTGGTCCCGCTCCAACTTATAATTGTTATAAGACAGAGCAGGAAATTGGGGATTACCAGAATTCCCGTGCCGCCCAAACGAAGAGAGTGCATGCTGATGCATCATCTTCGGGTGTGTTCATTACAAAGAACTGTTTCTCAGTATCCTCCGCATCCTGGGTATATGATACCGGATCTGGATCCCAGATATGTAATCTGTTACATAGGGCTACAAAAAGGTAGAAAACTGAGAACGGGTGATACGTTTCATGAGACAGAAAACGGGGCAAGTGTTGCAGCCAAGTCTGTTGGTCACTGTCACCCTGTATTACCATACATTGATTCTGAACAGATGCTATTAGATACCGAACCTGATATACAAAATCATATCAGTCTCTTTATTATTAAAGAAATGATAAAATTTTGTATTGTTGGACAATGTTTTGAACATTTCCTATATCAAAAGTTGATCGGTTCAGGCACGTTATCTAAAAGTATTGATGTTCTAAATCAAACTACAGTTCCTAGTATATAGAACACACACAAGAGGAAGAGTTCAGAAATGAACTAATCCTTCTTGAGGCATTGTAGACTAGGTCATATCAATGTGACCCGACTGGCTGAAGTTACATTCTAGATGCATATTTAAATCAGTTTGAATTTACATCTTGTGAAACTTGCCAGTCATGTCACAAAGATAAGATGACCATAGCTCTGTTTATTGGAAACAGAGAAAGAGTTAGTAAACTCTTGGGACTGATACATGATGATGTATGTAAGGTCCCTTGTCTACACATGCCAGGGCCGGTTCTTTGTACTTCACTATATTCTCTGATGATCTCTCAAGATTCAGTCATATGTTCCTGTTGAAACATAATTCAGAACCTTTTGAGATATTCACAGAATATAAGTTAGAAGTAGAGAACCAAAATACGGGTATAAGTATTATGTCCTATGATGAGATCAGGGAGGAGAATACTTGTGCATAGAATTCTTGGACTATTCTAAAAGAAAATGAGATTCTCTCTCAGTATTACTCCTCTGAATACACCACAGCCCAACGGTGTATCAGGGCGGAGCAATCGCACCGTATTAGATATGGTGTGCTCTATGATGAGTACTACTGAGTTTCCTATTTCCTTTTAGGGGTTATGCGCTTGAGAAGCTGCGTACCTATTGAATTAGGTTCGAATCAGATCACTGTCTACCATTCCATATGAGATATGGTATGGGAAGAGCCTATCTCTTAAGTAAGTTAAGATTTGGGATTGTCCGGCCTATGTCAAAAGCAAAATCCGGACAAGATCGAGGCAAGATCAGTTCTGTAGAACTGGAAAGGTTCCAGCTATACAAAACTGCAGCTGTTGATTTGACAGAACCAAAGGATTCAATAGTTCCCGACGAACCTCAGTCTCTCCGCCGATCTAGCAGGGTTCCTCACCTGCTTGAGAGATACCTCGGTTTCTCGATGACAGTGGGAGCGAGGAATGCATCATGAGATGATGACCCAACTAGATTCGAGCAGGCCATCAAGAGTAGGGACTCTGTAAGAATGGCTGGATGCTTAGCGATCTGAGATGGAATCCATATACACCAACAAAGTATGGACTTTGGTTGCTGTATCTGAAGGGTTAAATCCCCATCAGGAGCAAGTATATCTTGAGAAGATTACTTGGTGTAGATAGAAAAGTTGAGACTTTCAAAGCTAGACTTGTTAAAGGTTTTAGTCATCAACCAGGTGTGGATAATGATGAAACCTTTTCTAGGGACTATGCTTAAGTCCATCTAGATCCTACTTGCCATTGCTACATACCATGACTAAGATATCTGGTGGTTGGGTGCCATGACTACTTTTCTAAATATTGATTTAGAAGAGAACGTCTATAAGAACACAGCCAGAGGGCTTCGTAAACAGTGGGAGCAGCGAAAACGTGCGCAAGTTGCTTTAGATAATGAAGCAGGCATCGCGGAGTTGGAACGTCTGTTTTGATGTGATAGTCAAAGTGTTTGACTTCATCAAAATGGTAGATGAACCTTGTATATAGAAAAGGGGCAGTAGGGAGTATGGTGGTGATCTTCGTATTGTACGTAGACAACATACTCCAGATAGGAAAAGAGTTTCCTATACTACGATCGGTCAATCTCCTATTATTGCAAGGATTCTCCAAATAGGACAAAGGTGATACCACCTCAATCCTGGGGAGAATCACTGGAAAAGTTCCAGAGTGATAAGGACGACTGAATGTCAGTCGCAGGCATTGTCTTTACCCTCAGTAAAGGGACGGTATGTTGGAAGAGTTCCAAGCTAGATACCGTGGCAAACTAGACGATAAAGGCTGGTAACATCGCTATTTAAAGATACTACCAAAGGGGTAGTTTGGGTGTATATTAGTTCATAAGATGAACGAGGTTCCTACCATTGTGTGACAATGGAAGTGAGGCTTTGGCCCTGGAACCCTGGTCTCATCAGTGACCCAGATATATTCTGAGGCAGCATCACCTGATCATGGAGATAGATGATCTCCGGGTTGATCGAGGTTAGGAGAGTAGACTAAGAGGACAACACGGCGGATCCACTCACGAAGGCTTTTTCCCAGAGAGAGACTTATATGGAATGGTTGAGTATGTGATACCGCAACTACTGCTACAGATGGCCCTAGTGCAAGTGGGAGATTGTTAGTTTTATGTATGCCCTAGAGGCCATTACTGTACATTGGATGTATATTGTAGTGGATGCTGGGACATATATAGGTAGGACTTTCTTGCTCGACATGATAGTACGCTATCTGGTTGATCTTTATCTTAACATGTATACTTTCTGTCTCTCTGTTACATGTTGATAAAGCCCTTAGGATGTGTACTCGACTTTCAGGACTATGATGCAGATCATACTAGTGGGGCCTGGGTAGTCTATGAGTACATCCTTCAATGTTCCTAGTAGAGGGAATATCGAGACGGGGCATCGATATTCCAGAGTAGACTAGCGTATATCTTCTTGACCCATGTGATGGGCGATGGATGATCCCATATCCATTAGTGTTTGACATCAGAGATGGTATGCGGGTGCTCAGTGGAGACTGGGTACACTGAACGGACTCGCCGAGAACTCCCAGATGGTATTATACCTCACGTCAGATGGCAGTTCTCTGGTGACACTGGTACAGCTTAGTCTGTTGACCCGAGATCGTCATAGAGTCTTGTGTGTCTCCCACTGTGCTTTGATTTCCACCCTACCACGGCTCTACTGAGTCGTGCAAACAGATGGTTTTTGGGTACAGTCCCGATTCACATGGAGGCAATGAGCGATAGGAGGGGATTCGTCTCTCCCGGTATTGGGGGTTGATGTTGCGCTATGCACGACTGGCCATAACAGGAAATCCCTGGCCAGGGTTGCAGTGATATACTGGTAAGAGTTATCAGTAGTTTCACGAATGTTATGGACCCTACGTCGGCATGACTTATCGAGCTACTGGGGTCTGACGTTTACCACCCATAGGCGAGATATGCGGCATATCAGATGAACAGACCGGACTGTACGGTAAGTGTTAGTGGTTGGATTCATAAGAGTGTGAACGGGCTTGCTCGTCGATCTTCTGATTGCTCAATACCCGGATGGCCATTACGTTTAGCAGACCGCTTGCGGCTTGTGGGTGCTTGATATGATCATCATCTGCTACCGGCGTATTGACGAGTCTTTAGAGTCCTACACAGAGGTTTCCTGGCTCAAGCGAAACGAAATAGGAGCGCATTTGAGATATGTGCGGGACCGAGAATAATGCGTGTATGTGATACCGTATTCCATTCTCACGATGAATGTGTCGAAAGGTTGTATGCGATATAACCTAGTTATCGAATCAAGGATTGTTTCGATAAGATGATACATTAGATATTAGTCGGTTATATGCGATATGACCGGATCGTTAAATCAAGTATTGATTTAATGATTTAATGCATAATTATATATTTGATATATTACTTTGCATTAACTAGTATTGGTTCACTTTAAAAGGATTTTCTTACTTGAAGTGCACATTGTGTATATGATATATTTTTGTGCACAAGATTGTATCATGTTTGATGATACTTGCTCATTTGGGTTTGTGTAAAGATTAAACCATGTTTAGTGAATGGTTAGGGTTTCTTTTCTCTTATTTATTTATCCATTTATTATTGTTTTGGAAAAGATAAAGAGAAAAAGAAATGGTGGCTTAGTTTGTTTTTTTGTTGAAGCTTCTTGAAGCTTTGAACAAGTCCACCATTCTTGTCTCATGTCTAACCCTAGCCATTCATCTAACCTAAGTTAAATCTCTACACTAAACCATGGTTGAATTATGATAAGTATCATATTGTTTTCCTTTTTTTAAAAAGGTACTTATCATATTTTCTATCATATATCTTCTTCTTCTTCTTCATCTTCTTCTTCCATGAAGAAAAGCTTGCTACATCAATGGCAAGTGATGAAAACAAGTGAGAAATCCTATTCTAAAGTGAACCCACTTCCTATTTCTTCATCCTCTACCTCTTGCCAAGTAGTATAGGGTGTTTTCTTCACAAGTTTCATAACTTGGTGAAGTGGGAGCTTGATCTAGTGATGCCTCGACGTAGATCATCTTCGGCATCGAAGCCGACGACCAAGCCCGCCCATTTCTTCGATGAAGCCGATGCTAGAGTCCGGAATCCGATTTGGACAGCGGAGGGACATCATCGCGGATCTTAGGAAGTGGTGGACCGGATCTACAAAGGTTGTAGCCCCTTTCCTCTTAGATGAATTCTTTTACTTGCATCGCATAGCCTATAAATGTAGTTAACGATCCGTATTAGGGTTTGTAGGCACATGTAAAATTTGAATTAGCCATGTTTGATGCCTTGTGAGACTTCATTAGTGTGCCTAGGAACCCTACATGTAGGACTTACACCATAATCATGATAAGTTTAGGTTTTAATTATCTTTAGTAATTCAAATTTTGAGTGGGATTGTGTCATGCTAGAAGCTTGGAGAAGCTATTTGTGAGCTTTGACTTAGTCCACCTAATTTGTTTTACACTAAGATATTTATAAACCTAACCATTATCCTTGCCATAGTTAAGTTTCTTTAAGGGTTACTGATGACACAAAACTCACCATGGTTGCAAATCTAACCTCATTCTCATTCCTTTGTTGTTCTTATCTTCATCATCTTCTTCATCTAAAATGACTTTCTAGGGTTTTGAAATATGAAGAATCCAAGTGAGAAAATCAAATCCAAAGTGAGCAAAATTCCTACTTCATCATCTTCTACTACTTGCCATTTAGTTTAGGGTGTTTACTTCACAAAGTTCATCATTTTGTGAAGAGGTAGCTTGTGCTTGAGTTCCCTCAACGTAGATCATCTTCGGCCTCGAAGTCTTCAAGCATGCTTGCTCACTATGCTTTGTGGAGTCCAACGTGAGTTCGAGAGATCGATACTTGGAGCGAAGGGACAACTACACGGTGCTATTGAAGTGAAGGACCGATCTACAAAGGTTGTATCTCTTATTCATTTCATTATGTATTGTTTGATTACATGTTATGTTACCCTAGTTTTCTAGTATGATTCCTTGGATGTTTGCTTAGCACCCCTAAAAATTTTTGTTTTGGCATGCTTGATACTTGCAAACCCTAGGCTAGGTGCTGAGGAAATCCCAACATAAAGTCCTCCTGTATTTAGCATGAGTGACACCGCTTCGCATATTCGAGATAGTCCAGAATCATCGTGGGCCAATAATAGCCTATCCTTTTTATCTTCAGATTGATCTTTGGACTAGCTTGATAGGAGCCGCAAAATCCGTCGTTACTTCTTGGACGACTTTCTTTGCAACTTTCGGCCATAGGCATCTTAACCATATGAAGTCGAAGGATCTCCTATATAAGGAAGGCGAATGACAGAGCTCATTTCATGAGCTGATATCTAGATGATGCATCTTTGGGTGATCTTTGGACCTTAAAGTAGCCTATAAAGGATTCTCTCCAGTCTTCGATCTCCTCTTCAATTTCTATTTAGAGAACTTCTCATTCGGTCGTTTCTTTTTCTTCGGATAGTTCTATCAGGGCTTCGAAAGGTATATCTGCTGGCGCTAGGATCTTGCAGCTTTGAACAATGATCCTTACATTATCGAGGTCTTTGTCGGCCAATTATTTAGCCAACTTGGCTAACTCGTCTGCCTTACTATTTTCTGCTCACGGTATACTTTCCAGGGTATAGGAAAGGATTTGGGTCAACAACTGCTGCACTCTTTCACCATACCTTATTAGTTCTGGTTTGCATGTCTGATAGTCACCATTTACTTGACTGACGATTAGCTGAGAATCTCTGTATATTAGGAGATCCTTGATTCCCATATCGATAGCAATCTCAAGACCGGCTATCTAAGCTTCATATTTTGCTTCATTATTAGTTTTGGGTTATGTCAAGGAGAGGGTGTAACGCAATATTCCTCATTGCAGGATCATGAAGATAAGACCTACCCCGGCTTTAATTACGTTCTTCTTTCACTGCTTCGTGGAATACGCTCCATCAAAATATAGCTCCCATTGATACCATTTTCATCTTTCTCCTCCTCGACTGTGTCGAACACATGTTCATCTGGTAACTCGCAGTTTATAGGAGAATCGGCTGGTATCGGATGTTCTGCAAGAAAGTCAGCGATGGCTTGTCTTTTCACCGCTTTGAGGGGTTAATATGTTATCGAGAATTTCATAAGTAGTAAGGCCCATTTAGCAAGCCTTCCCATTAGTATGGCTTTTGACATCAGATACTTAAGAGGATCCACCTTTAATATGAGATGTACCTCATGCGCCAAGGCATAATATCTGAGCTTCGTTATTGCGAAGATCAGCGCCAAGCAGTGTTTTTCGATGGGGGAGTAGTTGCTTTCTGCTCCTAAGAGAATTCGACATAGATAGTAAAGAGCTCTCTCTTTTCCTTGATCGTTCTCCTGTGCTCATTGCGCACTTAAAGAACCCTCAAGGATTGTTGTCACGCCCCGCTTCCCAGTGTACGGAGAAGGAGACGTGGCAAGGGCGCGGCGTATTTACTCAGAAGTAAACACGTTAAGCGTAAATAAACAATATAATAAATGTACATAAGAAATGACAAGAGATATAAATAAACAACAACTTTTTATTGATTAAACATTTGTTACATACAACAGGAAAGTAAATACAATGCTCGAAAACGATGCTTAAACAATGGCATATGAACTGAAAGTAAAAGTATGTACAAGTAGAACTAGAGCTCGGGATCCTTAATGAACTGCTCCAAATCATCCTGGCTGGGCTCGATCTCCTGAGAGTCAGGTCCTCCTGACAACATTCCAAAGAAAGAAGAGAAAAGGAATGTCGTCAGCGAACAATCGCTTGGTAAGTCCTAAAAGAGATAGATCAAGTGAAAAGGAATAGATCTGGTAATTTGTTTGTTTTTGTTACACTAACGTAGTTGTTTGTACCTTGGTACATAATATATCAGTGTATATGAGAGGAGTCCAACTTGCTCTGTGGACTAAGGTATATGGAGTACAAGGCCCCGTCAAAACCTACGGGACAACAGCAACGGATATTCAAGTTAGGTGTATTATAGTGACCGTCTCATTCCACTTCTAATACATTCCGTACCAGTCTACCCCTTAAAAAGCCCGTAATGCATATTGTATTGATTGTATTGATTTGTTGTATAAGACTTGCCGAAACCATGATATAAGTTTTTCATGTAAACGGATTGGATATAAACGGCTAGTCATGTAGTCAAGTCAATATATATTCATGGTTCAGTCAAATCAAGTCATGTTGATATTTGATAGTATTCTGGGATTTATGTTCAAGTTCCGATATATACGGATTCATGTTGTATTGTAATTATATTTAAATTGTATTCATGTATGGATTGTATTCAGATTAGACTGAGACTCTGATTGAGTCAGACACTTAAACAGAATTGGATTCCTGAATTAGATTTTGGAGTTATTGCTAACTGCTGCACATGGACGGCAGGATTTGTGACTTTTACCAAGCCAATTACCATTGATAACCCCGTTTTAGTTTTCTACCTTAAATAGGCAAGCACCCACTTTCTCCGTCTCCCTGAGGCTCAAGAGAATTGGTCCCGCTTAATCCTATATTTACTAGAATCCTTGATGTAATTTATTATAACTTGAAAGGGTTTTTTGAAAAATAGTTTTAGTATACTTTCAAAATAAACCTCAAGTATTTATTTATCGTATTTAGAGTTTTCATGGATGTAACTTTTAAAAGTGAGGTATTCTAGTGAATAAATACCTAGCTTGAATAATATATGGTATTTTTGTGTAAATTTGACTTGTATGGATTCTTGATGGTGTTTTCATGAAACTTGTGATTCTTTTCTTTTGGTTTAGAAAAACATGGAATTTATTATATATTTAAAATAGATGATTTGATAATATTTATATATAATTATTAAAAATAATTTTTATTTATTAAATAGAAATCACGTTTTTCTTAAAAATTGTATTAAAAATTCCATCGAGATCATATGCTCCGTGAGGAGGTCTGCATCTCGCTCTACTAGTCCCAAGGATGTCCGATAACCCGCACCATCCCGACCGGTTTTCCCAAAATGGGTTGTGGAGGCATAATTCTAAGGAACGTAAATAACACAATTTAAAGAATACGGGTTTTAATGGTTTATGGTATTTTAATGTAAAAGTCATATTTGTCCCAAAAATATTGTTAAAAGGAAAATCGTGCTATATCATGATGCGTGTTTGTGAGAGGTAGGTCATTACCTCGTGAGATTTTCTAAAGGAATATGAGTAAAACATGATAAAAGATGTCATATGTAGTTTTATGGTATTTAAACATAAAAGCTTAATAAAAATTGTTTTATATAAAGTTTTGAAATGAAACTTGTTTCTAAATATTAGTTAATATTTAATAAGCAAGATATAATGATATGGTTAAGTGGTTCTTAAGAAAAAATTGAAATTTTAAAGAGAATAGAATTAAGAGTCGGTATAACTCCACTTACCGACGTGATTTGAAAAGATATAGTTTTGAGACATGAAAAGAAGAGAAGAGAGGGAACTTACAAGTTTAGAGAAGAGTGGGGAGGTGTAGGAATAGAGTGGTGGCTTCGCGGAGTCGCAGGATCTCCAGAATCGTCTTGAATCGTCGTCGGAAAGTGACCTAGGGTAACTCCACTTGTACTCTTCTTTGACTTGAAAAAATTTGAGAATTTTTGATAAAAGATTTCAGAATGAAGAGGGATAGGGTGTGGGGTTGTATTTATAGGGTAGAATTGGGGTTTTGTGAGTGAAGAGAGAATTAAAATGCATTAAAATTTGGTTTTAAAGCTTATTTTTAATTCTCTGGTTAATTGCAGGGAAAACAAACAGACTAGGAGTAGTGGAGGTAGGCCAAGGGATTAGGGATCAGAATTTTGGAGCATTCCCGATGGGGGAAATCGGTGGCGCCGGCTCAAACGACGATCTCGCCGGTCGTTGTGTTGAGGTGGGGTGTGGAATTCTTGCCACGTGTCTCTATCTGTTCATACAACATTTTCCACATGTTTGTTTTCTGTGACTTTTTATTTTTATGTGTATTGCACGTGTAAACTTTTGGGCTTCTAAAGTTTAAAAGAAAAATCATTAAAAATATATGTGGCTAATGGGATTCGAACACAGGGGTTATGTCATAGCAGTGCAAGTCTTTACCAATGAGCTACTAAAAGTGTACCCTAGCACCACCATGAGGTTTTAGTAGCATCAAGCATTAAATTTTTCTAGGTGCTAAGTTAGACTAACCAAGATCTTAACTAGAAGATTAGGGTTTAACCTATGATGATATGAAAAACTAAAGAAGTGAAAGAAGTTATACCCTCGTAGATCGAGTTCTTCACTTCATAAGCTTCGGGTTGTAGTCCACGCGACTCCAATAGGCTCCACTTGAGAGTTTGGACGAGCTTCCTCGGATGACTTTCGTGCCGAAGATGATCCATGCGAAGCCCACTAGCTCAAGCTACATCTTCACTAATCTCCTATTAGTGAAGGAAACACACCACACCAAAGTGCTAGTTTGGTGTGGGATGGTGAAGTAGGGGATTTGAAGCTCACTAGTTTGTTTAAAACTCCATGGTTCACATCACATGTGAGGGGTTAGAGTTTTGATGCATGAAGAGGAAGAAGAAGATGAGGTAGAGAGCTCAAGAGAGCAACACTAGAAAATGGCTAAGTGTTGTGAATGAAGTGAAGAATGGCAACCCCTTGACCCTCACTCATTCAAGCATGGAGTTTATTGCAATATAAAATTGCAACCATGCTTGAATAGCGAGTCAAGATAAATAAACAAAAGAGAAATGCCATGCCTCACCATACTTTCTCATTTTCCACCTCTTTTTCTATTTTCCAAAAAATAGAAAAATCATGCCATACTTCATAATTAATATATATATATCATATATATTAATATATATATATATATTATGAAGAATAATTAGTGAACCAATGATATTAGTTAAGATATAATTATATCAAATATAATATATTCATATTATTAAATCAACACTTGATTTAATAATCTGGTTATATCATATATGATCGGCTAATATCTTTATCTGTGTATCACATTATCAAATCAACACTTGATTCGATAATTTGGTTATATCACATATAACCTAACTTGATAACAGATAACTGCCAGATTACAATACGGTATCACATACACGTATTTAATCAGACTTACGCACATATCACATATGTGCCCTACTTCGTTTCGCTTGAACCAAGAAACTTCTATATAGGGCTCTAAAGACTCGTCAATAAGCCAGCAGTAGGTGATGATCACATCAGTCACCTACAAGCTATCAGCGGTACTAGCTGGACGTAATGGCTACCCGGGTATTGAGCGATATGAAGATCAACAAGAAAGCTTGTCCATACTCTCCATGAAGCCTATCAGTAACAGTACCTTACAGTTCGGTCTTTTCATCTGATATGTCGCATATCATGTCTAGGGGTGGTAAATGTCAAACCCCAGTAACGTGATAAGTCATGCCGATATCTGGCCTATGACGGTTCGAGAAACTAATGATAACTTTTATTAGTAAATCTCAGCAGCAGCCCTGGCCAGGGACTTCCAGTTATAGCCAATCGAGCATAGCGCAACATCAACCCCCAATACCGGGAGAGACGAAACCCCTCCTATCGCTCATTGCCTCCATGTGACTCGGGATTGTACCCAAAATCCACCTGTTTGCATAACTCCTCTTGAGCGTGGTAGGGAGGAAATCAAAGCATGGTGGGAACCACACAAGACTCTGTGACGATCTCGGGTCTACAGACTAAGTTATACTAGTGTCACTAGAGGACTGCTATCTGACGATAGGTATACTACCACCTAGAAGTCCTCGGTGAGTCATGTTCGGTGTACCCATTCTCTAATGAGAACCTATGTACAATCTTTGATGTCATACATCAATGGTTGTGGGATCAACCATCGCCCTCCAAGGGACAAGAAACGTACACACTAGTCTACTCTGGAATATCGATGCCCTGTCTCGATATCCCCTCGACTAGGAACTGTTAAAGGATGTACTTTTGGACCACCCTGGCCCTACTAGTATGATCTCATCATAATCCTGGTAGTCAAGTACATATCCTATGGGCTTTATCAACATGCAAGAGACAGACAGTATATTAATACCAGTCTACATGTTAAGATAAATGCAACCAGATAGCATGCTATCATGTCGAGCAAGAAAGTCCTCCATATATATGTCCAAGCATCTACTATATCATACAATTATGGCCTCTATGGCATACATATCACTAACAGCTACAAGTGCTTTCTTGTTGTTTTTCAAACAAAATAATACTTAAAGTATACTCAGGATTGCAAATACCCTATTTCAGTACATTAATTTTAAGAAAATTTTGTACATTAAAACAGAGTCGTTACATTCTACCTTCCTTACAAAAGTTTCGTCCTCAAAATTTATAAATATATAAGGACTAATTTACAAACAAGTAAGGGTATCTTGCACGCATGTCGACTTCTCTTTCCCACGTTGATTCTCCTGGTAAATCTTTTCTCCACATCACTCGGACCAAGCTTACTTCCTTGTTCTTAAGTGACTTTACCTTTCTGTCCAGGATTTCAACGGGTTGCCGCTCACAAGATAGATCCGTCAGTACAGTGAGCTCGAAGTGATCAAGGATGTGGCTGGGGTTGCTCACATATCTTCGAAGCTGGAATATATGGAATACGTTTTGCACTCCTTCCAATGAGGGTGGTAGCGCCAAACGATATGCCACTTCTCCGACTCGTTCGAGTATGTCGAACGGTCCAATAAATCTCGGACTTAGCTTACCCCTCTTTCCAAAGAGAATCACTCCATGGTTTGAAGAGATCTTTAAGAACACATGATCTCCCGGTTGGAACTCCAAGTGTCGGCGTTTTGCATCAGCCCAATGCTTCTGTCGATCTTGGGCTATGCGCATTCTTTCTCTGATCGTGCGAACTACATCCACGGTTGCTACGATCATCTATGGTCCAATGAGTTTCTTATCTCCGATGTCGTCCTAACTTAATGATGGATGACACTTCCTTCCATAAAGAGCTGCAAAGGGTGCCATTCCAATACTCGCTTGGTAGCTGTTGTTGTATGAAAACTCCACAAGATGTAGGTGATCTTCCCACGATCCTCCGAAGTCTAACATACACGTTCTTAGCATATCTTCAAGGATCTAAATCGTTCGCTCAGACTGACCATCTGTTTATGGATGATAAGCTGTGCTGAAGTTCAGACTCGTTCCTAAGCTAGTTTGCTGACTCTGTCAAAAATGCAATCGGAATTTAGAGCCACGATCGGAGACAATGCAAACCGGTACTCCATATAATCTCATGATCTCATGTATGAGTTCATGGGTATCAGAAATAGTACACTATGAAGAGTTAAATCTTACTTGGATTTGGACTTACTTCCATGTACTTCTTTGCTAGTGTCTCGGTAGATTGGCCAACTCGAAATGGGATGAAATGAGCCGATTTTATGAGTCGATCCACAATAACCCATACTGCATCGTTACCTTTCGTGCTGCGAGGAAGTGTAGTCACGAAGTCCATGGGTGTTGCTACTTCCATTCTGGAATAGGTAACGGTTGAAGTAAACCAGCAGTCCTGTGATATTCAGCTTTTACTTGCTAACACACCAAGCATTTGGCTACGCTTCTGGCTACTTCACGCTTCATTCCATGCCACCAGTAATTTTGCCGCAGATCTTTGTACATTTTTGTATCACCTGGGTGTATTGATTATGGAGAGCTGTGAGCTTCTTTCATCAACTCTTATCGAACAGGACCTTGTGGTACGCACAATCTGCTTCCGTATCTCAAAAATCCGCCTTTATGGATGATGAATTCTATTCTAAGTCCACTTTCTACTTGTTCTATGATCTTTTGCAACTTGGCATCACTTTCTTGAGCTGCTTTGATCTGATTGACAATAGTAGACTAAAATTGTAAGTTCATCAACTTTGAAGTATTACCTGGCATAATCACTTCAATCTCCATCTTGTGCAATTCTTGCTGAAGCTTCCACTGTGCAGTGAGATTCATTGATAGTGGTTGGTGACTAAGTGCATCAGGAACTACATTTACTTTCCCTGGATGATATTGTAGATTGATGTCGAAGTCCGCCATAAGTTCTAGCCATCTTTTCTGCCGCATATTTAATTCTTTCTGAGTAAACACATATTTCAGACTTTTGTGGTCTGTGTATATATCTACCTGTTCTCCAAGAAGATAATGACTCCAAATCTTCAGTTCAAATATAACTGCTGCCAACTCTAAGTCATGCGTTGGATAATTGCGTTCATAAATCTTCAACTGTCTTGATGCATAAACTACAACTTTTCCATGCTGGTGTAGAACACATCCTAATCCCTTACCGGATGCATCGCAATGTACAACAAAACCTCCATTTTGGTCCGGTATTACGAGAATAGGCGCTGATGTCAATCTTGACTTGAGTTCTACAAAAGCATGTTTGCATGCTTCTAACCACACGAATACTTCATCTTTACGTGTGAGCTTGGTCAGGGCTGTTGCAATCTTCAAAAAGCCTTTTATGAATCTTTGATAGTATCCCGCTAATCCCAAGAAACTTTAAATGTCCTTCACTGTCTTTGGTGTCGGCCATTCGCTTACTGCTGATATTTTAGCTGGATCTACAGAGATTCCTTCGCCTGAAACTATATGCCCGAGAAATCCGACTTGATTTAGCCAAAACTCGCACTTGCTGTACTTAGTATAGAGTTGATGTTGTTGCAAAGGATGTTGTTGCAAAGACTCCAGGACAATTCGTAAATGTTCAGCGTGCTCTTTCCGATTCTTTGAATATACCAGGATGTTGTCGATGAAAATGACAACAAACCTGTCTAGATACTCTCGGAAAACTTGGTTCATTAGATTCATGAATATGGCTGGTGCATTGGTCACTCCAAATGGCATCAAAAGAAACTCATAATGACTATAGCAAGTCCTGAATGCCGTCTTCGGAATATCAGACTCTTTGACCTTCACCTAATGATAACCCAAACGAAGATTTGACTTTGATAAAATGCAAGATCCACTTAGCTAATCGAACAGATCGTCGATTCGCGGTAGTGGATACTTGTTCTTTATCGTTACTTCGTTTAGATCTCGGTAGTCAATGCACATTCTGTATGAACCTTCCTTCTTCTTCAAAAGCAAAACTGGAGATCCCCAACTTGAAGTACTGGGACGAATCCATCCTTTCTGCAGATGTTCGTCCAACTGAGTACGGATCTCCTTCAATCCTTCTGGACTTAAGTGATATGGTGCTTTGATCACGGTTGTGCACCAGGTACTAAGTCAATACTGAATTCAAGAGCTCGATCGGGAGGAAAACCTAATATGTCTTCAGGAAATACATCGTTGAACTCTCAAACTACCTTTGGCTTCGATTCTTCCTCTGCTTGTAGTGTTGCAACCACGGCCTCTTTTAGTTTAGCTTTGTATGTGCTAGGCTCCAGGGTACGGTCTCCACTTTTGAAATAAAAGACCAGATACTCTAGAATCTCGAACACTACTCTCCTTTGACGACAGTCGATGGTAGCGTAGAAAGTTCCTAGCCAGTCTAACCCAAGAATACATCGATGTTTGGTATGTACAGCACTTTGAAGTCAGCATAAAATTCTCTACTGCAGACGACCACTGGACACAGGTCATATCCCAAAGTCTCCTTTAGAACGTTGTTCCCTGAACTGACATTCCAGCTGGATACGAGCGGTTTAACTGGAATCGTATGAGTTTGGACAAACCGTTGCGACATAAAACAATGTGATGCTCCAGTATCTAAGAGTGCTAGTGCAAGAAGTGAGGCTACTAAGATTGTACCTAAGTTGTGTGGAATATGTTTAAGAATAGGAAAAGATATATATGGATGTAAACAAGTATTGAACAGATTTGAAAGATGGAAAGTTACCAGTGATGACTTGACCAGTGGCTTCAGCTTCTTCCACAGTCGCCTAGGTACATTCCTCCTTGCTGAAGGCGTATTCCTCTGTCCGTTCCTTTGTCCTTGAGGTAGGTTCCTTTATGCATGATGGAACTGATGAGGAGGAGGTGCAGTAGGTCCATAAAAAGGTGGAGCTGGGAGAGCAAGTCGAGGAGCAGGTGCCTGGATAGCTGGCCGCTGCGGATAGGTGATTGCTGGTCTGGATGCTGGGTTTGGTTGGATTGAATCTATGAGGACAAGATCCAATATCGTGTGTGGATGAGCCACAGACTAAGCAAAGGCGATTATCACGCCTGCAATCCTTCTCCAGGTGTCCATTTCTTTTGCAATAGAAGCAGAAATCTGGACTGGGCCGGTTAAAAGGTACTCCCAATCTCCTGGGTACAAACGGTGGCCTGGAAGAGGCTCCTCCTGCTATCTGAGTAGCAGAGCGCTTCACACTAGTAGATTGAGGTCTACCCTTCTTCTTTTCTATTTCCTCGTATCAACAGGTAGCCTTCAGAGCTAGGTCCTGGGTTAGGAAATCCCCTATAGCTAGAGCAGCTTGGATCTCTTGGTCCAACCGTTCCTGAAATCGTCTAGCCCTGATCTCAGCAGTCGGTATGAGATGTGTCGCGAACCTGTTACGGTCTTTGTGTTAGCTGTGTAGTATGCGATATTAGAAATTCGAATATTTAAGGCATATCTTACCTGCTCAATATGGTGAACTCAGCATCATACTCATCCATAGATTTTCTCCACATAGAGCTTTGTTTCAAGTGGATGAATTGCTGCTCCATGTCGAATCGGGCAGTCTCGGGAAAATATTTCGCGTAGAACATATCGCGAAATGTCTTCCATTCAATCGGCTGGGTAAGTCAGTTTTCTTCCGCCTTCCACCATACTCTGGCATTATCTGTGAGTTGCAGCTTCGCAACCCTTACCCAAGCAATATCTAGTACTTGTGTTGCTGCCAGATCATCTTCGATCGACTGAGCCCATTCTTCAGCTTCCAAAGGGCTTTCTTCCCCAAAAAATTGTTTAGGGTGCAGTGCCCTGAATTGTTTCACACCGGGTGCCTCAGCTTTAGGGCGGTTCAGGAGTATTGCAGTCTGCTGCTGCTGTCTTTCTAAGAGGCTCGTAATTGCCTCAAGCAATACCGTCTGCTCGTTGATAGAAGCTGCTACGGTAGGTGTAAGTGGTAGAGGAGGTGGTAGGGTGTTGCCGTTGACGTTCGTGCTCGTATTGTTTGGTAAATCTATAACCTTGAAAGAAAAAGTAGGGTTATGATAGATTCAAGGAATATGAAATGTAAAGAATGTTTAGTTGCTGATTCGTATAATTCTTGTGACTTAAATTGCTTAGGATTTCATGCAGAACTGACCCTGCATGGTATAATTTCATGCAGAACTGACCTGCATGGGCCGCCAACAAAACCTGTCACGCCCCGCTTCCTAGTGTACGGTGAAGGAGACGTGGCAGGGACGCGACGTATTTACTTAGAAGTAAACACCTTAAGCGTAAATAAGCAATATAATAAATGTAGACAAGAAATGACAAGAGATATAAATAAACAGCAAATTTTTATTGATTAAACATTTGTTACATACAACTGGAAAGTAAATACAATGCTTGAAAGCGATGCCTAAACAAGGGCATATGATCTGAAAGTAAAAGTATGTACAAATAGAACTAAAGCTCGGGATCCTCAATGAACTGCTCCAAATCGTCCTGGCTGGGCTCAATCTCCTGAGAGTCAGGTCCTCCTGATAACATTCCCAAAAAGGAAGAGAAAAGGAATGTCGTCAGTGAACAATCGCTCGGTAAGTTCCAAAAGAGATAGATCAAGTAAAAAGGAATAGATCTGGTAATTTGTTTGTTTTTGTTACACTAACGTAGTTGTTTGTAGCTTGGTACAGAATATATCAGTGTATATGAGAGGAGTCCAACTTGCTCCGTGGACTAAGGTATATGAAGTACAAGGCCTCGTCAAAACCCATGCCACAACGGCAATAGATATTCAGGTTAGGTGTATTATAGTGTCCGTCTCATTCTATTTCTAATACATTCCGTATCAGTCTACCCCTTAAAACCCCCGTAATGCATATTGTATTGATTGTATTGATTTGTTGTATAAGATTTGCTGAAACTATGATATAATTTGTTCATGTAAACAGATCGGATATAAATGGATAGTCATGTAGTCAAGTCAATATATATCCATAGTTCGGTCAAATCAAGTCATGTTGATATTTGATAGTATTCTGGGATTCATATTCAAGTTCCTGTATATATGGATTCATGTTGTATTGGAGTGATATTTGAATTGTATTCATGTTTGGATTGTATTCAGATTAGACTAAGACCCTAACTGAATCAGACACTTAAATAGAATTGGATTCCTGAATTAGGTTTTGGAGTTATCGGTAACTACTGCACATGGACGGCAGGATTTGTGACTTTTTCCAACCCAATTACCATTGATAACCCCGTTTTAGTTTTCTACCTTAAATAAGCAAGCATCCACTTTCTCCGGCTCCCTGAGGCTCAAGAGAATTGGTCCCGCTTAAACCTATATTTACTAGGGTCCTTAATGTAATTTATTATAACTTAAGGGGGTTTTATGAAAAATAGTTTTAGTATACTTTCAAAATAAAACTCAAGTATTTATTTATTGTATTTAGGGTTTTCATGGATATAACTTTTAAAAGTGAGGTATTCTAGTGAATAAATACCTAGCTTGAATAATATATGGTATTTTTGTGTAAATTTGACTTGTATGGATTTTTGATGGTATTTTCATGAAACTTGTGATTCTTTTCTTTTGGTTTAGAAAAATATGGAATTTATTATATATTTAAAATAGATGATTTGATAATATTTATATATAATTATTAAAAAATGAAATTTATTTATTAAATAGAAATCAGGTTTTTCTTAAAAATTGTATTAAAAATTCCATCGAGATAGTATGCTCCGTGAAGAGGTCTGCATCTCGCTCTACTATTCTCGAGGATGTGCGATAACCTGCACCGTCCCGATCGGTTTCCCCAAAATGGGTTGTAGAGGCATAATTGCAAAAAATGTAAATAACACAATTTAAAGAATTCGGTTTTTAATGGTTTATACTATTTTAATGTAAAAGTCGTATTTGTCCCAAAAATATTGTTAAATGGAAAATCGTGCTATGTCATGATACGTGTTTGTGAGAGGTAGGTCATTACCTCGTGAGATTTTCTAAAGGTAATATAAGAAAAACATGATAAAAGATGTCATATGTAACTTTATAGTATTTAAACGTAAAAGCTTAATAAAAGTTGTTTTATATGGAGTTTTGGAATGAAACTTGTTTCTAAATATTAGTTAATGTTTAACAAGCAAGATGTAATGATATGGTTAAGCGGTTCTTAAGAAAAAAATTTATATTTTAAAGAGAATAAAATTAAGAGTCGGTATAACTCTATTTACCAACGTGATTTGAAAAGAGATAGTTTTGAGATGTGAAAAGAGGATAAGAGAGGGACCTTACGAGTTTAGAGAAGAGAGGGGAGGTGTAGGAATAGAGTGGAGGCTTCATGGAGTCACGAGGTCACTAGAATCGTCTTGAATTGTCGCCGGAAAGTGACCTTGGGTAACTCCACTTGTACTCTTCTTTGACTTGGAAAAATTTAAGAATTTCTGACAAAAGATTTTAGAATGAAGAGGGATAGTGTGTGAGGTTGTATTTATAGGATAGAATTAGGGTTTTGTGTGTGAAGAGAGAATTAAAATGCATTAAAATTTGGTTTTAAAGCTTACTTTTAATTCTCTGGTTAATTGCAGGGAAAACAAACAGACTAGGAGTAGTGGGGTTAGACCAAGGGATCAGGGTTCAGAAATTTGGAGCATTCCCGACAGGGGAAACCGTCGGCGCCGGCCCAAACGACGATCTCGTCGGTCATATTGTTGAGGCGGGGTGTGGGATTCTTGCCACGTGTCTCTATATGTTCATACAACATTTTCCACATGTTTGTTTTGTGTGACATTTTATTTTTACGTGTATTGCACGTGTAAACTTTTGGGCTTCCAAAAGTCTAAAATAAAAATCATTAAAAATATATGTGGCTAATGGGATTCGAACATAGAGGCTATGTCACCGCAGTGCAAGGTTTTACCAATGAGCTACAAGTGCTTTCTTGTTGTTTTTCAAACAAAATAATACTTAAAGTATACTTAGGCCTGCAAATACTTTATTTCAGTACATTAACTTTAAGAAAATTTTGTATATTAAAACAGGTTACAGTTGTTGTATATAGGATAAGGGGCTTTCCTTTAACCGGAGTGGCTAATACCGGCGGATTTTGTAGGTATTGTTTAATTTCCTCCGATGCATTTTGTCATTTCTAATCCCAGATGAACTGTCACACCCCGCTTCCTAGAGTACGCTAAGATGGGTACGTGATATAGCCAACCATGCTACCTGTGAATAGGAAAAATCCTTCCACAGTCACATTACGGCTGTAGAGATATCAAGAATAGGAAGGTAAACTAACTATCTAGTACATGTCCATAAGACAGAGTAAAAGAGTCAAGAAATAATATAGTATGCGGAAGCAAAAGATCAAATAAACACCTGGAAAGTAAAACTGCACACCGATAGGATCTTCACCGCTCGGTCTAACAGCGTCAATACTCCTGATCAGTCTGCAACAAAGGTAGAAGGATCTGGGCCATGAAAAACCCAGACGTCAGCGCGTCATAACATCAAGCAACAATATGTAGACAGGGTAGCAAGACATGCAAGTATAATCATAACTAGTAAAGCAGGTGTAAAGCAATCTAAATCAGGGCAGTGAAAGGTAGCGTGCAGTGAGTAAACTAAACTGATATGTTGGTTATCAACTCTCAAGTCTTTGAAATCAATTTGATGAATCATCGATGTAACTTAACAGTATCCCGTGCATGCCCGGGACCACGGTCAAGATTCTCGGGCTGAATCCGAGACGTGCCGCTAGGCAGTAAAAGGTAACATGTACAGATGAGTGATGTCAGCATCATCACCCCGGGGCTGGCCTAGCCCGTAAGACTGATCAGAATAGGTATCGAACTGTCGAGTTACAAGTCAGGTTTCATCATTGATTTCCCCATACCCCCAAGCTATAAGTGTTCAAGTCAGGTATTTAAGTAATCAAGAACTAATGCCAACACAGGAGCAGGTAGGTACAGGTTTGTCTGGATAGACAACAGGAACGGTCCGTAAGGACTACATGTCAGGTTTGTTTGCATTAGACACAAGATCAGGTAACAGGTCAAGCCATGGTACATCCGGTCAAGTCAAGTAGTGTACGGTACCATGTCGGGTCAAGTAATATGTGTGTAGCAAGTCACGTCAGGGTGTAAAAGATATCGTGTGGGTGCTCATAATCAACTAACATAATCATGGTTATAAATAAACAAACATGGGTATCAACAACATAATAAATTGGCACATGTAATAGGTTAAGCAATATGTGCAAATTAAACTACTTAGCTGTACGGTTATCGGTTTGTGTTTAAGAGATGGTTTCAACACTAGTATTATACACTTAAAATGAAGATGTAATCCTACAATCTCATTAACAGGTATTAAATGGCCTAGGGATGCAATCATATATGTAAAGCAGGTTAGATGCACACGGGTGTCCAAAGTTATAAAACTATAAAATGGTAACATGGGATGTACCACTAAGCAATACGTGATGTAAATATTGGTATGGATGCAGTATAACGTAATCTAATATGCAACAAGATAAGTTTCCATGTTCCGGATCTAAAATGATATAAACAGATGCAAACGGAACATCGAAATGTTATAAAATGATGCATGGGGTACTATATCTAAACTACAGGTATGATATATATTAGAATAGGTATATACTGATTTAAATAGTATGTAGCAAGATTAACTTGCCTCGGGAACGATGAATATGCTAACGGAACAACAACGGAGCACGATGCAACACAGGATCTCGACGTCGGATAAACGTCGCACAACCATACACATGCACGGGTCCAGGAAGGCAAAAGCACGACCACGCTGGTTGGGGTGGCTCACTGGGTCGTCGGCAACGGCACGGCTCCGGTGATGGTCGGGGAAAACGGATCAAGAAAGAAAAGTGAAGCAAAGAAGAAGAAGAAGAAAGAGAAGGAAGAAGAAGGAGTCTGTGTTCCCTGTCTGGTGTTCTGTTCGAGGGTTGAGGGCCGAGGATGGAAAAGAGATGGTGACATCGTCGATGAAGGGGTTTCCGGCGAGGCTAGGGTTTGGTTTAGAGGTGTTAGGGTTAGGCTAGGGTTTTGGTGTTGATTGGTACTCGGGGTGCATGGACCTTGGTGTATGGGAGAGAAGGGAAGAGGAGAGGAGGAGATGGTGGTGACGACGAGGTGAAGGGATCGCCGGCGGTGAGGTGAGGGTGGTTTCGGGAAGGAGGTGATCGCGAGGGAGAGAGAACGAGGTGGGTTCATGCTATGGGTTGTCAAGAAGGGGAAGATAGGTTGGTAATGACGAGGGCAATGGAGATCCTGGCCACGAGCACGAGCGCGATGGAGGGAGGGAAACCCACGCAGGAGAAGGAGGAAAGATATGGGTTCTCGGTAATTCTCGCCGTGTGCAGGGTAGGGGTTCGGTAGGTGAGGAGAAGGAAGAGAGGGATGTGAGGAGAAGGAATAGAGGCGAGGTCGAAGGTGGAGGCGGCGATGGCATGGTTAGGGTTTGAGGAGAAACGAGAAGGCTCGGGTTTTAGACGAGGACGAAGGAATATAAAGAAGGGAGGTAATCATAAGCGAGAGGGAGGTGACGAGATCTCCTGCGTTACAGGATTTGCGAGATGAGAGAAAGAGAATCGAGAGGAGAGAGAATGAGGTAGCGAGAGGAGAGAGAGGGGGAGAGGGAACAATGGAGAAAAAGAAACTTGGACGTATGCGAGGGAGAGAGAATGGGAGAGAGAGATCGCAGTGAGAGAAAAAGAAAAAGAGAAAAGAAAGAGAGAGAGTGGGGCCCACCGGATCAGAGAGAGGGAGATTTTGTTTGCTTTCAAAAGATTTTCTAAATTGTTTGGATTGTGGAAAATCATACTCTGTTAACAAAAATATAAGGTAGTATAATTAATTATAGTTTAGAATATATATTAATATAATATTAGTACGTATTGAGATTTTGGCAAATACAAATTTACTCCAAAACAAGCCCGGGACGGGTCTAAAAATTCAGATTAAAAATATAAAAAATATACGCGACTTCCAAATTTCAAAATGAATGCTCAGTCAAGGAAAATGCATACCCCCAAGAACGGATGCACGTACGTGTGCGTAGCTATCCAAACACGTCTGTTTCACCGAACAGAACGAGAACAAGATGCGCTGATGCTACCACAGGATTTGGGGTATCCAGCAGGCTATGAAATGCAATTTTAAAAATATTTTCCGTGACTTAAAGTTATATGATAAAACATGCGATGCCAAATGAAATGCCGATATGCAGTTTATACTAGATGCACGTGTCAAAGCAACGAGTCAGGGTAAACTATAAATATACATCAAACAAGTTAAAGCAAGCGGGTCGGGTCGAATGCAATGTACCAAGTAACTACCATTCGTACCCAAACACGATAAATCAAGAATAAACCATGAATAAGTAAATACAGAAACTGGAATTGGTATAAATGAACTCGGATGTTACATGAACGGGGTCCCTTTCTTCATCAGATGACTATAGGAGCGACATTTTTCGGAGAGACTGGTTATGAATCGCCAGATATATGCGAGCTTTCCATGGAGAGATCACGGTTGTTTGAGCGTTCTTGGCAAGGGCATCTTTATAATTTCCTTGATCTTTGAGGGATCAATTTTGATACCTCGGTGGCGAATGATGAAGCCTAGGAATTTGCTTGACGGTACTCCAAACACGCAGTTTAAAGGATTCATTTTCATATTATACTTTCGAAGACGCTCGAACGGGATCCTTTGATGCTCCCAGTGCTCCTTTTGAGATTTTCTTTTGACCATAAGGTCGTCGATATAGCATTCGATGATCTTGTGTATAAGGTCGTCGAATATCTTCATTATGGCCCTATGGTACGTAGCTTCGGCGTTCTTCAAACCGAAGAGCGCCACCTTATAGCAGAATACGCCCAACGGAGTCTGGAAGGCGGTATACTTCTGGTCTTCAAGATCCATCTTTATCTGGTTGTATCCTGAAGACCCATCCATGAAAGAGAAGACTTCATGGGTGGATGTGTTATCGATTATTAGCTCGGTAATGGGCACTGGGAAGTCATCTTTCGGGCATGCCTTGTTGAGCTGTCGAAAGTCCACGCAGATCATAACCGTCCCATTTTTCTTCATCACCGGAACGATGTTAGCGATCCATTCGTGATATTAGACTTCCTGGATGAAGCCGGAGTCGATTAACTTCTTGACTTCGGTGTTGATACTCATCTCAAGTTTGAGCCGCATTCTTCTTGGTACCTGCTTGATCGGCTTTATCTCTGGCGATATGGCCAGCTTGTGTACCGCAACCTCTGGATCTAAACCCGGCATTTCGGAGTAGTTCCAAGCGAAACAATCATTGTACTACATAAGCACATCTTTTAATGTGACTACTTATTTTTTGGATAGCAGATCACTGACAAACGTCGGTCTCGGATCATTCTCTGTTCCCAAGTCAATTTTCCTTAGGTTGCCCGCTGTGGTATGTATCCCATTCTTCAGCTCTTTTGGTGCCGGTGGAAATTTTGCAATCTCCTCATCTTCATTTTTGTTTGCGAAGCATCTGGTGAGGTCAGTCATATTCTCATCATCTATCTCTTTTGAGAATGTTACCATGTAGTAGGTACAAGTCCGCTTTCAATTCTTCGGTTGAGTGGGTCCCAGTCCGATGGCATAAGTTTTCTTTGACACGTACTTTTGTAGCGGGCTTATCCTCCAACTGTTGGATAGCATGAACTTACCTCGCTGATATTGGTCCTCTACCCAGTTCTTGAATGTGAAACAATCTTCAAGGGGGTGACCTATTGCTCGATGATAAGAGTAATAATCTGGATGATGAACTTCATTTATCTATTCAGGGTGCCAAGTCTCCGGAAGCGTCATCATTTGGTATTTTATGATAAGGCTGAAGATCTTCCCTGTCTTGTCTCGAGGGAACGAATACTTCTGACCCATCTTTTTATGAGGGAAGGGCTCCAACCGAACTTTTCTCAATTAAATGGTATCTTTGACCTGCTTTGTTGTCCTTAAACAGTGGTTGCGATCGTCAGCTTATTCTTGTCTCCGCTTCGGTATCTTCTTTCTTCACGAGAGCACATATGGAGTTGTGGATGAAGTGCATTGTGTCCTATTCCTCCCACTGATTGTTCACTGAGTCGTTGCATCTTAGCCTTTTCATATATGGCCATTTCACAACTGTGGTTGTCTCGGCTCACTTGAAAAGCTTCTTTTATTATCTTGTCAATTTGTTCTTTCAGTGACGGACTTGAGGTTCTTCGATTGAGACTTTTCTCTCGTTTTGTGACATAGCTACTTAAAGAAACATCTTATTCTCTATTCGAGCTGTTTAAGGCATGGCAGCGATAGATTTTCTCCCGTTTCTTGGACCAAACATATCCAAGCCCAGTTGTTTCCATTTTCCCGTTGAGTTTCTTTTGTTGAGTCCCGAGAATATCCTAAATCCTTTTATAAAAATAGGCTTGCCAAACAGTTTGTTCGAGAGGCACACCTTGGCACTTTAATAGCTCTTTTAATCCCTCCGCATAATATCTTGGCATATGGATGGGCTGGAACTTATAAAGAGTCAGATCAGCCCCATGCCAGACTTCTTTTTCCACCTTGGTCTCCATAGATTTATAGAAAAGAATCGCCTTTTCACCTCTTCGCGTAGGAGGCACGTAGAAAGTTTCGATCTCTTGCACGCTATACGTATCAAGCGCGTCAAGTTTTCTATAGTTTCGAGGCGGAGCCATCATAATATGTAGAGTCTGATCCGCTTCGGTAAGAGTCTGAGTCAATAGGCGAATGGAGAACACTGCATTAGTCTCGTCTTCGGAGTCGCTGCTAAAGACCAGGATAAGGGTCGAGGGACCGGTTTTATTGTTTTCTCTTTAAGGCTGTCTCAAGTAGACTATTTGTTCATCTTCTTCAATATCACTTTCGAAGGCTGGGATGGTGGCCATGGATTTTTGCTTATTTTCCAACTTGTGGCACCTTTCAGTATCCTCGAAATCCGGCTAAAAGTATTTGCATCCTCATACTTTCACACTTTATTCACCGAGAAAGGATTGATTTCTCCAGTGACGGTGTACTCCAGGCCATCTTTGAAATACTTCATACACTAACGTTGTATAGATGGGATAACGTTGTACTCATAAAGTCAAGGCTTGCCGAGTAGAGCATTATAACAGGTCTTGGCATCAATGATATAGAATTTGTTGTTAGTGACAAGATGCCCAAAGTGAAGCATCAATATTATGGACCCAAGTATCTGTGACGAGTCGAACCCCGAGATAGTAATTTTGTCTTGAGTAAGGTGCCGAACATTCATACATATCTCCTTCAGCACTCTCATATTGAGGAGGTTGACGGAGGATCCATTGTTGATGAGAATTTTCCCTATCTTGATGTCGTGACAATACCTAGTAACATATAGTGGTCAATTATGCTCGCTTATTCCGAGGAATAGATTTTCCTCATTGAACGTAATATCAGCCGTGTGTACCTTTTCCAGTTCATTCTTTATCTTCTATTCTGCGAAGAAAGCTTGAAACTGATCAGGTTCTTACAAGGCCTTGATCAAGAAGTCTTGTGCCTCCTTATATAAGAGTAGAGCATCCAATATGCTCAATTATGAGAGTATCTTCCTCAAATGCGTAAGGACATTATAGTCTACCTTGGTTTTCTTGGGTAAGTCCTTTGCGGCGAGCTTTTTGGCCACCTCTTCATCAAGAGCGATCTTCTCGGGCATTTTTGTAACACCCTAGTATGGTTATACGACATTAATTGGTATTTTAACACTTGCTTAATATTTCTTCTATTCTATCTATTGGGTCGTGAATGATTCGAATAGTAGTAGTCGTTATCCGACCCGACCCATAAGTTTAGAACCCAATATGGTGCAAAATTGTATCTGAGATTTACCGGTAAAGTGTATTTATATGAATATAGTATAATACCTATATTATATTTTTAGATCTTTATATATCATATATCTATATCATCATTTATCTTTTAATAACCACAAGTTAAGAATAAATTATATTTTGTTGACTGTCATCATATGGTTGCAATCCCATATCTTATGTTGCTTTTATCTTTTACGTTTAAATCTCAAGATATCTAATATAAAATATTTACTAAATCTAAATATATTTTTAGAATTCTTATAAATCTTAAATTAGGGATATGAGTTATTTAAAATATATTCTTGCATTATGGTTGAGAAGTTTACATATGTGAATTATTTTCCAAAATATATTTTTGATGAGATTTTGGTGAAGATTGGTTGTAGTTTGATATTATCTATATACATTAAAACTAATACATATTTATTACTTAATTTAAACTATACTATATATATTTATATTAAATACAAAAGCTCTTTCTCTCTCTCCACATAATATATCTCCCCCTCATCAATTTATATATTCTCCTTTTTCGTTCTTCAAGCCCACACCCATTCTTGCCGACGCAACTCCATCAGCATCCTAAAACCTTAACCGAACCATCAAAACTTGGTCTTGATTTGTATAGCGTCATGTTGTTTCCGTTCATCGTGTTTGTTTCGAGGAAAGTTTACAACTTGCTACATGCTATACTTTATGTAATTTACTTATATGTTGTCGTACTATTATTATTATTATCATCATCATACAGCTATATCTATATAATTTATACACCGTAGTTATTTAACGTTAATCAGTTTTATAATATACAATGTATGCAACTTTACAACTTGCGACATACT
This sequence comes from Agapanthus africanus, assembly GCA_030015575.1. Classification (NCBI taxonomy): domain Eukaryota; kingdom Viridiplantae; phylum Streptophyta; class Magnoliopsida; order Asparagales; family Amaryllidaceae; genus Agapanthus; species Agapanthus africanus. The sequence goes on from CM057341.1 coordinate 705,180,243, forward strand.
ATAATTATATCTATAAATATATATATCGTCATAATATTTCTTATTATTATTATCATTAATTAGTTTATAATATGCATTTTATAACGTTATACAAAATATGGTTTGAAAATATTATAGTTTACAAATGAAACGTCGTCGCAAAGCGGATACGACAAATCTGAAATTTACTGTACACCTTACCTTATAAAATTCATTATAAATCATAGAAAAATCATTAGCATACGTTCTTTAGTTTTTTACGAAGCTAACTTAGAATACTATAACCTTGTAAAATATTTACTTGCAAAATAAATTGTTTAAATAACGTAAACTGTAAATGAAAGTACCTTTGAATTGCTGTCCAAGGAAATTCCAGCAGCAAACTTTCAATTTCGAACATTCATAACTTTTTGTAGAAATAACCTAAGATATTTTAACTTATAAAAATGAAAACCTTATTGAATTATCTTTGTTTTGGTATATGACACATCCCTTTTGGAGAATGTTTGTTATTTTAAGCTATTTTACAAATCATGGTGACGCTGAATTTCTGAACGAAACTTTATTATGCATGGTTAATCAATACCACTTTTATAGTTATTAATCGAATTGAATATGGTATCCATGTTAATATTATTATATCAATATCTATGTATTAAATAATAGTGCATGTGTTTTAATATTCAGCAAATATTATCGATTTACAATTTTATAGTATCTGTCTGTATCCGTACTGAAAATAGCTTATCTAGTTGCATGCCGGAATGTCACAACGTTATCATACTACTATATTAGTTCAATATGTTATCTACATTGCATCATACATGGTAATGGACGTATAATGCTTATTACAGATAGATACTTATACATCCTGGTGTTTCCCCAATAAAAGGACAAAGATCTGTTTAAAAATTAATCAGGCAGCACCTCACGTGCTTCCCACGAGCGCGCCAGCGCCAAGACCAATCTGATAGGAATTAATCCTATGGTGGCGTCTCATGTGCTCCTTACGCGGCCACCAGCACCAAGACCAATCAGATAGGAATTAATCCTATGGTGGCTCCTCACGTGCTCCTCATGCCGGCGCCAATGTGCAAAGCACATGAATGCCCATTATATGAATTAAAACCTTGAGTAGCGCCCACGTGCACAATACGTGAGCGCCAGCGCCCAGGTAGAATCAAATTCTACTATCTGTTAAACAGAGCCGTTGGATCAAAAATCTAACGGAGATGATAAATCGTCAAAAATACAGAATTAAATTCTGTCGGGAGAAAACATCCCCCAAATTGGATTATAGAATAAAATTCTAGTTTGGGATATAATCCCTCAATCTTTCTAAAACAAGAAAGATTGCCCTCTGTAAAACAGAGAACCGGTGGATTAAAAATCCAACGGTGATTAAAAAATTACCGTTTTACAGAATGAATTCTGTGCAAGGGAAAATATTTCCTCAATCTTGTTAGAAATAAGAAAATATGTTCTGTAAAACAGAAACCCTTGGATCAAAGATCCAATGGTGGGTAAAAATCTCCAAATCAATTAGGATCTCTTAATGAGAGATTTCTTCAAAAACTAATTAACAAACTTGCCCCTACTATATAAAAGACCCAAGACTTCAAGTCTGATAGAGAGGAATCCCCCCATAAGCTTCTAAAAAAAACTAAAGCAGAAAACTTTAGAATGGAACAGAGAAGAAGATCTCTCTCCTTAAAAACTCTAGGTAAATAAAAAGAATAGAGATCAAAACATCTCGTTTACATATCTAAGGGTTTAACCCTTTTAAAAAAAGAATTTAGTTCTTTCTCTGGATCTGAGATCCACAAGACAAGTCTCCCATAAGTTGAGAATTTAATTCTCATCAGGAAGAATTTGTTCTTGAGAATCGAAGATTCAGAAAATGACTAGGAATTGAATTCCTTGAAACGAAGCATATAAGAGAAACCTGGTTCTCATAAAAGAACTTGGTTCTTAAAAAACGAAAGCTTGATCATTAATGGGCGCCACAGAAGAAAAGAGTGCTTAGCACTCACTGGGCAATGCCCAGCGTCTCACGTGTCCCTCACGTGGGCGCCACAGAAGAAAAGAGTGCTTAGCACTTACTGGGCAGTGTCCAGTGCTGTACGTGTCCCTCACGTGGACGCCACAAAAGAAAAGAGTGCTTAGCACTCACTGGGCAGCACCCAATGCCTTACGTGCTTTGCATATGGACGCCATAAAGGGCGCCTAGCACTCCATATAAAAACAAAAGGAGTAAAAGTGTTTTACACTTATTGGGTAATCCCCCATGACTAAAAGCTCCACATGATCATATGTGGGCGTCAGAACTTATATAAGTGCTCAACACTTTTTGCATAAAAGGGGGAATGATTAAATAAAGCCCAAGCAAGTGCTTAGCACTCCGGTTTTTCAATAAAAAAAGAGGGACCCCTGAGCAGATCAAGGCCAAATTAGCTAGGTCCTCTGAGGATAGAACCACCTTGAATCAAATCAACCGTGCACATATACTCATGATTGCCCAAACCGATCTCAGTCTCACATATGACTATTAATCTTTCAATTGATGATATCCAAATGATATTTATCCCATATCTCCTAAGGTAATCTTAGTCTCAAAATATGACTAACGATTACTAGGGCCTCTACAGTAGCCCCCTTTTTTTTCCTCAAATACGGGATTTGGTTTAAGGGTACATCTCTCCACACCTCTGATATACGTCATTGTAATTCTTCAACGTCTTCAGAGAGGTGGCGGGTCCTGATAATCAACAATTCTTCAGTGCATTCCCAAACCGTCCAAACCGACGTGCACACCTCAAATCAGACCGCACCACATACTGGATGCATTCCATATCATCCTTGTTCATTCCGTCACGTAACAAATACACGTGCGCACAAGATGAACATAATGGACCACTACGTCCTTAAACTGGCAATGGAACACTACGTCCTTAAACTGGCAATGGACCGAGAAGTCTCTAAACTAATATTCGCTTCCAAAATGGCGATAATGGACTGAAATATTCTTAAACTAATATTTGCTTTCAAAACGGTGATAATGGACCAAAATATCCCTAAACTAATATTTGCCTCCAAAATGGCGATAATTGACCGAAACGTCCTTAAACTAAAACAATAGAGCCCAAATGCTCTTTTGTTGGATCTGAAATAAAAATGATCCTGAAACCTCGTTAAGTGGATCTTAGTCTCAAATTGGACTAATGTATCCTTAAAAAGAACAAATTGAGCCCCCAAATGCTCACATACATTTAAGTCGATCTTAATCTCAAAATAGATTAACGATCCTTAAATAAAATAAAACCTCAAATCTAAGAAATACAGATTTGGAATAATCCACGTCCTATGGGCGACAACATAAATTAATCTCCATATACAATCCACGAGCAACCAAAACAAACAAAAACAGATACGACACGAAGTGAACTTCTGGAGCAGGAGAAAGTGGTTATCACATTGCGGTAATGTAACTAACTGCAGGGACCTACGCTTGCAGGAAAAAGCGTCCCCATAATCAAAAACCCCTCACAGAATGAGGGGGAATCTGACGAAGTCACGCTACAACAGCCGCATCCGTCCAAACCTCCGATAGACGGTGCCATAAATCAACTTGGCATCTTTGGAGAGGTGGACGGATAAATCCAAATAGCATCTGACCCCGAATTCTGGTAGGACGATCCATCCCGGTTTTGTCCCCATTTTCGGCGGTGAACAGATTATGGCATGCCCGGTGGGATCTTTTCCCCTTTCCACTCCACACTTCGTATGTCATGTTCACGAACAGAATCGCTGTTTGCTATGGTTGCCTTTGAATTCTAGGTACTAAGATTTGGTGTCTTGTTCCTGGCCAGAAAGAAGAAGAAGAAAAAAAGATCAATGGCTTCAAGATGCACAAATTGCAACAGAAAATCCTGCTCCGCCCTAACTGGAGGAGTGGCATATGGGCCTAACGCGGCCTCCATCTTTTCAATGCCGGTGCGGCAGGTGACTCAAGCTACCACTGGATTGTTCTTTGGGACCATGCTCCTTGGCCTCCATCTTTTCAATGCCGGTGGGGCAGGTGACTCAGTGCCACTACAGGAAGCTCCCAAGAAGTCGGTCTTCAATCGACTTGCAACCACCAAGGCCCCTCTTAACGGGTCATCCAAGTCTTCCACCTCAGTCTTCAACAGGCTGAGCCGAACCTCAAGTGGGCCCGCAAAGAGGCTCGCGATACCTGAAGAGGCTATCTCAAAATGGATAGTCCTCCCAACTCCTCCGGCGGGTGAATTCTTCAAAGGTGCTTCTCTTACCAAAAGATCGTTCTTTGATAGATTAGCCGTTTCAACTCTTTCTGCGAGTGAATTCGTCAAAAGTGCTTCCCCTACCAAATAATCAGCCTTCGAAAGATTGGTCGTTACCTCTCAACGGACGTCAGTATTCGACAGGCTGGCACCAGCAGCAGCCCCTCACCAAAGTCGGAGCATGACACCTGAAGTAGTCCCATCTGCAAGGCACGCTCGACGACGTCACCGGCGCCGAGTGAGAAGAGCTGGGGGCAACTCCCCCTCCGGACTCACCCCACCAGCTCGAATGGTGGAAATTGACGCTGTTGTTCCAACCGGAAACAACTTTGATCCGCTTAGGAGGGTGCGAAAGAACTCTCCAACTGCAGTGCCAAAGAAATCTCCCCCGCCTGCTGAAAACACGACACAGGCAAAGCAGGAGCAGCCCTCTTAGCGGCTCTCTTTCCAAATCCACAGGGTCTGGCGGAAAGTCCAAGATTCTAAAGTCAACAAAGACTACTCTCGCCGACTGAAGAAAATAAAGGCTCGGTAAGAGGAGGATCATCCCTCCGTCATACAGAGAGGGACGTATCCAACATGGGTGCCTGTTACAATAGCTCCTTCAACTTCGACCTCCAACAAAAGGGTGAGGCTGGAGAATCTCCCACCGCCGGCGGCAAATTCCAAAGGCGATAGACCTAAACGCCCCAAGTCTGGGGGCTTGATCATACGCACGGTTTACATGGCTTCCGGGAAAGAGGAAAGTCGTGCTTCTGAGGGTCATCGGCCGCAAACTCGGTCGTTGACAAAAGCTCAGGAGCAACAACAGAAGCTCCAGGAGACGCTGACGAAAATGGTAGCACTCACCGGACAGAAAGAAAGTCCGGAATCAGCAAGTGAACAGCGTCAAGAGTAGGAAACCGATATAGAGTTCCTGCGAAGGGTGCTAGAAAGAAAAGACAATGAGGCCGTGGAATAAGCTGCTAATATAAAGCAGATGGCACTTTTGTTCCAGGACATGGTTGGAATGATGATTCAGCCAGAACCTCCAGCCGAAGATCCATTGATAATCATCGAGGACGACAGAGGGGAAACATCGAACCCTCTTCCGGCTCTATCAGTGGCCAGGGAGAAAACGATCTCCATAGCTGCCCTTGATGATTACATAGCTCAATAAATACGAGCTCATCAAGCCAATGAAGCGGCTGGCCAAGTCATCAGAACCGGGTGACCGTACCCAGGCTGGTACGATCAAATCAAGTACCCGCCGGGATATACGATCCCCAAGTTCCATGTGTACAAAGGGACAGGAAATCCTCATCAGCACATTGCTCAGTTCAGAGCTTTGTGCGGCAATACCAGAGGCGACGACAAATTGCTGCTTCACCAGTTCGTTGGCAGCCTGTCGGAAACAACATTCGAATGGTACTCGGAGCTCCCAAATGACTCCGTCAAAACATTCATAGAAATGGAATTAGTGTTCACACAGCGGTTCGCAAGTGCAAGAGAACACACCCCGATCACAGCATTAATCAATGCCAGGGTGAAGTCAGGAGAGACCTGGGTCCAATACGCGATCTGGTGGCGGAACCTATGGTCAAAATGCAAACGGCGCATTGAAGAATCTCCTGCCATAGGCATGTTCATCGGGACCCTTGATCCTCAAGCGAACGTGTCCCAGTTCATGACGTTCTTCAAGCTGACCACCTTCCAGGCGCTGATTGATAAGCTGGCCCAAATGGACCAGATGGGCCACGGGCCTTCCTCCTAAAAAATGGACCCTCGAAATGCCAAGGGTAAAGGGAAAGCAGCCTTCGTTGCCAACACTCAACAACAGCTGAGTGACCTGAAGCCAGTTACTCGCCAAAACAACATGCATCCGTGTATATCCCTGGAAGAAAAGCTAGGACGTGCTTACTCATTTCCCTATGATAAGACGAGAAGACTGTTTGAGTTGGCAGTGTGCAACAAACTTATCACGTTGCCGGACCCACGACGTTCATCGCAACCCGGCGACATCAACAACCCCAACTATTGCTCCTATCACAGGATGGTGAGCCACCTAATTGAGGATTGCTACGTCTTCAAAAACTAGGTCGAGGATCAGTACCAAAAAGGGAAGTTTGCACTATCGGAGAACTGGAGGGTTAACCCACCACAGAAGCACGCTCCCAAGAAGTTAGACATGCCGGGGAATCATGCTCGCTTGTGGAAGAAGCTCCATGGGAAGTTGTCCTTTCAACTAAAACCAAAAGAATGCTGAAAGATCTTTAGGTGTGTCCGGCGATCAGATGGAAAAGCCCGCTGGAGCCCGAGATCATTGAAGGGATATTGAAATCGCGTTCCGCACCGAAAACAGTTGACAAAGGGAAAAACCCCTACGTCAAGCCTTCAAAGTCTTCGAAGAAAAAGAAGAAGACCAAGAAGCCTGTGCAGCCTGCCGAGTATGACAACAAGCGCATGGACCTGCAAAAGTATATCGACGCGCTGGAGGAGTACAACCTGAAGGCGTGGAGCCCAGTTACTCTCGAAGAGTTTCTCAAGCATATCCTTGAGAACGGATATAATGATGATGATGAGGGAAATGACTCATCAGAAGAAACCCAAGATTATGTAGCAAGCTGCCACATGGTCTCCCATTCGTCATTAAATGGCAAAGAAGCTCCCTCGGCATCAGAAAACAACGCAGAGGAACTGGGGGCAGGATCGGCGCCAAAATTTCCGGAACTGTCAGAAGACCCAATCGATAGGTTGTTAAATGAAGCCTTTCGAAAAAGAAAAGTTGACCGAGAACACGAAACAGCCATATACGAAAAGGCTAAGCGTAGGCGTCAGTATTAAGAAGCTGCGATAAGGATGAGTCGTAAAGTACTCCAACCAAGCCAAAGCACACCTGCCATAAACAAGAGCATGATCAAAGTAGAGAAGCGGTTCGCCAAAGCCCGGTCAATAGGAATGAAGCTGGCACTTCTCAAAGGAAACATGCCCGGGGTCATAAGCTTCAACGGAGAGGATTAACATCCGAACTACTGCTTATACCATTGGAGGGTCACTCACCCCACCGAAGAATGCAGTGCCTTCAAGAATTGGTGGCAAGGATACGTTGCCCATCAACAACACTTCAAGAGAATGAAACGCGAAGCTCGTCGACAGCAAAGAAGTTCGACAAGTGCATGTGAGAAAATGACTAGCAACTGTCATATGGTTGATACCAGTCGGGAAAGCGAAAAATTCCAAATTCTTACCTTCGGGAGCGATTCTGAAGAAGAAATGATCCTCGGCCTTCTGTTCAAGAACTCCACCTCCGAAAAAGAAGAAGGGGAGAAGAACTACGAGAACATTCAGCCGGGTAATCGCACACTGCCTGAAAAGAACCTCGGACCTGCAAATAAAGGTTTGAGTAAAAGAGACAAGGGGAAAGAAAAATTCCCTGGGGAGATCACCCTTGATGATGGAGTCATTAAAGAGCTCGCAGCCAAGGACCCACCTAGGAAAAACAAGGTGGATTACAATGTCCTAGCGCATCTGAGGAAAATGCCTTCACAACTAAGCATACTGGATGCTCTCCTCTTGTCCAAAGAAACACGAGATTCTTTGATTAAAGCATTACAAGAGCCTGATTAGTTTCAAGCTTTCCTTGCGGAAGAAAGGATGAAGGACGAGTCAGCAGAGGTTCACACAGCTGACACCATATTCAGCGATGAAGATCTCCTCCTTGGAACGTGCGACCATAACCGCCCTTTATACATCACTGGGTACTGCCACGACATCAAGATAGAAAAAACCCTTGTCGACAATAGGTCTTCTGTTAACCTCCCCAACGTAAAGGTGCTGAAGGAGATTTGCATGAACGTTCAGCACCTAGCCCGAGATAAAATTACCATCTTCGGTTTTGATTTACAGTCATCACGGACGCTCGGGTCCGTAATACTGACGTTACGCTTCAGGCTGCTCGTCACTGACATCAAATTTCACGTCATTGATGCTAAGACTTGCTACAACGCTCTGCTCGGTAGGCCTTGGTTACACAAGTACAACGTCATCCCTTTTACACAACACCAGTGTATGAAGTATTTCAAAGACGTCCTAGAGTACACCGTTACGGGGGAGCTAAATCCATTCTCCGTAAACGAAGTCTGAAAATATGAAGATGCAAAGTACTTCCTACCAGACTTCAATGATACGGAAAGATGTCATAAGCCAGAGGGTAAACGGAAGTCCGTTATCAACATCCCAATCTTTAGGAGTGACACCGAGGAAGATGAGGAAATAGTCTACTCGGGGCAACCCCAATGCAACAGGCCCAGACCATCTACTCCTATTTTGGTCTTTGGCAGTGACTCTGAGGAAGAGGCCAATGCTGTGTTCTCCACTCACCCGTTAACACAAACCATTACTGAAGCTGATCAGAGTTTACAAATCACCATGGTTCCACCACGGCATTACAAAAAACTTGATGCGCTTGATACATACAACGTACAAGAGCTGCAGACTTTCTGCGTCCCTCCCAGGAAAAGAGGTGAAAAGGCGATCCTCTTCTATCAATCTACGGAGACCAAAGGGGAGAAAGAAGTCTGGCATGGTGCCGAGCTTACACTTGATAGGCTTCAACCAATCTGTCTGCCTAGATATTACGCAGAAAGATTGAAAAGGCTATTAAGATGCCAAGGCATATCCTTTAAACAAACCATTCGATAAGCCCAATTCTACAACAAGGTCTGGGACATTCCCGGGACTCAGCGAATGATACCCAACGGAAGGATGGAGTCGACTGGGCTTGGATATGTTCGGTCAAATAAACGGGAGCAATTCCACAACTGCCGCGTCATAAATAACTCCGGTGGAGAAAAGAATGCTTTTCCAGATAGCTGTGATGTTGAAATGAAGCAAAATACCGCTATAAGGATGTCAAGTTCGTCGTTTGAAGAGCAAGTTGACAAGCTAGTAAGAGAAGCCGGTCAAAAGGTTCGGGAGGATCACAACCGCAAAATGGCTATTTACGAAAAGGCCAAGACGTAGCGTCTCAATCAGCAGTCTGCGGAAAGAGAAGAATACGATGCCCTTCACCCTCTACCCGCTGTACGTTCTCATGACAAGTGAAAAGTCCAAAACAGGGGCAAAAACAAAGTGAAGAACGAGAATGACGTTCGGAAACAGCGAAGCGGATCCAAGAAGCCACGCAATCAAGAAAAAGTCAGCTGGAATCCATCTTTTAAGAAGAAGATGGGACGGGAATACTCTTTCCCTCAAGACAAGAGAAGGAAAATATTCAAGCTTGTCATGAAACATCAAATGATGACGCTCCCGGAGCCTCGGTACCCCGAACAGATAAATGAGGTCCATCACCCAGATTATTGCTCCTATCATCGAGCAATAGGATATCCTCTTGAAGACTGCTTCACCTTTAAAGATCGGGTCGAAGACCAATATCAATAGGGCAGGTTCGCTTTATCCAACAGCTGGAGGGAGACCCCACCGCAAAAGCATGAGCCAAAGAGAACCTATATCGTGAAGGTGGGACCAGTTCAATACCAAGAATGGAAGCAAACTCGTACTTGCCATATGATAACACTCTCAAAGGAGGGAGAGCATAAGAATATGGGTGACTGCTTCAAGTGCTTCGCAAATGAGGATGAGGAGGAAGTGATCTCAGAGTTTCCACCGGCACCAAAAGAGTTGGAAGATGGGATACATACCATGGCAGACAACCTAAGAAAAATTGACCTAGGGACAGAAAACGAGCCGAGGCCCACGTTCGTCAGTGAGCTGTTGTCTAAAAAATAGGTAGCCACACTAAAGGACGTGCTTATGCAATATAAAGACTGCTTCGCATAGAACTATTCCGAGATGCCGAGCCTAAATCCAAAAACAGCGGTGCATAAACTGGCTATATCGCCAGACGTCAAGCCAGTCAAACAGGCGCCAAGAAGAATGCGGTTCGAACTCGAGATGAGTATCAATGCTGAAGTCAAGAAACTAATTGACTCTGGCTTCATCCAAGAAGTTCAATATCCCGACTGGATTGCCAACATTGTTCCAGTAATGAAGAAAAATGGGACGGTGCGCATCTGCGTAAACTTTCGGGATCTCAACAAAGCTTATCCAAAGGATGACTTCCCAGTACTAGTTACCGAGCTGATGATAAATAACACGTCTACCCATGAGATCTTCTCCTTCATGGATGGATCTTCAGGGTACAATCAAATAAAAATGCATCCTGAAGACCAAAATCATACCGCCTTCTAGATTCCGCTGGGCATATTCTACTACAAGGTAAAGCCTTTCGGTCTGAAGAACACGGGCGCTACCTACCAAAGGGCCATGAAGAAAATCTTCGACGACCTCATTCATGAGGTTGTTGAATGCTACATTGACGACCTTGTGGTGAAGAGCAAATCTTATGAGGAAAATTGGGAGCATCTAGACATAGTGTTCCAACGTCTTCGGAAATATAATCTGAAGACGAATCCTCTCAAATGCGCGTTTGGAGTCTCCTCAGGCAAATTCCTGGGATTCATCATACGGCACCGGAGTATCGAAATTGACCCTTCAAAGATTAAGGCGATTATGGAGATGCCCTAACCGAGAACTCTCAAACAACTGTGGTCTCTCCAAGGAGAGCTCGCGTATATCCAGCGGTTCATAGCCAACCTCTCCGAAAAATGCCGTCCCTACAGTCATCTAATGAAGAAGGGGACCCCATTCATCTAGGATCATAAGTTCCAGAATGCACTAGACGATATTAAACAGTACCTGCAAAATCCGCCAGTACTGACCGCACCGGTTAGAGGAAGGCCCCTCATCCTATACACAACGGCCCTTGAAGGTTCTCTGGGTGCGATATGGGCACAGGAAAATGACCTAGGAAAGGAGAGAGCTCTGTACTGTTTGAGTCGAGTTCTCCTAGGGGCAGAAAATAACTACTCCCTCATCGAAAAGTATTTTCTGACGCTGATCTTCGTGATAACGAAGCTCAAACACTACGCCTTGGCACATGAGGTCTATCTTATATTAAAGGTGGATCCTCTCAAATATCTAATGTCTAAATCCATACTAACGGGAAGGCTTGCCAAATGGGCCTTCCTCTAATGGAATTATCAATAACGTATCGATCTCTCAAAGCAGTGAAGGGCCAGGCCATCGTCGACTTTCTCGCCGAGCATCCGATACCCGCCGACTCCACTTTAAATTGTGAGATGAACATGCGTTCGACATAAAGGAAGAAGAGAATGGTGCCCGATGGGAACTCTAATTCGATGGAGCATCTTCCGTGAAGAGGTGGAAGCATAATACCCGCATAATCAAAGCTGCGGTAGGTCTCATCTTTGTGACCCCACAAGAAGGGATACTGCGTTACGCCTTCTCCCTGACGGAGCCAAGGACTAACAATAAGGCTGAATATGAAGCTTTGATAGCGGGTCTTGAGATCGCTGTTGATTGATGCTCAAAAAATGATTCTTCTTTTGATTAAAAGAAAAATAAAGGAAGTAAAGAAGAGATGTTTTAGTAGTAAAGTAACCGCAATCAATAACGGTGTCGCATATAGCTAGACCTTTAGTGAGTACGGGTCGTCCTCTGGGATTCGTGAAATTTTATCATTTTTGCTTTAGATCGGTTGAAAGAAATAGTTAAGAAAATCAAGAAAATGGTTCAAGATTTAGTTGAAGTAATAGTTTCAAGAAAATTAAGAAATTGTTTTCAAGAAAGGAAATCAAGAAAATGTTTAAGATCTAATTATCAAGAAAATATGAAGAAGGCTTGAAGGATTCGATTGGATTTAGTAGCCATGGATGACTAATAAAGATGAATCATCTTATCTATTGACAGTTTAACACTAGATTGATGGCGATGAATGCGGATTACGGTTTTTTTTGGAAGAAACTAGGGTTTCTTCACTATAGTCCCTTGTCCTTTCATTGATCCCATTCATTTTCCAGCCCTTCACAAAAAGATGGTCAATTTTATCTCAAATCGTGGTCAAGATTATCAAGAATTTGATATCGCGCCCGATGAGGATGTTAACGATTCTTTTGCGAAAGTTTGTAAACTTCATAAGACTTAAAAAAAAGTATAGAATTTTATCATCCATCGATCTACCTTAATCCTACGAATCGTATCAAGCGGAGATTTACTCGCGCATCATGAAAATCGAAGAAAAATTAGAGGAAGAATTCATAATGCGGAAATTTAAAGAAAGCAAAAGTGAAACTAATTATCCCATTATTATTCAACTTCAAATTACAACTTCTTCAATCTGAGATTACAAGAAGTATTGCTCTCGATCACTCCCTTGAAGAGGTAATTTTCCGTCGATCTTCACGTCGCTCGATCACCGTGAGTCTTGGACCTGTCGTGGATCGCGTGCTCGTTGATGATGATCGGTTTCGTATAAAGGAGTCTTGAATGATGTCGCTCGATGAATTTCTCAATAATTCTTGATCTTGGATCTTGGATTTGTTGAACTTGTTAGCTCTTTTCTTGATTTGATTTGATCAAGAAGTAGGATAAAATTGGAAAAAATTCGAAATCTTTTCAATGTAGCCCTAGGTCCTTTTTATAGCCCCTAATCAAGCTTCCCCAACAAGTTAGGTTGTTACAAAGAACCTTCCAGAACAATCTAGGTTGTTACAAAGAAATGTCCTCAACAAGCTAGGTTGTTACAAAGAATCTTCTGGAGAACTCCCGAACCCCAAGTCCCTAAATCGGCCGCGGATCCGCAGCGACTCGGCCTGACTCAGCCGCGGTTCCGCGGCCTATTGGTGAGCTTGTTGTTTCAAACTTCTGTGGTCTTATTCTGTTGATCTCTGGGTCTTTATGTGATATCTGGAATCTTCTTATCTCTTCTGAATATCTTCCAGTATTTGATTCTTCGACTTTCATATATTTTATCGGCAGATTCCTGATTCCCGATATCTGACCTGAGCTAATCTTGCACAAGATCTCAATGAAGAATGTGAGATACAAAATATTATGCGTAAAAATATTAAACGTACAATTTCGTTCGTAATGTTGATTTTATTGTATAACACATGGTAAATGATATTTTGCAGATGAACTTGATTGAAAGAGTTGAAGTTAACCGCAATCAAGACGGTGTCGCTATGCAGCTAGCCGGTTGAGCACGGGTCGATCCACAGGGAGATGGTTGTATGTCCTTTCTTGTCTTAGACGAGTCAATAAAGAATGAGTATATGTTTGTTCGATTCTAACCTATGTGTATTATTTGCAAGTATAAAGTTGTTAAGAAAGGATACGATAATGTAAGCTAAAGAAATCCGTAATCAAAACCTTTGAGCCGAGTCTTGACCAATTGAAGCTAGAGCAATCGGCAACAACGTGGATTAGGGAATTTAAGCGCGGTATTCGTAGAATCCGGCTTATTTACCCTTGTCCGTCCGTTCTTGTCTCTTGCTTTCGCCTCCGGCTAAACCGAACGCAACCGGTCGCGGTTAGGAATCACCGTTACCTTGTTAGGGTAGGGTGCCTAACGGAGCGCTTGCGTATGGTTTGGGCGGAGTTCAATGGAAAATAACGGGAAAAGGAAATGAGCAAAGAAATGTTAACTTACAATATCATATGGATTCTTAACAACAACAATAAATACAACATTCACAAAATGAACAACAAAGAAGAGCAAAAGAAAAGAACAAAGAAAAGAAAAGATTACAAGTAGTTAAGTGCAAGGAATTTAAGTGCATGAAATAAATTGCAAGTAATTAAAGACAAGAATGAAAAATGCAAGAAAGTGATTACAAGAACCATAGAACTCAAAACAAGCATGGGATCAATAGCCAACCCTTAAACTTGCAAGCTCAATCAAGAGGTTGCAAGATCAAGAGAAGGGTAAAGAACTCATGTGAAATGAAGCACTAAGGAGAGAGCAAAATGATACAACCCCTTGAGACCAATGACCAAAACTTAAACTTGCAAGCTCACTTAAGAGGTTGCAAGATCAAGTTAAGGTAGAGAGCTCAAGGGGGAAGCTAAACAAAAAGAATAATACAAAAACCTTCATCTTTATTCACATCCACTCAATGCTCTCACTACATTTCCATGGAGGAAGAATGAAGAAGAAGAAGAAGAAGAAGAACTAAAACTACAAAAAGAGGCAAAAGAATGAATCCCTTGGCTTTGCTCAGATCCGGGGTATTTATAGGAGGGGAATGGGAAACCTAGGGCAACCATCTGCACATAAACAAAAGTACCAAACTACCCGTGAAAATTGACGCAGAGAGGAGACCACATGGCCGCGGATCCGCGGCCAATACCCCCCTTTGGCCGCGGATCCGCGGCCGTCTTGATGATTTGGATTGTCGTCTTTTAGGTGCTTTCCTGGTTTCTTGTCCTGTGTTGTTATACATGTACCAATCTGCAATTTGGTTCCACAGTTGCTTCAGATTTGCAATGGTCCAAAGTGGCAACAAAAATAATACTTTTGACCTTTTCTCCCTCGAGCTCCGCGCACCCATTGATTCTTGTGCAGCCCCCCTCGTGCTCTGTGCTTGTCCCAGACACGAATGACCACTGTCACATGTCTTGTATCTGGAACCGGTACTCGGCACTGGACGGATATGGATGGCCAGAACCCGGCTTTTATCTGCTGTGACAGATGTTCTGTATTTTGACGTAACTGTGGAGATTTTGTCTTGATTTACACTATTTGGACTAGAAACCTGTAATCTGTAAACATGTAACAAACACGGATTAAAAGCACCTACCTATAAACACACGAGCATAAGAATGGGCGGTATAAAATGCAATATTCTGTTATGAACAAATACCCCCAAACTTAACTTTTGCTCGTCCCGAGCAAAACCAATTATTCACAAAAATAAAATCCTAACCGCACTTTCGCAGGGAACGCGATTGCACTGAGCACGTGCAACAAGACGTTAAACCTCTAGGTGTCCCTAGTAGGAGGAGTGTTGTCTCCTAAGGGTTTTCAGCGGATACTACCCATAAAATCCTGTCAAGCTAGTGTCATAAGTTAACATTGATTCTACTCCTACAGTTCAGTATTTACGTTAGAAATTCTATCATCCTAAGTTAGAAATATCCAACCCTTATTTTTCACACCTCCTATCTATTTAACCTTAGGTCCTATACGTTCCAAAAAAGTTTAGAAAGATGTTGGTTCTCCTGAGTTTTCCTTCTAAAGTGCGGCCTCAAATCAGGGATTTTTATCAACTTTACAGAAAACACAAGTCTTATTCTTTATTTCTATCTTTTGTCCAAACATCGATCGTATACCCCTACGTGTGTGTATATTTGCACCCCTACACTCAAGAATTCAATTCAAGCTATAATACCCTTGCCCTAATACCAAATACTACTTCTTTTCATTAAGGATGGACGGATTTGCTCACACACCTTTCATGCGACTATTAATGCTTCTTGAGGCACTAACGGCCGATTACTGAATGTGTGAGCTTAAAGCGTAAATAGCAGTTTCCAGGTCTTGACTTTATTCTATTTTTTTTCTTTTTCTTTTTTCTTTTTCTTTTTATTTTTCAAGACTGGATATATTTTTCAATATGCTCTTTTGGTGTTTAGCTTTAAATACCATTTTTTCTTTCATACTAGGCTTTTAGGCAAGAGTATTTCTAGGTATCCTCTACTATCCCAAGTTTCAAGGTGCGTGTAAGTGTAGTTGTAGGGTATATACTTTCTAAATTTGAACTCAAGAAAAGAAACTATTTTTCAGACTTATCCTCCGGTAAAGCTTCAATACTTTCCCTTTATCTTGACTTAACTCAAAAACTGAACTCAAGATTACCAATTTCTCAAAAAAACTGTAAGGACGTATACTTACCAAAGTTAGACAGAATGAGGGTTATTTTTAGGGTTTTCAATCCCTAAGCCTAGAATTTAGTTATTTCTATCATATCAACTAAACTTTCGGAATAAAGATCTAAGTTACCATATTAGCTAACTTGACGACAAAGTTTTTATATTTTTTTTGGAAAATTTTTAATTTTTGTTGGTTTTTAATAAGGTATGCAAATGTAAAATATACACATGAATGCGAAGGAAGAAAGCTTACCGAGCGCACCCCCAAACTTAAACTTGACAGTGCCCTCACTGTCAGGCTATACCAAGAGGGTCAAAATTGTCGGCGCTCCCCCTAAAAACAAATTATATACAAAAAGAAAAACCAAAAATATATACAAAAAAAGTGTCCCCCCCCAAACTTAAGTAAAACAGTGTTTCCACTGTTAGGCGTTGAAGTTCAGGTTTAGGGGGAAAGAACAGTATCAAGCTATACAAGGCCTTACACAGGCCAAAAGTTAACACCAACCATTCAAAAATTTTATCTCTATAATGTGCTGGTTGGAGAAAGAAGGCGTAGAGAAAAGAGATGGACAATACGCGAGACCGTATGCGAAGAGAAGCGAGATACGGTCTCGGTATATGAGAGGAAGAAGAATGGCGGAAGGGAAAAAGAAGTGGAATACGAACTTGAAGGTGCAAATGGAGTAAATAGATTAGCACAATTTGTGATGAGCGATGTGTAAAAAGCGATTGTGCTAATATATTTACCCGTCGAGAAATGGGGTCAAATCCCTCAAGATTCGTGAGAAACCATGGGTACGCCGAACTTGGTAAACCAGACATAGTAAATGAAAGTGAGACGGGCTCTTGCAAGGTCGGAACGATGGAAAGGATGGAGGGAAGTGGTTGAGGAAGGGTATCGGTTAAAGGTTCAGGAGGGTGTACACAGTCAGTGGAAGGAACAGGATGAATTGGAAAATCCGACTCATCAAGCAAAACTGGTTCATCCTCAAAACTATCCTTAATATTCTCCTCAAAATTTAGCACATCCATGCACCTCTCTTCAAAGTCCAGACGCATATGGGGTTCGGGAAATACATTTAATGACTCGGGATGATGATTCGAAGAGACAAACTCAGCCAAATCTACGGGTTCATCATCCAAAATATCCCCAGCGTCAATATCCTCAATCAAGTGAAAATCAATATTCTCAAACACCTCATCAAAAGCATGGATATTAATCGATTCTGGTTCTAAGATAGAGGTGTAGAGGTCAAAAGGATTGGGATTGGTTTCACTTGGAAGGGACCCTTCACAATCGGGTAAATCAAACACTACAAAGTCGCACAACTCATTAATCATTCTATCTTCAATTGATAAATCATGTGGGATACTCGATAGACTTTCAAAATAGGAGTTGTGGGATTCAATTTGGACCGGGTAGGCTTGATTTGGAAGGGTACACAGCTCACTTTCTCTACTCAAATTCACATCCTGTCCTACCGCCTCTTCATACATTGGAAAATTTGGAGCTAGTTGAAAACTAGCTACCGGGTCACTAGGTTGTATGAGGGCGGCCATGGACGCATTCAAATCCATCATCTGTTGGCTTGACGCTACCCTAAAGTCTTCCAACGACTGTTCTAGACTAGACATTGGTTGTGAATGGGTTTCAGTAAAAGATTCAAAGTTGTTTGGATACTGAAAACTCCCAAATGGCGGTTCTGATGCAATGTCTAGGGAAGGTGCAAAAGTAGGGTAGGATTGGTAGGAATTGAATGGCTGGACAGGAGCAGGATCAACATTTGGATAGGAAGGTGAATGGAATTGTTGATCCCAAGAATTTGAAGTGGTGAAAGGAGTGAAAGATCGGCTACGAGATTGTTCAATACGTTCTGCAATAGACATAGGTCTTGGAATTGCAACATGACTCGAGGAAGAGGTATCAACGTACGAAGGGGTGAATGTATGAAATGGTTGATACGAAGTGGATTGCGGAGTCAAATTGTTTGTCCTAGACGCGTCTATCCGATCTCTCAATGAAATTTTGGGCATGGAGGGGTCGTTCGAAGTTCGGCCAAAGCAAGAACCGTAAGAAGTAATGTCTGGTTGTGGGTACCAAAGTTCGGCAAGAGTTTTTCGAGGTGGGGTACCCATGATATGAAGAGAGAGAAAGAAAGGTAGAGAAAAGGAGGGGAAAAAGAATGTGATATTTTTTTTTTTAGTTTATATATTAACAGAAGAATGAAATATACACACAAAAAGAATATTGACAAAAACAATCACGACACAAAAATACCACACACCTAATCGTTGTAGGGTTCACGTAGGTCAACTAGACCTGCTCCAGAACTTGATTGTCGAAGTAAAACTGTGTCGACAAACAGGCTCAAGATACACTGATCATGAGGCCAGGTAAGTGCAGAGATAAGGGGAGGTTTTCCAACGCTTTCGCGAAGTTCCTTAATTAAATAACCCTTTCTCTTTTGGCGGTTTCGCCGTTAACACTTTCCTAGACACCCCGTAAACAATATACCGTTAAGCAAGGTTCTAAACACAGTTAACTTCTCCTAGTGAGCGCGAAGTCCTTAAGGCTTAAAGTCTAGTTTCTTTTAAATTTTGTGCGGGTAAACGTTATGCTCAAGTTCGTGATTTGTGGGCCACGGAAAAGGTGATGAAATCCTTTACCGTATATTGTGGGGTTCGCTTGCCCTTAAGTCCGTATTAATGTATGCAATGCGCAATTCAAAAAATTCTATAAAGAATCAAACAATCGTTTTTTAGTTTTAAGCACGGCACTGCAACAAATACGGGTTAGTCAATTTTTTAGCGTTTGCTAGCGAACTTGCAAAGAATCCTGCAAAGAATAGTATATTGGAAGCGTCGGATTTGAGAAGAAGGTGTTAGTAAAATACGTACCGTTAAGTTTTGGGTTAGGAAACCCCCGTTGAATCAAATCCGGTAAGCTTGGAAAGTTCGCTTGCGCGGGTCAAACTACCCGGATCTTAGGCACTGTACTTCGCAATCACCTTAGCCTTGAATGCACACTTTGCTCCCCACAATCGCAGTTGCAAACTTGCAAAAATCTGCACTCTTGCCCACAAAAATGATCAAAAAAAAAACAAAAAACAAAAAGATTTTTTTATTATTTATAAATATATACAAAAAGAATATTAACCCGAATAACAAGAAAGAAAATACGCTACCGTCTCCCCGGCAACGGCGCCATTTGATTGAAAGAGTTGAAGTTAACCGCAATCAAGACGGTGTCGCTATGCAGCTAGCCGGTTGAGCACGGATCGATCCACAGGGAGATGGTTGTATGTCCTTTCTTGTCTTAGACGAGTCAATAAAGAATGAGTATATGTTTGTTCGATTCTAACCTATGTGTATTATTTGCAAGTATAAAGTTGTTAAGAAAGGATACGATAATGTAAGCTAAAGAAATCCGTAATCAAAACCTTTGAGCCGAGTCTTGACCAATTGAAGCTAGAGCAATCGGCAACAACGTGGATTAGGGGATTTAAGCGCGGTATTCGTAGAATCCGGCTTATTTACCCTTGTCCGTCCGTTCTTGTCTCTTGCTTTCGCCTCCGGCTAAACCGAACGCAACCGGTCGCGGTTAGGAATCACCGTTACCTTGTTAGGGTAGGGTGCCTAACGGAGCGCTTGCGTATGGTTTGGGCGGAGTTCAATGGAAAATAACGGGAAAAGGAAATGAGCAAAGAAATGTTAACTTACAATATCATATGGATTCTTAACAACAACAATAAATACAACATTCACAAAATGAACAACAAAGAAGAGCAAAAGAAAAGAACAAAGAAAAGAAAAGATTACAAGTAGTTAAGTGCAAGGAATTTAAGTGCATGAAATAAATTGCAAGTAATTAAAGACAAGAATGAAAAATGCAAGAAAGTGATTACAAGAACCATAGAACTCAAAACAAGCATGGGATCAATAGCCAACCCTTAAACTTGCAAGCTCAATCAAGAGGTTGCAAGATCAAGAGAAGGGTAAAGAACTCATGTGAAATGAAGCACTAAGGAGAGAGCAAAATGATACAACCCCTTGAGACCAATGACCAAAACTTAAACTTGCAAGCTCACTTAAGAGGTTGCAAGATCAAGTTAAGGTAGAGAGCTCAAGGGGGAAGCTAAACAAAAAGATTAATACAAAAACCTTCATCTTTATTCACATCCACTCAATGCTCTCACTACATTTCCATGGAGGAAGAATGAAGAAGAAGAAGAAGAAGAAGAAGAAGAACTAAAACTACAAAAAGAGGCAAAAGAATGAATCCCTTGGCTTTGCTCAGATCCGGGGTATTTATAGGAGGGGAATGGGAAACCTAGGGCAACCATCTGCACATAAACAAAAGTACCAAACTACCCCTGAAAATTGACGCAGAGAGGAGACCACATGGCCGCGGATCCGCGGCCAATACCCCCCTTTGGCCGCGGATCCGCGGCCGTCTTGATGATTTGGATTGTCGTCTTTTAGGTGCTTTCCTGGTTTCTTGTCCTGTGTTGTTATACATGTACCAATCTGCAATTTGGTTCCACAGTTGCTTCAGATTTGCAATGGTCCAAAGTGGCAACAAAAATAATACTTTTGACCTTTTCTCCCTCGAGCTCCGCGCACCCATTGATTCTTGTGCAGCCCCCCTCGTGCTCTGTGCTTGTCCCAGACACGAATGACCACTGTCACATGTCTTGTATCTGGAACCGGTACTCGGCACTGGACGGATATGGATGGCCGGAACCCGGCTTTTATCTGCTGTGACAGATGTTCTGTATTTTGACGTAACTGTGGAGATTTTGTCTTGATTTACACTATTTGGACTGGAAACCTGTAATCTGTAAACATGTAACAAACACGGATTAAAAGCACCTACCTATAAACACACGAGCATAAGAATGGGCGGTATAAAATGCAGTATTCTGTTATGAACAGAACTTCTAATATGTGTTATATTTATAGCAAATACTTTTAGATGATTAAGAAAAGTAAGGAAATTGTCATGTTAAAAGTGCACTATTTTCGACTGAACAAATTCCCCCAAACTTGATTTTGATTGTCCTGAGTAAACTTTATTTATTAAAGAGAAGGAGAAAAATAGAAAAGAAAGAAAAAAGAAAAAACTAACTAGCATATTTTCGTAGACAACACGATTACACTGAGCACGTGCAACAACCCTTTAAACCTCTAGGTGTCCCTAGTAGGAGGTGTGTTGTCTCCTGAGGGTTGTCAGTGGATTGCACCCACAAAATCCTATAATAAAATAAAGACTGTGAAAGTTACATATAAAGATAAGAATTATAAAAGAAAGAACTTGAAAATCAGAGTTTTCAACTACACTAGCTTTTCTGATGTCATGAGCCCTATCTTAATAGTCATGAAAAGATATTAGAAATCACATCATCTCTCAATAAAACATCGCCTTTATTCTTCATCCCTATCTTTCCTCTAAACACCGATCATATACCTCTGCGTGTATGTAAAAGACATCCCTACACTCGGAGAATTCAATTCAAGCTATCATATTCTTGTCCATCTACCTCAGTACTTTTTAGTCGGTGAATATTTTAGATGGAATTGCTCACACATTCTTCATGCGACCGTTAATACTTCTTGAGGTACTAACTGACCGATTACTAAATGTGCTCACTTATTAGGCGTAATTAACAATTTCCCCGTCTTGCAACACCTAAGGCTTAGCAGTGACTCCCAAACCAGTTGGTCTAGACACTAGGTGATGAAGCACCCTCGCTATATTTTTTTATGCTACCTTGGTGATTACAAAACCAGTGTTCATTTTTCTTCACCATTTTATACTTTTATACTTCATTTATTAAATTTTTTTCGTACTTTGGCTTTTAGACAAGAGCATTTCAAGGTATCCTCTACCATCCCGAGTTTCAAGACGTGTGTAAGTGCGTATAATAGGGTATCAATGTTCAAATGTTTGGCCTCAAGAATAGAGACTAATTTTCAGACTTATTTTTATCCTCAGATTAGTGACTTCCTTCATCTTACTAACACTTAGGACAACGGCTCATAACTATTTATTACTAGTTTCGTTTAAGAAAACATCTAATTTTCTTCGTTTTCTTAAACTCTTCCAATCTTTTAAATGTAATTTTTCACTTTCTGATCTTTCATTATAAAAGAAATTTTTTTTAAAAATTTTGTGCTTATGCAAAGTGTATAATGCAAAGTAATGCGTAAATAAGCACAAACTTCTCAAAAACCTGTTTACAGCAGTGTCCTTACTGTCGTTATCTTTTAAATCTCAAAACGTGTAGACTTGGGAGGAAAAGTTATTAATGGGGACAAGAATAAATGAAAGTGAAAATCTTCTGTAAACTTATTTTTAATCATATGGATATTCTGTTAGGTCCTTTTTAACTCACCTCCATTCTTATGATGAGACAATATTATCAAGACATAGAGGTGAGGCGGAGGAAATTTATTTATGATAAAGCGGCTCCTGTAAAAACAGGAGCTCCTCTATGGGGTCAGTGGAAAAATACGATTTTAATTTATGCCCATTCACTTTAAAAATATAACCTTTTTTAATATTTTCAACTTCAACTGCCCCGTGCGGTATACATACCGCACCATAAATGGTCCTTTCAAACGAGATCTTAGCTTACCCACATGAAGATGGAGACGGGAATCGTAAAGAAGGACTTGTTGTCCAGGGATAAAAGTTTTTCTCAAAATATTTTTATCATGAAATACTTTAGTCCGGTTCTTTACTATAACCGCATTATCGTAAGTTTCATCACAGAGTTCGCTTAGCTCACTTATTTGCATCTTCCGAAATTTGCAGGCTTGATTTAAATCGAAGTTAAGTTCTTTAATATCCCACATTGCTTTATGTTCGATCTCGACAGGAAGATGGCAAGCCTTTCCAAACACTAGGCGGTAAGGAGACATACCAAGATCAGTCTTATAAGCGGTACGAAATGCCCAAAGTGCATCCGTTAATTGTTTGACCAATCTTTCCGGTTTTTAGAAACTGTCTTCTCCAAAATTTGTTTGATTTGCCTATTAGAAATCTCAGCTTGCCCGCTCATTTAGGGATGATAGAGCGTAGAAAGTTTATGGTTGATTGAATATTTCCGCATCAAAGTCTCGAAAGATCGATTACAGAAATGCGTCCCATTGTCGCTAATTATAGCGCGAGGGTGTCCAAATCGCGAAAAGATATTTTCTTTAAGGAACTTAATAACAACCTTATTGTCATTAGTGCGACACGGTATTGCTTCCACCTATTTTGAGACGTAATCAACCGCTAACAAGATATATAAATTCCCAAAAAAGTTGGGAAAAAGGCCCATAAAATAAATACCCCAAACGTCAACCAATTTGGTGAAAAAAACGTATGCATCTTCAGACTCTAGACCGTGAAATTTAGGCAAATTATTGATTTAGTGTGGTTTGTGTCCACGTAAAACCAAGCATTAGTGAGTTTCTTTTGCATTGCTGCCATTTCGGCTTTTACTGCTATGGAAACATCAAGTTGATGGACACATCTATGGTCACTTATTCCCACGTAAAAAGTGAGAAATGTAGGCCAGTAAAAACCACATTGCAAAACTTTCTCCGCCGTTTTACGTAGACCAAAGTGACCACCACATGCCTGATCATGACAGAAAGACAAAACACTCTTGAATTCGTCATTAGGGACAGCGAATGATTTGGTCGGGACAATATTTAAACAAATAAGGTTCATTCCAGTAAAAATGCTTTACTCGGGATAGAAATCGATGATTGTCTTGTTTAGACCATTCGCTGGGAATAAGTCCCGTTGCTAAATAATTCACAATATCCACGAACCAAGGTTCGCAAGATACGGTCAAGAGCTGTTCGTCAGGGAAAGAGTCGTTTATTGGCAAGGTCACAGTATATGAAGAAGAGATGCGTGAATGATGGTCGGCTGCTATGTTTTTACATCCTCTCTTATCTCGTATGACAAGATCGAATTCTTGTAATAACAGGATCCAACATATTAACCTAGCCTTAGCATCCTTCTTTGATAAAAGATATTTTAGGGCGGAGTGATCGGTGTACACCACAATCGGTGAGCCAATCAAGTAATGCCTGAATTTTTCTAATGCAAATACAACTGACAAGAGTTCTTTCTCGGTAGTTGTATAATTAATTTGGGCATCATTCAAGGTCTTGCTTGCATAATAAATTGCATGTTACATCTTATCAATGTGTTGTCTTAAGACTGCACTAATAGCAAAATCTGATGCATCACACATTAGCTCAAATGGGTGGTTCCAATCAGGAGATGATTGGACAGGGGCTGTAGTGAGAGATCTTTTAAGTGATTCAAAAGCAGCCTCACAATCCGAATCGAAGTGAAATGTTGCATCCTTGGCCAAGAGAAGAGTTAATGGTCTAGCAATTTTGCTAAAATCCTTAATTAATCTCCTATAAAATCTTGCATGACCAAGGAAAGCTCATATATCTTTGATGCATTTGGGATGAGGAAGTTTATGGATGACATCTATTTTAGCTCTGTCTACCTCAATGCCTTTTTGTGAAATGACATGTCCAAGTACGATATCTTCTTGGACCATGAAATGGCATTTTCCCCAATTTAATGTTAAATTCTTATCCTTACAGCGGGTAAGAACCGCGTCAAGATGACGTAGGCAATCCTCAAATGAGTCCCCAAATATAGAGAAATCGTTCATGAAAATCTCCAGAAAATTCTCGATCATGTCTGAGAATATCCCCATCATATACCGCTGAAATGTAGCAGGAGTATTGCATAACCCAAAGTGCATGCGTCTATAAACAAAGGTACCGAAAGGACAAGTAAATATTGTTTTATCTTGATACTTTTCGGCGATAAGGACCTGGTTATAGCCAGAGAATCCGTCTATGAAACAATAATATTCATGTCCAGCTAATCGTTCCAACATCTGGTCAATGAAAGGTAGAGGAAAGTGATCTTTCCTCGTTGTGGCATTGAATTTTCCATAATCAATACATACGCGCCACCCAGTTTGGGTGTGTGTTTAGATCAACTCATTAACCTCATTAGTTATGACCGTGATGCCAGACTTTTTAGGGACCACATGAATAGAACTTACCCATTGGCTATTAGAGATTGGGTAAATTATACCATTATCTAGGCACATGACGATTTCTTTCTTTACCGCCTCCTTCATGACGGGATTTAACCGTTTTTGTGGGTCTCGGATTGGTTTGGCTTCATCCATCAAATGTATATGATGTTCAACAATAAAGGGACTAATCCCTTTGATGTCTGCCATTGTCCAACTAAATACTTGCCGATTTGATCTCAAGACTGTTCCCTTATAAAAAATGAATAATAAATAAAAGCAACGGGAAAAAGTCCCCGAATGGAGCATCACGTGCCCACACGTGATAGGCGTTGTGCTTGACAAAACAAAGCTGAAACTAGGCTCACGTGCAGACACGTGACCTCTATATACAAAGTATATAGGCGCCTGAATAAAGAAACAATTGGCCAGAGCAAAAAATCACGTGATAGCACGTGATGCTCTTTGGTAGGCTTAATTTGGTGGGGTCATGTGCTACACGTGATGGGCTCCTATGCTTTCTAAACCGATAGAATTAAATTCTAAATAAAATGGATCAAAACCCTATTTGGAAAATATTTCTTTAGATCTTTCTAAACAAGAAAGATTGCGCTCTGTAAAGCAGAGCGCCGTTGGATTAAAAATCTAATGGTGATTAAAAATCACCAATTTACAGAAGAAAATTCTGTATAGGGAAATATTTTCTTAATCTTGTGAGAAATATCTTCTGTAAAACTGAAGCCCTTAGATTAAAAATCCAACGGTAAATAAAATTCACCGATTGGTCTAAAAGGTCATTTTGGTTGATTATAAAATCAATCAAAATCTCTCAAAGAGAGATTTTCTAAACAAATTGAATCCCTTCTTCTCCTATAAATAAGAGCAAAGAAGAAAAGGAGAAAAATATATAGAAAGAGAAAGAAGAACCCCCCGATAAACTTCAAGTTCTCAGAAAAGAAAAAGAGAAGAGCAAGCTTTAAGAAGAAGAACCTTCTTCAAGGTAAATAAAAAGAAGTGATCATAGCATCTCCTCTATATTTGAGAGTTTAATTCTCACATCAGAAGAACTTAGTTTTTTTTCTAGATCACAGATCTATAAGACAAAGTCTTTCATAAAAAGAAGAGAGATCATAGCAACTACTCCACATCTAAGAGTTTAACTCTCATATCAGAAGAACTTAGTTCTTTTTCTAGATTAAAGATCTATAAGACAAAGTTTTTCATAAAAAAAAAGAGAGATCATAGCATCTCCTCCACATCTAAGAGTTTAACTCTTACATTAGAAGAACTTAGTTCTTTTTCTTGATCTCAGACCTATAAGACGAAGTCTTTCACAAGGGAGAACCAAATTCTCGGAGAATTGAATTGGGTAGAAGAAAAAACTCAGTATTAGCATTCAAATCTGGAGCTCAGCGCCGAACGCTCCACGTGTTCCTCACATGGGCGCTATTTAATAAGAAGTGCTTAGCACTCAAATCTGGCGCTCGGCGCCGAGCGCTCCACGTGCTCCTCATGTGGGCGCCGCTCAAAATAAAAAGTGCGCTCAACACTAAAATTCTGGCACTCAGCGCCAAGTGCTCCATGTGCCCTTCATATGGGCACTACTCAAAATAAAAAGAGCGCTTAGCGCTCAAATGCTGGCGCTCAGCGCCAAGCGCCCCACATGCCCTTCACGTGGGCGCTACTTAACACAGAGCGCTCTGTGCCCCTCAAGAAGAGCCTAGCGGCATGAAGAGTGTTCAACACTCAATAAAAAGCAAAAAAAAGAGAGCGCTCTGTACATAGTGCTCGGCGCCATAAAGAGTGTTCAACACTCAACAAAAAAAACAAAAAGAGGGATGTCAGAACCCAAATCAATGCTCGGCATTGTTGAAAAAAAAGGGATTGAGCCCAAACAAATGCTCAACATTTTATTTAAAACTGAGTGGACTGAGCCCAAGTTGGCCACAAGTCCCTAATTCAAATCAACCAAGCACATGCGCTCACAATCTCTTTGGTTGGTCTTAGTCCCAAACTTGACTACAGGTCTCCCAACGAACATTGGTTCAAGGGTACATCTCTTCACACCTCTGATACATATCGTTGTAATTCTTCAACATCTTCAGAGCGGCGGAGGCTCTCAATAACCAATAACTCTTGGCACATCCCCAAACTGTCAAACCAAGACCCTACATACTATGATGTCTTTAAACATGGACTATGAGGTCCTTAAACTCATGGAATATGATGTCCTTAAACCCACTGGACCGCAACATCCCTAAACTAAACTCTATGGACCATGATGTCCTTAAACTCCATGGACTACGATGTCCTTAAACCCAATGGACCGTAACGTCCCTAAACTAAGAATATATAGCCCAAATGCTCTTTCATTGGATCTAAATGATCCTCAAATCATGTTGAGTAGATCTTAGTCTAAGATTAGACTAACGTATCCTCAATAAAAGTTTGAGTTGATCTTAATCTAAAACAAGATTAACGATCCATAAACCAACCCAAACCCAAATCTAAGAAAATACAGATTTGGACTAATCCCCGCCCTACGGGAGACAACACAAATTGGTCTCCGTATACAATCCACGGGCAACCAAAAATATAACAAACACACACGACACGAAGTGACCTTTTGGAGCAGGAGAAAGTGGTTACCGCGATACGGTAACGTAATTAACTGCAGGCGCTTGCGCCTGCAGGGAAGAGTGTCCTCACAATCAAAAACCCCTCACAACGAGGGGGAATCTGATGAAGTCTGCTACAACGGATGCATCCGTCCAAACCTCCGATACGCGGTGTCATAAATCAACTTGGCATCTTTGGAGAGGTGGATGGATAAATCCAAATAGCATGCCCCCCAAAGTTCAGGCCAGACATCCTAACGTCCCAGTCGCGTCTTTCAGTGACGAACAAAGACCATCAAAAGAGCGTTCTCTTGCTCTAAAGCTAGAGAAGCGAATATGATCACGGGCAAAGACTCATTCTCACCTAAATATGCATATTTAAGATGAGAAGGTAATAGTTTGAGATCTAATGCCGGCGGAGAAACATCCATGAAGTCGTTTGAAGAAAAGGAAGCGACCAAGCAAACAACCCTACAAATAGAGGACCAAGGAGAGGCTAAGGATTGGAGAGAAGTCTTTATAGACTACTTCAAATCCCGTCAAACGCCGGAAGATGCATCCTCAAGACATCAGCTCATGAAACGAGCTCAGTCTTTCGCCTTCGTCAATGATACTCTATATAAGAGATCGTTCGATTCTCTGTAGCTGAGATGCCTGGGACCGGAAGAAGCAAGGAGAGTTGTCCAAGAAACTCATGACGGACTTTGCGGTTCTCATCAATCCGGGCCAAAGATGAAACTGAAGATCAAAAGAATGTGTTACTACTGGCCCACGATGATCCAAGACTGCCTCGAATACGCGAAGCATTACCACTCGCATCCAAATCCGCTACACCTAACAGTGGCTAGCTGGCCGTTCGAAATGTGGGAAACCGACGTAATTGGGCCTATCGAAGCAGCGTCATCCAAAGGACATCGGTTCATATTGGCGAAAACTGATTACTTCTCTAAGTGGGCAGAAGCCATACCGCTAAGAGAAGTGAAAACGGAAAACATTCTCCATTTCTTCAAGACATACGTCATCTATAGGTTCGACACTCTGCGACGGATTATCTCTGATAACGGGCCGGCCTACAGAAGTCACAAAATCAGTTGCTTCGCACAGCAGCATAACATAGACTGGAGATACTCTTCGGTTTATAATCCTCGAGCTAACGGTCTATCTGAAGCTTTCAACAATACTTTAACAAAGATCATAAAGAAGAAGGTTTCCAAAAACAAAAAGGGCTGGCACGAGAGACTGCATGAAGCTCTCTGGGCGTATCGAACCACGTTCAAAATGGCTATGAACACAATGGCATTCGTGTTGGTATTCGGCGCCGAAGCGGTACTCCCACTCGAGATAGAGCTACTCTCTCTACGAGTGGCGGTTCATTATGAACTAACAGACGAAGAGAATGCTCATCTTCGGCTTGAGGAGCTCGACGCCCTCGATGAAACTCGTCTCATGACGCAGCGAAACCTAGAAGTTTACAAAGCAAGGATGGCGCGTTCATACGAAAGTCTAACTAGGCCGAGAACATTCCGCCAAGGTAAACTCGTGCTCGTGGTCAAGAGACCTATGATCTCCAATCGTGCCAAACGGGGGAAATTCAAGCCGAACTATGAAGGCCCGTACATCATAGACAAAGTCTACCAAGGTGGGGATTACTTGCTCATGGATATTCATGGCAAAAGACCCTTCAGGCCAATAAACGGCCGGTTCCTGAAAAAATATTACGCCTGACGAGTCACGGCCTAGGTTAATGATAGATGACGACGCCTATGTCCGCTCGCTATCTTC
The DNA here is from genome assembly GCA_030015575.1 of Agapanthus africanus. Taxonomy (NCBI): domain Eukaryota; kingdom Viridiplantae; phylum Streptophyta; class Magnoliopsida; order Asparagales; family Amaryllidaceae; genus Agapanthus; species Agapanthus africanus. The sequence goes on from CM057341.1 coordinate 705,209,769, forward strand.
TTAAGCCCAAACTCTATAAGTAGTATCCAGCAAAACCGTTGTCTCCAAAATGGAAACATTAGACCGTAATGTCCTTAAACTAACAATGGACCGAAACGTCCCTAAACTAACAATGGACCGCAATGCCCTTAAACTAGCCACGGACCGAAATGCCCTTAATTTACTACAAACCAAAGCATCCTTAGGCTGACCTGGCAAAACAAAAAAAAACGGTATGTCCACAAGCGAAATGGGCATGGATGAAAACCCGAAAGGGTTCCGTGAGTTAAAACAGCAGGGCTACCGGCGAGTTTGTGAAAACCCGAAAGGGCGCAAACTCGTAAAAAAAATGGTACGTCCACAAGAAAAATGGGCACGGATGAAAACCCGAAAGGGCTCCGTGAGTAAAAACAGCAGGGCTACCGGCGAGTTTGTAAAAATCCGAAAAGGCGCAGACTCGTAAAAAAACGTTACGTCCACAAGCGAAATGGGCACGGATGAAAACCCGAAAGGACTCCATGAGTAAAAACAGCAGGGCTACCAGCGAATTTATGAAAACCCGAAAGGGCGCAGACTCATAAAAAAAACGGTACGTCCACAAGCGAAATAGGCACGGATGAAAACCCAAAAGGGCTCCGTGAGTAAAAATAGCAGGGCTACCGGCGAGTTTGTGAAAACCCGAAAGGGCGCGGACTCGTAAAAAAAAATTCGTTCATGTACACTAGCAGGGCCCTCTCAACCCTGTAAAGAAAAAACACCTACGTGAGATCCTTATGACTCATAAGAGAGCAACACACTTAGGAATCCCCACAATTCCTGAGGAGAAATTAAACTTACGAGATCCTCATAAGTCGTAAGGAGAACCCTCTTATGAGACCCTCACGGCTCATAATATTCGAGAGCCTAAAGCTACAGGAATTTGAACCTGTTCTTAAGCCATCACATTTCCCAGACTGCCCAACAAACGGTTCAATGTTGACCATGGTATACAATCCACGGGCATAAATAAACGTCTCCCCCACCAAGTTCCACCAATGGCACGAGATATTCTCATGTGGTAAATGACACTTGTAAGTCCTCTCGACTTATAAGGAGAAAATACTCTTATAAGATCCTTATGACTTATAAGAGAACACACACTTAAGAATCCTCACGATTCTTAAGGACAAAACAAACCTATGAGATCCCCATGACTTGTAGGGTGAAACACCTTTATGAGACCCTTACGACTTATGAAGTCAAATAGTCGACAGGATTCTAACCCTGTTTGCTAAGCCGTCTTTGTTTAAATCGACAAAGGCAAATGATGATTCGCTCCTGGCAATATCCCAGTGGTAGCGATGCTGATGCCTAAATTGGTATTAAATTCCAAGTCCTTTTACGGAAAATGATGATTCACTCCTGGTAATATTCTAGTCGCAGCGATGTTGATGCTAAGATTGGTATCAGATCTTGAGTTCCATACTCGTAAAAAAAAAATGCATATGAAATAGCCGAAATGTTTGGGCAACTCACAATAAAAATCAGTGAGTAAAATATATGCATATAAAAATAGCCGAAATGTTTGGGCAACTCGCAATAAAAAGCAGCGAGTAAAGAAAAAGAAAAATAGCCGAAATGATCGGGCACCACGAAAAATAGCCGAAATGATTGGGCAATCGTGACTTTCGTGATATAAAAAGCTGAAATGATAGAGTATCGCGGAAAGAAATAAAAAAATATATATGAAAGAATGAAACTTTTGCCCTGCAGGTAAGTCCATACTGATCCCTGTATACAATCCATGGGCATAAACGAAAAGGGAACCACATGTCCCAACAAACTCTGTCAAAGGGAAAGTTAGATATTGACAGCAACATCTACATCCCAGAAGACCAACAACGGCTTTACTACTCATGCCAGCAGGGCATGGACGCGACACCACCAATCGGAGCCACGGCAAAGTCCCCAGTTCCAAGACTCTACGGTTCACAGACAACCTAGAGTCAGCCCCGACACTGCAGAAAGCGAAGTACGTCAGCCAATGATCTCCGTCTCGGAAACACGTCAGCCAATGACCTCCGTCTCGGAAACACATCAGCCAATGACCTCCGTCTCGGAAACACGTCAGCCAATGACCTCCGTCTCAGAAATACGTCAGCAAATGACCTCCGTGTCAGAAATACGTCAGCAAATGACCTCCGTCTCGAAAACACGTCAGCTAGTGACCTTGTTTCCCCCAATCAGAGCAAAGCCCTGTTCAAAATTCAAATTTTTAAATGAAGCAACGCTTCAGAAGCAGCGCCAAGTGCGCTGTGCCCTAAGCAGCGCACCACGTGCATAACACATGTGCGCTGCGCTCCAAGCAGCGCACCACGTGCAAAGTACAGGTGCGCTAGCACTAAGTGCGCTGCCCTCTAAGCAGCGCACCACGTGCAAAGCACGGGTGCGCTAGCACTGGAACTAAAAGCTCCCCACCATCAAATCAAGGATCTAGTAATAATGATAAATCATTAATTGATCAGAATTAAATTCTATTAAGGAAAGATTCCTCAAAATCTTTCCAAACAACAAGATTGTGCTCTGTAAATCAGAGCACTGTTGGATCAATGATCCAATGGTGATTAAAAATCACCAAAATTACAGAATAAATTCTGCATGCAAAGATTTCCCAATCTTGCTAAAAACAAGAAGATTGCCTTCTGTAAATCAGAAGCCCTTGGATTTAAGATCCAACGGTGGGGAAATCCCCAAATCAATTGGAGAAAAAATCTCCTTAACTGATTGAACAAACCAGCTTGCCCTATAAAAAGGCCCCAAGACTTCAAGTCTGATATACAAAAAAAAAATAGAGGAACACCCCCATAAGCTTCGAGAGATCTCTAAAGAGCCAAGCTCTCAGAAAAAGAAGAGTTTCTTCAAGGTAAAAGAAATGAACAGAGAGATGAAATTATCTCATAATTAAAAAGAAGAATTCACTTCTTTAAAGATCATAGATCTACAAGACCAAAGTCTTTTCACAAAGAGATCAAAGGATCTCATCATAAAATAAAAAGAAGAAAATAATTCTTCTCACAGATCATAGATCTACAAGACGAGGATCTTTTATACAAAGAGATCATGAACATCTCATTATAAAAAGGGGGAGAATAATTCAATTCTCTTAAGGATTATAGATCCATAAAGGCAAAGCCTTTCATCAATATAAGAGATTGAAGCATCTCCTATAAAGTAAGAACTTTTGTTCTTAGAATCTTGAGACAAAGTCTCTTATAAACGAGAATTTATTTTTCAGATCATAAAATTGATCAAATAGCGCTTTGCGCTCTTGGGCCGGCTTCAGCGCCAAGCGCACCACGTGCTCCTCACGTGTGCGCCACTTAACAGCTAGCGCTCAGTGCTCTTGAACTAGCGCTTTGCACTCATGGACTAGCGTTCAGCGCCAAGTGCACCACGTGCTCCTCATGTGTGCGCCACTGAACTAATAGCGATTTGCGCTCATCAATCAGCGCAATGCGCTCATTGACTAGCGTTCAGCGCCAAGCGCACCACGTGTCCCTCACGTGTGCGCTACTCGGCAGAAGCGTACTGCGCTCTTTGATTGGCGCCAAGCGCACCACGTGCTACGCTGATAGAACATAAATTGTTCTTTAATAAACCCCAGAGCTGTGATGAATGCTCGACATTCAACAAAAGACAGAAATACTGTCAGAATCCAAATCAATGCTCAACATTTTAAAAAGGGCCAAGCCCAAATAAATGCTCAACAGCCCAAAATAAATGTTAAACATTTTAACTTGATTGGACTTAGCCCAAGACTGGCCATAAGTCCTCAATTCAGATTAACCGAGCCCATATGCTTATTAATTTTTTTTATCTTAATCCCAATTGGACTACAGATCTCCCAACCAAAATTGGTTCAAGGGTACATCTCTTTACTCCTCTGATATTTGTCGTTGTAATCCTTCAATGTCTTCAGGGAGGTGACAGGTCCCGACAACCATACATTTCATAGACTATAACGTCTTAAAACTGGATTGTAGGGTCCTTAAGCCCATGGACTATGATGTCCTTAAGCTCGGACTGTGGGGTCCTTAAGCCCATGGACTATGATGTCCTTAACCTCGGACTGTGGGGTCCTTAAACCTATGGACCGTAATGTCCTTAAACTAGTTATGGACCGTAATATCCTTAAACTAATTATGGACCATAATGTCCTTAAACTAATCGACCGCAATGACTCTAAACCAAACAATAGAGCCCAAATGCTCTTTTGTTGGATCTAAACAATCCCGTTAAGTTGACCTTAGTCTAAAATTAGACTAACGTATCCTTAACAAACATTTAAGTTGATCTTAGTCTCAAATGAGACTAACGTATCCTTAGACCCAACCCCCAAACCCAAATCTAAGAAGATATGGATTTGGACTAATCCACGCCCTACGGGCGACAATATAAATTAGTCTCCGTATACAATCCACGGGCAACCAAAAACAAAACAAACACACACGACACGAAGTGATCATCTGGAGAAGGGGAAAGTGGTTACCACGATACGGTAGCATAATTAACTGCAGGGGCTTGCGCCTACAGGGAAGAGCGTCCCCATAATCAAAAACCCCTCGAATGAGGGGGAATCTGACGAAATCTGCTACATCGGCCGCATCCGTTTAAACCTTCGATACATGGTGTCATAAATCAACTTGGCATTTTCGGAGAGGTGGACGGATAGAACCAAATATCATCTACCCCTAAATTCAGGCAAGATGGACCTACGCGGTCCCGTCTCCGTGTTTCGGCGGAGAACGGATTCTGGAATGCCCCATGGGACCTCTTCCTCTTTCCACTCCACACTTCGTGTGTCGTGTTCGCGAACGAATCGTGGATTAATATGGTTACCCTTGGGTTCGAGGTACTAATATTTGGTTTTGCTCCCGTGCAAAAAAAAGAACATCAATGGCCTCTAACTACTCCAGCTGCAACTGCAACTCCCGTTCTGTCTCATCTAGAGGTGTAACCTATGGGCCCCAAGTGGCCTCCCTTTTCACAATGCCAGTGGAGCACGTAATTCAGGCCACCACTGGGCTGTTCTTTGGGACCATGATCCCACCGATGAGCTTCAATGCCCCACTGTTGTCGCAAGAATCTCCGAAGAAGTCGGTCTTTGATCGGCTTGCAACTACTGCGGCCCCTCTCAACGGGTCATCCAGCTCCAATGCCTCAGTCTTTTACAGAATGGGCCAAAGCTCATTTGGGCCCATGAAGAAGCCCGCGATACCAAAAAGGGTTATCCCTAAGTGGATAGCCTTTCTTTCTCATGAAGTCGTCAAGGCGGCTTCTCCTGCCAAAGGGTCGGTCTTCACAAGACTGACTGTTTCAGCTTCTGTTCCAGGCGAAATCGTCAAGGATGCTTCCCCTGCTCGGAAGTCTGCCTTCGATAGGCTGGTTATCCCCACTCAGCGGACATCAGTCTTCAATAAGCGGACAACGACAACTTCTGACCAACACAGGGGGCATGAGGAAGTCATCCCTACTGCTGAGACAATCCCAACGGCTCGACACGCTCGACGTCGCCATTGGCCCCGAGTAAGGAAGGCTGGGGCAACTCTCCTTCTGGACTGACTCCGCCGAATCCAACGGTGGAGATCGATGCTGCTGTTCCAACTGGGAACAGCTTCGAACCGCTAAGGAGGGTGCGCAAAAACTCTCCGACTGCCGTGCTGAAGAGATCTCCTCCACCTATGGAGAATGCTACAAAGGTGAAGCTAGAGCAGCCCCCTCAGCAGCTGTCCTCTAAAATTTATAAAGTTTGGCGACAGGTTCAGGACTCGGTGATTGATCAAGATTACTCTCGCCGATAGAGAAAGGTGAAAGTTCAGCAAGAAGAGGACCATCTTGTCAAGCCACAAAAGGCGACAGCTACTTGGGTACCCACTGCAACGACCCCCTCAACCTCGACCGCTCATAAGAGGAGAAAGCTGGAGAAAATCCAGGCATCTGCGATGAATCGCAAGAACGCTGAATCTAAACGCCCTAAGTCTGGGGGCATGGTGGTGTACACCATTTATATGGCATCCGGGAAAGAGGATAGCCGTATCTACACAGGTCATCGACCGCTTACGCGATCAGTGACTAAGGCTCAGAAGCAACAACAACAAAAGCTCCAAGAAATGCTAACAGGTATGGCCACACTTACGGGACCAAAAGCAAGCTCGGAGACATCCTTGAAACAGCGCCGTGAGCAGGAAACTGATGCTGAATTCCTCCGAAGAATGCTCGAGAGGAAAGAAAAAGAGGCCACGGAACAGGCAGCCAACATAAAACGAATGGCTCTTTTGTTCCAAGACATGGCCGGGATGATGCTACAGCCGGAACCTCCAGCTGAAAACCCCCCGATTATCATTGAAGACGCCAGAGGGGAGGCATCGAACCCTCCTCCGGCTCTTTCAGCAGCCAAGGAGGAGACCACCTCCAAGTCCGCTCTGGGTGATTACATCGCTCAGCAAATATAAGCTCATCATGCGAGCGAAAAGGCCGGGCAGATCGTTAAGACTGAACGACCCTATCCGGGCTGGTATGACCAAATAAGGCACCCGCCGGGATATACGATCCTTAAATTCCATGTATATAAAGAGACGGGAAATCCCCACCAGCATGTCACCCACTTCAGGGCTCTATGTGGCAACACTGGAGGCGACGATAAACTGCTACTTCGCCAGTTTATCAGTAGCTTGTCGGAGACAGCGTTCAAATAGTACTCTGAACTCCCGAACGACTCTATCAAGACATTTGCAGAGATGGAGCTGTTGTTAACACAAAGATTCGCAAGTGCTAGCGAACGCACCCTAATCACGGCATTGATCAATGCTAGGGTGAAGCCTGGAGAAACGTGGGTGCAGTACGCGATACGGTGGCGGAATTTATGGTCGAAATGCGAGCAGCGCATCGAAGAAGTGCCAGAAGTAGGCATGTTCGTAGGTACTCTCAACTCTCAAGCGACCATCTCCCAATTTATGATGTTTTTCAAGCCAACCACTTTCCAGTCCTTGATTGATAAGCTGGCCCAAACGGACCAGATGGGCCACAGGACTTCCTCTTCAAAGCCGAAACCACGGAATGAAAAAGGGAAAGGGAAAGCGACCTTCGTCGATAATGCTCAACAGCAGCCCAACGGTCCAAAATTAACTGATCGCCTAGACGAGAGACGGTGATTCTATAATGAGAAAATAAAGCGTCCTTATTCGTTTTCCCGGGACAAAACGAGGAGATTGTTCGAGCTGGCGGTGCGCAACAGGCTCATCAACTTACCAGATCCAAAGCGCCCATTGCAACCCGGTGAGGCCAATAATCCCAATTATTGCCTTTATCACCAAGCGATAGGCCATCCAATCGAAGATTGCTTCGTCTTCAAATGGTGGATTGAGAACCAATACCAACAGGGCAAATTCACACTGTCCGAGAATTGGAAAGTAAACCCACCTCAGCCGCACGCTCTCAAAAAGACGAACACGCCAGGGGAATCATGCTCTTTTGTAGAAGAAGCTCCATGGGAGGTCGTTCTTTCAGCCAAAACGAAAAGAATGCTGAAGGATCTCCAAACATGCCTGGCAATCAGGTGGAAGAATCCACTGGAACCCAAGATCATCGAGGGAATGCTGAAACCGTGCCCAACTCCAAAAATTGGTGGTGATAGTCAAAACGCTCACACCCAGCCGTCAAACTCTTCGAAGAAGAAGAAGAAGACCAAAAAGCCCGTGAAGCTTAATGACGAGCGCGCGGACCTGCAAAAACACATCGACACGCCGGAAGAATATAACCAGAAAGCGCAAACCACGGTCACGCTTCAGGAGTTTCTCAACCAAATCCTTGAAGACGGAGATAGCGACAACGATGAATCTGAGGATTATGTGGCAAGCTGTCATGTGATTTCTCACTCGTTGATAAACGATGAAGAAGCTCCTTACGCAGAGAAACTGTGGGTAGATCCTAAGCCGGAACTTCTAGGACCATCAGACGAGATGATTGATGCATTCCTGAACGAAGCTCTTCTGAAAAGCAAAGCCGATCGAGAGCGTGAGATGGCCGTATTTGAAAAGGCCAAACGCCGGCGACTGAACGAAAGGGTCGAGACACTTCCACCAGATCAAAGTACATCCGCCGCAAATAAAAGCATGTTTATGACGAGGAAAAGGTTCGCCAAAGCCATATTGATGGAAATGAAGCTGCTACCCTCCGAAGGAAACACTCCTGACGAAGCGGATATACATCCTAGCTACTGCTTATATCATCAAAAGATTGCGTACCCCACCGAAGAGTGCAACGCTTTTAAAAAACTGGTGGCAGGGATATGTTGCTCACCGACAACATTTTAAGCAGATGAAACGCAAAACTCGTCGGGAGCAAAGAAATATGACCGAGGAGCGCAAAAGAACTCCCGGCAACTGTCACATAGTTGATAGCAAGGGATCGCAAGTTCTCACCTTCGGGAGCGATTCTGAAGAAGAAATGACTCTCGACCCTCTCTTCAAAGAATCCACCTCAGGAACAGAGGAAGAACCAAAGAGCTGCGAAAACATTCAGCTGCGCAATTGCACGCTACCGGAAAAGAATCTCGAACCTGCAAATAGGGGATCGAACAAAAAGGATAAGGGGAAAGAAAAGGTCCCTGAGGATATCGCCCTCGATGATCGAGTCGTCGAAGAGCTGACAGCCAAGGACCCGCCAAAGAAAATTAAGGTGGACTACAACGTTCTGGCACACTTGAGGAAGCTACCTTCTCAGCTAAGCATTCTCGATGCACTCTTGTTATCAAAAGAGGCGAGAGATTCTCTGATCAGGGCGTTACAAGAGCCTGAACAATTCCAAGCTTTCGTCGCCGAAGAAAAGATGAAGGACGAGCTGGAAGAAGTGCATACGGCCGATATCACTTTCGGCGATGAAGATCTTCTCCTCGGGACACGCGAGCACAACCGCCACCTTTATGTCTCCGGATACTGTCATGATATCAAGATAGGCAAAATCCTGGTTGACAATGGGTCTTCCGTTAACCTCCTCAATGTAAGAGTGTTGAAGGAAATCTGCATGAGCATTCAACACCTCGCTCGGGATAAGATCACTATCTCCGGGTTTGACTCCTAGTCATCACGGACGCTCGGGTCTGTGATACCGACGCTGCGCTTTGGGCTGCTAGTCACTGACATCAAGTTTCACGTCATCGACGCTAAGACCTGCTATAACACTTTGCTCGGCCGGCCTTGATTACACGAGTACGACATTATCCCTTCTACACAACATCCGTGTATGAAGTACTTCAAAGATGGTCTCGAGTACACTGTGACAGGGGAACTAAACCCATTCTCCATGAACGAAGTCCGCAAATATGAGGATGCCAAGTACTTCCTGCCAGATTTCGAAGACACAGAAAGATGTCGCAAACCATAGGAAAAGAACAAAGCTATCACTACTATTCCGGTCTTCGGGAGTGATACCGAAGAGGAAGAAGAAATAGTTTATTCAGGGCTGCCCCAATGCAACAAGCCGGGACTGTCCGCCCCTATTCTGGTCTTCGGCAGCGATTCGGATGATGAGGTCAATGCTGTATTCTCTGCTCGGCCATCGATACAAGCCGTCGCTGATGAAGATCAAAGTTTGCAAGTTGCCATGGTTCCGCAAGAGCATTACAAAAAGCTCGATGCACTTGAAACTTATAGTGTGCAAGAACTGCAGACATTCTATGCCCCCCCAGGCGAAAGGTTGAAAAGGCGATCCTCTTTTATCGATCCACGGAAACCAAAGTGGAGAAAGAAATTTTGCATGGTGCCGATTCTACACTTGACAGGCTCCAGCCCATCCGTCTGCCCAGATACTACACAGTTGGATTGAAAAGGCTGTTGAAGTGCCAAGGCGTACCCTTTAAATAGACTGTTCAACAAGCCCAATTCTATAACAGGATCTGGAATATACCCGGAACTCAACGAAAGTTGCCCAACGGGAGAATGGAAACAATCGTACTTGGATATGTTCAATCCAAGAAACGGGAGCGATTCCGCGGCTGCTACGTCATACATGACTTTGATGAAGAAGGAGATACTCTATGGGAAGATGCTAACCCTGAACCAAAACGAGCTCCCGTCGTGAAAATGCCAAGCCCGTCATTCGAAGAACAAATGGACAAGCTTATAAGGGAAGCGGGTCAAAAGGTTCGAGATGACCATAATCGCGAAATGGCTATCTATGAGAAAGACAGAACGCTGCGCCTCCTTCAGCAGGCGGCGGAGAATGATGATGCTCTTCATCACCAACTCGTCATACAAAAGACCCGGCGTAGAGGCAAAAATAAACCAAAGAACGGAAAAAACATTCAAAAGCGGCAAAGCGGGTCTGAGAAGCCACGTGATCGAGAATCGAGCAGTCGGGGTCCGTCTCTTATAAGAAAGATGGGTTGAATATATTCTTTTCCCCAAGACAAGACAAAGAAGATATTCGATCTTGTCATAAAACATCAGATGATGACGCTCCCAGAGTCCAAGCATCCCAAGCAAGCAGACGAGGTCTCTCACCCATACTATTGCTCCTATCACTGGGCAATAAGACATCCCCTCAAAGACTGCTTCACATTCAAAGACTGGGTAGAAGACCTGTATGAGCAAGGCAGGTTTGCTCTATCCAGCAGTTGGAGGGTAACCCCGCCGCAGAAGCATGAATCGAAAGCCACGAGAGTACAGCCGGATCAACAACGATCTTGGAAGCGATCTTGTACTTATCACGTGATAACGATGTCAGGAGAAGGAGTATGCGAAGATATGGCTGATCTCCCTTGATGCTTCGAAAACGATGATGATGAGGTGATCTCAGAGTTTCCACCAGCGCCAAGAGAGCTGGAAGATGGGATACATACTATTGCAGATAACCTCAAGAAAATTGACTTAGGGACGGCAGGTGACCCGCAGCCGACATTCATCAGTGAACTATTGTCTGAAGAAAGGGTGGCTACACTAAAAGACGTGCTCATGCAGTATAAAAACTGCTTCGCATGGAACTATTCCGAGATGCCCAAGACTAGATCCAGAAATTGCTGTGCACAAATTGGCGATATCTCCGAATATCAAGCCAGTCAAACAAGCACCAAGAAGAATGCGGCTTGAACTTAAAATGAGCATCAACGCCGAGGTCAAGAAGCTAATCGACTCCGGCTTCATCCAAGAGGTTCAGTATCCTGACTGGATCGTCAACATCGTTCCAATGATGAAGAAAAATGGGATGGTGCGTATCTGCGTAGACTTCGGGGATCTCAACAAAGCTTGCCCGAAGGACAACTTTCCAGTACCGATCACTAAGCTAATGATAGATAATACGTCCACTCACGAAGTTTTCTCCTTTATGGACGGCCCATCTGGATACAATCAGATAAAGATGCATCCCGAAGACCAGAAGCATACCGCTTTCCGGACTCCTATGGGAATATTCTGCTACAAAGTGATGCCTTTCGGTCTAAAGAACGTCGGTGCCACCTATCAGAGGGCCATGACGAAGATCTTCGATGACCTCATACATGAAATCGTCGAATGCTATATCGACGACCTCGTAGTTAAAAGTAAATCATACGAGGAACATTTAGAGCATCTGAAGATCGTGTTTCAGCGCCTTCGGAAATACAACTTGAAGATGAAACCTCTCAAATGCTTGCTCGTGGTTTTCTCGGGCAAGTTTCTAAGATTCGTCATCCGACACCGAGGCATCGAGATAGACCCGTCGAAGATTAAGGCGATCATGGAAATGCCTCCGCCAAGGACTCTCAAGCAGCTGTGGTCTCTCCAAGGAAAGCTTGCGTATATCCGGCGATTCATGGCTAATCTCTCCGGCAAATGCCGTCCTTACAGTCACCAAATGAAGAAAGGGACTCCGTACGTTTGGGATCGCAAATGCCAAAGCGCGCTAGACGAAATCAAGCAATACCTACAGAATCTTTCGGTGCTGACTGCTCCAGTCAAGGGAAAGCCCCTCATCCTGTACACAACAGCCCTCGAAGGTTCCTTAGGCGCGCTGTGGGTACAAAAGAATAACCAAGGGAAGGAGAGAGCCCTCTACTATTTGAGTCGAGTTCTACTGGGGGCAGAAAGCAACTACTCCCCCATAGAAAAACACTGCCTGGCGTTGATCTTCGCGATAACAAAGCTCAGACACTACGCGTTGGTACATGAAGTCCATCTCATATCGAAAGTGGATCCTCTCAAATATTTGATGTCAAAAGCCATATTGACGGGACGGCTCGCTAAATGGTCCCTACTCTTGATGGAATTCTCGGTGACATACAGACCCCTCAAGGCAGTGAAAGGCCAGGCCATCGCCGACTTCCTCGCTGAACATCCGATACCCGCCGATTCTCCTTTGAACTGCGAATTGCCCGACGAGCACACGTTTGACACGATCGAAGGTGAGAGAAGAGAGAGTGACACCCGATGGGAACTCTACTTCGATGGAGCATCTTCCATGAAGAAGCGCAAACAAAGCACCTCCGTAATCAAATCTGGGGTGGGCCTCATCTTCGTGACTCCACAAGGAGGGATAATGCGCTTCGCCTTCTCCTTAACAAAGCCAAGGACAAACAACGAAGCCGAATATGAAACTTTGATAGCAGGTCTTGAGATCGCTGTCGACATGGGAATTGAAAACCTCATCATATACAGAGACTCCCAACTGGTCGTTAGTCAAGTAAACGGTGACTATCAAACGTGCAAACCAGAGTTGGTGAAATACGGCGAGAGAGTGCAGCAACTGCTGACTCAAATCCTTGCCTATGCCCTGCAAATCATACCGCCTGCGGAAAATAGCAAGGAGGATGCATTAGCCAATCACGCTAAAGAGCTGGCCGACGAGAACCTCGATGACGTGAGGATCGTTGTGCAAAGTCGTCAGGTTCTTGCACCGGCAGAAATATCTCCGGAGTTGTCCGAAGAAAAAGGAGCGACCAAGCAAGCAACCCTACAAGTAAAAGGCCAGGAAAGGGCTATGGATTGGAGAGAAGTCTTTATAGACTACTTCAAATCCCATCGAACACCTGAAGATGCGTCTTCAAGACATCAGCTCATGAAACGAGCTCTGTCTTTTGCCTTCATCAATGATATTCTGTATAATAGATCATTTGATTCTCTGTGGCTAAGATGCCTGGGACCTGAAGAGGCAAGGAGAGTTGTCCAAGAGACTCACGACGGACTCTGTAGTTCTCACCAAGCCGGGCCGAAGATGAAACTAAAGATCAAAAGGATGGGCTATTATTGGCCCACGATGATCCAAGACTGCCTAGAATACGCGAAGCAGTGCCACTCATGCCAAATTCACGGGGATTTTATCCACCAGCATCCAAATCCGCTATACCCGCTGATGGCTAACTGGCCGTTCAAAATGTGGGGAACTGATATAATCGCGCCCATTGAACCAGCATCGTCCAGAGGACACTGGTTCATGTTGGCGACGACCGATTACTTTTCTAAATGGGCAGAAGCCATACCGCTAAGAGAAGTGAAGACGGAGAATATCATCCATTTCTTCAAGACACACGTCATTTATCGGTTCAGCACCCCGCGATGGATTATCTCCGATAACGGGCCAGCCTATCGAAGCCACAAGATCAGCCGCTTCACACAACATCATAACATAGACTGGAGATACTCTTCGGTCTATAATCCTCGAGCTAACGGTCTAGCTGAGGCTTTCAACAAGACCTTGACGAAGATCGTGAAGAAAACGGTGTCTCGAAATAAGAAGGACTGGCACGAGAGACTGCATGAAGCTCTCTGGGCGTATCAAACTACTTTCAAAACAGCCACGAACACAATGACGTATGCATTGGTATTCGGCACAGAAGCGATACTCCCCCTCGAGATAGAGTTACCCTATCTATGAGTGGCCGTTCACTACGAACTAACAGACGAAGAAAATGCTCACCGTTGTCTTGAAGAGCTCGTCGCCTTTGATGAAACCCATCTCATGGCACAACAAAATCTGGAGGCTTATAAAGAAAAATGACGCGCTCATACGAAAGATTGACTAGGCCGAGAACATTTCGCCAAGGCGAACTCGTGCTAGTAGTCAAAAGACCTATGATCCCCAATCGTGCCAAGCGGGGGAAATTCGAGCCAAACTATGAAGGCCCGTACATCATAAACAAGGTTCACCAGGGTGGAGCCTATCTACTCATGGACATGCATGGTGAAAGACCTTTCACGCTAATAAACGGTCGCTTCCTGAAAAAATACTACGCCTGACGAGTCACGGCCTAGGTCAACGATAGATGACGACGCCTGTGTCCGCTCGCTATCTTCCTAAGCCCAAACTCTAAAAGTAGTAGCTGGCAATCGGACCGAAATGTCCTAACACTAACGACGGATCGAAACGTCCTTAAACTAACAACGGACCGAAATGTCCTTAAATTAGCAACGGACCGAAACGTCCTTAAACTAACGATGGAACACTATGTCCTAAAACTGGCTATTGACCGAGATATCTATAAACTACTACGGATCGCAGCGTCTCAAGGATGACAAAAAAAAGAGAAAACGGTATGTCCATAAGCAAGATGGGCACGGATGAAAACCCGAAAGGGCTCCGTGAGTAAAAACAGCAGGGCTACCGGCGAGTTTTGTGAAAACCCGAAAGTGCGCAATCTCGTTAAAAGATACTTGCAAGGTCCTCTCGACCCTGTAAGGAGAAACCATCTGCGTGAGATCCTTACGACTCACAAGGGAGAAACACATTTAGGGATCCGCATGATTCCTAAGGAGAAATTACACTTATGAGATCCTCACGACTCGTAAGGAGAATTCCCCTTTGAGACCCTCACGGCTCACAGGATTCAAAAGCCTTAAGCTACAGGGATCTGAACCTGTTCTTAAGCCATCACAACTTCCAGTGTTGCCCTACAAGCGTCTCGATATCGACCCTTGTATACAATCTACGGGCACGAATAAACATTTCCCTAACAAAGTCCTACCAGAGACTGGGGATATGCTCGCATAACGAACGACACTTGTAAGTCCTCTCGACTTATAAAGAGAAAACACTCTTATAAGATCCTTACGACTTATAAAATAACACACACTTAGGAATCCTCACGACTCCTAAGGAGAAAACGCACTTACGAGATCCTCATGACTCGTAGGGAGAAATACCTTTATGAGACCCTTACGGCTCATGAAGTCAGAAACCTTAGTCAACAGGATCTTAACCGTGTTTGCTAAGTCACCTTTGTTCGACATCGACGAAGGCAAATGATGATTCGCTCCTGGAAATATCCCAGCTGTAGCAATGCTGATGCCTAAATCGGTATCGAATCCCAAACTCGCAGCGAAAAGCCAGCGAGCCACAAATGAATATGAAATAGCCGAAATGATAGGGCAACTTGCAACAAAATCAGCAAGTAAAATTGTATGCATACAAAATAGCTGAAATGGTTGGGCAACTCGCAATAAAAAGCAGCGAGTAAATAAAAAAATAGCGGAAATGATTTTGGGCACCGCTAAAATTAGCCGAAATGATTGGGCAATCGTGACTTTCGCGATATAAAAGCTGAAATGATAGAGAATCGCGGAAAGAAAAATATATAGAATGAAACTTTTTGCCCTACAGGTGAGACCACATCGATCCCTGTATACAATCCAGGGGCACAAACAAAGAGGGAACCATACCTTCCCCCCAGGCTCTATCAGAAAAAGAAGCCAAATCTCGACGGTTCACAGACAGCCTAGAGATCATCTCAACATCCGTCTCATTACAACAGACGCAACATCAGCAAAGCGGAACCACGGTAATTCCCAGTTCCATGACTCATCGGTGCACAGACAACCGAGAGTCAACCCCCGACTCCGTGAAATGCGGATAAAGTCAACTTCTACTGATCTAGTGGAACACGGCTAATGTCAATCCTGACCCCGTGGGAAGCGTCCAGAGCGGATCCTGGTCCTTGCGGAACACGGCTAATGTCAATCCTGACCCCGTGTGAAGCGTCTAGAGCAAATCCTGGTCCTTGTGGAACACGGCTAATGTTAATTCTAACCCCGTGGGAAGCGTCCAGAGCGAATCTTGGTCTAGTGGAACACGGCTAATGTCAATCCTGACCCGTGGGAAGCGTCCAGAGCGGATCCTGGTCCTTGCAGAACACGGCTGATGTTAATCCTGACCCCGTGGGAAGCGTCCAGAGCAAATCTTGGTCTAGTGGAACACGGCTAATGTCAATCCTGACCCCGTAGGAAGCGTCCAGAGCAGATCCTGGTCTAGTGGAACATGGCTAATGTAAATCCTAACCCCGTGGAAAGCGTCCAGAGCAGATCCTGGTCTAGTGGAACACGACTAATGTCAATCCTGACCCTGTGGGAAGCATCCAGAACGGATCCTGGTCCTTACGGAACACGGCCAATGGTAATCCTGACCCCGTGGGAAGCGTCCAGAGTGAATCCCGGTCTAGTGGAACACGGCTAATGTCAATCCTGACCCCATGGGAAGCGTCAAGAGCGGATCCTGGTCCTTGCGGAACACGGCTAATATCAATCCTGACCCCGTGGGAAGCGTTCGGAGCAAATCCTGGTCTAGTGGAACACGGCTAATATCAATCCTGACCCCGTGGGAAGCGTCCAAAGCGGATCCTGGTCCTTGCGAAACATGGCTACTGTCAATCCTGACCCCGTGGGAAGCATCCAGAGCAAATTCTGGACTAGTGGAACACGGCTAATTTCAATCCTGACCCCATAGGAAGCGTCCAGAGCGGATCCTGGTCTTTGCAGAACACGGCTAATGTCAATCCTGACCCCGTGGGAAGCGTCCAGAGCAAATCCTGGTCCTGTGGAACGCGGCTAAAGTCAATCTTGACCCCGTGGGAAACAGCCAGAGCGAATCCTGGTTCCGTAGAACACGTCTAAAGTCAATCCTGACCCCATGGGAAATGCACAGAGAAACTTCTGACTCCGTGAAATGCGGATAATGTCAATCTCATCAATTACTTACAGGTCCTCTCGACCCGTAAGGAAGAAAACTCTCTTGTGAGATCCTTACGACTCCCAAGAGAAAACATACTTAGGAATCCTCACGATTCCTAAGGAGAAAATACACCTATGAGATCCTTTCGACTCGTCGGAAGAAAAGTCTTTATGAGACCCTCATGGCTCATAAAGTTGAAAAGCCTTAGGCAGCAAATCTTAACATGCTTCCTAAGCCATCACCACCTCTCGAAGAGTTCAAGACGGAGTGCTCTCTATCATCTATAGGCTACGCTTACTGAAGTAACATGCCGGCAACAAAGAAAAGAGAAGAAAGCGATAGTAAGGAGAACATTTGATTCGCATTCGGTTAAACGTTCAAAGCGTACCCATTCATGGATGTGCGAAAAGGTTTAATGCATAAAATAAACACATGGAAATGGAAAATCTTGCTATTCATACTTCAGAAAATTCATACATTGAGGAAAACAGTAAACAAAAAACAAAATTAAAATGTTTACAAAGGCAAGACATCAAATCCAGGACATGGATTGAGAAATTCAAAAGTGAGGCCATCTAAAAATTTTCGGGCCTCTCGGACCATCTTCGTGTGCATCCTTTCACGATCACAAGCGTCAGGATCCCCATTGATGTCCTCCGCCCTCCGATAAGCAGCGAGTATCGCCGCCTGTTGAAAAGCTTGATGCAGGATATCAACAAGGTTGTCCCGCCTTTTCTTTGAGATTAGGCCCATCAGATATACCGAGTGCACCTTATCTTCGGCATCATCCAATGCCTTGAGCGGCATGCCTTGATAAAATAAAGGAAGTGCTTCCCAGATCGCTCTCACGATGAGCTTCAAAAGAGAGGAACGCCGAGGAAGCAGTCGACCATTATACTCACCGAAGCGACCCATAATTTCAGCGCACTGGGCGTTTATGAATTCTTGGTTTTGGAACGGCCGAGTGAGCGGATGTATCCATAAGAAATAATCTCATTGAGATCATATAAATGAGCAGCCATAACGTCTGAAAAAGAAAATCAGTGAGTGTTAGTAGATGGACCGATCAAAAAAAAAAGCTTATCAAGATAGACACGAAGATTTAAACAAGTACTGATTAAAACACCCAACGAATTTAATTCTGTGCAATTAAGAAAGGAATCCTAAAAAGGATTCCGCATTTAATGGAAAGACTCCTTGGGCCAAGGAGTTAAACTCCTTGAGAGCAATGCTCTGCAAACAGGAGTGACACCTGTCAAAGTCAATTATAAGGGGAATTAAAAAATTCCCCGAGAATTCTAAGAGCCATGATCTGCGAGGAAGATGGAGTAACCCATCAGAAACCCTAAAGGCAAAACTTTTAATGAATTTGAAATTCCATGATCTTTAATGATCCATGAACAAACTCTTAAGAATCCTTCACGACAGATCTACGAATCTATATGATTTGAAAGAGCAAAGCTCTGTTAATGGGTTAAGAAACCCTGAAAAGGGATTTCTTAAGATCTAAGATCTAACAAGAGCAAAGCTCAATTGAGAAACCCTAAAATGGTTTTCTTTAGATCTATGATCTAAGTAGAGCAAAGCTCTGTTAATGAGAAAAACCCTAAAAATATTTTAAGATTTATGATCTGAGAAGAGCAAAGCTCTATTAATAAAGTTCAAATCTTACCAAAAATTTAGCAGAGTTTTGACTCTTGAAAGTTCTTAAAATGAAGAGATATGCTCTGATAGAGAATAAAAATTCTCAGAAGACAAAAATGAAGATGAACAGAAATCATCCTAAGGACCAAAGGTCCTATTTATAGGCACTAAGAGCCGTTTCAACTTCCAAAGTTGATTTAATGGCGCAGATGTTGCCACCGCTGCACTCACGTGTGAGCCACGTAAGCGCAACGGTGGGGTGGCATTTGTTTCCCCCAATCAAAGCAAAGCTCTGTTCAAAATTCAAATTTTGAAATGAAGCAACGCTTCAGAAGCCGCGCCAAGTGCGTTGCGCCCTAAGCAGCGCACCACGTGCAAAACACGTGTGCGCTAGTGCTATGTGCGTTGCGCTCCAAGCAGCGCACCACGTACAAAGCACAGGTGCGCTAGCGCTAAGTGCACTGCCCTCTAAGCAACACACCACGTGCAAAGCACGGGTGCGCTAGCACTGGAACTAAAAGCTCCCCACCGTCAGATCAAGGATCCAGTAATAATGATAAATCATTAATTGATCAGAATTAAATTCTGTTAAGGAAAAATTCCTCAAAATCTTTCCAAACAATAAGATTGTACTCTGTAAATCAGAGCACCGTTGGATCAATGATCCAATGGTGATTAAAAATCACCAAAATTACAGAATAAATTCTGCATAGAAAGATTTCCCAATCTTGCTAAAAACAAGATGATTGCCTTCTGTAAATCAGAAGCCCTTGGATCAAAGATCCAATGGTGGGTAAATCCCTAAATCAATTGGAGAAAAGATCTCCTTAACTGATTGAACAAATTAGCTTGCCCTATAAAAAGGCCCCAAGACTTCAAGTCTGATATACAGAAAAAAATAGAGGAACTCCCCCATAAGCTTCGAAAGATCTCAGAAGAGCCAAGCTCTTTGAAAAAGAAGAGTTTATTCAAGGTAAAAGAAATGAACAGAGAGATGAAATTATCTCATAATTAAAAACAAGAATTCACTTCTTTAAAGATCATAGATCTACAAGACCAAGGTCTTTTCACAAAGAGATCAAAGGATCTCATCATAAAATAAAAAGAAGAAAATAATTCTTCTCACAGATCATAGATCTACAAGACGAAGGTCTTTTATACAAAGAGATCATGAACATCTCATTATAAAAAGGGGGGAGAATAATTCAATTCTTTTAAGGATCATACATCCATAAAGGCAAAGCCTTTCATCAATATAAGAGATTGAAGTATCTCCTATAAAGTAAGAACTTTTGTTCTTAGAATCTTGAGACAAAAGTCTCTTACAAACGAGAATTTATTTCTCAGATCATAAAATTGATCAGATAGCGCTTTGCGCTCTTGGGCTGGCGCTCAGCGCCAGCGCACCACGTGCTCCTCACTTGTGCACCACTTAACAGCTAGCGCTCTGCGCTCTTGAACTAGCGCTTTGCGCTCATGGACTGGCGTTCAGCGCCAAGTGCACGACATGCTCCTCACGTGTGCGCTACTAACTAATAGCGTTTTGCGCTCATCAATCAGCGCAATGCACTCATAGGCTAGCATTCAGCGCCAAGCGCACCACGTGTCCCTCACGTGTGCGCTACTCGGCAGAAGCGCACTGCGCTCTTTGATTGGCGCAAAGCGCCAAGCGCACCATGTGCTGCGCTAATAGAACATAAATTGTTCTTTAATAAGCCCCAGAGCTGTGATGAATGCTCAACATTCAAGAAAAGACAGAAATACTGTCAGAATCCAAATCAATGCTCAGCATTGTTAAAATGGCCAAGCCCAAATAAATGCTCAACAACCCAAAATAAATGTTAAAAATTTTAACTTGATTGGACTTAGCCCAAGACTGGCCATAAGTCCTCAATTCAGATTAACTGAGCCCATATGCTTATTAATTTTTTTTTATCTTAGTCCCAATTGGACTATAGATCTTCCAACCAAAATTGGTTCAAGGGTACATCTCTTTAGTTCTCTGATATTCGTCGGTGTAATCTTTCAATGTCTTCAGGGAGGTGACGGGTCCCGACAACCATATATTTCATAGACTATGACGTCTTAAAACTAGACTGTGGGGTCCTTAAGCCCATGGACTATGATGTCCTTAACCTCAAACTGTGGGGTCCTTAAGCCCATGGACTATGATGTCCTTAACCTCGGACTGTAGGGTCCTTAAACCCATGGAACGTAATGTCCTTAAACTAGTTATGGACCGTAATATCCTTAAACTAATTATGGACCGTAATGTCCTTAAACTAATCGACCGCAATGTCCCTAAACTAAACAATAGAGCCCAACTGCTCTTTTGTTAGATCTAAACGATCCCGTTAAGTTGATCTTAATCTAAAATTAGACTAACGTATCCTTAACAAACGTTTAAGTTGATCTTAGTCTCATATGAGACTAACGTATTCTTAAACCTAACCCCCAAACCCAAATCTAAGAAGATAAAGAAAGATTTGCACTAATCCACGCCCTACGGGCGACAATATAAATTAGTCTCCATATACAATCCACGGGCAACCAAAAACAAAACAAACACACACGACACGAAGTGATCATCTGGAGAAGGAGAAAGTGGTTACCGCGATGCAGTAGCGTAATTAACTGCAGGGGCTTGCGCCTGCAGGGAAGAGAATCCCCATAATCAAAACCCCCTCGAATGAGGGGGAATCTGATGAAGTCTGCAACATCGGCCGCATCCGTTTAAACCTTCGATACATGGTGTCATAAATCAACTTGGCATCTTCGGAGAGGTGGACGGATAGCACCAAATAGCATCTGCCCCGAAATTCAGGCAAGACGGACCTACGCGGTCCCGTCTCCGTGTTTCGGCGGAGAACAGACCTCTGTCTCGGAAATAAGTCATTTAGTGACCTCCGTCTCGAAAACATGTCAGCCAGTGATCTCCGTCTTGGAAACACGTCAGCCAATGACCTCCGTCTCGGAAACACGTCAGCAAATGACCTCTGTCTCGGAAATACGTCATCAAATGACCCAGTAGTGGAAACACGTCATCCAATGATCCCATCGTGGAAACATGTCAGCCAATGACCCCGTCACGGAAATACGTCATCCAATGACCCCGTCTCGGAAATACGTCAGCAAATGACCCCGTCTCGAAAATACGTCATCAAATGACCTCGTCTCGGAAATACGTCATCCAATGACCCCGTCGCGGAAATTCGTCAGCAAATGACCCCGTCGCGGAAATACGTTAGCAAATGACCCCGTCTCGGAAATACGTCGGCAAATGACCCCGTCTCGAAAATACGTCATCAAATGACCCCGTCGCGGAAATACGTCATCCAATGACCCCGTCGCGGAAATACGTCAGCAAATGACCCTGTCTCGGAAATATGTCGGCAAATGACCCCGTCTCGGAAATACGTCAGCATATGACCCCGTCGCGGAAATACATCAGCAAATGACCCCGTCTCGGAAATACGTCAGCCAATGACCCCGTCGCGGAAATACGTCAGCAAATGACCCCGTCTCGGAATCAAATCAACTCACAGACCTCTCGATTCAGGGAAATCAGCGTCCTTGGCGAGAACCTCTCGATTCAGGGAAATCAGAATCCTTTGCGAGAATCTCTCGATTCGTCTCGACCTGCGGGGAAATTAGTGTCCCTACGCATAAAGAAAATTCTCTTGCGGAATCCTTACAATTCTCGAAAGAAAACGCATTTAGAAGTCCTCATGACCCCTAAGAAGAAACTACACCTATGAGATCCTCTCGACTCGTAGGGAGAAAAGTCCTTATCCCTCATGGCTCATAAAGTTGAAAAGTCTTAGGCAGCAGACCTGAACCTGTTTCCTAAGCCATTGCTACCCTACAAGGAGGTCAAGATGAACTGTTATTTACCGTCTACAGGCCACACTTGCCAAAGTTACATGCCACTGAAATGGAGGTGCTACTCAAGTGTACATAAACTACTTTGCGCCAAGTCAAAACAAAAATGCATAACCCATGGACATCAGCCATATACTATGCAAGGCAATAAAGAGAACATTCGACTCACATCCAATTAAGCGTTCGAAGCATACCCACTCATGTATACGCGAAAAGGATTAATGCGTGAAATAAATGCATAGAAAGGGAAAATTTGTCATTCATACTGGAGAAAATTCTTACATTGATGTAGACAGTAAAACAAAAAACATCAATAAAATGTTTACAATGGTAAAACATTAAATCCTGGACATGGATTGAGGAATTCAGAAGTAAGGCCGTCTAAAATGCTTCTGGCCTTTCTGACCATTCTCGTGTGCATCTTCTTGCGAATACAAGCATCAGGATTTTCACTGATATCATCCGCCCTTTGATAGGCAGAGATTATCGTTGTCTGTTGGAAAACTTGATGCAAGATATCAACAAGACTATCTCGCCGCCTCTTCGAGATCAAGCCCATCAGATACATTGAGTGTACCTTGTCTTCGGCATTATCAAGCGCCTCTAGCGGCATGACTTCGTAAAATCCAGGAAGGGCTTCCCAAATCGCTCCTACGATGATCTTCAACAAAGCAGAATGACGGGGGAGTGGTCGACCATTGTGTTCATCGAGGCGACGCAAAACCTCAGTGCATTGAGCGTCCGTAAACTCCTGGTTTTGACAACGGCCTTGGACGCGAATGTCTTCATAGGAGATGATTTCGTAAAGATCATATAAATAAACCGCCATAATATCTGAGCAGGAAAATCAATAAGAGTTTAGCAATCGAGATAATCAAGAAAACAGGGAAATCATTATGAGAATAAAAAAGATTCTCATTAATCAGACATTGGAATTCCAAACAACTCTTAGGAAAACAACCTCTGCTAAGGCACACAACAAATTTAAAATTTGCGCGAATAAGGGTAAAATCCTATGCAAAGATTTTCAAGAGCACCAGGGAATAAAATTCCCAAAGGGTCCTTTTGATTTTTCAGAGCTAAGCTCTTCGCCTGAGGAATTAAATTATTTTTATATAATGGAATTAAATTCCAGAAACTCACAAAAAACATATATGAGAAATAAAATTCCATGAATCCTCAAAAAACAGAGGTGAATGTTCGAGATACGGAGGTTTACTACTCAAAGATCATAAGTGGATGGGTTTCAGAGGAGAGCAAAGCTCTCATGATGGATTCAAAATCCAGAGAATTTTTGTTCAAAAAGAAAAGTTTTTATGGTGTGCAAGATCTTTACCTAAAAAGGGTTTCTTTTTTATAGAGTTTAACTCTGGGATTGCAATGGCAGAGAACTAAGCTCTGAGGAGGAGAATTAAATTCTCAAAGAAAACGAAAGAGGAAGAAGATGAAGGAAATAGTGCCTGCATAAGAAACTAAACCCTCATATTTATAAGAAGTGACAAGGGCGGTTCATCTCTCGTTCCCCTAGGCAATCCAACGGCTATAAAGGTGACAGCGTTGCACTCACGTGCAAACCACGTGAGAACAACGTTGTGGGGGCATTTGTTCCCTTATAAAAATGAATAATAAATAAAAGCAACGGGAAAAAGTCCCCAAATGGAGCATCACGTGTCCACACGTGATAGGCGTTGCGCTTGAAAAAACTAAGCTGAAACTGGGCCTCACGTGCAGACACGTGACCTCTATATACAAAGTATATAGGCGTCTGAATAAAGCAAACAATTGGCCTGAGCAAAAACTCACGTGATAGCACGTGGCGCTCTTTGGTAGGCTTAATTTGGTAGGGTCACGTCCTACACGTGATGGGTTCCTATGCTTTCTGAACCGATAGAATTAAATTCTAAATAAAAGGGATCAAAACCCTATTTGGAAAATATTTCCTTAGATCTTTCTAAACAAGAAAGATTGCGCTCTGTAAAGCAGAGCGCCGTTGGATTAAAAATCCAATGGTGATTAAAAATCACCCATTTACAGAAGAAGATTCTGTATAGGGAAATATTTTCCTAATGTGAGAAATATCTTCTGTAAAACAGAAGCCCTTGGATTAAAAATCCAACGGTGAATAAAATTCACCGACTGATCTAAAAGATCATTTTGGTTGATTATAAAATCAATCGAAATCTCTCAAAAAGAGATTTTCTAAACAAATTGATTCCCTTCTTCTCCTATAAATAAGAGCAAAGAAGCAAAGGAGAAAAATATACAGAAAGAGAATGAAGAACCCTCCAATAAACATCAAGTTCTCAGAAAAGAAAAAGAGAAGAGCAAGCTCTAAGAAGAAGAACCTTCTTCAAGGTAAATAAAAAGAAGTGAGATCATAGCATCTCCTCTATATTTGAGAGTTTAATTCTCACATCAGAAGAACTTAATTCTTTTTCTAGATCACAGATCTATAAGACAAAGTCTTTCATAAAAAGAAAAGAGATCATAGCATCTCCTCCACATCTAAGAGTTTAACTCTCACATCAGAAGAACTTAGTTTTGTTTCCAGATCTCAGATCTATAAGACAAAGTTTTTCACAAGGGAGAACCAAATTCTTGGAGAATTGAATTGGGTAGAACAAAAAACTCAGTATTTAGCATTCAAATCTGGCGCTCAGCGCCGAGCTCTCCATGTGCTCCTCACGTGGGCGCTATTTAATAAGAAGTGTTTAGCACTCAAATCTGGCGCTCAGCGCCGAGCGCTCCACGTGCTCCTCACGTGGACGCCGCTCAAAATAAAAAGACCGCTGAACACTCAAATGCTGGCGCTTAGCGCCAAGCGCTCCATATGCCCCTCACGTGGGCGCTGCTCAAAATAAAAAGAGCACTTAGCGCTCAAATGCTGGCACTCGGCGCAAAGCGCCCCACGTGCTCTTCACGTGGGCGCTACTTAACACAGAGCGCTCTGCGCCCCTCAAGAAGAGTCTAGCGCCTTGAAGAGTGTTCAAAATGTTAGTTATATGTATGCCCTAGAGGCCATTACTGTACATACGATGTATATTGTAGTGGATGCTGGGACATATATAGGGAGGACTTTCTTGCTCGACATGATAGTATGCTATCTGGTTGTACTTTATCTTAACATGTACTCTGATTGTCTCTAAGTTACATATTGATAAAGCCCTTAGGATATGTACTCGACTACTGGGACTATGATGAGATCATACTAGTGGGGCCACGGTAGTCGGCGAGTACATCCTATAACTGTTCCTAGTCGAGGGTGTATCGAGACAGGGCATCGATACACCAGAGTAGACTAGCGTATACGCATCTTGACCCATATGATGGGCGATGGATGATCCCATATCCATTGGTGTTTGACATCAAGGATAGTATACGGGTGCTCAGTGGAGACTGGGTACACTGGACGGACTCGCCGAGAACTCCCAGATGGTATTATACTTCACGTCAGATGGCAGTTCTCTGGTGACACTGGTACAGAGTAGTCTGTTGACCCGAGATCATCATAGAGTCTTGTGTGATTCCCACTGTGCTTTGATTTCCATCATACCACGTCCAAGAGGGCGTGCAAAAAGGTGGCTTTTGGGTACAGTCCCGAATCACATGGAGGCAATGAGCGATAGGAGGGGATTCGTCTCTCCCAGTATAGGGAGTTGATGTTGCGCTGTGTTCGATTGGCTATAGCCGGAAATCCCTGGCCAGGGTTGCTGTGATTTACTGGTAAGGGTTATCAGTAGTTTCTCGAACTGTTATAGACCTCATATCGACACGACTTATCAAGCTACTGGGGTCTGACGTTTACCACCCCTAGGCGAGATATGCGACATATCAGACGACGAGACCGGACTGTACGGGAGTGTTACTGATTGGATTCGCGAGAGTGTGAGCAGGCTTGCTCGTTGATCTTCTGATCGCTCAATACCCGGGTGGCCGTTACGTTTAGCAGACCGCTTGCGGCTTGTGGGTGATTGATATGATCACCACCTACTGCCGGCATATTGACGAGTCTTTAGAGTCCTACATAGAGGTTTCCTGGCTCAAGTGAAACGAAATAGGAGCGCATATGAGATATGTGCGGGACCGAGAATAATACCAGTATGTGATACTGTATTCTATTCTCGCGATTTGTATCATCGAACGGTTATATGAGATATAGCCGGTTTACCGAATCAAGTGTTGATTCGATACATTGATACACTAGATATTAGTCGGTTATATGCGATATGACCGGATCATTAAATCAAGTATCGATTTAATGATTTAATGTATAATTATATATTTGATATATTACTTTACATTAACTAGTATTTGTTCACTTAAGATTGATTTTCTCACTTGATGTGCACAAGTTGTATATATGATATATGTTTGTGCACTAGTTTATATCATGATTGATGATACATGCAAACTTGGGTGTGTGTATGACTTACACCATTTTTAAGTTAATGATTTAGGTTTTTAATTATTTTGGTAAAATAAAATGGTGGCCTTCTTTGTCTTTGCTTGAAGCTTCATGAAGCTTTCAAGCATCTTTGACAAAGTCCAACCATTTTGTTTTGCATGAGATTTTCATTAACCTAACCATTAACTTAAACTAGGGTTTAGTCTCTACAAAGGTTAACTCACCCATGGTTGCATTATGATATACTTCACTTGATTATTCATTTTAGTTAATTCATTATTCATTCATATTCTTTTCTTTCTTCTTCTTCTTCTTCAAGAAGAAGAAAGCTTGCTAGAAGAAATTCAAGTGAAGAAAAAGAGTAAGAAATCCAAATCTAAAATGAACCCACTTCCTATTTCTTCATCCTCTACCACTTGCCATGTAGTATAGGGTGTTCTCTTCACAAAGTTCATGACCAAGTGAAGATGGAGCTTGAGTTTGAGTCTCCTCGACGTAGATCATCTTCGGCCTCAAAGTCAACGACCTATCCCGCTCATTTCTCCGAAGAAACCATCGCTAGAGTCCGGGATCCCGATGATCGCAGCGAAGGGACATCAACACAGAGCTTTAGAAGTGAAGGACCGGATCTACAAAGGTTGTAATCCCTTTCACTTGTAGTTAAAATGTTTAACTTGCTTTTAGTTTCGCCTAATCTCTAGTAAACGATCTTGCATAGGGTTGTTCGGCACATAAAAATTTTGATTTTGGCATGGTTGATACCTTGTAGAACCTCATGAGTGTGCCTAAGAACCCTACAGTGGTATCAGAGCCAAGCTAGAGCTTTAAGCGAAGTCTAGGCGAAGTTTAAAGTCCGATCGAACCTGAAAACCCCGATGTAAACCCTTCTCTGTACATTTTTTGAAAATATGATTTTTTATGAATTAAAAATGCTCAGAAAAACAAGCAGGAAAAACTAAGAATTACTGTGAAGTACGGTCCACTAAGTCCCTGAAATGATCGCGGAACCGCGGCCAAACCAAGGGTTTTATTTCATATATTTATTCTTAGGTCCTTTCTTGTCAATTTTTTCTGGGAATTTGTTTATTCCACTCAAGTGTTGAGTTATCTAGGGTTGTATTGGGGACTCGTTGATTCGATCGGATAATTTAACTTTATTTAGTTTGTTCCGGATATTTTTAGAAACTGTTAAAAAGTTCGAACGGATATCAATAACTCACTTTTTCCCGACCCGGAAAATTTCCAAGTGTTGGATTTTTCCATTGTTTGAGAACGTCTGAATCATGCAAGTTACGAGATGGACCCTCTAGAAGACAACAAACCTTAACTCGATTATGTGACCGTCTTGAACTGCCTTTTAAACCTTAGGGTTTGGGGCAGTACGGCGTGCCACATGTGAGGTGTTGGCTTGACCCTTCTACGGCTGGACCGTTGGTACTGTGGCATGAAATGGATGTTTTTAAACTCCCCTCAAGTGTTGAGCTATTTGGGAAAACTTGGGTGTTTGATTATTCGATCGAAAAGTTTAACATTGTCTATTTATCTGGAATGTAATACAATATTTGGAATCCACAAGTAGTTATGAGATAACTAATTTGAATGTTATAGACATAGCAGTTTAGTCTCACATGATCGGTTGCCACGGAATTTTGATGTGAACAAAAGTCCGTCGCAATCACGTAGCGTACGCGGATACTCGCCGGGTAAACTTAATAGACAGCCATGCCCCATATCCCCGACCAAGTGACTGTAGGAGAACCCCGTCGCCAAAAGCATCCGTTCGGGTGCTCGTGGCAGCGGTGTTCCGCCTTAGTGCACTTCGTCGACGGCATCCGGGGGTGCGTCCGTCTACTAAAGTTTGCGACGAGCATTCGATCAGGATGTCGGGAATCTTGTTGAATTGCCCGACTTGATATTGAAAAGAGTTTTCGATAATGAGACTAAAATGCGGGGTTTATAATTGTTAGGCATGCGATGTCTAAGGAATTCATTTGGTTAGGCATGCGATGTCTAAGGAATTCATTTGGTTGGGCATATTTACTTACGTTGATAACATGTGATGTTCTATGTTGCTGGATATGTTATATTGGATCGTCGTGTTTGAATAGCCGGGGGTTTTTATGTGAGATGAGTGCTTTTCATTTTCATTCATGTAAAAAACTTGTATGTAATATTCTTTTATTGGGGTACTTCCGGGATGAGGTTGATGTCACCATTTGTATATTATTTACTTTTCCGCACTAGGTTAGACCCAAGGTGGAGAGCACAAGTAACCGGGTTCTGGAGTCCAGTGGGAGACCAACTCGAGGAGTCGAGTCCGGGTCTCCTAACTCTAGAATTGGAAGGGTTGCTTGCCGCTCTCGTAGGGGTCTAGGGGTGTGGATTTGGCTATTCATCGCGACCGTGGAATCCGTGTTTTATACAGGCTCAAAATAAAACACGGACGTCCTAGTATATCCAATATTTCATATGATATTTTCTGCTGCGTTATCTGTGATGTGATCATGTGATATGTTCAGATAGATATTGTATATAGTATATATGATATATTATATAGACATTGCTTATGTTTTACACCCGCGCTAGCCCTGCCTCGCTCTGCCGTTAGTTACCTAACCTAACGGTGCACGAGGGGACATCGTGGCGAATACGGATGGCATAAGTATACGTCGTATTTATCTGTGATGTTTAGGTGACTTAAATGATGGGACTTCATTAATATAATTAATGAAAGAAAAGAAACCTAAAGATGTTGTAGAAACTTGTTTAAAAACTGGTAGCTCTAGTTCTTGCTTTGCATAGCGGTGTTCCTTGTAGAACATCCAACATCTTATTCGATAAGGAAAGAGCCGAGATCCCTTCACCGGGAGTGACCTCTTTAGTGAAACTAGCAGATGCTACAAACTCGGTTTGTCTTTTGATTGCTTCTATAGTTCTTGCTTTGCATAGTGGTATATATGATATACCCTGCACCTTATTCAATGAGGAAAGGGCCGACGATCCCTTCACCGGGAGTGACCCCTTTAGCAAAACTAGAAAAGCCTCAAAAACACTCCATTTAAAATCACTCGATTCTACAACGATATCAAGTTCATTACGCGATAGGTTTTCATAAAAACCTGTCGTAGCCCTCCGTCATTTCAGATAAGTCCTACTTAGTATTCATGCTACGTTTGTTGGCCTGCGTCAAGGCGTAGTGTGCGGTAGCTAACTAGTATTTATCTGTTTATACATATGATGCAGATTGGATTAGGGTAGTCGTGCGACTTTGTTGGCCTGCGTCAAGGGTCGTGCAGGTGGGTTTAATTCAATCAAGAAATGACGGGTTGAACTTGACTAGCGCACTGTGGTTTGTTGGCCTGCGTCAAGGTCATGGGACGCTAGGGGCAAAATATTATCGGGAATTGCAAGTGTTGAAATTTGCAATGAGATTGCATACCTTCTATGAGATAGTTGGATCCCGATACCCGCTGCGAGTAAGAGTTACTCCTGGAAGAGTTTTACACATTACAATTAGCCGATCAAATAGGTGTCTAGAAAGGTGTTGACGAGGTTACGCCTCTGGGAAAACGAGGTTTACTTTAATTAGGTTCGTGCAAAAGCACGGGGGACCTCACTGAAAGTACCGACACTGGCCTGGCTGAAAGATTGGCGAACTTGTAGTGTGTAATTAATCTCGGCTAGTCTTTCCTTTTAGGGTTTGAAGGAAGATTTGATTAAAACAATTGGAGACATCCTGATTAGATATATTAGATAACCAATCTAATCTTGCAAGAGCATACGCGGAGTGTTTTCTTCTCTCTCTCTCCAGGTAGCGACCATATCACGCCTTAATCAAGATAATAATACGGATATATTGACCGAACCCGCTTGTTATACTGAGGTGGGGAATGTTGGTCCCGCTCCAACTTATAATTGTTATAAGACAGAGCAGGAAATTGGGGAATACCAGATTTCCCGTGCCGCCCAAACGAAGAAAGTGCATGCTGATACATCTTCTTCGGGTGTGTTCATTACAGAGAACCGTTTCTCAGTATCCTTTACATCCTGGGTATGTGATACCAGATCAGGATCCCGCATATGTAAATCTGTTACATAGGCTACAGATAGGTAGAGAACTGAGAACGGGTGATAAGTTTCATGAGGCAGAAAATGGTGCAAGTGTTGCAGCCAAGTCTGTTGGTCACTATCACCCTGTATTACCAGAATACATTGATTCTGAACGAATGTTATTAGATACCGAACCTGATATACAACATCATATCAGTCTCTTTATTAGTAAAGAAATGATATAATTTTGTATTGTTGGATAATGTTTTGAACATTTCCTATATCAAGAGTTGATCAGTTCTGGCACGTTATCTAAAAGCATTGACGTTCTAAATAAAACTACAGTTCTTAGTACACAGAACACACACAAGAAGAAGAGTTCAGAAATGAACGAATCCTTCTTGAGGCATTATTGACTAGGTCATATCAATCCGACCCGACTAGCTAAAGTTACATAAAGATGCATATTTAAATTAGTTTGAATTTACATCTTGTGAAACTTGCCGGTCATGTCACAGAGATAAGTTGACCACAGCTCCGTTTATACGAAACAGAGAAAGAGTTAGTGAACTCTTGGGATTGATATATGCTGATGTATGAAAGTCCCCTGTCTACACATGCCAAGACCGGTTCTTTGTACTTCATTACATTCTCTGATGATCTCTCAAGATTCAGACATATGTTCCTGTTGAAACACAAGTCCGAACCTTTTGAGATATTCACAGAATATAAGTTAGAAGTAGAGAATCAAAATACGGGTATAAGTATTATATCCTTTGATGAGATCAAGGAGGAGAATATTTGAGCACGGAATTCCTGGATTATTCTAAAGGAGAATTAGATTCTCTCTCGGCATTACTCCTCCGTATACACCATAGCACGATGGTATATCGGGGTGGAGCAATAGCACCCTATGTGATATGGTGTGCTCTATGATGAGTACTACTGAGTTTCCTATTTCCTTTTGGGAGTTATGCACTTGAAAAGCTGCATACCTATTGAATAGGGTTCAAATCAAATCAGTTACCTACCACTTCATATATGATATGGAATGGGAAGAGCCCATATCTTAAGTATGTTAAGATTTGGGGTTGTCCGGCCTATGTCTGAAAAGCAAAATCCGGACAAGCTCGAGGTAAAGTCAATTCTGTGGAAGTTTGTTGGATATCCCAAGCATTCGCAAGGGAATATCTTCTACCAAACCGAGGAACAAAAGATGTTTTGTTTCTCAGCATGCTACCTTTGTGAAAGGGAATTTCTTGTGGATAAATTAGTGGTCATGAGGTAGAACTGGAAATGTTCCAGCTATACAAACTATAGCAGATGATTTTGTAGAACCAAAGTATTTAATAGTAACCAACGAACCTCAGCCTCTCCGCCGATCTAGTAGGGTTCCTCACCCACCTGAGAGATACTTTGGTTTCTCTATGACAGTGGGAGCGAGGATTGCATCATGAGATGATGACCCAACTAATTTCGAGCTGGCCATCAGGAGTGGGACTCTATAAGAAAGGCTGGATGCTTATTGATCTGAGATGGAATCCTTATACACTAACAAAGTATGGACTTTGGTTGCTTTATCTGAAGGGTTAAATCCCCATCAGGAGCAAGTATATCTTGAGAAGATTACTTGGTGTACATGGAAAAGTTGAGACTTTCAAAGCTATGCTTAAGTCCATCCAGATCCTATTTGCCACGGCTACATACCATGACTACGATATCTGGCGGTTGGGTGTCATGACTGTTTTTCTAAATAATGATTTGGAAGAGAGCGTCTATAAGTACACAGCCAGAGGGCTTCGTAGACAGTGGGAGCAGTGGAAACGTGTGCAAGATATTTTATATGATAAAGCAAGCATCGCGGAGTTGGAACGTCTGTTTTGATGTGGTAGTCAAAGAGTTTGACTTCATCAAAATGGTAGATGAACCTTGTATATACAAGAAGGTAGTAAGGAGTATGGTGGTGATCCTCGTAGATTACGTGGATGACATACTCTTTATAGGGAAGGAGTTTCCTATGCTACGCTCGGTCAATCTCCGCTTATCAAAAGGATTCTCCATATAGGATCAAGATGATACCTCCTAAATCCTGGGTTTTGGATCTATGAGATAGATCTAATTGGAAGTTAGGATTCTCACTAGTTGTAGTGAGATGGTATCAATGGATCCTGGGGAGAATCACTGGAAAGGTTTCAGGGTGATAAGGATGACTGAATGTCAGTCACAGTCTTGTCTATACCCTCAGTGGAGGGACGGTATGTTGGAAGAGTTCCAAGCAAGATACCGTGACTTACTAGACGATTAAAGGCAAGATACATCGTTACCAAGGATGCTACCAAAGAGGCAGTCTGGATAAATATAAGTTCATGAGATGAACTTCGTTACTACCATTGTGAGACAATGGAGTTGTGGCTTTAGCCAAGAAACTACCGCCCCATCAGAAATCCAGATATAATTCTTAGGCAGCATCACCTGATCATGAAGATGGTTGATCTCCAGGGAGATAAAGGTTAGGAGAGTAGACACAGATAACAACAGCGCGGATCCACTCACAAAGGCATTTTTCCCAGTAGAGACTTTTATGGGATGGTTGAGTATGAGATACTTCAACCGCAGCTAATTGTTGGGTATGTGATACCACAACAGATGACCCTAGTGCAAGTGGGAGATTGTTAGTTATATGTATGCCCTAGAGGCCATTACTGTACATATGATGTATATTGTAGTGGATCCTGGGACATATATAGGGAGGACTTTCTTGCTCGACATGATAGTATGCTATCTGGTAGTACTTTATCTTAACATGTACTTTGATTGTCTCTAAGTTACATGTTGATAAAGCCCTTAGGATATGTACTCGACTACTGGGACTATGATGAGATCATACTAGTAGGGCCACGGTAGTCGGCGAGTACATCCTATAACTGTTCCTAGTCGAGGGTGTATCGAGACAGGGCATCGATACAGCAGAGTAGACTAGCGTATACGCATCTTGACCCATATGATGGGCTATGGATGATCCCATATCCATTGGTGTTTGACATCAAGGATGGTATACGGGTGCTCAGTGGAGACTGGGTACACTGGACGGACTCGCCGAGAACTCCCGGATGGTATTATACTTCACGTCAGATGGCAGTTCTCTGGTGACACTGGTACAGAGTAGTCTGTTGACCCGAGATCGTCATAGAGTCTTATGTGATTTCCACTTTGCTTTGATTTCCATCATACTACGTCCAAGAGGGCGTGCAAAAATGTGGCTTTTGGGTACAGTCCCGAATCACATGGAGGCAATGAGCGATAGGAGGGGATTCGTCTCTCCCAGTATAGGGAGTTGATATTGCGCTGTGTTCGATTGGCTATAGCTGGAAATCCCTGGCCAGGGTTGCTGAGATTTACTGGTAAGTGTTATCAGTAGTTTCTCAAACTGTT
The DNA here is from genome assembly GCA_030015575.1 of Agapanthus africanus. NCBI lineage: Eukaryota > Viridiplantae > Streptophyta > Magnoliopsida > Asparagales > Amaryllidaceae > Agapanthus > Agapanthus africanus. The sequence goes on from CM057341.1 coordinate 705,244,108, forward strand.
ATAGACCTCATATCGATACGACTTACCAAGCTACTGGGGTCTGACGTTTACCACCCCTAGGCGAGATATGCGACATATCAGACGACGAGACCGGACTGTACGGGAGTGTTACTGATTGGATTCGCGGGAGTGTGAGTAGGCTTGCTCGTTGATCTTCTGATCGCTCAATACCCGGGTGGCCGTTACGTTTAGCAGACCGCTTGCGGCTTGTGGGTGATTGATATGATCACCACCTACTGCCGGCGTATTGACGAGTCTTTAGAGTCCTACATAGAGGTTTCCTGGCTCAAGCGAAACGAAATAGGAGTGCATATGAGATATGTGCGGGACCGAGAATAATACCAGTATGTGATACTGTATTCTATTCTCGCGATTTGTATCATCGGACGGTTATATGAGATATAGCCGGGTTACCGAATCAAGTGTTGATTCGATACATTGATACACTAGATATTAGTCGGTTATATGCGATATGACCGGATCATTAAATCAAGTATCGATTTAATGATTTAATTTATAATTATATATTTGATATATTACTTTATATTAACTAGTATTTGTTCATTTAAGATTGATTTTCTCACTTGATGTGCACAAGTTGTATATATGATATATGTTTGTGCACTAGTTTGTATCATGATTGATGATACATGCAAATTTAGGTATGTGTATGACTTACACCATTTTTAAGTTAATGATTTAGGTTTTTAATTATTTTGGTAAAACAAAATGGTGGCCTTCTTTGTCTTTGCTTGAAGTTTCATGAAGCTTTCAAGCATCTTTGACAAAGTCCAACCATTTTGTTTTGCATGAGATTTTCATTAACCTAACCATTAACTTAAACTAGGGTTTAGTCTCTACAAAGGTTAACTCACCCATGGTTGCATTATGATATACTTCACTTGATTATTCATTTTAGTTAATTCATTATTCATTCATATTCTTTTCTTTCTTCTTCTTCTTCTTCAAGAAGAAGAAAGCTTGCTAGAAAAAAATCAAGTGAAGAAAAAGAGTGAGAAATCTAAATCTAAAGTGAACCCACTTCCTATTTCTTCATCCTCTACCACTTGCCATGTAGTATAGGGTGTTCTTTTCACAAAGTTCATGACCAAGTGAAGATGGAGCTTGAGTTTGAGTCTCCTCGACGTAGATCATCTTCGGCCTCGAAGTCAACGACCTGGTCCGCTCAATTCTCCGATGAAACCATCGCTAGAGTCCGGGATCCCGATGATCGCAGCGAAGGGACGTCAACACGGAGCTTTAGAAGTGAAGGACCGGATCTACAAAGCTTGTAATCCCTTTCACTTGTAGTTAAAATGTTTAACTTGCTTTTAGTTTCGCCTAATCTCTAGTAAACGATCTTGCATAGGGTTGTTCGGCACATAAAAATTTTGATTTTGGCATGGTTGATGCCTTGTAGAACCTCATGAGTGTGCCTAGGAACCCTACACAACACTCAATAAAAAACAAAAAAAAAGAGCGCTCTGTTCATAGAGCTCAGTGCCATAAAGAGTATTCAACAGTCAACAAAAGAACAAAAAGAGGGGTGTCAGAACCCAAATCAATGCTCAACATTGTTGAACAAAAAGGGACTGAGCCCAAACAAATGCTCAGCATTTTATTCAAAACTCAGTGGACTTAGCCCAAGTTAGCCACAGGTCCCTAATTCAGATCAAACAAGCACATGCGCTCACAATCACTTTGGTTGGTCTTAGTCCCAAACTTGACTACAGATCTTCCAACCAACATTGGTTCAAGGGTACATCTCTTCACACCTCTGATACATGTCGTTGTAGTTCTTCAACGTCTTTAGAGAGGTGGAGGGTCTCAATAACCAATAATTCCTGGCACATCCCCTAACTTTCAAACCAAGACCCTACAGACTATGATGTCTTTAAACATGGGCTATAAGGTCCTTAAACTCATGGACTATGATGTCCTTAAACCCAACGGACCGCAACGTCTCTAAACTAAACTCTATGGACTATGATGTCCTTAAACTCCATGGACTACGTTGTCCTTAAATCCAATGGACAGCAACGTCCCTAAACTAAGACGATAGAGCCTAAATGCTCTTTCGTTGGATCTAAATGATCCTCAAATCATGTTGAGTAGATCTTAGTCTAAGCTTAGACTAACGTATCCTCAACAAACGTTTGAGTTGATCTTAATCTAAAATAATATTAATGATCCTTAAACCAACCCAAACCCAAATCTATGAAAATACGGATTTGGACTAATCCCCGTCCTACGGGCGACAACACAAATTTGTCTCCGTATACAATCCACGGGCAACCAAAAATAAAACAAACACACACGACACGAAGTGACCTTTTGGAGCAGGAGAAAGTGGTTACCACGATGCGGTAACGTAATTAACTGCAGGGGCTTGCGCCTGCTGGGAAGAGCGTCCCCACAATCAAAAACCCCTTAAAACGAGGGGGAATTTGACGAAATCTGCTACAACGGCCGCATCCGTCCAAACTTTCGATACACAGTGCCATAAATCAACTTGGCATCTTCGGAGAGGTGTATGGATAAATCCAAATAGCATCTGCTTCCCCAAAGTTCAGGCTAGACGTCCCAACGTCCCGATCGCGTCTTTCGGCGGCGAACAAAGACCATCAAAAGAGCGTTCTCTTGCTCTAAAGCTAGAGAAGCGGATATGATCATGGGCAAAGACTCATTCTCACCTAAATATGCATATTTAAGATGAGAAGGAAACAGTTTGAGATCTAATGTCGGCGGAGAAACAATAGAAGGTAAGGTAAGGGAATGATATTCAGATTTCCTAAGAAGTTCATAACCTGCATAGGATATTGACTCGGAAAGCGCTACTGACTTTTGTGATGAGTCAAAAGGTTCAAACTCGGGGTTGGACTCGTCAAATGTGTCCTCACTATAATAATGTGCTAGATCAAACAATGATGTACTAATGTCATCGAGATCATTATAGCAAAGTTCATCAACCTTGCAGCTTTCAGGAGCTATCTCGTGGACATAACATATATCAAGTAAATGAGCAGAAGGTTTAGATGGTTGACTTCCTAGCTTGTAAATGTTAAGCTCAACTGTCATTTTCCCGAAGGTTAGGTTCATAGAACCGTTATGACAATTAATGACAACATTGGAAGTGGCTAAGAAGGGTCGACAGAGAATCACCGGAATTTGGTTCCGTGGGTTCGCTACAGGTTGTGTATCTAAAACAATAAAATCCACAGGGAATATAAATTCCCCGACTTTTATCAGCACATCCTCAAGCTCACCCCTAGTTTTGGTGATAGATCGATCTGCCATCTAGAGAGTGCAGTGGGCAGGTTTCAACTCTCCAATACCTAACTGCTCATAGACAGAGTAAGGAAGCAGGTTAACACTAGTGCCAAGGTCGAGTAGAGCACGATTAATATTTTTACCCAAATAGAAATAGAGAATATAGGACAGCCAGGGTCCTTACGTTTCTTTGGTAATTGCTAGGTAAAAGTTGCGCTAACATTACTCGTCATGAATATTTTTTTCAGCACTTTCCTAGTGCACAAGTCCTTAAGTATTTTCGCATAAGCTGGAACTTGTTAGATAGCATCTAGGAGAGGGATATTTATGTTAACATGTTTAAATATTTCCATAATTTTCTCCATTTGTGCGTTAGCTTTGTTGGCCCTCAACCTATTTAGATAAGGAGCTTTATCAATAATAGTTGGGTCCAACATTTGTTGAGAAATTCGTGTGGGTAGAATGGATCCCAGAATTGGAGTGGGGATTGTTTCAGGTTGACTCAACGAGGTGGGCCGAGGGTTCAAGCCTAGGGGAAAATGGAGAATCGGCTCGGAAGAAGATGGACTAGATGAAATAGGGTCAAAAGTGGAAATGGAAGCCGGGGTGTCATTGATTGATTCATCATTATCAACCTGTTCACCGACTTGGTTATTCAGTACTCTTCCGAATCTCAACGTGGTAATGGCATTCACATTATGATATTGTGAGTAGCCAGGATTCGGTAAGGGTTGAGATGGAAGTTTTTCTTTCTCTCTAGCACTCATTGCGGCATTTAATCGTGCAATTTGTGCTTCTATCGATTTTATACTCTCACCGTGAGAGGCAGAGTCCTTCTTTATGGTATCAATAGAAGACCTTATATCAGCCGACATTTGCATGGAATGTTTCATAAACAAATCCAAGATTCGTTCGAGTGAAGAGGACTTTTCGATACCGGCCGTTTGGAAAGAATTATTATAAGGTAAAGAATTGTTTGCAGGATTTTGAAAAGTTTGTGGTTGCAAGGGGTACTGATTCTGTGGTGCTTGTTGTTGCTGTGGAGGAACCCTTTGATAGTTATTTTGGTTTAGAACTGTATTTTGAGTTTGGTGTTGGTTCCAAGAAAAATTAGGGTGGTTCCTCCAACCCTGATTATTTGTAGAAGAATAAGGATCGTTTCTAGGTCGCTGCTGAAAAGCGGCATTAGTGTGTTCTTGACCTTGAAACGGAGAATTCAAAAGACATTCTTCTGTCAGATGCGATGGATCGGAACAGCATCCACACACGGTTTTAAGGAGCATCACCTGGTTTGGGGAGGCTGATAAAAATTTGTTTTCCATAACTTCGAGTTTCTTTTGCATTGATGCCATTTCGGCTTTTACTTCTATGGAAACATCAAGTTGATGGATACCTCCTCTAGATGATGGTGGACTAACGCTTTCCCATTGCAAAGTGTTTTCAGCAAAATGTTCCAAGAATTTTCAGGCTTCACCATCGTTTTTAGACATGAAATTGCCTTGACACATGGTTTCATGCATCTGCTTTGTCGTTGGATTAATGCCCTCATATATAATTCGGCACAGATCCCATCTATTGATTCTGTGATGAGGACATTGGACAAGCAGATCCTTGAACCGTTCAAAGCATTTCCAAAATAGTTCATTGGGAAGTTGGGTAAACTGGTTGATTTCGCTCCGAACACGAGCGGTCTTATGATTGGGATAAAATTTCTTAAGGAATGCTATAACGAATTCATCCCAATTGGAAATAGAGTGTGCGGTTGTGTTATAAAGCCACTTTTTGGCTAAATCGCACAAAGTAAACGGGGGAAGACGTAAACGCATAGCATCCACAGAAAGTTGTGAAGTTCCCATTATAGCACATACGTTTTCGAATTTGGTGATAAAAACGTATGCGTCTTTAGACTCTAGACCGTGAAATTTAGGCAAAAGATTGATAAAGTGTGGTTTGATTTCAAAATTATCCCCATTGGCTGGTGGAATAGAAAGACAAGTAGAAAGAGGACCATGTATAAGGTAGCATCTCGCTTGGAGAGATATACGCGGTAGATTCTGCGCACCTGTGAGTGGTGGCAGAGTGGTGTTATTAAAATTTGATGGAGAACCGTCCATCTTGGTGGATGTTGTGGGTGGTGAGGAAAAAGAAGATGAAGAAATACCGACTTCGAAGTCGATAGAAAAAACGCGGACAAGACGGGCACTAGAATCCCGTATCCAGCCGAGCATGCACTAAACGGGTTTAGCGCAAGTGGCAGCGTTAATTTTTTTTTATTTTTTTATTTAAACTAAAAAGAAAAGTTGGTTTTGAAAAAGTCGGATTTAAACAAATCATAAAAATGCACAATCAACCCTAGATCTAAGGTCACCTAGGTCAAGTCACTAGACCTCTCCTAGACTTCCAGAAGGAAAATTGCTGGTTCAATTCTCTACTACCTCTTTATCCTTTTTGTAGCCAGGTAAGTGCCAGGTAAGTGGGAGGTATCCGCTATGTAAATAGCGGGCCTAATTAAGTAACCACTTTCCTTAGACACACTTGCCTAGACACCACAAAAGAAATGCGGATAAGCAGTAGATTACCCACGACCTTCCTCTGTCCTAATTGAGCGCGACGGTCCTTAGAGTCTTGATATAGATATTTTTTAATTAATGAAGGGTGATGCGGATGCTAGTTTTATGATTTGTGGGGCTTAGGAAGGGTAATGAAATCCCCACCTAATCTGAAATTGGTCTTTGCTCCTTAATTTTCCGTATTACAATATGCAAAAACAACCAATGTCAAAATAAGCAACAAGAATTTTTTTTAAGCGGCGAATTTTTGCAAAGAATCCTGCAGAAAAATTGTTATTGGTCTTTTCAGAGGAGAGAAGAGAAGATAGGAAATATACCAGAGAAAAATGAAGCCAAGAATCACTTATCTCACCGTGGTTCCACCGCGAAAATAGCCCTAATGCCGCGGTTCCGTAGCCAATATGAGAATTCTTGAAAATATTTTTTCCTGTACTTGCTTCACTTGCTCTTCTGGTCTTGATGAAATACTCTGAATATTTATCTCCCTGCTATAGTGATCGCAGATTCTCTCGCAAAATTCGCACACTAATCGTTAAGTACAAGATGCGTTCTTGATTTATATTTCAATGTAATAACAATACTTCTACCCAAATAGCAAGAAAGAACAAATTACACACGGATCTCTGGCAACGGCGCCATTTGATTTATGCTCAAAAAAATAATTCTTCTTTTGATTAAAAGAAAAGTAAAGGAAGTAAGGAAGAGATATTTTAGTAGTAAAGTAATCGCAATCAATAATGGTGTCGCATGTAGCTAGACCTTTAGTGAGTACGGGTCGTCCTCTGGGATTCGTGGAATTTTATCGTTTTTGTTTTAGATCGGTTGAAAGAAATAGTAAAGAAAATCAAGAAAATGGTTCAAGATTTAGTTGAAGTAATAGTTTCAAGAAAATCAAGAAATTGTTTTCAAGAAAGGAAATCAAGAAAATATTCAAAATTTAATTATCAAGAAAATATGAAGAAGGCTTGCAGGATTCAATTGGATTTAGTAGCCATGGATTACTAATAAAAATGACTCATCTTATCTATTGACAGTTTAACACTAGATTGATGGTGATGAATGAGGATTAGGGTTTTCTGGAAGAAACTAGGGTTTCTTCACTATAGTCCCTTGTCCTTCATTGATCCCATTCATTTTCTAGCCCTTCGCAAAAAGATCGTCAATTTTATCTCAAATCGTGGTCAAGATTATCAAGAATTTGATATCGCGCCCGATGAGGATGTTAACGATTCTTTTGCGAAAGTTTGTAAACTTCATAAGACTTAAAAAGTATAGAATTTTATAATCCATCGATCTACCATAATCTTACGAATCCTATCAAGCGGAGATTTACTCGCGCATCATGAAAATCGAAGAAAGATTAGAGGAAGAATTCATAATGCGGAAATTTAAAGAAAGCGAAAGTGAAACTAATTATCACCTTTATTATTCAACTTCAAATTACAACTTCTTCAATCCGAGATTACAAAAAGGATTGCTCTCGATCACTCCCTTGAAGGGGTAATTTTTCCATCGATCTTCCAGTCGCTCGATCACCGTGAGTCTTGGACTAATCGTGGATCGCGTGCTCGTTGATGATGATCGGCTTCGTATAAAGAAGTCTTGAATGATGTCGCTCGATGAATTTCTCAATGATTCTGGATCTTGGATCTTGGATTTGTTGAATTTGTTAGCTCTTTTCTTGATTTTATTTGATCAAGAACTAGGATAAAATTGGAAAAAAATTCGAAATATTTTCAATGTAGCCCTAGGTCCTTTTTATAGCCCTTAATCAAGCTTCCCCAACAAGCTAGGTTGTTACAAAAAAGCTTCCAGAACAAACTAGGTTCTTATAAAGAAGCGTCCTCAACAAGCTAGGTTGTTACAAAGAAGCTTCCAGAGAACTCCCGAACCCCAAGTCCCTGAATCGGCCACGGATCCGCGGCGACTCGGCCTGACTCGGCCGTGGTTCCGCGGCCTATTGGTGAGCTCGTTGCTTCAAACTTCTGTGGTCTTATTCTGTTGATCTCTGGGTCTTTATGTGATATCTGGAATCTTCTTATATCTTCTGAATTTCTTCCAGTATTTGATTCTTCGACTTTCTTGTATTTTATCGGCAGAATCCTGATTCCCGATATCTGACCTGAGCTAATCTTGCACAAGATCTCAATGAAGAATACGAGATATAAAATATTATGCGTAAAAATATTAAACATACAATTTACTTCATAATGTTGATTATAATGTATAACACATGGTAAATGATATTTTGCAGATGAACTTCTAATATGTGTTATATTTATAGCAAATACCTTTAGATGATTAAGAAAAGTAAGGAAATTGTCATGTTAAAAGTGCACTATTTTCGACTGAACAGCTGTCGATATAGGAATCGAAAACCTCATCAAATATGGAGACTTAGCCAAGTAAATGGCGACTATCAGACGTGCAAACCAGAGTTGATAAAATATGGCAGGAGAGTGCAGCAACGGCTGACACAAATCCCCTCCTACATCTTGGAAAGCATACCGCGTGTGGAAAATAGCAAGGCGGATGCATTAGCCAAGCTTGCTAAGGAACTGGCTAACGAAAACCTCGATAACGCAAGGATTGTTATGCAAAGCCGCCAGGTTCTCGCGCCAGCAAAAATATCTTCGGGGGATTTAACAGAGTCGTATGAAGGATATGAAGCAACTAAACAAGCAGTCTTCCAAATAGAGAATGAAGAAAAGGCTAAGGATTGGAGAGAAGTCTTCATAGACTACTTCAAATCCCATCGAACGTCTGAAAACGCGTCGTCAAGACATCAGCTCATGAAACGGGCTCTGTCTTTCACTTTCATCAATGATACTCTATATAAAAGATCATTCGACTGTCTGTGGCTGAGATGCTTGGGACCAGAAGAATAAAAGAGAGCCGTTCAAGAAACTCATGACGGAATATGCGGTTCTCATCAGGCCGGGCCAAAGATGAAGCTGAAGATCAAAATGATAGGCTATTATTAGCCCACAATGATTCAGGACTACCTCAAATATGTGAAGCAGTGTCACTCGTGCCGAATTCACAGGGACTTCATCCACCAACATCCAAATCCGCTACACCCAACGGTTGCTAGCTGGCCGTTCGAAATGTGGGGAACCGATATAATTGGCCCCATCAAACCAGCATCATCCAAAGGACACCGGTTCATACTGGCAATGACCGACCACTTTTCTAAATGGACAGAAGCAGTACCACTAAGGGAGGTGAAGACGGAGAATATTCTCCATTTCTTCAAGACACATGTCATCTACCGGTTCGGGACTCCGTGACAGATAATCTCGGAAAATGGACCAGCCTACAGGAGCCATAAAATCATCCACTTCAAAGAATAGCATAAAATAGACTGGAGATACTCTTCCGTCTATAATCCCTGAGCTAACGGTCTAGCTGAAACTTTCAACAATATCTTGATAAAAATTATAAAGAAAACGGTGTCGGGAAGAAAAAAAGATTGGCACGAAAAGCTACACGAAGCTCTCTGTGCGTACCGAACAATGTTCAAACCAGCCATGAATACGACCCCATACGCGTTAGTATTCGGCACGCAAGCAGTTCTTCCTCTAGCAATAGAACTCTCTTCTCTTCGAGTAGGGGTTCGATATGAGCTGACAGATGAAGAAAACGCTCATCTCCAGCATAAGGAGCTCGACGCCCTCGACGAAACTCTCCTTTTATCACAGCAGAACCTGGAGGCTTATAAGGCAAAGATGACGCGGTCATATGAAAAGATCACCAGGCCGAGAACTTTCCGCCAAAGAGAACTCGTGCTAGTCGTCAAAAGACCAATGATCCACAATCGTGCGAAACGAGGGAAATTCGAGCCGAACTATGAGGGCCCGTACATCATAGATAAGGTCTACCAGGGTGGGGTCTACCTGCTCATGGATATGCATGGCGAAAGACCCTTCCGGCCAATAAATGGCCAAATCCACAAATGATACCACGCCTAACGGGTTACGATTCAGATAAATGATAGATGACGACGCATGTGTCTGCTCGCTATCATCCTGAGTCAGAACCCTGAAAGTAGTATCCAGAAGATCGGTTGCCTCGAAAATAGAACCATAGACCACTACGTCCTTAAATTGGCCATGGACCGAGATGTCCCTAAACTAACAATGGACCGGAATGTCCTTAAACTTGTGCACCGCCTCAAACATGGCGCATCGCCCCGAAATACAACGATATCCACCCTTGAGATCTGTGTTGCAATCGAAGTCTCAACAGCAGAAGTTGCGATTCAATTCCCACTGGCTACACAGCTACTCTAGCAGTGAAGTCACCCCTAAGTCCCATCGGCAAACAGATGGGTTAAAAAATGGTATGTCCATAAGCAAAATGGGCACAGATGAAAACCCGAAAGGGCACCGTGAGTAAAAACAGTAAGGCCACCGGAAAGTTTGTGAAAACCCAAAAGCGCGCAATCTTGTTAAAAAAATGTATGTCCACAAGCAAAATGAGCACGGATGAAGACCCGAAAGGGTGCCGTGATTAAAAACAGCAGGGCTACCGGCAAGTTTGTGAAAACCCGGAAGGGCGCAATCTCGTAAAATTTTTACTTACGAGATCCTCTCGACTCGTAAGGAAAACTCCCGCTATGAGACCCTCACGACTCATAGGATTCAAAAGCCTTAAGCTACAGGCACTTAAACCTGTTCTTAAGCCATTATATCCCCCAAGTTGCCCTATAGGTGGTCCAATATTGGCCCTTGTATACAATCCACGGGCATAAATAAACGATCTCCCCGCCAAGTCCTACCAATGACGAGAAATGTCCTCATATGGTGAACGACTCTTGTAAGTCCTCTCGACTTATAAGGAGAAAACACTCTTGTAAGATCCTTACGACTTGCAAGGGAGAGTACACACTTAGGAATCCCCATGATTCCTAAGGAGAAAATACACCTATGAGATCCTTATGTAGGGTTTCCTTATCACCTCGTATAGGGTTTGAAAGCATCACACATGTCACAACTTTGATTTTATGAGGTGCTAAGTAAACTTAACTAGGAATCGAACTAGAATTATTGAGTAACAATTAATAGTATCACAAGTAAAAGTTATTCTATCACTAAGTGGAGAGACTACAATCTTTGTAGACCTCCTAAGGCAACTCCTTGGATCTCCTTTGGTTTGTAACGGCTCGCTTGAACGCTTCCAAGTCCACAACGATCCACCCGAAGTCCTTTGCTCAAAGCTTGTTGCTTCACTTGATCAATGAAATCCTTAAAGCAAACACCCTACACAAGAGAGCTAGAGATGTGTAGGATGATGAAGTGGTGTATGTTCTCACTTAAAACCCTTTCTTTCTTTTAACCTCACTCAATTTTAGAACTCAAGAGAGAGCTAGAGAGAGGAAGATGAAGATGGCAATTATTTTCTTTTGGATGAACAATAACCTCATAATAATAATGAGAGAGAGAAAGATAAATATCATAACACAAACCATGGTTAATATAAATATCTAGATATTTTGTGATGAGTTAAAGAGCAAAGGAAATTAACCAAGGTTAAGTCAAAAGTCAACCAAGGAAATGTGTAGAAACAATAAGTCATTTGTGAAGAAATGAGTCATTAAGTTAATTTCCTTTATCTTTAATTCAAAACAAAAATATGTATATATATAAATATGAACCATGTGAGTCTTGCATTGCTATCTTTGTTGTATCATCAACCATGATACAAATGCATGTATGTATGTATGTATGCACATCAACATGTACATATACATGCATGCATCCATCATAAGAAAAGGGTTTAAATAAATGAGATAAAAGTCAATATTAAATCAACACTTGATTAATAAACCGGTCATATCTCATACGACCTGACTAATATAAAACGCTCGATTAAAATACGGTATCATATACACGTATTTAATCGAGCTCCCGCACATATCTCATATGCGCACCACATCGTTTCGCCTGAGCCAGGAAACTTCTGTGTGGGACTTTAAGACTCGTCAATACGCCAGCAGTAGGTGATGATCATATCAAACATCTACAAGCCGTATGCGGTCAGCTAAACGTAACGGCCACCTGGGTATTGAACGATCAGAAGAAGAACAAGCGAACCTGTCAAAACTCCCGTCAATCCAACTGGTAACACTTACCGTACAGTCCGGTCTCTTCGTCAGATATGCTGCATATTGAGTCTAGGGATGGAATCGTCGACCCCAATAACTCAATAAGTCATGCCGGTATATGGTCTACAACAGATCGAGAAACTATTGATAACACTTATCAGTAATATCTCAGCAGCCCTGGCCAGGGACTTCCTGTTATAGCCAATCGTGCACAGCATCAACCCCCAATACCGGGAGAGACGAAACCCTTCCTATCGCTCATTGCCTCCATATTCCTCGGGACTGTACCTAAAATCCACCTGTTTGTACGACTCAATAGAGCCGTAGTAGGGTGGAGATCAAAGTACAGTTGGAGGACACACAAGACTCTATGGCGATCTCAGGTCTACAGACTAACCTGTACCAGTGTCACCTGAGAACTGCTATCCGACGTATGATATAATACCACATAGGAGTTCTCGGTGAGTCCGTTCAGTGTACCCAGTCTCACTGAGCACCTGTATACAGTCTTTGGTGTCAACACACCAGACGGATATGGGATCATCCATCGCCCATCATATGGAACAAGAACAGTATACGCTAGTCTACACTGGAATATCGATGCCCTGTCTCGATATACCTATGACTAGGAACATTTCAAGGATATGCTTATAAACTACAGATGTCCCACTAGTATGATCCACATCATAATCCCAGTAGTCAAGCCAATATCCTTAGGGCTTTATCAACATGTACCAAATGAGTAGAAACATGATCAGGTGAACATATGATAAAGAAAAACCAGATAGCATACTATCATGTCGAGCAAGACTGTCCTCTGAATATATATATATACACATCAGTACATACACTATCACATAATGGCCTCTAGGGCATACATATATCCAACAATCTCCCACTTGCACTAAGGCTAATTATTGGCGTATCTCATACCCAACATCTCAAAAAGTCGCTCATGCTGCGGCTGAGGGAGGGCCTTGCTGAATGGATCCGCAGCGTTGTTCTTTATATCTACTCTCTTAATCTCGATCTCATGGCAATCAACTATCTCCCGGATCACATGATATCGCCTCAGGATTTGTCTGGACTTCTGATGGGACCTGGGCTCTTTGGCCAACGCCATAGCCCCATTATTATCGCAATACAAAGGTATTGGATCAATAATGGTTGGAACTACTCCTAGTTCCGATATGAACTTCCTCATCCAGACGGCTTCCTTGGCAGCATCATTTGCAGCAATATACTCAGCTTCCATCGTTGAGTCTGCAACGGTATCCTGTTTGGAACTCTTCCAACTCACCGTCCCTCCATTGAGGGTAAATGCAAACCCTGAGATAGACTTGCTGTCATCCTTGTCACTCTGGAAGCTTGAATCGGTACCCTTTACCATACACCAAGAACAATTCTTTAGTCCTTCGCAAGTACCTAAGAATGTTCTTCACAGCAGTCCAGTGATTCTCCCCTGGGTTTGACTGATACCTGCTTACTACACTAAGTGCATAAGCTACATCAGGGCGTGTACACAACATCGCATACATTATCGATCCTACTGCCGAAGCATAGGGAATAATACTCATGCGGGCTCTCTCTTTATCAGACTTTAGGCAATCGTCTTTGGAGAGAGTGACTCCGTGGCAAGCGGGTAAGGCACCCCGCTTGGAGTCTTCCATACTAAACCTCTTTAGGATGGTGTTAATGTACTTGGTTTGGGACAATCCCAATAGCCATTTGGATCTATCCCTATAGATCCGTATGCCCAATATGTACGTGGCATCACCCAGGTCCTTCATGGAGAACCTTTGTGATAAGAATAATTTAACCGACTGTAGCATAGGAATATCATTTCTTATCAGAAGTATGTCATCCACGTACAATACGAGGAATGCGACATTTCTCCCTACAGTCTTTTTATAAACACAAGGTTCATCTGGATTTTTGATGAAATCAAACTCTTTGATAACATCATCAAAACAGATGTTCCAACTCCATGATGCCTGTTTTAGTCCATAAATGGATTTAAGCAACTTACATGCTTTTCCGCTGCTCCCACCGTCAATGAAGCCCTCTGGCTGATCCATATAAACGCATTCATCTAAATCACCATTTAGAAATGCAGTTTTAACATCCATCTGCCAGATTTCATAGTCATAGTGAGCAGCAATAGCAAGTAGGATCCGAATGGATTTAAGCATGGCTACCGGAGAGAAAGTCTCGTCATAGTCCAAACCTGGTCTTTGACGAAAACCTTTCGCTACCAACCTTGCCTTATAGGTCTCCACCTGTCCATCTACACCGATCTTTCTTTTAAAGATCCATTTGCAGCCTACAGGTTTTATCCCGGAGGGTACATCCTCCAAAGTCCATACTTTGTTGGTGTACATGGACTCCATTTCGGATCTCATGGCATCCAGCCATTTCACAGAGTCACCACTCGTGATAGCTTGATAAAAACTGGCAGGATCATCATCATCCATGATGCAATCTTCTCTATCACCATCAATGAGAAAACCGTGGTATCTTTCCGGTGGGCGAGAAGTCCTACCAGATCTACGGAGTGGCTGAGGTTCATTCGATTCCGTTGTAACATCAGGTTCAACCAAGTCGTCATTTTTAACTTGTGTCTCTAGAACCTCTTATAGATCTACCACATTGCCATCAACATCATTTGGAAAAATCTTATTTTCTAAAAATGTGGCATACTGAGAAACAAACACTTTTTGTTCCTCCTTGTGGTAGAAAAGATACCCAACGAATGTTTTGGATATCCCACAAATATACATTTGACTGATCGTGTCTCGAGTTTGTCTGGATTCTGCTTTTTGACAAAAGCCGGACAACCCCAAATCTTAACTCTTTTAAGAGATGGTCTCTTCCCATGCCATATATCATATGGAGTGGTAGACACGGTCTTGGTTGGAACTTTGTTTAACAGAAAAGCTGCAGTTTCTAATTCATGCCCCCAAAACGAGAGGGTAACTCAGAATCACTCATCATGGATCGTACCATATCTAATAGGGTACGATTCCGCCGCTCTGACACACCGTTGTGCTGTGGTGTGTAAGGGGGAATGAGCTGAGAGAGAATCCCATTCTCTTTTAGGAAATCCAAGAACTCGGTACTTAAGTGTTGGATATAGTGCCCTCAAAGTCAATTATTGTATCGCAGGTACGTGATTGCAATGATTGAGGGAGGACCTATACCGATATGAAAGTCTTGCTCGAGATGATAGTATGCTATCTGGTTTGTCTTTATCATCGTTTACATGCTTTAGTTCTCTATTGCATGTTGATAGAGCCCATAGGATTCTTGCTTGGCTGCCAGCAGTATGATGGCGATCATATACGTGGGAGCTGGGGTCTGTAAGCACATCCTTAAAGTGTCCCTAGTCGTAGGAGTTTCGAGACAGGGCATCGATACTCCAGAGTAGACTAGTGTATACAGTCGAGACCCCGACGAGGGGCGATGGCCGGTCTCACAAGCCATTGGTGTCAGTTGGTTCACCTAAGATGTATACAGGTGCTCATTGAGTTATGAGTATACCGGATAGGACTCGCCGGGAACATGCTAGTTAGTATTATATATATCGTCAGATAGCAGTTCCCTGGTGACATGTGTACAGGTTAGTTTGTCGACCTGAGATCGTCATTTGTCTCGTGTGAGTTCCCACTGTGCTTTGATTACTACCCTACCACGCTCAAAGGAGATGTGCAAACAGGTTTTAGTTGGGTACAGTCCCGAGCCACATGGAGGCAGTGAGCGGATCATCGAAGATTCGTCTCTCCCGATATTGGGGGTTGATGTCGCACAGTGCACGGGTGGCCATCACTAGAAATCCTCGGCCGAGGTAGTGGAGAATTACTGATTTGGATCGGTAGTTTCTCAAGAGGTGATGGGCTTCATACAGACATGAATTATCGCGTTATTAGGAGTCTGACTTTATCCACCCCCTAGACTCGATATACGATACTCTTAGACGAACGGATCGGACTGTACGGATATTATCACTGTCAGCCTCAGTAGGGTTTCTGGATGAGTTCGCTCGTCAGCTTCCCTTTCAATCAATAAATAGGCAAACGTTACGTACAGCTTGTACCTTTGACGTGCTAGTGGTTATACCCAGTGCCAGTGTGTTGATGAGTCATTAGAGTCCCCCACAGACCGTTTCCTAAGTTCGGGTGAAACGTTGTAGAGGCCGTATGGTTTTATGGCAGGGTTCGGAAAAAGCACGTGCGTTTACGCACGTGTCATATTTCGGGCAGATAATACCGGTGGGCTTTGGTTTAAGCCAGGTCCGAGTATTATACTGTGTAGATATAATATCTTTGTCTCAGTTGCATTTGTATTCGGTCGTAATACAAATGCGGGTATGTTTATACTGTTACGGGGTTATCCTGAAATTCATTTTGGGATCGCTTTTGGAAGTTGCCAGTTTCCAGTTTTCTATCACCCGTTTTAAATATTCGGTTTAATACGGATTTATCTTTTCTTGGGTGAGTCATGGTTCTAGATGGTTCTAGATGATGACAAGGCTAGTGAGTCATTAGTTCATTAATTGTGCATTTAATGATGGATGATGACTAGATTATGATTCATTGTATGCATTGATTATTTGTGCAAGGTGTTATCTTTGACTCATGCTTTTGTTATTGTGCTAATGGTCACCCTCTCCCTTCCTACACTCACCCCCCTCCTTCATAAGTGGCCGGCCCCTCTTGCTAGAGAAAATGGTTGTTGATTTGAAAAAGATGCAAGTATTTGGTTCATGGAAATTAGTATACTCTATTTCTCATTTTCACCCGATCCAAAAGGCAACTTCATTAACCGTTCGTCCATAACTTTGGACGTAACGAGACAAAGTGTTCTACTCATTCTCTATATCAATCTTGGTCATCTCTTTTAGCAAACTTGATGATCGAGTTGCTTCAGTTCAGAGGCGGGAGCCCGTTTAAAGATCCGACGACGTGGTGCCACCTGGACGAGAAGACTAGAGATTCAGGAGATCGGAGCAGCCGCAACAAAGCGCGGGATGATGGTTGAAGACCGAAGGACTCGGATCGTTCGGTATAACATTTCTACCCACTTTGTAGTTTGTTAGTTTAGCTTTAATGGCAGATCCGGGTTATAGTACGCGATACCACCAGTTGTAAAAGTTTTTGTTCCGCATTTGGCGTCTGTTAGACGGCCGGGGCGCTACCGTGGACTTACAGTGGTATCAGAGCCTCACCATTAAGCTTTACTAACTTGTGCTAACGCATTTAAAATATCGATCGAACCGAATTTCAAAAACTACAGTTTTTCTGTTCAATGTTTCTGTCGATTTTAAATCAGGTCTAAAAATTATTTTGCATATTACAGAAAATTGAGCAGGGTTTTTGAAGAATTATGGTGAAATTTGTGCACATGTTACCACAGTACCGCCGCGGATCCGCGGTCAAATCTAGGGTTTGACCGCGGAACCGCGGCCAGTATGTGGCAACAGTGGACCAAACTTTTCCAGTGAGTTCTTCATGTGAAATTGTGGTTTTTGGTATATTTCTTTTGGGCCAAGATTTTATTACTGTACACCAAATGTTTGTGGGGCCCACTTTGGGATATTTTGTCGATCGAAATTTAAACGTGTTAGTTTACAGTACTTATATTATATCTCCGACCGGGAATGTCATTTGAGCGGTAAATTGCGTCTAATTGCTATAGTTCTTTTAGAAGAATTTGCGAACGTGACATTCGCGTTGATGTTCTGTGTTGTGCTGTAATGTTGCGGATTTGTCGTGATGGATAGCAGTGTCCAATGGTAGTGCTTTTTGAATTTATTTGTACATTTGATATTGCGGGGCGAGCGTCCAACATGTGGACTGCTGTCACTGCCTGTTTGTATAATATTCTTTTGGGGCACGACCGGGCTGAGATCGATGTACCCGTTGTATATATTTTCTTTTCTGTACTAGGTTTACCCCGCGACGGAGTGCATGGATAGCCGGGTTCTGGAGGGCAACGGGTCCGTATCTCATGGCTTTGAGAAGCAGAGGGGCCTCACTCTAGAATTAGCAGACTATTCGCCGGACTCGTAGGATGTACAAGTTGACCCAAGGAGGGGTGCTCAAGTTACCGGATTCCGTGAAGTGCCGGGTGGTCCATTCACTTTGCTGTAGGGGTCTGCCTCGCTTCAGGTTTTGGCGGGTAACTTGCCGCACCCGTAAGGGTCTAGGTTTCATTGCACAGGCTATCCACACGACCAGGGGAACGTTGGGTTTCAGTAGCGGCTCTGTGAAACCCGGGGATCCCAGATTATCTGTATTGTTCTGTGATGCTTATTACTTTTCTGTAATGTTGCATATTATCACGCCTGGAGCGATTATTGTATATTGGTATATATACTATTAGATGTTGTATATGTTTTACACCCGCGCTAGTCCAGTCCCCGCTCTGTCGTTAGTTAAGTAACCTAACGGGTAATGACGGGACCCAGTGGCGAATGCGGATGGCATATACGTACATTTTATTTTTCGTTCTTTTCTGGTGTGATTGATTGATGGGACTGCGTTGATTCTGATCAATGCAAAGTAAAACAAACCTATATTTGATGTTGTTGGAACAGTTTTAAAAAGTGTTATTACAAAGACGTTTCCTTTTGTTTTGCACAGTGATATTCAGCTAGAATATCCTACACCTCATTCGACGAGGCAAGGGCCAAGATCCCTTCACCGGGAGTGACCCCTTGGGCAGAAGTTTGTGTCAGGGTAATAACTTCACTATAGTCGATTACAAGTTGCTTTGCATCGCGGTATTCAGTTGGAATATCTTGCATCTCATTCCACGAGGAAAGAGCCGAGATCCCTTCATCGGGAGTGGCCTCTTTAGCAAAGGTTTTTCGCCACTATATTTTTATAAAAAGCTATCAGGTTCCATCAACGAGATCAAGTTCATTACGTTAAAGGTTTTTCGCCAAAAACCAGCCGTAGCCCTCCGTCATTTCTTATGGATAGTCAGTAGTATTCAAGCTATGTTTGTTAACCAAAGTCAAGACATAGTGTTTGGTAGCTGCTGAATATTCATCTGTTGCATAGATAGATGCGTTGGTTTGGGACAGTCGTTCTGCCTTGTTGGCCAAAGTCAAGGGCATGTGCGGGTGGGTTCAAATTGACCTGGATAGTGACGGGTAGAACTTGACATGTGACTTATGATTTGTTAGCCAAAGTCAAGGTCATAAGAGCATGAGGTAAAAATCACATCGGGAGTTTCAAATATAAACTGAAACTTGCCAAGTATGCGCATACCTTCTGGAGTGTGATAACATGAGTGGATTCCTTCACATTATCATGCGATGAGAGTTGGTTCCTGATTCCTACTGATGAGTTGGTTTACTTTTCGGGTGATCCCGATTGATTCTTCTTTCAGGTTTGGAGGAGAATTTGACAGAACAGTGGGAGGTTTCCTGATTAGATAAAGTGATAACCATTCTGATCTAGATTAGAGTGCACGCAGAGTGTTTCTTTTCTCTCTCTCTCTTTGGCAGTGACCTTTGACCGACCCTAGACTATGACTCAGTGACCAAGTTGACCGAACCTTCTTAAAATACTGACTTTTGGATTGTCTAAAGTTGCATAAGTCATTGCCGCTCATTCTTTTACCCTTTTGCATTTCTCAGAACACCCCGCATTACTATGGATATCCACTTCCATTGGATAGATCCATCGTATGGTAATATACGAACTCGAAGGGACTTCTTCGAGGATGGATCCAGGTTCAGGAGAAATAGAATTGATTATTCAGTTGTCTTTTATTATCACCTTCTCTCAGGTTGCGAGGGCTCCTTAGTTTAGGAGAGTACACCTATTACGCTTATTGGATAGTCTTATTCCAAACCATAGGCAGGTGCCGAAAGGTAGGGAATGAAGAAAACCAATTAGCCTAAGTAGGGTGTACAGAAGGTAATAACTAAAGACAAAATAAAGGGATTAGAAAGAGGGCAAAGTAAATTGCGACTACTATCATTCACGACCAAACCGCGTACTACATCGCCACTCATATTTTCACCTTTGCTTTTTCCCCAGTTCGGGAGAAATAGAATAAGTTATCATTCTGTTGTCTTTTATCATCACATTCTCTCAAGTTGCGAGTACTCCATGGTTTAGGAGGGTACACCTATTATGCTTACTGGATAGTCTTCTTCCAAACCATAGGCTGGTGCCGAACGGTAAGAAAGGAAGAAAACCACTTAGCCTAACGATGGTGTACAGAAAGAAATGAATAAAGACAGATAAATGGATTTGAAAAGGTGGCAAAGAAATATACGGTTATAGTCATGAATTGGTTTATGGAAGAGGCATTACTAGGAATACCAGGATACCCCTACGAAACATTTTCATGTTTCAGTGCATTGTTAAAGGAAAACTGATTTCCCGATTAGATACTTACTCCAGGGTATGTATTTACCAGGTATGATTCTCACATCTGTATGGTTTTACAGATGATGAGTAGGAGTAGGTTATTGGGAATAAGGTGATCATCCTCATTATACCGGAATTCGTTGTAATTGGTGATATTTGAGGAAATCTCCTGAGTTTTTGCCGGACGGCATGTATTTGGTTTTGAGTATCCGTTGTTGTGCACCAATTTCAAAATGATATATCTGTACGTTTATTTTTATAAAGTGAGATATAACTTTTTGAAATTATGTCCGTGACATTTACCTATATCAGTTAACGATTGGGTAAGGAGCACTGAACAACGGAATAGTTCTTAACCATAAGTACAGTTTTCAACCTACGACGCACAATTTTTTGAGTTATTCAACTCAGCGGACTTATACAGAGTATTGTATGTTGTCCAGTGTCCATTAGGACAAAGGGGTTGGTTCTCGTACTCTGTTCTATTTACTTGTAACTTCTCTAGACAAGTGTTTCGTAGAAATACAATGTCTAAATTTTGAGAAGTTGTGGGTATAAGAATAAAGTAGAGAACCAGGTGTCGCAAATATCGGGATTCTTCAAAGAAATTGAAGATGTAGATTCTTGTGATTGGTATTCAGTTAATGGTTTTGAGAAACTTGTTTCTCTTTCAGGTTACTCATAATTGGATGGATTCCTAAGTTGAGTAATACTGATTAGCCTTTCTCCATTGAGTTGATATGCACTGGAGACAGAAGCATGGTTTGAATCTGGTTCCAATTAAATAAGTGCCAAATTTTCTATATTGGATATAGAATGGTTCATATCTTAACGATGTTAAGGTACGGGGAGTTGTCCAGCTTATGCTTAAAACCAGACACTGGATAACTCAAGGCACATTTCTGTAATGGCAGTTTGTGGGTTGACCCTGGCTTTGACGAGGGTTGATTTTCTACCATCTGGAAGATCAATAGTGATATTGTTCTTGACTCGCCACAGTTTTAGTAAAAATGGATTTTTTCAGAAAACAGTAGTGGGAGTATGGTAGAACTGGAAGTGATTCCAGAACTGCAAACGATTACGGAAAATTTAATAGGACCTATATATTCAATCAGGTTTGACATTCCATTAGCCACTCCGCAGATATGGTGGGTAACCTCAGACACCCGAGAGGTACTCCGGTAGCCTCAAGGACGGTGACAGGGAGGTTCTTATTCACCCAGACTGTTCCAGGCTATGAGACCCGGCAAGAGGTTAAGTATAGCGTCGTTCTAAACTGGCTTTAGAAGTGAACGTATATATTATTCTTCCAGAGGGTTGTTGTGGTCAGTAGGAGCAGCGGAAGTATAGTGGGCAAGTAGCTTATGTCTATTTATAGACTTGAGCAGATATAGCGGAGATAAGATCATCTATTTTTGATGTGACAGTCATGGGTTTGACTTCATCAGAATAGGGGATGGATCTGTTGAGAAGGGAGTAGGGTGTGATGTCCTGGTATTTGGATGACATACACAGAGTAGGAAGTAAAATTCCTATACTACAATCGGTTATACTGTGGTTGTCACACAGTTGTTTCTCCGCAGAGGATATGGATATAATATCTAACATTCTGGTTTCTAGATCTACGGTTTTAGCTCTAGAATTAGGTAGTTTCCCAATTTGGGTACTTTGACAGTATTCTAATGGTATTTTAGAATAAATGACTCCTGGCATGGTGGTGTACCTGCAGATGATGGAGTCACCCTCTCTAAAGGTGTCTTACAGACTAAAGGAAAGAGGGATGTGCATGATTAGTAGATCACTTGCTTAGGCAATTGAGTCAATCGTGAGATGTCAAGTACCACACCAGATGTTGTTTTTGCACTAGATGCAATAAGTTTATATTAATCCAATCCTGAAGAAACATAAGGAAGCAGTTTTAGAACATAAGTGCATGTTCTACAGATTTGATGACAGCAGCCTCCTTCGGGAGACGGTTATCATTCCAGGCTTCAAAGGTGACATGAATGACAGAGTGATTGTCAGAGTTATAGTTTTCCCTCTGACAAGGGACGGTATTTTGGACAAGTGATCCAAGAGGATACTGTGGGAGGCATGGTGCGCGATACTGATTAGGTTCAGTTATCGATACAGTCTAAAGGAGTTTGGATATGGATTTCATTTATGAACTAGGTCCCATCAGATATCCGAACATATTCTAAGAAAGGTATTACTCGATTCGGGAGATGGCTTTCTCCGCGAAATTGAGATTAAGAGAGATATTGAAAGAAACATCAGGGAGGATCCACTCACTGAGGCTAGGCTTTGTGAAACTGATTAATAGAGGAGTTGGATGTTCGGTATCACACTGGCTGTGAGTATGCGACATCGAAATAATTAGCCTTAAGTGCAAATGGGAGATTGTTGGATATAGTGCCCTCAAAGTCAATTATTGCATCACAGGTACGTGATTGCAATGATTGAGGGAGGACCTATACCGATATGAAAGTCTTGCTCGAGATGATAGTATGCTATCTGGTTTGTCTTTATCATCATTTACATGCTTTAGTTCCTTATTGCATGTTGATAGAGCCCATAGGATTCTTGCTTGACTGCCAGCAGTATGATGGCGATCATATACGTGGGAGCTGGGGTCTGTAAGCACATCCTTAAAGTGTCCCTAGTCGTAGGAGTTTCGAGACAGGGCATCGATACTCCAGAGTAGACTAGTGTATACAGTCGAGACCCCGACGAGGGGCGATGGCCGGTCTCACAAGCCATTGGTGTCAGTTGGTTCACCTAAGATGTATACAGGTGCTCATTGAGTTATGAGTACACCGGATAGGACTCGCCGGGAACATGCTAGTTGGTATTATATATATCGTCAGATAGCAGTTCCCTGGTGACATGTGTACAGGTTAGTTTGTCGACCTAAGATCGTCATTTGTCTCATGTGAGTTCCCACTGTGCTTTGATTACTACCCTACCACGCTCAAAGGAGACGTGCAAATAGGTTTTAGTTGGGTACAGTCCCGAGCCATATGGAGGCAGTGAGCGGATCGTCGGGGATTCGTCTCTCCCGGTATTGGGGGTTGATGTCGCACAGTGCACGGGTGGCCATCACTAGAAATCCTCGGCTGTGGTAGTGGAGAACTACTGATTTGGATCAGTAATTTCTCAGGAGATGATGGGCTTCATACCGACACGAATTATCGCGTTATTAGGGGTCTGACTTTATCCACCCCCTAGACTCGATATGCGATACTCTTAGACGAACGGACCGGACTGTACGGATATTGTCACTGTCAGGCTCAGTAAGGTTTCTGGATGAGTTCGCTCGTCAGCTTCCCTTTCAATCAATAAATAGGCAAATGTTACGTACAGCTTGTACCTCTGACGTGCTAGTGGTTATACCCAGTGCCAGTGTGTTGATGAGTCATTAGAGTCCCCCACAGACCGTTTCCCAAGTTCGGGCGAAACGTTGTAGAGGCCGTATGGTTTTATGGCAGGTTTCGGAAAATGCACGTGCGTTTACGCACGTGTCATATTTCGGGCAGATAATACTGGTGGGTTTTGGTTTAAGCCAGATCCGAGTATTATACTGTGTAGATATAATATCTTTGTCTCAGTTGCATTTGTATTCGGTCGTAATACAAATGCGGGTATGTTTATACTGTTACGGGGTTATCCTGAAATTCGTTTTGGGATCGTTTTTGGAAGTTGCCAGTTTCCAGTTTTCTATCACCCGTCTTAAACATTCGGTTTAATACGGATTTATCTTTTCTTGGGTGAGTCATGGTTCTAGATGGTTCTAGATGATGACAAGGCTAGTGAGTCATTAGTTCATTAATTGTGCATTTAATGATGGATGATGACTAGATTATAATTCATTGTATGCATTGATTATTTGTGCAAGGTGTTATCTTTGACTCATGCTTTTGTTATTGTGCTAATGGTCACCCTCTCCCTTCCTACACTCACCCCTTCCTTCATAAGTGGCCGGCCCCTCTTGCTAGAGAAAATGGTTGTTGATTTGAAAAAGATGCAAGTATTTGGTTCATGGAAATTAGTATACTTTATTTCTCATTTTCACCCGATCCAAAAGGCAACTTCATTAACCGTTCGTCCATAGCTTTGGACGTAACAAGACAAAATGTTCTACTCATTCTCTACATCAATCTTGGTCATCTCTTTTAGCAAACTTGATGATCGAGTTGCCTCGGTTCAGAGGCGGGAGCCCGTTTCAAGATCCGACGACGTGGTGCCACCTGGACGAGAAGACTGGAGATTCAGGAGATCGGAGCAGCCGCAACAAAGCGTGGGATGATGGTTGAAGACCGAAGGACTCGGATCGTTCGGTATAACATTTCTACCCACTTTGTAGTTTGTTAGTTTAGCTTTAATGGCAGATCCGGGTTATAGTACGCGATAGCGCCAGTTGTAAAAGTTTTTGTTCCGCATTTGGCGTCTGTTAGACGGCCGGGGCGCTACCATGGACTTATATTAAGTACTCTCCACCTCGATTTGATCGAAGTATCTTGATTCTCATTCCTGTTTGGTTTTCTACTTCATGTTTGGTTTTCTACTTCAAGTTTATACCCCTTGAATTTCTCGAAAGCTTCAGACTTATGCTTTATCAAAAACACATGACCGAATCTTGAGAAATCATCAGTAAAAGTTATGAAGTAAGAAAAACCGCCTCTTGCATATGTAGACATTGGCCCACATACATCACTATGTATAAGGCCTATGAGCTCAGTAGCTTTTTCTCCGTATCCAGTAAACGGAATTTTGGTCATTTTACCTTTGATACAAGACTGGCAAGTTGCATAAGATTTATACTCAAAAGAATTTAAATATCCATCTTTATGAAGCTTGTTTAGTCTTGTTTCATTAATATGACCAAGTCTACAATGCCGAAGAAAAGCTTCATTTATATCTGAAAATTTTCTTTTACTTGTGTGTTGAATGTTGAATACTGTGTGTTGATTAAGGACATATATCCCGTTATTTAGTGTACCACAACCAATCAACTCTTGATTAAGTCTAATGTTCATAACATTGTGTTGCACCGCAAAATGATATCTTTCATTGTCTAACAAAGAAACGGATATAATATTACAAAGCATACTTGGCACAAAATAACATGGGTTCAAAACTAATATACAACCCGACGGCAACCCTAGGTGATACTCTCCTACTGAAACTGCATTTACATTGGAACCATTTCTAACCTGGAGAGTATGATCACCTTTCTTCAAAACTCTGCTATTTCTCAACGCCTGCACAGAATTGCAAATATGAGAATCTGAACCGGTATCTAATACCCAGGAAGCAGAGTTAATAGAAAAACGGTTCTCAACTACGAACACACCTGAAGCTGAAATATCACCATGCTTCTTCTTGAGTTCAAGGTATTCAGTACAGTTCCGCTTCTAATGTCCCGTCTTCTTGCAGTGGAAACATTCTCCTTTCCCCGATTCCCCAACCTTGGACTTGTCTTTCCCCTTAACCTTTTTGACTCCACCCTTTGGTTTGGTGGGTTTCTTCTTCATCTTTCCCTTGGCCTTAGCCTTCGGGCGAGAGGAGGAAAAAGTCCCAGGACCCAAAATGGGAGTCTTCACTGACTTCAATGTGCTCTCTGCACTCCTTAACATATTAAGGAGTTCAGGCAGTTCCTTCTCCATGTTGTGCATGTTGAAGTTAACTATGAACTGAGCAAAGGTGGAGGGGAGAGACTGCAAAATAATATCCATATATTGTTCATTGTCCATTGTCCACCCAAGGTCCTTAAGCTCTTCTATGAGAGCTATCATCTTCAGAACATAGCCTCCTACTGCTGTGCCAGCAGCCATTCGCATCTGAAATAGTTTTCTAGATGCTTCGTATCGTAATACGTGAGATTGCTCTCCATACAACTCTTTTGTATAGAGGAATATGGCTTTGACGTCCATATTCTCGTGCTGCTTCTGATGCGTGTTATCCATCGATGCTAGCGCGAGGCATTTGGCTGTGGCACAGTCAGCGTCCCATGTCTTGTGGAATTCCCTATCCGCAACTGAAGGTTTAGGACCTAGGATGGGCGGGGTTAGAGCCGTGAGGACATATGATACCTTATCATAAGTCAAGGCAATGTTTAGATTCCTTAGCCAGTCTTTATAGTTGGTCCCATTTATGTTTTTATCTAATAGAAGATTAAGTCATGTCATAGGTATCTGCCATTAAGAGAGAGAAAAGAATACACTTAGCGAAAGCTCTTGCAAAGATCAGATTGGTTATTATCTTGTCTAATCGATGTCTCCCACTGTTTTTATCAAATTTTCTTTAAAACCTTTTAAAAAGAAAACTAGCCGGGATTAATTACATTCTACAACTTCGCTAACCGTTCAGCCAGGCCAGTGCCGGTACTTGAGGGAGGTCCCCGTGCTTTCGCACGGACCTAATTTAAATAAACCTCATCTTCCCAGAGGCGTAGCCCCGTTTGACACCTTTCTAGACACCTACTGGGTTAGCGAATTGTAAAGTGCAAAATTCTCCCGGGAGCAACTTTTGCTCACAGTGGGATCGGGATCCTACTATGATATAGAAGGTATGCAATCTCATTGTAAATTTCAACTCTTGAAATTCCTGATATTATTTTTACCCCTAGTACTCATGACCTTAACTATAGTCAACATATCACAAGCACTAGTCAAGTTCTTCCCGTCATTTCATGATTAACTAGACCCACCCATATGACCCTTAACTAAAGTCAACATAATCATATGAATGTCCTAACTAATCTGCATCATATGCAGTGTAGGAAGATATCACTCAGCTACCGTACACTGCGCCTTAACTAAAGTCAAAATACGCAGCACGAATACTAAGTACTCTACTTCCTAAAATGACGGAGGGCTGCGGATAGTTTTTAAGAAAACTTTTAACGCTTTGAACTTGATATCGTTGTAGAATCCAATGGGTTTAAAAGGAGTGGCTTAAGCTCCGCATTTTGAAACTTGCTTTTTCATAAAAAGGCCGAGTGTGTTTCAAATCCGATTCTACAACATCTTTTTAGGTTCATTTATCTTTACATTAATCTCATTAATGTAGTCCCATCATTTAAATCCTAAAGCCATCACAGAAAGAAACGAAAATATAACGTACGCTTATGCCACTCGCATTCGCCACGGTGTCCTGATATGCACCGTTAGGTTACTTAATTAACGGCATACCGGGACGGGGCTAGCGCGGGTGCAAAACATAAGCAACGTCTATTATATATCATATATCTAATATTCCATTCGTCTCAGATATATATTAAAAGATCACATCAAATAAGCAGCAGAAGCATATTTAATATAGGATATCTAGGAGGTCCGTATTTTGTATTTAGCCAGCAATAGAAAATACGGATTCCACGGTCGCGATGAATAGCCAAGCCTACACCCCTAGACCCCTAC
The DNA here is from genome assembly GCA_030015575.1 of Agapanthus africanus. Classification (NCBI taxonomy): domain Eukaryota; kingdom Viridiplantae; phylum Streptophyta; class Magnoliopsida; order Asparagales; family Amaryllidaceae; genus Agapanthus; species Agapanthus africanus. The sequence continues at coordinate 705,271,862 of CM057341.1, forward strand.
GAGAGCGGCAAGCGACCCTACCAATTCTGGAGTTTAGGAAACCCGGTCTCGACTCCTCGAGATGGCCTCCCACTGAACCCTAGAACCCGGTCACTTATGCCTTCCTCCTTGGATCTATCCTAATGCGGAAAAGTAAATAATATACAACACTGGTGACAACATCCTCAACCCGGAAATGCCCCAAATAAAAGAATATTACATACAATTTAATTTTACATGAATGAAAAGAAAACTCTCATCTCACATAAAACCCCCGCCTATTCAATCACGACAATTCTGCACATCATATCTCATCAACACATAATATCATATATCATCAACGTAAGTAAGTATGCATACACCGATTGTCGTTGATGTATAGCAACGAAACCGGCGATACACTACATACTACACTTACGGTCACAGAGAAATAAAATGAAAAACTACAATAATTGGAATCATAACTGCCTTTAGACAACACCAACCCGGAATATCACATATACAAGATTTCATGCCTAACAATGTAAAGCTCGCATTTGGGTCTCATCCATGAAAACACCTTTTCAAAACAAGCCGGATAATTCAACAAGATTTCCGTTTATTCCCGAGAACGAACTGCTAGATTTACACGCAACAAACAAATTTGTAGATTCCAATTATTGTATCGCATACTAATAAACTAGGCGCAGTTAAAACATTTGATCGAACGATTGAACACCCAAAGACTTCTCAGAAAGCTCAACACTTGAGCAGTTTTAAAAATTACCAGAAACTGCATCAAGTACATACGGGCCAGCGCAAGAAAGTACAGCCCCACCTGCACCAAAGGCGTCGCGGAACCGCCGCGGAATGACCATTCATACCGTGGTTCAACGGTGCTGTAGTGAAGTTAGGGCTTCGTATTTCTTATGGGCCCATAAAATACCCTGCATGATTTTTTGAGTATTTTTAATGTGAAAAAATCCACATTTTTGAAAAAAGTCCAGAGAGCACCCCCCGGGCGTCGTATTTCGTTCGTTCGAGGTTTTTAACGTCGTCTAGATTAATCTAAAGCTCTAGCTTGGCTCTAATACCACTGTAGGGTTTCCTTATCACCTCGTATCGGGTTTGGAAGCATCACACATGCCACAACTTTGATTTTATGAGGTGCTAAGTAAACTTAACTAGGAATCGAACTAGAATTATAGAGTAACAATTAATAGTATCACAAGTAAAAGTTATTCTATCACTAAGTGGAGAGACTACAACCTTTGTAGACCTCCTAGGGCGACTCCTTGGATCTCCTTTGATTTGGAACGGCTCGCTTGAATGCTTCTAAGTCCACGACGATCCACCCGAAGTCCTTTGCTCAAAGCTTGTTGGTTCACTTGATCTATGAAATCCTTGAAGCAAACACCCTACACAAGAGAGCTAGAGATGTGTAGGATGATGAAGTGGTGTATGTTTTCACTTAAAACCTTTTCTTTCTTTTAACCTCACTCAATTTTAGAACTCAAGAGAGAGCTAGAGAGAGGAAGATGAAGATGGAAATTATTTTCTTTTGGATGAACAATAACCTCATAATAATAATGACAGAGAGAAAGATAAATATCATAACACAAACCATGGTCAATATAAATATCTAGATATTTTGTGAGGAGTTAAAGAGCAAAGGAAATTAACCAAGGTTAAGTCAAAGGTCAACCAAGGAAATGTGTAGAAACAACGAGTCATTTGTGAAGAAATGAATCATTAAGTTAATTTCCTTTATCTTTAATTCAAAACAAAAATATGTATATATATATATATATAAATATGAACCATGCGAGTCTTGCATTGCCATCTTTGTTGTATCATCAACCATGATACAAATGCATGTATGTATGTATGTATGTATGCACATCAACATGTACATATACATGCATGCATCCATCATAAGAAAAGGGTTTAAATAAAAGAGATAAAAGTCAATATTAAATCAATACTTGATTTAATAAACCGGTCATATCTCATACGACCTGACTAATATAAAACGCCCGATTAAAATACGGTATCATATACACGTATTTAATCGAGCTCCCGCACATATCTCATATGCGCACCACATCATTTTGCCTAAGCCAGGAAACTTCTGTGGGGGACTATAAGACTCGTCAATACGCCAGCAGTAGGTGATGATCATATTAAACACCCACAAGCCGCAAGCGGTCAGCTAAACGTAACGGCCACCCGGGTATTGAACGATCAGAAGAAGAACAAGCGAACCTGTCAAAACTCCCGTCAATCCAACTGGTAACACTTACCGTACAGTCCGGTCTCTTCATCAGATATACTGCATATTGAGTCTAGGGATGGAATCGTCGACCCCAATAACTCAATAAGTCATGCCGGTATATGGTCTACAATAGATCGAGAAACTACTGATAACACTTATCAGTAATATCTCAGCAGCCCTGGCCAGAGACTTCCTGTTATAGCCAATCGTGCACAGCACAGCATCAACCCTCAATACCGGGAGAGACGAAACCCCTCCTATCGCTCACTGCCTCCATTTGCCTCGGGACTGTACCCAAAATCCACCTGTTTGTACGACTCAATAGAGCCGTAGTAGGGTGGAGATCAAAGTACAGTGGGAGGACACACAAGACTCTATGGCGATCTCGGGTCTACAGACTAACCTGTACCAGTGTCATCTGAAAACTGCTATCCGACGTATGATATAATACCACATAGGAGTTCTCGGTGAGTCCATTCAGTGTACCCAGTCTCACTGAGCACCCGTATACAGTCTTTGGTATCAACACACCAGACGGATATGGGATCATCCATCGCCCATCATATGGAACAAGAACAGTATACGCTAGTCTACACTGGAATATCGATGCCCTGTCTCGATATACCTACGACTAGGAACATTTCAAGGATATGCTTATAAACTACAGATGTCCCACTAGTATGATCCACATCATAATCTCAGTAGTCAAGCCAATATCCTTAGGGCTTTATCAACATGTACCAAATGAGTGGAAACATGATCAAGTGAACATATGATAAAGAAAAACCAGATAGCATACTATCATGTCAAGCAAGACTGTCCTCTGAATACACACACACACACACATACATACACACACACACACACACACACACACACACACATATCAGTACATACACTATCACATAATGGCCTCTAGGGCATACATATATCCAACACCTTACGACTCGTAGGGAGAAATAATTTTATGAGACCCTTACGGCTCATAAAGTAAAAAGTCTTAGTCGACAGGATCCTAACCCTGTTTACTAAGCCATCTTTGTTCAAATCAACAAAGAAAAATGATGATTATCTCCTGGCAAAATTCCATTCGCAGCGATGCTGATGCCTGAACAGATGTCAAACTTCAAGTCCTTTCAAAGAAAATGATGATTCGCTCCTGAAAATATTCCAGTCGTAGCGATACTTATGCCCCAGGTTGGTATCATGTTCCAAACTCGCAATAAAAATCAGTGAGCAAAAAAATATATGCGTATGAAACAGCCGAAATATTTGGGCAACTCACAATAAAAATCAGCGAGCAAAAATATATGTGTATGAAACAGCCGAAATGTTTGGGCAACTCGCAACAAAAAAAATCAGCGAGCAAAAAAATATACATATAAAAATAGTCGAAATGATGGGGCAATTCGCAATAAAAATCAGCGAGCAAAAATATATGCATATGAAACAGTCGAAATGTTTAGGCAACTCGCAATAAAAAGTAGCGAGTAAAAAAAATATACAAAAAATAACCGAAATGATTGGGCGCCACAATAAATAGCCGAAATGATTGGGCAATCGTGACTTTCGCGATATAAAAAGCTGAAAAGATAAAGTATCGCGGAAATAAAAATAATAATAAAATAAAATAGAATTTCCTCTGCCTTGCAGGTGAGTCTACACCGACCCCTGTATACAATCATGGGCACAAATGAAAAAGGGAACCATATTTTCCTATCAGGCTTCGTCAAAGGGAGAGCCAGATCTCGACGGCAACAACCACAGTCTAGTGATCAGTTCGGCGTTCCTTCTCACTCCAGTAGGATGCAGACACAACGTCAACAAAGACCCCAGGGTCAAAACAAAACGGAGCCATGGAAAATTCCCAGCTCTAAGTCTTGGCGGTTCACATACAACCTAAAGACTACCCCGACGTTCCTTCTCACTCCAGCAAGATACAGATGCAACGTCAACAAAAGACCCCAAGGTCAAAACAAAACGGAGCCATGGAAAATTCCTAGCTCCAAGTCTTGACGGTTCACATACGATCAAAAGACGACCCCGTCGTACCTTCTCCTCATTCCATCAGGGTTTAGACGTGATGTCAACAAAGGCTCCAAATAGCCGAACCAAAAAGGAGTGACGGAAAAATCCCAGCTCCAGCTCGACATTCTTCTCATTACCGCAGACACAATGTCAACAAAGGCTCCAAATATCCGAACCAAAAAGGTGTGACGGCAAAATCCCAGCTCCAGCTCGACATTCTTCTCATTACAGCAGACGCAATGTCAACAAAGGCTCCAAATAACCGAACCAAAAAAAAGTGACGGCAAAATCCCAGCTCCAGCTCTAGCTCAACATTCTTCTCATTACAGCAGACATAATGTCAACAAAGGCTCCAAATAGCCGAACCAAAAAGGAGTGACGGCAAAATCCCAGCTCCAGCTCAACATTCTTCTCATTACAACAAACACAATGTCAACAAAGGCTCCAAATAGCTGAACCAAAAAGGAGTGACGGAAAAATCCCAGCTCCAGCTCTACATTCTTCTCATTATAGCAAATGCAATGTCAACAAAGGCTCCAAATAGCCAAACCAAAAAGGAGTGACGGCAAAATCCCAGCTCCAGCTCGACATTCTTCTCGTTACAACAGACGCAATATCAACAAAGGCACTAAATAGCCAAACCAAAAAGGAGTGACGACAAAATCCCAGCTCCAACTCTACATTCTTCTCGTTACAGTAGACACAATGTCAACAAAGGCTCCAAATAGCCAAATTAAATTGAAGCAATGATATATTCCCAGCTTCTGGGTCTCGACGGCAAGTCATATAAAGCCTAAGAGACTATCAGAGATCATCCCATACCAGCGCGGAGTGGTTATGACTCATCGAGGTTCCAAACTGAGCCTAATCTCAAGTAAAAAGTGACATAGAAAATTCCTAACGCTTGCTCTTATGACGGTCATATAGCCTAAGGAGATTACTTGAAGACGTCTTGTCCAGCCCCCGAAGGGATCAGAGACACGACAGTCGCGGGGCTACTCGAACAGCAGCGTAAAGACTGCATATCGGGGAATGTATCAGCCAACGCGGACGGTACCACGGACTAAAACCCTAGTACCACAAAACCTAATGGACCTATGTTGCATAGAGCAGGGGTTATCTATAACGTTAGGACAAGTTTGCCTATAAGCCCAAGGGAGGTAAACTAAACTACAAACTCCGAAATGAGTCCATAAACTAGAGACTCCGTAATGAGTGAATAAACTATAAACTCCAAAATGAGTTCATAAACTAGAGACTCTGGGATGAGTGAATAAACTACAAACTCCGAAATGAGTCTATAAACTAGAGACTCCGGAATGAGTGAATAAACTACAGGCTCTGAAGCGAGCGCATAAACTACAAACTCCGAAACGAGTAAGTAAACTAATTAGCACCACATTAAGGCATCGGAACAAGGATAAGCGCATAAAAAATGTATATTCTTATTCATGAATCAAAATGCTTAAGAGATGCAATTAATGCAAAAAAAGGAATACGGTTACAATTAGGAAGGAAGGGCTTTCAACAAATTGGCGACCCGCTCACGTGCTCCCCGCAACTCCTCCTCGCATTCAGCTACTGAAGCCAGCCCCTCTTCGATTTGAGCCCGTTATTGCAAGCAGGATGAAAGTTCCTCAGCGATTTCCTGCTTCGCAATCTTGCATAACCCACTCGGTAAAGTCGAGCTTCTGCCTCAGCGTCAGCTCATCAGATATACATTGTTGGAGTTTTTCAAAAATAGTTTTCAGCTGCGTAGCATTTGCTTCAATTTGGGCATGCAATTGAATGGATTCACCAGAAGCCGTCGCATGCTCCTTTCGCTTCAGGGTCAACTTTTGTTCGAAATGTTGAATGAAGTCGGCGCTTTGCTTGATCCACGCGACCCACTGAGCTTTCAAGGTCAATACTTCAGGAGCGAGATGCTTGAGCTTGATCTCATGCAAACAAGCATCGATCTTCTTACAATGATCGACCTAAAAGAGAACGAAATCTTCGTTGTGGAAATTCGCAAGCGTCGTCAGCATAGGGTTGACATTGTCAGCGAAATCCACAGCAGAGGTGAGAGCCTCGGCATTAAGATCTTCGATAAATTCGGTTAACATCCGCTTGGTAGTCACCGTGCCCCTGGAAGATTGACGTTTAGAAAAAGGCCCCGTAGCTATGGGAATGCGAGACTCAAAATGAAGCAAAGCCGGTATAATTGCTGCAAAATAAACCACGCATGAATAAGGGTCAAATTTCAACTTGAAAGATAACGAAGGAAGCTGATGGACAAGAGCTACTGTACCAGCTGTTGAAAGTGGCAAGACAGGGAGCACCGGAGGCTTGGCTATTCTTTCGCTCCCTCCTTCGAGCCGTGATACTGTGGTCAATAAGAGAAAAGTTTAGCAATAGAAGGTCTACTCATGAAAAGGAGAAACACCAAGCGAAGAATATACTGACCAATGCCGGAAGGGGGAACGACTTCCGATTGGAAGGAAAAATGTGGGTTTAGCGCTTGGTATAAGTGGTCAAAGAGCACTCCTGCAAGGTTGCGACAATATATGGTTAATGAAAAAATGGTATCTACAGTAAAGTAAATAAATGAGAAGTCTTTACCTTCCGAAATTCGGGGAGACTCATAAGAGGGAGAGGGAACCATGACACTCAAGGCAACGACCATCGGTAATTCTTCAACCAGTACAGCTTCAGGGTTTACTGCGCCTATGCTCAGGACAAAGGAAATATCATCAGAGATGCTTAGCAGGATTAAAAGCTCAAAGATAATAAACCAAGGACTACCTGACAAGTTGGAATCGAAACCGTGCCCGAAGCGTCACCGGTTGCGACGGCTTCCTCGGTTTCCATTGGGAGAATAGATTCAGCACCCACGGCTTCATCCCCTGACTCGACATTGATAGGGTCAAAATTACACCCTAGTTGATCGACTCAAAACCCAAGGTCAACCCCAAGCCAAATGGGCCTAAGCCCAGGTCAAAGGGACCGGCCCCTTGACAAAAGGAATGAATCCATAAATTGGTTTAATGTAATTCTTTATATGTGTGTGTGTGTGTGCATAGAAATAAATGTATGTAAAATAAGCAAAAAACCAAAATTTTGTAAACCCCATGGCTTATGTGCAAAAAGGGATAAGCACATAAGTCATGGGGTGGCAAAAGTGTCATTTGGCAAAGCCTAAGGGGCTATATGTAAAGTGTGTAGCCTATGAAGGCAACATGATGAAAAATTCAATGACAATTTTTTCTCTCTGAAAAAAAAATAGGGTATGTACCTCCTCCTCCTTCCTCAAGGTTCTAAATCTTCTTCTTTTCTTTTGAATTAAATCAAGAGTTTAACTCTTCCTTTTTAAAAAATAAATAGTTTTTCACCATAAAACCCTTGAAGGGGAGCTCGGATCTGCCATCAAATCCCTAAAAGGGGAGATTTTATGTCTCACCTCCCATTTTCCCCCCAAGATCCAACCAACAGAGAGAAAGAAGGATACTCATCTCCAAAAATCCCATTCCAGGAGGATATGAGGCTCAAAAGAAGATCCAAAGATTTCTCGGAGTTTAACTCCATTCAATATCTGTTGGAGTTTAACTCCATAAATCAACCCCCTTTTAAGGAGTTTAACTCCAAATCTTTACATAATCCCTGTTAGGAGTTCAACTCCAAAGCCCCCTTGGGAGTTCAACTCCTAACCCAGGGGCTAAGCCCCTTTTCATGCTGGTGTTTCCAGCAGTCGTGTGCCGCGCACGTGACCCACGGATGCCCAGCGGTCGCGTGCAGGGCATGTGACCCGCGGACGTCCAGCGATCGCGTGCAGGGCACGTGACCCATTGGCGCTAAGCGCTTATGTGCGCTTCATGTGACCCGTAGGCGCTCAGCGCCCAGTGGTCGTGTAGCGCGCACGTGACCCGCTGGCGCCTAGCGGTCGCATGCCACGCATGTAACCCGCTAGCGCCCAGCGGTCGCGTGCCGTGCACGTGACCCGCGGGCGCCCAGCGCCCACGCGCCTGGCACGTGACCCGCAGGCGCCTCGTGCCCACGCGTCAGGCACGTGACCCGCGGGCGCCAGGCACGTGAACCGCGGTGCCCAGCGCCCATATGCCAAGCACGCGTCTTTAAGACGCTCCCCATCCCTCATTTTTCGTGCACTCCATACCACAAACACGTCCTCCGTTAGGAAAAAATTTCTAACGGGGCGCTGCCCCGCACCCCGCAAGGGGGCTGCTAGTCCCTTTGACCCCCAGCCCGCTATCCGGGTAGCGGGACCCCCGTAAACTCTGCGAAGCCCGCGATATATCCAAAAACCCCTTTCAAAACACAACACACGCACACTACACACTGAGTTTGTAGGGTTCCTAGGCACTCCAAGGAGGTCTCACAAGGCATCAACCATGCCAAATTATAATATTTCATGTGCCAAAGAAACCCTATACTAGATCGTTAACTAGAGTTTAGGAGAAACGAAATGCTAAGTGAACGGAATACAACCTTTGTAGATCCGGTCCTCCACCTCCATAGCTCCGCGTTGACGTACCTCCGCTGTGATCATCGGATCCCGAACTCTAGTAATGGTTTCGTCGAAGAAATGATCGGGCTAGGTCATCGACTTTGATGCCGAAGATGATCTACGTTGAGGCAACACAAGATCAAGCTCCAACTTCACCAAGCCATGAAACTTGTGAAGAAAACACCCTATACTACTTGGCAAGTGGTAGAGGATGAAGAAATAGGAAGTGGGTTCACTTTAGAATTGGATTTCTCACTCTTTTTCTCAAGTCACCATTGAAGCTAGCAAGCTTCTTTCTTCTTGAAGAAGAAGAAGAAGAAGAAAAAGAATATGATAAGAATTATTGATAATAGATAATAAAATGATTCTTATCATATTAGCAACCATGGTTAATGTAGAGAATGAACTAGGGTTTAGTTAAAGGGTTAGGGTTTAGGAAAGAAACAAAATGGTTTGACTTTCAAAGCTTCATGAAGCTTCAAGTGAAACAAATTAAGCCACCATTTTATTCTTGCCAAAATAAACAAATAAATAAATAAAATAAATGATATGAAACCCTAACCATTTACTAAACATGGTTCAATTCAAACATACACCCAAGTTTGCATGTATCATCAAACATGATACAAACAAGTGCACAAAACTATATCACATATACAATGTGCACATCAAGTGAGAAAATCCATCTTAAGTGAACCAATACTAGTTAATGTAAAGTAATATATCAAATATATAATTATACATTAAATCATTAAATCAACACTTGATTCAATGATCCGGTCATGTCGCATATAACCGACTAGTATCCAATGTATCGACTTATCGAATCAATCTTCGATTCGATAACTAGGTTATATCGCATACAACCAATCGATACATTCATCGCGAGAATAGAATACGGTATCACATACACGCATTATTCTCTGTCCCGCACATATCTCATATGCGCTCCTATTTCGTTTCGCTTGAGCCAGGAAACCTCTGTATAGGACTCTAAAGACTCGTCAATACGCCGGCAGCAGGTGATGATCATATCAAACACCCACAAGCCGCAAGCGGTCTGCTAAACGTAACGGCCACCCGGGTATTGAGCGATCAGAAGATCGACGAGCAAGCCCGCTCACACTCCTGTGAATCCAACCAGTAACACTTACCGTACAGTCCGGTCTCGTCGTCTGATATGTCGCATATCTCGCCTAGGGGTGGTAAACGTCAGACCCCAATAGCTCGATAAGTCGTGTCGATATGAGGTCTATAACAGTTCGAGAAACTACAGGTAACACTTACAAGTAAATCTCAGCAACCCTGGCCAGGGATTTCCGGTTATAGCCAATCGAACACAGCGCAACATCAACTCCCTATACCGGGAGAGACGAATCCCCTCCTATCGCTCATTGCCTCCATGTGATTCGGGACTGTACCCAAAAACCACCGTTTTGCACGCCCTATTGGACGTGGTAAGGTGGAAATCAAAGCACAGTCGGAACCACACAAGACTCTATGACGATCTCGGGTCAACAGACTACTCTGTACCAGTGTCACCAGAGAACTGCCATCTGACGTAAGGTATAATACCATCTGGGAGTTCTCGGCGAGTCCGTCCAGTGTACCCAGTCTCCACTGAGCACCCGTATATCATCTCTGATGTCAAACACCAATGGATATGGGATCATCCATCCCCTATCTGTATGGGTCGAGAATGTATACGCTTGTCTACTCTAGTATATCGATGCCCTGTCTCGATACACCCACGACTAGGGACCTTGAAGGATGTACTTATGGACTACCATGTCCCCACTAGTATGATCCTCATCATAGTCCAGGTAGTCAAGTACACATCCTAAAGACTTTACCAACATGTAACAGAGAGACAATCAGTGTACACGTTAAGGTAAAGAGCAACCAGATAGCATACTATCATGTCGAGCAAGAAAGTCCTCCTTATATATGTCCAAGTATCCACTACAATATACATCCTATGTATAGTAATGGCCTCTAGGGCATACATATAACTAACAATCTCCCACTTGCACTAGGGCCATCTGATAGCAGTGGTTGTAGTATCTCATACTCAACCATCCCATAAAAGTCTCTCTCTGGGAAAAGGCCTTTGTGAGTGGATCCACCGTGTTGTCCTCTGAGTCTACTCTCCTAACCTCGATCACCCTGGAGATCAACCATCTCCATGATCAGGTGATACTACCTTAGAATATATCTAGATCACTGATGGGACGAATGTTCCTTGGCATAAGCCACAACTCCATTGTCACACAATGGGAGGAACTAAGTTCATCTCATGAACCAATATACACCCAGACTGCCTCTTTGGTAGCATCTTAATTAGCGATGTATCTTGCCTTTAATCGTCTAGTATGTCACGGTATCTAGCTTGGAACTCTTCCAACATACCGTCCCTTTACTAAGGGTAAAGACAATGCATGTGACTGACTTTCAGTCGTCCTTATCATCCTGGAACCCTTCCAGTGATTCTCCCCAGGATCGAATGATACCATCTCACTACAACTAGTGAGTATCCTAACATCCAATTAGATCTATCTCATAGATCCAAAATCCAGGATTTAATAGGTATCACTTTGATCCTATATGGAGAATCATTGTGATAAGCGGAGATTGACCGAGCGTAGCATAGGAAACTCCTTTCTTATCAAGAGTATGTCATCCACGTACTCTACGTGGATCACCACCATGCTCCCTACTACCTTTTTGTATGTACAAGGTTAATCTACCATTTTGATGAAGTCAAACTATTTGACTACTCCATCAAAACAGATGTTCCAACTCCGTGATGCCTGCTTTATCCTATAAAGCATCTTGTACACGTTTCCGCTGCTCCCACTTTTTACGAAGCCCTCTGGCTGTGTACTTATAGACGTCCTCTTCTAAAACATCATTTAGAAAAGCTGTCATGACATCCAACCACCAGATATCGTAGTCATGGTATGTAGCCGTGGTAAGTAGGATCTGGATGGACTTAAGCATAGCCACTGGAAAAAGGTATCATCATTATCCACGCCTGGTTGATGATGAAAACCTTTAACAAGTCTAGCTTTGGAAGTATTAACTTTTCCATCTACACCAAGTAATCTTCTCAAGATATACTTGCTCCTGATGGGGATTTAACCCTTCAGATATAGCAACCAAAGTCCATACTTTGTTGGTGTATAAGGATTCCATCTCAGATTGCTAAGCATCCAGCCATTCTTATAGAGTCCCACTCCTGATGGCCAGCTCGAAACTAGTTGGGTCATCATCTCATGATGCAATCCTCGCTCCCACTGTCATAGAGAAACTGAAGTATCTCTCAGGTGGGTGAAAAACCCTACTAGATCGGCGAAGAGGCTGAGGTTCGTTGGTATCTACTGAATCCTTTGGTTGTACCAAATCATCTGATGTAGTTTGCATAGCTGGAACCTTTCCAGTTCTACATAACTAACCTTGCCTCGAGCTTGTCCGGATTTTGCTTTTAGACATAGGCCGGACAAACTTAAATCTTAACTAGCTTAAGACATGGGCTCTTCCCATACCATATCTCATATGGAGTGGTAGGCTGTGATCTGATTCGAACCCTATTCAATAGGTATGCAACTTCTCAAGCGCATAACTCCCAAAAGGAAACAGGTAACTCAGTAGTACTCATCATAGAGCGCACCATATCGAATAGGGTGCAATTGCTCCGCCCCGATATACCATCGTGCTATGGTGTATACGGAGGAGTAATGCTGAGAGAGAATCTCATTCTCCTTTAGAATAGTCCAGGAATTCCGTGCTCAAGTATTCTCCTCCCTGATCGCATCAAAGGACATAATACTTATACCCTCATTTTGGTTCTCTACTTCTAGCTTATATTCCGTGAATATCTTAAAAGATTCGGACTTGTGTTTCAACAGGAACATATGTCTGAATCTTGAGAGATCATCAGAGAATGTAATGAAGTACAAAGAACCGGTCTTGGCATGTGTAGACAAGGGACCTTTATACATCAACATGTATCATCCCATGAGTTCACTAACTCTTTCTCTGTTTTCAATAAACAGAGCTGGTGTCATTATATCTTTGTGACATGACTGGCAAGTTTCACAAGATGTAAATTCAAACTGATTTAAATATGCATCTACAAGTAACTTCAGCTAGTCGGGTCGCATTGATATGACCTAGTCTACAATGCCTCAAGAAGGATTCGTTCATTTCTGAACTCTTCCTCTTGTGTGTGTTCTGTATACTAAAAACTGTAGTTTGATTTAGAACATCAATGCTTTTAGATAACGTGCCTGAACCGATCAACTTTTGATATAGGAAATGTTCAAAACATTATCCAACAATACAAAATTTTATCATTTCTTTATTAATAAAGAGAGTGATATGATTTTGTATATCAGGTTCGGTATCTAATAACATTCGTTCAGAATCAATGTATTGGTAATACAGGGTGACAGTGACCAACAGACTTGGCTGCAACACTTGTCCCGTTTTCTGTCTCATGAAACTTATCACCCGTTCTTAGTTCTTTACCTATCTGTAGCCTATGTAACAAATTACATATGCGGGATCCTGATCCGGTATCTCATATCCAGGACGTAAAGAATACTGAGAAACAGTTCTGTATAATGAACACACCCGAAGATGATGCATCAGCATGCACTCTCTTCGTTTGGTCGGCACGGGAATTCTGGTAATCCCCAATTTCCTGCTCTATCTTATAACAATTATAAGTTGGAGCGGGACCAACATTCCCCAGCTCAGTATAACAAGTGGGTTCGGTCAATATCCGTATTATTATCTTGATTAAGGCATGATTTGGTCGCTACCTGGAGAGAGAGAGAAGAAAACACTCAGCGTATGCTCTTGCAAGAATAGATTGGTTATTATTTTATCTAATCAGGATGACTTCCACTGTTTTTATCAAATGTTCCTTCAAACACTAAAAGGAAAGACTAGCCGGGATTAATTACACACTATAAGTTCGCCAATCTTTCAGCCAGGCCAGTGTCGGTACTTTGAGGGAGGTCCCCCGTGCTTTTGCACGAACCTAATTAATGTAAACCTCGTTTTCCCAGAGGCGTAACCCCGTTGACACCTTTCTAGACACCTACTTGATCGGCTAATTGTAATGTGTAAAACTCTCCCATGAGTAACTCTTACTCGCAGCGGGTATCGGGATCCAACTATCTCATAGAAGGTATGCAATCTCATTGCAAATTTCAACACTTGAAATTCCCGATAATTTTGCCCCTAACGTGCTATGACCTTGACGAAAGCCAACAAACCATAGCCCGCTAGTCAAGTTCAACCCGTACATTTCTTGATTGAATTAAACCCACCCGCACGACCCTTGACGAAAGCCAACAAAGCCGCACGACTACCCTAATCCAATCGCATCGTATGCAGCAGATAAGCAGCATATAACTACCGCACACTACACCTTGACGAAAGCCAACAAATGTAGCACGAATACTATATACAACTTATCTGAAATGACAGAGGGCTACGACAGGTTTTTCTGAAAACCTATTGCGTAATGAACTTGATATCATTGTAGAATCAAATGATTTTAAAATGGAGTGTTTTGAGGCTTTTCTAGTTTTGCTAAAGGGGTCACTCCAGGTGAAGGGATCGTTGGCCCTTTCCTCATCGAATGAGGTGCGGGATATATCATATACATCGCTGTGCAATACAGAAACTATAGAAGCAATCAAAAGACAAACCGAGTGTGTAGCATCTGCCAGTTATTGCTAAAAGGGTCACTCCCGGTGAAGGGATCGTCGGCCCTTTCCTCATCGAATAAGGTGCAGGATATATCATATATACCGCTGTGCAAAGCAAGAACTGTAGCTACCTGTTTTATTTTTGAAATTCGATTCTACAACATCTTTAGGTTTCTTTTATTTCATTAATCTCATTAATGAAGTCCCATCATTTAAGTCACCTAAACATCACAGATAAATACGACGTACACTTATGCCATCCGTGTTCGCCTCGATGTCCCCTCGTGCACCGTTAGGTTAGGTAACTAACGGCAGAGCGGGGCAGGACTAGCGCGGGTGTAAAACATAAGTAACGTCTATATAATATATCATATATACTATATACAGTATCTATCACACAACATATCACATGATCACATCACAGATATCGCAGCAGAATAAACATATGAAACATTGGATATACTAGGACGTCCGTGTTTTCAATACGAGCCAGTATAAAACACGGATTCCACGGTCGCGATGAATAGCCAAACCCACACCCCTAGACCCCTACAAGAGCGGCAAGCAACCCTACTAATTCTAGAGTTAGGAGACCCGGACTCGACTCCTCGAGTTGGTCTCCCATTGGACTCCAGAACCCGGTTACTTGTGCTCCCCTCCTTGGGTCTATCCTAGTGCGGAAAAGTAAATAATATACAAAAGGTGACATCTTCCGCAACCTGGAAGTGCCCCAATAAAAGAATATTACATACAAGTTTTTACATGAATGAAAATGAAAAACACTCATCTCACATAAAAAAAACCCGGCTATTCAAACACGACGATCCAATATAACATATCCAGCAACACATAACATCACATGCCATCAACGTAAGTAAACATGCGTATCCCAATTGTCGTTGACATATAGCAACGAAACCGGCGATATCACATATTACACTTACGGTCGCAGAAAAGAAAGTGTAAAACTACAACAGTTGGAATCCGCAAACTCTTTAGACATCGCATGCCTAATCAAATGAATTCCTTAGACATCGCATGCCTAACAATTATAAACCCCGAATTTTAGTCTCATTATCGAAAACTCTTTTCAATATCAAGTCGGGCAATTCAACAAGATTCCCGACATCATGATCGAATGCTCATCGCAAACTTTAGTAGGCGGCCGCACCCCCGACGCCGTCGACGTAGTGCACCAAGGCGGAACACCGCTGCCGCGAGCACCCGAACGGATGCTTTCGGCAACGGGGTTCTCCTACAGTCACTTGGTCGGGGCTATGGGGTGAGGCTGTCTATTAAGTTTACCCGGCGAGTATCCGCGTACGCTACGTGATTGCGACGGACTTTTGATCGCATCAAAATTCCGTGGCAACCGATCAAGTGAGACTAAAGTGCTATGTTTATAACATTCATTCAGTTATCTCATAACTACTTGTGAATTCCAAATGTTGTATCACATTCCAGATAAATAGAAAATGTTAAACTTTCCGATCGAACAATCGAACACCCAAGTTTTCCCGAAACAGCTCAACACATGAAATAAGTTTAAAAACATTCACTTCATGCCTCAGTACCAACGGTCCAGCCGTAGAAGGGTCAAGCCAACGCCTCACATGTGGCACGTCGTACTGCCCCAAACCCTAAGGTTCAAAGGGCAGTTCAAGACGGTCACATAATCGAGTTAAGGTTTGTTGTCTTCTAGAGGGACCATCGCGTTACTTGCACTACTTGGAACGTCATTAAACTACGGAAAAATCCAACACCTGGAAATTTCCCGACAGGTGAAAAAGTGGGTATTTATATCCGGTCGAACTTTTTAACATATTCAAAAATATCCGGAAAAACACATAGACGAAATTAGACTTTCCGATCGAAACACCGAGTCCCTAATACAACCCAGAAAACTCAACTCTTGAGTAAATATTAAAAATTCCCATAAAATACAGCACCTCCAGACACAAATTACTGTGCAAACCATGTGGCCTAACTCACCAGAATGGCCGCGGAACCGCTGCCAAAGCGGGGGTGGGGCCGCGGTTCCGCAGCGCTTTGGTCGATTTAGGGTCACGTGCTGCACAGCAACTCATACAATTTCCTGCTAAATTTTTTGGATATTTTTAATTTGGAAAAATCCACTTTTTCAGAAAAAGTCCAGAGAGGGTTAAAAGTTAGGGTTTCGGGGTTCGATCGGATTTCTAACATCGTCTACACATCGTTTAAGGCTCTAGCTAGGCTCTGATACCACTGTAGGGTTCCTAGGCACACCAAGGAGGTCTCACAAGGCATCAACCATGCCAAATTCAAATTTTACAAGTGCCGAGAAACCCTAATGCGAGATCGTAAACTAGAGGTAAGGCAAAACTAAAGCAAGTTAACAATTTAACTACTAAGTGAACGGAAATACAACCTTTGTAGATCCGGTCCTCCACCTCTATAGCTCCGCGTTAACGTCCCTCCGCTGCGATCATCGGATCCCGAACTCTAGTAATGGTTTCGTCGAAGAAATGATCGGGCTAGGTCGTCGACTTTGATGCCGAAGATGATCTACGTTGAGGCAACACAAGATCAAGCTCCAACTTCACCAAGCCATGAATCTTGTGAAGAAAACACCCTATACTACTTGGAAAGTGGTAGAGGATGAAGAAATAGGAAGTGGGTTCACTTTAGAATTGGATTTCTCACTCTTTTTCTCAAGTCACCATTGAAGCTAGCAAGCTTCTTTCTTCTTGAAGAAGAAGAAGAAGAAAAAGAATATGATAAGAATTATTGATAATAGAAAATAAAATGATTCTTATCATATTAGCAACCATGGTTAAGTGTAGAGAATGAACTAGGGTTTAGTTAAAGGGTTAGGGTTTAGGAAAGAAACAAAATGGTTTGACTTTCAAAGCTTCATGAAGCTTCAAGTGAAACAAATTAAGCCACCATTTTATTCTTGCCAAAATAATCAAATAAATGATATGAAACCCTAACCATTTACTAAACATGGTTCAATTCAAACATACACCCAAGTTTGCATGTATCATCAAACATGATACAAACAAGTGCACAAAACTATATCACATATACAATGTGCACATCAAGTGAGAAAATCCATCTTAAGTGAACCAATACTAGTTAATGTAAAGTAATATATCAAATATATAATTATACATTAAATCATTAAATCAACACTTGATTCAATGATCCGGTCATGTCGCATATAACCGACTAGTATCCAATGTATCGACTTATCGAATCAATCTTCGATTCGATAACTAGGTTATATCGCATACAACCAATCGATACATTCATCGCGAGAATAGAATACGGTATCACATACACGCATTATTCTCGGTCCCGCACATATCTCATATGCGCTCCTATTTCGTTTCGCTTGAGCCAGGAAACCTCTGTGTAGGACTCTAAAGACTCGTCAATACGCCGGCAGCAGGTGATGATCATATCAAACACCCACAAGCCGCAAGCCACCCGGGTATTGAGCGATCAGAAGATCGATGAGCAAGCCCGCTCACACTCCTGTGAATCCAACCAGTAACACTTACCGTACAGTCCGGTCTCGTCGTCTGATATGTCACATATCTCGCCTAGGGGTGGTAAACGTCAGACCCCAATAGCTTGATAAGTCGTGTCGATATGAGGTCTATAACAGTTCGAGAAACTACAGGTAACACTTACAAGTAAATCTCAGCAACCCTGGCCAGGGATTTCCAGTTATAGCCAATCGAACACAGCGCAACATCAACTCCCTATACCGGGAGAGACGAATCCCCTCCTATCGCTCATTGCCTCCATGTGATTCGGGACTGTACCCAAAAACCACCGTTTTGCACGCCCTATTGGACGTGGTAAGGTGGAAATCAAAGCACAGTCGGAACCACACAAGACTCTATGACGATCTTGGGTCAACAGACTACTCTGTACCAGTGTCACCAGAGAACTGCCATCTGACGTAAGGTATAATACCATCTGGGAGTTCTCGGCGAGTCCGTCCAGTGTACCCAGTCTCCACTGAGCACCCGTATATCATCTCTGATGTCAAACACCAATGGATATAGGATCATCCATCGCCCATCTGTATGGGTCGAGAAGGTATACGCTAGTCTACTCTGGTATATCGATGCCCTGTCTCGATACACCCACGACTAGGGACCTTGAAGGATGTACTTATGGACTACCATGTCCCCACTAGTATGATCCTCATCATAGTCCAGGTAGTCAAGTACACATCCAAAGGGCTTTACCAACATGTAACAGAGAGACAATCAGTGTACACGTTAAGGTAACGGGCAACCGGATAGCATACTATCATGTCGAGCAAGAAAGTCCTCCCTATATATGTCCAAGCATCAACTACAATATACATCCTATGTATAGTAATGGCCTCTAGGGCATACATATAACTAACAGAGTTCGCATAACTGGTCGACCCGTCAATCGGAGTTCCTTCGCTCCAAAGGCGAGGGGTAATTAACGGCAGCTTAGTCCGTGGTTGCCAGAGATTCAGATCCCCACAATTAATAAATCCCGGCCTACCTTAAGCTTGAGGAATCTGCCTGACAAGCGACGCGTATTCCCATCTCAATTGGGTTACAAAAAACACCCTACAGATTCTGGCACGCCCGGTGGGACCTTTCTCTCCTCCCATATCTCGGGTCAAGTGTTCATGCGAACTTATTTAGCTTATATGCCGATGTTTGTACTGAAATAATGTTTTTTTCGTGCAGCAATCAACTTTCAAAGACGATGTCTCCTAAGATGAATTCAGCTTCCAACGCGACCCCGATCTCGTACGTGGTCAAGATCAATGCCCGCGTGGTTCTCCCTGCCAGTCTCAGCCGGCAATGGGACAAGCCACCCCATCAATTTCGTTCCGTCATCATCTACCCTGCTGGAAGAGCTCATTAGGCGGAGGTCACAGCAAACCAAGCGGCCAAACCGACCTCAAGGGGCAGGAGGCCGACGTTGTGGTCGCCAAAGCATCCCACTCCAAATGCAAATCTGTATTCAAACGGCTCTCCACTGTTCTGACTGGGGGCAAGGCCGTCAACACCAATGTGGCCACAAAGCAGCTCCAGCAAGCTCAGACATTGCCCTTGACGATCATGCGAGCAGATATATTCTCTGGACACTCTGTCAGTCAGTCTACGACGTCATCCCGAAAGGCCGAAGCCTGCCAAGTGCTTAAAACAGAAAGGTTGAGAAAGAAGCGGCTCAGGTATCGAGCCAACAAAAAGGGCAGGACTTCAGCCAAGTGGAATCTTGTAAGGTTCCAAGAGCAGGGTCACCCCGCGACGACGGTTGAGTCGGCCGTAAAAGTCAGCAATTCTTTTCGAACCCCTTAAATGGGTTCAGAAAAATGCCATGACCGCTAGAATCATGAAGACAACAGTCCGAACGATGCTATAAAGAGACGTGTCCCATCCCCAACAGAGAAAGCATGACACTGTCTCTTCAAGAGTCTATCAGGCGCTCTGTGCCGCGCGAAAGCAGCGGGGCAAATACAGAAAAGAAGCGCCGGCGCTACTTAAGAAGTCGGTCAGGCCAGCCATCTTTAATCAATTGTCCGTTACCAAAACAGAAGGGCCAAGACAGTGGTCCACAAAATTAGCTAGCAATAATAAAAGGATGGCCGGATATGTTGTTCACACTGTCTATATGGCGGGCACGTGCCTCAGTGACAACCTCCGCAGCAAAAGCAAGAATGGGGCCGCCACATCCCAAGCCCAGTCTGGCTTGAATGTGGTTGCCGCTTCCCAAGATCAGCCGCCTCCGCTGGATGATGAAAATCCTCTCGATGAGGCCGATAGGCAGAAAGACCCCATAGTCCATGTGCAGTCAAGCTCGGATAACGAGGAAGAGCCGACTTTCCTCCCCAGGATCGCGGAGCAAGAGCTTCGAAAATAGCTCAGGAGCAAAGATAAAGAGATGGCCAAGATCTATTCAAAAATTGATGACCTAACAAACGTTGTGATGCAGCTTACGGCTCAAATTGCTCGAGCACCTCCCAATCAAGCACATGTCTCTACTCATGGGCCGGGTGATGACAACCCGAAGCAACCGATGCATGTCCCCTTGGGTCCAAGATTGGATGAGCCACATGAAAGCCGGCCACATTCCGCTTCTGGGGATGCCTTGGCCCCAGATAGCACTATCCTGCTAACACAAGATCGGATAATGGATTTGATCACTAGCAAGGTTAGAACATTGGTAGCCGAAGCCGAAGCTCAGAAAGAAATCGGCAGTAGTAGGCGGCCATATCCAGCACAGTACGATCTGATCGAGTTCCCGAGCGGCTATGTCATTTCTAAGTTCGGAAGATTTGATGGTACGAGAAACGCAAATCAGCTCATTGCCCACTTTAAAGCGTCGTGCGGAAATACAAGGGCCAATGATGCTCTCCTTCTTCGTCAGTTTGTCAACAGCCTGACCGGTGTTGCTTTCGACTGGTACGCTAGTATACATGACGAGTCCGTCATTACCTTTGCCCAAATGGAGTCTCTGTTTTGGCAAAGGTTCATGAGTGTCAGTGATAAAATCTCCATTGCTGACCTTGTGAGACCAAGACGGGGAAGAATGAAAGCAACACCAACTTTATTACCCGATGGCGCAACCTCACTATCAAGTGCGAACCGCCTCTAAAGCAGGACCAGTCCGTCAGCCTCCTCATTAGGAATCTTAGCAATTTGATGGTCCCATTCTTGTGTACAGCAGGCCTCAAGACGTTTCAAGAGCTAACCAAGAAAGTCCAAATGCTGAAACGCTCGGAGCAAGAGTCTACCCCGGACTCTTCGAGAGACAAGACTTGGAAAAGTAAGAGGGACGACAACCGTAGTAGCGGGAATTCCAGCAGTACCAATGTCTTCAATGCGTCTGATAATGAAGACAAGCGAAAGGCAGGCGATTCCAAAACCAACCGGTCTCGAAAGCCATTGCTGGGGGGAGAAGGGCCTTCCCTAGAGGAGAAAAAGAACAAGGTTTACTCTTTCAGAAGGGACAAGGTCCGCAAGATATTCAAAGATGCCCTGAACAATGGTCTACAATTGCCGGAGTCGAAGAGACCCCACGAAGAAAAAATGAGTGACAATCCCCTGTATTGCCCGTACTACTGAGTAGTGAGCCATGCGATTGAGGATTGCTATATCTTCAAAGACTGGGTCGAGAAGCAGTACAAGGATGGAGAGAT
Organism: Agapanthus africanus; assembly: GCA_030015575.1. Lineage (NCBI taxonomy): Eukaryota > Viridiplantae > Streptophyta > Magnoliopsida > Asparagales > Amaryllidaceae > Agapanthus > Agapanthus africanus. The sequence continues at coordinate 705,293,533 of CM057341.1, forward strand.
CGAGCTATCCAAGAGTGTGTTGGTGAACAATCAAGTTGCAACCACCAACTTTATACAGATAGAAGCTGAAACCTTCTGGGAGAAGACAGCTGAACCCGCTGCCCTGAGAAATGAAACTGGCTCACCGCAGCCTCCGTAGAGTACGCACATATCTAATAAGACGAAGAAGATGATAAAGCTACTTCAGAAAGAGCCCAGAACAGAATGGGAAGGGCAGAAGAAGCCCACCATTCCGACTGCCAATTTTGCTCAATCAGGCTCAAAATCCAAAAGGCTTAAGAAGAAGAAAAGTGCAGCTCGACGTGAAAAGGAGTCTATAGGGAGATCGACCATTCAAAAATATATCGATTCCCTCGAAGACTATGAACAAAAGGAAAGGACTCTAATTCAATTGAAGGAGTTCTTCCCTGTAGAAGCAGCTGGGATTCTGGAGAAGCTAGAAGAAGACTCCAATGAAGAGATCCCTATAGTGACCTTCTATGCCATCCATCTGGGCAGCGACTCTGAGGAGGAGCTCTGTTTTCTCGAAGAGGATGAGGAGCTCGCCGCAAAGGCCAACCAAATCCAGCTCAGAAGTGGCATGGTTCTACCGCCAAATCAGGGCAACGCCTCAAAAGGAAAGGAAAAACAGGTCACTACTAAGGAAGATCGGCTAATGAAAACTCAAGTCCTTCCTCAGTGGACTACAATGTCTTAGCTCATCTCCGGAAGCTTCCGTCTCTCTTAAGCATCTACGATGCCTTGGTCCTATCTAAAGAGCTTAGAGATGTTCTCATTCACGCTCTACAAAACCCCAAGCAGTATCAGGCTTGCTTTGCGGAAATTAATATGAAAGAAGCCCAGTACGCTCTGCATGTCGCTGCAGTCACGTTTATGGATGAAGACTTACTAATGGGAACGGATGAGCATAATCGACCGCTTTACGTGACTGGGTACAACTATGAAGATCAGATTAATCGTATATTGATTGATCCGGGATCCTCAGCGAACATCATGAACTTGCGGACTCTGAAGAGTTTTTCAATGGACGTCCGACGCCTGTCAAGAGAAAGGATTGTCATTCAATGATTCAATCAAAATCGCCAGCAAGTTCTGGGGTCTATAGCTCTGCTAATCAAATTTGGGGATCTGCGAACCGAAGCTAAGAAATACGTGATCGACGCTGAAACGTCTTATAAAATTCTCTTTGGGCGGCCGTGGCTCCACGATTACGGTATTGTTCTGTCAATTCTCCATCAATGCATGAAGTATACTAAAAATGGCGAAGGAAGACGCATTGACGGGGGCATCCAGCCGTTCGGTGTGCACGAAATCCGATATGAAGATTCTCGGTACTTTATGGATTCCCAAAATACTGAGCCACGACTGACCAAGGATAGAACGGCTCCAAAGCTCAAAAGAATATCCGAGCCGGCTGTCACTTTCAAAAGCAAAAACCCCCAAGTGCGTCCGCATTTTGGCAGTAACACTGATGAGTCTGACGCTGGAAGTCCGCCCTTCCATAAAACCCACCTTCACTTCGGTAGCGATACAGACGAGTCTGATACTGAAGGCCCATCCGGCACCAAAATTCTCCCTCGTTTAGCTAGTGACACTGATGAATCAGGAGAAGAGGATCCGCCTTGCAACAACTATGCAGATTGGGCCCCACGCAACGAGCAAAACTACGAGAAACCTTCGATATTGCATAAGGGTCCCTAACCATCACCAGGGTACCGGAGCAGATGTGCAAAGAGCTCGATGCATTTTCAGTCTCCACCGTAGACCAGCTGAATACCTTCTACATTCCCGGGAGAAAGAGTGGGCAGAAGGGCGTCCTGTTTTATGGGTCAAATCCTGTCATGCATCCGGACGATTTTTCTGCCACGTGCCTTCCCTATGAAAGAGGCATCAGAGCTGTCCTAAACCCCAGATATTATTCTCCCGAGATGCTGGAATATTTTAAAAAGTGCGGATGTCGGTTATATCAAATGGACTCCGAAGCGAAGTTTTATGAGGGGCTGTGGCACCCGCCTCAGGTCCGAGAACTCATCGATGGACGAATCCCAGATAGACGGGGCATAGGTTTCATTCAACCTGACATCAAGGCATATTACATGATTCATATTGGTGAAGCCAGCGAAGAGTCAAGTGATGAAACGAGCTAGTCGAGCCAGAAGAGGCCCCTCAAGAGTTCGAAGATGGCGGACAAGCAATCTTCGACGAGCTAACCGAGGTTGATTTGGGAATGCCCGATAACCCAAGGCCGACCTACATCAGCTCACTCTTGTCAGAGGAAATGAAAGAGCAGATAATCGCCCTGCTGCATGAGTTCGCCGACTGCTTCGCATGGACGTACAAAGAAATACCTGGCCTATCCTCTGAAGTGGCCGTGCATAAGCTAGCTATATCTCCTGATGCAAAGCCTGTCAAAAAAGCTCCTCAAAGAATGAGAAGGGAGCTGGAAGAAAAGGTCATCGAGGAAACTAAGAAACTTATCGATGCTGGCTTCATCAGGGAAGAGAAGTACGCAGACTGGATCGCATGCATTGTCCCAGTAAAGAAGAAAAATGGGCAGATTCGGGTTTGTGTCGATTTCAGGGACCTTAACAAGGCATGCCCTAAAGATGATTGCCCGCTACCAGTCATGGAAATGATGGTCGATGACACCTCAAATTACGAGTTGTTCACCTTCATGGACGGTTCATCTGGGTACAATCAGATAAAAATGTCGCCTGAGGATGAGAAGCATACATCATTTCGAACCTCGATCGGCATATACTGTTACAAAGTGATGCCGTTCGGACTGAAGAATGCAGGTTCTACATATCAAAGGGCAATGACCAATATCTTCGATGACTTAATCTATAAAGTCATCGAATGCTATGTTGATGATCTGGTCGTCAAGACTAAAGCTAAGCCCGATCACATCCAAGATCTTAGGACTGTTCTCACTAGACTAAGGGAATACGATCTGAAGATGAATCCTCTGAAGTACGATTTTGGCGTGTCATCGGGAAAATTCCTGGGCTTTATAGTCCGATATCGGGGGATCGAAGTTGACCCATCCAAGATAAAGGCCAACTAGAGATGCCCCCTCCAAAGAGTCTGACGCAGCTAAGATCTTTTCAAGGCAAGCTTGCTTATATACGAAGGTTTATCTCAAATTTGTCGGGGAGATGTAGGCCCTTCTCAAAACTCATGAAGTAAGGAGCTCCTTTTGTCTGGGATGCCGAATGTCAAGAAGCATTCGAAAGCATCAAACAGTACCTGTTGCACCCTCCAGTGCTTGTTGCCCCTATTCTAAATAAACTGTTGATTCTCTATACTGCCGCGCTAGATGAGTCACTCAGTGCGCTCCTTGCCCAGAACAACAAGGAGGGAAAAGAAAATGCCCTCTACTACCTCAGTCGAACTCTAGTCGGGGCGGAACATAACCATTCCCCGATTGAAAAGCAATGCCTGGCTCTGATATTCGTTGTGAGGAAGCTGAGGCACTATCTGCTCACTTATCGGGTTATGCTGATCTCCAAGGTCGACCCGCTCAAACACTTGATGACCAAAGCAAGCCTAACCGGTAGAATGGCGAGAAGGGTTGTCATGCTGCTTGAATTTGACATAATCTATACTCCCCAGAAAGCAGTAAAATGGCAAGCTCTCGCAGACTTCCTTGCTGCTCATCCCATACCAGAAGGGTCACCGCTTCGTTGCGAGTTACCCGACGAATAAGTGCTGCACCTCGAGGATGATGAGCCATGTTGGGAGCTCTACTTCGATGGAGCCTCATCAATGAGGAGCTCCGGCAAATCAAGCATCCCGCAGATAAAAACGGGGATAGGATTGGTGTTCATCACGCCATCGATAGGAACCCTATGACGTTCTTTTTCTCTCACCGAGCTTCGCATAAACAACAAGGCTGAGTACGAAGCTCTATAGCTGGTCTGGAGCTTGCCATAGAAATGAAAATCCTTCGTCTACGGGTTTACAGTGACTCCTAGGTTGTCGTCGACCAGGTAAGCGGCGACTATAAGATATACAAACCCGAGTTAGCTTGATATAGAAGCCGAGTGGTGGAACTCATGAAACGGTTCACTCACATTGAACTAATGAGAGTCCCTAGGGCGTTGAACGGAAAAGCCGACATAATCGCTCGTCTAGCTAAAGAGCTAGCTGATCCTGACATGTACGAAATTCTAATCACAGTCAGAAGCCGGTAAATTCCGTCTAAAGTCTCTTTGTGTGAAGAAGAAAGCATAGAACAAGAGAACAATCCTGCCGAAGAGGCTTCAATCATTCAAGACGAGCCCAATTGGAGAGAACCCTTCATAGAGTACCTTCGATACGATAAGCTGCCCGAAGAAAAATCTATGAGGATTCAGCTGAAGAAGAGAGCTCTCCGATATGTGTTTGTAAATAAACGCTATACCGCAGATCATATGACCAACTCTGGCTCAGGTGCCTGTCATCGGCCGAAGCCCAAAAAGTCATGAAAGAAGTTCACTCAGGCGTCTGCAAGGCTCACCAGTCCGGCCTCAATGTGCGGCTTTAGATCAAACGGCTTTGATATTACTGGCTCACCATGATAAGGGATTGCTAGGAGCATGCAAAGAAATGCTATCTCTGCCAAATTCACGGTGATTTCATTCACAAGCATCCTAACCCGTTGCCTCCTACGGTGGCGTCGTGGCCTTTCGAAGTTTGCGGCACCGACATAGTTGGCCCAATTGATCCTCCGTCATCTAAAGGCCACCGTTTCATAGTGGCCGCAACTGACTACTTCTCCAGATGGGCTGAAGCTGTCCCGTTAAAAGAAGTCAAGACACAAGATATCCTAACATTTTTCAGGCATAATATTCTATACCGCTTCGGTACATCAAGAAGAATCATATCTGACAACGGGCCTTCTTTCAAGAGCTTCAAAGTCTCAAGAATCGCTACTCAACACAAGATAGACTGGAGATATTCCTCCATCTATAATCTAAAGGCCAATGGGCTGGCCGAAGCCTTCAATAAAACTATGTGCAAGCTCCTGAGGAAAAATGCTTCATCCAACAAGAGAGACTGGAATCTCAAACTTCATGAGGCATTATGGGCATATCGTACCATGCACCGCACTCCAACTCAGTCCACTCCATACTCATTACTCTTCGGAGTGGAGGCGATCCTTCCCCTCGAAGTTGAAGTTCCAAGCTTAAGAATGGTCGTCCAACATGAGTTGACGGAAGAGGAAAAAGTGCTTCTTCGTCTCGAAGAACTTGACGCCCTTGAAGAAAGGAGGCTCGCGGTGCAGCAAAATATGGAGCTATACCAAGCCCAAATGTCACAGGCCTATGACAAGATGACCCGTCTCCGCGCTTTTAAGAAAGGCGAATTGGTGTTGGTCCTCAAAAGGCCGATCATCCCCAATATACATGCCAAGGGAAAATTCGAGCCAAACTGGGAAGGACCATACGTCATCGAGAAGGTGTTTGATGGAAGGTCCTACCAGCTGATAAATGCCGAGGGAGAAAGGCCAATGCCATCCATCAATGGCCGATATCTCAAGAAATACTATGCGTAAATGCTCCAAGTCGCAGACGAATTGAGCACACCAGCCCTACGGTCTGGATCATACATCCTGTAAAACCGTATACAATCCACGGGCGTAAACGACCCCTATCTCTCCCAAAGTCCTACCGGCGAGACTACATTTAAAGTCCCACGAACCTAAAAAACGGTATGTCCATAAGCAAAACGGGCACAGATGAAAACCTGAAAGGGCTCCGTGAGTAAAAATAGCAGGACTGCCGGCGAGTTTGTGAAAACCTGAAAGGGGGCAAACTCGTGAAAAGAGATGAAATACACTCACAAAGTCCTCTCGACCTTGTGAGGAGAAAATCCCCACGTGAGATCCTTATGACTCACAAAGGAGCAACACACTTAGGAATCCCCACGATTCTTAGGGAGAAATACACCTGCGAGATCCCTTAGACTCGTAAGGAGAAAATGCTTTTATGAGACTCTTACGACTCATAAAATTGAAAATCCTTAGGTGATAGGGATCTAAACCTGTCTCCTGAGCCATCGCTCCCCAACGGGCAACGGCAAATGATGAGTCGCTCCTGGCATTTCGCTTCAGTGTTAGCGGTGCTGATGCCGACCAAAAACCCAAATCCCAGATCTTCCCAACGGCAAATGATGAGTCGCTCCTGGCATTAAGGTTCAGTGTTAGCGGTGCTGATGCCGGCCCAACACCCAAATCCCAAGTTTTCCCAACGGCAAATGATGAGTCACTTCTGGCATTGCTTCAGTGTTATCGGTGCTGATGCCGACCCAAAAACTAAATCCCAAGTCCTCCCGAGGAAAATGATGAGTTGCTCTTTGCATTATTCCAGTGCAGCAATGCTGATGCCGACCCAAAAACCAAATCCCAAGTCCTCCTGGAGCAAATGATGAGTTGCTCCTGACATTATTCCAGTGCAGCAATGCTGATGCCGACCCAAAAACCAAATCCCAAGTCCTCCCGGGGCAAATGATGAGTTGCTCCTGGTATTATTCCAGTGCAGCAATGCTGATTCCAAACAAAATCCGAATTCTAAGTTCCTCTCAAATTCAAAAGTCCCGCCAAATAAGGCAGAAATCAAACAGATCAAATTAATGTCCCACCCGGTAGCGCTTCCAAGCTCAAAGGTCCCGCTGGACGGGTAGGGAACTCCTAAAATAAATCAAATCAAACAAATCAACCTTGACACCGTAGAAAGCATAGCAAGTCAATTTCAACCCCGACACCGCAGAAAACATAGCAAGTCAAATCAAAACCCGACACCGTAAGAAGCGGAATAAGACATCGACCGTCCGAGTCGCAAAAAGGGCAGTACCGACCGTCCACGTCGCTAAAATGGAAGAACCGACCGTCCAAGTCGCAAAAGTGGCAGCACCGACCGTCCATGCCGCTAAAAGGGCAGCACCGACCGTCCAAGTCGCAAAAAGGGCAGCACCGATCATCCAAGTAGCAAAAAGAGCAGCACCAACCGTTCACGTCGCAAAAAGGGCAGAACCGACCGTCCATGTTGCAAAAATGGCAGCACCAGCCGTCCAAGTCGTAAAAAGGGCGGATCCGACCACCCACGTTGCTAAAATCGCAGATTCGACCGTCCACGTCGCTAAAAGGGCAGCACCGACAGTCCAAGTCGCAAAAGGGCAGCACCGACCGTTCAAGTCGCAAAAAGGGCAGCACCGACCGTCCACATCGCAAAAAGGGCAGAACCGACCGTCCATGTCGCAAAAATGGCAGCACCGACCGTCCAAGTCGCATAAAGAGATGAACCGACCGTCCACATCGCTAAAATGGAAGAACCGACCGTTTAAGTCTCTAAAATGGCAGCACCGACCGTCCAAGTCGCAAAAAGGGCGGCACCGACCGTCCAAGTCGCAAAAAGGGCAGCACCGACCGTAAAAAGGGCAGCATCGACCTCTACGTGGTCAAAACGGAGTCGACCTTCATGCGAAAGAAGATCCATCAATTTCATGCATACCACCCACATATGTGGTGCGCATTTATTGATGGGGGCACTTTGTTGGGGTCAAAATTACACCCCAGTTGACCAAGTCAAAACCCAGGGTTAACCCCAAGCCAAGTGGGCCCAAGCTCAGGTCAAAGGGACCGGCCCCATGGTAAAAGGAATGAAGCCATAAATTGGTTTAATGTAATTCATATATATATACATACATATATATATATATATATATACATACATATATATATATATATATATATATATATACATATATATATATACATACATATATATACACACACACACAAATATACACAGAAATAAATGTATGTAAAATAAGCAAAAAGCTAAAATTTTGTAAACCCCATGTCTTATGTGCAAAAAAAGATAAGCACATAAGTCATGAGGTGGCATAAGTTTCATTTGGCAAAGCCCAAGGGGCTATATGTAAAGTATGTAGCCTATAAAGGCAACATGATGAAAAAATCAAAGACAACTTTTTCTCTCTAAAAAAAACTAGGGTTTGTACCTCCTCCTCCTTTCTTAAGGTTCTAAACCTTCTTCTTTTCTTTTTAATTAAATCAAGAGTTTAACTCTTCCTTTTTCAAAAATAAATAGTTTTTCGCCATAAAACCCTTGAAGGGGAGCTCGGATCTGCCATCAAATCCCTAAAAAGAGAGATTTTAAGTCTCATCTCCCCTTTTCCCCCAAGATCCAAGCAACAGAGAGGAATAAGAAGGATACCCATCTCCAAAAATCCCATTCCAGGAGGATCCGAGGCTCAAAAGAAGATCGAAGAGTTTAACTCCATTCAACATCTGTTGGAGCTTAACTCCATAAATCAATCCCCTTTTTAGGAGTTTAACTCCAAATCTATACATAATCCCTGTTAGGAATTCAACTCCAAAGCCCCCTTGGGAGTTCAACTCCTAACCCAGAGACTAAGCCCCTTTTCCCGCTGGTGTTTCCAGCCGTCGTGTGCCACGCACGTGACCCGCGGATGCCTAGCGGTCGTGTGTAGGGCACGTAACCTGCGAGCACTAAGCGCCCACGTGCGCCTCACATGACCCGCAGGCGCTCAGCGCCTAGTGGTCGCGTGCAGTTCACGTGACCCACTGGCGCCTAGCGGTCGCGTGCCGCGCACGTGACCCGCTGGCGACCAGCGGTCGCGTGCCGCGTAGGTGACCTGCTGGCGCCCAGCGGTCTTATGCCATGCACGTGACCCGCTGGCACCCAGCGGTCGCGTGCCGAGCACGTGACCCGCTGGCGCCCAGCGGTCGCGTGCTGTGCACGTGACCCGCGGGCGCCCAGCGCCCACGCGCCTGGTATGTGACCCGTGGGCACCCAGCACCCATGCGCTAGGCACATGACCCGCGGGCGCCAAGCGCCCACGTGAACCGCGGGCACCAAGCACCCACGCACCAGGCACATGAACCGCGGGCGCCTAGCGCCTACGTGCCATGCACGCGTCTTTAAGACGCTCCCCATCCCTCATTTTCCGTGCACTCCACACCAGAAACACATCCCCCGTTAGGAAAAATTTTCTAACGGGGCGCTACCCTACACCTCGCAAGGGGGTTGCTAGCCTCCTTGACCCCCAGCCCGCTATCCGGATAGCGGGACCCCCGTAAACTCTGCGAGGCCCCAGATATTTCCAAAACCGCCTTTCAAAACACAATACATGCACAATGCACACTGAGTTCGCATGACTAGTTGACCCGTCAATCGGAGGTTCCTTCGCTCCAAAGGAGAGGGGTAATTAACGGCAGTTTAGTCCGCGGCTGCCAGAGATTCAGATTCCCATAATTAATATACCCCGGTCAACCTTAGGCAGGGGGAATCTATATACGTCTGACAAGCGAAGCGTATTCCCATCTCAATGGGGTGACGAAAAACACCTTACAGACAAGGGTCGTCGTAACACTTGCGTCACCCACCGATATCAAGGATCCATAGGGAGAAAGAGCGGTAGTTGGAACGGTCCCAGATTCTAGAGAAAGATTGGCCACTTCAGGCTCTTTAATTGTCGGCGCTTCACCTGTCACGCCGTTACCCAAATTTGGCACGTAAAAAATGCGTATGTTATGATATAAAAAAAGAGGGAGGGCTGTTAATAAGAGTCGTACGTTGTTCTACCTTGAAGTAGCCATTCGCCCTTTTCCCGAGCTACACGCACAACCTGTCTATGGGTAGTAGACAGGGAAGAAAGAACGTCCATTGGAGGAATGTCAGCAGGTGAAACATTACTCAAACCTGCACCCGCGGCCAAGACAACTTCGCGTTCCCTCACCGCGTGCTTTCTACACTTCCTCTTAGTCTGGACCGTATGAACCGACCTCCCTAAAACTTCCGACATGAGGATGTCATCGTCCGAACCGGGCTTAGCCTCCGGAGCCTCTATGGCATCCATCATCGGCCGCTTCAGCAACGTCTCCTGTGGTGGCCTTGGGAGGGCCTCGGCCATAGTCGGTGGCTCTGGAAGCTTTCGTGCATCACCACTTGGGATTGGCACTACACTTAGAACAACCTGGGTTTTGGTGGTCCCTGTAATAGGATAAAGAAAAAGAGTCAGACCATGAATAAAAGGAATTAAAAGATAAAAGGTGTAATGAAACAAATTATACCAAGACCCAAAGAGGCACAGAGCCTCTTTTCCTCCTCAAACGTCTTGAGGGAAGCCATGAGAGCCTCTTCAGCAGAAATACCTGTTAAGGAAGAGAGCGTTAATAAAGCATAATAAGGATGGAGGGGATATATGCAAAAAAGTGTAAATGAAGTATACCGGACTCCACAATATAGACCAACAATGCTTCTTCACGGGCCAGTCATTTGGAAGCGTCAATGGCAGCCTGAAGGTCAGTATCGGTCACAGGCGCATCAAATAAACCCTCGTTGGTGCCATATTCACACAAGCCCTCGCTATAAGGGCCGTGAGGCTCCTGTCCGAATATGACGTCAGCAGAAAATAGGGACTTCTTCCTTTTCTGCGAAACGATTCTTGCCGCCGACGATAAAAGCTTTCGCTTAATAGGATTTTTTGGACGACGGGTCTCGATCTCTAAACAGATGCCCGAGTCCGGAGACGCTACTGTTACCGCGGTGATGGGAACATCCGGTCGAGGCCTACTTGGAAAAGCACACGGGACTATAACCGGGGCGGTCTCTTTCAAAGGGGAGCACGGCTGCCCGTCGCTTCAAAGGGACCGCTGGATTACCGGCTGGGACGGCATCCTTATGGTCGAGTAGCAGGCGCCTCTCCTCCCTGATGACAACACCTGTCACATGCTGGTACCACGTGATGTAAGCATTCGAGGCTTTTGGCACATGGCTCGGCTCGCTGACAAGGAAATGGGACCCCGTATTTAATCGCATAAAATGATGCGTTGCGCTGCGAATACCCTCCTCCGTAGCAACCAGCTCAACTAAGAACACGTCAAGAGGAACACCTTGGTTATAACCCAATTATTGGGCAAAACTATGCGGGTTGTACCTCATAAACAACACTGAGGCATTCTGTCTAAATACTAGGAAGCCCGGCCTGATAGAATACAGGTGCATAACCTCCCGAGCCCTTAACACATAAGCCTCGTCTTTGAAAGTATCATGCAATGGTTGGACCAACTTGGAAGATTCTTTGCCGATAGTCATGAATCTATCGACAAAGGTCATACTGCCCCCAACCATGCATGGGCGAAGGAGCAATCGTCGAGCCTCTCGCTGTGATGGGTATGGAGCGGAAGCGTCAAATAGATACATGACCCGGGGGAAGTTGTAGTCTTCGTAGAATCGGGGTCGTTTATGAACACCAAAGGCGCTCAGCACGTGCATCTTGATCCATAATGTAAAGTAGTGCAATGGCAGATACACGGGCTTTACCCCTGGTTGAGTGGTGTCAGCTGCTAAGCTCAGGCCATGATATAAATAAGCAAACCCCGCGATCCCAACGGCCACGCGCGTCCCCGCGACGATGCAATGAGCCAGATAAAAAACAGATGGCCTCATGTAGCGGGGGTGCGTCGAAAGCACAAACCAACTCAGCCACAAGCCAATAAACCCCAGAAAGAACGTCTCTTCGTCAACATCCGGGGCAGCAATCTCTGCAAAGGGTACGATTGGAGTATCCGGAATAAAGAATTTCTTTAAATCCTCCTCCGCAGTCATCAAGTTATCCGAACCAAACCCGAACGGGTCATCAAGTTTGGCGAATTTCGCAGCCTATTTAGACAGAACTTCCGGACGAAGAAAGCGGGCAATGAAATCTGCGAAGCCAACTCCGTGCCCGCCAGACTCCAGGAATAAACTCTCGTACATGTTCAACGCCTTAATCAAGCTTGGAAACTGATGTTGAATGGCGTTTTTCGGAGTATGGCCCATTACCACTGATTTGGTGGCGAAGACATACTCATCGGGGGGAAGTATCTCCTCATAGTGCTCCCTTCTGAAGGGTAAGCCAGATATTTTCGCAAACTCCTCTAATGAAATCGAAACCTCCCGATCTGATAAGAGAAAGGTATGAGTCGGGATGTTCCATTGTTCCAAGAAAGATTTTACCCACCACACATGAGGCGTGGGGTAGTGAAAGAGGGACGCGTAGATTGCGGGATACAGCCCGATCTTTAACAGCAGCGACTTCTTAGCTGACAGGATATATCGGGCCCACGAGAGATAACCGGCCGAATGACAGGGAGTCAATCCTAGCATGTAAACTTTCCCCCAAGGACGCGACTCTCCTTGGCATATGCGTCGCCCTAAAATGCCTAAGGCCATCGATGGTTGCACGGGTATCGACACCAAGGAAGGCTGAAGACGACCTTCCGATGTCCAGTTGACCTCTTCTACGATGTAAGTCACTTGAGGCGGGTCAGCATAATGGACCGCCGGGATCGGCTCTGAAGGCGCTGCACAAGAAAAACCGCGCTGACCCCGGATAATCTGACTATACGACACCCCACAGATGAAGAGATTTTTGCTCTGGGTCCTGATCTTTAATAAGTGCGAAGACATCCTAATGTACGGGCGCATCAGCAAAAGCACTCTCTGAACGTACGAAGGGAAAGGAAGAATAAAAAGCCATAGTACCTGCACAAAAGGGGAAGGGTTAGCTATTGACATAATGTTCAAGTCTTTAACATTCTAAAATTGTACTGCACCGCAGTTCAAAAAGAAAGGGACAGGGGGCCTAACAAAATCAAGGTAACGCCCCATCAATGATGGGGCAGCCACTCATTAAAAATAAAATCCAAAAGGGTTCTCACTTAATGAGAAAACATCATTAAACTCTGGAGTTAAACTCTCTCAAGAACTGTATTCTGCAAACAGATTTCAAATCTGTCATGAAAATTAGGAAGGGAATAATCTTTAAAAAAACTTTTCAGAGCCAAGCTCTGTAGAACAATGGGATAACATCCAAGAACTTCGCTCAAGAAAGGGAATTAAATTCCAAATAATCTTCAAAAAACAAAGTTTCTAACAAGGTAAAACCCTAAAAGATCTTTAAGATCTACGATATACTCAAGTAAATTTTTTTAGATCTCTAAGAAATCATTGCAAAAGAAGAGCAAAGCTCTGTTAATGGGTTAAAACCCCTAAAACATAAGGAGATTCCTTCGAGAGTTTCCTCAGACATTAAGACACGGTCATGATTCTTACCAAATTTTGACAGAGTTTTGACTCTAAAAGAGTTTTGAATCTAAAGATATTTGTTATAAATATAACACATATTAGAAGTTCGTCTGCAAAATATCATTTACCATGTGTTATACATTATAATCAACATTATGAAGGAAATTGTGTGTTTAATATCTCACGCATAATTTTGTATATCTCTAACATCCTTCATTGACATCTTATGTAAAAATTAGCTCAGGTCAGATATCGGAATCGGAAATTCATCGATTAAAATACAGGAAATCGAAGAATCAAATACTAGCAAAAATTCAGAAGAGATAAGAAGATTCCAGATATCACATAAATACCCAGAGATCAACACCAGAAGACAGAAGAATTTTGAAGCAACAATCTCACCAATTGGCTGCGGAACCGCGGCCGAGTCAGGCCGAGTCACCGCAGATCCGCGGCCGAGTTGTGGGTTTCGGAGTCGGGAACTCTCTGGAGACTTCTTCTCAACGTCCAAGTTTATTGGGGACGCTTCGTTGTAACAATCTTGTTCTGCAAACTTCTCTATAATAATCTAGCTTGTTGAGGAAGCTTGATAACTGCCTAACTTATTCTAGAAGCCTTTTTGTAACAACCTAGCTTATGGAGGAAGCTTGATTAGAGGCTATAAAAAGAACCTAAGCCTTGAGGTGAGAGGTTTGAAACTTTTGATCTAAAAACCAAATCAAGAAAAGAGCTAAAAAGATCCAATTCCAAATCAAGATCCAAGATCGAGAATCGTTGAGAAATTCATCGAGCGACTTCATTCAAGATTTCTTTATGCGAAGCCGATCGTCACCAACGAGCACGTGATTCTCGATAGATCCAAGACTCATGGTGCTCGAGCGAAGCGAAGATCGACGGAGAAATTATCTCTTCAAGAGAGTGATCGAGAGCAATTCTTCTTGTAATCTCGGATTGAAGAAGTTGTAATTTGAAGTTGAATAATAAAGGTGATCATTACTTTTAATCTCGCTTTCTTTAAATCTCCGTATTATGAAATCTTTAATTGTTGATTCTTCTATTTTATATGTATGAGTAAACCTCCGCTTGCTAGGATCCAAAGGAATTTGGTAGATCAAATGGTGAGAGAATCATATATTCATCTTAAATCTTATGGAGATTATAAACTTTAGCAGAGAGAATCATCGATGTCCAAATTGTGAGCGAGATCAATTTATTGTGAATTTCGATACAATTTGGGGATTAGATTGATGATCTTTCTTGTTAAAGGCTAGATAAGAATGGCAATCAATAAAAGGACAAGAGGCAATGAAGGAGAAACCCTAGTTTCTTCAAGGAATCCCTAATTATCATTTTTAGCCATATATCTAGTTTTAATTCTACCAATTGATAAGATGAATCATTTTGAATAGTCATCCATGGATACCAATTCCATTCGAATCCTATAAGCCTTCTACAATTTACTTGATAACTAAATCTTGAACATTTTCTTGAATTTTCTTTCTTGAAAACGATTTCTTGAAATTCTTGAAACTATTAAATTCAACTAAATCTTGAACTATCTCTTGAATTTCTTTACTAGTTCTTTCGACTCAACTAAAACAAGAATTTACGAATTCCTCGAATTCCAGAGGACGACCAGTGCTCACTAACGCTCGCTACACGCGACACCGTTATTGATTGCGGTTGCTACTAAACTACCTATATTCTTCTTTTTGAACCAATCAAATAGCACTGTTGCCGGGGATATGTGCGTAATTTGTTTTTTCTTGCTATTTGGGTTGAAATATTATCATCCATCAAAATTTAAATCAAGAACGCTTCGTGTGCTTAACGTTTAGTGTTTGAATTTTGCGAGGGAATCTGGCATCACTGTAGTGAGGAGATCAAGATTCAGAAGCATTCATAGGAGAAAGAGTACCAACTGTAGAAAAAATAATTCAAAGAATACTCAAGTTTACCGCGGAACCGCGGCTATAGGCTCCTTATTGCAGCGGAACCGTGGTGGTTTGACTGAGTTAGGGTTTCATATTTTTCTGGTATATTTCCTATCTTATCCTCTTTCCTCTCAAAAAGTCCAATAATCATTTCTCTGCAGGATTCTTTGCAAAAATTCACCGCTTAAAAAATTCTTGGTGCGTGACTTGATATTGATTTTGTTGTTGCATATTGTAATACGGAAAATTAAGGGGCAAAAACCAAATTCAGATTAGGTGGGGATTTCATTTCCCTTCCTAAGCCCCGCAAATCACAAAACTAGCATCCGTATCATCCTTCATTAATTAAAAAATATCTAGACCAAGACTCTAAGGTCCGTCGCGCTCAATTAGGACAGAGGAAGGTCATGGGTAATCTACTGCTTATCCGCATTTCTTTTGTGGTGTCTAGGCAAGTGTGTCTAAGGCAAGTAGTTACTTAATTAGGCCCGCTATTTATATAGCGGATACCTCCCACTTACCTGGCATTTACCTGCCCATAAGAGAGATAAAGAGGTAGTAGAGGATTGATCCTGCGATTTGTCCTCTGGAAGTCTAGGAGCGGTCTAGTGACTTGACCTAGGTAACCTTAGTTCTAGGGTTGTTTATGCACTTATGTGATTTTTGAAAGTCAAACCTCAAGTCCCACTTTCAAAGCAAAACAAACCAATTAAATCTTAAATTTTTTCTTTTCCCTTTTTATCTTCCCCCCTCTTTTTTTCTTATAATGGGTAACCCAAATAGACGAACTCTTGCCGATCTTTGCTATCCATAACCATATATTTTTGTTTTCGTGATCGCTTCAGTATACCATCCGACTCTCCCATGTCTTTAAGAGATCGGATAGAACAAGCGAATAGAAACAGTTGGCCACCTCAGTCTAGGTCTTATCAACCGCATCCTAATTCTACATCTTTTTATGTTGATACTCCGAGTGAGGAAACTCCTAAACGCATGTCCATTGCTGAGCATATAGCAAGGGCTAACGGCAAAAGTTTTAATCCAGTCAAACCATTAGGACAACAAACACTACCACCTTCTAAAGAAGATTTTACTACTCGGGTTGTGGCGTATATGATGTCTGTTGAAGCTCGCCAACCAACCAACCAATAACAATATTCTTCTTATCAGAATGTTGATCCTACTCATACCCAATTTTCACAACCATTCAATTCATATCAATCCTACCCGACTTTTACACCTTCTCTAGACATTCATTCTAATCAGTCATTTGGGAGTTTTACTTATCCATAAGAATTTCAATCTTATGTTGAAACCTCTTCTCGACCCATATCTAGTCTTGAGCGGACATTAGAAGAATATGTGGTAGTGACGAGCCACATCAGAAAGGAATTGAAGGAGAGCATGGCCGACCTCAATAAACAAGAAGAACGAGCAACTAGTTTCGAACCAGTTCAAAAAATTTCAATGTATGATACGACCATCGGACAAATTGAGAATTCGGGTAGTGAGAGAGAACAATACACCCTTCCTAATCAAACCTCTCTATCCCAAATTGAAATTCACAACTCCAGTTTCACTGATCTATCGAGTGCGCCAATTGAAGATAGAATGTCTGATAAGTTGTGTGATTTTGTAGAGTTTGATTTACCCGATTGTGAGGGGTCCATTCCAAGTGAAACCACACCCATTCCTTGTGATCTCCATATCTCCACTCTAGAGCCGAAATTGATTGAAAACCATACTTTAGATGAGATGTCTGAGACTTCTAACCTTCACTTGAATGAGATTGACGTTGGGGATATATTGGATGATGAACCCGAAATTTTGGATGAATTTGTCCCACCAATTCATCAGGTCCTTTCACTCCCGTGCGGCCATTATCTCGAGCCTTTAACTATTCTTCCCAAACCCCATATGCGTCTTGAAGTTGTTGATAATTGTATAACCAAAAAGCAAAATGAAATTCAGCCTTCATTTCCCACATCTGGTTCAGCGATACGCGACACACCAATTTGTTTACCCATTTCATCTTCCACTTTCTCTGGTTCTTCTATTCTTCCTTTAAGTTTAGTGAGTGTTGATGAATCACAATTCAATATTTCGAGTTCTATAATTCTAGAAAGCCAACTTGATTTAGATACTTTTGACAATGAGGTAGATGCGTTTTTTAAGTCTCCTATCTCTATAATTTTTGACAAATCAAGTATGATAAATTCTGGCACAATACTTAACGACAGTGAAACGTTCAATCAAACCATCGATTAAAGTTTCGAAGTTATTCTTCAGGATATCGACGAAATCTTTGAAGAAATTTTTGCTGACGAACTCTTATTCCTAAACAACACAGATTTTTTGATTTATCAACCTCCACCTATAGAAGTTGAACCACCACCATTTCTTCTTATAAAATACGAGAATACAAATATTCCTAATCATTCACATTCTCGTTTTTATCCATTATCATTGTGTCGTCTCTACAAACAGAGATGCAAACCCTTTCCATACCACCACTTATCTCTTCCCCACTTCTTCACGTCGATAGGTGACGTATTCTTCTACCAACCAATGCATTGCATTGATAAAATCTTTGAATGGTTGGTATTAACTTTTGGTCTTTGTAAGGCTTTATATTGACCAATATCTTTACCCCTCTCTTATAATTTTAAAAGCTTAATATTGTTTAAATCAAGTTTGGGGGGTATATTTTTGGCGCTTCAAAATAAAATATGTACACAAAATTGTGAGCCAAAAATAAGTTTGGGGGAGGTTTTCACATTCATTTATTCTTGTACCCCGTTAATAATTTTTCCTCCCAAGTCTACAGGTTTTAGAGATTTAAAAGATGACAACAGTGAGAACACTGCTGTAAACAGGTTTGGGAGAGGTTTGTGCTTATGTATGCATTACTTTGCATTACACTTTGCATAAGCACAAAATTTTCAAAAATTTTCTTTTATAATAAAAGATTAGAAAGTGAAAAATTACATTTAAAAGATTGGAAGATAAGAAAACCAAGAAAGTTAGATGTTTTCTTAAACGAAACTAGTAATAAGTAGTTATGAGCCGTTGTCCCAAGGGTTAGTAAGATGAAGGAAGTCACTAATCTGAGGATAAAAATAAGTCTGAAAAATAGTTCCTATTCTGGAAGCCAAACATTTGAACGTTGATACCTTACTAAACGCACTTACACGTGTCTTGAAACTCGGGATAGTAGAGGATACCTTGTCTAAAAGCCAACGTACGAAGAAAATAATAAATGAAACATACAAGTATAAAATGGTGATGAAAAATGAACACTGGTTTTGCAATCACCAAGGCAGCATAAAAAAATATAGCGAGGATGTTTCATCACCTAGTGCTTTAGACCAACTGGTTTGGGAGTCACTGCTAAGCCTTAGGTGTTGCAAGACGAGAAAATTGCTAATTATGCCTAATATGTGAGAACATTTAGTAATCGGTCGGTTAGTACCTCAAGAAATATTAATGGTCGCATGAAGAATGTATGAGCAAGTCCATCCAAAATATTCACCGACTAAAATGTACTGAGATAGATGGACAAGAGTATGATAGCTTGAATTGAATTCTCCGAGTGTAGAGATGTCTTTTACATACACGTAGGGGTATATGATCGGTGTTTGGAGGAAAGGTAGGGATGAAGAATAAAAGCGATGTTTTATTGAGAGATGATGTGATTTCTAATATCTTTTCATTACTATTAAGATAGGGTTCATGACAACCGATAAGCCAGTGTAGTTGAAAACTCTGATTTTCAAGTTCTTTCTTTTATAATTCTTATCTTTATATGTAATTTTCACAGTCTTTCTTTTATTATAGGATTTTATGGGTGCAATCCACTGAAAACCCTCAGGAGACAACACTCCTCCTACTAAGGACACCTAGAGCTTTAAAGGCTTGTTGCACGTGCTCAGTGCAATTGTGTTGCCTACGAAAGTGTACTACTTAGTTTTTCTCTTTCTTTCTATTTTTCTCCTTCTCTTAAATAAATAAAGTTTGCTCGAGATGATCAAAGTCAAGTGTGGGAGTATTTGTTCAGTCGAAAGTAGTGCATTTTTAACATGACAATTTCCATATTTTTCTTAATCATCTAAAAATATTTGTTATAAATATAACACATATTAGAATATCGTCTGCAAAATATCATTCACCATTTGTTATACATTATAATCAACATTATGAAGGAAATTGTGTGTTTAATATCTTACGCATAATTTTGTATATCTCTAATATCCTTCATTGAGATCTTGTGCAAAAATTAGCTCAGGTCAGATATCGAAATCGGAAATTCGCCGATTAAAATACAGGAAATTGAAGAATCAAATACTGGCAGAAATTCAGAAGAGATAAGAAGATTCCAGATTTCACATAAATACCCAGAGATCAACACTAGAAAACAAAAGAATTTTGAAGCAACAATCTCACCAATTGGCCGCGGAACCGCGGCTGAGTCGGGCCGAGTCGCCGCGGATCCGCGGCCGAGTTGTGGGCTTCAGAGTCGGGAACTCTCTGGAGACTTCTTGTCAACGTCCTAGTTTATCGGGGACGATTCGTTGTAACAATCTTGTTCTGAAAACTTCTCTATAATAACCTAGCTTGTTGAGGAAGCTTGATAACTACCTAGTTTATTCTAAAAGCCTCTTTGTAACAACCTAGCTTATGGGGGAAGCTTGATTAGAGTCTATAAAAAGAACCCAAGCCTTGAGGTGAGGGGTTCAAAACTTTTGATCCAAAAACCAAATCAAGAAAAGAGCTAAAAAGATCGAATTTCAAATCAAGATCCAAAATCAAGAATCGTTGAGAAATTCATCGAGCGACTTCATTCAAGATTCCTTTACGCGAAGCCGATCGTCATCAACGAGCACGTGATCCTCGATAGATCCAAGACTCACGGTGATCGAGCGAAGCGAAGATCGACAGAGAAATTACCTCTTCAAGGGAGTGATCGAGAGCAATTATTCTTGTAATCTCGGATTGAAGAAGTTATAATTTGAAGTTGAATAATAAAGGTGATCATTACTTTTAATCTCCCTTTCTTTAAATCTCCGCATTATGAAATCTTTAATTGTTGATTCTTCTATTTTCATTATGTATGAGTAAATCTCCGCTTGCTAGGATTTAAAGGAATTTGGTAGATCAAATGGTGAGAGAATCCTATATTCATCTTAAGTCTTATGGAGATTATAAACATTAGCAAAGAGAATCATCGATGTCCAAATTGTGAGAGAGATTAATTTATTGCGAATTTCGTCACAATTTGGGGATTAGATTGATGATCCTTCTTGTTAAAGGCTAGATAAGAATGGCAATCAATGAAAGGACAAAGGGCAATGAAGGATTTCCCCTAGTTTCTTCAAGGGATCCCTAATTCTCATTTTTAGCTATAAATCTAGTTTTAATTCTACCAATAGATAAGATGAATCATTTTGAATAGTCATCCATGACTACCAATTCCGTACGAATCCTATAAGCCTTCTACAATTTACTTGATAACTAAATCTTGAACATTTTCTTGAATTTTCTTTCTTGAAAACGATTTCTTGAAATTCTTGAAACTATTAAATTAAACTAAATCTTGAACCATTTCTTGAATTTCTTTACTAGTTCTTTCGACTCAACTAAAGCAAGAATTTACGAATTCCTCGAATCCCAGAGGAAGACCCGTGCTCACTAACGCTCGCTACACGCGACACCGTTATTGATTGCGATTACTACTAAACTACCCATATTCTTATTTTTGAACCAATCAACGTCGTTGTAATTCTTCAACATCTTCAGAGAGGTGGCGGGTCCCGATAATCAACAATTCTTCAGTGCATTCCCAAACCGTCCAAACCGACGTGCACACCTCAAATCAGACCGCACCCCATATTGGGTGCATTCCATATCATCCTTGTTCATTCCGTCATGTAACAAATACATGTGCATTCAAGATGAACATAATGGACCACTACGTCCTTAAACTGGAAATGGACCACTACGTCCTTAAATTGGCAAAGGACCGAGAAGTCCCTAAACTAATATTCACCTCAAAAATGGCGATAATAGACCGAAACGTTCTTAAACTAATATTCGCTTTCAAAATGGCGATAATGGACTGAAATGTCCATAATCTAATATTCGCCTCCAAAATGGCGATAATGGACCGAAACGTTCTTAAACTAAAAAAATAGAGCCCAAATGCTTTTGTTGGATCTGATATAAAAATAATCCTGAAACCTCGTAAAGTGGATCTTAGTCTCAAATTGGATTATTGCATCCTTAACAAAAACAAATTGATCCCCCAAATGCTCACATACATTTAAGTCGATCTTAATCTCAAAATAGATTAACGATCTTTAAATTAAAAAAAATAAATCTAAAAAATACGGATTTAGACTAATCCACGCCCTACGGGCAACAACATAAATTAGTCTCCGTATACAATCCACGGGCAATCAAAACAAACAAAAACACACACGACACGAAGTGAACTTCTGGAGCAGAAGAAAGTGGTTATCGCGATGCAGTAACGTAATTAACCGCAGAGGCTTGCGCCTGCAAGGAAGAGCGTCCCCACAATCAAAAACCCCTCACAGAACGAGGGAGAATCTGATGAAGTCACGCTATAATGGCCGCATCCGTCCAAACCTCCAATATACGGTGCCATAAATCAACTTAGTATCTTTGGAGAGGTGGACGGATCAATCCAAATAGCATCTGCCCCCGAATTCAAGCAGGACGATCCATCCCGGTTTCGTCCCCGTTTTCGGCGGTGAACACCTGGCATTAGTCGTGTTTCGATATTGATTACAGTTTTACATTGGTATCTATTTTGGATTAATATATATTACATGACATGTTCATGACACACTACCAGACTTGTTACTTGGATCTTCTTGCTAATGCTAACAATCCTGATTGTTGTCCTGATGGACGTAACTTTTTATCTACATAGACAAGACCTGTACCCGCTTAATCCTGTGCTGGCATTAGATTCATATCATTAATACCTGACTTGAACACGAAACCTTAGGGTAAGGGGAAATCAATAATGAAACCTGACTTGTAACTCAACAGTTCGATACTTATACTGATCAGTCTTTACGGGCTCGGCCAGTCCCGGAATGATGCTGCTGACATCATTCATCTGTACATATTACCTATTTACTGTTTAGCGGCACGTCTCGGATTCAGCCCAAGAATCTTGACCGTGGTCCCGGGCACGCACGACATACTATTGAGTTACATCGACGATTCCATTAAATTTATTTCAAAGACTTCTAGAATAGATAATCTACAGGCACAAACTTTAGGATACACATCACATACCTATATCTCACTGTTTTACACCTGTGTCATTTATTTACACTCATGTTTAATCATAGCATCTTATCCTGGTTATTACTATTATTTGATATTTATGACGCATTGATGTCTGGGTTTTGCATAGCCCAGATACTTGACATAGCATGTGAGTATTCGATAGGATCGCCGATCAGTGAGGACCACCTCATTGATATAGCTCTTATGAGGGTGAGTTATTCCTTGGATCTTTATCTTTTCCAGTTATTGTTCTTGTGGCTATTGGACATGTGATAAATAGATTTAGTAGTTTATTGTTCTTGATATCTGATTGACAGCTGTAATGTGACTATGGAAGGATCTTTTCTCGCCATAGGTAGCATGGTTGGCTTTGTCACGTGCCGTGTTTACGTATTTTGGGAAGCGGGGCGAGACAGAGTTTGTTTTGTATCAGAGCATAGGTTTTAGGTTAGCTGGGTTTGGTTTCTTTTGTAGTTGGGTATTAGACCCAATACAATAATCAGGAAACCCAGAATTTTAGGAACATGTCCTGCCATATTATTGTTTTATCATTCGAATTCTTGAATCTTATCATTCTTTTAAACTCTTTTATCTTAACGATTTGGAAAGGACTTTGCATCTCGTCTTAGAATCCTTTTGGTTCCTTATTGTTTTCCTATCTTATTCTCTCAATTCTGTTAATAGGATTTGGGCGACTTGAATGGAGTTATGTAGTTATAACTATATACCGCGGCATAGTTACAATACGGTACTCTATTTAGGTAACCTGGAGTCCAATTTCTATTCATTTTCTTGACTTATGGTCGTTGTATTACCTTGTTTTCTCTCGGCGTCATTGGTTACAAGTTTATGTCTTATCGCGAGCTTGAATCCGGCAACCACGATATATCTTTCCCCTTGTCCCATAGTGACCAGTCCGTCTGCGTTTCGAAGAATAAGGAGAAACACAGGAGAACATGTGATGATTGCAGTAGTACAGACTGCTTCAAGGCCGATCAAATGTAAGATGTTTGATTGAAGAAGTTCTGACGAACTTGTCTCGGTTTATCAGAGTAGCGCAGCAGAAGTGTGGTTGGCTGATAACCTACAAGTCTTAGAACAGACTTGTAAATTCATGATGAAGGGAACTGTTTGTGTGTGCGCCGAAAGGTGAGGTTCGTGAACAGGTTGCAGATGAAGCACTGATAGTTGTTTGGGAATTCATGGTGGTATTCAAGGAAATCTTGGGTGTATCATCTAAACGAGATATGGAGTTCACGATTGATCTTATTCCTGGAGCAGCGCCGATTTCAAAGGCTTATTATCTAATGACGCCGGTGGAACTAGAAGAGGTAAAGAAACAAGTTGCCGAATTACTGGAGAAAGGTTGGATTCATAGCAGCGGTTCACCATGGGGAGCTCCAGTTCTTCTAGTCAAGAAGAAGAATGGCACGTGGAGGATGTGCATCGATTATCGAGAATTAAATCGGGTGAA
Source organism: Agapanthus africanus (assembly GCA_030015575.1). NCBI lineage: Eukaryota > Viridiplantae > Streptophyta > Magnoliopsida > Asparagales > Amaryllidaceae > Agapanthus > Agapanthus africanus. The sequence goes on from CM057341.1 coordinate 705,317,361, forward strand.
TATTAAGAACAAGTACCCAATCCCTAACATTGGCGAATTATTCGATCAACTCAGTGTCGCGAGGGTATCCTCGAAGTTGGATTTGCGATCTGGATATCAACAAGTTTGGGTGAAATCAGAAGACATTTGAAAGACAGCGTTCCAAACTTGATATGGGCATTACAAGTTCTTAGTGATGCCATTTGGATTTACTAATGCACCGGCAATATTTATGGACTTGATGAACCGAATCTTCTCACCATATGTGGACCAGCTAGTTATGGTGTTTATTGATGATATTCTGGTCTATTCAAGGAGTAAAGAAGAGCATGCAGAACACTTGAAGATCGCACTGCAAACGTTGAGACAAGGAAGGTTATATGCTAAGATGAGCAAGTGCGAGTTTTGGCTTGAAGAAGTAAAGTTCTTGGGTCATGTTGTATCCGGAGATGGAATCGCCGTTGACCCCAAAAAGATTGCAGCTGTTCATGATTGGCCAATTCCAAAGAATGTAGGGGAAATCAGAAGTTTTCTTGAGCTTGCTGGATACTATAGAAGGTTTGTGGAGAACTTCACTTAAAAAGAAAAACCATTGATCAAGCTAACACGAAAGGATGTACCGTTCGTATGAACCGAGAAGTGTTCGTTAGCTTTTGAAGCGTTGAAGCAAAAATTGACCACCGCTCCTATTCTGACAGTGCCAGACGGTTCCGGAGGGCTGGTTATTCACAACGACGCATCTGGGAAAGGCTTGGGATGTGTTCTAATGCAGCATGGGAAAGTTATAACCTATGCGTCAAGACAATTGAAGACCCATGAGAAGAACTTCCCAACTCATGATTTGGAGCTAACCGCGATGATTTTTTCTTTGAAAATTTGGAGACACTACTTATTGGAGGAAAGGGTAGAAGTATTTACCTATCACAAAAACCTAAAATATGTGTTCACACAGAAAGAGCTTAACATAAGGCAGCGTAGATGGTTGGAGCCGATGGCTGACTATGATCTTGATCTAAAATACCATCCGGGAAAAGTTAATGTAATGCCGGATGCTCTAAGTCGGTTGTCAGCTATATGAATGTTGACTACACAGAATGAGATTATAGCTGATTTTTAGAGATTTGAATTGGAGATCGTACTACCGAATTCTTCGGGACAGTTGATGCAGTTGCAAGTAAAGTCATCTTTGATCGATAACATTAAAGCAGCGTGGTCACACAATCCAAGATTGCAGAAGTTTCGAGAAAAAGTAGAAGCGGGACTTCGAACAGATTTGTTAATTCATGAAGATGGTTCGTTACGATATGGTAATCGTTTATGTGTGCCCAAAGGAGATGTTCGAGAAGAAGTCATGAAGGAGGCTCATAGTTCCGCGTATTCAGTACACCCAGGAGGCACAAAAATGTACAGAGATCTGTGACAACGTTTCTGGTGGGAAGGCATAAAAAGGGAGATTGCTCGCTACGTATTGAAGTGCTTGGTGTGTCGGCAAGTCAAGGCTGAACATTAAAGGGTAGCTGGTTTGTTGCAACCACTTCCGATTCCTCAATAGAAATGGGAACATATAACCATGGATTTCTTAACAGCTCTACCGCAGAGTCCAAATGGCAATAATGCAGTTTGGGTGATTGTTGATCGATTGACCAAGGCAGCTCATTTTATACAGTTTCGAGTTGATCAGTCGACAGAGGCTTTAGCAGAGCGGTACATGCAGGAGATTGTGAGATTGCATGGAGTACCTGTGAGTATCGTATCCGATCGTGATACTCGATTTTTATCGCGCTTTTGGAGGAGGCTACAAGAAAGTTTGGGGACTCGCTTGAAGTTTAGCACTGCCTATCATCCTCAGACAGATGGACAATAAAAAAACGATCCAAACTATTGAAGATATGTTGAGAGCATGCATATTAGACTTTAAGGGTTCATGGGAGGATCATTTGCACTTAGTGGAGTTTTCTTATAACAATAGTTTTCAGGCGACTATACAGATGGCTCCATTCGAAACATTGTACGGTTGTAAGTGTCGCTCGCCTGTTTGTTGGGACTATGTTGGAGAAAGAAGATTTTTGGGACCGGAACTCATTGTGCAAAACTGTGGAGAAAGTTAACTTGATTCGTAATAATATGAAGGTGGCACAGGATCGACAAAAAAGATGGGCTGATACTGGAAGAAGACCTTTGGAGTTCGATGTTCGTGATCTTGTGTTCTTGAAAATATCACCGACTAGAGGAGTAATCCGATTTAGTAGTTAAGGCAAGCTTAGTTCTCGATTTGTGGGGCCTTTCGATATCATCGAGCCTGTTGGAGAGGTAGCTTATCGATTAGCTTTACCACTATCCTTAGAGCGTGTTCATGACGTGTTTCATGTATCTCAACTCCACAAGTATTTTCGAGATGAAACTCACGTCCTAGATTACGCGGAATTGACAATGAGAGAAGATTTGACTTATAAAGAGCAACCGATGACAATTGTGGATCGACGAGAATAGGATGATCCCTTTGGTGCTTGTTTTGTGGGGAAATCATTTTCATAGAGAATCTACCTGGGAACTTGAAAACGAGATTCGACAAAAGTTTCCTTATCTCTTTCCTTAGATCCGTATTTTCTTATCTTTTCCTGTTTCGTGAATTTCGAGGATGAAATTCTTTTGTAGTTGGGTATAATGGAACACCCTAGTATGGTTATACGACATTAATTGGTATTTTAACACTTTCTTTATATTTCTTCTATTCTATCTATTAGGTCGCGAATGATTCGAATAGTAGTAGTCGTTACCCGACCCAACCCACAAGTTTAGAACCCAATATGGTGCAAGATTGTATCTGAGATTTATCAGTAAAGTGTATCTATGTGAATCTAGTATAATACCTACATTATATTTTTAAATCTTTATATATCATATATCTAAATCATCATATATTTTTTAATAACCACAAGTTAAGAATAAGTTATATTTTGTTAACTGTCATCATATAGTTGTCATCCCATATCTTATTTTACTTTTATCTTTTACGTTTAAATCTCAAGATATCTAATATAAAATATTTACTAAATCTAGATATATTTTTATAATCCTTTTAAATCTTAAATTAGGGGTATGAGTTATTTAAAATATATTCTTACATTATGGTTGAGAAGTTTACATATGTGCATTATTTTCCAAAATATATTTTTGATGAGATTTTGGTGGAGATTGGTTGTAATTTGATATTATCTATATACATTAAAACTAATATATATTTATAACCTAATTTAAACTATACTATATATATTTATATTAAATATAAAACCTCTCTTTCTCTCTCCACATAACATATCTCTCACTCATCAATTTATATATTCTCCATCTTCGTTCTTCAAACCCACACCCATTCTCACCGAAGCAACTCGAGCCGTATCCTAGAACCTTAATCGAGCCATTAAAACTTGGTCTCGGTTTGTATAGTGTCATATTGCTTCCGTTCATCGCGTTTATTTCGAGACAAGTTTACAAGTTGCTACATAGTATACTTTATGTAATTTACTTATATGTTGTCGTACTATTATTATTATTATCATCATCATACAGCTTTATCTATATAATTTATATACTGTAGTTATTTAACGTTAATCAGTTTTATAATATACAATGTATGCAAGTTTACAACTTGCGACATGCTATAATTATATCTATAAATATATATATCGTCATAATATTTATTATTATTATCATTAATTAGTTTATAATCTGTATTTTATAACATATACAAAATATAGTTTGAAAATATTATAGTTTACACATAAAATGTCGTCGTAAAGCGGATATGACAAATCTGAAATTTACTGTACACCTTACCTTATAAAATTCATTATAAATTATAGAAAAATCATTAGCATACGTTCTTTAGTTCGTTATGAAGATAACTCAGAATACTATAACTCTGTAAAATATTTACTTGCAAAATAAATTCTTTAAAAAAAACGTAAACTGTAAATGAAAGTACCTCTGAACTGCTGTCCAGGGAAATTCCAGCAGCAAATTTTCAATTTCGAACGTTCATAACTTTTTGTATGAACAATCTGAGATATTTTAACTTATAAAAATGAAAACTTTATTGAATTAGCTTTTTTTGTATATAACACATCCCTTTTGGAGGACATTTGTTATTTTTAAGCTATTTTACAAATCAGGGTAATGCTGCATTTCTGAACGGAACTTTCTTGTGCATAGTTCATCAATACCACTTTTATAGTTATTAATCGGATTGAATATGTTATCTCTATTAATATTATTATATAAATATCTATTTAATAAATAATAGTGCATGTGTTTTAATATTCAGCAAATATTACCGATTTACAGTTTTATAGTATCCGTCTGTATCCGTACTGATAATAGCTTATCTAGTTGCACGCAAGAACATCAAAACGTTATCATACTACTATATTAAGTCAATATGTTATCTGCATTGTATCATACATGGTAATGGACGTATAATGGTTATTACAGATAGATACATATGCATCTTGGCATTAGTCGTGTTTCGATATTGATTACAGTTTTATATTGGTATCTATTTTGGGTTAATATATATTACATGACATATTCACGACACACTACCAGACTTGTTATTTGGATCTTCTTGCTATTACCAACAATCTTGATTGTTTTCCTGATGGACGTAACTTGTTGTCTATATAGACAAGATCTGTGCCCGCTTGATCCTATGCTGGAATTAGATTCATATCATTAATACCTGACTTGAACACGAAACCTTGGGTGTAACGGAAAATCAATAATGAAAACTTACTTGTAACTCAACAATTCGATACTTATACTGATCAGTCTTTACGGGCTCGGCCAGCCCCGGAATGATGCTGCTGACATCATTCATCTGTACATGTTACCTGTTTACTGCTTAGCGGCATGTCTCGGATTCAGCCCGAGAATCTTGATCGTGGTCCTGGGCACGTACGGGATACTATTGAGTTATATCGACGATTCCATTAAATTGATTTCAAAGACTTCTAGAATAAATAATCTAGAGGCACGGACTTTAGGATACACATCACATACCTATATCTCATTGTTTTGCACCTGTGTTATTTATTTACACTCATGTTTAATCATATAATCTTATCCTGGTTATTACTATTATTTTGATATTTACGACGCACTGACGTCTGGGTTTTGCATGGCCCAGATACTTGATATAGCATGTGAGTATTCGACATGACCGCCGATCAGTGAGGACCACCTCATTGATATAGCTCTTATGCGGATTAGTTATTCCATGGATCTTTATTGCTTCCGCTATCTTTTCTAGTTATTGTTCTTGTGGCTATTGGACATGTGATAAATAGATTTAGTAGTTTACTGTTCTTGATATTTGATTGACAGCCGTAATGTGACTATGGAAGGATCTTTCCTCACCATAGATGGCATGGTTGGCTCTGTCGCGTGCCATGTTTATGTATTTTGGGAAGCGGGGCATGACAATTTTCCCCTTCCCTTTATCTTTTTTATTCGAACCCTTGTTTGCGGGTCCAAGATTCTTTTCAGAAAGAGTGCGGTTGCACAACAGGATGTTCTCGCAATCATTTTCCTCTTCCTCTTTCTCCAAGACAGAGCTTTCAAAAAGAGGGTTGAGGGGCATTTCATACTCAGAATCACTCCTGAACGTGAGGACCCGAGATTTTTCCCCTTTTGAACCTGTTCCAACCATATGACAGCTGCCAGTTGTTTCTTTATGCATTGCCGTCTCTTTGCTCTCATATCGATGAGCGTGAGTCACGCATTTCTCCTTCTTGAAGTGTTTTCTATAAGCAACATATTCTTACCACCACTTCTTGAAGGTGTTGCATTTTTCGATGGGATAAGCGATCTTTCGGTGATACGAGCAGTATTTTAGGTGTCCTTTTCTCCCATCGAAATATGGAACCCCAAGAGTGTACATCATGAGAGGTGGTAGCCTCATCCCCATTAGTAGGGCCTTGGCAATCTGCTTCTCACGTTTAATCCTGCTTTTATTATTTATAGGAATGCTTCGGTCTGGTCGGAGAGCTTTATGATTCATCCTTGCCGCAGTTTCTTTGTTCAAATGCTATTTTTTAGCCTTTTCATATATGGTCATCTTGCGTTCCTGATCGTCTTTACTCTTTTGAAAGCTTCTCTGAGCATCCTTTCAATCGAGTCTTCTTCTACAAGTTTCGGGATTATTGATGTCGATTCTGCCCTCAATTCATCCATGTCACTTTTCGACGCTGGCGGAGCTTCTTCATCATATAGTGATGAATGGGAGACCATGTGGCAGCTTTCCACACGTTCTTTCGCTTCCTCCGATGGGTTATTTTCCTCATCATCGTTGTTGTCCTTGTCCTTAAGAATATGCTGGAGGAACTTTTTAAGTGTGACTGGTATTCGCGCTTTCTGATTGTACTCTTCTAGTGCGTCTATATATTTTTGGAGGTCTGTGCGCCTATCGACATATTCAACGGGTTGCACAAGCTTCTTAGTCTTCTTCTTTTTCTTAGAAGACTTCGAAGGCTTGACTTGGGGGCTTTTCCCTTTGTCAGCAATTTTCAGTGCGGGACGCGGTTTCAACATTCCTTTTATAATCTCAGGCTCAAGCAGGCTTTTCCAGTTGATCGCCGGGCACGTTTGTAGATCTTTTAGCATTCTTTTGGTTTTTGCTGAAAAAATACTTTCCATGGAGTTTCTTCCACGAGCAAGAAGGATGCCCCCTGCATATCCACTTTCTTAGGAGCATGCTTTTGGGGCGGATCTATCCTTCAATTATCTGACAGTGCGAATTTGTCCTGCTTATACTGGTCCTTGACCCAGTTTTTGAAGACGTAGTATTCCTCAATTAGATGGTTCACTACCCGATGATAGGGCAGTAGCTAGGGTTGTTAACATCACCAGCTTGCGTGAATCGCCGCGGTTTTGGCAATATTATCAGATTGTTTCGTATCGCCAGCTCGAACAATCTTCTTGTCTTATCATGAGGGAACAAAAATGAATGTCCCATCCTTTCTTCTAAGGTCGGGCGTGTGCAGCTGTTGTTTTGGAGGACGGCTGCTTTCGGACCACTCAGCTATTGCTGTGCATTGGCAACAAATGCTTCTTTTCCTTTGCCCTTATTATTTCAGGGGTCGATATTTGAAGAGGAAGAATCATGACCCATCTGATCCATCTGGGCCAGTTTATCAATCAACGCCTAGATTATGGTGGGCTTGAAGAAGGTCATAAATTCGGATACGGTCGATTGGGGATTGATAGTCCCAATGAAAATCCCCACGGCTGGGGACTGCTCAATGCACTGTTCGCATTTGGACCACAAGTTTCGCCATCGGATCGCGTATTGGACCAATGTTTCCCCTGGCTTGACCTTGTAATTGATCGGCGTGGTGATCGGAGTGCGCTCATTCGCACTGGAAAACCTTTGAGTAAATAGTAGCTCCATTTCAGAGAAGGTTTTTACGGAGTCATTCGGGAGCTCCGAGTACCATTCAAAAGCCGTTTCTGACAGGCTTCCGACAAATTGGCGAAGCAGCAATTTATCGTCGCCCCCTATATTGCCACACAGAGCTTTAAACTATGCAATATGATGATGAGGATTACCCATTCCTTTATAGTCATGGAATTTTGGGATCGTATATCCCAATGGGTCTTTTATCTGGTCATACCAGGACGGATATGGTCGCCCGGTTCTGAGGAGTTGATTTGCAGCCTCATTGGCTTGATGAGCTCTGATTTGTTGAGCGATATAATCATCTTATGCCGCTTTGGAGATCGTTTCCTCCTTGACCGTTGATAGGCCTGGGGAGGATTTGACGTTTCCTCTTTATCATCCTCGATAATCACCGGTGGTTCTTCAGCCAGTGGTTCTGGTTAGATCATCATCCCAACCATGTCTTAAAACAGTGGAGCCATTTGTTTTATATTAGCAGCATGCTCTTTCGCTTCCCTGTCCTTCTTTTCAAGCACCCGTCGCAAGAACTCGGTATCGGTTTCCTGCTTCTAGCGCTCTTTCGTTTCTTTATCCGGGCTTTCTTTAGGTCCGGCAAGCGCTGCCATCTTAGCGAGTATATCTTGGAGCTTCTGTTGTTTCTCCTAAGATTTCGTCAGCGACCAAGTTTGCGGTTTATGACTAACATAAGCATGGCTCTCTTCTTTACCACTAGTCATATAGACTATGTATATGGTTATGCCCCCAGACTTGGGGCGTTTGGAGCTCTCGCCTTTGGATTTTGCCTCTGGCGATAAAACTTTCTCCGACCTTACTCTTTTGTGAGAGGTCATAGTAAGAGGAACCGTTATGATAGGCGCCTCTTTCCGAGAAGTCCCCCGTTGTATGGTGGAGGAATAATCGTTTTCTTATCGAACCATAGATTTCTTCGGTCGGTGAGAATAGTTTTCATCAAGAACAGAGTCCTGGACTTTTCTCTAAACTCTGTGAATTCGAGAAGAGATTCGCTAATAAGACTGCTCCTGCTTCAGCTGTTTTGAAGCTTCTGCAAGGGGCGGAGTTTTCTTCAATATCGCAGTAGGCGGGTTCTTGCGAACCTTTCAAAGCGGTTCGAATTTGTTCTCAGTTGGAATAACAGTATCAATAAACACCACAGGAGCTGGTGGGGTATGTCCGGAAGGGAAACTACCCCCAGCTTGTCTCATTCAGCGCCAATGGCGATATCGAGCATGTCTTGCAGTGGGAACCGTCTCAGTATTAGAGGTGTCTTCATCATGCCCTCGGCATTGCTTGGGGGTTTCACCCAAGATCAGCCTATGAAAGACCGACGTCCTCGTTTGATCTGGAGTAGAGGTATCTAGTCTGTTGAAGACAGACTGCCTTGATGATGAAGCACTCTTGTTTGCTTCATGCAGAGCAGGAGCCGGGAGAGTTAGCTGTTTAGGGGCAACCCCCTCAGGGATCATGGGCTTCTTCATAGGGCCCATGGAGCTTTTCTTCAGTCTATTGAAGACTGAAACTTCATAGTCGAATGGCCTGTCGGTGGGAGCCGCCGTAGTAGCTAGCCGATCGAAGACCAACTTCCGAGGAGCTTCGTTTTTAGGCGTTGGGGCGCCAAAGCTCTAGGATTGGAGCATGGTTCCAAAAAACAGTCCAGAGGTTGCTTAGGAGAACTGCCCTGTCAACATAGAGAATATAGAGGCCATATTGGCCCCGTAAGTGACACCTCCGAATGGGATGGAGTGAGAGATGTTATTGCAGAAAGTGCAGTTGAAGGCCATTGATTCTGCACAAAAGAGAAACACCAAATTTTAGTATCTCGATTCAAAGGCAACCATGAACATAGTGAACCACGATTTTGTTCGCAAAACACGACACACGAATTGTAGAGTATAAAGAGGAAGATGTCCTACCGGGCATGCCAGAATCTATTTACCGTTGAAAACTGGACTGAAATGTGTAGGCGTCTAGCCTGAATTTGGGGTTAGATGCTGTGTGGAACATATCTGTCCGCCTCTCCGAAGATGACAAGTTGATTTATGGCATAGTATATCGGAGGTTTGGATGGATATAAATGATATAGCATGACTTATCAGATTCCCCCTGTAAGTCGATGTTCAACACCCCAATCCTTATGGGGAGGCGGAAATATGAATAACAATCTTGTTCTATGATCAAATATCGATTAAGCGTATGAATCGTTTGCTAAATAAGTTTTAACAAAAGCTATAGAGTTCTAAACTACTATGTTAAGAGATTATACCAAACGGTTCTAGTCCTTCGTCTTAATGTTATCTACGGCCTCTTTGGATCTCCACGTCCTCTTCGGCTTTCTTCCGTGATAGACGATCCACCCGAGAACCCTAATCCAAGCTATAACCTCTAAACTTGAGGTTACTTAGTTACTCTAGTTGCTAAATAGAGAAGCTAAGGTGATGTAGAGATAGGTTATGGAGTAATTAGTCTTTCCTAATCCTTGTTCTCAACTCATGAGGGGTAGGATTAGGCTTGGTGAAGGAGAGAGAACTTGAAGAGAGAGAGTGAGAAGATGATAATGATAATAATATATGAAATGAAAAAGCTTCTCACTAGATATATGAAACATAATGAATTAAAAAGAAATGGATAATAAGAGATTATTCATCATGTTTCATTAATGCAAGTGGGTGATTCATTATGTGAGTCATTAAGCATTTAATAATGCATTAATGACATGATGAATCACTCACAATGAGTCACTAATTCATTAAATGAAAATGCCACCTCTCCCTTCATGTCACATCCTTCTAGAAGCTTCTCGAAAAATTACGAGAACGCCCCTCTCATCCGTGAAAACACGGAAAAACTTTAGACTGTATAAATCCAATAACCTGATACTAGAATTTGGCTTAAACCAAAGCCGGCTAGTAAAAAACTGTCCGAATGTCGTACGTGCGTTCAAACACGTATGCGTCCGAACCTTTGTCATAAAACCATACGACCTCTATATCTTTTCGCCTGGGTTTGGGAAATCTCTGTGTGGGACTCTAAAGACTCGACTACTACGCTGGCAGTGGGTTTAACCACATACCGCAAGCGGCACTAGCTGTACGTAACGGTCCCCAGGTAGTTGTCGATAAGAAAGCTGATGAGGTAACCCATCTAAAATCCTACTGAGCCTGTCTGTGACAATATCCGCGCAGTCCGGTATGTTCGTCTAAGAGTATCGCATGTATGGTCTAGGGAGGTGGTGGACGTCAGACCCCTAATAACCGTACAAGTCGTGTCGGTATGGTTCAAGACCACCCGAGAATCTACTGATCATTCCATCAGTAATTCTCAATCAGCCCTGGCCAGGGACTTATGGTAATGACCAAACGACCACAGTGCGATATCAACTCCCTATACCGGGAGAGACGAATCCCTAACAGTCGCTCACTGCCTCCATGTGGCTCGGGACTGTGCCCAACTGAAACCTGTTTGCACGACTCCTTTGAGCCGTGGTAGGGTAATAATCAAAGCACAGTGGGAACTCACACGAGACAAATGATGACCTTAAGTCAACGGACTATCTGCACACATGTCACCTGAGAACTGCTATCTGACGTTAGGTATAATACCATCCAGTCAGTTCTCGGCGAGTCCTGTCCGGTGTACTCACACCCAGTGAGCATCTGTATACAATCTTAGGTGAATACCACCAATGGTTGCGGGACCAATCCATTGCCCCTTATCAGGGTCTAGATATGTATACACTAGTCTACTCCGGAGTATCGATACCCAATCTCGATACTCCTGCGACCAGGGACATCTAAGGGTGTGCCTATTGACTATCCAGCTCCCACTAGTATGACTGCCATCACAACGCCGGTAGTCAGACAAAACACCCTATGGGCTTTATCAATATATATATATAGATACCAAGTAAAAAATATCATACGTTAAGACAAAGTCAAACCAAATAGCGTACTATCATATCAAGCAAGACTGTCATGTACATACATATCCCAAACATCAAATACAATATAGGCCTCTAGGGCATATATATCCAACAATCTCCCAGTTGCACTAAGGCCTATAATTGGCGCAATGAGTACCCACTGTCTCTACCAGATCCAGTTGCTTGCGTACCGCATGCCCAACATCTCAAAAAGCCTCTCGAACTGTACTTGAGGAATGGCCTTGGTGAATGGATCTGCCGTGTTGTCTTTTGTGTCTACTCTCCGTATCTCGATCTCCCGACGATCCACGATTTCCCTGATCAGGTGAAACCGCCTTAAGATATGCCTGGATTTCTGATGGGACCTTGGTTCCTTCGCTAAAGCTACAGCGCCATTGTTATCGCAATACAAAGGTACTGGATTGGCAATAGACGGAACCACCTGAAGTTCAGAAATGAACTTCCTCATCCAGACAGCCTCTTTTGCGGCTTCACTAGCAGCTATATACTCAGCCTCCATAGTTGAGTCTGCGACGGTATCTTGTTTGGAACTCTTCCAACATACCGCTCCTCCATTGAGGGTAAACACAAAACCCGAAATGGATTTAGAATCATCCTTGTCACTTTGGAAGCCGGAGTCGGTAAAAGCCTCTACCTGGAGGTCCCCATTACCGTAAATCAAGAACATCTCCTTAGTCCTTCTCAGGTACTTGAGAATGTTCTTCACCGCTATCCAATGTTTCTCACCTGGGTCAGACTGATACCTGCTTACCACACTAAGTGCGTAAGCTACATCCGGTCTGGTACATAACATCGCATACATTATTGATCCTACCGCCGAAGCGTAGGGTATAATGCCCATGCGAGCCCTCTCTTTATCAGTCTTTGGAGACATCTCTTTGGAGAGAGTGATTCCGTGACAAGCGGGCATATTGCCGCGTTTGGAATCTTCCATACTAAATCTCTTTAGTATAGTGTCTATATACCTGGACTGTGAAAGTCCCAACATTCTATTAGATCTATCTCGATAGATCTTAATGCCCAGAATGTATGATGCATCTCCCAAGTTTTTCATAGAGAATTTCTGTGACAAGAAGAGCTTTACTGATTGTAGTATAGGGATATCATTCCCTATCAGTAGTATGTCGTTGACGTATAAAACGAGGAAGACTACTGCTCCTTCTACAATCTTCCTATAAATACATGGTTCATCTACATTTTTGATAAAGTCAAATTCCTTGACTGTTTCATCAAAGCAGATGTTCCAACTCCGCGATGCTTGCTTTAACCCATAAATGGATTTAAGCAATTTGCACACTCTTCCGCTGCTCCCACTGTCTAAGAAACCTTCTGGTTGATCCATGTAAACACTCTCCTCTAGATGTCCATTTAGAAAAGCTGTTTTTACATCCATTTGCCAGATTTCATAGTCATGGAAGGCAGCAATGGCAAGCATGATCCGAATGGATTTAAGAATAGCTACTGGTGAAAAAGTTTCATCATAGTCCAATCCTGGTCTTTGACGAAAGCCTTTTGCAACTAGTCTAGCTTTGTAGGTTTCCACTTGTCCAAATGTACCAATCTTCTTTTTGAAGATCCATTTGCACCTAACTGGTTTTACCCCAGGAGGAGCAACTTCTAAAGTCCATACTTTATTGGTGTACATGGATTCCATTTCGGATCTCATTGCATCCAGCCACTTCACTGAGTCGCTACTTGTGATAGCCTGCTGAAAACTAGTAGGCTCATCATCATCGATGATGCAATCCTCTCGATCCCCATCAAGAAGAAAACCATAGTATCTTTCAGGATGATGAGAAAGCCTACTAGATCTGCGGAGTGGCATTGGTTCGTCATGTTCTATTGAAATCTGAGATTCTTCTAAGTCTTCGGTTGCAGTTTGAGGTTCTGGAATTTCTTCCAGTTCTACCGTGCTCCCACTAATTTCTTTTGCAAGAAATTCGCTTTCTAAGAAGACAATGTGACGAGCGACAAACACCTTTTGTTCTTCAGTGTGGTAGACCATGTACCCCCTTGAATGCTTGGGGTATCCTACAAACTTGCATAAAACCGATCGTGTTTCGAGCTTGTCCGGATTATGCTTTTTAACATATACCGGACACCCCCATAGCTTGATATACTTGAGATATGGTCTCTTCCCACACCACATTTCATATGGAGTGGTAGGTACAGACTTAGTTGGAACTCTATTCAATAGGTATGCGGCTGATTCTAGAGCAAATCCCCAGAAGGAAAGTGGTAACTCAGCACTACTCATCATTGAACGCACCATATCTAATAGCGTGCGATTCCTTCTTTCTGATACACCATTATGCTGAGGTGTATAAGGTGGAGTAAGCTGAGAGAGAATTCCATTCGCTTTTAAGTATTCAAGGAAACTGGTACTTAAGTATTCTCCGCCTCGATCAGATCGAAGTGTCTTGATGCTTTTACCAGTTTGTTTCTCTACTTCATTTTTATACTCCTTAAACTTCTCAAAAGCCTCGGATTTATGCTTTATTAAGAACACATGTCCATACCTAGAGAAGTCATCAGTAAAAGTGATGAAGTAGGAGTGACCACTTCGTGCATGTATAGACATCGGACCACATACATCACTGTGTACTAGTCCCAAGAGTTCAGTGGCTCTTTCTCCGTGTCCGGTGAACGGAGATTTGGTCATTTTTCCTTTGATACATGATTGACAAGTTGCATATGATGAATATTCAAACGGATCTAGATATCCATCTTTGTGTAACTTAGTCAACCTTGTTTCATTTATATGACCAAGTCTACAATGCCATAGGAAGGCTTGATTCGAATCTGGAGCCTTTCTTTTACGCGTGTTTTGAATATTGAAAATTTGAGGTTGATTAAGTATATATATGCCGTTTTCCAGTGTGCCAAACCCAATCAGTTCTTGATTTAGGAGAATGTTCATGACATTTCTTTCAAGAACAAAATTATATCCTTTATTAGACAACAAAGATACTGATATAATATTACACAACATACTGGGAATACAAAAACAGCTATACAATACCAAAATGTGTCCACTATTCAACCCTAGGTGATATTCCCCTATTGCAACTGCATCTACATGCATTCCATTGCCCATCCGGAGAGTCATATCACCTGCCCCCATTACTCTACTATTTCTCAGATCCTGCAAAGAATTACAGATGTGAGAACCAGAACCGGTATCAAGTACCCATGAAGTAGAGTTTACTGAAAGACAATTTTCGATTACGAACACACCTGAAGCAGAAGCAACAGCTTGCTTCATGTCCTTGGATTTAAAGGCCAAACAGTCCTTCTTCCAGTGCCCTTGCTTGTGACAATAGAAGCATTCGTTCTTTTCTGCCTTCACCCTTCCTGCCTTGTTCGTTCCCTGCACCTTCTTGACCCCACCCTTCGGTTTGGTGGCTTTCATCTTCTTCTTCCCTTTAGCTTTCGCTTTAGATTTAGAAGAAGATGATTGGCCAACATACAGAACGGGGGTCTTTTCCTTTTTCAAGGAGGTCTCTGCTACCCTCAACATATTGAGAAGCTTTGGAAGATCCGCTTCCATTTCGTGCATGTTGAAGTTTAGCACGAACTGAGAGAAGGTGTGGGGAAGGGACTGCAAAATCAAGTCGATATACAAATCATTCTCTAGCACGCATCCCAGGTTTGCGAGTTCCTCAATGAGGGTGATCATTTTGAGGACGTGCTCTCCAACAGGCGATCCTGGAGCCAACCTCATCTGGAAGAGTTTCCTTGAGGTTTCGTACCTTGCGATACGGGAGTGTTCACCATACAATTCCTTGCAATGGAGGAATATGGATGCAATATCCATACTCTCGTGCTGTTTCTGGAGTTCATTATTCATGGACGCCAGCACGATACACTTAGCTCGCTCACAGTCTAGATCCCAGGTTTTACGAACTTCCTTGTCCGCAACTGAGGAATCTGGTCCTGGGATAAGGGGAGGAACAGCAGTGGTAACATATGCAACTTTGTCATAAGTCAGCGCAATATTGACGTTCCTTAGCCAATCTTTATAGTTCTGCCCGGTCAGTATATTCTTTTCAAGTAATAGTTTTAGTCCAGTCATGGTAGCTGCCAGAGAGAGAGAAAAGAAAACACTCAGCATATGCTCTTGCAAGTTTAGATTGGTTTATTATTTATCTAAACAGGATGGCTCCCACTGTTTTCTCAAATCCTTCTTCAAAACCTAAAAGAAGAACTAGTCAGGATTTAATCTCACGTTACAATTCTTGCTTAACCTTTCAGCCAGGCTGGTGTTGGTACTTCGAGGGAGGTTTTCCAACGCTTTCGCGAAGTTCCTTAATTAAAGAACCTCTTTTCCCTGGAGGCGTAGCCCCTCTAACACCTTTCTAGGCACCTACTTGGTATATAGCATTGATTGTTAAGTGAGAGAAAATTCCCGAGAGTAATCCTACTCATCAGTGAGATCGGGATCCAACTATCATTGCATGATGCCCTAGATGGAAGCCACTCTAGTCACCACACTCCAGAAGGTAAGCTAAATCTGCAAGTTTCGTTTATGTTTGAAACTCCCGATGTGATTTTTACCCCAAGCTCTTATAGACCTTGACGTAGGCCAACAAGTCATAAGACGCAAGTCAAGTTCTACCCGTCGTTGTCCTGATCAATTTAGATACATCGTACAAGCCCTTGACGTAGGCCAACAAGGTGTACGTCTGTATTAAACTAATGCATCTATCTATGCAACAAATAGGCACACACACTGCTACCATTCACTATGCCTTGACGTAGGCCAACAAGCATAGCATGAATACGATGTGCTGTCTATCTGAAACGACGGAGGGTTACGGCTGGTTTTTGGCAAAAAAACCGTTAACATAGTGAACTTGATTTGATCGAAGGAACTAAGATAGCTTTTATTAAAAGGAGTGGTTTAAGCTCCGCATTTAAAATTTGCTTTTTCAAGAAAACCGAGTGGTTTTTAGAAATTGTTCCAACGATTTCAGTTTAGGTTTTATTTTCTTTGCATTAATAATAATGCGTCCCATCTTTAACTTATCATTACAGATAACAACGAAAATACAACGTCCTCTTATGCCATCCGCATTCGCCACGGGGTCCCGTCATCACCCGTTAGGTTACTTAACTAACGACAGAGCGGGGGCTGGGCTAGAGCGGGTGTAAAACATAAGCGACGTCTAAATAGCTATCATATATAGATATTGTACATTCGTCAGACGCAATAATAGGCATTCCAGATCACAGATAAACAATATTGGATTTGCAAGCAATCCGCATTTCTTTTGAGCCTGCAATGAAAGACGGATTACACAGTTGTGATGAATAGCCATTTTCCCACCCAGACCCCTACGGGTACGGCAAACTATCCGCCAAGTACCAGAAGTGAAGCGGTCTGCCCCAACACTTCAAAATACCCGGTAGTTTGTGCACCCCATCTTGGGTCTATCCTAGGAGCAAAAACAGTAAAAAGAAATAATACAACGGTGGCTACAACCGCAACCTGGATGTGCCCCGCAAAATAATATTACAACTTATTACATTTACATCAAATGAATTGATACAAAAACCTATTACAAAACCCGGCTAAACACCACAACAGTCCAATCCAGTTTATATACACAAACAGTTATATATAACATTACAGATATGTGCAACCCCCTGCCAACCGACATACTAGCAGTTAGGGGAGGTTTACGAACACATATAACATTTCACAGATATAATCAAACAAGCAAATACTGTATAATTTCGATCGATTAAACACATTTAATCTTGCTCCAATACTTCTCTGTAAATCTGAAACCTGAGCAAAAATAAAAATTACCAGAAAACACCAAATATCACAGAGAAACAACACAAGAAAGTTGGGATGATGAATCGTCCAAAGCGCGGCGGAATCGCGGCGGATCGGTGGGATCGGCCGCGGTTCCGCGGCGCTATGGCCGATTCATGAGCCCAATTTTCTTGGGTGTTCTAATACATTCATTTAGGTCATTCTGAAGCTCCCTGAAAAATTTTTGGACCTCATTTAAAATTCGACAGAAAGTACATGATATCGGGGTTTTTCCAGTTTGTTTTTCCGTTCGAAATTCATACAAATTTGCAAGTGAGTTAAAAACTGTTTAGCTAGGCTCTGATACCACTGTAGGTCAGGCAGTCACCCTATCCAATGGGGTCGCCGTGGCACCAACGGGTCCCTCAGCCGCTACTTTTTACGCATGCCCCCTCGCGAGGACTACAACCCGACGTAACACCTTCCGGTCTCGGGACACCCTGGGGGTAAGAGCCTATGCTTCGCCACATTGTCACACTGTGAGAACCCCCCATAGGTCGACATCCAATGCCTAGTAGCTCTGATACCACTGTAAGTCGATGTTCAACACCCCAATCCTTATGGGGAGGCGGAAATATGAATAACAATCTTGTTCTATGATCAAACATCGATTAACCGTATGAATCATTTGCTAAACAAGTTTTAACAAAAGCTATAGAGTTCTAAACTACTATGTTAAGAGATTATACCAAACGGTTCTAGTCCTTCGTCTTAATGTTATCTACGGCCTTTTTGGATCTCCACGTCCTCTTCGGCTTTCTTCCGTGATAGACGATCCACCCGAGAACCCTAATCCAAGCTATAACCTCTAAACTTGATGTTACTTAGTTACTCTAGTTGCTAAATAGAGAAGCTAAGGTGATGTAGAGATAGGTTATGGAGTAATTAGTCTTTCCTAATCCTTGTTCTCAACTCATAAGGGGTAGGATTAGGCTTGGTGAAGGAGAGAGAACTTGAAGAGAGAGAGTGAGAAGATGATAATGATAATAATATATGAAATGAAAAAGCTTCTCACTAGATATATGAAACATAATGAATTAAAAAGAAATGAATAATAAGAGATTATTCATCATGTTTCCTTAATGCAAGTGGGTGATTCATTATGTGAGTCATTAAGCATTTAATAATGCATTGATGACATGATGAATCACTCACAATGAGTCACTAATTCATTAAATGAAAATGCCACCTCTCCCTTCATGTCACATCCTTCTAGAAGCTTCTCGGAAAATTACGAGAACGCCCCTCTCATCCGTGAAAACACGGAAAAACTTTAGACTGTATAAATCCAATAACCTGATACTAGAATTTGGCTTAAACCAAAGCCGGCTAGTAAAAAACTGTCCGAATGTCGTACGTGCGTTCAAACACGTATGCGTCCGAACCTTTGTCGTAAAACCATACGACCTCTATATCTTTTCGCCTGGGTTTGGGAAAACTCTGTGTGGGACTCTAAAGACTCGACTACTACGCTGGTAGTGGGTTTAACCACAGACCGCAAGCGGCACTAGCTGTACGTAACGGTCCCCAGGTAGTTGTCGATAAGAAAGCTGATGAGGTAACCCATCTGAAATCCTACTGAGCCTGTCTGTGACAATATCCGCGCAATCCGGTATGTTCGTCTAAGAGTATCGCATGTATGGTCTAGGGAGGTAGTGGACGTCAGACCCCTAATAACCGTACAAGTCGTGTCGGTATGGTTCAAGACCACCCGAGAATCTACTGATCATTCCATCAGTAATTCTCAATCAGCCCTGGCCAGGGACTTATGGTAATGACCAAACGACCACAGTGCGATATCAACTCCCTATACCGGGAGAGACGAATCCCTAACAGTCGCTCACTGCCTCCATGTGGCTCGGGACTGTGCCCAACTGAAACCTGTTTGCACGACTCCTTTGAGCCGTGGTAGGGTAATAATCAAAGCACAGTGGGAACTCACACGAGACAAATGATGACCTTAAGTCAACGGACTATCTGCACACATGTCACCTGAGAACTGCTATCTGACGTTAGGTATAATACCATCCAGTCAGTTCTCAGCGAGTCCTGTCCGGTGTACTCACACCCAGTGAGCATCTGTATACAATCTTAGGTGAACACCACCAATGGTTGCGGGACCAATCCATTGCCCCTTATCAGGGTCTAGATATGTATACACTAGTCTACTCCGGAGTATCGATGCCCAATCTCGATACTCCTGCGACCAGGGACATCTAAGGGTGTGCCTATTGACTATCCAGCTCCCACTAGTATGACTGCCATCACAACGCCGGTAGTCAGACAAAACACCCTATGGGCTTTATCAACATATATATATAGATACCAAGTAAAAAATATCATACGTTAAGACAAAGTCAAACCAAATAGCGTACTATCATATCAAGCAAGACTGTCATGTACATACATATCCCAAGCATCCTATACAATATAGGCCTCTAGGGCATATATATCCAACACCCCCTCTTTGAGGGGGTTTTGATTGTGAAGACGCTCTTCCCTGCAGACGCAAGCCCCTATAGTTAATTACGCTATCGTATTGCGATAACAAATTTCACCTGCTCCAGTAGATCACATCGTATATTGTTTATTTTGGTAGCCCGTGGATTGTATATGGAGACTAGTTTATATCGTCGCCTGAAGGGCCCGGATTAGTCCAAATCCGTATATCAGATTTGGAGGTTTTGAACTTAGGATGCAGATCTCATATAAATGTGGTCCATCAATTCATGAGATATTTGGATTTGATCTAAAGATCGTTATTCATATATGAGACTAAGCTTGACTTAGGAACAATGAGCATATGTGCTCGACTGATTATTAAATCATATATGAATAGCCCATGGATAGTATACGGTATGCAATATGGAGACAGTCCGCGGGGCAAAGCATATTAGTTTAATGACATCGCGGTCCATAAGGAAATGGGATGGAATATGGCTTGTTTATGCCCGTGGATTGTATACGGGGATCAGCCGTAGGGCCAAATATATTAGTTTAAGAATATCGCGGTCCAATACTAGTTTAGGGATATTTCGATCCATCATTCATCTTACGCGCACGTGTATATATGATGTGGAAAAATGAACAATGGTAATATGAGACGCGTCTAATATTGGGGTGCAATCCAATTTGAAGGCATTTATATTTCCTTCAAAAATATACATATACATATATGTATAAAGTTAGAGCTCAATATGAGATACACATCTATATGGAATGCGTGTCAATATGAGGTATGCACATCAATATGGAGGTATGCACATCAATGTGGGGTGTATCGATGTAAGGGTGCACATCTATATGAGATGCGTAAGGCATTCCCTGTCTTGATGAAATTTCATATCCTTCATCAAGTAGGGACGATGAAAGAGTTGTTGGTTGTTGGTACCCACCACCTCTCTGAAGACGTTGAGGAATTACAATACCGTATATCAGAGGTGTAGCAAGATGTACTATTAAACCAAATCCTGTATATAAGGGAAAAAGATCATGTTGGAACGGAGGATCGTTAGTCTTATATGAGATTTTGATCAACTTGGGACGAAAGATCATTAGTCGCACATCCGACTAAGATCAACTTGGATGGATGATCATTAGTCATATATCCGACGAAGATCAATATGGGTATCATGGATGAAAAATCATTGGTCATATATCCGATTAAGATCAATTTGGATGTCATTGATATGTTGATCAATGGATCATATATGAGAAGCATAAGTTTTTATACTTAGTTTATTTTGACTAAGTAGCAAAGGGTTGTTGTCCATATGCGCATATACATATGTGAGCATGTACATATATCATCTTTAATGAGGGTACGCTCATGCCTGTGATTAGGGACTAAGCAAGTGCATATCACGTGATGCACATCTCTTATGGTTGGAGGCTGTGCACATGCATATCACATGGTTGTGCACTTGTTATCAGTTATGGAGGTTGCGCACTTTCATATCACATGGTTGCACACTTGCTATCAGTCATGGGGTTGTGCATGTCACGTGGTTGTGCACTTGTTATCAGGTCAAATTTCCATATGCGCATGTATATATGTGCGCATGTTTGAAAGATGATATTGTTCACTTGCACACATGTGTATAACACGTATTGCACACATCCTTATAAAGAATGCTTTTAGCTTGCACGCACGTGTGTAGCACGTGCGTCTGTATGGGGTGCACATATATATGGGTGCACATCTATATTGGAAAGTTGTTGACTTTCGAGAAAGCAAAGGCATTCAATGAAGCAAAATTTTCAAACTCATATCTTTCATTCTTTTTAGATCCACGTGCATCGCACGTGCGCATTTGGAGAGCACCATCGGCGTTTATGCCCTTGCGCAATTGCATAGGGTGAGCCCATTGAGAAAAGCTTAAGCTTTCAAGTGAAGCGCATACTTCTATTTGATGAAATCTAGACTTCAAAGGGAAGATGCAGGAGGGGTTATTGGTCGTTGGGACCCACCACCTCTCCGAAAACGCTGAGCAATTAAAACGTTGTATATCGAAGGTATGGAGGGATGTACCCTTAAACCAGTCCCGTTCATCACGGTAGAGAACATGTTGGAGAAGTATCTTCTGAGATGATGGAAAGGCTTATTTATACTTAGCGCACATGCGTCGCACGTGTTGCACTTAATGTCGGCGCACGTGCATCGCACGTGTTGCACATGGAACCAGTGCACGTGCGATGCATATGGAATCACGCACGTGCACTGCACGTGGTGCGTATAGCACCAGCATTTGCGCATATACGCACTATGGGGCACACATGACTAAGGAAAGCAATAGCTTTCAAAAAGAAGCAATGGCTTTTATAAGGACGAATCTTCTCTCCTTTTTTTAGAGGTCTCCCCTCTTATTTATAGGGGAGTGGTCGAGATGGGATCTTTCTTTTTTCCGATATGGGACTAAAGATGTAACCCCAATGTGGTAAAGTATTACTTAGACCATACGTGTATAGCACGTTTGCTCATAACTTTTGATTTCAGAAGAGTTATGAGGCCTATAACATATGAAATCGAAGGACTTTTCAAGATACTTTTGTTTCCATCAGAATTTGTTAGATTCTCAATCAGGAGTTTGGAAAAATACAGTCCAGAAAATACTGGTTTGTATTTTCTTAAGCGTATTGCTGCCATTTGATGCTCTGAGCTCTTTTGCGCAGAGATTTTAGGTGGAAATAGAAGCTATTCGTATTTTTCTTTCATATACATGTTTTAAGAATTTTAAAGTTTTTTAAATGGATGTGAAAAGTGCATTTTTGAATGGTTTTCTTGAAGAAGAGGTTTTTGTGGAACAACTACCTGGATTTCAAGTTTTCAAGTTTCCAAATCAGGTTTAAAAGTTAGAAAAGGTATTGTATGATTTGAAACAAACCCCTAGAACTTGGTATGCAAGATTGTGTACTTTTCTTCTCAAGAATGGTTTTTCAAAAGGCAAGATTGATACCATATTTTTTATTAAAAAGAAAAATGATGAGATTATGATTATACAAATTTATGTTGATGACATTATTTTTGGATCTATTAATGAATTTCTATGCAAAGAGTTTGCCTCTAGCATGCAAAAATAATTTGAGATGAGCATGATGGGTGAACACAACTACTTTCTCGGTCTTCAAATCAAGCAACTTAAGAACGATATCTTCATAAATTAAGCCAAGTATACAAATGAGCTAATCAAAAAGTTTAAACTTGAAGTTGCGAAGCCGAGAAGCACTCCAATGGCCATTAATTTGAAACTATCCAAAGATGAATCCAGCAAGGAGGTTGATATCACACGTTATCGAGGTATAATTGGAAGTTTTCTTTATTTAACCACTGGTAGACCCGATATTATATTTAGTGTTTACTTGTGTGCTCGTTTTCAATCTTGTCCCAAAGAATCGCATCTAAGTGCGGTAAAAAGAATGTTTAGAAATTTTAAAGGGACAATTGGTTTAGCTTTGTGGTATCCGAAGAATATAATTTTTTATTTTAAATCTTATTAGGATGCAGACTATGCGGGTAGCGAAATAGACCTTAAGAGTACGAGTGGAACATACCAATTTCTTGGAAATTGTCTAGTTTCTTAGTTCTCCAAAAAGCAAAACTCGAGTACAAGTGGAATATACTAATTTCTTGGAAATTGTCTAGTTTCTTGGTTCTCCAAAAGGCAAAACTCGATTGCTCTTTCCACTGCGGAAGCGAAAAATATTGTTGCAGGTTCTTGTTGTGCTCAAATCCTTTGAATGAAGCACACGCTAGAAGACTTCGGTGTATTTGTTGATCATATACCTATTCTTTGTGATAACACAAGTATGGTGCACATGATCAAGAATGCCAATCAATATAGTCGACCAAACATATTGATGCCCGCTACCACTTTCTTCGTGATCATCATGTAAAAGGGGGTGTCATTATTTAGCATATACCTACACACAACCAACTAACGGATATTTTTACCAAACCACTTGATACTACACGATTTGCTTATATTAGAGGAGAATTAAATATGTGTTCAATTGATAAGAATATTTGCATGAATATCATCTTGCCAAACGGTTTCTACAACTCTTTTAGGGAAACCTAGTTGTGAATTTTGTTATTTACTACTAATCCTATTCATGGGTCTGACAAAGAGAATTATAGATTCTTCACCGGATGGTCGATTTTTAAGACGAGAAATCCTTCTTTTGCATATCTTATTATCTCATGCTTACCTCCATATGTTATTATGATTTTTTTTATATCTTTTAGGTGAATTTCCGCGTATATCGCTTGCTCTTGGTTATATGTTATATACATGCTTGTTGATATATGCCGATACCTAATTTGTTCTTACTAACTCATATCAATTCCTATTAATGCATTTAGGGAGAGTTATTCAAACATTTTTAGGGGTGTTATTCAAACAATTAACTTACTTTTGGATGTACGTATGTGTTTAGGGGGAGCTATTCAAACGTTTAACTCATTATAATACCCTTTTTTATTATGTCAAAAAAGGGAAGAATAATTGGTCCTTATATCAATATATTGAAGTTTCAAACGTTTCTTTAATATATCGATACATTTCATATATTGATATTTTGGCAGAGATTGATGACCTATGAATTTTCATAATCCTACTATTTAATTTTAATAATATTACTCAAAATTAATAGATATATACATATGTTTCATATTGCATATTTCATAACACTGTATATGAGTTTGGTTGTGTTTGAGAAATTTTAGGATATCAACCGACACAAGCCAAAAATGGAGGACGAAGGAAAGAACTATAATGTTATATCCAATGAAACTTGGAGAACAAGTTCGGACTTTATAACTTTGAATCCCGCAAAAATTAAGAGGAGTCGTATACAAACTGCATAATGACCAATAAAGATAAAAACTCGTATTTTGGGTTTTTGGTTTTGTTTCACCTAATTCTTAAAGAATCAAATGTAAAAAGACTAAAATAGTAGGGAATTACACACAACATCACATATGCATTTCGCATCAATATTTTATTCAAAATATTATTTTTTTTATAATATATAAAAATTGACAAATTATATATTATTATGATTACTGAATTTTTCCAAAGTTTGAAAAATATCTTTCATGTTTTTTCGGAGACTTTTATTATTTTTTGATAATTATTTGAACTAAAAATAATTTTATTATATTAGAAAATGAGTTTAAAATTATTATCTCGTCGGATGACAAAATTGATGTCAATAGATTCATGATAATGAACTGAGTCTAAATATTATTTTACATAATTTTCCGATAATTACAATTAACTGACCAAGACATATTATTATATTAAATTTTTTTTTTGCTATGCATGCATGTTCTTCTTTGTTGTACCCATTCCATGCATGCATGAGAGGTGATTGGTTTACAAATCTTAATAAGGTTGTCTTCTTTCTAAAGGCATATTTGATTTTTTTTTTCAACATCTAATCCTTAAACCTAGGACAACAAGATTTATGCACCTAATACAAAATCATTAAACTGCCCCCACAATTTTTAGGAATCTGTGCTGTTTTTTTCAACCGGTTTATTATTTGATTTAAAGTGAATGAAACGTATACTATTTTCTGCAGTGATTATAATTAATGTGTGTTGAAAAATTCTTACAATGGATACTTTCCTTCTTTTATAAATTTAGCTTTGGTTTTCTTTTACAAGCAGGGATTTCCACAGAGCCAAACTATCTCTTTCATTACTATCACTTTCAAAGGAAAAATTCATACGTTTAAGTTTTTTTTTTTTTTATTATTCATACACTATACACTATGTGCAATTCCACCGAAATCTTAGTCCTGTTAGCAAGGGAGAAAATTTGTGAGGCTCTTTATCAGAGAGAAGTGGTGTAAGGATTGGCTTCCATTGGTAGGAGATTGTAAAGGGTTGCGGATGCGTAACGTGATAGTCTCGGTGGAGATGTGTTTAATGGAACGAGCTCGTGTGTCTAAACAAAGAAAACCAAGGGATCTTCCGAACCTCTCTAGATCGCCTTGTGTTTGCGCTTGATTTTCTCTAACTCTCTCTTTTACTTGCTAATTATAATTGTGTTTTATTTGTTTTGCTGATAGAATTTTTAATTTGTGGGAACTGTTAGTATAATCCTCTTCACCGTCTTAGGATTATTTCAGAGCTTTGGTGGTTAACCCCCTCTTTATCTGCTACCTTAATTATGCCGAGTGTGACATTATTTAGGTTGTCAAATCAGAAACGGTGGGGCCTTCAACTGTTGGCAGATGTTGGAATCAATGTCTTTGATTGGCATTTTTTATTAACTTATGTTGGTTGTACGTAGGAACTTGTAAAAGAGTTCTAGGCCATGTAGGTATTGCCGCTAATTAGTTACGGTCCGCAGACCTAGCCGGGATGAAACACGGGGGACAAGCACCCTTTGATTTCAGCCGGAGCGCATCCATCCCTCCTCTTCATATCTTTTTATTTAGCCGCTAGATTTTTTGTATGTAGGATACACATGTATAATAAAAATTAGAAGTTATTTGGATCAATGTCTTTGATCGGTTTGTTTTATGTTTTTGTTGTTGGTTGTATATTCAAACATGTAAAGTGGTTGCTGGTTCTGAGGTTTACCATCGCTCAAAAGCAGCCAAATTTTTTATTCAATCATCTGCAATGTCTAGAAAATTAGCCAATTTTTTTTATTACATCCAACAATTTGAGATTACATTGAGCATGAAATAGGTTTTAGGCAATTAGAGAAATTCAAGGTTGTATAATAATTTGGTTAAATTGCAGAAAAAATCTTTAATTTTTTCCTTAACAGCAGGGAATACCCTAAGTTTTGCTTTAATAACAGTAAATATGTCCAACTTTCCAAAAGTTGCGGTATCCAGCTCCCCCAACTTTAACCCATTTCTAAAATACCCTTTATTTAAATGTTTAATTTAATTACTTGGGGTTGTCTTCCTCCTCAATTTCACAAACTCGCTTCTCGTCTCCCCTCCTCTCTTTTCTATAGCAACATTTGGGAATTCCAAGAGAGAAAATGAGAAACCATATTGGACAAGCTTGGAAAGAAATTTCTCTTTAGTTTTTAATTTCTTTTGGTGGGTTTGTAATAGATTATAGATTCAAGACAAAGGAAAGATGAAACTTTTGATAAGAATAATGTTGAAACCATATTGGGAGTATCTTATCCACATTTTATTTGATAAAATTTCATTTTGGGAATAAAATAGACAGATAATTGTAATCTCTACTATCATAACTCAATCATATGAAAATATAATATTTTTGCATAAAATGACGTAAAAGATTGATAAATGTTCCTTCATAGTTAATAAAATATAAATACTATATTGCTATTTATCAAAATCCCCTGTTAAACTGGGCCCCACTTTCTTTTCATGCAAGATTTTTCTATGGCAAAACTTCCTATAAAAGATACGCTTGCGGCTTCCTCTTTTACAAAATGAACCCTTACTATTATCAAATTGTTGAGGTGTAATTTATAAAATTTGATACAGACACCACATTAATTATTTGTATACAGCATGTCACAAATCATTTGCATCATAAACCGGTTCTTACTTAATTGTTTTTCATATTCCTCGCTTCATTCACACTGCAACTTTTCAAAACATACTAATTTCATTTTTCTGTTTTACTATATGTAATAAATATTCACAATTAAAATCGATATAGATTTATAGATTTGTTTTTGTTACCAAGACAGAATTTTGAACATGAAAAATAATGAAACGATTTGGCAGTAAGTGGCAACACTTATTTATTGAATGAATTTTAATATGCTTTCGGGGGATTCAAACATACATAGATATGTAATTTGATATTTATTTTCGCATGCGCATCTTCTAAGATGTACAGAAGCATGGCATGTCCACAAAAGTTAGTATCGACTAAATGAGAAGGAGAGGGAATTTGAGAATAAACTAAAGTTGAAAGACAAAGTAATGGAGGTTTTAAAAAAGTTAGGGATATGCCCTGCTATCGGGATAGAAGTTAGAAATATATCGTGCGGTTTAACCTATTTAATAATTTTTCAGAGTTCCAAGGATGCTTTTTCCTTTAAGACTCTTGCGCAGGGAGAGAGAGAGCATGTGAATTGAAGAGTCCCCGGCCGTTCGTTAGAGCCAAACTATTTGGAATGACTGCGTCACATTTGAAAATTATATTAATCTTTTTTCTTTTGGTGCATTTTATCTCTGGTCAAGATGAATTCGAAGCCGAGGCAAATATCTTATTCCTAATTCGAATATTGCGACAACGAAAAAGGAGCTAATTCCATTGATAAAAGCATATGTACGTCAAAAGTTTCTCTGTCACTCGGCTTCGGAACTTATCTTTTCTATAACAACAATCTTAGATCTCCAAATGGGTTGATTTCAGGAGAAAAAAAAATCTTAGATCCATAGCACATCTTGTGTATGTTTGGTTATATGGCTTGCAAAAGGCCACACCTTGACATTTCCCTTTCTCCTGAGGAAAGGTGCGGGGTTTAAATCTCATGAGAAGAGATGGCCCACAAATTAATACTTTCTGGGCAAATTCATGAATCCCCTAGATGCGTATGTTGTGTGCTTGTGTGTGCTGTATGTACGGATGTGGTGTGTGTTTGGATGAGGTTTACTGGCCAGTGCCAAAAACAAGAGGAAGCCACACCTTCCTAAATACATGTTTACTTGCTGATTTTGACTTCTTTAATCAGATATTTCGTTAGTATCCTTGTATAAAGTACAACAAAGAATCCATGATAAGGTGACGCATAATTAATAATGTCTTGTAAATACATAATAATTTCTCTATAAATTGCATGCTAAAGATCTTTATTTGGTTTTTGAGTATATTTGTCAAGTCTGTTCATAGCGTATATAATATCAAAACAATCAAATAATGTTTATGAAATTTATTAAACTTGCCAATAATTTGAGAATGTTCAAATCGAAATATACTATCAACATAGGCAGGAATTGAAATTGTATATATACTTTAACAAGTCACATTACTATTTTCGATTTAACTAAAATATACAATATGTTCATTCATCAAACCCAGTAGTTTGGGGGTTTAGAACATAACCCCCTTAGTTTGGGGGTTTAGAACATAACCCCCTTAATTAGGGGTGTAACCGAGCCAAACTTGAACGAGCCGATGCTTATCCAAGCTCGGCTCGGCTTAGTTTATGCTAGCTCAAGTTCGGCTCGAGTTCGTCTAGAGCTGAGCAGGTCTAGCTCATATTCAGCTCGTTAGCTTACCGGGCCTTAAACAAGCCAAATTCAAGATCGGATGCATATTCTATTAGGCGATCTCTGAAAAGAAAATGTCAAAGAGGCGTTTAGTAGAGAATGAGGATAGGTCAATGGCCATTGCAGGTGTTTCAGAAGAAAATATTAAAGTATAAGAGGTTAGGATGGGGACAACAATCATAGAGTCTAAGACCCAATACATTGAGATATGGAAAAATTTAAAAAAATTAACATTTAGATAATAGAATGGATCTAAGTGATGGGTTTTATATTCACCTCACTTGCACTTTATATATTGTCCCTTAATTGAATTAAGTGTCCTGAAAGTTGTATAGAATCTGCTCTATATTACACATTACTGTTTTTTTTTTCCAAACCGTGCAACCGAGCCGAATTCGAGTGTAACGACTCTGTTTTTAATGTGCAGAAATTTGTTTAAAGTTAAACTACTAGATGGAGTATTTGCAAAGCTGAGAATGCTATAAGTATTTAATTTGTTTAAGAACATAAGGAAAGCACTTGTAGTTCACTGGTAAAGCCTTGCACTGCTGTGATGTAGCCCCTGTATTCGAATTCTATCAGCCACATATTATTTTTAATAATTTTTCTTTTAAACTTTTTGGAAGCACAAAAGTTTACACGTGCAATACACGTAAAAATGAAAAGTCTCAGAAGTCAAAATATGAAAATTATTATATTAACAGACCCCGACACGTGGCACCAATCCAAGCACCCTACCCCCTAAATCAACCGGCGAGAGAAGCATTTGGGCCAGCGCCGCCTGCCTCCCCCCCCCCCGGATGGGGAATGCTCCCAAATTTTTGCCCAACATGCCTTGGCCTCCCCCCACTACTCCTCTGTTGTTTGATTTCTCTGTAAATTTACAGAGAGATTAAATTCACCTCTTTAATCCATTTTAATGCATTTTTAATTCCCTAAACCCTAATTCTATCTTATAAATACCACCCCACACCCTAACCCTCTCTATTCTGAAATTTATCATCAAAACTCTCAAATTTTTCCAAGTCAATTTAGTTGTACATGTAGGAATGCCTAACACGACAGCCAGGTTTCGGGAGGTATCGTCCATGACATTTTCAAAAATTTGTCATGCTAAACAATCCTAACCCTAGAACCTTAACTAGAGAATTAGACAATACAACATGTAAAGATCTTTACATCTAAGTGAACAAGGAATATAACCTTTGTAGACCGGTACTTCACTTCAATAACTCCGTGTAGTAGTCCCTTCGCTCCAAGTAGTGATCTTCCGGACTCTAGAATGGCTCCACAAGATGAAAGAACAAGCTTGCACGAAGTTTTCGAGGCCGAAAATGATCTATGTCGAGAAGACACCAATCCAAGCTATCTCTTCACTAATTGTGAAGCTAACACCCTAAACTAAATGGCTAATCTAGTAGAGAATGATGAAGTAGGATTTTTGCTCACTTTAGAAATCTTTTTCTCACTAATTTTCCTCACCTCTCCAAATCCTAGAGAGCTCTCTCTTGTTGATGAAGAAGATGAAGCCAATAATGTTATGGCAACCATGGGTGAGAAAATATCTCATATAACTCATGTAGAGAGTTTACCATGGGTTTAGATAATGGTTAGCTTAATAAATATCTAAGGTAAGACAAAACTAGTGGACTAAGTCAAGGGTTCTACAAGCATTCACAAGTTTCACCCATGTGACTAATTTCCAACTAATTTGGATTTACTTTAAATAAATAAACCTTACATTATCATGAGCATGGTGTGAGTCTCATATACCCATGTAGCATGTAGCATAAAGCATGACACAAAAAGAAATAGAATTAATATAAAACACACACACACACACATATTAAATGCATAAGTGAGAAAAGAAATGCTTAAGTGAGCTAATATTAGTTAATATAATTAATATATCAAATATATAATTATACATTAAATCATTAAATCAACACTTGATTTAATAATCCGGCTATATCTCATATGACCGACTAATATTATTTGTATCAACTTATTGAATCAACACTTGATTCGATAACCCGGCTATATCTCATATAACCGACCGATATCATAAATCGCGAGAATAGAATACGGTATCACATACTCGTATTAATCTCGGTCCCGCACATATCACATATGTGCTCCTATTTCGTTTTGCCTGGGCTAGTAAACCTCTGTGTAGGACTCTAAAAACTCGTCAATAAGCCGGCAGTAAGTGATGATCATATCAGGCACTCACAAGCCGTCAGCGGTACTACCTGGACGTAACGGCTACCCGGATATTGAGCGATCAGAAGATCAACAAGCAAGCCTGCTCATACTCCTGTAAAGCCTGTCAGTAACACTACCGTACAGTCCGGTCTTTTCGTCTGATATGTCACATATCTAGTCTAGGGGTGGTAAACGTCAGACCCCAGTAACCGATAAGTCGTGATGATGTGAGGCTCATAACGGGTCGAGAAACTACTGATAACATTTACCAGTAAATCTCCGTATCAGCCCTGACCAGGGACTTCCTGTTATAGCCAATCGAGCATAGCGCAATATCAACCCCCAATACCGGGAGAGACGAATCACCTCCTATCGCTCATTGCCTCCATGTGATTCGGGACTGTACCCAAAAGCCATCGTTTTGCACGTTCTCTTGAATGTGGTAAGGTGGAAATCAAAGCACGGTAGGAATCACACAAGACTCTATGACGATCTCGGGTCTACAGACTAACCTGTACCAGTGTCACCAGAGAACTGCTATCTGACGATAGGTATAATATCAACTAGGAGTTCTCGGTGAGTCCGTTCAGTGTACCCAATCTCCACTGAGTATCCTTATACCATCTTTGATGTCAAACACCAATGGATGGAGGATCATCCATCGCCCATCATATGGGGTCAAGAAGCGTATACACTAGTCTACTCTGGAATATCGATGCCTTATCTCGATACACCCTCGACTAGGAATATTTAAAGGATGTACTTGTGGACTATCCTGGCCCTACTGGTATGATCTCCATCATAGTCCTGGTAGTCAAGTACTCATTCTAAGGGCTTTATCAACAAGTGAGAGCAAGATAGTATCACAATACAAATCTATATGTTAAGACAAAGAGCAACCAGATAGCATATTATCATGTCGAGTAAGAAAGTCCTATCTATATATGTCCAAGCATCCACTATAATATACATCATATGTACAATAATGGCTTTTAGGGCATATGCATAACTAACAGTACAAGTGGAGTTAGCCCAAGGTCATCTTCCAGCGACGACTCGGGAAAAATCCAGCGACATCACGACTCCACGAAACTCTCAAACTCTTTCTCTACATCCACTCTCTCATCTAATCCAGTAAGTTCCCTCTCCTTTCTTCTCTTATTGACTTAAAAAGTTCTCTTCTCAAAACTCATCGGAAGCGGAGTTATTCCGACTTCCGGTTCTAATTTTGTTAAAAACATAAATTTTCTTAATAACTAAGCATCCATATTGTTACATCTTGTTTAAAAATCTTAAAACAAACATATAGAACAACTTTCAATTCAAAATACAATGCTATACACTTTTATTTCAATTTTACGGTTAAATACCACAAAATTTACTTACGGCATCATTTCATCATATTTGCTCATATTACCTTTAGAAAACTCACGAGATAATGACCTATCTCATCACAACACTCATCATGGCATAGTATGATGGCTTTTGGAATAATATTTTGTGGGATAAATACAATTTTACAATAAAATACCTTAAACTATTAAAACCGTATTGTTTAAAATTGTTTTAATTAAATTCCTTGCAATTAAACCTCTATAGCCCGTTTTGGGGAACCCGATTTGGATGGTGCGGGTTATCGCATATCTTTGGAACTAGTAGAGCGAGATGCAGATCTCCTCACGGGACATCCGATCTCGATGGAATTTTTAATACAATTTTTAAGAAAAAGGTGATTTTCTATTTCATAAATAAAATTTATTTTTAATAATTATATATATAATATTATCAAACTATCTATTTTAAATATATAATAAATTCCATGTTTTCTCAATAAAAGAAAAGAATCACAAGTTTCAAGAAAATACAATTATCAATCCATACAATTCCAATTTACACAAAAATAGCATATATTATTAAAGCTAGGTATTTATTCACTAGAAAACATCACTTTTAAAATCTAAATCCATGAAAACCCTAAATACGATAAATAAATGCTTGAGATTTATTTTGAAAGTTTATCAAAACTTTTTTTTATAAAACCCCCTCAAGTTTATTAATTTACAATAAGGACCCTAGTAAATATAGGTTTAAGCGGGACCAATTCTCTTGAGCCTCAGGGAGCCGGAGAAAGTGGGTGCTTGCCTATTTAAGGTAGGAAACTAAACCGAGGTTATCAATACGGTAATTGGCTTGGAAAAATTCACAAATCCTGCCGTCCATGTGCAGCAGTTACCGATAACTCCAAAACCTAATTCCGAAATCAAATTCTGTTAAGTGTCTGACTCAGATAGAGTCTCAGTCCAATCTGAATACAACTCCAATCTACATACAATTCAAATATAACTCCAATATATCATGAATCCATGTATACTGGAACTTGAAAATGAATACCAGAATACTATCAAATATCAACATGACTCGACTGGACCGAACTATGAATATATATCGACTTGATTACATGACTATCCATTTATATCCTTATCCGTTTACATGAACAACTAATATCATGGTTTTCGGCAAGTCTTATACAACAAATCATTACAATCAATACAATATTCATTTACGGGGTTTTTAAAGGGGTAGATTGGTACAAAATGTGTTAAAAGTGGCACGATGATGGTCACAATAATACACTTAACCTGAACATCCGTTGCCGTTGTCCCGTGGGTTTTAATGGGGCTTGTACTCTTTATACCTTAGTACACGGAGCAAGTTGGACTCCTCCCGTATACACTGGCACATTCTATACCAAATTACAAACAACTACGTTAACATAACAAACAGACATATACCAGTTATATTCTCTTATCTGTCTATTATATTTCTATATTTCTTTGGGACTTACCGAGCAATTGTTCGCTGACGACATTTCTTTTCTGTTCTTTTTTTGGAATGTTGTTAGGAGGACCCGACTCTCTGGAGATCGAGCCCAACCAGGAAGACTTGGAGCAGTTTATTGAGGACCCCGAGCTCTAGTCACTTGTATATACTTTACTTTTAGTTCATGCCATTGTTCAGGCATTGCTTTCCACATTGTATTTACTTTTCAGTTGTATTATAAAGAATATTTAATAAATAAAAAGTTGATGTTCATTTACATCCCATGTCTTTCTTGTGTACATTTACATTATATTGTTTATTTACGCTTAGCATGTTTACTTCTGAGTAAATATGCCGCATGCCTCGTCACGTCTCCTTATCCGTACACCGGGAAACATGGCGTGACAGGTTTTGTTGGCGGCCCATGCAGGTCAGTTCTGCATGAAGTCATACCATGCAGGTCAGTTCTGCATGGAAACCTAAGAAATATATCACAAGAATCAGCAACTAAAACATTCTTTATATTTCATATTCTTTGTATCTATCCTAACCCTATTTTTTCTTTCAAGGTTATGGATTCCCCGAACAATACGAGCACGAATGCCAATGGCAACACCACACCACCTCCTCTACCACTTACACCTATCGTAGCAGCTCCTATCAACGAGCAGACGGTATTGCTTGAGGCAATTAAGAGCCTCTTGGAGGGACAGCAGCAGCAAACTGCTATACTTCTACATTGCCCAGAATCTGAGGCACCTGGAGTGAAGCAATTCCGGGCACTACATCCGAAGCAATTCTCTGGGAATGAGAGCCCCTTGGAAGCTGAAGAATGGGCTCAGTCGATCGAAGACAATATGGCAGCAGCACAAGTGCCAGACATTGCTTGGGTAAGAGTTGCGAAGCTGCAACTTACCGACAACGCCCGAGTATGGTGGAAGGCAGAAAAAAGCCGTCTTGCCCAGCCGATCGAATGGAGGATTATTTGCGAGATGTTCGGCGCGAAATATTTCCCTCGAAACTTCCCGATTCGACATGGAGCAGCAATTCATCCACTTGCAACAAGGTTCGATGTGGACCAAATCTATGGATGAGTATGATGCTGAGTTCACTATATTGAGCAGGTAAGAAATGTCTCAAATATTCAAATTTCTATTATCACATACTACACGGCTAACATAAGACCGTAATAGGTTCACAGCACATCTCATATCGACTGCTGAGATCGGGGCCAGATGATTTCAGCAAGGGTTGGACCAGGAGATCCAAGCTGCTTTAGCTACAGGGAATTTTCCAACCCATGACCTAACTTTGAAGGCTGCCCAAAGATATGAGGCAGTGGTGAAGAAGAAGGGCAGACCTCAATCTGCCGGTGTGAAGCGCCCTGCTACTTAAATAGCAATAGGAGCCTCTTCCAGGCTACCGTTTGTACCCAGGAGACCGGGAGTAATTTTTAACCGGCCCAGTCCAGATTTCTGCTTCTATTACAAAAGAAATGGACATCTGGGGAAGGATTGCAGGCATGCTAATCGTCTATACTTAGTCTGTGGCTCATCCATACATGATATTGGATCTTGTCCTTATAGATTCACTCCAAACCCTACACCCAGATCAGCCATCACCTATCCGCAGCGGCCAGCTATTCAGGCACCTGCTCCTCGTCTTGCTCTCCCAGCTTCATCTCCTCGTAGACCTACTGCACCTCCTCCTCGTCAGTTACAACATGCACAAAGGAACCTACCTCAAGGATAGAGGAACGGACAGAGAAACGCTCCCCCAGCAAGAGGAATGTACCAAGGTGACAGGTTTTCACAATGACTGTGGAAGAAGCTGAAGCCACTGGTCAAGTCATCACTGGTAACTCCCTTCCTTTCAAACTTTCTTTCAATCTTTATACATATCAAAATATCTTTTCCTATACCTAAACATATTCCACACAACTTAGGTATAATCTTAGTAGCCTCACTTCCTGCACTAGCACTCTTCGATAGTGGAGCATCTCATTGCTTTATGTCGCAACGGTTCGTCCGAACTCATGCGATTCTAGTTAAACCGCTCGTATCCAGCTGGAATTTCAGTTCATGGAACGGCGTTCTAAAAGCAACTTTGGGATACAACCTGTGTCCAGTGGTCGTCTGCACCAAAGAATTTTATGCTGACTTCAAGGTGCTGGACATACCGAACTTCGATGAGTCTTGGGTATGGAGTGGCTAGGAACTTTCTACGCTATCATCGACTGTCGTTAAAGGATGGTAGTGTTCGAGATTCCAAAGTATCCGGTTTTTTATTTCAAAAGTGGAGACCATACCCTGGAGCCTAACAAATACAAAACTAAACCAAGGAAGGCAGTGATTACAACAATACAATCTGAAGAATCGAAGCCAAAGGTAGTTCGAGAGTTCGAAAATGTATTTCCTGAAGATATATCAGGTTTGCTTCCCGATCGAGCTCTTGAATTCAGTATTGACTTAGTACTTGGTGGACAACCGGTGATCAAAGCACCATATCACGTAAGTTCAGAAGGTTTGAAGGAGATCCATACTCAGCTGGACGAACTTCTGCAGAAAAGATGGATTCGTCCCAGTACTTCAAGTTGGGGATCTCCAGTTTTGGTTGTGAATGTTGGGGTCAAAAATTACACTCCAGTTGACCAAGTCAAAACAAAGGTCAACCCTAAGTCAAGTGGGCCCGAGCCCGAGCCCAAGTCAAGACCAAGCATGGAAGGAGCCGGCTCCATGCCAAAAAGGAGGCAATAAATTAGTCTAAATGTAATTTTTTGAAATAAATATATCTAAAGTGGGCAGAAAGCCAAAATTTTGTAAACCCCATGGCTTATATGCAAAAAAGAAATAAGCACATAAGGCATGGGGTGGCACAAGTGCCATTTGGCAAAGCCCAAAGGGCTATATGTAAAATGTATAGCCTATAAAGGCAACATGATGAAAAAATCAATGAGAACTTTTTCTCTCTCTCAAAAATTAGGGTTTGTGCCTCCTTCTCCTTCCTCAAGGTTCTAAAACCTTCTTCCCCCTTTGAATTAAATCAAGAGTTTTACTCTTCTTTTTCCAAAAATAAATAGTTTTTCACCACAAAACCCACAAAGGAGAGCTCAGATCTTCTATTAGATCTCAAAAAGGGAAGATTTTTAAATCTCACCCCCTTTCTCCAAAATCTGGCTAACCGAGAGGGAAAAGAAGGAAACCCATCTCCAGAAATCCCATCTTGGGAAGATCCAGGGCCAAAGGGGCCCCCTTTGATCATTTCTAAAGATTTCTAAGAGTTTAACTCCATTCAAGATCTGTTAGAGTTCAACTCCATAAATTAATCTCTTTTTAGGAGTTTAACTCCAGAAGTCAAATCAGGAGCACAACTCCAAGTATAGGGACAAAGTCCCTTTTCCTACTGACTCCCAGCGCTCGCGTGCCAAGCACGTAGGGCGTCGGCGCCAAGCGCCCGCATGCCAACCCAGCGTCCAGCGGCCGCGTGCTAGGCACGTGAGGCGCTGGTGCTCACACGTCTTTTGGACGCCATTTCCCCCCTTATTTTATATACACTCCACACTAAAAATACCTTCCCCGATATATCCAAAACCCTTTCAAAACACAACATTGCACATTGAGTTCGCATGACTTGTTTGACCCGTCAATCGGAGGTTCTCTCGCTCCAAAAGCAAGGGGTAATTAACGGCAGCTTAGTCCGCGGCTGACGGAGATTCGGATCCCCACAATCAATAAACCCCAGCCTACCCTAGGCAGGGAGAATCTGTAATGCGCCTGACAAGCGCGCGCGTATTCCCATCTCAATGGGGTGACGAAAAACACCCTACAGTGAAAAAGAAAGAAAGTTCATACAGAATGTGCATTGATTATAGAGCTTTGAATGAAGTCACGATAAAGAACAAATATCCACTACCGTGCATCGATGATCTGTTCGATCAGCTAAGTGGGTCTTGCATTTTCTTAAAATTAGATTTTCGTTCGGCTTATCATCAGGTGAAGGTCAAAGAGTGTGATATTCCGAATACGGCATTCAGGACTCGCTATGGTCATTATGAGTTTCT
Organism: Agapanthus africanus; assembly: GCA_030015575.1. Taxonomy (NCBI): domain Eukaryota; kingdom Viridiplantae; phylum Streptophyta; class Magnoliopsida; order Asparagales; family Amaryllidaceae; genus Agapanthus; species Agapanthus africanus. The sequence continues at coordinate 705,355,372 of CM057341.1, forward strand.
CGTGATGCCATTTGGAGTGACCAATGCACCATCCATATTCATGAACCTGATGAATCATGTTTTCCGAGAGTACCTAGACAGGTTCGTTGTCATATTCATCGACGACATCCTGGTATATTCAAAGAATTGGAAAGAGCACGCTGAACATTTGAGGATTGTCCTATAGACTTTGCGACAGCATCAACTCTATGCCAAGTACAGCAAGTGCGAGTTTTGGCTAGAACAAGTCGGATTTCTCGGACATATGGTTTGAGGTGAAGGAATCTCTGTGGATCCAGATAAAGTATCAGCAGTAAACGAATGGCCGACACCAAAGACAGTGAAGGATATTCGAAGTTTCTTGGGAATAGCAGGATACTATCGAAGATTTATTGAAGGCTTCTCGAAGATTGCAACACCCCTGACCAAGCTCACATGTAAGAATGAAGAATTCGTGTGGTCAGAAGCATGCGAACAAGATTTCGTAGAACTCAAGTCAAGATTGACATCAGCACCTATTCTCATCATACCGAACCAATCTGGAGGTTTCGTAGTGCATTGCGATACATCCGGTAAGGGATTAAGATGTGTTCTACATCAGTACGGTAAAGTTATAGCTTATTCATCAAGACAGCTGAAGATTCATGAGCGCAATTATCCAACGCATGACTTAGAGTTGGCAGTTGTTATATTTGTACTGAAAATTTGTCGTTATAATCTTCTTGGAGAAAGGGTAGATATATACACAGACCACAAAAGTCTGAAGTATGTGTTTACTCAGAAAGAACTGAATATGCGGCAGAGAAGATGATTAGAACTTATGGCAGACTTCGACATCAACCTACAATATCATCCAGGGAAGGTGAATGTAGTTCCTGATGCACTTAGCCGCCAATCACTATCAATGAATCTCACCGCACAGTGGAAGCTTCAGCAAGATTTGCACAAGATGGAGATTGAAGTGGTTATGCCAGGTAATACTTCAAAGTTGATAAACTTATAAGTTCAGTCTACTATTGTCAATCAGATTAAAGCAGCTCAAGCAAGTGATACCAAGTTGCAAAAGATCAGAGACCAAGTAGAAAATGGACTTAGAACAGACTTCATCATCCACGAAGACGGATCTTTTAGATACGGAAGCAGATTGTGTGTACCACAAGGTTCTGTTCTGGAAGAGTTGATGAAAGAAGTTCACAGCTCTCCATATTCAGTACACGCTGGTGGTACAAATATATACAAAGATCTACATCAACATTACTGGTGGCATGGAATGAAGCGTGAAGTAACCAGAAGCGTAGCCAAATGCTTGGTGTGTCAGCAAGTAAAAGTTGAATATCACAGGACTGCCGGTCTACTTCAACCGTTACCTATCCCAGAATCGAAATGGAAACATATTACCGTGGATTTCGTGACCGCTCTTCATCGCAGCACAAAACGTAACGATGCAGTATGGGTTATTGTGGATCGACTCACAAAGTCGGCTCACTTCATCCCATTTCGAGTTGGCCAATCTACTGAGACGCTAGCAAAGAAGTACATGAAAGTAAGTCTGGATCTAAATAAGATTTAACTCTTCATAGTGTACTATTTCTAATACCCAAGAACTCATGCAGGAGATCGTGAGATTACATGAAGTACCGGTTTGCATTGTCTCCGATCGTGACACCAGATTCCGATCGCAATTTTGGTAGAGTCTGCAAGCTAACTTGGGAATGAGTCTGAACTTTAGCACAGCTTACCATCCACAAACAGATGGACAGTCTGAGCGAACGATTCAGATCCTTGAAAATATGCTAAGAGCTTGTCACGACCCGAAATGACATGTGACTGGCACTTGAATCGTGTGAAGTCTATAGGACCCTACCTAATTCAAGTAAGCCAAAAGCCCAGAAATCTAAACCATTTTTAAAGAAAAGAGTGAAGGAAAACTTGTTTTAACGCAAGTGGTTTTAACAAAATAAGGCATTAAACATTTTAAAAGCAACATCATATTTTCCCGAAAATTTCGGCAGAGTCTCCTTTATAAATACTAGGCCCCAAACGGGTACAACACATGAAATACATAATAATGAATAAAAGTATCCCTAAGCGGGAGCTAGCTCTTCGCCAAAAGGCGGAAACCACCACACAAACAATATAATATACAACGCCGAAAGGTGAGGATCAAAAACTCAAAAGAAAACCAACATCCTCCAGAAAACCAGAGAAGAATCATAATAATACAAGCGCGCGACTCTAAGGTCGAAAGAATATACAACTGATCTTCTAAGTCTATTAAATATACAAGTTTGGTTGATAGAGTTACTAGATACAACAGAAAATAAATAAAAGTACAATGGTGGTCACGATGCAAGTGAACCCATCTACCCATCGCAATCACTCGGAATGATGTGGTGTGCCAGCAAAGCCGCCAAGAAAACCTGTACGGTAAACCTGCAAGAACTGTGGCACAACGGGGGTGAATTACCAACTCGTGAGTAGCAAACATCACCGAGAATAAATCACATGTATAACTCTCTCCTAGGTCATACAATAATATCCTCATGAAATATAACCCTGAAACATCTAACATAAGTGTAATATCAAGTGCTCATATCAGTGCCTCAGGTAGCAACATATCACATATATAATGTATGGATGCATGAAAATAGAATACATCTTAAATGAGAAAACCGTTTTCTTATCTCATTGAGATTTCTGTATAAAATCGGAGTATCATCAATGAAATCAACAGAGAATCCGTGTCAAGTATCGACACAAAAATATATATCCCAATATCTCAATATCTCGGGCTCCGGCAATCCGGACTGGCCCATATCATCAAATCTCAATATTTCGGGCTCCGGCAATCCGAACTGGCCCGTATCATCAAATCTCAAGACTACGTCGGTATCCTCCGGATATCCGCTGCGTCACAAATAACCGGTCGGTAGTGCTCCCCTGCCGGGCTCAACGCCATCATTTGCGATCATCTTGCTCCGGGATACCGCACCGAGTCCACCATGCACCCGCAGGCGGTTCCTCCTCCTCCTCGAATCGGGTGTATGATACTGCTCAAGAGCCGAGAAAACTCATGGTGGACACCTCTCACATCATATCATGAGAAAACCGCAAATTTCTATCTTTTGAAATGAAAATGAGTTAATAAAATCCTTGCGGTTTCTCCAAATCCAGAAATCTCATGGAAAAATCGAAATCCCCAAAATCGAGAGTCAATAAACAGTGAATTACCGGCATAAAACCCCATAATATTGCATGACAACGAATATACACATGCATGGGTATCTAAATAAAGAATGCAATATCTAAACTAGCATAGAAATCGTATATTGGAACTATCAGCTAGCAGTTATATCCATGAAGTAATATACTCTAAAGTGTACGTGACATAGAAATTACCGATGATGATATGTGTGAGCCGGCAGGCAAGTGTACGTGGAGCATACGCATCATCAGTAATGGTGCTGGTGTCCAGACAATAGGGTTATAATGACTAAGAAAACACAGGTATAAGGATGCAATGTGATGAGGACAACATGAATTAAACGGAGAATGAATAGTAAACGCAACATTTAAGAGTATACATTTATATTTACGAGTCATACGATTTTGGCATTTGGAATAGCACGAATCATGGTTTTTAGAAAACAGGGGCTACGGTGTTTTTAAGAAAAGGTACGTCCTTTAAAAAATCCATAATATCTCTCGGATTGTCTTTTGAAAATACTCACGAGTCATTAGTTTTGAAAATAATTATGACTCGAGCCCAGTCTAACATCTACCAAGTAAACTACAGGACGAAGTTAAGAGATTTAATCGAAAGGGTAAGGAAATCCACCTATGTCCGAGTCGATATATCTAGTAGTCAGTGATCCCGCCTCAAATAGCGTCACGTACGACAAAATATATAATACGACATTCTCGAGTCAAGAGTGCGGATCAATCATCATATTTATACATCGTACGGTAAAAATCCATCGTACGTCATCCCAAATCGGGGTTCGGGTCAAATATCACATATACCTCATTATTTATCTGGTATCGTTATCATCATATTCTGAATTAGGGGTATAGTTCTAAATCTAGAACATACCAATATAATCAAACATATATCCGCGTGTGAATAAAACACATCGCCCATCGATCCACTATAATATTATGTCGTATATCACAACACGACCCAAATCACATAACCGATCTCACGGCATCATGCCCGATCATATCGACTCACCTCCAATATCATATACTATCCTCATCATCCATGTGTGTGTGCCTCTCTATATATGTGTGTGTGTGTGTGCGTGCGCGCGCGTGTGTGTACCAACGCATCCACACACACACACACATACATATAAACATATACACCCAACATATTACGTGTGTGCATGTGTGTGTGTGGACCTTTACTCTAGGGTTTCGCAACTAAGAAACTAAACTAAAAGCGCTATCTTATAGTCACGCTAAAACTAACTCATGATCTCCAAAAGCCTTCTTGCTAATTAATAACGTCTCACAAAACACATATCTATATATGTAACATATTATATGCTACACTAAGAAATTGCGGGGGTACTATACGCCATCCACCCAACTTCCCCCGTAGATATACATCTACTCACCTTGATCAATGCTTGCCGAAGTCAATGCGACCATGCTCTTCCCTTGTCGTACGAAATCCACCTGAGGGTACCTACTTGTCACATATATCATATTGTAAACAGAATCGCATACGAAAACCAAAACGGCACACGGATCACACATAGGTTAAAACCTATGTTCTACCCATGCAAAAGAACCAAACAACACCCGATATTGACGTACAAACGTCAAGTGACCGATACAAAACACAATATCAAAACTTCAAGTCATGAACATCAAGAAAATCAAAACAGCAACTCAAGAAAATGGTCCCAGATTTTGTTTCAGGTAAAATGAGTCTAAACAAGCAATGCAGAGGGTTAGTCTATGAGGTAAGTGAGCTACAGAACCAACCTAAACACCATTCCCCACAATTGACCCGGCGAGACCCATGGAAAATCTGGCCTGCTCGCCCATCTCAGAGAGTTAGGGTCTCGTCTTCCTAGGGTGGTCTCCTAGTGGTCCACCAATGTATCTGGGGTTGCTAGTTTTTCTAGTAAAGGTTTTAGGTCACTCCAGATTCCCTGTAGGCACAAAAGTTCACAAAACCGATACGGAAAGTTTCAGATTTCAAGTCTTGTGTTCTAGATTTCACTTGGGGCAGGATCTTAACACTAAAAAGGCTGTAGTTAACTAATTACACCTTAATTGCACCATCCCAATTCAAATCAAACCCTAACCTCAACTTGGAATTTTCCAAGTTCACTAAACCTCACTTAATCACTTCTAAACTAATATCGAAGTTAAATTAAATGCATTACTACACTAATGGTGAAGGAAATACCTCATTGGTAACTCAAGAATTTTCTTGAATTGCCCCTAGTGCTCAAAATCTTGTCTTGATCCCACCATGGCCTATGTGAGGAGCTTGTGCATATTTTTAATGAAGGAAACATGGTGTTTTGAGGTGGAAATGAGGGTGTAGTGAGGAGGTAGAGGCGGTGGAGGAGAGAGGGCGGCCATGAAGAGGAAGATGAGAGAAAAAATGAAGAAATTGAAGGGAAGAAGAACGAGCCTTAGTCAAAAGAGACCCCTCACCCTCTCTCTCTTTTGCCCATACCTCAATTCTTTATTCATTTCCTTTTTCTTTTCTTTTCTATTCTATATCCTTTTCTTTTCATTTTAAATCCAAAACAATTTAAAAACCAAAATACATATAAAAGAAAAACAAGATGCCATGGTTCATAGAAATTAAAAAATGTGTTTGAAACATGACATGGTGCATGTCATATGCCTAACTATGCTTAATGCGCTATTAGTAATAATTAATCATGCTTAGGCATAAACTTGTATATATTTAATTATATAAAATTTATAAAGCGTCTAAATCATAGGATATTCTTTCAAAATCAACATTCAAATGTAATTTTTCAAATATTTCCCAATTATCGGTATATAATTATAATATATCATTATAATTATATACCGTTTTTTTCGGGTTTTCACAAACTCACCGGCAGTCCTGCTGTTTTTACTCACGGAGCCCTTTCGGCTTTTCATCCGTGCCCGTTTTGCTTGTGGACATACCGTTTTTTTCTTTTTCTTTTTCTTTTTCTTTTTCTTCTTTTTTTTGCACCGGTGGGACTTTAAAAGTAGTCTCGCCGGCAGGACTTGGGAGAGATAGGGGTTGTTTACGCCCGTGGATTATATACCGTTTTACGGAATGCATGATCCAAACCGTAGGGCCGGTGTGCTCAATTCGCCTGCGACTTGGAGCATTCACGCGTAATATTTCTTTAGATATAGGCCATTGATAGGTGGCATGGGCTTTTCTCCCCTGGCATTTATCAGCTGGTAGGATCCTCCATCAAACACTTTCTCGATGACGTATGGTCCTTCTCAATTTGGCTCGAATTTTCCTTTTGCATGTCGATTAGGGATGATCGGCCTTTTGAGGACCAACACCAATTCGCCTTTCTTGAAAGCGTGGAGACGGGTCATCTTGTCATAGGCCCATGACATTTGGGCTCGATATAGCTCCAGATTTTGCTGTACCGCGAGCCTCCTTTCTTCGAGGGCGTCAAGTTCTTCGAGACAAAGAAGCACATTTTCCTCTTCCGTCAACTCATGCTGGACGGCCATTCTTAAGCTTGGAACTTCGACTTCAAGGGGGAGGATCACCTCCACTCCAAAGAGTAATGAGTATGGAGTGGACTGAGTTGGAGTGCGGTGCGTGGTACGATATACCCACAACGCCTCATAAAGTTTGAGATTCCAGTCTCTCTTGTTGGATGAAGTATTTTTCCTCAGGAGCTTGCACGGAGTTTTATTGAAGGCTTCAGCCAGCCCATTGGCCCTTGAATTATAGATAGAGGAATATCTCCAGTCTATCTTGTGTTGAGTAGCGAATCTTGAGACTTTGAAGCTCTTGAAAGAAGGCCCATTATCAGATATGATTATTCTTGGTGTACCGAAGCGATATAGAATATTATGCTGGAAGAATGTCAGATTATCTTCTGTCTTGACTTCTTTTAGTGGGACAGCTTCAGGCCATCTGGAGAAGTAATAAGTTGTAGCCAATATGAACCGGTGTCCTTTGGATGACGGAGGATCAATTGGACCAACTATGTCGGTGCCCCAAACTTCGAAGGGCCATGACGCCACCGTAGGATGCAGCGGATTGAGATGCTTGTAAATGAAATCACCGTAAATTTGGTAGATATGACACTTCTTTGCATGCTCTTTACAATCCCTTATCATAGTAGGCCAGTAATATCCAAGCCGTTTGATTTGAAGCCGCATTTTGGGGCCGGATTGGTGAGCTCCGCAGACACCTGAGTGAACTTCTTTCATGACTTTCTGGGTTTCGGCCGATGATAGACATCTAATCCAGAGTTGGTCATATGATCTGCGGTATAGCGTATCATTTACAAACACGTATCGAAGAGCTCTCTTCATCAGTTGAACCCTCACGGATTTTCCTTCGGACAACTTATCGTATCGGAGGTACCCTATGAAGGGCTCTTTCCAATCGGGCTCGTCTTGAACGATCGAAGCTTCTTCGGCAGAACTGCTCTTCTGTTCCGCGCTTTCCTCTTCTCGTAGAGATACTAGGGGTAGAATTTGCCGGCTCCTGACCGTGATCAGAATTTTGTCCATGTCAGGATCAGCCAGCTCCTTAGCTAAGCGAGCGAGTACGTCAGCCTTTCCATTCAACGCCCTAGGAACTCTCATCAGCTCAATATGGGTGAACTATTTCATAAGCTCCACAACCCGGCTTCTGTACCGAGCTAACTCGGATTTGTATATCTTATATTCATTGCTTACTTGGTTGACGACAAGCTGGGAGTCACCGTAAACCCGTAGACGAAGGATTTCCATTTCTATGGCGAGCTCCAGACCAGGTATCAGAGCTTCATACATAGTCTCGTTGTTTGTGCGAGGCTCGGTGAGAGCAAAAGAACGTCGTAGGGTTCCCATCGATGGCGTGATGAACACCAATCCTATCCCCTCTTTTATCTGCGGGATGCTTGATTTTCCGGAGCTCCTCATTGTTGAGGATCCGTCGAAGCAGAGCTCCCAACACGACTCACCTTCCTCAAGGTGCAGCACTTGTTCGTCGGGTAACTCGCAATTGAGCGGTGACCCTTCTGGAACAGGATGAGCAGCAAGGAAGTCTGTAAGAGCTTGCCCTTTTACTGCTTTCTGAGGGGTATAAACTATATCAAACTCAAGTAGCATGACAGCCCATCTTGCCATTCTGCTGGCTAGGCTTTCCTTGGTCATTAAGTGTTTGAGCGGGTCGACCTTGGAGATCAACATAACCTGATGAGCAAGCAGATAGTGCCTCAGCTTCTTCACAGCGAGTATCAGAGCCAGGCATTGCTTTTCGATCGGGGAATAATTGTGTTCCGTCCCAATTAGAATTCGACTGAGGTAGTAGAGGGCATTCTCTTTTCCCTCCTCGTTGTTCTGGGCAAGGAGCGCACCGAGTGATTCATTTAGCGCGGCAGTGTAGAGAATCAGCGGTTTATTTGGAATGGGAGCAGCCAGCACTGGAGGGTGCAACAAGTACTATTTGATTCTTTCGAACACTTCTTGACATTCAGCATCCCAGACAAAAGGAGCTCCTTTCTTCATGAGCTTTGAGAAGGGCCTACATCTCCCCGATAAATTTGAGATAAATCTTCATGTGTAAGCAACCTTGCCTTGAAAAGATCTTAGCTGCGTCAGACTCTTTAGTGGGGGCATCTCTATGATGGCCTTTATCTTTGATGGATCAACTTCGATCCCTCGATGTCAAACTATGAAGCCCAGGAATTTTCCCGATGACACGCCAAAAGCGCACTTTAGAGGATTCATCTTCATATCGTATTCCCTCAGTCTCATGAGAACGGTCCTAAGATCTTAGATGTGATCGGCCTTGGCTTTAGTCTTGACAACCAGATCATCAACATAGCATTCGACGACTTCATGGATTAGGTCATCAAAGATATTGGTCATTGCCTTTTGATATGTAGCACATGCGTTCTTCAGTCCAAACGGCATCACTTTGTAGTAGTATATTCCGATCGGGGTTCGAAATGCTGTGTGTTTCTCATCCTCAGACGACATCTTGATCTGGTTATTGTTGGGGTAAAAATTTGCACACCGGTTGACCGAGTCAAAGTCAAGGTCAACCCCCAAGCCAGGTGGGCCCAAGCCCAGGTCAAGCGGGCCCATGCCCAAGTGGAGCCCGCGGTCTGCCTCCTCCATGCCAAAATATAAATCATGTAATAAATAATTTTTTATGTAATTTTTTATGCATGAATGTATGAGAAATGAGCATAAAGCCAAATTTTTGTAAAGCCTATGGCTTATGTGCAAAAAGAAATGGCACATAAGCCATGTGATAGGCAAAATGCCATTTTGTGAAGCCCAAGAGGCTATGTGTAAAGTGTATAGCCTATAAAGGCAAGGATAATGAAAATATCCCAACAACCTTTTCTCTCTCCAAAAAAATCCATATCTGTGATCTTCTTCTTCCCCAAGGTTCTAAAACCTTCTCTTTTTTTTGAATTAAATCAAGAGTTTTACTCTTCCTTTTATAAAACAAAATAGTTTTTCACCACAAAACCCACAAAGGGGAACTCAGATCTGCCATCAGATCTCATAAAAGAGAGATTTTTAAAATCTCATACTTCTTGATTTTCAAGATCCGGCCAACAAAGGAAGAAGAAGGAGACCCATCTTCAGAAACCCCACTTTGGGGAAGAACTAGGGCTCAAGGGGAGAAGCCCTTCATCAGCTTCAAAACAGCTTAGGAGTTTAACTCCACTCTAATTTCCTTTTCGGGGGTTTCTAGGGCTAAAAGCCTTTTTCTTGCCGGCGCCCGAGCGCCTTACGCTCAAGCGCCCAGCGCCCACGTGCAGACACGTGGCGCGCTAGAGCTCGAGCGTCGAGCGCCACGTGTCGACACGTGGCGCGCTCACGCTCGAGCGCCCAGCGCCCACGTGCCGACACGTGGCGCGCTAGCGCTCGAGCGCCTGGCGCTCAAGCACCAAGCGCCCACGTGCCGCGCTAGCGCCCACGTGCCGCGCTAGTGCTCGAGCGCCTGACGCTCAAGCGCCAAGCGCCCACGTGCCGACACGTGGTGCGCTAGCGCTCAAGCGCCTAGACCTTAAGCGCCTAGCGCCCACGTGGCGCGCTAGCGCCTAAGCGCACAACGCTCAAGGCGCTGGCCCCACGCGTCCTTTAGGCGCTTTTTCTTCATTTTTTTATATGTATACATGTATATATATAGATACACACATACTCTACAACACTGTCCCTCCCAAAAAAATTTTGGGCCGGGGCCTTGCCCCGCACCCCGCAAGGGGGCTGCTAGCCCCTTTGACCCCCAGCCCACTATCCGGGTAGCGGGACCCCCGTAAAAACTCTGTGTGGCTCCCGATGTATCCAAAAACCCTTTCAAAACACAACACACGCACGCTGCACATTGAGTTCGCATGACCAGTTTAACCTGTTAATCGGAAGTTCTCTCGCTCCAAAGGCGAGGGGTAATTAACGGCAGCTTAGTCCGCGGCTGCCGGAGATTCGGATCCCCACAATCAATAAACCCCGGCCTAACCTAGGTAGGGGGAATCTGTAGTACGCCTGACAAGCGCGCGCGTATTTTCATCTCAATGGGGTGACGAAAAACACCCTACAGTTATATCCAGACAAGCCAGCCATAAAGGTGAACAACTCATAATTTGAGGTGTCATCGACCATCATTTCCATAACCGGTTGCGGGAAATCGTCTTTAGGACATGCCTTGTTGAGATTCCTGAAATCGACATAAACGCGGATCTGCCCATTTTTCTTCTTCACTGGGACTACGCATGCGATCCAGTCCGCATATTTCTCTTCCCTGATGAAGCCGGCATCGATGAGTTTCTTGGTTTCCTCGATGACCTTTTATTCCAGTTCCCTTCTTATTCTTCGAGGAGCTTGTTTGACTGGCTTAGCATCAGGAGAAATAACCAGCTTATGCACGGCCAATTCAGGGGAGAGTCCAGGCACTTTTTTGTATGTCCACGTGAAGCAGTCGGCGAACTCATGCGGCAGAGCAATTATCTGCTCCTTCATTTCCTATGACAGGAGTGAGCTGATGTAGGTCGGCCTTAGATTATTAGGCGTTCCCAAATCGATCTCAGTTAGCTCATCAAAGGTTGCATGTCCGCCATCTTCGAGCTCTTGAGGGGCTTCTTCTGGCTCGGTTAGCTCGTCTTCATCATTTGACCCTTCGCTGGCTTCACCAATATTGGCATCAGGCTAAATGAAACCTATGCCCCGTCTATCTAGAATTCGTCCATCGATGCTCGAATCTGAGGCGAATGCCATAGCCTTTCATAAAACTTTGCTTCGGACTCCGTTTGATATAACTAGCATCCGTACTTTTTAAAGCGCATCTCGAGCACATAATATCTGGGATTGAGGATGACCCTTATGCCTCTCTCGTATGGAAGGCATGTCATAGACAAATCGTCCGGGTGCGCGACAGGATTTGATCCATAAAACAAGATGCCCTTCTGTCTACTTTTCCTTCCGAGAACGTAGAAAGTTTTCAGCTGGTCCATGGTGGAGACTGACAATGCATCGAGCTCTTTGCATATCTAGTCTGGCACCCTTGTGATGTTTAGGGACCCTTCTGTAACTTCGAAGGTCTCTCGTAGCTTTGCTTGTTGTGTGGGGCCCCGATTTGCACAGCTACTGCAAGACGGATCCTCTTCTTCTGATTCTTCGGTGTCGCTGCCTATACGAGGGCGAATTTTGTTGTTGGATGAGCCTTCAATATCGGACTCGTCTGTATCGCTACCGAAATGAGGGCGATTTTTACGGAAGAACGGACTTCCAGCATCGGACTCATCAGTATCACTGCCGAAATGCGGATGTACATTGGGGTTTCTGCTTTTGAAAGTGACAGCTGGCCCAGACTTGCTTTTGAGCTTCGGGGCCGTTCTGTTGTTAGTCAGTTGCGGCTCAGCACTTTGGAGGTTCACAAAGTACCGAGAATCTTCATATCGGACTTCATGCACACCGAACGGTTGGATATCTCCGTCAATGCGTCTTTCTTCGCCATTTTTAGTATACTTCATGCATTGATGGAGAGTTGACGGAATGATGCCGTAATCGTGGAGCCATGGCCGTCCCAAAAGAATTTTATAAGACATGTCAGCGTCGATCACGTATATCTTAGCTTCGGTTTGCAGATCCCCAAATTTGATTGGCAGAGCTATAGAGCCCAGAACTTGCTGGCAGTTTTGATTGAAGCCTTGAATGACAATCCTTTCCCTTGACATGTGTCGGACGTCCATTGAAAACTCTTCAGATTCCGTAAGTTCATAATGTTCACTGAGGATCCCGGATCAATCAATATGCGACTAATCTAATCTCTGTCGTTGTACCCAATCACGTAAAGCGGCCGATTATGCTCAGCTGTTCCCAGTAGTAATTCTTCGTCGTTAAACGTGTCTGTGGCGGCATGCAGAGCGTACTGGGCTTCTTTCATATTAATTTCCACAAAGGGAGCCTGGTACCGCTCGGGATTTTGTAAAGCGTGAATGAAAACATCCCTAAGCTCCTTAGATAGGACCAAGGTATTGTAGATGCTCAAGAGAGACGGAAGCTTCCGGAGATGATCCAAGACATTGTAGTCCACTGGGGAAGGACTCGAATCTTCATGAGCAAGTTCTCTGCCATCTTCTTCATTAGCGACTTGTTTTTCCTTCTCTTTTAGGGCGTTGCCCTGATTTGGCGGTAGAGCCCTGCCGCTTCTGAGCTGGATTTGGTTGGCCTTTGTGGCGAGCTTCTCGTCCTCTTCGGGAAAACAGAGCTCCTCCTCAGAGTCGCTGCCAAGATGGATGGCATACCAGATCACTATAGGGATCTCTTCATTGGATTCTTCTTCTAACTCCTCCAGAATTTCAGTCGCTTCTACAGAGAGGAACTCCTTCAATTGAATCAGAGTTTTTTTCCTTCTGTTCATAGTCTTCGAGGGAATCGATATATTTTTGAATGGTCGATCTCCCTGCAAACTCTTTTTCGCGTCGAGCTGCACTTTTCTTCTTCTTGAGCTTTTTGGATTTTGAGCCTGATGGAGTCGAATTGGCAGCTGGAATGGTAGGCTTCTTGTGCCGTTCCGATTCCGTTCTGGGCTCTTTCCGAAGTAACTTTAGCATCTTCTTCGTCTTATTAGATATGTGCGTACTCCACGGAGGCTGCGGTGAGTCGGTTTCATTTCTCAGGGCAGCGGGTTCAGCTATCTGCTCCCAGAAGGCTTTAGCTTCTGTATGTATAAAGTTGGTGGTTGCAACTTGATTGTTCACCAACACACTCTTGGACAGCTCGATCTTTTCAGCCTTGTACTGCTTCTCGACCCAGTCTTTGAAGATATAGCAATCCTCGATCGCATGGCTCACTAATCGGGGGTACGGGCAATATGAAGGATTGTCGGTCATTTTTTCTTCTTGAGGTCTTTTCGACTCCGGCAATTGTAGACCGTTGTTCAAGGCATCTTTAAATATCTTGTGTACCTTATCCCTTCTGAAAGAGTAAACCTTGTTCTTTTTCTCCTCTAGGGAAGGTCCTTCTCCTCCTAGCAATGGCTTTCGAGACCGGTTGGTTTTGGAATCTCCTGCTTTTCGCTTGTCTTCATTGTCGGACGCATTGAAGACATTGGTACTGCTGAAATTCCCGCTTCTACGGTTGTCGTCCCTCTTGCTTTTCCAAGTCTTGTCTTTCTGAGAGTCCGGAGTAGACTCTTGCTTCGAGCGTTCCAGCATTTGGACTTTCTTGGTTAGCTCTTGAAACGTCTTGAGGCCTGCTGTACACAAGAATGGGACCATCCAATTGTTGAGGTTCCCAATGAGAAGGCTGACGGACTGGTCCTGCTCCAGCGGCGGTTCGCATTTAACCGTGAGATTACGCCATTGGGCGATAAAGTCGGTGTTGTTTTCATTCTTCCCCGGCTTGGTCCTCACAAGGTCAGCAATGGAGATTTTATCACTGACACTCATGAACCTTTGCCGAAACAGAGACTCCATTTGGGCAAAGGTAATGACGGATCCGTCTGGTATACTCGCGTACCAGTCGAAAGCGACACCGGTCAGGCTGTTGACAAACTGACAAAGAAGGAGCACATCATTGCCCCCTGTATTTCTGCACGATGCTTTAAAGTGGGCGATGTGCTGATTTGCATTTCCCGTCCCGTCAAATCTTCCGAACTTAGGAATGACGTAGCCGCTTGGGAACTCGATCAGATTGTACTGTGCGGGATATGGCCACCCACTACTGCCAATTTCTTTCTGAGCTTCAGCTTCGGCTACTAATGTTTTAACCTTGCTGGTGACTAAATCCATTATCCGATCTTGTGTTAGCGGGATAGTGCTATCTGGGGCCAAGGCGTCCCCAGAAGTAGAATGTGGCCGGCTTTCGTGCGGCTCGACCAATCTTCGACCCAAAGGGACAGGCATCGGCTGCTTCGGGTTGTCATCACCCGGCTCATGAGTAGAGACTTGTGCTTGATTAGGAGGCGCTCGAGCAATTTGAGCCGTAAGCCGCATCACAACGTTCGTTAAGTCATCAATTTTCGAATAGATCTTGGCCATCTCTTTATCTTTGCTCCTGAACTATTTTCAAAGCTCTCGAAGCAGCTCTTGCTCTGTGGTCCTGGGGCGGAAAGTCAACTCTTCCTCGCTGTCCAAGCTTAACTCTATATGGACCGAAGGATCTGTCTGTCTATCATCCTCATCGAGAGGGTTTTCATCATCCAGCGGAGGCGGCTGTTCTTGGGAAGCGGCAACCACATTCAAGCCAGATTTAGCTTGGGATGTGGTGGCCCATCCTTACTTTTGCTGCAAAGGTTGTCAATATAGACCGTGTGGACAACATATCCGGCCTTCATTTCATTATTGGTAGCTGACTTTGTGGACCACCATCTTGGCCCTTCTGTTTTGATAGCGGACAATCGATTGAAGATGGCTGACCTGACCGGATTCATGAGTGGTGCTGGCATTTCTTTTCTGGATTTGCCCCACTGTTTTCACGCGGCACAGAGCGCCTGATAGACTCTTGAAGAGATGGTGTCATGCTTTCTCTTTTAGGGATGGGACACGTCCCTTTGTGGCATTGTTCCGACCACTGTCTTCTTGATTCTGGCAGTCATGGCATTTTTCTGAACCCACTTAAGAGGTTCGAAAGAATTGCTGACTTTTACGGCCGACTCGGCCGTCGTCGCGGAGTAACCCTGCTTTCGGAACCTCACAAAATTCCACTTGGCTGAAGTCCTAGCCCTCTTGTTGGCTCGATACCTGAGTCTCTTCTGTCTCGGCCTTTTTGTTTTGAGCACTTGGCTGATTTCGGCTCATCGGGAAAACGCCGTAGACCGATTGACCGAGAGCCTAGAGAAGTTGCCTGCTCGCGCGATTGTTAAGGGCACCATCTGAACTTGCTGGAGCTGCTTCGTGGCCCTATTGGTGTTGACGGCCTTGCCCCCAGTTGGAACAGTGGAGAGTCGTTCGAATACGGATTTGCATTTGGGGTGGGATGCTTTGGAAACCACAACGTTTGGCCTCCTGCCCCTTGAGGTCGGTTTGGCCGCTTGGTTTGCCGTGACCTCCGCCAGATGAGCGCTTCCAGCAGGTATATGATGACAGAACCAAATTGACGGGGTGGCTCCTCCCACTGCCGGCTGAGACTGGCAGGGAGAACCACGCGGGCATTGATCTTGATCACGTACGAGATCGGGGTCGCGTCGGAAGCTGAATTCATCTTAGAAGATATCTTCGTTGAAAGTTGATTGTTGCACTGAAAAAAAAACATTATTTCAGTACAAACATTGGCATATATGTTAAATGAGTTCGCATGAACGCTTAACTCGAGATATGGGAGGAAGAAAGGTCCCACCGGGCGTGCCAGAATCTGTAGGGTGTTTTTCATCACCCCATTGAGATGGGAATATGCGCACACTTGTCAGGCGCATTACAGATTCCCCCTGCCTAGGGTAGGCTGGGGTTTATTGATTATGAGGATCCAAATCTTCGGCAGCCGCGGACTAAGCTGCCGTTAATTACCCCTCGACTTTAGAGTGAGAGAACCTCCGATTGACGGGTCAAACATATCATGCGAACTCAATGTGCAGTGTTGTGTTATGAAAGGGTTTTCTAACGGGAACAGTGTTGTGGAGTGTGTGTGTGTATAAAAAAAGGGAAAGAATAGCGTCCAAAGGACGCGTGGGTGCTAACGCTTCACGTGCCCGGCACGCGGGCACTGGGCGCTTGGGCGCTAGCGCCTTGTTGCGCCACGGCAGCGCCCCGGCCTCTTGCTCGAGGCCAAAATGCGGAATAAAAATTTTCCTTACTCGGAAACCGGCGCTACCGCGGACAATGAAAACCCGGATCGTAACCATTAACCTAATGCTAGCAAACAAGAGATAGGGTGAGAAGTATACCGAGTGATCCGAGTCCTCCGGTCTTCTCGTCATCGTCCCGATCTCCCGCGGAAAGTGTTGCCTCCACATCGTCGCCTCCTCGCCGGAAAGGGCACCACATCGCCTTCTTCTTTTACGGGCTCCCGCCTCAATACCGAGGCAACTCGCGCATGAAGCCGGCAACTCGACATGCTCAAGATGTGCTGTAGAATGTGTAGTAGATTGTCTCACTTGGGTTTTGTTGCCATTTGAAGATGATGGAGGAAACAAGGATTAGAAAAATGGTGCTTGCATTTTTCTAGCATGAAAAAGAGATCAAGAAAGAAACTCTCAAGAATGAAGCTCTCTCTTCTTCTTCCTCTCTTTCTTTTTCTTCTTCTCTCTTTTTTTTCTTATGAAAAACTTCTCTCCTAAATGAGAAGGGTGGAGGAGATAATATGAAGCATGAAGGGAGTGAGTGTAGGGTAAAGGAAGTGGTGACCATATCAAGACATAATCATCACAAACTCACATCAACTCTAATCCACATCTTATCTTCATAAAGCATGAAATGAATGGTATCTAAAAAGGTTATCATAATAAATCATTTGCAAGAAAAACCTCCACAAAGTGTTATTTGCAAAACTGCAAATAACCCCCCCAACAGAAAAGTCCGGCCGGGAAAGAACAAAGGAAAACCGGCCGGAACGGAATGCAAACTGGCAACTCCAGAAAACTGGTCCCGTAATAAATTACAGGAAAACCCCTACACTGTGCATACACACCCGCATCTGTATTCCGACCGGATACAAATGCAATGAGACAAAATCTACACTGTACTAAACTAGGACCGGCTTAAGCCAAAGCCGGCTAGTAAAATCCGTTCGATCCTGATCCGTGCAATACCGCACGTATCTGATCGAACCCTGCCATATAACTATACGGCCACTAGTACAAAACTGTCCGATCCTGATCCGTGCAATACCGCACGTATCTGATCGGACCCTGCCATATCTCCATACGGCCTCTACAGCGTTTCGCCCGAAAGCTTGAGTAACTGTAAGTGTGGTGGACTCTAAAGACTCGTCAATACTATGGCTGTGGATTTAACCACTGGCACGTCAGAGGTATAAGCCAATACGTGACGGGCCACCAGCTATTGACCAAAAGGGACGTCGATGAGGAAGCTCACCCCGACACCCAACTGAGCCTGTCAGTGACAATATCCGTACAGTCCGGTCCGTTCGTCTATGAGTATCGCATGGCGGGCCTAGGGGGTTGGTAAAAGTCAGACCCCCAAAAGCGGTACAAGTCGTGTCGGAGTGTAGCCCAGAACGCCCTGAGATACTACTGGAATACCTACCAGTAAATCTCCTGCCTCGGCCGAGGGCTTTGCGTAATGGCTCTCCTAGACACAGCGCGACCTCACCCCCAATACCGGGAGAGACGAACCCCTGAAGATCCGCTCACTGCCTCCATGTGGCTCGGGACTGTACCCAACTAAAACCTGTTTGCACGACTCCTTTGAGCCGTGGTAGGGTAGTAATCAAAGCACAGTGGGAACTCACACGAGACAAATGACGATCCTCAGGTCGATGAACTAACCTGTACACATGTCACCAGGGAACTGCTATCTGACATCAGGTATAAGCCCAACTAGCAGGTTCCCGGCGAGTCCTGTCCGGTGTACTCATAACCCAATGAGCACCTGTATACATCTTAGGTGAACCAACAGACACCGGTGGCTTGTGAGACCGGCCACCGCCCCTCATCGGGGTCTCGACTGTATACACTAGTCTACTAATGGAGTATCGATACCCTGTCTCGAAACTCCTACGACTAGGGACCTTTTAAGGATGTGCTTATAGACTACCAGCTCCCACGTATATGATCGCCATCATACTGCTGGCAGTGAAGCAAGAATCCTAGGGGCTCTATCAACGTGTAATAGCGACATGTCAGGTCACCTAAAGCAGTACACGATGATAAAGATAAACCAGATAGCATACTATCATCACGAGTAAGACTGTCCTACCGGGATAGGTCCTCCCTCAATCATTGTAATCACGTGCCTGTGATCCAATAATTGACTCTGAGGGCACTAACTCCAACACGCCTCACGTGCCCAGCACCTGGGCGCTGGGCGCTTGGGCGCGAGCGTCTCACGTGCCCGTCACGTGGGCGCTTGGGCGCTGGGCGCTTAGGCACTAGCGCCTCATGTGCCCGGCACGTGGGTGCTGGGCGCTAGGCTCTTGGGCGCCGACGAAAAGAAGGGACTTTTAGCCCCAGAAATAGGATTTAAACTCCTAAAGAGGATTTTGAGTGGAGTTAAACTCCAAAAGATTTAGATTTGGAGTTAAACTCCTAAAGGATCTGGGTTAGGAGTTAAACTCCTTTGAAGATTTGGGTCTTGGAGTTAAACTCCCGCAAAGATCTTCAGAGGTTCTTTTCTCTTAAGCCTTGGATCTTCTCTTGAGCTTTGGATCTTTTCCAAAGTGGTATTTTCGGAGATGGGTCTCCTTCTTCCTCCTTTTTGTTGGCCGGATATTGGAGGAAAAGGGGGGTGAGATTCAAAATCTCCCCCTTTTGAGATCTGATGAAAGATCTGAGTTTCCCTTCAAGGGTTTGATGGTGAAAAACTATTTATTTTTAGAAAAGAAAGAGTTAAACTCTTGATTTAATTAAAGAAGAAGAAGAAGGTTTAGAATATTGAGGAAGGAGAAAGAGGCACAAAAACCCTAGAGTTTTTTTTTTAGAATGAAAAAGTTGTCCTAGATATTTTCATCATGTTTGCCTTTATAGGCTACAAACTTTACATATAGCTCCTTGGGCTTTACAAAATGACATTTTGCCCATCCCATGCCTCATGCGCTCATTTATTTTGCACACGAGCCATGGGTTTTACAAGAATTTGGCTTTATGCCCATTTTTCTTACATTTATTCATAAAATAAAAAAAAGGAAATACACCAAAATTATTTATTACAAAATTTTTACTTTAGCATGGGGGAGGTCGGCCGCTTCATGTTTAGGCTCGAACCGGGCATTCGCCCACTTGACCTGGGTTTGGGCCCACTTGGCTTGAGGTTGACTTTGATTTTGACTTGGTCAACCGGGTGTAAATTTTAACCCCAACACACTTTAATAGCTCCGTGTAGTAGTCCCTTCGCTCCAAGTAGTGATCTCCCGGACTCAAGTTAGGCTCCACAAAGTGAAAAGATCAAGCTTACTTGAAGTCTTCGAGGCCGAAGATGATCTACGTCGAGAAGACTCTAGCTCAAGCTACCTCTTCACTAATTGGGAATTGGTGAAGCAAACAATCCAAACTAAAAGGCTAGTCTAGTGTAGGTTGATGAAGTAGGGATTTTGCTCACTTTAGAATAATTTTTCTCACTATATTTCTTCACCTCAAGAAAAGCTAGAGAGCTTTCCTTGAGATGAAGAAGAAGATGGGGTGTAGAATGAATGAGTGAGTGTTGCAATCATGGATGAGAAAATATCATATATGTTCATTGTTGAGACTTAATCATGGAAATAGATAATGGTTAGGTTAATAAATATTTAAGGTGAGACAAAATTAGTGGACTAAGTCAAGATTACTACAAGCTTCTCCAAGCATCCAACAACCATGCTTATTTTCAACTAATTTTGATTTTCCTTAAATAAAATAAACCCTTAATTATCTATGGAATGGGGTGAGTCCCATACACCCATGTACTATGTATCATCAAGCATGATACAATGAAACAAATGCAATTAACATATATCACATATATGTCAAAAATAGAAGTGAGAAAAAGAAATGCTTAAGTGAGCTAATATTAGATAATGTATATTAATATATCAAATATATAATTATACATTAAATTATTAAATCAACACTTGATTTAATAATCCGGCTATATCACATATCACCGACTAATATCATTTATATCAACATATCGCATCAACACTTGATTCGATAACCCGGCTATATCATATATAACCGATCGATATCATATATCGCGAGATTAGAATACGGTATCACATACATGTATCAATCTCGGTCCCGCACATATCAAATATGTGCTCCTACTTCGTTTCGCCTGAGCCAGGAAACCTCTGTGTAAGACTCTAAAGACTCGTCAATACGCTACCAGTAGGTAGTGATCATATCACATAACTACAAATCGTCAGCGGCACTAGCTATACGTAATGGCTCCCAGGTATTGAGCGATCAGAAGATCAACAAGCAAGCTTGCTCATACTCCCATGAATCCAATAAGTAATACTACCATACAGTCCGGTCTCTTCGTCTAATATGTCGCATATCTACCATATGGGTGGTAAAACGTCAGACCCCAATAGCCTGATAAGTCATGCCGATGTGAAGCTCATAACGGTTTGAAAAACTACTGATAACACTTACCAGTAAATCTCAGCAACCATGCCCAGGGATTTCCTATTATGGCCAATCGAGCACAGCGCAACATCAACTTCAAATACCGGGAGAGACAAAATCCCCTCCTATCGCTCATTGCCTCCATGTGGCTCGGGACTGTACCCAAAAACCACATGTTTGCACGACTCGGTAGAGCCGTGGAAGGGTGGAAATCAAAGCACAGTGGGAGACACATAAGACTCTATGCCGATCTCGGGTCGACAGACTAACATGTACCAGTGTCACCAGAGAACTGCTATCTGACGTAAGGTATAATACCATCTAGAAGTTCTCGGCGAGTCCTGTTCAGTGTACCCATTCTCCAATGAGAACCCATATACCATCTTTGATGTCAAACACCAATGGATATGAGATCATCCATCGCCCATCATATGGGTCAAGAAGCGTATACGCTAGTCTACTCTGGAATACCGATGCCCTGTCCCGATACACCCTCGACTAGGAACAAATAAAGGATGCACTTATGGACTATCCTGGCCCTACTAGTATGATCTCTATCATAGTCCTGGTAGTCAAGTACACATCCTTAGGGCTTTATCAACATTTAGCAGAGAGACAGTATAACAATACTAGTCAACATGTTAAGATGAAGAATAACCAGATAGCATACTATCATGTCGAGGAAGAAAGTCCTCCATATATATGTACAAGCATCCATTGTAATATACAATCATGTACAACAATGGCCTCTAGGGCATACATACAACTAACAGGAGCTCGGACTATAGACTCTCGGGTGGATCGTCTTTGACTCGAGGAGGCCGATGAGGAAGCATCGATCCGTTACGATCCTCGAAGCTAATGACGAGGAGGAGAACAGCGAGAAGACCCGAAGGACTTGGTATCGTAAGGTATAACTTCTTTCCGAGTAGTTAACCTCTTTATAAGCTTAGCTAGTTAGGGTTTAGCAACGAACCTGGAGTTCAAGTCGGTGTTGCGAGCTTTGAAAATCGTTTTAAAAATATTCTGCCTCCCCGCGAACCCGTGGGGTACGCGACATCGACTTACATTTTGTTGAAATACAAGGTCCAAATTTTGAGAAGTTATAGCTATAAGAATATAGTAGAGAACCATACGTTGGAAGTATCAGGATTCTTCGAAGTGATCGAAAATATATATACTTATGTAAGGTATTCCATCATAATAATATTTGAGAACCTGCTTCTTTCTCAGGTTACTCATCCATGGGTGCGCTCCTTGATGAGTAATGCCGCATGGCTTTTTTCCATATGGGACATGCACTGAAGACAGTCGCATAACGATTGAAGATGATTTCATCTAAATTAGTGCATTTGTTTCTATGTGGACATAGAATGGCTGCAAATCTTGAGGATGTTAAGATATGGAGTTATCTAGTTCTGTTTAAAAGCTAAATCCGGACAAACTCAAGGCACGTTTCTGTAATGGCAGTTTGTGGGTTATTCTAGGCTTTTAGCAAGGGTTTAACTTCACCATTTCAAGATCAAAAGTTGATTTGTTCTTGATTTTCCTTTTTTTATAAAAGGAATCTTTTTGCAAAAGAAACAAGTGGGAGTATGGTAGAACTAGAAGTGATTCCAGAACCACAAACAGTTACTGAAAATTTAGTAGAACCTAAAGATTCAATTGGATTCGAAAATCCATTAGCCATTCCACAGATTTAGTGGGTAACCTCAGCCACCCGAGAGGCACTTCGGTTCCCTCAAAGACATTGAAAGGGAGGTTTTGATAATCCAAGCTTGTTACTATTGCTATTTTTGAGTATGAGATCTGGCAAGTGGATGACTATAACGTCATTCTAAATTGAATTTAGAAATGCACGTGTATATGACTCTGTCAGAAGGTTGTTGTAGTCAGTGAGAGCAGTGGAAGCGTGGTGGGCCAGTAGCTTATATCTATTTATAGACTAAAGCAAGTATATCAGAGATAGATCATCTATTTTGATGTGACAGTCATAGAGTTTGACTTCATCAAAACACCAGATGGACATGGTAAGAAGGTAATAGGGAGTGATGTCTTAGTATTTGGATGACATGCTCTTGATAGGAAGTGATGTTCCTATATTACAATCGGTCAAAATTTGGTTGTCACAAGGTGTTTCTCTATATAGGATATGGACAATATATCACGGATTCTGGTAACTAGATCTATGGTTTAGGTCTAGATTTAGGAGGTATCCCAATTGGGGTACTTGGACACCATTCTAAAGTAGTTTAGAATGGATGACTCCTGGCGTGGTAGTCTACCCACAGGTGATGGAGTCTTCTTCTCCAAAAGTGATGTCCTCTAGACTGATGAGGAGAGTGACTTGCATGAATGATATCGCTTGTTTAGGCAATTGAGTCAATCATACGATATTATATACCAGACTAAATGTTGCTTTTTGCACTTGCTGTAGTATGCGGATATTAATCCAATCCTGGAGAAATAAAAGGAAGCAGTAAAGAACATAAGAAGATGTTCTTATGGTAATGACAACCTCCTGTAGGAGGAGGTTACCGGTTTAGACTTCTAAGGTGACCTGGATGACAGAGTGGCTGTCAGAGTTAATAGTTTTTCCTCTTTTGAGGTGCAGTATGTTGGATAGGTTTCCAAGCATGATACTGAGGTGGTCATGGCACCGGATACTGATTACATCAGCAATGGATACAGTTTAAATAAGCTTGTTGGATTTGGTGTTCATGTTATGAACAAGGTCCCATCAGATATCCAGACAAGTTCTAAGACAGGCATCGTTAACTTCGGGAGATAGTCGGTCTCCGTAAAGTTGAGATATAGAGAGATAAAGATAGAAAAATTGGAGCGAATCCACTCACTGAGGCTATTTCTCGAACATGTAAGTTTCTCAAAATGAGTTTTGAGAAACTAACTAGCAGAGAAGTTGGGTATTGGGTAGCACACGAGCTGTGAGTATGCGATACCGCAATAATTACCCTTAAGTGCAAGTAGGAGATTGTTGGATATAATACCCTCTAGGCAATTATTGTAATTAAAGGTAGGCGATTATGATAATTGAACGAGAACTTATACAGGTAGAACAGTCTTACTCGAGATGATAGTATACTGTCTAGTTTGTCTTTATCATTATGTGTATATGTTTTGATAAAGCCCATAGGATTATTGCTTGACTACCAGTATTATGATGGCGGTCATATATGTAGGAGCTGGGTGGTCCATAAGTACATCCTTAAATGTCCCTAGTCGAGAGATTATCGACACTATGCATCGATACTCCGGAGTAGATTAGTGTATACGCTTCGAGCCTCTGATGATGGGTGGTGGTAAGGTCTCACATGCCATTGGTGTTGAGTCACCTAAGATAGTATACATGTGCTTACTGGAGGTGAGTACACTGGACGGACTCGCCGAGAACTTCTAAATGGTATTATACCTATCATCAGATAAAAGTTCTCTTATGGCATGAGTACAGGTTAGTCCTTTGATTTGAGATTTTTATTTGTCTCGTATGAGTTTCCAATGTACTTAGAATACTACCCTACCACAACTCAAAGGAGTCGTGCAAACAGATTTTAGTTGGGTGCAGTCTCGAGCCACATGGAGGCAATGAACAATCATCAGGGATTCGTCTCTCCCGATATTGGGAGTCGATGTCGCGCTATGTTGGGTCAGCCATCACCAGATGTCCTTATCCAAGGTGGATGAGATTTACTGATGTGATATCAGTAGTTTCTCAGTGGGTAATAAGCTTCAGACCGACACGACTTATCAAATTAGTAGGGGTCTGAAATTATCCACCCTTAAACCTAGTATGCGATTATCTTAGATGAAGAGACTGGACTGTACGGAGATTGTCACAGACAGGCTTAGTAGGGGTACGGATGAGTTTACTCGTCGGCCTTCCTTTCGCTCAATACCTGGGTAGCCGTTACGTACAGCTAGTGTCGCTGACGTGCTTATGGTTAAACCCGCTGCCAGCATATTGACGAGTCTTTAGAATCCCACACAGAGGGTTTTCCCGGTTCAGGCAAAATGATGTAGTGTCCGTATATTGATACGTGCAGGGTTCCGATTAGGTATGTGTTAGCCACACAGACTTTAATCGGGTGGATGATAATACTAGCCAGTTTAGGATTTAGCCGGATTATTATATCAAGTTTTGATTTAATAATTTACATATATATATTTCAATATCTATATTCTAGTATTATATTAATTGTATTTTTCTATCTCTTGAGTATTCGTATTTTGATACGAATACGGGTATGTATTTACGAGAATGTATTCTTGTATTCATACAAGAATACTTCTAGAAGAAGGACACCTCATTTCTAGGATTTTCTTTATAAAGAAATTATGAAATGAGATGGAAAAGAGAAATGATGGAGGGCATGGGCAAATGAATTATTAATTCATTTGCAAATATTATTCAAGTATGGTTGTAGTTTTAAAATGGTCAAATTCTTTTTACAAAAGATATGAAGCATTCTTGAATTTGTTAAGAGTTTTATTCATTCTACCCCTTTGCTTCTCTTTCTTTCGTGGCTCTTTCTTTTTCATCTTCAACGCTCTCATGAGTTGAGAATCATGAAGATAAAAAAAATGCTAGAACACTCACACACATCACTAAGTATCCTAGATTAGCAAGTTAGGATCTTTAGTTACTTTATTGATGAAGTTAAAACTTGGACTTGGTTCACTTGGGTGGATCTTCTTCAGCGTAGGAAGATCCGCTTGCATGCTCGATCTGGAGCTCTTGAGAGCATATTAGAGTCCAGCCCAATTGGAGCAAATGAAGATGCTACAAAGGTTATGAGTTTTATCCTTTTGTGGTTGCTAGTTTAGGTGTCTGGGTATTAGTTTTTAGTGCCATCAAAATTTTCGTTTTTATATTCCGCATTGATCGCAGGTTAGCGGTGAAAGCACTAGGAACTTATACTTTTCAAATCCATACTCTTTTCAATCCATGTTCACTCTTCGGATGATCAGAGAGTGGATAGGGATGATATTTTGAATTATACATTTTAGGGAAAAATGATTAATAAAATGCTTGGAGTGCAGCGAAGAAGGTAGGCTTGTAGAAGAAAGGATTTTGGAGAATTTTGGGAAATATAAACCACAAAAATTAATACTGTTAAAATTCTGGGATAAAGTGCATGTTTTTTTAAGTTTAGGGGGTTTTCTGCTTTTCGGACAAAAATAAAAGGGGTTTCCCGTATTTTAGCCAAAACACAAATAAAGTAATGAAAATTTGACATATATGTACATCACACGTGCAAATTACTACTATATATAATTAGAGTTTTTAAAGGATCTTAAAACATTTATATTCATCTATGATCAAATTCCTCGGTCCGCGCTATTGGCTGATTCTTTTTTCTCTCTCCCTAACAAACAACAACTTTTCTCTTAAAATACTCCCTGCTTTTATTTCATATGCATCTCACATGCTTAAAATCTAATATAAGGAGACCATAGGGTATACCAGAAATAATAAAAGTGGTTATCATATGACATATATAGGAAATAGTTTTTCTCCAAGATTGTAAAAAAGAAAACAATTCTCCTAAGACTTTTTTTTGATGATCTACATCGTCATCTCTGTCTTCACGATTTAACCATATATATATATATATATATATATATATATATATATATCGGTTTTCATTTGATTTTGATACTTATTTATCTTTGATTTGGTTATGCAAAATGTTTTATAACCGATGTACTGTTAAATCTCTTAGTTTTCTTTGATGCAAATGCAAAAAGGATCGAATTCATATAATCTTTTAATTGTATATATTCCTTACAAGTTATAATTTGTTGATCAAAATATATAGTATTGGTCATTAAAAACAATGTTAGGCCGAGATGGTGTAGCACAGCTGGCGCACATATGGCGCTGTGGGTGGTGAGCTTACGTGTTCGGGCCACGCCTTCCCTCTTTCTTTTATTTCCTCCTCTTTCTGTTAAATGCACATCCTAGGATTCGATCCTGGATGCGTGAGTGTGTTTGGGACCTCAGACTAGTCGGGGTGCTCTTTATCAAAAAAGAAGAAGCGATGTTAGATTTTTTTTTGTTTTAGGTTTATTCTACATGCCGCCCCCGTATCACTCCCAAAACATATAGCTACCTAAAAATTGCCCCAAAACATATGAGTTATCCAAAAAAACACTCTCAAAACAATTCTCATTATCCAAAAATTATCTCCACTGGCTTCTGTTAAATTTTTAACTCCAATTGGGTCAGCTTAACTATGGTTTTGGGTTTTATGAAAATAAAATTACAATTAGCTTATTTCTCTTTAAGATCTCCTTTTCTTTTTCCAAATTCCTTTTATTCTCAGATTGCGTAAAATTCTTGATTTCTCAGCAAAACCAATATTAGACTTTATCTTTGCGTCATTGATGTTGGAATAAGGGTTATTTTCATGGCTTAATTCCAAAAAAACCCAAACTTTTTAGTTAAAATATGAGAAATCCAAAAACTTTTAAAATACACAAGAAACCAGTACAAAAACTTTCAAAATATACAAGAAACTACCATAAAAACTTTCAAAAACTATGAGAACCCCCAAAAGTCAGGTGCCACGTCGGCAATAAATAACACAAAATTGCATACCATTTGGATTTCTCGTAATTTTGAAACTAATTGAGGATTTATCGTATTTTAGCAAAAATGTTTGTTTTTTTTTGAATTAAACCTATTTTCATTGCTAAGCAAAAATGTTTGGATTTTTTTTAATTTAGCCTATTTTCATTGCTAAGGAGTATTTTATCAATATTAAAAGTTCTGTAAGTGATATTCAGACATTGGTAAACGGTAATGATAAAACCCATAAAGATAAAACAATTTTTTTTAGTTTTTTGCTTAACCCCCCAAACTTAGTTAATTACCCTAAAATTTGGTAATTACCTGTTACCTAAAAACTTTGAAATTGCTCTTAAAACCCCCACTGGCTCTTTTTCCCTCACTACGTTAGCCAGTTAACAAAGAAACTTAGGATATGGTTATTAACCACTCAAATCATTTGTCTTCACTCTTCTTCATCTAAAATTCCCAGTTAGAGTCCCAAATAAAATTAAGGTTTTGAAATTGCTCTTCATATCCTCTAATTAGCAATGGAACATGGTTCTTTTTTCTCAACCTTCTCCTGCCATGAAGCAGTGAAATGCGAATGCAGACTTAATTGCTAGTTTCATGTAAGTGGAAACTGAAAATAAAGGAGGAAAAGTTGTCTGGCTACCCTCAATACAAAGGGCTAGATTAAGATGAAGAGGAAGATGAAGAATAAGAGAGAAATGGTCGTTTTATTGAATAGAGCCATAGGGTTATAGGTTATAAGTGAGGTAGCTGAGAATATTATAAATTAGCTAACGATCATGCTTTCTTTGGACGGAAAATTTGAAGGTATAAAATGAGCAACTTAAAGGGTTTTGGGTAACGAGTAATTATCAAGTTTTAGGAGTTTTAGTAATTAGTTAAGTTTTGGGGGTGTTTAAGTGAAAACTCCTTTTTTCTCTCCTCCAGAGGTTTACTTCCTCCCTTTTAGGCGCGGTTTCCAAACCCTTTTTCCCTCTAGTTGCCGCCGCAACCCTCAACCTCAGTCTCTCTCCTTAAACAAGGTTTCTTCTTCTTCTTCAAAACCCTTGATAATTTCTCTCTTTTATTTCTGCTTCAATGATTCATTTGCTTCTTAAAACCAAAACCCCCATTAAATTCTTGTTTACTGAAGCAAGATCAGTCCCAATAATAGCAACAACCCATCTCCATTTCCTCCACAATTCATCATCATCATCATCATCATCAATCTCACAGGAAGAAAAAGCACCCATCAATCAAAACCATTCATCACCACTGACAGTTTCATACCTCATAAAGCCATGTGGCCTCTCGCCTGAATCTGCCCTCTCTGCTTCCAAGAAATTCAACATCAAATCCACTGAGAACCCTGATGCTGTCCTCAATGTACTCAAATCCTATAATTTCACTGATACCCACATCGTGAAACTCGTCTCAAAGTACCCAAAGCTGCTCTCGTTCAATCCCGATACAATCGTAAGGCCCAAACTTGAATTCCTTTTCGGCATCGGCGCCGGCGCCGGCGCCGATGGCACTCAACTGATAGAGTTCATACTATCATGCCCACACGTACTAACCACGAGCGTGGAGAATAGACTCAAACCAAACTACGATTCGCTTAGACCTGTTTTTGATACCAACCAACAGCTATTTGATGCTGTTCGCCGCAGTTCCTGGCTGCTTACCGGCCGCTTGGGAACCGGATTCTTGCCTAATGTCAGAACATTGAAAGGTCTCGGAGTTCCCAAGCGTAACATTGCAAAACTAGCAGCCCATTATCCGAGAGTCCTAATGCGGGAAACCGAGCAGTTCAAGGTGATTATCGAATCGGTCAAGAAAATGGGATTCGATCCGCTGTCAGCCCTTTTTTTGAAAGGGCTCAGTGCTTTTTCGGGATTAAGCCCTTCGTCATGGGAGAGGAAAGTGTCTGTCTATAAAAGTGTGGGCTGGTCCGATGCAGAGATCGTTTCTGCATTCACCAAGCATCCGTTTTGTATGGTGACATCGGAGGAGAAGATCAGGCAAAGGATGGAGTTATATACCAAGGAAATGCAGTGGGGTCCGTCCTTCGTCGCATCACGGCCTAAGCTTTTGTCCTTTAGTTTGGAGAAGAGGATCATCCCGAGGTGTTCGGTTATAAGGGTCTTGGCATCCAAAGGTTTGGTGAGTAGACAATTAAAGGCCGGTTTCTTGAATATGACCGACAAGGAATTTGAAGATAGGTATGTGGCTAAGTTCGGAAATCGAGTTCCTGAGGTTCTCAAGGTTTACAAGGGTGATATGGAAACAATCAATTTGAGCGCTCAATTGTAACTCAGCGTAGAGCCAGCTAACTTTTACTGGAAAGCCTACTTTGTTTGAGCCAGTTGATAGTGTCTTGGAGATGTGGCCGGAATACTTGACGCTACTGTAAAATTTTAATCAAGCTGGAATATCAGTTGTTGGTAAGAAACATCTCATTTCATGATATGATTGAGTTATATTCCTTGATTAGTACATCTCTTAACCGTCTTATTGAATTTTAACACTGTCAACTGTTTGGCTCCTATACTTGATGTTGGGGAATATTGTGAATAAATCAGGTAATGTTTATTTACTACCACCTTGGCTATTTCTTTGATCTTGTTATTCTTCATCTTAGTGCACGTTGGATTTATGATAATGCTGTTTAGTAAATTTATGAAATTTAACTATAGAAGAATGATTGATTATGCGCGATAAGCATAATTATCCGCTTCCTCTTGTGTGTTGCTCATCTTCTTGATAACCATCTTTTTTAGTAACTAAGGTGCTTTGATAAGATTGTTGAAGTTTTATGTCATCATCTGCTTCGGGATTACTATCAAAATATTAAGTTTATTTATTTACGAGTCCTTAGTAACTTTGGTAAATTTGAAAATTGCAATCATTTTGCCGTATTAATCACAAGCAGTCTTACATGGACAGCTGAAAGCAAGTGTGTCCTTTACTAACAAATTACTATTAAAATATTTACATGCACAAGCAGCCCATTTTACCAATTGGCCTATAGCTCAAAGTAATAAATTACACTTCTATTAATTTTCATCTAGCTTAACATCCATTGTGTCAAATCTCCAGGGCTAAAGATACAGTTAACATCAAGTTACATTATTTGGAGTGTCAAAGATTGTTCGTGTTTATCCGTGTTCGTAACATGAAGAGACACAAAATCTTAACTCGTCCGATAACTTCGCAATCCATTAAATGGCTCGTAAATGAAGCTATTTATTAAGAAAATCAAGCAAAGTTGTCTATGCTGTAAGGTCTTCTAGTGATGATTGAAAATCTAGGTAAAGGTTCTGTATCTCGGTACTGCCTTTGGAAATCGAAAGTCTAAACACGGACATTCTATCTATTACATTTTGTTTAGGTAAAATAGGAAAGGGATATGTTTTGGTGCTGAAATGCAACATGTATCAAAATGTTAGCATCTAAAGTAAACCTGGGAGTTACATGTGTTATTCACACCGTGTGCATGACTGGGTGCATTGTTGGGAACTTAATGTATGTGTACTCACTGTCAAATTGAGTGATAGTGCTTTAGGTTTTTCCAGTGTAAACTTAATAGATTTTTTCAATTAAAATTTTTGAGGAAGTTCAATTGTCTTATGTATCACCTAGCAAGAATACACTTCATTGACACTTATCCCTCCTTTGCCAAAAACTTCTTTCATGTAAGCTGATCATTTGATAGCCATTTTATGAAGCATCAATGTCATCATTTAAAATTGGTAGCACAAGTAGATCTTTCAGGTAAAGCTGTCTCTTAATTAAAATTGGTGGAGAAGCGGAGAACAAGTCTTTTCTTCAGTAGTTTCGTATGTTATAAACCTCTAGTGAAGTCATTTTTTTTTGATTGGGACACAAATATATGCGAGATGGAGTAAGTACTTTTGTTGAACTATGCTAAAAATGGTTTGATGAATTAAATTGCATATAGATAAAATAATTTGATAAAATACCTATCTGCAAAGCTGAAGACAAATTATGACGTTCCCCTTAGACAGATATATATGAGCTGTGTTTCTCTATAGTGTAAGAGATCCTTTCCTTCTTTGATCTTATTATTATGCGGACACTTACTCTTTAACTTTCCTCGTCTTGATTCTCGTCCAACCATCTCAATGTGGAGATTATGCTTCCATCTTCCTATACTCGTTGAATCCATTTGGAGCGATCTTTTCCTTTCTTTATTAATATCATCTCTTGAACCATAGTTCCGTACCTTTGACCTGTAATACCCATTTTTCTCTGCCAAAGTCCTACAGCAAATTTTATACATGGCCAAGTTCTTCTGAACAAAAATCACTTAATAATCTGACAACTTGTCCATCTTCAACCTGTTCTTTATCATCTTCCATATAGTTCCAATTTTGCCTCCTTAGTTGAAGTTAGCTTTTCTATTTTTTGACATCTTTCCCTGATCCATTTTCTGCCCTCGTAAACTCATATGGCATCGCTCCTCGATCTGCTCTTTCTGCTTCCAAAAAGATCAACTTCAAAACTATCGAGAAACCCGATTCAGTTCTCAATCTCTTCAAATCCTATGATTTCACTGATACCCAGATCGGGAAACTCATTGCAAGGTTCCCAAAGCTCCTCTCATTTAATGCGGAAAACACCACAAGGCATTCCTAAACTTGAATTCTTCCTCACCGTTAGCATTTCGGGCATTCAACTCACTAAGATCATATCCGTCTGGCCAAATATACTGAGCACAAGCTTAGGAAATCGACTTAAAGTCAACTTCAAATTGCTTAGATCCAAATTTGAAACTAACCAACAAATAGCAGTTGCTATCCGCTGCACCTCATGGCTGCTTCCTAACAATGTAGAAACCAATTTCCCGATGCCAAGATGTTGCAAAGTTATGGAGTCCTTGGTCCTAACATTGCAAAGCTAGCAACACTCTATCCCAGGACTCTTAACACTGGCAACCAAGCAGTTCAAGGCAAATATTGAGTCGGCCATTAAAATGGGATTTAGCCCATTTTCAACCCATTTTGTTCAGTGATACGACAGGATTAAGCGTTTCGGCATGGGCGAGGAAATTGTCTGTGTATAAAACTGTGGGCTTGTCCGAAGTAGAGATTATTTCCACATTCATTATACATCCATTCATTAGGATATGCAGTGGGGTCCAAGGTACAGTCGTATGCTTTGGGGTCTAAGTTCTGAGAAGAGGGCCATCCCTAGATACTTAACATCCAAAGGTCTTGTTCGTACATAATTGGGGAAGGCCAGATTTTTGAAGATTACTGAATTTGAAGATAGGTATGTGGCTAAATGCAGAAAATCGAGTTCATGAGATTTACAAGGGTGAAATGGAAACAACCGGCTTGCGTACATAACAAATGGAGATGCATCTGGACTTTCTTATTCAATACGTCTCTTTCTTTCCTCAAGCCAGTTGATTAGTGTTCATCAATGTGCGCTTGGAAATACATGATAGTCAAATTCCTGGTTCCTATCATCTCGCTGAACAATCTTACTCAGTCTCAATCCATCGTATGGGGAAGGTAAAGTTAATTTACTTATTTTTGTTCTTCTTTCTTGTTGTAGTTATGGCTGCACCATGATAATGCTATATGTGCCAAGTCTAACTTGATGACTTATGGATTTTGACGATCATATTATTTGGTTTTGATGATAGCTTAAACATGAATAGTTTGTTTAGTGTCACATGTTTATCTTGCCTTACCTTATCGACACTAAACTTGTATGCACTTGGTATTTACCTTGCATATCCTATATCTTATGTATATCGAGTAATGTTTCAATATCTCATATTTTACTTGTGCTATGGATCTTTATATTGAAATATTATTCTCATTCATTATTTTGGTAATTCATAATATGAATATGTATGTACATGTGATCTATATCTTGCTTCTCATATACCATGTATATATATTTAGTATATCAATATCTTATATTTTGAGTTTGAGTTATATCTTGATAGTGATGTACTATTTATGATTGCGATATCAAAACAATGAATGTTTATATACTTGTGTTTATTAATTTGCTTATATTTCATAACACTATATATGACATGCTTGGTCGTGTTAAGATTGATTTTTCAGGATATCGGATATCTTACGACATAAGCATTTAAAGGAGGATGGAGAAAATTGAACTTAAACGACAAATCTAATGGAGGTTGGAGGATACGGACGAGAGCTTCCCAATTTGCATATTCAAGCTTAGTGAACCTAAGTAGCCAAGGTTCAAGGGATTCGAAAGTTCAAGTTATGAATAGCCAAGAAGCAAGAAACCGATGTTCGAGTTTGAAGCGTCAAAGATCGAGGTCGAAACGAAGTTTATTTGAAGATTAAATATCAATTTCAAGATGCACATAAGTTGAGTGGCGAATATCAATGGAAGTCAAGTTGAAGATCAATTGAAGATCATGCGATTCATCAAAATTCAAGAGTTCGTGTTGAAGATTCAAGTTTTCGAAGAAATGCGATATCGACATAGGAATCTTGCAAGCACTCTATAAATTATGGTTATATCATTTAGATCTTTTGAACACACACACAATAGCATGCATGAAACATTTGGTTTCAACTTTGCAAAGATTTTCATTCAAAATGTTTTTTGTTTTTATGTTCAAAGTTTTCTATGTTTTCCTTGTTTAGACGTCGGTCTATTATTGGTTCAGACGTCTGTCTACTATTTAAAACCGAATATCAGTTTCAAATATTCGTTTTTACTTCAGAACAAACGTCTAAAGTGTTTCCAGAACAAACATTTGGACCTTAGACAAACGTCTGTGCCAAAATCTCTTAGTAGAAATATTTCTTGTAAAGATGTCAAGGCTTCTTCAGACGTCTGTCTGTTCTCTGTGTTTTCATTAGGATGAAACTTTTTAAAGAACTAAGGTCTGAAGCTTTAATCAACAAACGTCTGCAGTTCAAAATACTTAAAAACTATTTCTTCTTCAGATGTTTGTCCACACTTCTTCGGACGTCAGTTTACTCTCTGTGTTTTTCTTGCCTTCTTTAAAAAACTATCGGCAAACGTCTGAAGCTTTTTCAGACAGACGTCTGAAGCTATTTTGTAGCCGGTGCTGTTTCTTCTTCAGACGTTTGTCTGATTGTACTTCAGACGTATGATATCGGCTATTTTTTTTACTGATTTGACTTATAACGACTGGTTTTCTTTGAGGCCTATATATATGTTTTGCCTATGGTTTTATGCCTTAATCACTTGATAATTTCAGTGGCTATTTTCCTAAGTGATCAAAAGAGAAATCCCACATCCTGTGAGAGTTTAAAATAGTTTTTGATATGCTTATTCAACCTCTCACAAACACACTCAAGAGCTTCTATTTGCTATCCATCTTCTTGAGTATATAATGCTTCATTGTAAAACTCTTTGAGAGTATTTGAGCTTCATTTTTCTTCTCCTTTTCATTGTGTGTGGGCTCTAAAGTGTAAGAGTGTCATTGTAAGAGAGGAGAGCATCTATTGTTGAGAAAAAAAAATGCTCAAGTGTGAGCATGTGTGATTGTATTGAGAGAAGAGGTGCGAAGAGCTTGTAAGAGAGAAGTGTCTTTTGAGGAGACGTGTTAGTTTGGCCTTCACCGGAAGCGGGATTGGGTGTTGCTTGCGGCTAACGTGTTTGCCTCCAAGAGGAAGACGTGATTACTGGACCGGGCTCGCCTAAAGAAAGTAGACCAGCGGATCTCCTGAACCACTATAAAAACGACTTGTATTTGCGATTGTGTTTACAATTTCTTTATCCCTCTTGCTTTACATTCATAGCTTAGAAATTGCTCAATTGCATTCTTGTTCCCTACTTGTTCTATTTGCTCATACTTGATATATCTTGATAACTTGTTATATGTTCATTGTTTCACAATTATAGTTTGCTTAGCCGCTTATCATATTGGTATATGTTTTGTTAAGATTTGCAATTGTGTTCTCTATTTGCAAGTGTAGAATTTTTATTTTGAGTATATTAGTAGCTTATTCCTATTCACCCCCACTAGGAATACTTTCAGTTGGTATCAGAGCTTGGTGCTTTTCTTGTTAGGCTTGACATCCTAGAGTAGATCCATGACATCTTTACCATCTTGCTTTTATCGTGATGAACCATCTATAATCCTCCATATTTTGATGGTAACAAGTTTTTTATTTGGAAAATTAAAATGGATGCTTATCTTGGTTCTCTTGGTAGAAATTTTTGGAAAATTGTTAATGACGATTATTCTATTCCTCTTTATGATAAATTAGAATGGAGTAGTTGTGATAGAGATTTATTTGCTACTAACATCAAATCTTTAAAAGTTTTACAATGTACTTTAGATGTTGATATTTTTAACAAGTTTTCCTCTTGCAAGACGACTCATGATACTTGGTGCTAATTGGAGCAAACCTATGGAGAGCATGTAGTTTGTTAGGAAGTGGAGAAAGCTAAGAGTGCAACTTCTTTAGCGACTTTGGATGCGTCTAAACAAAAACTAAATCAAGACACGATTTCCAACTTTATATGAAGGTTGCAAAGGGGTGTTTTGATCATGAGGTTGTAAGTAATCTCTTTTATGATTTCCACAAACTTACTCATGATCAATTACTAGATACTTTTAATACTTTGCATGATAGTCATATTTCATTAGCATCTAAGAATAGCATTCTTGAAAATCGTATTTCTATCTTAGAAAATGAGA
Organism: Agapanthus africanus; assembly: GCA_030015575.1. Lineage (NCBI taxonomy): Eukaryota > Viridiplantae > Streptophyta > Magnoliopsida > Asparagales > Amaryllidaceae > Agapanthus > Agapanthus africanus. The sequence continues at coordinate 705,391,516 of CM057341.1, forward strand.
GAAGTGAATTGGTTTCTTGTTGTAATTCTTTTGAAATTTTAAATAAAAATTTGATTACCAAATTTAGTGCTTTAAACTCTACTCATGATTCTCAAATTGCTTTAATTGATATAGTAGTTGTTGAGAAGAATGAGTTGTTTTCAAAACTTGATTTACATTGTGCTTCTATTGATACTTTGAAGCTTGAAAATAAAAATTTGGTTTTATCTTGTGAGACCTTGAGAAAAGGAAATGATGATTCTACTTCAAGTTTTAAAAATGAGATTGATCTTTTGAAATCGTCTATTCTATTTTAAGAATCTCTTGTTTTAAAAAATGCTTTGCTCAAGAAAGAAAATGAAAATTTAGTATCATCTTGCGATGTTTTGAGAAGTAAAAACGATACTTTGATTTCAAAATTTAAAAATGAAATTGATTTGTTGAAATCTACTATTACTTCTCAAGACTTTTTGATATTTAAATACTCTTCTCTCAAGAAACAAAATGTTGTCTTAAGCTCTTTCCTTGCTAAGATTTCAAAACCAAAAGAAAATCTTACTTCCTCTCTTAGCAAGCAAAATAATGTTTTAAACCGAAGAGGGATTGGTTATAAAAACTCAAAATTTCAAAAACCCTTTTCGTGTAAATTTGTCAAGCATGCTTCTCATTGCACTCAATCTCATGCACATACTCATGCATATTTTTATAGATTTAGTTCAAGACACTTTTGAAAAGCATGCGCATCATAAACTTGCTTCATCTCATGCCTTGGTTTACACTTCTAGATCCATGCATGCACACTCACACTTGTTATTCTTGTGGTGCACATGGACACTTCGCATTTGCATGTACTTTAAAAATGAATATATCTTCGTCAATGTTAGATGGGTTTCAACAGCTAACCCAATTGGATCTAAAAAAACTTGGATACCGAAATCCCCTTCCGTATTTTATTTTGTAGGTATGGACTAAATGATGACTTTAGAGATTCAGGAGCGTGATGAGCAAGAGCAACCCAATGGGAATATTTGCTTCGCTCATCGCTTTATGTGGGGTATCATATTTCTTTGCTATATTCGTTTAGAATATCTTTTATTCATTTGTGCTTATTGATTGATATTCTAAACGCGTATGTTTTGCTTATATACCTGAAGTGTTGCACATATGCTTATCTTGTATATCCTTTTGTACTTGTTCATGTATGAGATTTGATCCATAGGATATTATTTACATTGATATCATTCTTATGCTCATATGTGAACTCTTGTACTCATTTGTTTTTAAACTTGTGATCTTTTAAATTTGAGCACAATTTGGTATGAAAACTAATTTAGATCTGCATATCCTATGTTTTTCATGCCATATCTCCTCTCACTTGTTTAAATTGTGTTTTTAACTTTTTATGTGAGTTTTTTTTGTATCCATGTAGTTTTTAAATGGTTTAAATCTTTTTCTTATGGATACGTTTGACACTTGTGTTTAAATTTGAACCAATTTTCAATTGGTATCCTTTTTGTGTCTTGTTTATGAGTGTTTGCTTAAACCTGCCTATTTGTTGCGCACACTTCTTGCATGAGTAGAGTTATTCATTGTTATTGAATTCTTAGCTCATCTTGCCAAATGTTTCTGCAGCCTTTTTAGAGGATCCATTTGTGGATTTTGTTAATTACAATGAATTCTATTGATATAGCGGAGAGAATTAGAGACCTTTCACTAGGAGTCGATTCTTAAGATGAGAGAGTTGCTCATACTTGCACTCAGATACAATTTTTAATCATTTCCAATTGGTTTCATATTGTTTTCAATCAGTATCTTTTTTATGCCAGTAGGATGCACATTTGTACCTTTCATTGGTATCATTTTTTTACATGTGCATATTTTGATTGGTTCATGAGCTAGTATCATTAAATTCTATAACTTGTATTTCGGTATATATTATGTTGGAATTTTAATGGTTTGGTATACAAGTGATAGTGAGATAAGACCTATGAATCGATCCGTTAGGCTTGCTTCTCGTACTTGAGAAGATTCAAGCATATGAGGAGAGTAACTCATGCGCCATAGAGGTAAAATTATGTGAGTGCTTCCCTATATCTTGTGTTGTGCACTTTTTAAATCATATTCTTGTTTTTAAATACACGCACACACTTAGTACATGCGTAATACGATATTGTTTTTCATTGATATCCTATGGTTCGTATTATGACATGTATTGTAACTCAAAAGTTTCAAAACTTGTTTTACTTTTTATGAGTTAGCGCATGTTTTTGAGTTTTTCATTATATATCGTTTTCAAAACATGTTTTGGTATATGAGTTGAGTTCCGCTTTCAAAATTGTTCATTTTCAATTGGTATCGACTCATGCTTTCCTCCATATGCCATTAGAACTTGTTTATATTTTGTTCATGTGGATATTTGTGCATGTATTCTTGCTTTACTTTGCATATATCTTGTATACATGCTTTTAGATATGCGTTGAGCTTTGTTTTCAAAATTTTCAATTTTACTTGTGCTCGTACCCGTTTCCTAGTGCATACATTTAGAGAGAGTGATAACGTTTGATTCGTTTTAGATGTACACATGTTTAGGAGGAACGTTCTAAATTCTCTAAATACTTTTTTTGATTATGTCAAACAGGAGGAGAATAATAGGAGTTTTAATATATCAATATCGGATATTTGGTGTTATTTGATATAGATATACTATTTCCTATTCATGTTTTGTCATCATCAAGAAGGGAAAGATTGATGATTTATGGATTTCGATGATCATATTATTTGGTTTTGATGATAGCTTAAATATGAATATTTTTTTTAGTGTCACATGCTTATCTTGTTTTATCTTATCAATACTAAACTTGTATACATTTGTTGTTTAGCTTGTATGTCTTATATCTTGTGTATATCGAGTAATATGTCAATATCTTATAGTTTACTTGTGCTATAAATCTTGATATTGAAATATTATTCTCACTCATTGTTTTGGTAATTCACAATATGAATATGTATATACATGTGATCTATATCTTGCTTCTCATATACCATGTATATATATTTAGTATATTAATATCTCATGCTTTGAGTTTGAGTTATATTTTGATATTTGATATACTATTCATGATTGTGATATCAAAACAATGGATGTTCATATAATTGTGTTTATTAACTTGCTTATATTTCATAACACTGTATATGATTTGCTTGGTCGTGTTAAGATTGTTTTTTTAGGATATCGGATATCTCACGAAATAAGCATTTAAAGGAGGATGGAGGAAATCGAGCTTAAATAAATCTAATGGAGGTTAGAGTATACGGATGAGAGCTTCCCAATTTGCACATTCAAGTTTCGTGAAGCTAGGTAGCCAAGGTTCAAGGGATTCAAGAGTTCAAGCTACGAATAGCTAAGAAGCAAGAAGCTGATGTCCGAGTTTGAAGTGTCAAAGATCGAAATCAAAATGAAGTTCATTTGAAGATCAAATGTCGATTTCAAGACGCATATGAGTTGAGGAGCGAAGATCAATAGAAGTCAAGTTGAACAAGTTCAAGAGCTCGTGTCGAAATGTCAAAAATTCAAGTTTTCGAAGAAATGCGATATCGACATAGGAATCTTGTAAGTCTTTTATAGATTATTGTTATATCATTTAGAGCTCTTGAACAGACACAATAGCATGCATGAAACATTTGGTTTTAACTTTGCAAAGATTTTCATTAAAAACGATTTTCGTTTTCATGTTCATAGTTTTCTGTGTTTTCCTTGTTCAGACGCTTGTCTATTATTGGTTCAGACGTTTGTCTATTATTGAAAACCAAATATCAGTTTCAAATATCCGTTTTTACTTCAGAACAAATGTCAGAAGTGTTTTCAGGACAAACGTCTGGACCATAAACAAACGTCTGTACCATAGTCTCTGATTAGAAATATTCCTTTGTAAAGATGTCAAGGCTTCTTCAAACGTGTGTCTGTTATCTGTGTTTTCATTAGGATGAAACTTTTTAAAGAACAGACGTCTGGTGCTTTAATCAACAAACGTCTGCAGTTCAAAATGCTTAAAAACTATTTCTTCTTCGGACGTTTGTCCACACTTCTTCGGACGTCAGTTTACTCTCTGTGTTTTTCTTGTCTTCTTTCAAAAACTATTGGCAAACGTCTGAAGCTTTTTCAGACAGACGTCTGAAGCTATTTTGTAGCCGTTGCTTTGCTGTTTCTTCTCCAGACGTTTGTCTGATTGTACTTCAGACGTGTGATAACGGCTATTTTTTTTTACTGATTTGACTTATAACGACTAGTTTTCTTTGAGGCCTATATATATGTTTTGCCTATGGTTTTATGCCTCAATCACTTGATAATTTTAGTGGCTATTTTCCTAAGTGATCAAGAGAGAAAAATCCAACATCTTGTGAGAATTTAAAATTGTTTTTGATTTGCTTATCCAATCTCTCACAAACACACACTCAAGAGTTTCTATTTGCTATCCATCTTCTTGAGTATATAGTGCTTCATTGTAAAACACTTTGAGAGTATTTGAGCTTCATTTTTCTTCTCCTTTTCTTTGTGTGTGGGCCCAAAAGTTTAAGAGTGCCATTATAAGAGAGGAGAGCATCTATTGTTGAGAGAAGAAGTGCTCAAGTATGAGCACGCGTGATTGTATTGAGAGAAGATGTGCGAAGAGCTTGTAAGAGATAAGTGTCTTTTTAGGAGACGTGTTGGTTTGGCCTCCACCGGAAGCTGGGTTATGTGTTGCTTACGAACAACGTGTTTGTCTCCAAGAGAAAGACGTGATTAGTTGAACGAGCTTGTGCGCCTAAAGAAAGTGGACTAGGGGATTTCACGAACCACTATAAAAACGACTTGTGTTTGCAATTTCTCCATCCCTCTTGTTCTACATTCATTGTTTAGAAATTGCTCAATTGCATGGTTGTTTCCTACTTGCTCTATTTGCTCATATTTGCTGTATCTTGATATCTTGCTATATGTTCATTGTTTCACAATTGCAGTTTGCTTAGCCACTTATCATATTTGCATTTCTTTTGTTAAGCTTTGCAATCGTGTTCTCAATTTGCAAGTGTAGAATTTTTATTTTGAGCATATTCCTTTTCACTCCCCTCCCTCTAGGAATACTTTGCTAACTTTTTAGCAAGATTTGTTAAAAAAGAATGATTGAATAGGCATAGCAAGCATCATTATTTACTTCAACTTGTGTGATACTTACATGAAATTGAGATCCAAGTGCTATCTGCTTTGGCTTATAACAGTATCAATTATGCATCCTTAAATATTGTTTACAGCTATCAACAGAGGCAGCATTTAACTAAAATGAAAACAATGTGTGTAGAAATCTCGATAGATTCTGATCCGAGATGGACGATTTTGATTCCAAAAGTGACCATATCGAGATAGATACTGAGCTTTTAAATCTTAGTATTGGCTTCACCAATTGGTTATTATGATTAGTATTAAGTTAATTAATGGATTAGTGGGTTTAAAATGGGTTATTAAGTTAACAGCTACTGTTACAACATATTTGAATAACCATTGTAGACATGGTTAACTACTAAGACGTGTCAAATAGTTTATACCGATTAATTCAACTATTTATTTAAAATATTTACTAATTTATGAAAATTCGTTTAAGGATAAAAATATGGTATTTCCAATTAAATATGGTCGATATCGTCGAGATGGCCGATTCTAATGCCATGATTGTTTGACACTGCTACCGAATCTGAGATTGTAAACCTTGGTAACAACATTATCATGAGTGACATGCTCGAAGAGCCGATGAGTAAATTTTTTATCTTATACCTTTTTCATTAGTTTTATAAGCAAATTCAGAAGTGCCAGGTTTCGCAACAACCTTTTCGCCATTCAGAAATTGTAATCATTCAAGTGATTCAAGTAGCCTTGGAAATCTATGTGCAATACGAACAGTCCATTTTACCTGCTGTCTACTGTACAATAAATTAAGTTTTTTTTCTAGAGCTAATGTCTAATGGTGATATCACTCTTATGATCAAGTGGGTATTCAGAATTTTCAGTTTTTTCTCATGTAAATTGTTATTTTCATAAAATTTACATTGGCAGGTTTCCTTTATATTGGTTGCACAAGTAACTATTTTAGGTCGGGCTGTCGACGCAAGGGGAATTGGTGAAGAAGGCGAGGACAAGTCTTCTATACGAAATTTTCTTTCGGTTTTTAAACCAAAGCAACGCAAATGGTCTAAATGAAGGCACATAAATGTTAGATTTATGGTGCTTTGGTTGTGCTTTGCAAGGAATGATTTGATAAATTAAATTGCAGTGAGATTAAATTATATTAATAAATTACAATTAAATCACACCCCTACCCCTGAGACAGCTAATGTAAATGAGCTATGTTTTTGTATTTAGTGGATGCACTCTTTTGATTCTCTGTTCTTTACATTATGTAGGCACTTACTATCAACAACCATTTCTATCTGGAGAGAAACTTGGCGAATTCAAATTTGGGGCAATATCCTTAGTATATCAGTGACATACTGACATCTCTTGAACCTCAGTTTCATGTGCATTCTATTGGCTACGTTTAAGGTTTGTTTTCCTACAACTAACTTTATACATGGCCAAATTCTTCTCGATCAACAATCACTTTATTATCTTAGATATCCTATCCATCTTCAACCTATTCTTTATCATCTGCCAAATTGCGCCTATATTGTCCTTGTAGATACCGATACGATACCAAGATTTAAACCTTTCTTATGTCAACTCGAAGAGATGGTGATATTTATTAGGACGACTCTGAGAAGATTCTTCAATAACTCGTTGCTCTTTCACCATGACATAAATAGGTTTTGCTGGTGGCTTAAATTTGTGATGCTCATTTGTTTTCTAACTTGCATGAAATCTAAATCTTTCCATACCCTCCTAGCTTTTACCATGAGCTTTTATGGACATCAATAATCAATTTTTTTTTCTTTTTTGGAATTCTTTTTTTTCTTGAATAACTCCTTTTCCCGCCCCCATTTCTGCCAAATTTTGACTAATATAGCATATTAACACTTTATCTAAGGGTATTTTAAAAAGAAAAATAATTAGGGTGTGAAATAGGCAGGATTTAAACTCTAGATGAAGAGATATATTGCACGTAGGCTTTTAGATAGGGTGGCTAGATTCGGGTTGTTTATCGGTCAGCATGACGGTAGAAATCAATGATTAGACTTTCTAGAAAGAAGAACAGGAAGGAAAAGATGGTTGATAAATGTCGGGATATGAAGTTTCAGTTATCAACCATGAGAAGCAGCAAATATGAAAAGGAGATCGCACACAACATATTGAAATCTCCTCATCTTTTCTTCGGAGTAGAAGTTTGGTCTATATGCTTATGCTTCGATTATATCTATTTATCTCGCCTCACAACTCATTGGTTTAAATTTAATGGATAGAACTGTCGGTGTCGATGCCTTTGACTTTTGGGGTAATTGGTTATCTGAACAAGATCTTTATTGCATTTTAGTGATCAATGCGTGCAACTCGCTTTCTGCTGATTCTCTTTGCTCTGGTGAAACTATGCAAAAAAAGTCGGCCTCAGAAAGATCTGGGTGCGAGGCTTGAAGATTGTACGACTATGCAAAAATTTCCTCTTGGATGCAAATTTTCCACATGGAAAAGTAGAAAAGCACGCAGATATCTTGTCCCTGCTAATGTTAATTTTGTATTGTTATCATCCTGCAAGTATGCGTATAATTAAACTTGAGTTTTAATGGCTTACCCTTGCTGTAGCATTTTATTCTGTAGCATTTTATTCACCCTGTGAATAATATTGTTTGGTTTTAATTAACCTAGACTGACTTATATTATAATGTAGCATTTTATTCACTTAGTTTTGATGGCTTGCCCTATTTGTCTTCAAATTGTTTCACAACTATATGGAGGCATACATTAACCCTGTAAAGATTCTGCCTTCTAAAGAGGAATGGATGAAAGTGGACTTGCCAAAGAAAGTAGGCTCTCCCCATACTAAGAGGCCTAGGGAAAGACCAAAGAATCACAGAATAAGGGGTGAAGATGAAACTGGAGTGAAGAAGTCTAGAAAAACATATCAGTGTAAAAGATGTATGGATTGGGGTCATAACTAAAGAGCTTACAAAAACCCTATCAATACTCAAGAGCATATCAGTACTTCACAGACTCGAGCAGAAGAAAGTAATCCTATTGATTCTCAAACAGGATTGTCACTTGATTACACCTATCTACTTCCACCAATTTTGAATTTTGAATTTTCATAAAGTAAATTTGTTCATCTCATACTTCTCTTTGTTATTTGTTAAGGTCCACTGTATCAAACAGAGGTAGGAGAACAGGGAAGAACGAACCATCACAAACAAGGTACTCGTTGAATTTTTCACAGCGTATTTAATAATGCAGTAAAGGAATAACATGCATAGCATGCCTTGAATATTTTAATCAAGTGTTCTCATATACATTTTGTGTTAAACAATTAATTAAGTGCATCATTTTACATAATACACTACAACAAAGTTTACAATTTTGGCAATAGTCATATTAACAATGGATTGAAGTAAGCTCTTGGTGTTGTGTTTCTACCTTGATGGGCTGTGAAAACGCACACACAGCCTAAGCTTCAGTGCATATCTCCTAGAAGACTTAGATCTCCTAGAAGCCTTGGGGACTTGAGCTGATCTAGAACTAGGGATCACGTTAATAATCCCCTATATACTTTACCTGCATTTTACCATGAGTTGGTTTAGACTTTTCCTCGGTTGGTTCCTTCTTAGTAATCCCTAAGATGTATACATAGAATTTATCAATGGAATAAGTAGATGAAACGTAACTGAAGTTGCCACACTCATCCTTCACTTGTGGAAAAAAAAACTTAGAAGAGAAGGACGGCTGAAACTCAGATGGACAGTTTAAACAAGGTTGCTGGCATGATCCTCTTGAGTATTGATAGGATTCAGTATTTATAAGGAATTTAATCAAAATAAAAGTATAGCACAAGCACATAGTCACCACTAGTGTCCATGGAAGGTTCACATGCTAATATAAGGTTCAATGTGATATAGGGTTCGCATGCATATATACATTTTTCAGAGTATATCAAACAAGAAAGTGTTCATTGAAGGGTTCACATGGAAATATATGGTTCATATACACGTATCATACATTCGCAAGAAGACATCCTCAGTCATAATCAACTAAACTCTGTATTTTATTGTTCTTTTATTATAGGGCCGCCAATACATCACGCAGAAGGAGAAAGAAAAGGACCACTCAAGTAGATAGAGTGCATTCACAGGAACTGCATCATGGAGAGGGATCAAATGCAAGTGTTGGGAACTCACAACACCAAGTGCTTCAGGGTGTGAGAGCAAGTATAGTTGCAGAGAACTCATAACAATTTGATAATTGGGGATGGGCAGTTCAAAATGAACATATAGGAACTCAATAATCCATGCTAGCATGAACAGAAATTTCTTTCCAAGACACCATTGTTGCTACAGGACCATCTAATGAACATGCTGATGGTGGTTGGAACACAGGACGCTTTCAAATAAGCTTAAGTCCAAAAAAATCTATTTCAGCTGCAAGAGGTAAGGATAAATTAGCAGCAACCAGAAGAAAAGCCTTGTCAATGTCTAAGAAACCTTGAAGATAGAGATGGATATTGTGATGCTTTGTGGAGTTCGACCAAATTTTGTTTTTGAGAGTGGACTGAATTGTCTTATTTTGTAATTCAGATTCTTAGTATGTGTTATTTAGTGGAACTTAACTAAATACTTATGGTTACTTATGTTTTGTACAGTATGTGTCATCTTTTGGCCATTCTTGGCAAGTTGTTAATTACATTATCAACCGTTGGAGTTGCTAAATTGGCTGTTGTGAAATATGATTGCTGGAAAGTTGTTAATTACAAAATCTAGGTGATGTATGATGATGGGTGTTGCCAAATTTTTTGGATGCTGGGTGATGTATGATTACAAAATTGAATTATTATGCGAAATCTGGATGATGTATGATGCTGCCAAATTTTCTCTCATTTTGTTATCTTAAGTGTGTATCAAGGATAAGTGCTGCCAAATTTTCTCTCATTTTGTTATCTCAAGTGTGTATCAAGGATGGGTGTTGCCAAATCCACAAGTTATGATATCAACTTTATGTTCTTTCATTACATAATGTATGATGCATACCAAATCAATATGATTAAATACTGGACATTATATTAAAACGGTCTTTACCATAACTTGTGGATTGGAGCGAGCAAGTACTGGGCATTGGAACGACGGCCCAGTCTTCCCTGGGATGGTGGCGTGGAGCTATCCGGCGCCAGCGGGTCATGGAATCAATCGCCACATACGGGTCAGGGTGGCCGGAGTCGGCACACCGGCGCTCGGTGGCGCTGAGATGAGGGTGAGTGAGCTCGAGGGCTTGAGTGTGCCCATCCGTCCTCCTACGGACGTCGTTATCCTAGGAAGGGGGAGCCACGGTTTTGTGGGTAGAGACCGCCGCTTGAATGCGAACGAGGGCAACCACCAGCGATATGAGCCTGTCTATCCGGATGGATAAGGCGTTGATGGCATTGGGAGGGGGAGACGAGCCGCTCCCGCCTCCGTTGTGGAGGCTCGTATTCGGATCGTTGCGGTTGTCGCTTGCCATCGGGTCGAGGGCGAAAGACCAACTTTAGGGGTGGAGAAGTTTCTGAAACGTTTCCACAGACGGCGGCAACTGATGGAGTTTAGGATCTCCTTCAGATGTTGTCCTCCGTCGATCCCGTGACGGCTGTCTTTGATGGCTGAGATTTGTTTCGGAAGTTGTTAAGTGTGGATCTCAATGGGTTGGTGTCGGATGCCGAGCTACCTGCAAAGAAGTCCCGGGATAGGTGACCACCGTAGGACGCTCCAACGATCAAGTTAGTGCCGAGATATAAGTGCAGAGTAGCGGCGTATTGGAAATGAGTTTTTTGTTACCTGAGTCGTCTGAGAAAGGGTTTATATAGGGGTCGTGTGGAGCGAGCAGGCACGAGATCTTCGTCGTCAGTTATGCCCCAGCGTTATTCTCGTCTTGAATGGCGGGATGTGTCCATTAATGGGAGGATACGTCCATTAATGGGGGGATGCGCTGGTGTGGGACGTGGATCGTGGGGAGGCGGATATCTCGCCTTGGCGATATACGTGGAGCCATTGCGGAGCGCATGGGATCCGCGCTCTTGATTGATCGGGAGGAACCGAGGAAGCTCGGTATCTCAGGAGTTCAGAGACGAGCCGGGTGGCCAGGAAGCTCGGCATGTCAGGAGCTCGGAGACGAGCGGGGTGGCCGAGGAAGCTCAGCATGTCAAAAGCCTCGGAGACGAGCAAGAAGACTGGGAAAGCTCAGAGACGAGCTGTTAGTAGTTTCCTAGGTAAAAATGGAATGTATTCAGGGAGGTCTCCCGGAAGGTCGGATACGTTTCTTGAGAAGTGGATTCTGAGGATTGTACCTGATGCAACTCATTTATTCAGCCTTCGGGACACGTCATCCGCCACGTGTCTTATTCTGAGGAGATACCACTTGTGAGCATCATCACTTGGTCTGTTTCAAATATCTTTTGCAATAAATTTCAGGCAATCCTGGTTCTGATCTTAATTTTCCCCACATTTGTCATATATGTTTACTCGACGCTGAGTTGTGCCCTTAGAGCATCTGCTTTGGGTGTGTATCTGCACATCTTACTGAATATTCATGGTATCACTGGTATATTGACCTTTCATGGATGCGTTGGGGGGCATTATCTGGTTATTCAATGTTCCTCTGTCCGAAGAGGTAAAGATCATTCTTCCCTGTACAAATTTAGTTTAGAATTTTTAAAACCCCTTGTTATTCCTTCGATGTATAGTTTGCTAAATATATTATTGATTCCTTCGAACAGAGGAAGCGATTCTGTATATTGATGGGTACTGTACTTATGGAAGGGGTCTCTGTGGGTCCGCCGATCCCGCTTCCTATCGATCCAAGGTAATTCTTAGTTTGTTTCCTAAATTCACGAGTTTGTAATTCTAAGTGAAACATCTGTGCAGCACTGTGTTCATGTGGTTTCTCCAAGCAGCGACCTTCTCTCTATTTGTCTGTCTTTCCCCTTTTCTCTTGCAACATATGTTACGGTGGCTTGTTCTTTGTTCCTTTAGTAACTGAGTCTTCGAATGAGCAAGTACACCAGTCAGCCTATGGTAATGAGCACTTTAATTTTCTGGTACGGGGAGTTGCAGAATTTTGTGAGGTTTACATAATAATTCCTATTGGGTGTGCCAGAATCCATAGAGTGTTTTTCGTCATCCCATGGAGATGGATGCGTTCGTGTGGCAGGTGTGTACAGATTCCACCTGTCCATGACAGGCATGAGTTTATTGATTGTGAGAATTGTAATATCCAGCGGCCGCGGACAAAGCTGTTGTAACCTCTAATTAACGGGTCGTGTGGATCATGCGAACTCAATGTGAATGTGTGTGTTTAAACATTGTTAAACGATAAAATAGAAAGGATTTAGATACTTTATTATGTGACCAACGGTCTCTTTATATAGGGACTACAATTACTTGATATCCAAGTATCATGATACGGTGTACCCTAATAATAATATATTCTAAATTATTCTAACAGCCCCTTCAGCTTGAGCATAGATATCGGTGATGCATAACTTGGACAATAGATGAATGAATATGGGTTTTGGAAAAGATTTCGTCAAAATATATGCAATCAGTGCATGAGTAGAAACACGATGGAGATTGAATTTCTTTTCAACAACTTTCTTTCGGATAAAGTGGCAATCCACTTCAATATGTTTTGTGCGTTCGTGAAACACTGGATTCTCTGAAATTTAAATTGCAGCTTTATTGTCATAGAATAAAATGTTGGGTATAGTGCCCTCAAGTCAATTATTGGATCGCAGGCACGCGATTGCGATGGTTGAGAGGGGACCTATTTGGATAGAACAGTCTTACTCGAGATGATAGTATGCTATCGGGTTTGTCTTTATCATCATGTACATGGTTTAGGTGACATTACAGATCACTGTTACATATTGATAGAGCCCATAGGATTCTTGCTTGACTACCTGCAGTACGATGGCGATCATATACGTGAGAGCTAGGTGGTCTATAAGCACATCCTTAAATGTCCCTAGTCGTGGGAGTTTCGAGACCGGGTATCGATACTCCAGAGTAGACTAATGTATACTGATCGAGACCCCGACGAGGGGCGGTGGTCGGTCTCACAATCCTTTGGTGTCAGTTTGTTCGCCTAAGATGTATACATGTGCTCATTTGTTATGAGTACACCGGACGGACTCGCCGGGAACATACTAGTTGGTATTATACATATTGTCAGATAGCAGTTCCCAGGTGACATGTGTACAGCTTAGTCTATCGATCTGAGATCGTCATTTGTCTTATGTGAGTTCCCACTGTGCTTTGGTTACTACCCTACTACGGCTCAAATGAGTCGTGCAAACAGGTTTTAGTTGAATACAGTCCCGAGCCATATGGAGGCAGTGAGTGGATCGTCAGGTGATTCGTCTCTCCTAGTATTGGGGGTTGATGTCGCGTTGTGCAGGATGGCCATCACCAGAAATCCTTGGCCAAGATAGTCGAGAATTACTGATCCAGGATCGGTAGTTTTTCAGGTGGTGATGGATTCAATACCGACACTAGATGTCGCGTTATTATGGGTCTAACTTTATCCACCCCATAGACTCGATATGTGATACTCTGACGAACGGACCAGACTGTATGGATATTGTCACTGTCAGGTTCAGTAGGGGTTTCAGGATGAGTTTGCCCGTCGGCCTCCCTTTCGTTCAATACCTGGGTATCCGTTACGTACAGCTAGTGCCGCTGACGTGCTTGTGGTGACCCCACTGCCGGCGTATTAACGAGTTTTTAGAGTCCCACACAGAGGGTTTCCCTGTTTCGAGCAAAACGATGTAGAGGCCGTATGGTTTTATGGCAGGGTTCGATCATATACATGCACTTGTGCACGGATCATGATTCGGACGGATAATACTAGTGGGTTTTGGTTTAAGCCAGATCCTAATATTATATTTTTGGATTATTTTCGTCTCATTGTATTCGTATTCTATCGGAATACGGATGCGGGTATGTATATACGGATGATGGGTATTCTTGTAATTCTTTACAAGATTACTTTTGAAGTTGCCATCTCTTTTTTGATTTAATCTTTTTCTTAATTGAGGTGGAGAGAGTGAGTGTTTTTTTTGGCATTTATTCTTGCATGCTTACTTGGTGACTCATGGTGATGGGTCATGTAGTGACTCATGGTGGCATGTTGAGTTTTTTGTTTGTGTTGTGAGATATTTGTTGTGAGACCATGAGATATTTATTCTTGAGTTGCGTTCTTTAGTTGCTACCATGCTCATTCACAAATAGCTCACAACACAAAAGCCATTTTACTCACTTGTTTTTCTTAGCCTCACTCTCTCAACCGCTCATGGCTTCTTCTACCTCCACCCTAAATGTCTCATGTGTTGAAAAACCTAGGATGTATTGAGACAAACTAATCCTACACAATCTCTACTTCATCTTGGATATATAGTATAGCGAACTAGATACTCGAGTTGCCTCGGATTTGACGTTAGAGCTCGATGCTTTGACTCTCGGGTGGATCATCTTCGATGGGGGGAGACCGGAGATCAAACTTTATCAAGGAAGCTTCGAGGAGCTTGGGATAAAAGTTAAAAACCGAAGGACACGGATCATCTCGGTATAATCGGTCTAACCCCTTAGTTTAGCTCCTATGCATGTTTTGTTATCTAGGGCTTATGGGTCGATCCGGGTTATCAGGTTGTTCTAGCGCCGGTTTTTGAAAATTTTTGTTCCGCAATGGCCACAGTTTGATGGCCCGGGCGCTTGCATAACCCAACATGGTATCAGAGCCACTCCATAAGCCTTAGTTAACTTATTTCGACATTAGAAATTCGCCGTTTTTATCGTGCAAAAACTGCCGACAAAAACAGTTCCAAAAAATGAAAGTTTGAGAAGTTTGCACATCCCGCGGGCTCACGGTTGGAACTGAGAAGCCGCGGAGTGGTGCATGGTGTCACGCCCCGCTTCCCAGAGTACGCCGAATTGGGCACGTGACATAGCCAACCATGCTACCTGTGGGTAGGAAGCATCCATCCAAAGTCACATTACGGCTGTAGAGATATCAAGAACAAGAGCAAACTCTCTAAAACATGTCCATAATCCAGAGTAATAAGAGTCAATAATAAATAAGTGCGGAAGTAAATGATCCAATACAAATAACTGAAAAGTGTGTCCCATAATGCGGGCTCACATCAGGAAATAAATGCAGGAAATAAAACTAGCTACTACTGAACTCACAGCTCAGCCTGCTGGCTGAAGTACTCCTGCTCGGACTGCAACAGCGGTACGGAATCTGGGCCATGCAAAACCCAGACGTCAGCGCGTCATGTCATCAAGTAGTATAATATGAACATGTAACAGGTAATGCAAAATAAGCATGAGTAAGCAATGATGTGGAACAAGCAGTACAGGGTAGTGTGCAGTGGGTAGCTAAACTGTTCTATCAGGTTTTCTAGTCTAAAGTCTTTGAAATCAATTTGAGTAATCCTCCATGTAACTCAAAGGATATGTCCCGTTACCCCCCGGGACCACGGATCAGGAATATGTGAACCAATAGTGGTTTTGTCCCGTTACCCCCCGGGACCACGGATCAGGAAAATGTAAGAGTCACGAATGGCTCTGTCCCGTTACCCCCCGGGACCACGGATCAAGTAATACCCTTTTAAGTTACACTTTAGTTTACACTTTTGATTTCCCCATACCCCCAAGTTATATGTGTCAGGTCAGGTATTCAGTAATCAAGAACTAATGCCAATACAGGATCAGGTAACAGCAGGTTTTTTCTGGATAGACAACAGGAATGGTCCATGAGGACTACATGTCGGGTTTGTTGGCATTAGGCACGAGATCAGGTAACAGGTCAGGTCATGGTACATCAGGTCAAGTCAACAGTAAACGGCACCATGTCAGGTGTATCAATATATATCATGTGTGACAAAGTCAAGTCAAGATGTAACAATATCGTGGATGTGCTCACAAACAGATATATAATCGAACAGGGTATTGAATAACATGGAATGAGTATTGAGCTAAATAACAATAAGCAGTTTCATTCAATCACAAGAGTGCAGTAATACAGTGCAACCGTTTTATTATATTAACTGGTTTTGAGCACCCTTAGCGGTGCAATAGTTAAATGACGATGCAATACAGTTATATCAAGCCTTTAAATACGAATGTCCGAATATAATAGAACTACATGTGTAAGGGCTATCATCTATTAAACAGTAAGATGTGATTAACAGGTAAACTTAGTTATTAGTGTTAAATTGGCAGACTGTTATGTTAACAGTAAAATGATATATGTCATATTGCAACCAAATGAGAAACGACTATACCAAGTTAAGTTCTGCAGGTTCAATGAGTCAAAACATATATAAATGTATAGTATAGCATTTGCCTCGACGGGTCGCGAACCGGGAAAAACGGAACGTAACGTCGGCGGGGAAACACGTGACGGACGCACGGTTCACGGATTGAACCCAAACAACGAACCAAGGGATCTCACGGGTCAGGGTATTTCGCTGGATCGTCGGGACACGCCACCGGCACGGCCGGATTCCGGCAAACAGTGACAACACAATTCAGAAATTAGTGCACAGCCAAGGGTAAACCGGAGGGGAAAAGGAAGAAGGAGGAGGAGAGAAGGCTTACTGGGGTTGCAGAGGGTGTGACGGCGATGAGGTCGACGGCGGTGGGGCGCCGGCGAGGAGATTGCAGCCGTTAGGGTTATGGCTCGGGTATGGAAGTTCGGCGTAGGAAGTGAAAACGGAGAGGGAGAGGAGGTGGTCGGGGTGCTGGAGTGCGCAGGTGATGAGGAAGGCGCTGATGGTGGCGCGGATGGCGACGACGGGGCCGCCGGCGAGCAGGCGACTGTAGGAAATTCTGCAGGTGTTGCGGCTGCACAGGGCGCACGGGGGAGAGGGAGAAGATGTTGAGGTTGGGAAGAGGAGGCGGAGGCGAGGACGACGGTGACGTGGACACCGGCGTCGGGGCTGCGGCAGCGACGGTGAAGGCAGCTAGGGTTAAAGGTGTGCTGGGTTTCTCGCGTGGGCTTTGTTTTCCTCGTTCTGGAAAATATGTGAGGAGGGAGAAGAATATATAGGGAAGAGAGAGAGATAGAGAAAGGTAGAGAGAGAGAGAGATAGAGAAAGGTAGAGAGAGAGAGAAATAATGGAGGGGCCCACGGGTAAAAGCCTACGCTGATTGGCTGGGGAAAAGATCCGTGGGGGTTAGAAATACATTAAAAGATTTTCAGAATTAGTTAACAGTGAAATATATATATATAACGAAATATTATATGGTTTGGATATTATATTAAATTTGGGATTTTGGCGCTAAATGAAATATTTCCAAATCGCGCCCGGGTCGGGTCCAAAAATTTGAAATTTAAATAATAGGATTTTAAGCGGGTTCCAAATTTTAAAATGAAATGTTTTATGATTAAAAAGCATACCCCCAAGTCGGACACCTGTACGCGCGCGTAGTCGTCCAAACTCGCCCGTTTCACCGAACGGGACGAGAACTCGACGCACGGACGCTACCACGCGGCTAGGGGTGTCGAGTAGGCCAAGATAGATATTTTTAATTTTATTTTAGATGCTAAAATTTGTTATGTGCAGAAATGACTTAGCCAGATAAAATTTTACAGTAAGACCCAAACAAGGAAGATAAATGAAATGAGTAATATCTAATGCTCAACCAATAACAGAAAATAGTAGTATTGGGCTCGGGCGTTACATTATACCCAACTACGAAAAGAATTTCGTCCTCGAAATTCCAAGAATACAAGATAGAAACTACAGAAAAAGGTGAGGAAACTTCTGCCGGATTTCTTCTTCTCGTTCCCAAGTGGACTCCCCATGCGATCGATTACCCCAAGAGACAAGCACAAGGGGGATAACCTTGTTCTTTAAGAACCTTTTCCCTTCGATCCACGATTTCAACCGGTCGCTCCTCAAAAGTCAGGTCTTCCCGTACTGTTAGCCCCGAATGATCCAAAACGTGTGTTTCATCTCGAACATAACTTCGTAGTTGAGATACGTGAAACACATCGTGCACACCTGCCAAGGGCTGCGGTAACGCCAAACGGTACGCTACCTCTCCAACACGCTCCAATACCTCAAAGGGTCCAACAAATCGAGGACTAAGCTTTCCTCGACTCCCAAAGCGGATCACCCCTCTAGTCGGTGATATCTTCAAGAATACCAAATCACCCACGGCGAATTCTAGAGGTCTTCTTGACGTGTCAGCCCAACTCTTCTGTCTGTCTTGAGCTGCCTTCATATGCTTTCTGATAGTGTTAACCTTCTCAACTGTCTGCACTACCAAATCTGGTCCCAACAATCTTCGTTCACCGACATCGTATCAACAAACAGGTGAACGGCACTTACGACCATATAAAGCTTCAAACGGAGCCATCTGGATAGTTGCCTGAAAACTGTTGTTGTAAGAAAACTCCACTAAGTGTAGAAGATCCTCCCACGAACCCCTGAAGTCCAACATGCATGCTCTCAACATGTTTTCAAGAGTTTGGATCGTTCTCTCCGACTGACCATCAGTTTGAGAATGATAAGCTGTGCTAAACTTCAATCGAGTCCCCAAACTTTCCTGTAAACTCTTCCAGAAGTGTAATAAGAACCGAGTGTCCCGATCGGACACGATGCTCACCGGTACGCCATGCAATCTTACAATCTCCTGCATGTACCGTTCTGCCAAAGTCTCCGTTGATTGACCAATCCGGAAAGGGATAAAGTGAGCTGCCTTGGTCAACCGATCAACAATCACCCATACTGCATTGTTGCCTTTTGGACTCCGCGGTAAAGCCGTCACGAAATCCATGGTTATATGTTCCCACTTCCACTGAGGAATCGGAAGTGGTTGCAATAAACCAGCAACCATTTGGTGTTCAACCTTGACTTGCTGACACACCAAGCACTTAGCCACAAATCGAGCAATCTCCCGTTTCATGCCTTCCCACCAGAAATGCTGTCGAAAATCACGGTACATCTTTGTGCCTCCTGGATGTATAGAATAAGCTGAACTGTGTGCCTCCTTCATAAGCTCTTCACGAACATCCCCCTTTGGCACACACAAACGGCTACCATACCTCAACAAACCATCTTCGTGGACCAGTAAATCTGTTCGTAGTCCGGCTTCAACCTGCTTTCGAAACTTTTGCAGTCTAGGATCCTGCGATTGTGCTGCTTTAATTTTCTCAATTAAAGACGACTGTACTTGCAATTGCATCAACTGTCCCGTAGAACGCGGTAACACAACTTCCAAGTCAAATCTTCGAAAATCTACAATGATCTCCCTCTGTGTAGTTAACACCTGAATTGCTGGTAACCGACTAAGCGCATCCGGCACGACGTTAACCTTCCCCGGATGGTACTTAAGATCAAGGTCATAGTCGGCCATCAGCTCCAACCATCTACGCTGCCTCATATTCAACTCCTTCTGAGTGAACACATACTTCAAACTCTTATGATCTGTAAAAACTTCGACTCTTTCGCCCAAGAGGTAGTGTCTCCAAATCTTCAAAACGAAAATCATAGCCGCAAGCTCCAAGTCATGAGTTGGGTAATTCTTCTCATGGGTCTTTAATTGTTTCGATGCGTACGCTACAACTTTCCCATGCTGCATCAAAACACATCCCAATCCTTTCCCAGATGCGTCGCTGTGAATCACCAATCCTTCGGAATTGTCTGGCACGGTCAGAATAGGGGCGGTTATCAAATTCTGCTTCAACGTCTCGAAAGCTAACGCACACTTATCCGTCCATACAAAAGGTACCTCCTTGCGCGTAAGCTTGGTCAACGGTTCTGCCAAACGAGCGAAGTTCTCCACAAATCTCCTGTAGTATCCGGCTAATCCAAGGAAACTTCTTATCTCAGCTACATTCTTTGGAATAGGCCAATCTCGAATTGCTGCAAATCTTTCGGGATCGACGGCGATTCCATCGCCCGACACAACACGCCCCAGAAACTTCACTTCTTCCAACCAAAATTCGCTCTTACTCATCTTCGCATACAGTTTCTCCTGTCTCAATGTCTGCAGTGCGATCCTCAAATGCTCAGCATGCTCCTCAAAACTCTTCGAGTAAACCAGAATATCGTCAATGAATACCACGATAAACTGGTCCAAGAACGGTGAGAAGATTCGATTCATCAAGTCCATGAATACTGCCGGCGCATTCGTTACTCCGAAGGGCATCACTAGGTACTCGTAATGTCCATACCGAGTTCGAAACGCCGTCTTGCAAATATCTTCAGCTTTCACTCGGACCTGATGATATCCGGATCGCAAATCCAGCTTCGAGAATACCCTCGCGCCACTAAGCTGCTCAAAAGTTCTCCAATGCGAGGGATCGGGTACTTGTTCTTAATAGTCACCCGGTTTAATTCTCGATAGTCGATGCACATCCTTCGCGTGCCATCCTTCTTCTTTAATAGAAGAACTGGAGCTCCCCAAGGCGAGTTGCTGCTTCGAATCCAACCCTTCTCAAGCAAGTCAGCAACTTGTTTCTTAACTTCTTCCAATTCTTCTGGTGCCATTGGATAATACGCTTTAGGTACTGGCGCTGCACCAGGAATAAGATCAATTGCGAACTCCACGTCTCGCTTCGGCGGTCAACCCGATATATCTTCAAATACGTCCATAAAATCACGAACAACCGCCGGCTCTTCACCACTATCAACTTCCATAGATGCAATAATATTGTTTGTCAGCCTAGCCCTAAATTCGACCGGCCCGACAGAACTGCTTCCTTACCGCAACGGCTGTCTGCATCGTTGGCAGCTAAAGGTCCAGTGACTCTTCCGAGCCTCGTCCATTCTGCTGCATGCACATCTACGGGTGCTCCATTCTGCCTTATCCCAATAAACTTCTCTTCCACTTCCTCCCGTGCAGTCCGCGGGAAGAACTTCTCCAGGAAACTATTAGAACAATCCGCCCACTCGATCGGCTTGGGCAAGCGGGTCTCCTCAACAAGCCACCACTCTCGGGCGAAATCCACTAGCTGAATACGCACCACATCAGCTCCTTTTGTCGTCTGGAATCTGTGCCGCAATCAGCAAATTCTCCATGTCGATTAGCCACTGCTCGGCTGGCACGGCTCCTCCAAACCAGTAAATATAGACGGACCCAAACGTCTGAAGTCTGCTACGGTCCCTACTCGGCCAACTGGTTTAGCTCCAACGTTGTTTACAGACTGCTGAACGATCTGCAAACCTTCCTGGAACGAGTCTGCTTGCTGCTAGATCAGCTCGGTCTGTTTCTTTGATTCTCCAGCATTCCTCTTATCACTCCAAGCATGGCGGCTTCGTCCACACGCCTCTGGTACGTCTTCATATTCTTACCTGCCATAATCCTGAACTCAAAACACCCAACATTAGCATGATGATAGATTCTGAATATAGATCAAGGCTGGAACACCAAGATACTTAAATAGAGTACCGCATTGTAACTATGCCGCGGTATCATAGCCACAATTACATAACTCCATCCAAGTTGCCTAAGTTCTAGAGATAACAAGGAATCAGGTTTTCGAATCGATATGCAAAGGAAGTTTGCACATCGTAAAAGATATAATCAGGAAGAATGTGATTCAAGAATGGTAAAACGGTCAAGGTGGCAGGACATGTTTCCTAAACACGGGTATTCTGATTCGTGTATTGGGTACAATACCCAACTACAAAAGAATCAACCCAACTAACCTATGGCTCTGATACCAAAAGAACCATGTCACGCCCCGCTTTCCAGAGTACGCCGAATTGGGCACGTGACATAGCCAACCATGCTACCTGTGGGTAGGAAGCATCCATCCACAGTCACATTACGGCTGTAGAGATATCAAGAACAAGAGCAAACTCTCTAAAACATGTCCATAATCCAGAGTAATAAGAGTCAATAAATAAGTGCGGAAGCAAATGATCCAATACAAATAACTGAAAAGTGTGTCCCATAATGCGGGCTCACATCAGGAAATAAATGCAGGAAATAAAACTAACTACTACTGAACTCACAGCTCAGCCGCTGGCTGAAGTACTCCTGCTCGGACTGCAACAGCGGTACGGAATCTGGGCCATGCAAAACCCAGACGTCAGCGCGTCATGTCATCAAGTAGTATAATATGAACATGTAACAGGTAATGCAAAATAAGCATGAGTAAGCAATGATGTGGAACAAGCAGTACAGGGTAGTGTGCAGTGGGTAGCTAAACTGTTCTATCAGGTTTTCTAGTCTAAAGTCTTTGAAATCAATTTGAGTAATCCTCCATGTAACTCAAAAGATATGTCCCGTTACCCCCGGGACCACGGATCAGGAATATGTGAACCAATAGTGGTTTTGTCCCGTTACCCCCCGGGACCACGGATCAGGAAAATGTAAGAGTCACGAATGGCTCTGTCCCGTTACCCCCCGGGACCACGGATCAAGTAATACCCTTTTAAGTTACACTTTAGTTTACACTTTTGATTTCCCCATACCCCCAAGTTATATGTGTCAGGTCAGGTATTCAGTAATCAAGAACTAATGCCAATACAGGATCAGGTAACAGCAGGTTTTGTCTGGATAGACAACAGGAATGGTCCATGAGGACTACATGTCGGGTTTGTTGGCATTAGGCACGAGATCAGGTAACAGGTCAGGTCATGGTACATCAGGTCAAGTCAACAGTAAACGGTACCATGTCAGGTGTATCAATATATATCATGTGTGACAAAGTCAAGTCAAGATGTAACAATATCGTGGATGTGCTCACAAACAGATATATAATCGAACAGGGTATTGAATAACATGGAATGAGTATTGAGCTAAATAACAATAAGCAGTTTCATTCAATCACAAGAGTACAGTAATACAGTGCAACCGTTTTATTATATTAACTGGTTTTGAGCACCCTTAGCGGTGCAATAGTTAAATGACGATGCAATACAGTTATATCAAGCCTTTAAATACGAATGTCCGAATATAATAGAACTACATGTGTAAGGGCTATCATCTATTAAACAGTAAGATGTGATTAACAGGTAAACTTAGTTATTAGTGTTAAATTGGCAGACTGTTATGTTAACAGTAAAATGATATATGTCATATTGCAACCAAATGAGAAACGACTATACCAAGTTAAGTTCTGCAGGTTCAATGAGTCAAAACATATATAAATGTATAGTATAGCATGTAGCAAGTGATGCTTGCCTCGACGGGTCGCGAACCGGGAAAAACGGAATGTAACGTCGGCGGGGAAACACGCGACGGACGCACGGTTCACGGATTGAACCCAAACAACGAACCAAGGGATCTCACGGGTCAGGGTACTTCGCTGGATCGTCGGGACACGCCACCGGCACGGCGGGATTCCGGCGAACAGCGACAACACAATTCAGAAATTAGTGCACAGCCAAGGGTAAACCGGAGGGGAAAAGGAAGAAGGAGGAGGAGAGAAGGCTTACTGGGGTTGCAGAGGGTGTGACGGCGATGAGGTCGACGGCGGTGGGGCGCCGGCGAGGAGGTTGCAGCCGTTAGGGTTATGGCTCGGGTATGGAAGTTCGGCGTAGGAAGTGAAAACGGAGAGGGAGAGGAGGTGGTCGGGGTGCTGGAGTGCGCAGGTGATGAGGAAGGCGCTGATGGTGGCGCGGATGGCGACGACGGGGCAGCCGGCGAGCAGGCGACTGCAGGAAATTCTGCAGGTGTTGCGGCTGCACAGGGCGCACGGGGGAGAGGGAGAAGATGTTGAGGTTGGGAAGAGGAGGCGGAGGCGAGGACGACGGTGACGTGGACGCCGGCGTCGGGGCTGCAGCGGCGACGGTGAAGGCAGCTAGGGTTAAAGGTGCGCTGGGTTTCTCGCGTGGGCTTTGTTTTCCTCGTTCTGGAAAATATGTGAGGAGGGAGAAGAATATATAGGGAAGAGAGAGAGAGATAGAGAAAGGTAGAGAGAGATAGAGAGAAATAATGGAGGGGCCCACGGGTAAAAGCCTACGCTGATTGGCTGGGGAAAAGATTCGTGGGGGTTAGAAATACATTAAAAGATTTTCAGAATTAGTTAACAGTGAAATATATATATATAACGAAATATTATATGGTTTGGATATTATATTAAATTTGGGATTTTGGCGCTAAATGAAATATTTCCAAATCGCGTCCGGGTCGGGTCCAAAAATTTGAAATTTAAATAATAGGATTTTAAGCGGGTTCCAAATTTTAAAATGAAATGTTTTATGATTAAAAAGAATACCCCCAAGTCGGACACCTGTACGCGCGCGTAGTCGTCCAAACTCGCCCGTTTCACCGAACGGGACGAGAACTCGACGCACGGACGCTACCACGCGGCTAGGGGTGTCGAGTAGGCCAAGATAGATATTTTTAATTTTATTTTAGAAGCTAAAATTTGTTATGTGCAGAAATGAATTAGCCAGATAAAATTTTACAATAAGACCCAAACAAGAAAGATAAATGAAATGAGTAATATCTAATGCTCAACCAATAACAGAAAATAGTAGTATTGGGCTCGGGCGTTACACATGGGCACCCCGAGGAACCCCCGGGAGGGACCGAATGGCTGATACCACTCCCGAAGACCACCACATGGTGTTCTTGGCGGTGGGGACCCGAAACTGCCCCACCTTGGGCAGTTTCGGGTCTGCCTCACCCTCTGGCCACCTTGTAGTGGCCTCGGGGGTGGGGTACCCCCTCTAGGCCCCTCAAATCGAAGTTAATTTCATTCTCTAACTCACCGCGAAGGTCCGGGCGCTTTTCGTTTTGATTCGGACTTTCGAATTGCCTTAAAACGGTCGGTTTTTGGAACTTTATCTCACTGTTTTTTCATGGTTATGGAAATTGGTTTAGTTTGCTAATTGCATGCAGAATTCTAATGTCGTAGTTTTCAGTGCATACATTACTATCTGCAACCGTGAATGCCATTAGAGCGGTACAACTCTTCTAATTGCTATATGACTTTTAGATGGGTTTGCGAACGTGACATTCACGTTGATGTTCTGTGTTGTGCTGTGGTTGTGGTTGGATCGTCATGGTGGATAGCTTGGGTGAAATGGTAGTACAATTTAGTTTCATTTGTACATTTGATATTGCGGGATGAGTGTCTGATATGTGGACTGCCGTCACTGCTCGTTTGTATATTATTTGTTTGGGGCACGACCGGATTGAGGTTGATGTCACCCTTGTACTTATTTTCTTTTCTGGACTAAGATTACCCCACGGTGGATTGCACGAATAGCTGGGTTCTAGAGGGCAACGGGCCCGCATCTCATGGCGGTGAGACAGAGGGGGCCTCACTCTAGAATTGGCGAGCTATTCGCCGCACTCGTAGGGGGTATAGGTTGACCCATGGAGGGGTGCTCAAGTTACCGGATTCCATGGAGTGCTAGGTGGCCCATTCACGTTGTTGATTGGGGTTGTCTCGTTTCTGGGATTGGCGAGTAACTTGCTACGCTCGTAGGGGTATAGGTTTTCATTGCACAGGCTATCCATACGACAGGGAATGTCGGGTCTCATTTGCGGCTCAAATGAAACCCGATACTCCAGGATTATCCACTACTCTTTGTTGCTTGGCTGAGATTCTGAGATGTTATTTTATATCATCCCTGGGACGAATGTTATATATATTTATATATATACTAGTAGATGTTGTATAAGTTTTGCATCCCCGCTAGTCCAGCCCCCGCTCTGTCGTTAGTTAAATAACCTAACGGGTGATGACAGGGCCCAGTGGCGAATGCGGATGGCATATACGTACATCATATTTTTCGTTCTTTTCTGGTATGATTAATTGATGGGACTGCATTGATTCTGATCAATACAAAGATAAAACAAACCTATTTGATGTTGTTGGAACCAAGTATTTTTAAAAACAGACATTACAGTCGTTTTCTTTTGCTTTTTACAGTGGTATTCGATTGGGAATATCCTGCACCTCATTCGATGGGACAAGGGCCGAGATCCCTTCATCGGGAGTGACCCCTTGGGCAATAGTTTGCGTCATCCTAATAACTTTACTATAGCCGAATCTTTTGCTTTGCATCGAGATATTCAGTTTGGAATATCCTGCACCTCATTCGACGAGGAAAGAGCCGAGATCCCTTCACCGGGAGTAACCTCTTTAGCAAAAGTTTTTGCCACAATACTTTTGTAAAATCACTTGGATTCCTTCAGCGACATCAAGTTCATTACGTTAAAGGTTTTTCGCCAAAAACCAGCCGTAGCCCTTCGTCATTTCATGCTATGTTTGTTGGCCTTCGTCAAGGCATAGTGTATGGTAGTTATGCGTTACTTTTCTGTTGCATAGATTTGCATTAATCTAGGACAGTCGTACAGCTTTTTTGGCCTTCGTCAAGGGCGAGTACGGGTGGGTTTGGATTTATCTGGACAATGACGTATAGAACTTGACATGTGACTTATGATTTGTTGGCCTTCGTCAAGATCATAAGAACATGGGGCAAAAATCCACATCGAGAGTTTCTAAAGAAACTGAAACTTGCCAGGCATGCGCATACCTTCTGGAGTGTGATAACTTGAGTGGCTTCCATCAAGTTATCATACGATGATAGTTGGATCTCGATTCCCACTGATGAGTTGGTTTACTCCTCTGGTGATTTTAGATGATCCCGACTAATTCTTCTTTTGGGTTTGGAGGAGAATTCGAGCAAACTGTGGGAGCCATCCTGATTAGATAAAGTGATTAACCATTCTGATCTTGGTTAGAGTGCAAGCTGAGTGTTTCTTTCTCTCTCTCTCTTTGGCAGCGACCATGACCCGACCCTAAACTAAAACTCATGAACCAAGTTAACAGAACCTTCTTAAATCACATTGGTTTTTGAATTGTCATAGTTGCATATATCATTGTCACTCCTACTTTTACCCTTTGAATTTCTCCAGAACATTCTGTATCACTACGAACATCCACATTTATTAGATATGACCATCGTATAGTTATATACGAACTCGAAGAAACTTGTTTTAGATTCGAGGATGGTTTCCGGTTCTGGAGAAATTGAATAGGACTATTCAGTTGTCTTTTCCCTTTACATTCTCTCAGGTTGCGAGGGTTCCTAGGATTAGGAGGGTACACCTATTACTCTTATTGGATAGTCTTCTTTCAAATCATAGGCTGGTGCCGAAAGGCAGGGAAGGAAGAAAACCATTTAGCCTAAGGGTGGTGTACATAAGGTAATAAGTAAAGACAAATAAAGGGATTGGAGAAATGGCAAGGAAATATACGGTTACAGTCATGAATCTGGATAGTGAAAGAGGTATTACTAGGAATACCCGGATACCCTTTCGAAACATTTTCATGTTTCAGTTTCACTATGTATTGTTAATTGAAAACCGATTTCCCTATAAGATCTTTACTCCAAGGTATGTATTTTCTAGATTTGTTTCTCACATCTGTATAGTATTACAGATGATGAGTGGGAGTAAGATATTGGGAATTGGGTGATTATATCCTCATTATTTCGGAATTCGTTGTAATTGGTGATATTTGAGGAAATCACCTGGGTTTTTGCCTGAAAGCAAATATTTGGTTTTTTATATCCGTAGTTATGCACCAATTTCAAACTGATATATCTGTACGTTTATTTTATAAAGTGAGATATAACCTTTTGAAATTATATTTATGACATTTACCTATATCAGTTGATGGTTAGGTAAGGAGCATTCAATATCGGTGTAATTCTTTTTAACCATAGTACAGTTTCAACCTACGACGCACAGGGTTTGAGTTATTAAACTCAGGGGACTTATACAAAATATTTGTATGTTGTCCAGTGTCCATTAGGACAAAGGGGTTGGTACTCGTATTATATTCCATTTACTCATGACTTCTCTAGTTTTAGATAAGTATTTCGTTGAAATACAAGGTCCAAGTTTTGAGAAATTATAAGTATAAGAATAAAGTAGAGAACTATATGTTGCAAGTATCAGGATTCTTCAAGAAGATTGAAGATATAGATACTTGTGCTAGGTATTCCGTTGATAGTAATGTTTTTGAGAACTTGCTTCTCTTTCAGGTTACTCATATGTAGATGTACTCCTAGATGAGTAATGCTGCCTGGCCTCATTCCGCTTAGTTGACATGCACTGGAGACAACTGCATGATTTGAATCTGGTTCCAATTAAATTAGTGCCTCTGTTTCTATATTGTATATAGAATGGTTCATATCTTAGCGATATTAAGGTATATGGAGTTGTCCGGCTTATGCTTAAAACCAGACTCTGGATAAACTCAAGGCATGTTTAAGTAATGGCTGTTTGTGGGTTATCCCGGACTATGTCGAGGGTTAACTTTCTACCATCTGGAAGATTAATAAATATAGTGTTCTTCACTCGCCACAGTTTTAGTAAAATGGATTCTTTTCAGAAAATATAAGTGGGAGTATGGTAGAACTGGAAGTGATTCCATAACCACAAACGATTACTGAAAATTTAATAGAACCTAAAGATTAAATTGGTTTTGATATTCCATTAGCTACTCCGCAGATATGGTGGGTAACCCCAGGCACCTGAGAGGTACTTCGGTCTTCTCAGAAACGGTGACAGGGTGGTTCTTGTTTACTCAGACTTGCCATTGCTGCAATTCTAGACTATATGCAATCAGTGCATGAGTAGATACATGATGGAGATTGACTTTCTTTTCAACAGCTTTCTTTCGGATAAAGTGGCATTCCACTTCAATATGTTTTGTGCGTTCGTGAAACACTGGATTCTCTAAAATATGAATTGCAGCTTTATTGTCATAGAACAAGATGTTGGCTATAGTGCCCTCAAGTCAATTATTAGATCACAGGCACGCGATTGCGATGATTGAGGGAGGACCTATATGGATAGAACAGTGTTACTCGAGATGATAGTATGCTATCTGGTTTGTTTTTATCATCGTGTACATGCTTTAGGTGACACTACAGATCACTATTACATGTTGATATAGCCCATAGGATTCTTGCTTGATTACCTGCAGTATGATGACGATCATATACATGAGAGCTGGGTGGTCTATAAGCACATCCTTAAATGTCCCTAGTCGTGAGAGTTTCGAGACCGGGCATCGATACTCCAGAGTAGACTAATGTATACTGATCGAGACCCCGACGAGGGGCGGTGGCCGGTCTCATAAGCCATTGGTGTCAGTTTGTTCACGTAAGATGTATACAGGTGCTTATTTGTTATGAGTACACCGGAAGGACTCGCCGGGAACATACTAGTTGGTATTATACCTATTGTCAGATAGCAAATCCCAAGTGACATGTGTACAGGTTAGTCTATCGATCTGAGATCGTCATTTGTCTCGTGTGAGTTCCTACCGTGCTTTGATTACTACCTTACCACAGCTCAAAGGAGTCGTGCAAACAGGTTTTAGTTGGGTACAGTTCTGAGCCATATAGAGGCAGTGAGCGGATCGTCAGGGGATTCGTCTCTCCCGGTATTGGGGGTTGATGTCGCGTTGTGCACGGGTGGCCATCATCAGAAATTCTTGGCCAAGGTAATCGAGAATTACTGATCCAGGATCGGTAGTTTCTTAGGTGGTGATGGATTTCATACCGACACTAGATGTCACGTTATTAAGGGTCTGACTTTATCCACCCCATAGACTCGATATGCGATGCTCATAGACGAACGGACCAGACTATATGGATATTGTCACTGTCAGGCTCAGTAGGGGTTTTAGGATGAGTTTACTCGTCGGCCTCCCTTTCGTTCAATACCTGGGTAGCCGTTACGTACAGCTAGTGCCGCTGACGTGCTTGTGGTTAAACCCACTGCCGGCGTATTAACGAGTCTTTAGAGTCCCACATAGAGGGTTTTCCTATTTTGAGCGAAAAGATGTAGAGGCCGTATGGTTTTATGGTAGGGTTCGATCATATACGTGCACTTGTGCACGAATCATGATTCGGAAGGATAATACTAGTGGGCTTTAGTTTAAGACGGATCCTAGTATTATATTTTTGGATTATTTTTGTCTTATTGTATCCGTATTCTGTCGGAATACGGATGCGGGTATGTATATACGGATGATGGGTATTCTTGTAATTCTTTACAAGATTACTTTTGAAGTTGCCATCTCTTTTTTGATTTAATCTTTTTCTTTGAAAGATTAATTGAGGTGGAGAGAGTGAGTGTTTTTTTTGGCTTTTATTCTTGCATGCTCACTTGGTGACTCATAGTGATGAGTCATGTAGTGACTCATGGTGGCATGTTGAGTTTTTTGTTTGTATTGTGAGATATTTGTTGTGAGACTATGAGATATTTATTCTTGAGTTGCTTTCTTTAGTTGCTAACATGCTCATTCAAAAATAGCTCACAACACAAAAGCCATTTTACTCACTTATTTTTCTTAGCCTCACTCTCTCAACCTTTCATGGTTTCTTCTACCTCCACCCTAAATGTCTCATGTGTTGAGAAACCTAGGGTGTATTGAGACAAACTAATCATACACACTCTCTACTTCATCTTGGCTATCTAGTGTAGTGAACTAGATACTCGAGTTGCCTCGGATTTGAGGTTGGAGCTCGATGCTATGACTCTCGGGTGGATCATCTTCGATGGGGGGAGACCAGAGATCAAACTTTATCAAGGAAGCTTCAAGGAGCTTGGGATAAAGGTTAATGACCGAAGGACACAGATCATCTCGGTATAATCATTCTAACCCTGTAGTATAGCTCCTATGCATGTTTTATTATCTAGGGCTTATGGGTCGATCCGGGTTATCGGGTTGTTCTACCGTCGGTTTTTGAACATTTTTGTTCCGCAATGGCCACAGTTTGATGGCCGAGGCGCTTGCATAACCCAACACAAGGATGCAGATGTTGTGGAACTAACACCGAGATCTCGAAACAATATGGAGAGTCGTGTCAATGCTGAGACGATATGGGCCATAACCCTATATTCAGTTTCGGTTGATGAGCGTGCAACATGTTGCTTCTTGGTGCGCCAAGTGACCAGGTTCCTCACAAAGAAAACAAAAATCCACTTGTGGAGCGGCGGTCTTCTACAGATCTGGAAAAATCGGTATCAACATAGGCTATAAGAGGCAGATTAGAATAGGGTTTATAGAGAAAACCTTGCTTAGGTGCACGCTTCAAATAGCGGAGAATACGCTCAATGGCCCTAAGATGGGAACCAAGGGCGTCTGCATAAACTGGTTCACCGTATTGACTGCAAAGGATATGCCTGAACGAGTAACCGTGAAATAAATCAGCTTCCCAACTAACCGTCAATACCGATCTGAATCGGAAAGTGATTGGTCATCGGGCGTTCTAATGCGGGAGAGCTTTACTGTTGTATCCATGGGAGTATCAATAGGGCGGCGACCAAGAAATCCTTTCTTTAAGAGGATTAAGAGTATACTTCTGCCGTGAGAGAAATAATGATCTCTTATTTCAAGATACCTCTATACCAAGAAAGTACCGTAGAGGACCAAGATCTTTGGTGTGAAAATGTGAGGCCAAATGAGTTTTGACCTTAGATATATGCCGTCGGAATCATCTCTAGTGATGATTATATCATCAACATAAATAAGGAGAATAAGTGTTCCTTATTTTTGTCTATATATAAAAAGAGATGGATCTGCCGACTTTCTTGTGAAATTTATCTTTTTTAGGACCATACTGAATTTATCAAACCATACTTGAGGAGAATTGTTTTAGGCTATAGATTGATTTTTTAAGATAACATACAAGAGACTCCTCTTGCGCTCAAAACCAGAAGATTGCTGCATATATACTGTCTTGGAAAGGTCGCCATTGAGGAATGTATTCTTGATATCTAGCTGATGTAGAGGTCAATCGTGGGTAATCGCAAGAGATCAAGACACGAACAGTAGTGAGTTTGGTAACTGGAGAAAAGTCTAAGTATAGTCGACACCATATTGCTGAGTATAGTTTTTGGCAACAAGGCGGGCGTTCAAACGAGATACACTGCCATCAGGATTATGTTTGACAGCAAATACCCATGTACTTCTTAGTTTTTCCAATGTGGGACTATTTTAATCCACGCATCTCAACACTCATCACATGCAACCGTCATTTTTTTTGGTGTGGTTATCACGTGGATTGCACAACACTTATATAGCAAGGTCTCATAGAGACACTTTTTGGTGTTTGTAGACTGCTTCTCTCAGAGGTATTGTTGAGGTCCCGATCGATTTGGGCTCTGATACCATGTTAAACGATAAAAGATAAAAGATTTAGATATTTTATTATGTTACTAATGGTCTCTTTATATAGAGATTACAATTACTTGATGCGCAAGCATCATAGTACGGTGCATCCTAATGAATTTATTTATTTATTTATTTTATTTTGAAAAAAGGACATGACAAGGGAGATTCCTCCCCTGGGGGGATCAGAGTCGGTTGCCCCCATGGGAGACACCCGGTTCTTCTAGCTCTGTTGTGCATTACATGTAATAATAATAGTCTAGATGTGTTGTAATCCAACTTTGCTCGAATCTTGTTATTGTTTAAGCCCTTCAAAGTGAATCTCCTTTGAAGTTAATCCCATTAATTCCCAAATATTAATCTTTATTGCTTCTATAACAATATATAGTTGCTCCTAGAAGACGTCTTAACCGTATGATCTTGTGAAATTGCAGCATGCTAGTATCCGCATTTGTGGGAACTGCTATAGCATTTGGGTGTTTGTCAGAGGCCGCTGTTGCAGCCGAGCGAAGGGTGTTCCTTTCCTTGGGAGGCCTCCTCTCTTCTGGCATCTCCATCCTCATCTGGCTCTACTTGGCCTCTTCATTCTTTGGCCGCCCCACTGTTGAGCGTTGCCTTGAGCTTATCATATTTCAGGGGTCCATGGCGTTCGACCCAAGAGATCATCAAGAGGGCCTGCCTAGGTGATCTCGACCATGTGGGCCATGCTCTGACTCTCTTCGCCAACTCCATTCGTTACCCGTTCGGATTCTCTTCATTATAGTATGTGAACTAATGCTATATATGATCATCCAATTTGTTTCTTTTTATTGGGATTTAAGTTAGGTTATTGATTGACTTGTGAAAATTTGCTGCCGCAGTTGCTTACTCCATTAAAGAAATTCGAGGAGGTGAAAAGGAAGAAGAGATCCTAAGCCTGCAGCTTTTGCTTTTATTGAAACTATGATTTTATTGAAACTAGTATTTAGCACGTGCGATGCATGTTTGTATATTCTGACTTCATACACACAGATTTTGACAAATTGGTTGGCTGAATATACTCTCTGATATTGGAGTTCTGCTGTTGGTGAATAAATTACAGAGACCCACTTCTGTTAATTTTACTGTTTTGGCAAATCTGGGTGTCACTGCTCTTCTGAAAAATCTTCAAAAGGATAAGCTTATCATTTTAACAAATCGGTCTCCACCTCCTGAGTCAAAGTACAAACTTAATGTAGATGGAGCTCAATCTAGGGTGACTAAAAAAGCAGCAGGTGGAGCTGTGCTTCGAGATTACAAGGGTAATTTGATCTTTTGCCTTCAAATATTTTTATGGTCATAGTGAGGTTTTGGAAGCAGAAGGAAAAGCCATGATTGATGGCTTATTGCAGTGTCAATATATGAGGTTGAAAAAGCAATTAGCTGATTCTATCAATGGTCATTGCCGAGTTCATTGGAGAATCAAATACATTGTCAGGGCCATTCAGTTCTTAATTAACAAGCTTGATGCAACAGCAACACACATCTACAGGGTGAATAACAAGTTTGCGGACTTTCTTGCCAAAGATAGCTTGGGTACTAAGAAGTCCTGTTCTTATGTCACTTACAATTTGCCTGAGTCAATGAAGGATATACCCAAGTTAGATGCTTCTGCTTTGCCAAACTTTAGAGTGAGAGTTTAATGTAGTGAAATATTTTTTTTTTTTTTTGTTATGACAAGATGAGTTTGTAATTCAAAAGGAAAAAAAAAATCTTCCATAGAAGGAAAAAACACCTGGAAACTCTCTTTTATTTCGTTTGTTATGAAACCTTTATTTCAAACTTATCATGTAAAAAGAAGGTGGTTGTCTTTAAATAATTTTTTTGTTTCCTTTCGAGTTTTAGAGACTGAAATAATTGTGTGTAAGCTATGTGTGGGGGTGTATCTTGTTTTTTACAGCCGCAAATCTCATGCTTGCACTTCTTATTCTATTATTTTAGTATAATAATCTGTTGCTAAGGGATGTTATATCATGTGCCCTCGATCTCAACTTATATTGATGAGATTCTGGTAATCTCTATATCGGTTGTTGAGGTATTCATTTTGTTCCTCAATAGAAAGAGGGGAAACAATGAAAACCTTCCTGTGTATGTTACACAAAAATACCTTACCTATCATGGGTTTTCCCTAAAATACCTAATTTCTTTTTATTACATTAAAATACTTTGAATACCGGTTTTGAGGGTATTTTAGTAAATATGAATCCCTTGACAATAGGGTTGCATTTGGATTCGGATATTTATCCAGATCCGGATCCGGATATTTTCGGATATGGATATAAAATTTCGGATTTGTTCGGATACGGATATATAGTTTCGGATCTAATCAAATACGGATACAGATACAGATCTTTTCAAATTTTTCGGATACGGATTCGTATATCCGGATATATGGATTTGGATACGGATATCCGCGTACATATTAAATTAAATATAGCATTTTAAATTAAATTTCTAATGTTTTTATGCTTAATTAATTAATACTTTTTATAGTGAAATTAAAATTAAATAATATATTAGTTTGTTTATTTTATATGTATTATAAATTATGTATTGAAAATGTTATTTAACATGTTATTTTATTATTTTTATTTTAAAATTACATAAAAATAGGACAATATATATGTGTAATTATTTGTTAATATATTATGTTATGTGTATATTTATTTGCTTTAAATATTTTAAGCATTCATATTTAATTTCTACTCAATTTTTTTTTTGTAGTATGTATCGTTTACGTGCATATTTTCACTTCACATTCACTTATTCTATTTTTTTAAATATTTACTTATCAATAGCCGATTTGTACCCGTATTTGTTTATCTGATATCCGATCCATATCAGTATCTGATTTTGTCAAATATGGATATGAATATTTTTTACCGAACTATACCTGTATTCGAATCCGTATCCGAAACCAAAGAGCAAATATGTACAGTAATACTCATATCCGATCCGTATCTGATCCGAACGCAACCCAAGTTGACAACCATAGTGTAGAGGACCCTCGATGCATGGTAATCTAAGAGGAAATCCTAAATTCCCATAAAATATATCAATACTAATTTGGACGTAAATAATATTATCGAGAATTTAGAATTATCCCGGATATCAGATTATCTCAAATCATAAGAATGTTATTACCTGTTAAATATGTGTCTATCCTTATATTACCCTCAAATATTCCTGCTTTAACGCCATTAGTATTATGACTGCCAACCAATGGGCTTCCACTCCTAAGACCTTCCACCTGGCCACTCTCTCTCTCTTCCGCCATTGCCGTTGTTCGTAGCTAGATGCCACATGCCGACGCTCGATTCCCGCTGCCGGCACCATCCCATTGTCTGCACCGTTCCATTGTTGTACACATATATGGCCAAGATTAATCTAAATATACCAATTAGGCTAATACAATATTCCTTGGAATATTCTTTGAATCAGATACGTGAGATCATATTTCTAGGAATGCATGGATTCATAGTAATTTTGGAAAATTGGTTCAAGTTACATATGACCAAAACCCATTAGGGCTACATCCATTGGCCTAAAAATATTGCTAAAACATCCATAGTACCCATAGTTCATTGATGCAAGTCTTTATACTACTTTTCTTATGTATTTGATATTAAAATATTTTTCTAATGCCAATAATACCCTCTTCTCTTTCTTTCTTTCTTTCTTCTTTTTCTCCTTATCTTCATTTTCATTTCCATCTTCATTTTCATTTCTATTTTTATCTTAATCTCCATCCCTTATCCTTCATCATCACCATCGTTATCGCCGTCTACGAGATACTCAAGTCTTGCATGTTTTCCATTGACCTACTCCTCAATACATCACGGGTTACGATTTTGGTCCCAAATTTGATAAGCTCTCCAACCCTCCATCTCACATCGGATTTTCATTTAAAGATCATACAAACTCCATACCAATTGGTCAGCCCATACCGAATCTTCAAGGACAAGCTTCAAGAAATAAAAGGAAATTATCAAAATATTTCTCCATAGGTTATACCGTCAAGTTTAAATTTTTTGTGGGGATCATATTTTTGAAACATGAAACACAAAGTGTTTGATGAAATGCTTTATAGAAAAAGTGAGATTGAGAAAGCATGATTAGGTAGCAATTTTCTCATGATGCCATTGTAATGAGAAAAGGGTTGAAAGAATACGATAAGAAATAAAGATCGCTTATTTACTAGTGAGAGAGGATGTTATGATGGAATATGAAAGTGTTGGTCTTTATGCAGTCGCATCAACAATCAAAAACTTGAAGTTCGACCCGTGATGTGTTGGGGATGTAAAAAAACAAGTCCATAATTGTTTGCTTCGATAATGATTATATGTATGAGTGGTGTATGACGTTTCTCGTTGTGAGTAATTTTAATGTATGAGGATCAAATTTTAGTATCTTTCAAGTTTTTTGTTGAAGTTCGGTAGTTTGATATGTATTCATCAAATGTTAGTAAGAAATCATTATATGAATATTTTAACAAACATTTGCAATACTTAAGAGCTTTGTGTAGCATTTAACAAATATTTATTGCACTTAGTAGCTATATGTAATACTTAACAAATATTTGTAGCACTTAACTACTATTTGTACTTAACATCTATGTAGCACTTAACAAATATTTGTAGCACTTACAGCCGTATATAGTACATATCAAATATTTGTTCACTTACAAATATATGTAATATTTACAACAAACTTAGCACTTAAGTGTTATATGTAGTACGTAACAACTACATGTTGGGGATCGACGGGAAGAGATCAAAACGCGGAACAATGCTCATGATAACACCCAAATCACACAAACACAATTACGCAATTAAATAACGAAAGAACAATATAAATATGCGAGAATAAAATAGTAAATCAAAACACAGAGAGACAAGAAATTTGTTAACGAGATTCACCTACCGTATGGTTAGTCCCCGGCAGAGCGGAATTTGCAAAGTCTCCACTATAATTTTCGAATCAATTACACGAGCAAACCTTAGGAATTTTCTCTCAAAATTCTCTAGCCCTAGTCGTCACCTTCTCATACAATGATCTTTCTCAATTGGCAGTTGTAAATAATATATATGAGGGGTTCATTTAAATAGGCAAACCTTAATCCCATAGTAAACATAAGATAAAACTAAATTTGGTAATTTTCGTTCGCATCAGAAAATCCTAATTGCGGACGTCTGACCCACACTTGGATTGACGCATGCCTACTCTATATTAAATCTTTATCTCCTATGGGCAGACGTCTGAACCACACTTGGCCAGACGTCTGCCAAGGCTCTAGATTGGGCTTCGTGGCTCATGTAAACGTCTACCTCGATGCACTGCAGATGTCTGCTTCTGCTCTGGCGTTCCTCGTGTAGATTCCAGACGTCTAAAGTTGAGTTTTCTAGACGTCTGAGGTGTATATGATTACACCTTCAGACGTCTGCCGTTGTTTGCTTCATATGTTTGATTTGAAGGATATTCTACCGTTTCTAACATTCTTCCACTTGGAACTTTTTCATATTCTTGACGCTAGTGAACTTCACACAACTCCGTTCTATGCTCTTTTCATCAGATTTCCATGAAGAGGTTCACTAACCTGCAACAGAGATTCAGCTTATTTCTGTCTATGACCTTGGTGAACATATCCGCCGGATTCTTTTCTCCAGCGATTTTCTGCAATGTCAACTCCTCCTCTTCGATCGCTATGCGAATGAAATGGTACCGCACTTTGATATGCTTCGTCCGAGAGTGATATGCCGCATTCTTCGCCAAATGTATCGCACTTTGGCTGTCGCTCCTCAAGGTGTTGAAGTTGTTAGTGATATGTATGTCCTAAAGGTAATTATTGTAAATTATAGTGGATGCTTGGACATATACACACACACGACATTCTTGCTCAACATGATAGTATGCTATCTAGTTACTCTTTATCTTAACATATACATTTGTTCTAATTTACTATTTTACTGATATATGTTGATAAAACCCTTAGGATGTTGTCACGG
Organism: Agapanthus africanus; assembly: GCA_030015575.1. Classification (NCBI taxonomy): domain Eukaryota; kingdom Viridiplantae; phylum Streptophyta; class Magnoliopsida; order Asparagales; family Amaryllidaceae; genus Agapanthus; species Agapanthus africanus. The sequence goes on from CM057341.1 coordinate 705,429,820, forward strand.
CCCGAAATTTGGTCCGTAACCGGCACTTAAACTACGTAACGTCTCCAGGCGTACGTAACTTAAGTAAGCCGAAAACCCAGAAATCTAAACCACCCAAAACTGGATCAACGGAGAAAACATAGTTTAAAACATTTAGAATCACAATTTAAAATCTCTAACTCTAGTTTTCTTTCTTGAAAATTTCGGCAGCACCTCCTTTGTAAAAACTAGCCCCGAAAACGGGTACAACACAGTTAATAAATAAAGCATCCCAAGTGGGAGCAAAATCACGCCCACCTGCGGAGACAAATCACCACAACAAGTATACGACGCCAAAGCGAAGAAATATCAAAGAAACGACTATAAAAGAAGTAAACCTTCCAACATAACCGGCTTCTACGAGCACGACACCCAAAATCACCAAAATAATACAACACTGAAATCTCACAAGTCGCCTCTAAGTCATATACAACAGGGGTAGATGGAGAATACTAGATCCAACAAAAGATATACAATACACAAACGGATAATCGCAAACCCACCTAAAAGCAAAGGCCTCACTGCCTATAGTAGCGGTATCCGCAAAAGTAGTGATGATAAGATGCCCTGCCGCGACCACTCTGAGGGAAAGTCCTGCAAAACACTGTGGCACAACGGGGGTGAGTTGCCAACTCGTGAATAGTAATTAACATCATACTGTAATCGCAGGTATGCACGAACAGCGATCTATCTATCACATGTAATCAGATAGCATAAGTATGATAAGTGAATATGCAACAATCATGTAAAGGTATATCATCAGGGTACTACAACTACATGAAGCAATGCATATCAATAATAATCCTGAGTATGTGGGATGATACAATAAAATCTGATGCAAAATCATCAGCATGGAAAAACACCAGTGTCCCTCACTGACACATCAAATCCCAAATCCTCAGGCACCGCATCCACAGATCGGTCCTTACATCCTGTAAGTCTCATGGAACCTGAATGTCTATCATCGACACCCGAAACATCATGAAGACATATACCTATAAGTATATATATATAAGGATATTAACCACGTATGTCCACCGACGATACGTAAAAATCATGGAAAACCTAAGTGTCTAACACCGACACTCGAAATATCCATAAAACCCGTGTCTAACATCGACACGTAAATTCTCATAACTCAGGCGCTGTCACCACGACTGGCCCTGACGATATGTCATACCTCACTCCGGTCGGTATCCCCATGATATCCGCCGAGTCCAAATACAATCACCGGTAGGTAGTGGTCCCACCGCCAGGCTTATCGTCTACACCACGAAATCACCACTCGCCCCGGGGTACCATACCGGGTCCACCATGTACCCGCAGACGGTGCCTCCCGCTCCTCGAATCGGGTATCACAAGCCAAATCTCAGAACCGAGAAATCACATGGTGGACGCACTGAAATATTATATCAAGAGAAACCGGGGTTTTCAAACAACATATAGTTTCTTGAAAATAACCCCACGGTTCTCAAATCCATAATCACATGAAATCCATATCTCAATGGGGTAAAATCCATGTAAAACTGATATATGCAACATAAAATATCAATATGAGCATATAAAGGGAAAACCGCTCTTTAAATGAATCCAGCTTTTTAGAATATATCTTGCGGTTCCCAAAAACTCAAATCCAGAATACATATATATACAGCGTCCCATACCACCGATATATATGCTATAAAAACTGATCATTTAACAATAGCAAGGTTTAGGTATCTACATGTAAGCAAGTATGTATGATGCATGTCATAAACAACAAGATCAACAACTCAATATCATATATCAATGAAATACCACTTGAGATACATACAACTATCGCTAAAATATGCGGTGTACATGTCAATATGAGTGCCTGATGTACATGTCAATATGAGTGCCTGATGTACATGTAGCTATAGTAAGATATACGTGATATGGAATAAGGGTTACTACCTCAACTATTCCTGCTCAATGAAATGTCACGTATGTAAGTGTCAACAATAACTCATATGCACAAATGGGATAAGGCTACTACCACACTATCCCTATCTACTACTGTATCACGTAAGTAGGTGCTTGTGTGTGTCATGGCAATTACTGACGATGTGGGTGTAGCATACAATTAGTGCTCGTGCAACATGAACCGTCAGTAATGTGTTATATCTAAAGCTAAGAGTCAGGTACAGCAGATTAATACTACGCAATGACATTCATATGAAATTAACTAATGGGCAACTACTATGCAGCTAACATATCATATTCGTCCCGAAGCATAACGCCATACGGGCGATTCCCCGTAGATGTTAAATCTACTCACATGTGGTCTCCAGCTATGAAAATCCGACCACCTGCTTCCCTTTGTTCGCAGCGTCTGAAGTCCCGCTTGCGACGCTATAATTTCACAAACACAAGAAATAATGCGAACATCTTAGAATCGATCAAATAACGTAAAACTACGTATTTAAAACGCACCAACACACTAAACCAACTCACGAGTACACGTCTAGTGGCTAACACGCGCAGCGATACCTCAATACCAAACTGAGTACATCGCAGCACGACACACGACTCGTGTCGCAACACGTATCACGCGGACTCAAAACACTAGATTAAAGGAAATCGATCCCAGATTTTGCATACTGAATTTACTAAGTAAATAAACAATACCAAACACCCCAAAACAACAGCAGACACAACCCACAGAAGACCCCACCCCAACCCCCAACCTCCCAGCCGGCGTCGCCGGCCCTCGCCTTATGGGTCGCCGGCCCCGACCGGTGGGGTGGCCTCCGTCTCTCAGGTGGTGTCTCAGGTCCACTAGTACATCTCTCTAAATTTGTTTGCTCAAACACTAAAATTCCCAGATCACAGCAGGTATTAAAAGCTCTAAAAAGACTTAAAAACCCGATATCGCCTCTATCGATATAAACTGCGTTCAACGCAACAATTAACGATCAAAACCATAAGAAAACTCTAAATTAACAGTAGAGGAATTATACCTAACAACTTGCTCACAAGTTCCTAGCTTTCCCTAGCTCCAAGTGATCAAAGAAGCAAGAACAAGGCTTTTGTGCGAATTTTGTGATATGTTTGGGATTTTGAGGATTTTTGTGATAGATTTGATATAAAATGAGAAAGGAATTAAGCATGGGCAGTAGGAAATGAGGGAATCTCGGCCAAGTGATGATGTGGGTGATTTGTGAGGAATTTCCAAGCAATTTCCCATCATAAATGCATTCATACACACATACACACACATGCATGCATCTACATTATCCTCTTTTCTTTTCTTTTCTTTTAAAATCCTAACTTAATTCCTAGTCCACACATTAATCCTAAGTGAAGTGAGAAGGATTGTAGGTTAACTCAATTAATTTTAAAGAAAAGATCGCTTATGGAAATTTTCCCAAAATTTAAATACCGCATTAAAATAATATTAAAATTGGGAAAAATTCAAATTGAACCAAAACGTCCCATATACTCCCAAAGCTTGCGCATTAGCTTTATTTTAGCTAATCTAGGTGCTGGCAAGTCTATATGGTCGTTCGTTCACAGTCGGGTAAAAACGGAAAATACCGACAAACTTACCCTAAAACGGACAAATTCTCAAAACGATTTCTAAAACGTTACAATCTCCCCCCTAATAGAAATTCGGTCCCCGAATTAAAATTTCATACTAAGCGTACCTTCAAAAAGTTGAGGGAATTTCTTCCGCATCTCGCTCTCGATCTCCCAAGTGATCTCCTCACCAGTAGGACTACGCCATAGAATCTTCACAGAAGGCAAGACCCTAGACCGAAGTTTCTTCACCTGCCGATCCAGAATAACTATCGGCTGCTCGGTGAACGAAAGATCGCGCTCAAGCTGAACGGTCTCGTGTTGAATCATATGAGAAGGATCATGAAGGTATCTACGAAGCATCGACACATGAAAAACGGGGTGAACATCCGGAAAACTAGACGGGAGTGCTAAACGATAAGCAACAGAACCCACTCGCTCAAGGATCTCGAAAGGACCTACAAATCTGGGACTGAGCTTCCCTCTCTTTCCAAATCGCATAACGCCCTTCATCGGAGAAATCCTCAAGAATACATGATCTCCCACTGCGAACTCAAGTCTGCGACGACGACGGTCGGCATAAGACTTCTGCCTGCACTGGGCTGCTCTCATCCTGTCCTGAATCAGCTGGATCTTCTCCGTAGTCTCCTGAACAAGCTGGGGTCCCAAAACCAAACTCTCACTAAGCTCGGTCCAACAGACTGGCGATCGATACTTCCTACCATATAAAGCCTCAAAAGGTGCCATCTGAATAGTCTCCTGAAAGCTGTTATTGTAGGAGAACTCAATCAACGGCAAGTGACGATCCCAACTGCCCCTAAAATTGAAGCACACATGCACGGAGCATATCCTCCAGAGTCTGGATAGTCTGCTCCGTCTGACCATCGGTCTGCGGATGAAAAGCGGTGCTAAAACTCAATCTGGTACCCAAAGCTTCCTGAAGCTTCTGCCATAGACGGCTAGTAAACTGGGTGCCTCTGTCGGATACTATGCATGTGGGAACACCGTGCAAACGCACAATCTCATCTACATAAAGCTGAGCGTACTGAGCATAGCCGAAAGTGGTCTTCACTGGAAGGAAGTGAGCCGCTTTCGTCAACCGGTCTACAATAACCCAAATGGAGTCGTACCCTCTACTGGTCCTGGGTAGACCCACAATGAAGTCCATGGAAATCTGCTCCCATTTCCACTCCGGAATGGGTAAAGGTTGCAACTCTCCAGCCGGTCTCTGATGCTCAGCCTTGACTTGTTGACAAGTCAGGCAGCTCGAAACGAAGTCCGAAATATCGTGTTTCATCCCTTCCCACCAGTAGAAGTCTCTCAAATCACGGTACATCTTGGTGGAACCTGGATGAACGCTAAAGGCCGACTGATGTGCTTGCTCTAGGATCTCGCATCTCAACCCATCAACATCTGGTACACACAAGCGAGTCCCGCATCGTAGCACACCCTGGTCATCAATCATGAACTCCGAAACTGTACCCTGTCAAACAAGCTCAAGAATCTCAGACAAACGAGCATCACTGGGTTGCGCCTCCCGGATACGATCAACAAGTAGTGAACGGGCGCGGACATGAGCAAACTGTCCCCCAGTGGAGGTAAACTCGAACTGCACTCTACTATCGCATAAGAGCTGCCAATCTGCAGAAGGCTGACACAGAACGGCGCTCAGCTGGGACAAGCTACCTACGGGCCTACGACTCAAAGCATCTGCTACCACATTCGTCCTGCCCGGGTGATAAAGGATCTCACAATCATAATCCTTCACTAGCTCCATCCATCGGCGCTGTCTCAGGTTCAGATCTCGCTGCTGGAAGATATACTTCAAACTCTTGTGATCCGTGAAGATCTGACACGACTCTCCGTACAAGTAGTGTCTCCAGATCTTCAACGCAAAGACTACCGCTGCCATCTCAAGATCGTGAGTGGGGTAATTCTGCTCGTGCTTCTTCAGCTGCCTAGAAGCATATGCAATCACCCTATCATGCTGCATCAAAACACAGCCGAGCCCCACTCGAGAAGCATCACAATACACAACGTAGCCTCCCGATCCAGAAGGTAAAGAAAGAACTGGTGTTGTCGTCAACCGAGTCTTCAACTGCTGAAAACTCTGTTCGCACGCATCAGTCCAGAGAAAAGGAATCCCCTTCCGGGTCAGTCCAGTCAGCGGTGCAGCGATACTCGAAAAATCCTGCACAAAACGGCGATAATAACCAGCTAAGCCCAAAAAGCTGCGGACCTCAGTCACCGATACAGGTCTGGGCCAAAGCTGTACAGCCTCAATCTTCCTCGGGTCCACAAGAATACCATCACCAGTCACCACATGACCCAGGAAGTCAACTCTATCAAGCCAAAATGCGCACTTTGAGAATTTAGCATACAGCTGGTGCTCTCTCAATATCTGCAAAGTAATCCTCAAGTGCTGCTCATGCTCTTCTCGACTCCCAGAGTAAACCAGTATGTCATCAGTAAACACTATAATGAACTGGTCGAGGAATGGCCTGAAAATCCGGTTCATCAGATCCATGAACGCTGCTGGCGCATTGGTGAGTCCGAACGACATCACCAAAAACTCATAATGCCCATAGCGCGTACGAAAAGCAGTCTTCGGAATGTCATCATTCCGAACCCGCAGCTGATGATAACCCGAACGCAAATCAATCTTCGAAAAATGTTTCGCACCCTGAAGCTGATCAAATAAATCGTCAATGCGGGGTAAAGGATACCTGTTCCGCACCGTAACACGGTTCAACTGACGATAATCCACACACAGCCTCAAACTGCCATCCTTCTTCTTGACGAACAGCACAGGAGCTCCCCACGGCGAAACACTCGGACGCACAAGTCCCAAATCAAGCAACTCTTGCAATTGATCTTTAAGCTCTCTAAGCTCTGCCGGAGCCATCCGATAAGGCGGTATAGAAATAGGCTCCGTGCCAGGAATCAGATCAATGCAAAACTCAATATCGCGCTCTGGCGGTAACCCAGGTAACTCATCGGGAAAGACATCGGGAAACTCTCGCACGGTAGGAACTTGGTCCAACAACTCCACTGTGGCTCCAGTATCATGAATGAACGCCAAGAATCCCCGACATCCCCTCCTCAAAAGCCGACTAGCGCACAGAACAGAAATCAAACTGTGAGGGGCGGCACTACGGTCCCCCTGCACAACAAACACTGACTCGCCGGGAAACAAAATCTAACTGTCTTCTCACGGCAGTCCACGGACGCATAGCAAGTAGCTAGCCAATCCATGCCCAACAGAACGTCGAAGTCCAACATCTCAAGAAGGATCAAGTCGACGGACAGATCTCTGTCACCAATATGGACAACACAAGATCGGAACACACTACGCGCAACAAACGACTCTCCCACAGGAGTAGTCACGACCAGCGGCTGGTCCAGCAAACACGACTCTCGGCCTAACCTCGGCACGAAGTGCGTGGAAACAGACGAATGCGTGGATCCCGGATTAAAAAGAACATGCGCATCATAAGAACATACAGAAAGGGTACCTGAAACCACTGCATTGGACGCCTGAGCGTCCTGGTGAGTCAAGGCAAAATCCCTAGCCTGACCTCTACCGGCTACTGGCTGTCCTCTGCCTCTGCCACCTCGACCTCTCGGTACAAAACCCCCACGACCACGACCTCTCTGAATAGGAGTCTGACGCGGCGCAAACTACAGGAATAAGAGGCAACACTCTCTGAGGCGGAGAAGATGGTAAGGTAACCTGCGGTACTGCTGGCCCTCTCTGACGCACCACGGTACAATCCCGAACAAGATGGTGTAAACTGCCACAACCGAAGCATCCATAAGACGGTCGTTGGCCCTCTTGGGAATAAGAACTGAACAACTGGCCACGTCCCACGTCTCTGCTACTCCTCGAGTCTGAAGGAACTCTGCCTCTGCGGACAAACCTCGGTCTCTGTGCTGGTACATCCGTACGAGTCCTCTTCGGTTCTGGAACAACCGATGACTCAGCTAGGCGCTCCTCCACCAATAGAGCTGCATCAACAGCTGCCGCATATGTGTCACAATGCTGAATGCTGATGGCTAGGAACAACTGGGTAAGCAGGCCTCGAACAAACCTCTTCACCCGCATCTCCTCAGTCGCCACCAGATACGGAGCATACACCGATAGCTCAGTAAACAATACATCATACTCCGACACCGTCATCCCCGGCGTCTGACGTAAAGACTCAAATCTGCGCGCTCGCGCATCCCTGACGCTCGGTGGAAGAAAACGAGCAAGAAACGACGTCACAAACTCAGCCCAGGTCATAGGAGCAAGACCAACGGCTCTGCCCCTCTCCAACGACTCACACCACTTCTGGGCCATACCCTCCAGACGAAAACTGGCAAACTCTACCCATCTCTCGTCGGAACATCGGAGTGAGAGACAAATCTTGGCCATCCGGTCGATAAACGACTGCGGATCCTCAGTAACATCTGTGCCCGTAAACACCGGAGGTCTCAACCTCATGAAATCTGTCAGCGACACAGCAATAACCTCCGGAGCTGCAACTGCGACTACCGGAACTGTAGGTACCATCGTGGCCTCCGCAGCGGGTGGAACAACTGCCTGCCCCTGCGCTCGGATGGTATCTACCAAAGTCCCCACAATCTTGCGCAGATCCTGCATACCAGCTCCAATCATAGCAATATGCTCCGGTACAACAGGCGTACTACCCTGGTCAGTCCTCGCCTCAGACGAGTCAACTCTGAACTCGGCCCTCGCAGCCGCTCTCTGTGCCCTCGTAGTCTTCGGCGGCATATGGGCTGGAAATTGAAACCAGATTCGATAAGGAAACGGAAATCGAATCACAAGATGTATATCAATCACGGAAGGAACATCAATCAATAAGTCCTAAGGTCACTTAGGCGGAGTACCGTGTCGTAAGTATGCCGCGGAACATACACACGCTACGTCACTCTGCTTAAGCTACCTACTCCATCATACCAAGGTCATCCTAGACTCCGAAAGGTAAAACCTAACGCTCTGATACCAACTTTGTCACGGCCCGAAATTTGGTCCGTAACCGGCACTTAAACTACGTAACGTCTCCAGGCGTACGTAACTTAAGTAAGCCGAAAACCCAGAAATCTAAACCACCCAAAACTGGATCAACGGAGAAAACATAGTTTAAAACATTTAGAAATCACAATTTAAAATCTCTAACTCTAGTTTTCTTTCTTGAAAATTTCGGCAGCACCTCCTTTGTAAAAACTAGCCCCGAAAACAGGTACAACACAGTTAATAAATAAAACATCGCAAGTGGGAGCAAAATCACGCCCACCGGCGGAGACAAATCACCACAACAAGTATACGACGCCAAAGCGAAGAAATATCAAAGAAACGACTATAAAAGAAGTAAACTTCCAACATAACCGGCTTCTACGAGCACGGCACCCAAAATCACCAAAATAATACAACACTGAAATCTCACAAGTCGCCTCTAAGTCATATACAACAGGGGTAGATGGAGAATACTAGATCCAACAAAAGATATACAATACACAAACGGATAACCGCAAACCCACCTAAAAGCAAAGGCCTCACTGCCTATAGTAGCGGTATCCGCAAAAGTAGTGATGATAAGATGCCCTGCCGCGACCACTCTGAGGGAAAGTCCTGCAAAACACTGTAGCACAACGGGGGTGAGTTGACAACTCGTGAATAGTAATTAACATCATACTGTAATCGCAGGTATGCACGAACAGCGATCTATCTATCACATGTAATCAGATAGCATAAGTATGATAAGTGAATATGCAACAATCATATAAAGGTACATCATCAGGGTACTACAACTACATGAAGCAATGCATATCAATAATAATCCTGAGTATGTGGGATGATACAATAAAATCTGATGCAAAATCATCAGCATGGAAAAACACCAGTGTCCTCACTGACACATCAAATCCCAAATCCTCAGGCACCGCATTCACAGATCGGTCCTTACATCCTGTAAGTCTCATGGAACCTGAATGTCTATCATCGACACCCGAAACATCATGAAGACATATACCTATAAGTATATATATATAAGAGATATCAACCACGTATGTCCACCGACGATACGTAAAAATCATTGAAAACCTGAGTGTCTAACACCGACACTCGAAATATCCATAAAACCCGTGTCTAACATCGACACGTAAATTCTCATAACTCAGGCGCTGTCACCACGACTGGCCCTGACGATATGTCATACCTCACTCCGGTCGGTATCCCCATGATATCCGCCGAGTCCAAATACAATCACCGGTAGGTAGTGATCCCACCGCCAGGCTTATCGTCTACACCACGAAATCACCACTCGCCCCGGGGTACCATACCGGGTCCACCATATACCCGCAGACGGTACCTCCCGCTCCTCAAATCGGGTATCACAAGCCAAATCTCAGAACCGAGAAATCACATGGTGGACGCACTGAAATATCATATCAAGAGAAACCGGGTTTTCAAACAACACATAGTTTCTTGAAAATAACCCCACGGTTCTCAAATCCATAATCACATGAAATCCATATATCAATGCGTAAAATCCATGTAAAACTGATATATGCAACATAAAATATCAATATGAGCATATAAAGGGAAAACCGCTCTTTAAATGAATCCAGCTTTTTAGAATATATCTTGCGGTTCCCAAAAACTCAAATCCAGAATACATATATATACAGCGTCCCATACCACCGATATATATGCTATAAAAACTGATCATTTAACAATAGCAAGGTTTAGGTATCTACATGTAAGCAAGTATGTATGATGCATGTCATAAACAACAAGATCAACAACTCAATATCATATATCAATGAAATACCACTTGAGATACATACAACTATCGCTAAAATATGCGGTGTACATGTCAATATGAGTGCCTGATGTACATGTCAATATGAGTGCCTGATGTACATGTCAATATGAGTGCCTGATGTACATGTAGCTATAGTAAGATATACGTGATATGGAATAAGGGTTACTACCTCAACTATTCCTGCTCAATGAAATGTCACGTATGTAAGTGTCAACAATAACTCATATGCACAAATGGGATAAGGCTACTACCACACTATCCCTATCTACTACTGTATCACGTAAGTAGGTGCTTGTGTGTGTCATGGCAATTACTGACGATGTGGGTGTAGCATACAATTAGTGCTCGTGCAACATGAACCGTCAGTAATGTGTTATATCAAAAGCTACGAGTCAGGTACAGCAGATAATACTACGCAATGACATTCATATGAAATTAACTAATGTGCAACTACTATGCAGCTAACATATCATATTCGCCCCGACGCATAACGCCATACGGGCGATTCCCCGTAGATGTTAAATCTACTCACATGTGGTCTCCAGCTATGAAAATCCGACCACCTGCTTCCCTTTGTTCGCAGCGTCTGAAGTCCCCGCTTGCGATGCTATAATTTCACAAACACAAGAAATAATGCGAACATCTTAGAATCGATTAAATAACGTAAAACTACGTATTTAAAACGCACCAACACACTAAACCAACTCACGAGTACACGTCTAGTGGCTAACACGCGCAGCGATACCTCAATACCAAACTGAGTACATCGCAGCACGACACACGACTCATGTCGCAACACGTATCACGCGGACTCAAAACACTAGATTTAAGGAAATCGATCCCAGATTTTGCATACTGAATTTACTAAGTAAATAAACAATACCAAACACCCCAAAACAACAGCAGACGCAACCCACAGAAGACCCCACCCCAACCCCCAACCTCCCAGCCGGCGTCGCCGGCCCTCGCCTTATGGGTCGCCGGCCCCGACCGGTGGGGTGGCCTCCGTCTCTCAGGTGGTGTCTCAGGTCCACTAATATATCTCTCTAAATTTGTTTGCTCAAACACTAAAATTCCCAGATCACAGCAGGTATTAAAAGCTCTAAAAAGACTTAAAAACCCGATATCGCCTCTATCGATATAAACTGCGTTCAACGCAACAATTAACGATCAAAACCATAAGAAAACTCTAAATTAACAGTAGAGGAATTATACCTAACAACTTGCTCACAAGTTCCTAGCTTTCCCCAGCTCCAAGTGATCAAAGAAGCAAGAACAAGGCTTTTGTGCGAATTTTGTGATATGTTTGGGATTTGCAGGATTTTTGTGATAGATTTGATATAAAATGAGAAAGGAATAAGCATGGGCAGTAGGAAATGAGGGAATCTCGGCCAAGTGATGATGTGGGTGATTGTGAGGAATTTCCAAGCAATTTCCCATCATAAATGCATTCATACACACAAACACACACATGCATGCATCTACATTATCCTCTTTTCTTTTCTTTTCTTTTAAAATCCTAACTTAATTTCTAGTCCACACATTAATCCTAAGTGAAGTGAGAAGGATTGTAGGTTAACTCAATTAATTTTAAAGAAAAGATCGCTTATAGAAATTTTCCCAAAATTTAAATACCGCATTAAAATAATATTAAAATTGGGAAAAATTCAAATTGAACCAAAACGTCCCATATACTCCCAAACCTTGCGCACTAGTTTTATTTTAGCTAATCTAGGTGCTGGCAAGTCTATAATGGTCGTTCGTTCACAGTCGGGTAAAAACGGAAAATACCGACAAACTTACCCTAAAACGGACAAATTCTCAAAACGATTTCTAAAACGTTACAGATGTTTTGCTTGACTACCAGGAATATGATGTAGATCATACTAGTGGTGCATGAGTAGTCCACAAGCACATCTTTAAACTGTTCCTAGTCGAGAGAGTATCGAGATAGCGTATCGATATTTCAGAGTAGACTAGTGTGTACGTTTCTTGATCCTGTATGAAGCGATGGTTGATATAACAACCGTTATATCGAAGTAAACTTTTATTAATTTTTCTTCTTATTTACCTACCTCTTTTGAAACGAGCAATAGTATTGAATTTATTTATGTTTTCATTACATGAACATAAATAGTATATTGGTTATCACATGTCATGATACATTATAGGTTACATGATTAACTCTTCATGGCATCAAATATCATATTTAATTTTCGTTTTTTTTCGCTTTGTTTTTATTTTGAAATTCCAAGTGCGGGTTATACAAACCTGGAAACCTAAGATAGATATTAAAATATCCACACAAAAAAGATCCTAGAATAACCTTAAATCAATGTACCCGAGCTATTCCTTTTGAGCGGTTCTATTTCACGGTAGTTAGGTTAGATTTTCAAGTTAAAGTATATTTTTTTAACCGAAGTATAAGTAGCTATATAAAACAAAAAAACCTAATTCTCTTTTATCTTGTTTAGCGTTCTTCTCTCCAAAATCCAAAAATTCTCTTTTTCTATGCCCTCTTCTTTTCCCGTACTGCAAATACATCAAGCAATACAAATTCTAACAAACGCGCAGAAGGCCTTTGAGTAAGGAACCTCACCAACGTCATAGTCACCGTCTCGATCAAATCGAGATGGCCTTGATTCCAACCTTTAAGAAAAATCATTGATTTTCTTTGTTTGTAAGTTCCTCCTCCTCTATTTACAAATTTCAAGCAGGATATTTTTCCCCATATGTTTCACTCTAGATCCGCATGATCTGTTCAATTATTTTTGAGAAAGCCATATCATATAAATCTATGTATATACTCTCTGGGAAGAATGAAAAGGTAATATCAAGGTTCAATTTATAATTAGCTTTGTGATTTTGCATCTGGTTATTTATAAACGATTCATATGGAATCCTATCTGCAACTACACATGTTATTCATTAACCACTGAAATTTTGGGAAAGGTTGGCACACAGGCAAATCCATGATTATTTATAATTTAATTCTTCTTTTTATGGACAATTTGAAATAAAATTCCCACGGTTATATTTGAATTTCCAGGAAGAACCGATAACTCTCATCCTACTGCATTATTTTTGCTTTCTAAAATAGTTCTATAAGAATTATTGAATTATGTTATTTTTATTGTTCATTATAATAATTTTTTGTGTGCTGGTATATAGATTATGTTGTGGATATATAATGTTTAATGTGAGTGTATAAGTTGGCAATTATTTATTACCGTTCTTTAATCAGTTGCGATTTAAGAATATTTCTACAGCATCATTCAGGTAGTTTTTTTAGAGTTTATTATTGAATTATAAAGGCAATATATTTGCACCAGCCAAAGATAGTTATTCAAACTAAGTATTATAAGTAAATGTTACTTCATCTCTCCTATCATTACCTTTATATTTACATACATAAATACTACTCTGCAAATCAATTAATACCTTGTTGTAATTGTCTACTATTGTGTTATCAACTTTTTCTACATCTAATTATTATCAAATTATCTACTTGATCTTAGATCATTTTTTTAAAAATAATTTTACAACAGAAACAACAAATCAGAAAACCTAGCATGTTTACTTACATTCAACTAATCTTTCATTATTCGATTCTTAGAGTTGACGACTGTCAACCATTCACCAAAATAACTTTACTAAAAATGCTACTATATTTGTACCTCAACAACATGTATTTACCATAAACTATGCTAAAACTCAAATACTCGTCAATACTCACATTATAAAAATATATCCAGCTAAGCATACGAAAGATAATTGTGCATAGACAAATCTACTTTGAATTTATCAAATCTAACCTCTTAACTAAAAGCGCTCACATACTAAATTTACATAACTTGATATAAGTTGTAACACTTGCCTACACATTAAGTAATAGATAAGTTATCTAATTATGAACTATGCCATATAATATAAAGCTATTTTGACTTGCAAGATAGTAACTATGTATAATAAAATTAAATACCCTGACATATCTCACATAATCACAACAACAACTTATTGTTGTACAACACAAACAAACAAAAAAATAAGGATAAACACATAAATAATTAAATACAAATGAAACTATAATGATCTAGCTCATATTAACTAATATGATTTCTAGGGTTTTTTTTTTGAAATATTACCAATTAAAAAATTTATTATTAAAATAGAGGGGTTGGGTTTAAAATTCTCAAAATAGGACGGTTTCGCCCCCCACCCCAGCCCCAACCCAAACCCAGAATAAGGGGCGGGTTCTAAGAACCCGCCCCTGTACATTAGTATAGAGGGCGGGTTCTGGGAACCCGCCCCCTATGAACCCGCCCCCTATACATTAGTATAGAGGGCGGGTTCTGGGAACCCGCCCCCTATACATTACTATAGAGGGTGGGTTCCCAGAACCCGCCCTCTATACTAATGTATAGGGGGCGGGTTCCCAGAACCCGCCCCTATATTAATAATTTTATAATTATAATTATATAATTATAAATTATAATTTTAATTATATAATTATAATTATGATTATAATTATAATTATGATTATAATTATTTTAAAATTTTTTAAAAAATAAATAAACTTAAAAAATATTTGAATAAAATAATAAAATTTTATTATATCAATGTTTTTTACAGAATGAATCCGTCAAAATTTACAATACAAAAAAATCCTATCCGATTTCTATCTCGACGGTTAAATTTATAATATCAAAATGAATCCGTCAAATTTACAATATAAAAAAATCTTATCTGTTTGTAAAATGTAAATAATTATCGTTTTCCTTTTCCCTTTCCCTTATGAAATCCGAGGAGGCTTGACATAAGCCTATGCCTCATGGGATGACTGGAGGACCCACCCGTTTCTTGGGTAGATAGCGGCGGCGGCGGCGTCTGCTCTTCTGCTTCGGCGTCGGCTTCAGCTTCGTCTTCAGCAGCGTCTTGGACAGGCTGTTGTTCCGCAAATCATGAACCTGAATGTGGGACAGGTGTCGGATATGTGCTGCCTCCTAACAATTTAATGTAGGACGCTAAATCCATGTCCCAACTGGGCAGTTGTAGCGAAGAACCTGTCCCGGTTTCATGCGGCTGCTGTTGCACAAAACCTGGGCCCCATGGCTGCGCAAATCCTGACCCCCAAAGTTGTTGTTGTTGCTCAAAACCTGACCCCTAAGACGGCTGTTCTGCAAAACCTGACCCCAAGACTGGTGTTGTTGCGCTTGTCCGGTATGCCAGGGTTGCTGCTGACGGTATGGTGATCCAAACCACTGATCCTGCTACGTTGGATCTCCGTGATGCCGCGGCTCTAGTGCCGGCTCATGCTGCGGCTCTGGTGCCGGTTCATACTGCGGTTCCGGTGCCGGCTCATACTGCTGCTCTGGTGCCGACGATAAATGTTGAGGAATATTATATGAACCGAATACACCACCAATTAATTGGTCTGCACTTGAAAATAGAGCCTGAGTTGCCGGACCAGCATCAGTCGGGTATGGTTCCTGCACCATTGTTTATACAAGATGCAACCCACGAGTCTGTCGTTACATTAGAAATAAGAAATAAGTATTGACTCATAGCGCCGGATGTTAAAAAGTAATATAATATAAATAATTCAACTTACCAAATCTCGTTCCACGTTGCCTCTAGGCTCGTACCGCGAGATGTTTGGGAAGTTGTTAGGGGGAGCAGAAAGATATCTTATGGTGACACGCTTATACCACTGTAGATATGCTTTGGTAGCGTCGGTGGCTGTTTGGTCACCTATTTGTTGTAAGGCAATATTACGCTGCCTATCCTCCCATCTCAGCAAATATTGATGATGATGCTCCCTCCAATCATGCTCCGCCTTTCCTCCGCGCATGTCTCCCTCTATTGTCATAGGCGAAGGCGGCGGGACAGGAATATGTTGCGATCTATTAAACTGTCGCAACACCCGGTCCGGGAGGTGCATGACACCGACATTAATGCAGAGGAGTGGGCATCGAGCCCGCCAAACCGGCTCTCCTTCGATACAGATGCCGGATAATCTTTGTAGACGATCTACTGTATAAGGCGTCCACATGAACTGCGCAAATAACATAGTACAAAAATTGTGATGAAGGTATTTCAAAATTTTAAAACAAACTTAATTACCTAAGTTATGGTTACCTGAGTCGCCTCCATGCGATCCAACTCATCTCTATAGTACCTAAGTACTCGACGAGGAGCCTTATACGCTTTCTTCCCATTCCACCAACAGCCGAGCGGCTTTCCAGGGGTATCCAAGCAAGTTATTTTAACTCGATCTGGTCTTTCCATATACATATGCTCCCATGACCAGATCTATAAATAAAGTTTCAGATGATAAGAGAGAAAACCAATATTACAATTTTGCAAATTTCTAGCTGTGAAAAACAAGGAATTTACCTGAAGTAATGTAATGCATCCACAAATTTTATTCTTCGTTGGAGCACATGCCTTATCGAGTTTCTTATAAAGAAAGGCCAGGACCCTTACTCCCCAAGCGTATTGGCCACACACATCAAAATCCGTAAGGAAGCCAAGGTATAACGGATGGACATGCGTTGCCGATTGGTCCGGCATCAACCAAGAACCGATCATGTACAGAATATAAGCACGTGCATGTCTATCCAAGACTTCATCAGTGGCTTCATCAGGAATATTACTAAATGTATCTTTTAGCCAGTTTAAACTGATCTTATACCCCTTACTGTAGCCTCCTGGTGCCTGATATTAGCATTTTTTGTGAAATATTAAAACTAGAAATAATATACAACAGGAAATAGGTACACTAAAGAGGGGAATCAAAATGAAATTTTTTACCTGTCCGAGAACAGACTCAGCATATGTATCCCAGTATGGGTGGTCGGTATCTGGACCAATAATTTTTCCTCCGACCAATCCAAGCCCATTGACCCGTAAACCGAGTAAGAGGCCAATATCCTGGAGTGTGATAGTGGCCTCACCCCATCTTAGATGAAAAGTGTGGGTCTCTTTTCTCCAGCGCTCAAGTAGAGAGGTAACGAGGGTATGGTCGATTTGGATATGACGAAGCAATGAAGCTTCATAAAATCCGGCCCGTCGAAACCGCTGGGTTATTCGTTGGTCGGTAACTATCCACTTGTCTGAACTATAGGTGACGACGGTGAGATTATCTCCATCCTGCAAAATTAAATAATGTTATTTTCAACTATTAGAATTAAAAGAAAGGGGTAATTAAAAAAATTACTAAGTTTAGAATATTTCCTCTCCGTGTAATAAATTAAAAGATCTGTGTTCGTTTTGATGAACGAGCAGAGATTTGTCGAATGGTTGATTCTCCATTGAGACGATTTTAGATATGAGAAGGGACAGAGTTTATTTGACGAAAGAGTTAATTTGATGAAAGTTTGATAAAAGGCACACTGGAGGGTGGGGGGTGGGTTTTATAGGGAAAGAACCCGCCCTCTTTAACGATACATCAGTTTGTATTGTTAAATCAGTTTTTCTATTGTCAAATCAGTTTTTTGTGTTTGTCATGTTTGCAGAAGGAAAAGGGCGGGTTCCAGGAACTCGCCCTCTTCAATAATTATATTTAGTCTGTTTGTTGTGTCAAATCAGTTTTTTATATATTTTTAATATTCTGTTTATTAAAACAAAAGGGGCGGGTTATTATAATAACCCGCCCTCTTCAATAATTATATTATATTCCGTTGTGTCACATCACTTTGTTTTGTCTGTTGTCCCATCATTGTTTGCTGAAGGAAGAGGAACCCGCCCTCTTCAATAATTATATTTCTGTGGTGTCAAATCAGTTTAGTTTTTATATATTTTTTAATATTGTGTTGTGTGTTTGTCGTGTGTTATTAAAGAGGGTGCGTTATTAGATCCCGCTCTCTTCAATAATTATATGATATTCCGTTGTGTCACATCACTTTTTTTGTCCGTGTGTTGTCCCATCATTTTTTGGCGTGTTTGCAGAAGGAAGAGGGCAGGTTATTAGAACCCGCCCTCTTCAATAATTATCCCGCCCTCATATCCTATAAATAGCTCTCTGCTATACAACAACTATCCATTTACGCTCTATCGTATACACAACTATCCACTTACGCTCTATCCTATACACAACTATCCACTTACCCTTATTTTGTGTAAGTGTGGAGTTTAGGAAGAAAGTCAAGTTCTGTACCAAAGTCGGGAGGGAGGAGCTGCTGGATAGAATCAAGACGGAACAGTTCACAAAGTATTGGAGGTAAGCCAATCTTTTCTAGTATCTTCCCAATTATATATACCACGATCCTTGAGAGAAAGATCAACAAATATAGACTTCGAAAACAGTTCACAAAGTATTTTTTTTATGACTCCTTTTCTTCCAGAACAATCTTTGATATTCAATGTTCTTCTGCAAAAAAAAAAGTAATATAAATTAAAATTTAATGTCCTTCCAATACATGTTCGGCAAATTGATGTTTTCAATAGCTTAATCTCTAGAAGGATTAGTTGCGACCAACACCCTCCACGAGTATTATGCTTTATCAGGTGGATCTTTTAGCAGCTTTCACTAATTCTAAATGAAGAAAAGGATGTAAGAAAACATACATATCAAAACCACCATATTCATGCTTTTAGGACAAAAAAAAGGTACTCCCGACATGAAAACCCTTTTCTGCATGTTCATGCACAATGAGGAAGCATTTTACTGTCAAGACTTGGATGTATTTAGAATACAAAGGAACCCACTTTTTATATTTGTCTGACCTTTTCTCCCTTCCAACAAACATTATTTGGTCCTTTTCTCGTCTTTTCCCTTCAGATGCTCAACATTATTGATAAAAAAAATAATAAAAAGTTCCACTAATTATTCAAAACAGATACAAGATTATCAAACTGTTAAGTGTAGCATTAAAAACTTATTGCGATTTTAAGTTTAATCTAAAAAAAATTAATTAAAAACCTTTTGTGGCACCGGAAATTTGGCAATGCATCTAACTTAAATGAGCTCAGGATCTAAAAACTAAAAAATCAAAACATAAAAAATCAAAACCGATTTCAATTTGGTCAAGAATATCCAATTACGAATAATAACATCCATTATATTTTCTATATGTACTAATATCTTGTTTAGTTTGATATTTATTATTTTGTATTATAAAATGTTTGTTTCAACACAACATAAAAAAATATAGTTCGTAAAACTGAATATATATAAGTCAATGCAAACTTATTGCAAGTTTCTTCTTTGCGCAAACTCTCTTTCTCTCTCCAATAAAACTGTTTTTGTGCAGGATTCTTTACGCCGCCGCCAAATAAGTTGTTTGCAAGTGTTTTTGATTTATATTTGTTACTGTTTTGCATAAATAATACGGACTTTAAGGGGCTATAACACCAATTCAGATTGGGGGGGGGGGATTTCATCACCCTTCCTAAGACCCCAAAAATCACTAAAAGTATACGCATTGCCCTCGAGTTTAATTAAAAAATATCTAGACTCAGCCAACTAAGGACTGTCGTGCTCAATAGGACAGAGGAAGGTTGTGGGCATTCGATCGTTTATCTAAACTTGACTTTGTGGTGCCTAGGCTAGACAAGTGAGAAAGGTAACTTTAAAAGGCCCGTCTCACGGTGATTCGTGAGCGGATCCCTCGTTTCCTCATTTGTGCTTACCTGGCCACAATTGGCAGTGAAGAGGCGATTTGAGGGTTATCTCACAACTTGTCACTTTGGAATAGTTAGGAGCAGTCTAGTGGACTTTGAAGACCATAGCTCTAGGTATGATTGTGTATGGTTTGACTGTGATTGTATGAAGTTGTTAACGCTTTTTTTATTGTTGGCTTGATATTGTTTGATGCAGATTATGGCAAGTTCAAGTTTATTTGTTGTATCTAAATACGATGGCCGGATTATCACAAGTGCACAAGGTCTCGAGTATATGGACGGGTCCGCAAGAATCATGCGATTAGAACCATCAACGACTTTTAATGAACTAGTGTTCAAAATCACGAAATACGATCCCCGTGAAATTAGGGTTAAGTTAAGTTGTATATGGCCTATGTTTAGTAGAAATGCATTGGTTGAAATTATAGACGATGCATCAATATCTTCGATGATAGATTTCGGTCTGTCAAACACCCAGCATTCTTTTGAACTTTTGGTTCAGAAGGAGCAATTGGAAGTATCAGATGTCCCTCCAACGGGTAATTTTGATGGTAATGCTGGAGATAGTTCCTGGGGGTACGATCACATGGTTAACGATGATACCGTCAGTCTCGGTGGATATGACTATACACAACATTATTCAAACCTTCAAACTCATGGGTAAACATTTTATAAATCCATATTCAAACATTTTAGTAATACCAAGATACTAATATTCAAACATTTTATAAATCCATAAATTCAGGTTCTCCCAGTCGACTGCTGCAGTTACATGCACCCCAGAAGAACAACAAGGATTACCATACACAACCTTCCACAGGTAAATAAATCTGAAACAGGTGATAATTTATTTACGAAAATATTAAGGAATAATATTATAATAACAATTTATATACTAAACGCAGATTTTCCCACACCTCCGCATCATTCCAACACGATCCAAGGAGCGCATTCCAAGCATGTCCGTCCACATCTTTCCGGTCTTCTCACCCCGAACCATCCACATTACACCGACCACAACCATCATATATTGCACCCGAGCCTTATGTTACTACGGGTGACATTGATATGTGTGGCAGTGATGATGATGAAATCGATGAAGGTCATCAGGGGGAGGATAGCGTGGAATATGCCGCTGGATTGAATGAGGTAGTATTCTTTGATGGTATGGTTGCAAATAATGATTTTGTCGAACTAGAAGATCCCGGCCTCGATCCGCTGGAAGATGATAGTTGGGTAGACTTAGCCGTGGCAGAAGTAAATACGGCACCCTATTTGGAAGCGACAACAACAAGCGAAGATTGCGTCAGTGTCGGAGATTTGTTTCAGGAAAAAGGAGATCTTATTTGTAAGCTAAAGTCGTGGTCTATTCAGCAAAACGTTACATTTAAAACCGAAGAGTCAAATAAGATGTACTATACGGTGGTATGTAAGAAAGCATCTGAATGTAAGTGGAGATTGCATGCATGTTGTTCCAAAAGAGCCAAAGCTTGGAAGGTCACGAAATACAACCAAGAACATACTTGCATCAATTCTATTATGTTACAAGATCACCGGAATTGCACTTCATCTTACATTTGCTCGCTAATCATGACACTAATCTGTACAGATGTGGCGATGACTCCCCGAGAGATACGGCTCTTGATTAGCGGAGAGCATAAAATTCAGATTTCGTATGTGAAGGCATGGGATGCTCGTAGAAAGGTTTTATGCAAGATATTTGGGGACTGGGAAAGCTCGTACAACTCACTAGTTCTTTTTATGGAAGCCATGAAAGCATCAAATCCGGGGACCGTATACCGGTTAAAAACCACAGAAACAGATGTCGAAGGCTCTGTCAGGTTTCAAAGAATTTTCTGGTGCTTTGGTCCATGTGCGGCTGGTTTCACACACTGTCGGCCGGTATTGTGCGTTGATGGTACGTATCTATACGGTAAGTACAGAGTCTGCATGTTAATTGCTACAGGTGTTGATGCTAATAACGGTATATTTCCGTTGGGATTTTCTATTGTCGAGAGTGAAAATACATCATCCTGGTCATGGTTTTTCCGTCAACTCAAAAATATCCCATCTGTTATTGATAAAACAGATTTATGCATCATATCTGATAGACATCTGGGAATACTAGCTGCAATGAGATCTGTATTTCCGACGACCCCACATAGGTTTTGCCTACGGCACTTCAGGCAAAATTTTGATAGAAAATTTAAAAATTCGGATCTACATAAACTTATGTACAAAGCCGGTGAAACGCCTGAACCTAATGTTCATGACATGTACATGACGAAAATTGGGGAGATGAGTCAAGCCACGAAAGCGTGGTTAGATGAGTATCCAGTACGCATGTGGTCACAAGCACATGATGATGGGTGCAGATATCTTCTAATGACGACTAATATGTCTGAAAGCTTCAACGGGGTCCTTAAAGGCGTTAGAGGCTTACCGATACAGGGGTTGATTGTTCGAACCTTTTTCCGGATGAATACTTACTTTGTGCACAGAAGAGAAAAGTCCTTGGCGATAGAGACTTCGCTCACTGCGTATTACGAAGATATATTCCGGAAAAGAGAGCGCAGAGCACAATAATACAGATCCGAAAGGTTTGACACGGCGGAATTTCAAGTAACGGGCAGTAATGGGAATCAATATACCGTGAACTTTAGATATGAAGGGCTCTCTTCGTATACATGCGGTCTTTTCCAGCAACAACATTTACCTTGTGCCCACGCAATTGCTGCTGCGAGCAGCATGCATAACTCACATTACAATTTTGCTTCCCATTACTATACAGTTTCCAATTACCAAGGCGCATACGATCCAAAATTTCATCCTATACCGGACAGTCGCTATTGGCACTATTATACTGCGAACAGACAAACACCAACTTTATTACCGCCGGAAAAAAATATAAGGCCCGGAAGACCTAAGGTGTGTCGAGATCGAATGACAGTGGATGCTGATCCTCAGCAAAGGCACGCCAGATGTAGCATATGCAAACAATCAGGCCATTATAGGACCAGATGTCCATGACAGTCATCAGGGGCGGGACCTTCGGGATCGTGACAAGTGCACCGGAAGATTTTTTTGTATTATAAATTTGACGGACTCATTTTGTTATTATAAATTTGACCGTCGATATAGAATTCACATTTTACAAACAGATAGGATTTTTTTATATTGTAAATTTGACGGATTCATTTTGATATTATAAATTTGACCGTCAAGATAGAAATCAGATTGGATTTTTTTTGTATTGTAAATTTTGACGGATTCATTCTGTAAAAAACATTGATATAATAAAATTTTATTATTTTATTCAAATATTTTTTACGTTTATTTATTTTTAATTTTTTTTAAAAATAATTATAATTATAATTATAATTATAATTATATAATTATAATCATAATCATAATTATAATCATAATTATAATTATATAATTATATAATTAAAATTATATTTATAATTATATAATTATTAATATAGGGGCGGGTTCTGGGAACCCGCCCTCTATACTAATGTATAGGAGGCGGGTTCTAGGAACCCGCCCCTTATTCTGGGTTGGGGGTGGGGTGGGGTGGGGTGGGGGTGGAGGGCGAAACCGTCCTATTTTGAGAATTTTAAACCCAACCCCCCTATTTTAATAATAAATTTTTTAATTGGTAATATTTCAAAAAAAAACCCATGATTTCTATAGTATTAATGACACTCTATACCTTAATATCTGTACTTAAACACCAACAACCCAAATACTTTTACAAATTCCACCTACTTGTTAATCAAGATATACATATATTATATCACAATTTCTTACATGTGTTACAGTATAAACTAAACAATACCCTAACCACCTTTTACTTAATACAAAATGTATACCACATTAACCACAACTTATTCCTTATGTAACATTCCCAATTTTTAAACCAAACCATTGATTTATGCATGTGAACTTATGCTTGATTTCTGGCCTTAACTTAACTATGATTACATGCATAGTGTATATGCATAGAGACCTAGTATTATATCTAGGACTTGACATGGGATCTCAGGAGTCCCATGACCAGCTCTATGAGTGGGCTCGTGTTTCCTTACCTTTGGGGCTATATCTTGGACCTTTGGGTTTGTGAATACTCCTGCAGTTGACCTGACTTCACATATTTACGCATTCATGTATTCCCGTATCCCTGTATTCATGTATCCATGTATTTCCTATACTCCTGTATGTTGCGCCACGGCAGCGCCCCGGCCGTCTTACCGAGGCCAAAATGCGGAATCAAAAATTTTCCTTACTTGGAAACTGGCGCTACCGCGGACAATGAAAACCCGGATCGTTAACCATTAACCTAATGCTAGCTAACAAGAGAAGGGAAGAGAGCTATACCAAACGATCCGTGTCCTTCGATCTTCGTCTCCACTCCGATCTCCTGCGGAAAGTCTTGTCTCCATATCGTCGTCTCCTCGCCGGAAGGGCACCACATCGCCTGCGTCTTTTACGGGCTCCCGCCTCAATACCGAGGCAACTCGGGCATGAAGCCGGCAACTCGACATGCCCAAGAATTGCTGTAGAATGTAGTGTAGAAACTTTGTCTCTTGGAGTTTATGTAGTTGCCATTGATGGATGGAAGAAGAGGTAAAGAAAATTGGTGCTTTCAATTTTCTAGCAAGAAGAAGATGAAATGAACTCTCTCATTCTTTCCCTCTCAAGTGAAGCATCTCTCATCTAGTGAGAATGGTGGAGGAATGAATATCAAAGCAAGAGGGAGGTGAGTGTAGGAAAAGAGAGAGGGTGACCATATACAAACACCATCATCACAATCTCACATCAAACACAAATCAATCCTAATCACCTTTTAGTGATGTAAAGAGAATCAAATGATGGTTGAAAAGAAAAGATGCTATCATAATAAATACATTTGCAAGAAACCCCTCCACAATGTGTTATTTGCAAACTTGCAAATAACACCCTCCATCGGAAAAGTCCGGCCGGGAAAGAACAAAGGAAAACCGGCCGGAACGGAATGCAAACTGGCAACTCCAGAAAACTAGTCCCGTAATAAATTACAGGAAAACCCCGATACTGTGCATACACACCCGCATCTGTATTCCGACCGGATACAAATGCAATGAGACAAAATCTACACTGTACTAAACTAGGATCCGGCTTAAACCAAAGCCGGCTAGTAATATCCGTTCGATCCTGATCCGTGCAATACCGCACGTATCTGATCGAACCTTGCCATATATCCATACGGCCACTAGTACAAACCGTCCGATACTGATCCGTGCAATACCGCACGTATCTGATCGGACCCTGCTATATCTCCATACGGCCTCTACAGCGTTTCGCCCGAAAGCTTGAGTAACTGTAAGTGTGGTGGACTCTAAAGACTCGTCAATACTATGGCTGTGGATTTAACCACTAGCACGTCAGAGGTATTAGCCAATACGTGACGGGCCACCAGCTATTGACCAAAAGGGACGTCGATGAGCGAACTCATCCTGACACCCTACTGAGCCTGTCAGTGACAATATCCGTACAGTCCGGTCCGTTCGTCTATGAGCATCGCATGGCGGGCCTAGGGGGTTGGTAAAAGTCAGACCCCCAAAAGCGGTACAAGTCGTGTCGGAGCGTAGCCCAGAACACCCTGAGATACTACTGGAATACCTACCAGTAAATCTCCTGCCTCGGCCGAGGGCTTTGTGTAATGGCTCTCCTAGACACAGCGCGACCTCACCCCCAATACCGGGAGAGACGAACCCCTGCAGATCCGCTCACTGCCTCCATGTGGCTCGGGACTGTACCGAACTAAAACCTGTTTGCATGACTCCTTTGAGCCGTGGTAGGGTAGTAATCAAAGCACAGTGGGAACTCACACGAGACAAATGACGATCTCAGGTCGATGAACTAACCTGTACACATGTCACCTGGGAACTGCTATCTGACGTCTGGTATAATCCCAACTAGCAGGTTCCCGGCGAGTCCTGTCCGGTGTACTCATAACCCAATGAGCACCTGTATACATCTTAGGTGAACCAACTGACACCAGTGGCTTGTGAGACCGGCCACCGCCCCTCGTCGGGGTCTCGACTGTATACACTAGTCTACTAATGGAGTATCGATGCCCTGTCTCGAAACTCCCACGACTAGGGACCATTTAATGATGTGCTTATAGCCCCCAGCTCCCACGTATATGATCGCCATCATACTGCTGGTCGTCAAGCAAGAATCCTAGGGGCTCTATCAACGTGTAATAGCGACCTGTAAGGTCACCTGAAGCAGTACACGATGATAAAGGTAAACCAGATAGCATACTATCATCTCGAGTAAGACTGTTCTACCGGGATAGGTCCTCCCTCAATCATTGCAATCACGTGCCTGTGATCCAATAATTGACTCTGAGGGCACTATCTCCAACAATCTCCCACTTGCACTCAAGGCTAATTATTGCGATGTCGCATACTCACAGCCCGTGTGATACCGAACACCCAACTCCTCTACTAGTCAGTCTCACAAAGCTCGTTTGCGAAACTATTGCGTTCGAGGAATAGCCTCAGTGAGTGGATCCGCTGTGATGTTTCTTTCTATGTCTCTCTATATCTCAAGTTCGCAGAGAAAGCCATCTCCCGAAATGAGCAATACATATCTTAGAGTATGTCTGGATATCTGATGGGACCTAGCTCATAAATGAACTCCAAATCCAAACTTCTTAGACTGTATCGTCAACTGAACTTAATCAGTATCCTGCGCCATGCCTCCCTCAGTATCTGCCTGGATCACCTGTCCAGAATACTGTCCCTCGTCAGAGGGAGAACTATAACTCTGACAACCTCCTTGTCGTCCATGTCACCTTGGAAGCCTGGAGTGATAACCGTCTCCTAAAGGAGGCAGCCGTTATCATATCCCTAGAACATTCACTTATGTTCTAAAACTGCTTCCGACTGTTCCTCCAGGATTGGATCAATATCATCTTATTGCATCTAGTGCAAGAACAACATCTGGTGTGGTACTTGACATCTCATGATTGACTCAATTGCCTAAGCAAGTGATCTGCCAATCATGCACACCCCTCTCTACTTTAGTCTATAAGACACTTTTAGAGAGGGTGACTCCATTACCTGCAGGTACACTACCATGCCAGGAGTCGCCCATTCTAAATACTCTTAGAATGCTGTCAAAGTACCCTGATTGGGAAACCACCCAAATCTAGATCTAAAACCATAGATCTAGTAACCAGAATGTCTGATATAATATCCAAGTCCTGTGTGGAGAAACCACTGTGTGACAACCAAAGTATAACCGATCGTATTATAGGAGTTTCCTTTCCTACTCTGTGTATGTCATCCAAAACCAGGACATCACACCCTACTACCTTCTTAACAGATCCATCCCCTATTCTGATGACGTCAAACCTATGACTGTCACATCAGAAATAGATGATCTATCTCCGCTATATCTGCTTTAGTCTATAAATAGACATAAGCCAACTGTCCACCAATGCTTCCGCTGCTCCCACTGACTACGACAACCCTCTGGCAGAGTCATATAGACGTACACTTCTAAAGCTAGTTTAGAACGACGCTATACTCATCCTCCTGCCGGGTCTTACAGTCTGGAACAACAGCAATGGTAAGTCTGGGTAAACAAGAACTTCCCTGTCACCGTCCTTGAGGCTACCGGAGTACCTCTCGGGTGCCTGAAGTTACCCACCTTATCTGCGGAGTGGCCAATGGAATGTCAAATCAGATTGAATCTTTAGGTTCCTTATCAAATCTTCAGTAATCGTTTGCGGTTCTGGAATCACTTCCAGTTCTACCATACTCCCACTTCTGTTTTCTGAAAAATAACCATTTCTTTTTAAAATGTGGCGAGTTAAGAACAATATCACCATTGATCTTCCAGATGGTAGAAAGTCAACCCTCGTCATAGCCTGGGTCAACCCACAAACAGCCATTACAGAAACGTGCCTTGAGTTGTCCAGTGTCTGGTTTTAATCATAAGCCGGACAACTCCCCGTACCTTAACATCGTTAAGATATGAACTGTTCTATATCCAATATAGAACCAGAGGCACTGATTTAATTGAACCAGATTCAAATCATGCAGCTATCTCCAGTGCATGTCAACTAAATGGAAGGAGGTCGATCAGCGTTACTCAACTTAGGAATGCTTCCAATTATGAGTAACCTGAAAGAGAAGCAATTTCCCTTTATCATTACTATCAACTGAATACCATACACAAGTATCTACATCTTCGATCACTTTGAAGAATCCCGATACTTGCAATACTTGGTTCTCTACTCTATTCAAATACCTATAACTCCTCAAAACTTAGACCCTGTGTTTCTACTAATCACATGTCTAAGAACTAGAGAAGTTAAAAGTAAACAGAATATAGTATGAGGACCAACCCCTCTGTCCTAATGGACACTGGACAACATACAATACTCTGTATAAGTCCGCTGAGTCTAACAACTCTTTCACTGTGCATCGTAGGTTGAAAACTGTACTTATGGTTAAGAAGAATTACACCGCTGTTCAATGCTCCTTACCTAACCATCCACTGATATAGGTAAATGTCATAGACATAACTTCAAAAGGTATATCTCACTCTATAAAAATAGACGTACAGATATATCAATTTGAAATTGGTGCATAACAGCGGATATTCAAAACCAAATAATTGCCGTCCGGCAAACAACCCAGGTGACTTCCTCAAATATCACCGATTACAACGAATCCCGATATAATGAGGATGATCACCCAATTCCCAATAACTTACTCCCACTCATCATCTGTAAAACCATACAGATGTGAGAATCATACCTGGTAAATGCATACCCTGGAGTAAGTGTCTAATCGGGAAATCAGTTTTCTATTAACAGTACACAGTGAAACTGAAACATTGAAATGTTTCGTTGGGGTATCCTGGTATTCCTAGTAATGTCTCTTCTATTATCCAGATTCACAACTATAACCGTATAATTCTTTGCCACCTCTCCAAATCCCTTTATATGTCTTTAGTCATTACCTTCTGTACACCCCTTTAGGCCAAATGGTTTTCTTCTTTCCCTACCGTTCGGCACTAGCCTATGGTTTGGAAGAAGACTATCCAAAAAGCATAAAGGGTGTACTGTCCTAATCCTAGGAGCACTCGCAACGCGAGAGAAGGTGAAGATAAAAGACACCTGAATGTACTTTATTCCTATTTCTCCTGAACTAGGATCCATCCCCGAACTGGAACAAGTTCCTTTCGAGTTCGTATATAACCATACGATGGATTATCCAATAAACTGGGATCTTCGTAGTAATACGGAGTGTCCTGGAGAAATACAAAGGTGATTTAGGATTGGCGAAGAAATACTTGGTTTGGTCGTGAATATCAGTCGCAATTTACTTTGCCCTCCTACTAATCCCTTGCTTTGTCTTAACTTAAAATCTTCTGCACACCATCGTTATGCTAATTGGTTTTCTTCATTCCCCACCGTTCGGCACCAGCCTAAGGTTTGGAAGAAGACTATCCAATTTGCATAATAGGTGTACTATCTCCTAAACCAAGGAGTACTCGCAATGAGAGAATGTGAAAAGAAAAGACAACTGAATAATCCTATTCGTTTTCTCCAGAACCAGAAACCATCCTCGAAGTCCTTCGAGTTCGTATATGACCATACGATGGTTTTGTCCAATGGAAGTGGACGTTCGTAGTAATACGGGGTGTCCTGGAGAAAAGGGTAAAAGTAGGAGTGGCAATGAGGTTTGCAACTCTGACAATCCAAAAGCCTGTGTTAAGAAGGTTCGGTCAACTTGGTCACTGAGTCATAGTCCAGGGTCGGGTCAATGGTCGCTGCCAAAGAGAGAGAGAAAATAAACACTCAGCGTGCACTCTAACCTAGATCAGAATGGTTATCACTTTGTCTAATCAGGAAACCTCCCACTGTACCTCAAATTTTCCTCCAAACCTGAAAGAAGAATTAGTCGGGATCACCCGAGGAGTAAACCAACTCATCAGTGGGAATCGGGATCCAACTATCATCGCATGATAACGTGACGGAATCCACTCACGTCACCACACTCCAGAAGGTATGTGCATATCTGGCAAGTTTCAGTTCTTTTGAAACTCCCGATGTGATTTTTACCCCTAGGACCCAAGTGACCTTGACACAGTCAACAAATCAAAGAGTCCTAGTCAAGTTCAGCCCGTCATTATCCTGGATTGCATTAAACCCACCCGTACGAGCCCTTGACACAGTCAACAAGGCCGCACGACTGTCCTAACCAATCCCATTAATATGCTGCAAACAAACACTACTTAGCTACCGCACACTGCGCCTTGACACAGTCAACAAACGCAGCACGAATACTAAGTAATACTTGTAAGAAATGACGGAGGGCTACGACTGGTTTTTGGCGAAAAACCTTTAACGTAATGAACTTGATATTGTTGAAGGAACTGCATAGCCTTTTTAGAAAATATAGTGACGAAAACCTTTACTAAAGAGGTCACTCCCGGTGAAGGGATCTCGGCTCTTTCCCCGTAGAATGAGGTGCAGGATATTCCAACTGAATACCACGATGCAAAGCAAAAGTAATCGGCTATAGTGAAGTTAATTCCCTGACGCAAACTTCTGTCCAAGGGGTCACTCCCGGTGAAGGGATCTCGGCCCTTGCCTCGTCGACTGAGGAGCAGGATATTCCAAATGAATACCACGATGCAAAACAAAAGTGAACGTCCTTGCAATAACAACTTTTTGAAAAGTGTTCCAACAACATCAGAATAGGTTTGTTTATCTTGCATTGATCCGAATCAATGCAGTCCCATCAATTGATCACACCATAAAGAACGAAAATATACTGACGTACGTATATGCCATCCGCATTCGCCACTGGGTCCCGTCATCACCCGTTAGGTTAGCTAACTAACGGCAGAGCGGGGACTGGACTAGCGCGGATGAAAAACATATACAACATCTACTAATATATATACCAATATATTATATTTCGCTCAAGGCGTGAATAAAATGCAACATCACAGAAATGTACAGCATCACAGAACAATACAGATATCTGGAAGCCCCGGGTTTCACAGAGCCGCTGCTGAAACCCGACGTTCCCCTGGTCGTGTGGATAGCCTGTGCAATGAAAACCTAGACCCCTACGGGTGCGGCAAGTCACCCGCCAAAACCTGAAGCGAGGCAGCCCCCTTCAGCACCGTGAATGGACCACCCAGCACTTCACGGAATCCGGTAACTTGGGCACCCCTCCTGGGTCAACCTGTACCCCCTACGAGTGCGGCGAATAGCCCGCCAATCCTGGAGTGAACCCCCCTCCTTCCCAATGCCATGAGATGCGGGCTTGTTGCCCTCCAGAACCCGGCTATCCGTGCACCCCACCGCGGGGCAACCCTAGTACAGAAAGTAAAATATACATACACCGGGTACATCGACCGCAACCAGGTCGTGCCCCAAAAGAATAATACAAACAGGCAGTGACGGCAGTCCACATGTCGGACGCTCGCCCCGCAATATCAAATGTACATATAAAACAAAACAGTACTAGCATTGCATCCAGGCTATCCCCCACGACCGATCCGCAACAACACAGCATAAACATAGAACATCAACGTGAAAGTCACGTTCGCAAATCCGTCTAACCGGGCTATAGCAGTTAGACGGGATTTACCGATCAAGTGACATTCACGGTCGCAGATATAATGTAAATACTGTGAAATAATGTGTTTAAAATATCCGATCGATCAAATAATTAACAAGTGGGCCCCCAAGCAATACTGTAGCACTCACAGAGATTTTGGGCCCAAATTTAATATTCCAAAACCCCCAAAATCAGCCCACAAGCCCACTGGAAAAATTGGATGCAGTGAGGACACCAATGTGCGGCGGAACCGCGGCCCAAGGGGGGGTTTGGCCGCGGTTCCGCGTTTAAGTGGTCGAGTCACTGTGTCGAACTTTTCCAGTATTCTTAGAATTTCATGTACATCAGTTTTCTACAACCTGAAAAAAATTTTGAGCAAGGAAAAATTCAACAGAAAACTGATGCATGCAAAAACGCGGTTTTTGGAATTTTGGTCGATCGGATAAGTAAAACACATTAGAACAAGCTAGGTAAGGTTAATGGCGTGGCTCTGATACCATGTTGCGCCACGGCAGCGCCCCGGCCGTCTTACCGAGGCCAAAATGCGGAATCAAAAATTTTCCTTACTTGGAAACTGGCGCTACCGCGGACAATGAAAACCCGGATCATTAACCATTAACCTAATGCTAGCTAACAAGAGAAGGGAAGAGAGCTATACCAAACGATCCGTGTCCTTCGGTCTCCGTCTCCACTCCGATCTCCCGCGGAAAGTCTTGTCTCCATATCGTCGTCTCCTCGCCGGAAGGGCACCACATCGCCTGCGTCTTTTACGGGCTCCCGCCTCAATACCGAGGCAACTCGGGCATGAAGCCGGCAACTCGACATGCCCAAGAATTGCTGTAGAATGTAGTGTAGAAACTTTGTCTCTTGGAGTTTATGTAGTTGCCATTGATGGATGGAGGAAGAGGTAAAGAAAATTGGTGCTTTCAATTTTCTAGCAAGAAGAAGATGAAATGAACTCTCTCATTCTTTCTCTCTCAAGTGAAGCATCTCTCATCTAGTGAGAATGGTGGAGGAATGAATATCAAAGCAAGAGGGAGGTGAGTGTAGGAAAAGAGAGAGGGTGACCATATACAAACACCATCATCACAATCTCACATCAAACACAAATCAATCCTAATCACCTTTAGTGATGTAAAGAGAATCAAATGATGGTTGAAAAGAAAAGATGCTATCATAATAAATACATTTGCAAGAAACCCCTCCACAATGTGTTATTTGCAAACTTGCAAATAACACCCTCCATCGGAAAAGTCCGGCCGGGAAAGAACAAAGGAAAACCGGCCGGAACGGAATGCAAACTGGCAACTCCAGAAAACTGGTCCCGTAATAAATTACAGGAAAACCCCGATACTGTGCATACACACCCGCATCTGTATTCCGACCGGATACAAATGCAATGAGACAAAATCTACACTGTACTAAACTAGGATCCGGCTTAAACCAAAGCCGGCTAGTAATATCCGTTCGATCCTGATCCGTGCAATACCGCACGTATCTGATCGAACCTTGCCATATATCCATACGGCCACTAGTACAAACCGTCCGATCCTGATCCGTGCAATACCGCACGTATCTGATCGGACCCTGCCATATCTCCATACGGCCTCTACAGCGTTTCGCCCGAAAGCTTGAGTAACTGTAAGTGTTGTGGACTCTAAAGACTCGTCAATACTATGGCTGTGGATTTAACCACTAGCACGTCAGAGGTATTAGCCAATACGTGACGGGCCACCAGCTATTGACCAAAAGGGACGTCGATGAGCGAACTCATCCTGACACCCTACTGAGCCTGTCAGTGACAATATCCGTACAGTCCGGTCCGTTCGTCTATGAGCATCGCATGGCGGGCCTAGGGGGTTGGTAAAAGTCAGACCCCCAAAAGCGGTACAAGTCGTGTCGGAGCGTAGCCCAGAACACCCTGAGATACTACTGGAATACCTACCAGTAAATCTCCTGCCTCGGCCGAGGGCTTTGTGTAATGGCTCTCCTAGACACAGCGCGACCTCACCCCCAATACCGGGAGAGACGAACCCCTGCAGATCCGCTCACTGCCTCCATGTGGCTCGGGACTGTACCCAACTAAAACCTGTTTGCACGACTCCTTTGAGCCGTGGTAGGGTAGTAATCAAAGCACAGTGGGAACTCACACGAGACAAATGACGATCTCAGGTCGATGAACTAACCTGTACACATGTCACCTGGGAACTGCTATCTGACGTCTGGTATAATCCCAACTAGCAGGTTCCCGGCGAGTCCTGTCCGGTGTACTCATAACCCAATGAGCACCTGTATACATCTTAGGTGAACCAACTGACACCAGTGGCTTGTGAGACCGGCCACCGCCCCTCGTCGGGGTCTCGACTGTATACACTAGTCTACTAATGGAGTATCGATGCCCTGTCTCGAAACTCCCACGACTAGGGACCATTTAAGGATATGCTTATAGACCCCAGCTCCCACGTATATGATCGCCATCATACTGCTGGTCGTCAAGCAAGAATCCTAGGGGCTCTATCAACGTGTAATAGCGACCTGTAAGGTCACCTGAAGCAGTACACGATGATAAAGGTAAACCAGATAGCATACTATCATCTCGAGTAAGACTGTTCTACCGGGATAGGTCCTCCCTCAATCATTGCAATCACGTGCCTGTGATCCAATAATTGACTCTGAGGGCACTATCTCCAACACTGTATTCATGTAACTTATACTCATATATTCATGTATTCTTATACATCATGTATTCATGTATTTTTCCATCTTGTATTTAAGCTTATAATTAAATTATAAACCGTTTGACTAATATTTGCCGGGGGAGTTGGGGGTAGTTAAGGATGAGCAGTTCAGCTCCTTCGGACCCATCATATATGTACCGCCCCACGTACTCTACTATTATGTACCGTCCAGATACTCTATTATTATGTACCGCCCATGCACTCTATTATTTTCCTGTGCTTGATGCACTCTTGAAGGGTTTGAACACCTACCTTAACCAACGTTTTAAATGGTCAAGATCGAAATGTATACCGGTGGGTGTTGAGAGTTAAGGATGCATCATCCAGTTGATTTACTACTTGGTTGGGTGCCATACCTTAACTTACGTTAGAATAGAAGATCCGCATACTATTTATATTATCATCTTTACGCTTTTCATGTCATGTATCCTCACGCTCGCGCGCGCACGCGTTCGAATTTATATTGTGCTTGTTTATATGTACCATAATCCTCATACTATAATACACCCTACGATGATTGGGCATTCCTGTCACATGTTGTTCTTTATGCTGGCCGTTTATATGTAAGTGCGCACCTCTATATTTACTACTTCAAGCATATATTGTAACTCATTACTAGTTTATACATAATTTGCTTATCATTTTTATTTATTATCATTTTTTAACGAGGGACTTACCGAACGAAAGTTCGCTGACAGATATTTTCTTTTGTTTTCTTATTGGAAATGTCCGTCAGAAGACACTGGGTTAGTGGATGAGGGCCCGTACGAAGTAGAGCCGTTCGAAGCGGAGAATCTGTGATTTCTTTAGCTATCTGACAAGTAGCAATTATTATTAGTTCAGTATACCCTTTCTTTAGAGATTGTTTATTTTTGTACATCTTATTAGTTGTAGTAACTATTGTTGGGTGATGTTGCTTTTGGAATCTGAATGTGTTATCTGGGGTTGAATATTAGTATTATTGTTTCCGGTGTGATTATTTAATATCTTATTATCATTGTTCTGCTTAACCAAACGCTGGGTATATTCATATTGTGAATATGTGGCTCGCAATATGAATACGTCACGGACTTGTCGCTCTCGCTCCTTATCTTTTGGGAAGCGGGACGTGACAGTTGATCCCACAACCATTGGTGTTTTACACCAAAAATTGTACGCAGGTGCTCATTGGAGAATGAGTACTCTGAACGGACTCGCCGAGAACTCCTAGATGGTACCATACCTTTCGTCAGATAGCAGTTTTCTGATGACACTTGTATATGTTAGTCTGTAGATTGAGATTGTTATAGTGTCTTGTATGGTTCCTATTGTGCTTTGATTACCTCCCTACTGTTAGTTATATGTATGCCCTAGAGGCCATTACTATACATAGGATGTATATTGTAGTGGATGCTTGGACATATATAGGGAGGACTTTCTTGCTCGACATGATAGTATGCTATCTGGTTGCTCTTTACCTTAACATGTACACTGATTGTCTCTCTGTTACATGTTGGTAAAGCCCTTAGGATGTGTACTTGGCTACCTGGACTATGATGTGGATCATACTAGTGGGGACATGGTAGTCCATAAGTACATCCTTCAAAGTCCCTAGTCGTGGGTGTATCGAGACGGGGCATCGATATACCAGAGTAGACTAGCGTATACCTTCTCGACCCATACAGATGGGCGATGGATGATCCCATATCCATTGGTGTTTGACATCAGAGATGATATACGGGTGCTCAGTGGAGACTGGGTACACTGGACGGACTCGCCGAGAACTCCCAGATGGTATTATACCTTACGTCAGATGGCAGTTCTCTGGTGACACTGGTACAGGTTAGTCTGTAGACCCGAGATCGTCATAGAGTCTTGTGTGATTCCTACTGTGCTTTGATTTCCACCTTACCACGTCCAAGAGGGCGTGCAAAACGGTGGTTTTTGGGTACAGTCCCGAATCACATGGAGGCAATGAGCGATAGGAGGGGATTCGTCTCTCCCGGTATAGGGAGTTGATGTTGCGCCGTGTTCGATTGGCTATAACCGGAAATCCCTGGCCAGGGTTGCTGAGATTTACTGGTAAGTGTTACCAGTAGTTTCTCGAACTATTATAGACCTCATATCGACACGACTTATCGAGCTATTGGGGTCTGACGTTTACCACCCCTAGGCGAGATATGCGACATATCAGACGACGAGACCAGACTATACGGTAAGTGTTACTGGTTGGATTCACAGGAGTGTGAGCGGGCTTGCTCGTCGATCTTTTGATCGCTCAATACCCGGGTGGCCGTTACGTTTGGCAGACCGCTTGCGGCTTGTGGGTGTTTGATATGATCATCACCTGCTGCCGGCGTATTGACGAGTCTTTAGAGTCCTACACAGAGGTTTCCTGGCTCAAGCGAAACGAAATAGGAGCGCATATGAGATATGTGCGGGACCGAGAATAATGCATGTATGTGATACCGTATTCCATTCTCGCGATGAATGTATCGATTGGTTGTATGCGATATAACCTAGTTATCGAATCAAGGATTGATTCGATAAGCCGATACATTGGATATTAGTCGGTTGTATACGATATGACCGGATCGTTAAATCAAGTATTGATTTAATGATTTAATGCATAATTATATATTTGATATATTACTTTGCATTAACTAGTATTGGTTCACTTAAATTGGATTTTCTCACTTGATGTACACAAGTTGTATATGTGATATACTTTTGTGCACTTGTTTGTATCATGTTTGATGATACATGCTAACTTGGGTTTGTGTAAAGAATTAAACCATGGTTATGTTAATGGTTAGGGTTTTGATTTACTTATCTATTCATTTATTTATTTATTAATTTTTGCAAGATAAATAGAAATGGTGGCTTTCTTTGTTTCTTTCATGAAGCTTCATGAAGTGTTGAAAGCTTGACCATTTTGTTTGTTTGCTTAACCCTAACCATTCATCTAACCCTAGTTTAGTCTCTACACTTGACCATGGTTGGTATATGATAAGTATTCATTTTATTTTCTATTTTGAATAATACATATCATATTCTTTCTTCATCTTCTTCATCTTCAACAATGAAGAAACCTTGCAACCATCAATGGCAACTTGAGAAAAAGAGTGAGAAATCCAATTCTAAAGTGAACCCACTTCCTATTTCTTCATCCTCTACTACTTGCCAAGTAGTATAGGGTGTTTTCTTCACAAGTTTCATGACTTGGTAAAGTTGGAGCTTGATCTTGTGTTGCCTCGACGTAGATCATCTTCGGCATCGAAGTCGACGACCTAGCCCGCCCATTTCTCCGATGAAGCCGACGCTAGAGCCCGAGATCCAATGATCGCAGCGAGGGGACTTCATCACGGAGCTATGGAGGTGGAGGACCGGATCTACAAAGGTTGTATTTTCCGTTTACTCTTAGTTAAGTTGTTAACTAGTTATCGTTTTCGCCTAAAATCTAGTTAACGATCCGTATTAGGGTTTCTCGGCACTTGTAAAATTTGAAATTGGTATGGTTGATGCTTGTGAGACCTCATTAGTGTGCCTAGGAACCCTACAGTGGTATCAGAGACTAGCTAGAGCCTTAGGCGATGCGTAGACGATGTTAGAAACCCGATCGAACCCGAAACCCCAATTTTTCACCCTCTCTGGACATTTTTACAAAACTGGGTTTTTTCCAGATTAAAAATTCTTAAAAAATTCATCAGGAAATTCTAAGAATTACGGTGCAAAAATGACCAAAAGATATGATTAAAGAGCGGCGGAACCGCGGCATAAGCATGCCTTCTGCGGCGGTTCCGCGGCCAAAATATCTCTTCTTGAAACACTGTTTGCACAGTAATGTCTTATTTTGTTTGCTGTATTTTCTGGGAATTTGTAATATTTATTCAAGAGTTGAATATTCTGGGTTGTATTGGGAGTTCGTAGATTCGATCGGATTGTCTAATCTTGTCTATGTGTTTTCCGGATAATTATTGAATATGTTAAAAAGTTCAACCGGATATAAATACCCACCTTTTCCCCTGTCGGGAAATTTCCAAGTGTTGGATCTTTCCGTAGTTTAACGATGTTCTAAGTAGTGCAAGTAACGCGATGGTCCCTCTAGAAGACAACAAATCTTAACTCGATTATGTGACCGTCTTGAACTGCCCTTTGAACTTCGGGTTTGGGGCAGTACGGCATGCCACATGTGAGGCGTTGGCTTGACCCTTCTACGGCTGGACCGTTGGTAGTGAGGCATGAACTGGATGTTTTTAAACTTGTTTCATATGTTAAGCTATTTCGGGAAAACTTGGGTGTTTGAATGTTCGATCGGAAAGTTTAACATTTTCTATTTATCCGGAATGTGATACAATAATTGGAATTCACAAGTTGTTATGAGATAACTGAATGAATGTTATAAATTTAGCGGTTTAGTCTCACTTGATCGGTTGCCACGGAATTTTGATGTGATCAAAAGTCCATCGCAATCACGTAGCGTACGCGGATACTCGCCGGGTAAACTTAATAGACAGCCTCGCCCCATAGCCCCGACCAAGTGACTGTAGGAGAACCCCGTAGCCGAAAGCATCCGTTTAGGTGCTCGCGGCAGCGGTGTTCCGCCTTGGTACACTTCGTCGATGGCGTCGGGGGTGCGGCCGCCTACTGAAGTTTGCGACGAGCATTCGATCAGGATGTCGGGAATCTTGTTGAATTGCCCGACTTGATATTGAAAAGTGTTTTCGATTTTGAGACTAAAATGCGGGGTTTATAATTGTTAGGCATGCGATGTCTAAATAATTCATTTTATTAGGCATGTGATGTCTAAGAAGGTTGCGGATTCCAACTGTTGTAGTTTTACACTTTCTTTTCTGTGACCGTAAGTGTAATATGTGATATCGCCGGTTTCGTTGCTATATGTCAACGACAATTGGGATGCGCATATTTACTTACGTTGATGACATGTGTTGTTATGTGTTGCCGAATATGTTATATTGGATCGTCGTGTTTGAATAGCCGGGGGGGTTTTATGTGAGATGAGTGTTTTTCATTTTCATTCATGTAAAAACTTGTATGTAATATTCTTTTATTGGGGCACTTCCAGGTTGCGGAAGATGTCACCCTTTGTATATTATTTACTTTTCCGTACTAGGATAGACCCAAGGAGGGGAGCACAAGTAACCGGGTTCTGAAGTCCAGTAGGAGACCAACTCGAGGAGTCGAGTCCGGGTCTCCTAACTCTAGAATTGGTAGGGTTGCTTGCCGCTCTCGTAGGGGTCTTGGGGTGTGGGTTTGGCTATTCATCGCGACCGTGGAATCCGTGTTTTATACTGGCTCGTATTGAAAACACGGACGTCCTAGTATATCCAATATTTCATATGTTTCTTCTGCTGCGATATCTGTGATGTGATCATTTGATATGTTCTGCGATAAATACTGTATATAGTATATATGATATATTATATAGGCGTTACTTATGTTTTACACCCTCGCTAGCCCTGCCCCGCTCTGCCGTTAGTTACCTAACCTAACGGTGCACGAGGGGACATCGAGGCAAATGCGGATGGCATAAGTGTACGTCGTATTTATCTGTGATGTTTAGGTACTTAATGATGGGACTTCATTAATATGATTAATGAAATAAAAGAAACCTAAAGATGTTGTAGAATCGAATTTCAAAAATAAAACAGGTAGCTACAGTTCTTGCTTTGCACAGCGGTATATATGATATATCCTGCACCTTATTCGATAAGGAAAGGACCGAGATCCCTTCACCGGGAGTGACTCCTTTAGCAATAACTGGCAGATACTGCACACTCGGTTTGTCTTTTGATTGCTTCTATAGTTTCTGCTTTGCACTGTGATATATATGATATATCCCGCACCTTATTCGATGAAGAAAGGGCCGACGATCCCTTCACCGGGAGTGACCCCTTTAGCAAAACTAGAAAAGCTTCGAAAACACTCCATTTCAAAATCATTTGATTCTACAACGATATCAAGTTCATTACGCAATAGGTTTTCAGAAAAACCTGTCG
This sequence comes from Agapanthus africanus, assembly GCA_030015575.1. Lineage (NCBI taxonomy): Eukaryota > Viridiplantae > Streptophyta > Magnoliopsida > Asparagales > Amaryllidaceae > Agapanthus > Agapanthus africanus. Next base: position 705,470,214 of record CM057341.1, read on the forward strand.
TAGCCCTCCGTCATTTCAGATAAGTACTAGTTAGTATTCGTGCTACGTTTGTTGACTATGTTCAGGCGTATTGTGCGGTAGCTAATTAGTGCTTATCTGCATAAGCATATGATGCAATTGGATTATGGTAGTCGTGCAACTTTGTTGACTATGTTAAGGGTGTCAGTGTTTATGCCCTAGAAGGCCATTACTGTATCATACTAGTTTGTATATTACTTAATGGAAGCTTGGGATATTCACATGTATATGACAGTCTTGCTAAACATGGTAGTATGCTACTTGGTTTTTCTATCTTAATATGTGAGTGTACGTATTGATAGAGCTCTTAGGATCTTGCTTGTCTACCAGCGTTGTGATGGCAGTCACACTAGTGGGGGCTGGGTAGTCTACAAGCACATCCTTATTCAGGTCCCTGGTCGTTGGATTATCGAGACAGAGCATCGATATCCGGAGTAGACTAGTGTGTACGTTTCTCATCCCAGTTGGGGAGATGGTCTGTCCCACAGCCGTCAGTACGTCGTACTGGAGATAGTATGCAGGTGCTCGTTAGGTTACGGGTACACCGGACAGGACTCACAGGGAACTGTTGGTTGGTTTGATACCAGTCGTCAGTAAGCAGTTCCCAGGTGACATGAGTACAGCGTAGTCCGCAGACTTGACACTGCCACTTCGCCTCGAGTGTGTCCCACTGTTCTTAGATTGCTACCCTACCACGGCTCAAAGGAGTCGTGCAAACAGGTAGCAGTTGGGTGCAGTCCCGAGCACTTGGAGGCAGTGGCGGTTAGAAAGGATTCGTCCCTCCCGGTATTGGGAGTAGATATCGTGCTGTGTCAGAGAGCCATTACGCAAAGTCCCTGGCCAGGGCAAGCGAGATTTGCTGGTAGGTTCCAGTAGTTTCTCAGGGTGTAATGGGCTTCACTCCGACACGACTTATACCGCTATTAGGGGACTGACGCTTGCCGCCCCCCTAGGCCCGATATGCGATAGTCTTGGACGAACGGACCGGACTGTATGGAGATTGTCACATCAGACTCAGTAGGAGTTCGGATGGGTTTCCTCATCGGCCTTCTTATCGACAACTACCTGGGGACCGTTACGTACAGCTAGTGCCGCTTGCGGTCTGTGGTTAAACCCACTGCCAGCGTAGTAGTCGAGTCTCTAGAGTCCCACACAGAGAGTTTCCTACTCCAGGCGAAACGATATAGAGGTCGCATGGTTTTGCGACAAAGGGTTCGGACGCATACGTGCGTTTACGCACGTACGACTTTCGGACAGTTTTTTACCAGTCGGCTTTGGTTTAAGCCAGTTACTGGTATCCGGTTATTGGATTTTTACAGTCCAAAGTTTTTCCGTATTTTTGCGGATTAGAGGGGCGTTCTCGTAATTATACGAGAAGCTTCTAGAAGATGTGACTAAGGAGGTTAAGGTGACATAAGCTTTGGATAAGATTAGTGAGTCATGAGGGTGATTCATCATGGTCATTAATGCACCATAAATGCTTAATGACTCATGTTAATGAATCACCTCTTTTCATTTATGAAGCATGCTTATTCATTTCTATTATTGATTATTCTAAAATAAGAATGCTTCATAATATATTATGATACACTCTCTCTCATCTCATTATCTCATCTCACATTCTCTCTCCTCAAGCTCTCATCTTCAAGAGACTAATCCTTAATCCTCATGTGTTGAGATCAAAGGTTTAGTTAGACTTAAACATCCATTACCTTCACTCTATATCATCCTTTCTTCTTTGATTAGCAATCAAAGTAGATTAGTTGCCTCAAGTTAGAGGTGTAGCTTGGAGTTTTGCTCTCGGGTGGATCGTCTACTACCTAGAGAAGGCCGAGGAGAACAAGGAGATCGTAAAGACGAAGGACTAGTTTCATTTGGTATAATCCCTAAACACAATAGTTAAGAAACACTTTGTGTACGGTTATTTATAGTTTAGCTTCGATTCAAGCGGTTAGTCGATGTTCGTTCTTTAAACTTGATCGTTTTTGAAAATTCCGCCTCCCCACAAGTACTGGGGTGTACTACATCGACTTACAGTGGTATCAGAGCCTCGCTAAACACTAAATAACTTGATTGCAAATTTGTACGAATTTCGAACGGAAAAACGAAGCCGGAAAACCCTAAATCTGTTCAGTTTCTGTCGAACTTAAAATGATGTCCAAAAATTTTTCAGGTAAGTTCAGAAAGCTTGAAATGACCACAGTAGAACACCCAAGAAAAACAGTCGCCTAAATCGCTTAAATCACCGCGGAACCGCGGCCTCAGCCTACTGAGTCGCCGCGGTTCCGCCGCCGAGTTGGCGAGTTAGGAACCCAGTTTTCTTCTGTTGCTTCTCTGTTAAGTTTGGGGTTTTCTGGAATATTTAATATTTGCTCAGGTTACAGTTTAACAGAGCAGATTTTGGAGCAATATTGATGTTGTTTAATCGATCGAAATTGTACAGTATTTGCATATTGGATTATATCTGTGATTGTTTAATGTGTTCGTAAACCTCCCCTAACTGCTAGTATGTCGGTTGGCAGGGGGTTGCACATTTCTGAAATGGTTAAATCTGTTTGTGCATATAAACTGTATTGGACTGTTGTGGTGTATAGCCGGGGTTTAGCAATGGGTTATTGTTTAATTCATTTGTTGTAAATGTAATTTGTTGTAATATCATTTTGCGGGGCACATCCAGGTTGCGGTTGTAGCCACCGTTGTATTATTTCATTTTACTGTTTTTGCTCCTAGGACTGACCCAAGGTGGGGTACACAAACTGCCGGGCGGGTAGTTTGCCGTACCCGTAGGGGTCGAGGGTGGGGTATCGGCTATTCATCACAACTGTGTAATCTGTCTTTTCTTGCAGGCTCAAAAGAAATACAGATTGCTTGCAAATCCAATATTGTTTATCTGTGTTCTGGAATGAATATCATTGCGTCAGACGAATGTAAAATATCTATATATATGATAGCTATTTAGACGTCACTTATGTTTTACACCCGCGCTAGCCCAGCCCCCGCTCTGTCGTTAGTTAAGTAACCTAACGGGTGATGACGGGACCCAGTGGCGAATGCGGATGGCATAAGAGGACGTTGTATTTTCGTTGTTTTCTGCAATGATAGGTTAATGATGGGACGCATTATCTGTAATGCAAAGAAAATAAACCAAGTTTAAATCGTTGGAACAATTTAAAAGAAACCACTCGGTTATTTTTAAAACAGATATTTTTAAATGCGGAGATTTAACCACTCCTTTTAAAAGCTATCAGGTTCCTTCGGTTATATCAAGTTCACTACGTTCACGGTTTCGCCAAAACCAGTCGTAGCCCTCCGTCATTTCTTATGAATGGTCAGTAGTATTCAAGCTATGTTTGTTTGGCCCTTAGTCAAGACATAGTGATTGGTAGCTGCTGGGGTATTCATTTGTTACATAGATAGATGAGTTGGTTTGGGACAGTCGTATTGCTTTGTTGGCCCTTAGTCAAGAGTATATACGGATGGGTTCAAATCAACAGGATAATGATGGGCAGAACTTGACATGTGACTTATGATTTGTTGGCCCTTAGTCAAGATCATAAGAACATGGGGCAAAAACATATATCGGGAATTTCTAAAGAAACTGAAATTTGCAAAGAGATGCATACCATTTGGAGTTTGATGAATGTTGGTAGGATTCCTTCAACATTATCATACGATGATATTTGGATCCCGATCCTACTGTGAGTATATGCTACTTATCAGGATATTCGTCACTTAACGATCAATGCTATAAACCTAGTAGGTGTCCAGAAAGGTGTCAGCGGGGTTACGCCCCCAGAGAAAAGAGGTTATTTAATTAAGGAACTTCGCGAAAGCGTTGGAAAACCTCCCTCGAAGTATCGACACTGGCCTGGCTGAACGGTTAAGCAAGTATTGTACGGTGAGAATAGTCCTGGCTAATTCTTCTTTTATGGTTTGAGGAAGGATTCGAGAAACAGTGGGAGCCATCCAGTTTAGATAAACTAAAAACCACTCTAAACTTGCAAGAGCATCATGCTAAAGTGTTTTCTTCTCTCTCTCCTAATTGCAGCGACCCTGAAAATGACTGGACTTAAGTTACTTTTAGAAAAGAATATACTGACGGGGCCAAACTATAAAGATTGGCTGCGGAATGTCAAAATGGCTTTGACCTATGACAAACTGGGGTACGTCCTCACCGCTACGGCACCTGCTGTCCCTGATCCCAAATCCAGCAATGCGGATAAGGAAATCCGCAAAACCTGGGATTTAGATTGCGCGAGAGCCAAGTGCGTCGTGCTTGCCTCTATGGACAATGAACATCAGAGGAGGCACGAGGATATGAACCTGGATGGCATATTTCTCCATACAAAGGAACTTTATGGAGAGCAATCTCGTATAGCAAGATACGAGACCTCTAAGAACTTGTTTCGAGCGAGGTTGGCTGTCGGGTCATCGGTAGGTGAACATGTCCTACAGATGATCGGCTATATTGAAGAGCTCGCAGACCTTGGGACGACTTTGGATAATGAGCTGTATACAGACCTTATTCTCCAGTCCCTTCCTCCCACCTACGCCCAGTTTATCCTCAACTTCAATCTTCAAGGAAAAGAAGTTGAACTTGCGGAACTCCTGAACATGTTAAGGAGTGCAGAGGGCACCTTGCAGAAGGCAAGGGAAACACCCGCTATGTTTGTTGGCGGTGCATCTTCTTCCGGGTCCAAGGCTAGGGCCAAAGGAAGGAAGAAGAAGGCCGCACCCAAACCTAGAGGAGGTGTTAGTAAGGTGGGAAAGAAGGGAAAGAAAAAGTTTGCAGCACCGGTAGTTGGCCTGGATGAGTGCTTCCATTGTCACAGGAAAGGGCACTGGAAGAAGGATTGCAAGGCGTGGAACGCCAAGAACCAGGAACCGAAGCAAGCTGTGGCTTCGACTTCAGGTGTGTTTGTAATTGAGAATTGTCTGTCGATCAACTCTACTTCCTGGGTATTGGATACCGGATCAGGATCTCATATTTGCAATTCATTGCAGGCACTGAGAAACCGTAGAGTGCTAAAGGAAGGTGATATGATCCTCAGGGTTGCTAACGGAGCTAGCGTGGGAGCTGCGTCCGTCGGGGATTATCACCTAGGATTGACGAGTGGACATATTTTGGTTTTACATAACTGTTATTTTGTACCAAGCTTAACGTGTAATATCATATCAGTTTCCTTGTTATCAAATAAAGGTTATGATTTCACGTTTGTAAGAGATGTTGTTAACATCCACCTTAATCATGGTTTGATTGGGTCCGGTACTCTAAATAACGGCATATGTGTGTTAAACCAACTCCAAATTTTCAATGTCCAGAACACACTAAAAAGAAAGTCTCCAGATTTAAATAAAGCTTTCTTATGGCATTGTAGACTGGGTCACATCAATGAGAGAAGGTTGACTAAGTTGCATAGAGAAGGATATTTGGACACGTTCGAATATCAATCTTATGACACTTGTCAATCTTGTCTAAAAGGAAAGATGACAAAGACTCCATTTACTGGACAAGGAGTAAGAGCGAGCGAGCTCTTAGGACTCATACACAGTGATGTATGCGGTCCGATGTCTACACATGCAAGAGGTGGTTTTTCCTACTTCATTACTTTTACAGATGATTTCTCTAGGTATGGACATGTTTTCTTAATGAAGCATAAATCCGAGGCCTTTGAGAAATTCAAGGAATATAAGAGTGAAGCGGAAAACCAAACAGGCAAAAGTATTAAGACACTAAGATCTGATCGAGGTGGAGAATACTTAAGTGCCGAGTTCCTAGGTTACCTAAAAGAGAAAGGAATTCTCTCTCAGCTTACTCCTCCATACACTCCACAGCATAACGGTGTATCGGAGAGACGGAATCGAACCCTATTGGATATGGTACGATCCATGATGAGTAATACTGAGTTACCGCGATCTTTCTGGGGTTATGCGCTAGAATCAGCGGCATATCTTTTGAACCAGGTTCCAACCAAGACTGTGCCTACCACACCATATCAGATGTGGAGTGGGAAGAAACCCTGTCTAAAACATTTTAGGACATGGGGGTGTCCAGCTTTTGTAAAAAAGCAGCATGTGGACAAGCTCGAGGCACGCTCAGTACTGTGTAAGCTTGTGGGATATCCAAAGAACTCCAAGGGATATTATTTCTATTACGCAGAGGAACAAAAGGTTTTTGTTTCTCGTCATGCCCACTTCTTAGAAACTGAATTTTTAGAAAATCAGAAGAGTGGGAGCGAAGTAGAACTGGAAGAAATTCCAGAACCACAAGCTGTTACTGAAAGTTTGGTAGAACCAGAGGTTCAAGAAGAACAGAACATTCCCGCGCCCCTCCGCAGGAGTAGTAGGCCGTCTCATCCGCCTGAGAGATACTACGGTTTTCTCATAGACGGGGATAGAGAGGATTGCATCATAGATGATGATGAACCTACTGACTTCCGGCAGGCCATCCAGAGCGGCGACTCGGTACGATGGCTAGATGCAATGCGGACCGAAATGGAGTCCATGTACACCAACAAAGTATGGACTTTGGACTTTGCTCCAGATGGGGTAAAACCCATAGGATGCAAATGGATCTTCAAGAAAAAGATTGGTGTAGATGGACAGGTGGAAACCTATAAGGCTAGACTTGTTGCAAAGGGTTTTCGTCAAAGACCTGGTTTGGACTATGACGAAACTTTTTCTCCAGTGGCTATGCTCAAATCCATTCGGGTCCTTCTTGCCATTGCTGCCTTCCATGATTATGAAATCTGGCAGATGGACGTAAAGACGGCTTTTCTGAATGGAAATTTAGAAGAGAGCGTCTATATGGATCAGCCAGAGGGTTTCAATCAGAGTGGGAGCAGCGGGAAAGTATGCAAGCTGCTTAAGTCTATTTATGGACTAAAGCAGGCATCGCGGAGTTGGAACATCTGTTTTGATGAGACAGTCAAAGAGTATGACTTTATCAAAAATCCAGATGAACCGTGTATATATAGTAAAGTTGTGGCCAGAAGTGTCGTATTCCTCGTCTTGTACGTGGATGACATTCTATTGATAGGAAATGACGTTCCTATGCTACAATCTGTCAAAGGATTCTTGTCACACAGGTTCTCCATGAAAGACCTGGGTGATGCCTCGTACATTCTGGGGATCCGGATCTATCGTGATAGATCCAAGAGGATGTTGGGACTTTCGCAGTCCAGGTATATCGACACTGTACTGAAAAGATTCAGTATGGAAGATTCTAAGCGCGGTAATCTACCGGCTTGTCACGGAATCACCCTCTCCAAAGAGATGTCTCCCAAGACTGATTTGGAAAGGGAACGCATGTCTATTATACCCTACGCTTCTGCGGTAGGCTCTATAATGTATGCGATGTTGTGTACCAGACCAGATGTAGCTTACGCACTGAGCGTGGTAAGCCGGTATCAGTCAGACCCAGGGGAGAAACACTGGATAGCAGTAAAGAACATTCTCAAGTACCTGAGGAGGACTAAGGAGATGTTCTTGGTTTACGGCGGAAAAGACCTCAGGTTGGAGGCCTTTGCTGATTCCGGCTTCCAGAGTGATAAGGACGATTCCAAGTCCATGTCGGGTTATGTCTTTACCCTCAATGGAGGGGCGGTGTGCTGGAAGAGCTCCAAGCAGGACACCGTTGCTGACTCGACGATGGAAGCGGAGTATATAGCTGCTTGCGATGCCGCAAAAGAAGCAGTCTGGATGAAGAAGTTCCTAACAGAACTTCAGGTGGTTCCTACCATAGTTGATCCAATACCTCTGTATTGCGACAACAACGGAGCTATAGCTTTAGCGAAGGAACCAAGGTCCCATCAGAAGTCCAGACACATCTTGAGGCGGTATCACCTGATCAGGGAGATCATTGATCGTCAGGAGATCGAGGTTCGGAGAGTTGCTTCTGAAGAGAACATTGCTGATCCATTCACGAAGGCCCTTCCTCAGATTCAGTTCGAGAGGCTACTCGAGATCATTGGTCTACGATATGCCAGTACATGGCCCTAGTGCAAGTGGGAGATTGTTAGTGTTTATGCCCTAGAAGGCCATTACTGTATCATACTAGTTTGTATATTACTTAATGGAAGCTTGGGATATTCACATGTATATGACAGTCTTGCTAAACATGGTAGTATGCTACTTGGTTTTTCTATCTTAATATGTGAGTGTACGTATTGATAGAGCTCTTAGGATCTTGCTTGTCTACCAGCGTTGTGATGGCAGTCACACTAGTGGGGGCTGGGTAGTCTACAAGCACATCCTTATTCAGGTCCCTGGTCGTTGGATTATCGAGACAGAGCATCGATATCCGGAGTAGACTAGTGTGTACGTTTCTCATCCCAGTTGGGGAGATGGTCTGTCCCACAGCCGTCAGTACGTCGTACTGGAGATAGTATGCAGGTGCTCGTTAGGTTACGGGTACACCGGACAGGACTCACAGGGAACTGTTGGTTGGTTTGATACCAGTCGTCAGTAAGCAGTTCCCAGGTGACATGAGTACAGCGTAGTCCGCAGACTTGACACTGCCACTTCGCCTCGAGTGTGTCCCACTGTTCTTAGATTGCTACCCTACCACGGCTCAAAGGAGTCGTGCAAACAGGTAGCAGTTGGGTGCAGTCCCGAGCACTTGGAGGCAGTGGCGGTTTGAAAGGATTCGTCCCTCCCGGTATTGGGAGTAGATATCGTGCTGTGTCAGAGAGCCATTATGCAAAGTCCCTGGCCAGGGCAAGCGAGATTTGCTGGTAGGTTCCAGTAGTTTCTCAGGGTGTAATGGGCTTCACTCCGACACGACTTATACCGCTATTAGGGGACTGACGCTTGCCGCCCCCCTAGGCCCGATATGCGATAGTCTTGGACGAACGGACCGGACTGTATGGAGATTGTCACATCAGACTCAGTAGGAGTTCGGATGGGTTTCCTCATCGGCCTTCTTATCGACAACTACCTGGGGACCGTTACGTACAGCTAGTGCCGCTTGCGGTCTGTGGTTAAACCCACTGCCAGCGTAGTAGTCGAGTCTCTAGAGTCCCACACAGAGAGTTTCCTACTCCAGGCGAAACGATATAGAGGTCGCATGGTTTTGCGATAAAGGGTTCGGACGCATACGTGCGTTTACGCACGTACGACTTTCGGACAGTTTTTTACCAGTCGGCTTTGGTTTAAGCCAGTTACTGGTATCCGGTTATTGGATTTTTACAGTCCAAAGTTTTTCCGTATTTTTGCGGATTAGAGGGGCGTTCTCGTAATTATACGAGAAGCTTCTAGAAGATGTGACTAAGGAGGTTAAGGTGACATAAGCTTTGGATAAGATTAGTGAGTCATGAGGGTGATTCATCATGGTCATTAATGCACCATAAATGCTTAATGACTCATGTTAATGAATCACCTCTTTTCATTTATGAAGCATGCTTATTCATTTCTATTATTGATTATTCTAAAATAAGAATGCTTCATAATATATTATGATACACTCTCTCTCATCTCATTATCTCATCTCACATTCTCTCTCCTCAAGCTCTCATCTTCAAGAGACTAATCCTTAATCCTCATGTGTTGAGATCAAAGGTTTAGTTAGACTTAAACATCCATTACCTTCACTCTATATCATCCTTTCTTCTTTGATTAGCAATCAAAGTAGATTAGTTGCCTCAAGTTAGAGGTGTAGCTTGGAGTTTTGCTCTCGGGTGGATCGTCTACTACCTAGAGAAGGCCGAGGAGAACAAGGAGATCGTAAAGACGAAGGACTAGTTTCATTTGGTATAATCCCTAAACACAATAGTTAAGAAACACTTTGTGTACGGTTATTTATAGTTTAGCTTCGATTCAAGCGGTTAGTCGATGTTCGTTCTTTAAACTTGATCGTTTTTGAAAATTCCGCCTCCCCACAAGTACTGGGGTGTACTACATCGACTTACAAAGGGTCGTGCGGGTGGGTTTAATTCAATCGGGAAATGACGGGTTGAACTTGACTAGCACTTATGATTTGTTGACTATGTTAAGGTCATATGGCTGCTAGGGGCAAAATATTATCGGGAATTTCAAGTGTTGAAATTTGCAATGAGATTGCATACCTTCTATGAGATAGTTGGATCCCGATACCCGCTGCGAGTAAGAGTTACTCCTGGGAGAGTTTTACACATTACAATTAGCCGATCAAGTAGGTGTCTAGAAAGGTGTTAACGAGGTTACGCCTATGGAAAAACAAGGTTTACATTAATTAGGTTCGTGCGAAAGCACGGGGGACCTCCCTCAAAGTACCGACACTGGCCTGGCTGAAAGATTGGCGAACTTGTAGTGTGTAATTAATCCCGGCTAGTCTTTCCTTTTAGGGTTTGAAGGAAGATTTGATAAAAAACAGTGGGAGCCATCCTGATTAGATAAAATATATAACCAATCTATTCTTACAAGAGCGCACGCTGAGTGTTTTCTTCTCTCTCTCTCCAGGTTGCGACCACGTCACGCCTTAATCAAGATAATAATACGGAATATTGACCGAACCCGCTTGTTATACTGAGCTGGGGAACGTTGGTCCCGCTCCAACTTATAATTGTTATAAGACCGAGCAGGAAATAGGGGAATACCAGATTTCCCGTGCCGCCCAAACGAAGAAAGTGCATGCTGATGCATCATCTTCGGATGTGTTCATTACAAAGAACTGTTTCTCAGTGTCCTCTACGTCCTGAGTATTTGATACCCGATCAGGATCCCAGATATGTAATCAGTTATATAGGGCTACAGAAAGGTAGAGAACTGAGAACGGGTGATAAGTTTCATGAGGCAGAAAACGGGGCAAGAGTTGCAGCCAAGTCTGTTGGTCACTGTCACCCTGTATTACCAATACATTGATTCTGAACAAATGCTATTAGATACCGAACCTGATATACAAAATCATATCAGTCTCTTTATTAGTAAAGAAATGATAAAATTTTGTATTGTTGGATAATGTTTTGAACATTTCCTATATCAAAAGTTGATCGGATCAGGCACGTTATCTAAAAGCATTGATGTTCTAAATCAAACTACAGTTCTTCAGTATACGGAACACACACAAGAGGAAGAGTTCAGAAATGAACGAATCCTTCTTGAGGTATTGTAGACTAGGTCATATCAAATAGATGCATATTTAAATCTGTTTGAATTTACATCTTGTAAAACTTGCCATTCATGTCACAGAGATAAAATGACCATAGCTCTGTTTAATGGAAACAGAGAAAGAGTTAGTGAACTCTTGGGATGATACATGTTGATGTATGTAAGTCCCCTGTCTACATATGCCAAGACTGGTTCTTTGTATTTCATTACATTCTCTGATAATCTCTCAAGATTCAGACATATGTTCCTGTTGAAACACATGTCCGAACCTTTTGAGATATTCACAGAATGTAAGTTAGAAGTAGAGAACCAATACGGGTATAAGTATTATGTCCTTTGATGAGATCAAGGAGGAGAATACTTGTGCATAGAATTCCTGGACTTTTCTAAAGGAGAATGAGATTCTCTCTCAGCATTACTCCTCCGTATACACCATAGCACGATGGTATATCGGGGCGGAGCAATAGCACCCTATATGATATGGTGTGCTCTATGATGAGTACTACTGAGTTTCCTGTTTCCTTTTGGGGGTTATGCACTTGAGAAGCCGCATACCTATTGAATAGGGTTCCAATCAAATCAGTTGCCTACCACTTCATATATGATATGGAAAGGGAAGAGCCCATATTTTAAGTTAGTTAAGATTTGGGGTTGTCCGGCCTATGTCTAAAAGCAAAATCCGGACAAGCTCGAGGCAAGGTCTGTTATGTAGAACTGGAAATGTTCCAGCCATACAAACTGCAGCTGATGATTTGATAGAACCAAAGGATTCAGTAGATTCCAACGAACCTCAGCCTCTCCGCCGATCTAGTAGGGTTCCTCACCCATCTGAGAGATACTTCGGTTTCTCTATGACAGTGGGAGCGAGGATGGCATCATGAGATGATGACCCAACTAGTTTCGAGCAGGCCATCGAGAGTAGAGACTCTGTAAGAATGGCTGGATGCTTAACGATCTGAGATGGAATCCATGTACACCAACAAAGTATGGACTTTGGTTGCTATATCTGAAGGGTTAAATCCCCATCAGGGCAAGTATATCTTGAGAAGATTACTTGGTGTAGATGGAAAAGTTGAGACTTTCAAAGCTAGACATGTTAAAGGTTTTCATCATCGACCAGGCGTGGATAATGATGAATCCTTTTTCAGTGGCTATGCTTAAGTCCATCCAGATCCTACTTGCCACGGCTACATACCATGACTACGATATCTGGTGGTTGGGTGTCATGACTGCTTTTCTAAATGATGTTTTAGAAGAGAACGTCTGTAAGTACACAGCCAGAGGGCTTCGTAAACAGTGGGAGCAGCGGAAACGTGTGCAAGATGTTTTATAGGATAAAGCAGGCATCGCGGAGTTGGAACGTCTGTTTTGATGTGTTAGTCAAAGAGTTTGACATCATCAAAATGGTAGATGAACCTTGTATAAACAAAAAGGTAGTAGGGAGTATTGTGACGATCCTCATAGAGTACGTGGATGACATGCTCTTGATAGGGAAGCAGTTTCCTATGCTACGCTCGATCAATCTCCGCTTATCACAATGATTCTCCATATAGGATCAAAGTGATACCTCCTAAATCCTGGATTTTGGATCCATGAGATAGATCTAATTGGATGTTAGGAGACTCACTAGTTGTAGTGAGATGGTATCAGTTGATCCTGGGGAAAATCACTGGAAAGGTTCCAGGGTGATAAGGACGACTGAATGTCAGTCACAGGCATTGTCTTTACCTTAAGTAAAGGGACGGTATGTTGGAAGAGTTCCAAGCTAGATACCGTGGCATACTAGACGATAAAGGAAAGATACATCGCTACTTAAGATGCTACAAAAGAGGCAGTCTGGATGTATATTTGTTCATGAGATGAACTTAGTTCCTCCCATTGTGTGACAATGGAGTTGTGGCTTATGCCAAGAAACGTCCGTCCCATCAGCGATCCAGACATATTCTAAGGCAGTATCACCTGATCATGGAAATTGTTGATCTCCAAGAAGATCGAGGTTAGGAGAGTAGACTCAGAGGACAACACGGCGGATCCACTCACAAAGGCCTTTTCCCAGAGAGAGACTATTATGGGATGGTTGAGTATGAGATACTACAACCACTGCTATCAGATGGCCCTAGTCCAAGTGGGAGATTGTTAGTTATATGTATGCCCTAGAGGCCATTACTATACATAGGATGTATATTGTAGTGGATGCTTGGACATATATAGGGAGGACTTTCTTGCTCGACATGATAGTATGCTATATGGTTGCTCTTTACCTTAACGTGTACACTGATTGTCTCTCTGTTATATGTTGGTAAAGCCCTTAGGATGTGTACTTGGCTACCTGGACTATGATGCGGATCATACTAGTGGGGACATGGTAGTCCATAAGTACATCCTTCAAGGTCCCTAGTCGTGGGTGTATCGAGACGGGGCATCGATATACCAGAGTAGACTAGCGTATACCTTCTCGACCCATACAGATGGGCGATGGATGATCCCATATCCATTGATGTTTGACATCAGAGATGATATACGGGTGCTCAGTGGAGACTGGGTACACTGGACGGACTCGCCGAGAACTCCCAGATGGTATTATACCTTACGTCAGATGGCAGTTCTCTGGTGACACTGGTACAGATTAGTCTGTAGACCCGAGATCGTCATAGAGTCTTGTGTGATTCCGACTGTGCTTTGATTTCCACCTTACCACGTCCAAGAGGGCGTGCAAAACGGTGGTTTTTGGGTACAGTCCTGAATCACATGGAGGCAATGAGCGATAGGAGGGGATTCGTCTCTCCCGGTATAGGGAGTTGATGTTGCGCCGTGTTCGATTGGCTATAACCGGAAATCCCTGGCCAGGGTTGCTGAGATTTACTGGTAAGTGTTACCAGTAGTTTTTCGAACTGTTATAGACCTCATATCGACACGACTTATCGAGCTATTGGGGTCTGACGTTTACCACCCCTAGGCGAGATATGCGACATATCAGACGACGAGACCGGACTGTACGGTAAGTGTTACTGGTTGGATTCACAGAAGTGTGAGTGGGCTTGCTCGTCGATCTTCTGATCGCTCAATACCCGGATGGCCGTTATGTTTGGCAGACCGCTTGCGGCTTGTGGGTGTTTGATATGATCATCACCTGCTGCCGGCGTATTGACGAGTCTTTAGAGTCCTACACAGAGGTTTCCTGGCTCAAGCGAAACGAAACAGGAGCGCATATGAGATATGTGCGGGACCGAGAATAATGCGTGTATGTGTCACACCCCACGCTCCAATACAGAGAGTATTGTCCGCTTTGGCCGAAACCGCACGGTTTTTCCCTTAGAGCGAACCGGACCCGACCAGGGGCCACTTCCCAGGAGGTCACCCATCCCAAGACTTCCCTGGCCCGAGCACGCTTAACTACAGAGTTCTCAAGCTCCTGTAGTTTCGGTTCACTTAAAAGGCGCCTCTGTATTGAAGAGTGGTATCATTCCATTTATAGTACAGATCTGCCCTCTTTCGGAATGTATTCCAAAGAGTCCCCATTGTTCTACAGTGGGTCCCACGGACTCAAGAGGTGTCCCCCACGGATTCAAGAAGTGGCCCCCGCCCACTTAACACGACACTTGGCGTGGCACTTTGTTCCGTGTGGCACTTTGCTCCGTGAGCAAGAACCGGGTCCCGACATTCTCCCCACCTTTGAACAATGGTTCGTCCTCGAACCACAGACCTACTATTGAGGGACCAGCTCTGATACCATTCTGTCACGCCCCACGCTCCAATACAGAGAGTATTGTCCGCTTTGGCCGAAACCGCACGGTTTTTCCCTTAGAGCGAACCGGACCCGACCAGGGGCCACTTCCCAGGAGGTCACCCATCCCAAGACTTCCCTGGCCCGAGCACGCTTAACTACAGAGTTCTCAAGCTCCTGTAGTTTCGGTTCACTTAAAAGGCGCCTCTGTATTGAAGAGTGGTATCATTCCATTTATAGTACAGATCTGCCCTCTTTCGGAATGTATTCCAAAGAGTCCCCATTGTTCTACAGTGGGTCCCACGGACTCAAGAGGTGGCCCCCACGGATTCAAGAGGTGGCCTCCGCCCACTTAACACGACACTTGGCGTGGCACTTTGTTCCGTGTGGCACTTTGCTCTGTGAGCAAGAACCGGGTCCCGACAGTATGTGATACCGTATTCCATTCTCGCGATGAATGTATCGATTGGTTGTATGCGATATAACCTAGTTATCGAATCAAGGATTGATTCGATAAGCCAATACATTGGATATTAGTCGGTTGTATACGATATGACCGGATCGTTAAATCAAGTATTGATTTAATGATTTAATGCATAATTATATATTTGATATATTACTTTGCATTAACTAGTATTGGTTCACTTAAATTGGATTTTCTCACTTGATGTACACAAGTTGTATATGTGATATACTTTTGTGTACTTGTTTGTATCATGTTTGATGATACATGCTAACTTGGGTTTGTGTAAAGAATTAAGCCATGGTTATGTTAATGGTTAGGGTTTTGATTTACTTATCTATTCATTTATTTATTTATTAATTTTTGCAAGATAAATAGAATGGTGGCTTCTTTTGTTTCTTTCATGAAGCTTCATGAAGTGTTGAAAGCTTGACCATTTTGTTTGTTTGCTTAACCCTAACCATTCAACCTAACCATAGTTCATTCTCTACACCTAACCATGGTTGGTATATGATAAGTATTCATTTTATTTTCTATTTTGAATAATACATATCATATTCTTTCTTCATCTTCTTCATCTTCAACAATGAAGAAACCTTGCAACTATCAATGGCAACTTGAGAAAAAGAGTGAGAAATCCAATTCTAAAGTGAACCCACTTCCTATTTCTTCATCCTCTACCACTTGCCAAGTAGTATAGGGTGTTTTTTTCACAAGTTTCATGACTTGGTGAAGTTGGAGCTTGATCTTGTGTTGCCTCGACGTAGATCATCTTCGGCATCGAAGTCGAAGACCTAGCCCGCCCATTTCTCCGATGAAGCCGACGCTAGAGCCCGGGATCCGATGATCACAGCGAGGGGACTTCATCACGGAGCTATGGAGGTGGAGGACCGGATCTACAAAGGTTGTATTTTCCGTTTACTCTTAGTTAAGTTGTTAACTAGTTATCGTTTTCGCCTAAAATTTAGTTAACGATCCGTATTAGGGTTTCTCGGCACTTGTAAAATTTGAAATTGGCATGGTTGATGCCTTGTGAGACCTCATTAGTATGCCTAGGAACCCTACACCTACCATAGCTTTACGAAGTCGTGCAAACATGTGGTAGTTGGGTACAGTCCCGAGTCACATGGAGGCAGCGAGCGATAGGAGGGGTTTCGTTTTTCCCGGTATTAGGAGTTAATATTATGCTATGCGCGATCGGTTATAACCGCAAGTCTCTGGCCAGGGCTAATGAGATTTACTGATAAGTGTTATCAGTAGTTTCTCGATTGGTTATACGCCACACATCGTCATGACTTATCGAGTTATTGCGGTCTGACGATTCTACCCCCAAGACTCGATATGCAACATATCAGACAAAGAGACCAGACTGTACGGTAAGTGTTGCCTATAGGCTCTATGGGTGTTTGGCCAAGTTTACTTGTTGATCATCTATTCGTTCAATACCTGGGTAGCCAATACGTGTAGCTAGTACCGCTGACGTACTTGTAGGTGTTTGATATGATCATTACCTACTATCGGCATATTAACGAGTCTTTAAAGTCCCACATAGAAGCTCCCCAGCTTAAGCGAAACGAAGTAGGACATGTATCCAGATATGTGCGGGAGCTTGATTAAATACGGATATATGATATCGTATTCTAATCTAGCGTTATTAGATATTAACCGGATTATATTTGATATGACCGGATTATTGAATCAAGTGTTGATTTAATAATTATATATATATATATATATATATTAACTAATATTATACTCACTTTAATTTTTCATCTCTTTATATATTATTTGTATATAATATAAATAATATATAAATATGTTTGACATGGTTGATTATACACAAGAGTGGTGTATATGAGAATTACATTGGGTATAAGATAAGAGGATACTAATTTATTTATTTCATTTTCTAAGAGAAAGAATGAGTCATTATAATGGAAGATTGTAGTGTCTATGACTCACTTCCCTTTTCTTTTTAAATGATAAAACTTAATCATTCGTTCTTATGCATAACACTTGCTCATTCCCATCACCATCACCATCTTCATCTTCTTCATCTCTTCTCTTGAGACATTATTCGTCCAACAGAAAAGAAAAAGAAAAGAATTTTTAGTGAGGAAAAACCCTATTTCATCATCCTAGACTAAACCAGTAAATTAGTTTAGGTTGTTCTCTTCTCTAATATTTTGATTAGTGAAATGTGAGCTTGAGTGAGTGTTGCCTCAAGGTGGATCATCTTCGACAAAGAAGATATCGAGAATACGAGTTCATTTTTTCAAGTGGAGCTCTAGAAAGAGTTCAAGAGATTACTACAAAGAGCTTAAGAAGTGAAGGACTTGGCTATAAAGGTTGTAGCTGCTCTTCACTTAGATTAGAACTCTAGTTTGCTTTCTTTTTAACCCTAAACCTTTAGTTCGATCCTAGATAGTAGGCATAGCCCTCTAGAATTTTTAAAATTGCATACTTGCTCTTGTTAAAACCCTAGTAGAGGAGCTAAGATCTACTTTCATGGTATCGGAGCCAAACTAGAGGCTTAGGTGATATTTAGACGAAATTAAAGTGTTCGATCGACCGAAACATCCCGAATAAAACACATTTCTGTCCAATTTTTAAAACTGCGATATTTTTCAAAATAAAAATTCTCGGAAAATCATACAGGCTTTTTTATAGGCCTACAAGAAAACGTAGCCCATTAAGCAATCAAAAAGCCGCGGATCCACAGCCTAGACTTGACGTCGGCGACGGATCCGCGACGACTTGGTGGGCTTTGGGCTTCAATTTTCTTCTGGGGCTGTAATTTGAGGAAATGTATTTTCTGGGTGTTTTAGTTGGGACTTAAGTGGTTGAGGTCTCAGCTTGATGAAGTAGAAATGAAAGTCGATCAAAATGTTAATATCGTTTAAATGTTTTGCTTGTTTGATACAATTTTTAGAATCCACCTTAATTAGTTTTCCGAAAACTAGTTATATATAAATCTCGCCTTTTAGCCTTGCTTGATGGATTACCACAGAGTTTAGATTTGGGTCGAAACTCCGTCGTAATTTCGTAACCTACGCGAAAACTCTTCGAGAGATACTAGAGGAGTGCTTCATCCTATACCCCAACAAAGTGACTATGGGAGAACCCATGGCCAAGAACATCCACTTGGGTGCTCGCGGCCATGGTGCTCCACCCAAGGCCACTTCGTCGAGGGCCTTGGGAGTGCGGCCATCCCCTAACATTCCCGACGAACCTTCGATTCTTTCACCGGGAATCTTGTTGAATTCCTCTGCTTTATCTTTGAAAATGGTTTTCAATTCGAGGCTTAAATGTAAGGTTTTTGGGGTTAGGCATGAAATTCGGATTATGAGATAATTCGAGTTTATGATGTCTACAGTTGCGGATTCTAATTGTCGTAATTTTCATTTCTTTTCTGTAACCGTAGTGTAATATGTGAAGGTATCACCAATCTCGTTGCTATACGTCAAAAATATTAGGGGTACACATATTTACTTACGTGGATAACGTGTGATGTTATTGTGTTGATGTATCGATTTGATATATTGGATCATCGTGATTGAATAGTCGGGAGTTTATGTGAGATGCGAGTTTTTTATTTTCATTCATGTAAATTATTGTATATAATATTCTTTTATTGGGGCACATTCGGGAGTGAGGATGTAGTCACCTTGATCTATATTATTTACTTTTCTGCATTAGAATAGACCCAAGGTGGATGGCTCAAGTAACCGGATTCTAAAGTCCAGTGGGTGGCTATCTCGAGGAGTCGAGGCCGATTGCCTAACTCTAGAATTGGCAAGGTTGCTTGCCACTCTCGTAGGGGTCTAGGGGTGTGGGCGTGGCTATTCATCACGACCGTAGAATCCATGTTTTTCATTAATAGCTTAATCTAAAACACGGAACTCCCAGTATATCATATATTTCATATATCTGCTTCTGTTGTGTTGTGATGTGATGTGATCAGATAAATGCGTGAGACAAATACTACTTATATATATGATATATTAGTAGACACTATATATATTTTGCATCCGCGCTAGTCTTGACCCCGCCCTTCCGTAAGTTAAATAACCTTACGGCGAAAATCCGGGTCCTTATGGCGAATACAGATGGCATATATGTGTATTTTATTTTCGTTTCTTCTGTGATATTTAGGAACTTAAATGATGGGACTTCATTAATAAGATTAATGAAAAGAAAATAAACCAAAAACATATTGTATAACCATATTTTTCAAAAAGGTAGTTCTAGTTTTTGCTTTGCATAGAGGTATTTAATTATGAATATTCAGTACCTCATTCGATGAGGAAAGAGCTAGATCTTTTCACCAGGAATGACCTCTTTAGCAAAAACTAGCATATGCTACAACCCACTCGGTTTGTTTTGAAAACTACTCGATTTTAAAGCGAAGCTTAAATCACTCCTTTTCAAATCACAGGGCTCTACAACGATATCAAATTCATTACGTTAAAGGTTTTCGTCAAAACCAGCCGTAGCCCTTCGTCATTTCAGATAGGTAGTGTTTAGTATTCGTGCTGTGTTTGTTGACCTCCGTCAAGGCACAGTGTACGGTAGCTAGATAATACTTATCTGTAGCATATAGATGCGATTGGTAGAGACAGTTACACACCTTGTTGACCTCCGTAAAGGGTTTGTGCGGGTGGGTTCGAATCGATCATGAACTGACGGGTAGAACATGACTAGCGGCCTATGGTTTGTTGACCTCCGTCAAGGTCATAGGTCATTAGGGGTAAAAACCATTATCAAGAATTTCAAGTGTTGAACTTTGCAATGAGATTGCATACCTTCTATATGATAGTTGGATCCCGATACCTACTGCGAGTAAGCGTTACTCCTGGGATAGTTTTCCAGTTACAATTAGCTAATCCAGTAAGTGTCTAGAAAGGTATTAACGGGGTAATGTCTCCGCGGAAACGAGGTTATTTAATTAGTTCCGTGCGAAAGCACGGGGAGACTCTCTCGGAGTACCAACACCAGCCTGGCTAACCGATTAGCGAACTTGTATGGTGTAATTAATCCCAGCTAATCTTTTCTTTTAAGGGTCGAAGGAAGATTTGATAAAAACAGTGGGAGCCATTCTGATTAGATAAGATAAAAACCATTCTAATCTTGCAAGAGCGTACGCTAAAGTTTTTCTTCTCTCTCTCTCCAAACAGTGACCATGTCTTGCCTTAATCAAGATAATAATATAGATGTATTGACCAAACTCGCTTATTATACTAGGCTGGGGAATGTTCGTTCAGCTCTAGCTTATAACAATTGTCATGAGTCTGGGTAAGAGATAGGGGAATGCAAGGATTTCCATGCAATCCTAATGAAGAAAGAGCATTCTAATGCATCTTTTTCGGGTGTGTTAGTTATTGAGAATTGTTTCTCAGTCAGCTCTACGTTCTGGGTATTGGATACCAGATCAGGATCCCACATTTGTAATATGTTACAAGGGTTAAAAAGAAATAGAGCACTTGGAAAATGTGATATGTCTCTCAGAGTGGGGAACAGAGCAATTGTTGCTATCGAAACTGTCGACGAATATCATCTTGTATTACTCACTGGTAATACATTGATTTTGAACGACTGTTATTTCGTATCGTCTATGATGTGCAATATAATATCCATTTCTTTATTAGATAAAAATGGATATAACTTTGCATTAGAGAAAAATGTTATGAACGTTTTCCTAAATCAAGTGTTGATTGGGTTTGGTACGTTGTGTAATGGTTTATATGTTATAAATCAAAATACCGTTTTAAACATACAGAACATACACAAGAAAAAAAGTTCAGAAATGAACGAAACTTCCGTGGCATTGTAGATTTGGTCATATCAATGCGACCAGAATAGCTAAGTTACATAAAGATGGATTTTTGGATCCATTCGAATTTACATCTTATAAAACTTGTCAGTCCTGTCTCAAAAGAAAGATGACCAAAACTCTGTTTGCAGGGCACGGAGCAAGAGCCACTGAACTCTTGGGACTGATACATAGTGATGTATACGGTCCTGTGTCTATAAATGCTAGGAGTGGTTATTCCTACTTCATTACATTCTCGAATGATCTCTCTAGATTCGGACATGTGTTCATGTTAAAAATACAAATCTGAAACTTTTGAGAAATTCAAGGAATATAACAGCCAAGTAGAGAACCAGATGGGTAAAAGTATCAAAATCCTTCGATCAGATCGAGGAGAGGAATACTTAAGCATGGAATTCCAAGATTATCTAAAAGAGAATGAGATTCTCTTTCGGTTTACTCCTCCGTATACACCACAACACAATAGTGTATCAGAGTAGACGCACCCTATTGGATATAATGCGCTCTATGATGAGTAATACTGAGTTACCTCTCTCATTCTGAGGATATGCGCTTGAGACAGCATCATATCTATTGAATCAAGTTCCGTCCAAATCTGTGCCTAAAACTCCATATGAGATATGGAGCGGGAAGAGACAATTTCGTAAATTTGTTAAGATGTGGGGTTGTTCGGCTTATGTTAAAAAGGAAAATCCGGAAAAACTCGAGGCACGATTGGTACTATGCAAGTTTGTAGGATATCCAGAGAAATCTCTAAGATATATTTTCTACCACACCGAGAAACAGAAGGTGCTTGTTGTTCGTCACGCTACTTTTTTGGAAAAGGGATTTCTTGCAAAAGAAATTAGTGGGAGCACGGTAGAGCTGGAAGAAGTTCCAGAAGTACAAACTGCAGCTGAGAATTTGGTATAACCGGAGGATTCAATAAAGTTTTTCACCCACCTGAGAGATACTACGGTTTTCTCATAGACGGTGGGAGCGAGGATTACATCATGGAAGGTGATGGCCTGACTAGTTTCGAGCAGGCCATCATAAGTGAGGACTCTGTGAAATGGCTGGATGCTATGCGATCTGAGATTGAATCCATGTACACTAACAAAGTATGGACATTGGAGTATGCTCCTAAAGGGGTAATACCCATTAGGAGTAAAAGAATCTTCAAGAAGAAGATCGGTGTAGATGGAAAGGTTGAGACTTTCAAAACTAGACTCGTAGCAAAAGGTTTTCGTCAATGATCAGGTGTCGACTATGATGAGACCTTTTCTACAGTGGTTATGCTTAAGTCCATCCGGATCCTACTTGTCAATATTGCTGTCTACCATGACTATGAAATCTGGCAGGTGGATGTCAAGACTGCTTTTCCAAATGGAGATTTAGAAGAAAGCGTATATATGACACAGCCAGAGGGCTTCATAGACAGTGGGAGCAGCGGAAAGGTGTGCAACCTGCTTAAATCAATCTACGGATTAAAGCAGGCATCACGAAGCTGGAACATCTATTTTGTCAAAGAGTTGGAATTCATAAAAAACGTAGATGAATCTTGTATATATAAAAAGGTAGTAGAGAGTAAGGTCGTTTTCCTCGTATTGTACGTGGATGATATACTCTTGATAGGAAATGATGTTCATATGCTGCACTCGGTCAAACTCTTCCTGTCACAAAAGTTCTCTATGAAAGACCTGAGTGATGCCTCCTACATCCTGGGGATAAAGATATATAGGGATAGATCTAAAAAGATGTTGGGATTGTCTTAATTCAGGTATATAGACACCATACTAAAGAGGTTTAGTATGGAAGATTCCAAGCAAGGCAACTTACCCACTTGCTTAGGAATCACCCTCTCTAAAGAGATATCTCCCATGACTGATGAGGAGAGGGCTCGCATGAACATTATACCCTATGCTTCTACAGTCGGGTCTATCATGTATGCGATGTTATATACCAGACCGGATGTAGCTTACGCACTGAGTGTGGTAAGTAGGTATTAATCAGACCCAAGGGAGAAGCACTGGATAGCTGTGAAGAACATTCTTAAGTACTTATGGAGGACTAAAGAAATATTCTTGGTATATGGTAACGGAGAACTCCAAGTGGAGTCTTTTACCAATTCAAGCATCCAGAGTGACAAAGATGACAGTAAGTCTATCTCGAGTTTTGTCTTCACCTTCAACGGAGGGGCAGTATGTTGGAAGAGTTCTAAGCAAGATATCGTTGCAGAATTGACGATAGAGGCTAAATACATCACTGCTAACGATACTGCCAAAGAGCATGTCTAGATGAAGAAGTTCATCACTGAACTTGGTGTAGTTCCATCCATTGTTGATCCAATACCTTTGTATTGTAATAATAATGAAGGTATGGTTTTAGCCAAGAAATCCCGGTCCCATCAGCGATCCATACATATTCTGAGGCGGTATCACCTGATCCGGGAGACAGTTGATCGTCATGAGATTGAGGTCAGGACAATATACACGAAGAACAATACGGCGGATCCACTCACGAAGGCCTTTCCCCAGATGCAGTTCGAGAGACTTTTTGGGATGTTGGGTATGAGATACTGCAACAACGGCTTTAGTGCAAGTGAGAGATTGTTAGTGATATGTATTCCCTAGAAGCCATTATTGTAAATTATAGTGGATGCTTTGACATATATATATATATATATATATATATATATATATATATATATATATATATATATATATAAAGGACATTCTTGCTCAACATGATAGTATACTATCTGGTTACTCTTTATCTTAACATGTACATTTGTTCTAATTTACTATTTCACTGATACATGTTGATAAAGCCCTCAGGATGTTTTCTTGACTACCAGGAATATGATGTAGATCATGTTAGTTATATGTATGCCCTAGAGGCCATTACTATATATATGATGTATATTGTAGTGGATGCTTGGACATATATAGGGAGGACTTTCTTGCTCGACATGATAGTATGCTATCTGGTTACTCTTTACCTTAACGTGTATACTGATTGTCTCTCTGTTACATGTTGGTAAATCCCTTAGGATGTGTACTTCACTACCTGGACTATGATGCGGATCATACTAGTGGAGACATGGTAGTCCATAAGTACATCCTTCAAGGTCCCTAGTCGTGGGTGTATCGAGACGGGGCATCGATATACCAGAGTAGACTAGAGTATACCTTCTCGACCCATACAGATGGGCAATGGATGATCCCATATCCATTGGTGTTTGATATCAGAGATGATATACGGGTGCTCAGTGGAGACTGGGTACACTGGACAGACTCGCCGAGAACTCCCAGATGGTATTATACTTTACGTCAGATGGCAGTTCTCTGGTGACACTGGTACAGGTTAGTCTGTAGACCCGAGATCGTCATAGAGTCTTGTGTGATTCCCACTGTGCTTTGATTTCCACCTTACCATGTCCAAGAGGGCGTGCAAAACGGTGGTTTTTGGGTATAGTCCCGAGTCACATGGAGGCAATGAGCGATAGGAGGGGTTTCGTCTCTCCCGGTATTGGGGGTTGATGTTGCGCTATGCTCGATTGGCCATAACAGGGAAGTCCCTGGCCAGGGCTTGTTTAGAGATATACTGGTAAGTGTTACCAGTAGTTTCTCGACCCGTTATGAGCCTCACATCGGCATGACTTATCGGTTATTGGGGTCTGACGTTTACCACCCCTAGACTTGATATGCGACATATTAGACGAGGAGACCGGACTGTACGGTAGTGTCACTGTCAGGCTTTTTGCAGGAGTTGGAGCGGGCTTGCTTGCTGATTTTCTGATCGCTCAATACCCGGGTAGCCGTTACGTCCAGCTAGTATCGCTGACGGCTTGTGGGTGTTTGATATGATCATCACTTACTGCCGGCGTATTGACGAGTCTTTAGAGTCCTACATAGAGGTTGTACTGGCTCAGGCAAAATGAGATAGGAGCGCATATGTGATATGTGAGGGACCAAGAATGATATGAGTATGTGATACCGTATTCTATTCTCGCGATGATTGTATCGATTGGTTGTATGCGATATAACCTAGTTATCGAATCAAGTGTTGATTCGATAAGTCGATACATTGATATTAGTCGGTTATATGCGATATGACCGGATCGTTAAATCAAGTGTTGATTTAATGATTTAATATATAATTATATATTTGTTATATTACTTTACATTAACTAGTATTGGTTCACTTAAGATTGATTTTCTCACTTGATGTGCACAAGTTGTATATATGATATATTTTTGTGCACAAGTTTGTATCATGTTTGATGATACATGCAAACTTGGGTTTGTGTGTGACTTACACTATATTTAGGTTAATGGTAAAGGTTTTTAATTCATTTTGTAATTAAAAAATGGTGCTCATTTTTGAATTTGCTTGAAGCTTCATGAAGCTTTCAAGCATCTTTGACAAAGTCCACCATTTTTGTTTTGCATCACATTTTCATTAACCTAACCATTCATCTAAACTCTAGTTTAGTCTCTACAATGAGTTAATCTCACCCATGGTTGCATTATAATAACTCTTCACTTGATTTTCTTTAATTGATAATTGATTCTTTTCTTTCTTCTTCTTCTTCTTCTTGAAGAAAAAGAGATAGCTTGCTAGAAAATTACAAGTGAAGATTTAGAGTGAGAAATCAAAATCTAAAGAGTACCCACTTCCTATCTCACCATCCTCTACTAGACTAGCACTTTAGTTTAGGGTGTTTGCTTCACTAATTCTATGGTTAGTGAGGTAGAAGCTTGAGTCCGTATTCCCTCGACGTAGATCATCTTCGGCACCGAAGACTTCAAGCGATCCCGTTGCAATTTTCTCATGGAGCCGTTCGAGAGTCCGGGAGTTGGTTGATCGCAGCGAAGGGACGTCGTCGCGGAGCTTTGGAAGTGGAGGACCGGATCTACAAAGGTTGTAGTCCCTTTCCTTTAGTGTAAATATGATTTACTAGCTTCATGTTTCGCCTAATCTCTAGTTAACGATCTTGCTTCGGGTTGTTAAGCACCTAAAAATTTTTATCCGGCATGGTCGATACCTTGTAGAGCCTCCTTAGTGTACCTAGTAACCCTACAGTGGTATCAGAGACTAGCTAGAGCTTTAGGCGATGTGTTAACGAAGTTAAAACCCCGATCGAACCCAGAAACGCAAAACTAAACCCCTCTCTGTACAATTTTTAAAATCTGGGTTTTTCCAGAATTAAAAATGCCTAAAAAATTCAGCAGGGTTTTCTAAGAATTACGATGCAAATTTAGTAACGTAATCTGTACGGATGGCCGTGGAACCGCTGCAATTGCCTGCTTGTGCCGCGGATCCGCGGCCGTACAGTGAGTGTATGTTTTTATTTTTGCACGGTAATTCTTGTCTCTGTGGTTACTATTCTATGGGTATTTTTAATCTGACTCAAGTGTTGAGTATTCTGGGGTTTATTTTGTAATCTTCGATTCGATCGGGAATTTTAAATTCGTTATTGTTTTTCCGGGTAAATTTTAGAACATGTTAAAAGTTTGACCGGATATAAATACCCACTTTTTCCCCTGTCGGGAAATTTCCAAGTGTCGGATCTTTCCGTAGTTTAAGAACGTTCGAAGTAGTGCAAGTAACGCGATGGTCCCTCTAGAAGACAACAAACCTTAACTCGATTATGTGACCGTCTTGAACTGCCCTTTGAACCTTAGGGTTTGGGGCAGTACGGCATGCCACATGTAAGGCGTTGGCTTGACCCTTCTACGGCTGGACCGTTGGTACTGTGGCATGAAATGGATATTTTTTAGACTTATTTCATGTGTTGAGCTGTTTCAGGAAAACTTGGGTATTTGATTTTTCGATCGAAAAGTTTAACATTTTCTATTTATCTGGAATGTGATACAATATTTATAATTCACAAGTAGTTATGAGATAACTAATATGAATGTTATAAACATAGCACTTTAGTCTCAAATGATCGGTTGCCACGGAATTTTGATGCGATCAAAAGTCCGTCGCAATCACGTAGCGAACGCGGATACTCGCTGGATAAACTTAATAGACAGCTACACCCCTTAGCCCCGACCAAGGGACTGTAGGAAAACCCCGTCGCCGAAAGCATCCGTTCGGGTGCTCGCGGTAGCGGTGTTCCGCCTTGGTGCACTTCGTCGACGGTATCGGGGGTGCGGCCGCCCACTAAAGTTTGCGACGAGTATTCGATCAGGATGTCGGGAATCCTGTTGAATTGCCCGACTTGATATTGAAAAGTGTTTTCGATATAGAGACTAAAATGCGGGGTTTATAACTGTTAGGCATGCGATGTCTAAGGAGGTTGTGGATTCCAACTGTTGTAGTTTTACACTTTCTTTTCTGTGACCGTAAGTGTAATATGTGATATCGCCGGTTTCATTGCTATATGTCAACGACAATTGGGATGCGCATATTTACTTACGTTGATGACATGTGATGTTATGTGTTGCTGGATATGTTATATTGGATCGTCGCGTTTTGAATAGCCGGGGTTTTTATGTGAGATGAGAGTTTTTATTTTCATTCATGTAAAATTAAATGTATGTAATATTCTTTTATTGGGGCACTTCTGGGTTGAGGTCGTTGTTACCTTTTGTATATTATTTACTTTTCCGCACTAGGATAGACCCAAGGAGGGGAGCACAAGTAACCGGGTTCTAAAGTCCAGTGGGAGACCAACTCGAGGAGTCGAGTCCGGGTCTCCTAACTCTAGAATTGGTAGGGTTGTTTGCCGCTCTCATAGGGGTCTAGGGGTGTGCGTTTGGCTATTCATCGCGACCGTGGAATCCGTGTTTTATACTTGCTCGTATTGAAAACACGGACATCCTAGTATATCCAATGTTTCATATGTTTCTTCTGCTGCGATATCTGTGATGTGATCATTTGGTATGCTGTGATGGATACTGTATATAGTATATATGATATATTATATAGACGTTACTTATGTTTTACACCCGCGCTAGCCCTGCCCCACTCTGCCGTTAGTCACCTAACCTAACGGTGCACAAGGGGACATCGAGGCGAACACGGATGACATAAGTGTACGTCGTATTTATCTGTGATGTTTAGGTGACTTAAATGATGGGACTTCATTAATGTGATTAATGAAAGAAAAGAAACCTAAAAGATGTTGTGGAATCGAATTTTCAGAAACAGGTAGCTACAGTTCTTGCTTTGCATCGTGGTGTTCCTTGTAGAACATCCTGCACCTTATTCGATAAGGAAAGAGCCGAGATCCCTTTACCGGGAGTGACCCCTTTAGCAATAACTGGCAGATGCTACAACTCTCGGTTTGTCTTTTGATTGCTTCTATAGTTTTTTGCTTTGCACAGTGGTATATATGATATATCCTGCACCTTATTCGATGAGGAAAGGGCCGACGATCCCTTCACCGGGAGTGACCCCTTTAGCAAAACTAAAAAAGCCTCAAAAACACTCCATTTCAAAATTCATTCGATCCTACAACGATATCAAGTTCATTACGCTCATGATTTTCTTAAAAACCTGCATAGCCCTCCGTTATTTCAGATAAGTACTACTTAGTATTCGTGCTGCGGTAGTTTGGCATGCGTCAAGGCGTA
The DNA here is from genome assembly GCA_030015575.1 of Agapanthus africanus. Lineage (NCBI taxonomy): Eukaryota > Viridiplantae > Streptophyta > Magnoliopsida > Asparagales > Amaryllidaceae > Agapanthus > Agapanthus africanus. Next base: position 705,498,905 of record CM057341.1, read on the forward strand.
GTGTACGGTAGCTAACTAGTGCTTATTTGCTAGCATACGATGCGATTGGATTAGGGTATTCGTACGGCGTTGTTTGGCATGCGTCAAGGGTCGTGCGGGTGGGTTTAATTCAATTAAGAAATGTACGGGTTGAACTTGACTAGCGGACTATGGGTTGTTTGGCATGCGTCAAGGTCATAGCACGCTAGGGGTAAAATATTATCAGGAATTTCAAGTGTTGAAATTTGCAATGAGATTGCATACCTTCTATGTGATAGTTGGATCCCGATACCCACTGCGAGTAATTGTTACTCCTAGGAGAGTTTTACACATTACAATTAGCCGATCAAGTAGGTGTCTAGAAAGGTGTCAACGGGGTTACGCCTCTGGGAAAACGAGGTTTACTTTAATTAGGTCCGTGCGAAAGCACGGGGAACCTCCCTCAAAGTACCGACACTGGCCTAGCTGAATGATTGGCGAAGTTGTAGGGTGTAATTAATCCCGGCTAGTCTTTCCTTTTAGGATTTGAAGGAAGATTTGATAAAAACAGTGGGAGCCATCCTGATTAGATAAAATAATAACCAATCTAATCTTGCAAGAGCGCACGCAGAGTGTTTTCTTCTCTCTCTCTCCAGGTAGCGATCATATCACGCCTTAATCAAGATAATAATACAGATGTATTGACCGAACCCGCTTGTTATACTGAGCTGGGGAACGTTGGTCCCGATCCAACTTATAATTGTTATAAGACAGAGCAGGAAATTGGGGATTACCAGAATTCCCGTGCCGCCCAAACGAAGAAAGTGCATACTGTTGCATCATCTTCGGGTATGTTCATTACAAAGAACTGTTTCTCAATGTCCTTTACGTCCTGGGTATATGATACCGGATCGGGATCCCGCAAATGTAATCTGTTACATGGGCTACAGATAGATAAAGAACTGAGAACGGGTGATAAGTTTCATGAGATAGAAAACGGTGCAAGTGTTGCAGCCAAGTCTGTTGGTCACTATCACCCTGTATTACCAGAATTCATTGATTCTGAACAAATGTTATTAGATACCGAACCTGATATACAAAAACATATCAGTCTCTTTATCAGTAAAGAAAGGATATAATTTTGTATTGTTGGATAATGTTTTGAACATTTCCTATATCAAAAGTTGATCGGTTCAGGTATGTTATCTAAAAGCATTGACGTTTTAAATCAAACTACAGTTCTTAGTATACAGAACACACACAAGAGGAAGAGTTCAGAAATGAACGAATCCTTCTTGTGGTATTGTAGACTAGGTCATATCAATGCGACCCGACTAGCTGAAGTTACATATAGATGCATATCTAAATTAGTTTAAATTTACATCTTATGAAACTTGCCAGTCATGTCACAAAGATATAATGACCACAGCTCTGTTTATTGGAAACAGAGAAAGAGTTAGTAAACTTTTGGGATTGATACATGCTGATGTATGAAGGTCCCCTGTCTACATAAACCAAGACCGGTTCTTTGTACTTCATTACATTCTCTGATGATCTCTCAAGATTCAGACATATGTTCCTGTTGAAACACAAGTCCGAAACTTTTGAGATAAATCACAGAATATAAGTTAGAAGTAGAGAACCAAAATACGGGTTTAAGTATTGTGTCCTTTGATAAGATCAAGGAGGAGAATACTTGAGCACGGAATTCCTGGACTATTCTAAAGGAGAATGAGATTCTCTCTCAGCATTACTCCTCCGTATACACCACAGCACGTCGGTGTATCGAGGCGGAGCAATCACACCCTATATGATAAGGTGTGCTCTATGATGAGTACTACTGAGTTACCTATTTCCTTTTGGGAGTTATGCACTTATGCAGTTGCATACCTATTGAATAGGGTTCCAACCAAATCAGGTGCCTACGACTCCATATGAGATATGGTAAGGGAAGAGCCTATCTCTTAAGTTAGTTAAGATTTAGGGTTATCCAGCCTATGTCTAAAAGCAAAATCCGGACAAGCTCGAGGCAAAGTCAGATATGTGGATGTTTGTTGGATATCCCAAGCATTAGCAAGGGAATATCTTCTACCAAACCGAGGAACAAAAATATTTTGTTTCTCAACATGCCACCTTTGTGAAAGGGAATTTCTTGTGAAGAAATTAGTGGACATGAGGTAGAACTGGAAGCAGTTCCAGCTATACAAACTGCAGCTGATGATTTGGTAGAACCAAAGGATTCAATAGCAACCAACGAAGCTCAGCCTCTCCGCCGATCTAGTAAGGTTCCTCACCCACCTGAGAGATACTTTGGTTTCTCTATGACAGTGGGAGCGAGGATTGCATCATGAGATGATGACCCAACTAGTTTCGAGCTGGCCATCAGGAGTGGGACTCTGTAAGAATGGCTGGATGCTTAGCAATCTGAGATGGAATCCTTTTACACCAACAAAGTATGGACTTTGGTTGCTTTATCTGAAGGGTTAAATCCCCATCAGGAGCAAGTATATCTTGAGAAGATTACTTGGTGTACATGGAAAAGTTGAGACTTTCAAAGCTAGACTTGTTAAAGGTTTGCATCATTGACCAGGTATGGATTGTGATGAAACCTTTTTCTAAGTACCTGTGCTTAAGTCCATCCAGATCCTATTTGCCACGGCTACATACCATGACTGCGATATCTGGCGGTTGGGTGTCATGACTGCTTTTCTAAATAAAGATTTAGAAGAGAGAGTCTATAAGTACACAGTCAGAGGGCTTCGTAGACAGTGGGAGCAGCGGAAACGTGTGCAAGATGTTTTATGTGATAAAGCAGGCATCGCGGAGTTGGAACATCTATTTTGATGTGTTAGTCAAAGAGTTTGACTTCATCAAAATGGTAGATGAACCTTGTATATACAAAAAAGGTAGTAGGGAGTATGGTGGTGATCCTCGTAGAGTACATGGATGACATACTCTTGATAGGGAAGGAGTTTCCTATGCTACGCTCGGTCAATCTCTGCTTATCACAAAGATTCTCCATATAGGATCAAAGTGATACCTACTAAATCCTGGGTTTTGGATCTATGAGATAGATCTAATTGGATGTTAGGATTCTCACTAGTTGTAGTGAGATGGTATCAATCGATCCTGGGGACAATCACTGGAAGGGTTCCAGCGTGATAAGGACGACTGAATGTCAGTCACAGGAATTGTCTTTACCCTCAGTAAAGGGACGGTATGTTGGAAGAGTTCCAAGCTAGATACCGTGGAAAACTAGACGATAAAGGCTTAAGATGCTACCAAAGAGCCAGTCTGGATGTATATTAGTTCATGAGATGAACTTTGTTCCCTCCATTGTGTGACAATGGAGTTGTGGCTTATGCCGAGGAACGCCCGTACCATCAGTGATCCAGACATATTCTAAGGCAAGTGTCACCTGATCATGGAGATGGTTGATCTTCAGGGGATCGAGGTTAGGAGAGTAGACTCAGAGGACAACACGGCGGATCCACCCACAAAGGCCTTTTCCCAGAGAGAGACTAGTTATGGGATGGTTGAGTATGAGATACTACAACCACTGTTATCAGATGGCCCTAGTGCAAGTGGGAGATTGTTAGTTATATGTATGCCGTAGAGGCCATTACTATACATATGATGTATATTGTAGTTGATGCTTGGACATATATAGGGAGGACTTTCTTGCTCGACATGATAGTATGCTATCTGGTTACTCTTTACCTTAACGTATATACTGATTGTCACTCTGTTACATGTTGGTAAAGCCCTTAGGATGTGTACTTGACTACCTGGACTATGATGCGGATCATACTAGTGGGGACATGGTAGTTCATAAGTACATCTTTCAAGGTCCCTAGTCGTGGGTGTATCGAGACGGGGCATCGATATACCAGAGTAGACTAGCGTATACCTTCTCGACCCATACAGATGGGCGATGGATAATCCCATATCCATTGGTGTTTGACATCAGAGATGATATACGGGTGCTTAGTGGAGACTGGGTACACTGGACGGACTCGCCGAGAACTCCCAGATGGTATTATACCTTACGTCAGATGGCAGTTCTCTGGTGACACTGGTACAGGTTAGTCTGTAGACCCGAGATCGTCATAGAGTCTTGTGTGATTTCCACTGTGCTTTGATTTCCACCTTACCACGTCCAAGTGGGCATGCAAAACGGTGGTTTTTGGGTACAGTCCCGAGTCACATGGAGGCAATGAGCGATAGGAGGGGTTTCGTCTCTCCCGGTATTGGGGGTTGATGTTGCGCTATGCTCGATTGGCCATAACAGGGAAGTCCCTGGCCAGGGCTAGTTTAGAGATATACTGGTAAGTGTTACCAGTAGTTTCTCGACCCGTTATGAGCCTCACATCGTCCTGACTTATCGGTTATTGGGGTCTGACGTTTATCACCCCTAGACTTGATATGCGACATATTAGACGAGGAGACCGGACTGTACGGTAGTGTCACTGTCAGGCTTTTTGCAGGAGTTGGAGCGGGCTTGCTTGCTGATCTTCTGATCGCTCAATACCCGGGTAGCCGTTACGTCCAGCTAGTACCGCTGACGGCTTGTGGGTATTTGATATGATCATCACCTACTGCCGGCGTATTGACGAGTCTTTAGAGTCCTACATAGAGGTTGTACTGGCTCAGGCAAAACGAGATAGGTGCGCATATGTGATATGTGTGGGACCGAGAATGATACGAGTATGTGATACCGTATTCTATTCTCGCGATGATTGTATCGATTGGTTGTATGTGATATAACCTAGTTATCGAATCAAGTGTTGATTCGATAAGTCGATACATTGATATTAGTCGGTTATATGCGATATGACCGGATCGTTAAATCAAGTGTTGATTTAATGATTTAATTTACAATTATATATTTGATATATTACTTTACATTAACTAGTATTGGTTCACTTAAGATTGATTTTCTCACTTGATGTGCACAAGTTGAATATGTGATATATTTTTGTTCACAAGTTTGTATCATGTTTGATGATACATGCAAACTTGGGTGTGTGTGTGACTTACACTATATTTAGGTTAATGGTAAAGGTTTTAATTCATTTTGTAATTCAAAAATGGTGCTCATTTTTGAATTTGCTTGAAGCTTCATGAAGCTTTCAAGCATCTTTGACAAAGTCCATCATTTTTGTTTTGCATCACATTTTCATTAACCTAACCATTCACCTAAATTCTAGTTTAGTCTCTACAATGAGTTAACCTCACCCATGGTTGCATTATGATAACTCTTCACTTGATTTTCTTTAATTGATAATTGATTCTTTTATTTCTTCTTCTTCTTCTTGTTGAAGAAAAAGAGATAGCTTGCTAGAAAATTACACGTGAAGATTTAGAATGAGAAATCAAAATCTAAAGAGTACCCACTTCCTATCTCACCATCCTCTACTAGACTAGCACTTTAGTTTAGTGAAGAAATCAAAATACTAGTAGGGCCTCAGTAGTCCACAAGCACATCCTTGAAGTGTTGCTAGTCGAGAGAGTATCGAGATATGTCATCGATATTCCAAAGTAGACTAGTATGTATGTTTCTTGACCCTTTATGGGGCGATGGTTGATCCCACAACCATTAATGTTTCACCAAAAATTGTACGCAGGTGCTCATTTGAGAATGAGTGCGTCGAACGGACACCGCCGAGAACTCCTAGATGGTACCATACCTATCGTCTGATAGCAGTTCTCTGGTGACACTTGTACAAGTTAGTCTGTAGACCCGAGATCATCACAGCGTCTTGTATGGTTCCCACTGTGCTTTGATTATCTCCCTACTACGGCTCTACCGAGTCGTGCAAACAGGTGGTTGTTGGGTACAGTCCCGAGTCATATGGAGGCAGTGAGCGATAGGAGGGGTTTCGTCTCTCCCGGTATTGGGAGTTTATGTTGTGCTATGCGTGATTGGCTATAACTGGAAGTCCCTAATCAGGGCTAATGAGATTTACTGATAAGTGTCATCAGAAGTTTCTCGATTGGTAATAAGCCACACATCGTCATGACTTATAAAGTTATTGGGGTCTGACGATTCCACCCCTTGGACTCGATATGCAACATATCATACGAAGAGACCGGACTGTACGGTAAGTGTTGCTTATAGGCTCTACGGGAGCTTGGATAAGTTTACTTGTTGATTTTCTATTCGTTCAATACCTGAGTAGCCATTGCGTGTAGCTAGTACTGCGGACGTGCTTGTAAGTGTTTGATGTGATCATTACCTACTGCCGGCGTATTGACGAGTCTTTAGACTCCTACATAAAGGTTTCCTAGCTCAAGCGAAACGAAGTAGGGTATGTATAAAGATATATGCAGGAGCTTGATTAAATACGGATATATGATATCGTATTCTAATCTAGCGTTATTAGATATTAGCCGGATTATATTTGATATAATCGGATTATTGAATCGAGTGTTGATTTAATAATTTGATATATATATATATATATATTAACTAATATTATGCTCACTTTAATTTTTCATGTCTTTATATATTATTTGTATATGATATAAATAATATATAAATATGTTTGACATGATTGATTATACACAAGAGTTGTGTATATGAGAATTACATTAGGTATAAGATAAGAGGATAATGATTTAGTTATTTCATTTTCTAAAAAAAAGAATGTGTCATTACAATGGAAGATTGTAGTGTCTATGACTCGCTTCCTTTTTCTTTTTAAATGATAAAACTTAATCATTTGCTGTTATCCATAACAGTTGCTCATTCTCATCACCATTGTCATCTTCTTCATCTCTTCTTTTGAGACATTATTCACTCAAGAGAAAAGAAAAGAATTTTTAGTGAGCAAAAACCCTACTTCATCAACCTCTGAACTAGCAAATTAGTTTAGGTTGTTCTCTTCACTAATATTTTGATTAGTGAAGTATGAGCTTGAGTGAGTATTGCCTCAAGGTAGATCATCTTCGACAAAAAAGATATCGAGAAAGTGAGTTCATTTCTTCAAATGGAGCTCTAGAAGGAGTTCAAAGGACTACTACAAGGAGCTTAAGAAGTAAAGGACTTGGCTACAAAGCTTGTAGCTCATCTTCACTTAGATTAGAACTCTAGTTTGCTTTCTTTTTAACCCTAAACCTTTAGTTCAATCCAAGCTAGTAGACTTATCCCTCTAGAATTTTTAAAATTGCATATCTGCTCTTGTTAAAACCCCAGTAGAGGAGCTAGGATCTACTTTCAGAAGTCTTGTTTTTTACCCAGTTCTTCAAGCAATCCTTGCAACCATATCATCTCCTTGCTGGCTTCCGTGATCGCCATGTACTCCGCCTCCGTAGTTGACAATACCACCACCTTTTGTAATTGAGAGATCCAACTCACCATTGTTCCCCCAATCGTGAATACGTACCTCATTATGCTCTTCCTACTATCTCGATCTCCTGAATAGTCTGCATCAACGTACCCTTGCACTTTTAGAGAGTCACCCCTGAAGCATAAACAGTGACTAGATGTACCCCTAAGATATCTTATAATCTACTTCACCACATTCCAATGCTCCCTCCCTAGATTTTTCATATACCGGCTAACAACTCCCACTGCATGTGCAATATCAGGTCTCGTACTTTCCTTTGCATATATCGAACTCCCCATTGCAGAAGCATATGGTACTCTTGCCATCTCCTCCTTCTGCTCTTGAGTTTTCGGGCACAACTCCTTCATGAGTTTGAAATACTTCGCTATAGGCATACTCACCGGCTTTGACTTGTCCATATTGAACTGCTTCAAAACTTTCTCAATGTAGTCCCTTTGCGATAACCACAGCTTCCGCTGCTTTTTATCTCGAACGATCTTCATGTGCAAGATTTTCTTTGCTGCTCTCAAATCCTTCATAGCAATTTTTTCAGCCATTATCTTCTTTAAACTTTGAATTTTCTTGAAACTCAGACCCGCTACCAATATATCATCCACATACAATGACAAAATAATGGAGTCTCTGTCCTTGAAAATTTGAACATAAACGCAGTGATTTGATTCACTCTGCACAAATCCTGTCTCTAGCATGAACTGATCGAACTTGAGATACTACTACGCAGGAGATTGTTTGAGGCTATACAAGCTCTTTTGTAGCTTACACACCATATTCTCCTTCCCCTTCATTTCATATCCCGGTGGTTGGATCATATAAATCTCCTCCTCCAAATCTCTATGAAGGAACACAATTTTGACATCTAGTTGCTCTAAGTGAAAATTCTCCACCACCACAATACTAAGGATTACTCGAATAGATGTCATCTTTACCATAGGAGAAAAATCTCTTGATAGTCAATACCTTGTTTTTGTGCGTAACCCTTGACTACCAATCGAGCCTTGTACCACTTCACATCATTGGCCTCATCTTTTATCCTGTACACTCACCTATTAAGCAATGCTTTTGGATCCTTAGGTAGCTTCACTAGGTCTTATGTATGGTTTTTCTTCAAAGATCCCATCTCCTCGTCGATAGCTTGCTCCCATTGCTCGCTAGCACCATCGTTTGTTACTATTTCAAGGGATTCGGGCTCTCCCGCATCTGTGTACAAAACGAAATCAGTCACAAGTCTTTCAGGTTTCCTCCTTTCTCTCGTAGATCTCCTCTGAACTGGCACATCTGGTTGCCGAAAATGGCCACTATACCGTTCTTAAACCTAATCTTGCACTGTGGCTTCCTCCAAGTTCTGATCACCACCTGTAGTTACCTGAATGCTCTATTGAGTTCCATCTGTAGGGTTACTTAGCGTGGCAGCAAGGTTTCGGGAGGTATCGTCCATGCCAATTTCAAAAATTGCCGTCCTAAGAAACCCTAATTCCTTAGGGGTTTATCTAGAGAATCATACGAAAAGCAATATAAACAACTTTACATCTAAAGTGAACGAGGAATAAAACCTGTGTAGACTGTTCCTTCACTTCTAATGCTCCATGTAGTAGTCCCTTCGCTGCAAGTTGTGAAGACCCAGACTCTAGTAAGGGTTTACATGAAGAAATGAACAAGCTTGCTCAATGTCTTCGAGGCCGAAGATGATCTGCATCGAGGAGACTCGAGCTCGTGCTACCTCTTTACTAATATGTGATTTAGTGAAGCAAACACCTTAAATTAAATGGCTAATAGTAGAGGATGATTAAGTAGGAATTTTGCTCACTTTTGATTTTCTTTTCTCACTAAATTTCATCACTTGATCAAAAGCTAGAAAGCTTCAATAAAGAAGAAGAAGATGAAGTTCAAGTGATGAAAGAATAATTCATATGAGGTTAGAAATGCAACCATGGTGAGTATATCACATACACTAACCATTGTAGAGAATAAACCATGGTGTATGGTTAAAGGTTAGGTCAATAAATATCTTAATCAAGACAAAAGAGTGGACTAAGTCAATGAAACCTACAAGCTTCTACAAGGTTTGAGCCATAACAAAATCTCCACTAATTTTGAATTTGCTTAATGATAAATCAAACCATAACATAAACCCTAGCATGGTATAAGTCTCATACATACATGTTGCATGTGTAACCTAGCATCACACACACATATATATGTGTGTGTGTGCGCGCGCGCGTGCAAAAAGAAATCAATACATTTAACATATATCACATATATATCAATGTATCATAAGTGAGAAAAATGAATACTTAAGTGAGCTAATATTATTTAATGTAATTTAATATATCAAATATATAATTCTACATTAAATTATTAAATCAACACTTGATTTAATAATCCGGCTATATCACATATAACCGACTAATATCAAATGTAACAACTTATCGAATCAACACTTGATCCGATAACTTGGTTATATCACATATAACCGATGATGTCAAAAATCGCGAGAATAGAATGCGGTATCACATACACGCATTAATCTCGGTCCCGCACATATCACATATGTGCTCCTACTCTGTTTCGCATGAACCAGCAAACTTCTGTGTAGGACTCTAAAGACTCGTCAATACGCCGGCAGTAGGTGATGATATATCAAACACCCACAAGCCGCAAGCGGTCTGCTAAACGTAACGGCCGCCCGGGTATTGAGCGATCAGAAGATCAACAAGCAAGCCTGCTCATATTCTTGCGAATACAATCGGTAACACTACCGTACAGTCCGGTCTCTTCACCAGATATGTCACATATCACAGCCTGGGGGTGGTATAACGTTAGACCCCAATAGCCTGATAAGTCAAGCTAATGCAAGGTCCATAACGGTTCGAGAAACAACTGGTAACACTTACCAGTAAATCTCAGCAACCCTGGCCAGGGATTTCATGTTATGGCCAATCGAGCATAGCGCAACATCAACTCCCAATACCGGGAGAGACGAATCCCCTCCTATCGCTCATTGCCTCCATGCGACTCGGGACTGTACCTAAAAATCACCTTTTTGCACGATCTCTTAACCGTGGTATGGTGGAAATCAAAGCACAGTGGAAATCACACAAGACTCTATGACGATCTTGGGTTGACAGACTAACCTATACCAGTGTCACCAGAGAACTGCTATCTGACGATAGGTATAATACCATGTAGGAGTTCTCGGTGAGTCCGTCCAGTGTACCCAGTCTCCACTGAGAACCCGTATACCTTCTCTAATGTCAAACACTAATGGATATGGGATCATCCATCGCCCATCATATGGGTCGAGAAGCGTATACGCTAGTCTACTCTAGAGTATCGATGCCCTGTCTCGATACTTCCACGACTAGGAACAATTGAAGGATGTACTTGCCGACTACCTCTGCCCTACTAGTATGATCCACATCCTAATCCTGGTAGTCAAGTACTCATCCTAAAGGTTTTATCAATATGTAATTGTTAGTTATATGTATGCCCTAGAGGCCATTACTATACATAGGATGTATATTGTAGTGGATGCTTGGACATATATAGGGAGGACTTTCTTGCTCGACATGATAGTATGCTATCTGGTTGCTCTTTACCTTAACGTGTACACTGATTGTCTCTCTGTTAAATGTTGGTAAAGCCTTTAGGATGTGTACTTGACTACCTGGACTATGATGCGGATCATACTAGTGGGGACATGGTAGTCCATAAGTACATCCTTCAAGGTCCCAAGTCGTGGGTGTATCGAGACGGGGCATCGATATACCAGAGTAGACTAGCGTATACCTTCTCGACCCATACAGATGGGCGATGGATGATCCCATATCCATTGGTGTTTGATATCAGAGATGATATACGGGTGCTCAGTGGAGACTGGGTACACTGGACGGACTCGCTGAGAACTCCCAGATGTATTATACCTCACGTCAGATGGCAGTTCTCTGGTGACACTGGTACAGAGTAATCTGTTGACCCGAGATCGTCATAGAGTCTTGTGTGATTCCCACTGTGCTTTGATTTCCACCTTACCACGTCCAAGAGGGCGTGCAAAACGGTGGTTTTTGGGTACAGTCCCAAATCACATGGAGGCAATGAGCGATAGGAGGGGATTCGTCTCTCCCGGTATAGGGAGTTGATGTTGCACTGTGTTCGATTGGCTATAACCGGAAATCCCTGGCCAGGGTTGCTGAGATTTACTGGTAAGTGTTACCAGTAGTTTCTCGAACTGTTATAAACCTCATATCGACACGACTTATCGAGCTACTGGGGTCTGACGTTTACCACCTCTAGGCGAGATATGCGACATATCAGACGAACAGACCGGACTGTACGGTAAGTGTTACTGGTTGGATTCACAGGAGTGTGAGCGGGCTTGCTCGTCGATCTTCTGATCGCTCAATACCCGGGTGGCCGTTACGTTTAGCAGACCGCTTGCGGCTTGTGGGTGTTTGATATGATCATCACCTGCTGCCGGCGTATTGACGAGTCTTTAGAGTCCTACACAGAGGTTTCCTGGCTCAAGCGAAACGAAATAGGAGCACATATGAGATATGTGTGGGACCGAGAATAATGCGTGTATGTGATACCGTATTCTATTCTCGCGATGAATGTATCGATTGGTTGTATACGATATAACCTAGTTGTCGAATCGAGTATTGATTCGATATGTCGATACATTGGATATTAGTCCGTCATATGCGATATGACCGGATCGTTAAATCAAGTGTTGATTTAATGATTTAATGTATAATTATATATTTGATATATCACTTTACATTAACTAGTATTTGTTCACTTAAGATGGATTTTCTCACTTGATGTGCACATTGTGTATATGATATAGTTTTGTGCACTACTTTGTATCATGTTTGATGATACATGCAAACTTGGGTGTGCATACTTTAAACCATAGTTTAGTTAATGGTTAGGGTTTAATTTGCCTTATTTATTTATTTCATTTATTTATTTTTGGCAAGAAACAAAAACAAAATGGTGGTGGCTTTTCTTTTTCCTCTTGAAGATTCATGAAGCTTCAACCATTTTGTTTTATTCTTAACCCAACCATTAACCTAAATCATAGTTTATTCTCTACATGAGTTAGCCTCACCCATGGTTGCTAAATGATAAGATCACTTGATTTATTATTAATTGAAAATTCATTTTTCATTCTTGATCTTCATCTTCTTCATGAGGTGAAGAAAGCTTACTAGAAAAATTTCAAAAGATGAAATCATGTGAGAAATTCAAATCCAAAGTGAACCCACTTCCTATTTCTTCATCCTCTACCACTTGCCATGTAGTAGGGTGTGTTATCTTCACAAGTTCTATGACCAAGTGAAGGTGGAGCTCGATCTTGTGTTGCCTCGACGTAGATCATCTTCGGCATCGAAGTCGACGACCTAGCCCGATCATTTCTTTGACGAAACCATCGCTAGAGTCCGGGATCCGATGATCGCGGCGGAGGGACGTCATCACGGAGCTAAGGAAGTGGAGGACCGGATCTACAAAAGTTGTATTTCCATTCACTTAGCAATAAAGTTGTTTAATTGCATGTTTCGCCTTAATCTCTAGTTAACGATCTAGTATAGGGTTCTTTGGCACATGGAAATTTTTAAATTTGTCATGGTTGATGCCTTGTGGAACCTCTTGAGTGTGCCTAGGAACCCTACAGTGGTATCAGAGCCTAGCTAGGGCCTTAGGCGAAGTGTAGGCGATGTTGGAAATCCGATCGAATCCCGAAACCCTAACTTTTAACCCTCTCTATACATTTTCTGAAAATGTGGATTTTTCCAAATTAAAAATATCCAAAAAATACAGCAGGGTATTATAAGAGTTACTGTGAAGCACGTGAGCACAAGTCGACTAAAGCTCCGCGGAACCGCGGCCCCACCCTAGCATGTGCAGCGGTTCCCCGGCCAAAAAGTTGATTCTTGGCACGTGCTTTGCACAGTAATTCCTATCTTTTAGTGTTGTGTTTTCTGGGAATTTTTAACTTCTACTCAAGAGTTGAGTTTTCTGGGTTGTATTGGGAGTTCGTAGATTTGATCGGATTGTCTAACTTTGTCTATGTATTTTTCCGGGTAATTTTAGAATATGTTAAAAAGTTCGACCGGATATAAATACCCAATTTTTCCCCTGTCGGGAAATTTCCAAGTGTTGGATTTTTCCGTGGTTTAAAGACGTTCTAAGTAGTGCAAGTAACGCGATAGACCCTCTAGAAGACAACAAACCTTAACTCGATTATATGACCATCTTGAACTGCCCTTTGAACCTTAGGGTTTGGGGCAGTACGGCGTGCCACATGTGAGGCGTTGGCTTGACCCTTCTACGGCTGGACCGTTGGTACTGTGGCATGAAGTGAATGTTCTTAAAACCTATTTCATGTATTGAGCTGTTTCGGGAAAACTTGGGTGTTTGGATGTTCGATCGGAAAGTTTAACATTTTCTATTTATCTGGAATGTGATACAATATTTGGAATCCACAAGTAGTTATGAGATAACTGATTTGGATGTTATAAACATAGCACTTTAGTCTCACTTGATCGGTTGCCACCGAATTTTGATGCGATCAAAAGTCCGTCGCAATCACGTAGCATACGCGGATACTCGCCGGGTAAACTTAATAGACAGCTACACCACATATCCCCGACTAAGTGACTGTAGGAGAACCCCATCGCCGAAAGCATCCGTTCGGGTGCTCGCGGTAGCGGTGTTCCGCCTTGGTGCACTTCTTCGACGGCATCGGGGGTGCGGCCGCCTAATAAAGTTTGCGACGAGCATTTGATCAGGATGTCGGGAATCTTGTTGAATTGCCTGACTTGATATTGAAAAGAGTTTTCGATAAAGAGACTAAAATGCGGGGTTTATAATTGTTAGGCATGCGATGTCTAAGGAATTCATTTGGTTAGGCATGCGATGTCTAACGAGTTTGCGGATTCCAACTGTTGTAGTTTTACACTTTCTTTTCTGTGACCGTAAGTGTAATATGTGATATCGCCGGTTTCGTTGCTATATGTCAACGACAATTGGGATACGCATGTTTACTTACATTGATGACATGTGATGTTATGTGTTGCTGGATATGTTATATTGGATCGTCGTGTTTGAATAGCCGGGGTTTTTTTTTTATGTGAGATGAGTGTTTTTCATTTTCATTCATGTAAAAAACTTGTATGTAATATTCTTTTATTGGGGCACTTCCAGGTTGCGGAAGATGTCACCCTTTGTATATTATTTTCTTTTCCGTACTAGGATAGACCCAAGGAGGGGAGCACAAGTAACCGGGTTCTAGAGTCCAGTGGGAGACCAACTCGAGGAGTCGAGTCCGGGTCTCCTAACTCTAGAATTGGTAGGGTTGCTTGCCACTTTCGTAGGGGTCTATGGGTGTGGGATTGGCTATTCATCGCGACCGTGGAATCCGTGTTTTATACTGGCTCGTATTGAAAACACGGACGTCCTAGTATATCCAATGTTTCATATGTTTCTTCTGCTGCGATATCTGTGATGTGATCATTTGATATGCTGTGATGGATACTGTATATAGTATATATATGATATATTATATAGACGTTACTTATGTTTTACACCCGCGCTAGCCCTGCCCCGCTCTGTCGTTAGTTACCTAACCTAACGGTGCACGAGGGGACATCGAGGCGAATGCGATTGGCATAAGTGTACGTCGTATTTATCTGTGATATTTAGGTAACTTAAATGATGGGACTTCATTAATATGATTAATGAAAGAAAAAGAAACCTAAAGATGTTGTGGAATCGAATTTCAAAAATAAAACAGGTAGCTACAGTTCTTGCTTTGCACAGCGGTATATATGATATATCATGCACCTTATTCGATGAGGAAAGGGCCGACGATCCCTTCACCGGGAGTGACCCCTTTAGCAATAACTGGCAGATGCTACAACCCTCGGTTTGTCTTTTAATTACTTCTATAGTTTCTGCTTTGCACAGTGATATATATGATATATCCCGCACCTCATTCGACGAGGAAAGGCCGACGATCCCTTCACCGGGAGTGACCCCTTTAGCAAAACTAGAAAAGCCTAAAAAACACTCCATTTTAAAATCATTTGATTCTACAACGATATCAAGTTCATTACGCAATAGGTTTTTAGAAAAACCTGTCGTAGCCCTCCGTCATTTCAGATAAGTAGTAGTTAGTATTCGTGCTGCGTTTGTTGGCCTTTGTCAAGGCGTAGTGTGCGGTAGCTGACTGGTGCTTATCTGCTTATGCATATGATGCAGATTGGGTTAGGGTAGTCGTGCGACCTTGTTGGCCTTTGTCAAGGGTCGTGCGGGTGGGTTTAATTCAATCAAGAAATGACGGGTTGAACTTGACTAGCATCTTATGGTTTGTTGGCCTTTGTCAAGATCATAGGAGGTTAGGGGCAAAATATTATCGGGAATTTCAAGTGTTAAAATTTGCAATGAGATTGCATACCTTCTATGAGATAGTTGGATCCTGATACCCGCTGCGAGTAAGAGTTACTCCTGGGAGAGTTTTACACTTTACAATCAGCCGATCAAGTAGGTGTCTAGAAAGGTGTCAACGGGGTTACGCCTCTGGGAAAACGAGGTTTACTTTAATTAGGTCCGTGCGAAAACACGGGGAACCTCCCTCAAAGTACCGACACTGGTCTGGCTGAAAGATTGGCGAATTTATAGCGTGTAATTAATCCCGGCTAGTCTTTTCTTTTAGGGTTTGAAGGAAGATTTGATAAAAAACAGTGGGAGCCATCCTGATTAGATAAAATAATAACCAATTTATTCTTGCAAGAGCGCACGCTGAGTGTTTTCTTCTCTCTCTCTCCAGGTAGCGACCATATCACGCCTTAATCAAGATAATAATACGGAATATTGACCGAACCCGCTTGTTATACTGAGCTGGGGAACGTTGGTCCCGCTCCAACTTATAATTGTTATAAGACAGAGCAGGAAATTGGGGAATACCAGATTTCCCGTGCCACCCAAACAAAGAAAGTGCATGCTGATGCATCTTCTTCGGATGTGTTCATTACAAAGAACTGTTTCTCTGTATCCTCTACGTCCTGGGTATTTGATACCGGATCAGGATCCCAGATATGTAATCTGTTACATAGGGCTACAGAAAGGTAGATAACTGAGAACGGGTGATAAGTTTCATGAGACAGAAAACGGTGTAAGCGTTGCAGCCAAGTCTGTTGGTCACTGTCACCCTGTATTCCAAATACATTGATTCTAAACGAATGTTATTAGATACCGAACCTGATATACAAAATCGTATCAGTCTCTTTATTAGTAAAGAAATGATAAAATTTTGTATTGTTGGATAATGTTTTGAACATTTCCTATATCAAAAGTTGATCGGTTCAGGCACGTTATCTAATAGCATTGATGTTCTAAATAAAACTACAGTTCTTAGTATACGGAACACATAAAAGAGGAAGAGTTCAGAAATGAACGGATCCTTCTTGAGGTATTGTAAACTAGGTCATATCAATGTGACCCGACTAGCTTAAGTTACATATAGATGCATATTTAAATTAGTTTGAATTTATATCTTGTGGAACTTGCCAGTCATGTCATAGAGATAAGATGACCATAGCTCTGTTTATTGGAAACAGAGAAAGAGTTAGTGAACTCTTGGGATGATACATATTGATGTATGAAGGTCCCCTGTCTACACATGCCAATACCGGTTCTTTGTACTTCATTACATTCTCTGATAATCTCTCAAGATTCAGACATATGTTCCTGTTGAAACACATGTCCGAACCTTTTGAGATATTCACAGAATATGAGTTAGAAGTAGAGAACCAAAAACGGGTATAAGTATTATGTCCTTTGATGTGATCAAGGTGGAGAATACTTGAGCACGGAATTCCTGGATCATTCTAAAAGGAGAATGAGATTCTCTCTCAGCATTACTCCTCCGTATACACCACAGCAGGTGTATCGGGGTGGAGCAATCACACCCTATATGATAAGGTGTGCTCTATGATGAGTATTACTGAGTTACCTATTTCCTTTTGGGAGTTATGCGCTTGAGAAGCTGCATACCTATTGAATAGGGTTCGAATCAAATCAGTTGCCTACCACTTCATATGTGATATGGAAAGGGAAGAGCCCATATCTTAAGTTGGTTAAGATTTGGGGGTTGTCCGGGCTATGTCTAAAAGCAAAAATCCGGACAAGCTCGAGGCAAGGTCTGTAATGTAGAACTGGAAAGGTTCCAGCTATACAAACTACAACAGATGATTTGGTAGAACCAAAGGATTCAGTAGATTCTAACGAACCTCAGCCTCTCCACCGATCTAGTAGGGTTCCTCACCCACCTGAGAGATACTTCGGTTTCTCTATGACAGTGGGAGCGAGGATTGCATCATGAGATGATGACCCAACTAGTTTCGAGCTGGCCATCAGGAGTGGGACTCTGTAAGAATGGCTGGATGCTTAACGATCTAAGATAGAATCCTTATACACCAACAAAGTATGGACTTTGGTTGCTATATCTGAAGGGTTAAATCCCCATCAGGAGCAAGTATATCTTGAGAAGATTACTTGGTGTACATGGAAAAGTTGAGACTTTCAAAGCTAGACTTGTTAAAGGTTTGCATCGTAGACCAGTTGTGGCTAATAATGAAACCTTTTCTGAGGCCTATGCTTAAGTCCATCCAGATCCTACTTGCCACGGCTACATATCATGACTAAGATATCTGATGGTTGGGTGTCATGACAGCTTTTCTAAATGATGTTTTAGAAGAGGGCGTCTATAAGTATACATCCAGAGGGCTTCGTAGACAGTAGGAGCAGCGGAAACGTGTACAAGATGTTTTATGTGATAAAGCAGGTATCGCGGAGTTGGAACATCTGTTTTGATGAGTTAGTCAAACAGTTTGACATCATCAAAATGGTAGATGAACCTTGTATATACAAAAAGATAGTAGGGAGTATGGTAGTGATCCTCATAGAGTACGTGGATGACATACTCTTGATAGGGAAAGAGTTTCCTATGCTACGCTCGATCAATCTCCGCTTATCACAGGGATTCTCCATAAAGGATCAAAGTGATACCTCCTAAATCCTGAGTTTTGATCTATGAGATAGAAGTAACTGGATGTTAGGATTCTCACTAGTTGTAGTGAGATGGTATCAATCGATCCTGGGGAGAATCACTGGAAAGGTTCCAGAGTGATAAGGACGACTGAATGTCAGTCACAGGCATTGTCTTTACCCTCAGTAAAGAGACGGTATGTTGGAAGAGTTCCAAGCTAGATACCGCGGCATACTAGACGATAAAGGCTGGATACATCGCTACTTAAGATACTACCAAAGAGGCAGTCTGGATGTATATTTGTTCATGAGATGAACTTCGTTCCTCCATTGTGAGACAATGGAGTTGTGACTTATGCCTAGGAACGCCTGTCCCATCAGTGATCCAGACATATTCTAAGGCAGTATCACCTGATCATGGAGATGGTTGATCTCCAGGGTGATCGAGGTTAGGAGAGTAGACTCAGAGGACAACACGGCGGATCCACTCACAAAGGCCTTTTCCCAGAGAGAGACTTTTATGGGATGGTTGAGTATGAGATACTGCAACCACTGCTACAGATGGCCCTAGTGCAAGTGGGAGATTGTTAATTATATGTATGCCCTAGAGGCCATTACTATACATAGGATGTATATTGTAGTGGATGCTTGGACATATATAGGGAGGACTTTCTTGCTCGACATGATAGTATGCTATCTGGTTGCTCTTTACCTTAACGTGTACACTGATTGTCTCTCTGTTACATGTTGGTAAAGCCCTTAGGATGTGTACTTGACTACCTGGACTATGATGCGGATCATACTAGTGGGGACATGGTAGTCCATAAGTAAATCCTTCAAGGTCCCTAGTCGTGGGTGTATCGAGACGGGGCATCGATATACCAGAGTAGACTAGCGTATACCTTCTCGACCCATATAGATGGGCGATGGATGATCCCATATCCATTGGTGTTTGACATCAGAGATGATATACGGGTGCTCAGTGGAGACTGGGTACACTGGACGGACTCGCTGAGAACTCCCAGATGGTATTATACCTCACGTCAGATGGCAGTTCTCTGGTGACACTGGTACAGAGTAGTCGGTTGACCCGAGATCGTCATAGAGTCTTGTGTGATTCCCACTGTGCTTTGATTTCCACCTTACCACGTCCAAGAGGGCGTGCAAAACGGTGGTTTTTGGGTACAGTCCCAAATCACATGGAGGCAATGAGCGATAGGAGGGGATTCGTCTCTCCCGGTATAGGGAGTTGATGTTGCACTGTGTTCGATTGGCTATAACCGGAAATCCCTGGCCAGGGTTGCTGAGATTTACTGGTAAGTGTTACCAGTAGTTTTTCGAACTGTTATAGACCTCATATCGACACGACTTATCGAGCTACTGGGGTCTGACGTTTACCACCCCTAGGCGAGATATGCGATATATCAGACGAACAGACCGGACTGTACGGTAAGTGTTACTGGTTGGATTCACAGGAGTGTGAGCGGGCTTGCTCGTCGATCTTCTGATCGCTCAATACCCGGGTGGCTGTTATGTTTAGCAGACCGCTTGCGGCTTGTGGGTGTTTGATATGATCATCACCTGCTGCCGGCGTATTGACGAGTCTTTAGAGTCCTACACAGAGGTTTCCTGGCTCAAGCGAAACGAAATAGGAGCGCATATGAGATATGTGCGGGACCGAGAATAATGCGTGTATGTGATACCATATTATATTCTCGCGATGAATGTATCGATTGGTTGTATGCGATATAACCTAGTTATCGAATCGAGTATTGATTCGATAAGTCGATACATTGGATATTAGTCGGTCATATGAGATATGACCGGATCGTTAAATCAAGTGTTGATTTAATGATTTAATGTATAATTATATATTTGATATATCACTTTACATTAACTAGTATTTGTTCACTTAAGATGGATTTTCTCACTTGATGTGCACATTGTGTATATGATATAGTTTTGTGCACTACTTTGTATCATGTTTGATGATACATGCAAACTTGGGTGTGCATACTTTAAACCATAGTTTAGTTAATGGTTAGGGTTTTATTTGCCTTATTTATTTATTTCATTTATTTATTTTTGGCAAGAAAAAAAAACAAAATGGTGGTGACTTTTCTTTTTCCTCTTGAAGATTCATGAAGCTTCAACTATTTTGTTTTATTCTTAACCCAACCATTAACCTAAACCCTAGTTTATTCTCTACATGAGTTAGCCACACCCATGGTTGCTAAATGATAAGATCACTTGATTTATTATTAATTGAAAATTCATTTTTCATTCTTGATCTTCATCTTCTTCATGGGGTGAAGAAAGCTTACTAGAAAAATTTCAAGTGATGAAATCATATGAGAAATTCAAATCCAAAGTGAACCCACTTCCTATTTCTTCATCCTCTACCACTTGCCATGTAGTAGGGTGTGTTATCTTCACAAGTTCTATGACCAAGTGAAGGTGGAGCTCGATCTTGTGTTGCCTCGACGTAGATCATCTTCGGCATCGAAGTCGACGACCTAGCCCGATCATTTCTTCGACGAAACCATCGCTAGAGTCCGGGATCCGATGATCGCAGCGGAGGGACGTTATCACGGAGCTAAAGAAGTGGAGGACCGGATCTACAAAGGTTGTATTTCCATTCACTTAGCAATAAAGTTGTTTAATTGCATGTTTCGCCTTAATCTCTAGTTAACGATCTAGTATAGGGTTCTTTGGCACATGGAAATTTTTGAATTTGGCATGGTTGATGCCTTGTGGAACCTCTTGAGTGTGCCTAGGAACCCTACAGTAATAGAGAGACAATAAGTGTACATGTTAAGATAAAGAGCAACCAGATAGCACACTATCATGTCGAGCAAGAAAGTCCTCCCTATATATGTCCAATATCACATGTACAGTAATGACCTCTAGGGCATACATATAACTAACACCATCTAGCTCGACGAACTCACGTACTACACCTTCCTTGGCTTGCTTTTCTTCTTTGTATAAGTGCTGCTCATCAAAGATAACGTTCCGACTTCGTATTATCTTCTTCCTTATGTAATCCTACAGCCGATGCCTGAACTCATCTCCACCATATCCGATGAAAGCGTATTTCTTAGACTTGGAATCAAGCTTACTCCTTTTCACCTTATCAACCAAAGAATATGCAACGCGGCCAAATACTTTTAGGTGCGAATAATCAACTGGTTTACCTGACCAATTTTCTTCCGGAATGCCTCCATCAAGCGCACTTGCCGGGCTTCTCTTGATCAAGTACATATCAGTATCAACCACCTCTGCCCATAGGAAATTTGGCATATCCGTGTCTAAGGTCATGCTCCGCACTCGCTCTAGGATTGTCCTGTTCATCCTTTCAGCGATGCCATTTTGCCATGGCATGTCCGGTACCGTCTTTAACTAATGAATACTTTTCTGCGTGCAAAATTCCTCGAACTCAGTATTCCCCTCCATTATCGGACTTAAGGCATTTAACCTTGAGCCTTATTTGGTTCTCTACCTATGCAATCCAGTGTTTGAAGACACCAAACACATTAGATTTCTTTTTCATTGTGAAAACCCATGTCTTCCGGCTTGTATCGTCGATGAACGTCACGAAGTACCGATTATCTCCATAAGACTCCACTGAGGTTGGACCCCATACATCCGTATACACTATCTCCAGCTTCTTGGTCTTCTTTGTTACACCTTGTCACGACCCGAAAAGGGGCACATGACCAGAACAAGGATTACATGAAGTCAAGTGGACCCCATCGTAACCTAAGTAAGCCAAAACCAGGAATCTAAACCAATATATAAGGAAATAGATAATAATAGGCAGAGGTGAAGTTTTAGAAAAAGTTTTTATAAAAAGTAAAGCTTATTTCGAAAGATTGTTTGAAAAACGGACAACACCCCCTTTGTAAATTTTGAACAAAATATATACAATGATAAGTATATAACAAGCATCTCCATATACGGGAGCTAAATCAATGCCCAAACGGTGGAATCACAACCACACAGTAATATACGACGCCAAACAGTGAAAGATCAATAAAACGGAAAGTAAACAACATAAATATACATTAAGTCGACTCTACACGAGTCCAACAACAACAAAATATACAACTCTAAGGTCTTGTCAAAACTAGACTTGGTCTTTGATAGAGTACTTTTAGATACAAATAAGTACAAGGCAAATGCCGATACAAAATGAAACCTACCAACTCAATATATGTGCAACCACGCTCAAAAGATAGCAAACGTGCCCAATAAGCCGCTACGGATCTAAGCGGTCAAATCTGCAAAGAACTATGGTATAACGGGGGTGGGTTGTCAATTCGTGAGTAGAATTATAAAACAAGCTAGAAGTCGCATGGATAAGCGGTGAAATAACTAAAGCATGAATAATGTGTACATCAAGGAGGGTAAATAAGCATGCGTCGAAACTAGAGTTCGAGCGATGGAAAAACAATGATAATAAGCTTTCATGTACAACTCGTGTACCGATATCCTAGCCTATAAAATATAAATCTGTGTATGGCTGTCATGCTAACATCAAGTAATCAATATCTGGCCCGGTACGGGCACAATATAACCACAAGCATCTGAAAGCATGTGAGTTCCGGAAGTAAATACAATACTGCGAAATGAAACGCTAACGATTATCATTCGTCGATAACTCACTGCATAATACACACACACACAACGGTGTTAAATCAAGATCACCGTAGCCGTAATGCAATATCTATAGCACACGACCAACGAGAACACAATCAAGGCTATAATACATATATATAGCATCCATTTATATGTAATTATATAAAAGTAGCTGGAAGATATATGCAAATGAAATCCTTTCAAAATAGTCGTATGATATATATATATATATATATATATATATATCACGGCTCATGTAGCGGATGTTGTTTTGTGAAGAAAGGTATGCATTTTGTTTAAAGTATATATCACGCCTTTTGAAGATGATTTATTTAAAAAAAGGGTTTTCTTTTGTAAATGTGAATCATAGACACATAGAAAATAGTGATATTATAGCTCCTTTGAAAACCTCTTTAGAATACATCGATATATGAAAATAGTATTCAGGTACGGTCTCGTGGACCAGTCCTGTCCGGCTACTATATATAGTATAATATATCTCATCAGTGTGGGGAATCTATATTGATCCCTTACATATATAATACCCATCTCAGTGCAGGGCATCTCTATCGATCCCTTACATATATATCCGTAGAGACATCATGTGTCAACTATCCTCAATCACTCATGGATTAATCACACATATATATCTCATGGATCCCTAGGTATATCCACCGTGTCTGAATCAACTTTATCTTCTTTTATTCCTTAATATATATTCAATCTTTTAGAATTGATATCACATCACATCATATCCACAGTAATATAAATCTCGTCAAACTCGTACCCTTTTAGTCTGTGTGAACTAGGCATAGCACAGAAAGGTAACATATCATAGCACAAGCCAGTAATATAAGTGTAGCGATATATGTGTGTGTGTGCGCGCGCGTGTGTATATCAGTGGAATGGGACACTGATATACATATACACACATCAACAATATATGATGCATAGTGGAAGTTATAAATCGTAGCATAAGCACGAGCAAATGACATGTAAAGTAAGCGTAGCGTAAAAGAATAATAAATAGGTAATTACTTTGAATATTCCCACTTATATGTTTTTAAAGTATGACAAAACATTGTTCGAAAATAAGGAGGCTACAGTGTTTTTAAAACATATATATTTACCCCTTTTGAAATCCAAGTAGCATATTCTTTCATTATCACTTTTTAAAAATATGAAACAAATCGTTGTTTTTAGAAAGTGGGTAATACTGTCATATCAGTAGAATCTCCCAAACGGGTAAAATAGTAAGACTCCGCGAGTCAAGTAAAAATAGGGTCATATCCGGCTAATCATCATCATCTATTCTCATCATATCACCCTGCAGGGAATCTCGCCTCGTACGATAACCATCAAATACATTATCCCATATCATAATAATGATCGGTACGAATATCTAATCTACGTACCCAAACACATAACATAACTAGTACAGACATCAAGTCTACGTACGCACATAGCAATGGAATATCAACAGTACGAACGTCTAGTCATGTACAAATATAGCACCGGTGAGGACATATCATTCATTCACCCGCTCCACGGTCGGTACGGATATCTTGTGTCATGTACATGCACGGCGGCCAGTACGGATCTCCAGTCGTGTACTCATTCAACAACTAGTACGGACGCCAAGTCTCGTACGCGCATCCAATATGAATCGTATATAGAATCATTCTATT
The DNA here is from genome assembly GCA_030015575.1 of Agapanthus africanus. NCBI lineage: Eukaryota > Viridiplantae > Streptophyta > Magnoliopsida > Asparagales > Amaryllidaceae > Agapanthus > Agapanthus africanus. The sequence continues at coordinate 705,523,590 of CM057341.1, forward strand.
ATAATGTCGGTCCTACTACGATAAGCATGGTAAGTTCTACGTGACATGGCAGTACTAATGATGTGTAGTGTGCATGCGAGTCTGTGATCGTACAACATGTCAATCATTAGTATTTATGCTCGTGTTCTACCAAGTGTATCTACAATAAGCTTACTGAGCAATACTAACAAAATTTGCTAAATAACGAACAAGTCCGAACACACGTAACATGCATCCTATGCACATTCAATAATCTAATAATCAATATGTCTCACGGGGGTGCCATCCGCCATCCACCCGATTCCCCACTCGTAGATATAATCTACTCACTATTTGCGATCATACTAGTCGTATCCTACGACCGTCTCATGCTTCGTCGCCGCCTCAGAGGTCTCCTCGATCGAACCTAGCATTCTCATAACCATACACACACAAGAATTCAAATCGATATCGATATAACGAACAAACACCCATAGGTTAAAACCTATGACCAACGTGAGTCATCCGTATGCTAACTACCATGAATTACCCCTGGACTCGCTGTTCTAAGACAAAAGAGTGCATCAATAATTCAAAATACGGATTCGCAAGCTTGAAAACCTTACAACATCACCAAAAAACTAAGTAAAACACCTCCAGATTTTGATTAGGGGAATCTGGGAGCAAAAGAGGTATCAAAGGGTCTTAGTTTTCAAGTGTATGAGCTACTACCCAAACCCAGACACCTGAATCCAAAATTAGGCTTAGATTAAGCCGAGATTTTCAGCCTGGACAGTGTCATTTGGCCTCGTTTTTCATGAATGAATCTAAAATCTTATATTTAACCTTCTGGAATGTACTAAAATTTTTTTAGAAACTCCGATTCACTCCAGATTTCAATTGAACACTAGGACATCATCAAAATTCTAGTTTGACTTCAATAAAAGTATTTTGAAACTTTTAACACTAGGATAACTTGATAAAAGAGGGATTTTTACCTATTTTGGTGAAGGGAATGGAGATTCAAGCTTGCAAGAGCTACGTGAACTTGAGGCGTCATAAACTTGAATTCATGGAGTGGATTCCTCTTGATAAGGCTTGAGGAAGTGTGAGATAGTGTTTTGAGTTGTGTTTTGAGAGTGTTTGTATTTATGAGAGCGAGAGTGTATTGTAGAGAATGAGATGAGGAGGAAATGAGGATGAGAGAAAGTGAGGAGAGAATGAAGAGGAAAAATGAGGACGGGAACAATAAGGAGTGGCAATAGGCATAGGTGTGCCCATGCCTCATGTCCTCGCTCTCTCTTATTTCTAAAAATTAAAAACACATTTAAAAAATATAAATTCTTAATTAAAGAAAAAATGCTAATGTTAATGCTAACCATAACCAAAATACTTATTAGTTTTATCATGACCAAATTATGATAACCTAATTTCGATAATTGGTATTATTCTAATAAAACATATTATATTATTATTTAAATTTCAAAATAATATTTACTATTTTTCTGAAATGTCACACGCCTCTAATTTGAAATTTGAGCGCGTTTTGCTTCTCGCAAACACAATTCTCGCATAGCCCCAACTCCACCTTTTTCACTCACGAAAGAAGCCCTTTTCCTTGAAGAATTTTCATGTTATTCTCGCTGAGGTGTCCCAATCGTCTATGTCACAACGAAGTCTCTGAATTTAACTCCGAATCCGCTGTCAATGTAACCGAATCTCTGCTACTCCCACTGAAGAAACACAACGAACCGCTCAACTTTTCCCTAACAACCACCAGCGACCCTTTGGTAATCTTCCACCATGAATTCTCAAACATCATAATAAAACCTTCGTTGTCAAGCCGACTAGTAGAAATCAGGCATCTTCTTCAAATCTGGAATATGATGAGTATTCTTCAATTTTAATTAAGCACCTCCTGACGGTTGTAAAATGATCGTCCTTTTACCAACGATCTTGTATAGCCAACCATTTCCCACGGTCATATGCCCAAGGCCCCCCTGAGCATATTCGCTGAAGTGATGTCACCCCGAAATACAATGGAAGAATGCCCCTAAATCAAGGAAACAAGTATCCGCCTTTGTATTCTCGCTCGCTAATAAACAAAGACCTTATTCCCCATGTTCTTGACACCACATTAGCTTCCTTTCCATCTACCTTCTCATTCGAGTATTTCTTTGGAGCTTTACAGTCACTTTTCCTGTGACCCTTCATCCCACAATTCCAATACGTGTCTTGGATTTTTTCTTGTGATTTTCCTCGGTTTTTTATACTTGACCTTCTTTCCTTTCTCCCTTTCCATCGTTCTTGTCACGACCTAGAATTGGCACGTGACCGGCACTTGAATCACATGAAGTTTATAGGACCCCACTGTTTAGTCGAAAATATTGCACATTTGAGGAATATTTTCCTTACTTCTGTTCAGTACTTAAAAGTGTTTATTGTAATTATGGAACATATGTGTGTTTATCTGCAAAATACTCTTTATCATATGTTTCTACATTATAATTAACATAATGAGGGAAAATATATGTATATAATATTTATATAATATTTTAGTAATTAAAATATACATATCATATCAAATATCCCTAATCAATATTCTTAAAATATTGTATCATATAAAATGATTAGGATGATATCTCAAAATAATAACAAATATTACTAATACTATGAATTGAGATATTATGCAGATATGAGCTCAGGTCTGGAGATTGAAATATCCGAGATGTCAGGAATGAAATCTGCCGATAAAGTTAAATCGAATCGTAAATCATAAACGGCAGAGACTCAGATGAAGATTTGAAGAATCCAGACATCACAATGATCTCCATGTTTCAACACCAAGCATCAAAAGAAATTTCATGATCCGATCTCTCTAAACCGCTGCCCAACCACGGCCCAAATACCCTAAATGCGGCGGATCCGCGGCCTTCTCATGGCCGTAAGATTTAGGATTTTTTTGGATATGATCGTATCAACAAACCCTCATACATGGCATCTAGGGTTTGTATCTTCTGTGACTATTTAAAGGACCGAAAGCTATACTTTGAAAATTATCAAACCGAAGAGATCAAGAAGTCCAAGATGATCCACGTATCCAGCTTGATCATCAGCTGTTCATCTACTTCCAACAAGACAGAGATCGAGAGCAAAAAATAGGGTTCTTGTACTATACTTTCAAAGGATTTGTACATGATATAGTTGATTAATAAAGATAGTGTTTTTATTAGTCTTTTCGCATTTACTTTCTGCATTCAATTTCTGCATTTAACTTCTGCACTTACTTTCTGCACTTACATCATGATCTCATTCTTAATCCTTTTTTCTCCCACCATGCGTGAGTAATTCATAGCTTGCTAGGGTTCGTAGGTTAGGGTAGATCAATGGATGATAAAATCATTTAACCTCTTTTATACATTTTAAAGTCTATAAACTTTAGCAAAATAAATGTTAACATCCCTAACGGGCGTGCTACCAATTTTATTGCTAGTCTCGATCACGATTTGAGATTAGATTAACACTTGTTTTGTTAGGGGCTATACATGAATAGAGATCAATGTAAAGACAAGGGTTAAGAGTGGGGAAACCCTAGTTTCTTCTAAAGAACCCTAATCTACATTCATCACTATCGATCTAGTTTTAAACTATTAAAAGATAAAAGGAGCCATTTTTAATTAGTCATCCATTACTACTAAGTCCTATGAACCTTACAAACCTATTCCTCATAAATTCTACATCCGTATAACTTAGATCTACAACCAATCATCCAATCTTCTATCAACTCGTCTAAAGCAAGATAAAGGTTCCACGTTTCTCTGAGGACGATCCGTACTCATCTCGGCTAGCTACTAGCGATACCGTTATTGATTGTGGTTACTTTACTAAAATTCCTTTCCAAATATAAGAACAAATCAAATGATCCGCTATACGAATCATCGAAAATAGCACAAAGGAGGATCCGTGGCAAGATCAAGGTCGTAGGATCTAAGATTTTCTGGGGTTGATCACAACAAAAAATCCTAACACATAGGATCTAGGGTTTCTTCTTATATGCTATTTAAAGAACCGAGAGCTATACTTTGAAATCTATCACCTTTTAGATCATCGAAGAAATCACTGACAAGATCAAGAGATCCAAGACAGGTCCACAAATCGATGTGATAAATCGACGAAATCAGTCGACTGAACATCTACTTCCAAACGAGATAGAGATCAAGAGCAAGTTCTTCATCTTGTACTCTAAATTCGACGGATTTGTAAATGATAAGTTGATTAATAAAAGGTAGATCTTTAGTTTAGTTCTTTGCATTTTACTTTCTGCATTTAAATTCTGCATTACTTTCTGCATTATGATTTCCTTTTCTATCCTTTCTTCTTCTTCTCAAAACATGCGTAAGTAATCTATGCTTGATAGGGTTCGTGGGATTAGGGTAGATCAATGGATGATAAAATCCCTTAACTTCTTTTATATCTTTTAAAGTTTATAAACTTTAGCAAAGTAATTGTTAACATACTAATCGGCCACGCTATCAATTTATTGATAACCTCGACCGCGATTTGAGATTAGATTAACAACTGTATTGATAAAGACTAGACATGAATAAAGGTCAATGAAAAGATAAGGGTTAAGAGTGGGGACCCTATTCCCTCCAAAAACCCTAATCTTCAGTCATCACTATCGATCTAGTTTTAAATCTATTAAAAAATAAAATGAGTCATATTTAATTAATCATCCATCACTACCAAATTCTATGAACCCTACAAGCCTCTTCTTCATAAATTCTACTTCCGTATATCATAGATCTAGAACAAACCATCCATATTTCAATCAACTCGTCTAAGACAAGATAAAGGTTCCACGTTTCCCTGAGGACGACCCGTACTCATCTCGGCTAGCTACGAGCGACACCGTTATTGATTACGGTTACTTTACTACGAACACTTTCTAAATACTAGATCAATCACCCACCGTAATCCAAGTAAGCCGAAGCCCAGAAATCTAAACCTTTTTCGGAAAATAATGGAGGTGCAGTTTTGAAATATCGACATAATGAATTCAAATTCTTCTTTTAAATGTATAAGTAGTATTATATGAAAATCCAAGTGAGTTGTATACTATAGTTAGAAATATTTGTGTCATTTGAAATTTGGGCAGCACCTCCCTTGTAAATTTTGATCCAAAACCAATACACCACAGCAATAATATAGGCATCCCCAAGCAGGAGCTAGCTCTTCGCCAATTGGCGGAATCATAACCACGTAATAAATATATATGACGCCCCAAGGCAAAAATCAATCACAAAAAGAAAATAAAGAAGTCCAAGACATCATCAAGCTCAAATCAAGAACAATACACCCATCTCGCTCTAAATCTCAAAGAATATACAAGTCTGGTGTCTAGATCTACTAAATATACATAGTCTGCTTGATGGAGCTCTTATCTAGATTACAATTGAAAATAATATATACAAATAGTGGTCATGATCCAAAGTGTACCACACCTACCAATGAAATCACCCAGAAGAAAGCTATGTGCCAGCAAGCCGCTACTGAACCGAGCGATCGACCATGCAAGAAAACTATGGCACAACGGGGGTGAGTTGCCAACTCATGAGTAGAAAATATTAGCAGGTAGAAATTGAATGTATAACGATCTCCTAGGTCATACTGTAACATAAAAATAATACTGTGTGGTATCTAGTGTGATCTTGTATACATATGTGTAATGATAACAATGCCATGCCGGTATCAATATATAGTACCAAGTCATCTGTGTCATATGTAAGTATATACACGCATCATCCAACGTATGTCCATCAACGACACATCAAATTATCATGAAAACCGAGTGCCCAGTATCGACACTTGAAATCATCATAAAAATCATGTCCAGTATTGACACGTAAATTCTCATATCTCAGGCGCCGTCTCATCGGATTGACCCTCATATCCATCTATCTCAATCGCTCCAGTTGGTATCCTCCGGATATTCGTCGAGTCCAATACCATCACCAGTAGGTAGTGTTCCCCTGCCGGGTTCAACGCCTTTGTATACGATCTTCTTTCCCCGAGGTAACGTACCAAGTCCACCATGTACCCGCAGACGGTGCCTCCTCACTTCTCGAATCGGGTAATATCATAGCTCGGAACCGAGAAATCTCATGGTGGACGTCAAAATATCATATTAAGAGAAACCGAGTTTTTAAAACAATAATAAGATTTTAAAAATGTATCTGCGGTTCTCAAATCCAGAAATCTCATGAAAACAGAATCGCATATGTATGTAACCACTATGGAATAGTAAGTACAAGCACAGAACAGTACTGTAAGGTATAACCGATGTTTCCATATAAGCATGTCGTGTAACTAAGTAAGGAAGTGCAATATCTAAATTAGCATGTGCGGTAATGAATACTAAACAAATAACTTCAATTCTACAATTTAGGGAACAATATAGCGATATAACGGTTTCTAATGTGTACGTAGCATGACAATTACCGATGATGTGTGTGTGAGCCGGCAAGTTTGTGTACGTGCAACATGTGCATCATCGGTAATGGTGCGTGTGTCCTAACAAACGAAATCATACCAGATAAGTACCAGGAACGTAGTACATATGTCGTAAAGAAAATAATACAGCGTAAACATGAACGGTATAAAATACGTAATTACATATGAACCATACGGTTATTGTTTAAATAATATGAATCGTAGTTTTTGAAAATGGGGCTACGGTGTTTTTGAAAAAGAGATACCATTTGAAAATCCGTAGCGTCCCTCGAGATTGTCATTTAAAGCGCCTAACAATTTGTTAGTTTGAAATAGGTATGGTTCAAAATGTATCCTATTATCTACTTAAGTGGTCTAAAATCATATCCCTCGAGTCGATGTGTGTGTGTGTGTGTGTGTGTGTGTGTGTGTGTTGTGGCGATTCATCCTCATCATATCACGTACGGTATAATATATCGTACGATATCATCAAATCAGAGTAAGTATCTATCATCCTGTACATCATATCGCGTACGGTATGATCTATCGTACGGTATCATCAATCAAAGTACGGATGGTCACGTACATCATATTATTTTATATTCTCATATATATATCAACTCATATCATATCTTAGTATATGTATGTGTGTGTGTGTGTATCGCCTTGCATCCTCATATCAAACCTATCGACTAGTGTCATTTTATTCCATCACATTCTCATCTCATCTCATCATCTCGTAATTATCCTTATGGTTATATCCGTATGTATATAAGTGTATGTATATATATATACTACATCTCTGATCTCCTAGTACTATGGTTGCGGGGGTGCTATACGCCATCCACCCGACTTCCTCCGTAAATATATATCTACTCACCTACTATTCTCGCTCTAGTCGAAGTCGATGAACGTCTTGTTCTCCTTCGTCGACTCGGAAGTCCACGCAAAGGTACCTATAATTCAATGCATATCGTAAAGGAATCAAAATCAAATCCGAAAACCGATACGGCACGCGAAGTCCGCATAGGTTAGAACCTATGGTCCACGTATGCAAGAACAACCAAACAACTCTCGATGTCGACGTACGAAAATCAAGTTTCAAAAGTCGCAAAACATCGTCAGAAATAAAGTAAAATGACTCTAGATTTCTTAAAGTGAAATTAGAATGAGTGAGCTACAGACCAAGTTTCACACCCTAATTCCAAAATTGGGCCGCATATTGCGGCCGTAAAGAATAAAACAGTGGCCAGAAAAAGAGAGATTGTTCTCAGGCTTTTAGGGTAGCTTCCTATGGGTCTGCACATCTTACTATATCTGCTAATTAATTTTCAGAGTCCCTGAGTCATCCCATATTCCATTTGATCACCACAATTCAACAAAAACCCAATATCGGAAAATTCTAAGTTCGTGTTTGGGACTTCTAAGCTCATTTTAAATAAGGCTACCCTCACTACTAGGCCAAGAGACACTCACTACAACTCCACTAATTTCTACTACAAGTTTCATCTACTAACTCTTATCCTAGAATTTTCCAAGTGCACAAAGCTTAACCTTTTTAACTCTAAACTAACACTTAAGCTTAGGAAACTTAAAACATTGAAGGAAGATGAATGTTTTTCCTCATTAGGGCAACTCAAGAAAGTTCTAAGATGGCCAAAGTGCTCCAAATTCCAACTTGATCCCACCATGAGCTTTAGGATGAGGCGAGGAACATTTTTTGTGAAGGTGGTGTGGGGTTTAGATGAAGTTTTGGGGGTGGTGCATGGTGGTAGTGAGGGTGGAGAAAGATGAAAGAGGAGGAGAAGGAAGATGAAGAATGTGGAAGAAGGTGGGGAAATGAGAAATGAGGAAGGGTGCAAGCCATACCCTCTCTCCCCCCTCTCTCTTTTCTCACTCTCTCTATTCATTACTCATGGTCACATCTATGTCTTCCTATCATAATTATTTTATTTTTATTTTTCCTTTTCTTTTCTCTTTTTCTTTAAAAACAAAATATCAACAACAAAAATGAAACCAAACATGCAACAAAAGAAATGTGTCATGGCACATTAAATTTGGTTAACAAAAATGGATTTGGCTTAATGCATAATTAGTAATCTACTTATCAAGTTTAACATAAACTTGTATGTTGATAATTGTATATTAATTTATAAAATGCCCGAATCCAATAAATGCCTTCATAATCAATAATTCATATTAATTTCCAAATATTTTCCAAAATATTGTTATATAATTATACTATTCTACGAAAACGCAAATCCATACTCGTATAGTTTTCATGAAATTTATTATTTTATTATTTAAATTCCAAAAATAATATTTTATATTTCTGAAATATTACAATCTTTCCACCTTAAATAAATCTGGTCCCCGAATTTAAATTTAAACCCCCCAAATATTTAAACACTTCAATAAATCAATCAAATCAACGGGGCTCCGAAATCATAAATAAGCTAAACATATCACGGCGCAATGTGTGCGCATGAAAACGAGTGCAGAACTCAAAAATCAAAACTCCGTCAAGCGTCATGCAATCATGGGAGTTATGATGAAGATGCAAGTTTCGAAATCCACTGTTAAAATCAAATATACTATAATCATGACTATAATACATATATAGTACGCATCCTCGTGAAGTCATCTAAATAACTAAATAAAACACATGCAAAATTCTTTTCAAATCGCCGTGTGATGCGTATATCATGGCACAAGTAGCGAACGTTCATTTTGTAAAGAAATAGATATATATCTATATATGTTTTCCTCAAGATATACGTCCCGCCTTTCGAAAAATATCTCAAAAGGTTTTCCTGGTACAAATTCGTGTCACTCACGGATACGTAAGAAAATAGTGAGACTATAGCTTCTTTTGAAAACCTCTTCGGTAAATATTGATGCATGCAAAAATACTCAGGTACTATCCTCAGATCAGCCCTGCTCGGCTACTATATAATATAGTATGTATATCATAGAAGCATGATGCTTGAAAGAAGAAATCAATCTCAATAGGCGCATATGGAATATCTGGTGCACACGGAAATCAAAGCAAATCCAAGTGCCCCGAATGTGCACGAAAGAAAAAGCTGCGTGCAACAGGTGTGCACGGAAGCAAAAAAGGTGTGCAACAGGTGTGCACGACAACGAATCAAGCGCATCTAAAATGCACGAAAATCTCAACTAAGTGCAACTAATATGCATGAAAAATCTCGATTAAGTGCATCTGGTGTGCACAATATCGTATCAGGTGCGGCAAGTGTGCACAAGAATCTAAATCAAGTGCGTCAGGTCCGCACAAAAGTATATAGTGCAATATGGTGCACGAAAACGACCATCAAGTGCACACGGTGCACGAAACCTCCTCAATGCATCGAAAGCGTATAGAAACAACATCGAGTGTATGAATCAAGATCCATGGTATACAATATGCATGAGACCAAAATCGAGTATACCGAGGTGTATGAAATCCTAAACATGTGCAACTGCATGCACAAAACCCATATCAATGCACTGATAGCGCATATGAACTACACCGAATGCATAAGTCAAAATCAAGTGCATACAATATGCACGAAATCAAAATTGACTGTATCAGAATACATAGAATCATAAATATGTACAACAAGTGCACAAAATCGATATCAAGTGCAATGGATATTCACAAAACATAAATCAATTATAATGGTGTATAAAACATAAATCAAGAGCAAATACATTGCACGAAAATATCAATCACGAAACTAATCATCAAAATACCAGAATCAAAATGGTGGAAACGTGATATCTGAATCACTAAAACACACATCACAAGTAAATGACATTGAGATACACCTCCTTCAATGTCAAAAGGTGTCGGTGCACCCAAAGCTGGCCGAGCAAGAATATATACTTGCCTTCTGCCCACGGTCTGGCGTCCTCTGTCTCTGGGTCCTTGTTTTCTCTGTAGATCACCAATTCCACAATCTTACGGCTCGACGGCCCGGTTATGAGTAACTAAGGAAACAGTCCAGCTCTGGCGCCTCGCCGAACATCTCCTGGCTAATTAACATGGCCACTCGTAATGTAGCACATCGATGATGGCGGCCTCTGGCCCTCTGAATATGTGCGATACAACCGATCCTGAGTCCAAATCTTTGTCGCTACGGTGTCCTGCAAAGAACCTGCTATGGTCACTTTCGATCTCACCTCAGCCGAACTGTACGGAAGTTGGCACTCTTTACTAAATTAGTTCCCATTCCGGGACAGCTGCGATCTCAGCACGACTTTCCTCTGGAATGTGGCCATATCTAACGTCTCTGCGTACGTATCAATTCTCTGGCTTCAACGGAGAAGAATGACTCATTAAGAGCTCACACGAATCTCTTATCCACTTTTTTTCAATATCGACCAATTCGGAATCATCTCTTGGTAGCTGTGTAGACCGCAATCCAATTTGGCTATAGTTATATCCAGAGTCTTTCGTAAGGACTTGAAGTTACGAACTCGGGCATCTTCACCACTCTGTCGAAGATATCTAGCCGATTACATCCTCGGGAACTCGTCCAAGTTATCAGAGAAATACACATTATTCATCTTCTCTCGATCGACTCACTCCGGGTCTAAGCAAGACCTTTCAAACTGAAGCTAGTCACTCGACTGATCTTGCATTAGGGTATCAAAATGAACAAAATATCCTAGTCACCTTATCCAAGGGTGAATAGCGATCTTCTGTCACATCCTTTCTAATAAACTCATGTGGCTTCAGCTTGTAAACTCTGGAGGCGACGTCCCGTTAATCTCAGTAACAGCTGGTTCATCTGTCTGTACGGTAGACAACACATTGATTTCTGGAGTAGGCTGTACATCAACAGTCCTCTCAATCTGGCTGGCCTCAAGCGGTGGCCTGATCGTCCAGTGCAGATCCCGAACGCTCGTGTCAAATGAGAAATCCGAATAAAACAAAAAATCAATACATTCCTACATCACCGGAAGAATGTCATGGCCAGTCCTCGTCCCCGGCGAGCTCACCCTGACCGCATCTCTAGCCACAACTCTCTCTGCTCTCGTAGCTATGGCGACAGGAAACGCAAACAAACAGCGATGAGGATAGATTATAGGAATGAATAGAATAACTGATCTCAAGAAATGTACATTTTAAGGTCACTTAAGCGGAGCAGCGTATCGTAAGTATGCCGTGGAACATACACACGGTACGTCGCTCTACTTAAGCAACCTACTCCATCAACCAAGGTCAACCTACATGACGAAAGTTCGGGTCTAATACCCACTCAATCAAGTCTAAGTTCCGTAAAGTCAAACCTAGGTTCCAAAATATATACATCCTAGACCCCGCATAGTCAAACCTAGATTGAACCAAGGTTAAACCTAACACTCTGATACCAACTTTGTCACGACCCGAAATTGGCACATGACCGGCACTTGAATCACGTGAAGTCTATAGGACCCCACCGTAACCCAAGTAAGCCGAAGCCCAGAATTCTAAACCTTTTTTCGGAAAATAATAGAGGTACAGTTTTGAAATATCACCATAATAAATTTAAATTCTTCTTTTAAAGGTATAAGTAGTATTATATGAAAATCCAAGTGAGTTGTATACTATAGTTAGAAACACTTGCGTCATTTGAAATTTGGGCAGCACCTCCCTTGTAAATTTTGATCCAAAACTAATACACCACAGCAATAATATAGGCATCCCCAAGCGGGAGCTAGCTCTTCGCCAATTGACGGAATCATAACCACGCAATAAATATATACGACGCACCAAGGAGAAGATCAATCACAGAAAGAAAATAAAGAAGACCAAGATATCATCAAGCTCAAATTAAGAACAATACACTCATCTCGCTCTAAATCTCAAAGAATATACAAGTCTAGTGTCTAAGTCTACCAAATATACATAGTCTGCTTGATGGAGCTTTTAACTAGATTACAACTGAAAATAATATATACAAATGGTGGTCATGATCCAAAGTGTACCACACCTACCAATGCAGTCATCCAGAAGAAATCTGTATGCCAACAAGCCGCTACTGATCCGAGCGGTCGATCCTGCAAGAAAACTATGGCACAACGGGGGTGAGTTGCCAACTCGTGAGTAGAAAATATCAGCATGTAGAAATCAAATGTATAACGATCTCCTAGGTCATACTGTAACATAAAAATAATACTGTGTGGTATTTAGGGTGATTGTGTATACATATGTGTAATGATAACAATGTCGTGCCAGTATCAGTATATAGTGCAAGTCATCTGTGTCATACGTAAGTATATACGTGCATCATTCAACGTGTGTCCATCAACGACACATCAAATCATCATGAAACCTAAGTGCCCAATATCGACACTCGAAATCTTCATAAAAACCGTGTCCAGTATCGACACGTAAATTCTCATATCTTAAGCGCCATCTCATCGAATCGGCTCTCATATTCATCTGTCTCAACCGCTCTGATCAGTATCCTCCGGATATCTGCCTAGTCCAATACCATCACGGTAGGTAGTGTTCCCCTGCCGGGCTCTACGCTTTTCTATACGATCTTCTTGCCCCGGAGTACCGTACCGGGTCCACCATGTAACCGCAGACGATGCCTCCTCACTCTTCGAATCGGGTAATATCATAGCTCAGAACCGAGAAATCTTATGGTGGACGTCAAAATATCATATCAAGAGAAACCGTGTTTTTAAAACAATTATAAGACTTTAAAAATGTATCTGCGGTTCTCAAATCCAGAAATCTCATGAAAACAGAATCGCATATGCATGTAACCACGATGGAACAGTAAGTATAAGCATGGAACAGTACTGTTAGGTATAACCGGTGTTTTCATATAAGCATGTCGTGTAACTAGGTAAGGAAGTGCAATATCTAAACTAGCATGTGCGGTAATGATTACTAAACAAATAGCTGTAATTCTACAATTTAGGGAACAATACAGCGATTTAACGGTTTCTAATGTGTACGTGGCATAGCAATTACCGATGATGTGTGTGTGAGCCGGTAAGTCTGTGTACGTGCAACTTACGCATCATCGGTAATGGTGCGTGTATCCTAACACACGAAGTCATACCAGATAAGTACCAGGAACATAGTACATATGTCGTGAGGAAAATAATACAGCGTAAACATGAATGGTATAAAATACGTAACTACATATGAATCATACGGTTATAGTTTAAAGAATACGAATCGTAGTTTTTGAAAATAGGACTACGGTGTTTTTGAAAAAGAGATGTCATTTGAAAATCCGTAGCGTCCCTTGAGGTTGTCATTTAAAGCGCCTAACGATTTGTTAGTTTGAAATAGGTATGGTTCAAAATGTATCCTATTATCTACTTAAGTGGTCTAAAATCATATCCCTCGTGTCGATATGTGTGTGTGTGTGTTGGCGATTCATCCTCATCATATTACGTACGGTATAATACATCGTACGATATCATCAAATCAGAGTAAGGATCTATCGTCCTGTACATCATATCGTGTATGGTATGATCTATCGTACGGTATCATCAAATTAAAGTACGGATCTATGGTCACGTACATCATATTATCTCATGTTCTCATATATATATCATCTCATATCATATCTTAGTGTGTGTGTGTGTCGCCTCGCATCCTCATATCAAACCTATCGACTCGTGTCATTTTATTCCATCGTATACCCATCTCATCTTATCATCTCGTAATTATTCTTATGGTTATATCCGTATGTGTGTGTGTGTGTAATGCATCTCTGATCTCCTAGTACTATGGTTGCGGGGGTGCTATACGCCATCCATCCGACTTCCCCCGTAGATATATATCTACTCACCTACTATCCTCGCTCTAGTCGAAGTCGATGAACGTCTTGTTTTCCTTCGTCGTCCCGGAAGTCCACGCAAAGGTACCTACAATTCAATGCATATCGTAAAGGAATCAAAATTAAATCCGAAAACCAATACGGCACGCGAAGTGCACATAGGTTAGAACCTATGGTCTACGCATGCAAAAACAACCAAACAACTCCCGATGTCGACGTATGAACGTCAGACGACCGAGTCAAAACACAAATATCCAAAAATCAAGTTTCAAAAGTCGCAAAACATCGCCAGAAATAAAGTAAAATGACTCTAGATTTTTCTTAAAGTGAAATTATACTTTTTTACATACAGGGTAGGTCTAGTTATCTAATGAGTGAGCTACAGACCAAGTTTCACACCCTAATTCCAAAATTGGGCCCCAAATTGCAGCCATAACAAATAAAACGGCGGCCAGAAAAAGAGGGATTGGGTTCAACCTTCTATGGTAGTTTCCTATAGGTCTGCACATCTCACTATATCTGCTAATTAATTTTCAGAGTCCCGAAGTCATCCCAGATCCTATTTGATCACCACAATTCAACAAAAACCCGATATCGGAAAATTCTAAGTTCGTGTTTGGGGCTTCTAAGCTCATTTTAAATAAGGCTACCCTCACTACTAGGCCAAGGAACACTCACTACACCTCCACTAATCTCTACTACAAGTTTCATCAACCCTCATCAGAGAATTTTCCAAGATCACAAAGCTTAACCTTTTTAACTCTAAACTAACACTTGAGTTTAGGAAACTTAAAATATTGAAGGAAGGTGAAGGTTTTACCTTATTAGGGCAACTCAAGAAAGTTCTAAGTGTAAGTCCACGTTGCCCACCCCGGTACTTGCGGGGAGGCGGAAAACGGAATCAAAATCGAATATTTTTATGAGCTTAGGCAACATGGACTTGACTATGAAGGATCTTTGCTAAACAAAAACAAGCTAAAGCTAACTAGAAACTAGCTAAGTGCTAGAAAGGTTATACCTTGGGCTTTATGTCCTTCCCTCCTTGCTCCTTGGAGTGGTGGAAGGAGGTCACCTTAGTCGTCTTCTCACGTCGAAGAAAGATCCACCCGAAAGCCTCGACCTTTGGCTTCAACTCCAAGCTAGAAGTAACTAGGGTGCAAGAAGTGCTAATCCTTGAACCCTAGATGAGAGTAGAGATTATCAAGAGAGGGTTTTTCTCAAGCTCAAGTGTTTCTCAACACATGAGAGGGGAGAGCTTGAGGGAGAGGAAGAACAAGAGAGAGAAAGTGAATGATAGAATGAGAGAAAGATAAACCATTCTCACATATATGTGTGAATTATTGTAATTAGATAATTAGCTAGATAATTGTCATGGTTAATCAAGACATGACCATTATCATTTCATTTTTAATGCAAATTGCAAGGATCAAAGAGCATCTTCCAAATGAAATGATGATGGTCAAAGTGTCAACCAAGGTCAACAAGTCAAGGAGGTCAAATGGTCAACAACCATAACCATGCACAATTATTTAAACTAATATCAATTAACAATAATACACACATAAGCATTAGGGTTAATAAAATGACAATAGTCATTAACCCTAATCAAAGTCCTCTCCCTCTGTCTCAAGCAACTGTGCATACGCACCCGTATTCGTGATCCGAGGAACACGAATACAAAGAGATAAAACCAATCCCAAATCATATACTAGGATCCGGCTTAAACCAAAGCCCGCTAGTATAAGCTGTCCGGACAGCAAACGGGCACAAGTGCACGGATGTGAACGAACCCTGTCGCAAAACCATGCGACCTCTACTCATTTTGCCTAAAGGCGAATAGCTCTCTGTGTGGGACTCTAAAGACTCGACACTACGCTGGCAGTGGGTTTAACCACAGACCGCAAGCGGCACTAGCTGTACGTAACGGTCCCCAGGTAGATGTCGATAAGAAGACTGACGAGGTGAACCCCATCTGAACTCCTACTGAGCCTGTATGTGACAATCTCCGTACAGTCCGGTCTGTTCGTCTGATACATCGTATGGCGGGCCTAGGGGGGCGGTGTGTAGGGTTCCTAGGCACCCTAATGAGGTCTCACAAGGAATCAACCATGCCAATTTCAAAATTTACGGTGCCGAGAAACCCTAAACTACGGATCATTGGATAGATGTCTAGGCGAAAAATGCAACTAATAAACTATTTTACTAAAGGAACGGAAATACAACCTTTGTAGATCCGGTCCTCCACCTCCACGGCTCCGTGATGAAGTCATCTCCGCTGTCCAAATCAAAATCCGGGCTCTAGCGTCGGCTTCATCGGAGAAAGAGCGGGCAAGGTCGTCGGCTTCGTGCCGAAGATGATCTACGTCGAGGCATCGCTAGATCAAGCTCTCACTTCACCAAGTCAAGAAACTTGTGAAGAAAACACACTCTACTACTTGGCAAGAGGTAGAGGATGAAGAAACAGGAAGTGGGTAGACTTTAGAATTGGATTTCTCACTTGTTTTCATCAATCACCATTGATGAAGCAAGCTTCTTCAAGGAAGAAGAAGATGAAGAAGATGAATATTGTTATGATAAGTTAATTCCAAAATAGAAAATAAAAGGAATGCTTATCATAATCTAACCATGGTGAAGTGTAGAGAATCAACTAGGGTTGAGTGGAGTGGTTAGGGTTAAGCATGAGACAAAATGGTGACTAAGTCAAAGCTTCATGAAGCTTCAACATGCAAGTCCAAAATTAGCCACCATTTCATTTCTTTATGCTTAATATTTTTCCAAAATAAATAAATGAATAAATAATGGATAAAACAAAACCCTAATTTCCAACTTAACCATGGTTTAATTCTTTACACTTAACCAAAAATCATGCATCATCAAACATGATACAATCATGTGTACAAAAGTATATCACATATACAATGTGCACAATCCAAGTGAGAAAATCCGTTTAAAGTGAACCAATACTAGTTAGTGCAAAGTAATATATCAAATATATAATTATGCATTAAATCATTAAATCAACACTTGATTCAATGATCCGGTCATGTCGCACACAACCGACTAGTATTCAATGTATCGGCTTATCGAATCAACCCTCGATTCGATAACTAGGTTATATCGCATATAACCAATCGATACATTCATCGCGAGAATGAAATACGGTATCACATACACGCATTATTCTCGGTCCCGCACATATCTCATATGCGCTCCTATTTCGTTTCGCTTGAGCTAGGAAACCTCTGTGTAGGACTCTAAAGACTTATCAATATGCCGGCAGCAGGTGATGATCATATCAAACACCCACAAGCCGCAAGCGGTCTGCTAAACGTAACGGCCACCCGGGTATTGAGCGATCTGAAGATCGACGAGCAAGCCCGCTCACACTCCAGTGAATCCAACCAGTAACACTACCGTACAGTCCGGTCTGATCGTCTGATATGTCGCATATCTTGCCTAGGGGTGGTAAACGTCAGACCCCAATAGCTCGATAAGTCGTGTCGATATGAGGTCTATAACATTTCGAGAAACTACTGGTAACACTTACCAGTAAATCTCAGCAACCCTGGCCAGGGATTTCCGGTTATAGCCAATCGAACACAGCGCAACATCAACCCCCTATACCGGGAGAGACGAATCCCCTCCTATCGCTCATTGCCTCCATGTGACTCGGGACTGTACCCCAAAACCACCATTTTGCACGCCCTCTTGGACGTGGTAAGATGGAAATCAAAGCACAGTGGGAACCACACGAGACTCTATGACGATCTCGGGTCAACAGACTACTCTGTACCAGTGTCACCAGAGAACTGCCATCTGACGTGAGGTATAATACCATCTGGGAGTTCTCGGCGAGTCCGTCCAGTGTACCCAGTCTCTACTGAGCACCCGTATATCATCTCTGATGTCAAACACCAATGGATATGGGATCATCCATCGCCCATCTGTATGGGTCGAGAAGGTATACGCTAGTCTACTCTGGTATATCGATGCCCCATCTCGATACACCCACGACTAGGGACTTTGAAGGATGTACTTATGGACTACCATGTCCCCACTAGTATGATCCGCATCATAGTCCAGGTAGTCAAGTACAGATCCTAAGGGCTTTACCAACATGTAACAGAGAGACAATCAGCATACACGTTAAGGTAAAGGGTAACCAGATAGCATACTATCATGTCGAGCAAGAAAGTCCTCCCTATATATGTCCCAGCATCCACTACAATATACATCCTATGTACAGTAATGGCCTCTAGGGCATACATATAACTAACAATCACCCACTTGCACTAGGGCCATCTGTAGCAGTGGTTGTAGTATCTCATACTCAACCATCCCATAAAAGTCTCTCTCTGGGAACAGGCCTTTGTGAGTGGATCCGCTGTGTTGTCCTCTGAGTCTACTCTCCTAACCTTGATCACCCTGGAGATCAACCATCTCCATGATCAGGTGACACCGCCTTAGAATATGTCTGGATCACTGATGGGACCGGCGTTCCTCGGCATGAGCCACAACTCCATTGTCTCACAATGGTAGGAACGTAGTTCATCTCATGAACTAATATACACCCAAACATCCTCTTTGGTAGCATCTTAAGTAGCGATGTATCCTGCCTTTATCGTCTAGTATGTCACGGTATCTAGCTTGGAACTCTTCCAACATACCGTCCCTTTACTGAGGGTAAAGACAATGCCTGTGATTGACATTCAGTCATCTTTATCACCCTGGAACCATTCCAGTGATTCTCCCCAGGGTCGATTGATACCTTCTCACTACAACTAGTGAGAATCCTAACATCCATTTAGATCTATCTCATAGATCCAAAACCTAGGATTTAGTAGGTATCTCTTTGATCCTATATGGAGAATCATTGTGATAAGCGGAGATTGACCGAGCGTAGCATAAGAAACTCCTTTCTTATCAAGAGTATGTCATCCACGTACTCTACGAGGATCATCACCATACTCCCTACTACCTTTTTGTATATACAAGGTTCATCTACTATTTTGATGATGTCAAACTGTTTGACTACTACATCAAAACAGATGTTCCAACTCTGCGATACCTGCTTTATCCTATAAAGCATCTTGTGTACGTTTCCGCTGCTCCCACTGTCTACGAAGCCCTCTGGCTGTGTACTTATAGACTCTCTCTTCTAAAACATCATTTAGAAAAGCAGTCATGTCACCCAACCGCCAGATATCGTAGTCATGGTATGTAGCCGTGGCAAGTAGGATCCGGATGGACTTAAGCATAGCTACTTGAAAAGGTTTCATCATTATCCACACCTGGTCAATGATGACGAAAACCTTTAACAAGTCTAGCTTTGAAAGTCTCAACTTTTCCATCTACACCAAGTAATCTTCTCAAGATATACTTGCTTCTGATGGGGATTTAACCCTTCAGATATAGCAACCAAAGTCCATACTTTGTTGGTGTACATGGATTCCATCTCAGATCGCTAAGCATCCAGCCATTCTTACAGAGTCTTACCCCCGATGGCCAGCTCGAAACTAGTTGGGTCATCATCTCATGATGCAATCCTCACTCCCACTGTCATAGAGAAACAGAAGTATCTCTCAGGTGGGTGAGGAACCCTACTAGATCGGCGGAGAGGCTGAGATTCGTTGGTTACTACTGAATCCTTCGGTTCTACCAAATCATCTGCTGTAGTTTGTATAGCTGGAACCTTTCCAGTTCTACATTACAGACCTTGCCTCGAGCTTGTCCGGATTTTTCTTTTAAACATAGGCCGGACAACCCCAAATCTTAACTAACTTAAGAAATGGGCTCTTCCTTTCCATATCATATATGAAGTGGTAGGCAACTGATTTGATTCGAACCCTATTCAATAGGTATGCAGCTTCATAAGTGCATAACCCCCAAAAGAAAATAGGTAACTCAGTAGTACTCATCATAGAGCACACCTTATCACATAGGGTGTGATTGCTCCGCCCTGATATACCATCGTGCTATGGTGTATACAGAGGAGTAATGCTGAGAGAGAATCTCATTCTCCTTTAGAATCATCCAGGAATTCCGTGCTTAAGTATTCTCCTCCCTGATCGCATCAAAGGACATAATACTTATACCCTTATTGGTTCTCTACTTCTAACTTATATTCTGTGAATATCTCAAAAGGTTCAGACTTGTGTTTCAACAGGAACATATGTCTGAATCTTGAGAGATTATCAGAGAATGTAACGAAGTACGAAGAACCGGTCTTAGCATGTGTAGACAGGGGACCTTTATACATCAACATGTATCATCCTAAGAGTTCACTAACTCTTTCTCTGTTTCCAATAAACAGAGCTGGTGTCATTATATCTTTGTGACATGACTGGCAAGTTTCACAAGATGTAAATTCAAACTGATTTAAATATGCATCTAAATGTAACTTCAGCTAGTCGGGTCACATTGATATGACCTAGTCTACAATGCCTCAAGAAGGATTCGTTCATTTCTGAACTCTTCCTCTTTTGTGTGTTCCGTATACTAAGAACTGTAGTTTGATTTAGAACATCAATGCTTTTAGATAACGTGCCTGAACCGATCAACTTTTGATATAGGAAATGTTCAAAACATTATCCAACAATACAAAATTATATCCTTTCTTTACTAATAAAGAGAATGATATGATTTTGTATATCAGGTTCGGTATCTAATAACATTCGTTCAGAATCAATGTATTGGTAATACAGGGTGACAGTGACCAACAGACTTGGCTGCAACACTTGCCCCGTTTTCTGGCTCATGAAACTTATCACCCGTTCTCAGCTTTCTACCTTTCTGCAGCCCTATGTAACAGATTACATATCTGGGATCCTGATCTGGTATCACATACCCAGGACGTAAAGGATACTGAGAAACAGTTCTCTGTAATGAACACACCCGAAGATGATGCATCAGCATGCACTCTCTTCGTTTGGGCGGCACGGGAAATCTGGTATTCCCCAATTTCCTGCTCTGTCTTATAACAATTATAAGTTGGAGCGGGACCAACGTTCCCCGGCTCAGTATAACAAGCGGGTTCGGTCAATAATCCGTATTATTATCTTGATTAAGGCGTGATATGGTCGCTACCTGGAGAGAGAGAGAAGAAAACACTCAGCGGGCGCTCTTGCAAGATCAGATTGGTTATTATTTTATCTAATCAGGATGGCTCCCACTGCTTTTTATCAAATCTTCCTTCAAACCCTAAAAGGAAAGACTAGCCGGGATTAATTACACACTACAAGTTCGCCAATCTTTCAGCCAGGCCAGTGTCGGTACTTTGAGGGAGGTCCCCCGTGCTTTCGCACGAATCTAATTAATGTAAACCTCGTTTTCCCAGAGGCGTAACCTCGTTAACACCTTTCTAGACACCTACTTGATCGGCTAATTGTAATGAATAAAACTCTCCCAGGAGTAACACTTACTCGCAGCGGGTATCGGGATCCAACTATCTCATAGAAGGTATGCAATCTCATTGCAAATTTCAACACTTGAAATTCCCGATAATATTTTGCCCCTAGCGTCCTATGACCTTGACGCAGGCCAACAAACCATAGTGCGCTAGTCAAGTTCAACCCGTCATTTCCTGATTGAATTAAACCCACCCGCACGACCCTTGACGCAGGCCAACAAAGTCGCACGACTACCCTAATCCAATCTGCATCATATGCATAAACAGATAAATACTAGTTAGCTACCGCACACTACGCCTTGACGCAGGCCAACAAACGTAGCACGAATACTAACTACCACTTATCTGAAATGACGGAGGGCTACGACAGGTTTTTCTGAAAACCTATTGCGTAATGAACTTGATATCGTTGTAAAATCAAATGATTTTTAAAATGGAGTGTTTTTGAGGCTTTTCTAGTTTTGCTAAAGGAGTCACTCCCGGTGAAGGGATCGTCGGTCCTTTCCTCGTCGAATGAAGTGCGGGATATATCACATATATCACTGTGCAAAGCAAAAACACTTAAAAGCAATCAAAAGACAAACCGAGTGTTTAGCATCTGCCAGTTATTGCTAAAGGAGTCACTCCCGGTGAAGGGATCTCGGTCCTTTCCTCATCGAATAAGGTGCAGGATATATCACATATACCGCTGTGCAAAGCAAGAACTGTAGCTACCTGTTTTAATTTTGAAATTCGATTCTACAACATCTTAGGTTTCTTTTATTTCATTAATCACATTAATGAAGTCCCATCATTTAAGTACCTAAACATCACAGATAAATACGACGTACACTTATGCCATCCGCATTCGCCTCGATGTCCCCTCGTGCACCGTTAGGTTAGGTAACTAACGGCAGAGCGGGGCAGGGCTAGCGCGGGTGTAAAACATAAGTAACATCTATATAATATATCATATATACTATATACTGTATTTATCACAGAACATCACATGATCACATCACAGATATCGCAGCAGAAGAAACATATGAAATATTGGATATACTAGGACGTCCGTGTTTTCAATACGAGCCAGTATAAAACACGGATTCCACGGTCGTGATGAATAGCCAAACCCACACCCCTAGACCCCTACGAGAGCGGCAAGAAACCCTACCAATTCTAGAGTAAGGAGACCCGGACTCGACTCCTCGAGTTGGTCTCCCACTGGACTCCAGAACCCGGTTACTTGTGCCCTCCTCCTTGGGTCTATCCTAGTGCGGAAAAGTAAATAATATACAAAGGGTGACAACTTTCGCAACCTGGAAGTGCCCCAATAAAAGAATATTACATACAAGTTTTTACATGAATGAAAATGAAAAACACTCATCTCACATAAAAACCCCTGGCTATTCAAACACGACGATCCAATATAACATATCCAGCAACACATAACATCACATGTCATCAACGTAAGTAAATATGCGCATCCCAATTGTCGTTGACATATAGCAACGAAACTGGCGATATCACATATAACACTTACGGTCACAGAAAAGAAAGTGTAAAACTACAACAGTTGGAATCCGCAACCTCCTCAGACATCGCATGCCTGACCAAATGAATTCTTTAGACATCGCATGCCTAACAATTATAAACCCCGCATTTTAGTCTCAAAATCGAAAACACTTTTCAATATCAAGTCGGGTAATTCAACAAGATTCCCGACATTTTGATCGAATGCTCGTCGCAAACTTCAGTACACGGCCGCACCCCCGATACCGTCGACGAAGTGCACCAAGGCGGAACACCGCTACCGCGAGCACCCGAACGGATGCTTTCGGCGTCGGGGTTCTCCTACAGTCACTTGGTCGGGGCTATGGAGTGAGGCTGTCTATTAAGTTTATCCGGCGAGTATCCGCGTACACTACGTGATTGCGACGGACTTTTGATCACATCAAAATTCCGTGGCAACCGATCAAGTGAGACTAAACTGCTATGTTTATAATATTCATTCAGTTATCTCATAACTTTTGTGAATTCCAATTATTGTATCCCATTCCAGATAAATAGAAAATGATAAACTTTCCGATCGAACAGTCAAACACCCAAGTTTTCCCGAAATAGATCAACTCTTGAAATAAGTCTAAAAACATTCAGTTCATGCCTCAGTACCAACGGTCCAGCCGTAGAAGGGTCAAGCCAACGCCTCACATGTGGCACGCCGTACTGCCCCAAACCCGAAGGTTCAAAAGGCAGTTCAAGACGGTCACATAATCGAGTTAAGGTTTGTTGTCTTCTAGAGGGACCATCGCGTTACTTGCACTACTTAGAACGTCGTTAAACTACGGAAAATCCAACACTTGGAAATTTCCCGACAGGGGAAAAGTTGGGTATTTATATCCGGTCGAACTTTTTAACATATTCTAAAATTATCCGGAAAGCCACACAGACAAAATTTGATAATCCGACCGAACATTCGAATCCCCAAAACAACTCAGAAAATAAAACTCTGGAAAAAATATTAAAAATTCCCAGGAAAACCAGAACTGAAAACTAAGAATTAAGGTGCAAATTTCGAAGCACAAAATGACAAAAGGGCCGCGGATCCGCCGCATGAGCCTCCTGTAAGGCCGCGGATCCGCGCCCCTTTTATGGAATCACGCGCTCGAATTTTGCAGTAAACCTTATATCTTCCTGCTGATTTTTCTGAATATTTTTAATCTGGAAAAAATCACGATTTTGAAAATTGTCCAGAGAGCTATTTTTGAGTTGGGTTTCGGGTTCGTTCGGGTTTCAAATTCCGTCAAGACTTCGCCTAAGGTTCTAGCTAGGCTCTGATACCACTGTAGGGTTCCTAGGCACCCTAATGAGGTCTCACAAGGCATCAACCATGCCAATTTCAAAATTTACGGTGCCGAGAAACCCTAAACTACGGATCGTTGGCTAGATGTCTAGGCGAAAAATGCAGCTAGTAAACTATTTTACTAAAGGAACGGAAATACAACCTTTGTAGATCCGGTCCTCCACCTCCACGGCTCCGTGATGAAGTCATCTCCACTGTCCAAATCAAAATCCGGGCTCTAGCGTCGGCTTCATCGGAGAAAGAGCGGGCAAGGTCGTCGGCTTCGTGCCGAAGATGATTTACGTCGAGGCATCGCTAGATCAAGCTCTCACTTCACCAAGTCAAGAAACTTGTGAAGAAAACACACTCTACTACTTGGCAAGAGGTAGAGGATGAAGAAATAGGAAGTGGGTAGACTTTAGAATTGGATTTCTCACTTGTTTTCATCAATCACCATTGATGAAGCAAGCTTCTTCAAGGAAGAAGAAGATGAAGAAGATGAATATTGTTATGATAAGTTAATTCCAAAATAGAAAATAAAAGGAATGCTTATCATAATCTAACCATGGTGAAGTGTAGAGAATCAACTAGGGTTGAGTGGAGTGGTTAGGGTTAAGCATGAGACAAAATGGTGACTAAGTCAAAGCTTCATGAAGCTTCAACATGCAAGTCCAAAATTAGCCACCATTTCATTTCTTTATGCTTAATATTTTTCCAAAATAAATAAATGAATAAATAATGGATAAAACAAAACCCTAATTTCTAACTTAACCATGGTTTAATTCTTTACACTTAACCAAAAAGCATGCATCATCAAACATGATACAATCATGTGTACAAAAGTATATCACATATACAATGTGCACAATCCAAGTGAGAAAATCCGTTTAAAGTGAACCAATACTAGTTAGTGCAAAGTAATATATCAAATATATAATTATGCATTAAATCATTAAATCAACACTTGATTCAATGATCCGGTCATGTCGCACACAACCGACTAGTATTCAATGTATCGGCTTATCGAATCAACCCTCGATTCGATAACTAGGTTATATCGCATATAACCAATCGATACATTCATCGCGAGAATGAAATACGGTATCACATACACGCATTATTCTCGGTCCCGCACATATCTCATATGCGCTCCTATTTCGTTTCGCTTGAGCCAGGAAACCTCTGTGTAGGACTCTAAAGACTCGTCAATACGCCGGCAGCAGGTGATAATCATATGAAACACCCACAAGCCGCAAGCGGTCTGCTAAACATAACTGCCACCCGGGTATTGAGCGATCTGAAGATCGACGAGCAAGCCCGCTCACACTCCAGTGAATCCAACCAGTAACACTACCGTACAGTCCGGTCTGATCGTCTGATATGTCGCATATCTTGCCTAGGGGTGGTAAACGTCAGACCCCAATAGCTCGATAAGTCGTGTCGATATGAGGTCTATAACATTTCGAGAAACTACTGGTAACACTTACCAGTAAATCTCAGCAACCCTGGCCAGGGATTTCCGGTTATAGCCAATCGAACACAGCGCAACATCAACCCCCTATACCGGGAGAGACGAATCCCCTCCTATCGCTCATTGCCTCCATGTGACTCGGGACTGTACCCAAAAACCACCATTTTGCACGCCCTCTTGGACGTGGTAAGATGGAAATCAAAGCACAGTGGGAACCACACGAGACTCTATGACGATCTCGGGTCAACAGACTACTCTGTACCAGTGTCACCATAGAACTGCCATCTGACGTGAGGTATAATACCATCTGGGAGTTCTCGGCGAGTCCGTCCAGTGTACCCAGTCTCTACTGAGCACCCGTATATCATCTCTGATGTCAAACACCAATGGATATGGGATCATCCATCGCCCATCTGTATGGGTCGAGAAGGTATACGCTAGTCTACTCTGGTATATCGATGCCCCGTCTCGATACACCCACGACTAGGGACTTTGAAGGATGTACTTATGTACTACCATGTCCCCACTAGTATGATCCGCATCATAGTCCAGGTAGTCAAGTACAGATCCTAAGGGCTTTACCAACATGTAACAGAGAGACAATCAGCATACACGTTAAGGTAAAGGGTAACCAGATAGCATACTATCATGTCGAGCAAGAAAGTCCTCCCTATATATGTCCTAGCATCCACTACAATATACATCCTATGTACAGTAATGGCCTCTAGAGCATACATATAACTAACACGGTGAACGTCAGTCCCCTAATAGCGGTACAAGTCGTGTCGGAGTGTAGCCCAGAACACCCTGAGATAACACTGGAAACCTACCAGTATATCTCGCTTGCCCTGGCCAGGGACTACTCGTGTAATGGCTCTCCTGGACATAGCGCGATGTCAACCCCCAATACCGGGAGAGACGAATCCTGTCTAACCGTCACTGCCTCCAAGTGCTTCGAGACTGCACCCAAAAACTACCTGTTTGCACGACTCCTTTAAGCCGTGGTAGGGTAGCAATCAAAGTGCAGTGGGAACACACTCGAGGCGAAGTGACAGTGTCAAGTCAGCGGACTAAGCTGTACTCATGTCACCTGGGAACTGATAACTGACGATAGGTATAATACCAACCAACAGTTCCCGACGAGTCCTGTCCAGTGTACTCGTAACCTAACGAGCACCCGCATACTATCTCAAGTATGACGTACTGACGGCTGTGGGACAGACCGTCTCCCACGCTGGGATGAGAAGCGCATACGCTAGTCTATTCCGGAGTATCGATGCCCTGTCTCGATAGTCCAACGACTAGGGACCTGTATAAGGATGTGCTTATAGATCACCCAGCTCCCACGAGTGTGAGCGCCATCACAACGCTGGTAATCAAGCAAAGATCCTAAGGGCTCTACTAATATGTATATCAGCGATATGCTAAAAGAAACACATGCACATATTAAAGCAGAGACAAACCAAGTAGCATACTACCATTTCGAGCAAGATTGTATATACAACTGTGAATATCCCAAGCTTCCATTAAGTAATATACAAACTAGTATGATACAGTAATGGCCTCTAGGGCATATACACTAACAATCTCCCACTTGCACTAAGGCCATGTACTGGCGTATCGAAGACCTATCATCTCGATCAGCCGCTCGAACTGAGTCTGGGGCAAGGCCTTGGTGAATGGATCTGCTGTGTTATCTTCTGAAGCAACCCTCCGAACCTCGATCTCCTGGCGATCCACGATCTCCCTGATCAGGTGATACCGCCTCAAGATGTGTCTGGATTTCTGATGGGACCTGGGTTCCTTCGCTAAAGCTATAGCCCCGTTGTTGTCGCAATACAGAGGTATTGGGTCAACAATGGACGGAACCACCTGAAGTTCTCTCAAGAACTTCCTCATCCAGACAGCTTCTTTTGCGGCATCAGATGCAGCGATGTATTCCGCTTCCATAGTCGAGTCAGCAACGGTTTCCTGTTTGGAGCTCTTCCAACACACCGCCCCTCCATTGAGGGTAAAGACAAAACCCGACATGGACTTGGAATCATCCTTGTCACTCTGGAAGCTGGAGTCAGCAAAGGCCTCAATCTGCAGTTCTTTTCCGCCATACACCAAGAACATCTCCTTAGTCCTTCTCAGGTACTTGAGAATGTTCTTTACTGCTATCCAATGTTTCTCCCCAGGGTTTGACTGATACCTGCTTACTACACTCAGTGCATAAGCCACATCCGGTCTGGTACACAACATCGCATACATTATAGAGCCTACCGCAGAAGCGTAGGGTATAATAGACATGCGATCCCTCTCCAAATCAGTCTTGGGAGACATCTCTTTGGAGAGGGTGATCCCGTGACAAGCCGGTAGATTACCGCGCTTGGAATCTTCCATACTGAATCTCTTCAGTATGGTGTCGATGTACCTGGACTGTGAAAGTCCTAATATCCTCTTGGATCTGTCACGGTAGATCCGGATACCCAGAATGTATGAGGCATCACCCAGGTCTTTCATGGAGAACCTGTGTGACAAGAACCCCTTGACAGATTGTAGCATAGGAATGTCATTTCCTATTAAGAGAATGTCATCCACGTATAAAACGAGGAATACTACAGTTCTCGCTACAAATCTACAATAGATGCATGGTTCATCTGGATTTTTGATAAAGCCAAATTCCTTGACCGTCTCATCAAAACAGATGTTCCAACTCCGCGATGCCTGCTTTAGTCCATAAATGGACTTAAGCAACTTGCACACCTTTCCGCTGCTCCCACTCTGAATGAAACCCTCTGGCTGATCCATATAGACACACTCCTCTAAATGTCCATTTAGAAAAGCTGTCTTTACGTCCATCTGCCAAATCTCATAATCGTGGAAGGCAGCAATGGCAAGAAGGATCCGAATGGATTTCAGCATAGCTACTGGAGAAAAGGTTTCATCATAGTCCAAACCAGGTCGCTGACGAAAACCCTTTGCTACCAGTCTAGCTTTATAGGTCTCAACCTGTCCATCTACACCAATCTTCCTTTTGAAGATCCACTTGCATCCTACGGGTTTTACCCCATCTGGAGTAATGTCCAACGTCCATACTTTGTTGGTGTACATGGACTCCATTTCGGTCCGCATTGCATCCAGCCATTTTACCGAGTCGACGCTCTGAATGGCTTGCTGGAAGCTAGTAGGCTCATCAAAGTCTATGATGCAATCCTCTCTATCCCCGTCAATGAGAAAACCGTAGTATCTCTCGGGCGGATGAGACTGCCTACTACTCCTGCGGAGTGGCGTGGGAATGTCCTGATCTTTTGAACCCTCTGGTTCTACTAAGCTTTCAGTAATAGCTTGTGGTTCTGGAATTTCTTCCAGTTCTATTGCGCTCCCACTTATTTCTTTTTCTAAGAATTGATGTTCCAGAAAATAGACATTACGAGAAACAAGGACTTTTTGTTCCTCTGCGTAATAGAAAAGATACCCCCTGGAGTTCTTTGGGTATCCCACAAACTTGCACAGTACTGAGCGTGCCTCTAGTTTGTCCGCATGCTGCTTTTTGACATAAGCTGGACATCCCCAAATCTTCAAGTATTGAAGATAGGGTTTCTTCCCACTCAATAACTCATATGGTGTGGTAGGCACAGTTTTAGTGGGAACACGGTTCAAAAGGTATGCAGCTGTTTCTAGCGCATATCCCCAGAACGATCGCGGCAACTCAGCGTTACTCATCATGGACCGTACCATATCCAATAGGGTTCGGTTCCGTCTCTCCGATACACCGTTATGTTGCGGAGTGTATGGAGGAGTAAGCTGAGAGAGAATTCCATTCTCTTTTAAGTAACCCAGGAACTCGGCACTCAAGTATTCACCACCTCGATCAGATCTCAGTGCCTTGATACTTTTGCCTGTTTGTTTTTCTACTTCATTCTTATATTCCTGGAATTTTTCAAAGGCCTCGGATTTATGTTTCATTAAGAAGACATAACCGTACCTTGAAAAGTCATCCGTAAAAGTAATGAAGTAAGAATAACCGTTTCGCGCATGTGTAGACATTGGACCGCACACGTCGCTGTGTACGAGTCCCAAGAGCTCGCTCGCTCTTACTCCGTGTCCAGTGAACGGAGTCTTTGTCATCTTTCCTTTGAGACAGGATTGACAAGTTGCATACGATTGATATTCGAACGAATCCAAATATCCTTCTGCATGTAACTTAGTCAACCTTCTCTCATTGATGTGACCCAGTCTACAATGCCATAGGAAAGTTTTATCGATTTCTGGAGACTTTCTTTTGTGTGTATTCTGGACATTGAAAATATGTGGCTGGTTTAATACGTATATACCGTTGTTCAATGTACCTGACCCAATCAAAACTTGATTAAGGTGAATGTTCACTACATTACTTACAAATGCAAATTCATAACCTTCTTTAGATAATAAAGATACAGAAATGATATTACAGGTTGCATTTAGTACATAATAACAACTACGTAAAACCAAAAAGTGTCCATCAGACAATCCCAGGTGATAGTCCCCCACGGCCTCAGCATCCATGCTAGCACCGTTTTGCAACTCTGAGGGTCATGTCACCTGCCTTCAAAGCTCTACGCTTTCTCAACGCCTGCAAATAATTACAGATATGAGATCCTGATCCAGTATCCAATACCCAGGATGTAGAGTTTATTGATAGACAGTTTTCAATAACATACACACCTGAAGCTGAAGCCGCAACTCGCTTCAAATCCTGTGTTCTGGCCTTCCAAGCCTTGCAATCCTGTTTCCAGTGACCACTTTTGTGACAATAGAAGCATTCTTCCTTCCCCACCAGCTTTCCCGCTACCTTTGTTGCTTTTCCTTTTCCCTTCGTATCCACTTTACTGACACCGCCTCTTGGTTTGGCGGGGGATTTCTTCTTCTTGCCCTTGGCTTTCGCCCTGGACCTAGAAGAGGAAGATCCTCCTACAAACAAAGTGGATGTCTCCCTACCCTTCTGTAGGGTGCCCTCAGCACTCCTCAACATGTTCAGAAGTTCGGAAAGTTCAACCTCCTTTCCTTGCATGTTGAAGTTAAGAATAAATTGGGCGTAAGTGGAAGGAAGGGACTGGAGAATCAAATCAGTATAGAGTTCATTCTCCAACGTGGTCCCAAGGTCCGCGAGCTCCTCAATGTAGCCAATCATCTTAAGCACGTGTTCCGCTACCGATGATCCGACGGCCAACCTTGCCGAAAACAACTTCTTCGACACTTCGTATCTTGCGATACGAGACTGCTCTCCATACAGTTCTTTTGTATGAAGAAATATGGACTCTAGGTCCATATTCTCGTGCCTCCTCTGATGTTCGTTGTCCATCGAGGCAAGTACGAGGCATTTGGCCTTCGCGCAATCTATTTCCCATGTCTTACGGATTTCCCTATCCGCAACACTAGTTTTGGGACCTGGGACAGGGGGAGCTTTGGTGGTAAGGACATACCCCAACTTGTCGTAAGTGATTGCCATCTTGACATTCCTGAGCCAATCTTTGTAGTTTGGCTCTGTCAATATGTTTTTATCTAGTAATAACTTAAGTCCGGTCATGTTGAATGGTCGCTGCAATTAGGAGAGAGAAAAGAAGCACTTTAGCATGATGCTCTTGCAAGTTTAGAGTGGTTTTTAGTTTGTCTAAACTGGATGGCTCCCACTGTCTCTCGAATCCCTTCTCAAACCGTAAAGAAAGGATTAGTCAGGATCAATCTCACTGTACAATACTTGCTTAACCGTTCAGCCAGGCCAGTGTCGGTACTTCGAGGGAGGTTTTCCAACGCTTTCGCGAAGTTCCTTAATTAATTAACCTCTTTTCCCTGTGGGCATAGCCCCGCTAACACCTTTCTAGACACTTACTAAGTTTATAGCATTGATCGTTAAGTGAGAGTTTTCCCGAGGAGTAGCATATACTCACAGTAGGATCGGGATCCAAATATCATCGCGTGATAAAACCGAAGGAATCCTACCAGAATTATCACACTCCAAATGGTATGCAGCGCTAGCAAGTTTCAGTACTTATGAAACTCCCGATGTGGATTTTTGCCCCATGCTCTTATGACCTTGGCGTGAGGTCAAAATATCATAAGTCACATGTCAAGTTCTTCCCATCATTATCCTGGTTAATTTGAACCCACCCGTACCTACCCTTGACGTAGGCCAAAATGGCAATACGACTGTCTCAAACCAACGCATTCTATCTATGCAACAGATAAATATCCGGCAGCTACCAATCACTATGCCTTGGCATGAGGTCAAAATACATAGCTTGAATACTACCGAATATTTAACTGAAATGATGGAGGGCTACGGATGGTTTTGGCGAAACCGTGAACGTAGTGAACTTGATATAATCGATGGAACGAGATAGCTTTTAAAAGGAGTGGTTCAAGCTCCGCGTTTTAAAAGTTTAGTTTTGAAAAGAACCGAGTGGTTTTCAAAGTGTTCCAATTGACTTTTACTTGGTTTATTTTCTTGCATTAGTTCTTTTAATGCGTCCCATCATTTAATCCTACCATTGCAGAAAACAACCAAAATATGACGTACGCTTATATCATTCGCATTCGCCACGGGGCCCCATCATCACCCGTTAGGTTACTTAACTAACGACAGAGCGGGGGCTGGGCTAGCGCGGCTGTAAAACATAAGCAACGCCTAAATAGTTATCATATATAAATATATAGCAATGATAGACATTACAGATCACAGATGAATACATTGGATATACTAGGAATCCGCAATCCGTTCGAGCCTGCAACGAAAAGCGGATTACACGGTCGCGGTGAATAGCCAATACCCCACCCAAGACCCCTACGGGTGCGGCAAACTACCCGCCAAGTACCCGAAGCGAAGCAACCTCCCTCACCACCGTGAGTAGGCCACTCGGCACTTCGAGATACCCGGTAGTTTGTGCACCCCCTCCATGGGTCTATCCTAGGAGCAAAAACAGTAAAAAGAATTATACAATGACGGCTACAACCCCGACCCGGTTGTGCGGCCAAACAAATAATAATATTACAACAATTTACATATTACAATGAATGAAAGAAAAAGCAACACTCATCTCACATCCACCCCGGCTATTCATCCGCGACAATCCAACCCATTCATATACACATACCATCATCAATGACAGATCACAGATATGTATAACCCCGACTAATCGACATATAGCGATTAGCCGACGTTCAATACATATAAACATCACAGATATAACCTTTTAGTCAAAGTGTATTGAAGTTCGGAAAAAAATACGGATTTATAGGCCCCCAAAAACAAATTTCTATTCTGGAAAATCTGGGCACATATAAACCATCTTAAAAATCCTAAAACCAAGCCAGAAATACACTGCACCAAACTCGACCTAGAGAAGAGCCAAGATGGCCGCGGTTGCGCGGCAATAGCTTGCTATTGCCGCGGAACCGCGGCTCATTGGTCGAATCTTTGGATCGTTTTTTGTGGCTTTCTTCACAAAACCCTGAGATGATTTTTGGAGTACAATTTATTTTGTTTTGAACAGAAAAAAATTTAACAGAAACTTAGGGTTTTGAAAACTCGGTTTTTCGATTTTTCCGATTCGAACTTCGATACACTCTACTACCTAGCTAGTTTATGTTTAGTTAGTCTCTGATACCACTGTAAGTCCACGTTGCCCACCCCGGTACTTGCGGGGAGGCGGAAAACGGAATAAAAATCGAATATTTTTATGAGCTTAGGCAACATGGACTTGACTATGAAGGATCTTTGCTAAACAAAAACAAGCTAAAGCTAACTAGAAACTAGCTAAGTGCTAGAAAGATTGTACCTTGGGCTTTATTTCCTTCTCTCCTTGCTCCTTGGAGTGGTGGAAGGAGGTCACCTTAGTCGTCTTCTCACGTCGAAGAAAGATCCACCCGAAAGCCTCGACCTTTGGCTTCAATTCCAAGCTAGAAGTAACTAGGGTGCAAGAAGTGCTAATCCTTGAACCCTAGATGAGAGTAGAGATTATCAAGAGAGGGTTTTTCTCAAGCTCAAGTGTTTCTCAACACATGAGAGGGGAGAGCTTGAGGGAGAGGAAGAACAAGAGAGAGAAAGTGAATGATAGAATGAGAGAAAGATAAACCATTCTCACATATATGTGTGAATTATTGTAATTAGATAATTAGCTAGATAATTGTCATGGTTAATCAAGACATGACCATTATCATTTCATTTTTAATGCAAATTGCAAGGATCAAAGAGCATCTTCCAAATGAAATGATGATGGTCAAAGTGTCAACCAAGGTCAACAAGTCAAGGAGGTCAAATGGTCAACAACCATAACCATGCACAATTATTTAAACTAATATCAATTAACAATAATACACACATAAGCATTAGGGTTAATAAAATGACAATAGTCATTAACCCTAATCAAAGTCCTCTCCCTCTGTCTCAAGCAACTGTGCATACGCACCCGTATTCGTGATCCGAGGAACACGAATACAAAGAGATAAAACCAATCCCAAATCATATACTAGGATCCGGCTTAAACCAAAGCCCGCTAGTATAAGCTGTTCGGACAGCAAACGTGCACAAGTGCACGGATGTGAACGAACCCTGTCACAAAACCATGCGACCTCTACTCATTTTGCCTAAAGGCGAATAGCTCTCTGTGTGGGACTCTAAAGACTCGACACTACGCTGGCAGTGGGTTTAACCACAGACTGCAAGCGGCACTAGCTGTACGTAACGGTCCCCAGGTAGATGTCGATAAGAAGACTGACGAGGTGAATCCCATCTAAACTCCTACTGAGCTTGTATGTGACAATCTCCGTACAGTCCGGTCTGTTCATCTGATATATCGCATGGAGGGCCCAGGAGGCGGTGAACGTCAGTCCCCTAATAGCGGTACAAGTCGTGTCGGAGTGTAGCCCAGAACACCCTGAGATAACACTGGAAACCTACCAGTATATCTCGCTTGCCCTGGCCAGGGACTACTCGTGTAATGGCTCTCCTGGACACAGCGCGATGTCAACCCCCAATACCGGGAGAGACGAATCCTGTCTAACCGTCACTGCCTCCAAGTGCTTCGGGACTGCACCCAAAAACTACCTGTTTGCATGACTCCTTTGAGCCGTGGTAGGGTAGCAATCAAAGTGCAGTGGGAACACACTCGAGGCGAAGTGACAGTGTCAAGTCAGCGGACTAAGCTGTACTCATGTCACCTGGGAACTGATAACTGACGATAGGTATAATACCAACCAACAGTTCCCGACGAGTCCTGTCCAGTGTACTCGTAACCTAACGAGCACCCGCATACTATCTCAAGTATGACGTACTGACGGCTGTGGGATAGACCATCTCCCACGCTGGGATGAGAAGCGCATACGCTAGTCTACTCCGGAGTATCGATGCCCTGTCTCGATAGTCCAACGACTAGGGACCTGTATAAGGATGTGCTTATAGATCACCCAGCTCCCACGAGTGTGAGCGCCATCACAACGCTGGTAATCAAGCAAAGATCCTAAGGGCTCTACTAATATGTATATCAGCGATATACTAAAAGAAACACATGCACATATTAAAGCAGAGACAAACCAAGTAGCATACTACCATTTCGAGCAAGATTGTATATACAACTGTGAATATCCCAAGCTTCCATTAAGTAATATACAAACTAATATGATACAGTAATGGCCTCTAGGGCATATACACTAACACTAAGATGGCCAAAGTACTCCAAACTCCAACTTGATCCCACCATGAGCTTTAGGATGAGGTGAGGAACCTTTTTGTGAAGGTGGTATGAGATTTAGATGAAGTTTTGGGGATAGTGCATGGTGCAAGTGAGGATGGAGAAAGATGAAGAAAGAGAAGGAGAAGGAAGATGAAGAATGTGGAAGGAGGTGGGGAAATGAGAAATGAGGAAGGGTGCAAGCCATACCGTGTCTCTCTCTTCCCCCCTCTCTCTTTTCTCACTCTCTCTCTCTCTTCATTGTAAGGTTCCTAGGCACTCTAATGGAGTTTCAAAAGTGATCAAACATGCACAAATCAAATTTTACAAGTGCCTACAAACCCTAATACGGATCGTTAACTAGATATATAGGCGAAGCAAGCATGAAAACGGAAATATAGCTAAAAGGAAGGGGCTACAACCTTTGTAGATCCGGTCCACCACTTCCTAAGCTTCGCGATGATCTCCCTCCGCTGTCCAAATCGAACCCTTGACTCTAGCATTGGCATCATCGAAGAATGGGCGGGCTTGATCGTCGGTTCGATGCCGAAGATGATCTACGTCGAGGCATCACAAGAACAAGCTCCAACTTCACCAAGCTTTGAAAACTTGTGAAGTAAACACCCTATACAACTTGGCAAGAGGTAGAGGATGAAGAAATAGGAAGTGGGTAGACTTTAGAATTGGATTTCTCACTTGATTTCTCAAGTTGCCATTGGTGTAGAAAGCTTTTCTTCTTCTTGCTCATGAAGAAGAAGATGAAAAAGATATGATAAGTTTTTTTTTAGAATAGAAAAGAAAATATAATACTTATCATAATCTAACCTTAGTTAAGTGTAGAGAATGAATTAGGATTAGTTTAAATGGTTAGGGTTAAGTATAAGACAAGAATGGAGACTAAGTCAAAACTTCAAGAATCTTCAACTAAAAACAAAACAAGTAACCATTCATTTATCTTTTTCATTTTCCAAAATGGATATAAATAAATAAGATAAATGAATAAGTAATTAAGTAAACAAAACCCTAATCATTAACTTAACCATAGTTTAATTCTTTACACTTAACCAAATAAGCATGTATCATCAAACATGATACAATCATGTGCACAAAAGTATATCACATATACAACTTGCACAATTCAAGTGAGAAAATCCATTTAAAGTGAACCAATACTAGTTAATGCAAAGTAATATATCAAATATATAATTATACAATAAATCATTAAATCAACACTTGATTCAATGATCCGGTCATATCGCATATAACCGGCTAGTATCCAATGTATCGGCTTCTCGAATCAATCCTTGATTTGATAACCAGGTTATATCGCATATAACCAATCGATACATTCGTCGCGAGAATGGAATACGGTATCACTGTTGGTGTATATGCCCTAGAGGCCATTACTGTATCATACTAGTATGTATATTACTTGATGGAAGCTTGGGATATTCACAGTTGTACAGACAATCTTGCTCAACATAGTAGTATGCTACTTGGTTTGTCTCTGCTTTAATGTGTACATGTGTGTTTATTTATTATATCACCTATACGCATTAGTAGAGCCCTTAGGATCTTTGCTTGATTACCGGCGTTGTGATGGCGATCACACTCGTGGGGGCTGGGTAATCTACAAGCACATCCTTATACACGTCCCTAGTCGTGGGAGTATCGAGATAGGGCATCGATACTCCGGAGTAGACTAGCGTATGCGCTTCTCATCCCAGCACGGGAGACGGTCTGTCCCATAGCCGTCAGTACGTCGTACTTGAGATAGTATACGGGTGCTCGTTAGGTTACGAGTACACTGGACAGGACTCGTCGGGAACTGTTGGTTGGTAATATACCTATCGTCAGTTATCAGTTCCCAGGTGACATGAGTACAGCTTAGTCCGCTGACTTGACACTGTCACTTCGCCTCGAGTGTGTTCCCACTGTTCTTTGATTGCCACCCTACCACGGCTCTACTGAGTCGTGCAAACAGGTAGTAGTTGGGAGCAGTCCCGAAGCACTTGGAGGCAGTGACGGTTAGACAGGATTCGTCTCTCCCGGTATTGGGGGTTGACATCGCGCTGTGTCTAGGAGAGCCATTACACGAGTAGTCCCTGGCCAGGGCAAGCGAGATATACTGGTAGGTTTCCAGTGTTATCTCAGGGTGTATTGGGCTTCACTCCGACACGACTTGTACCGCTATTAGGGGACTGACGTTCACCGCCCCCCTAGGCCCGCCATGCGATGTATCAGACGAACAGACCGGACTGTACGGAGACTGTCACATACAGGCTCAGTAGGAGTGCAGATGGGGTTCACCTCGTCAGTCTTCTTATCGACATCTACCTGGGGACCGTTACGTACAGCTAGTGCCGCTTGCGGTCTGTGGTTAAACCCACTGCCAGCGTAGTGTCGAGTCTTTAGAGTCCCACACAGAGAGCTATTCGCCTTTAGGCTAAATGAGTAGAGGTCGCATGGTTTTGCGACAGGGTTCGTTCACATTCGCGCACTTGTGCACGTTTGCTGTCCGGACAGTTTATACTAGCGGGCTTTGGTTTAAGCCGGATCCTAGTATATGATTTGAGATTGGTTTTTCTCATTGTGTTCGTGTTCCTCGAATCACGAATGCGGGTGCGTATGCACAGTTGCTTGAGATTGAGGGAGAGGACCTTGATTAGGGTTAATGGCTATTGTCATTTTATTAACCCTAATATTTATGTGTGTGTTATTGTTAATTAGTAATTAGTTTAATAATTATCCATGGTTGTGGTTGTTGACCATTTGACTTCTTTGACTTGTTGACCTAGGTTGATACTTTGACCATCATCATTTCTTTTGGAAGATGCTTTTTGATCTTTGCAAATTGAAATGATAATGGTCATGTCATGATTTACCATGATAATTATCTAGCTAATTATTCAATTAAATTAATTCACACATATTAGTGAGAATGGCTCTATTATTTTCTCATTCTCTCATATCATTTCTCTCTCTTGTTCATCCTCTCCCTCAAGCTCTCTCCCTCTCATGTGTTGAGAAACAAAAAGCTTGAGAAAAACCTTTACTTGATCTTCTCTACTCTCTTCTAGGGTTCAAGTCTTAGCATTTCTTGCACTCTAGTTACTCCTAGCTTGGAGTTGAAGCCAAAGGTCGAGGCTTTCGGGTGGATCCTTCTTTGACGGGAGAAGACAAGCAAGGTGACCTCTTTCTACCATTCCTAGGAGCAAGGAGAGAAGGACTAAAGACCAAAGGTATAACCTTTCCATCACTTAGCTACTTTGTAGTTAGGGTTAGCAAGTTTATGTTTAGCAAAGATCCTCACAAGCTTGGTCCATGTTGCCTAAGTCCATAAAAATCCAATTTTTATTATGTTTTCCGCCTCCCCGTAAGCACCGGGGTGGGCAACACGGACCTAACAGTGGTATCAGAGCCTAACTAAACATAAACTAGCTTGGAAGTAAAGTGTATCGAAGTTCGAAACGGAAAAATCGAAAAAACCAAGTTATAAAAACCTGAGTTTCTGTTAAAAAGTTTTCTGGTCAAAACAAAATTTGTTATATCCCAAAAATCATCTCAGGCCTTTTAGAAGAAACCCACCAAAAACGAGACAGCAACTCTACCAGAGCGCGGCGCTTCCGCGGCAATAGCAAGCTATTGCCGCGGAAGCGCGGCCAACTAGGTGAGTTACTGTGTCGTCTTTGGTGCAGTGTGTTTCTGACGTGGTTTTAGGATTTTTCAGATATATTATATGTGCCCAGATTTTCCAGAATAGAAATTTGTTTTTGGGGGCCTATAATTCCGTATTTTTCGAACTTCAATATACTTTGACTATATAGGTTATATCTGTGATGTTCTTATGTATTGAACGTCGGCTAATCGCTATATGACGATTAGTCGGGGTTATACATATCTGTGATCTGTGATTGTTGTTGATGGTTTGTGTATATGAACTCGTTGGATTGTCGCGGATGAATAGCCGGGTGGATGTGAGATGAGAGTTTCTTTTTCTTTCATTCATGTAATAAATTTGTAAATTGATGTAATATTATTTGTTTGGCCGCACAACCGGGTCGGGGTTGTAGCCGTCATTGTATAATTCTTTTTACTGTTTTTGCTCCTAGGATAGACCCATGGAGGGGTGCACAAACTACCGGGTAGCTCGAAGTGCCGAGTGGCCTACTCATGGCATTGAGGGAGGTTGCTTCGCTTCGGGTACTTGGCGGGTAGTTTGCCGCACCCGTAGGGGTCTTGGGTGGGGTTTTGGCTATTCATCGCGACCGTGTAATCCATTTTTCGTTGCAGGCTCGAACGAATTGCGGGTTCCTAGTATATCCAAAGTGTTCATCTGTGATCTGGATTGGCTATCATTGCTATATTGCTATATATAATAACTATTTAGGCGTTGCTTATGTTTTACAGCCGCGCTAGCCCAGCCCCCGCTCTGTCGTTAGTTAAGTAACCTAACGGGTGATGACGGGGCCCCGTGGCGAATGCGAATGGCATAAGCGTACGTCATATTTTGGTTGTTTTCTGCAATGGTAGGATTTAAATGATGGGACGCATTAAAAGAACTAATGCAAGAAAATAAACCTAAAAGACGTTGTTGGAACAATTTTTCAAAAAGCTGTTATTACAAGGACGTTCATCTTTTTGTTTTGCATCGAGGTATTCGGTTATGAATGCCCAGCACCTCAATCGACGAGGCAAGGGCCGAGATCCCCTCATCGGGAGTGACCCCTTGGACAAAAGGTTTGCGTCAGGGTAATAACTTCACCATAGTCGATTATTCTTGCTTTGCATCGAGGTATTCATCTTACGGATGCCCAGCACCTCACTCGACGAGGAAAGAGCCGAGATCCCTTCACAGGGAGTGACCTCTTTAGCAAAAGTTTTCGCCACTATGTTTTTCAAAAGGACTACCAGGTTCCTTCAACGATATCAAGTTCATTACGTTAACGGGTTTTTCGCTAAAAACCCAGCCGTAGCCCTCTGTCATTTCTTATAAGTAACACTTAGTATTCGTGCTGCGTTTGTTGACTCCGTCAAGGCGTAGTGTACGGTAGCTAAGTACTGCTTGTTTGTATCGGTATATGGGATTGATTAGGACAGTCGTATAACCTTGTTGACTCCGTCAAGGGTTATGCGGGTGGGTTTAATGCAATCCAGATAATGACAGGTTGAACTTGACTAGGACTCTTTGATTTGTTGACTCCGTCAAGATCACTTGGGTCCTAGGGGCAAAAACCACATCGGGAGTTTCAAAAGAACTGAAACTTGCAGATTTAGCATACCTTCTGGAGTGTGGTGACTAGAGTGGATTCCATCTAGGTTATCACACAATGACAGTTGGATCCCGATCCCACTGATGAGTTGGTCTACTCTCGGGAGATTATTTCACTTAACGATCAATGCTATAAACCTAGTAGGTGTCTAGAAAGGTGTTAGCGGGGTTACGCCCCCAGGGAAAAGAGGTTATTTAATTAAGGAACTTCGCGAAAGCGTTGGAAAACCTCCCTCGAAGTACCGACACTAGCCTGGCTGAAAGGTTAAGCAAGTATTGTGACGTGAATTAAAACCCGGCTAGTTCTTCTTTTAAAAGGTTTTAAGAAGAATTTGAGTAAACAGTGGGAGACATCCTGGTTAGATAAATTAATAAACCAATCTAATCTTGCAAGAGCATACGCTGAGTGTTTCTTTTCTCTCTCTCTCCAGGCAGCAACCTTTTCACGCCCTAATCAAGATAATAAAATGTATCGCTTGACCGAACCGAATTCTTATTCGGGACTGGGGAAAGTTGGTTCAGCTCTAACTTGTGACAACAGTCATGAGTATGAGAATGGGAAAGAGGAAAGTATGGATTTCCAGGATACCCAGTTGAAGAAGAAGCATGGTTTTGCATCTACTTCAGGTGTTCTTGTAATTGAGAACTGTTTTACGGTCAGCCCTACCTCCTGGGTACTTGATACCGGATCAGGATCTCATATCTGTAATTTATTGCAGGGACTGAGAAAAAGTAGGAAAGTTGCACCGGGTGATATGTCGCTCAGAGTAGCGAACGGAGCACAAGTTAATGCGGCAGCCGTCGGTGAATATCACCTAGTATTGCCAAATGGCAAGACTATGATTTTGAACGATTGCTACTATGTACCCTCCATGGTTTGCAACATCATATCAGTTTCTTTACTCGATAAAGATGGATATGACTTTGTTCTTGAAAAGAATATCATGAACATTTACCTTCATAAGGTACTGGTTGCAGAGGGTACACTGTGTAATGGTATCTACGTTCTAAATCAGAATACAGTTCTCAATATACAAAACACACGCAAGAGGAAGAATTCAGATACGAATGAATCCTACTTGTGGCATTGTAGGCTTGGTCATATCGGAGAGAAAAGACTGAGTAAGTTGCATAAAGATGGACTCTTGAATACGTTCGAGTTTTCATCTTATGAAACTTGTCAGTCTTGTCTCAAAGGGAAGATGACCAAATCTCCGTTCACCGGACATGGAGAAAGAGCAAGAGAGCTCTTGGGACTCATACACAGTGATGTGTGTGGTCCGATGTCTATACATGCAAGGGGTGGGTTCTCGTACTTCATCACATTCACTGACGATCTCTCTAGGTTCGGATATGTGTATCTGATGAAACACAAATCTGAAGCTTTTGAGAAATTCAAGGAATTCAGAAAGGAAGTAGAGAACCAGATTGGCAAAAGTATCAAGATCCTCCGGTCTGATAGAGGAGGGGAGTACTTAAGCACGGAATTCCTAGATTACTTAAAAGAGAATGGTATTCTCTCTCAGCTTACTCCTCCTTATACACCACAGCACAACGGTGTTTCGGAGCGGAGGAATCGTACCCTATTGGATATGGTTCGGTCCATGATGAGTAGTGCTGAGTTGCCTCTTTCATTCTGGGGACATGCGCTTCAGACAGCGGCGTACCTATTGAACTATGTTCCATCCAAATCAGTGCCTAAGACTCCATATGAAATATGGAGTGGAAGAAATCCGTATCTTAAGCGATTTAAGATATGGGGTTGTCCGGCCTATGTGAAAACACAGAAACCGGACAAGTTAGAGGCACGGTCAGTTCTTTGTAAATTTGTGGGATATCCTAAAGACTCACTAGGATATCTGTTCTACCACACTGAGGAACAGAAGGTGTTTGTATCTCGCCACGCTACCTTCTTAGAAAGGGAGTTTCTTGCAAAAGAAACTAGTGGGAGTTCGGTAGAACTGGAAGAAATTCAGCGACCACAAAATGTAACTGAAAATTTGGAGGAACCGCTAGATTCAATAAACCCAGACGAACCTCAGCCACTCCGCAGATCTGGTAGGATTTCTCATCCGCCCGAGAGATACTACGGTTTTCTCATAGACGGGGATCGAGAGGATTGCATCTTGGAAGAAGATGACCCTACCAGTTTCAGGCAGGCCATTATCAGTAGGGACTCTGATAAGTGGCAGGAAGCAATGCAATCCGAAATGGAGTCCATGTACGCCAATAAAGTGTGGACCTTGGATATTGCTCCAGCTGGGGTAAAACCCGTTGGATGCAAATGGATCTACAAAAGAAAACTTGGTGTAGATGGGCAGGTGGAAACCTATAAAGCTAGGCTCGTTGCAAAAGGTTTCCGTCAAAGACCTGGTTTGGACTATGACGAAACTTTTTCTCCGGTGGCTATGCTCAAATCCATTCGGATCCTACTTGCCATTGCT
Organism: Agapanthus africanus; assembly: GCA_030015575.1. NCBI lineage: Eukaryota > Viridiplantae > Streptophyta > Magnoliopsida > Asparagales > Amaryllidaceae > Agapanthus > Agapanthus africanus. The sequence continues at coordinate 705,566,941 of CM057341.1, forward strand.
GCCTTCCATGACTATGAGATCTGGCAGATGGATGTTAAAACGGCTTTCCTAAACGGTTGTTTGGAAGAGTGCGTTTACATGGATCAACCAGAAGGTTTCGTAGACAGTGGGAGCAGCGGAAAGGTGTGCAAGTTGCTTAAATCCATTTATGGATTAAAGCAGGCATCGCGGAGCTGGAACATCTGTTTTGATGAGGCAATCAAGGAATTTGATTTCATCAAGAACGAAGATGAACCCTGTGTTTATAAGAAGATTGTAGGACGAACTGTCGTATTCCTAGTCTTGTACGTGGACGACATTCTTCTGATAGGAAATGACATTCCTATGCTACAATCGGTCAAGCTGTTTTTGTCACAAAGGTTCTCCATGAAGGACCTGGGTGATGCCTCGTACATTCTGGGGATCAAGATCTATAGAGATAGATCCAAGAAACTATTGGGACTTTCGCAGTCCAGGTACATAGAGACCGTACTAAAGAGATTTAGTATGGAGGATTCCAAGCGCGGTAACATACCCGCATTGCACGGAATTACCCTCTCCAAGAAGATGTCTCCTAAGACTGACGAGGAGAGGGTTCGCATGAGCACTATACCCTACGCTTCGGCGGTAGGATCTATAATGTATGCGATGCTATGTACAAGACCAGATGTAGCTTACGCGTTGAGCACGGTAAGCCGGTATCAGTCGGACCCAGGGGAGGACCACTGGACAGCAGTGAAGAACATTCTCAAGTACCTGAGAAGGACTAAGGAGATGTTCCTGGTTTACGGTAATGGAGACCTTAGGGTCGAGTCCTTTACCGATTCAAGCTTCCAGAGTGACAAAGATGATAGCAAGTCCGTCTCGGGTTTTGTGTTTACCCTCAACGGAGGGGCGGTATGTTGGAGGAGTTCCAAGCAGGATACCGTCGCAGACTCGACGATGGAGGCTGAATACATTGCTGCATGCGATGCCGCAAAAGAGGCGGTCTGGATTAAGAAGTTCATTAGTGAACTTCAGATGGTTCCGTCCATTGTTGACCCAATACCTTTGTATTGCGATAACAATGGGGCTATAGCTTTAGCGAAGGAACCAAGGTCCCATCAGAAATCCAGACACATCTTAAGGCGGTATCACCTGATCAGGGAGATCATTGATCGACAGGAGATCGAGGTGCGGAGAGTGGACACAAAGGACAACACTGCGGACCCATTCACGAAGGCTTTACCCCAGACTCAGTTCGAACGGCTGATCGAGATGATAGGTCTTCGATACGCCAGTATATGGCCTTAGTGCAAGTGGGAGATTGTTGGTGTATATGCCCTAGAGGCCATTACTGTATCATACTAGTATGTATATTACTTGATGGAAGCTTGGGATATTCACAGTTGTACAGACAATCTTGCTCAACATAGTAGTATGCTACTTGGTTTGTCTCTGCTTTAATGTGTACATGTGTGTTTATTTATTATATCACCTATACGCATTAGTAGAGCCCTTAGGATCTTTGCTTGATTACCGGCGTTGTGATGGCGATCACACTCGTGGGGGCTGGGTAATCTACAAGCACATCCTTATACACGTCCCTAGTCATGGGAGTATCGAGATAGGGCATCGATACTCTGGAGTAGACTAGCGTATGCGCTTCTCATCCCAGCACGGGAGACGGTCTGTCCCACAGCCGTCAGTACGTCGTACTTGAGATAGTATACGGGTGCTCGTTAGGTTACGAGTACACTGGACAGGACTCGTCGGGAACTGTTGGTTGGTAATATACCTATCGTCAGTTATCAGTTCCCAGGTGACATGAGTACAGCTTAGTCCGCTGACTTGACACTGTCACTTCGCCTCGAGTGTGTTCCCACTGTTCTTTGATTGCCACCCTACCACGGCTCTACTGAGTCATGCAAACAGGTAGTAGTTGGGAGCAGTCCCGAAGCACTTGGAGGCAGTGACGGTTAGACAGGATTCGTCTCTCCCGGTATTGGGGGTTGACATCGCGCTGTGTCTAGGAGAGCCATTACACGAGTAGTCCCTGGCCAGGGCAAGCGAGATATACTGGTAGGTTTCCAGTGTTATCTCAGGGTATATTGGGCTTCACTCCGACACGACTTGTACCGCTATTAGGGGACTGACGTTCACCGCCCCCCTAGGCCCGCCATGCGATGTATCAGACGAACAGACCGGACTGTACGGAGACTGTCACATACAGGCTCAGTAGGAGTGCAGATGGGGTTCACCTCGTCAGTCTTCTTATCGACATCTACCTGGGGACCGTTACGTACAGCTAGTGCCGCTTGCGGTCTGTGGTTAAACCCACTGCCAGCGTAGTGTCGAGTCTTTAGAGTCCGACACAGAGAGCTATTCGCCTTTAGGCTAAATGAGTAGAGGTCGCATGGTTTTGCGACAGGGTTCGTTCACATTCGCGCACTTGTGCACGTTTGCTGTCCGGACAGTTTATACTAGCGGGCTTTGGTTTAAGCCGGATCCTAGTATATGATTTGAGATTGGTTTTTCTCATTGTGTTCGTGTTCCTCGGATCACGAATGCGGGTGCGTATGCACAGTTGCTTGAGATTGAGGGAGAGGACCTTGATTAGGGTTAATGGCTATTGTCATTTTATTAACCCTAATATTTATGTGTGTGTTATTGTTAATTAGTAATTAGTTTAATAATTATCCATGGTTGTGGTTGTTGACCATTTGACTTCTTTGACTTGTTGACCTAGGTTGACACTTTGACCATCATCATTTCTTTTGGAAGATGCTTTTTGATCTTTGCAAATTGAAATGATAATGGTCATGTCATGATTTACCATGATAATTATCTAGCTAATTATTCAATTAAATTAATTCACACATATTAGTGAGAATGGCTCTATTATTTTCTCATTCTCTCATATCATTTCTCTCTCTTGTTCATCCTCTCCCTCAAGCTCTCTCCCTCTCATGTGTTGAGAAACAAAAAGCTTGAGAAAAACCTTCACTTGATCTTCTCTACTCTCTTCTAGGGTTCAAGTCTTAGCATTTCTTGCACTCTAGTTACTCCTAGCTTGGAGTTGAAGCCAAAGGTCGAGGCTTTCGGGTGGATCCTTCTTTGACGGGAGAAGACAAGCAAGGTGACCTCTTTCTACCATTCCTAAGAGCAAGGAGAGAAGGACTAAAGACCAAAGGTATAACCTTTCCATCACTTAGCTACTTTGTAGTTAGGGTTAGCAAGTTTATGTTTAGCAAAGATCCTCACAAGCTTGGTCCATGTTGCCTAAGTCCATAAAAATCCAATTTTTATTATGTTTTCCGCCTCCCCGTAAGCACCGGGGTGGGCAACACGGACCTAACAATCACATACACGCATTATTCTCGGTCCCGCACATATCTCATATGCGCTCCTATTTCGTTTCGCTTGAGCCAGGAAACCTCTGTGTAGGACTCTAAAGACTCGTCAATACGCCGGCAGCGGATGATGATCATATCAAACATCCACAAGCCGCAAGCGGTCTGCTAAACGTAACGGCCACCCGGGTATTGAGCGATCAGAAGATCGACGAGCAAGCCCGCTCACACTCCTGTGAATCCAACCAGTAACACTTACCGTACAGTCCGGTCTGTTCGTCTGATATGTCGCATATCTCGCCTAGGGGTGGTAAACGTCAGACCCCAATAGCTCGATAAGTCATGCCGACTTGAGGTCCATAACATTCATGAAACTACTGATAACTCTTACCAGTATATCACTGCAACCCTGGCCAGGGATTTCCTGTTATGGCCAGTCGTGCATTGCGCAACATCAACCCCCAATACCGGGAGAGACGAATACCCTCCTATCGCTCATTGCCTCCATGTGAATCGGGACTGTACCCAAAAACCACCTGTTTGCACGACTCAGTAGAGCCGTGGTAGGGTGGAAATCAAAGCACAGTGGGAGACACACAAGACTCTATGACGATCTCGGGTCAACAGACTAAGCTGTACCAGTATCACCAGAGAACTGCCATCTGACGTGAGGTATAATACCATCTGGGAGTTCTCGGCGAGTCCGTTCAGTGTACCCAGTCTCCACTGAGCACCCGTATACCATCTCTGATGTCAAACACCAATGGATATGGGATCATCCATCGCCCATCACATGGGTCGAGAAGATATACGCTAGTCTACTCTGGAATATCGATGCCCCGTCTCGATATTCCCACGACTAGGAACAATGAAGGATGTACTCATTGACTACCCAGGCCCCACTAGTATGATCTGCATCATAGTCCTGGAAGTCGAGTACTCATCCTAAGGGCTTTATCAACATGTAACAGAGAGACAGAAAGTATACACGTTAAGACAAAGAGTAACCAGATAGCGTACTATCATGTCGAGCAAGAAAGTCCTACCTATATATGTCCCAGCATCCACTACAATATACATCCAATGTACAGTAATGGCCTCTAGGGCATACATATAACTAACAATCTCCCACTTGCACTAGGGCCATCTGTAGCAGTGGTTGTAGTATCTAATACTCAACCATCCTATAAAGTCTCTCTTTGGGAAAAGGCCTTCGTGAGTGGATCCGCCGTGTTGTCCTCTGAGTCTACTCTCCTAACCTCGATCATCCTGGAGATCAACTATCTCCATGATCAGGTGATGCTGCCTCAGAATTTGTCTGGGTCACTGATGGGACCAGGGTTCCAGGGTCGAAGCCACACTTCCATTGTCACACAATGGTAGGAACCTAGTTCATCCTATGAACCTATATACACCCAAACTGCCTCTTTGGTAGTATCTTTAATAGCGATGTTACCAACCTTTATCGTCTAGTTTGCCACGGTATCTTGCTTGGAACTTTTCCAACATACCGTCCCTTTACTGAGGGTAAAGACAATGCCTGTGACTGACATTCAGTCGTCTTTATCACTCTGGAACCCTTCCAGTGATTCTCCCCAGGATCGATTGATACCATCTCACTACAACTAGTGAGTATCCTAACATCCAATTAGATCTATCTCATAGATCCAAAGCTTAGGATTTAGTAGGTATCATTTTGATCCTATATGGAAAATCTTTGTGATAAGCGGAGATTGATCGAGCGTAGCATAGGTTACTCCTTCCCTAACAAGAGTATGTCATCCACATACTCTACGAGGATCGTCACCATACTCCCTATTACCTTTTTGTTTATACAAGGTTCATCTACCATTTTGATGATGTCAACTTCTTTGACTAATCCATCAAAACAGATGTTCTAACTCCGCGATGCCTGCTTTATCCTATAAAGCATCTTGCACACGTTTCCGCTGCTCCCACTGTCTACGAGGCCCTCTGGCTGTGTTCTTATAGACGTTCTCTTCTAAATCAATATTTAGAAAAGTAGTCATGGCACCCAACCACCAGATATCGTAGTCGTGGTATGTAGCCGTGGCAAGTAGGATCTGGATGGATTTAAACATAGTCCCTGGAAAAGGTTTCATCATTATCCGTGCCTGGTTGATGACGAAAACCTTTAACAAGTCTAGCTTTGAAAGTCTCAACTTTTCCATGTACACCAAGCAATCTTCTCAAGATATACTTGCTCCTGATGGGGATTTAACCCTTCAGTTATAGCAACCAAAGTCCATACTTTATTGGTGTATAAGGATTCCATCTCAGATCACTAAGCATCCAGCCATTCTTACAGAGTCCCTACTCTCGATGGCCTGCTCGAAACTGGTTGGGTCATCATCTCATGATGCAATTCTCGCTCCCACTGTCATCGAGAAACCGAGGTATCTCTCAGGTGGGTGAGGAACCTTACTAGATCGGCGGAGAGGCTGAGGTTCGTCGGAAACTATTGAATCCTTTGGTTCTGTCAAATCATTAGCAGTTTTGTACAGCTGGAACCTTTCCAGTTCTACAGAACTGACATTGCCTCGATCTTGTCCGGATTTTGCTTTTGACATAGGCCGGACAATCCCAAATCTTAACTTACTTAAGAGATAGGATCTTCTCACACCATATCTTATATGGAGTGGTAGGCACTGATTTGATTCGAACCTAATTCAATAGGTATGCAGCTTCTCAAGCACATAACTCCCAAAAGGAAATAGGTAACTCAGTAATACTCATTATAGAGAACACGATATCTAATATTGTGTGATTGCTCCGCCCCGATACACCGTTGTGCTGTGGTGTATTCAGAGGAGTAATACTGAGAGAGAATCTCATTTTCCTTTAGAATAGTCCAAGGATTCTATGCACAAGTATTCTCCTCCCTGATCTCATCATAGGACATAATACTTATACCCGTATTTTGGTTCTCTACTTCCTACTTATATTCTGTGAATACCTCAAAAGGTTCGGACTTATATTTCAACAGGAATATATGACTGAATCTTGAGAGATTATCAGAGAATATAATGAAGTATAAAGAACCAGTCCTGGCATGTGTAGACAGGAGACCTTACATACATCATCATGCATCAGTCCCAAGAGTTTACTAACTCTTTCTCAGTTTCCAGTAAACAGAGCTGGTGTCATTATATCTTTGTGACATGACTGGCAAGTTTCACAAGATGTAAATTCAAACTGATTTAAATATGCATCTAAATGTAACTTCAGCTAGTCGGGTCGCATTGATATGACCTAGTCTACAATACCTCAAGAAGAATTCGTTCATTTCTGAACTCTTCTTCTTGTGTGTGTTCAGTATACAAGGAACTGTAGTTTGATTTAGAACGTCAATGCTTTTAGATAACGTGCCTGAACCGATCAGCTTTTGATATAGGAAATGTTCAAAACATTATCCATCAATACAAAATTTTATCATTTCTTTACTAATAAAGAGACTGATATGATTTTGTATATCAGGTTCGGTATCTAATAGCATTTGTTCAGAATCAATGTATTCGTAATACAGGGTGACAGTGACCAACAGACTTGGCAGCAACACTTGCCCCGTTTTCTGTCTCATGAAACTTATCACCCGTTCTCAGTTTTTCTACCCTTTTTTTTAGCCCTATGTAACAGATTACATATCTGGGATCCTGATCCGGTATCATATACCCAGGATGCAGAGGATACTGAGAAACAGTTCTTTGTAATGAACACACCCGAAGGAGATGCATCATATGCACTTTCTTCGTTTGGGCGGCATAGGAATTCTGGTATTCCCCAATTTCCTGCTCTGTCTTATAACAATTATAAGTTGGAGTGGGACCAACGTTCCCCAGCTCAGTATAACAAGCGGGTTCGGTCAATACATCCGTATTATTATCTTGATTAAGGCGTGATATGGTCGCTACCAGGAGAGAGAGAGAAGAAAACACTCTGCGTGCGCTCTTGCAAGATCAGATTGGTTATATATTTTATCTAATCAGGATGGCTCCCACTGTTTTTATCAAATCTTCCTTCAAACCTTAAAAGGAAAGACTAGCCGGGATTAATTACACTCTACAAGTTCGCCAATCTTTCAGCCAGGCCAGTGTCGGTACTTTGAGGGAGGTTCCCCGTGCTTTCGCACGGACCTAATTACAGTAAACCTCGTTTTCCCAGAGGCGTAACCCCGTTGACACCTTTCTAGACACCTACTTGATCGGCTAATTGCAAAGTGCAAAACTTTCCCAGGAGTAACAATTACTCGCAGTGGGTATCGGGATCCAACTATCATATAGAAGGTATGCAATCTCATTGCAAATTTCAACACTTGAAACTCCCGATAAAGATTTTTACCCCTAGCACCTATGACCTTAACTATGGTCAACAAATCATAAGTACTAGTCAAGTTCTACCCGTCATTTCGTGATTAATTAGACCCACCCACATGACCCTTAACTAAGGTCAACAAAGTCACGCGACTGTCCTAACTAATCGCATCATATGCGGTGTAGGAAGACATCACTTAGCTACCGTACACTGTGCCTTGACTATGGTCAACAAACACAGCACGAATACTAAGTACTCTACTTCCTAAAATGACGGAGGGCTGCGAATGGTTTTTGTGAAAACCTTTAACGCTTTGAACTTGATCTCGTTGCGGAATCAAATGGTTTTTAAATGGAATGTTTTTGAGGCTTTTCTAGTTTTGCTAAAGGGGTCACTCCCGGTGAAGGGATCGTCGGCCCTTTCCTCGTCGAATGAGGTGCGGGATATATCATATATATCACTGTGCAAAGCAGAAACTATAGAAGCGATCAAAGACAAACCGAGTGTGTAGCATCTGCCAGTTATTGCTAAAGGAGTCACTCCCGGTGAAGGGATCTCGGTCCTTTCCTCATCGAATAAGGTGCAGGATGTTCTATAATGAACACCACGATGCAAAGCAAGAACTGTAGCTACCTGTTTTTATTTTGAAATTCGATTCCACAACATCAATTAGGTTTATTTTCTTTCATTAATCTTATTAATGAATATCCCATCATTTAAGTCCACCTAAACATCACAGATAAATATAACGTACGCTTATGCCATCCGCATTCGCCTCGATGTCCCGTCTGCACCGTTAGGTTAGGTAACTAACGCCAGAGCGAGGCAGGGCTAGCGCGGGTGTAAAACATAAGCAACGTCTATATAATATATCATATATACTATATATAATACCTGTCACAGAACATCACATGATCACATCACAGATAAATCACAGCAGAAGAAACATATGAAATATTGGATATACTAGGACGTCCGTGTTTTCAATACGAGCCAGTATAAAACACGGATTCCACGGTCGTGATGAATAGCCTATCCCACACCCCTAGACCCCTACGAGAGCGGCAAGCAACCCTACCAATTCTAGGGTTAGGAGACCCGGACTCGACTCCTCGAGATGGTCTCCCACTGGACCCTAGAACCCGGTTACTTGTGCTCCCCTCCTTGGGTCTATCCTAGTGCAGAAAAGTAAATAATATACATCAACGGTGACATCTTCCGCAACCTGGAAGTGCCCCAATAAAAGAATATTACATACAAGTTTTTACATGAATGAAAATGAAAAACACTCATCTCACATAAAAATCCCCCGGCTATTCAAACACGACGATCCAATATAACATATCCAGCAACACATAACATCACATGTCATCAACGTAAGTAAATATGCGCATCCCAATTGTCGTTGACATATAGCAACGAAACCGGCGATATCACATATTACACTTACGGTCACAGAAAAGAAAGTGTAAAACTACAACAGTTGGAATCCACAACCACCTCAGACATCGCATGCCTGACCAAATGAATTCTTTAGACATCGCATGCCTAACAATTATAAACCCCGCATTTTAGTCTCATTATCGAAAACACTTTTCAATATCAAGTCGGGCAATTCAACAAGATTCCCGACATTCTGATCGAATGCTCGTCGCAAACTTTAGTAGGCGGCCGCACCCCCGATGCCGTCGACGAAGTTCACCAAGGCGGAACACCGCTACCGCGAGCACCCGAACGGATGCTTTCGGCGACAGGGTTCTCCTACAGTCACTTGGTCGGAGCTATGGGGTGAAGCTGTCTATTAAGTTTACCCGGCGAGTATCCGCGTATGCTACGTGATTGCGACGGACTTTTGATCACATCAAAACTCCGTGGCAACCGATCAAGTGAGACTAAACTGCTATGTTTATAATATTCATTCCGTTATCTCATAACTATTTGTGAATTCCAATTATTGTGTCACATTCCGGATAAATAGAAAATGTTAAACTTTCCGATCGAACAATCGAACACCTAAGTTTTCCCGATACAGCTCAACACATGAAATAAGTCTAACAACATTCAGTTCGTGCCTCAGTACCAACGGTCCAGCCGTAGAAGGGTCAAGCCAACGCCTCACATGTGGCACGCCGTACTGCCCCAAACCCGAAGGTTCAAAGGGCAGTTCAAGACGGTCACATAATCGAGTTAAGGTTTGTTGTCTTCTAGAGGGTCCATCGCGTTACTTGCACTACTTAGAACGTCTTTAAACTACGGAAAAATCCAACACTTGGAAATTTCCCGACAGGGGAAAAATTGGGTATTTATATCCGGTCGAACTTTTTAACATATTCTAAAATTACCCGGAAAAACACACAGACAAAATTAGACAATCCGATCGATACACCGAGTCCCCAATACAACCCAGAAAACTCAACTCTTGAGTTCAGATTAAAAATTCCCAGGAAAACCAGAATAACAAAATAAGAGATACTGTGCAAAGAAAATTGGGCAAAGAGACAATTCAGCCGCGGAACCGCCGCACGAGCCATGCTCGTGCCGCGGAACCGCGGCGGTTTGATCGAATTGGTTCATCGAATTTCACAGTAACTCTTAAAACTTCCTGCTGGATTTTCTGCATATTTTTAATGTGGAAAAATGCACAGTTTTGAAAAAAGTACAGAGAACAAGTTTGGAGTTAGGGTATTGGATCGATCGGACTTCAAATTCCGTCTGGACTTCGCCTAAGGCTCTAGCTAGGCTCTGATACCACTGTAGGGTTCCTAGGCACTCTATTAGAGTCTCACAAGTGATCAAACATGCACAAATCAAATTTTACAAGTGCCTACAAACCCTAATACGGATCGTTAACTAGATATATAGGCGAAGCAAGCATGAAAACGGAAATATAGCTAAAGGGAAGGGGCTACAACCTTTGTAGATCCGGTCCACCACTTCCTAAGCTCCGCGATGATCTCCCTCCGCTGTCCAAATCGAACCCTTGACTCTAGCATTGGCATCATCGAAGAATGGGCGGGCTTGATCGTCGGTTCGATGCCGAAGATGATCTACGTCGAGGCACAAGAACAAGCTCCAACTTCACCAAGCTTTGAAAACTTGTGAAGTAAACACCCTATACAACTTGGCAAGAGGTAGAGGATGAAGAAATAGGAAGTGGGTAGACTTTAGAATTGGATTTCTCACTTGATTTCTCAAGTTGCCATTGGTGTAGAAAGCTTTTCTTCTTCTTGCTCATGAAGAAGAAGATGAAAAAGATATGATAAGTTTTTTTTTAGAATAGAAAAGAAAATATAATACTTATCATAATCTAACCTTAGTTAAGTGTAGAGAATGAATTAGGGTTAGTTTAAATGGTTAGGGTTAAGTATAAGACAAGAATGGAGACTAAGTCAAAACTTCAAGAATCTTCAACTAAAAACAAAACAAGTAACCATTCATTTATCTTTTTCATTTTCCAAAATGGATATAAATAAATAAGATAAATGAATAAGTAATTAAGTAAACAAAACCCTAATCATTAACTTAACCATAGTTTAATTCTTTACACTTAACCAAATAAGCATGTATCATCAAACATGATACAATCATGTGCACAAAAGTATATCACATATACAACTTGCACAATTCAAGTGAGAAAATCCATTTAAAGTGAACCAATACTAGTTAATGCAAAGTAATATATCAAATATATAATTATACAATAAATCATTAAATCAACACTTGATTCAATGATCCGGTCATATCGCATATAACCGGCTAGTATCCAATGTATCGGCTTCTCGAATCAATCCTTGATTCGATAACCAGGTTATATCGCATATAACCAATCGATACATTCGTCGCGAGAATGGAATACGGTATCAAATACACGCATTATTCTCGGTCCCGCACATATCTCATATGCGCTCCTATTTCGTTTCGCTTGAGCCAGGAAACCTCTGTGTAGGACTCTAAAGACTCGTCAATACGCCGGCAGCGGATGATGATCATATCAAATATCCACAAGCCGCAAGCGGTCTGCTAAACGTAACGGCCACCCGGGTATTGAGCGATCAGAAGATCGACGAGCAAGCCCGCTCACACTCCTGTGAATCCAACCAGTAACACTTACCGTACAGTCCGGTCTGTTCGTCTGATATGTCGCATATCTCGCCTAGGGATGGTAAACGTCAGACCCCAATAGCTCGATAAGTCATGCCGACTTGAGGTCCATAACATTCGTGAAACTACTGATAACTCTTACCAGTATATCACTGCAACCCTGGCCAGGGATTTCCTGTTATGGCCAGTCGTGCATTGCGCAACATCAACCCCCAATACCGGGAGAGACGAATCCCCTCCTATCGCTCATTGCCTCCATGTGAATCGGGACTGTACCCAAAAACCACCTGTTTGCACGACTCAGTAGAGCCGTGGTAGGGTGGAAATCAAAGCACAGTGGGAGACACACAAGACTCTATGACGATCTCGGGTCAACAGACTAAGCTGTACCAGTGTCACCAGAGAACTGCCATCTGACGTGAGGTATAATACCATCTGGGAGTTCTCGGAGAGTCCGTTCAGTGTACCCAGTCTCCACTGAGTACCCGTATACCATCTCTGATGTCAAACACCAATGGATATGGGATCATCCATCGCTCATCACATGGGTCGAGAAGATATACGCTAGTCTACTCTGGAATATCGATGCCCCGTATCGATATTCCCACGACTAGGAACAATGAAGGATGTACTCATTGACTACCCAGGCCCCACTAGTATGATCTGTAAGTCTACGCTAGCGCCCCGGCCGTCTACAGACGCCAAATGCGGAACAAAAACTTTTTAACTGGCGCTATCGTATACTTTAACCCGGATCTGCCATTATTGCTAAACTAACAAACTGTAAAGAGTGTAGAAAGGTTATACCGAACGATCCGAGTCCTTCGTTCTTTAACCATCATCCCACGCTCCGTTGCGGCTGCTCCGAACTCATCGATCTCCACTATGCTCGTCTAGGTGGCACCACATCACTGATTCTTTAAACGGGCTCCCGCCTCTGACTCGAGGCAACTCGGTCGTCAAGTTTGCTAGAAGAGACGACCAAGAATGATGTAGAGAATTAGTAGATGACTTTGTCTCACTTTGTCCAAGTCCGTGGACGATCGGTTAATGAAGTTGCCGAGGGAATCGGGTGATGGAATGAAATGAGCTGTGAATTCCATACACCCCAAAATCTATCATAATCTTTTCAAGTGAAACATCAAGTGTGAGAGTGTGAGGAGGGGCCGGCCATATATAGATGGAGGGAGGTGAGTGTAGGAGAGGGGAGAGTAACCTTAAGCAAAATATCATAATGTGAACACAAAAGAATATCTTAAGGAAAACAAGAATGTTTAGAAATCAAAGCATGAGTCATTATCCTTGTCACCATTTTCTAGAACCTTCTAGAACCTTCTAGAAGCATGACTCACCCTCATCCAAGAAAAGATAAATCCGTCTTTAACCGAATGTTAAAAAACGGCTGATAGAAAACTGAAAACTGGCAACTTCCAAAAGTGATCCTGAAACAACTTTCAGGATAACCCCGCAACTGTATAAATATACCCGCATTTGTATTACGACCGAATACAAATGCAACTGAGACAAAGATATTATATCTACTCAATATAATACTCGGATCCGGCTTAAACCAAAGCCGACCAGTATCATCTGCCCGAAAACTGACACGTGCGTAAACGCACGTGCATTTTCCGAACCCTGCCATAAAACCATACGGCCTCTACAACGTTTCGCCCGAACTTGGGAAACTGTCTGTGGGGGACTCTAATGACTCGTCAGTACCCTGGCAGTGGGTTTAACCACAAACCGTCAGCGGCACTAGCAATGCGTAACGGCTGCCCATGGACTGACCTCAAGGGAGGCCGATGAGCGAACTCATCCGGAAACCCTACTGAGCCTAACAGTGACAATGTATATACAGTCCGGTCCGTTCGTCTATGAGTATCGCATATCCGCCTAGGGGGCTAGTAACGTCAGACCCCCAATAGCAGTATAAGTCGTGTCGGAGTGTAGCCCAATAACACCCTGAGATACTACTGGAGTACCTACCAGTAAATCTCCTGCCATGGCCATGGACTTTGTGTAATGGCTCTCCTAGACACAGCACGACCTCGCCCCCAATACCGGGAGAGACGAATCCCCTGCCGATCCGCTCACGTGCCTCCATATGGCTCGGGACTGTACCCAAAAGCTACCTGTTTGCACGACTCCTTTGAGCCGTGGTAGGGTAGAAATCAAAGCACAGTGGGAACTCACACGAGACAAATGACGACCTCAGGTCGATGAACTAACCTGTACACATGTCACCAGGGAACTGCTATCTGACGATAGGTATAGTACTAACTAGCAGATTCCCGGCGAGTCCTGTCCGGTGTACTCATAACCCAATGAGCACCTGTATACATCTTAGGTGATCCAACTGACACCAGTGGCTTGTGAGACCGGCCACCGCCCCTCGTCGGGGTCTCGACTGTATACACTAGTCTACTCCGGAGTATCGATGCCCTGTCTCGAAACTCCCACGACTAGGGACCACAATTAAGGATATGCGTATAAACCACCCAACTCTCACGTATATGATCGCCATCATACTGTTGGTGGTAAAGCAAGATCCTAAGGGCTCTATCAAAGTGGAACATGTAATCAGTCACCTGAACATGCACACAACTGATAAAGGCAAACCAGATAGCATACTATCATCTCGAGTAAGACTGTCCTACCGGTATAGGTCCTCCGCAATCATTGCAATCACGTACCTGCGATCCAATAATTGACTGTGAGGGCACTATCTCCAACAATCTCCCACTTGCACTCAAGGCTAATTATTACGATGTCGACTACTCACAGCCCGTGTGAAACCGAACATCCAACTCCTCTACTAATCAGTTTCACAAAGCCCGTTTGTAAAACTATTGTGTTCGAGAAATAGCCTCAGTGAGTGGATCCGCCTAGATGTTTCTTTCTATATCTCTCTTAATCTCAAGTTCGCGGAGAAAGCCATCTCCCGAATTGAGTAATACTTGTCTTAGAATATGTCTGGATATCTGATGGGACCTAGTTCATAAATGAACTCCAAATCCAAACTTCTTAGACTGTATCGATCACTGAACCTAATCAGTATCCGGCACCATGCCACCCACAGTATCCTCTTGGACCACCTGTCCATAATACTGTCCCTCGTCAGAGGGAAAACTAAAAACTCTGACAATCACTCTGTCAACCATGTCACCTTTGAAGCCTGGAATGATAACCGTCTCCCAAAGGAGGCTGCCGTCATCAAATCCGTAGAACATCCACTTATGTTCTATAACTGCTTCCTTATGTCTCTCCAGGATTGGATTAATACAAACTTATCGCATCTAGTGCAAAAACAACATCTGGTGTGGTACTTGACACCTCACGATTGACTCAATTGCCTAACCAAGTGATCTGCCAATCATGCACAGCCCTCTCCCCTTTAGTCTATACGACACCTTTGGAGAGGGTGACTCCATCACCTGCAGGTACACCACCATGCAAGGAGTCAACTATTCTAAAAACCATTAGAATATCTGTCAAAGTACCCACATTGGGAAACTACCCAAATCCAGATCTAAAACCATAGATCTAGAAACCATAATGTCTGATATTATATCCATATCCTGTCTGGAGAAACAACTGTGTGACGACCACAGTACAACCGATCGTAGTATAGGAATTTTACTTCCTACTCTGTGTATGTCATCCAAATACCATGACATCACACCCTACTACCTTCTTAACAGATCCATCCCCTATTCTGATTGAAGTCAAACCCATGACTGTCACATCAAAATTAGATGATCTATCTCCGCTATAACTGCTCAAGTCTATAAATAGACATAAGCTACTTGCCCACCATGCTTCCGCTGCTCCCACTGACTACGACAACCCTCCTACCGGGTCTCATAACCTGGAACAACAGTAGTGTCAAGTCTGGGTAGATAAGAACCTCCCTGTCACCGTCCTTGAGCCTACCGAAGTACCTCTCGGGTGTCTGAGGTTACCCACCATATCTGCGGAGTGGCTATTGGAATGTCAAACCTGATTGAATATATAGGTCCTATTAAATTTTCCGTAATCGTTCGCGGTTCTGGAATCACTTCCAGTTCTACCATACTCCCACTACTGTTTTCTGAAAAAGATCCATTTTACTAAAACTGTGGCGAGTCAAGAACAATATCACTATTGATCTTCCAAATGGTAGAATATCAACCCTCGTCATAGCCAGGGTCAACTCACAAACAGCCATTACAGAAACGTGCCCTGAGTTATCCAGAGTCTGGTTTTAAGCATAAGCTGGACAACTCCCCATACCTTAATATCTTTTAAGGTACGATCCATTCTATATCCAATATAGAAACTTTGGCACTTATTTAATTGGAACCATATTCAAATCATGCAGCTGTCTCCAGTGCATATCACTTTAATGGAAAGAGGCTAATCAGCATTACTCAACTTAGGAATCCATCCAATTATGAGTAACCTGAAAGAGAAACACGTTTCTCAAAACCATTACTATCATCTGAATACCAATCACAAGAATCTACATCTTCGATCTCTTTGAAGAATCCCGATACTTGTGATACTTGGTTCTCTACTTTATTCTTATACCCACAACTTTTCAAAACATAGACCATGTATTTCTACGAAACACTTGTCTAAAAACTAGAGAAGTTATAAGTAAACAGAACATAGTACGAGGACCTACCCCTTTGTCCTGAAGGACACTTGGACAACATACAATACTCTGTATAATTCCGCTGAGTTAAACAACTCAAAATCTGTGCGTCGTAGGTTGAAAACTGTACCCTGGCGATTTCCTCAAATATCACCAATTACAACGAATTCCGATATAATGAGGATAATCACCTAATTCCCAATAACTTACTCCCACTCATCATCTGTAAAACCATACAGATATGAGAATGAAACCTGGTAAATACATACCCTTGGAGTAAGTGTCTAATCGGGAAAAAAGTTTTTCTTTAACAATGCACTGAAACATGAAAATGTTTCGTAGGGGTATCCTGGTATTCATAGTAATGCCTCTTTTCAAAATCCAATTCATGACTTTAACCGTATATTTTATTGCCGTCTCTCCAAATCCCTTTATTTGTCTTTAGTCGTTACCTTCTGTACACCATCGTTAGGCTAAATGGTTTTCTTCCTTCCCTACCGTTCGGCACCAGCCTATGGTTTGGAAGAAGACTATCCAGTAAGCATAATAGGTGTACCCTCCTAAACCAAGGAGTACTCGTATCTTGAGAGAAGGTGATGACAAAAGACAACTGAATAATACCTTATTCCTTTAAAGGTGAAATAGGAGTGGCGATGAAGTACGCGGTTTTGGTCGTGAATGATATCAGTCGCAATTTACTTTGCCCTCTTTCTAATCCCTTTATTTTGTCTTTACATATTACCTTCTGCACACCCTGCTTAGGCTAATTGGTTTTTTTCATTCCCTACCTTTCGGCACCTGCCTATGGTTTGGAATAAGACTATCCAATAAGCGTAATAGGTGTACTCTCCTAAACCAAGGAGCTCTCGCAACCTGAGAGAAGGTGATAATAAAAGACAACTGAATAAACCAATTCTATTTCTCCTGAACCTGGATCCATCCTCGAAGAAGTCCCTTCGAGTTCGTATATAACCATACGATGGATCTATCCAATGGAAGTGGATGTCCGTAGTAATACGGGTGTTCTGAGAAATTCAAAGGGTAAAAGAAGGAGTGGCAATGACTTATGCAACATAGACAATCCAAAAGCCAGTATTTTAAGAAGGTTCGGTCAACTTGGTCACTGAGTCATAGTTTAGGGTCGGTCAAAGGTCGCTGCCAAAGAGAGAGAGAGAAAAGAAACACTCTGCGTGCACTCTAACCTAGATCAGAATGGTTATCACTTTATCTAATCCGGAAACCTCCCACTGTCCTGTCAAATTCTCCTCCAAACCTAAAGAAGAATCAATCGGGATCACCCGAAGAGTAAACCAACTCATCAATGGGAATCGGGATCCAACTCTCATCGCATGATAACGTGATGGAATGCATCCACGTTACTCATACTCCAGAAGGTATGCGCATACTTGGCAAGTTTCAGTTTCTTTAGAAACTCCCGATATGATTTTTGCCCCATGCTCTTATAACCTTGGCGTTAGGTCAAAATGTCATAAGTCACATGTCAAGTTCTACCCATCACTATCTTGTTAATTTGAACCCACCCGCACATGCCCTTGGCGTTAGGTCAAAATGGCAGAACGGCTGTCCCAAACCAACTCATCTATCTATGCAACAATTGAATACCCAGCAGCTACCAAACACTATGCCTTGGCGTTAGGTCAAAATACATAGCTTGAATACTAATGAATACCCAAAAGAAGTGACGGAGGGCTACGGCTGGTTTTTGGCGAAAAACCTTTAACGTAGTGAACTTGATATCGCTGAAGGAACCTGATAGCTTTTTAAAATATAGTGGCGAAAACCTTTGCTAAAGAGGTCACTCCCGGTGAAGGGATCTCGGCTCTTTCCTCGTGGAATGAGGTGCAGGATATTCCACTTAATACCGCGATGCAAAGCAACTTGTAATCGACTATAGTGAAGTTATTACCCTGACGCAAACTTCTGCCCAAGGGGTCAGTCCCGGTGAAGGGATATCGGCCCTTGCCCCGTCGAATGAGGTGCAGGATATTCCACTGAATACCGCTATGCAAAACAAAAGGAAACGTCTTTGCAATAACACTTTTTAAATTTGTTCCAACAACTGAAAACAGGTTTGTTTAACTTTTTGCATTGATCAGAATCAACGCAGTCCCATCAATCAATCACACCAGAAAAGAACGAAAATAAAATGTACGTATATGCCATCCGCATTCGTCACTGGGTCCCGTCATCACCCGTTAGGTTACTTAACTAACGACAGAGCGGGGACTGGACTAGCGCGGGTGTAAAACATATACAACATCTAATAGTATATAAACCAATATACAATAATCGCTCCAGGCGTGATAATATGCAACATTACAGAAAAGTAATAAGCATCACAGAACAATACAGATAATCTGGGATCCCCGGGTTTCACAGAGCCGCTGCTGAAACCCGACGTTCCCCTGTCATGTGGATAGCCTGTGCAATGAAACCTAGACCCCTACGGGTGCAGTAAGTTACCCGCCAAAACCTGAAGCGAGGCAGCCCCCTACAGCATAGTGAATGGACCACCCAGCACTTCACGGAATCCGGTAAGCTTAGGCACCCCTCCTTGGGTCAACCTGTACCCCCTACGAGTGCGGCGAATAGTCTGCCAATTTTAGAGTGGGGCCCCTCTGCCTCTCAAAGCCATGAGATGCGGACCCGTTGCCCTCCAGAACCCGGCTATCCGTGCACTCCGTCGCGGGGCAAAACCTAGTACAGTAATGAAAAATAGTACAACAGGTACATCGACCGCAACCTGGTCGTGCCCCAAAAGAATATTATACAACAGGCAGTGACGGCAGTCCACATGTTGGACGCTCGCCCCGCAATATCAAATGTACAAATAAACTCAAACTGTACTACCATTGCACACTGCTATCCACCATGACAAATCCGCAACATCACAGCACAACACAGAACATCAACGCGAATGTCACGTTCGCAAACCCGTCTAAAAGAACTATAGCAATCGGACGCGGTTTACCGATCAAATGACATTCCCGGTCGGAGATATAATGTAAGCACTGTAAACTAACGTGTTTAAATTTCGATCGACTAAATATCACAAAGTGGGCCCCACGCAAATCTGGAGAACAGAAACAAAACCTGGGCCCAAAAGATATATACCAAAAACCCCAATTTCCAGAGGGGAACACACTATACAAATTTGGGAGCATGATCTCACCAAGTGGCCGCGGATGCGCGGCCAAACCATGGGTTTGGCCGCGTTTCCGCGGCGGTTTGGTGGAGTCACGTGCCCAAATTTTGTCGGTGCTCTTATAAAACCCTGCACAGTTTTCTGAGATGTGTGAAATATTTTTAGGACACCATTTAAAAACAACAGAAACTGTCAAGCTGAAAAATTGCGATTTTTGATTTCCGGTTCGATCGATGTTTTAAACGCGTTAGCACAAGTTAGTATAGCAAAATGGTGAGGCTCTGATACCACTGTAAGTCTACGCTAGCGCCCCGGCCGTCTACAGACGCCAAATGCGGAACAAAAACTTTTTAACTGGCGCTATCGTATACTTTAACCCGGATCTGCCATTATTGCTAAACTAACAAACTGTAAAGAGTGTAGAAAGGTTATACCGAACGATCCGAGTCTTTCGTTCTTTAACCATCATCCCACGCTCCGTTGCGGCTGCTCCGAACTCATCGATCTCCAATATGCTCGTCTAGGTGGCACCACATCACTGATTCTTTAAACGGGCTCCCGCCTCTAACTCAAGGCAACTCGGTCGTCAAGTTTGCTAGAAGAGACGACCAAGAATGATGTAGAGAATGAGTAGATGACTTTGTCTCACTTTGTCCAAGTCCGTGGACGATCGGTTAATGAAGTTGCCGAGGGAATCGGGTGATGGAATGAAATGAGCTGTGAATTCCATACACCCCAAAATCTATCATAATCTTTTCAAGTGAAACATCAAGTGTGAGAGTGTGAGGAGGGGCCGGCCATATATAGATGGAGGGAGGTGAGTGTAGGAGAGGGGAGAGTAACCTTAAGCAAAATATCATAATGTGAACACAAAAGAATATCTTAAGGAAAACAAAGAATGTTTAGAAATCAAAGCATGGGTCATTATCCTTGTCATCATTTTCTAGAACCTTCTAGAAGCATGACTCACCCTCATCCAAGAAAAGATAAATCCGTCTTTAACCGAATGTTAAAAGACGGCTGATAGAAAACTGGAAACTGGCAACTTCCAAAAGTGATCCTGAAACAACTTTCAGGATAACCCCGCAACTGTATAAATATACCCGCATTTGTATTACGACCGAATACAAATGCAACTGAGACAAAGATATTATATCTACTCAATATAATACTCGGATCCGGCTTAAACCAAAGCCGACCAGTATCATCTGCCCGAAAACTGACACGTGCGTAAACGCACGTGCATTTTCCGAATCCTGCCATAAAACCATACGGCCTCTACAACGTTTCGCCCGAACTTGGGAAACTGTCTGTGGGGGACTCTAATGACTCGTCAGTACCCTGGCAGTGGGTTTAACCACAAACCGTCAGCGGCACTAGCAATGCGTAACGGCTGCCCATGGACTGACCTCAAGGGAGGCCGATGAGCGAACTCATCCGGAAACCCTACTGAGCCTAACAGTGACAATGTATATACAGTCCGGTCCGTTCGTCTATGAGTATCGCATATCCGCCTAGGGGGCTAGTAACGTCAGACCCCCAATAGCAGTATAAGTCGTGTCGGAGTGTAGCCCAATAACACCCTGAGATACTACTGGAGTACCTACCAGTAAATCTCCTGCCATGGCCATGGACTTTGTGTAATGGCTCTCCTAGACACAGCACGACCTCGCCCCCAATACCGGGAGAGACGAATCCCCTGCCGATCCGCTCACGTGCCTCCATATGGCTCGGGACTGTACCCAAAAGCTACCTGTTTGCACGACTCCTTTGAGCCGTGGTAGGGTAGAAATCAAAGCACAGTGGGAACTCACACGAGACAAATGACGACCTCAGGTCGATGAACTAACCTGTACACATGTCACCAGGGAACTGCTATCTGACGATAGGTATAGTACTAACTAGCAGATTCCCGGCGAGTCCTGTCCGGTGTACTCATAACCCAATGAGCACCTGTATACATCTTAGGTGATCCAACTGACACCAGTGGCTTGTGAGACCGGCCACCGCCCCTCGTCGGGGTCTCGACTGTATACACTAGTCTACTCCGGAGTATCGATGCCCTGTCTCGAAACTCCCACGACTAGGGACCACAATTAAGGATATGCGTATAAACCACCCAACTCTCACGTATATGATCGCCATCATACTGTTGGTGGTAAAGCAAGATCCTAAGGGCTCTATCAAAGTGGAACATGTAATCAGTCACCTGAACATGCACACAACTGATAAAGGCAAACCAGATAGCATACTATCATCTCGAGTAAGACTGTCCTACCGGTATAGGTCCTCCGCAATCATTGCAATCACGTACCTGCGATCCAATAATTGACTGTGAGGGCACTATCTCCAACAATCTCCCACTTGCACTCAAGGCTAATTATTACGATGTCGACTACTCACAGCCCGTATGAAACCGAACATCCAACTCCTCTACTAATCAGTTTCACAAAGCCCGTTTGTAAAACTATTGTGTTCGAGAAATAGCCTCAGTGAGTGGATCCGCCTAGATGTTTCTTTCTATATCTCTCTTAATCTCAAGTTCGCGGAGAAAGCCATCTCCCGAATTGAGTAATACTTGTCTTAGAATATGTCTGGATATCTGATGGGACCTAGTTCATAAATGAACTCCAAATCCAAACTTCTTAGACTGTATCGATCACTGAACCTAATCAGTATCCGGCACCATGCCACCCACAGTATCCTCTTGGACCACCTGTCCATAATACTGTCCCTCGTCAGAGGGAAAACTAAAAACTCTGACAATCACTCTGTCAACCATGTCACCTTTGAAGCCTGGAATGATAACCGTCTCCCAAAGGAGGCTGCCGTCATCAAATCCGTAGAACATCCACTTATGTTCTATAACTGCTTCCTTATGTCTCTCCAGGATTGGATTAATACAAACTTATCGCATCTAGTGCAAAAACAACATCTGGTGTGGTACTTGACACCTCACGATTGACTCAATTGCCTAACCAAGTGATCTGCCAATCATGCACAGCCCTCTCCCCTTTAGTCTATACGACACCTTTGGAGAGGGTGACTCCATCACCTGCAGGTACACCACCATGCAAGGAGTCAACTATTCTAAAAACCATTAGAATATCTGTCAAAGTACCCACATTGGGAAACTACCCAAATCCAGATCTAAAACCATAGATCTAGAAACCATAATGTCTGATATTATATCCATATCCTGTCTGGAGAAACAACTGTGTGACGACCACAGTACAACCGATCGTAGTATAGGAATTTTACTTCCTACTCTGTGTATGTCATCCAAATACCATGACATCACACCCTACTACCTTCTTAACAGATCCATCCCCTATTCTGATTGAAGTCAAACCCATGACTGTCACATCAAAATTAGATGATCTATCTCCGCTATAACTGCTCAAGTCTATAAATAGACATAAGCTACTTGCCCACCATGCTTCCGCTGCTCCCACTGACTACGACAACCCTCCTACCGGGTCTCATAACCTGGAACAACAGTAGTGTCAAGTCTGGGTAGATAAGAACCTCCCTGTCACCGTCCTTGAGCCTACCGAAGTACCTCTCGGGTGTCTGAGGTTACCCACCATATCTGCGGAGTGGCTATTGGAATGTCAAACCTGATTGAATATATAGGTCCTATTAAATTTTCCGTAATCGTTCGCGGTTCTGGAATCACTTCCAGTTCTACCATACTCCCACTACTGTTTTCTGAAAAAGATCCATTTTACTAAAACTGTGGCGAGTCAAGAACAATATCACTATTGATCTTCCAAATGGTAGAATATCAACCCTCGTCATAGCCAGGGTCAACTCACAAACAGCCATTACAGAAACGTGCCCTGAGTTATCCAGAGTCTGGTTTTAAGCATAAGCTGGACAACTCCCCATACCTTAATATCTTTTAAGGTACGATCCATTCTATATCCAATATAGAAACTTTGGCACTTATTTAATTGGAACCATATTCAAATCATGCAGCTGTCTCCAGTGCATATCACTTTAATGGAAAGAGGCTAATCAGCATTACTCAACTTAGGAATCCATCCAATTATGAGTAACCTGAAAGAGAAACACGTTTCTCAAAACCATTACTATCATCTGAATACCAATCACAAGAATCTACATCTTCGATCTCTTTGAAGAATCCCGATACTTGTGATACTTGGTTCTCTACTTTATTCTTATACCCACAACTTTTCAAAACATAGACCATGTATTTCTACGAAACACTTGTCTAAAAACTAGAGAAGTTATAAGTAAACAGAACATAGTACGAGGACCTACCCCTTTGTCCTGAAGGACACTTGGACAACATACAATACTCTGTATAATTCCGCTGAGTTAAACAACTCAAAATCTGTGCGTCGTAGGTTGAAAACTGTACCCTGGCGATTTCCTCAAATATCACCAATTACAACGAATTCCGATATAATGAGGATAATCACCTAATTCCCAATAACTTACTCCCACTCATCATCTGTAAAACCATACAGATATGAGAATGAAACCTGGTAAATACATACCCTTGGAGTAAGTGTCTAATCGGGAAAACAGTTTTTCTTTAACAATGCACTGAAACATGAAAATGTTTCGTAGGGGTATCCTGGTATTCATAGTAATGCCTCTTTTCAAAATCCAATTCATGACTTTAACCGTATATTTTATTGCCGTCTCTCCAAATCCCTTTATTTGTCTTTAGTCGTTACCTTCTGTACACCATCGTTAGGCTAAATGGTTTTCTTCCTTCCCTACCGTTCGGCACCAGCCTATGGTTTGGAAGAAGACTATCCAGTAAGCATAATAGGTGTACCCTCCTAAACCAAGGAGTACTCGTATCTTGAGAGAAGGTGATGACAAAAGACAACTGAATAATACCTTATTCCTTTAAAGGTGAAATAGGAGTGGCGATGAAGTACGCGGTTTTGGTCGTGAATGATATCAGTCGCAATTTACTTTGCCCTCTTTCTAATCCCTTTATTTTGTCTTTACATATTACCTTCTGCACACCCTGCTTAGGCTAATTGGTTTTTTTCATTCCCTACCTTTCGGCACCTGCCTATGGTTTGGAATAAGACTATCCAATAAGCGTAATAGGTGTACTCTCCTAAACCAAGGAGCTCTCGCAACCTGAGAGAAGGTGATAATAAAAGACAACTGAATAAACCAATTCTATTTCTCCTGAACCTGGATCCATCCTCGAAGAAGTCCCTTCGAGTTCGTATATAACCATACGATGGATCTATCCAATGGAAGTGGATGTCCGTAGTAATACGGGTGTTCTGAGAAATTCAAAGGGTAAAAGAAGGAGTGGCAATGACTTATGCAACATAGACAATCCAAAAGCCAGTATTTTAAGAAGGTTCGGTCAACTTGGTCACTGAGTCATAGTTTAGGGTCGGTCAAAGGTCGCTGCCAAAGAGAGAGAGAGAAAAGAAACACTCTGCGTGCACTCTAACCTAGATCAGAATGGTTATCACTTTATCTAATCCGGAAACCTCCCACTGTCCTGTCAAATTCTCCTCCAAACCTAAAGAAGAATCAATCGGGATCACCCGAAGAGTAAACCAACTCATCAATGGGAATCGGGATCCAACTCTCATCGCATGATAACGTGATGGAATGCATCCACGTTACTCATACTCCAGAAGGTATGCGCATACTTGGCAAGTTTCAGTTTCTTTAGAAACTCCCGATATGATTTTTGCCCCATGCTCTTATAACCTTGGCGTTAGGTCAAAATGTCATAAGTCACATGTCAAGTTCTACCCATCACTATCTTGTTAATTTGAACCCACCCGCACATGCCCTTGGCGTTAGGTCAAAATGGCAGAACGGCTGTCCCAAACCAACTCATCTATCTATGCAACAATTGAATACCCAGCAGCTACCAAACACTATGCCTTGGCGTTAGGTCAAAATACATAGCTTGAATACTAATGAATACCCAAAAGAAGTGACGGAGGGCTACGGCTGGTTTTTGGCGAAAAACCTTTAACGTAGTGAACTTGATATCGCTGAAGGAACCTGATAGCTTTTTAAAATATAGTGGCGAAAACCTTTGCTAAAGAGGTCACTCCCGGTGAAGGGATCTCGGCTCTTTCCTCGTGGAATGAGGTGCAGGATATTCCACTTAATACCGCGATGCAAAGCAACTTGTAATCGACTATAGTGAAGTTATTACCCTGACGCAAACTTCTGCCCAAGGGGTCAGTCCCGGTGAAGGGATATCGGCCCTTGCCCCGTCGAATGAGGTGCAGGATATTCCACTGAATACCGCTATGCAAAACAAAAGGAAACGTCTTTGCAATAACACTTTTTAAATTTGTTCCAACAACTGAAAACAGGTTTGTTTAACTTTTTGCATTGATCAGAATCAACGCAGTCCCATCAATCAATCACACCAGAAAAGAACGAAAATAAAATGTACGTATATGCCATCCGCATTCGTCACTGGGTCCCGTCATCACCCGTTAGGTTACTTAACTAACGACAGAGCGGGGACTGGACTAGCGTGGGTGTAAAACATATACAACATCTAATAGTATATAAACCAATATACAATAATCGCTCCAGGCGTGATAATATGCAACATTACAGAAAAGTAATAAGCATCACAGAACAATACAGATAATCTGGGATCCCCGGGTTTCACAGAGCCGCTGCTGAAACCCGACGTTCCCCTGTCATGTGGATAGCCTGTGCAATGAAACCTAGACCCCTACGGGTGCAGTAAGTTACCCGCCAAAACCTGAAGCGAGGCAGCCCCCTACAGCATAGTGAATGGACCACCCAGCACTTCACGGAATCCGGTAAGCTTAGGCACCCCTCCTTGGGTCAACCTGTACCCCCTACGAGTGCGGCGAATAGTCTGCCAATTTTAGAGTGGGGCCCCTCTGCCTCTCAAAGCCATGAGATGCGGACCCGTTGCCCTCCAGAACCCGGCTATCCGTGCACTCCGTCGCGGGGCAAAACCTAGTACAGTAATGAAAAATAGTACAACAGGTACATCGACCGCAACCTGGTCGTGCCCCAAAAGAATATTATACAACAGGCAGTGACGGCAGTCCACATGTTGGACGCTCGCCCCGCAATATCAAATGTACAAATAAACTCAAACTGTACTACCATTGCACACTGCTATCCACCATGACAAATCCGCAACATCACAGCACAACACAGAACATCAACGCGAATGTCACGTTCGCAAACCCGTCTAAAAGAACTATAGCAATCGGACGCGGTTTACCGATCAAATGACATTCCCGGTCGGAGATATAATGTAAGCACTGTAAACTAACGTGTTTAAATTTCGATCGACTAAATATCACAAAGTGGGCCCCACGCAAATCTGGAGAACAGAAACAAAACCTGGGCCCAAAAGATATATACCAAAAACCCCAATTTCCAGAGGGGAACACACTATACAAATTTGGGAGCATGATCTCACCAAGTGGCCGCGGATGCGCGGCCAAACCATGGGTTTGGCCGCGTTTCCGCGGCGGTTTGGTGGAGTCACGTGCCCAAATTTTGTCGGTGCTCTTATAAAACCCTGCACAGTTTTCTGAGATGTGTGAAATATTTTTAGGACACCATTTAAAAACAACAGAAACTGTCAAGCTGAAAAATTGCGATTTTTGATTTCCGGTTCGATCGATGTTTTAAACGCGTTAGCACAAGTTAGTATAGCAAAATGGTGAGGCTCTGATACCACTGTAAGTCTACGCTAGCGCCCCGGCCGTCTACAGACGCCAAATGCGGAACAAAAACTTTTTAACTGGCGCTATCGTATACTTTAACCCGGATCTGCCATTATTGCTAAACTAACAAACTGTAAAGAGTGTAGAAAGGTTATACCGAACGATCCGAGTCTTTCGTTCTTTAACCATCATCCCACGCTCCGTTGCGGCTGCTCCGAACTCATCGATCTCCAATATGCTCGTCTAGGTGGCACCACATCACTGATTCTTTAAACGGGCTCCCGCCTCTAACTCAAGGCAACTCGGTCGTCAAGTTTGCTAGAAGAGACGACCAAGAATGATGTAGAGAATGAGTAGATGACTTTGTCTCACTTTGTCCAAGTCCGTGGACGATCGGTTAATGAAGTTGCCGAGGGAATCGGGTGATGGAATGAAATGAGCTGTGAATTCCATACACCCCAAAATCTATCATAATCTTTTCAAGTGAAACATCAAGTGTGAGAGTGTGAGGAGGGGCCGGCCATATATAGATGGAGGGAGGTGAGTGTAGGAGAGGGGAGAGTAACCTTAAGCAAAATATCATAATGTGAACACAAAAGAATATCTTAAGGAAAACAAGAATGTTTAGAAATCAAAGCATGGGTCATTATCCTTGTCATCATTTTCTAGAACCTTCTAGTAGCATGACTCACCCTCATCCAAGAAAAGATAAATCCGTCTTTAACCGAATGTTAAAAGACGGCTGATAGAAAACTGGAAACTGGCAACTTCCAAAAGTGATCCTGAAACAACTTTCAGGATAACCCCGCAACTGTATAAATATACCCGCATTTGTATTACGACCGAATACAAATGCAACTGAGACAAAGATATTATATCTACTCAATATAATACTCGGATCCGGCTTAAACCAAAGCCGACCAGTATCATCTGCCCGAAAACTAACACGTGCGTAAACGCACGTGCATTTTCCGAACCCTGCCATAAAACCATACGGCCTCTACAACGTTTCGCCCGAACTTGGGAAACTGTCTGTGGGGGACTCTAATGACTCGTCAGTACCCTGGCAGTGGGTTTAACCACAAACCGTCAGCGGCACTAGCAATGCGTAACGGCTGCCCATGGACTGACCTCAAGGGAGGCCGATGAGCGAACTCATCCGGAAACCCTACTGAGCCTAACAGTGACAATGTATATACAGTCCGGTCCGTTCGTCTATGAGTATCGCATATCCGCCTAGGGGGCAAGTAACGTCAGACCCCCAATAGCAGTATAAGTCGTGTCGGAGTGTAGCCCAATAACACCCTGAGATACTACTAGAGTACCTACCAGTAAATCTCCTGCCATGGCCATGGACTTTGTGTAATGGCTCTCCTAGACACAGCACGACCTCGCCCCCAATACCGGGAGAGACGAATCCCCTGCCGATCCGCTCACGTGCCTCCATATGGCTCGGGACTGTACCCAAAAGCTACCTGTTTGCACGACTCCTTTGAGCCGTGGTAGGGTAGAAATCAAAGCACAGTGGGAACTCACACGAGACAAATGACGACCTCAGGTCGATGAACTAACATGTACACATGTCACCAGGGAACTGCTATCTGACGATAGGTATAGTACTAACTAGCAGATTCCCGGCGAGTCCTGTCTGGTGTACTCATAACCCAATGAGCACATGTATACATCTTAGGTGATCCAACTGACACCAGTGGCTTGTGAGACCGGCCACCGCCCCTCGTCGGGGTCTCGACTGTATACACTAGTCTACTCCGGAGTATCGATGCCCTGTCTCGAAACTCCCACGACTAAGGACCACAATTAAGGATATGCGTATAAACCACCCAACTCTCACGTATATGATCGCCATCATACTGTTGGTGGTAAAGCAAGATCCTAAGGGCTCTATCAAAGTGGAACATGTAATCAGTCACCTGAACATGCACACAACTGATAAAGGCAAACCAGATAGCATACTATCATCTCGAGTAAGACTGTCCTACCGGTATAGGTCCTCCGCAATCATTGCAATCACGTACCTGCGATCCAATAATTGACTGTGAGGGCACTATCTCCAACATGATCTGCATCATAGTCCTGGAAGTCGAGTACTCATCCTAAGGGCTTTATCAACATGTAACAGAGAGACAGAAAGTATACACGTTAAGACAAAGAGTAACCAGATAGCGTACTATCATGTCGAGCAAGAAAGTCCTACCTATATATGTCCCAGCATCCACTACAATATACATCCAATGTACAGTAATGGTCTCTAGGGCATACATATAACTAACATTCATTACTCATGGTTACATATATGTCCCCCCATCATAATTATTTTATTTTTATTTTTCCTTTTCTTTTCTCTTTTTCTTTAAAAAAAAAATATCAATAATAAAAATGAAACCAAACATGCAACAAAATAAATGTGTCATGGCACATTAATCATGGTTAACAAAAATGGATTTGGCTTAATACATAATTAGTAATTTACTAATCAAGTTTAACATAAACTTGTATGTAAATAATTGTGTATTAATTTATAAAATGCCTAAATCCAATAAATGCCTTCATAATCAATAATTCATATTAATTTTCAAATATTTTCCAAAATATTGGTATATAATTATACCATCCTACGAAAACTCAAATCCATACTCGTATAGTTTTCGTG
Source organism: Agapanthus africanus (assembly GCA_030015575.1). Taxonomy (NCBI): domain Eukaryota; kingdom Viridiplantae; phylum Streptophyta; class Magnoliopsida; order Asparagales; family Amaryllidaceae; genus Agapanthus; species Agapanthus africanus. Next base: position 705,596,861 of record CM057341.1, read on the forward strand.
AAATTTATTATTTTATTATTTAAATTCCAAAAATAATATTTATATTTCTGAAATGTTACAGTTCTACCATGATTCTCCATTGACAGCGCGAAAGTTCCCGAACTCCTACTCCCTGCCTTTCTCCGCATCTCATCGTTTAATATGCAACTCACTGCATCGTTAAACGTGAGAATCCCCGAGATTGAGTTGCTAACTGCCATTACTTGGTTCTCCCAACTCTCCAGTAACAAACAGAGGAATTGAAGTGCTCGAATCTCGTTTTTAAACACGATTTCCACCTATTCGAGTTGGCTCATCACGCTGCTGAACTCATTCAGGTGCTCCATTACCGAGTCGTTTTCATCCATCTTCGTGTTAAAAAGCTTTTTCATCAGGAAGATTTGTTTGATGTAGAAGGCTTCTCATACAATTTCGCATACGTCGTCATTAGCGTCTTGGTTGTTTTCTCTTCGAGATATTAAAGGTGACTTGTGGAGTCAACGACAACCGAATTGTTGCCAGCACTTTCCTATCCAAAAAGTTTCACACCTCATTGGCTATCTTCTCAGGATTTTCTCCAAGCAACGAAAGAAACATGTCCTTTTGATAAAAGTAGTCCTCCATCTGTATACGCCACCAACCAAAATTCTGATCATTGAACTTTTCAATCCTTACTTTATTCTCCGTCATATTTCGTCCCTGTAGCAGTAAACTTGACTTCTCCCTTGAATTGAACCAATGCCTTCAAAATGACGATATAAGAAAGTAGGGAAGAGAACGTGGTTGTCGTTACGCACCGTTGACCTAGATCGTAGATTTGAAAAACCCTAGGTTCCCTTAACCCTTGCTCTGGTACCAATTGTTGGGGATCGACGGGGAGAGATCAAAATATGGAACAATGCTCGCGACAACACCCAAATCACACGAACACAATTACGCAATTAAACGACAAAGGAACAATATAAATATGCAAGAATAAAATAGTAAATCAAAACACAGAGAGGAAAGAGATTTTTTAACGAGATTCACCTACTGTATAGCTAGTCTCCGACAGAGCGGAATCTGCAAAGTCTTCACTATAATTGTAGAATTAATTACATGAGCAAACCTTAGGAATTTTCTCTCAAAATTCTCTAGCTCTAGCCGTCACTCTCTTATACAATGATCTCTCTCAATTGGCTGTTGTAAATAATACATATGGGGGGTTCCTTTAAATAGGCAAACCCTAATCCTATAGTAAATATGAGATAAAACTAAATTTTATAATTTTCGTTCACATCAGAAAATCCCAAAGGCAGACGTCCGACCCATATTTGGGCAGACGTCTTCCTACGCTCTGTTAAATCTTTATCTTCCAAGTGCAGACGTCTGAACCACACATGGTCAAACATCTGCCCAGGCTCTAGATTGGGCTTCGTGACTCCTACAGATGTCTGTCCCGATGAACTGCAGATGTCTGCCTCCGCACTGGCGCTTATCATGTAGATTCCAGATGTCTGAACTTGAGTTTCCCAGACGTCTGAAGTGTATATGATCACACCTTCAGACGTCTGCCGTTATTTGCTTCAGACGTCTGACCTGAAAGATGTTCCACCGTTTCTCTCTCTCTCTATATATATATATATTCAGGAATATAATTTGGAGGGAAATATCTACAATCATATGCTATTGGAACGAAAGAATTATTATTAGAGAAAAATAATTAGAGATTTATGCGTCTTCTTTGAAATTATATATATATATATATATATATATATATATAGAGAGAGAGAGAGAGAGGGGGGGGATAATGAAGAAAATGTGCCGGAGAGAATATTCTCCTATGGCGTTGAAAAAATACGTTCTTCATGATTTTTTTTGACGATTGGTATCCATTATCTCTATCTTTATCATCTAAGATGTAGATGCACCAAATTTCATGTAATTCTATCACTTTTTCACCGTTGATTTAGTGGGTGCAAAATTAACGGTTTACCGACAATAGAACTTTTATATTGCTAATTCAACGGTGAAAAATTGGCGCATGAAATTTGGTGTATCCACATTTTACATGATAAAGATAATAGTGATGGATGCCGATCGTTGAAAAAAAATCATGGAAGGTATAGATTTTTGACGCCTCCTAACGAAAAAGAGGCTTCCACAATATGAGAATGGTTCCATTGTTTTGGACCAAAACGAACGCAATTATCCACGCGTTTCATTAAATGAAAATTTTAACGAAATATCAACCTGACTGTAAAACGGAAAAAATGAGCTCAGTTCATTGGCCCATATAAGATGCTACATGTTAAAAAGGTTATCTTGTATTTTGAAAAACAACCCCCAGCTGAATAAAGTTCATGAAGCAATCCCCATTTGAAGCAAAAGTCTAAAGCGGCGTATCCATCATCCATGGTGTGATACATGTACGATCGAGATTGGAAGGAATTCTACAGACTAGCTCTTCATGTTTTAAGAGTAATACTTTATATGCCCATGTAATAAAAGTCCACGTAGACTACTACATCTCTTATTGGATACAAGGTGGGACGGAGGGTTCAATTATCAAGATAGTGGATATCATGCCCTAGTCTCTAGGCTATGAGATAAACGGTAGTCCTCATGGATTTCACCGAGCTGCAGGAAAAAGAATTTTCAATATTTTAAAGCCTCTTATTGGATACAGAGATGGTGTATATGATGCAAGTATAAATGTAGCAGTTATCTACCAGAATTTGATAAGGGTATTATGGGAATATTAAAATGTAAAAAGTGGTCGGTCGTATATAGGGACTTAAACCTTCAACTTTTTGGATCTAGAGAATTTTTCATGGATTTATTTTGGCGGAAAGTTTTTCCTATCGCTTTTCAAATCAAGGAAGTTAAGACTCATTTTTCCCAAGAATTTTTTTTTAAGACTACGAACCCAACCCTATTGCTTGAGTGTTGTTTTGAGCATATAGTATTTATATAGTATTTGTGCTATTCAAGATTCTATGGTGGACAATGGGGTCAAAAAGAGAGGCAGTGTTGTTGTGATGTGAGGCAAGGATTTACTGATAGCAACCAAATTACACCCAATAATCCTTGCTTTTGGGCCCCCCGCCCCGCCCCCCGCCCCCCGCCCCCCATTTTTAAACCGTTGCATCGCTGTCGCTAACGCTAGGGTTCTTCCAAAACCCTTTCTCAGCCCTCTCTTCTTTAGTTTGTAGAATTTTTCACAAATCTAATTCTTTGGATGCTGGCGCTTTTTGGCTTTTCTTCTCAACTGTAAGGTATATTTTTCCCCCCACAAATCCCGCAGTTTTTTTTGCCTTTTTGTTGCTGCAAAAATGCTTCGCTTACTCTTTAGGAAAAACCCAATCCATGATTTGTCTATCAAACTTGGATCAAACCCAATAACCCATCTTCGTTTCATCACCAAATCATCAATCTCAAAGATCCCAAAACAACCCATTAACGATCAAAATCATTCATCATCTTTCACAGCATCGTACCTCATAAACTCATGTGGCCTCTCTCCGCAATCGGCCCTTTCTGCTTCCAGAAAGATCACCATCAAAACCACTGAAAACCCCGATTCCGTCCTTAATCTCCTCAAATCCTACGGTTTTGCCGACACCCAAATCGCAAAACTCGTAGAAAAGTTCCCATACATCCTCCCATCTGATCCGGAAAAGACCGTGAGGCCCAAACTTGATTTCCTCCTCGGCGTCGGTTGCTCCAATACACAGCTTGCAGCACTCATATCCTCATGTCCCAAATTCCTAAAGTCGAGCTTGGAGAACAGAATCATACCTAATTTCGATTCACTTAGACCCATTTTCGGCACCGACCAACGGCTTCTTATCGCAGTCCGCCGCTCCTTGTGGCTCCTCTCTGCCAACTTAGAAACTAGTTTCTTGCCCAATGTTAGACTGTTGCAAGGCTACAGAGTCCCTGGTCCTAATATCACAAAACTTGCAACCATTAATCCTAGATGTGTACTGCAGACGACCGAGCAGTTCAAGAAGCGTATCGATTCGACCATGAAAATGGGATTCGACCCGTCTTCGAATATGTTTGTTTATGGAATGAAAGCTATGTTAGAAATGCAAGCTTCGACATGGGATAGGAAGGTGGCTTTGTTTAAGAGTCTCGGATGGTCAGAAGAAGAGGTCTTTTCTGCATTCGTCAAACAACCCCCTTTCATGACGGCATCAGATGACAAGATCAGGAAACACATGGATTTCTTTGTCAAGAAAATGCATTGGGGGCCATCACTAGTTGCGGCAGACCCCATGATTCTGAAAATGAGTTTCGAGAAGAGGGTCATTCCTAGGTGTTCGGTTCTGAACGTTTTAGTGTCGAAACGGCTTGTGAAAGATACTCCATCAATTTCATTTTTGAAATTAAATGAGGATAGCTTCTTAAAGTCCTATGTGAAGAAATACCAGGATCAGGTTCCTGAGGTGCTCGAGGCTTACAATGGCAACTTGGAGGTTTTTAGGGCTTGAAGGGGAACCGACGATTAGAGAAGACTCCTGATTCTATAATGCTCGACGATCTCTGTTGTAGTTCTATTGTGAATGGGCTTGTATTCCATTTTGTTGAAACTTTAGCTAAAATCACAAGTAGCTATATCATCTTTTATTATCAGAGTATACGCTACTCTTCCGGCAGCTGGGTGACAAGATTCAATTCGCGAGGAAACTTCACATACTGTTAGGTATGATTATTTTTTATCTTCAGAAAACTTTTCCTGTTTGAAAGAGATATAAGGATTATGATATTTCTTTAAAAAACATATTATGATATGGCATGATTGAGTGTGAGATATATTTTGACATGCCCTTGTTACCGCATCTACTTTTATTTGGATGATATCAAATTGAAGATCTTTGAGCATGCTATTGATTATCGTCATAAAAAAAATGGTTAGAGCATGTTTGTTTTTTGTTTGTGTTATTCTAATCAATATATGCTCTATATCTTTCCCAAGTTCTCTACTAACTCGGAAGTTGATTTTAGTTTCATGAACTAAAAAGTTCATGTGCACATCCACATATGCACAAAGTCCATACATGCGTGTTTTCTTTTGTATAAATGCTTCTTAATATCTAACAAAGAAGCGACCATGAAGGTCATTCTGAACCAACTGCAGTAAAGCATTTGAAGCATCATCTCTTCAAACTCAACACCACCAGTACTCCAGCATCGGCCATAAAATCGGCACCAGCATTTTCTTCATGGAAAATGTAAGATGCTCGAAACTCAAAAGCTATCAAGCAATCCCATCCAAATCCATATATCATCAAGCATCAATTTTGCAACACCGGAAGAAGAAATTTCATGATTAATCCCACCTATGACCAAAACTAAATCACCTTCCAACCTAACCTTGGTTGCTTGTTGCTCAAATACTGCAATTCGCACGACCTTTCTAGTTGCAACTAATTCGGCTAAGGGAACCATGAGAACAACAAGTCTCCATTCTTTAGCTTGTAGAACATGACCTTGCTCGTCACTACGCCCGCACCTGCCATAAAGAATTCCTTAACAGAGCCATCAAAATTAGCCTTGAGTTCATCACGTTGTGGGTGTAACCATTGAAAAAGGGGGGTTTTAGGGTGTCCGAGGTACATGCTTGTTTATAGCGGATATGAATTTATTCACAATATAAGTATCAGGTTCAGGTAGCTGACGTGCTCCAGGCTTACATTGGTAAGCTGGAATTTGTTGGCCCCCCAGAGAAGTCAGCCAGTATAGAAGATCCCTAGTCTCTTGTTCTCTGCTTCTTGCGAGGACCGACATTGCGGATATCATGGTTTTTGGCCTTTGAGATCTCTTCATGGTTGGTCTAAATTCATTCTGTTTGAACATTTGTGTCTTGGAGCAATCTACTATTACCAGTCATATGTTACTTCAACTACTGTTCTCACCATCTCCTCACAATCTTGTTAAGTGTTGCAAAGTTTTGTCGGGAACCAACTAATCTATACTGTCAAGCTGATTTCTTAGTTAATTGTAATTACCTCACGGGGTCTATATTTGCATACAACGTGACAAAACAACACTTCTTGCGTGCTTGTGGTTGGATGCAAAGCAAGGCTCTGGAGGATCCTTTATAATTGGCAGGTATTAAACAGTCACTGGGAAGTTATCAGAATGTTATTATTGCTTTTATCCTTTTTGGTAAAGTTTATGTGATTTGAGCATTATATTAATATTAATGATATGCTGTTGCTTATTAGCATATTTATTCTGGTGTTTCTAATTTATAATGGAGAAGCTTGATTTAGCTCTTTCTATGATTATTAGTGCCTTTTTGTCTTAACCTGTAAAGCTCTATTATGTATCTCTTGTCTATGATCTTTATAATGAGAGAAAAGTTGCGCAGCACCTCCGCACCAGAGGCTAACAAGGGGCGTGGTGGGTGGGCCCCACCACTTATGCATGGGCCCCATCCCCATTGTTTGACTCTGTTGTGTAGGGGGTTGCGCAAATTTCATTGCGCAGTCCCCTTTTTCCCTTATAAGAATGTTGTTTCTCTCGTGACACATAATTGATAAGTTGGCATGTGTTTTATGAGTTAGTTTTGATTGAGCAGTTGGTTGAACAAAGCGAATGAATTGTATAATAGAAATGTATTATTCAATCTGAAATCATTGTAAGATGTAATTAATTTTTGTTAAATAGGATCCAAATACATACATATATGATTGGTCAATGATCATTGGTCATTTCGGTTTCCATGTGATATCTTTAAAGATTTGTGAAATGCGAAACTTTCAACTATACATAATTGCTTACATATGCATATCTTGTAATCTATTCTAGGTTATTTTATATAAGAGTCCCCCAAATACATATATATATATATATATATATATGTGTGTGTGTGTGTGTGTGTGCGCGCGCGCGCGCGCGCGCGCGCGCGCTGACTCCAGCTTTAAAAAAATCATTTCTTGTTCTAACTGTCTTCAATTTGAACCTTCCATCCCCAACATCATCATCTTTCTTTCTCTTTCTCACCTCTTCATTGGTTTTACGTTTCGATTTGTGCTTTGAACACATCTTTAGACGATAAGGGTCATTTTTGTCACGACGTGTTTGAGAAGATGGTGAAAGCAATAGTAATCAAATACTTATGAGGAGAGCTGTTTAGGGAGTTATAAAAGACGGAATAGTCAGGTCAAGGACGGGCTTTATTAGGGAATGGTGGGTTTTGGGAAGGTTTTAATGTAAATGTATCAAGTTATTAAGTCAGGAGTACAATGAGTACGAAGTTAATCGGTCGGTGATGGAATTTTATATTATATGACGGTCATTTCACAAATTTAGAGATTTCTGCGAAATCTTTGAATATTTTTTTAATGCAAAGATTTGGCCCCCGCAATTTGTTGGGTAGTTGGAAACTATTAATAGGTTATATCTAGAGATTTGAGGGGTTAATATTGAAAAATGATTTATCATAAACTCACTTAACTGCCAATCCAAAAAATTTATAGTATTCTATAATTATAACTCCTTAAGTAGTTAAGTTCACTAAGTCCAGTGTCAATATAGTGAGGGTTTGTGGTCAACGGCCATTGTCCTTAAGTTCACTTCAGTGAATCAAAATGGCCACCAAGTATATCAAGAAACTGAGTTATCAATTGTCACCAAACCCGATCGAATCAATCACATTATATTCAGATGGTGTTGAACATCCATAATAACAATGAGATCCGAACCCATCAACAATGATATTTGCTCTAGGATTTGGTGTTGCGTTGCAAACAAAGGTTTCGATGTGGCAGTGGAAATTATTATTCTGTCTAAGTTTCAAAAAACTGGATAGTTGATCCCAGTTTCCTAATGTCCAATGGATCGGTGAGTTGCTAATCAGCATTGTGGATGTGTCTGAATAGCTAACTGATGGCGTTTTTGGGTATAAATATGCGTCAATGTATGTGAATCAAGCTACCAAAACTGCTTGAGGCTTAGTCGGCTATGATGCGGGATAATGCAGCCTCTTTAACAATTTGCTATTTCTCAGACCTTAATCATCTCTGACCTGTGTAATTTGGCTTGTTGGTGGACCCTTGAGTAATTCCACTGATTACTTATGTACTTCTTAAGTTTACCCTAACCCGATCCATTTTGTAGTAGAAATCCTGATTGAATCAGGATTTTTCTGCAATGGTTCATTAAGCTGCGCCTTGAATCACTTGATTGGCCTGCACCGTTTCCAGCATGCAACAAATATGACAGGTTACGTTAATATTAGGTTGAGGCTTGATTTATGTTCAATACAGACTTGGATAAATATTGAAATGATTCCTAGTAGAACAATCATCGATTTGCTTTATGCAATACTCAAGTTGGTCTTTTCCTTGAAAAATAAGGGTTACACTAAACTACTTTAATACATTAAAATACCTAACTGCTACTATTAAAAAAATTAAGGTGCTTTAGTGAAAAACTGTGATAGTTACGGGTATTCTAGTGTAATTTACCCAAAACAAAAAAATTCCGTGATCGGTAGTAAGGCTATGTTAGGATATCCTCATTGATCGTGAATTTTAACAGTAGAATATACACAGGTTTTGTATTCTCAATTTGGATTGCAACTCACACAGGCACCAATCACACACACGAACGTGCATGGTTTCTATTTTCTCTGCCTAGTAAATTACAGGCTGAAACATATTTACTCGCAGTATCGCTCTACTTTCATTAGCCAATAGTGTAGTATTGTGCTAATATATGCCTTCAACAGGTACAAAGAGAAATTTAGAGACATATAACCTCAACGCCGGCAAATATTGTTGAACAGAGCAATGGATTTGTAATTGCAGAAACTGAGGAGCTGTTGCAGTTACAATTGCAGTGAGACTCTCAATCGTGTTCGTGAACACCCTGAAGTTGGCGTCGCTTTACATTAATAATGGATGTGTCTTTTTGAACAAATGTATCTGCAATGTGTATTTTGGCAAGTCTCTCGTATATCTAATCTATATCTAATCTAGACGTGTTTTGGATCAAACATATTTGCTATTGAAACTGAATGTGTTTTGATTGTGCATGAATTTGGGCACATCTCTCTAAAGATTATGTGCTTGTATGTGAATGTTTTTAGCTGTATTTGTTCATACTAACAACTGGAGAAATAGCTTTGGTAATAAATATTCTCGTGTAAAATCAGGTATTGGTGGAATCATTGCTTTTGCTATTTGTGTTCTGTCGGATTCGGATTTCATTCTATTATTTTGCCTATGCTATTCCATACCATTGGATCCAATCAGGAGGCGTATATGCTTGTATTTTTTTGTTTTGATTTATGATGTGAGACTGACATCTAATAATAGAAGCATCCCGAATGGCTGAAATAGCTGAAATAACATTGTCGAGGAAAATATATTATGGTATGCATTGAGATATGCTTCAAGCATTGGTTTTTAGAAACTAGAGCTCGGCTCCGTCTCTAATTATTTGTGTATATACTTGTTTGTGAAAATTGATCGCAACAGCGGCTAACATCTTGCCTTATTGTACCATAACTAGAACACCAGTGATTATCACAGAAGGTTTTTTCCCCGGTAAGATAATATAAAAGATGAGAAAATTCCGTCATATAGATCCGGTCCCAAAGCATGCCAACTCATATTCTTTAAACACCTAAATTTACTTTTTAACTTATCCAACATGTGATAAATCTTGCCTAATTTATTTCAAGAAACCCCCCCCCCCCCCCCCCCAAAAAAAAATGATCAAAGAAGGTGATATATACTACAGTTATCCTACAGTTATTTGTATATAAGTACATTAAAATAATTTTTATAAGTATTATTAGCATGATAAATTTCAATTATATTTCACTAAATTTATGTCCATATACTTATTTGCATAATTACATTCACAATAAAACTTTTCTAAATGAATTAATTTCCATCGAATCCTTTTCGTTTTATTATATAAAATTCAACATTTATGTAGAAATAGAATAAGTATTAAGTTAGATATTTATTTTTGCTATCGGAAATAAAATTGGACATGAATATGAGCATGGAGGTAGTAAGTGAAAACACTTATTTCTTTGGAAATGAAACTTTATATCGTTTAAGGATTGCATAATAAATAATACATATGTATTTTGTGCTTATTTTCTTAACATACACATGTACATGTGTAGAAAAGCTAATATATGTCGGTGGTAGCAATGGTAGCAATGATGTTGTTTGAGTTGATGGTACCTGCAAGGTTAATGAAAAAAAGGATAAATTTTACTAAACACCCTAAACTATCATGTTTTTTCATTAAAATACCTTAAAGTTTCTTTTATTACAGAAAAATACCTTAGGTGCTGCTTTTGGTGAAAATAATCCCCTTATAAACTACCCTTTAACGTATTTTATTGTAATAAAAAATTCAAGGTATTTAGTGAAAAACATGATAGCTGAGGATATTTTAGTGTAATTTACCCATGAAAAAAATCATAAAATTGTGGCAGTAACGACAGCGATTGAAAAGATGAGTTATTTACACCAAATGTTGTGGCATCATGTAGCAATAAATGTGGTTATGTTCTTCAAGCAAAAGGATCATGACATATGAGCCTTCATGCTTCAGTGTTTAGATCATCCAAAGTTAATTAGGCTGCATGAATTTTATGGTTTTTGAGCTTCATGCAACCAATATTTTAGGTCAGAGGCCGATTCTTTGCTGGTTGAGTTTTTGGACGCTTCTTCTTCTCCAGTCGAAGGTTGGGCAAATTGTTAAGGCTCCTTTTTTGCATTACAAAATTGACCCTCTAGAATATTGAAGCTTGGACTAGATTGTTTGATATTCGCCATTCTTATATTTTACAGGAAGACCGATTTGCTTCTTTTCGAATGCGGGAAAGATGCTGTGTCTCTGATCTAAAATCCGCCAATTTAAAAGACAATCTTCTCATAAAATACCATCCTCTCACATATTTTTTTCCTTTCTGAAAACCGTCAATTAAAATTTTTAAATGAGATAAATGATATTTGGATTGGTCCTTTTTGCATTTTCTTTTGCATGGGGTTGGGGGATTTTAAATTTTGAAAAGTTTGTGTTACATATAGGAATTATTATATGCGAGAGTTGATATGAGGATTTTATTTGGTTGTAATATTATATCTAATTTTAGTAATAGTCAGGTGATTAACCGATGACATGAACCTTTGGAGTTAGCAATGTATAAGAATAGTGGTACATCTTGCAATTAATATAATTTGGGGAGCATTTTGAGAATAAACTGAGAGGGTTTTTCTGCAAAGTAACCTTATTCTTAATTTCTTACATTTGTGTCGCCAGGGTTCTTCCAAAACCCTTGCCTCCCCCAAAAATACTCTGTGGATGCTCCCATTTTCTGGCTTTTCTTCCCAATCTGTAAGCTATTTCTTCTCACATCTTTTCCCCATTGTTTTTAATTTTTTCTTATCTGTAGCAAAAATGCTTCGCTTACTCTTTAGGAATAACCCAATCCATGATTTGCCTATCAAACTTGGATCAAACCCAATAACCCATCTTCGTTTCATCACCAAATCATCAATCTCAAAGATCCCAAAACAACCCATTAACGATCAAAATCATCCATCGTCATCATTGACAGTATCATACCTCATAAACTCTTGTGGTCTCTCTCCTCATTCTGCCCTTTCCCTTTCCAAGAAATTCACCATCAACACCACTCAGAATCCTGATTCCGTCCTTAATTTACTCAAATCCTACGGTTTCGCCGATGCCCAAATCGCCAAAATCATAGCAGTTTTCCCATACCTCCTCGCATACGACACGAACAACAACATAAGGCCCAAACTCGAATTTTACCTCCGCGTCGGTTATTCCAGCACTCAACTTACCGACCTCATTACCTCATCCCCTAATTTTCTTAAGGGGAGCTTGGAGAAGAGAATCATACCGAACTTCGATTTGCTTAGATCCGTCTTTGACACCAACCAACAGCTAGTCGCGGTCCGCCGCACCTCGTGGCTGCTCGGTGTCAACTTAGATACTAATTTCTTGCCCAATGTTAGAGTACTGCAACACTATGGAGTCCCTGTCCCTAACATTGCAAAGATAGCAACCCTCAATCCAAGAGGGGTATTGCAGACGACCGAGCAGTTCAAAATGAAAGTCGAATCGATCGTAAAAATGGGATTCGACCCGTCTTCACCCATGTTTGTTCACGGGATGCATGCTAGGTTAGGACTAAGCGATTGCGTATGGAAGAGGAAGGTGGCCGTCTACAAGAGCGTGGGATGGTCTGAAGAAGAGGTCGTTTCTGCATTCACCAAACTTCCCTATTTCATGCTGTCGTCAGAGGAGAAGATAAAGAAGGCAATGGGAGTCTTTGTGAAGGAAATGCGTTGGAGTCCATCGTTTGTTGCAGCGGACCCTATGCTGTTGAAACTGAGTTTGGAGAAGAGGGTCATCCCTAGGTGTTGGGTTATGAATGTTTTGTTGTCGAAAGGATTGGTAAAAACTCGGTCTGCGTGGTTTTTAAAAATAAAGGAGAGCGATTTCATAAACAAGTATGTCATCAAGTATCAGGATAAGGCACCCGGGGTCCTTCAGGCTTACCGTGGCAATCTGGGCGAGTCGGCAAGTATACAAGGCTCCTAGTCTATTGTTCCCTTCTTCTTGCAACTTGAAAGGACCGATGTTGCAAAATTTATGGTTATGGCATTTGAGGTTTCTTGATGATTGGTAATCTACCATAAACATAGTTCATATGCGACTTCCAACCAATGTTGTTCTCATTATCTCCTCCCAATCTTGGTAAATGCTACAAAGTGTATCTGGGAACCAACTAATCTCATACTGTCAAGCTGATACCTTTAGTTAATAGTAATTACTCGGGGTTTTATATTTTGTGTACGACACAACAAAACAAGGCTACAACCTACAGCGTTTCTGGTTGGATGCAATGAAAGGCTCTGGAGGATCCTTTTATGTTCGGCAGGTATAAAGCATTCCATTTTATGACAGGATTGCTTCTTGTCAAAGTTTATGTAATTGAAGTATCATTTAGATATGACATCCCTTGTTAGCATATCTATTTCCTATAGCTAAGTTGAAATAGAGAAGGTTGATTTAGCTGTTTCCATTACTAGTGGTGCCGTTTGTCATATTAATTCTGTTATGTGTTCTTGTCCATGGTCTATATAGTAAGTCTCTCTCCCTATCTCTCTCTCCCTCCCTCTCTCTCATGACCTATAATTGATAAGTTGGTATATGTTTTATGAGTTAAAAGATTTAATTGAGTAGTTTAGTAAACAAAGTGAATGAATTGTTTTAAAACAAGTGTACCATTCATTTTTAAATTTATTGTAATAAGCAATTATCTTTGCTAAATAGAACCCAAACAGATGCATATGTTTTATTGGTAGTCTCTTAATTATTCTAGCTAGTTTCCATGTGAAAACTCATATATTTTTATGTAAGAACATTTTAACCCTACTGAGTTGTGCTTAATTGCATATACATGCTTGTGATTATTCTAAGGTTCTTCTGATATATCTCCTTTAAATCTTTTGTATTTTGGCATGCACCCAGCACCCTGCAAATATTCGTATTTATTCAAAACCTTGTAATGCTTTTAAGATTTAATTTTTTTAAAAAAAACCAAACCATGTAATGCTTTTAGGATTAAAGTTCCCATTTCTTCTTCCTCCCTCTTGTCTTCAATTTGTACTTCTTACCCCCCAACCTCATCATCGTTCTTTCCCTTTAGCCCTTCTCTCTTAATTAATTAGTTTTGAGGTTTCAATTTATGATTTTGAGCAAATCTCAAGACGAGTATCATCATTTTTGCCATGATGCTTTTGACTAGATGGTAAAGGTTATAGAGACCATAGTCACAAATTCGTGATTCGGAAATAATTCGGCAAGATTGAAAATTTAGATTCGGAGAACTATTCGGAAAAAATCGGCAGGTATTCGGAAAAGATTCGGCAAGTGTCCGGAAAATGTTCGGGAAGGATTTCGAGCAAAAAATTAATATATAAGACGCTAGGTTTTGATTTTATGAATTATTCGCTGTTTTTTTCGAATTATTCGCTGTTTTTTCGAATAATTCACGAATTATTCGAAGCGTTCGGTAACCGCGATTAAATCGTCGGCCGATCAAAAATTCGTGAATTATTCGCGAATTCGCCGAATAATTCGCGAATTATGTGACTATGATAGAGACTGAGTACATATTATGAGGAGAAGTGTGGACGAGGTTTATAATAAACGAAGTAGGCCGGTTAAAGATAGGTTTTAATTGTGGATGAAGAAGTTAGCAAGGATAATAAGGATGGGTTTGGGGAAGGTTTTAATGTAAAAGGAAGAAGGTAGGGGTAAAATGGAACAATTAAAAGTAAATATCAGTAATGGGATTTTATATTTAATAAAACAGCCATATAACATGCTTTGGGAATTTTGAGAAAACTGTAATCTTTTGGGGCAATACGAAAGATTTGCGTGCATGGAGGGTGGGGTATGTCAATATAGAGAAAATTTTGAGGGGGTATATAAGATAATACCATTTATGTCAAACTTTCTTAAGCTGCCAATACGAAACTATTCATGTATACTAGAATACTGACTTCTTAAATTCACCTTGTCTGTTACCGAACTGGTTTCATTATTTTAGCATGTCATGAAATACAGCACAACTCATGCATGAATTTTGTAGGAAATCATTTCAAAGCAAGATGAACCATACATTTCTTATAGTAAGCATGTAAACTTGTTGAATAGCTCTAAATGTGTTTCCTTCATGAAATAGAGAGCAGTAGTACACTCTGACAACAAATACTCCAAATTTCCCCGTAGGATGATTATATCTTGGTTCTTAAGCCTAAAAGTCTAGACAATTCCATCCTTTCTCTCTCCGTCAGAGCGCCAAGGATTTTTTTTGTAAGAGACGGCACTCACAATTAACTGAGAAACCTGTAATTCCTTTGTTTATTTACTCACAGTTCTACTTGCATGGGGTTGCTCTATGCTCTTGCAAGTAATGCCTCGCAAAATCTGCTTGCGATCGATATGTAACACACGTGAGAGATCACAAGGGTTGGGCCAATTTTAAGACAAGATCACCTTGGCTCCGCATCTCTCTTCTTTTGTCGACAAGGGATTTGTTTGCCAGGGAACTGCTTTAGGGCTGACCATTTGTATTGGCACAACTAATTCTCCTTCGCTTCAAGAGATCCACAGGCTTCGAACCTCTAGTGTTTTAGAATCTATCATTTGCAGGTACCTTAGCTGCGGTTCTTTTCATCAGATTCCCAAGGATAAATTACACGTGATGAAAAACCGCAGGTTCAACCCCCACCTCCATTTTTTCCTATGTGTATTGTGTTTTGTATTTTTATCAAAATATATAATTATACTCTCACTCTACTATCATCAACCAGCAGCGTAATGTCGTGCCAACATTATTTATGGTTTTAACAGGTATGTCGAAACATTTAGAGACTTGTAAAGATGCAAGGCCAGGCAAATATGATTGAATAGTTTTGTAATTGCAGCAAGATTCTTAATATCGCCCTCGAACATGTTGAAGCTGGAATGTTTACTTTGAACAAAATGTATCTGCAACGTGAATTTTGTCAAGTGCACGGTAGTAGAATGTTACTTGAATGTATTATATCTCAAAGGCATATCTGCTTTGAAAAGTGGATGTATTTTGGTTGTGTATGAGTTTGAGTACGTATATTTGAAGATTATGTGCATGCGCATCAGTGTTATTTGCTGTACATGTTTGTTAAACGATAAAAGAGAAAATATTTAGATACTTTATTATATGATCAATAGTCTCTTTATATAGATAGATACTTTATTATATGATCAATAGTCTTCTTTATATAGATAGATACTTTATTATATGATCAATAGTCTCTTTATATAGAGATTACAATTACTTGATACCCAAGTATCATGGTACGGTATACCTTAATAACAAAATATACTAAAATATTTCAATACTCCCTCTCAAGCTGGAGCATAAATATCAGTGATGCGTAACTTGGAGAATAGACGAACAAATGCGAGTATTGGAAGAGATTATGTCAAAATGTTTGCAATCTGTGCATGAGTAGAAACATGATGGTGATCGACTTTCTTTTCAACAATTCTTTCGGATAAACTGGCAATCCATTTCAATGTGTTTTGTCCATTCGTGTAAACACTGGATTCTCTGAAATATGAATTGCAGCTTTATTTTCACAGAACAAGAATACTGGCGTTGTAGAACTAACGATCTCGAAGCAATTAGGAGAGTTATGTCAATTCTGAGACAGGATGAGCTATAGCTCTATATTCAGCCTCGG
This sequence comes from Agapanthus africanus, assembly GCA_030015575.1. Classification (NCBI taxonomy): domain Eukaryota; kingdom Viridiplantae; phylum Streptophyta; class Magnoliopsida; order Asparagales; family Amaryllidaceae; genus Agapanthus; species Agapanthus africanus. The sequence continues at coordinate 705,613,135 of CM057341.1, forward strand.
CTGATGAGCGCGCAACAACATGTTTCTTATTGCGTCAGGCAAGTAGGTTCCTCGCAAAGAAAACACAAAATCCATTTGTGGAGCGACAATCATTCATAGATCCGGCAAAATCAGAATCAGTATAGGCTATAAGATACAAATTAGAAAATGGTTTATAAAGAAGATATTAGTCAGATGCATACTTCAAACAGCGGAGGATGCATCCAACGGCTCGAAGATGGGAAATTAAGGACGCCTATATAAACTGGCTCAGTGTGCTGATTATAAAGGATATGTCTGGACAACTAACCGTGAGATAGACTAGCTTCCTAACTAACCATCGATATCGACTTGGATCGGAGAGTGGCTGGTGTAATACCCAGTTCTTTTATACGCAAATAGCCGTATTTTTATAAAAGGGATCACTTACAAATTTACCTAGTTATGCTTATAATTATTTTCAGTATTTGAAAATCCTAATTCCTTTATTCTATTTCCCTTCTTAAATCCTTTTACCTAAAACTAATCCTATTACTTAAATCCTTTTATTTTTCCCTTTATTATTTTCCCTTTTCTATACCCAGTCCCCTATAAATATTTAGCGTGTCTTATTAAATAAGTCTCCAGATATTTTCCTGAATTTTTCTATAAATTTTTCTGTATTTTTCCAGAATTTAATCCAGATATATTCCGATTTAGATATATATATTTTGTATATCTTTTATTTAAATTAGTTTATTAAACTCCTAACCTAAAACTAAATTGCTTATTCATTTCCCTTTTATTTTTCCTTTTAATTAGCCCGGCCCATCTCCCTATCCCCTTTCCCTTTTATTTTTTTCCTTTTAATTACTCCAGCCCACACTTTCCAAGCCCAAACCCGCTCCTAAACGACCCGACCCGACCTGTTCGCTTCACCCTTCTTCCCCACGTCGCTTCCTTTTCGCGCTCCTTTTTTTTTCTCTTTTCTCTCCGCGTACCCCACGCCCCCGCATCGTCGCCAACGTCCCTGTCTTTGCGACCACGATCGCGTGCACCTATCAACCCGCTCCTCGTCGCTTTAACCCTCTCCTCCCTCCAAAACTCCCAGCTCCATCCCTTTATACTCCCACGACAACGACGACGACGACCAACTCCCACCACCAACACTTTGCAGCCCTGCTCACCGCGGATCCTCTCTGCCGACCACCCCCGACGCCAAGCCCTCGTCTGCGCCCCTCCAAGCTGCAGACCCGAGCGCACCCCCTCTACAGGCTACCTCGTCGGCGCCTCCGTCGATCTCACGTCGTCACCACCGAGCTCCCCTCCACGGCCGCCTGCAACCACCGTCGACGCCCTCATCTTTCCCCCTCACCGACCTACTCTCCACACCCGAACACCACCCCCTGCACCGCCAACGACTCAAGCCGAGCCCCATCATCACCAGCAACCCGAGGCCGAACCCCACCTCCTCCTCCACCATCATCGTCGACTTCTCCTTCTCGCCAACACCAAGCACCATGTCCTCGCTGTCACACACTACTCGACCGCCTTTGGTGAATCCTTGACCCGTCCTTCGTCCGTGTCACCGCCTCCACCGGCATCGTCACCTGCGCCTTCCTCAGCTAAACCATCCACTGCCTCGCTGTCTTCGATCTCGGCCCTGGCGATCTCAAGTCGCTAATCCTCAGGAGCCAACCCATCAAGCCAAGAGCCCCTTTTGGCCGAGCACTACTTGCACCCACCGATCCATCAAGCACAATATCGAGCTCCATCGCCGAGGCCAAGCCCGAACCCTAGCCACGTGTAGCCGCACCGTGTCGTGATTGCGCCCGTGCCGTTGTGTTGCCGTGCTTGTGCGAGCCGTCGCTGCCGAAGAACTCAAGCCCGAGCCAAGTCGGGTTGCCGTGCCGCGCACGTGTCGCGATCGCATCATCGCCGCTGCCGTACCATCGTCAATACGTGTTCAGGAAAGTTTAATACTTACTTCATGCTAATTTTATATATTACAATTCAAGTTACCAATAATTTCCGTATACACTTTTTCATGTGAATTGTTATAATCCAAGTGCTCGATGCAAAACCCGGATGAGAGAAAACCGTTAAATTTACGGCAACATATAACATGTGATGGCCCGGGTTATAATGAATGTCCCTTAAGACTTTGGTTACAATACGGTGTCATTTGCTCACGTAAAACGATGTCTCGATTTCTGTCGTAAAACCTGAAAACTTTCGTACATGCCAAACTACAAAATTTATAATAAATTGTGCATAAACCGTATTTTAGCGTTCGATGGCTCGTATCGAAGCTAACTGTTTAACCTACCGCATTCTATAGTTGGTCACTGAATTCTAACTAATTATGATAGAGATAATTGCGGAGGATTACGATTCTGGACTGCAGTCCAGAACGGAAATCCCAGTTAACCCCTGTTTCTAAACCCCTGTATATTCCTGTTCAAATATGAGAATGTGCGGAACCCTATATCGTTACGTAGAAAATTGAGTTGGCTTTCTTAATCCACTGATCTCACTGGATTCCTCAACTGTTTGATATTTTTAACTCATTTTGTAAGGTCGATACGTTTTGCTGAATTCTGCAGAGGCAGATTTTACACATCGAACATAACCTGTCCATAACCTCCTGTTTCCATAGTATATTACTGATCCGCCAATTGCGGTAGAAACCTAACTGATAACCCTAAATATTGTTCAACTATAGCGTCGCCTAATTACGATCCCAACTGGGATTAAAATGCGTTACGAAACGGACTTCCGATTCTGAAACCGGATTTCCAGCAGTGAACGCTTAAAATGAAATGACCATATCTAGCGATCCTGAAACCCGATTAACGTGAAACCAATTTTGATGGATATATCATTAAACATACTGCTTACCCCCTTTTCATTGTTTCGCTAAATTTTACATGTATGATTTATGATAAATTATGCAAGTGGTAGAACACCGACTGATGATATCTTAATCATGCCTTAATTATCGTATTCTCATCACATTATATGGATGCCATTGCATTGGTAACCTAGTGATCATATGCATTACCCAGTGTTAGGTATTAGTGTTTGATTGTAGCAAGTACGTTAGTGTTTAAGCATGAATGGATAAGTGAAAGTGACACGTACTTGTACACAATCAGTGGACCCTATTGATTTATTGCATTGTCGACGTCTGTGGGACGTGTATAAGTGTGACTATAATTGGTATGGGACGATTATGGAAGCACTTGTATGGGTGTCACAGGTAAGGCACCACACACTGTCCATTTATTTTGGGTATCAGTCGAGACATGCTTGATAGAGACCCTGTCTTCAGTTCTCGCGTAGACTTGTCATGGACCGACTGGTATTTGAGTTTATGGTTGGCGTTTGATGTAGACCATGGGGTGTGGGGTAGTTTGAGTGTGAGTTCAACAGAATCTCGGGAGTCCCATGCCGGCACATACAGCGATTCTGGAAATATATGTGGATATTACTGATTATTAGCGAGCGACTCTGGTCCGTGTTCCCTTGCCCTTGAGTCCTACCCTTGGATGGGGGATACTCACGAGTGGTTGACTCTCACACTTGGACCGACGATAGGCTTAGTGACCTGTACAGTGAGACTTAGAGACTGATAGGGTTAGTGACATTGACACGCATTGCTTACTGATTCAACATACCTGTCGTACTGTTTACTGCTTTACTGTTTACCTGCTCTATTAGCTACCTGCATTGGCTACTTCATGTTCACGTTATTATTCCGTGATTACTGTTTCATACTCATCATTATTGTAAGTGTTCGCATTTGTATCTATATATATGTATTGCTATCGTGTCGCTCTGACGACCTGAGTATGCATGCTCAGAGTGAGAAGCGGATCTAGCTTGGACCAGGACCTAACGTACCTCGAGGACATCGCGGACAGCTTGATCAGCTACCCAGAGCTATACTCTCTTGATCTCTATCTGGTTAGTTCTTTTGTATTTGTTTTGATTTAGTGACTGCATTTCTCTTTACCTGTGCATTGATTACTGATTACCACGTAAAGCTAGAAGCCGAAGTCTACGGAGAGATATTTCCTCGACCGTAGGAGCATGGCTGGCCTTGTCAACCCCACGTATTCCATATTTTGGGAAGTGGGGCGTGACAGCTGGTCTTCAGGTGAGCTAATGCGAGAGAGCTTTACTGTTGTATCTAAGGGAGCATCAACAGGGCGACGGCCAAGAAATCCTGTTTTTTAAGAAGATCAAGAGTATACTTCCACTGCGAGAGAAATAATGATCTCTTATTTCGCGATACCTTTATACCAAGAATGCACCGTAGAAGACCAAAATTTTTGGTGTGAAAATATGAGGCCACATGAGTTTTGACCTTAGATATATCTTCGAACTCATCTCTAGTGATGGTTATGTCACCAACATAAGTAAGGAGAATAACCATTTCTTTTTTTCCGCCAGTGTATAAAAAAAGATGGATTTGCCAAGTTTCTTATGAAATTTATCTCTTTTAGGACCATACTAAATTTATCGAACCATGCCTGAAAAGATTGTTTTAGCCCATAGGTGGATTTTTTAAGATGGCATACAAGAGACTCCCCCTCACGCTAAAAACTAGAAAGCTGCTGCATATAAACCGTCTCGAAAAGATCTCCATTGAGATAGGCATTCTTGACGTCTAGCTGATGTAGAGGCCAATTGCGGGTAACCGCAAGAGAGATCATGACACGAACAATAGTGAGTTTGGCCATTGGAGAAAAAGTCTCAGCACAGTTGACGCCATGTTGCTAAGTATAATCTTTGGCAATAAGGAGGGACTTCAAACGAGATACACTGCCATCAGCATTATATTTGACAGTAAAAACTCACCGGCAACTAACCATCTTTTTCTGTGAAGGGAGACTGACCAGATCCCAAGTATGATTGGACCTCAGTATCTGTAACTCTTCCATCATACCCATATGCCAATCTGTATGACTCATAACCCTTTACATGGTTAGGAAGGGAAACAACAGACAAGAAATAGAAAAGCTAATATAGAGCTAGAGTAAGACGATATGAAATAAATGAAGCAATAGGATGAGAAGTAGTACATGTTCGTTTACATTTGTGAAGAGCAATTTGTAAGCCGTTGAACAAACCATCAGAAGGAGGAAGAGGTGAAGGCTCATCAGCTTCCGACCTATACATGGAGGAGGAGCTTCAGTATCTACCGTTGAATCTATCACTACTCTCAGTCGACGCCGATGGACTTGAGTAACCGGAGGGGGAGGATGAGAAACTTCGACAGTAGGAGATTTAGTTTGAATTGGTTGATCATCTAGAGATATAGGAAGTGGCGGCGGTGGTGGGGCATGAGAAGGACATTTCGTTGGGGGTTAAAAAGGCTGATCCTCAAGAAAAATGACATCACGAGAGACTACGATAGTGGATGTAGAACGAAGCAGGTAAACATAACCTTTTTGATTTCTAGAATAACTAACAAATATATGTTTGACAGCCTTAAAATCCAATTTATTGCGATTTAATCGGTGGGTATGAACATAGTAAACACACCCAAATACTTTAGGAGGAAAGGGAAAATGGTCTTGGTTCGGAAATAAAATAAAAAATGGTGTTTGGTTTTGAAGAATTGTGGAAGGCATGCGATTAATAAAAAGAATATACAGTAAGGAAAAATCCCAAAAGCGTTTTGGGACATGCATGTTAAACATAATAGAACGAGCAACGTCAAGCAAGTGGCGGTTTTTTCTTTCAGCAATACCATTTTGTCGTGGTGTGTATGAGCATGAAGTTTGATGAATAATCCATGATATTGGCAAAGAGTTTGAAAAATATTACTCATGTATTCTTTTATATTATCAGTTCTTAGAGTTTTAATATACGTATTAAACTGATTAACCACTTCATTAATAAATATTTTAAACACATGTGGTAATTCAGACCGTTCACGTAAAAGAAACAGCAATGTCATTCTAGAATAATCATTAATAAAAGTGACAAAATAGTTATAGCCAAATATGATAGTATGCTTATAAGGACCTTAAATGTCAGAATGAACTAACTCAAATATCGAAGAATTACGTTTATTAACTGAAGAAAAAGAGGAACGAAAATGTTTCTCCAAAATACACGACGCGCATGAAAATTTAGGTAACATAGTACGTAGCATAAGAAGAGATGAATGTCCAAGATGTCGATGCTAGAAAATGGTAGAAACAACAGCAAATACAGAAAGTAGCACATTCAAGTAGTACAAGCCATTAATTTTTTTATCTCCATTAATCTGCTCTTTCATCTGGTTGTCCTGAACCACAATGTAATTACAAGAGAAAGTTCTTGAACAGTTGAAATCATTGGTAAGGCGACGAATAGATAAAAGATTTGTACAAAGTGAAGGAATAACGAGAACGTTTTTAAGTGGTAAGGAAGATGACACATCAATATTGGTACAACCACAACAGGAAGGACATCCTCATTGGTAATGGAAATGAATTTATGCGATGTGGAAAACATAGAGTTATAAGTAGCATAAGTCATGTGGTCGGAAGCTCCGGAGTCAAGAATCTAAGGGTTTGACTGATGTAATACCCAGTCCTTTTGAATACCAATATCCGTATTTTTGTCACTCTCAAAATTCATTTATTTTATAATTATTATTTGTATTATTCTAAAAACCCAAATCCTAATCTAATCTCATATCTTTTAATTTTCCCTAACCCAAACCCTCATTCCCTTCCAGTTTTATTATCCCCTTTCTTTTTCAATTTTAGCCCAGCAGTTACTTTCCCCAAGCCCAGAGCCAGCCCACTCCTCTAATCCTTTTCTCATTCACTTAAAATCTCAAGCCCGGCCCCTTTCTTTTTCCCTACTATTTTATCCATTGGCCCGAGCCCATTTTTTCCTCCCCAGCCCATTAAAATAACAATTATCCCACCTCATTTCTTTTAAATCCCTTCAAATCCAAACCCAAATCTCCTCTATAAATTCCTATTAAACCACCAAATTAATGCCTCTTTAATCCCAATTAATTTCCCCCATTAATCCCTTTTAAAATTCTATTAATCACCACTTAATTCTCATTCATTCTATTCCCTCTCTCTAATTCCCTCTCTCTCAATCTCTACATCTCTCTCTCTTTCTCTCTCTCTCTCTCTAATTTTCTCTTCCTCTCTCTCTAAATTTCTCTCTCCCTTTATCAGCGTCTAACCCTCCCTCACATCAAAATAAGGAACAACGTGAAGCAGTGAAGAAAAGGAGGGCACGAAAAGCAGCTAGATCGAGTGAAATTGTCGGATTCTAAAGGACCGAGCCAGTGCTGCGTTCGTGGCGCGATCGTGCGGATACCACTGCAGTATTATCGTCAACACGTGTTCAGGCAAGTATTTTTACTTGCTTACATGCTAATCTACTCGTGTTACAAATTCAAAAGTATAAGTTATGAATTTACAATTCCTGATAAAATTAAACGACATACCTGTTCGATACATGATCCCAATGAAAATACTCACCCAAATTGACGGAATTGGATTGTTTATGTTGTCCCAAGTAGTGATGAATACCTGATACAAATTTCACTGGAAAATATGACCGTTAATGACTAAAACGATTACCCCCAATTATACCTGTAAAACTGGAACTTTCTCGTATCTGAAAATCGTTAAAATCACCATAAATTATGCATATACTGGAATGTTGCGTTCGAGGGTTCAAATCGAAGCCGACTCGACGAACTGTAATCCTATGCAAATTTCTATTTGTTTCTGTACTGATGTTGTGACGATAATCGAGTCGGAGTGCGGCTCTGGAATGCAGTCCGGAGCCACTCTGGTTACTGTTTGCTGTCCCGTAATGGGTACCACCTTGTTTCCTTAACTCTTATGTTGCGGAATTCTACAGTTTATTAAAGGTAAATCTGTTAGATAATTAACACAAGTGGATTCATTCCGTTTCATCGTCGTTTGCCATTTAATTTGTAAATTAAAAGGGCAGGACGTATAACAGTCCAGAACAGATTCAGAAGTGACATACCAGTGTTAAACAGTGTATAACTCCTGACGTACAGATGCGATTGAATATCCGTCTATTGATTTGAAAACCTTACTGAAAACCCTAGATTTCATTCAACTGTAGCGTCGCTAAAATCTGAACCCAACTGGGATTAAAATGCGTTGTGAAACGGACTTCCGATTCTGAAACCGGATTTTCAGCTGTGAACGCTTAAAATGAAATGGCTATAATTAATGATCCTGAAACCCGATTGGCTTGGAACTAAATTCGATGGATAGATAACTGAACATACTATTTAATCCCCGTTCATCATTTCACTAAACTGTAACCGTATGATTTATGATAAATTATGCTAGTGGTAGATTATCGATTCATGACACCCTAATCATGCTGTATATACTGTTTACGCATCATATCATACACATGTCACTGCATAGATAACCTAGTGATAACGTGCATTACCCAGTGTTAGGTATTAGTGATGATTGTGGCAAGTACGTTAGTGTTCGTGTATCAGTGAATAAGTGAAAGTGATACGTACTTGTACACAATCAGTGAACCCTATTATTCTATTGCATTGTCGACATCTGTGGGACGCGTGTAAGTGTGACTATAAGTGGTATGGGACACTTATGGAAGCTCTTGTATGGGTGTCACAGATAAGGCACCAGACACTGCCCATTTATCTTGGGTATTAGTCGGGACGTGCTTGATGGAGATCCTGTCTCCAGTTCTCGCGCAGACTTGTCATGGACCGACCGGTATTTGAGGTTATGGTTGGCGTTTGATGTAGACCACGGGGTGTGGGAAACTTTGAGTGTGAGTTCAACAGAATCTCGGGAGTCCCATGCCGGCTTATATATTTAGGGAGATATATGGAGATTTACAGGGCACGTGATTATTACTGTGATATACATGTTGGGCCCGTGGTCGCTTGCCCTTGGGTTCTACCCTTGGGTGGAGGACACTCGCGAGTGGTTGACTCTCACACTTGGACTGACGATAGGCTTAGTGACCTGTACAGTGAGACTTAGAGACTGATAGGGATACTGACATTGACATATCTTACTTACTGTGTTGACATAAGTGGCATATCGTTCTACTGCTTTTACTGTTCCGCTGCATTGATTACTGCATGTTCATACCCATACTGCCATTGATCTACTGTTATATATATATCTATTATCACTGTTAGAATTGTCACATGATTTTATATATATTATATTGCTATTGTGTCGCTCTGACGACCTGAGTATGCATACTCAGTGTGAGGAGAAGATTTAGCCTGGACCAGAACTAGACGTGTATCACAGACACCTCGACTTGCTATCCAGAGTTACATTCGTTTGTTCCCCCTCAGGTCAGTTCTTTACATTGTTTCATTCCGTTACTGCATTTCTCATTACCTGCGCATCATATACTGTTTACCATGAAAAACTAGAAGCCGAAGTGTGACTACGGCAGGACATTTCCTTGACCGTAGGAGCATGGCTGGCCTTGTCAATCCCTCGTATTCCGTATTTTGGGAAGCGGGGCGTGACAACTGAGATAGTAAAGATATACCTGATGTGGTTAAATTGGTAGTATAGATATGAGAGAAAATATGTTGCAGGTGCTGTAAGTATTCAGGAAAGATCTGCGAGGATGATGATGCTGACATTTGGGTCGCTGTGGATGGAGGAGCCGTACTCTGTCGGGCAGTAGGAGTTTGATCCAGATAACCATACTTCTCCCAGTAGAATTGATCTGTATGGTTGGTACGACCGCAATGAGAGTAAGAAAGGGAACCACGACCGCGACCGCGACCTCGTCTCCGACGATCCCGAGTACCAATAAAAGAACATCCATGACCATGGGGAAATCCTTGGCCACAGCCATGAGCAACAAAGGAAGAAGATGGAGCCTCCGCTGTACAAACGTCTGGTAAAAGGACACGATAAGTAGCAGTGAGAATACTATTCAAGATAGACGTACCGCCCTGAGAGAGAAGAAAGGAGCGAACTCCATCCAAGTGAGGCTTCATCTTAACCAAATAAAGAGTCCTAATAAGAGCATCATGCTGACTCTTGGTAATAGCTGGATCAGAGAAGATGGGTTGATGCATATTCCATTCTTCTGGAAGCCCCCGGAACCGGGCCCCAAAGACATGTGGATCATCATCTGGAGTAGCGGTAGTGAGTTCATTGAAGATGTCATAGCCGCTGAAAGCCATCTTCTTATGAGTATAGAGATTTGAGATGGAACCACATCTCATTCGCAGTAAGGAGATACATAATAACCCGATAAAAGCCGGGTTCCATAGAGTTTGTAAGCCAAATGCAGACTTTGTTGTCATTTTGAAACCAAGAAGAATACTGCGCATCGGAGATTGATGGGGCTTCCTAAAAAAGATGGTGATGAAGGCCTCTGCTTTTGAGGGCTCGTTCAATGGCGTGCGTCCATTCCAAAAAATTATTAGAGCCAGAGAGAGTCAAGCTAGTTAGACGGAGATCCGTTCTGTAATCGGAAACAGGAGGATCAACTTATTGTCCGTCATATTAAACGTCGCACGTAAAGAAAACAAGTAATATAAAGTGCAAATCTAGTACATAATGAGCGAGAGAAAGATACTAGGGTTTACCCAAGCTAATTCCCGATCATGGAAAGGATGAAGGACGGCTTGGAGAGGATGAGGGCGAGACGGGTTATGTTGGAGAGACGAGATCTGGAGACGGCGACAAGGGTTGGAGGCGGCAATCTGGAGGAGGCGATCTGGAGTGCGATCGAGCGGAGGGTGTTTGAGGGCTCTGGAGGCAATCGAGGGTTCTGGAGGTGATCGAGTGGCTGCAGGCGAAGGAGCAATCGAGGGCTCGAGGGAGCGATTGAGGGCTCTGGAGGCGAACGGGCGGCAGGAGAGAGGGTCTGGAGGCGATCGAGAGCTCGAGGGAGGAGGTGGCGGGAGGGTGGCGGTGCCGGCGAGAGAGACGAGATCTGGAGGTTTTTTTTTAGGATTAAGGTTAGGGTTTAGGAGACCCGCATTGAGACCATATTAAATGATAAAGGAGAGAAGATTTAAATATTTTATTACGTGACCAATGGTCTCTTTATATAGGAATTATAATTAATTGATGTCTAAATATCATGGTACGGCGTACCCTAATAACAATATATACTAAACTATTCCGATAATGTGCATACTAACAAGTGAAGGAGTTTCAGTGTAAAATCAGGTATTGGTGCCATCATTGCTTATGTTCATCCCGATCAGGATGCCGCAAATAACGCCACAGAGGCAGAGATATTATTGTATGCATTGGAATATGCTTCGAGGATTGGTTTTCGGAAATGGGAGATCAACTGGGACTCAAATTATTTGTGGATATTATCAATGGCGAATCAGCTTGTCTCGGGGAATTGGTGGCATCGGCCGTTGCCGGGCGGATATGAATACAATTGTTGCAGTAGGGACAACATCACCAGGTAACATAATATTACGTGGCAACGAAGGTGGCTATGTTCTTCGAGCAAATGGAGCCTTATGGCTTCGTTAATTGTTTGAACTATCCAAAGTTAGGAATGCTGCATGCTTTTGCGTCCTTTGAGTTGCATGCATCCAATATTTGGTTATAGGCAGATTCTTCTCTGATTGTAGGTTAAATTAATTGTGAAAGGCCCCCTGTTTGGAATACATCTTCGAAGATATTCGACTTTCTCATATTTTTTGACAATATATATATATATATATATATATATATATATATATATATATATATATATATATATTTTACACCAATGCCTGGTAGATATCGTTGTTGGGCATGACAACCACATGATATTATTAAGAGAATTCTTTCAAAAAAGGACATTTTCGTGCTGGTTGTTTGTAGCCGCCATGTAATCACCTCGAGGGTTGGTTCTTATAAGATCGTTAAATGCTGTGTAAATTGCTCTAGCATATCTCGAAATTTATCAAACTTTATGTTTTTAATATCCTATTACATTTTTTTATTGAGGTTAATATCTTGAAGTTTGTTAGCAACTTGATACTTACCGGTGAAATTCTAAGAGAATGCTTAGAATACTGAGAAAGATATGTATTTTTTGGGACAATTCCCCCTAAATTAAAAAAGGAAATTTGATTGATCCTCAATATCTTTTTCCACATACTTGGTAAACCTTAACATTCATTCACATATTAAGATCCACTAATATTTAATCCACCATGTCACGGTCCCGAGACGGGATAGTGCAGCCGGTCGCGATTCCCTGTATCCAGAGAACTGTAAGACCTAACCCGCAAGTACCAGAACATAAAAGTCACGTCCCAAGAATACATGATGATTAAACTTTACTTTTATATATTATCAAAATATGGTTTACATATATATAATATGGTCTAACATCTTAAAGATGTCACCATCGTACAAAAATCTCTCTTACGATGTAAGTCAGGGTTCAAAATATGATAAGGCACTAATTCTTACACTAAAAAATGCGTCAACGTACTAATAGATATTAAGAAGATCAAAAGTCCAAACAACCATATGTCGGTTCTCGCAAGATATACAAGCAAATCTGGGCCAATGTTTTTGATGTATCAATTTGAAAAATGTTTAAATATATGGAATGAGCTACACACTAAGTGGATGACTCATATCATAATACTCATGTCGATGTATTGACATAATAATAATAGAAAATATCGTTAACAATTTTGAAAAAGGAATGCAAGATCCATTAATATATACGATGAAGGAAAAAAAACTTAAGCAGTATTATAAGGTACGGGTTCCCACTTACTCACCAATGGGTGGGTTGACCTACCTGTCACGACCCGAAAGAGCACGTGACTGGCCCTTGAACCATATGAAGTCTATAGGACCCCATCTGATCCAAGTAAGCCAAAAGCCCAGCAATCTAAAACCATTTTAAGAGTAAATAAGGAAAACTGTTTTTGAAAAGTAAGGAAATCATGTTTGGAAATCAAAGTTTTTAAATAACTAAGCCGAATATGCATTTTTTAAAATGTGTAACCTTTCCTGAAAATTTCGGCAGAGTTTCCTTTGTAAAAACTGGCCCCGAACGGGGTACAACAAGAATAATATATATGAAATGATAAAAGGCATCCCCAAGCGGGAGCTAGCTCTTCGTCCATCGACGGTCACAACCACGCAAGCAATAATAATATACAACGCCAAAGGGCGAGGATCAAAACCCAAAAAAAAAAGAAACTCAAACAGCCAGAAAACCGTAATACTACTAGCGCGACTCTAAGGTCGAGATAAAACAACACTGTTTTCTAAGTCTGAAACAATATACAAGTTTTGGTTGATGGAAATTCTAGATACAATAAATGATACATGAACAATGGCGGTTCTGATACAAAAGAACCCACCTATCCAAGCAAGTCACCCATAAGGAAGCAGTGTGCCAGAAATGCCGCTATGGAATCTGTACGGCAAAAACCTGCAAGGACTGGGGCACAACGGGGGTGAGTTGCCAACTCGTGAATAGAAAATATCTACAAGCAGAGATCGAATGCATGACCCATCCTAGGTCAATACGATCAGATATAAATAAACCTCAATATGAATAAAGCTGAAGCATGCTAAACTGGCAATGTAATCTCTACATGAGTGTAATGCCAAGTGCTCGTGCTAGTGCCTCAGGTAATAGCATGTCATGAATATGAGGTATGATCAATGTAATCAAATCTGCACACACGTGGATCCCGTCCACTCGTCACCCAATGACAATAACCATCATGCAAGTAAATATCATGAAACCTATGCATGGAAATATGAGGATATAACCCACCCATGTCCCTCGCGACACGTCAAAATCATGGAACCGGAGTGCCCAGCATCGGCACTCGAAAACATCATGAAAACTGTGCCCAGCATCGGCACGTAAATCCTCATATATCGGGCTCCGTCAGTCCGGATCGGCCCGCGGGCTCTGTCTGCGGTATCGGCCCTCGGCCCCGGCAGGACGCCCAAATCTATCCATCGACTCTGGTCAGTATCCTCCGGATAACCGCCAGGTCCAACCAATCACCGGTAGGTACTCGCCCGCCTCCAGGCTCAATCGGCAAAGCTCATCGATCATCTTGCCGAGGGGAACCATACCGGGTCCACCATGTACCCGCAATCGGCTCATCCACTCCTCGATTCGGGTTTCACATGTCGCTCTCAGCACCGAGAAAACACATGGTGGACGCACTGAAATATCATATCAAGGGTAACCGGGTTTTTAAAGCAATGACATATTCTCTTTTGAAACACTCTCGGTTCCCAAATCCAGAAATATCATAGAAACAACATATCTCAATGCGTATAATCAAAAGCATGAAGTATGCGACATGTAAAGGAAGGTATGCATATCATCATGTCATGCAAGGATCATATACTGAATGCAATAGTACTACAGTGTAGTGACATGGCAATTATCGATGATGAGTGTGTGAGCCGGCAACAAGTGTACGTGGAACATATGCATCATCGATAATGGTGCTGGTGTCCTAGCAGCATGACTGAAATATAACCACAGTACAAGCGATGCAATGCAAATAGCATGAATATGCGGAATCGAATAATCAACGCAAAAGTAAAGAATCTACACCAATCTGTACAAGTCATGCAGGGGTGCCATTTGAAATAAGACGAATCAGGGCTTTTGGAAAAACAAGGGCTACGGTGTTTTAAGAAAAGATACATCATTTGAAAATATCCGTATGACCCTTCTGCCTATCTTTAAAATATCCCCGATTCGTTAGTTTGAAATAGGTATGACTCGGTCCAGTCTAATGTCTACTAAGTAATCTAGACAGGAGGGGTAAGAAACCACCTAATCTGAGTCAATATATATAGATATGATAGTCGGTGATCCCGCCTCAATAACATATCGTAAGATATCCTCGAGTCATGAGTGCGGATCTATCATCAATATCGGCTCGTACGGTAGATCGTCGTACGGCATCCCAATAGCTGGGTAGGGGTCAATATCACAGTACCTCATCACATATCAGGTATCACTATCATCAGATCGCATAATCTGGGGTACTACTCTAAGTCTAGTACAAATCGATACCATCTATAAAAATATGAATGCGGGTAAAGCACATGTCCAAAGGCCCGCTAAAACTATCATATCGCACCTCGAAGACAAGCTATGTCACATCGCCGATCTCACGGCCTCACATCAAGTATCATCTCAAACCACGTATCATCCTCAAATCCCGTATATAAACACATAGTCCCATACCCATGTGTAGATATAGGCACCTTCATATGCACTCTAATAAATAAAAGAATGAATGCAAGTATGTGTGTAAATGTATGTGTGAGTGCAACCACTACTCTAGGGTTCGCACTATACTAAACCAATATATTCTTATCATCAAAATATCATTATTACCATCAATAACCCTAAACAACACATAATAAATATTCGTGTGTATACGTATTCGTATACATCACCACGGACTGCGGGGGTGCTATACGCCATCCACCCGACTTCTCCCCGTAGATATAAATCTACTCACATTGCTTCTCGTGTGCCAAAGACGATGTCGCTATCTTCACCTCCTTTGCCTCAACATCACGCGGGGTACCTACAAGTATATCACAATGCTAAAGCACATGAAAATCACATCGGAAACCAAAATAGCACACGCTACCCGCATAGGTAAAAACCTATCGACTCGCATGTAAACACAATCAAAATCCACTTATCGTTGACGTCCAAACGCCACCCGACAGGAATGAATCACCAAATACCAAAATCCATGCTAAAACAAGTCCCAAATTATACACCAACATAGGAAAATCAACCCAGATTTCACCCTAGATGGAATCAGTCAAAACTAGACATACTCAGGGTCAAAACTAGAGGAAATGGGGGCATGCACAGAAAACGAGGCAATTCCTTAAAATACCTTATTTTAGAATTTTCCATAATTTTTCCCCATTTATCTGTATTTAATTATACCAGAAAATTAAAATATTCATTAAAATAATATTAAATTATAAAATTTCCCAAAAATCATATTTTATTATTTTGAAGACGTTACACTACCGCGGTCCACCTATAATGGCAAAAGTAACATAAAATCTTCGAGACCTACAGCAGCAGCCTACAACGGCATATCTATGGGATGCTGGTACAGCTAAAACGCACCCGTAACAATATAAACTACTTAAATTTCTATGTGTACACCTCTAACGGAACTATTATAATAGCAAGGGATAATTATATATAACCGCAAAATGATACTCAAGAGCACAACAACATCAAAATAATAATCCATGAGATAATTCGATCAAGGATTATCTCAATTATCCAATTCGCATGACATGCGACAATTCATAAAGAGAATGTGATGTATAATAATCTAACATGTAATAATAACATGAAATGGATATTTGATTGTATTCGATATTACGGCAGATAAGGAATCAAATAAATGAATCATATGTTTCAAAACATGATACATCCCCTTACCGAATTCCGAAGTTATGTCATCGCCTTAGACTTCAACTGATTTCTTTCTTTGCAATTGGTTTCAAGAGAATTGTTGGCATTTGGCGCGCCCAATCGAGTGGGTGGGCCAATCCGATCCGTTTGTCTTTCCCCTTTGCTATATATAGGTATGCAAAGGCTAGGGTTTCAACATAGATGAAACACAGAGAATTATATAGATAATTGACTTAAATCTTCAAGAGAGAAAAGTAGGGTTTTCTAGGTTCATCATCTCCTTCGAAGTAGCAGCAACCATGGTGAACAAGAGGGCTTTCCGATCAACGTTTTTATTGTCTCTCGCCGACTATCACGAATAAAAAAGGAGAACGCACAAGAAACAAAGATCAGAGATCCACCAAACGATAAGGGAGATCTTCTACCCCACCATGATTTGGAAGATCTTAGTGTTCATGTAGGCCACTAGTTAAATATATTTGCTTCTGCTGTTTTTTATTGATCTTTGTATGGATCCAAATCCATGGAGAGATCTAAGATGTAGTCATACCTTACCATTAGCCTACATGGGTATCAAGGCCCTAAAGTGTTTCTGATCTCTTTTTATCTCTAATAGGATTATTATGTTTAGAACTCTTAGATCATTAAAGTTTTTATTTTTAATTAGATCTAAAAGGAAGACTCTTTAAGATTTTTGAAGATCCATGCTAAAAATTAAAATTTTATTTTATTTTTATATGATTCAAAAAGATGCATGATATCTTTAGAGACCTTCTTGTGATCGCCCATATTATTTAACTTGTGATTTTAAAAGTAGATAATTTTGTTTTAAAAATCATTGTAAAATTAAGTTTGGCACATTATGAATTTTTATCGAGATTAAAAAAAAGTTTATATATATATGAGAACAGTGTAGAAAAGAGGCCCTAGAAGGCTTTTTCGTTAGGTGGCGTTGAAAAAATACATCTTTCACCATTTTTTCCGACGATCGGCACCTATCATCTTCATATTTACTATCTAAGATGTGGATACACCAAATTTCATGTGATTCAACCGCTTTTTCACTGTTGAATTAGGAATGTAAAAGGTTCTATTATCGGTAAACCGTAAATTTTGCACCTTTCTTCCATTATCCTCTATATCTATATATAGAGAGAGAGGATGATGGAAGAAATGTGCTGTAGGAAAGAATTTTTCCCTATGACGTCGAAAATATACACCCTACTTGATTTTTTCTGATGATCGGCACCAATCCCCTCCATCCTTATCATCTAAGATGTGGATATACCAAATTTCATTGATTCCAACACTTTTTCACCGTTGATTTAGTGGGTGCAAAATAACGGTTTACTGACAATAGAACTTTTTACATTGCTAAATCAACGGTCAAAATGAGGCGCAATCACATGAAATTTGATGTAACCACATCTTACATAATAAAGATGATAATGGGTGCCGATCATCGAAAAAAATCATAGAGGATATAGATTTTTGACGCCATGTAACGAAAAAGTCTCACAGGGTCTATTTTCTTCGTTATTCTCTCTCTCTCTCTCTCTCTCTCTCTATATATATATATATATATATATATATATATATATATGGTGACGATATTGCCAAACCCTTATTTGATAAATCCACACCACAACTTGTGTTTGGATCCCAACTATAGCAGCCTTTAATTCCCTACCCAAATCGTATCCCATCGCCCCTTTTCTGCCCGCGACCTCTCATCTACCGCGTCGTCGCCCTCGACCTCTCTTCCTCCAACCTCACTGGGCTATCCCCTTCCTTCCCTTCTCCTTACTCTCTCACCTCCGCCTTCTCAACCTCTCCAACAACCTCCGCCTTCTCCTTTGAACCAATCCTCTCATTCTTGAGTTCCTCGATCTTAGCGGATCAGCTGGCCAAGATCGGCGGCATGTTCGAAGGCGAGATCGGCGCCATTAAGTACCAGCTCCTTGATAAGAACCTCAACGCCCTCATCTCGATCTCATCGTAGGTGGATCTCGATAACATGATCGAGGAGCTCGATCACATTATTGATGAGCTCGTGAGGGTGCATATTTTTGTGCGAGGCTACGGATCTTCATGATCTAGCTAACAACAACCATCTTATGATCGAAATGGGGCAGTGCCATATCGACGCTGTGAACAGGATCCGGATTGGGATCAAGAGAAAGGACAACATAAAAAGACAAAAAAAGGCTGATATAGTTAGGATTAATTTTGTCCATAAAAAAGTTTTAGAGTGGATCTATCAAATAAAGGTTTGGCAATATCTCTACCCTATATATTTATTATAATGATCATAATTTTTATATATTAAACAAATGCCTATTTTAATTTTGTTATGCCCGCTTCCTAAGGAACGGTAACGGCACGTAACTAAGCCCACGACGTATTTATTTCGAGAATGTCATTTTTCGTAATAAATACGCTAAGTGTTTATAAGCAATATAACAATATACAAGAATTAACAAGAGAATTTAAAATTCAACATTAACTTTATTAATATTCAACATTTCCATATAGTTTTGGATACAAGATAACTTAAAATAAAGTACGATAATATGAAATTGCCTAACAGATGGCATACCAGAAAATAAAGCTGGAAAGAAACTAAAGATCGGCTTGTGAGGTGATCTGTTCGTAATCCTCAGCAGTTGGTTCCATCTTCTCAGCTACTAGGTCACCTAATGAATACTCCAAAAAAACAAAGGGATGGGTGGAATACCCATCAGCGAACTTGCACTCGGTAAGTCCCCAAAAGTAGGTATGATGTATGTTAATGAAATGCAAGGTGACATGTGATATAGTATGAATGGAAATGAAATATGAACAAATATAACATAACAATGTTAATGACAACTATGTAAGCATGGCAATTTAACATGAGTATGGTAAATAAGTATTGCATGGCCATGTAGTGTAGATATAGTGAATATAAAGTATACTGTCAACGTGTCCTAAAGAGGTCACTAAAAGGGTAAGCTTACTAATGTGAGTTCAAGTGTGAATGTTAACTAATCTTAAGAGTATTTTCGAACTCAAGGGTAGAGCTCTAGGAGCAAGAAATCACGAGCCGAATCAAGTGTTAGTAACGGATTTCAACCTAGTGTTGAAGTATTCTAAACCTAAGAATAGGTCCCAAAGGCTTGGAAACACGGGCCCTCATGATAGATTGCATGTGTCAGTAGACATGGATTCATGAACTAGGGGGACTCCTGAGATTTCGTTGGATTCACACTTAAACTATTCTAATACCTCTTGTATATTAGTCTATCATTAATGTTACAAGTCTTGATTGAATCCATGAATACAAAAGATGATGCATAATATCAAGTTTTTAAGATTGAGTTCATATCAAGATCAAGTATTCATGTCATATTGAAGTCATGTCAAGTGTATTCATGATTCGAGTCAAGTTGGGTCAAGTATGAAGGTTTAGCACAAGTTATGTCAAGTATCATATATTGGGTTATGCTTGAGTTTATATTCAGGTAACTTGATTTTTGTGAAAATGTGATATATATATATGGAGATAGGCAAGTGATAACTCTAATTGTTTCCGGCTCCCCTACACTCAAGAGAGAATATGTCACTTAAATCCATCTGCTATCTACATACTAGCTGGCTACTATTTTTATAAAGCTAGGTATTTATATGAAAATATTTCATTTAGCAATTTAAGGTATTTTTGTAAAATAGCCCATTAAAAGTTCTAAGGGGTTTTATGTAAAAACTTTATTTTTTAAAACCTAAGGCGGTTTTGGTAAAAATATATTAATTAAAATATCAAGAGTGTTTATTTGAAATATACTTTAGATTTGATGGTATTTTAGTGACAAAACCTAACTTTTAGAAGCTTATGGTATTTTAGTGAAAAATCTATCTTTTGAAAAACTTAAGGTATTTTTAATAGAAATTTAACCTATTCAATTTAGGGGTATTTTATTTAAAGTCTAACTTGCAAATTTTTTCCTTTTAATTTACATATTAAAATTTATTTCATTATCTAAATATCGTTGAAATGATTTTCGTTTTGTTTTAAAGACCGTATTTTCCTTTCTAGACCGCACTCCGTGAAGAGCTCAGCATCTCACTCACTAAACCCAAGATGTGCGATAATCTGCACTAGGGTTCCTCTAAAAAGGCTTATGAGGCAAAACGCGGAAAGGAAAATGATTATCTGTTAAATACTATTTTTATAACCTTAGGATACTTTAGTACTAAGCTATTCTTTAGATTAATATCAAAATTAATGATTTTAAGGTTTCAAGTGTGCGTGTGGACATGTCATTACCCCGTGCGCTATTTACAACAACTAGTATTTATTTGTAACTTGCATTGTAGTATTGTTTTAACATATCACAATTTCATTTTTAATACATAAAAAAATTTACATGAGATAGAGGAGACATGGATTCAAGAATAGTAGGATTGTAGTTTTTTTCCTTAACATTTAACATAAAAAATATTAAAATTGTAATTAACAAGTTAAGGGCTGTGCAGCGAAAATTTCAAATGGAACAACCATATCTTTTGATGATGAGAGAGGAGGAAACAAGAGAGGGGTCAAGGGAATTGGGACTTATGGTTTCTTGCTTGATCTAAAGAGATGTAGGAAAGAAAGGAGGCTCGGTTTGTAGAACTGCGATCGACATCACAAGAGAAAGGAGAGCTTGAGTTGGCTTCTAAAGAGAACTTAGCTTCTAGAGATCTTGAGGGAACAATTTGAGAGTAAATTTTAGAATGCATTCAGAGGGGGATGAGGGATGAGTTGGGATAACCTAGTTTATATAGGAGAAGGAATGTGGCAGGGTGAATTAAAAAAAGAATTAAAAATGCAATTCAAAGAGAGTTAAATGGGCAATTCAAGGGGCTGGGGGTTCTCTGTTTTAATTCAGGGATTTTGGGATATGAAAAAGAAGTGGCGGGAGGCAAAAGGTTGAGCACCTATGGGCGGGGCACGTATAGGCAAGGTGGGGCCGCCTGGGCACTTTTGGAGCTGCCCGGGGCACCCTTAGAGCCCCCCGGGTGTCATGACCCGAAATTGGCACATGACTGGAACTTAGATTATGTAACGTCTAAAGATGCCAACACAATCCAAGTAAGCCAGAAACCAAAATCTAAACCCTTTTTGAAGAATAAAGAAGGTAAAGTTTTTAAAAGAAGTAATTGATATGAAACCTAATTTTGTATTGCAAAGATTGTTTAATTTAAAACATATATCAAATGATTTGAAATAGGGTTAAGAAAAATTTTCTCCATTTGAAATTTCGACAGCACCCCCTCTGTAATTTTTTTGGAGAAAACAAGTACATAACAACAATTATAATGGCATCTCCACTTGGGAGCAACATCAACATCTATCGGCGGAAACAAACTCTCGCAATGCATATACGATGCTCAAAAGCGAAGAATCACAAGTATACTATAAGTAAAAGTGCACAAAACAAGATAACCAGACAATTCTACTCAAGTCGACCAAATATACATAAATTCTAACTCGCTCAAAGTCAAGCAATACAAATGGTCTGATGGAGTGACGCTAGATACAAAGTATAATATACACAAAAGAGGTGGTTACTATGCATGCAACCTACTTAGCAAAATCCGCGATGAAAAACCCAAGATATAAGTCCGTAATGCCGCTATGCGCCAACGCGATCTATCATGCAAGGAACTAAGACACAACGGGGGAGAGTTGCCAACTCAGTGAATAAAACCAACACCATAAAGTGGAAATCGTACGCATAACCGAAATAGCGACTAAACCTATGCACAATATAATCGAGATGTATAATAGGACGCTCATAATAAGTGTAAAATATTAATATGTCACAACAGTCTCCGTATAAAAGAAAACGGAAATCTCATCAAAATATCTCAATATTTTGAATATATCCATAACTATCTTCAAGTCCCGTGTCAAATATTGACACAAATCTTCAATTCTCGCAGGCATCGTTTCTCTGAACAATCCTGACATCTACTTACTGTAGGGTTACCTAGGACGGCAGCAAGGTTTCGGGAGGCATCGTCCATACCGTTTTTAAATTTTTTGCCGTTCTAAAGAACCCTAACCTAGAATTTTTAACTAGAAATTTAAACAAACAAGCAACATTAACAACTTAACATCTAAGTGAATGAGGAATACAACCTTTGTAGACCGGTCCTTCACTTCAAAACCTCATTGTAGTGGTCCCTTCGCTGCGATCATGTAACTCCCGGACTCTTGCATGGCTTCTCAAGGTGAAAGGAACGATCTTTCTTGAAGTCTTCGAGGCCGAAGATGATCTACGTCGAGGAGACACTAACCCAAGCTTCCCTCTTCACTAATATGGGATTAGTGAAGCTAACACTCTATACTAAAGTGCTAATCTAGTAGAGGATGATGAACCAGGATTTTTGCTCACTTTGGAATTGATTTTTCACTAAAGTTTCTCACTTGCCCGAAAACTAGAGAGCTCTTGAGCTTGAAGAAGAAGATAAAGAGAGATAATGTTGTGTGTGAGAATGGCAAGCATGGGTGAGAAAATATCTAATATCACTCATGTAGAGACTTAACCATGAGTTTAGATAATGGTTGAGTTAACAAATATCTAGTGTAAGACAAAACCAGTGGACTAAGTCAATGGGTCTCAAAATTTCATGAAGCTTCATGCCATGTGACAAATTTCCAACTAATAATTGAATTACCATAAATAAATAAACCTTACATTATCTTTATCATGGTGTAAGTCTCATACACCCATGTTTCATGTATCATCAACAATGACACATAAATAAAACACAATTAATATATATCATATATATATTAAGTATGCACATGTGAGAAAAATAAATGTTTAAGTGAGCTAATATTAGTTAATGTAAATTAATATATCAAATATATAATTATATATTAAATCATTAAATCAACACTTGATTTAATAATCCGGTTATATCTCACATGACCGACTAATATTATTTGTATCATTATATCGAATCAACACTTGATTCGATAACCCGGCTATATCACATATAACCGACCGATACAGTATCGACTTATCGAATCAACATTTGATTCAATAACCCGGCAATATCACATATAACCGATCGATACATTATATCGCGAGAATAGAATACGGTATCACATACACGTATTAATCTCGGTCCCGCACATATCACATATGTGCTCCAACTTCGTTTTGCCTGAGCCAGTGAAACCTTTGTGTAGGACTCTAAAGACTCGTCAATACGCCGGCAGTAGGTGATGATCACATCAAGCACCCACAAGCCGTCAGCGGTACTAGCTGGACGTAACGGCTACCCGGGTATTGAACGATCAGAAGATCAGCAAGCAAGCCCGCTCCAACTCCTGCAAAAGCCTGTCAGTAACACTACCGTAAAGTCCGGTCTCTTCGTCAGATATGTCGCATGTCAACAGCCTGGGGGTGGTAAAATGTCAGACCTCAATAGCCTGATAAGTCATGCCGATGCAAGGTCCATAACGGTTCGAGAAACTACTGATAACACTTACCAGTAAATCTCAGCAACCCTGGCCAGGGATTTCTTGTTATGGCCAATCGAGCATAGCGCAACATCAACTCCCAATACCGGGAGAGACGAATCCCCTCTTATCGCTCATTGCCTCCATGTGACTCGGGTCTGTACCCAAAAACTACCGTTTTGCACGATCTCTTGACCGTGGTGTAGGGTTCCTAGGCACTCTCAAGAGGTCTCACAAGGCATCGAACATGCCAATTTCAAAAATTATGGTGCCGAGAAACCCTAGTGTACGGATCGTCGGCTAGAAATCTAGGCGAAAAACAATCTAGTTAACAATTAACTAAGAGATACGGAAATACAACCTTTGTAGATCCGGTGCTCCACCTCCATAGCTCCGCAACGAAGTCCCCTCGCTGTCCAAATGAGTTCCCGGGCTCTAGCGTCGGCTTCGTCGGAGAATGGGCAAGCTAGGTCGTCGATGTCCATGCCGAAGATGATCTACGTCGAAGCATCGCTAGATCAAGCTCCAACTTCACCAAGTCAAGAAAACTTGTGAAGGAAACACACTCTACTACTTGGCAAGAGGTAGAGGATGAAGAAATAGGAAATGGGTAGACATTAGATTTGGATTTCACACTCTTTTTCATCACTTGCCATTGATGGAGGCAAGCTTTCTTCACTTGAAGAAATGAAGAAGAAGAAGGTAAATATTATGATAAGTTATTAGAAAATATAAAATAAAAGAATACTTATCATAATCTTTAACCATGGTAATGTGTAGAGAATCAATCATGGTTAAATGAATGGTTAGGGTCAAGCTAAAGACAAAATGGTCACTTAGTCAAAGTGTTCATGAAGCTTCATGAAAACAACAAAGAAAGCCACCATTTAATCTTTATGCAAATCATTTTCCAAAAAGAATAAATAGATAAATAAATGAATAAGGAAATAGTAAACCCTAACCATTTCATTAATCAAGGTTTAATTCTTTACACTTAACCAAAAGGCATGTATCATCAAACATGATACAAGCAAGTGCACAAAATCAAATCGCATATGCAATGCGCACATCCGACTGAGAAAATCCATTTAAAGTGAACCGATACTAGTTAATGCAAAGTAATATATCAAATATATAATTATGCATTAAATAATTAAATCAACACTTGATTCAATGATCCGGTCATGTCGCACACAACCGACTAGTATACAATGTATCGGCTTATCGAATCAATCCTTGATTCGATATCTAGGTTATATCGAATATAACCAATCGATACATTCATCGCGAGAATGGAATACGGTATCACATACACGTATTATTCTCGGTCCCGCACATATCTCATATGCGCTCCTATTTCGTTTCGCTTGAACCAGGAAACCTCTGTGTAGGACTCTAAAGACTCGTCAATACGCCGGCAGCAGATGATGATCATATCAAGCACCCACAAGCCGCAAGCGGTCTGCTAAACGTAACGGCCACCCGGGTATTGAGCGATCTGAAGATCGACGAGCAAGCCCGCTCACACTCCAGTGAATCCAACCAGTAACACTACCGTACAGTCCGGTCTGATCGTCTGATATGTCGCATATCTCGCCTAGGGGTGGTAAACGTCAGACCCCAATAGCTTGATAAGTCGTGTCGATATGAGGTCTATAACAATTCGAGAAACTACTGGTAACACTTACCAGTAAATCTCAGCAATCCTGGCCAGGGATTTCCTGTTATAGCCAATCGAACACAGCGCAACATCAACCCCCTATACCGGGAGAGACGAATCCCCTCCTATCGCTCATTACCTCCATGTGACTCGGGACTGTACCCAAAAACTACCGTTTTGCACACCCTCTTGGATGTGGTAAGATGGAAATCAAAGCACAGTGGGAACCACACAAGACTCTATGACGATCTCGGGTCAACAGACTACTCTGTACCAGTGTCACCAGAGAACTGCCATCTGACGTGAGGTATAATACCATCTGGGAGTTCTCGGCGAGTCCGTCCAGTGTACCCAGTCTCTACTGAGCACCCGTATATCATCTCTGATGTCAAACACCGATGGATATGGGATCATCCATCGCCCATCTGTATGGGTCGAGAAGGTACACGCTAGTCTACTCTGGTATATCGATGCCCCGTCTCGATACACCCACGACTAGGGACTTTGAAGGATGTACTTGTGGACTACCATGTCCCCACTAGTATGATCCGCATCATAGTCCAGGTAGTCAAGTACTCATCCTAAGGGCTTTACCAACATGTAACAGAGAGACAAACAGTATACACGTTAAGGTAAAGTGTAACCAGATAGCATACTATCATGTCGAGCAAGAAAGTCCTCCCTATATACGTCCTAGCATCCACTACAATATACATCATATGTACAGTAATGGCCTCTAGGGCATACATAGAACTAACAATCTCCCACTTGCACTAAGGCCATCTGTAGCAGTGGTTGTAGTATCTCATACTCAACCATCCCATAAAAGTCTCTCTCTGGGAACAGGCCTTTGTGAGTGGATCCGCTGTGTTTGTCTTCTGAGTCTACTCTCCTAACCTCGATCCCCTGGAGATCAACTATCTCCATGATCAAGTGATACTGCCTTAGAATATGTCTGGATCACTGATGGGACCGGCGTTCCTTGGCATAAGCCACAACTCCATTGTCTCACAATGGTTGGAACATAGTTCATCTTATGAACCAATATTTACCCAAACAGCCTCTTTGGTAGCATCTTAAGTAGCGATGTATCCTGCCTTTATCATCTAGTATGTCACGGTATCTAGCTTGGAACTCTTCCAACATACCATCCCTTTACTGAGGGTTGCCTGTGACTGACATTCAGTCGTCTTTATCACCCTGGAACCCTTCCAGTGATTCTCCCCAGGATCGGTTGATACCGTCTCACTACAACTAGTGAGAATCCTAACATCTAATTAAATCTATCTCATAGATCTAAAACTCAGGGTTTAGGAGGTATCATTTTGATCCTACACGGAGAATCTTTGTGATAAATGGAGATTGATCGAGCGTAGCATAAGAAACTCCTTCCTTATCAAGAGTATGTCATCCACGTACTCTACGAGGATCATCACCATACTCCCTACTACCTTTTTGTATATACAAGGTTCATATACCATTTTGATGATGTCAAACTCTTTGACTACTACATCAAAACAGATGATCCAACTCCGCGATGCCTGCTTTATCCTATAAAGCATCTTGCACACGTTTCCGCTGCTCCCACTGTCTACGAAGCCCTCTGGCTGTGTACTTATAGACGTACTCTTCTAAAATATCATTTAGAAAAGCAGTCATGATACCCAACCACCAGATATCGTAGTCATGGTATGTAGCCGTGACAAGTAGGATCTGGATGGACTTAAGCATAGCTACTTGAAAAAGGTTTCATCATAATCCACGCCTGGTAAATGATGAAAACCTTTAACAAGTCTAGCTTTGAAAGTCTCAACTTTTCCATCTACACCAAGTAATCTTCTCAAGATATACTTGCTCCTGATGGGGATTTAACCCTTCAGATATAGCAACCAAAGTCCATACTTTCTTGGTGTATATGGATTCCATCTCAGATCACTAAGCATCCAGCCATTCTTACAGAGTCTTACTCCTGATGGCCAGCTCGAAACTAGTTGGGTCATCATCTCATGATGCAATCCTCGCTCCCACTGTCATAGAGAAACAGAAGTATCTCTCAGGTGGGTGAGGAACCCTACTAGATCGGCGGAGAGGCTGAGGTTCGTTGGTAACTATCGAATCCTTTGGTTCTTTCAAATCATCAGCTGCAGTTTGTATAGCTGGAACCTTTCCAGTTCTACATTACAGACCTTGCCTCGAGCTTGTTCGGATTTTGCTTTCAGACATAGGCCGGACAACTCCAAATCTTAACTAGCTTAAGATATGGGCTCTTCCCTTTCCATATCATATATGAAGTGGTAGGCAACTGATTTGATTCGAACCCTATTCAATAGGTGTGCAGCTACTCAAGTGCATAACTCCCAAAAAGGAAACAGGTAACTCAGTAGTACTCATCATAGAGCACACCTTATCATATAGGGTGTGATTGCTTCGTCCCGATATACCATCGTGCTATGGTGCATTCAGAAGAGTAATGCTGAGAGAGAATCTCATTCTCCTTTAGAATAGTCCAGGATTTCCGTGCTCAAGTATTCTCCTCCCTGATCGCATCAAAGGACATAATACTTATACCCTCATTTTGGTTCTCTACTTCTAACTTATATTCTGTGAATATCTCAAAAGGTTCGGACTTGTGTTTCAACAGGAACACATGTCTGAATCTCGAGAGATTATCAGAGAATGTAACGAAGTACAAAGATCCAGTCCTGGCATATGTAGACAGGGGACCTTACATACATCAACATGTATCATCCCAAGAGTTTACTAACTCTTTCTCTGCTTCCAGTAAACAGAGCTATGGTCATCGTATCTTTGTGACATGACTGGCGAGTTTCACAAGATGTAAATTCAAACTGATTTAAATATGCATCTATATGTAACTCTAGCTAGTCGGGTCACATTGATCTGACCTAGTCTACAATACCTCAAGAAGGATTCGTTCATTTCTGAACTCTTCCTCTTGTGTGTGTTCCGTATACAAAAGAACTGTAGTTTGATTTAGAACATCAATGCTTTTAGATAACGTGCATGATACGATCAACTTTTGATATAGGAAATGTTCAAAACATTATCCAACAATACAAAATTTTATCATTTCTTTACTAATAAAGAGATAGATACGATTTTGTATATCAGGTTCGGTATCTAATAACATTCGTTCAGAATCAATGTATTTGTAATACAGGGTGACAGTGACCAACAGACTTGGCTGCAACACTTGCCCCGTTTTCTGCCTCATGAAACTTATCACCCGTTCTCAGTTCTCTACCTTTCTGTAGCCCTATGTAACAGATTACATATCTGGGATCCTGATCTGGTATCACATACCCAGGACGTAGAGGATAGAGAGAAACAGTTCTTTGTAACGAACACACCCGAAGATGATGCATCAGCATGCACTTTCTTCGTTTGGGCGGCACGGGGATTCTGGTAATCCCCAATTTCCTGCTCTGTCTTATAACAATTATAAGTTGGAGCGGGACCAACGTTCCCCAGCTCAGTATAACAAGCGGGTTCGGTCAAATATTCCGTATTATTATCTTGATTAAGGCGTGATATGGTCGCTACCTGGAGATAGAGAGAAGAAAACACTCAGCGTGCGCTCTTGCAAGAATAGATTGGTTTTTATTTTATCTAATCAGGATGGCTCCCACTGTTTTTTATCAAATCTTCCTTCAAACCCAAAAAGGAAAGACTAGCCGGGATTAATTACACACTACAAGTTCGTCGATCTTTCAGCCAGGCCAGTGTCGGTACTTTGAGGGAGGTCCCCCGTGCTTTCGCACGAACCTAATTAATGTAAACCTCGTTTTCCCAGAGGCGTAACCCCGTTGACACCTTTCTAGACACCTACTTGATCGGCTAATTGCAATGTATAAAACTCTCCCAGGAGTAACAATTACTCGCAGCGGGTATCGGGATCCAACTATCTCATAGAAGGTATGCAATCTCATTGCAAATTTCAACACTTGAAATTCCCGATAATATTTTGCCCCTAACCTCCTATGACCTTGACAAAGGCCAACAAACCATAGGATGCTAGTCAAGTTCAACCCGTCATTGCCTGATTGAATTAAATCCACCCGCACGGCCCTTGACAAAGGCCAACAAGGTCGCACGACTACCCTAACTCAATCTGCATCATATGCATAAGCAGATAAGCACCAGTTAGCTACCGCACACTGCGCCTTGACAAAAGCCAACAAACGCAGCACGAATACTAACTACTACTTATCTGAAATGACGGAGGGCTACGACAGGTTTTTATGAAAACCTATTGCGTAATGAACTTGATATCGTTGTAGGATCGAATGAATTTTGAAATGGAGTGTTTTTGAGGCTTTTCTAGTTTTGCTAAAGGAGTCACTCCCGGTGAAGGGATCGTCGGTCCTTTCCTCGTCGAATGAGGTGCGGGATATATCATATATATCACTGTGCAAAGCAAAAACTCTTAAAAGCAATCAAAAAACAAACCGAGTGTGTAGCATCTGCCAGTTATTGCTAAAGGAGTCACTCCCGGTGAAGGGATCTCGGTCCTTTCCTCATCGAATAAGGTGCAGGATATATCACATTTACCGCTGTGCAAAACAAGAACTGTAGCTACCTGTTTTATTTTGAAATTCGATTCTACAACATCTTAGGTTTCTTTTATTTCATTAATCACATTAATGAAGTCCCATCATTTAAGTACCTAATCATCACAGATAAATACGACGTACACTTATGCCATCCGCATTCGCCTCGATGTCCCCTCGTGCACCGTTAGGTTAGGTGACTAACGACAGAGCGGGGCAGGGCTAGCGCGGGTGTAAAACATAAGTAACGCCTATATAATATATCATATATACTATATACAGTATCTATCATAGAACATATCATGATCACATCACAGATATCGCAGCAGAAGAAACATATGAAATATTGGATATACTAGGACGTCCGTGTTTTCAATACGAGCCAGTATAAAACACGGATTCCACGGTCGTGATGAATAGCCAATCCCACACCCCTAGACCCCTACGAGAGCGGCAAGCAACCCTGCCAATTCTAGGGTTAGGAGACCCGGAATCGACTCCTCGAGTTGGTCTCCCACTGGACCCCAGAACCCGGTTACTTGTGCTCCCCTCCTTGGGTCTATCCTAATGCGGAAAAGTAAATAATATACAAAAGGTGACGACTTCCGCAACCTGGAAGTGCCCCAAGAAAAGAATATTACATACAAGTATTTACATGAATGAAAATGAAAAACACTCATCTCACATAAAAACCCCCGGCTATTCAATCACGACGATCCAATATAACATATCCAGCAACACATAACATCACATGTCATCAACGTAAGTAAATATGTCCATCCCAATTGTCGTTGACATATAGCAACGAAACCGGCGATATCACATATTACACTTACGGTCACAGAAAAGAAAGTGTAAAACTACAACAGTTGGAATCCGCAACCTCCTCAGACATCGCATGCCTGACTAAATGAATTACTTAGACATCGTATGCCTAACAATTATAAACCCCGCATTTTAGTCTCATTATCGAAAACACTTTTCAATATCAAGTCGGGTAATTCAACAAGATTCTCGACATCATGATCGAATGCTCGTCGCAAACTTTAGTAGGCGGCCGCACCCCCGACGCCGTCGACGAAGTGCACCAAGGCGGAACACCGCTGCCGCAAGCACCCGAACGGATGCTTTCGGCGACGGGGTTCTCCTACAGTCACTTGGTCGGGGCTATGGAGTGAGGCTGTCTATTAAGTTTATCCGGCGAGTATCCGTGTACGCTACGTGATTGCGACGGACTTTTGATCGCATCAAAATTCCGTGGCAACCGATCAAGTGAGACTAAAGTGCTATGTTTATAACATTCATTCAGTTATCTCATAACTTATTGTGAATTCCAATTATTGTATCACATTCCAGATAAATAGAAAATGTTAAACTTTCCGATCGAACAATCGAACACCCAAGTTTTCCCGATACAGCTCAACACATGAAATAAGTCTAACAACATTCAGTTCGTGCCTCAGTACCAACGGTCCAGCCGTAGAAGGGTCAAGCCAACGCCTCACATGTGGCACGCCGTACTGCCCCAAACCCTAAGGTTCAAAGGGCAGTTCAAGACGGTCACATAATCGAGTTAAGGTTTGTTGTCTTCTAGAGGGACCATCGTGTTACTTGCACTACTTAGAACGTCGTTAAACTACGGAAAAATCCAACACTTGGAAATTTCCCGACAGGGGAAAAATTGGGTATTTATATCCGGTCGAACTTTTTAACATATTCAAAAAAAATTATCCGGAAAGCCAAATAGACAAAATTTGATACCCCGATCGAAACACCGAATCCCCAAAACAACTGCAGAAAATTCAACTCTTGAAAAATTATTAAAAATTCCCAGAAAAATCAGCACTGGAAACTAAGAATTACTGTGCAAAATAATTTAAATACTGGGGCCGTACGGCCGCGGATCCGCCGCATGAGCCTTGCTCATGCCGCGGAACCGCGGTGATAAAGTGGAATTAGGTCCACGAAATTTACAGTAATTCTTAGAAAACCCTGCTTGATTTTCTGCATATTTTTAATTTGGAAAAAGACCAGATTTTAAAAAATGGACAGAGAGCAAGTTTGTGATCGGGTTTCGGATCGTTCGTACTTCAAATTCCGTCTAGACTTCGCCTAAGGCTCTAGCTAGGCTCTGATACCACTGTAGGGTTCCTAGGCACTCTCAAGAGGTCTCACAAGGCATCGAACATGCCAATTTCAAAAATTATGGTGCCGAGAAACCCTAGTGTACGGATCGTCGGTTAGAAATCTAGGCGAAAAACAATCTAGTTAACAATTAACTAAGAGATACGGAAATACAACCTTTGTAGATCCGGTGCTCCACCTCCATAGCTCCGCAACGAAGTCCCCTCACTGTCCAAATGAGTTCCCGGGCTCTAGCGTCGGCTTCGTCGGAGAATGGGCAAGCTAGGTCGTCGATGTCCATGCCGAAGATGATCTACGTCGAAGCATCGCTAGATCAAGCTCCAACTTTACCAAGTCAAGAAAAATTGTGAAGGAAACACACTCTACTACTTGGCAAGAGGTAGAGGATGAAGAAATAGGAAGTGGGTAGACTTTAGATTTGGATTTCACACTCTTTTTCATCACTTGCCATTGATGGAGGCAAGCTTTCTTCACTTGAAGAAATGAAGAAGAAGAAGGTAAATATTATGATAAGTTATTAGAAAATATAAAATAAAAGAATACTTATCATAATCTTTAACCATGGTAATGTGTAGAGAATCAATCATGGTTAAATGAATGGTTAGGGTCAAGCTAAAGACAAAATGGTCACTTAGTCAAAGTGTTCATGAAGCTTCATGAAAACAACAAAGAAAGCCACCATTTAATCTTTATGCAAATCATTTTCCAAAAAGAATAAATAGATAAATAAATGAATAAGGAAATAGTAAACCCTAACCATTTCATTAACCAAGGTTTAATTCTTTACACTTAACCAAAAGGCATGTATCATCAAACATGATACAAGCAAGTGCACAAAATCATATCGCATATGCAATGCGCACATCCGAGTGAGAAAATCCATTTAAAGTGAACCGATACTAGTTAATGCAAAGTAATATATCAAATATATAATTATGCATTAAATAATTAAATCAACACTTGATTCAATGATCCGGTCATGTCGCACACAACCGACTAGTATACAATGTATCGGCTTATCGAATCAATCCTTGATTCGATATCTAGGTTATATCGAATATAACCAATCGATACATTCATCGCGAGAATGGAATACGGTATCACATACACGTATTATTCTCGGTCCCGCACATATCTCATATGCGCTCCTATTTCGTTTCTCTTGAACCAGGAAACCTCTGTGTAGGACTCTAAAGACTCGTCAATACGCCGGCAGCAGATGATGATCATATCAAGCACCCACAAGCCGCAAGCGGTCTGCTAAACGTAACGGCCACCCGGGTATTGAGCGATCTGAAGATCGACGAGCAAGCCCGCTCACACTCCAGTGAATCCAACCAGTAACACTACCGTACAGTCCGGTCTGATCGTCTGATATGTCGCATATCTCGCCTAGGGGTGGTAAACGTCAGACCCCAATAGCTTGATAAGTCGTGTCGATATGAGGTCTATAACAATTCGAGAAACTACTAGTAACACTTACCAGTAAATCTCAGCAACCCTGGCCAGGGATTTCCTGTTATAGCCAATCGAACACAGCGCAACATCAACCCCCTATACCGGGAGAGATGAATCCCCTCCTATCGCTCATTGCCTCCATGTGACTCGGGACTGTACCCAAAAACCACCGTTTTGCACGCCCTCTTGGACGTGGTAAGATGGAAATCAAAGCACAGTGGGAACCACACAAGACTCTATGACGATCTCGGGTCAACAGACTACTCTGTACCGGTGTCACCAGAGAACTGCCATCTGACGTGAGGTATAATACCATCTGGGAGTTCTCGGCGAGTCCGTCCAGTGTACCCAGTCTCTACTGAGCACCCGTATATCATCTCTGATGTCAAACACCGATGGATATGGGATCATCCATCGCCCATCTGTATGGGTCGAGAAGGTACACGCTAGTCTACTCTGGTATATCGATGCCCCGTCTCGATACACCCACGACTAGGGACTTTGAAGGATGTACTTATGGACTACCATGTCCCCACTAGTATGATCCGCATCATAGTCCAGGTAGTCAAGTACTCATCCTAAGGGCTTTACCAACATGTAACAGAGAGACAAACAGTATACACGTTAAGGTAAAGTGTAACCAGATAGCATACTATCATGTCGAGCAAGAAAGTCCTCCCTATATACGTCCTAGCATCCACTACAATATACATCATATGTACAGTAATGGCCTCTAGGGCATACATAGAACTAACACGTGGTAAGGTGGAAATCAAAGCACAGTAGGAATCACACAAGACTCTATGGCGATCTCGGGTCGACAGACTAACCTGTACCAGTGTCACCAGAGAACTGCTATCTGACTATAGGCATAATTCCATTTAGGAGTTCTCGGCGAGTCCGTTCAGTGTACCCAGTCTCCACTGAGCACCCGTATACCATCTTTGATGTCAAACACCAATGGATGCGGGATCATCCATCGCCCATCATATGGGTCAAGATACGTATACGCTAGTCTACTCTGGAGTATCGATCCCTGTCTCGATACTCCCCCGACTAGGAACAATTGAAGGGTGTACTTGTGGACTACCCTTGGCCCCACTAGTATGATCTCCATCATAGTCCTGGTAGTCAAGTACACAACCTAAGGGCTTTGTCAACATGTGAGAGCATGACAAAGTGCAACCAGATAGCATACTATCATGTTGAGCGAGAAAGTCCTCCCTATATATTTCTAAGCAACCACTACAATATACATCCCATGTACAGTAATAGCATCTAGGGCATACATATAACTAACAATCTCCCACTTGCACTAAGGCCATTTATTGTAGTATCCAATACCCAACAATATAGCAGTGGTTATAGTATCCCATACTCAACCATCCCAAAATCTCTCAATCAGTATTTGGGAAAGCAGGCCTTGGAGAGTGGATCCGCCGTGTTTTTCTTCGTGTCAACTCTCCTGACCTCGATCCGTTGGAGATTAACCATCTCCCTGATCAGGTGATACTAGCCTTAGAATATATCTGGATCGCTGATGGGACCGGTGTTCCTAGGCGAAAGCCACAATTTCATTGTTGTCACAATAACAGTTATTGGATGCTCAATGGTAGGAACCTTGCTCATCTCATGAACAAGTAATGTCCAGACAACCTCTTTGGTAGTATCGTTTGTAGCAATGTATTCAGCCTTTATCGTCTAGTATGCCACAGTATCTAGCTTGGAACTCTTCCAATCATACCGTCCCTCCACTGAGGGTAAAGGCAATTCCTGTGACTGACTTTTAGTCAAACTTATCACTCTGGAAGATGGAACCAAGAACTTTCTTTTAGTGCTTCTCAAGTACTTAAAAATGTCCTCCACAGCTGTCCAGTTATTCTCCCAAGATCCGATTGATTCCTGATCACTACACCTAGTGAGTCATTTATATCTGGTCTGGTACATAACATCGCATACATGATAGAGCCTATTGCCGAAGCATAGGGTATCCTTTGCACGCGAGTGATCCATGAGTAAGTGGGTGAACCACCACGGTTAGATTCCTCCATACTAAACCCCTTTAGTATGGTGTTAATGTTCCTGGATTTGGGACACTCCCAACATCCATTTAGATCTATCACCATAGATCATAATCTACAAGATATAGTAGGTATCATCCAGATCTTATATTAAGAATCCTCATGATAAGAGGAGCTTGACCGAGTGTAGTATAGGAAACCATTTCCTATCAAGAGTATGTCATCTACGTACAATACTTGTAAGACAACCTTACTCTCTACAACCTTTGTTGTATATACAAGGTTCATCTACCTTTTTGATGAAGTCAAACTCTTTGACTACCACATCAAAAACAGATGTTCCAACTCCGCGATGCGCGCATTGATCCTGATGGACTTAAGCATAGCTTTGAAAGTCTCAAATTTTCCATCTACACCAAGAATCTTCTCAAGATCCATTTGCTCCCAATGGGTTTTACCCCTTCAGGTGCAACATGCAAAGTCATACTTTGTTGGTGTACATGGATTCCATTTTTGATCGCATAGCATCCAGCCTTTTCACAGAGTCGCCACTCGTGATAGCCTGCCTGAAACTAGTTGGGCCATCATCTACCATGATGCATTCCTCGCTCCCACTGTTACCGAGAAGACCGTAGTATCTCTCAAGTGGATGAGAAACCCTACCAGATTCGCGGAGAGGCTGAGGTTTGTTGGAGAACATTGAATCCTTTGGTTCCACTAAATCATCAGTTGTTAGTTTGTCTAGCTGGAACTCCTTCCAGTTCTACCTCATGACCACTAATTTCTTCACAAGAAAACCCTTTTCTAAAAAGGTGGCATGCTGAGAAACAAAACACCTTTTGCTCCTCAGTTAGGTAGAAGCTATACCCTCATAAATGTTTGGGATATCCTAACAAACTTATACAGAACTGACCTTGCCTCGAGTTTGTCCGGATTTTGCTTTTCAACATAGGCCGGACAACCCCATAACTTAAATCGTTTAAGACATGGTCTCTTCCCATACCATATCTCATATGGAGTGGTAGGCACTGATTTGGATGGAACCCCATTCAATAGGTATGCAGCTTCTCAAGTGCATAACCCTAAAAGGAAACAGGCAACTCAGCAGTACTCATCATAGAGCGCGCCATATCTCATAGGGTGCAATACCTCCACCCCGATACACCGTTGTGCTGTGGTGTATGTGAAGGAGTAAGCTGAGAGAGAATCCCATTCTCCTTTTAGAAAATCCAGGAATTCCAAGCTCAAGTATTTTCCTCCTCGATCACATTGAAGGACTTAATACTTCTACCCGTCTGGTTCTTCAACATCAAGCTTATATTCCTTGAATTTCTCAAAAGTTTCAGACTCGTGTTTCAACAGGAACACATGTCCGAATCTTGAGAGATCGTCGATGAATGTAATGAAGTACAAAGAACCAACCTTGGCATTTGTATACATAGAGCCGTATACATCATCATGTATGCATCCCAAGAGTTCAGTAACTCTTTCTCTTTTTCCAGTAAACGAAGTATTGGTTATTTTACCTTTGAGATAAGACTCGCAAGTATCATAAGATGAAAATTCGAACGAATTCTAATATTCATCCTTATATAACTTAGCTGGTCGTGTCGCATTGATATGACCTAGTCTACAATGCTTCAAGAAGAATTCGTTTATTTCTGAACTACTCCTCTTGTGTGTGTTCTATACACTTTGAACTGTGGTTTGATTTAGAACGTATATGCTATTATATAACGTGCCTGATCGAATCAACTCTTGATTCGGGAGAATGTTCACAACATTATCCTCCAATACAAAATTATATCCTTCTTTAACTGAATAAAGAAACTGATGTGATGTTGTATATCAAGTTTAGTATGTAATAACATTCGTTCAGAATCAATGTATAAATACAAGGTGATATTTGTCAACTGACTTGGCTGCAACAATTGCACCATTCTCTAACACTTAGAGATATATCACCCAATCTCAGTTCTCTACCTTTCAGTAGCCCATGTAACAGATTACATATGTGGGATCCTGATCCGGTATCACATACCCAGGACGTAGAGGATACTGAGAAACAGTTCTCGGTAATGAACACACCCGAAGAAAATGCATCAACATGTACTTTCTTCGATTGGGTGGCATGGGAATCCGGATATTCCCCTATTTCCTGCTCGGACTTATAACAATTATAAGATGGAACGGAACCAACATTCCCTAGCACAGTATAATAAGCAGGTTCGGTCAATACATCCATATTATTATCTTGATTAAGGCATGACATGGTCGCTACCAAGAGAGAGAGAAGAAAACACTCTGCGTGCGCTCTTTGTAAGATTAGATTGGTTATTATTTTATCTAATCTGGATGGCTCCCACTGTTTTTATCAAATCTTTCTTCAAACCCTAAAAGGTAAGACTAGTCAGGATTAATTACACCCTACAAGTTCGCCAATCTTTCGGCCAGGCCAGTGTCGGTACTTTGAGGGAGCTTCCCCGTGCTTTCGTACGGACCTAATTAAAATAAACCTCGTTTTCCCAGGGGCGTAACCCCGTTAACACCTTTCTAGACACCTACTTGATTGGCTAATTGTAATGTGTAAAACTCTCCCAGGAGTAACTCTTACTCGCAGTGGGTATCGAGATCTGTTAGGGTACGGTGGCGCCCCGGCGGTCAAACCGACGCCAAATGCGGAACAAAAACTTTTTACGAAACTGGTGCCACCGCAACCCAAAAACTCGGATCGTTCCATTAACCGTAAACTAGCAAACTGTAAAAGAGTTTGGAAAGATTATACCGATCGATTCGTGTCCTTCGGTCTTCAATCTCTGCGCCAAACTCCTCGCTGTTGCGCCGACGAAGTCCGCTCCCTAATCTCGCCCGTCAAAGTGGCATCACATCATCGAATCTTTATACGGGCTCCCGCTTCAAACCAAAGCAACTCGAACATGAAGTTTGCCAGCCGACATGTCCAAGATTGAAGTAGAGAGAGTGTAGAATACATTGTCTCAAGGCACACAAGCGATTGGGTGGAGGTAAATTGGAGTTGCCAAAAAGAAATGAGATGAAAAGAGCTAAAGGATTTTGCAAGTGATGAAGTTTTTTCCTCACCAATTCAGCCCCCCCGAGTGTGCTCGGCCACAAGCAAGAAAATCTCCCTGGAATTGTGCTGGAAAAGAATATGTTGAGGGAATTAATCAAGTGGGGTGGTGTCTCTCGTCACCACAAAAAAGCCCCTGCAAAAAGGAACTTGCTTAATTACAGAAAATCCCCCATCAACAAAATTCAGCCACCTCAGTGATGGAAGCCCGTGTTGCCCCCGCCACAGTGATGGAAGCCTGCCAGAATTTCAGTGCAGGCAAAGGAAAAACAAAATGGTCAAAATCAAGGTCAAAGCTCACTGTAGGGAAACATGGATCGATATGTATAAGACGGAAAAATAAACTGGCAACTCCGAAAATAATCCCGTAATGAATTACGAGATTACACCTCAACTGTAAATATATACCCACATTTGTATTCCGACCGAATGCGAATGCCATGAGACAAAAATATCCCGACACAATATAATGCTAGGATCTGGCTTAAACCAAAGCCCACTAGTATTATCCGTCCGAACCATGACACGTGCACAAGTGCACGTGTATGTTCGAACCCTGCCATATAACCATACGGCCTCTACAACGTTTCGCCTGAACTTGGGAAACTTTCTGTGGGGGACTCTAATGACTCATCAATACACTGGCACTGGGTATAACTCATCAATACACTGGCACTGGGTATAACCACTAGCACGTCAGAGGTACTAGCTGTACGTAATGGTTGCCTATGTATTGATCGGAAGGGAAGCTGACGAACGAACTCATCCAGAAACCCTACTGAGCCTGACAGTGACAATATCCGTACAGTCCGGTCCGTTTGTCTATGAGTATCGCATATAGGGCCTAGAGGGCTGGTAAACGTCAGACCCCCAATAGCGGTATAAGTCGTGTCGGAGAGTAGCCCAGAACACCCTAAGATACTACTGGAATACCTACCAGTAAATCTTGATTACCCTAGCCAGGGATTTCGTGTAATGGCTCTCCTAAACACAGCGCGATCTCACCCCCAATATCGGGAGAGACGAATCCCCGACGATCCGCTCACTGCCTCCATGTGGCTCGGGACTGTACCCAACTAAAACCTGTTTGCACGACTCCTTTGAGCCGTGGTAGGGTAGTAATCAAAGCACAGTGGGAACTCATACGAGACAAATGACGATCTCAGGTTGACAAACTAACCTGTACACATGTCACCTGGGAACTGCTATCTGACGATATGTATAATACTAACTAGCATGTTCCCAGCGAGTCCTGTCCGGTGTACTCATAACCCAATGAGCACCTGTATACATCTTATATGAACCAACTGACACCAATGGCTTATGATACCGGCCACCGCCCCTCGTCAGTGTAACGCCTTGAAAAGTCGTTTTGGTGTTTTCCTGAAAGTCGGTGAAAATTCGGTATTTTTCCGAAAACCGTCCTTTTTGTTATTTTGCAGTTTAGGACTAATTATACCTAAAATGGATAGGTAATTGCTTGTTTTTAGTAGCTAATGAGTTACTTATGAAATTCTGGTCGTTTAAAAATTTTCCCTAATTTTTCAATTTTTAATATTATTTTAAGCCGGTAAGAAAATACATTAAATTAGCGATAAATACAAATTTTTCTGGGCTAATTTTAATCTTTAAAATTAGTGTTAATTTGGTATTGTCATGTTTAGTTTTGGATTGAAATTGCTAATTATGAAAATCAAGAAAGGTTTTGTTTATGGGAATTAGGTTTTTTAGCATAGTTAATGGTTTAAAATTAGTGTAATGGCTAGCTAGTGGGTTAGTTTGGATTGTTGTGTTGGATTGTGTTAACTTTGTCGCTAATTGTCGATGTTTGCACTAAATTTTAAAACTTCTAGCTTACTAGGTTTTTATTATATTATTGTGGCGAATTAATTGCGATATCTAGATTATAAAGTTGGTATCAGAGCGATAGGTTTTACCTTTTTGAGTGTAGGATGACCCTTGGTAGATGGAGTAAGTGACTTAAGCAGGGTAACATAGCGTGCGTATGTCCGCGGCATACTTGCGATACGGTACTCCGCCTAAGTGACTTTAGGATACTTGCTTGAAATTCCTTCTTCAATTCCGTGTATCCTATGATTCTATAGCACTGTTCTTATTATCCTTTTTCCTGTAGTAGCCACTATGCCGCCGAAGGCTACGAGGGCACAGAGGGCTGCCGCCAGAGACGAGATTCGAGCTGGCTCGTCCGAGACTAGGACTGAGCAGGGTGGTATGCCTACGCCGCAGGGACAGACCGATCCACCTTCCCCAGGCCGTATGGATAGGCTTGAGACTGGTATGGAGGAGTTGCGACAGATGATGGGGAGTATGCAGATCGCCCGTCTGTTGGACAGAGCAGCATTTTGGGGCCGCAGCTTTTTGAGGAGACGACAGCGAAGATACAGTTGATTCGAGACCGGATGAGGGCAGCTCAGAGCAGACAGAAATCGTATGCAGACAGGCGCCGTCGCAGGTTAGAGTTCGCAGTTGGCGATCATGTTTTTCTGAGGGTCTCTCCGATGAAGGGCGTGATGCGTTTTGGGCGAAAGGGGAAGCTTAGCCCTAGATTCGTAGGTCCCTTTGAGATCCTCGAGCGTGTCGGCGCTGTTGCATATCGTTTGGCTCTTCCACCCAGCTTTCCCGATGTTCACCCCGTCTTCCATGTTTCGATGCTCCGCAAGTACCTTCACGACCCTTCGCATGCGATTCAGCACCCGACAGTCCAGCTAGAGCGTGACCTTTCTTTTGCAGAGCAGCCGGTGGCCATCCTGGATTGGCAGGTGAAGAAGTTGAGATCAAAGATTATACCAACCGTCAAGGTCCTTTGGCGTAGCCCGAGCAGCGAGGAGGTTACCTAGGAGACCGAGGGCGAGATGAGAAAGAAATATCCCCATCTCTTTGAAGGTACGCGTAGTTATATTTTTTAAATTCGGGGACCGAATTTCTTTAAGGGGGGAAGATTGTAACGCCTTGAAAAGTCGTTTTGGTGTTTTCCTGAAAGTCGGTGAAAATTCGGTATTTTTCCGAAAACCGTCCTTTTTGTTATTTTGCAGTTAAGGACTAATTATACCTAAAATGGATAGATAATTGCTTGTTTTTAGTAGCTAATGAGTTACTTATGAAATTCTGGTCGTTTAAAAATTTTCCCTAATTTTTCAATTTTTAATATTATTTTAAGCCGGTAAGAAAATACATTAAATTAGCGATAAATACAAATTTTTCTGGGCTAATTTTAATCTTTAAAATTAGTGTTAATTTGGTATTGTCATGTTTAGTTTTGGATTGAAATTGCTAATTATGAAAATCAAGAAAGGTTTTGTTTATGGGAATTAGGTTTTTTAGCATAGTTAATGGTTTAAAATTAGTGTAATGGCTAGCTAGTGGGTTAGTTTGGATTGTTGTGTTGGATTGTGTTAATTTTGTCGCTAATTGTCGATATTTGCACTAAATTTTAAAACTTCTAGCTTACTAGGTTTTTATTATATTATTGTGGCGAATTAATTGCGATATCTAGATTATAAAGTTGGTATTAGAGCGATAGGTTTTACCTTTTTGAGTGTAGGATGACCCTTGGTAGATGGAGTAAGTGACTTAAGCAGGGTAACGTAGCGTGCGTATGTCCGCGGCATACTTGCGATACGGTACTCCGCCTAAGTGACTTTAGGATACTTGCTTGAAATTCCTTCTTCAATTCCGTGTATCCTATGATTCTATAGCACTGTTCTTATTATCCTTTTTCCTGTAGCAGCCACTATGCCGCCGAAGGCTACGAGGGCACAGAGGGCTGCCGCCAGAGACGAGATTCGAG
This sequence comes from Agapanthus africanus, assembly GCA_030015575.1. Lineage (NCBI taxonomy): Eukaryota > Viridiplantae > Streptophyta > Magnoliopsida > Asparagales > Amaryllidaceae > Agapanthus > Agapanthus africanus. Next base: position 705,655,803 of record CM057341.1, read on the forward strand.
CTGGCTCGTCCGAGACTAGGACTGAGCAGGGTGGTATGCCTACGCCGCAGGGACAGACCGATTCACCTTCCCTAGGCCGTATGGATAGGCTTGAGACTGGTATGGAGGAGTTGCGACAGATGATGGGGAGTATGCAGGAGCTACGTTAGATGGTAGGATCCCTAGTTGCAGCCAGTCATACACCGAGGCCTGATGACGTACCTACTACATCACAGACGACCATGATACCTGCTCCTACTACTACCACCGTGGCCATTCCGGTTTCTCTACAGGATTTCATGAGGCTGAGACCTCCAGTATTTACCGGCACCGAGGCAGTGGAGGACCCACAGATGTTCCTTGACAGTTTAGCCAGGATCTGCCGTTCGCTGAGATGTTCGGATGATCGATGGGTAGAGCTTGCGAGTTTCCGACTAGAGGGTCTCGCGCAGACATGGTGGGAGTCAGTCTTGAGAGGTCGAGCTGCTGGTCTACCGCCTATGACTTGGGCCGAGTTTACAGCGGTCTTTCTAGCTCGTTTCCTCCCAGAGAGCGTTCGTGACACCAGAGCTCGTAGCTTCGAGGCCTTAGTCAAGACACCTGGGATGACGGTGTCTGAGTATGACATCCAGTTTACACAGTTATCCCGATATGCTCCGTATTTGGTGGATACCGAAGAGAAGATGGTGAAGAGGTTCGTACAGGGACTAGATGCCCAGCTATATCTTGCCATTGGCGCCCAGCACTACGACACTTATTCAGCTGCTATGGATACGGCATTACGGATGGAGGCACGCATATCACAGACTTCGGCCGTTTCTGGGCCGAAGAGGATTCTCACCGATGTACCGTCTCAAAGGCAGCGCGCCAGATTCTTTCCGAGAGATAGGCCTGGCAGAGGATTTGGACGGGGACAGCTATATGGTTCTTATCCCCAGGGGCAGCAGCCGTCGCCAGGGTGTTTTGGGTGCGGGAGTCCGCACCATCTTGTCAGAGACTGTCCGGCGAGACGACAGGGAGCAGCGACAGTTCCGCATGTGACCCTACCACCATCACCACCCCCTCCTCAGAGAGCCCTACTTCCTACCACAGGCGATGCTCCACGCCAGTTAGGTGCACCCAAAGGCCGTGGACGCGGCGGTCCTGTTCAGAGAGGATGAGGAGGCAGAGGCCGAGGTCGAGGTCAGCCCGCTATCGGTGGAGGACAGGCCCGAGTATTTGCTTTGACACCGCAGGATGCGCAGGCATCCAATGACGTTGTGACAGGTACCTTGCCAGTTTGTTCTTTCGACGCACTGGTATTATTCGACCCAGGTTCCACACATTCGTACGTCTCTACACACTTTGCACCGATGTTGGGCCGTGAGTCGTCGTCGTTAGATCATCCGCTTGTTGTTGTTACTCCGGTAGGCGAGTCGTTTGTCGCTCGTTTTGTATTTCGATTGTGTTCCGTTCGTATCGGGGAGAGGGATTCATCAGTTGATTTGATTCTCCTCGATATGTTGGACTTTGATGTGCTTCTGGGCATGGATTGGCTAGCCACTTGTTATGCTTCGGTGGACTGCCGTGAGAAGGCAGTCATATTTAGCTTTCCGGAAGAGCCAGTCCTTGTTATTCAGGGAGACCACAGCGTCACCCTTCCCAGCTTGATTTCGTCTCTTCGCGCTGGTCGGCTCTTGCGGAAGGGATGTCAGGGATTCTTAGCGTATATTTATGATACTCGAGCTGCAGGGGTTCCGTTGGACCGGGTCCCGGTTGTTTGTGAGTTCCCTGATGTTTTCCCTGATGAGCTACCTGGGCTACCACCTGAGCGCGATGTTGAGTTCTGCATTGATTTGATTCCCGGCTCGGGGCCTATTTCTATACCGCCTTATCGGATGGCCCCGGCAGAGCTTCGAGAGCTGAAGGATCAGTTGCAGGATTTGTTAGATAAGGGGCTTATTCGACCTAGTGTTTCTCCGTGGGGTGCTCCGGTCCTGTTTGTCAAGAAGAAGGATGGAAGTTTGCGCTTATGTATCGACTACCGCCAGCTGAACAAAGTTACCGTGCGGACAGATATCCGTTGCCGCGCATTGATGATTTGTTCGACCAGCTTCAGGGTGCGGGGTATTTTTCGAGGATCGACTTGCGATCAGGATACCATCAGCTGCGAGTTCGACAGGAGGATATACCGAGGATAGCTTTCCGCACGCGCTACGGCCACTACGAGTTTTTGGTGATGTCGTTCGGACTCACCAACGCCCCAGCAGCATTCATGGATTTGATGAACCGTACATTCAGGACGTATCTTGACTTGTTCATCATCGTGTTTATCGACGATATCTTGGTGTACTCCCGGAGCAGAGAGGAGCACGAGCAGCACTTGCGGATTACGTTACAGACTCTGAGGGAGCACCAGCTGTTCGCAAAGTTCTCCAAGTGTGCATTCTGGCTGGACAGCGTCGGATTCTTGGGTCACGTAGTTACGAGAGACAGCATTTGTGTGGACCCGAAGAAGATTGAGGCTGTTCAGCAGTGGCCCCGACCTACATCGGTTACTGAGATCCGTAGTTTTCTAGGCCTGGCAGGCTACTACAGGCATTTTGTTCAGGACTTCTCCCGTATAGCTGCACCTTTGACCGGTTTGACCCGGAAGGGAGTTCCTTTCGTTTGGACAGAGGAGTACGAGCGCAGTTTTCAGCAGCTACGGACTTGTTTGACTACGGCGCCGGTATTATCTTTGCCTTCGGGATCAGGCGGATTTGTGGTCTACTGTGATGCTTCACGAGTGGGATTAGGATGCGTATTGATGCAGCATGGCCGGGTGATCGCTTATGCTTCTCGGCAGTTGAAGAAGCATGAACAGAACTACCCCACTCATGATTTGGAGATGGCTGCAGTGGTCTTTGCACTGAAGATTTGGCGACATTACCTATACGGCGAGTCGTGTCAGATATTCACCGATCACAAGAGCTTAAAGTACATATTTCAGCAGCGAGACCTGAACCTCAGACAGCGTCGTTGGATGGAGTTGGTGAAAGACTACGACTGCGAGATCTTATATCACCCAGGCAAGGCGAATGTGGTGGCAGATGCGTTGAGTAGGAGGCCCGGGGGTAGTCTATCCTTTTTGCGCGCAGTGCAGAGGCAGTCGTCAGCAGATTGGCAGATGTTATGCGACAGCCGAGTTGAGTTCGAGTTCACTCAGATAGGGGGACAACTCGCGCATGTTCGTGCACGCCCACAGTTGCTTGACCGTATATATGAGGCACAGCGCAGTGACGACCGTTGCTCAGAGATCATGGCACAAATGGGACATGGCAGATTTTCCGAGTTCGTGATTGACGATCAGGGGATTTTACGCTATGGATCTAGACTGTGCGTACCAGATACTGATGGATTACGGCGCGACATTCTTGAGGAGGCACACCGATCAGTGTATAGTGTCCACCCCGGTTCCACTAAGATGTACCATGATATGAGAGAGACCTACTGGTGGGACGGGATGAAGAGGGACATTGCCGAGTTTGTATCGAGATGCCTGACTTGTCAGTAAGTCAAGGCCGAGCACCAGAGGCCCGCAGGAGAGCTACAGCCGTTACCCATTCCGGAGTGGAAATGGGAGCAGATTTCGATGGATTTCGTTGTGGGTCTACCCAGGACCAGTCGAGGGTATGACTCCATCTGGGTGATCGTAGATCGATTGACGAAAGCGGCTCACTTCCTGCCAGTGAAGACGACTTTCAGCTTCGCTCAGTATGCTCAGCTCTACATCGATGAGATCGTGCGGTTGCATGGCGTATCCTATGACATTTAGGATGCGTGTGTGCGGATTTTTGAGTGGTCGGGTTTTAGTTTGGCCGGGCCACCAAATCGGCGATTTTTGCAGTTTTTGCGATTTTCGCGTGTGTTCCGCGCACTTTGTGCACGTTGTACCTAGCGTGTGAACGTTAGTATTTTCGTTTGGGGTTTGCGTCATTCTTGATATGTAACCTTATGTTTGGTATTGATGTAAATTCCAGGTTCGGTCGCGGAGACGTCAGACGCGGCTCGAAAGGGGAAAGCGGTGATTGGACACAGCTAGCTAGGGATTCCGGTGAGTAGATGTAACATCTACGGGGGACTATCGTTGGATGGCGCAACCGCCCGATAGTTTTAGTAACTTAAAAGATTCTTAGTGATGTTAGTAATTAGGGGTGTAATACTTATATGATTATTTGCTGCATCCATGCCTTATATTGACATACATATGCGACCCATTCTATAGGACACTTGCACCATTGCCAGGGTTTTTATATGCAGCACGAGCACTATTCATGCTTACACACACGCCCTGGTAATTGCCATGCCACCACACTAGATAACCTATAATTTGAAACCTTTTACTAATTGATGCTTAAACCTGTGCTATTGCCTTTAATTCCTTAAAATGAAATCGTAGGATTGCTATTCATGTGCATGTACCTCATCATATTAATTGTTCATGCCTAGTCTATTAATCATACATCGTAGCTTAATTATTGATACCATATGCATTCATCACCATTGATATATGCACTTATGAGGATTTCTTGAGATTTTATGATATTTCTGGATTTCGGGGGAAAGCCGCAAAATTTCTAAACTTATTATGTTTTTAAAATATGTAATTGCGGTTTTCTAGTGATGTAAGTGTCGTCCACCATGAGTTTGCTGTGGTTTTCGAGACCCGTTTCGAGGAGTTGGATGAACCGTCTCGGGTACATGGTGGGCCCGGTATGGTACCCCGGGGCAAGATGAATGTGGTGTTGACGTTGAGCCTGGCAGGGGACGGATTACCTACCGGTGACTGTTTGGCACGGCGGATATCCAGAGGATACCGACCGTGGCCGCGAGATGATGAGATTTTGATATTAAGCTGGGTCAGCCGGATGGCTGAGGCCAGAGATACTATGACATGGATATATGAGATTTGTGATAGTTTTGAGGTGTCGTTGCTAGACACAGGTTCTTGTTGATTCTATTGGTATTGTGCTGGTATTTCAAAAGGGATTCCTAAAGGAAAAACATGATTCTTATAATTACATATTCAGATCATGAGTTGATTCGCATTGCATTCATACCTGCTAGTATATTCATATTGCATACATACCTGCTATTATGTCCTGCCTTACCTGTATTTGAGATGCTAGGATGCTTGTGTGCATGCATTCGATAGCCTGTGTAGATGTTATTTATTACTCACAAGTTGGCAACTCACCCCCGTTGTGCCACAGCCTTTTGCAGGTCTACTCCGTCAGTACAGTAGCGGCGGGCGCACTTGTTCTTTTGCCTCCTTTGCCTGGACTCGAGGTTTTGCTCTTAGGTGGGTTATATCATTATTTTTGTACCACCTTGTATATTCTTTGTATCTAGTGCACTCCATCTACTGTATCTACCAGCATTATTGTATATTGACCTAGAGATGAGACTGTGAGATTTGTGGACTTTTATGCTGTATTTTGGGGTCGAGCTCATTTGAGTCGACATGCTGTTTTTCTTATACTTCATTATGATTACTTCGCATGTTGTTGCTTTATTTTGCGTGGGATTTGTGACCACCTTGTGGCGAAGAGCTAGCTCCCGCTTGGGGATGCCTTATTTGTTGGATTCATATATATTCTTGTTGTACCCATTTTAGGGGGCCAGTATTTACAAAGGAGACTCTGCCGAAATTTTCGGAAAAATTTGTATTGTTTTTAAAAAGGTTTTATATGACTTATTTGATAAACTCGCTTTCAATTGATTGGTTTTTCTTCACTCTTCTGCTTATTTGGTTTTGATTTCTGGGCTTTGGCTTACTTATTTTACGGACGCCTTGAGACGTTTCGTAATTTAAGTGCCAGTCACGTTCCGTACCCTTCGGGTCGTGACAGTCAGGGTCTCGACTGTATACACTAGTCTACTCTGGAGTATCGATGCCCTGTCTCGAAACTCCCACGACTAGGGACACTTTAAGGATGTGCTTATAGACCCCAGGTCCCACGTATATGATCGCCATCATACTGCTGGCAGTCAAGCAAGAATCCTATGGGCTCTATCAACATGCAATAGTGAACTAAAGCATTACACGATGATAAAGACAAACCAGATAGTATACTATCATCTCGAGCAAGACTGTCCTATCAGTATAGGTCCTCCCTCAATCATTGCAATCACATACCTGCGATCCAATAATTGACTTTGAGGGCACTATATCCAACAATCTCCCACTTGCACTTAAGGCTAATTATTGCGATGTCGCGTACTCACAGCTCGTGTGATACCGAACATCTAACTCTTCTACTAATCAGTTTCATAAATCTCGTTTGTAAAACTATTGCGTTCGAGAAATAGCCTCAGTGAGTGGATCCACCTTGATGTTTCTTTCTATTTCTCTCTTTGTCTCAAGTTCGCTGAGAAAACCATCTCCCGAAATGAGCAATACCTGTCTTAGAATATGTCTGGATATCTGATAGGACCCAGTTCATAAATGAACTCCAAATCCAGCAAATTTCTTAGACTGTATCATCAACTGAATTTAATCAGTATCCTGCGCCACGCCTCCCTCAGTATCCGCTTGGACCACTTGTCCAAACTACTGCCCCTCATCAAAGGAAAAACTATAACTCTGACAGTCACTCTGTTAATCGGGTCACCTTGGAAACCTGGAATGATAACTGTCTCCCAAAGGAGGCTGTCGTTATCAAATCCCTAGAACAACCACTTATGTTCCAAAACTGCTTCCTAACTTTTCTCCAGGATTGGATTAATATTTCAATTTATTCTATCTAGCGCAAAAAAACATATGGTGTGGTACTTTACATCTCATGATCAACTCAATTGCCTAAGCAAGTGATCTGCCAATCATGCACATTCCTCTCCCCTTTAGTCTGTAAGACACCTTCAGAGAGGGTGACTCCATCATCTGTAGGTACACTACCATGCCAGGAGTCGTTTATTCTAAAATACCTTTAGAATACTGTCAAAGTACCCAGATTGGGAAACTACCCAAATCTAGATCTAAAACCATAGATCCAGTAACCAGAATGCCTGATATTATATCCATATCCTATGTGGAGAAACTACTGTGTGACAACCACAGTATGACCGATCGTAGTATAGGAATTTTACTTCCTACCATGTGTATGTCATCCATGTACCAGGACATTACACCCTACTATTTTCTTAACAGATCCATCTCCTATTCTGATGAAGTCAAAACCCATGACTTTCATATCAAAAATAGATGATCTATCTCTGCTATATCAGCTTTAGTCTATAAATAGACATAAGCTACTTATCCACTATGCTTCCGCTGCTCCTACTGACTACAACAACCCTCTGACAGAATCATATATACGTACACTTCTAAAGCTAGTTTAGAACGACGCTATACTCATCCTCCTGCTGGGACTCATAGTCTGGAACAACAGTAGTGTTAAGTCTGGTTAAACAAAAACTTCCCTGTCACCGTCTTTGAGAATACCGAAGTACCTCTCGGGTGCCTGAGCTTACCCACCATATCTGCGGAGTGGCCAATGGAATGTCAAACCTGATTGAATCTTTAGGTCCTATCAATTTTTCAGTAATCGTTTGCGGTTCTGGAATAACTTCCAGTTCTACCATACTCCCACTACTGTTTTCTGAAAAAGTCCATTTTACTAAAACTGTGGCGAGTCAAGAATAATATCACTATTGATCTTCCAGATGGTAGAAAATTAACCCTCGTCAAAGCCCGGGTTAACCCACAAACTGCCATTACAGAAACGTGCCTTGAGTTATCCAGAGTCTGGTTTTAAGCATAAGCCGGACAACTCCCCGTACCTTAACAATGTTAAGATATGAACTGTTCTATATACAATATAGAAATAGAGACGCTGATTTAATTGGAACCAGATTCAAATCATGCAACTGTCTCCAGTGCATGTCAACTAAATGGAGAGAGGCCGATCAGCATTACTCAACTCAGGAGTGCATCCAATTATGAGTAACCTGAAAGAGAAGCAAGTTCTCAAAAACCATTACTATCAACTGAATACCAACCACAAGTATCTACATCTTCGATCACCTTGAAGAATCCTGATACTTACAACACATGGTTCTCTACTTTATTCCTGTACCTATAACTTCTCAAACTTGGACCTTGTATTTCTACGAAACACTTGTCTAAAACTTGAGAAGTCACAAGTAAACAGAATATAGTAGGAGGACCACCCCTTTTGTCCTAATGGACACTGGACAACATATAATACCTTGTATAAGTCCCCTGAGTTAAATAACTCAAACCCTATGCGTCGTAGGTTGAAAACTGTATCCAGGCGATTTCCTCAAATATCACCAATTACAACGAATTCCGATATAATGAGGATGATCACCTAATTCCTAATAACTTACTCCCACTCATCATCTGTAAAACCATACAGATGTGAGAATCATACCTGGTAAATACATAACCTGGAGCAAGGGTCTAATTGGGAAATCAGTTTTCTATTAACAATACACAGTGAAACTGAAACATGAAAATGTTTTGAAGGGGTATCCGGGTATCCTAGTAATGTCTCTTCCATTATCAGATTCATGACTGTAACCGTATATTTCTTTGCCATCTCTTCAATTCCCTTTATTTGTCTTTACTCATTACCTTCTGTACACCATCGTTAGGCTAAGTGGTTTTCTTCCTTCCCTACCGTTCGGCACCAGCCTATGGTTTGGAAGAAGACTATCCAATAAGCATAATAAATGTACCGTCCTAATCCTAGGAGCACTCGCAACCTGAGAGAAGGTAAGCATAAAAGACAACTGAATAAACCTTATTCCTATTTCTCCTGAACCAGAATCCATCCTCGAAAAAGTTCCTTCGAGTTCGTATATAACCATACGATGGATTTATCCAATGGAATTGGATGTTCGTAGTAATACAGAGTGTTCTGGAGAAATACAAAGGTGAATTAGGAGTGGCGATAAGATACGTGGTTTGGTCGTGAATGTTAATAGTCGCAATTTACTTTGCCCTCTTTCTGATCCCTTTATTTGTCTTTACTTATTACCTTCTGTACACACAACTTAGGCTAATTGGTTTTCTTTATTCCCTACCTTTCGGCACCTGCCTATGGTTTAGAAGAAGACTATCCAATAAGCGTAATAGGTGTACCCTCTCCTAATCCTAGGAGCCCTCACAACCTGAGAGAAGTTAAAAGGAAAAGACAACTGAATAGTCCTATTCAATCTCTCCAGAACCAGAATCCATCCTCGAAGAAATTCCTTTGAGTTCGTATATAACCATACGAAGGATTTATCCAATGGAAGTGGATGTTCGTAGTAATACGAGGTGTTCTGGAGAAATGCAAAGGGTAAGAGAAGGAGTGGTAATGATGTATACAACTCAGACAATCCAAAAGCCGGTGTTACAAGAAAGTTCGGTTAACTTGGTCACTGAGTTATAATAAAGGGTCGGGTCATGGTCGCAGTCACAGAGAGAGAGAGAGAAGAAACACTCTACGTGCACTCAAACCTAGATCAGAATGGTTAATCATTTTATCTAATCAGGAAACCTCCCACTGTATCCTCAAATTCTCCTCCAAACCTGAAAGAAGAATTAGTCGGAATCACCCGAGGAGTAGTCCAACTCATCAGTGGGAATCGGGATCCAACTATCATCGCATGATAACGTGATAGAAGCCACTCACGTCATTACACTCCAGAAGGTATGCACAAGCCTGGCAAGTTTCCTGTATGTTTGAAACTCCTGATGTGATTTTTACCCCAAGCGGTTTATGACCTTAACAAAGGCCAACAAATCATAAACCACAAGTCAAGTTTAACCCGTCATTATCCTGGATTACTCTAGACCCACCGCACAAACCCTTGACAAAGGCCAACAAGGTTATACGACTATCCTAGATAATCGCAACTCAATGCAACAGACAAGTAATACCCAGCTACTGCACACTACGCCTTGACAAAGGCCAACAAATGCAGCACGAATACTAGGTACTACCTGAAAGAAATGACGGAGGGCTACGGCTGGTTTTTGGCGAAAAACCTTTAGCGTAATCAACTTGATATCGTTGAAGGAACCAGATAGTTTTTATAAATATATAGTTATGAAAACCTTTGCTAAAGAGGTCACTCCCGGTGAAGGGATCTCGGCTCTTTCCCCGTCGAATGAGGTGCAGGATATTCCAAACTGAATATCACGATGCAAAGCAAAAAGTAATCGACTATAGTGAAGTTATTACCCTGACGCAAACCTCTGTCCAAGGGGTCACTCCCGATGAAGGGATCTCGGCCCTTACTTCATCGAATAAGGTGCTGGATATTCATAACCGAATACCACTGTGCAAAACAAAAGAGAACGCCCTTGTAATAACAGCTTTTTTTTTTTGAAAAAATGGTTCCGACAACATCAAATATAGGTTTGTTTTCCTTGCATTGGTAAGAATCAACGCAGTCCCATCAATTGATCATACCAGAAAAGAACGAAAATATGATGTACGTATATGCCATCCGCATTCGCCACTGGGTCCCGTCATCACCCGTTAGGTTACTTAACTAACGACAGAGCGGGGACTGGACTAGCACGGGTGCAAAACATATACAACATCTACTAGTATATATAATAATATATAATAATCGCTCCAGGAATGATAAATGCAACATCACAGAAAAGCAATAAGCATCACAGAACAATACAGATAATCTAGGATCCTCGGGTTTCCTTTGAGCCGCAAGTGAAACCCGACGTTCCCCTGGTCATGTGGATAGCCTGCGCAATGAAAACCTAGACCCCTACGAGCGCGGAAAGTTACCCGCCAAAACCAGAAGCGAGAAAGCCCCCTTCAACAACGTGAATGGACCGCCGAGCACTTCACGGAATCCAGTAACTTGAGCACCCATCCTTGGGTCAACCTATACCCCTTACGAGTGCGGCGAATAGCCTGCCAATTCTAGAGTGAAGCCCCCTCCGTCTCAACGCCATGAGATGTGGGCCCTTTGCCCTCTAGAACCCGGCTATCCGTGCACCCCACCGCGGGGTAATCCTAGTACAGAAAAGAAAATAATATACAAGGATGACATCGACCTCAACCCGGTCGTGCCCCAAAAGAATAATATACAAACAGGCAGTGACGGCAGTCCACATGTCGGATGCTCGTCCCGCAATATCAAATGTACAAATAAATCCAAACTGCACTACCATTGCACGCAAGCTATCCACCACGACAATCCGCAACATCACAGCACAACACAGAACATCAATGTGAATGTCATGTTCGCAATTCCGTCTAAAAGGACTAAAGCAATTAGACAAGATTTACCGATCAAATGACATTCACGGCCGCAGATAGAAATGTAAGCACTGTGAACTAACTTGTTTAAATTTTCGATCGAACAAAATTTCCGAAATCGCATTTTAAATGATAAAGTTTCTGTCGAATTTTTAAACTGGTTGAAAAATTATTTTGAGTGTTTCAGAAAATTAGGCAGGCTTTTTGAAGACACTGGAAAAAATTTGGTTGCACGAACCTACCACTAGACCGCGGAATTCAATATTTTAAACACGTTAGAATAAGCTAGTAAAGGTTAATAACCTGGCTTTGATACCATGTTGGGGTACGGCGGCGCCCCGGCGGTCAAACCAACGCCAAATGCGGAACAAAAACTTTTTACGAAACCGGCGCCACCGCAACCCAAAAACCCGGATCGTTCCATTAACCGTAAACTAGCAAACTGTAAAAGAGTTTGGAAAGATTATACCGATCGATCCGTGTCCTTCGGTTTTCAATCTCTGTGCCAAACTCCTCGCTGTTGCGCCGACGAAGTCCGCTTCCCGATCTCGCTCGTTAAAGTGGCACCACATCATCGAATCTTTATACGGGCTCCCGCTTCAAACCAAAGCAACTCGAACATGAAGTTTGCTAGCTGACATGTCCAAGATTGAAGTAGAGAGAGTGTAGAATATATTGTCTCAAGGCACCCAAGCGATTGGGTGGAGGTAAATTGGAGTTGCCAAAAAGAAATGAGATGAAAAGAGCTAAAGGATTTTGCAAGTGATGAAGTTTTTTCCTCACCCTCACCAATTCAGCCCCCCCAGTGATCTTGGCCACGAGCAAGAAAACCTCTCTGGAATTGTGCTGGAAAAGAATGTGTTGAGGGAATTGATCAAGTGGGGTGGTGTCTCTCGTCACCACAAAAAAGCCCCTGCAAAAAGGAACTTGCTTAATTGCAGAAAACCCCCCGCCAACAAAATTCAGCCACAAATTCAGCCACCTCAGTGATGGAAGTCCATGCTGCCCCCGCCACAGTCAGGCAAAAGAAAAACAAAATGGTCAAAGTCAAGGTCAAAGCTCACTGTAGGGAAACATGGATCGATATGTATAAGACGGAAAAATAAACTGGCAACTCCGAAAATAATCCCGTAATTCGAAAATAATCCCGTAATGAATTACGAGATTACACCTCAACTGTAAATACATACCCGTATTTGTATTCCGACCGAATGCGAATGCAATGAGACAAAAATATCCCGACACAATATAATGCTAGGATCCGGCTTAAACCAAAGCCCACTAGTATTATCCGTCCGAACCATGACACGTGCACAAGTATGTTCGAACCCTGCCATATAACCATACGGCCTCTACAACGTTTCGTCCGAACTTGGGAAACTTTCTGTGGGGGACTCTAATGACTCATTAATACACTGGCACTGGGTATAACCTCTAGCACGTCAGAGATACTAGCTGTACGTAACGGTTGCCTATGAATTGATTGGAAGGGAAGCTGACAAGCGAACTCATCCAGAAACCCTACTGAGCCTGACAGTGACAATATCCATACAGTCCGGTCCGTTCGTCTATGAGTATCGCATATAGGGCCTAGGGGGCTGGTAAACGTCAGACCCCCAATAGCGGTATAAGTCATGTCGGAGAGTAGCCCAGAACACCCTGAGATACTACTGGAATACCTACCAGTAAATCTCGATTACCATGGCCAGGGATTTCATGTAATGGCTCTCCTAAACACAGCGCGATCTCACTCCCAATACCGGGAGAGACGAATCCCCGACGATCCGCTCACTGCCTCCATATGGCTCGGGACTGTACCCAACTAAAACCTGTTTACACGACTCCTTTGAGCCGTGGTAGGGTAGTAATCAAAGCACAGTGGGAACTCACACGAGACAAATGGCGATCTCAGGTCGACAGACTAACTTTTACACATGTCACCTGGAAACTGCTATCTGACGATATGTATAATACCAACTAGCATGTTCCCGGCGAGTCCTGTCCGGTGTACTCATAACCCAATGAGCACCTGCATACATCTTAGGTGAACCAACTGACACCAATGACTTATGAGACTGACCACCGCCCCTCATCGGGGTCTCGACTGTATACACTAGTCTACTCTGGAGTATCGATGCCCTGTCTCGAAACTCCCACGACTAGGGACACTTTAAGGATGTGCTTATGGACTCCAGCTCCCACGTATATGATCGCTATCATACTGCTGGCAGTCAAGCAAGAATCCTATGGGATCTATCAATATGCAATAGTGAACTAAAGCATATACACGATGATAAAGACAAACCAGATAGCATACTATCATCTCGAGCAAGACTGTCCTATCGGTATAGGTCCTCCCTCAATCATTGCAATCACGTACCTGCGATCCAATAATTGACTTTGAGGGCACTATATCCAACGGGATCCAACTATCTCATAGAAGGTATGCAATCTCATTGCAAATTTCAACACTTGAAATTCCCGATAATACTTTTGCCCCTTGTTTCCTGATTTAAAATCAGGAAAGCTTACGGAAAAGGCTTCAGAAGAGGGTCACGTGCTTACACGTGACCAGCAGTCACGTGTGGGCACGTGACACCTAAAAGTATCGGCAAGGCAAATTCAGTTTCCCAAATACATCAAAGAAAAGGGGCTTCAGAAAGGGTCACGTGTTCCCATATGACCTGGGTCACGTGTCGGCACGTGACATTTAAAAGCAGCGGCAAAGACACAACAGTTCCTTGATCAAATCAAGAAAAAGGCTTCAGAAGAGGTCACGTGCTCCCACGTGACCAGGGTCACGTGTTGGCACGTGACACTCAAAATATCAGACTCATTCTCCGGTTAAATCGAGAAGAAGGCTCCATGCCAGGGTCACGTGCTCACACGTGACCAGTTGTCACGTGGTGGCACGTGATAGCTAAGCAGCAACCAGAAAACAGAGCGCAAAAAGAAGGAAGAAGGCTCGTTCCAAGGGTGTCACGGGCCCACACGTGACCAAGGGTCACGTGGCCACACGTGACCAACTTCAAAGCCCATTTGTCAACAGAATTAAATTCTGAGAAAAGACCTCTCAAATCTTTCCAAAAGCAATCGATTAAATTAAAGATTTAGAGGTGATTAAATATCATCTATCTATGGGAAAATCTCGAATTTGGAAAGATTTTCCCTTTAAATCTAACAGAAATAACAAAGGAGAATCCCTGGATTTGAAATCCAATGGTGAATAAAATTCACCTAATAATCCAAAGGTCCAAAACGAATGATGGACGCAAATCAAATCTCTCAATAAAGATTCGTCAAAAAACTAATTGACTCGGCTGCTTCTCCTATAAATAGGAGCCAAGAGACACAAAAAATATATACACGCAGAGGGAAGAAAAGGGAGAGAGCCTTGATACTTTGAGGAATTTGGATCTTCTGCAAAAGAAAACCCTAGGTAAGAGAGGGAAGGCTTTTTGAAAGAAAGAGAATTTAATTCTCAACAGGGTTTAACCCTGATATAAAACAGAAGGGCATATTTCTTCTCTCTTTGATAGAGGATCTGTAAAGTGCACATCTCCCCTTGAAGTTGAGAATTTAATTCTCAATGGGTTGAGATCCTGCCATGCAGATCCAAAGCATAGAGAGGGAATAGAAGCACGAGAATTTAATTCTCACAGAACTATAGGAATTCAATTCCTTTAAAATAAAATTAGGGCTTGACCCTGTGTTATGGGAATTTAATTCCTTCAGAACAAAAAGAATCAGGGTTTGACCCTAGTTAAAAACTTAGTTCTGTTAAAACAACGAGAATTTAATTCCCTTAATCTCATTTCCCAGAATAATTCTTTAACAGAGAGTGGGAGCTTAATTCCCCAAAGCTTTTATTAGGGTTCAACCCTATTCGATTCTGCACATATATGAGGAATTTAATTCCTACAGGAAATTCAGAGTTCAACTCTTCAAAAGGAAGTAGGAATTTAATTCCTCTAAAATTATTGTCAGGGTTCAACCCTACGAGGAATTTAATTCCTAAAAAGTGATTAACAGATCTTCTAAACAACTACATAAAAGCGGGGTCACGTGTCACCACGTGACCCCCCCAAAGATCTACATAAAGCCCCCTTGAGGCAGTGCCCCACTAGACCCACGTGACCCTTGGTAGAAGCTTTAACATATAAGCATTTGAATGCCCGTCACGTGATGGCACGTGATGCTCTGAAAAATGCGATAGTCCCAGAAGAACAAATGAAGGGAGGGCGCCCTCACGTGTTGCCACGTGACCCCTCTTACCTCAGCGTCTAACGCTAAATTGGGACCCCTGAATCCAGTGTTAAAACATTGTTTGGCCCTAGTGTTCAACACTAAGCAAAGAACTTTATTCCCAGTATTCAACACTGGTTACCTTAGTGTTCAACACTAATTTGGAATTTCTGTTGCCAGTGCTTAACACTGGACTGTTTTAGTGTTTAACACTAATTTGAAAGCCTTGTTGCTGGTGTTTGACATCAACTATCTTTTAGTGTTAAACACTAACTTATCAATCTCATTCCCAGTGTTTAACACTGATTGGTCTTTAGTGTTTAACACTAGGCATTAGCCCAATTGGCTAAATGGCCAGAGGCAAAGCCTCTCCTTCAATGGATCAACAGAAAGCCGATGTCCCAGACATGATTGGACTTAGCCCAAACTGGCCATAAGTCCTCAATTCGTAATTAACTGGGCCAATGGGCTCAAAACATAATTAATTGGTCTCAATCCCAAATTGGGCCAAAGACTATTTAATCCACTCCGGTTCCAGGGTACATCTCTTCACTCCTTTGATACTTGGCGTTGTAATCCCTCAACGTCTTCAAAGAGGTGACGGGTCCCGATGACCACACATTGATACGGACTGTGGGGTCCTTAAACCCATGGACTACGACGTCCTTAACCTTGACCGAGATGTCTTAAAACTAACAATGGACTGTGGGGTCCTTAAACCCATGGACTACGACGTCCTTAACCTTGACCGAGATGTCTTAAAACTAACAATGGACCGCAATGTCCTTAAACTACCCATGGACCGCAATGTCCTTAAACTACCCACGGACCGCAATGTCCTTAAACTAGCAATGGACCGCAATGTCCTTAAACTGGAACAATAGAGCCCAAACGCTCTTTTTTCGGATCTAAACGATCCCGTTTAAGTTGATCTTAGCCTCAAATATGGCTAACGTATCCTTAAACCTTCAAACAGACTGGACTATGAATCCCCCCAATCAACTTCGGTTCAAGGGTACATCTCTGAACTCCTCTGATATCTGTCGTTGTAATCCTTCAACGTCGTCAGAGAGGTGACGGGTCCCGACGGCCATACATACAATGGACCACCATGTCCTTAAACTGGAACAATAGAGCCCAAACGCTCTTTTGTCGGATCTAAACGATCCCGTTAAGTTGATCTTAGTCTCAGGTCGGTCTAACGTATCCTTAACAAACGTTTGAGTTGATCTTGGCCTCAAGTATGGCTAACGTATCCTCAAACCAAACCCCCAAACCCAAATCTAAGATAATACGGATTTGGACTAGTCCACGCCCTACGGGCGAC
Organism: Agapanthus africanus; assembly: GCA_030015575.1. Taxonomy (NCBI): domain Eukaryota; kingdom Viridiplantae; phylum Streptophyta; class Magnoliopsida; order Asparagales; family Amaryllidaceae; genus Agapanthus; species Agapanthus africanus. The sequence goes on from CM057341.1 coordinate 705,672,618, forward strand.
GACATAACTCGGTCTCCGTAAACAATCCACGGGCAACAAAACACAAAACAAACACACACGACGTGAAGTGACCATCTGGAGAAGGAAAAAGTTGTTACCGCGATGCGGTAGCGTAATTAACTGCAGGGGCTTGCGCCTGCAGGGAAGAGCGTCCCCACAATCAAAACCCCTCAAACGAGGGGGAATCTGACGAAGTCTGCTACATCGGCCGCATCCGTTTAAACCTTCGATACACGGTGCCATGAATCAACTTGGCATTTTCGGAGAGGTGGACGGATAGCACCAATTAGCATCTGCCCCGAATTTCAGGCAAGAGACGCCATGTCGCGCCGTCTTTCGGAGGGGAACAGATTCTGGCACGCCCGGTGGGACCTTTTATTCTTTCCACTCCACACTTCGTGTGTCGTGATTCGCGAACCAATCGCGGTTCGCTAATGGTGGCCCTTGGGTTTCAAGATACTAAGAATTGGCGTCTTGCTTATTGCAGAAAGCAAAGAATCGATGGCTTCTACTTCTGCGAAATGCTCCAACTGCTCGGACTGCAATTGCGACCAACGCTTTACCTCGCCAGGAGGTATAGCCTATGGACCCCAAGCTGCTTCGTTATTCACAATACCGGTGGACCAGGTGACTCAGGCCACTACCGGATTGTTCTTTGGGACTATGCTCCCGCCAATGAGCTTCACGGCGCCGGTGCTGACAAAGGAAGCTCCCAAGAAGTCGGTCTTTGATCGTCTTACCCCTGCCGCGGCTTATCTCAACGGGTCGCCCAACATCAGTGCCTCGGTCTTCTCTAGATTGGGCCAGAAATCCGGTAGACCCATCATGAGGTCTACAATCCCAGAGAAGGCTGCTTCTAAGAAAGTGGCTGCTCCTGCTCCCGAAATCGCCAAGGCGGCTTCTCTGGCCAAAAAGTCGGTCTTTACAAGATTGACGGCTTCAGCTCCCGCCCCTGCTACCCAAAAGACGTCGGTCTTTGACAGGCTAACACCAATAGCAAACCCCCACCTACACAGGGGGCAAGACGAAACCATTCTTACTGCCGACCCAACGCCGTCCGCTCGACACGCTCGATGTCGCCATTGGCGCCGAGTAAGGAAGGCTGGGGGCAACTCCCCCTCCGGGTTAACTCCATCAGCCCCGATGGCAGAAGTTAATGCTGCTGTTCTAACTGGGAACAGCTTCGAGATGCTAAATAAGGTGCGAAGGAATTCTCCTACTGCAGTGCTAAAGAGGTCTCCTCCCCCATTAAAAAAGGTTGTGGAAATAAAATCAGAACAGCCCCGATCCCCTCAACGGCTGTCTTCCAAAATCTATAAGGTTTGGCGGCAGGCCCGAGACTCGATCATCGATCCAAACTTCTCCCGCCAGCACAAGAAGCTGAAAATCCAACCGGAAGCTGGTCACCAGGCTAAACCCCGAAAGGCTGTCTGGACGCCCACCTCAACGGCCCCCTCAACCTCCATGGCTCATAAAAGGAGAAAGCCAGAGAAGATCCCCCAGCCTGCAACGACAGCTAATAGCACTAAGCCCAGACGCCCTAAGTCTGGGGGCATGATGGTCCACACCATATACACGGCGTCAGGAAAAGAAGACAGCCGCGCGTCCACGGGTCATAGACCGCTTACACGGTCGGTGACCAAAGCTCAGGAGCAGCAGCAAAAGCTCCAAGAAATGATGAATGCTATGGCCGCACTTACCGGGCCAAAAGAAAGCCCAGAAACGTCCTCAGACGCACGCCAGGAGGAAGAAACCGACGCTGAATTCCTTCGCCGGATACTGGAGAAAAAGGACAAAGAGGCTGCTGAACAAGCAGCCAATATACAGCGTATGGGCCTTCTCTTCCAAGATATGATAGGAATGATGATCCAGCAGGACTTACCCGCCGAGGATCCCCCAATCGTTCTTGAAGACGACCGAGGAGAAACATCAAATCCACCGCCAGCCCCCTCAAAGGCCAAGGAGGAGACGATCTCTAAAGCTGACTTGGTTGACTATATAGCCCGGCAAATCCGGGTTCATCATGCGACTGAGGCAGCTGGTCAAGTCGTAAAAACGGGGCGGCCGTATCCAAGCTGGTACGACCAAATCAAATACCCGCCAGGCTATACGATACCGAAATTCCACGTGTATAAGGGGACCGGCAATCCCCATCAACATGTTGCCCAGTTCCGGGCCCTCTGCGGTAACACCGGCGGTGATGATAAACTGTTGCTTCGCCAGTTCGTGGGCAGCTTATCGGGAACAGCGTTCGAATGGTATTCGGAACTCTCGAACGATTCTATCAAGACGTTCGCTGAAATGGAGTTGTTATTCGCTCAGCGATTCGCAAGTGCCAGCGAACGCACTCCAATAACAGCATTGATTAACGCCAGGGTAAAACCAGGCGAAACCTGGGTCCAGTATGCTATACGCTGGCGGAATTTGTGGTCGAGATGCGAACAACGCATTGAGGAGGCACCCGCAGTGGGCATGTTCGTGGGAACCCTAGACCCCCACGCAACTATCTCCCAGTTTATGATGTTCTTTAAGCCAACCACATTCCAGACTTTAATCGACAAGTTGGCTCAGATGGATCAGATGGGTCATAGACCACCTCCCCCGAAGTCGGAACCTCGGAATGACAAGGGTAAAGGAAGGGCAACCTTTGTCGCGAATGCCCAACAGCAACCTAACGCCCCGAAACCGACAGATCAACTGGAAGAAAGACGCCGGTATTATAATGAAAAGATGAAACGTCCTTACTCGTTCTCACGAGACAAGACGAAACGGTTATTCGAGCTGGCAATACGCAACAGACTTATAAACCTACCAAATCCAAGACGACCGCCGCAACCCACGGAGGTGAATAACCCTAACTATTGCCCTTACCATCAAACGGTAAGTCATCCGATTGAAGATTGCTTCGTCTTCAAAGGATGGATCGAAGATCAATACCTCCAGGGGAAGTTTATACTGTCAGAAAAGTGGAAGGTGAATCCACCACAGCCGCATCCTCCTAAGAAAGCGGATACACCGGGGGCAACCTGCTCCTTTATTGAAGAAGCTCCGTGGGAGGTCGTGCTATCAACTAAAACCAAAAGAATGCTGGGATACCTTCATGCGTGCCCTACGATCGAATGGAAGGACCCTCTTGAACCTCAAATTATCGAAGGAATGTTGAAGCCCCGCCCAACTACGAAGACTCGCGATAAGGGCCCAAATACTCACGCCCAACCGTCAAAATCTTCGAAGAAAAGGAAGAAGAAATCCAAGAAGCCCATGAAGCTTGGAAACGAGCACACGAACTTGCAGAAGCAAATCGACGCGCTGGAAGAATACAATCAAAATGCGCGAACTCCTGTCACACTGCAAGAGTTCCTCAACCACATCTTTCAAGAGGAAGATGATGGAGAGAGCTCGTCGGATGAATCCGAAGGATATGTGGAGAGTTGTAACGTAATCTCCCACTCGTTTACCGATGATGGGAAAACTCCTGGCACTAAGAAGCTGGAGGCAGAGCCTGAACCAGAGCGTGCATGGCCAACAAATGAAATGATCAATGCCTTTCTAGACGAGATTCGTCTAAAGAGTAAAGCGGATCAGGAGCGTGAGATGGCCGCGTCAGAAGGAGCCAAATGCAGGCGACTGAACGAAAGAGTTGAATTATCCCTGCCAGAGCGAAAGGCATCCGAAATAGACAAGAAGATATTCAAGACGAGGAAAAGGTTTGCCAAAGCTATGTCAATGGGAATGAAGCTACCACCCTCGGAAGGAAACACGCACGATGGGGTGGAGAGGCACCCTGATTATTGCGCATATCATCGGAAAATTTCACATCCCATGGAGGAGTGCGACGCCTTTAAGATATGGTGGCAAGGATATGTTGCTCATCGGCAACATTTTAAGCGCATGAAACGCAAGATCCGTCGGGAGCGAAGAAGTACTGTCGATGGGCACAACAGAACTACTGGCAACTGTTATATGGTTAACGCCAGGGGGTCACAAGTTCTCACCTTTGGGAGCGACTCTGATGAAGAAATGGCTCTGGGCCCTCTCTTTAAAGAATCTGTTTTAGGGAAAGAGGAGAAATCGGAGGCCTGCGAGAACATTCAGCTGCGCAATCGCACACTCTTAGAAAAGAATCTCGGGCCCGCGAGTCTAAAAGATAAGGGAAAGGAAAATGTCACTGAAGATATCACTTTAGATGACCAAGTCATGAGAGAGCTGGCTGCCAAAGACCCTCCTAGAAAGGGTAAGGTGGACTATAACATCCTAGCGCACCTAAGGAAGCTACCTTCTCAGCTTAGCATTCTCGATGCCCTCCTATTATCAAAAGAAGCGCGAGACTCACTAATTAAGGCGTTACAAGAACCTGAGCAATTTCAAGCCTTCCTCGCCACTGAAAGGATGAAGGATGAACTAGAGGAAGTGCATACGGCCGACATCACTTTCGGTGACGAAGACCTCCTTCTCGGGACGTGCGACCACAACCGTCCCCTATATGTCTCTGGATACTGCCATGATATCAAGATAGGCAAGATCCTGGTGGATAATGGATCCTCCGTCAATCTCCTTAATGTTCGGGTGTTGAAGGAAATCTGCATGAGTGTGCAGCACCTCGCTCGTGACAAAATCACTATCTCCGGTTTCGATTCACAATCGTCACGGACTCTCGGATCTATAATACTAACATTACGCTTCGGACTTCTCGTCACAGACGTCAAATTCCATGTCATTGATGCCAAGACCTGCTACAACACCTTACTCGGCCGTCCTTGGCTACACGAGTACAACATCATCCCTTCTACGCAACATCAGTGTATGAAGTACTTTAAGGATGGTTTCGAGTATACCGTAACAGGTGAGTTGAACCTATTCTCCGTGAACGAAGTCCGCAAATATAAAGATGCGAAGTACTTTTTGCCAGATTTCGAGGATACAGAAAGGTGTCGCAACCCGGAAAACAAAACCGCCGCCACCATCCCTGTTTTCGGGAGCGATACTGAAGAAGAGGAAGAGATAGTTTATGCAGGGCCATCTCAACGCAACAACCTGGGGACGCCCGCCCCCATGTTGGTCTTCGGAAGTGATTCAGAAGATGAAGTTAATGCCGTGTTCTCCAATCGGCTGTCAATACAAGCACCCCCTGGCGATGACCATAGTTTGCAAATCACCATGATACCGCGAGAACACTACAAGGATCTCGATACACTTCAAGCTCACAATGTGCAGGACCTGCGAATATTTTACGTCCCTCCCAGGCAAAGGGGTGAGAAGGTGATCCTATTCTACCGATCCTCAGAGTCGAAAGTAGAGAAAGAGATCTGGCATGGCGCGGATGCTACACTCGACAGGCTCCAACCCATCCGTTTGCCCAGATACTATACAGATGGATTAAAGAGGCTATTGAAGCGCCAAGGAGTACCCTTAAAACAGACTGTTCGACAAGCTGGGTTCTACAACAGGATCTGGGATGTCCCTGGGACTCAACGCAAATTGCCCAACGGGAAAATGGAAACACTTGGGCTTGGATACGCGAGAACCGGAAAACGGGGACGGGCCCACTGCAGCTATGCTATATATACCTTTGATGAAGAAGAGGACGCCCTGCCAGGAGATGCCAACCCCTCATCAAAACTAGATCCCGCGATTGAAATGCCGAGTCCGTCGTTTGAAGAACGAATGGATAAGCCTATCAGGAAAATGGGTCAAAAAGCTCGGGAAGACCACAGCCGCGAGATGGCCATCTACGAGAAGGCCAAGACGCAACGTCTATTTCAACAGGCTGCAAAAGACAAAGATGCTCATCCTCGTCAACCCGTTGTACGAAAGGCCCGACGCAGAGACGGAAATAAATCAAGAAGCGGAAAGAGGAGCCGACAACAACGACGCAGGATTAGGGGGTTACGTGATCGGGTATTGCGCGGCTCGGATTTGTCCCTCATGAAGAAGATGAGTCGAGCGTACTCCTTCCCTCGAGACAAGACGGAGAGGTTACTCAAGCTCGCTTTAAAACATCAAATGATCGCGCTTCCAGGGTCTAGACACCCTGAGCAAGCTAACAAGGCTTCTCATTTGAGCTATTGCTCTTATCACCGAGCCATAGGACATCCTACCGAAGACTGCTTCACCTTCAAGAACTGGGTCAAGGACCAGTACCAACAGGGCAGATTCGCTTTATCCGACGGCTGGAGGGTAACGCCGCCACAAAAGCACGAACCCAAAGCCGCAAAAGCAAAACCAGATCCACCTCAGTCCTGGAAGCGGATTCGCACCTGTTACACGATTACGATATTAAAAGAAGAGCCCGAGAATATGGATGACCTTCCCTGGTGCTTTGAGAACAGCGATGATGAGGTGGTCTCAGAATTTCCGCCAGCTCCGAAAGAACTGGAAGATGGCATACATACTACTGCAGATAACCTCAAGAAGATTGAGTTGGGATCGGCAGATGACCCGCGACCGACATTTGTCAGCGAGCTGCTATCTGAAGAAAGGGTGGCTGCTTTAAAGAACGTGCTTCTACGACATAAAGACTGCTTCGCGTGGAACTACTCCGAGATGCCAGGATTAGATCCGGAGATTGCTGTGCATAAGTTAGCAATATCCCCGGATATCAAGCCAGTCAAGCAGGCGCCAAGAAGGATGTGACTCGAGCTTGAAATGAGCATCAACGCCGAAGTCAAGAAGCTGATCGATTCTGGATTTATCCAAGAAGTCCAATATCCCGACTGGATCGCCAATATCGTCCCGGTAATGAAGAAAAATGGGACGGTACGCATATGCGTGGATTTCAGGGATCTCAATAAAGCCTGTCCAAAGGACGATTTCCCAGTACCAGTAACCGAGCTAATGATAGATAACACGTCCACTCATGAGGTTTTCTCATTTATGGACGGCTCGTCAAGATACAATCAGATAAAGATGCATCCCGAAGACCAGAAGCATACCGCTTTCCGAACCCCTTTGGGTATATTCTGCTACAGGGTTATGCCCTTTGGTCTAAAGAACGCTGGCGCTACCTATCAAAGGGCCATGACAAAGATCTTCGACGACCTCATACATGACATCGTCGTGTGCTATATCGATGACCTTGTAGTAAAGAGCATGTCATACGAAGAGCATTTAAAGCATCTGGAGACTGTATTTCAACGCCTTCGGCAATATAATCTGAAGATGAATCCCCTCAAATGCGCGTTTGGAGTCTCCTCGGGTAAATTCCTGGGATTCATCATCCGACACCGAGGTATCGAAATAGATCCATCTAAGATCAAGGCGATCATGGAAATGCCTCCGCCAAGAACCCTCAAACAGTTGCGGTCTCTCCAAGGGAAGCTCGCATACATCCGGCGGTTTATCGCTAATCTTTCAGGCAAATGCCGTCCTTACAGTCACCTGATGAAGAAGGGAACCCCATTCGTCTGGGATCAAAAATGCCAAAGCGCGCTAGACGAGATCAAGCAATACCTGCCGAACCCGCCGGTGTTGGCTGCTCCGGTTAAGGAAAAACCTCTCATTCTTTATACAACCGCCCTCGAAGGTTCTTTAGGCGCATTATGGGCACAAGAGGACGACCAAGGGAAAGAAAGAGCACTCTACTACTTAAGTCGAGTTCTGCTGGGGGCAAAAAGCAACTACTCTCCCATTGAAAAACATTGCTTGGCGTTAATCTTCGCGATAACAAAGCTCAGGCATTATGCGTTGGCACATGAAGTCCGTCTCATCTCGAAGGTGGACCCTTTTAAATATCTGATGTCAAAGGCTATATTGACGGGTCGACTCGCTAAATGGGCTCTACTCCTGATGGAGTTCTCAATAACGTATCGACCTCTTAAGGCAGTGAAAGGCCAGGCCATTGCCGACTTCCTCGCTGAGCATCCAGTACCTGCTGGTTCTCCTCTGAACTGCGAGTTGCCAGACGAGCATGCATTTGATGCGATTGGCGGCGGTAGTACCCGATGGGAACTCTATTTCGATGGAGCATCCTCCGTAAAGAAACACAAACAAGGTATCCCAATGATCAAATCGGGGATAGGCCTCATCTTCGCAACTCCACAAGGAGGGATAATGCGCTTCGCCTTCTCCTTAACAGAGCCGAGGACAAACAATGAAGCTGAATACGAAGCTCTGATAGCAGGCCTCGAGATCGCCATCGACATGGGAATCGAAAATCTCCTTATATACGGGGATTCCCAATTGGTCGTTAGTCAAGTAAATGGTGACTACCAAACGTGCAAACCAGAATTGGTGAAGTACGGCGAAAAGGTGCAACAACTATTGACCCAAATTCCCTCCTATACTTTGGAGAACATACCGCGTGCAGAAAACAGCAAAGCAGACGCGTTGGCCAAACTTGCTAAAGAACTGGCTGACGAGAACCTTGATGACGTCAGAATCGTGGTACAAAGCCGTCGAGTGCTCGCCCCGGCAGAAATACCTCCGGAATCATATGAGGAGAAGGGAGTGACTGAGCAGGCGACTCTACAAATAAAAGACCATGAGGAGGCCGAGGACTGGAGGGAAGTCTTCATAGACTACTTCAAGTCCCACCGAATGCCCGAAGAAGCGTCCTCAAGACATCAGCTCATGAAACGGGCTCTATCTTTCGCTTTCGTCAACGATACTCTATACAAGAGATCATTTGATTCTCTATGGCTGAGATGCTTAGGACCTGGCGAAGCAGAAAGAGTCGTTCAGGAAGTTCACGACGGACTTTGCGGTTCTCACCAAGCAGGCCCAAAGATGAAGTTAAAAATTAAACGGATGGGTTATTACTGGCCCACGATGATCCAGGACTGCCTCGAGTATGCGAAGCAATGCCACTCGTGCCAGATTCATGGAGACTTTATCCACCAACATCCGAATCCACTACACCCAACGGTGGCTAGTTGGCCATTCGAAATGTGGGGGACTGACATAGTCGGCCCCATCGAGCCAGCATCGTCCCGGGGACATCGTTTCATCCTAGCGACAACTGATTACTTCTCCAAATGGGCAGAAGCAGTATCGCTGAGGGAAGTGAAGACGGAGAACATCCTCCACTTCTTCAAGACGCACGTCATCTATCGGTTTGGAACCCCACGGCGGATTATCTCCGATAACGGGCCAGCCTACAGAAGCCATAAGATTAGCCGCTTCGCACAGCAGCACAATATAGACTGGAGATATTCTTCAGTTTACAACCCACGAGCTAACGGTCTGGCCGAGGCCTTCAATAAGACCTTGACGAAGATCATAAAAAAGACCATTTCCCGGAATAAGAGAGACTGGCACAAGAAGCTGCAAGAAGCCCTTTGGGCTTATCGAACTACATTCAAGACGGCCACGAACGCAACGCCGTACGCGTTGGTATTTGGGACGGAAGCAATGCTCCCCCTCGAGATAGAGTTACCCTCTCTACGAGTGGCAGTCCACTACGAGCTGACGGACGAAGAAAATGCTCACCTTCGGCTTGAGGAGCTTGATGCCCTCGATGAAACCCGGCTTATAGCGCAACAACATCTAGAAGCCTACAAAGCAAAGATGACGCGCTCGTATGAAAGATTGACCAGGCCGAGGACATTCCGCCAAGGCGAACTCGTACTGGTGGTCAAAAGACCTATGATCCCCAATCGTGCCAAGCGGGGAAAATTTGAGCCAAACTATGAAGGCCCGTACATCATAGACAAGGTCTACCAGGGTGGAGCCTATCTACTCATGGACATGCACGGTGAAAGGCCTTTCAGGCCAATAAACGGCCGCTTCTTAAAGAAGTACTATGCTTAATGAGCCACAGCCTGGGTCAATGATAGATGACGACGACTATGTCCGCTCGCTATCTTCCTAAGCTCAGACTTTACAAGCAGTAGCCGGCCCTCCCCTGAACAACGGACCGAAATGTCCTTAAACTAACAACGGACCGAAATGTCCTTAAACTAACAACGGACCGAAATGTAAACTAACGATGGACCGAAACGTCCTTAAACTAACGATGGACCGAAGCGTCTTTAAACTAACGACGGACCGAAACGTCCTTAAACTATCGACGGACCGATACATCCTTAAACTAACGATGGACCGAAACGTCCTTAAACTAACGACGGACCGAAATTTCCTTAAACTAACGACGGACCGAAACGTCCCTAAACTACTACCGCAGCATCCTTAGGCTGACGAGGTAAAAAAAAAAAGGAGAAAAAGAAAAATATAAAAAAAAATGTTGAAAAAACGGTATGTCCATGAGCAAAATGGGCATGGATGAAAACCCAAAAGGGCTCCGTGAGTAAAAACAGCAGGGCTACCGGCGAGTGTTCGTGAAAACCCGAAAGGGCGCGACCTTGTAAAAAAAAAAGAGAAAAAGGATAAAAAAAAAACGGTATGTCCATGAGCAAAATGGGCACGGATGAAAACCCAAAAGGGCTCCGTGAGTAAAAACAGCAGGACTACCGGCGAGTGTTTGTGAAAACCCGAAAGGGCGCAACCTCGTTAAAAGACACTTATAGGGTCCTCTCGACCTTGTAAGGAGAAACCACCTGCGTGAGATCCTTACGACTCATAAATGAGCAACACACTTAGGGATCCTCACGATTCCTAAGGAGAAAATACACTTACGAGATCCTCACGACTCGCAAGGAGAACTCTCTTATGGGACCCTCACGGCTCGTAAGATTTGAAAGTCTTAAGTTACAGAGACCTAAACCTGTGCTTAAGCAATCCCCCACAACCTTCGATAATGCCCTACAAGTAGTCCAATATTGACCCTTGTATACAATCCACGGGCGCGAATAAACATTTCCCTAACTAAGTCCCATCCGAGACTAGGGATATGTTTGCATGGTAAACAACCCTTGTAAATCCTCTCGACTTACAAGGAGAAAACCCTCCCGTAGGATCCTTACGACTTACAGAGGAACAATACACTTAGGAACCCTCACGATTCCTAAAGAGAAAATACACTTATAAGATCCTCACGACTTGTAGGGAGAAATACCTTTGTGAGACCCTTACGGCTCATGAAGTCAAAAGCCTTAGTCGACAGGACCTTAACCCTGTTTGCTAAGCCACCTTTATTCAACATCGACAGAGGCAAATGATGATTCGCACCTGGCAATATTCCAGTTGCAGCGATGCTGATGCCTAAACCGGTATCAAATCCCAAGTTCTTTCATGGCAAATGATGATTCGCTCCTGGCAATATTCCAATCGCAGCTATGCTGATGCTAAGATTGGTATCAGATCCCAAGTTCCACACTCGCGATATATAAAAAATCAGCGAGCCAAAAATGCATATGAAATAGCCGAAATGATAGGGCAGCTTGCAATAAAAAAAAAACAGCAAGTAAAAATGTATGCATGAAAAATAGCCGAAATGATGGGGCAACTCGCAATAAAAAGCAGCGAGTAAAAATGAAATAAATAGCCGAAATGATTGGGCACCGCGAAAACATAGCCGAAATGATAGGGCAATCGTGACCTTCGCGATATAAAAGCTGAAATGATAGAGCATCGCGGACAAAGAAATAAAATAAGAATAAAATTTATGCCCTACAGGTGATGTTACATCAACCCCTGTATACAATCCAGGGGCACGAAAAAAAAAAGAAAGAAAGGGAACATACCTCCCCCCAGGTTTCATCATAAGAAGAAGCAAAATCTCGACGGGCCGCAAGCGACTTAGAGATCATCCCAGCACTCGTTTCGTAACGACGGACACAACTTCAAGCTAAACGAAACAGCGGCAACTCCCAGTTCCATGACTCGGCGATATACAGATCACCGAGGGTCAAATCTCCATCCCGTGAAATGCGGATACAATCAGCAAAATTCCTGGTTACGTGGAACGCGGATAACGTCACTCTTTGACCCCGTGGAAAACGTCCAGAGCGGATCCTGGTCCTCGCAGAGCACGGCAGTGAACCCGTGTGAAGCATCCAGAGCGGAGCCTAGTCCTCGCCAAGCACGGCAGTGAACCCGTGTGAAGCATCTAGTGCAAAATTCCTGGTTACGTGGAACGCGGATAACGTCACTCTTTGACCCCGTGGAAAACGTCCAGAGCGGATCCTGGTCCTCACAGAGCACAGCAGTGAACCCGTGTGAAGCATCCAGAGCGGAGCCTAGTCCTCGCCAAGCACGGCAGTGAACCCGTGTGAAGCATCTAGTGTAAAATTCCTGGTTACGTGGAATGCGGATAACGTCACTCTTTGACCCTGTGGAAAACGTCCAGAGCGGATCCTGTTCCTCGCAGAGTACGGCAGTGAACCCATGTGAAGCATCCAGAGCGGAGCCTAGTCCTCGCCAAGCACGGCAGTGAACCCGTGTGAAGCATCTAGTGCAAAATTCCTGGTTACGTGGAACGCGGATAATGTCACTCTTTGACCCCGTGGAAAACGTCCAGAGCGGATCCTGGTCCTCGCAGAGCATGGCAGTGAACCCGTGTGAAGCATCCAGAGCGGAGCCTAGTCCTCGCCAAGCACGGCAGTGAACCCGTGTGAAGCATCTAGTGCAAAATTCCTGGTTACGTGGAACGCGGATAACGTCACTCTTTGACCCCGTGGAAAACGTCCAGAGCGGATCCTGGTCCTCGCAGAGCACGGTAGTGAACCCGTGTGAAGCATCCAGAGCGGAGCCTAGTCCTCGCCAAGCACGGCAGTGAACCCGTGTGAAGCATCTAGTGCAAAATTCCTGGTTACGTGGAACGCGGATAACGTCACTCTTTGACCCCGTGGAAAACGTCCAGAGCGGATCCTGGTCCTCGCAGAGCACGGCAGTGAACCCGTGTGAAGCATCCAGAGCGGAGCCTAGTCCTCGCCAAGCACGGCAGTGAACCCGTGTGAAGCATCTAGTGCAAAATTCCTGGTTACGTGGAACGCGGATAATGTCACTCTTTGACCCCGTGGAAAACGCCCAGAGCGGAGCCTAGTCCTCGCCAAGCACGGCAGTGAACCCGTGTGAAGCATCTAGTGCAAAATTCCTGGTTACGTGGAACGCGGATAACGTCACTCTTTGACCCCGCGGAAAACGCCCAGAGCGGAGCCTGGTCCTCGCCGAGCACGGCAGTGAACCCGTGTGAAGCATCCAGAGCAAATACCGGACTGTGGAGTCCTTAAAATCCACGGACTATGACGTCCTTAACCTCGACCGCAATGTCTTAAAACTAACGATCAACCACCCCGATTCCCTACGGATTCTCCCTTGGTTAAAGGGTACATCTTTTCACTCCTTTGATACTCGGCGTTGTAATTCCTCAATGTCTTCAAAGAGGTGACGGGTCCCTGCGACAAAACATCGGACTGTGGAGTCCCTAAATCCACGGACTATGAGGTCCTTAACCTTGACCGTGATGTCTTAAAACTAACATCGGACTGTTGAGTCCTTAAATCCACGGACTATGAGGTCCTTAACCTTGACCGTGATGTCTTTAAACTACGATACCTTGAGCGACCCCTGACCCCGTGAAACACGGATAAGGGCGACCACATCCAACACTTGCAGGTCCTCACGACCTGCGAGGAAGAAAAACTCTCTTGTGAGATCCTTATGACTTTCAAGGGAAAATCCACTTAAGAACCTTCACGATTCTTAAGAAGGACTTACACCTATGGGATCCTCTCGACCTGTAGGGAGAAAAGCTCTTTATGAGACCTTTGTGGCTCATAAAATACAAAAGTCTTAAGAGGCAGATCTTAACCCTGAATCCTGAGCCATCGTTGTCCTGCAAGGAGATCAAGATAGAATATCCGCATAATACATTCAATAGAAAGGGGACACACCATTGAAGAGAAGAATACGTCTTCATTTATAAACCTCCATTCGACAACAATATTCGATCTAAAGCCAGCATAAACCACCCGATACGGGAGATAATGTGGCAAGTTTCTGATCTGTATCCTATCAAGCACGCATTTGCAACTGTACGAATGTTTAAAAGGAAATGTTGCCGGAGGCGCTGATGTGCATGCAACGTAACGATGGTGCTCGTAATTAAAGAAAAACAGACAGCTCATTTACGCAAGCAAGACACACGTACGACTATCTGACAAGCATGAAAATTCAACAGAAAGCATGCAAACCACCAATGATTAAAGGAGTACATTGATTCAAACATACTACATCGGTGGGAAAAGATTACCAAACAAGGGATCAGAAATACAAGGGTTAACAAAGCAAAACACAAAATTCTCCAACTCCCTCTCCGCCTTCTCCAGCACGTCAAAACGGCGGTTTTCGCGAGGAGTCGCTCCCCACCGGTTGGAGCCGTGCTCATCAGCGAAAGCAGACATAACGGCCCGACAAGCTCTTATCTGACTCAGTAAATGAACTGAGTGATCCTTCAGAGCTTGAGTGATTAGACAAGCCTCATGAAAGCACTCAAGCTTGTCCTCCGCTGCGTCAAGGATCGCCGAAGTCATCTCCGCCGGATGAGGGGGTATATCGGCAAGCACAGACTGGAGGATCATCCGGAGACAAATGGAGCCCATGGGAAGAGGAGAGCCCCGACGGGTCAGTAGCTCGTACATCACCGTGTCACATTGAGCGTCGGTGAGAAGGGGATCCGCCAGCCGCGCAGCGAAGCGAGGAATTATCTCCTCAAGGGGCACCTCCCATGGTTGCCGACGAGCATGGGGACGATCGCAAGCCATGAAGATTGATCGGGTTCTCAAAGATGACCACCTCAAGGTATGAATTGGTTTCTCTGTGAAGAAAAGAAGTAAGGCATAAGGTTCAGGTTATAAAGGGGAGCATTTAATGCTATGCACAAAAAATGTTGTGCATGGTGGGACTATTCTCAAAGCCCGAAAAGAAGGGGAGAGCGTTGGAAATGAAATCCAACGACGCATTGGAATTAGGTTAGGGAAATGAAACGTCCCAATCAAGCAGATCCCTGCATACGCAACACGTGAGCACTAGCCTTTGATGGAAAATGAGGCGGCACTGCACAGACACAACAGAGAACTAAGCTCTGAGAATGAGAATCAAATTCTTAAAAAAAAGGTTTGAAAGGAAGGACATGAAAAAGTGAAGGCGCTTCTAAAAGGACGTTTCGTCTACCCTACTCCCCCAAAGCAGGTCCAGCGGTCACAAAAGTGACAGCGTTGCACTCACGTGTGGACACGTGAGAACAACGCTGTGGGGGCATTTGTTTCCTGATTTAAAATCAGGAAAGCTTACGGAAAAGGCTTCAGAAGAGGGTCACGTGCTTACACGTGACCAGCAGTCACGTGTGGGCACGTGACACCTAAAAGTATCGGCAAGGCAAATTCAGTTTCCCAAATACATCAAAGAAAAGGGGCTTCAGAAAGGGTCACGTGTTCCCACGTGACCTGGGTCACGTGTCGGCACGTGACATTTAAAAGCAGCGGCAAAGACACAACAGTTCCTTGATCAAATCAAGAAAAAGGCTTCAGAAGAGGTCACGTGCTCCCACGTGACCAGGGTCACGTGTTGTCACGTGACACTCAAAACATCAGACTCATTCTCCGGTTAAATCAAGAAGAAGGCTACATGCCAGGGTCACGTGCTCACACGTGACCAGTTGTCACGTGGTGGCACGTGATAGCTAAGCAGCAACCAGAAAACAGAGCGCAAAAAGAAGGAAGAAGGCTCGTTCCAAGGGGGTCACGTGCCCACACGTGACCAAGGGTCACGTGGCCACACGTGACCAACTTCAAAGCCCATTTGTCAACAGAATTAAATTCTGAGAAAAGACCTCTCAAATCTTTCCAAAAGCAATCGATTAAATTAAAGATTTAGAGGTGATTAAATATCATCTATCTATGGGAAAATCTCGAATTTGGAAAGATTTCCCCTTTAAATCTAACATAAATAACAAAGGAGAATCCTTGGATTTGAAATCCAATGGTGAATAAAATTCACCTAATAATCCAAAGGTCCAAAATGAATGATGGATGCAAATCAAATCTCTCAATGAAGATTCGTAAAAAACTAATTGACTCGGCTGCTTCTCCTATAAATAGGAGCCAAGAGACACAAAAAAAATATACACGCAGAGGGAAGAAAAGGGAGAGAGCCTTGATACTTTGAGGAATTTGGATCTTCTGCAAAAGAAAACCCTAGGTAAGAGAGGGAAGGCTTTTTGAAAGAAAGAGAATTTAATTCTCAACAGGGTTTAACCCTGATATAAAACAGAAGGGCATATTTCTTCTCTCTTTGATAGAGGATCTGTAAAGTGCACATCTCCCCTTGAAGTTGAGAATTTAATTCTCAATGGGTTGAGATCCTGCCATGCAAATCCAAAGCATAGAGAGGGAATAGAAGTACGAGAATTTAATTCTCACAGAACTATAGGAATTCAATTCCTTTAAAATAAAATTAGGGCTTGACCCTGTGTTATGGGAATTTAATTCCTTCAGAACAAAAAGAATCAGGGTTTAACCCTAGTTAAAAACTTAGTTCTGTTAAAACAACGAGAATTTAATTCCCTTAATCTTATTTCCTAGAATAATTCTTTAACAGAGAGTGGGAGCTTAATTCCCCAAAGCTTTTATTAGGGTTCAACCCTATTCGATTCTGCACATATATGAGGAATTTAATTCCTACAGGAAATTCAGAGTTCAACTCTTCAAAAGGAAGTAGGAATTTAATTCCTCTAAAATTATTGTCAGGGTTCAACCCTACGAGGAATTTAATTCCTAAAAAGGGATTAACAGATCTTCTAAACAACTACATAAAAGCGGGGTCACGTGTCACCACGTGACCCCCCCAAAGATCTACATAAAGCCCCCTTGAGGCAGTGCCCCACTAGACCCACGTGACTCTTGGCAGAAGCTTTAACATATAAGCATTTGAATGCCCGTCACGTGATGGCACGTGATGCTCTGAAAAATGCGATAGTCTCAGAAGAACAAATGAAGGGAGGGCGCCCTCACGTGCTGTCACGTGACCCCTCTTACCTCAGCGTCTAACGCTAAATTGGGACCCCTGAATCCAGTGTTAAAACATTGTTTGGCCCTAGTGTTCAACACTAAGCAAAGAACTTTATTCGTAGTGTTCAACACTGGTTACCTTAGTGTTCAACACTAATTTGGAATTTCTGTTGCCAGTGCTTAACACTGGACTGTTTTAGTGTTTAACACTAATTTGAAAGCCTTGTTGTTGGTGTTTGACACCAACTATCTTTTAGTGTTAAACACTAACTTATCAATCTCATTCCTAGTGTTTAACACTGATTGGTCTTTAGTGTTTAACACTAGGCATTAGCCCAATTGGCTAAATGGCCAGAGGCAAAGCCTCTCCTTCAATGGATCAACAGAAAGCCGATGTCCCAGACATGATTGGACTTAGCCCAAACTGGCCATAAGTCCTCAATTCGTAATTAACTGGGCCAATGGGCTCAAAACATAATTAATTGGTCTCAATCCCAAATTGGGCCAAAGACTATTTAATCCACTCCGGTTCCAGGGTACATCTCTTCACTCCTTTGATACTTGGCGTTGTAATCCCTCAACGTCTTCAAAGAGGTGACGGGTCCCGATGACCACACATTGATACGGACTGTGGGGTCCTTAAACCCATGGACTACGACGTCCTTAACCTTGACCGAGATGTCTTAAAACTAACAATGGACTGTGGGGTCCTTAAACCCATGGACTACGACGTCCTTAACCTTGACCGAGATGTCTTAAAACTAACAATGGACCGCAATGTCCTTAAACTACCCATGGACCGCAATGTCCTTAAACTACCCACGGACCGCAATGTCCTTAAACTAGCAATGGACCACTATGTCATTAAACTGGAACAATAGAGCCCAAACGCTCTTTTGTCGGATCTAAACGATCCCGTTTAAGTTGATCTTAGCCTCAAATATGGCCAACGTATCCTTAAACCTTCAAACAGACTGGACTATGAATCCCCCCAATCAACTTCGGTTCAAGGGTACATCTCTGAACTCCTCTGATATCTGTCGTTGTAATCCTTCAACGTCGTTAGAGAGGTGACGGGTCCCGACGGCCATACATACAATGGACCACCATGTCCTTAAACTGGAACAATAGAGCCCAAACGCTCTTTTGTCGGATCTAAACGATCCCGTTAAGTTGATCTTAGTCTCAGGTCGGACTAACGTATCCTTAACAAACGTTTGAGTTGATCTTGGCCTCAAGTATTGCTAACGTATCCTCAAACCAAACCCCCAAACCCAAATCTAAGATAATACGGATTTGGACTAGTCCACGCCCTACGGGCGACGACATAACTCGGTCTCCGTAAACAATCCACGGGCAACAAAACACAAAACAAACACACACGACGCGAAGTGACCATCTGGAGAAGGAGAAAGTTGTTACCGCGATGCGGTAGCGTAATTAACTGCAGGGGCTTGCGCCTGCAGGGAAGAGCGTCCCCACAATCAAAAACCCCTCAAACGAGGGGGAATCTGACGAAGTCTGCTACATCGGCCGCATCCGTTTAAACCTTCGATACACGGTGCCATGAATCAACTTGGCATCTTCGGAGAGATAGACGGATAGCACCAATTAGCATCTGTCCCGAATTTCAGGCAAGAGACGCCATGTCGCGCCGTCTTTCGGAGGGGAACACCCCTAGCAACCTATGACCTTGACGAAGGCCAACAAACCATAGGCCGCTAGTCATGTTCAACCCGTACATTTCTTAATTGAATTAAACCCACCCGTGCGACCCTTGATGAAGGCCAACAAAGTCGCACGACTACCCTAATCTAATCGCATCACATGCTATAAGTAGATAAGTACTAATCAGCTACCGCACACTACGCCTTGACGAAGGCTAACAAACGTAGCACGAATACTAACTAGTCTTTATCTGAAATAACGGAGGGCTACGCAGGTTTTTAAGAAAACCATGAGCGTAATGAACTTAATATAGTTGTAGAAATAAGTGATAAAAGGAGTGTTTTTGAGGCTTTTAACTAGTTTTGCTATAGAGGTCACTCCCGGTGAAGGGATCTCGGCTCTTTCCTTATCGAATAAGGTGCATGATGTTTTATAAATACCGCTATGCAAAGCAAGAACTAAAAGAAGCAATCAAAAACAAAACCGAGTTGCTTATAGCATCTACTAGCTTTTGCTAAAGAGGTCACTCCCGGTGAAGGGATCTCGGCTCTTTCCTCATCGAATGAGGTGTTGGATATTCTACAAGGAATACCGCTATGCAAAGCAAGAACTAGAGCTACTATTTTTTAAAACAAGTTTCTACAATATCTTTAGGTTTCTTTTTCTTTCATTAATCTCATTAATGAAGTCCCAATAATTATGCTTCCCAAGCATCACATATAAAACGAAAGCAGCAATATTAATTATATATCATATATATAATATAGGCATTCGTCTCAGAATATCTAGTGATCACATCACAGAATAATAGTAGCAGAAGAATCACATATGAAATATTGGATATACTAGGAATTCCGTGTTTTAATTTATGCCAGTATAAAACACGGATTCCACGGTCGTGATGAATAGCCAAACCTCCATCCCTAGACCTCTATGAGAGTGGCAAGCAACTCTACCAATTCTAGAGTTAGGAGACTCGGTCTCGATTCCTCAAGATGGTCTCCCACTGGACTCTAGAACCCGGTTACTTATGCTCCCCTCCTTGGGTCTATCATAATGCGGAAAAGTAAATAATATACATCAATGGTGACATCATCCTCAACCCGGAAGTGCCCCAATAAAAGAATATTACATACAAGCTTTTACATGAATGAAGATGAAAAACTCTCATCTCACATAAAAAACCTCCGGCTATTTAAAACACAACGATCCAATATAACATATCACAGCAACACATAACATCACATGTTATCAACGTAAGTAAATATGCGTATCCCAATTATCATTGATATATAGCACCGAAACCGGTGATACACCACATATTACACTTACGGTAGCAGAAAAGAAAGTGAAAAACTACAACAGTTGGAATCCGCAACCACCTTAGACATTATAAACCCAATGTATCATATACTTTGGATTTCATGCCCAACAATTGAATTCCTTAGACATCACATGTCTAACAATTATAAACCCCGCATTTTATTCTCGATATTGAAAACACTTTTTAATAACCTGTCGGGTAATTCAACAAGATTCCCGATAACCTGATCAAATGCTCGTCGGAAACTTTAGTAGATTGCCGCACCCCCGATGCCGACGACGAGGTGCACTAAGGCAGAACACCGCTGCCGCGAGCACCCGAATGGATAGTTTTGGCGACGGGGTTCTCCTACAGTCACTTGGTCGGGGCTATGGGGTGTGGCTATCTAGTAAGGTTACCCAGCGAGTATCCGTGTACACTACGTAATTGCGACGGACTTTTGATCACATCAAAATCCCGTGGCAACCGATCAAATGAGACTAAATTGCTAGATTTATAAAATTCAAACTAGTTATCTCATAACTAATTGTGGATTCCAAATATTGTATCACAATCACAGATAGCTAGATGAAGTTAAACTTTTCAATCGAATAAAAAAGAACTCAAAATTTCCCAATAAGCTTAACACTTGAGCGGAGCTCAAAAAGTACCCAGAAACTGCCACAACTCCTATGAACCAGCCGTAGAAGGGTCAACCAATGCCTCACATGTGACACCGCAGAACTACCACAAACCCTAGGGTTTGATGGCGGTTCTGACGGTCACATAATCGAGTTATGGTTTCGTTCTTCTAGAGGGTCAACAGAATCGCTTGCAAGATTTTCTGAAAATTTTAAACTCGGAAAAAGTCCAACACTTGGAAAATTTCCAGCGGGGAAAAACTGGGTTATTGATATTCGTTCAAACCTTTTAACATCGTTTAAATAACCCGAATACATGTTAGAATTACGACTATGAAATACTCCGAGTTGCTTTTGCAGAAAGTTAACATTACATGCAAATTTAGCAAAAACAAACAATACCTGAAACATCAAAACCCAGAGACTGGAACACAGGCAAAATTTCAGGGGGTGAGCTCGGTTTTTGGACGAGATGTGGGGTGTGGTGGTGTAGGGTTCCAAGGCACACTAATGAGGTCTCACAAGGCATCAACCATGCCAATTTCAAATTTTACGGTGCCGAGAAACCCTAGACTAGATCGTTAACTAGAGATTAGGCGAAACATGCAAGTAGTAAAAAGTTTTACTGCTAAGTGAACGGGGCTACAACCTTTGTAGATCCGGTCCTCCACCTCCATAGCTCCATGATGAAGTCCCTCCGCTGTACCCATCGGATCCCGGACTCTCGCGGTGGTTTCATCGAAAGAATGATCGGGCAAGGTCGTCGACTTCGATGCTGAAGATGATCTACGTCGAGGCAACACAAGATCAAGCTCCCACTTCACCAAGTCATGAAACTTGTGAAGAAAACACCCTATACTACTTGGCAAGAAGTAGAGGATGAAGAAATAGGAAGTGGGTTCATTTTAGAATTAGATTTCTCACTCTTTTCCTCATGTTGCCATTGAAGCTAGCAAGCTTTCATGAAGCTTGATGAAGATGAAGATGAAGAAGATGATAGAATAAAAAGGATTAGTTTAAAAAGAAAATCCCATTCATTCTTATCATAATGCAACCTTGGTTAAGTGTAGAGAATAAACTAGGGTTAGTTGAATGGTTAGGTTTAGGAGATGAAGACAAAATGGTCACTTAGTCAAAGATGCATGAAGCATCAAGAACCTTCTTGTATGAAAGCAACCATTTAGTTTTCCTTTTTTCCTTTTAACCAAAATAAATAGATAAACAAATAAAGCAATGGAAACCATAAGCATTAACTAAACATAGTGTATAGCATACACACACCCAAGGTTGCATGTATCATCAAACATGATACAAACTAGTGCACAAAACTATATCATATATACAATGTGCACATCAAGTGAGAAAATCCATCTTTAAGTGAACAAATACTAGTTAATGTAAAGTAATATATCTAATATATAATTATACATTAAATCATTAAATCAACACTTGATTTAACGATCCGGTCATATCGCATATGACCGACTAATATCCAATGTATCGACTTATCGAATCAATCCTCGATTCGATAACTAGGTTATATCACATACAACCAATCGATACATTCATCACGAGAATAGAATACGGTATCACATACGCGCATTATTCTCGGTCCCGCACATATCTCATATGCACTTCCATTTCGTTTTGCTTGAGCCAGGAAACCTCTGTGTAGGACTCTAAAGACTCGTCAATACGCCGGCAGTAGGTGATGATCATATAAAACACCCACAAGCCGCAAGCGGTCTGCTAAACGTAACGGCCACCCGGGTATTGAGCGATCAGAAGATCGACGAGCAAGCCCGCTCACACTCCTGTGAATCCAACCAGTAACACTTACCGTATAGTCCGGTCTGATCGTCTGATATGTCGCATATCTCGCCTAGGGGTGGTAAACGTCAGACCCCAATAGCTCGATAAGTCGTGTCGATATTGTTAGTTATATGTATGCCCTAGAGGCCATTACTGTACATATGATGTATATTGTAGTGGATGCTAGGACGTATATAGGGAGGACTTTCTTGCTCGACATGATAGTATGCTATCTGGTTGCACTTTACCTTAACGTGTACACTGATTGTCTCTCTGTTACATGTTGGTAAAGCCCTTAGGATGTGTACTTGACTACCTGGACTATGATGCGGATCATACTAGTGGGGACATGGTAGTCCATAAGTACATCCTTCAAAGTCCCTAGTCGTGGGTGTATCGAGACGGGGCATCGATATACCAGAGTAGACTAGCGTATACCTTCTCGACCCATACATATGGGCGATGGATGATCCCATATCCATTGGTGTTTGACATCGGAGATGATATACGGGTGCTCAGTGGAGACTGGGTACACTGGATGGACTCGCCGAGAACTCCCAGATGGTATTATACCTTACGTCAAATGGCAGTTCTCTGGTGACACTGGTACAGAGTAGTCTGTTGACCCGAGATCGTTATAGAGTCTTGTGTGGTTCCCACTGTGCTTTGATTTCTATCTTACCACGTCCAAGAGGGCGTGCAAAATGGTGGTTTTTGGGTACAGTCCCGAGTCACATGGAGGCAATGAGCGATAGGTGGGGATTCGTTTCTCCCGGTATAGGGAGTTGATATTGCGCTGTGTTCGATTGGCTATAACAGGAAATCCCTGGCCAGGGTTGCTGAGATTTACTGGTAAGTGTTACCAGTAGTTTCTCGAATAGTTATAGACCTCATATCGACACGACTTATCGAGCTATTGGGGTCTGACGTTTACCACCCCTAGGCGAGATATGCGACATATCAGACGATCAGACCGGACTGTACGGTAAGTGTTACTGGTTGGATTCACAGGAGTGTGAGCGGGCTTGCTCGTCGATCTTCTGATCGCTCAATACCTGGGTGGCCGTTACGTTTAGCAGACCGCTTGCGGCTTGTGGGTGTTTGATATGATCATCACCTGCTGCCGGCGTATTGACGAGTCTTTAGAGTCCTACACAGAGGTTTCCTGGCTCAAGCGAAACGAAATAGGAGCGCATATGAGATATGTGCGGGACCGAGAATAATGCGTGTATGTGATACCGTATTCCATTCTCGCGATGAATGTATCGAATGGTTGTATGCGATATAACCTAGTTATCGAATCAAGGATTGATTTGATAAGTCGATACATTGCATATTAGTCGGTTATATGCGATATGACCGGATCGTTAAATCAAGTGTTGATTTAATGATTTAATGCATAATTATATATTTGATATATTACTTTGCATTAACTAGTATTGGTTCACTTTAAATGGATTTTCTCACTCGCTTGTGCACATTGTATATTCGATATAGTTTTGTGCACTTGATTGTATCATGTTTGATGATACATGCAAAAATTGGTTAAGTATAAAGAATTAAACCTTGGTTAATGAAATGGTTAGGGTTTATTGTTTGCTTATTCATTTTATTCATTTATTTATTTTGGAAAGAATAAAGAGAAAATGGTGGCTTTCTTTGTTTGTAGTTGAATCTTCATGAAGGTTTGACTTTGTAACCATTTTGTCTTCATGCTTAACCCTAACCATTTAAACAAACCATGGTCTATTCTCTACACTTAACTAGGGTTAGGATATGATAAATATTGATATTATTTTCTATTTTGAAAATACTCATGATATTCTTTCTTCTTCTTCTTCATCTTCTTCAATGAAGAAAGCTTGACTTCATCAATGGTGAATTGATGAAATGAGTGAGAAATACAATTCTAAAGTGAACCCACTTCCTATTTCTTCATCCTCTACCTCTTGCCAAGTAGTATAGGGTGTTTCCTTCACAAGTTTTCATGGCTTGGTGAAGGTGGAGCTTGATCTTGTGATGCCTCGACGTAGATCATCTTCGGCACGAAGCCGACGACCTTGCCCGCCCATTTCTCCGATGAAGCCGACGCTAGAGCCCAGGCTTCCATTTGGACAGCGAGGAGACTTCATTGCGGAGCTATGGAGGTGGAGGACCAGATCTACAAAGGTTGTATTTCCGTTCTCTTAGTAAAGTAGTTTACTAGTTGCATCTTTCGCCTAGACATCTAGTTAACGATCCGTAGTCTAGGGTTTCTCGGCACCCCTAAAATTTGAAATTGGCATGGTTGATGCCTTGTGAGACCTTTTGAGAGTGCTTAGGAACCCTACACTGGTACCAGAGTCTAGCTAGAGCCTTAGGCGAAGTCTAGACGGAGTTTGAAGTCCGAACGAACCGAAACCCCAAAATTTCCATGCTCTCTGGACTTTTTCTAAATTCTGGGATTTTTCCAGATTAAAAATTCGTAAAAAATTCAGTAGGAAGATCTAAGAGTTATGGTGAAATACGACATCCTAATTCATCTAAACCGCCGCGGTTCCGCGGCATGAGCATGGCTCATGCGGCGGTTCCGCGGCCGTACGGTCGTATCTCACTGTCATTGTTGCACAGTAACTCCTCTTTTCTGATGCTGGATTTTATGGGAATTTTTAATTTTTATTCAAGAGTTGAATTTTCTGGGGTTGTTTTGGGGATTCGGTGTTTCGATCGGAGTATCAGATTTTGTCTATGTGGCTTTCCGGATATATTATAGAATATGTTAAAAAGTTCGACCGGATATAAATACCCAATTTTTCCCATGTCGGGAAATTTCCAAGTGTTGGATTTTTCCGTAGTTTAACGACGTTCTAAGTAGTGCAAGTAACGCGATGGTCCCTCTAGAAGACAACAAACCTTAACTCGATTATGTGACCGTCTTGAACTGCCCTTTGAACCTTCGGGTTTGGGGCAGTACGGCGTGCCACATGTGAGGCGTTGGCTTGACCCTTCTACGGCTGGACCGTTGGTACTGAGGCATGAACTGAATGTTGTTAGACTTATTTCATGTGTTGAGCTATATCGGGAAAACTTGGGTATTTGAATGTTCGATCGGAAAGTTTAACATTTTCTATTTATCCGGAATGTGATACAATAATTGGAATTCACAAGAAGTTATGAGATAACTGAATGAATGTTATAAACATAGCACTTTAGTCTCACTTGATCGGTTGCCACGGAATTTTGATGCGATCAAAAGTCCGTCGCAATCACGTAGCGTACGCGGATACTCACCGGGTAAACTTAATAGACAGCCTCGCCCCATAGCCCCGACCAAGTGAGTGTAGGAGAACCCCGTCGCCGAAAGCATCCGTTCGGGTGCTCGCGGTGGCGGTGTTCCGCCTTGGTGCACTTCGTCGACGGCGTCAGGGGTGCGGCCGCCTACTGAAGTTTGCGACGAGCATGCGATCAGGATGTCGGGAATCTTGTTGAATTGCCCGACTTGATATTGAAAAGTGTTTTCTATTTTGAGACTAAAATGCGGGGTTTATAATTGTTAGGCATGTGATGTATAAGGAATTCATTTGGTCAGGCATGCGATGTCTGAGGAGGTTGCGGATTCCAACTGTTGTAGTTTTACACTTTCTTTTCTGTGACCGTAAGTGTAATATGTGATATCGCCGGTTTCGTTGCTATATGTCAACGATAATTGGGATGCGCATATTTACTTACGTTGATGACATGTGATGTTATGTGTTGCTGGATATGTTATATTGGATCGTCGTGATTGAATAGCCGGGGGTTTTTATGTGAGATGAGTGTTTTTCATTTTCATTCATGTAAATACTTGTATGTAATATTCTTTTCTTGGGGCACTTCCAGGTTGCGGAAGTCGTCACCTTTTGTATATTATTTACTTTTCCGCATTAGGATAGACCCAAGGAGGGGAGCACAAGTAACCGGGTTCTGGGGTCCAGTGGGAGACCAAATCGAGGAGTCGATTCCGGGTCTCCTAACCCTAGAATTGGCAGGGTTGCTTGCCGCTCTCGTAGGGGTCTAGGGGTGTGGGATTGGCTATTCATCACGACCATGGAATCCGTGTTTTATACTGGCTCGTATTGAAAACACGGACGTCCTAGTATATCCAATATTTCATATGTTTCTTCTGCTGCGATATCTGTGATGTGATCATGATATGTTCTATGATAGATACTGTATATAGTATATATGATATATTATATAGGCGTTACTTATGTTTTACACCCGCGCTAGCCCTGCCCCGCTCTGTCGTTAGTCACCTAACCTAACGGTGCACGAGGGGACATCGAGGCGAATGCGGATGGCATAAGTGTACG
Source organism: Agapanthus africanus (assembly GCA_030015575.1). NCBI lineage: Eukaryota > Viridiplantae > Streptophyta > Magnoliopsida > Asparagales > Amaryllidaceae > Agapanthus > Agapanthus africanus. The sequence continues at coordinate 705,699,217 of CM057341.1, forward strand.
TCGTATTTATCTGTGATGATTAGGTACTTAAATGATGGGACTTCATTAATGTGATTAATGAAATAAAAGAAACCTAAGATGTTGTAGAATCGAATTTCAAAATAAAACAGGTAGCTATAGTTCTTGTTTTGCACAGCGGTATATGTGATATATCCTGCACCTTATTCGATGAGGAAAGGACCGAGATCCCTTCACCGGGAGTGACTCCTTTAGCAATAACTGGCCGATGCTACAACTCTCGGTTTGTTTTTGATTGCTTCTATAGTTTCTGCTTTGCACAGTGATATATGTGATATATCCCGCACCTCATTCGATGAGGAAAGGACCGACGATCCCTTCACCGGGAGTGACTCCTTTAGCAAAACTAGAAAAGCCTCAAAAGCACTCCATTTTAAAATCATTTGATTCTACAACGATATCAAGTTCATTACGCAATAGGTTTTCAGAAAAACCTGTCATAGCCCTCCGTCATTTCAGATATGTACTAGTTAGTATTCGTGATGCGGTAGTTTGGCATTCGTCAAGGCGTAGTGTACGGTAGCTAACTAGTATTTATCTGCTTGAGCATATGATGCGATTGGATTTGGGTATTCGTACGTCGTTGTTTGGCATTCGTCAAGGGTCGTGCGGGTGGGTTTAATTCAATCAAGAAATGTACGGGTTGAACTTGACTAGTAGACTATGGGTTGTTTGGCATTCGTCAAGGTCATAGAACACTAGGGGCAAAATATTATCGGGAATTTCAAGTGTTGAAATTTGCAATGAGATTGCATACCTTCTATGAGATAGTTGGATCCCGATACCCGCTGCGAGTAAGAGTTACTCCTGGGAGAGTTTTACACATTACAATTAGCCGATCAAGTAGGTGTCTAGAAAGGTGTTAACGAGGTTAGGCCTCTGGGAAAACGAGGTTTACATTAATTAGGTTCGTGCGAAAGCACGGGGAACCTCCCTCAAAGTACCGACACTGGCCTGGCTGAAAGATTAGCGAACTTGTAGTTTGTAATTAATCCCGGCTAGTCTTTCCTTTTAGGGTTTGAAGGAAGATTTGATAAAAAGCAGTGGGAGCCATCCTGATTAGATAAAATAAAAACCGATCTATTCTTGCAAGAGCGCACGCTGAGTGTTTTCTTCTCTCTCTCTCCAGGTAGGGACCATATCACGCCTTAATCAAGATAATAATACGAATTATTGACCGAACCCGCTTGTTATACTGAGCTGGGGAACGTTGGTCCCGCTCTAACTTATAATTTTTATAAGACAGAGCAGGAAATTGGGGAATACCAGATTTCCCGTGCCGCCCAAACGAAGAGAGTGCATGCTGATGCATCATCTTCGGGTGTGTTCATTACAAAGAACTGTTTCTCTGAATTCTTTACGTCCTGGGTATGTGATACCAGATCAGGATCCCGCATATGTAATTTGTTACATGGGCTACAGATAGGCAAAGAACTGAGAACGGGTGATAAGTTTCATGAGGCAGAAAACGGGGCAAGTGTTGCAGCCAAGTCTGTTGGTCACTGTCACCCTGTATGACCAGTACATTGATTCTGAACAAATGTTATTAGATACCGAACCTGATATACAAAATCATATCTATCTCTTTATAAGTTAGAAGTAAAGAAATGATAAAATTTTGTATTGTTGGATAATGTTTTGAACATTTCCTATATCAAAAGTTGATCGGTTCAGGCACGTTATCTAAAAGCATTAACGTTCTAAATCAAACTACAGTTCTTTAGTATACGGAACACACAAAAGAGGAAGAGTTCAGAAATGAACGAATCCTTCTTGAGGTATTGTAGACTAGGTCAAATCAATGCGACCTGACTAGCTGAAATTACATTTAGATGCATATTTAAGTCTGTTTGAATTTACATCTTATGAAACTTGCCAGTCATGTCACAAAGATACGAAGACCATAGCTCTGTTTACTGGAAGCAGAGAAAGAGTTAATGAACTCTTGGGATGATACATGTTGATGTATGTAAGGTCCCCTGTCTACTCATGCCAAGACCGGTTCTTTGTACTTCGTTACATTCTCTGATGATCTTTCGAGATTCAGACCTATGTTCCTGTTGAAACACAAGTCCGAACCTTTTGAGATATTCACAGAATATAAGTTAGAAGTAGAGAACCAAATACGGGTAAAAGTATTATGTCCTATGATGAGATCAAGGAGGAGAATACTTGAGCACGAAATTCTTGGACTTTTCGAAAGGAGAATGAGATTCTCTCTCAGCATTACTCCTCCGTATACACCATAGCACAATGGTATATCGGGGTGGAGCAATCACATCCTATATGATAAGGTGTGCTCTATGATGAGTACTACTGAGTTACCTATTTCCTTTTTGGGAGTTATGCACTTGAGAAGCTGCATACCTATTGAATAGGGTTCAAACCAAATCAGTTGCCTACCACTTCATATTTGATATGATAAGGGAAGAGCCCATATCTTAAGTTAGTTAAGATTTGGGGTTGTCCGGCCTATGTCTAAAAGCAAAATCCGGACAAGCTTGAGGTAAGATCTGTTATGTAGAACTGGAAATGTTCCAGCTATACAAACTGCAGCTGATGATTTGATAGAACCAAAGGATTCAGTAGAGACCAACGAACCTCAGCCTCTCCGCCGATCTAGTTGGGTTCCTCACCCACCTGAGAGATACTTCGGTTCCTCTATGACAGTGGGAGCGAGGATTGCATCATGAGATGATGACCCAACCAGTTTCGAGCTGGCCATCAGGAGTAAGACTCTGTAAGAATGGCTGGATGCTTAGTGATCTGAGATGGAATCCTTATACACCAACAAAGTATGGACTTTAGTTGCTTTATCTGAAGGGTTAAATCCCCATCAGGAGCAAGTATATCTTGAGAAGATTACTTGGTGTAGATGGAAAAGTTGAGACTTTCAAAGCTAGACTTGTTAAAGCTTTTCGTCATCGACCAGGCGTGGATAATGATGAAACCTTTTCAAGTGGCTATGCTTAAGTCCATCCAGATCCTACTTGCCACGGCTACATACCATGACTACGATATCTGGCAGTTGGGTGCCATGACTGCTTTTCTAAATGATGTTTTAGAAGAGAACGTCTATAAGTACACAGCCAGAGGGCTTCGTAGACAGTGGGAGCAGCGGAAACGTGTACAAGTTGCTTTATAGGATAAAGCAGGTATCGCGGAGTTGGAACATCTGTTTTGATGTGTTAGTCAAAGAGTTTGACATCATCAAAATGGTAGATGAACCTTGTATAAACAAAAAGGTAGTAGGGAGTATAGTGACGATCCTCGTAAAGTACGTGGATGACATGCTCTTGATCGGGAAGGAGTTTCCTATGCTACGCTCGGTCAATCTCCGCTTATCATAATGATTCTCTATATAGGATCAAAATGATACCTCCAAAATCCTGGATTTTGGATCTATGAGATAGATCTAATTGGATATTAGGATACTCACTAGTTGTAGTGAGATGGTTTCAATCGATCCTGGAGAAAATCACTGGAAGTGTTCCAGGGTGATAAAGACGACTGAATGTCAGTCACAGGCATTGTCTTTACCCTCAGTAAAGGGACGGTATGTTGGAAGAGTTCCAAGCTACATACCGTGGCATACTAGACGATAAAGGTTGGATACATCGCTACTTAAGATGCTACCAAAAGTGGCTGTCGGGGTGTATATTTGTTCATCAGATGAACTTAGTTCCTCCCATTGTGTGACAATGGAGTTGTGGCTTATGCCAAGGAACGTCCGTCCCATCAGTGATCCAGACATATTCTGAGGCAGCATCACCTGATCATGGAGATAGTTGATCTCCAGGGTGATCGAGGTTAGGAGAGTAGACTCAGAGGACAACACGGCGGATCCACTCACAAAGGCCTTTTCCCAGAAGAGAGACTTTTATGGGATGGTTGAGTATGAGATACTGCAACCACTGCTATCAGATGGCCCTAGTGCAAGTGGGAGATTGTTAGTTATATGTATGCCCTAGAGGCCATTACTGTACATATGATGTATATTGTAGTGGATGCTAGGACGTATATAGGGAGGACTTTCTTGCTCGACATGATAGTATGCTATCTGGTTGCACTTTACCTTAACGTGTACACTGATTGTCTCTCTGTTACATGTTGGTAAAGCCCTTAGGATGTGTACTTGACTACCTGGACTATGATGCGGATCATACTAGTGGGGACATGGTAGTCCATAAGTACATCCTTCAAAGTCCCTAGTCGTGGGTGTATCGAGACGGGGCATCGATATACCAGAGTAGACTAGCGTATACCTTCTCGACCCATACAGATGGGCGATGGATGATCCCATATCCATTGGTGTTTGACATCGGAGATGATATACGGGTGCTCAGTGGAGACTGGGTACACTGGATGGACTCGCCGAGAACTCCCAGATGGTATTATACCTTACGTCAGATGGCAGTTCTCCGGTGACACTGGTACAGAGTAGTCTGTTGACCCGAGATCGTCATAGAGTCTTATGTGGTTCCCACTGTGCTTTGATTTCCATCTTACCACGTCCAAGAGGGCGTGCAAAACGGTGGTTTTTGGGTACAGTCCCGAGTCACATGGAGGCAATGAGCGATAGGAGGGGATTCGTCTCTCCCGGTATAGGGAGTTGATGTTGCGCTGTGTTCGATTGGCTATAACAGGAAATCCCTGGCCAGGGTTGCTGAGATTTACTGGTAAGTGTTACCAGTAGTTTCTCGAATAGTTATAGACCTCATATCGACACGACTTATCGAGCTATTGGGGTCTGACGTTTACCACCCCTAGGCGAGATATGCGACATATCTGACGATCAGACCGGACTGTACGGTAAGTGTTACTGGTTGGATTCACAGGAGTGTGAGCGGGCTTGCTCGTCGATCTTTTGATCGCTCAATACCCGGGTGGCCGTTACGTTTAGCAGACTGCTTGCGTCTTGTAGGTGTTTGATATGATCATCACCTGCTGCTGGCGTATTGACGAGTCTTTAGAGTCCTACACAGAGGTTTCCTGGCTCAAGCGAAACGAAATAGGAGCGCATATGAGATATGTGCGGGACCGAGAATAATGCGTGTATGTGATACCGTATTCCATTCTCGCGATGAATGTATCGAATGGTTGTATGCGATATAACCTAGTTATCGAATCAAGGATTGATTTGATAAGTCGATACATTGCATATTAGTCGGTTATATGCGATATGACCGGATCGTTAAATCAAGTGTTGATTTAATGATTTAATGCATAATTATATATTTGATATATTACTTTGCATTAACTAGTATTGGTTCACTTTAAATGGATTTTCTCACTTGCTTGTGCACATTGTATATTCGATATAGTTTTGTGCACTTGATTGTATCATGTTTGATGATACATGCAAAAATTAGTTAAGTATAAAGAATTAAACCTTGGTTAATGAAATGGTTAGGGTTTATTGTTTGCTTATTCATTTTATTCATTTATTTATTTTGGAAAGAATAAAGAGAAAATGGTGGCTTTCTTTGTTTGTAGTTGAATCTTCATGAAGGTTTGACTTTGTAACCATTTTGTCTTCATGCTTAACCCTAACCATTTAAACAAACCATGGTCTATTCTCTACACTTAACTAGGGTTAGGATATGATAAGTATTGATATTATTTTCTATTTTGAAAATACTCATGATATTCTTTCTTCTTCTTCTTCATCTTCTTCAATGAAGAAAGCTTGACTTCATCAATGGTGAATTGATGAAATGAGTGAGAAATCCAATTCTAAAGTGAACCCACTTCCTATTTCTTCATCCTCTACCTCTTGCCAAGTAGTATAGGGTGTTTCCTTCACAATTTTTCATGGCTTGGTGAAGGTGGAGCTTGATCTTGTGATGCCTCGACGTAGATCATCTTCGGCATGAAGCCGACGACCTTGCCCGCCCATTTCTCCGATGAAGCCGACGCTAGAGCCCGGGTTTCCATTTAGACAGCGAGGAGACTTCATTGCGGAGCTATGGAGGTGGAGGACCGGATCTACAAAGGTTGTATTTCCGTTCTCTTAGTAAAGTAGTTTACTAGTTGCATCTTTCGCCTAGACATCTAGTTAACGATCCGTAGTCTAGGGTTTTTTTCGGCACCCCTAAAATTTGAAATTGGCATGGTTGATGCCTTGTGAGACCTCTTGAGAGTGCCTAGGAACCCTACAGATATAAGGTCTATAACAGTTCGAGAAACTACTGGTAACACTTACCAGTAAATCTCAGCAACCCTGGCCAGGGATTTCCGGTTATAGCCAATCGAACACAGCGCAACATCAACTCCCTATACCGGGAGAGACGAATCCCCTCCTATCGCTCATTGCCTCCATGTGATTCGGGACTGTACCCAAAAACCACCGTTTTGCACGCCCTCTTGAACGTGGTAAGGTGGAAATCAAAGCACAGTGGGAATCACACAAGACTCTATGACGATCTCGGGTCAACAGACTACTCTATACCAGTGTCACCAGAGAACTGCCATCTGACGTGAGGTATAATACCATCTGGGAGTTCTCGGCGAGTCCATCCAGTGTACCCAGTCTCTACTGAGCACCCGTATATCATCTCTGATGTCAAACACCAATGGATATGGGATCATCCTGTAGGGTTCCTAGGCACACTAATGAAGTCTCACAAGGCATCAAACATGGCTAATTCAAATTTTTCCTTGTGCCTACAAACCCTAATACGGATCGTTAACTAGAAAACAAGGCGATGCAATGCAAATAAAAGAATTTATCTAAGAGGAGAGGGGCTACAACCTTTGTAGATCCGGTCCACCACTTTCTAAGCTCCGCGATGATGTCCTCCGCTGTCCAAATCGGATTCCAGACTCTAGCATCGGCTTTATCGAAGAAATGGGCGGGCTTGGTCGTCGGCTTCGATGCCGAAGATGATCTACGTCGAGGCATCACTAGATCAAGCTCCCACTTCACCAAGTCATGAAACTTGTGAAGAAAACACCCTATACTACTTGGCAAGAGGTAGAGGATGAAGAAATAGGAAGTGGGTTCACTTTAGAATTGGATTTCTCACTCATTTTGGCAAGTTGCCATTAATGGTTGCAAGCTTTTTCCTTTTGTTGAAGAAGAAGAAGATGAAGAAAAAGAATATGATAAGTTGTTTTATAATTAGATAAAAAAATCAATACTTATCATATATTAACCCTTGGTTAATTGTAGAGAATGGACCATGGTTAACTTGAATGGTTAGGGTTAAGTATAAGACAAGAATGGTGGACTAGTTCAAAGTTTCAAGAACCTTCAACTAGCAAACAAAGAAAATCCACCATTTGTCATTCTCTTTTCCAAAATGAAAAAGATAAATAAATAGATAAATAAGTAAATGAAAAAACAAAATCCTAATCATTAGTTTAACCATGGTTTAATTCTTTACACTTAACCAAGTAAGCATGTATCATTAAACATGATACAAACATGTGCACAAATGTATATCACATATACAACTTGCACAATTCTAGTGAGAAAATCCATTTAAAGTGAACCAATACTAGTTAATGCAAAGTAATATATCAAATATATAATTATACATTAAATCATTAAATCAACACTTGATTCAATGATCCGGTCATGTCGCATGTAACCGGCTAGTATCCAATGTATCGGCTTATCGAATCAATCCTTGATTCGATATCTAGGTTATATCGCATATAACCATTCGATACATTCATCGCGAGAATGGAATACGGTATCACATACACGAATTATTCTCGGTCCCGCACATATCTCATATGCGCTCCTATTTCGTTTCGCTTGAGCTAGGAAACCTCTGTGTAGGACTCTAAAGACTCGTCAATACGCCGGCAGCAGATGATGAACATATCAAACACCCACAAGCCGCAAGCGGTCTGCTAAACGTAACGGCCACCCGGGTATTGAGCGATCAGAAGATCGACGAGCAAGCCCGCTCACACTCCTGTGAATCCAACCAGTAACACTTACCGTACAGTCCGGTCTGTTCGTCTGATATGTCGCATATCTCGCCTAGGGGTGGTAAACGTCAGACCCCAGTAGCTCGATAAGTCATGCCGACGTGAGGTCCATAACTATCGTGAAACTACTGATAACTCTTACCAGTATATCACTGCAACCCTGGCCAGGGATTTCCTGTTATGGCCAGTCGTGCATAGCGCAACATCAACCCCCAATACCGGGAGAGACGAATCCCCTCCTATCGCTCATTGCCTCCATGTGAATCGGGACTGTACCCAAAAACCACCTGTTTGCACGCCTCATTAGAGCCGTGGTAGGGTGGAAATCAAAGCACAGTGGGAGACACACAAGACTCTATGACGATCTCGGGTCAACAGACTAAGCTGTACCAGTGTCACCAGAGAACTGCCATCTGACGTGAGGTATAATACCATCTGGGAGTTCTCGGCGAGTCCGTTCAGTGTACCCAGTCTCCACTGAGCACTCGTATACCATCTCTGATGTCAAACATCAATGGATATAGGATCATCCATCGCCCATCGCATGGGTCGAGAAGATATACGCTAGTCTACTCTGGAATATCGATGCCCCGTCTCGATATTCCCTCGACTAGGAACATTGAAGGATGTACTCATGGACTATCCAGGCCCCACTAGTATGATCTGCATCATAATCCTGGAAGTCGAGTACACATCCTAAGGGCTTTATCAACATGTAACAGAGAGAGAGAAAGTATACACGTTAAGATAAAGAGCAACCAGTTAGCGTACTATCATGTCGAGCAAGAAAGTCCTACCTATATATGTCCCAGCATCCACTACAATATACATCCAATGTACAGTAATGGCCTCTAGGGCATACATATAACTAACAATCTCCCACTTGCACAAGGGCCATCTGTAGCAGTAGTTGTAGTATCTAATACTCAACCATCCCCTAAAAGTCTCTCTTTGGGAAAAGGCCTTCGTGAGTGGATCCGCCGTGTTGTCCTTTGAGTCTACTCTCCTAACCTTGATCACCCTGGAGATCAACTATCTCCATGATCAGGTGATGCTGCCTCAGAATATGTCCGGGTCACTGATGGGACCAGTGTTCCAGGGTTCCAGGGCCAAAGCCTCACTTCCATTGTCATACAATGGTATGAACCTAGTTCATCTTATGAACCAATATACACCCAAACTACCTCTTTGGTAGTATCTTAAATAGCGATGTTACCAGCCTTTATCGTCTAGTTTGCCACGGTATCTAGCTTGGAACTCTTCCAATATACCGTCCCTTTATCGAGGGTGAAGACAATGCCTGTGACTGACATTCAGTCGTCTTTATCACCCTGGAACCCTTTCCAGTGATTCTCCCCAGGATCGATTGATACAATCTTACTGTACCTAGTGAGAACCCTAACATCCCTTTAGATCTATCTCATAGACCCAAATCTCAGGATTTAGGAGGTATCATCTTTATCCTATTGGAGAATCCATGTGATAAGAGGAGATCGACCGATCGTAGTATAGGAGACTCTTTTCCTATCAAGAGTATGTTGTCCATGTACAATACGAGGACGGCCACCTTACTCTCTACTACCTTTTTGTATATACAAGGTTCGTCTACTATTTAGATGATGTCAAACTGTTTGACTAACTCACCAAAACAGATGTTCCAACTCCGCGATGCCTGCTTCATCACATAAAACATCTTGCACACGTTTCCGCTGCTCCCACTGTTTACGTAGCCCTCTGGCTGTGTTCTTATAGACGTTCTCTTCTAAATCATTATTTAGAAAAGTAGTCATGGCACCCAACCACCAGATATTGTAGTCATGGTATGTAGCCGTGGTAAGTAGGATCCGGATGGACTTAAGCATAGGCACTGGAAAAGGTATCATCATTATCCACGCCTGGTTGATGACTAAAACCTTTAACAAGTCTAGCTTTGAAAGTCTCAACTTTTCCATCTACACCAAGTAATCTTCTCAAGATATACTTGCTCCTGATGGGAATTTAACCCTTCAGATATAGCAACCAAAGTCCATACTTTGTTGGTGTATAAGGATTCCATCTCAGATCGCTAAGCATCCAGCCATTCTTACAGAGTCCCTACTCTCGATGGCCTGTTCGAAACTAGTTGGGTCATCATCTCATGATGCATTCCTCGCTCCCACTGTCATCGAGAAATCGAAGTATCTCTCAGGCAGGTTAGGAACCCTACCAGATCGGCGGAGAGGCTGAGATTCGTCGGGAACTATTGAATCCTTTGGTTCTGTCAAATTATCAGCTGCAGTTTTGTATAGCTGGAACCTTTCCAGTTCTACAAAACTGACCTTGCCTCGATCTTGTCCGGATTTTGCTTTAGACATAGGCCGGACAATCCTAAATCTTAACTTACTTAAGAGATAGGCTCTTCCCACACCATATCTCATATGGAGTGGTAGGCACTGATTTGATTCGAACCCTATTCAATAGGTATGCAACTTCATAAGTGCATAACTCCCTTATAGGAAACTCAGTAGTACTTATCACAGAGCGCACCATATCATATAGGGTGTGATTGCTCCGCCCCGATATACCATCGTACTATGGTGTATACGGAGGAGTAATGCTGAGAGAGAATCTCATTCTCCTTTAGAATATTCCAGGAATGCCATGCACAAGTATTCTTTTCCCTGATCTTATCATAGGACATAATACTTATACCCGGTTGTTGGTTCTCTACTTCTAACTTATATTCTGTGAATATCTCAAGAGGTTCGGACTTGTGTTTCAACAGGAACATATGTCAGAATCTTGAGAGATCATCAGAGAACGTAATGAAGTATAAAGAACCAGTCCTGGCATGTGTAGACAGGAGACCTTACATACATCATAATGTATCAGTCCCAAGAGTTTACTAACTCTTTCTCTGTTTCCAACAAACAGAGCTATGGTCATCTTATCTTTGTGACATGACTGGCAAGTTTCACAAGATGTAAATTCAAACTGATTTAAATATGCATCTAAAATGTAACTTCAGCCAGTCGGGTCGCATTGATATGACCTAGTCTACAATGCCTCAAGAATGATTCGTTCATTTCTGAACTCTTCCTCTTATGCGTGTTCCGTATACTAGGAACTGTAGTTTGATTTAGAACATCAATGCTTTTAGATAACGTGCCTGAACCGATCAACTTTTGATATAGGAAATGTTCAAAACATTATCCAACAATACAAAATTTTATCATTTCTTTACTACTAAAGAGACTGATATGATTTTGTATATCAGGTTCGGTATCTAATAGCATTTGTTCAGAATCAATGTATTGGTAATACAGGGTGACAGTGACCAACAGACTTGGCTGCAACACTTGCCCCGTTTTCTGTCTCATGAAACTTATCACCCGTTCTCAGTTTTTCTACCTAGCAGTAGCCCTATGTAACAGATTACATATCTGGGATCCTGATCCGGTATCATATACCCAGGATGCGGAGGATATTGAGAAACAGTTCTTTGTAACGAACACACCCGAAGATGATGCATCAGCATGCACTCTCTTCGTTTGGGCGGCACGGGAATTCTGGTATTCCCCTAATTCCTGCTCTGTCTTATAACAATTATAAGTTGGAGCGGGACCAACGTTCCCCAGCTCAGTATAACAAGCGGGTTCGGTCAATATCCATATTAGTATCTTGATTAAGGCATGATATGGTCGCTACCAGGAGAGAGAGAGAAGAAAACACTCTGCGTGCGCTCTTGCAAGATTAGATTGGTTATATATTTTATCTAATCAGGATGGCTCCCACTGTTTTTATCAAATCTTCCTTCAAACCTTAAAAGGAAAGACTAGCCGGGATTAATTACACTCTACAAGTTCGCCAATCTTTCAGCCAGGCCAGTGTCGGTACTTTGAGGGAGGTTCCCCGTGCTCTCGCACGGACCTAATTACAGTAAACCTCGTTTTCCCAGAGGCGTAACCCCGTTGACACCTTTCTAGACACCTACTTGATCGGCTAATTGCAAAGTGCAAAACTCTCGAAGGAGTAACAATTACTCGCAGCGGGTATCGGGATCCAACTATCACATAGAAGGTATGCAATCTCATTGCAAATTTCAACACTTGAAACTCCCGATAACAGTTTTTACCCCTAGTACTTATGACCTTAACTATGGTCAACAAATCATAAGCACTAGTCAAGTTCTACCCGTCATTTCGTGATTAATTAGACCCACCCACATGACCCTTAACTAAGGTCAACAAAGTCACGCGACTGTCCTAACTAATCGCATCATATGTGGTGTAGGAAGACATCACTTAGCTACCGTACACTGTGCCTTAACTAAGGTCAACAAACACAACACGAATACTAAGTACTCTACTTCCTAAAATGACGGAGGGTTGCGAATGGTTTTTGTGAAAACCTTTAACGCTTTGAACTTGATCTCGTTGCGGAATCAAATGTTTTTAAATGGAATGTTTTCGAGGCTTTTCTAGTTTTGCTAAAAGGGTCACTCCCGGTGAAGGGATCGTCGGCCCTTTCCTCGTCGAATGAGGTGCGGGATATATCATATATATCACTGTGCAAAGCGGAAACTATAGAAGCGATCAAAGAAAAACCGAGGGTTGTAGCATCTGCCAGTTATTGCTAAAGGAGTCACTCCCGGTGAAGGGATCTCGGTCCTTTCCTCATCGAATAAGGTGCAGGATGTTCTATAATGAACACCGCGATGCAAAGCAAGAACTGTAGCTACCTGTTTTATTTTGAAATTCGATTCCACAACATCTTTTAGGTTTATTTTCTTTCATTAATCTCATTAATGAATATCCCATCATTTAAGTCCACCTAATCATCACAGATAAATATAACGTATGCTTATGCCATCCGCATTCGCCTCGAAGTCCCGTCTCCGTCTGCACCGTTAGGTTAGGTAACTATCGCCAGAACGAGGCAGGGCTAGCGCGGGTGTAAAACATAAGCAACGTCTATATAATATATCATATATACTATATACAATATCTGTCACAGAACATCACATGATCACATCATAGATAAATCACAGCAGAAGAAACATATGAAATATTGGATATACTAGGACGTCCGTGTTTTCAATACGAGCCAGTATAAAACACGGATTCCACGGTCGTGATGAATAGCCAATCCCACACCCCTAGACCCCTACGAGAGCGGCAAGTAACCCTACCAATTCTAGAGTTAGGAGACCCGGACTCGACTCCTCGAGTTGGTCTCCCACTGGACCCTAGAACCCGGTTACTTGCGCCCTCCTCCTTGGGTCTATCCTAGTGCAGAAAAGTAAATAATATACAACTGGTGACATCATCCGCAACCTGGAAGTGCCCCAATAAAAGAATATTACAAACAAGTTTTTACATGAATGAAAAAGAAAAACACTCATCTCACATAAAAACCCCCCCGTCTATTCGAACACGACGATCCAATATAACATATCCAGCAACACATAACATCACATGTCATCAACGTAAGTAAATATGCGCATCCCAATTGTCGTTGACATATAGCAACGAAACCGGCGATATCACATATTACACTTACGGTCACAGAAAAGAAAGTGTAAAACTACAACAGTTGGAATCCGCAACCTGCATAGACATCGCATGCCTAATCAAATGAATTCCTTAGACATCACATGCCTAACAATTATAAACCCCGCATTTTAGTCTCAATATCGAAAACACTTTTCAATATAAAGTCGGGCAATTCAACAAGATTCCCGACATCCTGATCGAATGCTCGTCGCAAACTTGAGTAGGCAGCCGCACCCCCGACGCCGTCGACAAAGTGCACCAAGGCGGAACACCGCTGCCGCGAGCACTCGAACGGATGCTTTCGGCGACGGGGTTCTCCTACAGTCACTTGGTCGGGGCTATGGAGTGAGGCTGTCTATTAAGTTTACCCGGTGAGTATCCGCGTATGCTACGTGATTGCGACGGACTTTTGATCACATCAAAATCCCGTGGCAACCGATCAAATGAGACCAAACCGCTAGATTTATAACATTCATTCAGTTATCTCATAACTATTTGTGAATTCCAATTATTGTATCACATTCCGGATAAATAGAAAATGCTAAACTTTTCGATCGAACAATCGAACACCCAAGTTTTCCCGAAACAGATCAACACATGAAATAAGTTTAAAAAACATTCACTTCGTGCCTCAGTACCAATGGTCCAGCCGTAGAAGGGTCAAGCCAACGCCTCACATGTGGCACGCCGTACTGCCCCAAACCCGAAGGTTCAAAGGGCAGTTCAAGACGGTCACATAATCGAGTTAAGGTTTGTTGTCTTCTAGAGGGACCATCGCGTTACTTGCACTACTTAGAACGTGATTAAACTACAGAAAAATCCAACAATTGGAAATTTCCCGGCAGGGGAAAAAGTGGGTATTTATATCCGGTCGAACTTTTTAACATATTCTAAAACTACCCGGAAAAACACACTGACAAAATTAGACAATCCGATCGATACACCGAATCCCCAATACAACCCAGAAAATTCAACTCTTGAATTTAAATTAAAAATTCCCAGAAAATACAGGACGGCATTATAGGAATTACTGTGCAAAAAGTAAGACCTGATGTGACTACTTGGCCGCGGAACCGCCGCAATAGCCATGCTATTGCCGCGGTTTCGCCGCAGTTTAGAGGAATTGGTCTCTCGAATTTCACAGTAATTCTTAAATTCTCCTACTGATTTTTCTGCATATTTTTAATTCTCAAAAATCCACGAATTTCAAAAATGTACAGAGAGCATTTTAGGGTTTGGGTTTCGGTTCGATCGGACTTCTAATTCCGTCTACGCATCGCCTAAGTCTCTAACCAGTCTCTGATACCACTGTAGGGTTCCTAGGCACACTAATGAAGTCTTACAAGGCATCAAACATGGCTAATTCAAATTTTTCCTTGTGCCTACAAACCCTAATACGGATCGTTAACTAGAAAATAAGGCGATGCAATGCAAATAAAAGAATTTATCTAAGAGGAGAGGGGCTACAACCTTTGTAGATCCGGTCCACCACTTCCTAAGCTCCGCGATGATGTCCCTCCGCTGTCCAAATCGGATTCCGGACTCTAGCATCGGCTTCATCGAAGAAATGGGCGGGCTTGGTCGTCGGCTTCGATACCGAAGATGATCTACGTCGAGACATCACTAGATCAAGCTCCCACTTCACCAAGTCATGAAACTTGTGAAGAAAACACCCTATACTACTTGGCAAGAGGTAGAGGATGAAGAAATAGGAAGTGGGTTCACTTTAGAATTGGATTTCTCACTCATTTTGGCAAGTTGCCATTAATGGTTGCAAGCTTTTTCCTTTTGTTGAAGAAGAAGAAGATGAAGAAAAAGAATATGATAAGTTGTTTTATAATTAGATAAAAAAAATCAATACTTATCATATATTAACCCTTGGTTAATTGTAGAGAATGGACCATGGTTAACTTGAATGGTTAGGGTTAAGTATAAGACAAGAATGGTGGACTAGTTCAAAGTTTCAAGAACCTTCAACTAGCAAACAAAGAAAATCCACCATTTGTCTTTCTCTTTTCCAAAATGAAAAAGATAAATAAATAGATAAATAAGTAAATGAAAAAACAAAACCCTAATCATTAGTTTAACCATGGTTTAATTCTTTACACTTAACCAAGTAAGCATGTATCATCAAACATGATACAAACATGTGCACAAATGTATATCACATATACAACTTGCACAATTCAAGTGAGAAAATCCACTTAAAGTGAACCAATACTAGTTAATGCAAAGTAATATATCAAATATATAATTATACATTAAATCATTAAATCAACACTTGATTCAATGATCCGGTCATGTCGCATGTAACCGGCTAGTATCCAATGTATCGGCTTATCGAATCAAT
Organism: Agapanthus africanus; assembly: GCA_030015575.1. Taxonomy (NCBI): domain Eukaryota; kingdom Viridiplantae; phylum Streptophyta; class Magnoliopsida; order Asparagales; family Amaryllidaceae; genus Agapanthus; species Agapanthus africanus. The sequence goes on from CM057341.1 coordinate 705,715,063, forward strand.
CCTTGATTCGATATCTAGGTTATATCGCATATAACCATTCGATACATTCATCGCGAGAATGGAATACGGTATCACATACACGAATTATTCTCGGTCCCGCACATATCTCATATGCGCTCCTATTTCGTTTCGCTTGAGCTAGGAAACCTCTGTGTAGGACTCTAAAGACTTGTCAATACGCCGGCAGCAGATGATGAACATATCAAACACCCACAAGCCGCAAGCGGTCTGCTAAACGTAACGGCCACCCGGGTATTGAGCGATCAGAAGATCGACGAGCAAGCCCGCTCACACTCCTGTGAATCCAACCAGTAACACTTACCGTACAGTCCGGTCTGTTCGTCTGATATGTCGCATATCTCGCCTAGGGGTGGTAAACGTCAGACCCCAGTAGCTCGATAAGTCATGCCGACGTGAGGTCCATAACTATCGTGAAACTACTGATAACTCTTACCAGTATATCACTGCAACCCTGGCCAAGGATTTCCTGTTATGGCCAGTCGTGCATAGCGCAACATCAACCCCCAATACCGGGAGAGACGAATCCCCTCCTATCGCTCATTGCCTCCATGTGAATCGGGACTGTACCCAAAAACCACCTGTTTTCACGACTCAGTAGAGCCGTGGTAGGGTGGAAATCAAAGCACAGTGGGAGACACACAAGACTCTATGACGATCTCGGGTCAACAGACTAAGCTGTACCAGTGTCACCAGAGAACTGCCATCTGACGTGAGGTATAATACCATCTGGGAGTTCTTGGCGAGTCCGTTCAGTGTACCCAGTCTCCACTGAGCACCCGTATACCATCTCTGATGTCAAACACCAATGGATATGGGATCATCCATCGCCCATCGCATGGGTCGAGAAGATATACGCTAGTCTACTCTGGAATATCGATGCCCCGTCTCGATATTCCCTCGACTAGGAACGTTGAAGGATGTACTCATGGACTATCCAGGCCCCACTAGTATGATCTGCATCATAATCCTGGAAGTCGAGTACACATCCTAAGGGCTTTATCAACATGTAACAGAGAGAGAGAAAGTATACACGTTAAGATAAAGAGCAACTAGATAGCGTACTATCATGTCGAGAAAGAAAGTCCTACCTATATATGTCCCAGCATCCACTACAATATACATCCAATGTACAGTAATGGCCTCTAGGGCATACATATAACTAACACATCCATCGCCCAGCTGTATGGGTCGAGAAGGTATACGCTAGTCTACTCTGGTATATCGATGCCCCGTCTCGATACACCCACGACTAGGGACCTTGAAGGATGTACTTATGGACTACCATGTCCCCACTAGTATGATCCGCATCATAGTCCAGGTAGTCAAGTACACATCCTAAGGACTTTACCAACATGTAACAGAGAGACAATCAGTGTACACGTTAAGGTAAAGAGCAACCAGATAGCATACTATCATGTCGAGCAAGAAAGTCCTCCCTATATATGTCCAAGTATCCACTACAATATACATCCTATGTATAGTAATGGCCTCTAGGGCATACATATAACTAACAGGTGGCCGGCCAAAAATGCCCAGAAATGCCTCAAATTTTCCAGTGTTCATGTTATATCACATACAACATTTTGCAGTTGTTAAAATTTTTTTTGACACCTCTAAAAATTCGACAGAACCCAGATTTTGTGTTTCAAGTTTCGAAGCACTTTCGGTTTCGTAATCTAATAAACGTCATTTAAATTTCTAGCTTGGATCTGATACCACTGTAGGGTTACCTAGGACGGCAGCAAGGTTTCAGGAGGTATCGTCCATGCCGTTTTTAAATTTTTTGCCGTTCTAAAGAACCCTAACCTAGAATTTTTAATTAGAAATATAAACAAACAAGCAACGTTAACAACTTAACATCTAAGTGAATGAGGAATACAACCTTTGTAGACCGGTCCTTCACTTCAAAACCTCATTGTAGTGGTCCCTTCGCTGCGATCATGTAACTCCCGGACTCTTGCATGGCTTCTCAAGGTGAAAGGAACGATCTTTCTTGATGTCTTCGAGGCCGAAGATGATTTACGTCGAGGAGACACTAACCCAAGCTCCCCTTTTCACTAATATGGGATTAGTGAAGCTAACACTCTATACTAAAGTGCTAATCTAGTAGAGGATGATGAACTAGGATTTTTGCTCACTTTGGAATTGATTTTTATCACTAAAGTTTCTTACTTGCCCAAAAGCTAGAGAGCTCTTATGCTTGAAGAAGAAGATGAAGAGAGATAATATTGTGTGTGAGAATGGCAAGCATGGGTGAGAAAATATCTAATATCACTCATTTAGAGACTTAACCATGAGTTTAGATAATGGTTGGGTTAACAAATATCCAGTGTAAGACAAAACCAGTGGACTAAGTCAATGGGTCTCAAAGCTTCATAAAGTTTCATGCTATGTGACAAATTTCCAACTAATAATTGAATTACCATAAATAAATAAACCCTACATTATCTTTATCATGGTGTAAGTCTCATACACCCATGTTGCATGTATCATCAACCATGACAGATAAATAAAACACAATTAATATATATCACATATATATTAAGTGTGCACATGTGAGAAAAATAAATGTTTAAGTGAGCTAATATTAGTTAATGTAAATTAATATATCAAATATATAATTATACATTAAATCATTAAATCAACACTTGATTTAATAATCCTGTTATATCTCACATGACCGACTAATATTATTTGTATCATTATATCGAATCAACACTTGATTCGATAACCCGGCTATATCATATATAACCGACCGATACAGTATCGACTTATCGAATCAACATTTGATTTGATAACCCGGCTATATCACATATAACCAATCGATACTTTATATCGCGAGAATAGAATACGGTATCACATACACGTATTAATCACGGTCCCGCACATATCAAATACGTGCTCCTACTTCGTTTTGCTTGAGCCAGTGAAACCTCTGTGTAGAACTCTAAAGACTCGTCAATACACCGGCAGTAGGTGATGATCACATCAAGCACCCACAAGCCGTCAGCGGTACTAGCGGGACGTAACGGCTACCCGGGTATTCAACGATCAGAAGATCAGCAAGCAAGCCCGCTCCAACTCCTGCAAAAGCCTGTCAGTAACACTACCGTACAGTCCGGTCTCTTCGTCAGATATGTCGCATGTCAACAGCCTGGGGGTGGTAAAATGTCAGACCTAAATAGCCTGATAAGTCATGCCGATGCAAGGTCCATAACGGTTCGAGAAACTACTGATAACACTTACCAGTAAATTTCAGCAACCCTGGCCAGGGATTTCTTGTTATGGCCAATCGAGCATAGCGTAACATCAACTCCCAATACCGGGAGAGACGAATCCCCTCCTATCGATCATTGCCTCCATGTGACTCGGGACTGTACCCAAAAACTACCGTTTTGCACGATCTCTTGACCGTGGTAAGGTGGAAATCAAAGCACAGTAGGAATCACACAAGACTCTATGGCGATCTCGGGTCGACAGACTAACCTGTACCAGTGTCACCAGAGAACTGCTATCTGACTATAGGCATAATACCATTTAGGAGTTCTCGGCGAGTCCGTTCAGTGTACCCAGTCTCCACTAAGCACCCGTATACCATCTTTGATGTCAAACACCAATGGATGCGGGATCATCCATCGCCCATCATATGGGTCAAGATACGTATACGCTAGTCTACTCTGGAGTATCGATACCCTGTCTCGATACTCTCCCGACTAGGAACAATTGAAGGGTGTACTTGTGGACTACCATTGGCCCCACTAGTATGATCTCCATTGTAGTCCTGGTAGTCAAGTATACAACCTAAGGGCTTTGTCAACATGTGAGAGCAAGACAAAGTGCAACCAGATAGCATACTATCATGTCGAGCGAGAAAGTCCTCCCTATATATGTCTAAGCAACCACTACAATATACATCCCATGTACAGTAATAGCATCTAGGGCATACATATAACTAACACTTACACCGGTCGGTATCCTCCAGATATCCGCCGTGTTTCTCAAACTATTTTCGGAATCGAGTGTCCTCGCTTTAAATACGGCTTTCCTACCCTTCGACCTCGATCGGGTCCACCATGTATCCGACCGTATACTCCCTCCACTCAGTCCGGATATCGTAAAAATCCGCAACCGTATATCTCCCCCACTCGGTTCGGAATAAAATTAAATCAGAAAAATATCAAGCTCATGGTGGACGTATCATCATATATCATAAGAAACCATAAAATTATAAATGAGATCAAGTATTATCAACTAAATCATGCAGTGCCTTAAAACCCGTAGCAACAAAAATCCCATAAAACAACATCACATAATAAAACGTAATAACAATGGCAATGAGGTACAGTATATCAAACAATACATAATGATGAGTAACAACTGTCATCTACGATACTAGCAGTGTGCAATAGGATATAAGTGATATGGCAAGTTCTAAATGTGCATATGGCATGTTAATTACCAATGGGTGTAGGTGTAGCATGTAGGTATGTGCAAGCGCAACATAAGATCATCGATAATAGTGCAAGTGTCCTAGCATGTGTTATGAAATAGTGTTTAAAATGTATGAATGCGTGCAATGCGAATCTAAGTATAGTTATACAAATGAAATGACTAGAAAGCATCATATCACAAGTTTTAGGTTTTGGACGCTATACGCCATCCATACAATATCCTCGGTAGATGTTTAGTCTACTCACTGGAACAAGTCACGATCTATTCAAATCCGATCTCTTCCTTTCTCTTTCTTGCCACTTCCGAAGTCCCCGCGATCGATTCTAATATCGAAATACAACTTTCGCACGCGAGCGACTAATTTTCCGATACGGTGAATAAACATATAAAATGCAAACTAACTCACGTAATATAAAACGTATGATTATCATGTACTAAACAGACGTGAAGCACCTGGAACTACCCCGAATCGTCGTATTTAGAGAAAACACTAAAACGTGATATGAAATATCTGTATCATACGCTAATATATCACACTACGTTTAGTAAACACTATTCACTCATAAAAGAGAAAAAGGGAGAAAATTCCTCATGACTCAATCCTTACGTGTTAAACCTGTGAGTGCAATCAAACAACTAATGTGCTAAATGAGCCTCATGTATTAAACACGTGAGCACATATATGCAAAGTATATAGGCGCTACAATCAAACAACTAATGGGCTAAATGAGCCTCACGTATTAAACACGTGAGTGCCTATATGCAAAGCATATAGGCGCTACAATCAAACAACTAATAGGCTAAATAAGCCTCACGTGTTAAACACATGAGCGCTTATATGCAAAGCATATAGGTGCTGCAGTCAAACAACTAAAGGCCAAATTAGCCTCACATGTTAAACACGTGAGAGCCCATATGCAAGGCATATAGGCGCCAAATTAGAGAAGCGAAATAAGCCTCACGCGTTAAACACGTGAGGGCACCTTCTTACGTAGAATTAAATTCTACTCGAGAAAAATCCTCTCTGTTAAACAAGGAACCGTTGGATCAAAAATCTAATGGTGATTAAGCATAGAATTAAATTCTATTGGGAAGGATATTTTTTGTTAAACAGAAAGTTGGTGGATCAAAAATCCAATGAGATGGAAAATATTTTCCATATCTTTCTAAACAAAGAAAGATTATGCTCTGTTAAACCGAGCACCCTTGGATTAAAAATCCAATGGTGATAAAAATATTACCGTTCAATAGAGTTTTATTCTATATATGGGAGAATATTCTCTCAATCTTGTTAAAACAAGAAAATATATTCTGTAAGACATAAACACTTGGATCAAAGATCCAACGGTGGGTAAAAATCTCCAAATTAATTTTGAGTCCAATTAAATCAACTGGAATCTCTCAATGAGAGATTTTCTCAAAATTAATTACAAACTTGCCTCCACTATATAAAGGACCCGAGACTTCAAGTCTCAGAGAGAAAACCCCCCTATAAGTTTCTGCCAAAATACAGTGAGCTCTTGAGAAAACAGAGAATTTAATTCTCAAAGAAAGAAGACATTTCTCCTTAAAAACACTCTAGGTAAATAAAAAAGGAGAGATTAAAAATATCCTTTTTGCCTAGTATAATGGATATAAGGGTTTAACACAAGAAATTAGTTTTTCCTCTGGTTTGAGATTTGCAAAAGAAAATCTCCCCACAAGTTGAGAATTTAATTATCATCGGGGAGATTCTGTTCTTTAGACTTAAAACGTAAGGAAAAGAACTAGGTTAAAAAGAAAAAGAAAGAAAAAGAAAAAGAACATATGTTCTGAGAATTTAATTCCCCGGAAATTAGGGTTTAACCCTACATAAAGAACTTAGTTCTTATAAAAATTAAAAAGAACTGAGTTCTCCAATAAAAACAATGACGATGATCCAAGATCTTTAAAACAGGAATCTTGATGATCATCAATGACTAAAATGTCATTAACAAATATATATATCTATAAAAAACAAGAACTTGGCATCTCACGTGAAACACACGTGAGTAAAATTAGTGCTTAGCATTATTATAGTGCCTCACGTGTTTCCTATGTGAGTGCCTAAAACAAACAGAAGAAGAGCTAAAACGCCTCACGTGTTTCCCACGTGAGCGTCCAAAAACAAAGAAAACTCATTTATGTGGATTGGGCAGCCACCAAATAAAGCAACCCAACACCCCGAAAATAAAGCAATCACGTGAAATACACGTGAAACAAAAAAATGGATAGGCTGAATGCCTCACGTGCTTCACACGTGAGCGCCAGAGCTCTAACTAAGTGCTTAACACTTCTATACAGAGAAAAAGGGGGGGTGAGGAAACAAAACCTGAAATCAATGCTCAACACTCACGTGCTTCCCACATGAGTGCTATGCAAAGTGCTTAGCACTCTATATTTAGTCAAAATAACTAAAGTGCTTAGCATTGATTGGGCAGCGCCAATATCTGAGCGCCTCACATGTTTCATATGTGAGCGCCAAAGAAGTTTAGTGTTTAGCACTATAGTAGCGCCTCATGTGAAAACACGTGAGTGCTAGAAAATATTAGTGCTCAGCACTATTCCAGTGCCCCACATGAATGAAATACACGTGAGCACTGCGTATATTAGTGTTTAACACTATTGGGTAGTATAGAGACCCAATCTCCGCCCAAATGGGCTAAATTTTCTGAGGTTAAACCTCTTTGATTTTAAATCAACCGAGCCCATATTGCTCATGATTTCCAAACTGATCTTAGTTTCAAACATGACTAATGATCTCTCATTGATGATATCTAAAATGATATTCATCCCATATCTCCTAAAGTAATCTTAGTCTCAAATACGGCTAACGATTTTTAGGTCCATTACAACCCCCTTTTCCCTTAAATACAGGATTTGGTTCAAGGATACATGTTTCCACACCTATGATATATGTCGTTATAATTCCTCAACGTTTTCAGAGAGGTGGCGGGTCTCGACAACCAACAACTCTTTTCGTTCAACATTGATGCCCTTTCAAATTGACATGCACACCTCAAATTGGACCGCGTCCCAAATCGGGCGCATTCCATGTCACCATTGTCTACTCCGCCAAGTAACAAATACACGTGCGCGCAAGATGAATGTTGGACTGAAATGGCCCTAAAATAATATTCGCCTTAAACATGGCAATAAGGGACTGAAACGTCCTTAAACTAACATTCGTCCCCAAAATGGGAATATTAGACCGAAACGTCCCTAAACTAATATCTGCCCCGAACGGGCGATAATGGACCGTGATGTACTTAAACTAAAATAAATTGAGCCTAAGTGCTCATATATATTTAAGTTAATCTTAATCTCAAAACAGATTAATGGTCCTTAAATAAACCAAAAACCCAAATCTAAAATATACGGATTTGGACTAATCCGCGCTCTACGGGCGATGACATAAACTAGTCTCCGTATATAATCTATGGGCAACCAAAACAAACAAAATAACACACGACACGAAGTGAACTGCTGGAGAAGGAGAAAGTGGTTATCGCAATGCGGCAACGTAATTAACTGCAGGGTCTTGTGCCTTCAGGGAAGAGCGTCCCCACAATCAAAAATCCTTCATAAAATGAGGGGGAATCTGATATAGTCTGCTACAACGGTCGCATCTGTCCAAACCTCCGATATATGGTGCCATAAATCAACTTGGTATCTTCGGAGAAGTGGTTGGAGAAGTCCAAATAGCATCTACCCCTAAAATTCAGGCCAGACGTCCCAATATACCGGTCTTTGTCTTTCGGCGGAGAACGATTCCGGCACGCCTGGTGGGACCTTTTCCTCTTTCCACTCCACACTTCGTGTGTCGTGTTTCGCGAAAAAATCGTGGTTCGCTATAGTTGCCCTTGGATTTGAGGCACTAAAATTTGGTGTCTTGCTCCTGTGCAGAGAAATCGATGGCTTCCAACTGCACCTCTTGCAATAGCAACTCTCGCTCCACCCCAACTGGAGGAGTGACTTATGGGCTTAACGCGGCCTCTATTTTTTCAATGCCAGTGGGGCAAGTAACACAAGCCACTACTGGACTATTCTTCGGGACCATGCTCCCACCCGTGAGTTTCGGTGCCTCAGCACCGCAAGAGAAAGCTCCCAAGAGGTCGGTCTTCGATCGACTTGAAACCACAACGGCCCCTCTCAATGGGCAGTCCAAATCTAGTGTCTTGGTCTTCAATAGGCCGAGCAAAAGCTCGAACGGGCCTACAAAGAGGCTCGTAATACCTGAAGGGGCTGCCCCAAAATGGATAGCCTTCGCAACTCCTCTTACGGGCGAAGCCGTAAAAAATGCTTCCCCCATCAGAAAGTCGGTCATCGAAAGATTGACCGGCCCTCCCTAAATTTCAATCAGGACGTCGGTCTTCAACAGGCTGACACCAACAGCAGCCCCTCAGCAAAGCGGGGGGCATGAAGAAGCCGCTTCCAAAACTGAGGCGGTCCCTTCTGGAAGACACGCTCGACGTCGCCACTGGCGCCGAGTGAGGAAAGCTGTGGACAACTCCCCATCTGGACTTACCCCACCAGCTCCAATGGTTGAAGTTGACGCTGCTGTTCCAATCGGGAACAACTTTGATCTACTCAGGAAGGCGCGTAAGAACTCTTTAACGGCGGTGCTAAAGAAATTGCCCCCACCTATAGAGGTCACTGTTCAGGCAGAACCGGAGTGCTCCTATCAACGGCTCTTCCCCCAAATTCATAGAGGCTGGCAGAAAGTCCAAGACTCTATGATCGACAAAGACCACTCTCGTCGACCAAAGAAATCGAAGGCTCGGCAAGAAAAAGACCATCCCTCTGTCATACAGCGAGGGACTTCTTGTTAGTTATATGTATGCCCTAGAGGTCATTACTGTACACAGGATGTATATTGTAGTAGATGCTCGGACATATATAGGTATGACTTTCTTGCTCGACATGATAGTATGCTGTCTGGTTGCTCTTTATCTTAACATGTATACTTTCTGTCTCTCTGTTACATGTTGATAAAGCCCTTAGGATCTGTACTCGACTTACAAGACTATGATGTAGATCATACTAGTGGGGCCTGGGTAGTCCATGAGTACATCCTTCAATGTTCCTAGTCGTGGGAATATCGAGACGGGGCATCGATATTCCAGAGTAGACTAGCGTATATCTTCTCGACCCATGTGATGGGCGATGGATGATCCCATATCCATTGGTGTTTGACATCAGAGATGGTATGCGGGTGCTCAGTGGTGACTGGGTATACTGAACGGACTCGCCGAGAACTCCCAGATGGTATTATACCTCACGTCAGATGGCAGTTCTCTGGTGACACTGGTACAGCTTAGTCTGTTGACCCGAGATCGTCATAGAGTCTTGTGTGTCTCCCACTGTGCTTTGATTTCCACCCTACCACGGCTCTACTGAGGCATGCAAACAGGTGGTTTTTGGGTACAGTCCCGATTCACATGGAGGCAATGAGCGATAGGAGGGGATTCGTCTCTCCCGATATTGGAGGTTGATGTTGCGCTATGCTCGACTGGCCATAACTGGAAATCCCTGGCCAGGGTTGCACTGATTTACTGGTAAGTGTTATCAGTAGTTTCATGCTTGTTATGGACCTTACATCGGCATGACTTATCAAGCTACTGGGGTCTGACGTTTACCACCCCTAGGCGAGATATGCGACATATCAGACGAATAGACCGGACTGTACGGCAAGTGTTACTGGTTGGATTCGCAGGAGTGTGAGCGGGCTTGCTCGTTGATCTTCTGATCGCTCAATACCTGGGTGGCCGTTACGTTTAGCAGACCGCTTGCGGCTTGTGGGTGTTTGATATGATCATCACCTACTGCCGGCGTATTGACGAGTCTTTAGAGTCCTACACAGAGGTTTCCTGGCTCAAGCGAAACGAAATAGGAGCGCATATGAGATATGTGCGGGACCGAGAATAATATCAGTATGTGATACTGAATTCTATTCTCGCGATTTGTATCATCGGAAGGTTATATAAGATATAGCCGGGTTACCGAATCAAATGTTGATTCGATATATTGATACACTTGATATTAGTCGGTTATATGCAGTATGACCGGATCATTAAATAAAGTGTTGATTTAATGATTTAATGTATAATTATATATTTGATATATTGCTTTACATTAACTAGTATTTGTTCACTTAAGATTGATTTTCTCACTTGATGTGCACAAGTTGTATATGTGATATATGTTTGTGCACTAGTTTGTATCATGTTTGATGATACATGCAAACTTGGGTGTGTGTATGATTTAAACCATGTTTAGGTTAATGGTTAGGTTTTATTTATTTTATTTATTTATTTTTGGCAAAAATAAAATGGTGGCTTTCTTTGTTTTATGCTTGAAGCTTCATGAAGCTTTTTGAGCATCTTTGAAAAATCTAACCATTTTGTTTTATGTTTTAACCTAACCATCAACCTAAACCTTAGTTTACTCTCTACATGAGTTTACTTACCCATGGTTGCATTATGATAAGGCTTCACTTGATTTATTATTTTCAATAATTCTTTTTCACTTTCCTTCTTCTTCTTCTTCTTGATGAAGTGAAGAAAGCTTGCTAAAAAAATTTCAAGTGTTGAAATCAAGTGAGAAATCCAAATTCAAAGTGAACCCACTTCCTATTTCTTCATCCTCTACCACTTGCCATATTGTATAGGGTGTTTTCTTCACAAGGTTCATGACCATGTGAAGATGGAGCTTGAGTTTGAGTCGCCTCGACGTAGATCATCTTCGGCACCGAAGTCAACGACCTAGCCCGCTCATTTCTCCGACGAAACCAACGCTAGAGTCCGGGATCCCGATGATCGCAGCGGAGGGACGTCATCACGGAGCTTTAGAAGTGGAGGACCGGATCTACAAAGGTCGTAATCCCTTTCACTTATAGTTAAAGTTGTTAACTTGCATAGTTTCGCCTTACCTCTAGTAACGATCTCGCATTAGGGTTTCTCGGCTCATGTAAAAATTTGATCTTGGCATGGTTGATCAGTTGTAGAACCTCATGAGTGTGCATAGGAAACCTACACTTCTTCTATACAGGTGCATGTCATAACGGCTCCTTCAACTTCGACCTCCCACAAAAGGATGAGGCCGGAAAAAATCCCACCGCCTGCGGCAAATTCCAAAGGCGATGGACCCAAACGCCCCAAGTCTGGGGGCATGATCATACATACGGTCTATATAGCTTCCGGGAAAGAAGAAAGCCATGCTTCCATAGGTCATCGACCGCAGACTCGGTTGCTAACAAAAGCTCAGGAGCAACAACAAAAGCTCCAGGAAATGCTGACCAAAATGGCAGCATTTACCGAGCAGAAAGAAAGCCCGAACAGAACAGCTGAACAGTGCCAGGAGCAGGAGACCGATACAGAGTTCCTGCGAAGGGTGCTTGAAAGAATGGACAAGGAAGCTGCTAAGCAGGATGCTAACATAAAGCAGATGGCTCTCTTGTTCCAAGACATAGTTGGAATGATGATCCAGCCAGAACCCCAGGCCGAAGACCGCCAATAATTGTCGAGGATGACAGAGGGGAAACATCAAACCCTCATCCGGCTTTATCAACAGCCAATGAGGAAATGATCTTTAAGGCTGCTCTTGATGATTATATAGCTCAAAAAATAAGAGCTCATCAAGCTAATGAAGCGACTGGCCAAATTGACAGAACTGGACGACCGTATCTAGGCTGGTATGATCAAATTAAGTACTTGACAAGATATACGATCCCCAAGTTCCATGTATACAAAGGGACAGGCAACCCCCATCAGCACATTATGCAGTTCAGAGCTCTATGCGGCAACACTGGAGGCGACGACAAACTGTTGCTTTGCCAGTTCGTTGGCAGCCTGTCGGAAACGACCTTTGAATGGTACTCGGAGTTCCCAAATGACTCCATAAAGACATTCACCGAGATGGAATTGTTGTTCACACAGCGGTTCGCCAGCGCGAGCGAGCGCACTCCAATTATGGCATTAATCAATGCTAGGGTAAAGCCGGGATAAACCTGGGTCCAATACGTGATCCGGTGGCAAAACCTATGGTCTAAGTGTGAGAAGCACATCGAAGAATCCCCTTCCATAGGTATTTTCATCGGGACCCTTGATCCTCAAACGAATTTGTCCCAGTTCATGACATTCTTCAAACCAACGACCTTCCAGGCTCTGATCGATAAACTAGCCTAAATGGACCAGATGGGCCACGAGCCTTCCTCTTCAAATAAGGACCTTCGAAATAACAAGGATAAAGGGAAAGCGACCTTTGTTGCCAACATGCAATAACAACCGAGTGGCCCAAAACCGGCTGCTCGCCAAAACAACGCACGTCCACGCCCATCCTTGGAGGAAAGACTAGGACGTGCTTACTCATTTTCCCGCGAAAAGATGAGGAGACTATTTGAGTTGGCAGTGCACAACAAACTCATCACATTTCCAGACCCATGGCATCCACCGCAATCCGGCGACGTCAAAACCCTAACTACTGCTTCTATCACAGAATGGTGAGTCACCCAATTAAAGATTGCTACGTCTTCAAGAAGTGGGTCGAGGACAAGTATCAACAGGGGAAATTTGCGCTGTCTGAGAACCAGAGGGTAAATCCGCCGCAGAAGCACACTTCCAAAAAGGTGGATGCGCCGGGGGCATCATGCTCACTCATAGAAGAAACTCCATGGGAAGTCGTTCTTTCAGCAAAAACCAAAAGAATGCTGAAGGATCTACAAGCATGTCCATCATTCAGGTGGAAAAGCCCACTTGAACTCAAAATCATCGAAGGGATGCTGAAACCACATCTCATACCAAACGTCGTTGACAAAGGGCAAAATCTCTAAGTCAAGCCTCCGAAGTCTTCAAAGAAAAAGAAGAAGACCAAGAAGCTTGTGCAGCCTGTCGAGTATGATGATAAGCGCACAGACCTACAAAAGTACATTGACGCGCTGGAGGAGTACAACCAGAAGGCGCGGAAACCGGTCATGCTCAAAGAGTTCCCCAAGCATATTCTTGAGAATGAAAATAGTGATAACGATGAGGAAAATGACTCATCAGAAGTTGCTATATGGTCTCCCATTCGTCGTTATATGATGAAGAAACTCCCTCAGCGTCAGAAAACAACGCGGAGGAACTGGGAGCAGGATCGGCGCTAAAATCCCTGGAACTTCCAGAAGACCCGATCGATTGGTAGCTAGCCGGTGAGTACGGGTCGGTCCACAGGAATTTTGTGTATTCTCAAATTGTTCTAACGAGTTAATTCCGATTGGTGTCGGATTGATTAAATCTAAAAACTAAGTTGATCTAGATTAGGATTAGAATCTTGCTAGGGTTAGGTTCAGGTTAAGTTTGGAAAGTCAATATTCCTCACCGCTTTCTATGCCCTAATTAAGATCTATGAGGTGTTATGGTAATAATTAATAAAGTGGATTAGTACCATCGGGAAGAAACGATGTTTCTTATTCTAGGTTCTTGTCCTTCCTTTCTTAATTCTTACCCTAACCTTCATGGAAAACATGCTCAACCGGTCTTTTTATACTACGGTATCACCGCTACCTCGTGGGATAGGGTGCCGTAGGGAGCAGTATGTGCATGTACGCATGGAGTCCTATAAAAAGATGTGATGGGCAAGAAAGGGGTGAGAGATCTTCATCCCTCAAACCTTCCCTATTCCTAACCCTAACAAGTGAGGAATTACCCACTCATTAGGGAATTGAAAAACATGTTCTAAATTAATTAACTAGGGCAGATAATGAAATCTATACTAGGGCAGATAATAAAAGTTACACTAGGGCAGATAATAAAATTAACTAGGGCAATGAAAAGAAAACTTACTCTAATTTTTATTTGATGCTCTCTTCCAACATTTACAGGATCTGAATTTTGATAAATACAATGAGGCACAAGAAGAGGCATACTTCAAAAAGAGCTTTAGGGCTTCTATTTATAGATCATAGAAACCCTAGGGTTACAATCGAGTCATATCTGCAATTACAAGTATACCCCTAAGAAGACCAGTCAACGCGCGCCACTCTGAATTTTTTAGCACCGACATGGGCTACACACGGACGCGGAACCGCGGCCAAAACCCATGTTTGGCCGCGGTTCCGCGGCCAAAAAGAGGGCTTGTGGGCTGTGTTCTTTTGGGCTGATTCCTGTTGCATTTTTCTTGGCTTTTCTTCACTTGGTTCTTCAGAATGTCTTCTAGTTTTCTTCCAGATTTCCACAGTGAATAATTTTGTGGACTTTACCGCTTGCTTCGTGTTGAAGTCTTGAACCTTGCACTGCCTTTGTACTTTGTGAACTTATTCATTGATCTTCGTTTATGTTCCAAACTGTAGGCTTGATCAAGATTCTTCCATTTGTCGGTCTTAGTCTCACTTTTGTATCATCTTTTCATCTTTTTCACTGTTTTTGTTCCGAGTGTAGGGTTACTAGGCACACTAACAAGGCTCTACTAGGTATCGACCATGCCGGATTAAAATTTTTAGGTGCCGAACAACCCTAAGCAAGATCGTATACTAGAGATTAAGCGAAAAAGATAGCAAGTAAATCACATTTACACTAAGTGAATACGAAATACAACCTTTGTAGATCGGTCCTTCACTTCATATGCTCCTTGATGTAGTCCCTTCGCTGCGATCATCCAACTCCTGGACTCTCGGACGGCTCCATGAGAAAATTGCAACGGGATCGCTTGAAGTATTCGATGCCGAAGATGATCTACGTCGAGGGAATACGGACTCAAGCTTCTACCTCACTAACCAAAGAATTAGTGAAGCAAACACCCTAAACTAAAGTGCTAGTCTAGTAGAGGATGGTGAGATAGGAAATGGGTACACTTTAGAATTTCTTTTCTCACTTTGATTCTCTCTCCTTTTCAAACCCTAGCAAGAAATGAAGGAGGAAGAAGATGAACTCAAAAATGAGAAAGGATAATGATCAAGAGAGAGAATTATCTAACCATGGTGAGTAAGTATCATATACTAACTCATGTAGAGATTTTACCATTGTTAATTATAGTGGTTAGGTTAGTTAATATATTAAGTAAAACAAAACTAGTGGAATAAGTCAAAGCATCCAAAAGCTTCATGAAGCTTCATGCATTTGATCTCATTATCCATTTGTTTTAGAATTACTTAAATATAAAATCCTAACCATTATAATTATAATGGTGTATGTCTCATACACCCATGTAGTGTGTATCAACAACCATGATACAATTTGTGCACTAATAAATATATATCACATATATATTAACTTGTGCACAAGTGAGAAAAATAAATGCTTAAGTGAACCAATGTTAGTTAATGTAAATTAGTATATCCAATATACAATTATATACTAAATTATTAAATCAACACTTGACTTAATAATCCGGTTATATCGCATACAACCGACTAACATTCAATGTATCGATTTATCGAATCAACCCTTGATTCGATAACCAGGTTATATCGCATACAACCGATCGATACAACCATCGCGAGAATCGAATACGGTATCACATACTCGCATCATTCTCGGTCCCGCACATATCATATATGCGCTCCTATCTCGTTTTGCCTGAGCCAGTACAACCTCTATGTAGGACTCTAAAGACTTGTCAATACGCCGGCAGTAGGTGATGATCATATCAAGCACCCACAAGCCGTCAGCGGTACTAGCTGGACATAACGGCTACCCGGGTATTGAGCGATCGGAAGATCAGCAAGTATGCCCGCTCCAACTCCTGTAAAAGCCTAACAGTGACACTACTGTACAGTCCGGTCTCCTCGTCTGATATGTCGCATATCAGTTCTAGGGGTGGTAAACGTCAGACCCCAATAACCGATAAGTCATGCCGATATGAGGCCCATAACGGGTCGAGAAACTACTGGTAACACTTACCAGTAAATCTCTAAACCAGCCCTGGCCAGGGACTTCCCTGTCATGGCCAATCGAGCATAGCGCAACATCAACCCCCAATACCGGGAGAGACGAAACCCCTCCTATCGCTTATTGCCTCCATGTGACTCGGGACTGTACCCAAAAACCACCATTTTGCACGCCCTCTTGGACGTGGTAAGGTGGAAATCAAAGCACAGTAGGAATCACACAAGACTCTATGACGATCTCGGATCTACAGACTAACCTGTACCAGTGTCACCAGAGAACTGCCATCTGACTTAAGGTATAATACCATCTGGGAGTTCTCGGCGAGTCCGTCCAGTGTACCCAGTCTCCACTGAGCACCCGTATATCATCTCTGATGTCAAACACCAATGGATGTGGGATCATCCATCGCCCATCTGTATGGGTCGAGAAGGCATTCGCTAGTCTACTCTGGTATATCGATGCCCCGTCTCGATACACCCACGACTAGGGACCTTGAAGGATGTACTTATGGACTACCATGTCCCCATTAGTATGATCCGCATCATAGTCCAGGTAGTCAAGTACTCATCCTAAGGGCTTTACCAACATGTGACAGAGAGACAATTAGTATACACGTTAAGGAAAAGGGTAACCAGATAGCATACTATCATGTCGAGCAAGAAAGTCCTCCCTATATATGTCCAAGCATTCACTACAATATACATCGCATGTATAGTAATGGCCTCTAGGGCATACATATAACTAACAATCTCCCACTTGCACTAGGGCCATCTGACAACAGTGGTTGTAGTATCTCATACTCAACCATCCCATAATAGTCTCTCTCTGGGAATAGGCCTTTGTGAGTGGATCCGCCGTGTTGTCCTCTGAGTCTACTCTCCTGACCTCGATCCCCTGGAAATCAACCATCTCCATGATCAGGTGACACTGCCTCAGAATATGTCTGGATCACTGATGGGACGGGCGTTCCTAGGCATAAGCCACAACTCCATTGTCTCACAATGGTAGGAACGAAGTTCATCTCATGAACTAATATACACCCAGACTTCCTCTTTGGTAGCATCTTTGGTAGCGATGTATCCAGCCTTTATCGTCTAGTATGCCACGATATCTAGCTTGGAACTCTTCCAACATACCATCCCTTTACTGAGGGTAAAGACAATGCCTGCGACTGACATTCAGTCGTCCTTATCACCCTGGAACATTTCCAGTGATTCTCCTCAGGATCAATTGATACCTTCTCACTACATTTAGTGAGTATCCTAACATCCAATTAGATCTATCTCATAGATCCAAAACCCAGGATTTAGTAGGTATCACTTTAATCCTATGTGGAGAATCATTGTGATAAGCGGAGATTGACTGAGCGTAGCATAGGAAACTCTTTCCCTATCAAGAGTATGTCATCCATGTACTCTACGAGGATCACTACCATACTCTCTACTACCTTTTTGTACATACAAGGTTCATCTACCATTTTGATGAAGTCAAACTCTTTGACTACCATATCAAAACAGACGTTCCAACTCCGTGATGCCTGCTTTATCACATAAAACATCTTGCACACGTTTCCGCTGCTCCCACTGTCTACGAAGCTCTCTGGCTGTGTACTTATAGACACTCTCTTCTAAAACATCATTTAGAAAAGCAGTCATGACACCCAACCGCCAGATATCGTAGTCATGGTGTGTAGCCGTGGCAAGTAGGATCTGGATGGACTTAAGCATAGCTACTTAGAAAAGGTTTCAACATAATCCATACCTGGTCAATGATGCAAACCTTTAACAAGTCTAGCTTTGAAAGTCTCAACTTTTCCATGTACACCAAGTAATCTTCTCAAGATATACTTGCTCCTGATGGGGATTTAACCCTTCAGATAAAGCAACCAAAGTCCATACTTTGTTGGTGTATAAGGATTCCATCTCAGATCGCTAAGCATCCAGTCATTCTTACAGAGTCCCACTCCTGATGGCCTGCTCGAAACTAGTTGGGTCATCATCTCATGATGCATTACACACTCTCACTGTCATAGAGAAATCGAAGTAACTCTCAGGTGGGTGAGGAACCCTACTAGATCGGCGGAGAGGCTGAGGTTCGTTGGAATCTACTGAATAATTTGGTTCTACCAAATCATCTGCTGTAGTTTGTATAGCTGGAACTCTTTCCAGTTCTACCTTATGACCACTAATTTCTTTTCAAGAAATTCCCTTTCACAAAGGTGGCATATTGAGAAACAAAACATTTTTGTTCCTCGGTTTGGTAGAAGATATTCCCTTGCTAATGCTTAGGATATCCAACAAACTTCCACAGATCAGACTTTGCCTCGAGCTTGTCCGGATTTTGCTTTTAGATATAGGCCGGACAACCCCAAATCTTAACTAACTTAAGAGATGGGCTCTTCTCTTACCATATCTCATATGAAGTGGTAGGCAACTGATTTGATCGGAACCCTATTCAATAGGTATGCAACTACACAAGTGCATAACTCCCATAAGGAAATAGGAAACTCAGTAGTACTTATCATAGAGCACACCATATCATATAGGATGCTATTGCTCCGCCCCGATATACCATCGTGCTATGGTGTATACGGAGGAGTAATGGTGAGAGAGAATCTCATTCTCCTTTAGAATAGTCCAGGAATTCCGTGCTCAAGTACTCTCCTCCCTGATTACATCAAAGGACATAATACTTATACCCTTATTTTGGTTCTCTACTTCTAACTTATATTCTGTGAATATCTCAAAAGGTTCGGACTTATGTTTCAACAGGAACATATGTCTGAATCTTGAGAGATCATCAGAGAATGTAATGAAGTAAAAAGAACCGGTCTTGGCATGTGTAGGCAGGGGACCTTTATACATCAGCATGTATCAATCCCAAAAGTTCACTAACTCTTTCTCTGTTACCAATAAATAGAGCTGTGGTCATCTTATCTCTGTGACATGACCAGCAAGTTTCACAAGATGTAAATTCAAACTAATTTAAATATGCATCTTTATGTAACTTCATCTAGTCGGGTCGCATTGATATGACCTAGTCTACAATACCTCAAGAAGGATTCGTTCATTTCTGAACTCTTCCTCCTGTATGTGTTCTGTATACTAAGAACTGTAGTTTGATTTAGAACGTCAATGCTTTTAGATAACGTGCCTGAACCGATCAACTTTTGATATAGGAAATGTTCAAAACATTATCCAACAATACAAAATTATATCCTTTCTTTACTAATAAAGAGACTAATATGATTTTGTATATCAGGTTCGGTATCTAATAACATTCGTTCAGAATCAATGTATTCTGGTAATACAGGGGGATTGTTATCAACAGACTTGGCTGCAACACTTGCACCGTTTTCTATCTCATGAAACTTATCACCCGTTCTCAGTTCTTTACCTCTCAATAGCCCATGTAACAAATTACATATGTGGGATCCTGATCCGGTATCACATACCAAGGACGTAAAGGATACTGAAAAACAGTTCTCTGTAATGAACACACCCGAAGAAGATGCATCAACATGCATTTTCTTCGTTTGGACGGCACGGGAATTCTGGTAATCCCCTATTTCCTACTCTGTCTTATAACATTTATAAGTTGGAGCGGGACCAACGTTCCCCAGCTCAGTATAACAAGCGGGTTCGGCCAATACATCCGTTTTATTATCTTGATTAAGGCGTGATATGGTCGCTACCTGGAGAGAGAGAGAGAAGAAAACACTCAGCGTGCGCTCTGTCAAGATCTGATTGGTTATTATTTTATCTAATCAGGATGGCTCCCACTGTTTTTATCAAATCTTCTTTCTAACCCTAAAAGGAAAGACTAGCCGAGATTAATTACACCCTACAACTTTGCCAATCTTTCAGCTAGGCCAGTGTCGGTACTTTGAGGGAGGTTCCCCGTGCTTTCGCACAGACCTAATTAAAGTAAACCTCGTTTTCCCAGAGGCGTAACCCCGTTGACACCTTTCTAGACACCTACTTGATCGGCTAATTGTAATATGTAAAACTCTCCCAGGAGTAACAATTACTCGCAGTGGGTATCGGGATCCAACTATCTCATAGAAGGTATGCAATCTCATTGCAAATCTCAACACTTGAAATTCCCGATAATTTTGCCCCTAACGTGCTATGACCTTGACGAAAGCCAACAAACTATAGCCCGCTAGTCAAGTTCAACCCATACATTTCTTGATTGAATTAAATCCACCCGCACGACCCTTGACGAAAGCCAACAAAGCCGCACGACTACCCTAATCCAATCGCATCATATGCAGCAGATAAGCAGCATATAGCTACCGCACACTACACCTTGACGAAAGCCAACAAATGTAGCACGAATACTGTATACAACTTATCTGAAATGACGGAGGGCTACGACAGGTTTTTCTGAAAACCTATTGCGTAATGAACTTGATATCGTTGTAGAATCAAATGATTTTAAAATAGAGTGTTTTTGAGGCTTTTCTAGTTTTGCTAAAGGGGTCACTCCCGGTGAAGGGATCGTCGGCCCTTTCCTCGTCGAATGAGGTGCTGGATATATCATATATATCATTGTGCAAAGCAAAAACTCCAAAATCAATCAAAAGACAAACTGAGTGTTGTAGCATCTGCCAGTCATTGCTAAAGGGGTCACTCCCGGTGAAGGGATCTCGGCCCTTTCCTCATCGAATAAGGTGCAGGATGTTCTACAAGGAACACCGCGATGCAAAGCAAGAACTGTAGCTACCTGTTTTTGAAAATTCGATTCCACAACATCTTTTAGGTTTCTTTTCTTTCATTAATCATATTAATGAAGTCCCATCATTTAAGTACCTAAACATCACAGATAAATACGACGTACACTTATGCCATCCGTATTCGCCTCGATGTCCCCTCGTGCACCGTTAGGTTAGGTAACTAACGGCAGAGCAGGGAAGGGCTAGCGCGGGTGTAAAACATAAGTAACGTCTATATAATATATCATATATACTATATATAGTATCTATCACAGCACATCACATGATCACATCACAGATATCGCAGCAGAAGAAACATATGAAACATTGGATATACTAGGACGTCCGTGTTTTATTTTGAGGCTCTATAAAACACGGATTCCACGGTCGCGATGAATAGCCAAACCCACACCCCTAGACCCCTACGAGAGCGGCAAGCAACCCTACCAATTCTAGAGTTAGGAGACCCGGACTCGACTCCTCGAGTTGGTCTCCCACTGGACTTTAGAACCCGGTTACTTGTGCTCTCGTCCTTGGGTCTATCCTAGTGCGGAAAAGTAAATAATATACAAATGGTAACATCAACCTCATCCCGGAAGTGCCCCAATAAAAGAATATTACATACAATATAATTTTACATGAATGAAAATAAAAACTCTCATCTCACATAAAACCCCCCGGCTATTCAGAATGCGACGATCCAATATAACATATCCAGCAACACATAACATCACATGTCATCAACGTAAGTAAATATGCGCATCCCAATTGTCGTTGACATATAGCAACGAAACCGGCGATATCACATATTACACTTACGGTCGCAGAAAAGAAAGTGTAAAACTACAACAGTTGGAATCCGCAACCATCTTAGACATCGCATGCCTAACAGTTATAAATCCCGCATTTTAGTCTCTATATCGAAAACACTTTTCAATATCTAGTCGGGCAATTCAACAAGATTCCCGATATACTGATCGAATGCTCATCGCAAACTTTAGTAGACGGCCGCACCCCCGGACGCCGTCGACGAAGTGCACTAAGGCGGAACACCGCTGCCGCGAGCATCCGAACGGATGCTTTCGGCGTCGGGGTTCTCCTACAGTCACTTGGTCGGGGCTATGGGGCATGGCTGTCTATTAAGTTTATCCGGCGAGTATCCGCGTACGCTACGTGATTGCGACGGACTTTTGATCGCATCAAAATTCCATGGCAACCGATCATTTGAGACTAAACTGCTATGTTTATAACATCAAAATTAGTTATCTCATAACTACTTGTGGATTCCAAATATTGTATCACATTCCAGATAAATAGACAATGTTAAACTTTCTGATCGAATGATCAAACACCCAAGTTTTCCAAATGGTTCTCAACACATGAGGGGGGTTTAAAAACATCCATCATATGCCACAGTACCAATGGTCCAGCCGTAGAAGGGTCAAGCCAACGCCTCACATGTGGCACGCCGTACTGCCCCAAACCCTGAGGTTCAAAGGGCAGTTCAAGACGGTCACATAATCGAGTTAAGGTTTGTTGTCTTCTAGAAGGTCCATCGCGTAACTTGCATGATCTAGACGTTCTTAAACAACGGAAAAAATTCAACACTTGGAAATTTTCCGGGTCGGGGAAAAAGTGAGCTATTGATATCCGTTCGAACTTTTTAATATTTTCTAAATATCCGGAAAACATTACGAAATTAAATATTCCGATCGAATCATCGAATACAAAATAAACCCCAAAAATACTCAACACTGGAGTCAGATAAAAATACCCAGAAAAGATCATGACATTAAATAGAAACATTACAGTGCAAAAGGACAGCGGTGACGTCACCTTATGGCCGCGGTACCGCCGCACGAGCCATGCTCGTGCCGCGGTTCCGCGGCTCTTTAAGCGCCAAACTTTGTCGTTTTGCACAGTGTTTCTTATAATTGCCTGCTGATTTTTTTAGGCATTTTTAATTCAGAAAAATCCCAGATTTCAAAAATTTTCCAGAGAGGGGGTTAATTTTGCGTGTCGGGGTTCGATCGGAGTTTTAACATCGTAAACACATCGCCTAAAGCTCTAGCTAGGCTCTGATACCACTGTAGGGTTACTAGGCACACTAACAAGGCTCTACTAGGCATCGACCATGCCAGATTAAAATTTTAGGTGCCGAACAACCCTAAGCAAGATCGTATACTAGAGATTAGGCGAAAAAGATAGCAAGTAAATCACATTTACACTAAGTGAAAACGAAATACAACCTTTGTAGATCGGTCCTTCACTTCATATGCTCCTTGATGTAGTCCCTTCGCTGCTATCATCCAACTCCCGGACTCTCGGACGGCTCCATGAGAAAATTGCAACGGGATCGCTTGAAGTCTTCGATGCCGAAGATGATCTACGTCGAGGGAATACGGACTCAAGCTTCTACCTCACTAACTATAGAATTAGTGAAGCAAACACCCTAAACTAAAGTACTAGTCTAGTAGAGGATGGTGAGATAGGAAATGGGTACACTTTAGAGTTTCTTTTCTCACTTTGATTCTCTCTCCTTTTCAAACCCTAGCAAGAAATGAAGGAGGAAGAAGATGAACTCAAAAATGAGAAAGGATAATGATCAAGAGAGAGAATTATCTAACCATGGTGAGTAAGTATCATATACTAACTCATGTAGAGACTTTACCATTGTTAATTATAGTGGTTAGGTTAGTTAATATATTAAGTAAAACAAAACTAGTGGAATAAGTCAAAGCATCCAAAAGCTTCATGAAGCTTCATGCATTTGATCTCATTATCCATTTGTTTTAGAATTACTTAAATATAAAAACCTAACCATTATAATTATAATGGTGTATGTATCATACACCCATGTAGTGTGTATCAACAACCATGATACAATTTGTGCACTAATAAATATATATCACATATATATTAACTTGTGCACAAGTGAGAAAAATAAATGCTTAAGTGAACCAATGTTAGTTAATGTAAATTAGTATATCCAATATACAATTATACACTAAATTATTAAATCAACACTTGACTTAATAATCCGGTTATATCGCATACAACCGACTAACATTCAATGTATCGATTTATCGAATCAACCCTTGATTCGATAACTAGGTTATATCGCATACAACCGATCGATACAACCATCGCGAGAATCGAATACGGTATCACATACTCGCATCATTCTCGGTCCCGCACATATCACATATGCGCTCCTATCTCGTTTCTCCTGAGCCAGTACAACCTCTATATAGGACTCTAAAGACTCGTCAATACGCCGGCAGTAGGTGATGATCATATCAAGCACCCACAAGCCGTCAGCGATACTAGCTGGACATAACGGCTACCCGGGTATTGGGCAATCAGAAGATCAGCAAGCAAGCCCGCTCCAACTCCTGTAAAAGCCTGACAGTGACACTACCGTACAGTCCGGTCTCCTCATCTGATATGTCGCATATCAGTTCTAGGGGTGGTAAACGTCAGACCCCAATAACCGATAAGTCATGCCGATATGAGGCCCATAACGGGTCGAGAAACTACTGGTAACACTTACCAGTAAATCTCTAAACCAGCCCTGGCCAGGGACTTCCCTGTCATGGCCAATCGAGCATAGCGCAACATCAACCCCCAATACCGGGAGAGACGAAACCCCTCCTATCGCTCATTGCCTCCATGTGACTCAGGACTGTACCCAAAAACCACCGTTTTGCACGCCCTCTTGGACGTGGTAAGGTGGAAATCAAAGCACAGTGGGAATCACACAAGACTCTATGACGATCTCGGGTCTACAGACTAACCTGTACCAGTGTCACCAGAGAACTGCCATCTGATGTAAGGTATAATACCATCTGGGAGTTCTCGGCGAGTCCGTCCAGTGTACCCAGTCTCCACTGAGCACCCGTATATCATCTCTGATGTCAAACACCAATGGATGTGGGATCATCCATCGCCCCTCTGTATGGGTCGAGAAGGCATACGCTAGTCTACTCTGGTATATCGATGCCCCGTCTCGATACACCCACGACTAGGGACCTTGAAGGATGTACTTATGGACTACCATGTCCCCACTAGTATGATCCGCATCATAGTCCAGGTAGTCAAGTACTCATCCTAAGGGCTTTACCAACATGTGACAGAGAGACAATTAGTATACACGTTAAGGTAAAGGGTAACCAGATAGCATACTATCATGTCGAGCAAGAAAGTCCTCCCTATATATGTCCAAGCATCCACTACAATATACATCACATGTATAGTAATGGCCTCTAGGGCATACATATAACTAACACCGAGAACCTGTAACCTGCAACTATGTAGCAGACATGGGTCAAAAGCATCTGTTTATTTATAAAATGAATAAGAATGGGGAATATAATAATGCAATATTATGATATGAACAAATACCCCCAAACTTATCTTTTGCTCATCCTCGAGCAAACCTAGTTTTATTCTCGAAAAAGACCTAACCTCACTTTCGCAGGGAAACGCGATTGCACTGAGCTCGTGCAACAAGCCGTTAAACCTCTAGGTATCCCTAGTAGGAGGAGTGTTGTCTCCTGAGGGTTTTCAGCGGATATTACCCACAAAATCCTATCAATTTGGCCCATCGACTTTATTCTCCAATTAGGTTTTCCAACAAGGAATTCTATTATCTTCGACTTAGAAATTATCCATCCGTATTTTTCACGCTTCCTTATTATTTAACTTAAGATTATATATATTCTTGTGAATTTACTTAGCTTTCAACTTAGGAATTTTTATCATCTCTATTAAAGATATAAGTCCTATTCTTCATTCCTATCTCTTATCTAAACCCCAATCACATACCCCTACGTGTGTGTATATATCACCCCTACACTTGGAAATTCAAATCAAGCTATTATACTCTTGTCCATCGTCCAAAGTACTTTTCAATTGGTGAATTTTTAGATGAAATTGCTCACACATTCTTCATGCGACCGTTAATACTTCTTGAGGTACCAACAACCGATTACAAAATGTGTTTGCACATTAAAGCGTAATTCTTAGTCTTGTAACACGTAAGGCTTTAGCAGTGACTCCCAAACCTGTTGGTCTAAGGCACTTGGTGATGAAGCAGCCTCGCTAAATTTTTTCTATTAATGCAGCCTTAAGTTATTACAAAAACCAGTGTTCATTTTTTTATTATCTCTTTATTCACACTTGTGTTTTTATTTTATTTTTCTTCATACTAAGGACTTTAGATAAGAGCATTTCAAGGTCTCTTCTACTATTCCAAGTTTCAAGGTTCGTGTTTGTGCAATTTTGTAGGGTATATATTTTCAGAATTTAGACTTAAGCTTAGGAATTATTTTTCAAACTTATACTTTAATAAAAATATCAATACTTTTCCCTTGTTTTAACTTAGCCCAAGAAGTCAACTCGAAAGTTGCCTATTTCTAAATAAACTATAAGGGCATATACTTTCTACCGTTAAATTTTAAGAAAGGTTATTTTTAGGGTTTTTAATTTACTAAGTCTAAGATCTAGTTGTTCCTAGCTAGTTAACCTTTTTGTCAAACTCAAGTCAATTATGGCCAAAATTGAATGTTTTAATTTTTATAATTTTCAACATTAACAATTTTTATAGGTTTTAAAATAAGTATGCAAAAGCAAAAATATACACATGAAGGAAGAAGGCTTACCGAGCACACCCCCAAATTTAAACTTGACAGTGTCCTCACTGTCAGGCTATACCAAAAGGGTCAAAATGTCGGCACTCCCCTGTTTATTTATTTATAGTTTTTTTTTATAATTTTTATAATTTTTATGGGTTTTTTTAAAAAAAAAAAAATTAAAAAAACAAAATATATACAAAAATGTCCCCCCCAAACTTAAGCGAGACAGTGTTTCCACTGTCTTAAGCGTTAAAGTTCAGAGTTAGAGAGGAGAAAAGTTAAACTATACAAGGCCTTACACAGACCAAAGGTTAGCACCAACCATTCAAAAATTCTATCTTGATAATGGTAGGGTTGGTGGAAGAATGGAGTGTAGAGAAAAGAGTTGAGAAACACACGAGACCGTATGGGAAGCAGGGTGGAATATGGTCTCGGTGGAGGAGAAGAATGGCGGAAAAGAGAAAGAAGTGTAGTACGAACTTGAGGGTGTAAATCTAGTGAATAAATTAGCGCAATTTGTGATGAACGATGTGTTAAAAGCGATTGTACTAATCTATCAACCCGTTGAGAAATGGGGTCAAATCGCTCAAGATTCGCAAGAAAACATGGGTACATCGAACTTGGTAAACCATCCATTGAAAATGGGAACGCGACGGAATCTTGCGTGGTCGAAACGATCGAAGGAACGAAGGGGAGTGATTTAGGGATAGTCTTATTCTCACCGAAGTAAACTGTCTCGAACTCGAAGGATTCCATCAATGGTTCGAAATGACTGTAAACAACCCAGTCTGATGGTTCAACTAACTCATCTGAAAACTCAAAAGACTCAAACTCGGGCGGTGAGTCTTCAAAATCGTCCGAAAAAGTGAAACACTCGTAATCGTTATCAGCTGTGAGAACTGTTAGTTATATGTATGCCCTAGAGGCCATTACTGTACACACGATGTATATTGTAATGGATGCTTGGACATATATGGGAGGACTTTCTTGCTCGACAAGATAGTATGCTATCTGGTTGTACTTTATCTTAACATGTACTCTGATTGTCTCTATGTTACATGTTGATAAAGCCCTTAGGATATGTACTCGACTGCTGGGACTATGATGAGATCATACTAGTGGGGCTACGGTAGTCGACGAGTACATCCTATAATTGTTCCTAGTCGAGGGTGTATCGAGACAGGGCATCGATGCACCAGAGTAGACTAGCGTATACGCATCTTGACCCATATGATGGGCGATGGATGATCCCATATCCATCGGTGTTTGACATCAAGGATGGTGTACGGGTGCTCAGTAGAGACTGGGTACACTGGACGGACTCGCCGAGAACTCCCAGATGGTATTATACCTCACGTCAGATGGCGGTTCTCCGATGACACTGGTACAGAGTAGTCTGTTGACCCGAGATCGTCATAGAGTCTTGTATGATTCCCACTGTGCTTTGATTTCCATCATACCACGTCCAAGAGGGCGTGCAAAAAGGTGGCTTTTGGGTACAGTCCCGAATCACATGGAGGCAATAAGAGATAGGAGGGGATTCGTTTCTCCTGATATAGGGAGTTGATGTTGTGCTGTGTTCGATTGGCTATAACTGGAAATCCCTGGCCAGGGTTGCTGAGATTTACTGGTAAGTGTTATCAGTAGTTTCTCGAACTGTTATAGACCTCATATCGACACGACTTATCGAGCTACTAGGGTCTGACGTATACCACCCCTAGGCAAGATATGCGACATATCAGACGACGAGACCGGACTGTACGGGAGTGTTACTGATTGGATTCATGGGAGAAAGTACAGGCTTGCTTGTTGATCTTATGAGCGCTTAATACTTGGGTGACTGTTACGTTTAGCTGACCGCTTGCAGCTTGTGGGTGTTTGATATGATCATCACCTACTGCCGGCGTATTGACGATTCTTTAGAGTCCTACACAGAGGTTTCTTGACTCAGGAAAAACGGAGTAGGAGCACATATGTGATATGTGTGGGACCGAGGATAATGCGATATGAGATACCGTATTATATTCTCACGATATTTGATATCAGCCGGGTCATCGGATCAAGTGTTGATTCGATGAATCGGTAAAGATATTAGTCGGTTATATGCGATATAGCCGGATTGTCGGATCAAGTGTTGATTCGATAATTTAATGTATATTAATATATATGATATATTAAATTACATTAACTAATATTAGCTCACTAAAAAGACTCATTTTCTCACTCGGGTAATACATTGATATATATGCGATATATGTTAAATGTATTATTTTCTTTTGTTACAATAAATATTATATATGTGATAAATAAAATTGTAACATGATATGATAACTAATGCAACATGTTTTGTAGAGATTAAATAAGATTAGGGTTTGATTTGGGTTAATGCTTTCTGGATGTTTCTAGAAGGTTTTCTTTTGTTTTTGCAAAGATATTTTCAAGTGACTCATTCTTAAACTAACCCAAACGCTAGCCTTGGTTAATTCTCTACAAAGGTTTAGTCAACCATGGTTGCATTATTGATCATCTTTATCCTTTCAATATTCATCACAAAAGTTTTCTAATGATTATTCTTCTTTTTCTTCCTTAGTTCTTTCATGGAAAAAGCTTTCTAGCTTTTTTCCAAGTGATGAAAATGAGTAAGAATAAGAAAATAAAAGAGAGCAAAAATCCTACTTCATCATCCTCATCTACCCTTGCCATTTAGATGAGGGTGTTCACATCATTTCATGAGTGAGAGCTTGTGTTAACGAAACTTCAAGGTAGATCATCTTTGTTATCGAAGATCGGAAGCAAGCTTGCACCTTTCTCTTCGCGGAGCCTCTCAAGAGTCCGGAACACGATGATCGCAGCGAAGGGAACTCAACACGGAGCTTAAGAAGTGAAGGACCGGATCTACAAAGGTTGTAATCCCTCTCACTTAGTGTTAAAGTGTTTAACATACTTGTTTTCGCCTAAACTCTAGTTTAAAGATCTGGCTTTGGGTTGTTCGGCAGGGCTAAATTTTAAATCGGGCATGGTTGATGCCTCGTAGACCCTTGTGCGTGTGCCTAGCAACCCAACAGTGGTATCAGAGCCAAGCTAGAGCTTTAGGCGAAGTCTACGTGAAGTTTAAAGTCCGATCGAACCCGAAAACCCCGATATTTACCCCTTTCTGGAAATTTTGTAATATTGTTGATTTTTTCATATTAAAAATACTCAAAAAATCAGCAGGGTATTTTAGGAATTACTGTGAAATACGACATCTTAATTCCACTAAATGGCCGCAGAACCGCGGCAATACCTTGCTTACACGGTTGTTCCATGGCGGAATAGTAGAATTAGGGTTAGGGTTTTGTACAGTAACTTCAGTACCAACTTCCTGATTCTTCTGGGAATTTTTAATTCCACTCAAGTGTTGAGTTTTCTGGGTTGTATTGGGAGCTCGTTGATTCGATCGGAAAGTTTAACTTCGTTTAAAGTTTTTCCGGATAATTTTAGAAACTGTTAAAAAGTTCGCACAGATATCAATAGCTCACTTTTTTCCCTGTCGGAAAATTTTCAAAAGTTGGATTTTTTCTCGAGTTTGAAAGTTTCGAAAAGTCGTGCAAGTAACGCGGTGGACCCTCTAGAAGACAACAAACATTAACTCGATTATGTGACCGTCTTGAACTGCCTCTGAACCTTAGGGTTTGTGGCAGTACGGCGTGCCACATGTGAGGCGTTAGCTTGACCCTTCTACGGCTGGACCATCGGTACTGTGGCATGTGATGGATATTTTTGAACTCCGCTCAAGTGTTGAGCTATTTGGAAAATCGTGGGTGTTTGTTTATTCGATCGGAAAGTTTAGCACTGTCTTTTTATCTGGAATGTGATACAATATTTGGAATCCACAGGTAGTTATGAGATAACTAATTTGAATGTTATAAATCTAGCAGTTCAGTCTCAGATGATCGGTTGCCACGGGATTTTGATGCGATCAAAAGTCCGTCGCAATCACGTAGCGTACGCGGATACTCGCCGGGTAAACTTAATAGACAACCATGCCCCATAGCCCCGACCAAGTGACTGTAGGAGAACCCCGTCGCTAAAAGCATCCGTTCGGGTGCTCGCGGCAGCGGTGTTCCGCCTTAGTGCACTTCGTCGACGGTATCGGGGGTGCGTCCGTTTACTAAAGTTTGCGACGAGCATTCGATCAGGATGTCGGGAATCTTGTTGAATTGCCCGAATTGATATTGAAAAGAGTTTTCGATAAATAAGACTAAAATACGGGGTTTATAATTGTTAGGCATGCGATGTCTAAGGAATTCATTTGGTTAGGCATGCGATGTCTAAGGTGGTTGCGGATTCCAACTGTTGTAGTTTTACACTTTCTTTTCTGTGACCGTAAGCGTAGTATGTGGTGTATCGCCGGCTTCGTTGCTATACATCAACGACAATCGGGATACGCATACTTACTTACGTTGATGATATGAGATATTATGTGTTGCTGTGATATGTTATATTGGATCGTCGCGTTTTGAATAGCCGGGGGTTTTATGTGAGATGAGAGTTTTTCTTTTTCATTCATGTAAAATTCATTTGTATGTAATATTCTTTTATTGGGGCACTTCCGGGCTGAGGATGATGTCACCATTGTATATTATTTACTTTTCCGCATTAGGTAGACCCAAGGCGGGGAGCACAAGCAACCAGGTTCTAGGGTCCAGTGGGAGACCATCTCGAGGAGTCGAGACCATGTCTCCTAACCCTAGAATTGGCAGTGTTGCTTGCCGCTCTCGTAGGGGTCTAGGGATGTGGGTTTGGCTATTCATCGCGACTGTAGAATCCGTGTTTTATACAGGCTCGTACTAAAACACGGACGTCCTAGTATATCCAATATTTCATATATGTTCTTCTGCTGCAATGTTCTGTGATGAGATCGTATTACTGCCTGAGACGAATGTTTATATTATATATATGAGATATATGTTATATTGCAGATTTCGTTTTCAAATGTGATGCTTGTGAAGCATATTAAAATGGGACTTCATTAATGAGATTAATGAAAATAAAAGAAACCTAAGATGTTATAGAAACTTGTTTAAAAACTGGTAGATCTAGTTCTTGCTTTGCATAGCGGTGTTCCTTGTAGAACATCCAGCACCTTATTCGATAAGGAAAGAGCCGAGATCCCTTCACCGGGAGTGACCTCTTTAGCGAAACTAGCATATGCTACAAACTCGGTTTGTCTTTTGATTGTTTCTATAGTTTTTGCTTTGCATAGTGATATTTGTGAGATATCCTGCACCTTATTCGATGAGGAAAGAGCCGACGATCCCTTCACCGGGAGTGACCTCTTTAGCAAAACTAGAAAAAGGCCTAAAAAGCATTCCATTTAAAATCACTCGATTCTACAACGATATCAAGTTCATTACGCAAAGGGTTTTCTTAAAAACCTGTCGTAGCCCTCCGTCATTTTAGATAAGTACTACTTAGTATTCGTGCTGTGGTAGTTTGGCCTTCGTCAAGGCGTAGTGTACGGTAGCTAACTAGTGCTTATCTGCTAGCATACGATGCGATTGGATTAGGGTATTCGTACGGCGTAGTTTGGCCTTTGTCAAGGGTCGTGCGGGTGGGTTTAATTCAATCAAGAAATGAACGGGTTGAACTTGACTAGCTGACTATGGGTAGTTTGGCCTTCGTCAAGGTCATAGGACGCTAGGGGTAAAATATTATTGGGAATTTCAAGTGTTGAAATTTGCAATGAGATTGCATACCTTCTATGAGATAGTTGGATCCCGATACCCGCTGCGAGTAAGAGTTACTCCTGGGAGAGTTTTACACATTACATAAAGATGCATATTTAAATTAGTTTGAATTTACATCTTATGAAACTTGCCGGTCATGTCACAAAGATAAGATGACCACAACTCTGTTTATTGGAAACAGAGAAAGATTTAGTGAAATCTTGGGATTGATACATGCTGATATATGAAGGTCCCCTGTCTACACATGCCAAGACCGGTTCTTTATACTTCATTACATTCTCTGATGATCTCTCAAGATTCAGACATATGTTCCTGTTGAAACACAAATCCGAAGCTTTTGAGATATTCACAGAATATAAGTTAGAAGTAGAGAACCAAAAACGGGTATAAGTATTATGTCCTTTGATGAGATCAAGGAGGAGAATACTTGAGCACAGAATTTCTGGAATATTCTAAAGGAGAATGAGATTCTCTCTCAGCATTACTCCTCCGTATACACCACAACACGTCGGTGTATCGGGGCGAAGCAATCACACCCTATATGATATGGTGCGCTCTATGATGAGTACTACTGAGTTTCCTATTTCTTTTTGGGAGTTATGCACTTGAGAAGTTGCATACCTATTGAATAGGGTTCAAATCAAATCAGTTACCTACCACTTCATATGTGATATGGAAAGGGAAGAGCCCATATCTTAAGTTTGTTAAGATTTGGGGTTGTCCGGCCTATGTTTAAAAGCAAACTCCGGACAAGCTCGAGGCAAGGTCTGTTATATAGAACTGGAAAGGTTCCAGCTATACAAACTGCAGCTGATGATTTGGTAGAACCAAAGGATTCAATAGTTTCCAACGAACCTCAGCCTCTCCGCCGATCTAGTAGGGTTCCTCACCCACCTGAGAGATACTTCGATTTTCTCTATGACAGTGGGAGCGAGGATTGCATCATGTGATGATAACCCAACTAGTTTCGAGCTGGCCATCAGGAGTGGGACTCTATAAGAATGGCTGGATGCTTATCGATCTGAGATGGAATCCTTATACACCAAAAAAGTATGGACTTTGGTTGACTTATCTGAAGGGTTAAATCTCCATCAGAAGCAAGTATATCTTGAGAAGATTACTTGGTGTACATGGAAAAGTTGAGACTTTCAAAGCTATGTTTAAGTCCATCCAGATCCTACTTGCCATGGCTACATACCATGACTACGATATCTGGCGGTTGGGTGTCATGACTGTTTTTCTAAATGATGATTTGGAAGATAGCGTCTATAAGTACACAGCCAGAGAGCTTCGTAGATAGTGGGAGCAGCGGAAACGTGTGCAAGATGTTTTATGTGATAAAGCAGGCATCGCGGAGTTGGAACGTCTGTTTTGATGTGGTAGTCAAAGAGTTTGACTTCATCAAAATGGTAGATGAACCTTGTATATACAAAAATGTAGTAGGGAGTATGGTGGTGATCCTCGTAGAGTACGTGGATGACATACTCTTGATAGGGAAGGAGTTTTCTATGCTACGCTCGGTCAATCTCCGCTTATCACAAGGATTCTCCATATAGGATCAAGGTGATACCTCATAAACCCTAGGTTTTATATCTATGAGATAGATCTAATTGGATGTTAGGTTAGTCACTAGTTGTAGTGAGTTGGTATCAATCGATCCTGAGGAGAATCACTGGAAAGGTTCCAGGGTGATAAGGACGACTGAATGTCAGTCCCAGGCATTGTCTTTACCCTCAGTGGAGGGACGGTATGTTGGAAGAGTTCCAAGTTAGATACCGTGACTTACTAGACGATTAAAGGCAAGATACATCGTTACCAAGGATGCTACCAAAGAGGCAGTCTGGATATATAAGTTCATGAGATGAACTTCGTTCCTACCATTGTGTGACAATGGAGTTGTGGCTTTTGCCAAGGACCCTCCCGTCCCATCACAAATTCAGATATAATTCTTAGGCAGTATCACCTGATCATGGAGATGGTTGATCTCCAGGGAGATCGAGGTTAGGAGAGTAGACACAGAGGACAACAGCGCGGATCCACTCACAAAGGCCTTTTTCCCAGTAGAGACTTTTATGGGATGGTTGAGTATGAGATACTTCAACCACAGCTAATTGTTGGGTATGTGATACCACAACAGATGGCCCTAGTGCAAGTAGGAGATTGTTAGTTATATGTATGCCCTAGAGGCCATTACTGTACACATGATGTATATTGTAATGGATGCTTGGACATATATGGGAGGACTTTCTTGCTCGACATGATAGTATGCTATCTGGTTGTACTTTATCTTAACATGTACTCTGATTGTCTCTATGTTACATGTTGATAAAGCCCTTAGGATATGTACTCGACTACTGGAACTATGATGAGATCATACTAGTGGGGCCACGGTAGTCGACGAGTACATCCTATAACTGTTCCTGGTCGAGGGTGTATCGAGACAGGGCATCGATGCACCAGAGTAGACTAGCGTATACGCATCTTGACCCATATGATGGGCGATGGATGATCCCATATCCATCGGTGTTTGACATCAAGGATGGTGTACGGGTGTTCAGTGGAGACTGGGTACACTGGACGGACTCGCCGAGAACCCCCAGATGGTATTATACCTCACGTCAGATGGCGGTTCTCCGGTAACACTGGTACAGAGTAGTCTGTTGACCCGAGATCGTCATAGAGTCTTGTGTGATTCCCACTGTGCTTTGATTTCCATCATACCACGTCCAAGTGGGCGTGGAAAAAGGTGGCTTTTGGGAACAGTCCTGAATCACATGGAGGCAATGAGCGATAGGAGGGGATTCGTCTCTCCCGGTATAGAGAGTTGATGTTGTGCTGTGTTCGATTGGCTATAACTGGAAATCCCTGGCCAGGGTTGCTGAGATTTACTGGTAAGTGTTATCAGTAGTTTCTCGAACTGTTATAGACCTCATATCGACACGACTTATCGAGCTACTAGGGTCTGACGTATACCACCCCTAGGCAAGATATGCGACATATCAGACGACGAGACCGGACTGTACGGGAGTGTTACTGATTGGATTCACGGGAGAAAGTACAGGCTTGCTTGTTGATCTTCTGAGCGCTCAATAACTGGGTGGCTGTTACATTTAGCTGACCGCTTGCAGCTTGTGGGTGTTTGATATGATCATCACCTACTGCCGGCGTATTGACGATTCTTTAGAGTCGTACACAGAGGTTTCTTGACTCAGGAAAAACGGAGTAGGAGCACATATGTGATATGTGCGGGACCGAGGATAATGCGATATGAGATACCGTATTATATTCTCGCGATATTTGATATCAGCCGGGTCATCGGATCAAGTGTTGATTCGATGAATCGGTAAATGAGATATTAGTCGGTTATATGCGATATAGCCGGATTGTCGGATTAAGTGTTGATTCGATAATTTAATGTATATTAATATATATGATATATTAAATTAAATTAACTAATATTAGCTCACTAAAAAGATTCTTTTTCTCACTCGGGTAATACATTGATATATATGCGATATATGTTAAATGTATTATTTTCTTTTGTTACAATAAATATTATATATGTGATATATAATATTGTAACATAATATGATAATTAATGCAACATGTTTTGTAGAGATTTAATAAGATTAGGGTTTGATTTGGGTTAATGCTTTCTAGATGTTTCTAGAAGGTTTTCTTTTGTTTTTGCAAAGATATTTTTAAGTGACTCATTCTTAACCTAACCCAAACCCTAGCCTTGGTTAATTCTCTACAAAGGTTTAGTCAACCATGGTTGCATTATTGATCATCTTTATCCTTTCATTATTCATCACAAAAGTTTTCTAATGATTATTCTTCTTCTTCTTCCTTAGTTCTTTCATGGAAAAAGCTTTCTAGCTTTTTTCCAAGTGATGAAAATGAGTGAGAATAAGAAAATAAAAGAGAGCAAAAATCCTACTTCATCATCTTCATCTACCCTTGACATTTAGATAAGGGTGTTCACATCATTTCATGAGTGAGAGCTTGTGTTAACGAAACTTCAAGGTAGATCATTTTTGTTATCGAAGATCGGAAGCAAGCATGCACCTTTCTCTTCGCGGAGCCTTTCGAGAGTCCGTAACACGATGATCGCAACGAAGGGACCTCAACACGGAGCTTAAGAAGTGAAGGACCGGATCTACAAAGGTTGTAATCCCTCTCACTTAGTGTTAAATTGTTTAACATAATTGTTTTCGCCTAAACTCTAGTTTAAAGATTCGGCTTTGAGTTGTTCGGCACGGCTAAATTTTAAATCGGGCATGGTTGATGCCTCGTAGACCCTTGTGCGTGTGCCTAGCAACCCTACAAGAACTGTGTCAGTTTCAAAGAGGAACGCACTAGTGGCGTCAAAACTGTTGTGATCAAACAGAAATTTTTCAAGCTCACAGTCCTCAAGAGTGATCTTTTGCGTGGTCGGAACGATGGAAAGGAGGGGGGGGGTGATTTAGGAAGTATAACAGTTAAAGCTTTAGGAGGATGAATTAGAAAATCCGGCACATCAAACAAAACCGGTTCATCCTCAATACTATCCTCAATACTATCCTCATAATTCTCCTCAAAAGTTATCTCATCCATGCAATTATCATCAAAATCAAGACGCATATGAAGTTCGGGAGAAACATTTAATGACTCGGGATGATGAATTGGAGAGAAAATTTCAGTCAAATCTACGGGTTCATCATCCAAAATATTCCCTGCGTCAATATCCTCAATCAAGGGAAAATCAATTTTTTTAGACACCTCATCATAAGCATGGATATTTATCAATTCAGGTTCTAGATTGGAGGTGTAGAGGTCAAAAGGATTGGTGATGTTTTCACTCGAAAGGGACCCTTCACATTCTGACAAATCAAGCACTACAAAGTCGCACAACTCATTACAAGCTTTATTTTTAACTGGTGAATCATTTGGGACACTTGCTTGAAAACCGGAGTTGTGTGATTCAATTGGGTATGAGTAGGTTTGATTTGGAAGTGTGTACAACTCACTCTCACCACTCAAATTCTCACTCTGTCCAACCGCCTCATCATACATTGGAATTTTTGGAGCTAGTTGGAAACTAGCTACCGGGTCACTAGGTTTCATAAGGGCGGCAATAGACGCATCCAAATTCCTCATCTGTCGGTTTGTTGCTGCAATGTACGCTTCCAATGACTGTTCCAGACTAGACATGGGTTGTGAAGGGGTTTCAGTAAAAGATTCAAAATTGTTTGGATACGTGAAACTCTCAAATGGTTGTGTAGAATCAATGTCTAGGGAAGGTGTGAAAGTCGGGTAGGACTGGTAGGAATTGAATGGTTGGACAGAAGTAAGATCAACATTTAGATAAAAAGGTGAATGGACTTGTTGATCCCAAGAACTGTAAGTATTGAAAGGAGTGAAAGATCGGTTATGAGATTGTTCAATATGTTCAGCTATAGACATGGGTTTCGGAGTTACAAGAGGACTCGAAAAAGGAGTATCAACGTAAGAAGGTTGTGAATGTTGAAATGGTTGATACAAAGTGGATTGCAGAGTCGAACTGT
Organism: Agapanthus africanus; assembly: GCA_030015575.1. Classification (NCBI taxonomy): domain Eukaryota; kingdom Viridiplantae; phylum Streptophyta; class Magnoliopsida; order Asparagales; family Amaryllidaceae; genus Agapanthus; species Agapanthus africanus. Next base: position 705,753,046 of record CM057341.1, read on the forward strand.
TTCTCCTAAACGCTTCTATTAGATCTTTCAAAGAAATTTTAGGCATGGAGGGGTCGTCCGTAATTTGACCAAAACAATTCGCGTATGAAGCAATGTTTGGATGAGGGTACCAAAGTTCGGCAAGAGTTTTGTGAGGTGGGGTACTCATGATGTAAGAAGGAGAAGAAAAAGAATATGGGGTGCACGGATTTCTTAGCGACAAGTTGCAAGTTTTTGTAAATTTTTTTTTCTTTTTGTGTTTTCTTCTTTTTTTTTATGGAGCTTTTTGCAAAAAGATTTTCAATAAAAGGCTTAGACACACGTTCAACCACAAATACACAATCAGGCCTAGATCTAGGGTCACCTAGGTCAGCTAGACAGCTCCTAACTGTTCCAAAAGGAAAGAAGTAGGACCTCAAACCGCCTCTTCACCGCCAATTGTGGTCAGGTAAGTGCCAGGTAAGTGGGAGGTTCTCTACTACGTAAGTAGTGGGCTTAGTTAAGTAACCACTCGCCTTAGACACACTTGCCTAGACACTACAAAGTCAGGTTAGGATCAACGGTCGATGCCTACAACTATTCCTCTGTCCTATTGAGCGCGAAGTCCTTAGGGCTGAGTCTAATCTTTTTTAATTAAATGATGGTCAATGCAATATACCTTATGTGATTTCTGAGGTCCTGGGAAAGGTGATGAAATCCCCACCCAATCTGGATTGGTTTCAAGCCCCTTAAAGTCCAATTAAATATGCAAAACAGTAAACACAATCACTTGCAAAATTTTTTTTATTTTAAGCGCGGCGCAAAGAATCCTGCATAAGATCAATTATTGGAAGGGGGAGAAATTTTTGGCGCAAAGAATCCTGCAGGAAATTTTTACAGAGGAGATATTGGGGTTGCAGAGAAGGAGAAAAGAAGACTTACAGTGCTTTTGCAGATGATGACGTCATAAGGCTGCGGCGGATCCGCGGTCAAAGACCGGTCAACGCGGCGGTTCCGCGGTCATTGGGTCTGTTTAGATCTCCAAATCTTTTCTGCTGCTCTGTTATGGTACTCCTCGGTTGTTCAGATCTGCTGTTTTCTGTTTCGCTCTCTGGATTTTTCCAGATCTGAATTCGTTCGTCGGTCCTGCAAAATTCAAACGAAATACCCTTCACAAAATAACAAAACGATAAAAAAAAATTTATATATTTTTTTATTTTTCAGTTTTTATGATTTTTTTTCAATTTTATATTAACCTGAAATTACAAAAAGAAAATAACACGCCATCCCCGGCAACGGCGCCATTTGATTTGTTCAAAGAATATTATTTTACCGCAATCAAGAACGGCGTCGCTTAGTAGCTAGCTGGTGAGTACGGGTCGGTCCACAGGGATTTTGTGTATTCTCAAATTGTTCTAACGAGTTAATTCCGATTGGTGTCGGATGATTAAATCTAAAAACTAAGTTGATCTAGACTAGGATTAGAATCTTGCTAGGGTTAGGTTCAGGTTAAGTTTGGAAAGTCAATATTCCTCACCGCTTTCTATGCCGCCCTATTTAAGATCTATGAGGTGTTATGGTAATAATTAATAAAGTGGATTAGTACCATCGGGAAGAAACGATATTTCTTCCTCTAGGTTTTTGTCCTTCCTTTCTTAATTCTTACCCTAACATCCATGGAAAACATGCTCAACCGGTCTTTTTATACTACGGTATCACCGCTACCTCGTGGGATAGGGTGCCGTAGGGAGCGGTGTGTGCATGTATGCATGAAGTCCTATAAAAAGATGTGATGGGCAAGAAAGGGGTGAGAGATCTTCATCTCTCAAACCTTCCCTATTCCTAAGCCTAACAAGTGAGGAATTACCCACTCATTAGGGAATTGAAAAACATGTTCTAAACTAATTAACTAGGGCAGATAATGAAATCTATACTAGGGCAGATAATAAAAGTTACACTAGGGCAGATAATAAAATTAACTAGGGCAATAAAAAGAAAACTTACTCTAATTTTTATTTGATGCCCTCTTCCAACATTTACAGGATCTGAATTTTGATAAATATAATGAGGCACAAGAAGAGGCATACCTCAAAAAGAGGTTTAGGGTTTCTATTTATAGATAATAGAAATCCTAAGATTACAATCGAGTCATATCTGCAATTACAAGTATACCCCTAAGAAGACTAGTCAACGCGCGCTACTCTGAATTTTTTAGCACCGACACGGGCTACACACGGCCGCGGAACCACGGCCAAAACCCATGTTTGGCCGCGGTTCTGCGGCCAAAAAGAGGGCTTGTGGGCTGTGTTCTTTTGGGCTGATTCCTGTTGCATTTTTCTTGGCTTTTCTTCACTTGGTTCTTCAGAATGTCTTCTAGTTTTCTTCCAGATTTCCATAGTGAATAATTTTGTGGACTTTACCGCTTACTTCGTGTTGAAGTCTTGAACCTTGCACTGTCTTTGTACTTTGTGAACTTGTTCCTTGATCTTCGTTTATTTTCCAAACTGTAGGCTTGATCAAGATTCTTCCATTTGTCGGTCTTAGTCTCACTTTTGTATCATCTTTTCATCTTTTTCACTGTTTTTGTTCCGAGAACCTGTAACCTGCAACTATGTAGTAGACATGGGTCAAAAGCACCTGTTTATTTGTAAAATGAATAAGAATGGGGAATATAATAATGCAATATTATGATATGAACAATAGGCTGTTAAACGAAGCCTTTCAAAAAAGAAAAACCGATCGAGAACGCGAAATAGCCATATACGAAAAGGCTAAGCGTCAGCGTTAGGATGAAGAAGCTTCGGCAAGGATGAGTCGTAAAGTACTCCAACCAAACCAAAGCACATTTGCCTTAAATAAGAGCAGGATCAAGGAAGAGAAGCGGTTTGCCAAAGCCCTGTCAATGGGATGAAGCTGCCACTTCTCGTAAGAAGCGCTCCCGGGGTCATATTGTTAGTTATATGTATAACCTAGAGGCCATTACTGTACATACGATGTATATTGTAGTGGATGCTTGGACATATATAGGGAAGACTTTCTTGCTCGACATGATAGTATGCTATCTGGTTGCTCTTTATCTTAACATGTACGCTGATTGTCTCTATGTTACACGTTGATAAAGCCCTTAGGATGAGTACTTGACTACCAGGATTATGATGCAGATCATACTAGTGGGGACAGTATAGTCGCTAAGTACATTCTTCAAATGTTCCTAGTCGTGGGTGTATCGAGACAGGGCATCGATATACCAGAGTAGACTAGCGTATAGTTTCTCGACCCATGTAGATGGGGGATGGATGACCCCATATCCATTGGTGTTTGACATCAGAGACAGTATACGGGTGCTCAGTGGAGACTGGGTACACTGAACGGACTCGCCGAGAACTCCCAGATGGTATTATTCCTAACGTCAGATGGCAGTTCTCTACTGACAGTGGTACAGGTTAGTCTGTAGACCCGAGATCGTCATAGAGTCTTGTGTGATTCCCACCGTGCTTTGATTTCCACCTTACCACGTTCAAGAGAACATGCAAAACTGTGGGTTTTGGATACAGTCCCAATTCACATGGAGGCAATGAGCGATAGGAGGGGTTTCGTCTCTCCTGGTATTGGGAGTTGATGTTGTGCTGTGCTCGATTGGCTATAACAGGAAGTCCTTGGCCAAGGATACTTTAGAGATATACTGGTAAGTGTTATCAGTTGTTTCTCGACTCGTTATGAGCCTCATATCGACACGACTTATCGAGTTACTGGGATCTGATGTTTACCACCCCTAGACGAGATATGCGACATATCAGACGAAGTGACCGGACTGTATGGTAGTGTTACTGATTGGATTCGCAGGAGTGTGAGCAGGCTTGCTTGTTGATCTTCTGATCGATCAATACCCGGGTGGCCGTTCCGTTTAGCAGACCTCTTGCGGCTTGTGGGTGTTTGATATGATCATCACCTACTGCCGGCGTATTGACGAGTCTTTAGAGTCCTATACAGGGGTTTCCTGGATCAAGCGAAACGGAGTAGGAGCACATATGTGATATGTGCGGGACCGAGATTGATACGATATGAGATACCGTATTCTATTCTCGCGATATGAGATATCGGTCGGTTATATATGATATAGCCGGGTTATCGGATCAAGTGTTGATTCATATGATATTAGTCGGTTATAGGTGATATAGCCGAATTATTAAATCAAGAGTTGATTTGATAATCTAGTGTATAATTATATATTTGATATATTACATTACATTAACTAGTATTAGCTCACTTATGATTTCATTTTCTCACTTTGGATACATTGTTGTATATGTGATATATGTTAAATGTATCAAGCTTGGTTACAACTGCAATTAGGGTTAAACCATGCTAGGGTTAAGATTAGGGTTTATAATTTTATCATTAAGTAATTCAAAAATTGTGGAATTAGTCATGGTTGATATTTGTTGAAAGCTTGTAGAAGCTTGTAAGCATCTTTGACTTTGTCCACTCCTTTTGTCTAGCTTAAGATATTATTTGACCTAGCCTTTAACCCTAGCTCATGGTTAACTCTCTACAAGGGTTAAGCATGGCATGCTTAACCCTTGGTTGCATTTCTAACCACACACACAATTCATATGATGAGTTCATTCTTATTCTTCTTCTTCTTCTTCAAAGCTTTCTAGCTTCAATGGAGTTGATGGAAAAAGTGTGAGAAAATGAAATCTAAAGTGAGCCCACTTCCTACTTCATCATCTTCTACTACTTACCATTTAGTATAGGGTGTTTGCTTCACTAATTCCATAGTTAGTGAAGAGATAGCTTGGGTTAGTATCTCCTCGACGTAGATCATCTTCGGCCTTGAAGTCTTCGAAGCAAGCATGTTCGTTTCTTCAAGGGAGCCTCTCTAGAGTCCGGAGTTCATGATCTCAGTGAAGGGACTACTACATGGAGCTATTGAAGTGAAGGACTGGTCTACAAAGGTTGTATTCCTTGTTCACTAGACTTGCAAAGTGTTTGCATTTATTTTTCCGTCGATTTCTAGTAAACGATTCTTAGTTAAGGTTAGCTAGAACGGCAAAATTTTAACATGGCATGAGAGATGCCTCCCGAAACCTTGCTGCCGTGCTAGGGAACCCTGCAGTGGTATCAGAGCCATGCTAGAATTTTAGACGGATTTTGTTAGAATTACGAAACCGAAACAACTCCGAAACTTGCAACGCGAAACCCTAGTTTCTGTCGATTTTAAAAGTTGTTCAAAAAAGTTTTAAACAAGTACAGGGTGATGTATGAGATATATCATAAACACGGTCAAAATTTCAGGGCATTCTTAAAAATTTTGGCCGGCCACCAACACATATGCCTCGACGGAGAGGATTCACATCCAAACTACTGCTTATATTGTCGGAGGGTTACCCACCCCACCGAAGAATGCAGTGCCTTCAAGAAGTGCTGGTAAGGATATGTTGCCCATCAAAAGCACTTCAAGAGGATGAAGCACGAAGCTCGCCGACGGCAAAAAAGTTCGACAGATGCGCATGAAAAAACGACTGGCAACTGTCATTTGGTTGGTACCAGTTCGGAAGGGGAAAACCCCCAAGTTCTTACTTTCGGGAGCGATTCTAAGGACGAAATACCCCTAAGCCCTCTTTTCAAAGACTCCACCTCTGAAAAAGAAGAGGAGAAGAAGAACTACGAGAATATTCAGCCGCGTAACCGCGCGCTGCCTGAAAAGAATCTCGGACCTACAAATAAAGGTTCGAGAAAAAAGGACAAAGGGAAAGAAAAAATCTCTGAGGAAATTTCCCTCGATGACGGAGTTGTCAAAGAGCTCGTAGTGAGGGACCCGCCTAGGAAAAACAAGGTGGATTTCAATGTCCTAACACATCTGAGGAAAATACCCTCACAATTGAGCATATTGGATGCTCTCCTCCTATCCAAAGAGGAACGAGATTCTCTGATTAAGGTATTACAAGAGCCTGATCAGTTCCAAGCTTTCCTCACAGAAGAGAAAATGAAGGATGAGCTGGCAGAGAATCACACAGCTGACATTATATTCAGCGATTAAGATCTCCTCCTTGGTACGTGCGAACATAATCGCCTGTTATACGTCACCGGGTACTGCCACGATATCAAGATAGGGAAAATCCTTGTCGACAACGGATCCTCCATCAATCTTCATAACATGAGAGTACTGAAGGAGATTTGCATGAACGTTCAGCACTTGGCCCGAGGCAAAATTACCATCTTCGGGTTCGATTCACAGTCGTCACGGACGCTTAAGTCTTTAATACCAAAGTTACGCTTCGGCTGCTCATCATCGACATCAAATTTCATGTCATTGACGCCAAGACTTTCTATAACGCTATACTCGGCAGGTCTTGGTTACATGAGTACAATGTCATCCTTTCTACATAACATCAGTGTATAAAGTATTTCAAGGATGGCTCGGAGTACACCGTCACAGGGGAGCTAAATCCGTTCTCCGTATATGAGGTCCGAAAATATGAAGACGCAAAGTACTTCCTACCAGATTTTGAGGATACGAAAATGTGTCACAAGCTGGAGGATAAACAGAAGCCTGTCGCCACTATCCCGATCTTTGGGAGCGATATCGAGAAAGATGAAGAAATAGTTTATTCGGGGTAATCCCAAAAAGAAAACAACAAGCCCATACCATCTACTCCTATTCTGTTCTTTGGTAGCGACACTGAGGACAAGACCAACGCAGTGTTCTCTATTTGTCTGTCAGTGCAAACCCTCGCCGGAGCAGATCAGAGTCTGCAAATCACAATGGCTCTGCCTTGACATTACAAAGAACTTGATGCGCTCGATATATATATCGTACAAGAACTACAGACTTTCTACGTCCCTTCCAGGCGAAGAGGCGAAAAGAAGATCCTCTTCAACCAATCTACGGAGACCAAAATAGCAAAAGAAGTCTGGCATGGTGCCGATTTTGCACTTGACAGGCTTCAACCAATCCATCTACCAAGATACTATGTGTAGGGATTGAAAAGGCTGTTAAGACGCCAAGGTGTACCCCTCGAACAAACTGTTCAACAAGCCCAATTTTACAAAAAGATTTAGGATATTCCCGGGACTCAGCGAAAAATTCCCAACGGGAAGATGCATGCAACCGGGCTCGGATACGTTCGGTCCAAGAAATGGGAGCAAGTCCACAGCTGTCGCGCCATAAACAGCTCCAGTGAAGAGCAAAACGCTCTTCTAAATGGCCGTGACATTGAAACAGAGCGAAATCCCGCCCTAAAAACGTTAAGTCCGTCGCTCGAAGAACAAATCGATAAGCTAATAAAAGAAGCTTGTCAAAAGAGCTGGGATAACCACAGCCACGAAATGTCCATTTATGAAAAGGCTAGGGCGCTATATCTCAATCAGCAATCTGTGGAGAAGGAAGATGATTGATCTATTTAAAAAGTGTTTTGTGAATATAAAGTAACCGCAATCAAGACGATATCGCAAGTAGCTAGCCGCGATGAGTACGGGTTGTCCTCAGGGAAATGTGAACCTTTTTCTTGCTTTAGACGAGTTGATGGAAGAAGGATGTGTTGATTGATTGTAGATCTATTTTGATACGGATGTAGATTTTATAAAGAAGAGGCTTGTAGGGTTCATATGACTTAGTAGTAATGGATGACTAATTAAAAAATGACTCCTATTATCTTTGAATAGTTTAAAACTAGATAGACAGTGATGAATGTAGATTAGAGTTATATTGGAAGAAACTAGGGTTTTCCCACTCCTAACCCTTGTTTGATCTCTATTCATGTCTAGACTTTACCAAAATAAGTGTTAATCTAATCTCAAATCATAGTCAAGACTATCAATAAATTGGTAGCGCGCCCGATAAGGATGTTAATATTTATTTTGCTAAAGTTTATAGGCTTAAAAATGTATAAAACGAGTTAAAATATTTTATCATCCATTGATCTACTCTGGCTTATGAACCCTAGCAAGTTAGGAATTACTCACGCATGGTTGGAGAAGAAAGGATGAAGAACGAGATCATAATGCAGAAATTAAGTGCAGAAAGTAAGTGCAGAAATTAAGTGCGAAAAGACTAATAAAAACTCTACCTTTATTAATCAACTATATCAGGTACAAATCCTTTTAAAGTAGAATACAAGAACCCTAGTTTTTGCTCTCAATCTCTATCTTGTTGGAAGTAGATGAACAGCTGATGATCAACTCGGATGCATGGATCGTCTTGGACCTCTTGATCTTTTCGGTTCTATTCGGTGATCTTTTTTCATATGAAGCTCTCGGTCCTATTTATAGTTACCGAAATTAGAAATCCTAGATCCTATGTGTGATGATTTGTTGTTGTGATCACACCTAAAAAATCCTAAATCCTATGGCCACAAAGAGGTCGCGGATCCGCCGCATATCATGGGGTTTGGCCGTGGTTGGGCGGCTATTTGATGAGATCAGGGCTTAAAAATTCTTGTGCTGTTTGGTATTGTCACTTGGAGATCATTGTGATGTCTGGATTCTTCAAATCTTCCTCTAAGTCTCTACCATTTAGGATTTTATGATTTGATTCAACTTTATCAGCAGATTTTATTCCCGACATCTCAGATCTCTCGATTTCCAGACCTGAGCTAATATCTGCACAATATCCCACTTTATAGTATTAGTAATATTTGTTATATTTGAGATATTATCCTAACCATTTTATATGATATTAAATCTTTAAGAATATTGATTAGAGATATTTGATATGATATGCATATTTCAATTACCAAAATATCATATAAATATTATATGCATATATTTTTTTCATAATGTTAATTATAATGTAGAAACATATGATAATAAATATTTTACAGATAAACCCACATATGTTCTATATTTACGATAAACACCTTTAAGCACTTAACAAAAGTAGGGAAAATGTTCAATCAAATGTGCAATATTTTCGACTAAACAAATAATCCCAAACTTAACTTTGATCATCCCGAGTAAACTAGTTATTAAAGAAAGAAAGAAGAAAAGATAAAGGAAAATCTAGCTAGCACACTTTCGGAGGCAACACGATTGCACTGAGCACGTGCAACAAGCCGTTAAACCTCTAGGTGTCCCTAGTAGGAGCAGTGTTGTCTCCTGAGGGTTTTTAGCGGATCACACCCACAAAATCCCATAATAAAAGAAAGATGATACAAGTAACATACAAAGATAAAGAACATATAAAAGAAAGAACTTGAAAATAAGAGTTTTAAACTCTACTAGCTTTTTAGTAGTCATGAGCCCTATCTTAATAGTCATGAAAAGATGTTAGAAATCACATCATCTCTCAATAAAACATTGCCTTTAGTCTTCCTCCCTACCTTATTTTCAAATATCGATCATATACCCCTACGTGTGTGTAAAAGACATCCCTACTCTTAGAGAATTTAATTCAAGATATCATACTCTTGTCCATCTTCCTTAGTACTTTTTAGTCGGTGAATATTTTAGATGGAATTGCTCACACATTCTTCATGCGACCGTTAATACTTCTTGAGGTACTAACCGACTAATTATCAAATGTGCTCACTCATTTAGGCGTAATTAGCAATTTTCTCATCTTGCAACACCTAAGGCTTAGCAGTGGCTCCCAAACCAGTTGGTCTAAGGTATTAGGTGATAAAGCACCCTCGCTATATTTTTTTAAACTGCCTTAAGTAATTAAAAAACCAGTGTTCATTTTTCTTTACCATTTTTTTCATTTATATTTTTGTTTGTATAGTTATTTTCCTTCATACTAAGGCTTTTAGACAAGAGCATTTCAAGATATCCTCTACTATCCCAAGTTTCAGGATGTGTGCAAGTGCATATAGTAGGGTATCAACGTTAAGATATTTGGACTCAAGAATAGTGACTATTTTTCAGACTTATTTTTATTCTCAGATTAGTGATTCCCTTCATCTTACTAATTCTTGGGACAACAGCTCATGATTACTTATTACTAGCTTCGCTTTAAAAACATCTAATTTTCTTGCTTTTCTTAAACCTATTCCTATCTTTCATATGTAATTTTTCATTTTCTAATATTTTATTATCAAAATTTTTTTGTGCTTTTATTTAGTAAAATGCAAAAATTGATGCGTGAATAAGAACAAACCTCTCCCAAACCTATTTGCAGCAGTGTCCTCACTGATGTCATCTGTTAAGCTTAAAACCTGTAGATTTGGGAGGAAAATTTAGTAACGGGGACAAGAATTAATGACAGTGAAATCCTCCCCCAAACTTATTTTTGGCTCATAATTTTGTAAAAATTTGTTTTTCTTTCAAGAGACAAAATATTTTTCTCCCTCCCAAACTTGAGTAAAACAATATTAAGCATTTAAAATTATGAGGGGGTAAGGTTATTGGTCTATGCAAAGCTTTATAAAGACCAAAAGTCAACACCAACCATTCAAAGATTTTATCGATGTAACAACATAGTTGGTGAAAGATCACAGATGTGCAGATGAGGAGATAGGAGGCGGAATCGATCGGGTTTACGTCTCGGATGGTAGAGACGAAATAGTGATGGTGCACTACTTACATTCTCATTCTTGATAAGAAGAAGGGATGGCGGCTTAACTTCTTTAGGTGGGGGTTGATTCATCACAACTCCCAAGTCTTCTAGGAATGCGAGTTCATCAGCAAAAATGTCTTCAAAACTTCCATCGAGATTCCGAATGATAGTCTCATCAGAAAGGAAGTCATGATACTCGGATAGCTTGAATAAATCATTCGATAAGTCAAAGGGTTCAGACTTAGGTATGGACTTGTCGACATAAGGGTCTTCACGTGTATAATAAATAGTAGGATCGGTATCGTGAAGGTCATCGAATTCATAATTGTCGGAAGCTATCTTTACGACAGAGCACACATGAGCATAGGGTTCTGATGGTTGACTTCCTAGCTTGTAGATATTAAGCTCAATTGTCATCTTCCCGAAGGATAGGTTCATAGAACCATTACGACAATTGATTATCGCGTTTGACATTGCTAGGAAAGGTCAACCTAGGATCACCGGAATTTGGTTCCGTGGGTTCGCTAAAAGCTGTGTATCTATAACTATAAAGTCCACAGGGAATATAAATTCCCTGACTTTGATTAATACGTCCTCTAGCTCATCCCGAGATTGGGTGATAATCGATCGGCCATCTGGAGAGTGCAATGCGTAGGTTTCAACTCTCCCATCCTTAATTGCTCATAAACAGAATATGGAAATAAGTTAACACTAGCACCTAAGTCGAGTAGAGCACGATTGATATTTTTACCCCCAATGGTTATAGATATTGTAGGACAACCGGGGTCCTTACGTTTCGTGGGCACCAATTGGATAAGAGAATTGCTCATATTACTCGCTAAGAAAACCTTTTTAGGTACTTGAGTTTTCCTCTTCCTAGTGCACAAGTCCTTTAAAATTTTCGCATAGGATGGAACTTGTTTGATAGCATCTAGGAGAGGGATATTTATGTAAACTTGCTTACAAATGTCCAGAATCTTCTCCATTTGGGACTTGGTTTGTTGGCCCTCAACCTATGTAGAAAAGGAGCTTTATCAATAAGGGTTAGGTCCAACTTTTGAGAAGAAGTTTGTGGGGATGGAATGGATCCCAAAATTGGATTTGGGATGATCGTAGATGGTAATTCCTTCAAGGAAGTGGGATGAGGGTTCGAGCCTAGTGGGAAACGGAGAATAGGCTCGGAAGAAGATGGTGGACTAAACGAAGTAGGATTAGAAGTAGCAGCCGTGGTTTCATCTGATTCATCCTCAACAACTTGTTTACCAATATTGTTATTCAGCATTCTTCCCGATCTCAACATGGTTACGACACTCACATTATGATTTTGAAGGATGATATTCACGCTTTGTGAGTGGCCGGGATTTGGTAGAGGTTGAGATGGAAGTCCCCCTTTCTCTCTCTCGCTCATCGCGGTATTTAACTGTGCAAGTTGTACTTCTATCGATTTTATGCTTTCACTGTGGGAAGCAGTATGTTGCACTAATGTTTGGATAGAAGACGTTAAATTAGCCATCGTTTGCATGGATTGTTTAACGAACATTTCTAAGTTACGTTCGAGCGCAGAGGTTTTATCGGTACCGGACGTTGAAATATTATTATAAGGATCAAAGTTGTTGGCCGGGTTTTGAAAAGATTGCAGTTGAAAGGGGTGCTGATTTTGTTGTGGTGGTTGCTGTTGCTGTGGGGGAGGCCTTTGATAGTTGCTTGGAAATTGGTTTTGATTTTGAGTTTAGTTTTGGTTCTAAGAAAAATTAGGATGATTCCTCCATCCTTGATTGTATGTGGAAGAATAAGGATCGTTTCTAGGTCGTTACTGAAAAGCAGTATTAGTTTGTTCTTGACCTTGAAACGGAGGATTCAAAAGACATTCTTCCGTTAAATGTGATGGGTTAGAATAGCAACCACACACGGTTTTTGGGGGCATAACTTGGTTTAGAGAGGCCGATGAGAATTTGTTTTCTATAGCTTTGAGTTTCTTTTGTATCGTGGCCATTTCGGCTTTCACTGCGATGGAAACGTCGAGCTGATGGATACCTGCCCTAGATGAAGTTGGTCTAACGCTTTCCTACTGTAAGGTTTGTTCGGCGAGATCTTCCAGGAATTGCCAAGTTTCGCCATCTTCTTTAGACATGAAATGGCATTGACAAATGGTTTCAATCATTTGTTTTGTGGCAGGATTAACACCTTCATATATAATTCGGCAAAGTTGCAATTTATTAATTCCGTGATGGGGGCATTGTAGAAGAAGATCCTTAAATCGTTCAAAGCATTTCCAGATTGGTTCTTTGGTAAGTTGGGTAAACTGGTTAATCTCACTTCGAACACGGGCGGTTTTGTGATTGGGATAAAATTTCTTAAGGAATGCTATAACGAATTCGTCCCATTTGGCGATAGAATATGTAGCAGTGCTATAAAGCCATTTTTCTGCTTGGTCGCACAAGATAAAAGGGAGAAGATGTAATCGTATAGCATCCCCTGAAAGTTGGGTTGTGCCCATCATTGCGCATACGTTTTCGAATCTGGTGATGAAAACGTATGCGTCTTCGGATTCAAACCCGTGAAATTTGGGCAAAAAGTTGTGAATTGGGGTTTAATTTCGAAATTATCCCCATTGGCCGGTGGAAGAGACAAACAAGTAGGAAGGGGTCCACGCACAAAGTAGCATCTTTCTTGAAGAGAGATGCGCGGTGGATTCTATGCACCTATGGGTGGTGGCAGGGTGGTATCGTGAAATCCTGATGGTGATCCGTCCATTTCGGGAGATGTGTTGGGTGGAGGGAAAATAGAAGATGAAGAATTACCGACTTTGGAGTTGATAGCAAAGACGCGGACAAGACGGGCACTAGAATCCCATGTCCAGCCGATCCTGCACTAAGAGGGTTTAGCGCATGTGGCAGCATGTGTGAGAACGATTTAAAAAAGGTTTGTTTTGAAAAAGTGTCGGACATGAGGTTTGACTCAACAAATCACAAACATGCACAATCAAACCCTAGAACTAGGGTCACCTAGGTCAAGTCACTAGACCGCTCTTAGACTTCCAAAGGACAAGTCGCATGATCAATCCTCTACCGCCTCTTTATCACTCTTATGGCCAGGTAAGTGCAAGGTAAGTAGGAGGTATCCGCTATACGAATCACCGAAAATAGCGGGTCTAATTAAGTAATCACTTTTCTTAGTCACACTTGCCTAGACACCACAAGAGAGATGCAGATAAGCGATAGATTACCCACGACCCTCCTCTGTCCTAATTGAGCGCGACGGTCCTTAGAGGCTTGGTCTAGATATTTTTTAATTAATGAAGGGTGAAAGTATACTCGTTTTGTGATTTGTAGGGCCTAGGAAGGGTGATGAAATCCCTACCTAATCTGGATTTGGGTTATTGCCCCTTAATGTCCGGTTAAGATATGCAAAAACAAGCCAATATCAGAACATGCAAAAAGATTTTTGAGCAGTGCTTTTTGCAAAGAATCCTGCAGAAAAATCAGATTATTGGATTTTAGAGGAGAAGGGAAGATCTGAGAAAGATACCAGAGAAGTTTGGCGACGCAACTCCACCAAGCCCCCGCTCTTCCACCGCAAAGTGCTTGCTTATGCCGCGGTTCCGCCGCACTATGGTGCGTTCATCTGCTGATTTTTCTTCAGTGCCCTCTAATTCTCCTCTGGCCCTCGTTGAAAGTCTCCGAATCTCTATTTTCTCGCTCCAGTGACTCCAGATTCCCTTGCAAAATTCGCACACTAATTGTTAAATACACAAGATGCGGTTTTGTTTATTTTATGATATGGATTAATAAGAATTCAACCCGAATAACAAGAAAAAAATTACAGCCGTTTCCCCGGCAACGGCGCCATTTGATTGGTCTGTTTAAAGAGTGTTTTCGTAAAGTAAAGTAACCGCAATCAAGACGGTGTCGTTAGTAACTAGCCGCGATGAGTACGGGTCGTCCTCAGGGAAACGTGAACCTTTTTCTTGTTTTAGACGAGTTGATGGAAGAAGGATGGGTTGATTGGTTGTAGATCTATTTTGATACGGATGTAGATTTTATAAAGAAGAGGCTTGTAGGGTTCATATGACTTAGTAGTAATGGATGACTAATTAAAAATTAATCCTTTTATCTTTTGATAGTTTAAAACTAGATCGATAGTGATGAATGTAGATTAGGGTTCTTTCGGAAGAAACTAGGGTTTCCCCACTCCTAACCTTTGTTCTTGCATTGATCTCTATTCATGTCTAGCCTTTACCAAAATAAGTGTTAATCTAATCTCAAATCGTGGTCGAGACTATCAATAAATTGGTAGCGCGTCCGATAAGAATGTTAACATTTATTTTGCTAAAGTTTATAGACTTTAAAATGTATAAAAGGAGTTAAAATATTTTATCATCTATTGATCTACTATAGCCTACGAACCCTAACAAGCTAGGAATTACTCATACATGGTTGGAGAAGAAAGGATGAAGAATGAGATCATAATGCAGAAATTAAGTGCAGAAAGTAAGTGCAGAAATTAAGTGCGAAAAGACTAATAAAAACTCTACCTTTATTAATCAACTATATCATGTATAAATCCTTTTAAAGTAGAGTACAAGAACCCTAGTTTTTGCTCTCGATCTCTATCTTATTGGAAGTATATGAACAGTTGATGATCAACTCGGATGCGTGGATCGTCATGGACCTCTTGATCTCTTTGGTTCTATTCTGTGATCTTTTTTCATATGAAGCTCTCGGTTTTATTTATAGTCATAGAAATTAGAAACCCTAGATTCCATGTGTGATGATTTGTTGTTGTGATCAAACCTAAAAAATCCTAAATCCTACGGACACAAGGAGGCTGCGGATCTGCCGCATATCATGGGGTTTGGCCGCGGTTGGGCGGCTATTTGGTGAGATCAGGTCTTCAAAATTCTTGTGCTGTTTGGTGTTGATACTTGGAGATCATTGTGATGTCTGGATTCTTCAAATCTTCT
Source organism: Agapanthus africanus (assembly GCA_030015575.1). Taxonomy (NCBI): domain Eukaryota; kingdom Viridiplantae; phylum Streptophyta; class Magnoliopsida; order Asparagales; family Amaryllidaceae; genus Agapanthus; species Agapanthus africanus. Next base: position 705,768,465 of record CM057341.1, read on the forward strand.
TCTGAGTCTCCGCCGTTTATGATTTTATGATTTGATTCAACTTTATCGGCATATTTTATTCCCGACATCTCGGATCTCTTAATCTCCAGACCTGAGCTACTATCTGCACAATATCTCACTTTATAATATTAGTAATATTTGTTATATTTGAGATATTAACCTAACCATCTTATATGATATTAAATCTTTAAGAATATTGATTAGAGATATTTGATATGATATGCATATTTCAATTACCAAAATATCACATAAATATTATATGCATATATTTTCCTTCATAATGTTAATTATAATGTAGAAACATATGATAATAAATAATTTACAGATAAACCCATATATATTCTATATTTACAATAAACACCTTTAAGCACTTAACAAAAGTAGGAAAAATATTCAATCAAATTTACAATATTTTCGACAAAACAGAAGACTATAATGTTCTTCATCCCTGGCTCGCTGTATGTCCTCGCGAAAGGGGAAAATCCCGAAATAGAGGCAAAAACAGTGCAAAGAACAAAAACAACGTTCGAAAACAATGAACCGGATCCAAGAAGCCGTGTAATTGAGAGAAAGTCGATTGGAACCCGTCGTTTATAAAGAAGATGGATCGGGAATACTCTTTCCCCCAAGGCAAGATGAGGAAAATATTTAACTTTGTCATGAAGCATCAAATGATGACACTCCTGGAGTCTCGGCACCCCGAACAAATCAACGAGGTCCATTATCCGGATTATAGCTCCTACCACCGAACAATAGGTCATCCCCTCGAAGACTGCTCCACCTTCAATGACTGGGTAGAAGGCCAGTATTAACAAGGTAGGTTCACTTTATCCGACAGCTGGAGGGTAACCCGCTGCAAAAGCATGAGCCAAAGAGAACCTATACCGTGAGGACAGGACCAGCTCAACCACAAAAAGGGAAGCAAACTCGTACTTGCCATATGATAACACTCTCAAAAGAGGGAGGGGATGAGATTATGGATGACCTCTACAGGTGCTTCGCAAATGAAGACGACGACAATCTTATCTCCTAGTTTCTACCAGCACCAAAAGAGCTGGAAGATGGGATACACACCACGGCGGACAACCTAAGAAAAATTGACTTAGGGATAGAAAATGATCTGAGGCCGACACTCATCAATGAGCTACTATCTGAAAAATAGGTAGCCACATTAAAAGACGTGCTCATGCAATATAAAGACTGCTTCGTGTGTGTAACTTTAAGAAAATAAAATATTATTTTGGGAATTTAAATAATTAAATAATAAATATTAGGGATATTTTAATAGTATGGAGATTAGTTTTAATGAAAATGTATAATTATATACCGATAATTTGGAAAATAATTGGGTAATTAATATAAATTACTGATTTGAAGGTATTTAAGTGATTTGGGAATTTTATGAATTATTGTACAATTATTTGTAAATGAGTTATTTACTAAACTCGATTAGTATTTACTAATTTTGCATTAAGTACGTTTATGTGCATGACATGCACCACAATATGTTACAAACACTTGTTACATTTCTATGAACCATGCTTCATTTGCATATTAATGGTTTTTTTTTGATTTTAAATAAAAGAAAAGAAAATGTGAGATATTTGTGATGTGGGGGCATGAGACATGAGAGGGAGAGAGGGAGAGAGAGAGTGAGAAGACTCTAGATTTTTCCATGACCTTTGACCATGGCTCCTTCATCTTTTTTTCCTCATTTTCATCTCATTCTTCATAGCTTCATCTCCTTCATCATCTACCTCCTCTACCTCACACAATCATCTCAAAAACTTAGCCAAAACCTTGTACCCTCTTCACAAAAAATGATCTCTAGCTCACTACAAGCATGATGGTGGGAACAAGTCAAGATTTTGAGCACTTGGAGCAACTCAAGAAAATTCTTGATTTTCCAAATGAGGTATAATTTTACACCTTTAGTTAAGATGTTAGCCTCCTTTGTATCCTTTAGTATTTAGAGTTAAATTTGTGTAGTTTAATGATGTCGGAAAATTCCAAGATGAGGTTGTAGGGGATTTGTGGAGTTGTAAAAGTGTATTTGAGGTTTGGTTATGACTAAAACTCCTATAGTATCAATTCTGGACCAACGCTTAATGTAGAAAACCCAAAGCTTGAGTTTAGATATTTCAAATGTTGGTTTTATGAAAATATTGGGGACTACAGGGAATCTGGAGCGATCTGAGTCCCTTTTAGGATAATCAAACAACCCCAGAGACCTCATTAGAACCCTAAGAGACTACCACCAAAAGATGAGAGCCCAATTCCTTACTATTGCCGCCGGCGCCGGACATTTTAACTTCCTCGCCGGTTTTCTGGTGAGCATTTGTGTTAGGGTTGGGTCTGTAGCTAACTTACCTCATAAGTTATCCCCTGTATTGTTTGTTTAACCCCAATTTACCTGAGTCAAAATCTGGGACTAGTTTTCTAAGTTGTTGTTTTAGTTTCATGATTTTTAATGACTTAAGTTTTGATATTGGTGTTTTATCTCGATCGATTGGCGTTCATACGTTGATGTCGAGGGTTATTTGATTGTTGTGCATGCGTGGTCCGTAGGTTCTATCTTATGAGCATTTCACGTGTCGTGTTAGTTTTTGAATCGGATTTTGATGCGATACGATGTATTGTGAACTGTAGGTACCTTCGCGTGGACTTCGAGACGACGAGGGGAGCGTGGCTTAATTGACTTCGAAAGCAAGGATCAAGATGAGTAGATGTATATCTACGGGGGAAGTCGGGTAGATGGTGTATAGCACCCCCGCAAATTCATAGATTATGATGCATATAGTATGTATAGGTGGGTTAATGTGAAGTGCGGATACTTAGCAAATAGGGTTTTCTAAGAGACCATAGGTTAGATTGAGCATACTTAGAAGAAGATTGCTTTTAGTTTAGTTTCTTAGTCGCGAACCCGTAGTGTATAGGTTGTCACACACACACGCGCGCACACGAGATATGATATATGGGTGTATATGTTTATATATATATATATATATATATATATGGATGCGTTGATACACACACACACATACACATATACGTATAAGATGAAGATACAAGATATTGAATGGGTATGAGTCGATATTATCGGGTATGATGCCGTAAGATTTCGATATGTGATTGAGTCGTGATATCATATATGATATGATATTATAACAGGTCGTTGAGCGATATGTATTCATACATGCAATAACATGTGATTTGATGATATTAGAATGTATGATGATGATACCGTACGAATGATGATGTATATATGATATTTGACCCGTACCCTCGATATTGGGGATGCCGTACGATGGATTTTACTGTACGAGGTACATATGATGATTGATCCGCACTCGTGACTCAAGGATGCCGTACGTTAGATATTACCGTACGTGATACTATGAGACTGGATCGCCGACTATTAGGTATATCGACTCGGAATATGTTAGATTTTCTTATTATTCCGAATAGTTTCTTAGTTTAGTCTTTTAGTTGATTAGGTAGATGCTAGACTAGACTCGAGTCATACCTATTTTCAAAACCAACGAATCATGAGTATTTTCAAAATACAATCCGAGGGATGTTACGGATTTTTCAAAGGACATATATTTTCTCAGAAACACCGTAGCCCCTACTTTCTAAAAACCACGATTCGTGCTATTTTAAACACTAAAACTGTATGACTCGTATACAGATATTTATAGTCTATAATGTTGCGTTTAATATTCATCTTCCGTTATACTCATGTTGTTCTCTTTGCATTGCATACATATACATGTGTTTCTTTTAGCTATTATGATCTCGTCTGTTAGGACACCTGCACCATTACCGATGATGCGTATGTTGCATGTACACTTTCTTGCCGGTTCACACACATCATCATCGGTAATTGCCATGTCATGTACACTTTAGAAAACGTTACCTTATTGGTATAACCTGTTAGCTGTAGTTTAAACATATTATTAGCATGCTTTCTCTCATATGATAGTTTAGATATTGCATTCCTTACTTGGATACCCGACGCATTCATATATTCATTCGATTATATACTATTGTGGGGATTTATGCCAATATTCACTGTTTATTGACTCGTGATTTTGAGATTTCGGATCTTTAATGAGATTTCTGGATTTGGGGGAACCGCATGCGGATTTTATAAACTTATGATTATTTGAAAAGAGAAAGATGTGGTTTTCCTTAATATGATGAGTAGCGTCCACCATGACGTTTTCTCGGTTCTGAGTTGGTTTTCGAGACCCGATTCGAGGAGTAGGATGATCCGTCTGCGGGTACATGGTGGACTCGGTAAGGTACCCCAGAGCAAGAAGCTCGAGATGTAGACGATGAGCCTGGCAGGGGAGCACTACCTACCAGTAATATTTGATGCGGTGGAGATCCGAAGGATACCGACCATAGTCGTGTGATCAGATGATTTGGGCCGATCCGGACTGACGGAGCCCGAGATATGAGGATGATGTGTCGTTGATGGATACGGTTTTCATGATATTTCGAGTGTCGATATTGGGCACTCAGATTTTCTGATGATTTTGTGTGTCGATGCTGAACACACCCATTTGATGATGCATTCATACATACTATACATGACATATATTTACCTTGTGACACGGACACGAGTTCTGATATTTCACATATGCTCACAGAACTACCTTTACCTCTACTCGATGTTATCGTATCATTATTATTCTAATATTATAGTACTGTACGACCTAGGAGATCGTCATACATGCGATTTCTACTCGGTGATATTTTCTACTCATGAGTTGGCAACTCACCCCCGTTGTGCCACAGTTTCTTGTAGGTTTAGCCTTACAGGTTCCGTAGCGATCTCGCTGGCACATCACTTTCTTTCGGGTGATTGCTTTGGTAGGTAGGATACATTGCATCGTGACCACCGTCGTTGTTGTACTTTATATTTCAGTTGTACTTGTTATTTATTTCAGTTGTATCTATTTAAAAGCTCCATCAACTAGACTTGTATATTCTTTCGGCCTTAGAGTCACGTTTATGTAGTTATTGTTGTTTCTGGTTTTCGTGATGATGTTTAGTTTTTCTCACTTTCTTTCAAAGTTTTTATCCTCGCCTTTCGGCGTTGTATACTTATATTATCTTGCGTGGTTGTTTCCGCGAATTGGTGAAGAGCTAGTTCCCACTTGGGGATGCCGTATATATTATTGCTTGTATTCGTTTTGGGTTAAAAATTACAAAGGAGGTGTTGCCCAAATTTCAAACGACAAAAAGGGTTTTCAAGTTAAATACAAATATAGTGCTTTCATATATTACTACTTATGTATATATAAGAATAAGTTTGATTTTAGTAAACCTTATTTCAAAATTGCACCTCCATTATTTTCCCCTAAAAAGGTTTAGATTTCTGGGCTTTTGGCTTACTTGAATCAGGTGGGGTCCTATAGACTTCATATGATTCAAGTGCCAGTCACATTTCTTTTCTGGGTCGTGATAGTGTGGAAATATTCTGAAATACCAGGTCTAGATCCAAAGGTAGCAGTACATAAACTGGCCATATCGCCGGACATAAAGCAAGTCGAACAGGCGCCAAGAAGAATGCGGCTCGAACTTGAGATGAGTATCAATGCTGAAGTCAAGAAATTAATTGACTCTGGATTCATCCAAGAAATTCAATATCCTGACTGGATCGCCAACATCGTTCCAGTGATGAAGAAAAATGGGACGGTTCGCATCTACGTGGACTTTCGGAACCTCAACAAACCTTGTCCGAGGATGATTTCTCAGCCCCTGTTACCGAGCTAATGATCGATAAAATGTCCACCCATGAAGTCTTCTTCTTCATAGATGGATCTTCAGGATACAATCAAATAAAAATGCATCCTGAAGACCAAAAGCATATCGCCTTCCGGATTCCACTGGGCATATTCTGCTATAAGGTGATGCCCTTCGGTTTAAAGAATGCTGGCGCTACCTACCAAAGGGCAATGACAAAGATCTTTGATAATCTCATACACGAGATAGTTGAATGTTACATTGACGACCTTGTGGTAAAGAGCAGATCTCACGAGGAACATTAGGAACATCTAAAAATAGTGTTCCGACGTCTTCGGAAGTATAATTTGAAGATGAATCCTCTAAAATGCGCGTTTGGAGTCTCCTCAGGAAAATTCCTAGGATTCATCATACGGCACCGGGGTATCGAAATCGATCCCTCAAAGATCAAGGCGATTGTGGAAATGCTCACGCCAAGAACTCTCAAACAATTTTGATCTTTTCAAGAAAAGCTCGCATATATCCGGCGGTTCATAGCCAACCTCTTCGGAAAATGCTATCTCTACAGTCATTTGATGAAGAAGGGGACCCGTTCGTCTGGGATCAAAAATGCCAAAACGCATGGGACGAAATCAAGCAATACGTGCAAAATCAGCAGGTATTGACTGCTCCGGTTAAGGGAAAACCCCTTATCCTATATACAACAGCCTTTGAGGGTTCTCTAGGCACGCTATGGGCACAAGAGAATGATCAGGGAAAGGTGTCACGCCCCGCTTCCCAGTGTCCGGCGAAGTGGACGCGACAAGGTCCGCTACGTATATACTTAGAAGTACATACGCTAAGCGTAGCTAAGCAATATAATATACACAAGAGACAAGAGTATAAAAAGAACAACAACTTTTATTAATAACATTCTTTGTACAATGCATGAAAAGAAAATACAACTGAAATGAAAGCGATGCCTAAACAGTGGCATAACAGGAAATGAAAATACTGTAAAGAACAAGATACAATATCTAGAGCTCGGGGTCTTCGTTAAATTGCTCCAAGTCTTCACCGGTGGGCTCAATCTCAGCTTGGTCTAACGCACCTGACGACATTCAAAGAAGAAAGAAACAGAATGTCGTCAGCGAACATGTCGCTCGGTAAGTCCCAAAGATAGGGAAGAATTAGAAAGACAGTGTAAAAGTATTTTCTAAAGTATTATATTGTCGAATATTATGGAATATTGAGTTAACGCTGTTGTTTGTAGCTTGGTACAGAAGGATGCCAGTATATACGAGGAGGGTCTCTATATGCTAGAGGCCAGGGCAAATGGAAAGTACAAGGAACCGTTATGCCACGGTACAACAGCAATAGGATTCAGGTTAGGTGTCTTAATCTGACCACCTCGTGCCACCTTTAACACCTTCCGTACCAATCTACCCCTTAAACCCCGTAGTATTTTAACAGTATTATTGTATTGTATTGTGTAAGTTGGGTGACTGACCAAAACCATGATATCAGTAAACATGTTGTAACTGCATAATCAGGTAAATGGAGTAACAGGATAATGGATGTATATCCATGGTTTGATTCAGTCAAATTGAATAGATTGTTGACTGGAATCAGGGATTCATGTATTCATATTGAGTTGGAAAATTAAAGAATATAGAATGACTTGAATCATATTCAAGTCAGAAATAGTCAGACTCAAACCCGAGTCAGACTAAGAGAAATGCAAATCGAAGTTCTATATTTGTTAGGGTCCTTATTGTAAATTATAAAACTTGAGGGGGTTTTATGTAAAAAGTACTTTTGTATAGTTTTCAAGATACACCCCAAGTATTTATTATTCGTCTTTATTGTTATAATGAGTGTAAATTTTATTTGTGTTATTCTAGTGAATATATCCTAATAAAAGTATTAAATTATAATATTGATTTATTTGAAAATCCATGGTATTTTAATGTAACTTTTAATCTTGTAATTTTTAGGAAAATGTGGAAATTTTATCTTATAACAAAATAGGCGTTTAAATGATAATTATATATATGTTAATACAAGAATAATTTTATATAAATATTTTATTTTTCCAAAAATTTCATTTTTCTTAAATGTCGTATTTCAAACCTTTCGAGACCGAATGCTCCTTGCGGAGGTCTGAATCTCGCACTACTAGCCCGTAAGTGCACGATGAACCATACTATCCCTAACGGGTTCCCCAAAGGTGGGTTGTAGTGGCGCTTTGCATAGGTTTAACAAATACCATTCATTTAGGAAAACGGTTTTATAAAGTTAAGGTATTTATTTGTAAAAGGGTATAGATTTCCGTATTTTAGTTTCTAGGGTTTCCTAAGCCAACTAGCCTATTTCTAAGGTCTAAATGATAAGTCATTAGAAGCCTCAAATCGCCTGTTCACCGCCAATTGCGGCCAGGTAAGTGCCAGATAAGTGGGAAGGAACCACAGTAGTGGGCCTAATTAAAAACCACTAGCCTAGACACCACAAAGTCAGTTTAGATAAACGATCGATGTCCATGACAAATCGTACTTTCCTTTTTAAAAGATTTTGTTTTAGAATTGTGTACAACTTAAAACTTCTAGAAAATGTTTATAAAGAATATGGTATTTTAGTGAAAAGTCTTGTATTTTCGTATTCTAAATTTTAACGATATCAATTAAGATTATATTTGTGTGTGTGTAGAGGTAGGTCATTACCTCGTGACTTATTTTAAGGTTTAGTGAAGTTTAGGGGTTAAACATGTTAAATTAAACATAAGGGTATTTAAGTGTAAGAATACGGTATTTGAAAACGTTATCATTTCATGTGTGAAAACTCATTCAAATTGATTTTTACAAGTTTATTTATCAAGATGAACATGTTTAGGAATGAGGGAATTAGTTAGAGCAAGTAAAATAAACTTTATGGTATTTTTATGAAAAGAATACGATATTACAAGGAAGCTATCATTTCATGTGAGAAACTTTATTTAAATGGATTTTTATGTGATTAATAGTCATCATGGATAGGTTTAAGTATTATAGATTAGGTGACAAGTGGAATTTTGTAGAAAAACCGAATCGGAAATCGGTTTGTTCCGATTTCCGTCCGGTTCCAAAAAGTCGTATTTTCTATTAAAAGAAAAGAATGATAGAAAAGATGGGACTTACGGGTTTGGACAAGATAAGGAGGCTAAGAAAGTGGTGGTTGTCGGTGCGTCGAAAACGTCGCGAAGGTTCTAGTACGATCGCCGGAATCCGTCGTCGGTTTCGGCAGCGCTTCGCTTCTCGCTCTTTTTCTACGTACCGAGTTCTCTTGAGAATTTGAGAGAGTGGACTTAGAGTTGTAGGGTGAAATGGTAGAGGGTAGGGGTGTTTATATAGGGCTAGGCTAGGGTTAGGGTTTGGATTAAAAAATATTTAAAAAATATAAAAATTCATTAAAATTTCATTAATTTTAGGAGTAAAAGAGATTTAATGGGAATTTGGTAACTGTTCAGAGAAAATGGAGTATACAGGGGTGAAGACCAAGTCAACACGGAAAATTTCCGTGTTGACGACTCGGCCGACCGGCCGAGTCCGGCCGGCGGCGCTGGCCGATTCGGTCGAACCGCCGGCCGACTTGGCCGAGTTGGGGCCGAGTCGGGGCTCTTTGGGTGGGGAATCTTCTGGGGGGAATTTTGGTATACTTTATTTTTTATATACCGTATTAATTTAGTGTGTTATGGCTGTTTGACCGTTGACTTTCCAAAAAAATTAAAACAAAGCAATATAAAAATAATGTGGGGCATGGGATTCGAACTCTGGTGGCTTGGTTCAGCAGTGCAAGGTATTACCAATGAGCTACAAGCTCCTTCTTGTAATTATTGTAGGGAAATAGATACTTAAAGTGTTATTAGCAACATTAATACTCCAAGTATACTTCAAATTTAAATCAAATTTAGGTATACAAAAATTGGAGTTGTTACAAAAGGAGAGAGCTTTGTACTATTTGAGCCGAGTTCTCCTGGAGGCCGAAAACAACTACTCCCCCGTCGAAAAGCATTGCCTGGTACTGATATTCGCGATAACGAAGCTCAGACATTACGTCTTGCCACATGAGGTCCATCTCATATCAAAGGCGGATCTTCTCAAATATCTAATGTCAAGGGCCATACTAACGGGAAGGCTTGCCAAATGGGCCCTCCTCCTAATGGAGTTCTTGATAACCTATTGACCCCTCAAAGCAGTGAAAGGCCAGGCCATTGCCGACTTTCTCGCCGAGCATCCGATACCAGTCGACTCCCCCTTAAATTGCGAGTTACCTGATGAACATTCGTTCGACACAATCGAAGAAGAGAAGGGGGAAAATGATTCCCAATGTGAACTCTACTTTGATGGAGCATTGTTTAGTCGAAAATATTGCACATTTGATTGAAAATTTTTCTTACTTTTGTTAAGTACTTAAAAATATTTATTGTAAATATAGAACATTTGTGGATTTATTTATAAAATATTCTTTATCATATGTTTCTACATTATAATTAACATTATGAAGGAAAAAATATGCATATAATATTTATATGATATTTTGGTAATTGAAATATGCATATCATATAAAATATCTCTAATCAATATTCTTAAATATTGTATCATATATAAAATGATTAGGATAATATGTTAAATATAATAAATATTACTAATACTATGAATTGACATATTGTGCAGATTTAGCTCAGGTCTGGAGATCGAGATATCCGAGATGTCGAGAATAAAATCTGTCGATAAAGTTTAATCAAATCGTAAATCATAAAACAACAGAGACTCAGAGGAAGATATAAAGAATCCAGACATCACAACAATCTTCACGTGTCCACATGAGGCAGCATCAGAATTTTAAAAACCTGATTCCACTCTGCCGCTACCTAACCATGGCCATACCCCCATATCTGCGGCGGATCCGCGGCCTTCTGATGGCCGTTGGATTTGGGATTTTATGGCTATGATCTTAACAATAAATCATAACACAAGGCAACTAGGAATTCTGCTTCTGTAACTATTTAAAGGACCGAGGCTTCATATGAAAAATGATCACCTTTTACATCACCAAAATCACCGACAAGATCAAGAGATCTAAGACATGTCCACGAATTGACGTGATAAATTGACGTGATCAATCGACTGAACATCTACTTCCTGCGAGATATAGATCGAGAGCAACACAAGAGTTCTTTGTATTTTATTTCAAAGGATTTGTATATGTTAAAGTTGATTAATAAAGGTAGATCTTTAGTTTAGTTCTTTGCATTTTACTTACTGCATTTAATTTCTTCATTACTTTCTGCATTTACATTATGATCTCCTTCTCTATCCTTTCTTCTTCTTCTTAAAACATGCGTAAGTAATTCTACACTTGCTAAGGTTCGTAGGCTAGGGTAGATCAATGGATGATAAAATCTCTTAACTTCTTTTATATCTTTTAAAGTTTATAAACTTTAGCAAAATAAATATTAATATCCTTATCGGGCGCGCTACCAATTTATTGATAGTCTCGACCACGATTTGAGATTAGAATAACACTTGTTTTGTCAGGGGCTAGACATGAATAGAGATCAATGCAAGGACAAGGGTTATGAGTGGAGAAACCTTAGTTTCATCCAAAAGAACCCTAATCTACATTCATCACTATCGATCTAGTTTTAAATTATTAAAAAATAAAAGGAGTCATTTTTAATTAATCATCCATTACTACTAAGTCATATGAACCCTATAAGCCTCTTCTTCATAAATTTACATCCGTATATCGTAGATCTAGAACAAACCATCCATATTTCAATCAACACATCTAAAGCAAGATAAAGGATCGACGTTTCCTTGAGGACGACTCGTACTCATCTCGGCTAGCTATTAGCGACACCGTTATTGATTGCGGTTACTTTACTTTACTACGAAAACACTTCTTTAAAACAGATCAATCAAATGGCGTCATTGCCGTGGATACGTGCGTAATTTTTTTCTTGCTATTCGTGTTGAATTCTTATAACATCCATAACATAAAAATTAAAAACCGCATTTTTAACGATTTGTGTGCGCGTTTTGCGAGAATCTAGAGTCACTGGAGTGAGAAAAAAGAGATTCAGAGAATTTCCACATATTCCAGAGGACCATAGGGGAGAACTGTGGAAAAATTGTCAAGAGAACCCTTTACCCTGTGGTGGAACCGCGGCAGAAACAAGAAATTGGCCGCGGAACGGCGGCGGCGTGGGGAATTGGGCCCCCAAAATCTTCAGGTATCTTTCTTTGATTCTTCTCTCTCCTCTAAAATCCAATAATCTGATATTTTCTGCAGGATTCTTTGGAAATATCGCCGCTCAAAAATCTTTTGTGTGTTTTGATATTAGTTTATTTGTGCATATTTTAACCGGACTTTAAGGGGCAATAACCCAAATTCAGATTAGGTAGGGATTTCATCACCCTTCCTAGGCCCCACAAATCACAAAACGTGTATACTTCACCCTACATTAATTAAAAAATATCTAGACCAAGCCTTTAAGGACCGTCGCGCTCAATTAGGACAGAGGAGGGTCGTGGGTAATCTATCTCTTATCCGCATCTCTCTTATGGTGTTTAGGCAAGTGTGATTAAAAAAAGTGGTTACTTAATTAGGCCCGCTATTCTCGGTGATTCGTATAGCGGATACCTCCCACTTACCTGGCACTTACCTGGCCATAAGAGTGATATAGAGGTGGTAGAGGATTGATCCTGTGGTTTGTCCTTTGGAAGTCTAGGAGCGGTCTAGTGCTTGACCTAGGTGACCTTAGTTTTAGGGTTGATTGTGCATTTTGTGATTTGCTGAGTCAAGCCTCACGTCTGACACTTTTTCAAAACAAATCTTTTCTAAAAATCGTTCTCACACACGCTGCCATGTGCGCTAAACCCGCTTAGTGCATGATCGGCTGGACACGGGATTCTAGTGCCCGTCTTGTCCGCGTTTCTGCTATCGACTCCGAAATCGGTACTTTTTCATTTTCTATTTCCCCTCCACCCACCACATCGACCGAGATGGATGGTTCTCTATCATATCTTCACAACACCACCCTGCCACCCCCTAGGTGCGTAGAATCCACCGCACATCTCTCTTCAAGAAAGATGCTACCCGATATGCGGTTCCCTTCCTACTTGTCTATCTATTCTACCAGCCAATGGGGATAGTTTCGAAATTAAACCCCACTTCATCAACCTATTGCCCAAATTTCACGGGCTTGAATCCGAAGATGCATACGTTTTTATAACCAAATTTGAAAACGTATGCGCAATGATTGCACTACACAACTTTCTGTGGATGCTATGGGATTACGTCTTCTCCTTTTTACCTTGTACGATCTAACAGAAAAATGGCTTTATAACACTGCCGCACACTCTATTTCCAAATGGGATGAATTCGTTATAGCATTCCTTAAGAAATTTTATCCAAATCATAAGACCGTCCATGTTCGAAGCGAGATTAACCAGTTTGCTCAACTTCCAAACGAACCATTTTGGAAATGCTTTGAACGGTTTAATGATCTTCTTTTCCAATGCCCTCATCACGGAATCAATAGACGGGATCTTTTCCGAATTATATATAAGGGTGTTAATCCAGCGACAAAACATATACTTGAAACCATTTGTCAATGCCATTTCATGTCTAAAGACGATGGTGAAGCTTGGAAATTTCTGGAAGATCTCGCCGAACAAACTTTGCAGTGGGAAAGCGTTAGACCAACATCGTCTAGGAGAGGTATCCACCAACTTGATGTTTCCATCACAGTAAGAGCTGAAATTGCCGCGATACAAAGGAAACTCGATGTTATAGAAACCAAAGTCTCTTCAGCCTCCCTAAACCAAGTTACGCTTCCCAAAACCGTGTGTGGTTGCTGTTCTGACCCATCACATTTAACAGAAGAATGTCCTTTGAATCATCCGTTTCAAGGTCATGAACAAACTAATGCCGATTTTCAGCAATGACCTAGAAACGATCCTTATTCTTCCACATTCAATCAGGGATGGAGGAATCATCCTAATTTTGCTTTGAACCAAAACCAAACTCAAACTCAAAATACGCTCCCAAGCCAAAATAACTATCAAAGACCTCCTCCACAGCAACAACAACCACCACAATAGAGTCATAACCCCTTTCAATCGCAAACTTTTCAAAATCCGGCCAACAACTCTGAATCTTATAATAATTCTTTCCCAACGGCCGGTACCGAAAAATACTCTGCACTCGAACGAAGCTTGGAAACGTTTATTAAACATTCCATGGAAATGACGACTACTTTAACATCTTCTATTCAAATGTTAGTGCAGCACACCACTTCCCACGATGAAAGCATAAAATCGATAAAAGCACAACCTGCACAGTTAAATGCCGCGATGTGTGAGAGGGAGAAAGGGAAACTCGTATCTGCACTTCTACCGAATCCTGGCCACTCACGAAGTCATAATGTCAGTGCCATAACCACGTTGAGATCGGGAAGAGTGCTGAACAATCAATTCGGTGAACGGGTTGATGATGTTGAATCAGATAAAACCCCGGCTTCTTCTTTTAACCCTAATTCGTCTAGCCCACCATCTTCTTCTGAGCCTATTCTCCGTTTTCCACTAGGCTCAAACCCTCTGCCCACTCCCTTGAGTCAACCTAAAACGATTCCAACTCCAATTCTGGGATCGATTCCATCTCCACAAACTTCTCCTCCAATGTTGGACCCAACCCTTATTGATAAAGCTCTTTTTCCTAACAGGTTGAGGGCCAACAAACCTAATGCACAAATGGAGAAGATTGTGGAAATGTTTAAGCAAGTTAACATAAATATTCCTCTCCTAGATGCTATTCAACAAGTTTTGTCTTATGCAAAAATCCTTAAGGACTTGTGCACTAGAAAGAGAAAAACTTAAGTGCCGAAAAAGGTGTTCTTAACAAGCAATGTGAGCATGACTTTTGCCCAACAATTTCTTAAGAAACGTAAGGACCCCGGTTGTCCTACAATATCTATAACTATTGGGGTAAAAGCATCAATCGTGCTCTACTTGACCTAGGCGCTAGTTTTAACTTGCTCCCGTATTCTGTCTATGAGCAACTAGGTATTGGAGAGTTGAAACCTGCACACTGCACTCTCCAGATGGCCGATCGATCTATCACCCAACCTAGGGGTGAGCTAGACGTGTTAATCAAAGTCGAAGAATTTATATTCCCTGTGGAATTTATTGTTTTAGATACACAGTCTGTGGCGAACCCACGAAACCAAATTCCGGTAATTCTCGGTCGGCCTTTTTTAGCAACTTCCAATGCTGTAATTAATTGTCGTAACTGTTCTATGAACTTATCCTTCGGGAAGATGACAATTGAGCTTAATATTTACAAGATAGGAAGTCAACCATCTGAACCTTCTGCTCATCTAATCGATATCTTTTCTGTCAACGAGATAGCTTCCGACATCTGCGAAGTTGAGGGACTTTGCGACAATGATCTCGACGACACTAGTGCGTCATTTGATCTAGCAAATTACTATACTAGTGAGGACACGTTTGACGAGTCCACCCCCGAGTTTGAATCCTTTGACTCATCGCAAAAGTGAGTTGAGCTTTCCGAGTCAATATCCTACGCTAGTTATGAACCTCTTAGAGGGTCTGTGTATAATTCCTCTACCCTACCTTCTATCGTCTCTCCGTCGACACTATATCTAAAGCCGCTACCTTCTCATCTTAAATATTCATATTTAGATGAGAATGAGTCTTTACCCGTGATCATATCTGCTTCTCTAGCTTCAGAGCAAGAGAGCGCTCTTTTGTCGGTCTTGAGATCAAATCGGCAAGATTTTGGTTGGACAATGACGGACATCAAAGGGATTAGTCCCTTAATTGTTGAACATCATATATATTTGATGGATGAAGCCAAACCAACCTAAGACCCACAGATACGGTTGAATCCCGTCATGAAGAAGGCGGTAAAGAAAGAAATCGTCAAGTGCCTAAATAGTGGTATAATTTACCCAATATCTGATAGCCAATGGGTAAGTTCTACTCATGTGGTCCCTAAAAAGTATAGCATCATGGTCATAACTAATAAAGCTAATGAGTTGATCCAAACACGCATCCAAACTAGGTGGCGGGTATATATTGATTATAGAAAACTCAATGCCGCAAACGAGGAAAGATCACTTCTCTCTACCTTTCGTTGACCAGATGTTAGAACGATTAGCCGGGCATGAATACTACTGTTTCTTGGATGGATAATTCAGCTATAACCAGATCCCCATCGCCGAAAAGAATCAAGATAAGACAACATTTACTTGTTCTTTCGGTACTTTTTCTTATAGACGCATGCCCTTTGGGTTATGCAATGCTCCCGCTACATTTCAGCGGTGTATGATGGGGATATTCTTAGACATGGTTGATAATTTTCTAGAGATATTTATGGACAATTTCTCCATATTTGGGGATTCTTTTGAGGAATACCTTCATCATCTTGACGCTGTTCTTACCCGCTGTAACGATAAGAATTTAACTTTGAATTGGGAAAAATGCCATTTCATGGTTCAAGAAGGTATAGTCCTTGGACATATCATTTCACAGAAAGGCATGGATGTAGACTGAGCTAAAATATATGTCATCCATAACCTTCTTCCTCCCAAATGCGTCAAAAATGTACGATCCTTCCTTGGTCATGCAGGATTTTAAAGGAGATTCATTAAGGACTTTAGCAAAATTGCTAGACCCTTAACTCTTTTCTTGGCCAAGAATACAACATTTCACTTCGATTCGGATTATGAGATTTCTTTTGAATCACTTAAAATCTCCCTCACTACAGCCCCCGTTCTATCATCTCTAGACTGGATCATCCGTTTGAGCTTATGTGTGATGCATCCGATTTTGCTATTGGTGTAGTCTTAGAACATCACATTGATAAGATGCCACATGTAATTTACTTTGCAAGTAGGACCTTGAACGATGCCCAAATGAATTATACAACTACCGAGAAAGAACTCTTGGCAGTTGTATTTTGCATTAGAAAAATTCAGGCTCTACTTAATTGGCTCTCCAGTTGTAGTTTACACCGATCACTCCGCCCTAAGACATCTTTTATCGAAGAAGGATGTTAAAGCCAGGCTAATACGTTGGATCCCGTTGTTACAAGAATTTGATCTTGTCATACGGGACAAGAGTGAATATGAAAACATAGTAGCTGACCATCTTTCACGCCTTTCTTCTTTGCCAACATTGACCGTGCTGATAAACGAGTCTTTTCCTGACGAATAGCTCTTGACCATATCCATTGAACCTTGGTTCATGGATATTGTGAATTATTTAGCTATGGGACTTATACCCAGCGAATGGTCGAAACAAGACAATCACCGATTTCTATCCCAAGTAAAACACTTTTACTGGAATGAACCTTATTTGTTTAAGTATTATCCTGATCAAATCATTCGCCGATGTATCCCTAATGAAGAATTCAAGAGTGTATTGTCTTTCTGCTACGATCAGACATGTGGCGGTCACTTTGGTCCACGTAAAACGACTGAGAATGTTTTGCAATATGGCTTTTATTGGCCAACATTATTTAAAGATGCATATGATCATTGCAAAACTTGTTCACGGTGTCAACACATGGGTCAGATTGTAGGGTTACTAGGTACTCTAACAAGGTTCTACAAAGTATCAATCATGCCCGATTAAAATTTTAGTCATGCCTAACAACCCTAAATAAGATCTTTGCTAGATAATTAGGGTTACACGTGCAAGTAAATCACATTTATCACTAAGTGAATACGAAATACAACCTTTGTAGATCGGTCCTTCACTTCTAAAGCTCCTTGTTGTGGTCCCTTCACTGCGATCATGGTTCTCCCGGGCTCTTGCATGGCTTCACGAGGCGAAAGAAGCATCCTTGCTTGAAGTCTTCGAGGCCGAAGATGATCTACATCGAGGGAATATCAACTCAAGCTACTACTTCACTAACTAGTGAAGCAAACACCCTATACTAAAGTGCTAGTCTAGTAGAGGATGGAGAAATAGGAAGTGGGTTCTCTTTAGAATTTTATTTCTCACAATCTTTCACTCTCTTTTTAAAACCCTAGCAAGCTTTTCTTTTGCTCAAAGAAGAAGATGAACAAAAGAAAAGATGAAGATAATGATCAAGTGAGTGAGCTAACCATAGGTGAGTGAGTATCATATACTAACTCATGTAGAGACTTAATCATGGCTAAGTGTGATGGTTAGGTTAACAAAAATCCAAAGTAAAAATAAACTTAGTGGACTTTAGTCAATGCATCCACAAGCTTCCATAAGCTTCATGCATTTTCTAATCTTCCACTAATTTTGTAATTACTTTAAATACATTAAACCCAACATAAAAATAGCATGGTGTAAGTCTCATATACCCATGAATGTTGTATCAACAACCATGATACAAAATGAAAAACACATTTTAATATATATCTCATATATACTAAAGTTGTGCACATATGAGAAAAAACCTTAAGTGAACAAATGTTAGTTAATGTAAATTAGTATATCATATATACAATTATACACTAAATTATTAAATCAACACTTGACTTAATAATCCGGTTATATCTCATATAACCGACTAACATCCAATGTATCGACTTATCGAATCAACACTTGATTCGATAACCCGGTTATATCACATATAACCGACCGATACAAAAAGTCACGAGAATAGAATACGGTATCACATACACGCATTATTCTCGGTCCCGCACATATCACATATGCGCTCCTATTTCGTTTTGACTGAGCCAGTAAAACCTCTATGTAGGACTCTAAAGACTCGTCAATACGCCGGCAGTAGGTGATGATCACATCAAGCACCCACAAGCCGTCAGCGGTACTAGCTGGACTTAACGGCTACTGATTAGTCGAAAATAATGCATCTTAAAACCGGCAATTTCCCTATCATTTGCATTCATATAGAAGTGTTCGGCATTCATATAACACATATTAGTATAACAGTCGTAAAATATCAGATTACATGTGTTAAACCTTAAAACCGGCATTTCTAGGGAAATTGACTGCATTTCATAGCATGGCATCATTTTCTATATATCGCAACTTGTGTTTCGAAGTCCGTGCAGGGAAATCCAGAAGATCGGTCAAAATTACAAAACAAAGACGGCTAAAAGATACGCCAACTCAAGGATTTGGAATCTGGTAGTAATCTAGAAGGAAGTTTGGGATTCAACATATCAGAAAATACAAAAGAAGACATCAGAAGCCAACACCTGAAAGATGAAGCCCTAAGGCCACCACATGGCCGTGGTTCCGCGGCCTAAGATGCCTTATGCCGCGGAACCGCGGTGATTAAGCCACGTCAGCACTTCATCTTTGCAGCATTATTCCTCTCTCTGGTCCTACACCTCGGGAAGACATTACATTCTCCAGAAAGCCCCAGAACATTCTGCCAGATCAGCAAACCTTTGGATCTAAACTAAGCTAGCTTCCATTCTACAACCTTCTCCGTAAACCCTAGCTTAAAGCCTAAGCTAAGCTCCTAACTAACTACTTCTAGAAGCCTCTCCCTACAACAAACTTTTGGAGGGAATTGCTAATTCAAAACCAAGACCTAGGGTTTGGGAAACCTATAAATAGACCCCAAGGTTCACTTGTTGAGGGGATTCATCTCTAGTTAAACTTTAGCTCCTCAATTCAATTGTTGTGGTTGTTCTTCATCTTCAACCCAACAACTACCACCTCCAAACCCTAACCCTAATCCAATCTAGAAATACCTAATTCAAGATTCATGGAGTTCAAGCAAAGCAAGTCTTCGACGACCCTTTGAAGCAAAGCCGGACTTCAACGGAGCACGAGATCCGAGCGATCCAAGACTCAAGAAGCCGAGTGATGCAAGATTCGACGAGCAAAGTTCCTACCTCTTGTAATTCTTGAGAGTTGTAGCTACTTGTTGATGTAATAAAGGTGAAGATTCTTTAAACTTGTTTACATTTCAATTCAAACATCATGATTTCATTTCGATTCTTGAATGTATTCTTTGTGATGATGTGTGAATAAACTCCGCTCGTGGAGGAATCGAGATGATTGTAGAATGATGGTGTTGATGAATCTTTAAACGTTTTCTTAAGTCCTATAGCTATTGTAAATTCTTGAAAATTGAATGATCGATGATCTAGATCGATGCGAAATGTGTTCTTGATTCCTTTCACACGATCTAGAAATCAACAATTGATCATTCGACTTTCAAGAAGCTATCTAGTGAATGTGATTCATCGAAAGGACAAAGGATAGGATGAAGAAACCCTAATTCTTCGCAAGATCCTTAAACCTCGATCAATCGATATCGAGTTAGCATCAATTCGTTAATGGATAAGAAATGTTAATCTTTAGTCTTCGTTACATCTACAATCTAATCGATTCCTACGATCTTTACTTCAAATCTTGAAACCCAAATCGAATGGAATTATATCACATCTTGATTCTTGATGTTTATCATTTTCTTGATTCTTGATTAGAATAGTGACACTTGAACTCATCGATAAAATCTTGAATCATTTTGTTTTTCTTTTCTATTAAAGTTTTGATTCAAACAAAACAATATACGAACAAATCGCACAATCCCTGTGGACAATCCGCACTTGCTAACGAAATCTATACACGACACCGTTATTGATTGCGGTCAAAATATTTTTGGTTGTGATTTCTATATTCAATTGTCTACAAACCGACACAACAAGAATATCATAAAAATCAAATGGCTCCGTTGCCGGGGATAGTGCGCTAATTGTTCGTTTGTTTTTGAAATTTGAGTTGAAAAGTTTATTCCATCTATATTTTTAGATCTAAATTCGCACAAACCCTAAACGTGTTGTTATGATTTGTTGCGAGGAAATTTGGAATTTATGGAGCTGCGGAAAATTTTTTCAGAGCATTCCAGAGAGCTGTGTAAGTGAACAGGAGCCTGTTGTGAAATTTTTGTGCAGTAAAGAGGATAAACCGCGGCGGATCCGCGGCATTAGGCGACTCCCGCGGTGCTACAGTAGAATCACTGTTCCAAAATTTTTGGTAACTCTCTTAACTTTCTTATCTCCTACCTCATTTGCTCCAATTAACAATTTGTTGCAGGTTTCTTTGCAAATAAATCGCAGTGCCGCAAAAAGCAATAAAAATTGTGCGTGTTTTTGATTTTTGGTTGTTTGCATATTAATACGGAAATTAAGGGGCACGACCAAATCCAGATTAGGTGGGGAGTTCATTACCCTTCCTAACCCCAAAAATCACAAAACTGCATCCGCATTACCCTCATTAACTAAAAGAAATCTAGAGATGACTCTAAGGACCGTCGCGCTCACTTAGGACAAGAGAAGGCCGTGGATAATTCATTACTTATCCGCGTTTCTTTTGTGGTGTCTAAGGCAAGTGTGTCGAAGTCTAGTGGTTACTTAATTAGGCCCACTACTTACGTAGTGGAGAACCTCCCACTTACCTGGCCACAGGAGAGACAAAGAGGCAGTGGAGGATTTATCCTGCGACTTGTCTTTTGGCAGTTAGGAGCGGTCTAGAGCTTTGACCTAGGTGACCACTAGATTTTAGGGTTTTGCTTGTTGCATTTGTTGTGATCGCATTATTTTCAAAAATCCGTATCATTTTTTCAAAACAAACACCACATTCATTCATTTCCCCTAATTATAAGCCACGCTGCCACTTGTACTAACCCTTTTTAGCGCAAGATAGGCTGGACACAGGATTCTAGTGCCCGTTTAGTCCGCGTCCCCCCTATCGACTCCGAAGTCGGTATTTCTACATTTACCTTTCCTTTACCCACCACCACACCCACAACGATGGATCCGACTCCATCGATCTTCTTTTCCACTAATCTGCCGCCGTCCGTTGGTGCGCAGAATCCACCCCGCATCTCTCTCCAAGAGAGGTGCTATCCTATTCGAGGTCCTCTTTCGACCTGCTTATCCACACCACCAGCCAACGGGGATAACTTTGAGATTAAGCCCCAGTATATCAATCTTTTACCTAAATTCCACGGACTTGAGACTGAGGACGCTTACATTTTCATTACCAAATTTGAAAACGTATGCGCAATGATAGGTACGTCACAACTTTCAGTGGATACTATGCGTCTACGACTTCTTCCATTTACTTTGTGCGATATAGCCGAGAAGTGGCTATATAACACTACCGCACATTCCATTACAAATTGGGAAGAATTCGTCGCGGCATTCCTTAAGAAATTTTACCCAATGCAAAAGACAGCTCGAATCCGTAGCGAACTGAATCAATTTACCCAGCTTCCTACTGAACCATTTTCAAAATGCTTTGAACGCTTCAAGGATCTTTTGGTTCAATGTCTTCATCACGGCATCCCGAGATGGGATCTTTGCCGAATCTTATATGAGGGCATTAACCCGAACACTAAACAGAACCTTGAAAACATGTGTCAAGGCACCTTTATGACTAAGGATGATGGGGAAGCGTGGAAATTTTTAGAAGAGTTCGCTGAAAAGTCACTACAGTGGGAGAGTGGAACCCAATCATTGAATAGGGGTGGCGTACACCAAATAGATGTGTCCATAGGTGTTCGAGCTGAGATGGCAGCAATGCAAAAGAAGCTCAAGGCTATGGAACACAAATTTGCAGCAGCCTCCCT
Organism: Agapanthus africanus; assembly: GCA_030015575.1. Classification (NCBI taxonomy): domain Eukaryota; kingdom Viridiplantae; phylum Streptophyta; class Magnoliopsida; order Asparagales; family Amaryllidaceae; genus Agapanthus; species Agapanthus africanus. Next base: position 705,790,860 of record CM057341.1, read on the forward strand.
AAACCCAATGTCGCTCCCCAAAACTGTTTGTGGGTGCTGTTCTGATCCGTCTCACTTAACAGAAGAATGCCCATTAAACTCTGCGTTTCAAGGTTACGAGCATACAAATGCCGCATTTCAAAGACCTAGAAACGATCCATATTCTTCCACGTACAATCAGGGTTGGAGGAATCACCCGAATTTTGCTTGGAACCAAAACCAATCTCAAAACACGGTTCTAAACACGAATCAATTCCAAAGGGCTCTTCCTCCACAATAGCAACCCCTTCAACTCACTCAGCACCCCTACCAGTCACAAAATTTCCAAAATCAGGTCAACACTCCTGCACAGTCTAATCCTATGCAGCTGTCTTGTTCTGACGAATTCTTTCAATTCACTCAAACCATGAAATCACTTTTGTCAAATTTCATAGAGATTTCGGCTGAGGTTAGATCTTTCGTCAGTGAGATAAAGAAAAACTCAGCGTCCCAAGCTGAGAGTATCAGATCGATGGAAGCTGAAATTGCACGACTTAAAGCCGAAATGAGTGCGAGAGAAAAAGGGAAACTTCCGTCTCAAACCCTACCGAACCGTGGGCATTACAATGTAAATGTCGTCACAACGTTGAGATCAGGGAGAGTGCTGAATAACCATGTTGGGGAAGAAGTTGATGATATTGGAAATCATATCAACACCCCGGCTGAGACCTTTCCACACACACACACTTCTCCTTCTAATCCTTGTTCTTCTACCACACCACCGTCTAGCGAGCCTATTCTCCATTTCCCTCTAGGCTCGACACCTCAGCAACCCTCTTCTAGTTCTCCACAGACGATCCCCACTCCTCTTTTGGGATCACGTTTACCCCCTCTTTCTTCTCCTATGATGGACCCGACGCTTATTGCGAAAGCACCTTACCCGAATCGGTTAAGGGGTAACAAAACGAGTCTTCATATGGAGAAAATTATGGAAATGTTTAAACAGGTTAACATCAACATCCCTTTCCTAGATGCGATTCAACAAGTCCCCGCTTATGCAAAAATTCTTAAGGACTTGTGCAATAGGAAGAGGAAGACCCAAGTGCCGAAGAAGGTCTTCATGTCTAATAATATCAGCACTGCTTTTATCCCACAGCTACCAAAGAAACGAAAGGACCCAGGATGTCCTGCAATATCGATTTCTATTGGAGGTAAAAACATAAATCGTGCTCTTTTAGACCTTGGCGCAAGTGTTAACCTACTTCCATATTCTGTCTATGAGCAGCTAGGGATTGGAGAGTTGAAACCTGCTCACTGCACTCTCCAAATGGTTGACCGTTCAATCACCAAACCTATGGGTGAGCTCGAGGATGTGTTGATTAAGGTCGGGGAATTTGTATTCCCCGTGGACTTCGTTGTTCTGGATACACAACCTGTAGCAAACCCCCGGGGCCAAATTCCGGTGATTCTGGGTCGTCCTTTCCTTGCCACTTCCAACGCTGTTATTAACTGTAGAAATGGTTCAATGAACTTATCATTTGGAAATATGACCATTGAACTAAATATCTACAAGGTTGGAAGTCAGCCATCAGAACCCTCTGCTCATATTCTCGATGTGTGCTCTGTCCACGAGATTGCTCCCGAAAGTTGCGGAGTTGATGAACTTTGCTTTACAGATCTCGACGACATTACCACATCACTGTTTGATCTTACACATGATCTTAGTGAGGACACTTTTCCCACACTTGAGTCTGACACTCCTGACGTTTCACCACCCGAGTCTGTATCTTTCACAGGCTATGAGCTTCTTTGTGACTCCGAAAATCACTCGATGATCCCTCCTTCTGTTATTTCTCCGCCAGCATTAGATCTCAAAATTTTACCTTCTCACCTTAAATATGCATATTTAGGTGAGAGTGAGTCTTTACCAGTTATCATATCCGCTTCTCTTGCATCAGAGCAAGAGAATGCACTTTTATCGGTATTGAGATCTAACAAGGAGGCGTTTGGTTGGACCATGGCGGACATCAAAGGGATTAGTCCCTTAATTGTCAAAAATCATATACATATGATGGATGATGATGCCAAACCAACCCGAGAAGCACAGAGACGGTTGAACCCCGTCATGAAGGAAGCGGTGATGAAAGAGATCGTCAAATGCTTAGATAATGGTATTATATACCCAATCTCCGATAGCCAATGGGTGAGTCCAATACATGTCGTCCCTAAGAAATCTGGCATCATTGTTATTACCAATGAGGCAAATGAGTTGATTCAGACACGTGCCCAAACTGGGTGGCGTGTATGTATTGATTACCGAAAACTCAATGCCGCCACGAGGAAAGACCACTTTCCTCCACCTTTCATTGATCAGATGCTGGAACGCTTAGCCGGACGTGAGTATTATTGCTTTATGGACGGATACTCTGGCTACAATCAGGTCCCCATAGCCAAAAAGGATCAAGATAAAACCACTTTTACTTGTCCTTTTGGCACATTTGCTTATAGACGCATGCCCTTTGGACTATGCAATGCTCCCGCTACCTTTCAGCGGTGTATGATGGGGATATTCTCTGATATGGTAGAGAATTTCTTGGAGATTTTTATGGACGATTTCTCGATTTTTGGAGACTCTTTTTCCGACTGCCTATCGAATCTTGACGCTGTTCTTACTCGTTGCAAAGAGAAGAACTTAACCTTGAACTGGGAAAAATGCCATTTCATGGTCCAAGAAGGAATTGTGCTTGGACATGTTATTTCACAGAAATGCATTGAGGTTGACAGAGCTAAGATAGATGTCATTCAAAATCTCCCTCATCCCAAAAGCGTCAAAGATATTCGATCTTTCCTTGGCCATGCGGGCTTTTATAGGAGATTCATTAAGGATTTTAGCAAAATTGCTAGACCCTTAACACTTCTCTTGGCCAAGGATACGACCTTCCACTTTGACTCGGATTGTGAGACAGCATTCGACTCACTCAAACACTCCCTCACTACAGCCCCCGTTCTATCATCTTCAGATTGGGACTACCCCTTTGAGCTGATGTGTGATGCATCCGACTTTGCAGTAGGTGCAGTCTTAGGACATCACATTGATAAGATGCCACACGTGATCTATTATGCGAGTAAGACCCTGAATGATGCCCAAATCAATTATACAACTACCGAAAAAGAACTTTTGGCGGTTGTATTTGCATTAGAAAAATTCAGGCCTTACTTGATTGGCTCATCAATAGTTGTGTACACTGACCATTTCGCCTTAAAACATCTTTTGGCGAAGAGAGATGCAAAAGGTCGGCTAATATGTTGGATCCTTCTGTTACAAGAATTTGATCTTGTTATCAAAGATAAGAAAGGATGTGAAAACGTTGTAGCTGACCATCTGTCACGCATCTCTTCTTCCCCTGTGACCTTGCCGATCAATGATTCGTTCCCAGATGAACAACTCTTGAGCGTATCCAATGAACCATGGTTCAGGGATATTGTGAACTATCATGCCACAGGACTGATACCCAGCAATTGGTCAAAACAGGACAAATATCGTTTTCTATCCCAAGTAAAACATTTTTACTGGGATGAACCCTATTTGTTTAAATATTGTCCTGATCAAATCATTCGCCGGTGTGTCCCGAATAAAGAGTTCAAGAGTGTTCTTTCTTTTTGTCATGATCAGGCCTGTGGGGGTCACTTCGGTCCTAGGAAGACGGCGGAGAAGGTTTTGCAATGTGGTTTTTATTGGCCGACCTTATTCAAGGACGCATTTGAGTATTGCAAAACCTGTACACAGTGTCAGTACAAGGGTAGAATTTCCCGGAGAAATGAAATGCCTCAACAACCCATCTTAGTTGTTGAAATTTTCGATGTTTGGGGCATTGACTTTATGGGTCCTTTTCCCAACTCCTTTGGGAATTTGTACATACTGCTGGCGGTTGATTATGTCTCAAAGTGGGTTGAAGCCATTCCATGTCGCACTAATGACAAAAAGGTTATCATTAAGTTCTTAAAAGAGAATATCTTTTCGCGATTTGGACACCGACGCGCTATCATTAGCGATAATGGGACACATTTCTGCAACAGATCTTTCGAGACTTTAATGCGGAAATATAGAATCAACCACAGACTTTCTACACCCTATCATCTCCAAACGAGCGGGCAGGCTGAGATTTCGAATAGACAGATCAAACTAATCCTGGAGAAAACTGTTGCTAAGAATAGAAAATATTGGTCGACCAAACTGACGGATGCTCTTTGGGCTTTCAGAACTGCATATAAAACCGACCTAGGGATGTCTCCATATAGGATAGTGTTTGGGAAGGCATGTCACTTACCCGTCGAGATTGAGCATAAAGCATTGTGGGCTATTAAGGAAATCAATTTTGACCTAAACCAAGCCTGCAACTTTCGGAAGCTGCAATTGAATGAGCTAAGCGAACTCCGCGATGAAGCTTATGATAACGCTGTAATCGTAAAGAATAGGACCAAGGTTTTTCACGATAAAAACATTTTGAGGAAAACATTTTCATCTGGTCAACAAGTCCTTCTTTATGATTCAAAATTACACCTTCACGCGGGTAAGTTTCGATCTCGGTGGAAGGGACCTTTTGTTGTGCGGTCTGTATACTCGCAGGGGGCATTAGAGGTAGAAAATGTTAAAAACGGCACATTTTTCAAAGTGAATGGATATAGACTAAAGCCGTATTTTTCCACTGACCCTACGAAGGAGCTCCTGTTCTTACAGGAGGTAGTTTATTTGGATTAAAATTCCTCTGTCTCACCTTCATGTCTTGTATATCACTGTATCATCTTTTGAATGAAGGTGAGTGAAAAGAATAGGTTTGGGGGAAGATCTTCACTTATATATTTTGCCCCCACTAATAATTCCCCCCAGGCTTACTGTAACACTTTGAATTTCCGTTAGAATGTTCTTCATGATAATTAGTAATTGTACGTGTTATTATATATGTGTTCATAGGATTATTAGTTATAAATTAGTCGTGTTTACCCTAATTGGGAATTTTCTTGTGTTAGTGCACACAAGCACACTTAGCATAATTTTCCTTGACCTAGGTTAAAGTGTTAGCCATTCTTTCCTTGCAAGTTTCCTTGTTAATTCCCCACCCTTTAATCAAAACAAAACCCCTTTTTGAATTCTAAAATCCAAATAAACAAATGAGGCATGGTGGTTAGGTGAGAACTTGACTTTTGACCCCTTTTTCTTTCTTTCTTCTCTCTCTTCTCCTCATTTCTGAATCCAGCAGAAATTCAGCAGCAAAACCCTAGCTTTTCTTCACTTTTCCCTCTCCTTTTCACTTCTCTTTGATCTCTACACAAAATCCTACATAAAAACCACTCTTTTCCTTCACAAAACCTTAGGAAAAATGAGTTTTTGAGATGATTGGAGGCAAATCTGCATACTTGAAGGAGGAGCTGGAATGTTTGGTGTTTCATAGGGTCTTTTGAAGGTATAAATCTCACTCCTAGCACCCTATCTCCATAACTTGCATGTTTAGTTTCAAAATGTCACCTTTTGTGCAACTTTAGTGCTATTGAAGGGATTTAGTGATGATATGTTAAAATTTATGTTGTTGTGGCTTGATTAGCTTGGTAATGAGTTGATAGTGTGATTCTAGACTTGGGTTTGCTTCAGATTTTAGGAAAATACCATAAAGTTTCAATTTAGTGCAAAAGTGGGGTTTTTAACTAGAAATAGGGTTCTGTTGGATCTGCTGCTACCCGAGATATTTCAGAGTGAAACTAGATGTTACTGTAGCATGTATGGGGGGTATAGAGTGCACACACCAAACCTGGGAGCCCAATTCCCAAGTGAGGCCGCCGGAATATTCGTTCTGGCCGCAATTTGCGGCCAGATGGGTGAGATGGGGTTTGGGGTTTGGTCCATTGGAGTCTGCTGCTATGTGGAGTATTTTAGTATATATATTTTTATAATATATGTTCTGTATCAAAATCTGGAGTAGAATACCCTATTTCCCGTATTTTTAATCTTTCGCGACACGCGTGATATGTGTGTGTGGGTTTGGGGTTTCTGCGTATCACGACGCGTCGGAGTGGCTTCAGGCGTGTAATCACACGTTTTAGCGTATCGCGCACACGCGCGCTTGGTTTGCGACACGGGTTTCTAGTTGACTTTAAATGTCGTGTTTGTACGGTTTTGAGCTTATTAGTGATATGTTGTGAAATTATAGGATTCGCAGGCGAGTGCGACGGGCGCCGCGAAGGAGGGGAACAAGTCGTCGGCAATACCTAGCGAGAGACTACGGTGAGTAGATTTAACATCTACGGGGATATCGCCCGCATGGCGTTCTACGTCAGGGCTGATAGGATCTTATAGCTACGTTTCCATACATTGACTGTTCATGGCTACTATTTAGTGCATACCACATTCCCTGATGTATGTATATAAACTAGAATTGATAGAACACCGCACTCTTACTAACGGTTCATGTTGCACGAGCACTATCCTGCATGTTACACACACACCGTTAGTAATTGCCATGACACTCACACTGTAGAATTTACATCGGATCATTATGTAGTAGCTCATCTTTATGTGACTTGACATGATATTCATACTTGATGCATATATCACATCGGATCATTATGTAGTAGCTCATCTTTATGTGACTTGACATGATATTCATACTTGATGCATATATCACATCGGATCATTCTGTAGTAGCTCATCTTTATGTGACTTGACATGATATTCATACTTGATGCATATATCACATCAGATCATTATGTAGTAGCTCATCTTTATGTGACTTGACATGATATTCATACTTGATGCGTATATCACATCGGATCATTATGTTGTAGCTCATCTTTATGTGACTTGACATGATATTCATACTTGATGCACTTATCATATCGGATCATTGACTTGCATATTGTTTTGGATTATATGTGATTTCTGGATTTGGGAACCGTGGCTATTTCAAATATGTAATCATTTAAAAACCCGGTTCCCTTGATATGATATTTCGGTGCGTCCACCATGTGTTTCCTCGGTGCTAGAGTGATATATGTGAACCCGAATCGAGAAGATGGATGAGGCCGATTACGGGTACATGGTGGACCCGGTATGGTACCCCGGGGCGAGAACGGTTTCGCTGTGTAGTAGACGGTGAGCCTGGCAGAGGGACTACTACCTACCGGTGATTGGTTGGACCTGACAGTTATCCGAAGGATACTGATCAGAGTCGATAGATGGATGCGGGATGATCCGTACTGCCGGGGCTGAGGGCCGATACCGCAGACGGAGCCCGTGGGCTGACCCGGACTAACGGGGCCCGATGGATGAGGATTTGCGTGTCGATGCTGGACACGAGTATTTATGATATTTGGGTGCCGATGTTGGGCACTCGGGATTTTCAGAGATTTACAGGATTTGAGGGCCGATGAGAATGCCGGCGCCTGAGCTATTTGGGGGATCTGGGTGCATTGATGGACACCGATTATATATTCCACGTTGACATTCCGTGTAGATGTTATATTGCCCATGCTCAGCATTTATTATTGTACCTCATCCTGTAGTTATATTACCTGATAGAGCACTTGCATGATTATTGCACATATTTCTTATCACATATTGATATCATCTGTTGGCATATGATAGAGTAGCGCAGTACGTGCATGCTCGCGATTACCTTTATATGTTATCTCTATTCACGAGTTGGCAACTCACCCCCGTTGTGCCACAGTGTTTGCAGGTTGCCCTTCGGAGTAGTCGCGGCAGGCTGCGTTTTGCATCTTTTGACACAGATACCCCCATAGTTGGTGTACTAGCTCTTTTGCTGATAGGTGGGTTTTACGCGGTATCTGTTATCTTTCAGTTATGTACATTATTGTATCTAGTAATCTCCATCTACCATGTATGTATTGACTTAGAGACAGTGTGAGGACGGTGATGTATATTATTTGTATTCTGGTGTCGAGCTCGTTGTGAGCCGGCTGTACTTGCAGTTTATTCTATCTGTGATGTTCCCACTTGTGGATCTTGATCTTCGCTACGGCGTCGTATATTGTTATCTTGGTGATTGTTTACTTAGATTTCTTAACATGTTAGTAAGTGCTTTCATTTAAAACTTATATCACTCTATACTTTCACTGGTTTGATTTCTGGGTTTTCGGTTCACTTAGTCGCGTTACGCCTGTAGACGTTACGTGGTTAAGTGCCGGTCACGGGCCAAACTTTGAGTCGTGACACTTACAGGTTTTTGTATGTATTGCGGTCGGCAACAGTGAGGACACTGTTGAAAACAAGTTTGGGGGAGGTTTGTGCTTATTTTTTGCATCATTTGCATATCATTTGCATAAGCACAAAACATTTCTTTCAAAACCTATAAAAATTTAAAAATTGCCAAAAACCCATAAAAATTTAAAAATTTTCAAGTATAAAAATAATTTTAATATTTACACTTTTTTTGTATATAAATAAGATAATAAAAGTTTAGATAGTGAACAATTACATCCATGAGATTAGAAAAATTTAAGAAAACTAAGAAAATTAGAAGTTTTCTTATACGAACTAGTAATAAGTAGTTATGAGCAGTTGTCCCAAGGGTTAGTAAGATGAAGGTAGTCACTAATCTGAGGATAAAAATAAGTCTGAAAAATAGTTCCTATTCTGGAACTCAAACATTTTGAACGTTGATAACCTGCTATTCGCACTTACACACGTCTTGAAACCTGGGATAGTAGAGGATACCTTGAAATGCTCTTGTCTTAAAGCCGATATATGAAGGAAATAAAAAGAAAAGGTGAATAAAAAATATATAAAGTGGTGAGAAAAATGGACACTGGTTTTGTTATCACCGAGGGCAATAAAAAAATATATAGCAAGGGTGCTTCTTCACCTAGTGCCCTAAGGCCAACTGGTCTGGAAGTCACTGCTATGCCTTAGGTGGTGCAAGACGAGGAAAATACACCAAATAAGTAAGCACATGAGTAATCGGTCGGTTAGTACCTCAAGAAGTATTAACGGTCGCATGAAAGTGTGTGAGCAATCTCATCTAAATATTCATTAATTAAAAAGTACTGAGGCTGATGGGCAAGAGTATGATAGCTTGAATAGAATTCTCCGGGTGTAGGGATGTCCTTTACACACACGCAGGGTGATATGATCGATGTTTGGAAGAAAAATAGGAATGAAGAATAAGACGATGTTTTATTGAGGGAGGACGTGATTTCTGACATCTTTTCATGACCATTAAGATAAGGCTCATGACAACCGAAAAGCTAGCTTAGTTGGAAACCCTAATTTTCAAGGTTTTTCTTCTACGATTCTTTTCTTTAAATGTAATATTCATGATCTTCCTTTTATTATTGGATTTTGTGGGTGCAATCCGCTGAAAACCCTCAGGAGATAACACTCCTCCTACTAGGGACACCTAGAGGTTTAAAGGCTTGTTGCACGTGCTCAGTGCAATCGTCTTGTCTACGAAATTGTGCTAGTTAGTTTTTCTCTTTCTTTATTTTCTCCTTCTCTTTTTAATAAAAAGTTCGCTCGAGACGATTGAAATTAAGTTTGGGGGAATTTGATTAGTCGAAAATATTGCATCTTAAAACCGGCAATTTCCCTATCATTTGCATTCATATAGAAGTGTTCGGCATTCATATAGCACATATTAGCAAAACAGTCGTAAAATATCAGATTACATGTGTTAAACCTTAAAACCGGCATTTCTAGGGAAATTGACTGCATTTCATAGCAAGGCATCATTTTCTATATATCGCAAATTTGTGTTTCGAAGTCCGTGCAGGGAAATCCAGAAGATCGGTCAAAATTACAAAACAAAGACGGCTAAAAGATACGCCAACTCAAGAATTTGTAATCTGGTAGTAATCTAGAAGGAAGTTTGGGATTCAACATATCAGAAAATACAAAAGAAGACATCAGAAGCCACCACCTGAAAGATGAAGCCCTAAGGCCACCACATGGCCGCGGTTCCGCGGCCTAAGCTGCCTTATGCCGCGGAACCGCGGTGATTAAGCCACGTCAGCACTTCAACTTTGCAGCATTATTCCTCTCTCTGGTCCTACACCTCAGGAAGACATTACATTCTCCAGAAAGCCCCAGAACATTCTGCCAGAGCAGTAAACCTTTGGATCTAAACTAAGCTAGCTTCCATTCTACAACCTTCTCCCTAAACCCTAGCTTAAAGCCTAAGCTAAGCTCCTAACTAACTACTTCTAGAAGCCTCTCCCTACAACAAACTTTTGGAGGGAATTGCTAATTCAAAACCAAGACCTAGGGTTTGGGAAACCTATAAATAGACCCCTAGGCTCACTTGCTGAGGGGATTCATCTCTAGTTAAACTTTAGCTCCTCAATTCAATTGTTGTGGTTGTTCTTCATCTTCAACCCAACAACTACCACCTCCAAACCCTAACCCTAATCCAATCTAGAAATACCCAATTCAAGATTCATGGAGTTCAAGCAAAGAAAGTCTTCGACGACCCTTTGAAGCAAAGCCGGACTTCAACGGAGCACGAGATCCGAGCGATCCAAGACTCAAGAAGCCGAGCGATGCAAGATTCGACGAGCGAAGTTCCTACCTCTTGTAATTCTTGAGAGTTGTAACTACTTGTTGATGTAATAAAGGTGAAGATTCTTTAAACTTGTTTACATTTCAATTCAAGCATCATGATTTCATTTCGATTCTTGAATGTATTCTTTGTGATGATGTGTGAATAAACTCCGCTCGTGGAGGAATCGAGATGATTGTAGAATGATGGTGTTGATGAATCTTTAAACGTTTTCTTAAGTCCTATAGCAATTGTAAATTCTTGAAAATTGAATGATCGATGATCTAGATCGATGCGAAATGTGTTCTTGATTCCTTTCGCACAATCTAGAAATCAACAATTGATCATTCGACTTTCAAGAAGCTATCTAGTGAATGTGATTCATCGAAAGGACAGAGGATAGGACGAAGAAACCCTAATTCTTCGCAAGATCCTTAAACCTCGATCAATCGACATCGAGTTAGCATCAATTCGTTAATGGATAAGAAACGTTAATCTTTAGTCTTCATCACATCTACAATCTAATCGATTCCTACGAGCTTTACTTCAAATCTTGAAACCCAAATCGATTGGAATTATATCACTTCTTGATTCTTGATGTTTATCGTTTTCTTGAAAATTGATTAGAATAGTGACACTTGAACTCATAGATAAAATCTTGAATCATTTTGTTTTTCTTTTCTATTAAAGTTTTGATTCAAACAAAACAATATACGAACGAATCGCACAATCCCTGTAGACGATCCGCACTTGCTAACGAAATCTATACACGACACCGTTATTGATTGCGGTCAAAATATTTTTGGTTGTGATTTCTATATTCAATTGTCTACAAACCGACACAACAAGAATATCATAAAAATCAAATGGCTCCGTTGCCGGGGATAGTGCGCTAATTGTTCGTTTGTTTTTGAAATTTGAGTTGAAAAGTTTATTCCATCTATATTTTTAGATCTAAATTCGCACAAACCCTAAACGTGTTGTTGTGATTTGTTGCGAGGAAATCTGGAATTTATGGAGCTGCGGAAAAAATTTTCAGAACATTCCAGAGAGCTGTGTAAGTGAACAGGAGCCTGTTGTGAAATTTTTGTGCAGTAAAGAGGATAAACCGCGGCGGATCCGCGGCATTAGGCGACTCCCGCGGTGCTACAGTAGAATCACTGTTCCAAAATTTTTGGTAACTCTCTTAACTTTCTTATCTCCTACCTCATTTGCTCCAATTAACAATTTGTTGCAGGTTTCTTTGCAAATAAATCGCAGCGCCGCAAAAAGCAATAAAAATTGTGCGTATTTTTGATTTTTGGTTGTTTGCATATTAATACGGAAATTAAGGGGCACGACCAAATCCAGATTAGGTGGGGAGTTCATTACCCTTCCTAACCCCAAAAATCACAAAACTGCATCCGCATTACCCTCATTAACTAAAAGAAATCTAGAGATGACTCTAAGGACCGTCGCGCTCACTTAGGACAAGAGAAGGCCGTGGGTAATTCATTACTTATCCGCGTTTCTTTTGTGGTGTCTAAGGCAAGTGTGTCGAAGCCTAGTGGTTACTTAATTAGGCCCACTACTTACGTAGTGGAGAACCTCCCACTTACCTGGCCACAGGAGAGACAAAGAGGCAGTGGAGGATTTATCCTGCGACTTGTCTTTTGGCAGTTAGGAGCGGTCTAGAGCTTTGACCTAGGTGACCTCTAGATTTTAGGGTTTTGCTTGTTGCATTTGTTGTGATCGCATTATTTTCAAAAATCCGTATCATTTTTTCAAAACAAACACCACATTCATTCATTTCCCCTAATTATAAGCCACGCTGCCACTTGTACTAACCCTTTTTAGCGCAAGATAGGCTGGACACGGGATTCTAGTGCCCGTTTAGTCCGCGTCCCCCCTATCGACTCCGAAGTCGGTATTTCTATATTTACCTTTCCTTTACCCACCACCACACCCACACCGATGGATCCGACTCCATCGATCTTCTTTTCCACTAATCTGCCGCCGTCCGTTGGTGCGCAGAATCCACCCCGCATCTCTCTCCAAGAGAGGTGCTATCCTATTCGAGGTCCTCTTTCGACCTGCTTATCCACACCACCAGCCAACGGGGATAACTTTGAGATTAAGCCCCAGTATATCAATCTTTTACCCAAATTCCACGGACTTGAGACTGAGGACGCTTACGTTTTCATTACCAAATTTGAAAACGTATGCGCAATGATGGGTACGTCACAACTTTCAGTGGATGCTATGCGTCTACGACTTCTTCCATTTACTTTGTGCGATATAGCCGAGAAGTGGCTATATAACACTACCGCACATTCCATTACAAATTGGGAAGAATTCGTCGCGGCATTCCTTAAGAAATTTTACCCAATGCAAAAGACAGCTCGAATCCGTAGCGAACTGAATCAATTTACCCAGCTTCCTACTGAACCATTTTCAAAATGCTTTGAACGCTTCAAGGATCTTTTGGTTCAATGTCTTCATCACGGCATCCCGAGATGGGATCTTTGCCGAATCTTATATGAGGGCATTAACCCGAACACTAAACAGAACCTTGAAAACATGTGTCAAGGCACCTTTATGACTAAGGATGATGGGGAAGCGTGGAAATTTTTAGAAGAGTTCGCTGAAAAGTCACTACAGTGGGAGAGTGGAACCCAATCATTGAATAGGGGTGGCGTACACCAAATATATGTGTCCATAGGTGTTCGAGCTGAGATGGCAGCAATGCAAAAGAAGCTCGAGGCTATGGAACACAAATTTGCAGCAGCCTCCCTAAACCCAATGTCGCTCCCCAAAACTGTTTGTGGGTGCTGTTCTGATCCGTCTCACTTAACGGAAGAATGCCCATTAAACTCTGCGTTTCAAGGTCACGAGCATACAAATGCCGCATTTCAAAGACCTAGAAACGATCCATATTCTTCCACGTACAATCAGGGTTGGAGGAATCACCCGAATTTTGCTTGGAACCAAAACCAATCTCAAAACATGGTTCTAAACACGAATCAATTCCAAAGGGCTCTTCCTCCACAATAGCAACCCCTTCAACTCACTCAGCACCCCTACCAGTCACAAAATTTCCAAAACCAGGTCAACACTCCTGCACAGTCTAATCCTATGCAGTTGTCCTGTTCTGACGAATTCTCTCAATTCACTCAAACCATGAAATCACTTTTGTCAAATTTCATAGAGGTTTCGGCTGAGGTTAGATCTTTCGTCAGTGAGATAAAGAAAAACTCAGCGTCCCAAGCTGAGAGCATCAGATCGATGGAAGCTGAAACGCACGACTTAAAGCCGAAATGAGTGCGAGAGAAAAAGGGAAACTTCCGTCTCAAACCCTACCGAACCGTGGGCATTACAATGTAAATGTCGTCACAACGTTGAGATCAGGGAGAGTGCTGAATAACCATGTTGGGGAAGAAGTTGATGATATTGGAAATCATATCAACACCCCGGCTGAGACCTTTCCACACACACACACTTCTCCTTCTAATCCTTGTTCTTCTACCACACCACCGTCTAGCGAGCCTATTCTCCATTTCCCTCTAGGCTCGACACCTCAGCAACCCTCTTCTAGTTCTCCACAGACGATCCCCACTTCTCTTTTGGGATCACGTTTACCCCCTCTTTCTTCTCCTATGATGGACCCGACGCTTATTGCGAAAGCACCTTACCCGAATCGGTTAAGGGGTAACAAAACGAGTCTTCATATGGAGAAAATTATGGAAATGTTTAAACAGGTTAACATCAACATCCCTTTCCTAGATGCGATTCAACAAGTCCCCGCTTATGCAAAAATTCTTAAGGACTTGTGCACTAGGAAGAGGAAGACCCAAGTGCCGAAGAAGGTCTTCATGTCTAATAATATCAGCACTGCTTTTATCCCACAGCTACCAAAGAAACGAAAGGACCCAGGATGTCCTGCAATATCGATTTCTATTGGAGGTAAAAACATAAATCGTGCTCTTTTAGACCTTGGCGCAAGTGTTAACCTACTTCCATATTCTGTCTATGAGCAGCTAGGGATTGGAGAGTTGAAACCTGCTCACTGCACTCTCCAAATGGTTGACCGTTCAATCACCAAACCTATGGGTGAGCTCGAGGATGTGTTGATTAAGGTCGGGGAATTTGTATTCCCCGTGGACTTCGTTGTTCTGGATACACAACCTGTAGCAAACCCCCGGGGCCAAATTCCGGTGATTCTGGGTCGTCCTTTCCTTGCCACTTCCAACGCTGTTATTAACTGTAGAAATGGTTCAATGAACTTATCATTTGGAAATATGACCATTGAACTAAATATCTACAAGGTTGGAAGTCAGCCATCAGAACCCTCTGCTCATATTCTCGATGTGTGCTCTGTCCACGAGATTGCTCCCGAAAGTTGCGGAGTTGATGAACTTTGCTTTACAGATCTCGACGACATTACCACATCACTGTTTGATCTTACACATGATCTTAGTGAGGACACTTTTCCCACACTTGAGTCTGACACTCCTGACGTTTCACCACCCGAGTCTGTATCTTTCACAGGCTATGAGCTTCTTTGTGACTCCGAAAATCACTCGATGATCCCTCCTTCTGTTATTTCTCCGTCAGCATTAGATCTCAAAATTTTACCTTCTCACCTTAAATATGCATATTTAGGTGAGAGTGAGTCTTTACCAGTTATCATATCCGCTTCTCTTGCATCAAAGCAAGAGAATGCACTTTTATCGGTATTGAGATCTAACAAGGAGGCGTTTGGTTGGACCATGGCGGACATCAAAGGGATTAGTCCCTTAATTGTCAAAAATCATATACATATGATGGATGATGATGCCAAACCAACCCGAGAAGCACAGAGACGGTTGAACCCCGTCATGAAGGAAGCGGTGATGAAAGAGATCGTCAAATGCTTAGATAATGGTATTATATACCCAATCTCCGATAGCCAATGGGTGAGTCCAATACATGTCGTCCCTAAGAAATCTGGCATCATTGTTATTACCAATGAGGCAAATGAGTTGATTCAGACACGTGCCCAAACTGGGTGGCGTGTATGTATTGATTACCGAAAACTCAATGCCGCCACGAGGAAAGACCACTTTCCTCCACCTTTCATTGATCAGATGCTGGAACGCTTAGCCGGACGTGAGTATTATTGCTTTATGGACGGATACTCTGGCTACAATCAGGTTCCCATAGCCAAAAAGGATCAAGATAAAACCACTTTTACTTGTCCTTTTGGCACATTTGCTTATAGACGCATGCCCTTTGGACTATGCAATGCTCCCGCTACCTTTCAGCGGTGTATGATGGGGATATTCTCTGATATGGTAGAGAATTTCTTGGAGATTTTTATGGACGATTTCTCGATTTTTGGAGACTCTTTTTCCGACTGCCTATCGAATCTTGACGCTGTTCTTACTCGTTGCAAAGAGAAGAACTTAACCTTGAACTGGGAAAAATGCCATTTCATGGTCCAAGAAGGAATTGTGCTTGGACATGTTATTTCACAGAAATGCATTGAGGTTGACAGAGCTAAGATAGATGTCATTCAAAATCTCCCTCATCCCAAAAGCGTCAAAGATATTCGATCTTTCCTTGGCCATGCGGGCTTTTATAGGAGATTCATTAAGGATTTTAGCAAAATTGCTAGACCCTTAACACTTCTCTTGGCCAAGGATACGACCTTCCACTTTGACTCGGATTGTGAGACAGCATTCGACTCACTCAAACACTCCCTCACTACAGCCCCCGTTCTATCATCTCCAGATTGGGACTACCCCTTTGAGCTGATGTGTAATGCATCCGACTTTGCAGTAGGTGCAGTCTTAGGACAGCACATTGATAAGATGCCACACGTGATCTATTATGCGAGTAAGACCCTGAATGATGCCCAAATCAATTATACAACTACCGAAAAAGAACTTTTGGCGGTTGTATTTGCATTAGAAAAATTCAGGCCTTACTTGATTGGCTCATCAATAGTTGTGTACACTGACCATTCCGCCTTAAAACATCTTTTGGCGAAGAGAGATGCAAAAGGTCGGCTAATATGTTGGATCCTTCTGTTACAAGAATTTGATCTTGTTATCAAAGATAAGAAAGGATGTGAAAACGTTGTAGCTGACCATCTGTCACGCATCTCTTCTTCCCCTGTGACCTTGCCGATCAATGATTCGTTCCCAGATGAACAACTCTTGAGCGTATCCAATGAACCATGGTTCAGGGATATTGTGAACTATCATGCCACAGGACTGATACCCAGCAATTGGTCAAAACAGGACAAATATCGTTTTCTATCCCAAGTAAAACATTTTTACTGGGATGAACCCTATTTGTTTAAATATTGTCCTGATCAAATCATTCGCCGGTGTGTCCCGAATAAAGAGTTCAAGAGTGTTCTTTCTTTTTGTCATGATCAGGCCTGTGGGGGTCACTTCGGTCCTAGGAAGACGGCGGAGAAGATTTTGCAATGTGGTTTTTATTGGCCGACCTTATTCAAGGACGCATTTGAGTATTGCAAAACCTGTACACAGTGTCAGTACAAGGGTAGAATTTCCCGGAGAAATGAAATGCCTCAACAACCCATCTTAGTTGTTGAAATTTTCGATGTTTGGGGCATTGACTTTATGGGTCCTTTTCCCAACTCCTTTGGGAATTTGTACATACTGCTGGCGGTTGATTATGTCTCAAAGTGGGTTGAAGCCATTCCATGTCGCACTAATGACAAAAAGGTTATCATTAAGTTCTTAAAAGAGAATATCTTTTCGCGATTTGGACACCCACGCGCTATCATTAGCGATAATGGGACACATTTCTGCAACAGATCTTTCGAGACTTTAATGCGGAAATATAGAATCAACCACAGACTTTCTACACCCTATCATCTCCAAACGAGCGGGCAGGCTGAGATTTCGAATAGACAGATCAAACTAATCCTGGAGAAAACTGTTGCTAAGAATAGAAAATATTGGTCGACCAAACTGACGGATGCTCTTTGGGCATTCAGAACTGCATATAAAACCGACCTAGGGATGTCTCCATATAGGATAGTGTTTGGGAAGGCATGTCACTTACCCGTCGAGATTGAGCATAAAGCATTGTGGGCTATTAAGGAAATCAACTTTGACCTAAACCAAGCCTGCAACTTTCGGAAGCTGCAATTGAATGAGCTAAGCGAACTCCGCGATGAAGCTTATGATAACGCTGTAATCGTAAAGAATAGGACCAAGGTTTTTCACGATAAAAACATTTTGAGGAAAACATTTTCACCTGGTCAACAAGTCCTTCTTTATGATTCAAAATTACACCTTCACGCGGGTAAGTTTCGATCTCGGTGGAAGGGACCTTTTGTTGTGCGGTCTGTATACTCGCAGGGGGCATTAGAGGTAGAAAATGTTAAAAACGGCACATTTTTCAAAGTGAATGGATATAGACTAAAGCCGTATTTTTCCACTGACCCCACGGAGGAGCTCCTGTTCTTACAGGAGCCAGTTTATTTGGATTAAAATTCCTCTGTCTCACCTTCATGTCTTGTATATCACTGTATCATCTTTTGAATGAAGGTGAGTGAAAAGAATAGGTTTGGGGGAAGATCTTCACTTATATATTTTGCCCCCACTAATAATTCCCCCCAGGCTTACTGTAACACTTTGAATTTCCGTTAGAATGTTCTTCATGATAATTAGTAATTGTACGTGTTATTATATATGTGTTCATAGGATTATTAGTTATAAATTAGTCGTGTTTACCCTAATTGGGAATTTTCTTGTGTTAGTGCACACAAGCACACTTAGCATAATTTTCCTTGACCTAGGTTAAAGTGTTAGCCATTCTTTCCTTGCAAGTTTCCTTGTTAATTCCCCACCCTTTAATCAAAACAAAACCCCTTTTTGAATTCTAAAATCCAAATAAACAAATGAGGCATGGTGGTTAGGTGAGAACTTGACTTTTGACCCTTTTTTCTTTCTTTCTTCTCTCTCTTCTCCTCATTTCTGAATCCAGCAGAAATTCAGCAGCAAAACCCTAGCTTTTCTTCACTTTTCCCTCTCCTTTTCACTTCTCTTTGATCTCTACACAAAATCCTACATAAAAACCACTCTTTTCCTTCACAAAACCTTAGGAAAAATGAGTTTTTGAGATGATTGGAGGCAAATCTGCATACTTGAAGGAGGAGCTGGAATGTTTGGTGTTTCATAGGGTCTTTTGAAGGTATAAATCTCACTCCTAGCACCCTATCTCCATAACTTGCATGTTTAGTTTCAAAATGTCACCTTTTGTGCAACTTTAGTGCTATTGAAGGGATTTAGTGATGATATGTTAAAATTTATGTTGTTGTGGCTTGATTAGCTTGGTAATGAGTTGATAGTGTGATTCTAGACTTGGGTTTGCTTCAGATTTTAGGAAAATACCATAAAGTTTCAATTTAGTGCAAAAGTGGGGTTTTTAACTAGAAATAGGGTTCTGTTGGATCTGCTGCTACCCGAGATATTTCAGAGTGAAACTAGATGTTACTGTAGCATGTATGGGGGGTATAGAGTGCACACACCAAACCTGGGAGCCCAATTCCCAAGTGAGGCCGCCGGAATATTCGTTCTGGCCGCAATTTGCGGCCAGATGGGTGAGATGGGGTTTGGGGTTTGGTCCATTGGAGTCTGCTGCTATGTGGAGTATTTTAGTATATATATTTTTATAATATATGTTCTGTATCAAAATCTGGAGTAGAATACCCTATTTCCCGTATTTTTAATCTTTCGCGACACGCGTGATATGTGTGTGTGGGTTTGGGGTTTCTGCGTATTACGACGCGTCGGAGTGGCTTCAGGCGTGTAATCACACGTTTTAGCGTATCGCGCACACGCGCGCTTGGTTTGCGACACGGGTTTCTAGTTGACTTTAAATGTCGTGTTTGTACGGTTTTGAGCTTATTAGTGATATGTTGTGAAATTATAGGATTCGCAGGCGAGTGCGACGGGCGCCGCGAAGGAGGGGAACAAGTCGTCGGCAATACCTAGCGAGAGACTACGGTGAGTAGATTTAACATCTACGGGGATATCGCCCGCATGGCGTTCTACGTCAGGGCTGATAGGATCTTATAGCTATGTTTCCATACATTGACTGTTCATGGCTACTATTTAGTGCATACCACATTCCCTGATGTATGTATATAAACTAGAATTGATAGAACACCGCACTCTTACTAACGGTTCATGTTGCACGAGCACTATCCTGCATGTTACACACACACCGTTAGTAATTGCCATGACACTCACACTGTAGAATTTACATCGGATCATTATGTAGTAGCTCATCTTTATGTGACTTGACATGATATTCATACCTGATGCATATATCACATCGGATCATTATGTAGTAGCTCATCTTTATGTGACTTGACATGATATTCATACTTGATGCATATATCACATCGGATCATTCTGTAGTAGCTCATCTTTATGTGACTTGACATGATATTCATACTTGATGCATATATCACATCAGATCATTATGTAGTAGCTCATCTTTATGTGACTTGACATGATATTCATACTTGATGCGTATATCACATCGAATCATTATGTTGTAGCTCATCTTTATGTGACTTGACATGATATTCATACTTGATGCACTTATCATATCGGATCATTGACTTGCATATTGTTTTGGATTATATGTGATTTCTGGATTTGGGAACCGTGGCTATTTCAAATATGTAATCATTTAAAAACCCGGTTCCCTTGATATGATATTTCGGTGCGTCCACCATGTGTTTCCTCGGTGCTAGAGTGATATATGTGAACCCGAATCGAGAAGATGGATGAGGCCGATTACGGGTACATGGTGGACCCGGTATGGTACCCCGGGGCGAGAACGGTTTCGCTGTGTAGTAGACGGTGAGCCTGGCAGAGGGACTACTACCTACCGGTGATTGGTTGGACCTGACAGTTATCCGAAGGATACTGATCAGAGTCGATAGATGGATGCGGGATGATCCGTACTGCCGGGGCTGAGGGCCGATACCGCAGAAGGAGCCCGTGGGCTGACCCGGACTAACGGGGCCCGATGGATGAGGATTTGCGTGTCGATGCTGGACACGAGTATTTATGATATTTGGGTGCCGATGTTGGGCACTCGGGATTTTCAGAGATTTACAGGATTTGAGGGCCGATGAGAATGCCGGCGCCTGAGCTATTTGGGGGATCTGGGTGCATTGATGGACACCGATTATATATTCCACGTTGACATTCCGTGTAGATGTTATATTGCCCATGCTCAGCATTTATTATTGTACCTCATCCTGTAGTTATATTACCTGATAGAGCACTTGCATGATTATTGCACATATTTCTTATCACATATTGATATCATCTGTTGGCATATGATAGAGTAGCGCAGTACGTGCATGCTCGCGATTACCTTTATATGTTATCTCTATTCACGAGTTGGCAACTCACCCCCGTTGTGCCACAGTGTTTGCAGGTTGCCCTTCGGAGTAGTCGCGGCAGGCTGCGTTTTGCATCTTTTGACACAGATACCCCCATAGTTGGTGTACTAGCTCTTTTGCTGATAGGTGGGTTTTACGCGGTATCTGTTATCTTTCAGTTATGTACATTATTGTATCTAGTAATCTCCATCTACCATGTATGTATTGACTTAGAGACAGTGTGAGGACGGTGATGTATATTATTTATATTCTGGTGTCGAGCTCGTTGTGAGCCGGCTGTACTTGCAGTTTATTCTATCTGTGATGTTCCCACTTGTGGATCTTGATCTTCGCTACGGCGTCGTATATTGTTATCTTGGTGATTGTTTACTTAGATTTCTTAACATGTTAGTAAGTGCTTTCATTTAAAACTTATATCACTCTATACTTTCACTGGTTTGATTTCTGGGTTTTCGGTTCACTTAGTCGCGTTACGCCTGTAGACGTTACGTGGTTAAGTGCCGGTCACGGGCCAAACTTTGAGTCGTGACACTTACAGGTTTTTGTATGTATTGCGGTCGGCAACAGTGAGGACACTGTTGAAAACAAGTTTGGGGGAGGTTTGTGCTTATTTTTTGCATCATTTGCATATCATTTGCATAAGCACAAAACATTTCTTTCAAAACCTATAAAAATTTAAAAATTGCCAAAAACCCATAAAAATTTAAAAATTTTCAAGTATAAAAATAATTTTAATATTTACACTTTTTTTGTATATAAATAAGATAATAAAAGTTTAGATAGTGAACAATTACATCCATGAGATTAGAAAAATTTAAGAAAACTAAGAAAATTAGAAGTTTTCTTATACGAACTAGTAATAAGTAGTTATGAGCCGTTGTCCCAAGGGTTAGTAAGATGAAGGTAGTCACTAATCTGAGGATAAAAATAAGTCTGAAAAATAGTTCCTATTCTGGAACTCAAACATTTTGAACGTTGATAACCTGCTATTCGCACTTACACACGTCTTGAAACCTGGGATAGTAGAGGATACCTTGAAATGCTCTTGTCTTAAAGCCGATATATGAAGGAAATAAAAAGAAAAGGTGAATAAAAAAATATATAAAGTGGTGAGAAAAATGGACACTGGTTTTGTTATCACCGAGGGCAATAAAAAAATATATAGCAAGGGTGCTTCTTCACCTAGTGCTCTAAGGCCAACTGGTCTGGAAGTCACTGCTATGCCTTAGGTGGTGCAAGACGAGGAAAATACACCAAATAAGCAAGCACATGAGTAATCGGTCGGTTAGTACCTCAAGAAGTATTAACGGTCGCATGAAAGTGTGTGAGCAATCTCATCTAAATATTCATTAATTAAAAAGTACTGAGGCTGATGGGCAAGAGTATGATAGCTTGAATAGAATTCTCCGGGTGTAGGGATGTCCTTTACACACACGCAGGGTGATATGATCGATGTTTGGAAGAAAGATAGGAATGAAGAATAAGACGATGTTTTATTGAGGGAGGACGTGATTTCTGACATCTTTTCATGACCATTAAGATAAGGCTCATGACAACCGAAAAGCTAGCTTAGTTGGAAACCCTAATTTTCAAGGTTTTTCTTCTACGATTCTTTTCTTTAAATGTAATATTCATGATCTTCCTTTTATTATTGGATTTTGTGGGTGCAATCCGCTGAAAACCCTCAGGAGATAACACTCCTCCTACTAGGGACACCTAGAGGTTTAAAGGCTTGTTGCACGTGCTCAGTGCAATCGTCTTGTCTACGAAATTGTGCTAGTTAGTTTTTCTCTTTCTTTATTTTCTCCTTCTCTTTTTAATAAAAAGTTCGCTCGAGACGATTGAAATTAAGTTTGGGGGAATTTGATTAGTCGAAAATATTGCATCTTAAAACCGGCAATTTCCCTATCATTTGCATTCATATAGAAGTGTTCGGCATTCATATAGCACATATTAGCAAAACAGTCGTAAAATATCAGATTACATGTGTTAAACCTTAAAACCGGCATTTCTAGGGAAATTGACTGCATTTCATAGCAAGGCATCATTTTCTATATATCGCAACTTGTGTTTCGAAGTCCGTGCAGGGAAATCCAGAAGATCGGTCAAAATTACAAAACAAAGACGGCTAAAAGATACGCCAACTCAAGAATTTGTAATCTGGTAGTAATCTAGAAGGAAGTTTGGGATTCAACATATCAGAAAATACAAAAGAAGACATCAGAAGCCACCACCTGAAAGATGAAGCCCTAAGGCCACCACATGGCCGCGGTTCCGCGGCCTAAGCTGCCTTATGCCGCGGAACCGCGGTGATTAAGCCACGTCAGCACTTCAACTTTGCAGCATTATTCCTCTCTCTGGTCCTACACCTCAGGAAGACATTACATTCTCCAGAAAGCCCCAGAACATTCTGCCAGAGCAGTAAACCTTTGGATCTAAACTAAGCTAGCTTCCATTCTACAACCTTCTCCCTAAACCCTAGCTTAAAGCCTAAGCTAAGCTCCTAACTAACTACTTCTAGAAGCCTCTCCCTACAACAAACTTTTGGAGGGAATTGCTAATTCAAAACCAAGACCTAGGGTTTGGGAAACCTATAAATAGACCCCTAGGCTCACTTGCTGAGGGGATTCATCTCTAGTTAAACTTTAGCTCCTCAATTCAATTGTTGTGGTTGTTCTTCATCTTCAACCCAACAACTACCACCTCCAAACCCTAACCCTAATCCAATCTAGAAATACCCAATTCAAGATTCATGGAGTTCAAGCAAAGAAAGTCTTCGACGACCCTTTGAAGCAAAGCCGGACTTCAACGGAGCACGAGATCCGAGCGATCCAAGACTCAAGAAGCCGAGCGATGCAAGATTCGACGAGCGAAGTTCCTACCTCTTGTAATTCTTGAGAGTTGTAACTACTTGTTGATGTAATAAATGTGAAGATTCTTTAAACTTGTTTACATTTCAATTCAAGCATCATGATTTCATTTCGATTCTTGAATGTATTCTTTGTGATGATGTGTGA
This sequence comes from Agapanthus africanus, assembly GCA_030015575.1. NCBI lineage: Eukaryota > Viridiplantae > Streptophyta > Magnoliopsida > Asparagales > Amaryllidaceae > Agapanthus > Agapanthus africanus. Next base: position 705,814,808 of record CM057341.1, read on the forward strand.
ATAAACTCCGCTCGTGGAGGAATCGAGATGATTGTAGAATGATGGTGTTGATGAATCTTTAAACGTTTTCTTAAGTCCTATAGCAATTGTAAATTCTTGAAAATTGAATGATCGATGATCTAGATCGATGCGAAATGTGTTCTTGATTCCTTTCGCACGATCTAGAAATCAACAATTGATCATTCGACTTTCAAGAAGCTATCTAGTGAATGTGATTCATCGAAAGGACAGAGGATAGGACGAAGAAACCCTAATTCTTCGCAAGATCCTTAAACCTCGATCAATCGACATCGAGTTAGCATCAATTCGTTAATGGATAAGAAACGTTAATCTTTAGTCTTCATCACATCTACAATCTAATCGATTCCTACGAGCTTTACTTCAAATCTTGAAACCCAAATCGATTGGAATTATATCACTTCTTGATTCTTGATGTTTATCGTTTTCTTGATTCTTGATTAGAATAGTGACACTTGAACTCATAGATAAAATCTTGAATCATTTTGTTTTTCTTTTCTATTAAAGTTTTGATTCAAACAAAACAATATACGAACGAATCGCACAATCCCTGTGGACGATCCGCACTTGCTAACGAAATCTATACACGATACCGTTATTGATTGCGGTCAAAATATTTTTGGTTGTGATTTCTATATTCAATTGTCTACAAACCGACACAACAAGAATATCATAAAAATCAAATGGCTCCGTTGCCGGGGATAGTGCGCTAATTGTTCGTTTGTTTTTGAAATTTGAGTTGAAAAGTTTATTCCATCTATATTTTTAGATCTAAATTCGCACAAACCCTAAACGTGTTGTTGTGATTTGTTGCGAGGAAATCTGGAATTTATGGAGCTGCGGAAAAAATTTTCAGAACATTCCAGAGAGCTGTGTAAGTGAACAGGAGCCTGTTGTGAAATTTTTGTGCAGTAAAGAGGATAAACCGCGGCGGATCCGCGGCATTAGGCGACTCCCGCGGTGCTACAGTAGAATCACTGTTCCAAAATTTTTGGTAACTCTCTTAACTTTCTTATCTCCTACCTCATTTGCTCCAATTAACAATTTGTTGCAGGTTTCTTTGCAAATAAATCGCAGCGCCGCAAAAAGCAATAAAAATTGTGCGTATTTTTGATTTTTGGTTGTTTGCATATTAATACGGAAATTAAGGGGCACGACCAAATCCAGATTAGGTGGGGAGTTCATTACCCTTCCTAACCCCAAAAATCACAAAACTGCATCCGCATTACCCTCATTAACTAAAAGAAATCTAGAGATGACTCTAAAGACCGTCGCGCTCACTTAGGACAAGAGAAGGCCGTGGGTAATTCATTACTTATCCGCGTTTCTTTTGTGGTGTCTAAGGCAAGTGTGTCGAAGCCTAGTGGTTACTTAATTAGGCCCACTACTTACGTAGTGGAGAACCTCCCACTTACCTGGCCACAGGAGAGACAAAGAGGCAGTGGAGGATTTATCCTGCGACTTGTCTTTTGGCAGTTAGGAGCGGTCTAGAGCTTTGACCTAGGTGACCTCTAGATTTTAGGGTTTTGCTTGTTGCATTTGTTGTGATCGCATTATTTTCAAAAATCCGTATCATTTTTTCAAAACAAACACCACATTCATTCATTTCCCCTAATTATAAGCCACGCTGCCACTTGTACTAACCCTTTTTAGCGCAAGATAGGCTGGACACGGGATTCTAGTGCCCGTTTAGTCCGCGTCCCCCCTATCGACTCCGAAGTCGGTATTTCTATATTTACCTTTCCTTTACCCACCACCACACCCACACCGATGGATCCGACTCCATCGATCTTCTTTTCCACTAATCTGCCGCCGTCCGTTGGTGCGCAGAATCCACCCCGCATCTCTCTCCAAGAGAGGTGCTATCCTATTCGAGGTCCTCTTTCGACCTGCTTATCCACACCACCAGCCAACGGGGATAACTTTGAGATTAAGCCCCAGTATATCAATCTTTTACCCAAATTCCACGGACTTGAGACTGAGGACGCTTACGTTTTCATTACCAAATTTGAAAACGTATGCGCAATGATGGGTACGTCACAACTTTCAGTGGATACTATGCGTCTACGACTTCTTCCATTTACTTTGTGCGATATAGCCGAGAAGTGGCTATATAACACTACCGCACATTCCATTACAAATTGGGAAGAATTCGTCGCGGCATTCCTTAAGAAATTTTACCCAATGCAAAAGACAGCTCGAATCCGTAGCGAACTGAATCAATTTACCCAGCTTCCTACTGAACCATTTTCAAAATGCTTTGAACGCTTCAAGGATCTTTTGGTTCAATGTCTTCATCACGGCATCCCGAGATGGGATCTTTGCCGAATCTTATTTGAGGGCATTAACCCGAACACTAAACAGAACCTTGAAAACATGTGTCAAGGCACCTTTATGACTAAGGATGATGGGGAAGCGTGGAAATTTTTAGAAGAGTTCGCTGAAAAGTCACTACAGTGGGAGAGTGGAACCCAATCATTGAATAGGGGTGGCGTACACCAAATAGATGTGTCCATAGGTGTTCGAGCTGAGATGGCAGCAATGCAAAAGAAGCTCGAGGCTATGGAACACAAATTTGCAGCAGCCTCCCTAAACCCAATGTCGCTCCCCAAAACTGTTTGTGGGTGCTGTTCTGATCCGTCTCACTTAACGGAAGAATGCCCATTAAACTCTGCGTTTCAAGGTCACGAGCATACAAATGCCGCATTTCAAAGACCTAGAAACGATCCATATTCTTCCACGTACAATCAGGGTTGGAGGAATCACCCGAATTTTGCTTGGAACCAAAACCAATCTCAAAACATGGTTCTAAACACGAATCAATTCCAAAGGGCTCTTCCTCCACAATAGCAACCCCTTCAACTCACTCAGCACTCCTACCAGTCACAAAATTTCCAAAACCAGGTCAACACTCCTGCACAGTCTAATCCTATGCAGTTGTCCTGTTCTGACGAATTCTCTCAATTCACTCAAACCATGAAATCACTTTTGTCAAATTTCATAGAGGTTTCGGCTGAGGTTAGATCTTTCGTCAGTGAGATAAAGAAAAACTCAGCGTCCCAAGCTGAGAGCATCAGATCGATGGAAGCTGAAACGCACGACTTAAAGCCGAAATGAGTGCGAGAGAAAAAGGGAAACTTCCGTCTCAAACCCTACCGAACCGTGGGCATTACAATGTAAATGTCGTCACAACGTTGAGATCAGGGAGAGTGCTGAATAACCATGTTGGGGAAGAAGTTGATGATATTGGAAATCATATCAACACCCCGGCTGAGACCTTTCCACACACACACACTTCTCCTTCTAATCCTTGTTCTTCTACCACACCACCGTCTAGCGAGCCTATTCTCCATTTCCCTCTAGGCTCGACACCTCAGCAACCCTCTTCTAGTTCTCCACAGACGATCCCCACTCCTCTTTTGGGATCACGTTTACCCCCTCTTTCTTCTCCTATGATGGACCCGACGCTTATTGCGAAAGCACCTTACCCGAATCGGTTAAGGGGTAACAAAACGAGTCTTCATATGGAGAAAATTATGGAAATGTTTAAACAGGTTAACATCAACATCCCTTTCCTAGATGCGATTCAACAAGTCCCCGCTTATGCAAAAATTCTTAAGGACTTGTGCACTAGGAAGAGGAAGACCCAAGTGCCGAAGAAGGTCTTCATGTCTAATAATATCAGCACTGCTTTTATCCCACAGCTACCAAAGAAACGAAAGGACCCAGGATGTCCTGCAATATCGATTTCTATTGGAGGTAAAAACATAAATCGTGCTCTTTTAGACCTTGGCGCAAGTGTTAACCTACTTCCATATTCTGTCTATGAGCAGCTAGGGATTGGAGAGTTGAAACCTGCTCACTGCACTCTCCAAATGGTTGACCGTTCAATCACCAAACCTATGGGTGAGCTCGAGGATGTGTTGATTAAGGTCGGGGAATTTGTATTCCCCGTGGACTTCGTTGTTCTGGATACACAACCTGTAGCAAACCCCCGGGGCCAAATTCCGGTGATTCTGGGTCGTCCTTTCCTTGCCACTTCCAACGCTGTTATTAACTGTAGAAATGGTTCAATGAACTTATCATTTGGAAATATGACCATTGAACTAAATATCTACAAGGTTGGAAGTCAGCCATCAGAACCCTCTGCTCATATTCTCGATGTGTGCTCTGTCCACGAGATTGCTCCCGAAAGTTGCGGAGTTGATGAACTTTGCTTTACAGATCTCGACGACATTACCACATCACTGTTTGATCTTACACATGATCTTAGTGAGGACACTTTTCCCACACTTGAGTCCGACACTCCTGACGTTTCACCACCCGAGTCTGTATCTTTCACAGGCTATGAGCTTCTTTGTGACTCCGAAAATCACTCGATGATCCCTCCTTCTGTTATTTCTCCGCCAGCATTAGATCTCAAAATTTTACCTTCTCACCTTAAATATGCATATTTAGGTGAGAGTGAGTCTTTACCAGTTATCATATCCGCTTCTCTTGCATCAGAGCAAGAGAATGCACTTTTATCGGTATTGAGATCTAACAAGGAGGCGTTTGGTTGGACCATGGCGGACATCAAAGGGATTAGTCCCTTGATTGTCAAACATCATATACATATGATGGATGATGCCAGACCAACCCGAGAAGCACAGAGACGGTTGAACCCCGTCATGAAGGAAGCGGTGATGAAAGAGATCGTCAAATGCTTAGATAATGGTATTATATACCCAATCTCCGATAGCCAATGGGTGAGTCCAATACATGTCGTCCCTAAGAAATCTGGCATCATTGTTATTACCAATGAGGCAAATGAGTTGATTCAGACACGTGCCCAAACTGGGTGGCGTGTATGTATTGATTACCGAAAACTCAATGCCGCCACGAGGAAAGACCACTTTCCTCCACCTTTCATTGATCAGATGCTGGAACGCTTAGCCGGACGTGAGTATTATTGATTTATGGACGGATACTCTGGCTACAATCAGGTCCCCATAGCCAAAAAGGATCAAGATAAAACCACTTTTACTTGTCCTTTTGGCACATTTGCTTATAGACGCATGCCCTTTGGACTATGCAATGCTCCCGCTACCTTTCAGCGGTGTATGATGGGGATATTATCTGATATGGTAGAGAATTTCTTGGAGATTTTTATGGACGATTTCTCGATTTTTGGAGACTCTTTTTCCGACTGCCTATCGAATCTTGACGCTGTTCTTACTCGTTGCAAAGAGAAGAACTTAACCTTGAACTGGGAAAAATGCCATTTCATGGTCCAAGAAGGAATTGTGCTTGGACATGTTATTTCACAGAAATGCATTGAGGTTGACAGAGCTAAGATAGATGTCATTCAAAATCTCCCTCATCCCAAAAGCGTCAAAGATATTCGATCTTTCCTTGGCCATGCGGGCTTTTATAGGAGATTCATTAAGGATTTTAGCAAAATTGCTAGACCCTTAACACTTCTCTTGGCCAAGGATACGACCTTCCACTTTGACTCGGATTATGAGACAGCATTCGACTCACTCAAACACTCCCTCACTACAGCCCCCGTTCTATCATCTCCAGATTGGGACTACCCCTTTGAGCTGATGTGTGATGCATCCGACTTTGCAGTAGGTGCAGTCTTAGGATAGCACATTGATAAGATGCCACACGTGATCTATTATGCGAGTAAGACCCTGAATGGTGCCCAAATCAATTATACAACTACCGAAAAAGAACTTTTGGCGGTTGTATTTGCTTTAGAAAAATTCAGGCCTTACTTGATTGGCTCATCAATAGTTGTGTACATTGACCATTCCGCCTTAAAACATCTTTTGGCGAAGAGAGATGCAAAAGGTCGGCTAATATGTTGGATCCTTCTGTTACAAGAATTTGATCTTGTTATCAAAGATAAGAAAGGATGTGAAAACGTTGTAGCTGACCATCTGTCACGCATCTCTTCTTCCCCTGTGACCTTGCCGATCAATGATTCATTCCCAGATGAACAACTCTTGAGCGTATCCAATGAACCATGGTTCAGGGATATTGTGAACTATCATGCCACGGGACTGATACCCAGCAATTGGTCAAAACAGGACAAATATCGTTTTCTATCCCAAGTAAAACATTTTTACTGGGATGAACCCTATTTGTTTAAATATTGTCCTGATCAGATCATTCGCCGGTGTGTCCCAAATAAAGAGTTCAAGAGTGTTCTTTCTTTTTGTCATGATCAGGCCTGTGGGGGTCACTTCGGTCCTAGGAAGACGGCGGAGAAGGTTTTGCAATGTGGTTTTTATTGGCCGACCTTATTCAAGGACGCATTTGAGTATTGCAAAACCTGTATACAGTGTCAGTACACGGGTAGAATTTCCCGGAGAAATGAAATGCCTCAACAACCCATCTTAGTTGTTGAAATTTTTGATGTTTGGGGCATTGACTTTATGGGTCCTTTTCCCAACTCCTTTGGGAATTTGTACATACTGCTAGCGGTTGATTATGTCTCAAAGTGGGTTGAAGCCATTCCATGTCGCACTAATGACAAAAAGGTTATCGTTAAGTTCTTAAAAGAGAATATCTTTTCGCGATTTGGACACCCACGCGCTATCATTAGCGATAATGGGACACATTTCTGCAACAGATCTTTCGAGACTTTGATGCGGAAATACATAATCAACCACAGACTTTCTACACCCTATCATCTCCAAACGAGCGGGCAGGCTGAGATTTCGAATAGACAGATCAAACTAATCCTGGAGAAAACTGTTGCTAAGAATAGAAAAGATTGGTCGACCAAACTGACGGATGCTCTTTGGGCATTCAGAACTGCATATAAAACCGACCTAGGGATGTTTCCATATAGGATAGTGTTTGGGAAGGCATGTCACTTACCCGTCGAGATTGAGCATAAAGCATTGTGGGCTATTAAGGAAATCAACTTTGACCTAAACTAAGCCTGCAACTTTCGGAAGCTGCAATTGAATGAGCTAAGCGAACTCCGTGATGAAGCTTATGATAACGCTGTAATCGTAAAGAATAGGACCAAGGTTTTTCACGATAAAAACATTTTGAGGAAAACATTTTCATCTGGTCAACAAGTCCTTCTTTATGATTCAAAATTACACCTTCACGCGGGTAAGTTTCGATCTCGGTGGAAGGGACCTTTTGTTGTGCGGTCTGTATACTCGCAGGGGGCATTAGAGGTAGAAAATGTTAAAAACGGCACATTTTTCAAAGTGAATGGATATAGACTAAAGCCGTATTTTTCCACTGACCCCACGGAGGAGCTCCTGTTCTTACAGGAGCCAGTTTATTTGGATTAAAATTCCTCCGTCTCACCTTCATGTCTTGTATATCACTGTATCATCTTTTGAATGAAGGTGAGTGAAAAGAATAGGTTTGGGGGAAGATCTTCACTTATATATTTTGCCCCCACTAATAATTCCCCCCAGGCTTACTGTAACACTTTGAATTTCCGTTAGAATGTTCTTCATGATAATTAGTAATTGTACGTGTTATTATATATGTGTTCATAGGATTATTAGTTATAAATTAGTCGTGTTTACCCTAATTGGGAATTTTCTTATGTTAGTGCACACATGCACACTTAGCATAATTTTCCTTGACCTAGGTTAAAGTGTTAGCCATTCTTTCCTTGCAAGTTTCCTTGTTAATTCCCTACCCTTTAATCAAAACAAAACCCCTTTTTGAATTCTAAAATCCAAATAAACAAATGAGGCATGGTGGTTAGGTGAGAACTTGACTTTTGACCCCTTTTTCTTTCTTTCTTCTCTCTCTTCTCCTCATTTCTGAATCCAGCAGAAATTCAGCAGCAAAACCCTAGCTTTTATTCACTTTTCCCTCTCCTTTTCACTTCTCTTTGATCTCTACACAAAATACTACACAAAAACCACTCTTTTCCTTCACAAAACCTTAGGAAAAATGATTTTTTGAGATGATTGGAGGCAAATCTGCATACTTGAAGGAGGAGCTGGAATGTTTGGTGTTTCATAGTGTCTTTTGAAGGTATAAATCTCACTCCTAGCACCCTATCTCCATAACTTGCATGTTTAGTTTCAAAATGTCACCTTTTGTGCAACTTTAGTGCTATTGAAGGGATTTAGTGATGATATGTTAAAATTTATGTTGTTGTGGCTTGATTAGCTTGGTAATGAGTTGTTAGTGTGATTCTAGACTTGGGTTTACTTCAGATTTTAGGAAAATACCATAAAGTTTCAATTTAGTGCAAAAGTGGGGTTTGTAACTAGAAATAGGGTTCTGTTGGATCTGCTGCTACCCGAGATATTTCAGAGTGAAACTAGATATTACTGTAGCATGTATGGGGGGTATAGAGTGCACACACCAAACCTGGGAGCCCAATTCCCAAGTGAGGCCGCCGGAATATTCGTTCTGGCCGCAATTTGCGGCCAGATGGGTGAGATGGGGGTTGGGGTTTGGTCCATTGGAGTCTGCTGCTATGTGGAGTATTTTGGTATATATATTTTTATAACATATGTTCTGTATCAAAATCTGGAGTAGAATACCCTATTTCCCGTATTTTTAATCTTTCGCGACACGCGTGATATGTGTGTGTGGGTTTGGGGTTTCTGCGTATCACGACGCGTCGGAGTGGCTTCAGGCGTGTAATCACACGTTTTAGCGTATCGCGCACACGCGCGCTTGGTTTGCGACAAGGGTTTCTAGTTGACTTTAAATGTCGCGTTTGTACGGTTTTGAGCTTATGAGTGATATGTTGTGAAATTATAGGATTCGCAGGCGAGTGCGACGGGCGCCGCGAAGGAGGGGAACAAGTCGTCGGCTATATCTAGCGAGAGACTACGGTGAGTAGATTTAACATCTACGGGAATATCGCCCGCATGGCGTTCTACGTCAGGGCTGATAGGATCTTATAGCTACGTTTCCATACATTGACTGTTCATGGCTACTATTTAGTGCATACCACATTCCCTGATGTATGTATATAAACTAGAATTGATAGAATACCGCACTCTTACTAACGGTTCATGTTGCACGAGCACTATCCTGCATGTTACACACACACCGTTAGTAATTGCCATGACACTCACACTGTAGAATTTACATCGGATCATTATGTAGTAGCTCATCTTTATGTGACTTGACATGATATTCATACTTGATGCATATATCACATCGGATCATTATGCAGTAGCTTATCTTTATGTGACTTGACATGATATTCATACTTGATGCATATATCACATCGGATCATTCTGTAGTAGCTCATCTTTATGTGACTTGACATGATATTCATACTTGATGCATATATCACATCAGATCATTATGTAGTAGCTCATCTTTATGTGACTTGACATGATATTCATACTTGATGCATATATCACATCGGATCATTATGTTGTAGCTCATCTTTATGTGACTTGACATGATATTCGTACTTGATGCACTTATCATATCGGATCATTGACTTGCATATTGTTTTGGATTATATGTGATTTCTGGATTTGGGAACCGTAGCTATTTCAAATATGTAATCATTTAAAAACCCGGTTCCCTTGATATGATATTTCGGTGCGTCCACCATGTGTTTCCTCGGTGCTAGAGTGATATATGTGAACCCGAATCGAGAAGATGGATGAGGCCGATTACGGGTACATGGTGGACCCGGTATGGTACCCCGGGGCGAGAACGGTTTCGCTGTGTAGTAGACGGTGAGCCTGGCAGAGGGACTACTACCTACCGGTGATTGGTTGGACCTGACAGTTATCCGGAGGATACTGATCAGAGTCGATAGATGGATGCGGGGTGATCCGTACTGCCGGGGCCGAGGGCCGATACCGCAGACGGAGCCCGTAGGCTGACCCGGACTGACGGGGCCCGATAGATGAGGATTTGCGTGTCGATGCTGGACACGAGTATTTATGATATTTGGGTGCCGATGTTGGGCACTCGGGATTTTCAGAGATTTACAGGATTTGAGGGCCGATGAGAGTGCCGACGCTTGAGCTATTTGGGGGATCTGGGTGCATTGATGGACACCGATTATATATTCCACGTTGACATTCCGTGTAGATGTTATATTGCCCATGCTCAGCATTTATTATTGTACCTCATCCTGTAGTTATATTACCTGATAGAGCACTTGCATGATTATTGCACATATTTCTTATCACATATTGATATCATCTGTTGGCATATGATAGAGTAGCGCAGTACGTGCATGCTCGCGATTACCTTTATATGTTATCTCTATTCACGAGTTGGCAACTCACCCCCATTGTGCCACAGTGTTTGCAGGTTGCCCTTCGGAGTAGTCGCGGCAGGCTGCGTTTTGCATCTTTTGACACAGATACCCCCATAGTTGGTGTACTAGCTCTTTTGCTGATAGGTGGGTTTTACGCGGTATCTGTTATCTTTCAGTTATGTACATTATTGTATCTAGTAATCTCCATCTACCATGTATGTATTGACTTAGAGACAGTGTGAGGACGGTGATGTATATTATTTGTATTCTGGTGTCGAGCTCGTTGTGAGCCGGCTGTACTTGCAGTTTATTCTATCTGTGATGTTCCCACTTGTGGATCTTGATCTTCGCTACGGCGTCGTATATTGTTATCTTGGTGATTGTTTACTTAGATTTCTTAACATGTTAGTAAGTGCTTTCATTTAAAACTTATATCACTCTATACTTTCACTGGTTTGATTTCTGGGTTTTCGGTTCACTTAGTCGCGTTACGCCTGTAGACGTTACGTGGTTAAGTGCCGGTCACGGGCCAAACTTTGAGTCGTGACACTTACAGGTTTTTGTATGTATTGCGGTCGGCAACAGTGAGGACACTGTTGAAAACAAGTTTGGGGGAGGTTTGTGCTTATTTTTTGCATCATTTGCATATCATTTGCATAAGCACAAAACATTTCTTTCAAAACCTATAAAAATTTAAAAATTGCCAAAAACCCATAAAAATTTAAAAATTTTCAAGTATAAAAATAATTTTAATATTTACACTTTTTTTGTATATAAATAAGATAATAAAAGTTTAGATAGTGAACAATTACATCCATGAGATTAGAAAAATTTAAGAAAACTAAGAAAATTAGAAGTTTTCTTATACGAACTAGTAATAAGTAGTTATGAGCCGTTGTCCCAAGGGTTAGTAAGATGAAGGTAGTCACTAATCTGAGGATAAAAATAAGTCTGAAAAATAGTTCCTATTCTAGAAGTCAAACATTTTGAACGTTGATAACCTGCTATTCGCACTTACACACGTCTTGAAACCTGGGATAGTAGAGGATACCTTGAAATGCTCTTGTCTTAAAGCCGATATATGAAGGAAATAAAAAGAAAAGGTGAATAAAAAAATATATAAAGTGGTGAGAAAAATGGACACTGGTTTTGTTATCACCGAGGGCAATAAAAAAATATATAGCAAGGGTGCTTCTTCACCTAGTGCCCTAAGGCCAACTGGTCTGGAAGTCACTGCTATGCCTTAGGTGGTGCAAGACGAGGAAAATACACCAAATAAGAAAGCACATGAGTAATCGGTCGGTTAGTACCTCAAGAAGTATTAACGGTCGCATGAAAGTGTGTGAGCAATCTTATCTAAATATTCATTAATTAAAAAGTACTGAGGCTGATGGGCAAGAGTATGATAGCTTGAATAGAATTCTCCGGGTGTAGGGATGTCCTTTACACACACGCACGGTGATATGATCGATGTTTGGAAGAAAGATAGGAATGAAGAATAAGACGATGTTTTATTGAGGGAGGACGTGATTTCTGACATCTTTTCATGACTATTAAGATAAGGCTCATGACAACCGAAAAGCTAGCTTAGTTGGAAACCCTAATTTTCAAGGCTTTTCTTCTACGATTCTTTTCTTTAAATGTAATATTCATGATCTTCCTTTTATTATTGGATTTTGTGGGTGCAATCCGCTGAAAACCCTCAGGAGATAACACTCCTCCTACTAGGGACACCTAGAGGTTTAAAGGCTTGTTGCACGTGCTCAGTGCAATCGTCTTGTCTACGAAATTGTGCTAGTTAGTTTTTCTCTTTCTTTATTTTCTCCTTCTCTTTTTAATAAAAAGTTCGCTCGAGACGATTGAAATTAAGTTTGGGGGAATTTGATTAGTCGAAAATATTGCATCTTAAAACCGGCAATTTCCCTATCATTTGCATTCATATAGAAGTGTTCGGCATTCATATAGCACATATTAGCAAAACAGTCGTAAAATATCAGATTACATGTGTTAAACCTTAAAACCGGCATTTCTAGGGAAATTGACTGCATTTCATAGCATGGCATCATTTTCTATATATCGCAACTTGTGTTTCGAAGTCCGTGCAGGGAAATCCAGAAGATCGGTCAAAATTACAAAACAAAGACGGCTAAAAGATACGCCAACTCAAGAATTTGGAATCTGGTAGTAATCTAGAAGGAAGTTTGGGATTCAACATATCAGAAAATACAAAAGAAGACATCAGAAGCCACCACCTGAAAGATGAAGCCCTAAGGCCACCACATGGCCGCGGTTCCGCGGCCTAAGCTGCCTTATGCCGCGGAACCGCGGTGATTAAGCCATGTCAGCACTTCAACTTTGCAGCATTATTCCTCTCTCTGGTCCTACACCTCAGGAAGACATTACATTCTCCAGAAAGCCCCAGAACATTCTGCCAGAGCAGCAAACCTTTGGATCTAAACTAAGCTAGCTTCCATTCTACAACCTTCTCCCTAAACCCTAGCTTAAAGCCTAAGCTAAGCTCCTAACTAACTACTTCTAGAAGCCTCTCCCTACAACAAACTTTTGGAGGGAATTGCTAATTCAAAACCAAGACCTAGGGTTTGGGAAACCTATAAATAGACCCCTAGGCTCACTTGCTGAGGGGATTCATCTCTAGTTAAACTTTAGCTCCTCAATTCAATTGTTGTGGTTGTTCTTCATCTTCAACCCAACAACTACCACCTCCAAACCCTAACCCTAATCCAATCTAGAAATACCCAATTCAAGATTCATGGAGTTCAAGCAAAGCAAGTCTTCGACGACCCTTTGAAGCAAAGCCGGACTTCAACGGAGCACGAGATCCGAGCGATCCAAGACTCAAGAAGCCGAGCGATGCAAGATTCGACGAGCGAAGTTCCTACCTCTTGTAATTCTTGAGAGTTGTAACTACTTGTTGATGTAATAAAGGTGAAGATTCTTTAAACTTGTTTACATTTCAATTCAAGCATCATGATTTCATTTCGATTCTTGAATGTATTCTTTGTGATGATGTGTGAATAAACTCCGCTCGTGGAGGAATCGAGATGATTGTAGAATGATGGTGTTGATGAATCTTTAAACGTTTTCTTAAGTCCTATAGCAATTGTAAATTCTTGAAAATTGAATGATCGATGATCTAGATCGATGCGAAATGTGTTCTTGATTCCTTTCGCACGATCTAGAAATCAACAATTGATCATTCGACTTTCAAGAAGCTATCTAGTGAATGTGATTCATCGAAAGGACAGAGGATAGGACGAAGAAACCCTAATTCTTCGCAAGATCCTTAAACCTCGATCAATCGACATCGAGTTAGCATCAATTCGTTAATGGATAAGAAACGTTAATCTTTAGTCTTCATCACATCTACAATCTAATCGATTCCTACGAGCTTTACTTCAAATCTTGAAACCCAAATCGATTGGAATTATATCACTTCTTGATTCTTGATGTTTATCGTTTTCTTGATTCTTGATTAGAATAGTGACACTTGAACTCATAGATAAAATCTTGAATCATTTTGTTTTTCTTTTCTATTAAAGTTTTGATTCAAACAAAACAATATACGAACGAATCGCACAATCCCTGTGGACGATCCGCACTTGCTAACGAAATCTATACACGACACCGTTATTGATTGCGGTCAAAATATTTTTGGTTGTGATTTCTATATTCAATTGTCTACAAACCGACACAACAAGAATATCATAAAAATCAGCTACCCGGGTATTGAGCGATCAGAAGATCAGCAAGCAAGCCCGTTCTAACTCCTGTAAAAGCCTGACGGTAACACTTCCCGTACAGTCCGGTCTCCTCGTCTGATATGTCGCATATCAAGTCTACGGGTGGTAAACGTCAGACCCCAATAACCGATAAGTCATGCCGATGTGAGGCTCATAATGGGTCAAGAAACTACTGGTAACTCTTACCAGCAAATCTCTAAATCAGCCCTGGCCAGGGACTTCCTTGTTATGGCCAATCGAGCACAGCGCAACATCAACCCCCAATACCGGGAGAGACGAAACCCCTCCTATCGCTCATCGCCTCCATGTGACTCGGGACTGTACCCAAAAACCACCGTTTTGCACGCCCTCTTGGACGTGGTAAGGTGGAAATCAAAGCACAGTGGGAATCACACAAGACTCTATGACGATCTCGGGTCTACAGACTAACCTGCACAAGTGTCACCAGAGAACTGCCATCTGACGTGAGGTATAATACCATCTGGGAGTTCTCGGCGAGTCCGTCCAGTATACCCAGTCTCCACTGAGCAGCCGTATACCATCTCTGATGTCAAATACCAATGGATATGGGATCATCCATCGCCCATCTCATGGGTCGAGAAGCGTATACGCTAGTCTACTCTGGTATATCGATGCCCTGTCTCGATACACCTACGACTAGGAACATTAAAGGATGTACTTATGGACTACTCTGTCCCTACTAGTATGATCTGGATCATAGTCCAGATAGTCAAGTACACATCCTAAGGGCTTTACCAACATGTAACTATAAGACAGTATCAAGAGACAAGTATACATGTTAAGATAAAGAGCAACCAGATAGCATACTATCATATCGAGCAAGAAAGTCCTCTCTATTTATGTCCAAGCATCCAATAAAATATACATCATCTGTACAATACTGGCCTCTAGGGCATACATACAACTAACAATCTCCCACTTGCACTAGGGCCAGCTGCTGTAGTATCGCATACCTAGCATCCCGAAGAGTCTCTCAAACTGTATCTGGGGAATGGCCTTCGTGAGTGGATCCGCAGTGTTGTTCTTCGTGTAAACCCTCCTGACCTCGATCTCCCGGCGATCAACTATCTCCCGGATCAGGTGATACCGCCACAGAATATGCCTGGATCGCTGATGGGACCTGGGTTCCTTGGCCAAAGCCACCGCTCCATTGTTACCGCAATGCAAAGGTATTGGATGCTCAATGGATGGAACCACTCCAAGTTCAGTAATAAACTTCTTGATCCAGACAGCTTCTTTGGCTGCATCGTTGGCAGCGATGTATTCAGCCCCCATCGTCGAGTCTGCCACGGTTTCCTGCTTGGAACTCTTCCAGCTAACCGCCCCTCCATAAAGGGTAAAGATAAATCTCGAGTGCGACTTAGAGTCGTCCTTATCATTCTGGAAGCTCGAATCGGTAAAGGACTCTACTTGGAGTTCTCCGTTACCATACACCAAGAGCATCTCTTTAGTCCTTAGGATCAGCTTGATACCTACTCACTACACTTAGTGAGTATGCTACATCGGGTCTGGTACATAGCATCGCGTACATGATAGAGCCTACAGCCGAAGCATAGGGTATTCTTTGCATGCGAGCTCTCTCCAAATCAGTCTTGGGAGACATCTCTTTAGAGAGAGTGAGTCCAGAGATCGTGGGTAAGTTCCTACGCTTGGATTCTTCCATACTAAACCTCTTTAGTATAGTGTGAATGTACCTGGATTGGGACAATCCCAATATCCTTTTAGATCTATCTCTATAGATCATAATTCCCAGTATGCAGGAGGCATCACCTAGATCTTTCATTGAGAATCTTTGTGATAAGAAAAGCTTGACCGATTGCAGCATAGGAATGTCATTTCCTATCAAGAGTATGTCGTCCACGTACAATACGAGGAAGACAACCTTACTCTCTGCCACCTTCTTGTAGATACAAGGTTCATCTACGTTTTTGATGAAATCAAACTCTTTGATAACGACGTCAAAGCAGATGTTCCAACTCCGCGATGCTTGCTTTAATCCATAAATGGATTTAAGCAGCTTGCATACCTTCCCGCTGCTCCCACTAGCTACGAAGCCCTCTGGCTGAGTCATGTACACGCTTTCTTCTAAATCACCGTTTAGAAAGGCGGTCTTAACATCCATTTGCCAGATTTCGTAGTCATGATATGCAGCGATGGCAAGCATGATCCGGATGGATTTAAGCATAGCCACTGGAGAAAAGGTTTCGTCATAGTCCATACCTGGTTTTTGACGAAACCCTTTGCAACAAGTCTAGCTTTGAAAGTCTCCACTTTCCCATCTACACCAAGTTTTTCTTGAAGATCCACTTGCTCCTAATGGGTTTTACCCCTTCAGGTGCATCTTCCAAAGTCCATACTTTGTTGGTGTACATGGATTCTATCTCGGACTGCATTGCATCCAGCCATTTTACTGAGTCTCCACTCGTGATGGCCTGCTCGAAGCTAGTTGGGTCATCATCCTCCATGATGCAATCCTCGCTCCCACCATCCATGAGAAAACCGTAGTATCTCTCAGGTGGGTGAGGAACCCTACTAGATCGGCGGAGTGGCTGGGGTTCATCGGGAACTACCAAATCCTCCGGTTCCACTAAATCTTCAGCTGCAGTTTGTGTATCTGGAACCTCTTCCAGCTCTACCACTTTGCCACTAATTTCTTTTACAAGAAATTCCTTTTCCAAAAAGGTGGCATGTTGAGCAACAAACACCTTTTGTTCTTCATTGTGGTAGAAAAGATACCCATATGAGTTCTTTGGATATCCCACAAACTTGCAAAGAACTGACCGTGCATCGAGTTTGTCCGGATTTTGTCTTTTGACATAGGCCGGACCACCCCATATCTTAACTCGTTTAAGATATGGCCTCTTCCCACTCCATATCTCATATGGTGTGGTAGGTACAGATTTAGATGGAACTTGATTCAATAGGTATGCTACTGTCTCCAGCGCATACCCCCAGAAGGAAATAGGTAACTCAACTGTGCTCATCATAGAGCGCACCATATCTAATAGGGTGCGGTTCCTCCGTTCCGATACACCATTGTGCTGTGGTGTATATAGAGGAGTCAGCTGAGATAGAATCCCATTCTCTTTTAGGAAGTCTAGGAATTCATTGCTCAAGTATTCACCTCCTCGATCAGATCGAAGGATTTTAATACTTTCCCGGTTTGGTTCTCGATTTCTTGTTTATATTCTCTAAATTTCTCAAAAGCTTCTGATTTGTGTTTCACCAGGAACACATATCCGAATCTAGAGAGATCGTCAGTGAATGTAATGAAGTACGGAAAACCATTCCTGGCATGTGTAGACATGGGGCCGCATACATCACTATGTACCAGTCCTAAGAGTTCCGTAACTCTTTCTCCGTGTCCCGTAAACGGAGTTTTGGTCATCTTGCCTTTGAGACATGACTGGCAAGTGTCATAAGATGAAAATTCAAACGGCTTCAAATATCCATCCTTATGCAACTTAGCTATCCGTGTCGCATTGATGTGAGCTAGTCTATAATGCCACAAGAAGGATTCGTTCAGTTCTGAACTCTTCCTCTTGTGTGTGTTTGTTATGCTCAGAACTGTTGATTGATTTAGAACATAAATGCTATTACACAACGTGCCTGATCCAACCAACTTTTGGTTAAGGAAAATGTTCATAATATTATCCTGTAATACAAAATTATATCCCTCTTTACTCAACAAAGAAACCGATATAATGTTGTATATCAGGTTCGGCATGAAATAGCATTCGTTCAGAATCAATGTATTACCAGTTGGCAATACAAGGTGATATTCCCCGACGGTTTTAGCTGCAACAATTGCACCATTTCCAACCCTTATGTATTTATCACCTTCTCCAAGTTCTCTACCTTTCCTAAGCCCATGCAACTGATTACATATATGGGATCCTGACCCGGTATCTAATATCCAGGACGTAGAGCAAATGGAGAAACAGTTCTCTGTAACGAACACACCCGAAGAAAATGCATCAACATGTACTTTCTTCATTCGGGTGGCACAGGAATCCTGGTATTCCCCTATATCCTTTTCATTCCTATAACTTTTATAAGAAAGAACGGAACCAACGTTCCCCAGCACAGTATAACATGCGGGTTCGGTCAATACATCCAAATTATTATCTTTATTAAGGCATGATATGGTCGCTACCTGGAGAGAGAGAGAAGAAAACACTTTAGCGTATGCTCTTGCAAGATCAGATTGGTTATTATTTTATCTAATCAGGATGGCTCCCACTGTTTTTATCAAATCTTCCTTCAAACCCTAAAAGGAAAAGACTAGCTGGGATTAATTACACCCTACAATTTCGCCAATCTTTCAGCCAGGCCAGTGTCGGTACTTTGAGGGAGGTTCCCCATGCTTTCGTACGGACCTAATTAAAGTAAACCTCATTTTCCCAGAGGCGTAACCCCGTTGACACTTTTCTAGACACCTACTTGATCGGCTAATTGTTCTGTGTAAAACTCTCCCAGGAGTAACAATTTACTCACAGTGGGTATCGGGATTCAACTATCTCATAGAAAGTATGCAATCTCATTGCAAATTTCAACACTTGAAATTTCCGATAATATTTTGCCCCAAACGATCTATGACCTTGATAAGGTCAACAAACCATAGACTGTAAGTCAAGTTCAACCCGTCATTTCTTAATTGAATTAAACCCACCCGTACGACCCTTGACAAGGTCAACAAGGCCGTACGACTACCCTAATCCAATCTGCATCATATGCATAAGCAGATAAATACTGGTCAGCTAACGCACACTGCGCCTTGACAAGGTCAACAAACGTAACATGAATACTCAGCAGGACTTATCTGAAATGACGAGGGCTACGACAGGTTTTTATGAAAACCTATTGCGTAATGAACTTGATATCATTGTAGAATCATGTGAAATTTTGAAATGGAGTGATTTTGAGGCTTTCATTAGTTTTGCTAAAGAGGTCACTCCCGGTGAAGGAATCTCGGCTCTTTCCTTATGGAATAAGATGCAGGATATATCATATATATCGCTATGCAAAGCAAAAACTCCAAAAGCAATAAAAAACAAACCGAGTGTTGTAGCATCTGCCAGTTTTGCTAAAGAGGTCACTCCCGGTGAAGGGATCTCGGCTCTTTCCTCATCGAATAAGGTGCAGGATATATCATATATATCGCTATGCAAAGCAAAAACTGTAGCTACCCTTTTTAAAAAATTTGATTCTACAACATCTTTTAGGTTTCTTTTCTTTCATTAATCATATTAATGAAGTCCCATCATTTAAGTCACCTAAACATCACAGATAAATACGATGTACACTTATGCCATCCGCATTCGCCTCGATGTCCCCTCGTGCACCGTTAGGTTAGGTAACTAACGGCAGAGCGGGGCAGGGCTAGTGCGTGTGTAAAACATAAGTAACGTCTATATAATATATCATATATACTATATACAGTATTTATCATAACGTATCAAATGATCACATCACAGATATCGCAGCAGAAGAAACATATGAAACATTGGATATACTAGGACGTCCGTGTTTTATTTTGAGCCTCTATAAAACACGGATTCCACGGTCACGATGAATAGCCAAACCCACACCCCTAGACCCCCCTAGACCCCTACGAGAGCGGCAAGCAACCCTTCCAATTCTAGAGTTAGGAGACCCGGACTCGACTCCTCGAGTTGGTCTCCCACTGGACTCTAGAACCCGGTTTCTTATGCTCTCCTCCTTGGGTCTATCCTAGTGCGGAAAAGTAAATAATATACAAATGGTGACATTAACCTCATCCCGGAAGTGCCCCAATAAAAGAATATTACATACATTTAATTTTTACATGAATGAAAATAAAAACTCTCATCTCACATAAAACCCCCGGCTATTCAAAACGCGACGATCCAATATAACATATCCAGCAACACATAACATAACATGTCATCATCGTAAGCAAATATATGTTGTAGGGTTCCTAGGCACTCTTATGAGGGTTCATAAGGCATCAACCATGCCCGAATAAAATTTTAGATGTGCCGAACAACCCAAATCCGGGATCTTTGCTAGATTATTAGGGTTTAACATGCAAGAAAACATCTTTACCACTAAGTGTGAGGGATTACAACCTTTGTAGTCCGCTCCTTCGCTTCATAAGCCCTGAGTAGAAGTCCCTTCGCCACGATCCACGATCTCCCGGACTCAAGAGAGGCTCCACGACTCGAACGATCCATGCTAGCTTGTAGTGTTTCGTTTCTCCGATGATCTACGTCGAAGTTGCTATAACTCAAGCTCTCTCACACTAATAAGGTGAACACCCTAATCTAATGGGCTAGATTAGATGAGGATGATGGAGTAGTATTTATGCTATCTTTTTATATCAATTTCTCACAAGAAATCATCACAAAATGAATAACTAGTAAGCTTTCTCAAAGCTCAAGAGAGAAGAAGATGATGGAAAAAGAGTTAATCCTTTTGTGATGAATAATAGAAAAGAATATATGATTGATCATGGAACCATGGTCAAGGATGACAAGCTTAACCTTTGTAGAGAATAAACTAGGGCTAGGGTTTGGTTAGGTTAAACAATGAGTCATGGATAAATATCAACCATAATATCTTCTTCATGACAAAAGAAAAGCTTCTAGATGGTGCAAGAAAGAGCTAACCCTAATCAAACCCTAACCTTGCTTAATCTCCACTAAACATGTTCCATTATTAATCATATCATGTCACAATAATATATATCACATATATATTATATATTTGCAACAAAAGAAAATAATACAATTAACATATATCGCATATATATCAATGTATTATCCGGTGAGAAAATAAAATAATAAAGCGAGCCGATATTAGATAATGTAATACAATATATCATATATATTATTATATATTAAATTATCGAATCAACACTTGATCCGACAATCCGGCTATATCGAATATAACCGACTAATATATCATGTACCGATTCATCGAATCAACACTTGATCCGATGACCCGGTTCATATCTAAATAACGCGAGAATATAATACGGTATCTCATATCGCATTATCCTTGTTAGTGTATATGCCCTAGAGGCCATTACTGTATCATAATAGTTTGTATATTACTTAATGGAAGCTTGGGATATTCACCTTGTATATACAATCTTGCTCAAAATAGTAGTATGCTACTTGGTTTGTTTCTACTTCAATGTGTACATGTGTTTATTTTTGTATATCGCCTATACACATTAGTGGAGCCCTTAGGATCTTTGCTTGATTACCAGCGATGTGATGGCCGTCACACTAGTGGGGCTGGGTAATCTATAAGCACATCCTTATGCAGGTCCCTGGTCGCAGGACTATCGAGACAGGGCATCGATACTCCGGAGTAGACCAGCGCATGCGCTTCTCATCCCAGTGTGGGAGACGGTCTGTCCCACAGCCGTCAGTACGTCGTACTTGAGATAGTATGCGGGTGCTCATTAGGTTACGGGTACACTGGACAGGACTCGTCGGGAACTGACTAGTTGGTATTATGCCTATCGTCAGTTATCAGTTCCCAGGTGACATGAGTACAGCTTAGTCCACTGACTTGACACTGTCACTTCGCCTCGAGTGTGTTCCCACTGTACTTTGATCACTACCCTACCACGGCTCAAAGGAGTCGTGCAAACAGGTAGTGGTTGGGTGCAGTCCCGAAGCACTTGGAGGCAGTGACGGTTAGACAGGATTCGTCTCTCCCGGTATTGGGGGTTGACATCGCGCTGTGTCTAGGAGAGCCATTACACGAGTAGTCCCTGGCCAGGGCAAACGAGATATACTGGTAGGTTTCCAGTGTTATCTTAGGGTGTTTTGGGCTTCGCTCCGGCACGACTTGTACCGCTATTGGGGGACTGACTTTACCGCCCCCTAGGCCCGCCATGCGATGTATCAGATGAACAGACCGGACTGTACGGAGAATGTCACATTCAGGCTCAGTAGGAGTTCAGATGGGTTTCGCCTCGTCGGTCTTCTTGTCGGCATTACCTGGGGACCGTTACGCACAGCTAGTGCCGCTTGCGGTCTGTGGTTAAACCCACTGCCAGCGTAGTGTCGAGTCTTTAGAGTCCCACACAGAAAGCTTTTCGCCTTTAGGCAAAAGAGTAGAGGTCGCATGGTATTGCGACAGGTCGCATGGTTTTGCGACAGGGTTCGGTCACATCCGTGCACTTGTGCACGTATAGTGTCCGGACAGTTTACACTAGCGGGCTTTGGTTTAAGCCAGATCCTAGTGTACCTTTTGGGATTGGATTTATCCAGTGTGCATTCGTGTTCCTCGGAACGTGGATGCGGGTGCGTATGCACAGTTGACAGGGAGACAGATGCAGCGGATTCTCATTAGGGTTGTTGACAGTTGACCGTTGACTATTTGACTTTTTGTTCAACCCTAATGAGAATATGATATGTGATTAACTATTATATTAATTAAGTATTATGGTGATATGGTTGTTGACTTTGTTGACTTTGTTGACTTTTGTTGACTTGTTGACTTTGTTGACTTGTTGACATGTTGACTTTGTTGACCGGTTGACTAGGCTTGACTAGTTGACCATCATGATAACCATAGCCATCATTTCATGGCAAAGACTTTTGTTTGCTTGCTCATTTGTGTAAAATGAGTGCATGAAATGATATGGTTATGGTTGCTTCTACTATCACATAAGACTTTTTTTAGTATGATGAGTTATCATGACTTTGGATTATGAGAGGGTGAGAGACAAAAGAGTTGCTCATTCTTTCTTGCTCATTCTCTCTCTTGTTCTTGAGCTCTCTTGTTTTTGCTCTCACCCTCAACCTCTTCCTCCCTCTCTTGATTCTATGGTTCTCTTGTCTCATGAGTTGAGAATCAAGAACCATAGATAAAATCCCATACAAACTCTTCTCTACTCATTCTAGTTCACTAGGTTTAGCAAACCAAGTGAACTAGTTTCTTCAAAGAACGAAGAAGGAGCCAAAGGTTGGAGCTTTCAGGTGGATCTATCTTCGGCGTACGGAGACGACGAGAAGAAGCCATTCCGGACCACCATCGGAGCTTGAAGACGAAGGAGTTCAAGACAAGCAAGGTATAACCCCCTAACCGAGTAGCTAGAAACTCGTAGTTAGGTTGTTAGATAGATATTTAACCAAGATCCGGGTTTTAGGTCCATGTTACCACCTCCGTAAAAATCGTTTTTTACCAAATTCCGCATTCCCGAAAGTACCGGGAGAGGTAGCATGGACTTACAGTGGTATCAGAGCCTAGTTAAACTCTATCTAACATGTTAGCAAGTAACTAGAAGATCGATCAAAGAAAAAGTCCCGAAAACAAACCCCAAAAATTCGAGTTTCTGTCGATTTTTTTACTGTTCAAAAGTTGATTATTCTAACACCTGAAATCGGTTCAGGTTTTTTTATTGCTACTGTAGAAAAATCACCAAATGATTCCCCTAAACGACCGCGGAAACGCGGCAATAGCTTGCTATTGCCGCGGTTCCGCGGCCTCCTTGGAGCCTCTCTGGTGTTTCTTTGCTACAGTGTGCTTCTGGGGGTATTTTGGGAATTTTGGTACATGTATTTTCCACCCAGATTTTCCAGAACGAAAATTTTATTTTGGGGTCCCGAAAATCCGTATTTTTGATCGAACTTCTAAAAGACTTTAGCTAACGGGTTTTTCTGTAATGTGATATTTGTATTGAACGTCTACTAATCGCTATATGTCGATTAGTGGGGGTTATACAAATCTGTGATCTGTAATGTTGCTGGAATGTGGATATGAATATGTTGGATTGTTGCGGGTGAATAGCCGGGGGTTGTGAGACGAGAGTTTTCTTTTCTTTCAATTCATGTAAATTTGTAAATTGATGTAATAATTATTTGTATGGCCGCACAACCGGGTCGGGGTTGTAGCCGTCATTGTATAATTTCTTTTTACTGTTTTTGCTCCTAGGATAGACCCATGGAGGGGGTGCACAAACTACCGGGTATGCCGAAGTGTCGAGTGGCCTACTCATGGAGATGAGGGAGGTTACTACGCTTCGGGTACTTGGCGGGTAGTTTGCCGCACCCGTAGGGGTCTTGGGTGGGGTTTTGGCTATTCACCGCGACCGTGTAATTTGTCTTTCGTTACAGGCTCGTACGAATTACAGATTCCTAGTATATCCAATGTATTCATCTGTGATCTGAAATGTTTATCATTGCAGTATATCTATATATGATATTATTTACGCCTTGCTTATGTTTTACAGCCGCGCTAGCCCAGCCCCCGCTCTGTCGTTAGTTAAGTAACCTAACGGGTAATGACGGGGCCCCGTGGCGAATGCGAATGGCATAAGCGTACGTCATATTTTGGTTGTTTTCTGCAATGGTAGGATTAAATGATGGGACGCATTGAAAGAACTAATGCAAGAATATCACGCATTAAAAGAACTAATGCAAGATAATAAACCAAGTTAAAGTCGTTGGAACACTTTCGAAAAACCACTCGGTTCTTTTCAAAACCAACTTTTAAATGCGGAGCTTGAGCCACTCCTTTTAAAAGCTATCTCGTTCCATCGACCATATCAAGTTCACTACGTTCACGGTTTTGCCAAAACCATCCGTAGCCCTCCGTCGTTTCACATGAATAGTCAATAGTATTCAAGCTGTGTATGTTGGCCAAAGTCAAGGCACAGTGATTGGTAGCTATTGGGTGTTCATGTGTAGCATAGATAGATGCGTTGGTTTGGGACAGTCGTACTGCCATTTTGGCCAAAGTCAAGGGTAGGTACGGATGGATCCAAATTAACCTGGATAATGACGGGTAGAACTTGACATGTGACTTATGATATTTTGGCCAAAGTCAAGGTCATAAGAGCATGGGGCAGAAATCCACATCGGGAGTTTCATAAGTACTGAAACTTGCTAGATTTGCATACCATTTGGAGTGTGATGATTCTGGTAGGATTCCTTCAGTTTCGTCACGCGATGATATTTGGATCCCGATCCTACTGTGAGTATATGCTACTCCTCGGGAAATTTCTCACTAATCGATCAATGCTATAAACCTAGTAGGTGCCTAGAAAGGTGTTAGCGGGGCTACGCCCCCAGGGAAAAGAGGTTCTTTAATTAAGGAACTTCGCGAAAGCGTTGGCAAACCTCCCTCGAAGTACCGACACCGGCCTGGCTGAACGGTTAAGCAAGTATTGTGCGGTAGGATTGATCCCGACTAATTCTTCCTTTATGGTTTGAGGAGGGATTCGAGAAAAAGTGGGAGCCATCCTGTTTAGACAAACTAAAAACCACTCTAAACTTGCAAGAGCATCATGCTGAGTGTTTCTTCTTCTCTCTCCTAATTGCAGCGACCAAATCGACATGACTGGACTTAAGTTACTCCTAGATAAAAACAAACTGACAGGGCCAAACTACAAAGATTGGCTCAGGAATGTCAAGATGGCAATCACTTACGACAAGCTGGGGTATCTTCTTACCACCAAAGCTCCCCCTGTCCCTGGTCCCACTTCCAGCGTCGCGGATAAGGAAATCCGTAAGACTTGGGAGATTGATAGCGCGAAGGCCAAATGCCTCGTACTTGCCTCTATGGACAATGAACATCAGAGGAGGCACGAGAATATGGACTTGGAATCCATATTGCTTCATACAAAAGAACTGTATGGAGAGCAATCTCGTATCGCAAGATACGAAGCGTCGAAAAAGTTATTTTCGACAAGAATGGCCGTCGGATCATCAGTAGCCGAGCACGTGCTAAAGATGATCGGCTACATTGAGGAGCTCGCGGACCTAGGGATCACATTGGAGAGTGAACTATATACGGATATAGTTCTCCAGTCCCTTCCTTCCACTTACGCCCAGTTTATACTGAACTTCAACTTACAAGAAAAAGAGGTTGAACTTTCAGAGCTCCTCAACATGCTGAGGAGCGTAGAGGGCACCCTACAGAAAGCTAGGGAAACATCCACTTTGTTTGTAGGAGGATCATCTTCTTCTAGGTCCAAGGCGAAAGCCAAGGGAAAGAAGAAGAAAGCCCCCGCCAAACCAAGGGGCGGTGTTAGTAAAGTGGATACGAAGGGAAAAGCTAAAGCAATAAAGAAAGCGGGGAAGCTTGTGGATAAGGAAGAATGCTTCTATTGTCATAAGAAAGGTCACTGGAAGAATGATTGCAGGGCCTGGAAGGTCAGAACACAGGAATTGAAGCAGGTTGCAGCTTCAGCTTCAGGTGTGTATGTTATTGAAAACTGTCTTTCAATAAACTCTACTTCCTGGGTATTGGATACCGGATCAGGATCTCATATCTGTAATTCTTTGCAGGCGTTGAGAAACCGTAGTGTTTTGAAAGCAGGTGACATGACCCTCAGAGTTGCGAACGGAGCTAGCATGGATGCTAAAGCCGTGGGGGACTATCACCTGGGAATGTCAGATGGACATGTTTTGGTTTTGCGTAATTGCTTTTTTGTACCCAACGTAACTTGTAATATCATTTCTGTATCTTTAGTTTCTAAAGAAGGTTATGAATTTGCGTTTGTAAGTAATGTTGTAAACATTCGCCTTAATCAAGTTTTGATTGGGTCAGGTACATTGAGTAATGGTATATACGTATTGAACCAACCACAGATTTTCAATGTCCAGAATACACACAAAAGAAAGTCTCCAGAAATAAATCAGACTTTCTTGTGGCATTGTAGACTGGGTCACATCAATGAGAGAAGGTTGACTAAGTTACATACAGAAGGATATTTGAATGCGTTCGAATATCAATCGTATGCCACTTGTCAATCTTATCTCAAAGGAAAGATGACAAAGACTCCGTTTACTGGACATGGAGTAAGAGCGAGCGAGCTCTTGGGACTCGTACAGAGTGACGTGTGCGGTCCAATGTCTACACATGCGCGAAGCGGTTATTCTTACTTCATTACTTTTACGGATGACTTCTCAAGGTACGGTTATGTCTTCTTAATGAAACATAAGTCCGAAGCTTTTGGAAAATTCCAGGAGTATAAGAATGAAGTAGAGAAACAGACCGGTAAAAGTATTAAGATTCTAAGATCGGATCGAGGTGGAGAATACTTAAGTGCCGAATTCCTGAATTACTTAAAAGAGAATGGTATTCTCTCTCAGCTTACTCCTCCATACACTCCGCAACATAATGGTGTATCGGAGAGACGGAACCGAACCCTATTGGATATGGTTCGGTCCATGATGAGTAACGCTGAGTTACCACGATCATTCTGGGGATATGCGCTAGAATCAGCCGCATACCTTTTGAACCGAGTTCCCACTAAGACTGTGCCTACCACGCCATTTGAGATGTGGTGTGGGAAGAGACCCCATCTTAATCACATTAAGACATGGGGAAGTCTAGCTTTTGTCAAAAAGCAGCATGCGGACAAGCTCGAGGCACGCTCAGTACTGTGCAAGTTTGTGGGATATCCAAAGAATTCCAAGGGATATTTCTTCTACTGCGAAGAGGAACAAAAAGTTCTTGTTTCTCGTCATGCCCACTTTCTAGAACACCAGTTCTTAGAAAAAGAAATAAGTGGGAGCGCAGTAGAACTGGAAGAAATTCCAGAACCACGGACTATTACTGAAAGTTTAGTGGAACCAGAGGGTTCAGAAGAACAGGACATTCCTACGCCGCTCCGCAGGAGTAGTAGGCAGTCTCATCCGCCCGAGAGATACTACGGTTTTCTCATAGACAGGGATAGAGAGGATTGCATCATAGATTATGATGAGCCTACTAGCTTCCAGCAGGCCGTTCAGAGCGTTGACTCAGTGAAATGGCTGGATGCAATACGGACAGAAATGGAGTCCATGTACACCAACAAGGTATGGACGTTGGACATTGCTCCAGACGGGGTAAAACCCGTAGGATGCAAGTGGATCTTCAAAAGGAAGATTGGTGTAGATGGACAGGTTGAGACCTATAAAGCTAGGCTGTTAGCAAAGGGTTTTCGTCAAAGACCTGGCTTGGACTATAACGAAACCTTTTCTCCAGTAGCCATGCTGAAATCCATTCGGATCCTTCTTGCCATTGCTGCCTTCCACGATTATGAGATCTGGCAAATGGACGTAAAGACAGCTTTTCTAAATGGAAATTTAGAGGAGTGTGTCTATATGGACCAACCAGAGGGTTTCATTCAGAGTGGGAGCAGCGGAAAGGTGTGCAAGTTGCTTAAGTCCATCTATGGACTAAAGCAGGCATTGCGGAGTTGGAACATCTGCTTTGATGAGACGGTCAAAGAATTTGGCTTTATCAAAAATCCAGATGAACCATGCATCTATAGTAGATTTGTAGCGCGAACTGTAGTATTCCTCGTTTTATACGTGGATGACATTCTCTTAATAGGAAATGACATTCCTATGCTACAATCTGTCAAGGGGTTCTTGTCGCACAGGTTCTCCATGAAAGACCTGGGTGATGCCTCATACATCCTGGGGATCCGGATCCATCGTGATAGATCCAAGAGGATATTAGGACTTTCACAGTCCAGGTACATCGACACCGTACTGAAAAGATTCAGTATGGAAGATTCCAAGCACGGTAACCTACCGGCTTGTCACGGGATCACCCTCTCTAAAGAGATGTCTCCCAAGACTGATTTGGAGAGGGATCGCATGTCTATTATACCCTACGCTTCTGCGGTAGGCTCTATAATGTATGCGATGTTGTGTACCAGACCGGATGTAGCTTATGCACTGAGTGTGGTAAGCCGGTATCAGTCAAACCCTGGGGAGAAACACTGGATAGCGGTAAAGAACATTCTCAAGTACCTGAGAAGGACTAAGGAGATGTTCTTGGTGTATGGCGGAAAAGACCTCCAGATCGAGGCCTTTGCTGACTCCAGCTTCCAGAGTGACAAGGATGATTCCAAGTCCATGTCGGGTTTTGTCTTTACGCTCAATGGAGAGGCGGTGTGTTGGAAGAGTTCCAAACAGGAAACCGTTGCAGACTCGACGATGGAAGCGGAATACATCGCTGCATCTGATGCCGCAAAAGAAGCTGTCTGGATGAGGAAGTTCTTGAAAGAACTTCAGGTGGTTCCGTCCATTGTTGATCCAATACCTCTGTATTGCGACAACAACGGGGCTATAGCTTTAGCGAAGGAACCCAGGTCCCATCAGAGATCCAGGCACATCTTAAGGCGGTATCACCTGATCAGGGAGATCGTAGATCGCCAGGAGATCGAGGTTCGGAGAGTCGCTTCAGAAGATAACACTGCAGATCCATTCACCAAGGCCCTGCCCCAGACTCAGTTCGAGCGGCTGATCGAGATGATAGGTCTTCGATACGCCAGTACATGGCCTTAGTGCAAGTGGGAGATTGTTAGTGTATATGCCCTAGAGGCCATTACTGTATCATACTAGTTTGTATATTACTTAATGGAAGCTTGGGATATTCACCTTGTATATACAATCTTGCTCAAAATAGTAGTATGCTACTTGGTTTGTTTCTACTTCAATGTGTACATGTGTTTATTTTTGTATATCGCCTATACACATTAGTGGAGCCCTTAGGATCTTTGCTTGATTACCAGCGATGTGATGGCCGTCACACTAGTGGGGCTGGGTAATCTATAAGCACATCCTTATGCAGGTCCCTGGTCGCAGGACTATCGAGACAGGGCATCGATACTCCGGAGTAGACCAGCGCATGCGCTTCTCATCCCAGTGTGGGAGACGGTCTGTCCCACAGCCGTCAGTACGTCGTACTTGAGATAGTATGCGGGTGCTCGTTAGGTTACGGGTACACTGGACAGGACTCGTCGGGAACTGACTAGTTGGTATTATGCCTATCGTCAGTTATCAGTTCCCAGGTGACATGAGTACAGCTTAGTCCGCTGACTTGACACTGTCACTTCGCCTCGAGTGTGTTCCCACTGTACTTTGATCACTACCCTACCACGGCTCAAAGGAGTCGTGCAAACAGGTAGTGGTTGGGTGCAGTCCTGAAGCACTTGGAGGCAGTGACGGTTAGACAGGATTCGTCTCTCCCGGTATTGGGGGTTGACATCGCGCTGTGTCTAGGAGAGCCATTACACGAGTAGTCCTTGGCCAGGGCAAACGAGATATACTGGTAGGTTTCCAGTGTTATCTCAGGGTGTTTTGGGCTTCGCTCCGGCACGACTTGTACCGCTATTGGGGGACTGACGTTTACCGCCCCCTAGGCCCGCCATGCGATGTATCAGACGAACAGACCGGACTGTACGGAGAATGTCACATTCAGGCTCAGTAGGAGTTCAGATGGGTTTCGCCTCGTCGGTCTTCTTGTCGGCATTACCTGGGGACCGTTACGCACAGCTAGTGCCGCTTGCGGTCTGTGGTTAAACCCACTGCCAGCGTAGTGTCGAGTCTTTAGAGTCCCACACAAAAAGCTTTTCTCCTTTAGGCAAAAGAGTAGAGGTCGCATGGTATTGCGACAGGTCGTATGGTTTTGCGACAGGGTTCGGTCACATCCGTGCACTTGTGCACGTATAGTGTCCGGACAGTTTACACTAGCGGGCTTTGGTTTAAGCCAGATCCTAGTGTACCTTTTGGGATTGGATTTATCCAGTGTGCATTCGTGTTCCTCGGAACGCGGATGCGGGTGCGTATGCACAGTTGACAGGGAGACAGAGGCAGCGGATTCTCATTAGGGTTGTTGACAGTTGACCGTTGACTATTTGACTTTTTGTTCAACCCTAATGAGAATATGATATGTGATTAACTATTATATTAATTAAGTATTATGGTGATATGGTTGTTGACTTTGTTGACTTGTTGACTTTTGTTGACTTGTTGACTTTGTTGACTTGTTGACTTGTTGACTTTGTTGACCGGTTGACTAGGCTTGACTAGTTGACCATCATGATAACCATAGCCATCATTTCATGGCAAAGACTTTTGTTTGCTTGCTCATTTGTGTAAAATGAGTGCATGAAATGATATGGTTATGGTTGCTTCTACCATCACATAAGACTTTTTTTAGTATGATGAGTTATCATGACTTTGGATTATGAGAGGGTGAGAGACAAAAGAGTTGCTCATTCTTTCTTGCTCATTCTCTCTCTTGTTCTTGAGCTCTCTTGTTTTTGCTCTCACCCTCAACCTCTTCCTCCCTCTCTTGATTCTATGGTTCTCTTGTCTCATGAGTTGAGAATCAAGAACCATAGATAAAATCCCATACAAACTCTTCTCTACTCATTCTAGTTCACTAGGTTTAGCAAACCAAGTGAACTAGTTTCTTCAAAGAACGAAGAAGGAGCCAAAGGTTGGAGCTTTCAGGTGGATCTATCTTCGGCGTACGGAGACGACGAGAAGAAGCCATTCCGGACCACCATCGGAGCTTGAAGACGAAGGAGTTCAAGACAAGCAAGGTATAACCCCCTAACCGAGTAGCTAGAAACTCGTAGTTAGGTTGTTAGATAGATGTTTAACCAAGATCCGGGTTTTAGGTCCATGTTACCACCTCCGTAAAAATCGTTTTTTACCAAATTCCGCATTCCCGAAAGTACCGGGAGAGGTAGCATGGACTTACAATCCTCGATCCTGCACATATCACATATGTGCTTCTACTCCGTTTTGCCTGAGCCAAGAAACCTCTGTTTAGGACTCTAAAGAATCGTCAATACGCCGGTAGCAGGTGATGATCTTATCAAACACCCACAAGTTGCAAGCGGTCAGCTAAATGTAACAGCCACCCAGGTATTGAGCGATTAGAAGATCAACAAGCTAGCCTTTACGTTCTCCTGTGAATCCAATCAGTAACACTCCCGTACAGTCCGGTCTCTTCGTCTGATATGTCGCATATCAAGTCTAGGGGTGGTATACGTCAGACCCCAGTAACTGATAAGTCGTGTCGATGTAAGGCTCATAACGGGTCAAGAAACTACCAGTAACACTTACCAGTAAATCTCTATATCAGCCCTGGCCAGGGACTTCCAGTATAGCCAATCGAACACAGCACAACATCAACTCCCTATACCGGGAGAGACGAATCCCCTCCTATCGCTCATTGCTTCCATATGATTCGGGACTGCACCCAAAAGCCACAGTTTTGCACGCCCTCTTGGACGTGGTAAGGTGGAAATCAAAGCACAGTGGGAATCACACAAGACTCTATGACGATCTCGGGTCTACAGACTACCCTGTACTAGTGTCACCGGAGAACTGCCATCTGACGTGTGGTATATCACCATCTGGGAGTTCTCAGCGAGTCCGTCCAGTGTACCTAGTCTCCACTGAGCTCCTTGATGTCAAACACCGATGGATATGGGATCATCCATCGCCCATCATATGGGTCAAGATGCATATACGCTAGTCTACTCTGGTGTATCGATGCCCTGTCTCGATATACTCTCGACTAGGAACAGTTATAGGATGCACTCATCGACTACCATGGCCCCACTAGTATGATCTCATCATAGTCCCAGTAGTCGAGTACAGATCCTAAGGGCTTTATCAACATGTGAAAGAAAGACAGTAAACCAATACAAGTCAACATGTTAAGATAAAGTGAAACCAAATAGCATACTATCATGACGAGCAAGAAAGTCCTCTCTATTTATATCCAAGCATCCATCATAATATACATCATATGTACAACAATGGCCTCTAGGGCATATACATAACTAACAATCTCCCACTTGCACTAAGGCCAGCTGCTGTAGTATCTCATACTTAGCATCCCGAATAATTTCTCAAACTGTATCTGGGGAATGGCCTTCGTGAATGGATCCGCAGTGTTGTCCTTCGTATCTACTCTCCTGACTTCGATCTCCCGTCGATCAACTATCTCCCTGATCAGGTGATACCGCCTCAGAATATGTCTGGACTTCTGATGGGACCTGGGTTCCTTGGCCAAAGCCACAACTCCATTGTTATCGCAATACAGAGATATTGGATGCTCAATGGATGGAACCACACCAAGTTCACTAATGAACTTCTTTATCCAGACAGCCTCTTTGGCAGCGATGTATTCAGCCTCCATCGTCGAGTCTGCAACGGTATCCTGTTTGGAACTCTTCCAACATACCGCTCCTCCATTGAGGGTAAAGACAAATCCCGAGTGCGACTTAGAGTCGTCCTTTTCACTTTGGAAGCTGGAATCGGTAAAGGACTCCACCCGGAGTTCTCCGTTACCATACACCAAGAACATCTCTTTAGTCCTTCGTAAGTACTTGAGAATGTTCTTCACAACTGTCTAGTGACTCTCTCCAGGATCTGCTTGATACCGACTCACTACACTTAGTGAGTATGCTACATCGGGTCTGGTACATAGCATCGCATACATGATAGAGCCTACTGCCGAAGCATAGGGTATCCCTTGCATGCAAGCTCTCTCCAAATCAGTCTTGGGAGACATCTCTTTGGAGAGAGTGAGTCCAGAGATCGTGGGTTGGTTCCCACGCTTGGATTCTTCCATACTAAACCTCTTTAGTATGGTGTCAATGTACCTGGATTGGGACAATCCCAGTATTCGTTTAGATCTATCTCTATAGATCATGATTCCCAATATGCAGGAGGCATCACCTAGATCTTTCATCGAGAATCTTTGTGATAAGAAGAGCTTGACTGATTGCAGCATAGGTATATCATTTCCTATCAAGAGTATGTCATCCACGTACAATACGAGAAAGACAACCTTACTCTCTGCTACCTTCTTATAGATACAAGGTTCATCTATATTTTTGATGAAGTCAAACTCTTTGACTACAACATCAAAACAGATGTTCCAACTCCGCGATGCTTGCTTTAACCCATAAATGGATTTAAGAAGCTTGCACACCTTTTTGCTGCTCCCACTATCTACGAAGCCCTCTGGCTGAGTCATGTACATGCACTCTTCTAAATCACCATTTAGAAAGGCGGTCTTAACATCCATTTGCCAGATTTCGTAGTCATGGTATGCAACAATGGCAAGTAAGATCCGGATGGACTTAAGCATAGCCACTGGAGAAAAGGTTTCGTCATAATCCACATCTGGTCGTTGACGAAAACCCTTTGCTACAAGTCTAGCTTTGAAAGTCTCAACTTTTCCATCTACACTAAATTTCTTTTTAAAGATCCACTTGCTCCCAATGGGTTTTACCCCTTTAGGAGCATTTTCCAAAGACCATACTTTGTTGGTGTACATGGATTCCATCTCAGACCGCATTGCATCCAGCCATTTCACAGAGTCACCACTCGTGATGGCCTGCTCGAAACTAGTCGGGTCATCATCTTCCATGATGCAATCCTCGCTTCCACCATCAATGAGAAAACCGTAGTATCTCTCAGGTGGATGAGAAACCCTGCTAGATCGGCGGAGAGGCTGGGGTTCGTCGGGTACTACTGAATCCTGGGGTTCCACCAAATCTTCAGTTTCAGTTTCAGTTTGTGTAGCTGGAATTTCTTCCAGTTCTACCTCTTCGCCACTAATTTCTTTTGCAAGAAATTCCTTTTCTAAAAAGGTGGCATGTCGAGAAACAAACACCTTTTGTTCCTCGCGATGGTAGAAAAGATATCCATGTGAATGTTTGGGATATCCCACAAACTTGCATAGAACTGACCATGCCTCGAGTTTGTCTGGATTTTGCCTTTTGACATAGGCCAGACAACCCCATATCTTAACTCGTTTAAGACATGGTCTCTTCCCACTCCATATCTCATATGGTGTGGTAGGTACAGATTTAGTTGGAACTTGATTCAATAGGTATGCTGCTGTCTCCAGCGCATACCCCCAGAAGGAAATAGGTAACTCAGCTGTACTCATCATCGAGCGCACCATATCTAATAGGGTGCGATTCCTTCGTTCCGATACACCGTTGTGCTGTGGTGTGTAAGGAGGAGTAAGCTGAGAGAGAATCCCATTCTCTTTTAGATAATCTAGGAACTCATTGCTCAAGTATTCATCTCCTCGATCAGATCGAAGAATCTTAATACTTTTGCCCGTTTGGTTCTCTACTTCGTGCTTATATTCTCTGAATTTTTCAAAAGCTTCAGACTTGTGTTTCATCAGGAACACACATCCGAATCTTGAGAGATCGTCAGTGAATGTAATGAAGTATGAAGAACCGTTCCTGGCATGCGTAGACATAGGACCGCATACATCACTATGTACTAGTCCTAAGAGTTCCGTAACTCTTTCTCCGTGTCCACTAAACGGAGATTTGGTCATTTTGCCTTTGAGATATGAATGGCAAGTATCATAAGATGATAATTCGAACGGATTCAGATATCCATCCGTATGTAACTTAGCCAGTCGTGTCGCATTGATATGACCAAGTCTACAATGCCACAAGAAGGATTCGTTCATTTCTGAACTCTTCCTCTTGTGTGTGTTTTGTATATTGAGGACTGTATTTTGATTTAGAATGAATATGCCATTATGTAACGAGCCTGATGCAATCAACTTTTGATCTAGGAATATGTTCATAACATTATCCTGTACTACAAAATTATATCCTTCTTTACTTAATAAAGAAACTGATATAATGTTGCACATTATGTTCGGTATATGATAGCACTCATTCAGAATCAGTGTATTACGACTTGGTAATACTAGGTGATATTCGCCAACTGCTTTGGCTAGAATACTTGCACCATTCCCTACTTGAATGGAATGATCACCTTTTTCCAGTTCTCTACCTTTCCGTAGCCCATGTAACAATTTACATATGTGGGATCCTGAACCGGTATCTAATACCCAAGACGTAGGGTGAACTGAGAAACAGTTCTCAATAACTAACACACCCGAAGAAGGTGCATCAACATGCATGTTCTCCGTTTGGGCGGCGTGAGAATCCAGATATTCTATTATTCCCTGTTCAGTCTTATAACTCTTATAAGAAAGAACGGGTCCAACGTTCCCCTGCTCAGTATAATAAGCGGGTTCAGTCAATACATCCATATTATTATCTTGATTATGGCCTGACATGGTCGCTACCTGGAGAGAGAGATAGAAGAAAACACTTTAGCGTATGCTCCTGCAAGATTAGATTGGTTATTATCTTATCTAATCAGGATGTCTTCCACTGTTTTTATCAAATCTTCCTTCAAACCCAAAAAGGTAAGATTAGCCGGGATTAATTACACCCTACAATTTCGTCAATCTTTCAGCCAATTCAGTGTCGGTACTTGAGGGAGGTTCCCCGTGCTTTCGCACGGACCTAATTAAAGTAAACCTCGTTTTCCCAGAGGCGTAACCTCATTAACACTTTTCTAGACACCTACTTGATCGGCAATTGTCCTATGTAAAACACTCCCAGGAGTAACATTTACTCGCAGTGGGTATCGGGATCCAACTATCTCATAGGAGGTATGCAATCTCATTGCAAATTTCAACACTTGAAATTCCCGATAATGCTTTTGCCCCTAACCCCTATGAACTTGACAAAGGTCAACAAACCATAGGAGGCTAGTCAAGTTCAACCCGTCATTTCTTGATTGAAATAAACCCACCCGCACGACCCTTGACAAAGGCCAACAAGGTCGTACGAATACCCTAATCCAATCACATCATATGTTTAAACAGATAAGTACCAGTTAGCTACCACACACTACTCCTTGACAAAGGCCAACAAACGCAGCACGAATACTAA
Organism: Agapanthus africanus; assembly: GCA_030015575.1. NCBI lineage: Eukaryota > Viridiplantae > Streptophyta > Magnoliopsida > Asparagales > Amaryllidaceae > Agapanthus > Agapanthus africanus. The sequence goes on from CM057341.1 coordinate 705,851,370, forward strand.
ATAGGACTTATCTGAAATGACGGAGGGCTATGTCAGGTTTTTCTGAAAACCTATTGCGTAATGAACTTGATATCATCGTAGAATCGAGTGTTTTTGAAAAGGAGTGCTTTTGAGGCTTTTCTAGTTTCGCTAAAGAGGTCACTCCCGGTGAAGGGATCTCGGCTCATTCCCCATCGAATAAGGTGCAGGATATATCATATATACCGCTATGCAAAGCAAGACTATAGAAGCTGTCAAAAACTAAACCGCGAATTTGTAGTATCTGCCAGTTTTGCTAAAGAGGTCACTCCCGGTGAAGGGATCTCGGCTCTTTCCTCATCGAATAAGGTGCAGGGTATATCATATATACCGCTATGCAAAGCAAGACTGTAGCTACCATTTTTATAAAGTTTTGATTCTACAACATCTTTTAGGTTTCTTTTCTTTTTATTAATCTCATTAATAAAATCCCATCAGCTTATGCTTCCTAAGCATCACAGAAGAAACGAAAGCAGTAATATTTATATATCAGCATATATATATATAGTATAAGCATTCGTCTCAGGCAGTAATATGATCTCATCACAGAACATTGCAGCAGAATAACATATATGAAATATTGGATATACTAGGATGTACGTGTTTTTAATACGAGCCGGTATAAAACACGGATTCCACGGTCGCGACGAATAGCCAAACCCACATCCCAAGACCCCTACGAGAGCGGCAAGTAATACTGCCAATTCTAGGGTTAGGAGACCCGGTCTCGACTCCTCGAGATGGCCTCCCACTGGACCCTAGAACCCGGTTATTTGTGCTCCCCTCCTTGGGTCTACCTAATGCGGAAAAGTAAATAATATACAATGGTGACATCAACCTCATCCCGGAAGTGCCCCAATAAAAGAATATTACATACAAATGAATTTTACATGAATGAAAATAAAAACCCTTATCTCACATAAAACCCCTGACTATTCAGAACACGACGATCCAATATAACATATCACAGCAACACATAATATCACATATCATCAACGTAAGTAAGTATGCATACACCGATCGTCGTTGACGTATAGCAACGAAAACTGGCAATACAACTACATACTACACTTACGGTCACAGAAAAGAAATTGTAAAACTACAATATTTGGAATCCACAATCACTTTAGACATCGTAAATCCGAAATATCACATACTTCGCATTTCATGCCTAACTATATGAATTCCACATATTGTATCACATTCCAGATAAATAGACAGTATTAAACTTTCTGACCGGATAATCAAATACCCAAGATTTCCTAAATAGCTCAACACTTGAGCGGAGTTCAAATAATCCCAGAATATGTCACAGTACCAATAATCCAGCCGTAGAAGGGTCAAGCCAACGCCTCACATGTGGCACGCCGTACTGCCCCAAACTCTAAGGTTTAGAGGCAGTTCAAGACGGTCACATAATCGAGTTAAGGTTTGTGTTCTTCTAGAGGGTCCACCGCGTTACTTGCACATTTTTCCCGAAAGATTTAAACCCAATAAAAATTCAACACTTGAAAGTTTTTCGTGCCGGGAAAAAGTGAGTTAATGATATCCGTTCGAACATTTTAACAGTTTCTAAATATCTGGAAAACATAACGAAATTAAATATTCCGATCGAATCTTCGATTACAAAATAAACTCCAGAACACTCAACACTTGAGTCAGATTAAAATTACCAAGAAAATAGCACTTACAGAAGTATATATTACTGTTCAAAAAAGAGTGTCTAATCCTTCTATACTGCCGCGGATCCGTGGCCCAAGCGGGGTACGGCCGCGGTTCCGCGGCGTATTGTACGGATTAGAACCTCGTTTTTCACAGTAATGCTTAAATGTCCCTGCTGAATTTTTTAGGTATTTTTAAAACAGAAAAATCACAGTTTTGAAAAATTATCTAGAGAGGGGTTTAAAATTGCGTTCCGGGGTTCGTTCGGAGTTTTAACTTCGTATACACGTCGCCTAATGCTCTAGCTAGGCTTTGATACCACTGTAGGGTTTCTAGGCACTCTTATGAGGGTTCATAAGGCATCAACCATGCCCGAATAAAATTTTAGATGTGCCGAACAACCCAAAGCCGGGATCTTTGCTAGATTATTAGGGTTTAACATGCAAGTAAATATCTTTACCACTAAGTGTGAGGGATTACAACCTTTGTAGTCCGCTCCTTCGCTTCATAAGCTCCGAGTAGAAGTCCCTTCGCCGCGATCCACGATCTCCCAGACTCAAGAGAGGCTCCACGACTCGAACGATCCATGCTAGCTTGTAGTGTTCCGTTTCTCCGATGATCTATGTCGAAGTTGCTATAACTCAAGCTCTCTCACTCTAATGAGGTGAACACCCTAATCTAATGGGCTAGATTAGATGAGGATGATGGAGTAGTATTTATGCTATCTTTTTATATCAATTTCTCACAAGAAATCATCACAAAATGAATAACTAGTAAGCTTTCTCAAAGCTCAAGAGAGAAGAAGATGATGGAAAAAGAGTTAATCCTTTTGTGATGAATAATAGAAAAGAATATATGATTGATCATGGAACCATGGTCAAGGATGACAAGCTTAACCTTTGTAGAGAATAAACTAGGGCGAGGGTTTGGTTAGGTTAAAGAATGAGTCATGGATAAGTATCAACCATAATATCTTTTTCATGACAAAAGAAAAGCTTCTAGATGGTGCAAGAAGGAGCTAACCCTAATCAAACCCTAACCTTACTTAATCTCCACTAAACATGTTCCATTATTAATCATATCATGTCACAATAATATATATCACATATATATTATATATTTGCAACAAAAGAAAATAATACAATTAACATATATCGCATATATATCAATGTATTATCCGGTGAGAAAATAAAATAATAAAGCGAGCCGATATTAGATAATGTAATACAATATATCATATATATTATTATACATTAAATTATCGAATCAACACTTGATCCGACAATCCGGCTATATCGAATATAACCGACTAATATATCATGTACCGATTCATCGAATCAACACTTGATCCGATGACCCGGTTCATATCTAAATAACGAGAGAATATAATACGGTATCTCATATCGCATTATCCTCGGTCCTGCATATATCACATATGTGCCTCTACTCCGTTTTGCCTGAGCCAAGAAACCTCTGTGTAGAACTCTAAAGAATCGTCAATATGCCGGTAGCAGGTGATGATCATATCAAACACCCACAAGCTGCAAGCGGTTAGCTAAACGTAAAAGCCACCCAGGTATTGAGAGATTAAAAGATCAACAAGCTAGCCTGTATGTTCTCCTGTGAATCCAATCAGTAACACTCCCGTACAGTCCGGTCTCTTCATCTTATATGTCGCATATCAAGTTTAGGGGTGGTATACGTCAGACCCCAGTAACCGATAAGTCGTGTCGATGTGAGGCTCATAACGGGTCGAGAAACTACCAGTAACACTTACCAGTAAATCTCTATATCAGCCCTGGCCAGAGACTTCCAGTTATAGCCAATCGAACACAGCACAATATCAACTCCCTATACCGGGAAAGACGAATCCCCTCCTATCGCTCATTTCCTCCATGTGATTCGGGACTGCACCCAAAAGCCACCATTTTGCACGCCCTCTTAGACGTGGTAAGGTGGAAATCAAAGCACAGTAGGAATCACACAAGACTCTATGACGATCTAGGGTCTACAGACTACCCTGTACCAGTGTCACCGGAGAACTGCCATCTGACGTGTGGTATATCACCATCTGGGAGTTCTCGGCGAGTCCGTCCAGTGTACCCAGTCTCCACTGAGCACCCATACACCATCCTTGATGTCAAACACCGATGGATATGGGATCATCCTGTTGGTGTATATGCCCTAGAGGCCATTACTGTATCATACTAGTATGTATATTACTTGATGGAAGCTTGGGATATTCACAGTTGTACAGACAATCTTGCTCAATATAGTAGTATGCTACTTGGTTTGTCTCTGCTTTAATGTGTACATGTGTGTTTATTTATTATATCACCTATACGCATTAGTAGAGCCCTTAGGATCTTTGCTTGATTACCGGCGTTGTGATGGCGATCACACTCGTGGGGGCTGGGTAATCTACAAGCACATCCTTATACACGTCCCTAGTCGTGGGAGTATCGAGATAGGGCATCGATACTCCAGAGTAGACTAGCGTATGCGCTTCTCATCCCAGCACGGGAGACGGTCTGTCCCACAGCCGTCAGTACGTCGTACTTGAGATAGTATGCGGGTGCTCGTTAGGTTACGAGTACACTGGACAGGACTCGTCGGGAACTGATGGTTGGTATTATACCTATCGTCAGTTATCAGTTCCCAAGTGACATGAGTACAGCTTAGTCCGCTGACTTGACACTGTCACTTCGCCTCGAGTGTGTTCCCACTGTTCTTTGATTACTACCCTACCACGGCTCTACTGAGTCGTGCAAACAGGTAGTAGTTGGGAGCAGTCCCGAAGCACTTGGAGGCAGTGACGGTTAGACAGGATTCGTCTCTCCCGGTATTGGGGGTTGACATCGCGCTGTGTCTAGGAGAGCCATTACACGAGTAGTCCCTGGCCAGGGCAAGCGAGATATACTGGTAGGTTTCCAGTGTTATCTCAGGGTGTATTGGGCTTCACTCCGACACGACTTGTACCGCTATTAGGGGACTGACGTTTACCGCCCCCCTAGGCCCGCCATGCGATGTATCAGACGAACAGACCGGACTGTACGGAGATTGTCACATATAGGCTCAGTAGGAGTTCGGATGGGTGTACCTCATCGGCCTTCTTATCGACATCTACCTGGGGACCGTTACGTACAGCTAGTGCCGCTTGCGGTCTGTGGTTAAACCCACTGCCAGCGTAGTGTCGAGTCTTTAGAGTCCCACACAGAGAGTTTCCCTGCACTGAGCGAAACGTGTAGAGGCCGTATGGTTTTACGGCAGGGCTGCGATCACTTACGTACACTTGTGTGCGTATGGTGTTCGGGCAGGAAGTACTAGTAGGCTTTGGTTTAAGCCGGATCCTAGTATTGCACGGATGGATTTGTTTTGTCTTCTGTGCATCCGCATTCTACGGAATACGGATGCAGGTGTGTATGCACAGTTTTATGGAGCGATGAAGGAGGAGGTGCCTCATTAGGGTTTTGGCAGTTGGTTCGGCCAAAACCATTATGTGGCAGGCTCATTAGGGTTTTGACAGTTCGTTTGGTCAAAACCATTATGAGCAGCGGACATCATTTACTAATCCTATTAGTGATAATCTTATGATGGCTAATTGCATTGACCATTTGACCCTGTTGACCCCTCTTGACTTTGTTGACCGGTTGACCGAGTTGACCATTGACTTTCAAGAGGATTCCACACTCTTCTTTTCTTTTCCATTTTCTTTTGGATTATGATAATGGTCATTTCAATTGTAGCCATCAACTTTATCTTGATGGAATTAGTAATGATGTGGTTTTTGCATTATTGCAACCATGGTTAGCTTTTCTCTTGGTTAAGCTTATCATAACATTATTCTCTTTCTCTCTCTTGAAAAGAGAAGCTCCATGGTTGCTAAAAACCTCCTTCTTCTTCCTCCTCTTGTTTTCTCCTTTGATCTCATGTGTTGAGAGAAAAAGGTTTTCACTTGACAAACACATCCATACATCCTCTCTACACAACCTAGGGCTTCTAGATTAGCAATCTCCTTGCCCTAGTTACCTCGGCTTGAGGTGGAGCTCGGCGTACATCTCTCGGGTGGATCGTCATCGACTCAAGGAGGCCGCGGAGGTGACCGAAGTCCGGATCAACCTTTGAGCAAGCCATGAAAAGAACAACAAGAAGAGAAGAACATCATAGAAGAACAACAACTAGAAGTGAAGGAGTTCAAGTTGAGGTATAACCCCTAACCGAGTAGTTACATCTCTTGTTAGGTTGCTAGTTTATAGTTTAGCAAAGATCCGGCTTTTACGGTCCATGTTACAAAGCTTAGAAAAAATCTTGATTTACCGTTTCCGCAACCCCGAAAGTACCGGGAGAGGTAACGTGGACCTAACAGTGGTATCAGAGCCTAACTAAACATAAACTAGCTTGGTAGTAAAGTGTATCGAAGTTCGAAACGGAAAAAATCGAAAAAACCAAGTTATAAAAAATCTGAGTTTCTGTTAAAACTTTTTCTGGTCAAAACAAAATTTGTTATATCCCAAAAATTATCTCAGGCTTTTTAGAAGAAACCCACCAAAAACGACACAGTAACTCACCAGATCGGCCGCGCTTCCGCGGCAATAGCTTGCTATTGCCGCGGAAGCGCCGCTGTCTGGTAGAGTTGCTGTCTCGTTTTTGGTGCAGTGTGTTTCTGACATGGTTTTAGGATTTTTCTGATATATTATATGTTCCCAGATTTGCCAGAATAGAAATTTGTTTTTGGGGGCCTATAAATCCGTATTTTTCCGAACTTCAATATACTTTGACTATGTTGGTTATATCTGTGATGTTCTTATGTATTGAACGTCGGCTAATCGCTATATGTCGATTAGTCGGGGTTATACATATCTGTGATTGTTGTTGATGGTTTGTGTATATGAACTCGTTGGATTGTCGCGGATGAATAGCCGGGGTGGATGTGAGATGAGAGTTTCTTTTTCTTTCATTCATGTAATAAATTTGTAAATTGATGTAATATTATTTGTTTGGCCGCACAACCGGGTCGGGGTTGTAGCCGTCATTGTATAATTCTTTTTACTGTTTTTGCTCCTAGGATAGACCCATGGAGGGGTGCACAAACTACCGGGTAGCTCGAAGTGCCGAGTGGCCTACTCATGGCATTGAGGGAGGTTGCTTCGCTTCGGGTACTTGGCGGGTAGTTTGCCGCACCCGTAGGGGTCTTGGGTGGGGTATTGGCTATTCATCGCGACCGTGTAATCCGTTTTTCGTTGCAGGCTCGAACGAATTGCGGATTCCTAGTATATCCAAAGTGTTCATCTGTGATCTGTAATGTCTATCATTGCTTTACTATTTAGGCGTTGCTTATGTTTTACAGCCGCGCTAGCCCAGCCCCCGCTCTGTCGTTAGTTAAGTAACCTAACGGGTGATGACGGGGCCCCGTGGCGAATGCGAATGGCATAAGCGTACGTCATATTTTGGTTGTTTTCTGCAATGGTAGGATTTAAATGATGGGACGCATTAAAAGAACTAATGCAAGAAAATAAACCTAAAAGACGTTGTTGGAACAAGTTTTTCAAAAAGCTGTTATTACAAGGACGTTCATCTTTTTGTTTTGCATCGAGGTATTCGGTTATGAATGCCCAGCACCTCAGTCGACGAGGCAAGGGCCGAGATCCCTTCACCGGGAGTGACCCCTTGGACAAAACTTTGCGTCAGGGTAATAACTTCACCATAGTCGATTATTCTTGCTTTGCATCGAGGTATTCATCTTACGAATGCCCAGCACCTCACTCGACGAGGAAAGAGCCGAGATCCCTTCACAGGGAGTGACCTCTTTAGCAAAAGTTTTCGCCACTATGATTTTCAAAAAGGTGCAATCAGGTTCCTTCAACGATATCAAGTTCATTACGTTAACGGGTTTTTCCGCCAAAAACCCAGCCGTAGCCCTCCGTCGTTTCGGATTAATATTATTCAATATTCGTGCTGCGTTTGTTGACCTAGTCAAGGCGTAGTGAACGGTAGCTAAATAATATTTTTCTGTGGATTGCAAATGTGATTGGTTAGGACAGTCGTGCGGCCTTGTTGACCTAGTCAAGGGCACGTACGGGTGGGTCTAATGCAATCAGGATTATGACGGGTAGAACTTGTCTAACAGTTTGTGGCTTGTTGACCTAGTCAAGGTCATGAACAGTTAGGGGCAAAAACCACATCGGGAGTTTCAAAAGAACTGAAACTTGCAGATATAGCATACCTTCTGGAGTGTGGTGACTAGAGTGGATTCCATCTAGGTTATCATACAATGACAGTTGGATCCCGATCCCACTGATGAGTTGGTTTACTCTCGGGAGATTATTTCACTTAACGATCAATGCTATAAACCTAGTAGGTGTCTAGAAAGGTGTTAGCGGGGTTACGCCCCCAGGGAAAAGAGGTTCTTTAATTAAGGAACTTCGCGAAAGCGTTGGAAAACCTCCCTCGAAGTACCGACACTAGCCTGGCTGAAAGGTTAAGCAAGTATTGTGACGTGAATTAAAACCCGGCTAGTTCTTCTTTTAAAAAGGTTTTAAGAAGAATTTGAGGAAACAGTGGGAGACATCCTGGTTAGATAAATTAATAAACCAATCTAATCTTGCAAGAGCATACGCTGAGTGTTTCTTTTCTCTCTCTCCAGGCAGCAACCTTTTCACGCCCTAATCAAGATAATAAAATGTATCGCTTGACCGATCCGAATTCTTATTCGGGACTGGGGAAAGATGGTTCAGCTCTAACTTGTGACAACAGTCATGAGTATGAGAATGGGAAAGAGGAAAGTATGGATTTCCAGGATACCCAGTTGAAGAAGAAGCATGGTTTTGCATCTACTTCAGGTGTTCTTGTAATTGAGAACTGTTTTACGGTCAGCCCTACCTCCTGGGTACTTGATACCGGATCAGGATCTCATATCTGTAATTTATTGCAGGGACTGAGAAAAAGTAGGAAAGTTGCACCGGGTGATATGTCGCTCAGAGTAGCGAACGGAGCACAAGTTAATGCGGCAGCCGTCGGTGAATATCACCTAGTATTGCCAAATGGCAAGACTATGATTTTGAACGATTGCTACTATGTACCCTCCATGGTTTGCAACATCATATCAGTTTCTTTACTCGATAAAGATGGATATAACTTTGTTCTTGAAAAGAATATCATGAACATTTACCTTGATAAGGTACTGGTTGCAGAGGGTACACTGTTTAATGGTATCTACGTTCTAAATCAGAATACAGTTCTCAACATACAAAACACACGCAAGAGGAAGAATTCAGATACGAATGAATCCTACTTGTGGCATTGTAGACTCGGTCATATCGGAGAGAAAAGACTGAGTAAGTTGCATAAAGATGGACTCTTGAATGCGTTCGAGTTTTCATCTTATGGAACTTGTCAGTCTTGTCTCAAAGGAAAGATGACCAAATCTCCGTTCACCGGACATGGAGAAAGAGCAGCAGAGCTCTTGGGACTCGTACATAGTGATGTATGTGGTCCGATGTCTATACATGCAAGGGGTGGGTTCTCGTACTTCATCACATTCACTGACGATCTCTCTAGGTTCGGATATGTGTATCTGATGAAACACAAATCTGAAGCTTTTGAGAAATTCAAGGAATTCAGAAACGAAGTAGAGAACCAGACAGGCAAAAGTATCAAGATCCTCCGGTCTGACAGGGGAGGGGAGTACTTAAGCACGGAATTCCTAGATTACTTAAAAGAGAATGGTATTCTCTCTCAGCTTACTCCTCCTTATACACCACAGCACAACGGTGTTTCGGAGCGGAGGAATCATACCCTACTGGATATGGTTCGCTCCATGATGAGTAATGCCGAGTTGCCTCTTTCATTTTGGGGACATGCGCTTCAGACAGCGGCATACCTATTGAATGATGTTCCGTCTAAATCTGTGCCTAAGACTCCGTTCGAGATATGGAATGGAAAGAGGCCATATCTTAAAAGATCTAAGATATGGGGTTGTCCGGCTTATGTTAAAAAGCATAAACCGGATAAACTAGAGGCACGGTCAGTTTTATGTAAGTTTGTGGGATATCCAAAGAATGGTTATGGATATCTATTCTACCACACCGAGGAACAGAAGGTGTTTGTTGCTCAGCATGCCGTTTTCTTGGAAACGGAGTTTCTTGCAAAAGAAATTAGTGGGAGCACGGTAGAATTGGAAGAAATTCAGCGACCACAAACTGAAACTGAAAGTTTGACAGAACCTCAGGATTCAATAACCCCAGACGAACCTCAGCCACTCCGCAGATCTGGTAGGATTTCTCATCCGCCCGAGAGATACTACGGTTTTCTCATTGACGGGGATCGAGAGGATTGCATCTTGGAAGAAGATGACCCTACCAGTTTCAGGCAGGCCATTATCAGTAGGGACTCTGATAAGTGGCAGGAAGCAATGCAATCTGAAATGGAGTCCATGTACGCCAATAAAGTGTGGACCATGGATATTGCTCCACCTGGGGTAAAACCCGTTGGATGCAAATGGATCTACAAAAGGAAACTTGGTGTAGATGGGCAGGTGGAAACCTATAAAGCTAGACTCGTTGCAAAAGGTTTTCGTCAAAGACCTGGTTTGGACTATGATGAAACTTTTTCTCCGGTGGCTATGCTCAAATCCATTCGGATCCTACTTGCCATTGCTGCTTTCCATGACTATGAAATCTGGCAGATGGATGTTAAAACGGCTTTCCTAAACGGTTGTTTGGAAGAGTGCGTTTACATGGATCAACCAGAAGGTTTCGTAGACAGTGGGAGCAGCGGAAAGGTGTGCAAGTTGCTTAAATCCATTTATGGATTAAAGCAGGCATCGCGGAGCTGGAACATCTGTTTTGATGAGGCAATCAAGGAATTTGATTTCATCAAGAACGAAGATGAACCCTGTGTATATAAGAAGATTGTAGGACGAACTGTCGTATTCCTAGTCTTGTACGTGGACGACATTCTTTTGATAGGAAATGACATTCCTATGCTACAATCGGTCAAGCTGTTTTTGTCACAAAGGTTCTCCATGAAGGACCTGGGTGATGCCTCGTACATTCTGGGGATCAAGATCTATAGAGATAGATCCAAGAAACTATTGGGACTTTCGCAGTCCAGGTACATAGAGACCGTACTAAAGAGATTTAGTATGGAGGATTCCAAGCGCGGTAACATACCCGCATTGCACGGAATTACCCTCTCCAAGAAGATGTCTCCTAAGACTGACGAGGAGAGGGTTCGCATGAGCACTATACCCTACGCTTCGGCGGTAGGATCTATAATGTATGCGATGCTATGTACAAGACCAGATGTAGCTTACGCGTTGAGCACGGTAAGCCGGTATCAGTCGGACCCAGGGGAGGACCACTGGACAGCAGTGAAGAACATTCTCAAGTACCTGAGAAGGACTAAGGAGATGTTCCTGGTTTACGGTAATGGAGACCTTAGGGTCGAGTCCTTTACCGATTCAAGCTTCCAGAGTGACAAAGATGATAGCAAGTCCGTCTCGGGTTTTGTGTTTACCCTCAACGGAGGGGCGGTATGTTGGAGGAGTTCCAAGCAGGATACCGTCGCAGACTCGACGATGGAGGCTGAATACATTGCTGCAAGCGATGCCGCAAAAGAGGCGGTCTGGATTAAGAAGTTCATTACTGAACTTCAGGTGGTTCCGTCCATTGTTGACCCAATACCTTTATATTGCGATAACAATGGGGCTATAGCTTTAGCGAAGGAACCAAGGTCCCATCAGAAATCCAGGCACATCTTAAGGCGGTATCACCTGATCAGGGAGATCATTGATCGACAGGAGATCGAGGTGCGGAGAGTGGACACAAAGGACAACACTGCGGACCCATTCACGAAGGCTTTACCCCAGACTCAGTTCGAGCGGCTGATCGAGATGATAGGTCTTCGATACGCCAGTACATGGCCTTAGTGCAAGTGGGAGATTGTTGGTGTATATGCCCTAGAGGCCATTACTGTATCATACTAGTATGTATATTACTTGATGGAAGCTTGGGATATTCACAGTTGTACAGACAATCTTGCTCAATATAGTAGTATGCTACTTGGTTTGTCTCTGCTTTAATGTGTACATGTGTGTTTATTTATTATATCACCTATACGCATTAGTAGAGCCCTTAGGATCTTTGCTTGATTACCGGCGTTGTGATGGCGATCACACTCGTGGGGGCTGGGTAATCTACAAGCACATCCTTATACACGTCCCTAGTCGTGGGAGTATCGAGATAGGGCATCGATACTCCAGAGTAGACTAGCGTATGCGCTTCTCATCCCAGCACGGGAGACGGTCTGTCCCACAGCCGTCAGTACGTCGTACTTGAGATAGTATGCGGGTGCTCATTAGGTTATGAGTACACTGGACAGGACTCGTCGGGAACTGATGGTTGGTATTATACCTATCGTCAGTTATCAGTTCCCAAGTGACATGAGTACAGCTTAGTCCGCTGACTTGACACTGTCACTTCGCCTCGAGTGTGTTCCCACTGTTCTTTGATTACTACCCTACCACGGCTCTACTGAGTCGTGCAAACAGGTAGTAGTTGGGAGCAGTCCCGAAGCACTTGGAGGCAGTGACGGTTAGACAGGATTCGTCTCTCCCGGTATTGGGGGTTGACATCGCGCTGTGTCTAGGAGAGCCATTACACGAGTAGTCCCTGGCCAGGGCAAGCGAGATATACTGGTAGGTTTCCAGTGTTATCTCAGGGTGTATTGGGCTTCACTCCGACACGACTTGTACCGCTATTAGGGGACTGACGTTTACCGCCCCCCTAGGCCCGCCATGCGATGTATCAGACGAACAGACCGGACTGTACGGAGATTGTCACATATAGGCTCAGTAGGAGTTCGGATGGGTGTACCTCATCGGCCTTCTTATCGACATCTACCTGGGGACCGTTACGTACAGCTAGTGCCGCTTGCGGTCTGTGGTTAAACCCACTGCCAGCGTAGTGTCGAGTCTTTAGAGTCCCACACAGAGAGTTTCCCTGCACTGAGCGAAACGTGTAGAGGCCGTATGGTTTTACGGCAGGGCTGCGATCACTTACGTACACTTGTGTGCGTATGGTGTTCGGGCAGGCAGTACTAGTAGGCTTTGGTTTAAGCCGGATCCTAGTATTGCACGGATGGATTTGTTTTGTCTTCTGTGCATCCGCATTCTACGGAATACGGATGCAGGTGTGTATGCACAGTTTTATGGAGCGATGAAGGAGGAGGTGCCTCATTAGGGTTTTGGCAGTTGGTTCGGCCAAAACCATTATGTGGCAGGCTCATTAGGGTTTTGACAGTTCGTTTGGTCAAAACCATTATGAGCAGCGGACATCATTTACTAATCCTATTAGTGATAATCTTATGATGGCTAATTGCATTGACCATTTGACCCTGTTGACCCCTCTTGACTTTGTTGACCGGTTGACCGAGTTGACCATTGACTTTCAAGAGGATTCCACACTCTTCTTTTCTTTTCCATTTTCTTTTGGATTATGATAATGGTCATTTCAATTGTAGCCATCAACTTTATCTTGATGGAATTAGTAATGATGTGGTTTTTGCATTATTGCAACCATGGTTAGCTTTTCTCTTGGTTAAGCTTATCATAACATTATTCTCTTTCTCTCTCTTGAAAAGAGAAGCTCCATGGTTGCTAAAAACCTCCTTCTTCTTCCTCCTCTTGTTTTCTCCTTTGATCTCATGTGTTGAGAGAAAAAAGGTTTTCACTTGACAAACACATCCATACATCCTCTCTACACAACCTAGGGCTTCTAGATTAGCAATCTCCTTGCCCTAGTTACCTCGGCTTGAGGTGGAGCTCGGCGTACATCTCTCGGGTGGATCGTCATCGACTCAAGGAGGCCGCGGAGGTGACCGAAGTTCGGATCAACCTTTGAGCAAGCCATGAAAAGAACAACAAGAAGAGAAGAACATCATAGAAGAACAACAACTAGAAGTGAAGGAGTTCAAGTTGAGGTATAACCCCTAACCGAGTAGTTACATCTCTTGTTAGGTTGCTAGTTTATAGTTTAGCAAAGATCCGGCTTTTACGGTCCATGTTACAAAGCTTAGAAAAAATCTTGATTTACCGTTTCCGCAACCCCGAAAGTACCGGGAGAGGTAACGTGGACCTAACACATCCATCGCCCATCATATGGGTCAAGATGCGTATACGCTAGTCTACTCTGGTGTATCGATGCCCTGTCTCGATATACCCTCGACTAGGAACAGTTATAGGATGTACTCATCGACTACCATGGCCCCACTAGTATGATCTCATCATTGTCCCAGTAGTCGAGTACAGATCCTAAAGGCTTTATCAACATGTAAGAGAAAGACAGTAAACCAATACAAGTCAACATGTTAAGATAAAGTGAAACCAAATAGCATACTATCATGACGAGCAAGAAAGTCCTCTCTATATATATCCAAGCATCCATCATAATATACATCATATGTACAATAATGGCCTCTAGGGCATATACATAACTAACATGTGCATCCCAATTGTCGTTGACATATAGCAACGAAACCGGGGATATCACATATTACACTTACGGTCGCAGAAAAGAAAGTGTAAAACTACAACATTTGGAATCCATAATCTCTTTAGACATCGTAAATCCGAAATATCACATACTTCGCATTTCATTCCTAACTATATGAATTCCATATATTGTAGCACATTCCAGATAAATAGACAGTATTAAACTTTCCGATCGAATAATCAAATACCCAAGATTTCCTAAATAGCTCAACACTTGAGCGGAGTTCAAAAATTCCAGAATACGTCACAGTACCAACGGTCCAGCCGTAGAAGGGTCAAGCCAACGCCTCACATGTGGCACGCCGTACTGCCCCAAACCCCAAGGTTTAGAGGCAGTTCAAGACGGTCACATAATCGAGTTAAGGTTTGTGTTCTTCTAGAGGGTCCATCGCGTTACATGCACGTTTTTCCGAAAGATTTAAACTCAAGAAAAATTCAACACTTGAAAGTTTTTCGTGACGGGAAAAATGAGTTAATGATATCCGTTCGAACATTTTAATACTTTCTAAATTATCCCGAAAAAAATAACGAATTTAAATTTTCCGATCGAATCAACGATTACAAAATAAACCCCAGAACACTCAACACTTGAGGCAGATTAAAAATACCCAGAAAATAGCACTAACATGTATAGATATTACTGTTCAAAAAGAGTGTATAAGCTTTCTGTACTGCCGCGGATCCGCGGCCCAAGCCTGGTATAGCCGCGGTTCCGAGGTGGATTGTACGGATCATAACCTCGTTTTTCACAGTAACGTTTAAATTTCCCTTCTGAATTTTTTATGCATCTTTAATACAGAAAATATCACAGTTTTGAAAATTTTCCAGAGAGGGGGTTTACTTTGTCGTATCGGGGTTCGATCGGAGTTTTAACTTCGTAAACACGTCGCCTAATGCTCTAGCTAGGCTCTGATACCACTGTAGGGTTACTAGGCACTCTAACAAGGTTCTACAAAGCATCAACCATGCCCGATTAAAATTTTAGTCGTGCCTAACAACCCTAAACAAGATCTTTGCTAGATAAATAGGGTTACACATGCAAGTAAATCACATTTACCACTAAGTGAATACGAAATACAACCTTTGTAGATCGGTCCTTCACTTCTAAAGCTCCTTGTTGTAGTCCCTTCGCTGCGATCGTGGTTCTCCCGGGCTCTTGCATGGCTTCATGAGGCGAAAGAAGCGTCCTTGCTTGAAGTCTTCGAGGCCGAAGATGATCTACGTCGAGGGAATATCAACTCAAGCTATTATTTCACTAACTAGAGAATTAGTAAAGCAAACACCCTATACTAAAGTGCTAGTCTAGTAGAGGATGGAGAAATAGGAAGTGGGTTCTCTTTAGAATTTTATTTCTCACAATCTTTCACTCTCTTTTTAAACCCCTAGCAAGCTTTTCTTTTGCTCAAAGAAGAAGATGAACAAAAGAAAAGATGAAGATAATGATCAAGTGAGTGAGCTAATCATGGGTGAGTGAGTATCATATGCTAACTCATGTAGAGACTTAATCATGGCTAAGTGTGATGGTTAGGTTAACAAAAATCCAAAGTAAAAACAAACTTAGTGGACTTTAGTCAATGCATCCACAAGCTTCCACAAGCTTCATGCATTTTCTAATCTTCCACTAATTTTGTAATTACTTTAAATACATTAAACCCAACATAACAAATAGCATGGTGTAAGTCTCATACACCCATGAATGTTGTATCAACAACCATGATACAAAATGAAAAACACATTTTAATATATATCTCATATATACTAAAGTTGTGCACATGTGAGAAAAAACCTTAAGTGAACAAATGTTAGTTAATGTAAATTAGTATATCATATATATAATTATACACTAAATTATTAAATCAACACTTGACATAATAATCCGGTTATATCTCATATAACCGACTAACATCCAATATATCGACTTATCGAATCAACACTTGATTCGATAACCCGGCTATTTCACATATAACCGACCGATACAAAAAGTCGCGAGAATAGAATACGGTATCACATACACGTATTATTCTCGGTACCGCACATATCACATATGCACTCCTATTTCGTTTTGCCTGAGCCAGTAAAATCTCTATGTAGGACTCTAAAGACTCGTCAATACGCCGGCAGTAGGTGATGATCACATCAAGCACCCACAAGCCGTCAGCGGTACTAGCTGGACATAATGGCTACCCGGGTATTGAGCGATCAGAAGATCAGCAAGCAAGCCCGCTCCAACTCCTGTAAAAGCCTGACGGTAACACTTCCCGTACAGTCCGGTCTCCTCGTCTGATATGTCGCATATCAAGTCTAGGGGTGGTAAACGTCAGACCCCAATAACCGATAAGTCAAGCTGATGTGAGGCTCATAACGGGTCGAGAAACAACTGGTAACTCTTACCAGCAAATCTCTAAATCAGCCCTGACCAGGGACTTCCCTGTTATGGCCAATCGAGCACAGCGCAACATCAACCCCCAATACCGGGAGAGACGAAACCCCTCCTATCGCTCATCGCCTCCATGTAACTCGGGACTGTACCCAAAAACCACCGTTTTGCACGCCCTCTTGGACGTGGTAAGGTGGAAATCAAAGCACAGTGGGAATCACACAAGACTCTATGACGATCTCGGGTCTACAGACTAACCTGCACAAGTGTCACCAGAGAACTGCTATCTGACGTGAGGTATAATACCATCTGGGAGTTCTCGGCGAGTCCGTCCAGTGTACCCAGTCTCCACTGAGCACCCGTATACCATCTCTGATGTCAAACACCAATGGATATGGGATCATCCATCGCCCATCTCATGGGTCGAGAAGCGTATACGCTAGTCTACTCTGGTATATCGATGCCCTGTCTCGATACACCTACGACTAGGAACATTAAAGGATGTACTTATAGACTACTCTGTCCCCACTAGTATGATCTGGATCATAGTCCAGATAGTCAAGTACACATCCTAAGGGCTTTACCAACATGTAACAATAAGACAGTATCAAGAGACAAGTATACATGTTAAGATAAAGAGCAACAAGATAGCATACTATCATATCGAGCAAGAAAGTTCTCTCTATATATGTCCAAGCATCCAATATAATATACATCATCTGTACAATACTGGCCTCTAGGGCATACACACAACTAACACAGATTTCATGGAGAAATGAGATGCTGCTCCAACCTATCTTGGTTGTGGAGATATTTGACGTTTGGGGAATTGATTTTATGGGCCCATTTCCCAACTCTTTTGGGAATTTATACATCTTAATTACAGTTGATTATGTCTCTAAATGGGTAGAAGCGGCACCGTGTCGCACTAATGACAACAAGGTTGTTATTAAGTTCCTTAAAAAAATATCTTTTCACGATTCGGACACCCTCGTGCTATAATTAGCGACAACGGGTCATATTTCTGTAATCGGGCTTACGAGGCTTTGATGCGGAAATATTCAATCAACCATAAGCTTTCTACACCCTATCATCCCCAAATGAGCGGGCAAGCTGAGATCTCCAATAGACAGATCAAACAAATTTTGGAGAAAACGGTTTCTAAGAACTGTAAAGATTGGTCCACCAAATTGACGGTTGCTCTTTAGGCATTTCGTACAGCTTATAAGACCGATGTTGGTATGTCTCCATACCGACTAGTGTTTGGGAAGGCTTGCCACCTTCCTATCGAGATCGAACATAAAGCAATGTGGACTATTTAAGAGCTTAACTTTGATTTTGATCAAACCTGCAGCTATTGGAAGCTGCAATTAAATGAGCTTAGCGAACTTCACGATGAAGCCTATGATAATGCGGTTATAGTAAAAAACTGGACTAAAGTGTTCCACAACAAAAACCTTTTTATAAAAACTTTCACCACGGGACAGCAAGTCCTTCTTTACGATTCCCGCCTCCACCTTCATCCGGGTAAGCTTAAATCTCGTTGGAAAGGACCTTTTGTCGTGCGGTATGTGTACTCGCACGGCGCAGTGGATATAGAAAATGCTAAAAGCGGTTCTATTTTTAAAGTCAATGGGTGTCACGACCCGTAATTTAGCACGCGACCGGCACTTAAATTATGCAACGTATAAAGGTGTAACGTAAATCAAGTAAGCCGAAGGCTATAAAATTTAAAACTTTTTGCGGAAAATGGTGGGGGTGCAGTTTTGATATAAAGGTATAATGAATCATGTTTTTCTATAAATCCATAGCTAATGAAACATGAAAATGCAAGTGGATTATACTAGTTGAAAAACATGTTTCGTCTTTTAAAAATTTGGGCAGCACCTCCCTTATATATTTTGATCCAAAACCATATACACAACAATATATAGGCATCCCCAGACGGGAGCTAGCTTTTTGCCAACTGGCGGAATCATAACCACGCAATAATATATATACGCGCCCAACGGCGAAGATCAATTCAAAAAGAACAATAAATAAGAAAGACATCAAAACTCAAGAAAGCGAACATATCGCTCTAAGTCTCGCACAATACCCAAGTCTGACTAGGTCTACCAATATACAATTTCTAGTTTCTGATTTGATGGAGTTTATCTAGATACAACGGAATATAAAGTACGAGAGTGGGCACGATTCAACATGTGTCCCACCTACAAAAAGCAAAATACCCTGGAAGAAGCTGTGTGCCAGCGAAACCGCCACTGATCCCAAGCGGTCTAACCTGCAAGCACTGTGGCACAACGGGGGTGAGTTGCCAACTCGTGAATAGAAAACATCAGCAGGTAGAAATCGAATAAAACAATGATTTCCTAGGTCACTATATCGTGAAAGTAATACTATGATATCTAGGGTGACCATATATGCATATATGTCAACAATCGATCAATGCAATGACATATATAAATAAACATCCGACATCATATGCCTGTATGCATGTGAATATCATCCACGTGTCCGTCAATGACACAACTAATATCATGGAACCTGAGTGTCCAACACCGACACTCGAAACATCATGAAAACATAAGCCTGTATATATGAGGATATCAACCATGTGTGTCCATCAACGACACATCAAATCATGAAACCTGAGTGTCCAATACCGACACTCGAAACATCACGAAAACCCGTGTCCAGTATCGACACGTAAATCCTCATATCTCGGGCTCCATCAATCCGGATCGGCCCATATCACGACTACGGTCAATATCCTCCAGATATCCGCCGCGCCAAACTTTCTCAGGCTCTGTCAGTCCGGATCGGCCCATATCATCTCATGACCCCGGTCGGTATCCTCCAGATATCCACCGAGCCCAAAACTATCACCGGGAGGTAGTGCTCCCTGCCAGGCTCATCGTCTACAACTAGAGCTTATTGCCCCGGGGTTCCTTACCGGGTCCACCATGTACCCGCAGATGGATCATCTTACTCCTCGAATTGGGTCTAGAATACCAAGCTCAGAACCGAGAAAACATCATGGTGGACACCTCGAAATATCATATCAAGAGAAACACCGTTTTTAAAACAATACACAATTTCCTTTGAAATTAACCACGGTTCACAAATCCAGAGATCTCATAAAAATAGCATCTCAATGTATATAAAAATAAAGTACGACATATGCAACATAGAACAGTAAGGTGAACATATCAAATATATCATGCAAACATATCATATGATAGTACCGAACAATTAAGAATAATATCAGAGATATAGCAATTCTACTATATTAGTGGCATGGTAATTACCAATGATGAATGTGTGTAAGCCGGCAAATCTGTGTAAGTATAACATGCACATCAACGGTAATTGTGCAGGTGTACTAGCAGATGATATCATATAACAACAAAATACCGGAAACATGATAAGTATCACACGAGGAATAATCCAACATAAACATAAACTATAATAAGGTAACCTCTTTATGTCGGCTATCCCACCTCATAGTATCAAGTGTCGCAATATCCTCGATCATCATCCTCAGTTCATGAGTGCGGATCAAACATTCGGTAAACACTTCACGTACGGTAATCCATTGTACGGTGTCACAAACAGAATAGGGAATCTATCATCCTATTCACCAGCAAAGGTACAGATCTATAATCTCGTATAGCATATCTTATCAATCACATAACACATCTATATCAATCTTATATCATTTCATCTTGCATATACACCATATCTTGTTAATCTCAAGTCATATCGATCTCGATCTCATATCCTACCATTATCAACTCATACTTGTCCTCTTTCAATTCATACTCATAATGATTCACTTTCTCATTTCATATTCTCATATATCAATCCGAGTAATCTATATTTATCATCTCAATATCCCACATCATGTTATCTTATATACCTAGATCATATTCTCAAGCCAATATATCCATTAGTGTCAACTTTTATCATATCATCTCTTACTAAATCCTATAATCATGTCCGTAAGTTCGTGGCGTATCCTTTATCAAAATTATAATTCATAAAACAATCTTCCATATCAATGGTTGCAGGGGTGCTATACGCCATCCACCCGACTTCCCCCGTAGATATAAATCTACTCACCTGCTAAACTCCTCGCTTAGCCGAAGTTGATGTGCTTCGTCATCTCGGAAGTCCATGCAAAGGTATCTACAATCAATACACAATCACACTATTATTAAAACCAATATCCGAAAATCGATATGGCACACGAAGTGCTCATAGGTTAGAACATATATCTTACGCATGCAAAAACAACCAAACAACCCTCGTCGTTGACGTACAAACGTCCAACGAACAAATCAAATCCAAATACCAAAACCACGAATTCAAATAATGGAAAACTTAATACGGCAACTGAGGAATTCACTCCCAGATTTTTGCTCAGGTCAATAGGGGCTAAACTAACAAATACAGGGGCTAGTTTATAGGATAAGTGAGCTACAGGCAAAACCACAACTCCAAAGCAATTAGGGGACCCGGCGAGAACGCATAAAAATCCGGCGCTGCCGGTCTGGGTAGGGTCAACTGGGTTCGTATTTTGGTGGTTGTCTTCTAGTGGTTTATCTAGGTCAATGGACTTGTTTGATTTTCTTAAAAATACCCTAGATAGCTCCAGATACCCTGTAGGCTAACAAACTCCACAAAACCGATACGGGACACTTCTAAACTCGTATATTTGGTTCTAAACTCTGTTTTGGTCCAGAAAAGAAATCTCTAAGGTCTTGCTACACTCACTACACCTCTATTGCATCCTTACAAGTTCACAAATCACTAAACCTCAACTTGAAAATTTCCAAGATCACAACACTCACTAAATCGAATTCTAAACTAAACTAGGATATACTAAACATAATATCTTAACTAAAGGAAAGGAAATATACCTCATTTGGCAACTTAGGAAAATTCTTGAGTTGCCCAAAGTTTTTAAAATCCAAACTTGAATGGTTCAAAGGGTTTATGATGAGGTGGAGATCATTTATTGTGAAGGTGGCATGGGGTTTTTGTGATGAATTGGCGATGATACATGGAGGTAGAGAAGGATGAAGGAGATGAAGAAAATGGTGAAGAAACGAGGAAGGAAGAAGAATGGATGAAGAAGTCAAGAGTTACTCTCTCTTATGCTCACTCTTTCACAAATATCTCATTTTTGTTTTATCTCAAAAATATCTCTTTTATTTCCTTTTTCTTTTCTCTTTTCACTCTCACTCATTAAACCAAACACAATAAAACAACATTCAACAAAATGCACATGACATGGTGCACTAACAATGGAAAAATGTTAAAATACAGATTTGGCTTAGTCGCGATTAGTAGTGCACTAATCAATTTTAATTTAAACTTGCATATAATTAATTATAAAAATGCCAAAATCCGATAAATATCTTTTTAATGAATAAATCATTTTAATCTCCACTTATTATCCAAATATTGGTATATACTTATACCATTTTACAAAAAACCCCTATTCGCAAATCGAATATTTTTCGCGAAATATATTATTTTATTATTTAATTTCCAAAAATAATATTTATATTTCTGAAATGTTACAATGGGCATAGATTAAAACCATTCTTTTCCGCTGACCCAGCGGAGGAGCTCCTGTTTTTACAGGAGACGCTTTATCATAACTAACTTTCCTCCGCCCCACCTCCATATTTCTTTAACACTGTTTCATATAAGAATAGAGGTGAATGAACTAAGTGTTGGATATAGTGCCCTCAGAGTCAATTATTGGATCACAGGCACGTGATTGCAATGATTGAGGATGACCTATGCCGGTAGGACAGTCTTACTCGAGATGATAGTATGCTATCTGGTTTATCTTTATCATCGTGTACTGCTTTAGGTGACCTTACGAGTCGCTATTACACGTTGATAGAGCCCCTAGGATTCTTGCTTGACTAGCAGCAGTATGAGGGCGATCATATACGTGAGAGCTGGAGTCTATAAGCACATCCTTAAAAGGTCCCTAGTCGTGGGAGTTTCGAGACAGGGCATCGATTCTCCAGAGTAGACTAGTGTATACAGTCGAGACCCCGACGAGGGGCGGTGGCCGGTCTCACAAGCCACTGGTGTCAGTTGGTTCACCTAAGATGTATACAGGTGCTCATTGGGTTATGAGTACACCGGACAGGACTCGCCGGGAGCCTGCTAGTTGGTATTATACCTGATGTCAGATAGCAGTTCCCTGGTGACATGTGTACAGGTTAGTTCATCGACCTGAGATCGTCATTTGTCTCGTGTGAGTTCCCACTGTGCGTTGATTACTACACTACCGCGGCTCAAAGGAGTCGTGCAAACAGGTTTTAGTTGGGTACAGTACCGAGCCACATGGAGGCAGTGAGCGGATCTGCAGGGGTTCATCTCTCCCGGTATTGGGGGTGAGGCGCGCTGTGTCTAGGAGAGCCAGAACATGAAAAGTCCTTGGCCAAGGCAGGAGATTTGCTGGTAGGTATTCCAGTAGTATCTCAGGGTGTTCTGGGCTACACTCTGACACGACTTGTACCGCTATTGGGGGTCTGACTTTTACTAACCCCTTAGGCCCGCCATGCGATGCTCATAGACGAACGGACCGGACTGTACGGATATTGTCACTGACAGGCTCAGTAGGGTGTCAGGATGAGTTCGCTCATCGACGTCCTTTTTGGTCAATAGCTGGTGGCCCGTTATGTATTGGCTGATACCTCTGACGTGCTAGTGGTTAAATCCACAGCCATAGTATTGACGAGTCTTTAGAGTCCACCACACACAGTTACTCAGGTTTAGGGCGAAACGCTGTAGAGGCCGTATGGAGATATGGCAGGGTTCGATCAGATACGTGCGGTATTGCACGGATCGTGATTGGACGGATTTTACTAGCCGGCTTTGGTTTAAGCCGGATCCTAGTATTAGATAGTGTAGATTTTGTCTCTTTGCATTTGTGTTCAGTGGGAATACAAATGCGGGCATGTATATGCAGTAGCGGGGTTTTCCTGTAATTTATTACGGGATCAGTTTTCTGAAGTTGCCAGTTTGCATTCCGTTCCGGCCGGTTTTCCTTTGTTCTTTCGCGGCCGGACTTTCCGATGGAGGGGGTAATTTGCAATTGTGCAAATTACTTATTGTGGAGGGTGTTTCTTGCTTATGTGTGGCTTCATGATTGTTTATTCATCATGAGATGCTTTTTGAGTCTATTCCTTTGCTTTTCATGTGATGGTTTTGATGATAGTTGATTTGGAAATGGGTGTGACACATATTCCTTTTTAATCACACCATTTCTTCACATGCTTCTCTCTTGCAATTTTTCTCCCCCATTCTTGAAAAGAGGCCGGCCACTTTGAGAGGGTGAGGATGAGAGAGGTTTCAATATATGTGGGCATTGATTCATCTCATATTATTCTTGGCTTGCAAAAGTTTCAACCTCTCTCCATTGTTCTTTCTCAATCCCTTCATCATGGCAACTACACTAAACCCCAAGAGACAAGGTTCTACACTACATCTACAGCATATCTTGGACGCGTCGGCTAGCCAATTTCGTGCCCGAGTTGCCTCGGTCCAGAGGTGGGAGCCCGTAAAAGATTCCGGCTACGTGGTGCTCTTTTCGACGAGGACGTGACGGACGAAGTATCCGCGGGAGATCGGAGTGGAGACGAAGACCGAAGGACATGGATCGCTTGGTATATCTCTTCACCCATCTTTATGTTTGCTAGTAGCTAGGTTAATGGCCCGATCCGGGATAAAAGTGCGCGGTGGTGCCGGTTTACTAGTTTGCAAAGTTTTTGTTTCCGCGTTTCCGGCGTCGGATCGACGGCCGGGACGCCGCCGCGGACTTACATTGGTATCAGAGCCACGCCATTAACCTAGCCTAGCTTGCTCTAGTATGTTTAGAACTCAATCGAACAAAAATCCCCAAAAACCGTATTTCGTGTGCACATGTGTTCTCTGTCGAAATTTTTTCAGCTCTAAAAATTTTTCAGGTTGTTTCAAAATACTGTGCATGGAAATCTAAGCAATCTGTGAAAATTTGGTCGCGAGATCTCTCCATACCGCCGTGGAACCGCGGCCAAACCCATGCTTGGGCCGCGGTTCCGCCGCGCTTTTAACTGTTCAGTGCACCAAATTTTTACAGAGAGCTCCTGAATAGAAAATAGGGGTTTTGGGACATTCTTTTTGGGCCCAGATTTTCTGTAAGTGCTACAGTACTGCTTGGGGCCCACTTCGATAAATTTGTTCGATCGGATATTTTAAACATGCTAGTTCACAGTATTTACATTATATCTGTGACCGTGAATGTCACTCGATCGGTAAATCCTGTCTAACTGCTATAGCCCTTTTAGACGGATTTGCGAACGTGACATTCACGTTGATGTTCTGTGTTGTGCTGTGTTGTTGCGGATCGGTCGTGGGGATAGCCTGGATGCAATGTTAGTACAGTTTTGCTTTATATGTACATTTGATATTGCGGGGCGAGCGTCCGACATGCGGACTGCCGTCACTGCCTGTTTGTATTATTCTTTTGGGGCACGACCAGGTTGCGGTCGATGTACCCGTTGTATGTATATTTTACTTTCTGTACTAGGATTACCCCGTGGAGGGGTGCACCGATAGCCGGGTTCTAGAGGGCAACAAGCCCGCATCTCATGGCATTGAGAAGGAGAGGGCTTTACTCTAGAATTGGCGGGCTATTCGCCGCACTCGTAGAGGGTATAGGTTTGACCCAGGAGGGGTGCCCAAGTTACCGGATTCCATGAAGTGCTGGGTGGTCCATTCACATTGTTGAAGGGGGCTGCCTCGCTTCAGGTTTTGGCGGGTAACTTGCCGCGCCCGTAGGGGTCTAGGATTTCATTGCACAGGCTATCTACACGACCAGGGGAACGTCGGGTTTCAGTAGCGGCTCTATGAAACCCGGGGATCCCAGATACCTGTATTGTTCTGTGATGCTGTACATTTCTGTGATGTTGCATTTTATCACGCCTTGAGCGAAAATTATATATTATATATATACTAGTAGATGTTGTATATGTTTTGCATCCGCGCTAGTCCAGTCCCCGCTCTGTCGTTAGTTAAGTAACCTAACGGGTGATGACGGGACCCAGTGGCGAATGCGGATGGCATATACGTACGTCATTATTTTCGTTCTTTATGATGTGATCAATTGATGGGACTGCATTGATTCGGATCAATGCAAGATAAACAAACCTATTTTGATGTTGTTGGAACACTTTTCAAAAGGCTGTTATTGCAAGGACGTTCACTTTTGTTTTGCACAGTGGTATTCAGTTGGAATATCCTGCTCCTCAGTCGACGAGGCAAGGGCCGAGATCCCTTCACCGGGAGTGACCCCTTGGACAAAAGTTTGCGTCAGGGCAATAACTTCACTATAGCCGATTACTTTTGCTTTGCATCGTGGTATTCAGTTGGAATATCCTGCACTTCATTCTACGGGGAAAGAGCCGAGATCCCTTCACCGGGAGTGACCTCTTTAGCAAAGGTTTTCGTCACTATATTTTTATAAAGCTATCAGTTCCTTCAACGATATCAAGTTCATTACGTTAAAGGTTTTCGCCAGAAACCATTCATAGCCCTCCGTCGTTTCAGACGGGTAGCACGTAGTATTCATGCTATGTTTGTTGGCCTTCGTCAAGGCATAGTGTATGGTAGCTGCTTATTACCTTTCTGCTGCATAGATAGATGCGTTGGTTTGGGACAGTCATATAGCCTTGTTGGCCTTCGTCAAGGGCTTGTATGGGTGGGTTCAAATCAACCTGGACAATGACGGGTAGAACTTGACATGTGGCTTATGATTTGTTGGCCTTCGTCAAGGTCATAAGAGCATGGGGCAAAAATCCACATCGGGAGTTTCTAAAGAAACTGAAACTTGCCAGATATGCGCATACCTTCTAGAGTGTGATAACGTGAGCGGATTCCGTCACGTTATCATGCGATGATAGTTGGATCCCGATTCCCACTGATGAGTTGGTTTACTCCTCGGGTGATCCCGGCTAATTCTTCTTTTAGGTTTGGGGAAGAATTTGACGTTACAGTGGGAGGTTTCCAGATTAGATAAAGTGATAACCATTCTGATCTAGGTTAGAGTGCACGCTGAGTGTTTCTTTTCTCTCTCTCTTTGGCAGCGACCATTGACCCGACCCTAGACTATGACTTAGTGACCAAGTTGACCGAACCTTCTTAACATTGGCTTTTGGATTGTCAGAGTTGCAAACCTCATTGCCACTCCTACTTTTACCCTTTTTCTCCAGGACACCCCGTATTACTGCGAACGTCCACTTCCATTGGACAAAACCATCGTATGGTTATATACGAACTCGAAGGATTTTATTCGAGGATGGTTTCCGGTTCTGGAGAAAACGAATAGGACTATTCAGTTGTCTTTTCCTTTCACCTTTTCTCATTGCGAGTACTCCTTGGTTTAGGAGAAAGTACACCTATTACGCAAATTGGATAGTCTTCTTCCAAACCTTAGGCTGGTGCCGAACGGTAGGGAATGAAGAAAACCAATTAGCCTAAATGGTGTACAGAAGGTATTAAGTTAAGACAAAGAAAGGGATTAGTAAGAGGTCAAAGTAAATTGCGACTGCTATTCACGACCAAACCAAGTATTTCTTCGCCAATCCTAAATCACTTTTGTATTTCTCCAGGACACTCCGTATCACTACGAAGATCCCAGGTTTATTGGATAATCCATCGTATGGTTATATACGAACTCGAAAGGAACTTGTTCCAGTTCGGGGATGGATTCTGGTTCAGGAGAAATAGGAATAAAGTTCATTCAGGTGTCTTTTATCTTCACCTTCTCTCGCATTGCAAGTGCTCCTAGGATTAGGACAGTACACCCATTATGCTTATTGGATAGTCTTCTTCCAAACCATAGGCTGGTGCCGAACGGTAGGGAAGGAAGAAAACCAATTGGCCTAAAGGGGTGTACAGAAGGTAATGACTAAAGACATATAAAGGGATTTGGAAAGATAGCAAAGAATTATACGGTTACAGTTGTGAATCTGGATAATGGAAGAGGCATTACTAGGAATACCAGGATACCTCATCGAAAGATTTCAATGTTTCAGTTTCACCGTGTACTGTTAAAAGAAAGCTGATTTCCCAATTAGACACTTTCTCCAGGGTATGTATTTACCAGGTTTGATTCTCACATCTGTATGGTTTTACAGATGATGAGTGGGAGTAAGTTATTGGGAATTAGGTGATCATCCTCATTATATCGGAATTCGTTGTAATTGGTGATATTTGAAGAAGTCACCTGGGTTATTTGCCGGACGGCAAATATTTGGTTTTGAATATCCGTTGTTATGCACCAATTTCAAATTGATATATCTGTATGTCTATTTTTATAGAGTGAGATATACCTTTTTGAAATTATGTCTATGACATTTACCTATATCAGTGGATGGTTAGGTAAGGAGTATTGAATAGCGGTGTAATTCTTCTTAACCATAAGTACAGTTTTCAACCTACAACACACAGTGAATGAGTTATTAGACTCAAGGGACTTATACAGAGTATTGTATGTTGTCCAGTGTCCATTAGGACAGAGGGGTAGGTACTCGTACTATATTCTGTTTACTTGTGACTTCTCTAGTTCTTAGACAGGTGTTTCGTAGAAACACAGGGTCTGAGTTTTGAGAAGTTATATGTATAAGAATAAAGTAGAGAACCAGATATTGCAAGTATCAGGATTCTTCAAGGAGATCGAAGATGTAGATACTTGTGAATGGTATTCAGTTGATAGTAATGGTTAAGAGAACATGCTTCTCTTTCAGGTTACTCATAATTGGAAGTATTTCTAAGTTGAGTAACGCTGATCGGCCTCTCTCCATTCAGTTGACATGCACTGGAGACAGCTGCATGATTTGAATCTGGTTCAATTAAATCAGCGCCTCTGTTCCTGTATTGGATATAGAACAGTTCATATCTTGACATTGTTAAGATACGGGGAGTTGTCCAGCTTATGCTTAAAACCAGACTCTGGATGACTCAAGGCACGTTTCTGTAATGACTGGTTGTGGGTTGACCCGGGCTATGACGAGGGTTGATTTTCTACCATCTGGAAGATCAATAGTGATATTGCTCTTAACTCACCACAGTTTTAATAAAAATGGATTTTTTCAGAAAACAGTAGTGGGAGTATGGTAGAACTGGAAGTGATTCCAGAACCGCAAACGATTACTGAAGATTTGAAAAGAACCTAAAGATTCAATCTGGTTTGACATTTCATTGGCCACACCGCAGATAAAGTGGGTAACCTCAGGCACCCGAGAGGTACTTCGGTATGCACAAGGACGGTGGCAGGGAGGTTCTTGTTTACCCAGACTTGCCATTGCTGTTGTTCCAGACTGTGAGACCCGGCAGGAGGATGAGTATAGCGTCGTTCTGAACTGGTTTTAGAAGTGTACGTCTATATGACTCTGCCAGAGGGTTTTTGTAGTCAGTGGGAGCAGCGGAAGCATTAGTGGACATGAGGCTTATGTCTATTTATAGACTAAAGCAGATATAGCGGAGATAGATCATCTATTTCTGATGTGACAGTCATAGGTTTGACTTCATCAGAATAGGGGATGGATCTATTAAGAAGGTAGTAGGGTGTAATGCCTGGTATTTGATGACATACACAGAGTAGGAGGTGATATTCCTATACTACGATCGGTTATACTTTGGTTGTCACACAGTAGTTTCTCCACATGGGACTTGGATATTATATCAGACATTTTGGTTACTAGATCTATGGTTTTAGATCTAGATTTGGGTAATTTCCCAATCAGGGTACTTAGACAGCATTCTATGAGTATTTAGAATGGACGACTCCTGGCATAGTGGTGTACCTGCAGGTGATGGAGTCACCCTCTCTAAAGCTGTCTTACAGACTAAAGGGGAGAGGGATACGCATGATTGGCAGATCACTTGCTTAGGCAATTGAGTCAATCATGAGATGTCAAGTACCACACCAGATGTTGTTTTTGCAGTAGATGCAATAAGTTGATATTGATCCAATCCTGGAGAAACAGTCGGAAGCAGTTTTAGAACATAAGTTGATGTTCTAGGAATTTGATAACGGCAGCCTCCTTTAGGAGACGGTTATCATTCCAGGCTTCCAAGGTGACATGGATGACTGTCAGAGTTATAGTTTTTCCTCTGACGAGGGGCAGTATTTTGGACAGGTGGTCCAGGTGGATACTGAGGGAAGGATGGCGCAGGATACTGATTAAGTTCAGTTGATGATACAGTCTAAGAAGTTTGGATTTGGAGTTCATTTATGAGCTAGGTCCCATCAGACATCCAGACATTCTAAGACAGGTATTGCTCATTTCGGGAGATGGCTTTCTCCGCGAACATGGGATATAGAGAGACATAGAAAGAAACACCACATCGGATCCACTCACTGAGGCTATTCCTCGAACGCAATAGTTTCACAAACGAGCTTTGTGAGACTGATTAGTAGAGGAGTTGGGTGTTCGGTATCACACGGGCTGTGAGTATGCGACATCGCAATAATTAGCCTTGAGTGCAAGTGGGAGATTGTTGGATATAGTGCCCTCAGAGTCAATTATTGGATCACAGGCACGTGATTGCAATGATTGAGGAGGACCTATGCCGGTAGGACAGTCTTACTCGAGATGATAGTATGCTATCTGGTTTATCTTTATCATCGTGTACTGTTTTTGGTGACCTTACGAGTCGCTATTACACGTTGATAGAGCCCCTAGGATTCTTGCTTGACTACCAGTAGTATGAGGGCGATCATATACGTGAGAGCTGGAGTCTATAAGCACATCCTTAAAAGGTCCCTAGTCGTGGGAGTTTCGAGACAGGGCATCGATTCTCCAGAGTAGACTAGTGTATACAGTCGAGATCTCGATGAGGGGCGGTGGCCGGTCTCACAAGCCACTGGTGTCAGTTGGTTCACCTAAGATGTATACAGGTGCTCATTGGGTTATGAGTACACCGGACAGGACTCGCCGGGAGCCTGCTAGTTGGTATTATACCTGACGTTAGATAGCAGTTCCCTGGTGACATGTGTACAGGTTAGTTCATGGACCTGAGATCATTATTTGTCTCTTATGAGTTCCCACTGTGCTTTGATTACTACCCTACCACGGCTCAAAGGAGTCGTGCAAACAGGTTTTAGTTGGGTACAGTCCCGAGCCATATGGAGGCAGTGAGCGGATCTGCAGGGGTTCGTCTCTCCCGGTATTGGGGGTGAGCTCGCGCTGTGTCTACGAGAGCCAGAACATGAAAAGTCTTTGGCCAAGGCAGGAGATTTGCTGGTAGGTATTCCAGTAGTATCTCAGGGTGTTCTGGGCTACACTCCGACACTTGTACCGCTATTGGGGGTCTGACTTTTACCAACCCCCTAGGCCTGCCATGCGATGCTCATAGATGAACGGACCGGACTGTACGGATATTGTCACTGACAGGCTCAGTAGGGTGTCAGGATGAGTTCGCTCATCGACGTCCCTTTTGGTCAATAGCCGGTGGCCCGTTATGTATTGGCTGATACCTCTGACGTGCTAGTGGTTAAATCCACAGCCATAGTATTGATGAGTCTTTAGAGTCCACCACACACAGTTACTCAGGTTTCGGGCGAAACACTGTAGAGGCCGTATGGAGATATGGCAGGGTTCGATCAGATACGTGCGGTATTGCACGGATCGTGATTGGACGGATTTTACTAGCCGGCTTTGGCTTAAGCCGTATCCTAGTATTAGATAGTGTAGATTTTGTCTCTTTGCATTTGTGTTCAGTGGGAATACAAATGCGGGCATGTATATGCAGTAGCGGGGTTTTCCTGTAATTTATTACGGGAACAGTTTTCTGAAGTTGCCAGTTTGCATTCCGTTCCGGCCGGTTTTCCTTTGTTCTTTCGCGGCCGGACTTTCCGATGGAGGGGGTAATTTGCAATTGTGCAAATTACTTATTGTGGAGGGTGTTTCTTGCTTATGTGTGGCTTCATGATTGTTTATTCATCATGAGATGCTTTTTGAGTCTATTCCTTTGCTTTTCATGTGATGGTTTTGATGATAGTTGATTTGGAAATGGGTGTGACACATATTCCTTTTTAATCACACCATTTCTTCACATGCTTCTCTCTTGCAATTTTTCTCCCCCATTCTTGAAAAGAGGCCGGCCACTTTGAGAGGGTGAGGATGAGAGAGGTTTCAATATATGTGGGCATTGATTCATCTCATATTATTCTTGGCTTGCAAAAGTTTCAACCTCTCTCCATTGTTCTTTCTCAATCCCTTCATCATGGCAACTACACTAAACCCCAAGAGACAAGGTTCTACACTACATCTACAGCATATCTTAGACGCGTCGGCTAGCCAACTTCGCGCCCGAGTTGCCTCGGTCCAGAGGTGGGAGCCCGTAAAAGATTCCGGCTACGTGGTGCCCTTTCCGACGAGGACGTGACGGACGAAGTATCCGCGGGAGATCGGAGTGGAGACGAAGACAGAAGGACACGGATCGCTTGGTATATCTCTTCACCCATCTTTATGTTTGCTAGTAGCTAGGTTAATGGCCCGATCCGGGATAAAAGTGCGCGGTGGTGCCGGTTTACTAGTTTGCAAAGTTTTTGTTTCCGCGTTTCCGGCGTCGGATCGACGGCCGGGACGCCGCCGCGGACTTACACTAAGATATAACTAAATATTTGTGCGTGCCATAGAACAAGTTTAGGGGTAGTATTTCATTATTATGCTCAAAGAACAACATCAGTGAGGACACTGCTGAAAACAGGTTTGGGGGGAGGTTTGTATTTACTGAAATATCATTCGGCACCAGGCACTATATAATTTTTTTTATAGCTGAAATTTTTTTTGATAATAAAAGTTAGAAAGTGAAAAGTTACATATGACAGATATGAAGATATTTAAGAAAAGCAAGAAAGTTAGATGTTTTGAAAACAAAGCTGGTAATACGTAGTCATGAGCTGTTGTCCCAAGGGTTAGTAAGATGAAGGGAATCACTAATTTGAGGATAAAAAAAGTCTGAATAATAGTCCCTATTCTTGAGTCCAAACGTCTGAATGTTGATACCCTACTATACGCACTTGCACACATCTTGAAACTTGGGATAGTAGAGAATACCTTGAAATGCACTTGTCTAAAAGCCTTAGTATGAAGGAAAATAAATATATAAATGAAAAAGAATGGTGAAGAAAAATGAACACCGGTTTTGTAATTATTTAAGGCAGCATAAAAAAATATAGCTTGTGTGCTTTATCAGCTAGTGCCTTAGTCCAACTAGTTTGGGAGCCACTGCTAAGCCTTAGGTGTTGCAAGACGAGGAAATTTCTAATTACGCCTAAATGGGTAAGCACATTGGATAATCAGTCGGTTAGTACCTCAAGAAATATTAACAGTCACATGAAGAATGTGCGAGCAATTCTATCTGAAAATATCCACCGACTAAAAAGTACTAAGGAAAATGGATAAGAGTATGATAGCTTGAATTGAATTCTCTAAGTGTAGGGATGTCGTTTACACACACGTATGGGTATAGGATCGATGTTTGTTAGAAAGATAAGGAGGAAAACTAAAAATGATGTTTTATTGAAAGATGATGTGATTTCTGACATCTTTTCACGACCATTAACATAGGGCTCATGGCAACTGAAAAGCTAGTGTAGTTTGAAACTCTTATTTTCACGTTCTTTCTTTTATAAATCCTTATCGTTGTATGTAACTTTCATCTTCTCTCTTTTATTATGGGATTTTGTGGGTGTAATCCGCTGAAAACCCTCAGGAGGCAACACTCCTCCTACTAGGGACACCTAGAGGTTTAACGGCTTGTTGCACGTGCTCAGTGCAATCGTGTTGTCTACGAAAGTGTGCTAGCTAGGTTTTTCTTTTTCTTCTTTTCTTCTTTTAATAACTAGTTTTCTCGGGACGATCTAAGTTAAGTTTGGGGGTATTTGTTTAGTCGAAAATATTGCACATTTGATTGAACATTTTCCTTACTTTTGTCAAGTACTTAAAAGTGTTTATTGTAAATATGGAACATATGTGGGTTTATCTATAAAATATTCTTTATCATATGTTTCTACATTATAATTAACATTATGAAGGAAAATATATGCATATAATATTTATATGATATTTTGCTTATTGAAATATGCATATCATATCAAATATCTCTAATCAATATTCTTAAATATTGTATCATATAAAAATGATTAGGATAATAACTCAAATATAACAAATATTACTAATACTATGAATTGAAATATTGTGCAGATTTAGCTCAGGTCTGGAGATCGAGATATCCGAGATGTTGGGAATAAAATCTGCCGATAAAGTTTAATCAAATAGTAAATCATAAAACAACAGAGACTTAGAGGAAGATAAAAAGAATCCAGACATCACAACAATCTCCACATGTCAACATGAGGCAGCACCAGAATTTTGAAAACCTGATTCCACTCTACCACCGCCCAACCGCGGCCAAACCCCCATATCTACGGCGGATCCGCGGCCATCTGATGGCCGTTGGATTTGGGATTTTGTGGCTGTGATCTTAACAATAAATCATAACATAAGGCAACTAGGAATTCTGCTTCTGCAACTACTTAAACGACCGAGTGCTTCATATGAAAAATGATCACCTTTTACATCACCAAAATCACTGACAAGATCAAGAGATCCAGACAGGCCCACGAATCGACGTGATAAATTGACATGATCAATCGACCGAACATCTACTTCCTACGAGATAAAGATCGAGAGCAACATGAGAGTTTTTTGTATTCTAATTTCAAAGGATTTGTACATGTTAAAGTTGATTAATAAAGGTAGATCTTTAGTTTAGTTCTTTGTATTTTACTTTCTGCATTTAATTTCTGCATTACTTTCTTCATTTACATTATGATCTCCTTCTCTATCCTTTCTTCTTCTTCTCAAAACATGCGTGAGTAATTCTACGCTTGCTAGGGTTCGTAGGCTAGGGTAGATTAATGGATGACAAAATCTCATAAGTTCTTTTACATCTTTTAAAGTTTATAAACTTTAGCAAAATAAATGTTAACATCCTTATCGGGCACGTTACCAATTTATTGATAGTCTCGTCCATGATTAGAGATTAGATTAACACTTTTTTTGTTAGGGGCTAGACATGAATAGAGATCAATGCAGGGACAAGGGTTAGGAGTGGAGAAACCCTAGTTTCTTCCAAAAGAACCCTAATCTACATTCATCACTATCGATCTAGTTTTAAACTATTAAAAGATAAAGGAGTCATTTTTAATTAATCATCTATTATTACTAAGTCATATGAACCTTACAAGCCTCTTCTTCATAAATCTACATCCGTATATCGTAGATCTAGAACAAACCATCCATATTTCAATCAACTCGTCTAAAGCAAGATAAAAGTTCGACGTTTCCCTGAGAACGACCCGTACTCATCTCGGCTAGCTACTAGCGAAACCGTTATTGATTGCGGTTACTTTACTTTACTACGAAAACACTTCTTTAAAACAGATCAATCAAGCATCTTCCGTATACAAAAAAGCTCCGTCACCCCAAAAACGGCGACAACGGACCGAGAAGTCCTTAAACTAATTATCCGCCTCAAACATGGCAATGAAGGACCGAGAAGTCCTTAAACTAACAATCCTCCTCAAACATAGCGAAATAGGACTGAGAAGTCCTTAAACTAACAATCAGCCTCAAACATGGCGATATCGGACCGAGAAGTCCCTAAACTAAAATTTCGCTTCAAACATGGCGATAATGGACCAGAACGTCCCTAAACTAGCATGTCGCCCCAAAGACGGTGATATGCTATCTTGAGATCTATATTGCAATCAAATTCTTAGTATCGAAGATTGCAACTCAAGTCCCACTGGCTGCACAGCTACTCCAGCGATGAAGCCATCCCCAAATCCCACCGGCAAATAGATGGGTCACCTGCGACGAAGCTACTTTCGAGAGTTTCACTGTTAAAAAAATCGGTATGTCCACAAGCAAAATGGATACGGATGAAAACCCGAAAGGGCGCCGTGAGTAAAAGCAGTAGGGCTACCGGCGAGCTTGTGAAAACCCTGAAGGGCGCAAACTCGTTAAAAAATCCGGTATGTCCACAAGCAAAATGGGCATGGATGAAAATCCGAAAGGGCGTTGTGATTAAAAATATTAGGGCTACCGGCGAGCTTGTGAAAACCCGGAAGGGCGCAAACTCGTTAAAAAAACCGTATGTCCATAAGCGAAATGGGCATGGATGAAAACTCGAGTAAAAACAGCAGGACTACCGGCGAGCTTATGAAAACCCGGAAGGGCACAATCTCGTAAAAAAAATAATACACTTACGATATCCTCACGACTCGTAAGGAGAATTCCTCCTATGAGACCCACACGATTCATAGGATTCAAAAGCCTTAAACTACAGGGATCTGAACCTGTTCTTAAGCCGTCATATCCCCCAAGTTGCCCTACAGGCGGTCAAATATTGACCCTTGTATACAATCCACGGGGAAGAATAAATATTCCCTTACCAAGTTCTACCAATAGCGAGAAATGTCCCCATATGGTGAACGACACTTGTAAGTCCTCTCGACTTATAAGGAGAAAATACTCTTGGAAGATCCTTATGACTTACAAGAGAAAATATCACTTAGGAATCCTCATGATTCCTAAGGAGAAAATATATATATGAGATCCTCTCGACCCGTAGGGAGAAATACCTTTATGAGACCCTTGCGGCTCATAAAGTCAAATGATTTAGTCGACAGGATCCTAACCCTGTCTACTAAGCCATCTTTGTTCAAATCAACAAAGGCAAATGATGATTCACTCCTAGCAACATTCCAGTTGTAGCGATTCTGATGCCTAAACAGGTGTCAAATTCCAAGTCCTCTTACGGCAAATGATGATTCGCACCTGGTAATATTCCAGTTGCAGCGATACTGATGCCAAGATTGATATCAGATCTCAGGTTCCTAACTCGTAATAAAAATCAGCGAGTCACAAAAAACGCGTATGAGAAAGCCGAAATGTTTGGGGAACTCACAATAAGAAACAACGAGTAAAAACAAAAAATACATAGTCGAAATGATTGGGCACTGCGAAAAATATCCGAAATGATTAGGCAATCGTGGCTTTCGCGATATAAAAAGCTGAAATGATAGAGCATCACGGAAAAAAATATATAATAAAAAATGAATGAAAATGAAACTTTTCTGCTCTGCAAGTATGTCCATATTGACTCTTGTATACAAACCAGGGGCACAAATAAAAGAAAAGGGAACCATATATTCCCACCAGGCTCCGTCAAAGGGATAGCCAGATCTCAACGGCAACATCTACAGCCTAGAGATTAGCTCGACGTTCTTGTCATTCCAGCGTGATGCATACGCAACGTTAACAAAAGACCCAAGGGTCAAAGCAAACCAAAAATAGAGTAATGGCAAAATCCTAGCTCCAAGTCTTGATGGTACATATACAACCTAGAGACTACCCCAGCGTTCCCCCTCATTTCAGCAGGATCCGGACGCAACTATCAAATAAAATTAGGGCGATGGCATATCTCTAGCTCCGGACATCAATCGCAATACATACAGCATGGAGGTCCTACAGATGTCTACCCTACTTCAGCAAAGAATCGGCACGACATCGTCAAAAAAAAAATGAAGCGACGGTATATTCCCAGCTTCGGGTCTTGACGGCAACTCATATAAAGCCTAAAAGACCATTGGAGATCATCCCACCCCAGAAGGGTGCGGTTATGACTCATCGGGGCTCCAAATTGAGCCTAACTTCAAGTAAAAAGCGTCATGGCTGTAAGTCGATGTCGCACATCCTGCGGGTTCACGAGGAGGCGGAATTTACTAAAAATGATTTTTACATAGCTCGCAACACCGACTAAACTCCAGGATCTTTATGGAACCTTAACTAGCTAAACTAACTAGGAGGTTTAACTACTATGAAGAGTTTTTATATCTCCGTGAACAAGTCCTTCGGGTCTTCTTTTCCTCCTCTCCTTGGCTCCTCGAAGATTAGATCGAGCTTGCGACGTTAACCTCCTCGCGTCAATGATGATCCACCCGAGAGTATATACTTTGAGCTCTAACCTCTAAACCGAGGTAACTAGGGTACCTAGTATGGTAAGCTAAGTAGCCTAGATGATGTAGAGAATGATGATGGATTGACTTATCTTACAAGATCCTTGTTTCATAACTCATGTGAGGGTTAGGATCTTTTTGAGGAAGAAGGAGGAAACTTGGAGAGAGAAAGCCAAGATGCAAATGAGCAAGTGAAAAGCTAAGTGTACAGAATGGCTCATAAAACTCAATAATGAAGCATCTATTATTTTCACATAGAAAATAATATTCATACTTCAATAGTGTATCCAAACCAATAAATAATTGTTTAAGCTATGCTTCACACCCATACCACAAATATCTCTAATTACACCTCATTAATCCATTTTGCAAAAATAGATAAATCAAGTAATGAGGTGTCCCTTTCTAAAAGCATACCTTGTAAAATTACAAGAATGCCATCACCGTATATACATACCCGTATTCGTATTCCGAAAAATATGAATATAATGAGATGATAACAATCCAATAATATAATATTAGGATCCGTCTTAAACCAAAGCTCACTAGTATTATCCGTCCGAATATCATCCGTGTAGCCAGTACACGTATGTGATCGGAACTCTGCCGTAAAACCTTACGGCATCTACATCGTTTCGCCCGAAGTAGGGAAACCCTCTTTGTGGGACTCTAAAGACTTGACAGTACGCTGACAGTGGGTTTAACCACAATTCCATCAGCGGTACTAGCTGTACGTAATGGCTACCCGGATATCTGTCGATAAGAAGGACGATGAACAAACTCATCCGAACTCCTACTGAGCCTATCTGTGACAATCTCCGTACAGTCCGGACTATTCATCTAAGATACTCGCATATCGGGACTAGGGGTGCGGTAACCATCAGACCCCTAATAGCTCAATAAGTCGTGCCGGAGTAGAGCCCAAAACACCCTGAGAAATTACTAGAGTACCTATTAGTAAATCTCGCTTGCCCAGGACAGGGACTTTGTGTAATGGCTTTCTGAACACAGCACGATATCAACCCCCATTACCAGGTGAGACGAATCCTATCTAACCGCTACTGCCTCCAAGTGCTTTGGGACTGCACCCAACTACTACCTATTTGCACGACTCCTTTGAGCCATGGTAGGGTAGTAATCTAAGTGCAGTGGGAACACAATCGAGACGAATAGCGATGTCAAGTCAACGGACTAACCTGTATTCATGCCACCCGGGAATTGCTACCTGACAATAGGTATAATACCAACCAGCAGTTCCTAACGAGTCCATCCAGTGTAACTCATAACCTAAGGAGCATCTGTATACTATCTCCAGTACATGTACTAATGGCTGTAGGACAGACCATCTCCCCTGCTGGGATGAGAAACGTATACACTAGTCTACTCTGGAGTATCGATGCCCCGTCTCGATAATCCTACGATTAGGACCTGCATAAGGATGTGCTTATAGACTACCCAGCCACCACTAGTGTGACTGCCATCACAATGCTGGTAGTCAAGCAAAGATCCTAACGTCTCTACCAATATGTATAAGCGATATGCTAAAAGAAACACATGCACATATTGAGATAGAATCAAACCAAGTAGCATACTACCATTTCGAGCAAGACTGTTATTATAACCGTGAATAACCCAACATTCCAATATGTAATATACAATCCAGTATGATACAATAATGGCCTCTAAGGCATATATCACTAACAATGGCAAATTCCTAACACTTGCTCTTCCGACGGTAATATAACCTTAGGAGATTACTTGAAGACGTCTTGTTTAGCCCCCGAAGGTATCAAAGACACGACAGTCGCGGGGTTACTCGAACAACAGCTTAAAGACTATATATCGAGGAACACATCAGCCAACGCGATGGTACTACAGACTTAAACCCTAGTACCACAAACCTAACATACCTCTGTCGTAAAGAATGGAGGTTATCTATATACAACGTTAGGACAAGTTTGCCTGTAAAACCTAAGGGAGGTAAACTAAAGATCCTCCGAAATGAGTGAATAAACTATGGACTCCGAAATGAGTACATAAACTAGAAACTCCGAAACGAGTGAATAAACTACAAACTCCGAAATGAGTATATAAACTAGAAACTCCGAAACGAGTGAATAAACTCCAAACTCCAAAATGAGTACATAAACTAGAAACTCCGAAATGAGTGAATAAACTACAAACTCCGAAATGAGTACATAAACTAGAAACTCCGAAACGAGTGAATAAACTACAAACAAAGAAATGAGTATATAAACTACAAACTCCGAAATGAGCATATAAACTACTTTATGCCAAATCAAGACATCAAAGGATAGAGAGGTGCAAACATGAAATAAAATATGTCTTTTATTCATAAATCAAAATGAATACAAGATACAAAAAAAAGAAGAAAGAAAGATATACGGCGACAAAATATTTTAAGACGGCGGGCGGTTCAATAGGCCAACTAGATCGTTGTTTTTCCACCGGACTTCTGCCTCAAACTCTAGCAACGCCGCAAGTTGAGTCCTTGTCTGTGCCTGTTGTTGTTGGTTTGAAGAAAATTGATTCTCAAGCTATTTCTCGGCAGTCTTGTGGGTTTCGACCAGTTCACGTATGAAAATGACAGCTTTATCAAGAGCCACCACCTCCGTAATTGCCTCCTAAAGGACCCGCCAGATTTCATAGGCCTGAGTAGTCTTGGTTGTGAGCTGGGCTTGAAGTTCCCCTAAATCCTTTGAAGCCAACTCCCTTTCCGAAAAGTTCTGGTTGAGCCTTTTCTCACAAGACTGGAGATTGGCCGCACACCGATCGATCCATCCATGCAAGCTGGCCTTTACAGATATAATATCAGAGGGAAGGTGCACGCATTCAACTCTATGTATGGAAGCCTCCACTTGACGACAATATTCAACCTAAGTACGCACCAGCGCCTCGTCATGGTAGGTGGCAAGAACGGACAAAGAAGTATTGGT
Organism: Agapanthus africanus; assembly: GCA_030015575.1. Lineage (NCBI taxonomy): Eukaryota > Viridiplantae > Streptophyta > Magnoliopsida > Asparagales > Amaryllidaceae > Agapanthus > Agapanthus africanus. Next base: position 705,892,043 of record CM057341.1, read on the forward strand.
TTCAACAGCAAATTCCTCATCCATGACAGAAGTGCCAGCACGAAGTTCTTCAATGAAAGTTGCCAGTGAATGAATGCTCTATTTTTTCCATGCTCTCAGACACATGTCTGGCATAAGGGCCCGGCGGCATGCAAATACTCTAGCGGAGTCAGGGTTGGCAAAACTATGAAGATACATGTATGGTTAGTCGCCTTTCCGAACAGAGAATAAGTAGAAGAATACCAGGGTTAAAGCGTCACTTACCCATGGCCACAGAAGGCGGATCTGAGAAGTCCCCAGGCCCATCAAGAACTTCAACTTCATCATCAGCCTGTAGGACTGTGGTTTAAAAATAAAAAAAGGGCACATCAGCATTATTATGAAAATATGATACGGAAGGCAAAGGAATACCAATCTTGGTCGAAGGAAAGGACAATGCTCTGGGGGGGTAATGCGTGCGGGGCCACCATATTAAGTAGACGCAGGAAGGTTTCTTCCGGAGAACGATCTACAATAGAAGACGCCAACTCCCGCAATTCTGAGAGAAAGAAAGGGTCAGACATATGGAAGGGTCGTTATATATATATATATATATATATATATATATATACATATACATATATATATATACATATACATATATATATACATATACATACATACATATAGATATACATATACATATACAAATACATATACATACATATATATATATATATAGGATTACCTTCGATACTTCGTCCAATCTGGACTGGAAGGATAGCAGCTTCAGTAATCTCCTTTACACCCTCCGGTGTGTCACTGGAAATATTTACAGAGTCTATGGCCGGTCCGGTGACCTCTACTGAAGGAATAAAGGCCGTCATCGGAGGCTCTATGGTGCGATTTGGACTCGAAGCTGCGCCTTCCATAGAAGGCCCTACAAAGAAAAAATATGTGAAGACAAATACGATATGAAAGCAATATAAATTATCTGCTGAGAAGGACGTAAAAGATACATACCGATATACCAGGGAGCTTGAACCATGGCCTTTTCAAGCCGCTGCTCTTTTTTGTTTAGTCGCGCTCATCGGGCTTCGATCGAAGATAAATCCCTACCCGCTTTCAGAGCAGCCTCGTTTTCAGAAGCGGCCGATATTGGCCTTTTGAGAACCCGTTCTTCTTCCAGCGTCAAAGGAACTACTGGTAACATAGCCAGGGCCGGGTCAACATCACAGAATTCAACAGAGGGAAAGCATCCTTTCTTAGGACGCACGTTTTTAGCTTCATCCGGTGAATGCTTCAAAGCCTCGGCCAACTGAGCAGCCTCCTCGGCGGATGTACCAGGAAGAGGAGACCATCGTCCGGTTCACGCGCAGATATAGGCTCATCATGAGTAAGAGGCTCAGACTCGAGCAAAGCAACAAGTAAATAGGTGGCCAATTTCTTTCTCCTTTTAGGGTCTGAGCTAGCACTAATAGAGGGGTGCTTCCTCCCTTTCGGCACTTTTGCACGGCGCTGCCCAAACATTCCTTCAGTATCCGCTTTTGGTGAGGACGCTGCTGGTACTTTATCAGGAGTCTCTGCCCTAGCTTTAGTGCGAACCGGCATACCAGCAATACGGGGGACTGATTCTACTCGAGCGGCTTTAGGAATGAGCACACTGTCCCGCAGAGGAGGGTAAACAATCGACCGTGGCCGCAACGGGGCGCTGATGGCTTAAGCTGGAGCAGAGGCTTTACTCTCGAAGAACACTCGTCTCTTCTCTGCGATGATGGGACTAACCCGATGGCAATACCAGCCCTTGAAAGGTCTCATGGGCCTTGGAAGGTAGTCGGGCTCGGGGATCATGAAGAGGGAACCAGTATTTAACCACATGAAATGATAGATAACGTCGTGGGTAGCCTCCAGCGAGAGAGTAGGCTCAACTAAAAAGTCTTCGAGGGGGACGCCTTGGTTGTAACCTGGCTGCTGGGCGAAGCGATGCGGATTATACCGCATGAAGAGAGCAGTTTCATTTAGGCGGAACACTAAGTACCCCGGCCTGATTGAATATAAATTCATGATCTCTTTGTGTTTTAAAGATGGAGTCCCATTCTTTGACAAATCGAATAACAGTTGAATGGGCTCCGCTGGCGCAGAAAGGACTCAATCATTGAAAACCATCCTGTCTTCGTTTGAATATGGATTAAGCAATATGCGCAGAGCCCGTAACTGAGTCAGATTAGGAGCAGAGGCATCAACCAACCTCATGACTCATGAGAAGGTGTATGACTCATAGAAATCAGCCCGTCGGTGTGCAGCAAACGCGCCTAACACATGCATCTCGATCCACGGCGTGGAGTAATGGAGGGAGAAATTCACGGTGTCTGCACCTAGGTTTGAAGTGTTGGTGGTAGTACTTAAACCATGGTATAGGTGTGATAACCCTGCAACGCCAACGGCCAATCGCGCTCCTTCAGCTATGTGATAGGCAGGATAGAAGATGGAGGCTCTCATAAAACGGTGGTGCATCGGCATGGTGAACCAGCTAAGCTAGAGACTGATGAAGACTACAAAGAATGTTTCTTTGTCTATTCCAAGAGCGGCGATTGCGTCAAAGGTCACGGCTGACGAATTTGGAATGTAAAACTGCGGCAGGGCTTCTTCTTTGGTCGGCAATTTCTCCAAGCCAAATATGAAGGGATCCTCGACCTTCGTGAATTTCGGAGCTTTCTTGGATAGAGCGTCTTTACGGAGAAAGAAAGCAATGAAAGCGTCAAAAGTGACACCTTGCCTTTCCGATGCCACGAACAGTCTCTCAAAAATGCCCAAGGCCTTGATTTGGCTCAGGTGCTTGTGCCGAACAATATTCTCGGTCGTCAAGCCTTCAAGCATAGCTGGAACTGAAGCAAATATATACTCATCAGGGGGTAATAATTCTTCGTAGTGCTCTCCCCTAATCGGCAACCCTGAAATTTCTCGGAACTCCTCCAGCGAAATAGAGACTTCGCGGTCCCCTGGCAGAAACGTATTCGTTGGAAGATTCTACCAGTTCAAAAAATATTTGACCCACTAGATGTGGGGAGCATGATAGTAGAACAACGACGCGTACACCGCTTGATACAGCCCAACTTTCTGCAACCGTGAGCGTTGGGAGGAGAGAATGTATTGGGCCCAGGGAAGGTAGCCTACTGGATGGCGCGGGGTAACACCTATCTTATAGACCTGCCTCCAGGGTCGAGCTTCACCCTGACATATTCGGCGTCCCAAAATATCGATAGCCATCATGTGTAATGACTCTGAATTTACTGTACGGAATTTTCCAGTTTAATGTACAGAAATGAGTTATACAGCCTGAGTTTGAGTTATAAGTTAATTTTGTTAAATAACAGTAAGAAACAACTTGTAGCTTACTGGAAAAGTTTTGCACTGCTGTGACGTAGCCTTTGTGTTCGATTCCCATTAGACACATTATTTTTTCTTATTTTTCTTTTTAACTTTCTGGAAGCTCAAAAGTTTACATGTGCAATACACAGAAAAAATGAAAAGTCAGAAAATCAAGCATGTGGAAAATGTAGAAAACCCTAATTTTATTTGTTGGCACGAAAATCGATGCCAGATGGAACAAATCAACCGGCCAAACCCAAGAAATAGCCGGCGCCGATGGTTGATCCAAGCCCATAGAGCCCCGGGCTCTACACACTTGACTCTTCCCCTACCCCTAACTCCCCTGCACTGTTTGTTTTCTTTGCAATCAAACAGAGACCCTCCATTTCATAATTTATCATAATTTTAATGCATTTTAATTCACCATTTTAATTCCAAAACCCTAATTCTCCACTATAAATACCACCCCACACTTTGGCTCAGTATCATTCTGAGATTTTTAGCCAAAACTCTAAAACATTCTCTAAGTACAAATGGAGTAAAGAGGAGTTAGCAAGCGGCCAACTTCCGACAAAAAATCGTAGCTATTCCAGCGCTCCCGCAACCTTAAGAAACTCATCCCCCCTTCTTCAACCTTTCTTTAAGCCTCCTAACTTGTAAGTCCCTGTTCACCGCCGAAAGACCGGACCGAGACGTTGGAACATCTAACCTGAATTTGGGGGCAGATGCTATTTGGATTTATCCGTCCACCTCTCCGAAAATACAAGTTGATTTATGGCACCATATATCGGAGGTTTGGATAGACGCAACCATTGTAATAGAATTTATCAGATTCTCCCTCATTTTATGAGGGGTTTTTGATTGTGGGGACGCTCTTTCCTGCAGGCGCAAGCCCGTGTAGTTAATTACGTTACCACATTGCAATAACCATTTTCTCCTGCTCCGGTAGTTCACTTCGTGTCGTGTGTGTTTTTGTTTGTTTAGGTTTCCTGTAGATTGTATACGGAGACTAGTTTATGTCGTCGCCCGTAGAGCGCAGATCAGTCCAAATCTGTATATTTTAGATTTTGGCTTAGGTTTATTTAAGGACTGTTAATCTGATTTGAGATTAAGATCGACTTAAAACATATGGGTGAGCATTTGGGCTCAGTTTGTTCTTGCTAAGGACGCGTTAGTCTTATTTGAGACTAAAATCAACTTAACAACATTCTAGGATCATTTTTGCATAAGATCCAGCAAAAGAGCATTCGGGCTCAGCTGCAAGAAAATTTCAGAGACTTAGCCAATTTGGGCTTAGTCTACTTATTCTTTTTTTTATTCAAAAGTGCTAACCACTTATTTGGGCTCTATTTGTTCAGCCCTTTTCTTTTCATGTAAAGTGCTAAGCACATATTTGAGCTCTGACGCTCACTTATATGTCATGAGAAGTATTCAGTCATGAGCGCTGCCCAATAAATGTTGAACACTTTTAGTCATTTTGACTAAATATGAAGTGCTAAGTACTTTTTATATAGTTTCCACATGAGGTGCACGTGCAGCGCTGGGCACTGCCCAATCAGCGCTAAACACTCAGCCGTTTCGGCTACATATGAAGTGCTCAACACTTTTTGTATAGCGCCTACGTGAGCAGCACGTGCTGCGCTGGGCATTGCCCAATCAGTACTAAGCACTTAGCTGTCTTCGGCTGCATAGGGAGTGCTGAGCGCTTTTATTCAGCACCCATATGTGTTTCACATGTGAGGCGCTAGGCGCTGTTAAAAGGGGCACCCACATGAGTAGCACGTGAGGCGCTAGTCTTTTTTCCTTTTTAAGAGATTAAATCTCTGTTAATGGCATTTTGACCATTAATTATCACCCAGACCTTCGTTTTTGAAAATCTGGGATCATGTTTTTTTAAGAACTAAGTTATTTTATAGGTTCTTTTTCCATTTGGACCTAATTCTTTTTCTGAATTTTTAATTCTCAAAAACAAGATCCTCCCGATGAGAATTAAATTCTCAACTTGTGAGAGACTTGCCTTGTTGATCTCTGATCCAGAGGAAAAACTAAGTTCTTTGAGAAAGGTTAAACCCTTAAAATAGGTAAAAAGAGATATTTTGATTTCTGAATTTCTTTTACCTAGGTTTCTTTTGAAAGGGAAGTCTTCCTCTCTGAGGATTGAATTCTCTATCGTTTTTGGAAGCGTTCTATATTTTTCAGAAGCTTATGGGTTTTTTTTCCTCTCTATATGAGACTTGAAGTCTCAGGTCCTTTATATAGTGGAGACAAGTTTGTTACTTAATTCTGAGAAAATATTTCATTGAGAGATTCCAATTGATTTAATTGGACTCAAAATTGAGTTGGAGAATTTTACCTACCATTGGATCTTTGATCCAAGGACTTCTGTTTTTACAGAATATATTCTCTTGTCTTTAACAAGATTGGGGAAATATTTTCTCATATACAGAATTTATTCTGTAAAATGGTGATTTTTTAATCACCATTGGATTTTTAATCTAAGGGTTCTCTGTTTTACAGAGAGCAATCTTTCTTGTTTAGAAAATTGAGGGAATATATTCTAAAATAGAATTTTATTCTATAATTGCTTCTTTATTCCAACCGAGAGTATTTTTCTTATTTTAGAAAGATTTGGGAAATGTTTTCTCCCAACATAATTTAATTCTTTATTTTGATAATTTATCATCTCTATTGGATCTTTGATCCACCAGCTCTGTTTAACAGAGAATATTGTAGAATTTAATTCTGCCTGAGCGCTAGTGCTCACGTGTTGTGCACGTGGGCGCCACTTAAGAATTTAATTCCTAAGATGGGTATTCCTATGTTTTGCACACTGGCGCCCGCTTGAGGAGCACGTGCGGCGCCATCTAAGAGTTTTACTCTTATGTAATGAACTCTTCTGTATTTTGCACATTGGCGCTCGCGTGAGGAGCATGTGAGGCGCCACCATAGGATTTAATTCTATAAGATTGACTCTTGATGCTGGCGCCCTTGTGGAGAGCACGTGAGGCGCTGCCTCATTAAATTTGATAGAGCTTTGCTCTTTTTTAGGTTAAAATATTGGGGAAACAAATTCCCCCCACCGTTGTGCTCACGCAGCTCACACGTGAGTGCAACGGTATCACTTTTTCCATCGTTCGATCTCCTGGGGAGTTGAATCATCCCATCATGTCTTATAAATAGTGCCTTTTGCTCTTGAGATGACTGTTGTTCCATCATCTTCCTGGGTCTTCTTCTTCCTTGAGAATTTAATTCTCTTTTCAGAGCTTAGATCTCTGTTCCCAGAACTTTCTCAGAGTTAAACTCTGTCAAAATTTGGTAAAAATTATGACCACGATTTAACTCTTAAAGAAACTCTTAAAAGAATCTCTTCTCGTTTTGGGTTTTTAACCCATTAACAGAGCTTTGCTCTTCTGTTGGTAAAAGAAAAACTATTATTTGGGTAGACCATGGGTCTTAGAGATCTTATGGTTTTACCCTGTTAGTGACTTTGATCTTGAGGGTCATTTGAAATTTAATTCCATTTCTCATAGGGATTTCTGAGAAAATTTCTTTTGAAAATTCTTTTGAGAATTTTATTCTCTTTTCTTATTCTCCTTTTTAGGGTTCTTCTTGCAGATTTGAATCTGTTGTAGAACTCGTTTTTCAAGAATATTGGGAGTCTAACTCCACAGTTCAATGAGATCTTCCATTAAATGAGAATCCTTTTGGTTTCTTACAATGAGTGCCTACCTCACCATTGATGGGAGGCATTACCTTAATTTTGTGAGGGCCACTGTTTTTCCCCCTTCTAGATTGTAATGATTTTGGTATTTTGATTGCTAACCCTTTACTGGTTTTTCTTTTCAGATACTGTGGCTTCTCATCTGTATGATCTTGAAGAGATTAACTTTTATGAGGAGATTCGCATCCAAGACTGTTGTTAGGGCTAAGAGTTTACTGACGCCCAGTGCGCGGAGGTGATGCGTCGCTTTGACGATTACAACGGTCGACTGCTCCCTCGACGTTATGCTCTTTTAAAGATTGTCGTTGGGTCGATTTGGGAAGCACTTCCTGAGCTTGATGAGGCTATGCCACTCGAGGCACTTGATGATGCTGAAGATAAGGTGCATTCAGTATATTTGATGGGCCTGATTTCAAAGAAGCGAAGAGTTGATCATGTGGCTGTTTTGCATCGCGTCTTCCAACAGAAGGCGATAATATCAACGTACCAGAGGATGGATTACATCAACGGGGATCCCGACGCTTCCATTCATGAGAAAATGCATAAGAAAATGGTCAACGAAGACAGAAGCACTTTACTCAAACTTGCCTCTAAGTTCATGAATCCGTGTCCGGAATTCAGCGTCTTTCCATTGTAAACATTTTGATGATATTTCTATTTTTTATCACACTTATCACCAATGTATAAATTTCTTTGAAGTATGAATGACAAAGCTCTCCTTTTCTTTATGCCAATGCTCGTATGAGGTATTATTACATATATAAAAAAACGCCGGCGCCCACGTGTTATGCACGTGAGGCGCTATTGCAGGACTTAATCCCGAAAAGAACTAGCGCCAGCGCTCACATGTCATGCACGTGAGGATCCGCTCTAATCCCAGAAAGAATCAGCGTCGATGCTCACGTGTCAGGCACATGGGGCGCCGCTGAGGGAATCGTTTCACCTTCTTGCTCTGATTCCCATGAGTCAATTCTTTCTTTTCCCATGCCCTTTTTGCATGGCCATAGAAAGAGTTCCACTATGCACAACGTTTTCTGTGCTTAAATTTAAATGCTTCTCTTTATATTCTGGAGTGATGATCTTCTTCTTCTTCTTCATAAGAAGAAAGCCATTTTTTTACAGACCAAGAGTTATGGCTTATAATCATCCCGATGCTCGTCGACAACCATGGGAAGTACCTATCGAGGGAATTGTTCCCTGTTTCGCTACGTGATTAGTGGATCCCGTTCTCACTGATGACCAGTGTGACACGGTGATGTACGAGCTTTTGGCTCATAAGGGCTCTCCTCTTCCTATCGGCTCCATTTGGCTCCGGATGATCTTCATGTCCGTGCTTGCTGACATCCCCCCTCATCTAGCGGAGATGACTCTGGCGATGCTCGACACAGCGGAGGACAAGATTGAGTGCTTTTATGAGGCGTATTTGATTTCCCAGCCTCTGAAGGACTGTTCTGTTCAGTTGCTAAGTCAGATGCGGGCTTGGTTGGCCGTCATGTCTGCCTTCGCTGATGGGCATGGCGCTGACCGATAGGGAGAGATCCCTCGCGAAGATCGCTGCTTCGACATGGTAGAGAAGGAGGAGAGGGAGTTAGAGAATTTTGTTTATTGTTTTACTAATCCCTGTATCTATGATCCCATATTTGGTGATCTTTTTTCTATGGAGTAAATAAATAAAAAATTTGTTGACCGCTGAATGTTTCATCCCTAGCACATATCCATGTAGGCATCTTGCCTCTGCACGCATACTTTGTATTTTAACCTTAGAAATTTTTGATGCATGCATCTAGACATAGGTGAGTACTGGAATGATGTGAACAAATTCTTCGCCCTGCCACCTTGCTTACGGTGGTATACCCGTGAGTGAAGTATAATATATGGCTGGTTTCGGGCTGGCATGTCATTTAGAATTTTGAAAGCGGATGGACACAAGCGTCGTCATCCATGATTAACTCAGGTCTTGATCCTTAAGAAACGTAATTCCAAGCCCTGAGGTCTATGAGTTGCGCCTTTCTGTTTCTTGATGTCTTAATTTAGTGCCAATTAGTTTATTTACTCGTTTTGGAGTTTCTAGTTTATTCACTCGTTTCGGAGTTTCTAGTTTATGTACTTATTTCAAAGTTTATAGTATATTCACTCGTTTCGGAGTTTCTAGTTTATGTACTCATTTCGGAGTCCGTGGTTTATTCACTCGTTTCGGAGTCTCTAGTTTATGTACTCATTTTGGAGTCCGTAGTTTATTCACTCGTTTCGGAGTCTCTAGTTTTTGTACTCATTTCGGAGTTTGTAGTTTATTAACTCGTTTCGGAGTTTCTAGTTTAGGTACTCATTTCGGAGTGTGTAGTTTATTCACTCGTTTCAGAGTTTCTAGTTTATATACTCATTTCAGAGTTTGTAGTTTACCTCCCTTGGGTTTACAGGCAATCTTGTCCTAACATTATATGCAAATAACCCTCATTCTTTACGACAGAGGTCCGTTAGGTTTGTGGTACCATCGCGTTGGCTGATATATTCCTCAATATACAGTCTTCAAGCTGTTGTTCGAGTAGCCCCACGACCGTCGTGTCTCTGATCCCTTCGGGGCCTGGACAAGACGTCTTCAAGTAATCTCTTTAGGTCATATCACCGTCGGAAGAGAAAACGTTAGGAATTTATCATAACGCTTTTTACTTGAGGTTAGGCTCAATTTGGAGCCCTGATGAGTCATAATCACTCCACTATGGTGTGGGATGATCTCCGATAGTCTTTTAGGCTTTATATTAGTTGCTTTCAAGACCCGAAACTAGGAATATTCCGTTGCTTAATTTTTTTTGTTCTGACGATGTCGCGCCGATTCTTTGCGGAAGTAGGGCAGACATCTGTAGGACCTCCATGCTGTGTGTATCGTAGTTGAAGTCCGAAGCTAGGAATGTGCCATTGCTCTATTTTCATTTGATTGCCGCATTCGCATCCTGCTGGAATGAGGGAGAACGTCGAGATGGTCTCTAGGTTGTATATGCGCCGTCGAGAGTTGGAGTTAGGATTTTGCCGTTACTCCATTTTTGGTTTCGACCCTTGGGTCTTTTGTTAACATTGCGTTTGCATCCTGCTAGAATGAGAAGGAACTCTGGGATAGTCTCTAGGTTATATGTACCATCAAGACTTGGAGCTAGGATTTTGCCATGGCTCCATTTTTGTTTCGACCTTTAGGCCTTTTGTTGACGTTGTGTCTGCATCCTGCTAGAATGAGAAGGAACGTCGAGTTGGAGCTAGGATTTTACCATTACTCCGTTTTGATTTGGCTCCTTAGAACTTTGTTGATATCACATCTACACCCTGTCGGAATGAGAAGAACATCGAGCTGATCTCTAGGCTATAGATATTGCCGTCGAGATCTGGCTTTCCCTTTGATGGAGCCTGGTGGGCAAGTATGGTTCCCTTTCTTTTATTTGTGCCCATGGATTGTATACAAGAGTCAATATGGACATACTCGGAGGGCAGAGGAAATTTCATTATATATATATATTTTTTATTTTCGCGATGCTCTATCTTTTCAGCTCTTCATATCAAGAAAGTCGGGATTGCCCAATCATTTCGACTATTTTTTGCGGTGCCCAATCATTTCGGCTATTTAATATGCATATTTTTTGCTTGCTAATTTTTATAGCGAGTTTCCCCATCATTTCGGCTATTTCATATGCATTTCTTTTGCTACTCGCTGCTGTTTTTATTGCGAGTTGGAATCTGATACCAACCTTGGCATCAACATCGCTGCGACTGGGATATTGGCAGGAGTGGATCATCATTTTCCGTGAAAGGATTTGGAGTTTGACACATGTTTAGGCATCAATATCGCTACAACTGGGATATTGCCAGGAGCGAATTATCATTTGCCTTTGTTGGTTCGAACAAAGATAGCTTAGCAAACAGGGTTAGGATCCTGTCGACTAAGGTTTTTTGACTTTATGAGCCATAAGGGTCTCAAAAAGGCATTTCTCCCTACGAGTCATAAAGATCTCGTAAGTGTATTTTCTCCTTAGGAATCGTGAGGATTCCTAAGTGATATTTTCTCTTGTAAGCCGTAAGGATCTTGCAAGAGCGTTTTCTCCTTATAAATCGAGAGGACTTACAAGTGTCGTTCACCATACGGGAACATTTCTCGTCATTGATGGAACTTGGTGAGGGAATATTTATTTATGCCCATGGATTGTATACAGGGGTCAATATTGGATTTCCTGTAAGGCAACTTGGGGGATGTGGCAGCTTAAGAACAGGTTCAGATCCCTGTAGCTTAAGGCTTTTGAATCTTATGAGCCGTGAGGGTCTCATAAGGGGAATTCTCCTTACGAGTCGTGAGAATCCCGTAAGTGTAATTTCTCCTCAGGAATCACGAGGACTCCTAAGTGTGTTGCTCCTTTATGAGTTGTAAGGATCTCACACAGGTATTTTCTCCTTACAAGGTCGAGAGGACTTGCAAGTGCACATGAATTTTTTATTTTATGAGTTTGCGCCCTATTTGGGTTTTCACAAACTCGCCGGCAGTCCTGCTGTTTTTACTCACGCCGCCCTTTCGGGTTTTCATCCGTGCCTATTTTTCTTGTGGACATACCATTTTTTTAATGGCGAAACTCTCGAAAGTAGCTTCGCCGCAGGTGACCCACCTGTTTGCCGGTGGGTTTTGGGGGTGGCTTCATCGCAGGAGTAGCTATGTAGCCAGTAAGACTTGAGTTGCAACCTTCGCCGTTAGGATTTCGATTGCAATATGGATCTCAAGGGAGCATGTCACCGTATTTGGGGGCGATGTGTTGGTTTAGGGACATTCCGGTCCATTATCACCATATTCGAGGCAAAATTTTAGTTTAGGGACATCCCGGTCCATTATCGCCATGTTTGAGGCGAAATTTTAGTTTAGGGACATCCCGGTCCATTATCGCCATGTTTGAGGCGAAATTTTAGTTTAGGGACATCCCAGTCCAATGTCTCCATATTTGAGGCGAGGTTCTAATTTGGGGACATCTCGGTCCGTTGTTAGTTTAGGGACTTCTCAGTCCAATATTGCCATATTTGAGCCAGATAATTAGTTTAAGGGATTCTCGGTCCTTTATCGCCATATTTGAGGCAGATAATTAGTTTAAGGACTTCTCGGTCTGATGTCGCCATATTTGAGGCAAGGTTCTAGTTTAGGGACATCTCGGTTCGTTATCGCCATGTTTGAGGAGAATTAGTTTAAGAACATCTTGGTCCTTCATTGCCATGTTTGAGGCGAAGGAGCTTCTTTTCATACTACTCTCAAAGTTCTGACTCAGGAAGATAGCGAGCGGACACGAGCATCGTCATCTCTCATAGACCTAAGTCGTGACTCGTCAACCATATTATTTTTTGAGGAATCGGCTGTTTATTGGCCGGAAGGGTCTTTCGCCATACATATCCATCAGCAGGTAGGCACCACCTTGGTAGAATTTGTCTATGATGTACGGGCCTTCATAGTTCGGCTCGAATTTCCCCCGTTTTGCACGATTAGGGATCATTGGTCTTTTGACGACTAGTACGAGTTCGCTTTGGCGGATGGTTCTCGTCCTGGTCAGTCTTTCGTATGACTGTGCCATCCTTGCCTTATAAGCCTCCAAATTTTGTTGTGCTATAAGGCGGGTTTCGTCGATGGCATCGAGCTACCCAAGTCGAATATGAGTATTTTCTTCATCTGTCAGCTCGTATCAAACCACTACTCATAGAGAAGGGAGTTCTATTTCCAGGGGAAGCACTGCTTCCATGCCGAATACCAACATGTATGGTGTTGTATTCGTATCCGTTTTGAACGTTGTTCGGTACGCTCTTAGAGGTTCGTGCAACTTTTCGTGCCAGTCTATTTTGTTTTTGGACATTGTTTTCTTTATGATCTTCGTCAAGGTCTTGTTGAAAGCTTTAGCTAGACCGTTGGCCCGAGAATTATAGACTGAAGAGTACCTCCAATTTATTTTATGTTGCTGTGCAAAGCGGCTGATTTTATGACTTCTATAAGCTTGCCCATTATCCGAGATAATTCGTCGCGGAGTGCCGAACCGATAGATGACATGTGTACTCAAGAAATGGAGGATATTCTCCATCTTCACCTCCCTTAGTGTACTACTTCTGCCCATTTAGAGAAGTAGTCGGTCGTTGCCAATATAAATCGTTGCCCTTTGGACGCCGCCGATTCAATGGGGCCAATTATATTAGTTCCCCATATTTCGAATGGCCAGCTAGCCACTGTTGGGTGTAGCGGATTTGGATATTGGTAGATGAAGTCTCCGTGGATTTGGCATGAGTGACACTGCTTCGCATATTCGAGATAGTCCTGAATCATTGTGGGCCAATAGTAACCCATTCTTTTGATCTTCAGCTTCATCTTTGGCCCAGTTTGGTGAGAACCACAAAGTCCGTCGTGAATTTCTTGAACGACTCTCTTCGCTTCTTCTGGTCCAAGGCATCTTAGCCAAAGACAGTCGAAAGATCTCTTATATATAGTATCATTGACGAAGGCAAAGGTCAGAGCTCGTTTCATGAGCTAATGTCTAGACGACACATTTTTGGGCATTCGTTGGGATTTGAAGTAGTCTATGAAGACTTCCCTCTAGTCCTTGATCTTTTCTTCGTCCTCTATTTGAAGAACTGCTTGTTCGGTCATTTCTTTTCTTTCGGATGAATCTATCAGAGCTTCCAAAGATATATCCGTTGGCGTGAGAACCCTGCGGCTTTGCACAATGATCTTTACGTCATCGAGATCGTCATTAGCCAATTCCTTATCCAATTTGGCCAACGCATCCGCCTTACTGTTTTCTGCACGCGGTATACTCTTTAAGATGTAGGAAGGGATTTGTGTTAGCAGTTGCTGCACTTTTTCGCCATACTTTAGCAGCTTTGGCTTACTCGTCTGATAGTCGCCATTTACTTGGTTAACGATCAGCTGGGAGTCTCCATATATGAGGAGGTTTTTGATTCCCATATCGATGGCGATCTCGAGAGCTGCTATAAAAGCTTCATATTCAGCTTCGTTGTTAGTCCTTGGCTCCGTTAAGGAAAGATAGTAACGCAATATCCCTCCATGCGGAGTGATTGATGTATTTTTAAGAAGTGTTTTGTAAAGTAAAGTAACCACAATCAATAACGGTATCGATCGTAGCTAGCCGAGATGAGTATGGGTCGTCCTCAGGGAAACGTCGAATCTTTATCTTGCTTTAAATGAGTTGATTGGTTTGTTCTAGATCTTTGATATACAGATGTAGATTTTATGAAGAAGAGACTTGTAGGGTTCATATGACTTAGTAGTAATGGATGATTAATTAAAAATGACTCATTTTATCTTTTAATAGTTTAAAACTAGATCGATAGTGATGAATGTAGATCAGAGTTCTTTTGGAAGAAACTAGGGTTTCTCCACTCCTAACCCTTGTCCTTGCATTGATCTCTATTTATGTCTAGCCTCTAACAAAACAAGTGTTAATCTAATCTCAAATTGTGGTCGATACTATCAATAAATTGGTAGCGTGTCCGATAAGGAAGTTAACATTTATTTTGCTAAAGTTTATAAATTTTAAAATGTATAAAAGGAGTTAAATGATTTTATCATCTATTGATCTACCCTAGCCTACGAACCCTAGAAAGCGTAGAATTACTCACGCATGTTTTGAGAAGAAGAAGAAAGGATAGAGAAGGAGATTATAATGTAAATACAGAAAATAATGCAGAAATTAAATGCAGAAAATAAAATGTAAAGAACTAAACTAAAGATCTACCTTTATTAATCAACTTTAACATGTACAAATCCTTTGAAATTAGAATACAAAGAACTCTTGTGTTTCTCTCAATCTTTATCTTGTAGGATGTAGATATTCAGTCGATTGAACACTTCAATTTATCACGTCGATTCATGGACCTGTCTTGGATCTCTTGATCTTGTCAGTGATTTTGGTGATGTAAAAGGTGATGATTTTTCATAAGAAGTTCTTGGTCCTTTAAATAGTTGCAGAAGCAGAATTCCTAGTTTCATTGTGTTATGATTTATTATTAAGATCACAGCTACAAAATCCCAAATCTAACGACCATCAGAAGGCCGCGGATCCGCCACAGATATGGGAGTTTGGCCGCGGTTGGGCGGCGGTTGAGTGGAATCAGGTTTTCATAATTCTGGTGCTGCCTCATATTGACACGTGAAGATCGTTGTGATGTCTGGATTCTTTATATCTTCCTCTGAGTCTCTGCTATTTTATGATTTAAAATTTGATTAAACTTTATCGGCAGATTTTATTCCCGACATCTCGGATATCTCGATCTCCAGACCTGAGCTAAATATGCACAATATCTCAATTCATAGTATTAGTAATATTTGTTATATTTGAGATATTATCCTAATCATTTTCTATATGATACAATATTTAAGAATATTGATTAGAGATATTTGATATGATATGCATATTTCAATTACCAAAATATCATATAAATATTATATACATATATTTTCCTTCATAATGTTAATTATAATGTAGAAACATATGATAAAGAATATTTTATAGATAAACCCACATATGTTCCATATTTATAATAAACACCTTTAAGTACTTAACAAAAGTAAGGAAAATGTTCCATCAAATGTGCAATATTTTCGACTGAACAAATACCCCAAACTTAACTTTGATCGTTCCGAGTAAACTATTTTCTCAAGAGAGGGAGAAAAAAGGAAAAGAGAAACCTATCACACTTTCTTAGGCAACACGATTGCACTTAGCACGTGTAACAAGCTTTTAAACCTCTAGGTGTCCCTAGTAGGAGGAGTGTTGTCTTCTGAGGGTTTTCAGCGGATTACATCTACAAAATCCCATAATAAAAGAATGACGATGAAAGTTACATACAAAGATAAATAACATATAAAAGAAAGAACTTGAAACTAAGAGTCTCAAACTACACTAACTTTTTAGTAGTCATGAGCCCTATCTTCATAGTCATGAAAAGATGTCAGCAATCACAGCATCTCTCAATAAAACATCGCCTTTAGTCTTCCTCCATACCTTTCTTCCAAACATCGATTATATACCCCCTACGTGTGTGTAAAAAACATCCCTACACTTAAAGAATTCAATTCAAGCTATCATACTCTTATCCATCTTTCTTAGTACTTTTTAGTCGGTGAATATTTTAGATGGAATTGCTCACATATTTTTCATGCGACCATTAATACTTCTTGAGCTACTAACCAACCGATTACCGAACACGCTCACTTATTAAGGCGTAATTAGCAATATCCTCGCCTTACAAAACCTAAGGCTTAGTAATGGCTCCCAAACCAGTTGGTCTAAGACACTAGTTGATAAAACACCTTTGCTATATTTTTTTATACTGTCTTAAGCAATTACAGAACCAGTATTCATTTTTCTTCACCATTTAATTTTTTTATGTTTCACTTTTTTTCTTATTGATCTGCATACTAAGGCTTTTAGACAAGAGCATTTCAAGGTATCATCTACTATCCCAAGTTTCAAGATGTGTGCAAGTGCGTATAGTAAGGTATCAACGTTCAGATGTTTGGACTTAAGAATTTGGACTATTTTTTAGACTCAATTCTATCATCAGATTAGTGATTCCCTTCATCTTACTAACCCTTAGGACAACAGCTCGTGACTACCTATTACTAGATTCGTTATAAAACATGTAATTTTCTTGCTTTTCTTAAACTTTTCCTATCTTTCATAGGTAATTTTTCACTTTCTAATCTTTTATTATCAAAATTTTTTGTGTTTTTATTTAGTATAATACAAAAAATGATGCGTGAATAAGCACAAACCTCCCTCAAACCTATTTGCAACAGTATCCTCACTGATGTCATCTGTTAAGCTTAAAACCTGTAGAGTTGGGAGGAAAAATTAGTAACGGGGACAAGAATTAATAACAGCGAAATCCTCCCCTAAACTTATTTTTGGCTCACAATTTTATAAAAAAATATTTTCTTTCAAGAGCCAAAATATTCTCCCCCCCAAACTTGAGTAAAATAGTATTAAGCATTTAAAATTATGAGGGGGGTTAAAGTTATTGGTCTATGCAAATCTTTACAAAGACCAAAAATCAACACCAACCATTCGAATATTTTATCGATGTAACAATATAGTTGGTGGAAGATCAGAGATTTTAAGAAGTGGGGAGATAAGACGCGGAATCGATCGGGTTTACGTCTCGGATGGTAGAGACGAAACGGTGATGGTGCACTACTTGCATTCTCGTTCTTGACAAGAAGAAGGGGTGGTGGCTCAACTTCTTTAGGTGGGGGTTGACCCATCACACCTCCTAAGTCTTCTAGGAATGCGAGTTCATCAGCAAAAATATCTTCAAAATATCCATCGATATTCCGAATGATAGTTTCATTGGAAAGGAAGTCATGATACTCGGATAGCTTGACTAAATCATTCGACAAGTCAAAGGGTTCGGAGTTAGGTGTGGACTTGTCGAAAGAAGGGTCTTCACATGTATAATAAATAGTAGGATCGGTATCGTGAAAGTCCTTGAATTCGCAACTTTTGGAAGCTATCTTTTCGACAGAGCATACATGAGCATAGGGTTTTGATGGTTGGCTTCCTAGCTTGTAGATGTTAAGCTCAATTGTCATCTTCCCGAAGGATGGGTTCATAGAACCGTTATGACAATTGATTATTGCGTTTGACGTGGCTAGGAAATGTCGACCTAGAATCACCGGAATTTGGTTCCGTGGGTTCGCTACAGGCTGTGTATCTAAAACAATCAATTCCACAGGGAATATAAATTCCCCGACTTTGATTAACACGTCCTCTAGCTCACCCCGAGGTTTGGTGATAGATCGATCGACCATCTGGAGAGTGCAATGCGTAGGTTTCAACTCTCTTATCCCTAATTTCTCATAAACAGAATATGAAAGAAAGTTAACACTAGCACCTAAGTCGAGTAGAGCACGATTAATACTTTTACCCCTAATAGTTATAGATATTGTAGGACAACCAAGGTCCTTACATTTCATGGGCACCAATTAGGTAAGAAAATTGCTTATATTACTCGCAAAGAAAACCTTTTTAGGTACTTGAGTTTTCCTCTTTCTAGTGCACAAGTCCTTTAAATTTTTTGCATAGGACATAACTTGTTTGATATCATCTAGGAGAGGGATATTTATGTTAACTTGCTTAAAAATTTCCACAATCTTCTCCATTTGGGGACTTAGTCTGTTGGCCCTTAACCTATGTGGAAAAGGAGCTTTATCGATAAGGGTTGGGTCCAACTTTTGAGGAGAAGTTTGTGGGGATGGAATGGATCCCAGAATTAGAGTTGGAATCGTTTTAGGTTGACTCAAAGGAGTGGGTGGAGGGTTTGAGCCTAGTGGAAAATGGAGAATAGGCTCAGAAGAAGATGGTAGGCTAGACAAATTAGGGTTAGAAGAAGAAGCCGAGGTTTTATTTAATTCAACATCATCAACCTGTTCACCGACTTGATTGTTCAGCACTCTTCCCGATCTCAATGTGGTTATGGCACTCACATTATGACTTTGTGAGTGGCCAGGATTCGGTAGAGGTTGAGATGGGAGTTTCCCTTTCTCCCTCTCACTCATCGTAGTATTTAACTGTGCAAGTTGTGCTTCTATCGATTTTATGCTTTCACCATGGGAAGCGGTGTGCTGCACTAACATTTCGATAGAAGATATTAAATTAGCCGTCATTTGCGTAGAATGTTTAATAAACGTTTTCAAGCTTCGTTTGAGTGCAGAGGATTTTTCGATACCGGCCGTTGGGAAAGAATTATTATAAGATGCAAAGTTGTTGGCCGGATCTTGAAAAGTTTGCGGTTGAAAGAGGTGCTGACTCTATTGTGGTGGTTGCTGTTGCTGTGGAGGAGGTCTTTGATAGTTATTTTGACTTAGGAACGTATTTCGAGTTTGAGTTTGGTTTTGGTTCCAAGCAAAATTAGGATGATTCCTCCATCTTTGATTGTATATGGAAGAATAAGGATCATTTCTAGGTCATTGCTGAAAAGCAGCATTAGTTTGTTCATGACCTTGAAATGAAGGATTCAAAGCACATTCTTCCGTTAAATGTGATGGGTCAGAACAGCAACCACACACGGTTTTGGGAAGCGTAACTTGGTTTAGGGAGGCTAAAGAGACTTTGGTTTCTATAGCTTCGAGTTTCCTTTGTATCGCGGCCATTTCGGCTTTTACTGCGATCGAAACATCAAGCTGATGGATACCTCCCCTAGACGATGTTGGTCTAACGCTTTCCCACTGCAAAGTTTGTTCGGCGAGATCTTCCAGAAATTGCCAAGCTTCACTATCGTCTTTAGACATGAAATGGTATTGACAAATGGTTTCAAGCATCTGTTTTGTCGCTGGATTAACACCCTCATATATAATTCGGCAAAGATCCTATCTACTGATTCCGTGATGAGGGCATTGGAGAATAAGATCTTTAAACCTTTCAAAGCATTTCCAAAATGGTTCGTTAGGAAGTTGGGTAAACTGGTTAATCTCGCTTCGAACACGGGCAGTTTTATGATTTGGATAAAATTTCTTAAGGACTACTATAACGAATTCATCCTATTTAGCAATAGAGTATGCATCAGTGTTATAAAGCCATTTTTCTGCTAGATCGCACAAGGTAAAAGGGAGAAGACGTAATCTCATAGCATCCACAGAATGTTGTGTAGTGCCCATCATTACGCATATGTTTTCAAATTTGGTTATAAAAACGTATGCGTCTTCGGATTCAAGCCCGTGAAATTTGGGCAACAGGTTGATGAAGTGGGGTTTAATTTCGAAATTATCCCCATTGGCTGGTGGAATAGATAGACAAGTAGGAAGGGGACCGCGTATCGGGTAGCATCTTTCTTGAAGAGAGATGTGCGGTAGATTATGCGCATCTACGGGTGGTGGCAGGGTGGTATCGTGAAAATTTGATGGAGAAACGTCCATTTCAGTCGATGTGGTGGGTGGAGGAGAAGTAGAAGATGAAGAAGTACCGATTTCGGAGTCGATAGGAAAAACGCGAACAAGACGGGTACTAGAATCCCGTGTCCAGCCGATCATGCACTAAGCGGGTTTAACGCACGTGGCAGCGTGTGTGAGAACGATTTAAAAAAGGTTTGTTTTGAAAAAGTGTCGGACGTGAGGCGTGACTCAACAAATCACAAAATGCACAATCAACCCTAGAACTAAGATCACCTAGGTCAAACACTAAACCGCTCCTAGACTTCCAAAGGACAAGCCGCAGGATCAATCCTCTACCACCTCTTTATCACTCTTGTGTCCCGGTAAGTGCCAGGTAAATGGGAGGTATCCGCTATACGAATCACCGACAATAGCGGGCCTAATTAAGTAACCACTTTCCTTAGTCACACTTGCCTAGACATCACAAGAGAGATGCGGATAAGCGATAGATTATCCACGATCCTCCTCTGTCCTAATTGAGCGCAACGGTCCTTATGGGCTTGGTTTAGATATTTTTTAATTAATGTAAGGTAAAAGTATGCTCGTTTTGTGATTTGTGGGGTCTAGGAAGGGTGATGAAATCCCCACCTAATCTGAATTTGGGTTATTGCCCCTTAAAGTCCGGTTAAAATATGCACAAACAAACCAATATCAAAACATGAAAAAGATTTTTTTTTTAGCGGCGCTTTTTGCAAAGAATCCTATAGAAAATATCAAATTATTGGATTGTAGAGGAGAGAGAAGGATCTGAGAAAATTACCTGAAGATTTTGGGGGCACAAATCCCGAAGCAGCCGCGGTTCCGCGCTATTTCCGTTGTTCTGCGGCACTTTGGTGTGGTCTTATGCTGGTTTTTCTGTAGTGCACCCCTAAGTTCTTCTGGAATATGTGGAACATCTCTGAATCTCTATTTTTTCACTCTAGTGACTCCAGATTCTCTCGCAAAAGTCGCACAATAATCGTTAAATACACAATATGCGGTTTTGAAATTTTTTTTATGGTATGGATTTTATAAGAATTCAACCCGAATAGCAAGAAAAAAATTTACAGCCATTTCCCCGGCAACAACGCCATTTGGGTGATCTTTTTTGAAAAGTTTTTTGTAAAGTAAAGTAACCGCAATCAATAACGGTGTTGCTCGTAGCTAGCCGAGATGAGTATGGGTCGTCCTCAGGGAAACGCCGAACCTTTATCTTGTTTTAGACGAGTTGATTGAAATATGGATGGTTTGTTCTAGATCTACGATATACGGATGTAGATTTTATGAAGAAGAGGCTTGTAGGGTTCATATGACTTAGTAGTAATGGATGATTAATTAAAAATGACTCCTTTTTTCTATTAATAGTTTAAAACTAGATCGATAGTGATGAATGTAGATTATGGTTCTTTTGGAAGAAACTATGGTTTCTCCACTCCTAACTCTTGTCCTTGCATTGATCTCTATTCATGTCTAGCCCCTAATAAAACAATTGTTAATCTAATCTCAAATCGTGGTCGAGACTATTAATAAATTGGTAGCGCGCCTGATAAGAATGTTAACATTTATTTTGCTAAAGTTTATAAACTTTAAAATGTATAAAAGGAGTTAAATAATTTTATCATCCATTAATCTACCCTAGCCTACGAACCCTAGCAAGCGTAGAATTACTCACTCATGTTTTGAGAAGAAGAAAAAAGGATAAAGAAGGAGATCATAATGTAAATGCGGAAAGTAATACAAAAAGTAAATGCAGAAAGTAAAATGCAAAGAACTAAACTAATGATCGACCTTTATTAATCAACTTTAACATGTACAAATTCTTTGAAATTAGAATACAAAGAACTCTCGTGTTGCTCTCGATCTTTATCTCGTAGGAAGTAGATATTCAGTCGATTGATCACGTCAATTTATCATGTTGATTTGTGGACCTGTCTTGGATCTCATGATATCAGTGATTTTGGTGATGTAAAAGGTGATGATTTTTCATATGAAACTCTTGGTCCTTTAAATAGTTGCAGAAACAGAATTCCTAGTTGCCTTGTGTTATGATTTATTGTTAAGATCATAGCCACAAAATCCCAAATCCAACGGCCATCAGAAGGCCGCGGATTCGTCATAAATATGGGGGTTTGGCCATGGTTGGGCGGCGGTAGAGTGGAATCAGGTTTTCAAAATTCTGGTGCAAACGTGGAGATTGTTGTGATATTTGGATTCTTTATATCTTCCTCTGAGTCTCTGCTGTTTTATGATTTATTATTTGATTAAACTTTATCGGGAGATTTTATTCCTAACATCTCGAATATCTCGATCTCCAGACCTGAGCTAAATCTGCACAATATCTCAATTCATAGTATTAGTAATATTTGTTATATTTGAGATATTATCCTAATCATTTTATATATGATACAATATTTAAGAATATTGATTAGAGATATTTGATATGATATGCATATTTCAATTACCAAAATATCATATAAATATTATATGCATATATTTTCCTTCATAATGTTAATTATAATGTAGAAACATATGATAAAGAATATTTTATAGATTAACCCACATATGTTCCATATTTACAATAAACACCTTTAAGTACTTAACAAAAGTAAGGAAAATGTTCCATCAAATGTGCATTATTTTCAACTGAACACGGAGTCACGAAGATAAGGCCTTCCCCAGCTTTGATTATGGGGGCATTTTGCTTTCGCTTTTTCATGGAAGATGCTTCATCGAAGTAGAGTTCCTATTGGGAATCATTTTATTCTTTCTCTTCTTCGATTGTGTCGAATGCATGTTCATCCGGCAACTCGCAATTTAAGGGGAAGTCAGCTGGTATCGGATGCTCCACGAGAAAGTCAGCAATGGCCTGGCATTTCAATGCTTTGAGGGGTCGATACGTTATCGAGAACTCCATCAGGAAGAGCGCCCATTTGGCAAGCCTTCCATTTAGTATGGCCCTTGACATCAGATATTTAAGAGGATCCACCTTTGATATGAGATGGACCTCATGTGCCAAGGCATAATGTCTGAGCTTCGTTATCGCGAAGATCAGTGCCAGGCAATGTTTTTCGATGGGGGAGTAGTTGTTTTCTGCCCCCAGGAGAACTCGACTCAAATAGTATTGAGCTCTCTCCTTTCCTTGATCGTTCTCTTATGCCCATAGCTCGCCTAGAGAACTCTCAAGGGCCATTGTATATAGGATAAAGGGTTTTCCCTTAATCGGAACGGCCAATACCGGTGGATTTTGCAGATATTGCTTGATTTCGTCTAGTGCATTTTGGTACTTTCGATCCCAGACGAACGGGGTCCCCTTCTTCATCAGATGACTGTAGAGAGGTTGGCTATGAACCACCGGATATAAGCGAGTTTTCCTTGAAGAGACCGCAGTTGTTTGAGGGTTCTCGGTGTGGGCATTTCTATAATTGCCTTGGTCTTCGAAGGGTCGATTTCGATACCCCGGTGCCGTATTATGAATCCTAGGAATTTGCCCGAGGAGACTCCAAACGCGCATTTTAGATGATTCATTTTCAGATTATACTTCCAAAGACATCGGAACACTATTTTTAGATGTTTCCAATGCTCCTCGTGAGATATGTTCTTTACCATAAGGTCATCAATATAGCATTCGACAATCTCATGGATGAGGTCATTGAAGATCTTTGTCATGGCCATTTGGTAGGTAGCGCCAGCGTTCTTTAAACCGAAGGGGTTCACCTTATAGCAAAATATGCCCAGCGGGATCCAGAAGGCGGTATGTTTTTGGTCTTCAGGATGCATTTTTATTTGATTGTATCCTGAAAATTTATCCATGAAGGAGAAGGCCTGTAACAACTACATTTCTTGTGTACATAAATTTGATTTAAAATTAATATATACTTAGGGTATTTACACTTCCGGTGAGTACTATAAGTATTTGTTTTGCTTTTTAATAGCAAGAAAGAGCTTGTAGCTCATTGGTAAGACCTTGCACTGCTGAACCAAAGCACCAGAGTTCAAATCCCATTAGCCACATTATTTTTTTAATTAGTTTTCTTTTAAATTTTTAGAAGCTCAAGAGTCTACACGTGCATAACTCGTAAAAACCAAAAGTCACATATAAAACAAACTGACCTAGAAGATAGACCAAGAGGCATAGGACACGTGGCGACGAACCCGGCCCTGACTCGGCCGGATCGGGCCGGCGACTCGGCCGCCGCCGCCGGCCGATTCACCTCAGATCGGAGTTGAGTCTTCTTGAAAGTTGTGTCTTTTGGTCTTCTAAAAACCCCTGTATAGTTTAATTACCCTGCATATTAACAGAGACCTTAAAATACAATTAAAACCTATTTTAATGCATAATTTTTAATACATTTCTATCAAACCCTAACCATAATATTTTCCTATAAATACCACTCTAATTCACACCCCCTCACTCACAAACTCTGTCCAAACTCTCAAGAAAAATCCCTAGAACTTTTGTGTATAAGTGGAGTTAGCGAAGGGCGAAGCTCCGGCAAACTTCCGACGACGACCCTACGAGCTCCCGGCAACGAAACGACGCACCAGAACCTACTTCCACTCTCTCTTCCTCTTTTCTAAGATAAATTCCAGTAAGTCCCTCCTCCCTCTCCTCCTTTCTATTCATAAAACTCGTATTTCTAAAACCCGATGGAAGCGGAGTTAATCCGACTTCCGATTCGGTTTTCTTTAAAAAGTTATAATTTTCTTAAATACAACATACCAAACCCTCACATCTTGACTATTAAACATTAACAAAACATCATGAACAAGTTTCATAGTAAAATATTTCATATTGCAATTTTTATC
This sequence comes from Agapanthus africanus, assembly GCA_030015575.1. Taxonomy (NCBI): domain Eukaryota; kingdom Viridiplantae; phylum Streptophyta; class Magnoliopsida; order Asparagales; family Amaryllidaceae; genus Agapanthus; species Agapanthus africanus. Next base: position 705,916,819 of record CM057341.1, read on the forward strand.
TACTTTTTCAGTAAAATACCATATATTTTAGTTTTGCACTCATATGCAATATAGCACGATGCCTTTCAGGAAAATAGAATACGGGAAAATGCAATTTTACACATAAATACGTTTTACTATTAAAACCTTTTTCTATAAGATTATGTATTTTAAATAAATCTTTGCAAAGCGCCGCTACAACCCATTTTGGAGAACCCGTTCAGGATGATGCGAATTATCGCACATCCTCGGGCTTAGTAGTGCAAGATGCAGACCTCCGCAAAGAGCATTCGGTCTCGAAAGATTTAAAAATACAAATATCTTAAGAAAATGAGATTTCTAGAAATATAATAAATTAAAATTATTTTATATAAATAAATAAATATATATATGTATTATCAAAATATCTATTTTTGATATAATATAAATATTCCAACTTTTCTAAATCAAAAGAATCACTTTACATGAAGATACCATGCAATTCTATAAAAGTTCAATTCTTTACAATTAAATACCTTATATTATGAAATTAGGTTTTAATCACTAGAAATGTCACAATGATAAAATATATATCAATGAAAACTTTAAAGACGGTAATAAAATACTTGAGGTGTATTTTGAAAATTATACAAAAATTAATTTTACATAAAACCCCCTCAAGTTTTATAAATTACAATAAGGACCTTAGTAAATATAGGTTTAAGCGGGACTAGTCCCTTGAGCTTCAGAGAGCCGGAGATATGGGTGCTTTCCTATTTAAGGTAGACAACTTAACAAATGATGTTATCAACACGGTAATAGTCTTTGAAAAAAACACAAATCCTGCCGCCCTTGTGCAGCGGTTACCGATAACATCAAAACCTAATTCAGGACTTCAATTTCTTTTCTAATTGTTCTGACTCAGACCGAGTCTCATTATAAAAAATCTGACTTGAATATGATTCAAGTACAAACTACAATTCAATATGAATCCATGAATCCATATAATCAATCTGTTCAATCTATTCAATCTGTATTGACCGAACCGAACCATGGATATACATCCATCTACATGATTCTCCAGTTACATCCATTTACTGATATTATGGTTTCGGCAAGTCGTCCATCTATACAATTCAATTACAAGACAATACAATACAAACAATACAATCAAGACATCGCGGGGTTTAAGGGGTAGATTGGTATGGAAGGTGTTAGAAGTGGCATGAGACTGCAAAATTTAAGACACCTAACCTGTATTCCATTGCTGTTGTACCGTGGCATAACAGTTCCTTGTACATTCCGTTCACCTTATTCTCTGGACTACTGAGACTCCTCTCGTATACACTGGCCTCTTCTGTACCAAGCTACAAACAACAGCGTTAACACTAAATACAACATTATAACAATATAATACCACTTTAAAAGTTACACACTCTCTCTCTGTCTATTCTACTTCTCCCTTATCTTTGGGACTTACCGAGCGATTATTCGCTGACGACATTCCTTCTCTTTCTTCTTTGGAATGTTTTCAGGTGATTCGGACCTTCAGGAGATCGAGCCTACCAGCGAGGTCTTGGATCAGCTAGCCTACGAACCAGAGCTTTAGATTCATTATACACATTTCATTTCAGTACTTTCCATTTCTTTTCTGCCACTGTTTAGGCATTGCTTTCATTCAGATGTATTTACTTTTCCATGCATTGTACAAAAGAATGTTAATAAATAAAGTTGTTATTCATTACATTTGTCTCTTGTGTACATTTACTTTTATATTGCTTAGATATGCTTAGCGTGTTTACTTCAGAGTAAATACGTAGTGGACTCGTCGCGTCCTCTGTCCGTACATTGGGAAGCGGGGCGTGACAGGTTTTGTTGGTGGCCCATGTAGGTCTGAGCTGTATGGAACCCTATCATGCAATTCAGTTCTGCGTGGACAACCTAAGCAATATAACACAAGAACCAGCAACTAAAACATTCTTTACAATTCATATTCCTTGAATCTTATCATTTCATATACTTTGAATATGTTATAACCCAAAATTTTCATTCAAGGTTATGCGTTTCCCCCAATCAGAGCAAAGCTCTGTTTGAATTTCAAAAATTCAAAAATTGAAGCAACGCTTCAAATCCCTTGCGCTGCGCGCAACGCGCCACGTGGTAAAAGCTGATACGTCAGCGCAACGCCCAAGACAGTGCGCCCAATCAGAGCAAGACTCTATTTAAAATAAAAATTAAAGGAAGCAACGCTTCAGTTGCGCAAGCGCTGCGCTGCGCGACACGTGTGCACAGCTGCGCTGCGTGACACGTATCAAGCGCTGGGGCGTTTGCGCCAAACAGAATTAAAATTCTAGTAAGATCTTTCTGTTCTTGTTAAAACAAGAAGATTGTCTTCTGTAAAACAGGAGCCCTTGGATCAAAAGATCCAACGGTGGGGAAAATTCCCCAAATCACTCAGAGAATGATCTCTTTAACAAATTTAACAAATTTATGGGCACTATATAAAGGCCCCTAGACCCCAATTCAAAAAGGATCGACATCAAGAACTTCAGAAAAACAATAAAAAAAAACAAAGAGAGCTCTGAAGAATTTTGAGAAGAACTTAAGGAAAAAAAAAGAAAAAGGTAAAAACCTTTATAAAAGAGAAGAATTTCTTCTGAATAGATCATTGATCTAAGAACAAGATCAATAATTTTCAATAAAAAAAATAATAAATAAATAATAACAGTGCCTTGCACTTTTTTATGAACCATTGGTTCTGAAATCTCAAAAGATTCCGCTCTTGAAATCTAAAATTGGATTAAGTTATAAAAACAGTGCCTTGCACTTGCAAAACTGTACTGTTGCGCTCCTGGGTTGGCGCAAGCCACCAGAGAGCGCCACGTGTCGGCGGCGCAACAGCACAACGCACTGACGCAGCGCACTGCGCTGTTGCGCTTACGCTCACTAGAGCGTGACACGTGTCACCTCTACATGCGCTTGCGCTCAATAACTGGCGCAAAGCACCTGACAAGCTACTGTCAAATAATTAATGCACTGCATTATCTACAGAAAGGCCAAGCCCAATTAAAAAGGGGTCTAACAGGCCAAATTAAATGCAATGCATTATTCTAAAGAAGGGCAGAGCCCAAAAAGATGCTTTGCATCATAAAGGGACAGAGACCAAATCAGAAAGGCCTAGCAGGCCAAAATAAAATGCAGTGCAAGGGCAAAGCCCTAGCACAGGCTTAATAGGCCAAATGCAAATAAAACGTTGAATATTCTCAACTGGACTTAGCCCAATCATGGTCGTAAGTCCTCAAACTAAATTGACGGAGCAAGATTGCTCTCTTAAATCAATTTACAGCCGGTTCAAGGGTACATCTCCGAACTCCTCTGACACCTATCGTTGTAATTCTTCAACGACGTTAGAGAGGTGACGGGTCCTGACGACCACACATCGACATGGACGGCGGGGTCCTTAAACTCATGGACTAATGCGTCCTTAAACACATCGACATGGACTGCGGGGTCCTTAAACTCGTGGACTAATGCATCCTTAAACACATCGACACGGACTGTGGAGTCCTTACACCCACGGACTTATGCGTCTTTAAACTAACAGACTAATGCGTCCTTAAACACATCGACATGGACTGTGGGGTCCTTAAGCCCATGGACTTATGCGTCTTTAAACTACCTATGGACCACCATGTCCCTAAACTGGAACATGGACCACCATGTCCCTAAACTGGCAATGGACCGTAATGTCCTTAAACTACCTATGGACCACTACGTCCCCAAACTGGAACATTAGAGCCCCCAAACGCTCTTTTGTCAGATCTAAACGATCCCGTTTAAGTTGATCTCAGCCTCAAATCTGGCTAACGTATCCTTAAACATTCAATCGGACTACATATTCCCTAATCAACTTTGGTTCAAGGGTACATCTCTTAACTCCTCTGACACCTGTCGTTGTAATCTTTCAACGTCGTCAGAGAGGTGACGGGTCCCGACGGCCATATATTAAACGAACCACTACGTCCCTAAACTGGAACAATAGAGCCCCTAAAATGCTCTTTCCGTTAAGTTGATCTTAGTCTCAAACAGGACTAACGTATCCTTAACAAACGTTTAAGTTGATCTCAGCCTCAAATATGGCTAACACATCCTTAAACCAAAACCCCCAAACCCAAATCTAAGAAAATACGGATTTGGACTAATCCACGTTCTACGGGCGACGACATAAATTAGTCTCCGTATACAATCCATGGGCAACCACAAACAAAACAAACACCCACGACACGAAGTGAAATTATGGAGAAGGAGAAAGTTGTTACCGCGATGCGGTAGCGTAATTAACTGCAGGGGCTTGCGCCTGCAGGGAAGAGCGTCCCCACAATAAAAACCCCTCAAGCGAGGGGGAATCTGATGAAGTCTGCTACATCGGCCGCATCCGTCCAAACCTCCGATACACGGTGCCATAAATCAACTTGGCATCTTCGGAGAGGTGGACGGATAAAACCAAATAGCATCTGCCCCGAATCTCAGTCAAGACGTCTTCACGTCGTCGCCGTCTTTCGAAGGGGAACAGATTCTGGCACGCCCGGTGGGACCTTTTCCTCTTTCCACTCCACGCTTCGTGTGTCGTCTTCGCGAACGAATCGCGGTTTGTTAATGGTTGCCTTTGGATTTCAAGTTACTAAGATTTGGTCTTTTTCCTGGCGCAAAAATCAAGCACCAATGGCCTCCAACTGCTCGAGCTGCTCAAATTGCAAGTGCAATCAACGCTCCGCCTCACCTGGAGGCGTAGCCTATGGGCCTCACACGGCCTCCATCCTTGCCATGCCAGTAGAACAGGTGACCCAGGCCACCACCGGCCTGTTTTTTGGGACCATGCTCCCGCCTGCAAGATTCACCATGCCAGTGCCCGCACCAGAAGCGAACAGGAAGTCGGTTTTCGATCGGCTCACTGTTACAACGGCCCCTTTCAACGGGTCGTCCAATATCAAACCAGCAGCCTCTGTTTTTGCCAGGCTGAGCCAGAACCCTGATGGGCCCGCCAGGAAGCCCATGAACCCTGAAATGGCTGTCCCGGGGAAGACAGCCACCCCTACTCCGGAAGTCGTCGAGGCGGCTTCTCCTGTCAAAGAGTCAGTCTTTTCAAGGCTGACTATTCCGGCTCCTGCCCCTGCTCGAGGATCTGTCTTTGACAGATTGAATATCTCCACTCAAAAGACAACATCAGTCTTTAAGAGGCTGGCACCAGCAGCGCCTCATTCGGACAGGGGGCAAGATGAAGCTGTCCCTATCGCCGAGCCAGTCCCAACAGCTCATCATGCTCGACGTCTCCACTAGCGCCGAGTAAGGAAGGCTGGGGGCAACTCTCCCTCAGGGCTAACTCCACCTGCTCCAAGGGTGGAAGTTAATGCTGCTGTTCCAACTGGGAACAATTTTGAACCACTAGGAGGGTACGTAAGAACTCTCCAACTGCTACGCTAAAAAGATCTCCTCCACCTGCGGAGAGGGTTCCGGAAACGAAGCTGGAGCGGCCCCCTCAGCGGCTATCCTCCAAAGTTTATAAAGTTTGGCGAAGGGTTCAAGACTCCGTAATTGACCAAGGTCACTCTCGTCAGCAGAAAAGGGCGAAAGTACATGAAGACAAGGACCGTCCAATCAGACAGCAAAGGACGACAATCACCAGGGTGCCCGCTGCAACGGCCCCTTCAACTTCAACGGCTCACAAGAGAAGGAGGCCGGAGAAAATTCCCACGCCCGCGGCGAATGTCAGAGGCGGCGAGCCTAAACGCCCTAAGTCCGGGGGCATTGTAGTCCATACTGTATACATGGCGTCGGGAAAGGAGGACAGCCGTGCATCTACAGGTCATAGACTGCTTACACGGTCAGTGACCAAAGCTCAGGAGCAACAGCAGAAGCTCTAAGAAATGATGAACGCGATGGCCGCACTCACTGGGCCAAAAGAAAGGCCCGAAGTGTCGTCGGATCAACGCCAGGAGCAAGAAACTGACGCTGAATTCCTTCGCAGGATATTGGAGAAGAAGGACAAAGCGGCTGCGGAATAAGCAGCCAACATAAAGAGAATGGCCCTCCTTTTCCAGGACATGGTGGGTATGATGATCCAACAAGATACTCCTGCTGAAGATCCTCCGATCGTCCTTGAAGATGACATGTGAGAAACGTCGAATCCTCCACCGGCTTTGTCAACAGCCAAGGAGGAGATGATTTCCAGAGCTGACCTGGACAAATATATAGCTCAGCAGATACGGGTTCACCAGGCGACTGAGGCAGCCGGTCAGGTCGTAAAAACGGGGCGACCATATCCGAGCTGGTACGATCAGATCAAGTACCCGCTGGGCTATACAATACCGAAATTTCATGTCTATAAGGGGATGGGCAATCCCCACCAGCATGTTGCCCAGTTCAGGATGCTTTGCGGCAACACCGGCGGTGATGATAAATTGTTGCTTCGCCAGTTCGTCGGTAGCTTGTCGGATACAGCATTCGAGTGGTACTCCGAGCTCCCAAACGACTCGATCAAGACATTTGCGAAGATGGAGCTGCTGTTTACCCAGCATTTCGCAAGCGCCAGCGAACGCACCCTGATAATGGCATTGATTAATGCCAGGGTGAAGCCAGGCGAAACATGGGTCCAATATGCTATACGGTGGCGGAACCTATGGTCAAAATGCGAGCAACGCATTAAAGAAGCACCGGCAGTGGGTATGTTTGTGGGAACCCTTGATCCGCAGGCGACCATATCCCAATTTATGATGTTCTTCAAGCCGACTACCTTCCAGGCCCTGATCGACAAACTGGTCCAAATGGACCAGATGGGTCATAGACCGCCTCCTCCAAAGCCGGACTTTCGAAATGAGAAGGGAAAGGGAAAAGCGATCATTGTCGCTAATGCTCAACAACAGCCGAGCAACTTGAAACCGGCTGTCCGTCAAAATAATATGCGTCCGCGCACACCCCTCGAGGAAAGGCTTGGATGTCCTTACTCGTTTCCCCGAGATAAAACGAGAAGACTGTTTGAGCTAGTATTGCGCAACCGACTCATAAATCTACCGGATCCAAGACGTCCGTCGCTGGCAAATGATGTTAATGACCCCAACTACTGTCCTTACCACCGAGTACCGGGTCATCCGATCGAGGATTGCTACGTCTTCAAAAATTGGATTGAGGACCAGTACCAGCAGAGCAAGTTCGCGTTGTCCGACAGATGGAAGGTGAATCCGCCGCAGCCTCACACCCCTAAAAAGATGAATACGCCGGGGGCAACATGCTCCCTCGTTGAAGAAGCTCCATGGGAGGTTGTGCTATCAGCCAAGAAAATGAGGATGTTAAGCGATCTTCAAACATGCCCAGCGATTAGGTGGAAGAATCCGTTGGAACCTCAGATCATTGAAAGGATGCTGAAGCCGCGTCTAATTTCAAAGATCGATGGTGGTGGCCCAAGCATTCACAACCAGCCGTCAAAATCTTCAAAGAAGAAGAAAAAGAAATCCAAGAAGCCCGTGAAGCCTGGCGACAAGCGCACAGACTTACAAAAATAAATTGACGCGCTAGAGGAATACAACCAGAAAGCACGAACTCCCATCACACTCAAAGAGTTCCTCAACCACGTCTTTCAAGAGGAAGATGAGGGAGACAACTCATCGGATGAATCCGAGGAATACATGACGAGCTGTCATATGATCTCCCACTCATTTACAAACGATGAGGAAACTCCTTGCGCTGAGAAGCTGGGGGCAGATACTAAACCGGAAATTCTGGGGCCATCGGATGAAATAATTGACGCATTCCTCAACGAAGCTCTGTCGAAAAGCAAAGCTGATCGGGAACGCGAGGCGGTCATATTTGAAAGGGCCAAGCACCAGCGCCTTGACGAAAGAGCTGAAACACTCCCGCTGAAGCAAAATACACCCACTACGGATAAAATCAAATTCAAGACGAGGAAAAGGTTTGCTAAGTCAATATCCATGGGTATGAAGTTACCATCCTCTGAAGGAAGCATTACTGGTGAAGCGGAAATGCACCCCTCCTACTGCTTGTATCATCGGAAGATTTCGCACCCCACAGAAGAGTGCAAAGCTTTTAATGGATGGTGGCAGGGATATGTTGCTCACCGACAACATTTTAAGCGGGAAAAGCGCAAAACTCGCCGGGAGCGGAAAAATACGACCGAAGGGCTTAACAGAACTACCGGCAATTGTTGCATGGTTAACGCCGGGGGATCACAAGTGCTCACATTCGGGAGCGATTCTGATGAGGAGCTGGCTCTTAGCCCCCTCTTTAAAGAGTCCACCTCGGGAAAAGAAGAGGAGCCGAAGGTCTGCGAAAATATCCGGTTGCGCAATCGGACGCTACCCGAAAAGAATCTCAGACTATCAAACAAGAAAGATAAAAGGAAAGAAAAGGTCTCTGAGAATATTACCCTAGATGACCAAGTCATGGAAGAGCTAACTGCCAAGGACCCGCCGAGGAAAAATAATGTGGATTACAACGTTCTAGCGCATCTGAGGAAGCTACCCTCGCAGCTCAGCATTCTTGACGCCCTTTTACTATCAAAAGAGGCGAAAGATTCATTAATCAAGGCACTACAGGAGCCGAAGCAATTCCAAGTTTTCCTGGCCGAAGAAAAGATGAAGGATGAATTGGAGGAAGTGCACACGGCCGATGTCACTTTTGGCGATGAAGACCTTCTCCTTGGGACGTGCGAACATAATCACCCCCTCTATTTCTCAGGATACTGCCATGATATAAAGATAGGCAAAATCCTGGTCGACAATGGATCCTCTGTTAATCTCCTCAACGTGCGGGTGTTAAAGGAAATCTGCATGAGCGTCCAGCACCTTGCTCGGGACAAGATCACCATATCCGGGTTCGATTCCCAATCATCAAGAACTCTTGGGTATGTGATACTGACGCTACGCTTTGGGCTACTCATCACGGATATTAAATTCCACGTCATAGACGCCAAGACATGCTACAATGCTCTGCTCGGCCAACCATGGTTACACGAGTACAACATCATCCCTTCTACACAACATCAGTGTATGAAATATTTTAGGGATGGTCTCGAGAATACCGTGACGGGAGAACTGAACCCGTTCTCTATGAACGAGATCCGCAAATATGAAGATGCCAAATACTTTTTACCGGATTTCGAAGACACGGAGAGGTGTCACAAGCCGGAGAACAAAGCTAACGCCACCATCCCTGTCTTCGGCAGTGATACCGAGGAGGAAGAAGAGATAGTTTATTCGGGTCCGCCCCAATACAATAAGCCGGGACCATCTGCTCATACGTTGATCTTTGGTAGTGACTCGGAAGATGAGGTCCATGCTGTATTCTCTGCTCGGCCTTCAATACAAACATCCGCTGACGAGGAGCAAAGCCTGTAAATCGCCATGGTTCCACTTGAACATCATAAAGAACTAGATACGCTCGATACCTACACTGTAGAGGAGCTGCGGACGTTCTATGTCCCTCCTAGGCGAGAAGGCGAAAAGGCAATTCTATTCTACTGCTCTGAAGAAACTAAAGTGGAGAAAGAAATCTGGCACGGTATGGATCCTACGCTTGACAGGCTTCAGCCCATCCGTCTCCCCAGATATTATACAGAAGGCTTGAAAAGGCTGTTGAAGCGCCAGGGGATATCCTTCAAACAGACCGCTCGAAAAGCCAAATTCTATGACAGGGTCTGGAACGTCCCCGGGACTCAGCACAAGTTGCCTAGTGGAAGGATGGAAACAATCGGGCTTGGATACATTCGATCCAAGAAACGAGAGCTGCTCCGTGATTGTTACGTCGTGCATGAGTTCAATGAATAAGCGGATGCTCAATGGGAGGACGCTAATCTTGAACCAGTAAAAGTTCCTGATGAAAAAGTGCCCGGTCCGCCGTTCGAAGAACAAATGAACAGGCTTATAAGGGAAGCTGGTCAAAATGTCCGAGACGACCATAACCGTGAAATGGCCATCTACGAGAAAGCAAAAACGCAACGCCTCCTCCAACAGGCCGTGAAAGATGAAAATGCCGCTCCCTGTCAACCTGTGGTAAAAAAGGCTCGACGCAGAGGCAGAAACAAGTCGAAAAACGATAAAGGCGCTCGACAGCAACAAAGCGGGACTAAGAAGTCACGCAAGCGGGAATCGAGCGGTTCAGATTTGTCCCTTGTAAAGAAGATGAGTCGAGCGTACTCTTTTTCTCGAGACAAGACGAAGAGAATACTTGACCTCGTTCTAAAATATCAGATGCTTACGCTGCCGGAGTCTAAACACCCCGAACAAGCAAGCGAAGTCTCTCACCCAAACTATTGCTCCTATCACCGAGTAATAGGGCATCCTCTCGAGGACTGCTTCACCTTTAAGAATTGGGTCGAAGATCAGTATCAGCTCGACAAGTTCGCCCTATCTGACAGCTGGAGGGTAACGCCGCTACAGAAGCACAAAAAGGCCAGGCCATCGCCGACTTCCTCGCTGAGCATCCGATACCTGTCGATTCCCCTCTGAATTGCGAGCTGCCAGACGAACATGCGTTTGACGCGATTGACGGTGGTGATACCCGATGGGAACTCTATTTCGATGGAGCGTCTTCCATGAAGAAGCGCAAACAAAGTACCCCTATAATCAAATCAGGGGTAGGCCTTATCTTCGTGACTCCACAAGGAGGGATAATGCGCTTTGATTTCTCCTTAACAGAACCGAGGACGAACAATGAAGTCGAATACGAAGCTTTGATAGCAGGCCTCGAAATCGCCATCGACATGGGAATTGAAAACCTCCTCATATATGGAGACTCCTAACTGGTCGTCAGTCAAGTAAATGGCGACTACCAAACGTGCAAACCAGAGCTGGTGAAGTACGGCGAAAAGGTGCAACAACTGTTGACCCAAATTCCCTCCTACACCTTGGAAAACATACCGCGCGTGGAAAACAGCAAAGCGGACGCATTGGCCAAGCTCGCTAAAGAACTGGCTGACGAGAATCTCGATGACGTCAGAATTGTGGTACAAAGCCGTCGGGTGCTTGCCCCAGCAGAAATATCTTCGGAATCACCCGAAGGAAAGGAAGCGACTGAGCAGACGACCCTATAAATAAAAGACCGAAAAAAGGCTGAGGATTGGAGAGAAGTCTTTATAGACTACTTCAAATACCGTCGAACGCCTGAAGATGCGTCCTCAAGACATCAGCTCATGAAACGAGCTCTGTCTTTCGCCTTCGTCAATGATACTCTGTACAAGAGGTCGTTTGATTCTCTATGGTTGAGATACCTAGGACCTGATGAAGCGAAAAGAGTCATTTAGGAAGTCCATAACGGACTCTGTGGTTCTCACCAAGCAGACCCGAAGATGAAGTTGAAGATAAAACGGATGGGTTACTACTGGCCCACGATGATTCAGGACTGCCTCGAATATGCGAAGCAATGCCACTCATGCCAAATTCATGGGGACTTCATCCACCGGCATCCAAATCCATTACATCCAATGGTGGCCAGCTGGCCGTTCGAAATGTGGGGGACTGACATAGTCGGCCCTATCGAACCAGCATCGTCTAGAGGACATCGTTTCATCTTGGCGACGACTGACTACTTCTCCAAATGGGCAGAAGCAGTACCATTGAGGGAAGTGAAGACGGAGAATATCCTCCATTTCTTCAAAACACACATCATACATCGGTTTGGAACCCCGTGACGGATCATCTCCGATAACGGGCCAGCCTACAGAAGCCACAAGATTAGTCACTTCGCGCAACAACATAATATAGACTGGAGATATTCCTCAGTTTATAATCCGCGAGCTAACGGTCTAGCTGAGGCCTTCAATAAGACCTTGACAAAGATCATGAAGAAGACGGTGTCCCGAAATAAGAAGGATTGGCATGAGAGACTGCAAGAAGCTCTCTGGGCGTATCGGACCACGTTCAAGAAGGCCACGAACACTATGCCGTATACGTTAGTGTTCGGTACAGAATCAGTACTCCCCCTCGAGATAGAGTTACCCTCTCTACGAGTGGCAGTCCATTATGAGCTAACGGACGAAGAAAATGCTCACCTTCGGCTTGAAGAGCTTGATGCCCTTGATGAAACCCGGCTCATAGCGCAACAAAATCTGGAGGCTTATAAATCAAAGATGACGCGCTCATATGAAAGATTAACCCGGTCGAGGACATTCCGCCAAGGCGAACTCGTGCTAGTGGTCAAAAGACCTATGATTCCCAATCGCGCCAAGCGGGAAAAATTCGAGCCGAACTATGAAGGCCCGTACGTCATAGACAAGGTCTACCAGGATGGAGCCTATCTACTTATGGATATGCACGGTGAAAGGCCTTTCAGGCCAATAAACGGTCGCTTCCTAAAGAAATACTACGCCTAACAAGTCACAGCCTAGGTCAATAATAGATGACGACGACTATGTCCGCTCGTTATCTTCCTAAGCCCAAACTCTACAAGTAGTAGCCGGCCTTCTCCTGAGCGGACCGAAACGTCCTTAAACTAATGGAGGACCGAAACGTCCTTAAACTAATGGCGGACCGAAACGTCCTTAAACTGACGACGGACCACTACGTCCTAAAACTAGCTAATGACCGAAACGTCTTTAAACTACTACCGCAGCATCCTCAGGCTGACGAGATAAAAAAAGAATAAAAAAATATATAATAAAAAAAATAATAAAAACGGTATGTCCATAAGCAAAATGGCCACGGATGAAAACCCGAAAGGGCTCTATGAGTAAAAACAGCAGGGCTACCGGCGAGTGTTCATGAAAACCCGAAAGGGCGCGACCTCGTAAAAAAAAGAGAAAAAATAAAAATAAAAATAAAAATAAAAAATAATAAAAACGGTATGTCCATAAGCAAAATGGGCACGGATGAAAACCCAAAAGGGCTCCGTGAGTAAAAACAGCAGGACTACCGGCGAGTGTTTGTGAAAACCCGAAAGGGCGCAACCTCGTTAAAGGACATTTACAGGGTCCTCTAGACCTTGTAAGGAGAAACCAACCGCGCGAGATCCTTACGACTCACAAGGGAGCAACACACTTAGGAATCCCCATGATTCCTAAGGAGAAAATACACTTGCAAGATCCTCACGACTCGTAAGGAGAACTCTCTTATGGAACCCTCACGGCTCATAAGATTTGAAAGTCTTAAGTTACAGAGACCTAAACCTGTGCTTAAGCAACCCCCACAACCTTCGATATTGCCCTACAAGTGGTTCAATACTGACCCTTGTATACAATCCACGGGCGCAAATAAATATTTCCCTAACCAAGTCCCATCCGTGACTGGGGATATATTCGCATAGGTGAACAACCCTTGTAAGTCCTCTCGAATTACAAGGAGAAAACCCTCTTGTAGGATCCTTACGACTTACAAGAGGAACATACACTTAGGAATCCTCACAATTCCTAAGGAGAAAATACACTTACAAGATCCTCACGACTTGTAGGGAGAAATACCTTTGTGAGACCCTTACGGCTCATGAAGTTAAAAGCCTTAGTCGACAGGACCTTAACCTTGGTCTCTAAGCCACCTTTGTTCGACATCGACAGAGGCAAATGATGATTCGCTCCTGGCATTATCCCAGTTGTAGCGGTGCTGATGCCGAAATCGGTGTCTAATTTCAGGTTTACGGCGAAAAGCCAGTAGGCCGCACATGCATACGAAATAGCCGAAATGATGGGGCAGCTTGCAATAAAAAGCAGCAAGTAAGAAAGCGTATGCACACAAAATAGCCGAAATGATTAGGCAACTCGCAATAAAAAGCAGCGAGTACAAATAAAATAAACAGCCGAAATGATTGGGCACCGCGAAAAATAGCCGAAATGATTGGGCGATCACGATTTTCGCGATATAAAAAGCTGAAATGATAGAGCATCACGGAGATAAAATAAAAAAAATGAATGATGATGAAACTCTTGCTCTACAGTTGAGATCACATCGATCCCTGTATACAATCCAAGGGCGCAAACAAAGAGGGAACCATACCTTCCCAATAGGCTCCGCCAGAAAGCGAAGCCAAATCTCGGAGGTTCACCAACAACTTAGAGACAACCGCGACATTCGTCTTGATTCAATAGACGCAGTGCCAGCAAACGAAACGAAGATCAAATTCCTAGATTCACGGTTTTGACGGTAACTTATATGAGACCTGAAAGACCGCCACAGATCCGTTCAACCCCGAAGAAACCGGTGTCTTCGGCAAAATCCTTCAGCTCAGGGAAACTAGTGTTCTTGACGAGAACATCTTGATTCGCGTCGACCCGCAGAGAAACTAGCGTCTTTGCAGGAACACCTCGACTCGTTTCAACCCCAGGGAAACCAGTGTCCTTGGCAAATACCTCAATTCAGGGAAACTAGCGTCCTTGATGAGAGCCTCCTGATTCGCGTCGGCCCGCAGAGAAACCAGTGTCTCTGCAGGAATACTCTGATTCGTCTAAACCCCGAAGAAACCAGTGTCTTCGGCAAAATCCTTCGACTCAGGGAAACCAGTGTCCTTGACGAGAACATCTTGTTTCGCGTCAACCCGCAGAGAATCTAGCGTCTTTGCAGGAACACCTCGACTCGTTTCAACCCTAGGGAAACCAGTGTCCTTGGCAAATACCTCAATTCAGGGAAACTAGCGTCCTTGATGAGAGCCTCCTGATTCGCGTCGGCCCGCAGAGAAACCAGTGTCTCCGCAGGAATACTCCGATTCGTCTCATCCCCGAAGAAACCAGTGTCTTCGGCAGAATACTTAGACTCAGGGAAACCAGTGTCCTTAACGAGAACACTTCGATTCGCGTCGACCCGCAGAGAAACTAGCGTCTTTGCAGGAACACCTCGACTCGTTTCAACCCCAGGGAAACCAGTGTCCCTAGCAAATACCTCAACTCAGGGAAACTAGCGTCCTTAATGAGAGCCTCCTGATACGCGTCGGCCCGCAGAGAAACCAGTATCTCCGCAGGAATACTCCGATTCATCTCAACCCCGAAGAAACCAGTGTCTTCGGCAGAATACTTCGACTCATGAAAACCAAAGTCCTTGACGAGAACACCTCGATTCGCGTCGACCCGCAGAGAAACTAGCGTCTTTGCAGGAACACCTCGACTCGTTTCAACCCCAGGGAAACCAGTATCCCTGGCAAATACCTCAACTCAGGGAAACTAGCATCCTTGATGAGAGCCTCCTGATTCGCGTTGGCCCGCAAAGAAACCAGTGTCTCCGCAGGAATACTCCGATTCATTTCAACTTCGAGGAAACTAGCGTCCTCGGCAAAATACTTCGACTCAGGGAAACCAGTGTCCTTGATGAGAACACCCCGATTCGCGTCGACCCGCAGAGAAACTAGCGTCTTTGCAAGAACACCTCGACTCGTTTCGACCCCAGGGAAACCAGTGTCCTTGGCAAACTCCTCAACTCAGGGAAACTAGCATCGTTGATGAGAGCCTCCTGATTCTCGTCGGCCCGTAGAGAAACTAGTGTCTCCGCGAGAACTTCCCGATTCGTCTCAACTTACAAGATAAATCCTTAGGCAGCAGGGATTAAAAAAAACTTGTTTCCTAAGCACTGGGGCCCTGCAAGTCGGTCTAAAACCGTCTCTTGCATACTATTCACGGGTCTCACTCTCCAAAGTCGAATCTCGACAAGTAGGGAAACAACCGCTTACGAGTCCTCTCGACTCGTAAGAGGGAAAATTCTCTTATAAGATCCTTACGACTTATAAGAGAAAACGCACTTAGGAATCCTCACGATTCCTAAGGAGAAAATCCACCTACGAGATCCTCTCGATCCATAGGGAGAAAAATCTCTATGAGACCCTCACGGCTCATAGAGTTGAAAAGTCTTAGACAGCAAATCTGAACCCGCGGCCTAAGCCATCGCTATCTCTTGGAGAGACTAAGATGCTTACTCTATTATCTGTCAACCATGTTTATTAAGACAGCTTGCTGATAATAAGAGAAAGGGAGAGATCAAAAGAGCATACAAGCCATTGCAAAGAAAAAATGTGTATCTTTATTTATTAATTCAATCAAGTACAAGGTGAATCGTACAAAAGAATAAAGAATGGATACATCTTATTCGAAAAAGAAAATTTTTACAAGTATATTGATACAAAGGCAGTACTGGGAAGGAAGCGTCTTAAATAGCCCTATCAGTTGTTCGCGCACTTCCTTCCATGTCTTTTCCTGATCAGCCACCACCGCCAGTTCCGCCTCCACTTGAGCACATTGCTGCAAGAAGGATGCAAGCTGCTCCCCAACGGCCTGCTGAGCTGCTTTGCGGCCTTGAGCATTACGCTCGGCAGCATCGAGTTTCTGTTTCAGGTTCAGCCCATTTGAGATGCGTTCCAGGAGGCCCTCAAAGATAGCCTTCACTTGGGCAGCGTTAGCCTCAACCTCGGCACGCAGATGAGCCGTCTCGCTCGAGGTCTTTTGGCATTCCTTCAGCCTTAAAGCTGCTTCTTGTTCCATATGGCGGAAGTAAGAAGCGCTTTCCTCAATCCATGCCGCCCGTTGAGTACTCGCGGCCAAGATTTCGGGGGCAGGATGCATCGACTCCAGCTGGTGCAGGCGGGCCTCGATTTCCCTGCAGTGATTAACCCAAGATTCGACGACGCCTTCGTTATGAAAATTTACAAGCGCCGCCAACATTGGGTTAACCTCCACAGCGAGATCTGCGGTAGACGGGAGAGCATCTGCGTCAAGCTCTTCGATGTATTCCCTCAACATGCCCAAACTCATTACGGCACCCTTTGAAGATGGACGTTTCAAGAAGGGGCCCGCCGGCATTAGGATGCGAGACTCAAGAGGAACCGGAACTGGAACGATAGCTGCAAAACAAAATACGATTAGATGACTGTTCAAGAAATACAAAAAAAAAGTCATCGATGCGATAGTTTACTATAACAGCTCCAGCAGGTGGCAAGGCCGAAAGGGCCGGTGGCACGACTGATCTTTCATCCCCTACTTCGATTTGCAGCACTGCAATCAGGACGAGGGAAAGTTAGAAATAATTCCATTACTGAAAAAGAAAGATATCAGTTGGAAACTATGCTCACCAGCGCCACTGGAGGAAGAAGCGAGTTCAGATAGGAAGGAGAAGTGTGGGTGCAACACTTGATAGAGATGATCAAAAAGCACCCATGAAAAGACACAACGGTACGACTTTAGTACATAAATTATGCGGCTGAAAGATAAAACTAATAGGTTGCAAATCCATACCTTCCAACATCTTTGATGGTACAAGGGAAGGCTGAGAGATGACCACCGCCAAGGCAGTACTTGACGGCGCCCCCTCAAGCAATGGAGCATCGGCACTGGCCGCACCTGCGTTAAAAACAAGGATAAACTTGTCAGAAAGGATTGCAAGATTAAAAAAAAAAGAGGGACTGTAACTCAAAATTTACCTGATGAGCCGCCGGCCGAAACGGAGGCGTCTCCCTCCTCAATCGATACGAGTCCACCTCCCCGGACTCGACAGAGGCGGTCGTCGTGCTCGCCCGACCAGGAGACGGCGGAAGACTGTAGACGGGGAGAGAAATAATTGGAGCATTGCCGGACTCTTGAGAAAGAGCGGCTGGCTTTTCCTTAAGAGTCGTGCCCATCTCACCCGCTACTTCTTCGGGCTCGGCGGTCGCCATTGTCTCATCTGCCATCACCATGGGGTCACCGGTCTCAAGCGCCTCGTCCGCCGCTGCCCCAGGCTCAGTTATAGCGGTCGTCTCATTTGCCGCCACCTCAGGCTCGGCATCAACGACCTTCTTAGGTGCAGCTCCCTCAGCCCCCAGCTCAGGCTCAGCAACCCCAGCGACGTTGCCCACCGTCGGCTCAGGTTCGGCCGGTGCTTCTTATTCTGGCCCCTTAGGTTCGACGGTTTCCGTCTCCCCTCGGTTGGACTTGGCCCTGCAGGACAAGACATATAAGAACCGACGAATTTATAATTCTTACAACAAAATCTTGAAAGATGCGTCACCTGAGGTAGACTTAGCGTTAGCACTCCGAGCTGCACGCGCCACCTGTCTGCGAGCGGTGGATAAGGTGACAGGGGGCTCTTCTGAGGGAGTATCAGCACGAGGGACGGTGCTTGGGCCCTCTCCAACGGCCAAAGCAGCCCTGCGTGCCTTCGCCTTGTGCCTTAGCCGCTTTCTCTCTTCCCGAGCCGTCAAGACGGAGCTATTCAAAGCTTCCTTCATTGAGGCGTCATCGTCCGTAAACAGAGATGCCTCCAAATTCTTCAAGGCATCCCTTACCGACTTTTCGAGTCGAGGTTCTTGCGGCAGCCCCGAAGAAGCCGGAACATCAGTGGCTGGCCCGGGAAGAGTCTCCGCATCACCTGGAGGAACCGGCATTGTGGTTCCTGCGATAAAAAAAAGGGGGTTAGATCGACCATACCAAAAGGAGAATAAAGACTTGATGAATCGAAATGTACCAAGGCCTAAGGACGCTCTGAGTCGTTCCTCCTCTTGAAAAGTTTTGAGGGAAACAGCAATGGCTTCTTCAGTGGTGATGCCTGTTTGAAGAAAAGAGAGGAAAAACATTAGTCAAAGACAATAATAAAAGTACGATGAATTAAAAAATGCGACTAGTAATTACCCGATTGTGCAAGCTTGGCTAGCTACGCGTTGCGCCTCACCAATCGCTCTGAAGCTGCGATGGCGGCTGCCAAATCAGTGTCATCTGGCGGCATAACCAATCCTTTATTGGTCCCGTACTCGCCCAAGCCCTCGCTATAGGGAGCGTGAGGATCCTGACCGAACGCAACGTCAGCTGAGAAGAGCGACTTCTTCTTCCTTTTCTGCCCGCCAGCCTTGGGTGCACCCAAGATCAACTTGTGCTTTGCAGGCACTTTAGGGCGGCGGGTCCCGATATCCGCGCCCACGCCGGACTCCGGCGATACCACATTGACCGTTTCCGCTGGAGCACGGGGCGCTGGTGGCGCATCTACCGTATTATGAAGCAGCGATCCACACGAGGGGCTCTGCACGCGCGATGGCCTAACTCCGACATCTTTCAGCGGAGGAATGACCGGGGTCCTTGGCTTCAAGGGAGCCTTGTGATAGCCGCTAGGAGGCGCACCCTTGCGGTCAACCAGCATGCGCTTCTCCATAAGGATAACTGGACCCATTGCATGCGCATACCAAGCCACGTACGCGTTGAGGACCTTGGGGATGCAGCTCAGCTCGCTGATGAAGAAATAGGAACCCGTGTTAAGCCACATGAAATGGTGCATTGCATTCCTTATCCCCTCTCGGCTGACCATGGGCTTTTCCAAGAAAGCTTCCATCGGGATCCCCTGGTGATAGCTCGATTGCTGAGCAAACCGGTGAGGGTTATACCTCATGAAGAGTGTCGTTTCATTCTTCTTAAACACCAGGTAGCCTGGCCGAATGGAGTAGAGATGGAGGATCTCCCGAGCCTTCAATATAGAAGCCCCGTCCTTAAAATCGTCGCGCAGCGGCACTACCGATATGGTGGTCTCTGAGCCTATGGTTATGACCTTATCCAAAAAGGAAACCTTCGCTCCGACCAAGTGTGGACGAAAGAGCAGCCCCCTAGCCTCCCGCGGAGGTGCAACCACGATCGAAGCGCCGACCAACCGCATGACTCTTGGGAGTTTGCACTTCTCGAAAAACAAAGGGGTCTTATGGGCGCCGAACACCCCGTGCATATGCATTTCCATCCAAGAGGTGAAGTAGTGCATCGGAAAGTTAGCGGGCTGCACCCTAGGCTCACTAGCGTCCCCCACTATGCTAAGTCCATTATAAAGGTAAGCCAGCCCGGCGATTCCTACTGCCAACTGCAAACCAGCCACTATCCGATGCGCTGGGTAGAAAACAGATGGCCGCATGTGGCGCGGGTGCATGGGGAGTACAAAGCTGCACAGCCACAAGCCCAGGAACCCTACAAAAAAGGTCTCCTCATCCATGCCCCGGACGGCGATTTCTGATAAAGGGATGACGGCGGCGCCGGGGAGATAAAAGTCCCATTGATCATTTTCCGATGTGGGTCGACGGTCCAAGCCGAAGCCAAAAGGGTCATCGAGCTAGGCGAACTTCTCGCTCCACTCTGATAGAAACACCGGTCGAATGAAGCGGGCGATAAAATCTGCGAACTGACTCCCCTGATGCCCGATTCCAGATAGAGCCCTTCATAGATGTTCAGCACCTTCACCAGGCCCGGAAACTGGTGCTGAATAGCGTTCTATGGAGTCAGATCAAACACCAACGGCTTGGTGGCAAAGACGTATTCGTCAGGAGGAAGCAGCTCCTTGTAATGCTCCCCCCTCATCGGCAGACCCGAGACTTCGGCAAACTCCTCCTAGGAGATAGAGACTTCCATGTCCGTCATCAGGAAGGTGTGGGTGGGGATATTCCATTGTTCGATAAAAGCCTTGATCCACCACGTTGGAGGAGAGGGATACTCAAAGAGCGAGACGTAGATAGCCGAGTATAAACCAATCTTCATCAGATGAGTCCCCTTCGCCGATAAGATGTACCGGGCCCAGTGCAAATATCCGGCGGGCGGTCGCGGGACCAATCCAATGTTATAGGCCTGTCCCCAAGGGCGTGCTTCACCCTGACAGATTCGCCTCCCCAAAATGTCTATTGCCGGCGGCGGCTGCACGGGAATAGCACCAATTGCAGGCTGAAGGAGGTCATCTGAGTTCCAATTTTTGACCTCCACGGCATACTTCACCGGGGGTTCATCCGCATAAGGGATCGAAAATATTGGCTCGGACGGCGTAGCAAAACCGAAGCTTCGGCGACCCTGGATGATATCGTTATACCACCTACCCCACAAGTGAAGGTTCTTGTGTTCGGGGTCATGATCCTTGATGAGGGTGAGCACCTCTCGGTCCACTGGTGCCTTGGGAAATCCTCCCTCCGAGCGAACAAATGGGAACGATAAGTCAGCAGGCATGTTTCCTGTAGAGGGACAAAAGTCAATCGTCAGTGTTGTGACTCCAACGCTTGGTGTTTTAAAAATTTACATCGCACTGCAATGCAGTGGGTAGAGGACCAGAGGGGAACCCACAAAATCTGGATGACAGTGCATCATTTAATAAGACAGCCCCATCATTGGATGAGACTGTCAATTAATGAAGAGATCCCCAAGAGAATATTCTCATTAATGGGAAATCCCTAGAGACAAGGAGAAAATCTCCTCTTTCAGAGCAAAGTTCTGTCACAGAGTGACATTTGTCAAACTCTGGTCTCAAGGGAATAAAATTTCCTAAAAAAAAAAGAGCCTAGCTCTGTAATAATGATGGAAAGATCCATCAAAAGAAAATTTTCACTCCTAAAGATTAAAAATTTGGGGTCTTAAAAAATCCATGAAAACTTATAAAAAGTTCTTCATTTTCAGATCAAAAAAAGATCTACATTTGATCCATGAGTAAAGCTCTGTTCATGGGTTAAAACCCATGAACAAGATCTCTGTAGATCTATGGACTTTTGAGAGTAAGGCTCTGTTGATGAAACCCCAAAGGGGTTTTCTTTAGATCAAAGATCTATGAGAGTAAGGCTCTATTAATTAAATTAAATTTAATTTAATTTAAATTTTACCTAAGACGATTCTAAGTTCTAAACTCTGGATTTCTTGGAAAGAAACGAGAGCAAGGCTCTAAATTTCTTAAGCAAGAGTAAGGCTCTGAAAATCAAGATTCTTGAAAAATGGTAAAATATTTACCAAGGACCAAGGGTCCTTTTTATAGGCGCCTGCGCCCCTTCAACTCACCCGTTGATCCAACGGCCAAGATCTTGCCACCGCTGCACTAACGTGTGCGCCACGTGAGCGCAACGGTGGAGGGGCATTTGTTTCTCCCAATCAGAGCAAAGCTTTGTTTGAATTTCAAAAATTCAAAAATTGAAGCAACGCTTCAAATCCCTTGCGCTGCGCGCAACGCGCCACGTGTCAAAAGCTGATACGTCAACGCAGCGCCCAAGACAGTGCGCCCAATCAGAGCAAGGCTCTATTTAAAATAAAAATTAAAGGAAGCAACGCTTCAGGTGCGCAAGCGCAGCGCTGCGCGACCCGTGTCAGCGCAGCTGCGCAAGTGCAGCTACGCGACACGTGTCAGCACAGCTGCGCAAGCGCAGCTATGCAGCGCTGTGCGCTGCGCGACACGTGTCAAGCGCAGTTGCGTAAGCACAATTGCTCTGCGCTGTGCGCTGCACGACACGTGTCAAGCGCTGGGACGTTTGCGCCAAACAGAATTAAAATTCTAGTAAGATCTTTCTGTTCTTATTAAAACAAGAAAATTGTCTTCTGTAAAATAGGAGCCCTTGGATCAAAGATCCAACGGTGGGGAAAATTCCCCAAATCACTCAGAGAATGATCTCTTTAACAAATTTAACAAATTTATGGGCACTATATAAAGGCCCCTAGACCCCAATTCAAAAGGGATCGACATCAAGAACTTCAGAAAAAGAACAAAAAAAAACAGAGAGAGCTCTGAAGAATTTTGAGAAGAACTCAAGGGAAAAAAAGAAAAAGGTAAAAAATTTTATAAAAGAGAAGAATTTCTTCTGAATAGATCATTGGTCTAAGAACAAGATCAATAATCTTCAATAAAAAAAATAAATAATAACAGTTCCTTGCACTTGCAAAACTGTACTGTTGCGCTCCTGGGTTGGCGCGAGCCACCAGAGAGCGCCACGTGTCGGCGGCGCAACAGCGCAGCGCACTGACGCAGCGCACTGCGCTGTTGCGCTTGCGCTCACCAGAGCGTGACACGTGTCACCTCTACTTGCGCTTGCGCTCAATAACTGACGCAAAGCGCCTGACAAGCTACCGTCAAATAATTAATGCACTGCATTATCTACAGAAGGGCCAAGCCCAATTAAAAAGGGGTCTAACAGGCTAAATTAAATGCAATGCATTATTCTAAAGAAGGGCAGAGCCCAAACAGATGCTTTGCATCATAAAGGGACAGAGCCCATATCAGAAAGGCCTAGCAGGCCAAAATAAAATGCAGTACAAGGGCAAAGCCCTAGCACAGGCCTAATAGGCCAAATGCAAATAAAACGTTGAATATTCTCAACTGGACTTAGCCCAATCATGGCCGTAAGTCCTCAAACTAAATTGACGGAGCATGATTGCTCTCTTAAATCAATTTACAGCCGGTTCAAGGGTACATCTCCGAACTCCTCTGACACCTATCGTTGTAATTCTTCAACGACGTTAGAGAGGTGACGGGTCCCGACGACCACACATCGACATGGACTGCGGGGTCCTTAAACTCGTGGACTAATGCGTCCTTAAACACATCGACATGGACTGCAGGGTCCTTAAACTCGTGGACTAATGCGTCCTTAAACACATCGACACGGGAGTCCTTAAACCCACGGACTTATGCGTCCTTAAACTCATGGACTAATGCGTCCTTAAACACATCGACATGGACTGCGGGGTTCTTAAACTCATAGACTAATGCGTCCTTAAACACATCAACACGGACTGTGGAGTCCTTAAACCCATGGACTTATGCGTCCTTACACTAACGGACTAATGCGTCCTTAAACACATCGACATGGACTGTGGGGTCCTTAAGCCCATGGACTTATGCGTCCTTAAACTACCTATGGACCACCATGTCCCTAAACTGGAACATGGACCACCATGTCTCTAAACTGGCAGTAGACCGCAATGTCCTTAAACTACCTATGGACCACTATGTCCCTAAACTGGAACAATAGAGCCCTCAAACGCTCTTTTGTCGGATCCAAACGATCCCGTTTAAGTTGATCTTAGCCTCAAATATGGTTAACGTATCCTTAAACATTCAAACAGACTTTAGTCCCAAATTGGACTATAAGATCCCCAATTTACATCTGGTTCAAGGGTACATCTTCGAACTCCTCTGACACCTGTCGTTGTAATCCTTCAACGTCGTCAGAGAGGTGACGGGTCCTGATGGCCATATATTATTAAATGGACCACTATGTCTCTAAACTGGAACAATAGAGCCCTAAAATGCTCTCTCCGTTAAGTTGATCTTAGTCTCAAATCAGACTAACGTGTCCTTAACGAGCGTTTAAGTTGATCTTAGCCTCAATATGGCTAACGTATCCTTAAACTAACACCCCAAAACCAAATCTAAGAAAATACGGATTTGGACTAATCCACGTCCTACGGGCGACGACATAAATTAGTCTCCGTATACAATCCACGGGCAACCACAAACAAAACAAACACCCACGACACGAAGTGAAATTCTGGAGAAGGAGAAAGTTGTTACCGCGATGCGGTAGCGTAATTAACTGCAGGGGCTTGCGCCTGCAAGGAAGAGCGTCCCCACAATCAAAAACCCCTCAAGCGAGGGGGAATCTGACGAAGTCTTCTACATTGGCCGCATCCGTTTAAACCTTCGATATACGGTGCCATAAATCAACTTGGCATCTTCGGAGAGGTAGACGGATAAAACCAAATAGCATCTGCCCCGAATCTCAGGCAAGACGTCTTCACGTCGTCGCCGTCTTTCGGAAGGGAACATTATGGATTCCCCGAACAACACCAGCACCAATGTCAACAACACACCTCCACCACTACCACTCATACCTGTTGTCCCTGTTCCGATCAACGAACAGACGGTTCTACTTGAGGCAATCCTTAGCCTCCTAGAAGGACAGCAGCAGCAGACTACTCTTTTAATGAACCGTCCCGAGGCAGAAGCGCCTGGGATGAAGCAATTCAGAGCTTTGCACCCCAAGCAGTTCGCAGGAAAATAGAGCTCTCTAGAAGCTGAGGAATGGGCTCAGAGCATCGAAGATGATCTGGCAGCGGCACAAGTGCCAGAAATAGCTTGGGTTCATGTTGCGCAACTGCAGCTCACGGACAATGCACGGGTTTGGTGGAAGGCGGAAGAAAGCCGTCTTGATCAACCCATCGAATGGAAGACTTTTCAAGACATGTTCGACGCAAAGTACTTGCCTGAGACTGCCGGGTTCGATATGGAACAGCAGTTCATCCATCTGCAATAAGATTCAATGTGGACCAAGTCAGTAGATGAATATGACGCTGAGTTCACCATGCTCAGTCGGTAAGATATGTCTTAATAATTCGATTTTTCAATATATCACACACTACACAGCTAACATAATACTTTAACAGATTTGCAGCACACCTAATACCGACGGATGAGATCAGAGCCCGTCGATTTCAACAAGGTTTAGATTCGGAGATCCAGGTTGCACTGGCCACAGGTGATTTTCCGACTCTTGACTACCAGCATTATGATGGCGATCATATATGTGGGAGCTGGGTGGTCTATAAGCACATCCTTAAATGTCCCTAGTCGTAGGAGTATTGAGACTGGGTGTCACGACCCACCCCCAAACACAGATGGTATTGTCCGCTCTGGCCGAAGCCGCACGGTTTTGTCCTTTTGAATGAACCCGGAGCTACTTCCCAGTAGGTCACCCATCCTAGAATTTCTCTAGCTCAAGAATGCTTAACTACGGAGTTTTTCAAACTCCGAAGTTCCGATTCATTCAAAAGGCACCTCTGTGTTATAGGAGTGGTATCTTCCATTTATAGTTCAGATCGTGCCCTCTTTCGGAATGGAATTCGATACTCCCCATTGTTCTACAGTGGGTCCCCGTGTGTTTCCGTATCGGTTACATCCCCTCCTCGATACCGGATAACATCTCACTTCTCACGGGGTAGGTGGTATTCAGCCCCAACTCCACCTGGGGTATTACACCGGGCATTGATACTCCAGACTAGACTAGTATATACTTATCAAGACCCCGACGAAGGACGGTGGCCGGTCTCACAAGCCATTGGTGTGAGTCAGTCACCTAAGATAGTATACAGGTGCTCATTGGGTTATGAGTACACTGGATGGACTCGCCGGGAATATACTAGTTAGTATTATACCTATTGTCAGATAGCATTCTCAGGTGACATGTGTACAGGTTATTCTGTCGACCTAAGATCGCCATTTGTCTCGTGTGAGTTCCCACCGTGCTTTGATTACTACCCTACCACGGCTTAAAGGAGTCGTGGAAACAGGTTTTAGCTGGGTACAGTCCCGAGCCACATGGAGGCAGTGAGCGGATCGTCGGGGATTCCTCTCTCCCAGTATATGGGGTTGATGTCGTATAGTGCACGGGTGGCCATCACCAGAAATCCTTGGCCAAGGTACTCGAGAATTACTGATTTGGATCATTAGTTTTTCAGGTAGTGATGGGCTTTATACCGACATTAGGGGTCTGACTTTATCCACCCCCTAGACTCAATATACGATACTCTTAGACGAACAGACCAGACTGTATAGAGATTGTCACGGACAGACTCAGTAGGGGTTCAGATGAGTTTGCTCGTCGTCTTTCCTTTCGCTCAATACCTGGTTAGCCGTTACGTACAGCTAGTGTCGCTGACATGCTTGTGGTTAAATCTACTGCCAGCGTATTGACGAGTCTTTAGAGTCCCACACAAAGGGTTTCCCTGCTTCGGGCGAAACGATGTAGAGGCCGAATGGTTTTACAGCAGGGTTCGATCATATACGTGCACTTGTGCACGTATCATGATTCGGACGGATAATACTAGTGGGCTTTGGTTTAAGCCGGATTCTAGTATTATATTATTGGATTATTTTTGTCTCATTGTATTCGTATTTTTCGGAATATGGATATGGGTGTGTATATACGGATGAGGGGTATTCTTGTAATTCATTACAAGATACTTCTAGAATGCCACGACCCAAAATTTAGCACGTGACGACCCTTAAACTACGTAACGTCTCCAGGCGTAACGTAATTCAAGTAAGCCAAAAACCTAGCAATCTAAACCATCAAAAGTAGTAAGTGATAATAACATTGTTAAAACTTTTGAAATCTCAATCAAAATTCTTTAAAATCCAATTTTACTTCCTTTAAAATTTGGCAGCACCTCCATTGTAAAACAAACCCCTAAAAAAGGTACAACATAAATATATAAGTAAAGCATCCCCAACGGGAGCAAATCCACGCCCAAAGGCGGAAAACAACCACCACGCGACACCGTAGCGAAGAAAAAGACTATATAAATGAAACTGCATAAAAGATCTCGAGAGTCACAAAAAAATATACAATATCGTCCGCACAACTCGTCTCTAAGTCAATACATAAAAATGGTAGATGGAAAGTACTGGATACAACGAATATACAATGAGCTACATCGGATAACCGCAAAACCCACCTAGCAAAACTGCACACAGTCAGCCTTAGCGGTATTGATTGCTACGCTTTTGCATATTTTTAATTACCGCAATCAAGACGATTTCGCTGGGTAGCTAGCCGGTTGAGTACGGGTCGATCCATAGGGAGATGGAATCTTTTTCTTTATGTTTTAACGAGTTAATCCGATTAAGTCGGGTTTTATTTTAAGATCTACGAATGAGATAAAAGGTGATAAAATACTTGCTAGGGTTAGGATTAGGTTCGAGTTTAGGAATTTCTCACTTCTTTCAATGCCTTAGTTATAAATATCGGTGTTAAGGTAATCGGCAACAACGGGGATTAGCACGGCTAGGAAGAAACTTATAAGTCTAAGCTAGGCTTTCTATGCTTAGTTTCTTCCTTTTTGTCCTTGTCCGTCCGTTCTTGGCTCTTAGCCCTAACCTCCAGTTAATTCAACCACAACCGGTCTAACTAGGGAATCACCGCTATCATGTAGGATAGGGTGCCGTAGTGAGCAGAATATGGTTCAATTAAAGGGAGTCCGAATTTAATGTGTCGGGAAAAGAAAGGAGTGAGAGAGATTTCCTTCTCTCAATCCTTCCTTCTCCTGCCCTAACAAGTGAGGAATTACCCACTCATTAAAAAGATAAAAATAAAATAAAAGGGATGGTAAAAAGAATTTAGGTTTAAGAAGAATTTTACAACTAGCTATTTGAGACCTCACCTAGGCAAGGATCTTACTTAAGCATCATCGTTGTTAAAAAGAAATATAAAGGAATAAAAGACAAGAAAAAATCTAATTTAATTCTACGTCTAAGTTGATAAATGAAAATTGCAGATAAAAAATGCGATAAGAAAATGCGAGACAAATAAAAATAAAGACTTGCTTTTATTGATAACCTCTCAAAAACTCTCTACAATTTTGCTTTAAGAAAGATAAAGAACAGAATTAAAATTCTAAATTCTAAAACCAATGCCTAATTTGGCTTTGAGCTCTCCTATTTATAGATAGGAAAACCCTATGTTTACATTCTGATCCATACACGAAATTACAAAACTATCCTAAGAGAGCCGAGTCAATGCACCGACACTACCACCGACACGTGCATTGCACGGCCGCGGAACCGCGGAAGAAGTGCCTGTTTGGCCGCGGTTCCGCGGCCATATGGTGGAATCTTGGGTCCATCTTTTCAGGTATTCTACCAGTTGCTTTTATCTTCTGTTTGGTACACTTGGTTTCTCAAAATCTCTTCTGTTCTCTTCCAGATATTCAGCAGTAGACTTTTGCCTTGAACTCCGCTTGAACTGGTATGCGGTATCATGCGGATCAGTATTCATCTGTTATTGGTCATTGTCCCACATTTGTTGCGACTTTTCACTAATCTCACTATAAAGAGCTGAGAATCTGTAACCTGCAACTATTTAGCAAATATGGATGAAAAGCACCTATTTATATGCAATGTGATTAAGAATGGGCGATATAACAATGCAAAAATCTGATATGAACAAATACCCCCAAACTTATCTTTTGCTCGTCCCGAGCAAAACCAATTTTATTCTCGAAAAATCCTAGCCTCACTTTCGCAGGGAACGCGATTGCACTGAGCTCGTGCAACAAGCCGTTAAACCTCTAGGTGTCCCTAGTAGGAGGAGTGTTGTCTTCTGAGGGTTTTCAGCGGATACTATCCACAAAATCCGATCGATTTGGCCATTTACTCTAATTCTTCAATTCAGTATTCTAGCAAGAATTTCTATTATCTTCAACTTAGAAATCATCAACCAGTATTTTTCACACTTTCTTTTCATTTATCTTAAGATCATATACGTTTTGCCAGTTTATAAAGCTTTCAGCATCTCCTAAGTTTTCCTTCTAAGGTGCAATTTTAACTCAGGAATTTTTATCATCTCTACTGAAGATATAAGCCATATCTTTTATTCTTATCTCTCCTCCAAACTCCAATTATATACCCCTACGTGTGTGTAATTATCGCCCCTACACTTGGAAATTCAATTCAAGCTATCATACTCTTGTCCATCTTCCAAAATACTTTTAGTTGGTGAATTTTAGATAAAATTGCTCATACATCCTTCATGCGACCATTAATTCTTCTTGAGGTACTAAATGACCGATTACAAAATGTGCTTGCGCATTTAGGCGTAATTCCTCGTCTTGTAATACCTAAGGCTTAGCAGTGACTCCCAAACCAGTTGGTCTAAGACACTAGGTGAGAAAGCACCCTCGCTATATTTTTTATTTATGCTGCCTTAAGTAATTACAAAACCAATGTTCATTTTTTTTTCTCTTTATTCACCACTTATACTTTTATTTTATTTTCCTTCATACTAAGGATTTTAGACAAGAGCATTTCAAGGTATCCTCTACTATCCCAAGTTTCAAGATGTGTGTGAGTGCGTAAAGTAGGGTATATATTTTCAGAATTTGGACTTAAGGTTCAGAATTATTTTTCAGACTTATACTTCAAATAGAACTTTCAATACTCTTTCCTTATTTCGATTTAGCCCAAGAACTGAACTCAAAATTTGTCTATTTCTAAATAAACTATAAGGACGTATATTTTCTACAGTTAAACTTTTAAGAAAGATTATTTTTACGATTTTTAATTTACTAAGTTTAAGATCTAGTTTTTCCTAACTAGTCAACCGTCATGTTGAACTTAAATCAAATATGGACAAAATTGAACTTTTCAATTTTTATAATTTTTAAAATTTATCAATTTTTATTTTTTATAAATTTTTTTATATATATATTTTTATTTTTTTTATTTTTATATATTTTTTTTATAAAGATGCAATGCGGAATTAAATATGCAAAGAAAAAACAAATATGTACAAAAATAAAAATATGCAGATTTAATGCAAAGATAACTATTTACAATACCCTCACCCCCAAATTTATTAAAAGCAGTGTCCTCACTGCTCCCTGCGGCGTTTACTAGACACGGCCTCACTGGTCCCAGCCTCACCCCTATCAACCCCCCGTCCCCTCGATCGTGAGCGGGATCGTTCCTCTCTGGCCAGTAGGGTGGTCATTCCCTTTTCCAGATCCGTTACTCGTTGATCCAAGTTGGTCATCATCCCTATCAATCGTTCTACCCCCTATGGGTTCTTCTAAGTAAACGCGCTTGCTCAGGGGGGGTAAGCTCTTCGTCGCTAACTGTGGAGATCGAGCTAGGGGTCTTGGCCATCACGTCCTCGGCCGGCTCAGTGCGCGACCATAAATCATGTAAACGTGTGTAGGACGTGGAGACACCCTCAAGAAGGGGTCGAATTGGAATCCCACTATGCATATAAAATTCAAATTCCTCAACAGGGAGGAAATTGCGACACAGTTGTGTCACCAACATAGGGCATGGATAATTGGTCGTCCGTTTCCCGGTGCCAATCGAGTGAAGCAACACAGTGCACATATCGTAGCTAGGGTTTCGAGTCATTAGTGTGTGCACTATGTGTAGGGATGGTGTAAAAAATGTTGTATTGTGCGAACTTCAAAAAATATTATTTTGTGTCCAACGGCACACAGTTAAAACATTCACAAAAAGTGTTCGAGCTTGAATGCCTTTTCATGGCTCCCTAGAACAGTCGTTTCCTATTAATGGTGGGTAGTCCTCGAATCGGAGGGGTTGATCGTGAATGGGAAGTCGTGAAATTAAGGTGACTTCGTGAATGAAGTCCCTATCAATTATAATTTCCCTATCCCCCCACATTAACCTAATATACCCGTGTTGTGCAAGACAACCCTCCTCCATACATTCATAAAAATGGGTGACAAGATCCGGAAGCGTGAAGGAATTCGGATGGTTAAATAAGAGAAAGTTCGATCCGCGCCTTCGGATCTCATCACCGAAGTAACTACCGTAAACAGTGTGTGCGAACATTTGGGGAAAGTCCCTTTCAAATTGCAGTGTAGGTGCCACTGAAATAAAATTTCAGAAAGATAAAAATTTAACAGAGCAGAGCAGAAAAGATCGAACCTCCTCTAAAAATTTCAGAGGGAGAAGCAGCAGAAGAGTGGTGGAAGCGCGGTAGAAGGAGGGCTTTGGCAGCGGTTGGGCGGCGGCGCAAGGCGATCTCGCTGCGATTTCAGAAGCGGCGGCTAGGGTTTCTGTGAGGGATAATTTTAGGGTTTTGTAAATGCAGAAGAGGGGTCGGGTTGTTTATATAGGAGTATTGGTGATTTATACAAAAGTCCCTCTAAAAAGAGGAATTACAAGAAAATATTTGTTTTATTTTATTTTATTTATGGTTCTGAATATTTACAAAAATACCCCTGAAAATTTCAAATTTTTTTTAAATTTTTTTTTATTTTATTCTATAATTAGTTACAAGTGTGAAAATTGTACATACATACCCCCAAACTTATTTGAAACAGTGTTTCCACTGTTTATGGCTGGATAACCGAAATTTGAGGGTAGATGGAGGAAGATCAGTCAATGTAAACAGGCTCCTGCAATATCAGGAGCTCCTCCGATGGGTCCGCTGTGAGGAACGGTTTTAACCTATGGCCGTTCACTTTGAAGAGTGAACCGTCCTCAGGATTTTCTAAATCAACCGCACCGT
Organism: Agapanthus africanus; assembly: GCA_030015575.1. Lineage (NCBI taxonomy): Eukaryota > Viridiplantae > Streptophyta > Magnoliopsida > Asparagales > Amaryllidaceae > Agapanthus > Agapanthus africanus. The sequence continues at coordinate 705,948,502 of CM057341.1, forward strand.
GCGGATATACAGTCCGCTCAAAGAATGGTCCTTTCCAGCGAGATCTGAGCTTCCCGGGATGGAAATGTAACCGGGTGTCGTAAAGAAGCACCTGTTGACCAGGTTTGAAAGTTTTGCGCATAAGATGTTTATCGTGAAACACCTACGTTCGGTTTTTTATGACAACCGCGTTTTCATAAGATTCATCCTGAAGCCCGTTCAATTCATTTAACTGCAGCTTCCGATGGCTGCCCGCATTATCAAGAGATAAATTCAGCTCCTTTATCGCCTAAAATGCACGATGCTCAATTTCCACTGGAAGGTGGCAAGCCTTTCCGTAAACAAGACGATAAGGAGACATACCAAGATCAGTCTTATAAGCAGTTCGAAATGCCCAAAGGGCATCAGTAAGTTTTAAAGACCAATCCTTACGGTTCTTGGAAACCGTTTTCTCCAAAATCTGTTTGATTTGACGATTTGAAATCTCGGCTTATCCACATGTTTGGGGGTGGTAGGGCGTTGATAGATTATGATTAATGGAATATTTCCGCATCAAGGACTCGAAAGTCCTATTACAGAAATGTGTTTCATTGTCATTAATGATTGCTCAGGGGTGTCTAAACCGGGAAAAGATGTTTTCCTTAAGGAATCTAATAACAACCTTGCTGTCATTAGTCTGGCTGGGCACGGTCTTGGCCCATTTAGAGACATAATCTACAGCTAAAAGAATATATAGGTTCCCAAAAGAATTGGGAAACGGCCCCATAAAATCAATCCCCCAAACATCGAAAATCTCCACAACCAAGATTGGTTGGAGCGGCATCTCGTTTCTCCTAGATATCCAGCCCAAGTGTTGGCACCGGAAACATGTTTTGCAGTAATCATGTGCGTCTTTGAAGAGTTGTGGTCAGTAGAAGCCACACTGCAAGACTTTCTCGGCTGTCTTTCTGGGGCCAAAATGTCCGCCACACACTTGATGGTGGCAAAACGACATCACGCTCTTGAATTCATTGTCAGGGACACACCGACGAATAATCTGGTCGGGACAGTACTTGAACAGATAAGGTTCGTCCCAGTAAAAGTATTTTACCTGGTATAAGAATCGGAGTCTGTCCTGATATGACCATTCATTCGGTAGTAATCCTGTGGCCAAATAGTTAACAATATCTGTGAACCAAGGTTCGCATGATACTGTCAAGAGCCATTCATCCGGAAAAACGTCATTTATTGGAATTTGAAGCGTCGGCGAAGAAGGGAGGCGTTAAATATGGTCGGCGACTACGTTTTCGCATCCTCTTTTGTCTTTGATGACACGGTCAAACTCTTGAAGTAAGAGGATCCAATGTATCAGCCGAGATTTTGCGTCCTTCTTCGCAAAAAGATGGCGAAGAGCAGAATGGTCCTTGTATACGATGACTGGAGAGCCGATCAAGTAAGGCCTGAACTTTTCTAAGGCAAACAAAACAGCCAAGAATTCCTTCTCGGTTGTTCTGTAATTCAGTTGTGCATCGTTCAAGGTTCGGCTAGCATAATAAATTACATGCAGCATCTTATCGATGTGCTGTCCAAGGACAACACCGATGGCAAAATCAGATGCATCACACATAATCTCAAATGGATATGTCTAGTTAGGAGAAGAAAGAACGGGAGAAGAAGTAAGTGGGTTTTTTTAATGAGTCGAACGCATTCATACAGCTCGAGTCGAAATCGAATGTGGTGTCCTTGGCCAGCAAAAAAGTCAAGGGCCTAGCAATCTTGCTAAAGTCCTTGATGAACCGTCTATAGAAACCGGCATGGCCAAGGAAGGCTCGGATATCTCGGACGGTTTTGGGAGGAGGAAGATTGGAAATGATTTCAATCTTTGCTCTATCTACCTCAATGCCATTTTGCAAGATGATATGTCCTAGGACAATACCCTCTCGTACCATGAAGTGGCACTTCTCCCAGTTTAAAGTGAGGTTCTTATCCTTACACCGGGTAAGGACTGCGTTGAGATTCAGTAAACACTCATCAAAGGAATCGCCGAAAATGGAGAAATCATCCATGAAGATCTCCAAGAATTTTTCCACCATGTCTGAGAAAATTCCCATCATACACCGCTGGAAGGTAGCGGGCGCATTGCATAGCCCAAAGGGCATGCGATGATATGCAAACGTGCCGAAAGGACAGGTGAATGTGGTCTTGTCCTGGTCTTTTTCAGCGATGGGAATCTGGTTATAGCTTGAGTAGCCATCCAAAAAGCAGTAGTATTCATGCCCAGCCAATCGTTCAAGCATCTGGTCAATGAAAAGTAGCGGAAAGTAGTTTTTCCGCGTCGCGGCGTTGAGTTTTCTATAATCGATGCTTACTCGCCACCCAGTTTGGGTGTGAGTAGGAATTAACTCGTTCGCCTCATTGGTTATGATCATTATGCCCGACTTTTTGGGGACAACATGTATCGGGATAACCCACTGGCTATCAGAGATAGGGTAAATGATACCACTATCAAGACACTTTACGATCTCTTTTTTAACAGCCTCCTTCATGACTGGATTGAGTCATCTTTGTGGATCCCTAGCTGGCTTGGCATCATCCATCATATGTATGTGATGTTCAACGATCAAGGGACTAATCCCCTTGATGTCCGCCATAGTCCAGCCAAAATCTTGCCAATTGCTCTGCAAGACCGTCAGAAGGGCTTTCTCTTACTCTGAAGCTAGAGAAGCTGAAATGATGATAGGTAGGGTCTCGTTCTCACCTAAATAAGCATACTTGAGGTGAGATGGCAACGACTTGAGTTCGAGCATTGGAGGTGAAACGATTGAAGGTAAAATCGGCGAAAATGTCTCAAACTCGAAGGTTTCTAACAAAGGCTCAAAACGAGTGTACACGACCGAGTCGGATGGTTCAGCTAACTCATCCGAAAATTCAAAGGATTCAAGCTCGGGTGGCGACAAGTCAAGATCGTTCAAGAAAGTGAAACACTCATAATCACTATCGGGAGCAGTATCAGATTCAAAGAGGAATGCACTAGTGGCGTCAAGATTGCTGTGATCGAACAGAAATTTCTCGAACTCACAGTCCTCAGGGACGATCTCTTGGATCGAACAAACATCTAGTATATGAGCATTAGGTTCGGAGGGCTGATTTCCCAACTTAAAAATGTTGAGTTCAATTGTCATATTTCCAAAAGATAGGTTCATCAAACCATTGCGACAATTGATCACAGCATTCGAGGTTGCAAGGAATGGACGACCGAGTATCACCGGAATTTGATTCCGGAGGTTAGCTACAGGTTGTGTATCGAGAACAATAAAATCAACGGGGAATATGAAGTCCCCTACCTTTATTAACACATCCTCTAGCTCACCCCTAAGATGGGTGATAGATCGGTCGGCTATTTAGAGAGTATAATGTGTGGGTTTTAGCTCTCCTACACCTAATTGTTCATATACCGAATAAGAAAGTAGGTTAAAACTGGCACCAAGATCCAACAGTGCGCGGTTGATGTTCTTATCCCCAATAGTTATTGAAATAGTAGGATAGCCAGGGTCCTTTCGTTTTTGAGGTAAAACTTGGGTAAGAGCATCACTCACGGCACTAGCTAAGAAAACCTTCTTTGGTACCTGAGATTTTCTCTTCTTAGTGCATAAGTCCTTCAAGATTTTTGCGTAGGAAGGGACTTGTTGGATTGCATCCAAGAGAGGAATATTAATGTTAACCTATTTAATTAACTCTACAATCTTCTCCATTTGTGGATTTTGTTTATTGGACCTCAACCGGTTTGGAAATGGAACATTTTGGAAATTGGTTGAGTCCAATGTTTGTGGAGGAGATTGTGGAGCAGGAATGGGCCCCAGAACTGGTGTTTTCGTGGAGTGAGAAATGGGTCCGTTCGGAATAGCAGAAGAAGTAGAGCCTTTTGAAGAATGGAGAACAGGCTCAGAAGACGAAAAAGAAGAAGAAGAAGAAGCGGCGGCCGGGGTGTCATCATCTGTGTTAACGTTGTTGTGCAGCATCCTTCCAGATCTCAACGTAGTCACGGCACTCACATTATGGTTTTTTTGTTCAAGAGAAACATGTGCATTCTGTGGGTGACCAGGATTTGGAAGTGGTTGAGATTGAAGCTTTCCCTTCTCTCTCTCGCTTAAAACTGCATTCAGTTGTGCAATCTGGGCTTCAATGGTTTTGATGCTTTGCCCGTGTGCAGCAGTGTGTTGCACCAAAGACTGAATGCAAGACTGGATGTTGGCGGAGGATTGAGTTGAATGTTTTAAAAATGCCTCCAGACTTCGTTCTAGCGAGGAAACCTTATCGTTATTTGGCGGAACAAAATTGTTTTGAGGAAAAGAATTGTTGGGTGCAAAATTGTTCGGTGGATTTTGGTAAGGTTGGGGTTGGAAAGGCTGCTGATATTAATGCTGAGTTTGTGGCTGTGCTTGTTGTTGAGGAGGAGAAGGCCTTTTGAAATTGTTGTTGCCTTGGAATTGTTGCTGATTTTGATTCCAGGCGAAATTGGGGTGGTTCCTCCAACTAGGATTGTAGGTTGAAGAGTATGGATTATTTCTTTGTCTTTTCTAAAATGCAGCATTGACTTGATCCTGTCCTTGAGCAGGTGGGTTGTAAGGACACTCTTCGGTTAAATGTGATGGATCTGAACAACAAGCGCAGATGGTACGAGGGGGAAGAGCAGGGGTAGGAGAAGGCAATGAAAATTTGCTCTCAATTGCTTCTAGTTTCCGTGTGATCGCAGCCATTTCGGCTTTCATTGCAATTGAGATATCAAGTTGATGAACAACTCCCTTAGACAGACCGGAAGAAATAGTAGATGAAGTGTTAGGTCTGGTGCTTTCCCACTGAAGCGTTCGCCCTACGAGATCGTCGAGAAATTGCCAAGCCTCCTCGTCAGATTTGGATATGAAGTGGCCTTGACAAATGGTCTCCAACAACTGCTTAGTTGCTGGGTTCAGTCCTTCATATAAGGTCTGGCAAAGTTGCCATCTCTCAATACCGTGATGAGGGCACTGAACAAGAAAGTCTTTGTATCGGTCAAAGCACTTCCAAAAAGGTTCGGCAGGAAGCTGGGAAAATTGGTTAATTTCATTTCTTATTCTCACGGTCTTGTGATTTGGGTAGAATTTTTTTAGAAACGCTTTTACAAACTCTTCCCAACTATTTATGGAATGCGATGCGGTGCTATACAGCCACTTTTCAGCTAGGTCACACAAGGTGAAAGGAATGACTCGTAGCCGTATAGCATCTTCGGACAGTTGGGTGGTCTTCATCATTGCACAAACATTCTGGAACTTGTTAATGAAGATATAGGCATCTTCGGATTCCATCCCGTGAAATTTGGGCAACATGTTGATGAAGTAGTGCTTAATTTTGAAATTATCCCCATTAGCCGGTGGAAGTGAAAGATAGATAGGAAGTGCAGAGCGGGTAGGATAGAAACGATCCTGAAGCACGATTTGCTGAGGCGCTTCAACAGGAGGTGGTTGCGGGTTATTCGCACCTAGATGAGGTGGAATCAGTCCCGGGGGAGGTAAAGGGTTGTTAGGATTGAATCCTGACATATCAAAAGATGAAGATGAAGGTAAAGATGTATTAACAGAATTCCGGTCAACGTCGGAGTTGGCCGGCAAAGGTAAAGGTGAAAGAGGTGTGGAGGGAGTTTCGACGTCGGAGTCGATCGCGTAGTCGGTAGCGACTAACGAAACACGGACTAGTCAGGCGCTGTTGTCCCAAGTCCAACCGGACATACACTAAACGAGTTTAGTATAGTCAAGGCATAGAATGTGAGGGTAAGAAAACGTCAATGAAGAAAATGCGGATGAAAGGTGAGTGGAATGGGATTCTAGTGACAAAAAGGGTAAGTTTTTATAAAAGTTTTTGTTTTGTTTTTTTTTAGAAAGAGTTTTTGCAAGAATGTGCATGGACTTACTTCAAACAATCACAGTTTAAAACATGCACAATCAAACCTAGAGCTAAGGTCTTCTAAGTCCACTAGACTGCTCCTAACTGTTCTAAAGTGACAAGTTGTGAGATAACCCTCAAATCGTCTCTTCACTACCAATTATGGCTAGGTAAGCACAAATGAAGAAAGGAGGGTTCCGCTCATGAATCACCGTGAGACGGGCCTTTTAAAATTACCTTTCTCACTTGTCTAGCCTAAGCACCACAAAGTAAAGTTTAGATAAATGATTGAATGCCCACAACCTTCCTCTGTCCTAATGAGCACGACAGTCCTTAGTTGGCTGAGTCTAGATATTTTTTCAATTAACTCAATGGTGATGCATATGCTTTTAGTGATTTTTGGGGTCTTAGGAAGGGTGATAGAATCCCTACCCAATCTGAGTTGGTGTTATAGCCCCTTAAATTCTGTATTAATTATGCAAAGCAGTAACACACCAAAAAATCTAAAACACTTGCAAAAATTTTTATTTGGCAGCGCAAAGAATCCTGCACAAAAAACAATTTATTGGATAGGGGAAAGAGAATCTGTGCAAAGAATCCTGCAGGAAAAATATTTCAGTGGAGTTCAGAGGAGAGGAGAGGAGAAAAGAAATACTTACAAAAAAATTGGGTACTGACGTCACCAGTTGACCGCGGTTCCGTGGTCAAACCCTTGCTATGCCGCGGTTCCGCGGTTGATTAGTTGGTTTGGATCTTATGACTTTTTCCCTGTGCTGAGTTGGTTTTCCTCTTTCTGTTTAGATCCTCTGATTCTGGATTTGTTCTCTGAGTTTGCTCCAGATCTGATTCAGGCACTTCTTCCAATCCTGCACACTTACACAAAGATGTTTTAAAAATAACAAGATGGTTTTTTTTTTATAAATTTTTTTATATTTTTCAATTTTTGAAATTTTTATATTTTGAAATTTTTAATTAACCCGAAATTACACTAAGAAAGAAATTACCGTTTTCCCAGCAACGGCGCCATTTGATTGTTATGCTTTTGCGTATTTTTAATTACCGCAATCAAGATGGTTTCGCTTGGTAGCTAGCCGGTTGAGTATGGGTCAATCCACAGGGAGATGGAATCTTTTTCTTTATGTTTTAACGAGTTAATCCGATTAAGTCGGATTTTGTTTTAAGATCTACGAATGAGATAAAAGGTGATAAAATACTTGCTAGAGTTAGGATTAGGTTAGTTCGAGTTTAGGAATTTCTCACTTCTTTCAATGCCTTTGTTATAAATATCGATGTTAAGGTAATCGGCAACAACGGAGATTAGCACGGCTAGGAAGAAACTTACAAGTCTAAGCTAGGCTTTCCATGCTTAGTTTCTTCCTTTTGGTCCTTGTCCGTCCGTTCTTGGCTCTTAGCCCTAACCTCCAATTAATTCAACCACAACCGGTCTAACTAAGGAATCACCGCTATCATGTAGGATAGGGTGCCGTAGTGAGCGGATTATGGTTCAATTAAAGGGAGTCCGAATTTAATGTGTCGGGAGAAGGAAGGTTTGAGAGAAGGAGAAAAGAAAGGAGTGAGAGAGATTTCCTTCTCTCAAACCTTCCTTCTCCTACCCTAACAAGTGAGGAATTACTCACTCATTAAAAAGATAAAAATAAAACAAAAGGGATGGTAAAAAGAATTTATGTTTAAGAAGGATTTTACAACTAGCTATTTGAGACCTCACCTAGGCAAGGATCTTACTCAAGCATCATCGTTATTAAAAAGAAATATAAAAGAATAAAAGACAAGAAAAACACTAATTTAATTCTACGTCTAAGTTGACAAATGAAAATTGCAGATAAAAAATGCGATAAGAAAATGCAAGACAAATAAAAATAAAGACTTACTTTTATTGATAACCTCTCAAAAACTCTCTACAATTTTGCATTAAGAAAGATAAAGAACAGAATTAAAATTCTAAATTCTGAAACTAAAAAGAGGCATGCCTAATTTGGCTTTGAGCTCTCCTATTTATAGATAGGAAAACCCTAGGTTTACATTTTGATCCATACACGAAATTACAAAACTATCCCAAGAGAGCCGAGTCAATGCACCGACACTGCCACCGACACGTGCATTGCACGGCCGCGGAACCGCGGCAGAAGTGCCTGTTTGGCCACGGTTCCGCGGCCATATGGTGGAATCTTGGATCCATCTTTTCAGGTATTCTACCAGTTGCTTTTATCTTCTGTTTGGTACACTTGGTTTCTCAAAATCTCTTCTGTTCTCTTCCAGATATTCAGCAGTGGACTTTTGCCTTGAACTCCGCTTGAACTGGTATGCGGCATCATGTGGATCAGTATTCATCTGTTATTGGTCGTAGTCCCATATTTGTTGCGACTTTTCATGAATCTCACTGTAAAGAGCTGAGAATCTGTAAGCTGCAACTATTTAGCAAATATGGATCAAAAACACCTATTTATATGCAATATGATTAAGAATGGGCGATATAACAATGCAAAAATCTGATATGAACAGGTATCCGCTGCAAAAGATGATACGATAGATGAAAGCCCTACCTCTGACCGCTCTGAGGGACAACCTGTACAACCCTGTGGCACAACGACGGTGAGTTGCCAACTCATGAATAGTAAATAACATATGTAGGTAATCGCAAGTATGCACGTACTGCGCTAATCTATTAAATGCAAGCAGATAGCAATAATTAGCAATATGTATATGCAACAGTCATGAAAGGTACTCTATCAGGTACTACTAATACATGAAGTAATGCATATCAAATAAATACGGAGTATGAAATAAAACATTTCATTCTCACATCGGGCGTATAGGCCCCTCACATCGGGCACATAGGCCCCTCATATCGGGCACATAAGCCCCTCACATCGGGCACAGAGGCCCCTCAGATCGGGAACATAGGCCCTGCATATCGGGCATATAGGCCCCTCATATCGACCATAATATCGTCCCCTAATCTCGACCATAATATCGGCCCTCATATCGATCATAATATCGGCCCAGCCATTGAATCGGCCCACATATATAATGAATAAGTATATTTGCATAGATCATTATGATGATATATATATATTATAGGTATACATATATAACAGCGTCCCATACCACTGATATATATATATATATATATATATATATTAGAGATGTACATATATAACAGCGTCCCATACCACTGATATATATATACATGTATATATATCAGCGTCCCATACCACTGATATATATATACATGTATATATATCAGCGTCCCATACCACTGATATATATACACAAGAGTAAAATATCCAGAAAATATCATATGAAATGAATATATCAATGCGAAATCCATGAAATATAATATATGTAATATGAAACGGTAGTATGAGCATATAAAGGAAAAACCGCTATTTAACTGCAACAAGTTATTAAATATATCATGCGGTTCCTAATTTCTCCAAAATTCATACAACATCATATAAAGGTGAACGTGTAGCTATAGCCAGGTATGCGTAACCATGTCGGTATAGAAAGATATGTGTATCTACCTATTAATAATGATGTAATACCCTCCAGGTATATGTGTAGCTAAATCAAGGTATACGGGTATACATGTAAGTATGTAAGCAAGATGTACATATAGCTATGTCTCAAATGTGTATATACCTATCTCTAATGGTACAATACCATATAGGTATACGGGTAGCTAGCATGTAGGCATGGCAAGGCATATGTGTAAGCATGTAGGTATACATGTATGCTATATATCATATGCATAATGGAATATGAATCAATGTCTCAATGCCCCTAACCATACAATATCACGTATGTATAGGTGTCAACTATATCTCGTATGTATATGAGTTGTGCGTGTCATGGCAATTATTGAGAGTGTGGGTGGCATAAAATCAGTGCTCGTGCAATATGAACCGTCAATAATAGTGCAGTGTCCAAAGAGTACAAGTCCAAGCACAACAAGTAATAATATGCAATGAAGTTTTATGCACAATCTCTATATGTGCAATATAACATGCGGCTAATATCATATCATATCTAGCCCTGACGCATAACGCCATGCGGGCGATTCCCCTGTAGATGTTAAATCTACTCACTGATGATCCTGGGGCTAAGTAAAGCCAACCACTCGCTTTCCCTTCTTCGCAGCGTCCGAAGTCCCCGCCTGCGTCCCTAAGATCATAAAACATCATAACAAGTGTATATTAGCAATCGACCAATAACACATACCAACTACGTTGACCGACGCATCAACTCCAAACATACTCTCAAGTGTTCGTCTAGTGGCTAACGCGCATAGCGATACTACGAAACTAACCCAAGAGCAACAGATACACAAAGACACGAACCGTATCGGATAACATAACGTGCGTAATCAAAACACTAGAAACTAGCAAAGTGATCCCAGATTTTGCTATACAAACAATTTGTAAAAATTGCACATACCACAAGACCACATACAACCCCAGAGGCCCCTACACCAAAACTCAACACCCCACTCACCAGTCTGGCCGCAATTTGCGGCCAGAAGCAATAAATCTGTGGCCTGCTTCAAAAGGAATGGGCTCGGGTTTTGAGGGTAGCTTCTAGGTCACTACACTAGGTCACTGTGATGGAAACTTTTCCAACAAATACCTGGTTTGATAGCAGATCATCCGAGACCCAAATCTAAACTAAAATATGATATTTGCACGAAACGAAACTTTACGCTTTCAAAACTGAAACGAACAAGGTACGCAACAATAAAAATACCTACTTAACAGATAGAGATCATTACCTACTCCTACAAGCTCAAAGATCCTAGCTTTCCAAGCTCCAAGGCATCCAAGAGGCAAAACAAGGTTTATGAAGTGATTTGGTGATGTTTTGATGAAGATTTGTGAAGGTTTTGTGATGAATGAGCAAGTGTTCAGTTTGAGGAAGTGAGGAGATGAGAAATAATGAGAAAGAGATAAGTGAGAGAGAATGAGAGTGAGTGAGTGAGTTAGAGAGAGAGAGAGAGAAGTGAGAATAAGGGTGAGTGCACCAAGCATTAACTCTTCATTAATGCAAGCATAGCTCTCTCTTGACTCACCATTGCCACCTCCTCCCAATCCAAAACCCAAAAGGAAAATATCTCTCACAAAAATCAAAGGTTCAAGGTTTAAAGCAAATCAAGGATTAGGATTTGGATTAAGTTGTCATGGTCACTAACTAGATTAGCACAAACAAACCCTTACATTAACGTGCACACGTGCGTGCAAGCCATAACAAATAATAATAAAATATTAATTAATTGTTATAAAATGTGAGGAAACCGAATTGGTAAACTTTTTACAGAAAACCCGCATTATCGCTTAATTAACACTAATCGAAATCCTAAGGTGCTACAAACTCCCCCCTAAAGAAAATTCGTCCCCAAATTAAAAATTCCTACTATGCATACCTTCCAGGAGATGAGTGCAAAACTCCCAATCTCGCTCGCAGCCTCCCAAGTGATCTCCTTACTATACGGCTACAGCAAAGAAACCCCCACAGATGGCAAGACCTTCGACCGAAGTTTCTCCACCTGCCGATCCACTAACAATATCGGCTGCCGGTGAACGAAAAGGTCGCGTCCAAGCTAAACGGTCTGATGCTGAATTATGTGAGAAGGGTCATGAAAGTATTTGCAAAGCATCAACACAAGGAATACGGGATGAATATTCAAAAATCTGGGCGGAAGTGCCAAATTATAGGCAACGGTACTAACTCACTAAAGGATTTCAAAAGGACCTACAATCTGGGACTAAGCCTCCCCAAAACACAACACGCCAAACATCGGAAAAATCCGTAGGAATACATGATCTCCCACTGCGAACTCAAGTCTGCGACAACTACGGTCGGCATAAGACTTCTGTCTGCACTGGGCTACTCTCATCCTGACCTGAATCAACTGGATTTTCTCCGAAGCCTCTCGACTAGCTGGGGTCCAAAAATCCTGCTTTCGCGGAGTCAATAAAGCAGACTGGCGATCGACAAAACCTACCACACAAGGCTTGAAAGTTGCCAATTGAAATGTCTCCTGATAACTGTTATCGTAGGAGAACTCCATCAATGGCAAGTGACGATCCCAACAGCCAACAAACAATTAGTACGTACGCACAATCATATCCTCCAGAGTCTGTATAGTCTGCTCTGACTGACCATCGGCCTACAGATGGAAAAGCGGAGCTAATGCTCAATGATTGAAACGATTTCGGATTGTGTATGTTGAGAAAATTGTGTAGAAATCACAACCAAAAATATTTTGACCGCAATCAATAACGGTGTCGGATCTAGCGCGTTAGTAAGTGCGGATCGTCCACAGGGAAAGTGTAATCATTCGTGTTTCAAATTAGATGAGTCGAAACTTTAAAGAAAAGAAAGGAAAACCATTCATGATTTGTAATTGCAATTCAAGAAAGAGAAAATATCTAGATCTAAGAAAGCATTAAAATCAAGAAGTGGTAATTTGTGATGATTTCCAACCAACAATCAAGATTCGAAGTGTAGCTCGTAGGAGTAGATCGAATCTATAGATGTGATGAGATCTAAATATTTCATGTTCTTATCCATTAACTAATTGATACTAGATCGATGATCATTCATCGAGGATTAAGGATCTTGCGAAGAAGCTAGGGTTTCCTTGTCTTATCCTTTATCCTTTCGATGAATCTCATTCAAATTCTAGCTTCTAGTTAATCAAATGATCAATCGTTGTTCCCTAGTTTTGAGTGAACGCAATCAAGAAAGGATCATCCCAAAACTAGGTCATCGATCATTTGATTCACAAGAATTTACAATCGTTATAGGATTTAAGAATTGTAAAAAGATCTAAATTATCATCATTCTATTGATCGTCACAACTCCTATACGAGCGGAGTTTACTCAAATATCATAATATCAAACGCAATCACAAATTGAGATCGAATCATAATGTTGAATCAAAAGTTAAGCAAGATATAGAAATTTCACCTTTATTTATCGACAATTTCGTTACAACTCTCTTGAATTTACAAAAGGAAGGAACTAGAACGTCGATTTCGGCTTCGCTCGGCTCCTTGAGTCGCGGATCGGCTTGGATCTCTTGCTCTGTTGAAATCCGGCGTCGCTTTCCAAAGGTTGAAGGCTCTCTTGCTTGAATGATACTCGGGATCTTGATCTTGATTTTGAATTGGAATTAGGGTTAGGGTTTCACACAAGTCGTGTCACTCAACTTGTGGATGGAATGGGGGGAATGAAGAAATTGAACCCCCTCAACCCTAGATCTAGGCTCCTTTTTATAGAACTCCAAAACCCTAGATCTAGGATTTGAATTTTGAATTTTCCCTCCAGAAGTTTGTTACGAGAGCTTTCTAGAAATAGTTTGTTAGCCGAGCCTTCTAGATGAGCCACGTGGCGAATCGGGAGTCTTCTGGAAGCTTGGGTAGTTATATAAGCCACGTGTAAGAAATCTGTACACCTGAAGCCATCAAGCCGCCGTGGTTCCGCGGCTTAAGCCAGCTCGCGCCGCGGAACCGCGGCGGTTTTGAAGCTTTGGGGCTTGGAATTTCAGCTACTTGTTTGGGCTGATATTTGTGGGCTTTTCTGATATGTTGATTTTCCAAATAAATCCCTGATCATTGCCAGATCTCTGGCCTTTGAGTTGGCGTATTTTTTAGCACTGTTTTCATAATTCTGGCTCGGTTTCTGGACTTTCCTGCACAATTTCACCGAGATAAGAGTTACGTAATACAAGGATGATGCGATGCCATGATAAACACATAATTTCCCTAAAAGTGCCGGTTTTAAAGTCTAACACATGCAATCTGGTATTTCAGAGATGTTTTGCTAATATGTGCAATATGAATACCGAACACTTCTAGATGAGTGCAAATGATAGGGAAATTGCCGTGTTAAAAATGCAGTATTTTCGACTGATCACTCAACCAGTATCCAAGGCTTCCTGAAGCTTCTGCTGAAGACGATTAGCTATCTGGATGCCTCTATCGGATACAACACATGAAGGAACTCCGTGCAAACGCACAAACTTACCAAAGAACAACCGAGAAAACTGAGCAAACTGAGCATACTGGGCATAACCGGACAACAATTCACCCAAATGGAGTCATACCCTGTCTAAACCTGGGTAGACACCACAACGAAATTCATGGAGATCTGCTCCCATTCCCACTCTGGAACGGTAAAAAGGTTGCAACTCTCCAGCCGGCCCCAAATGCTCAACCTTAGCTCGCCAACAAGCCATCACTTCAAAATGAAATCCGAAACTTCACTCTTTATCCCTACCCACCAGTAACCAACTCTCAAGTCACGTTACATCTAGGTGGCACTTGGATGAACACAGAAAGCTGACTGATGTGCCTGCTCTAGGACTTCGCATCTCTACCCATCAGTATCGGGTACACACCATCGAGTCCCTAACATAGCACACCCTGGTCACAAATCAAGAACTTCGAATCTTTACCCAGCCAAACATACTCAAGAATCTCCGACAACGAGCATCGGCGGGCTGTGCCCCACGAAAACGATTGGGTAAAAGTGGACGGGCGCGGACATGAGCAAGCTATCCCCTCGGTAGAGGAGAACTTAAGCTGTACTCAACGGTCGCACAAGAACTGTAAATCTGCAGAAGACTGTCTCCAAACTGTGCACAACTGGAACAAACTACCCCCCGGCCTATGACTCAAGCATCAGCTACCACAATCGTCTTGCCACGGGTAATAAAGGATCTCACAATCACAATTCTTCACAAGCTCCATCCAACGGCGCTATCTCAACAATCAAAACCCGCTGCAGGAAGATGTACATAAAGCTCTGGTGGTGCGTGAAAATCTGAAACGACTCTCCGTACAAGTAGTGTCCCAAAATCTCAAGCGCAAAAACACCACGGCCATCTCTAGATCATGAGTGGGATAAATCCTGCTCGTACTTCCCCCAACTGTCGAGAAGCATAAGCGATAACTCTATCATGCTACATCAGTACACAATCGAGCCCCACTTGTGAAACATCACAATAAACGAACAAGGTCGCCCGATCCAGAAGAAAAGAAAGATTTGGTGCAGTCCTCAACTGAGTCTTCAACTGCTGAAAACTCCACACGCATGCCTCAGTCTATAGAAAAGGAACCCCCTTCCTTGTCAGTACGGTCAAAGGTGCAGTGATACTCATGAAATCCTGCACGAAACGGCGGTAAAAATCGGCTAAGCCAAAAAATCTGCGGACCTCTGTCCCTGAACAAGTCTGGGCCAAAGCTGTACAGCCTCGATCTCCCTCGGGTCTATATGAATACCGTCTCCCGTAACCCCATGTCCTAGGAAGTCAACACTATCAAGCCTAAAGGAAACACTTCGGAAATTTAGCAAATAGCTAGTACTCGCTCGA
Source organism: Agapanthus africanus (assembly GCA_030015575.1). Classification (NCBI taxonomy): domain Eukaryota; kingdom Viridiplantae; phylum Streptophyta; class Magnoliopsida; order Asparagales; family Amaryllidaceae; genus Agapanthus; species Agapanthus africanus. The sequence goes on from CM057341.1 coordinate 705,963,770, forward strand.
CGTCTGCAAAGAAATGCTCAAGTGATGCACATGTTCCTCACGACACTTGGAAAAGACCAGAATGTCATCAATAACACAACAATACACTGGTCAAGGAACGGCCTGAAGAATCTGGTCTATCACATCCATGAATGTTGCTAGGGCGCTGGTGAGTCCAATGACACCACCAAAAACTCATAAAGCCCGTAGCGCGCACAAAAGCAGTCTTCGGAATGTCATCACTCCGAACCCGCAACTAATGATGATCTGATCCCAAACAAACTTAGAAAAATTTCCCACACCCTGGAGCTGATCGAAGAAATTGTCAAGCGAGGTAAAGGATACCCAATCCGCACCGTAACTCGATTCAATTGACGATTAATCAATACACAATCTCAAACAGCCATCCTTCTCCTTGACGAACAGAGTAGGAGCTCCCCAAAGCGAAACACTCGGACGCACAAGTCCCCCCATCTAACAACTCTGCAGCAGATCCTTAAACTCCCTAAGCTCCGCCGGTTCATTTGGAACAACGTCGGAAAACTCTCGCACGATAAGAACCCGGTCCAACGAACCCATTGTGGCTCCATATCATAAATGGAAGCCAAGAATCCTTGACACCCTCTCCTCAAAAGCCGACTAGCGAAAAATGCTGAAATCAAGCTGTGAGGGGTGGCACCACAGTCCCCCTGCACAATAAGAACTGACTCGCCGGGAAAAAAAAAACCTGATTGTCTTCTCACGGCAGTCCACAGACGCATAGCACATAGCTAACCAGTCCGTTCCCCGGAGAATGTCAAAGCCCAACATCTCTAGAACGATCAAATCGACGGACGAATCTCTATCTCCTAGCCAATTGGTACATGACCAAAACACATGTCGCGCAACCAAAGGATCGCTAACAAGAGTTAACATAACAAACGGCTGATCTAGCCTACATGACTCTCGGCCCAACCATGGCACAAAGTGTGTAGAACAAACGAGTGCATAGATCCCGAATTAAACAACAAGCGCAACAAAAGAACATACGAATATGAATACCTGAAAACTCTGCATTGGACGCCCGCGCGTCCCGATGAGTAGAAGCAAACGCTCGTGTCTGCCTTCTACCCGCAACTGGATGAACTCCTCCTCTACCATCTTGTACTCTCGGAACAAACCCTCCACGACCATGACCTCTCTGAACATAAGTCTGACGTGGATCAACGATAGGCGCAACAGGAGACTCTCCCTGAGGTGAAGGTGGTAAGGTATCATGTGGTACAGCTGTCCTCCTCTGGCGTACCAAGGTACAATCTCTGACGAGGTGATGGAAATTCCTGCACCAGAAACATCCATACAATAGATGTTGATCCTCCTGGGAATAAGACCTAAACGATTGTCCTCGTCCAAAGCCTTTGCTACTCCCACAACGTAAACGAAATCTGTCGCGGCGAATAAGCCTCTGTCTCTGGGCTGATACACCTGTACAAGCCCTCCTCAGTCTCGGAACTCCTAAAGTCTCGGGAAGACGGCCCTCGGCTAAACGGGCTGCATCTACTACTGCTGTGTAAACACGATGTTGTATGCTGATCACAAGGAATAACTGGATAATAGGGGTGACAACCTCCTGTCGCTGCGCTCGACTGGCCTCAACCAACGACCTCATCATCTGGTGCAGGTCCTGTATATCTGCTTCAAGCCTAGCGATACGATCCATCGAAGGCGGATCAATCTGCTCCTGTGCAACGAGCGTACCGTCCTGTTCAGTCCTCGTACCAAATGAGTCAACTCTGACCTCGGCTCTCGCTGCCTCTCTCTGAGCCCTCATAGTCATCGGCGGCAAAAGGCTATAAATGGAAATAGGATTCGATATGAATACAAAAATCGAATCACAAGGATATGTATCATCAAGGAAGGAATTTCAAGCAATGGTACTTAGGTCACTTTAGGTGAAGTAATGTATTGTAAGTATGCCGCGGACATACACACGCTACATCACTCTGCTTAAGCTACCTACTCCATCATACCAAGGTCATCCTACACTCCGAAAGGTAAAACCTAGCGCTCTGATACCAATTTTGTCACGACCTAAAATTTAGCATGTGATGGCCCTTAAACTACGTAACGTAATTCAAGTAAGCCAAAACCCAGCAATCTAAACCATCAAAAGTACTAAGTGATAATAACATTGTTAAAACTTTTGAAATCTCAATCAAAATTCTTTAAATATATAAGTAAAGCATCCCCAACGGGAGAAAATCCACGCCCAAAGGCGGAAAACAACCACCACCATAGATATACGATGCCGTAGCGATGAAAAAGACGATATAAATGAAACTGCATAAAAGACCTCCAAAGTCACAAAAAAATATACAATATCATCCTCACAACTCGTCTCTAAGTCAATACATGAAAATGGTAGATGGAGAGTACTGGATACAACGAATATACAATGAGCAACATCGGATAACCACAAAACCCACCTAGCAAAACTACACACAGTCAGCCGTAGCGGTATCCGCTGCAAAAGATAATACGATAGATGAAAGCCTTGCCTCTGACCGCTCTGAGGGACAACCTATACAACCCTGTGGAACAACGGGGGTGAGTTGCCAACTCGTGAATAGTAAATAACATATGCAGGTAATCGTAAGTATGCACGTACTGCGCTAATCTATCACATGCAAGCTGATAGCAATAATTAGCAATATGTATATGCAACAGTCATGAAAGGTACTCTATCAGGCACTACTAATATATGAAGCAATGCATATCAAATAAATGCGGAGTATGAAATAAAACATATCATTCTCACATCGGGCGCATAGGCCCCTCACATCGGGCACATAGGCCCCTCATATCGACCATAATATCGGCCCCTAATCTCGACCATAATATCGGCCCTCATATCGACTATAATATCAGCCCGGCCATTGAATTGGCCCACATATATAATGAATAAGTATATTTGCACAGATCATTATGATGATATATATATTATAGGTATACATATATAACAGCATCCCATACCACTGATATATATATATATATCAGAGATGTACATAAATAACAGCGTCCCATACCACTGATATATATATACATGTATATATATCAGCGTCCAATACCACTGATATATATACACAGGAGTAAAACATCCAGAAAACATCATATGAAATCCATATATCAATGCAAAATCCATAAAATATAATATATGCAACATGAAATAGTAGTATGAGCATATAAAGGAAAAACCGCTATTTAACCGCAACAAGTTATTAAATATATCATGCTGTTCCTAATTTCTCCAAAATCCATACACCATCATATAAAGGTGAACATGTAGCTATAGCTAGGTATGCGTAACCATGTCGGTATAGCAAGATATGTGTATCTACCTATCAATAATGATGTAATACCCTCCAGGTATATGTGTAGCTAAATCAAGGTATACGGGTGTACATGTAAGTATGTAAGCAAGATGTACATGTAGCTATGTCTCAAATGTGTATATACCTATCTCTAATGGTACAATACCATATTGGTATACGGGTAGCCAGCATGTAGGCATGGCAAGGCATATGTGTAATCATGTAGGTATACAGGTATGCTATATGTCATATGCACAATGGAATATGAATCAATGTCTCAATGTCCCTAACCATACAATATCACGTATGTATAGGTGTCAACTATATCTCGTATGTATATGAGTTGTGCGTGTCATGGCAATTATTGACGATGTGGGTGGCATAAAATCAGTGCTCGTGCAACATGAACCGTCAATAATAGTGCAGTATCCAAAAGGTACAAGTCCAAGCACAACAAGTAAAAATATGCAATGAAGTTGTATGCACAATCTTTATATGTGCAATATAACATGCGGCTAATATCATATCATATCTATCCCTGACGCATAACGCCATGCAGGCAATTCCCCTGTAGATGTTAAATCTACTCACTGATGATCTTGGGGCTAAGTAAATCCAACCACTCGCTTTTCCTTCTTCGCAGCGCCCGAAGTCACCGCCAGCGTCCCTAAGATCATAAAACATCATAACAAGTGTATATTAACAATCGACCAATAACACATACCAACTACGTTGACCGACGCATCAACTCTAAACATACTCTCAAGTGTTCGTTTAGTGGTTAACGCGCATAGCGATACTATGAAACCAACCCAAGAGCAACAGATACACAAAGACACGAACCGTATCGAATAACGTAACGCGCGTAATTGAAACACTAAAAACTAGCAAAGTGATCCCAGATTTTGCTACACAAACAATTTGCAAAAGTTGCACATACCACAAGACCACACACAACCCCAGAGACCCCTACACCAAAACTCAACACCCCACTCACCAGTCTGGCCGCAATTTGCGGCCAGAAGCAATAAATCTGTGGCCTTCTTCAAAGGGAATGGGCTCAGGTTTTGAGGGTAGCTTCTAGGTCATTACACTAGGTCACTGTGATGAGAACTTTTCCAACAAATACGTGGTTTGATAGCAGATCATCCGAGACTCAAATCTACACTGAAAATACGATATTTGCACGGAACGAAACATTACGCGTTCAAAACTGAAACGAACAATCTACGCATTAATAAAAACACCTACTTAACAGATAGAGATCATTACCTACTCCCACAAGCTCAAAGATCCTAGCGTTCCAAGCTCCAAGGCATCTAAGAGGCAAAACAAGGTTTATGAAGTGATTTGGTGATGTTTTGATGAAGATTAACGAAGGTTTAGTGAAGGTTTTGTGATGAATGAGCAAGTGTTCAGTTTGAGGAAGTGAGGAGATGAGAAATAATAAGAAAGAGATAAGTGAGAGAGAATGGGAGTGAGTGAGTGAGTGAGTTAGAGAAAGAGAGGTGAGAATAAGGGTGAGTGCACCAAGTATTAACTCTTCATTAATGCAAGCATGGCTCTCTCTTGACTCACTATTGCCACCTCCTCCCAATCCAAAACCCAAAAGGAAAATATCTCTCACAAAAATCAAAGGTTTAAGGCTTAAAGCAAAGCAAGGATTAGGATTTGGATTAAGTTGTCATGGTCATTAACTAGATTAGCACAAACAAACCCTCACATTAACGTGCACACGTGCGTGCAAGCCATAACAAATAATAATAAAATATTAATTAATTGTTATAAAATGTGAGGAAACCGAATTGGTAAACTTTTTACAGAAAACCCGCATTATCGCTTAATTAACACTAATCGAAATCCCAAGGTGCTACATAGAAGATGCCACCTCATTTTTGTTTTAACCATTTTGTTAAATGGTTAAATGAGGTAGAGGATGAGGTGTTCATGGCATTTATGGAAGCATGGCTAATGGGGTGACTCATGGGGGTGACTCATGGGTTACTATTGTGGCATACTTGATATTTATTGTGGTGAGATATTTTGTGAGCTTGATTCATTTTCATTTGTTCACAAGACTTAGCCATTTTCCTTGGTTGCTTCATGCTTCACACTCTCATCTCCTCATGCTTCTTCTTCTTTTACCTCTACCCTTCAAGTGTTATATGTTGAGAAACCTAGGGTGTTTGGAGACAAATCAATCAATCATTAGACTATACATCTTATAGGCTATCTAGTTTAGCGAACTAGGTACCATAGTTACCTCATCTATAAGGTAAGAGCTCGGAATACATATCCTCAGGTGGATCATCTTCGATGGAGAGGGACCGGAGATCAAGCTTGAACATGGTAGTCTCTAGGAGCTTGAGAAGATGGTTAAAGACCGAAGGACACGGATAATTCGGTATAACCATTCTTAACTCTTCTATATGTTTGCTAGCTTAGGGTTATTGCGATCCGTATTATGGGGTTATTCTAGCGCCAGTTTTATAAAAATTTTGTTCCGCATTCAGTCACTGTAGATGGACAGGGCACTGGCATAACCAAACATGGTATCAGAGCCAACCAATAAACCCTAAACTAGCAGTTTAAACGATGTTTAAAATAACGAAACTGAAACAACTCCGAAACAATACGGAATATATTCAAGTTTCTGTCAATTTTTTATAGTCTTCAAATTTTTTTTAAACAATTGCAGAACACTCGTATGAAAACTAGAACACAATCCAAATACGTAGGTAGAGAATACCTAGGGGCGCGAGACCCCCAAATTCTTTACTATGGCCGGCGAGATCGGCGAAATTTCCGGCGCCGCTGGTTTTGTGTCGGGAATTGGGTCTTGGATTTTTGGTGTATTCTAGTCTCTTGAATATTAGTTTTTGGGTATTTTTTGTTTTTGCCCAGATTGCATATTTTGTTATCTTTGGTATTGGGGCAATACGGAGTATTTTGAAGTCGCTATTTTAACACCGTTTAAAATTTTTTAGTACATACATTACTATCGGCGACCGTGAGTGTCATTAGAGCAGTATAACTCGTCTAACTGCTACATGTTCTTTTAGGCGGGTTTGCGAACATGACATTCACGTTGATGTTCTGTGTTGTGCTGAGGTTGTGGTTGGATTGTCGTGGTGGATAGCTAGTGGTGCAATGATAGTTGTACGGTACAGTTTCTTTTGTGCAATTGATATTGCGGGGCAAGCGTCCGACATGTGGAATGTCTTCTCTGCTCGTTTTTATATTATTTGTTTGGGGTATGACCGAGTTGAGGTCGATGTCACTCTTGTCCATAAATTTTAATTTTCTGTGCTAGGATTACCCCAAGATGGAGTGCTCGAATAGCTGGGTTCTAGAGGGTAACGGGCCCGCATCTCATGGCGTTGAGACGGAGGGGGCCTTACTATAGAATTGGTGGGCTATTCGCCGCGCTCGTAGGGGTACAGGATGACCCACGGAGGGGTGCTCAAGTTACCGGATTCCGTGAAGTGTTGGGTGGCCTATTCACTTTGTTGATTGGGGTTGTCTCACTTCTGGGATTGGCAGGTAACTTGCCGCGCTCGTAGGGGTCCAGGTTTTCATTGCACAAGCTATCCACACGACAGGGAACGTCAGATCTCATTTGCGGCTCAAATGAAATCTGAGGCTCCAAGATTATCTTCCATTCTGTACCGCTTGCTGAGATTCTGTGATGTTGCTTATATCATGCCTGGGAAGAATGTTATATATTTATATATATACTAGTAGATGTTGTATATGTTTTGCATCTGCGCTAGTACAGTCCCCGCTCTGCCGTTAGTTAAGTAACCTAACGGTGCATGATGGGACCCCATGGCGAATGCGAATGGCATATACATGCATTGTATTTTTGTTCTTTTCTGGTGTGATATGGATTAATTGATGGGACTCCATTAATTCCGATTAATGCAAGGAAAAAAACCTATATATGATGTTGTTGGAACCAAGTTTTTAAAAACAGACATTACAGATGTTTCCTTTAGCTTTGCACAGTGTTATTCAGTTAGGAATATCCTGCACTTCATTCGACGAGGCAAGAGCCGAGATCCCTTCATCGGGAGTAACCTCTTGAGCAAAAATTTGCATCAGTGTAATAACTTTACTATAGTCGATTCTTTTGCTTTGCAACGTGGTATTCGGTTTGGAATATTCTGCACCACATTCGATGAGGAAAGAGCCGAGATCCCTTTACAGGGAGTGACCTCTTTAGCGAAAGTTTATGCCACTATATATTTGTAAAACCACTACTTAGTATTCGTGTTGCGTATGTTGACTGTGTTGGTTATGTATATGCCCTAAAGGCCATTGTTGTACATATGATGTATATTATAGTGGATGCTTGGACATATATAGAGAGGACTTTCTTGCTCGACATGATAGTATTCTATCTGGTTGCTCTTTGTCTTAACATATTGAATTGTATTGTGATACTATCTTGCTCTCACATGTTGATAAAGCCCTCAGGATGTGTAATTGACTACTAGGACTGTGATGGAGATCATACTAGTGGGGCCAGGGTAGTCCACAAGTACATCCTATAATTGTTCCTAGTCGAGGGCGTATCAAGACAGGGCATCGATATTCCAGAGTAGACTAGCGTATACGCTTCTTGACCCATATGATGGGTGATGGATGATCCCACATCCATTGGTGTTTGACATTAAAGATGGTATACGGGTGCTTAGTGGAGACTGGGTACACTGAACGGACTCGCCGAGAACTCCTGGATGGTATTATACCTATCGTCAAATAGCAGTTCTCTGGTGACACTGGTACAGGTTAGTCTGTAGACCCGAGATCGTCATAGAGTCTTGTGTAATTCCCACTGTGCTTTGATTTCCACCTTACTGCGTTCAAGAGAACGTGCAAAACGGTAGCTTTTGGGTACAGTCCCAAATCACATGGAGATAATGAGCGATAGGAGGGGTTTCGTCTCTCCCGGTATTGGGGGTTGATGTTGCGCTGTGCTCGATTGGTTATAACTGGAAGTCCCAGGCCAGGGCTGATATGGCGATCTACTGGTAAGTGTTATCATTAGTTTCTCGACCCGTTATGAGCCTCACATCGACACAACTTATTAATTACTGAGGTCTGACGTTCACCACCCCTAGATTAGATATGCGACATATCAGACGAAGAGACCGGACTGTACGGTAGTGTTACTAACAGGATTTACAGGAGTATGAGCAGGCTTGCTTGTTGATCTTCTGATCGATCAATACCCGGGTGGCCGTTACGTTTAGCTGACCGCTTGCGGCCTGTGGGTGTTTGATATGATCATCACTTACTGCCGGCGTATTGACGAGTCTAAGAGTCCCACTTAGGAGTTTCCTAGCTCAGGCGAAATGATGTGGTGTGCATATGAGATATGCGCGGAAGCTCGATTAAATGTGTGTATATTATATCGTGTTTTAATCGGGGGTTTTCTATCGGTCGGGTCGTATGAGATATGATCGGTTTATTAAATCAAGTGTTGATTTAATATTGAATTTTATCTTATTTATATAAACCTTTTCTATTTAGATGTGTGTATGTATGCACATATACATGTTGATGTGAATGCATACATACATGCATACATGTGTGTCATGGTTGTTGATATACTAGAAGATGGCAATGCAAGACTCACATGGTATATAAATATCTGTGTATATATTTGATATTGAGAAAAAGAAAAATGATTAAATCATGGTTGGATATTCTACTGCACTATTCTTTACTTGACCTAAGTTGGACCATGGTTTAATTTCCTTTGTTCTTTAACTCAATGATGAAAATATCTAGATATTTATTGACCATGGTTACTTGAGGGAGTGTCTCTCATATATATTTTCTTTTCTCATTTTATTTTGAGATTTTTATCCAAAAACAAAAGAGCTCATGCTAGCCATCTTCTTCTTCTTCCTCCTTCAAGCTCTCTAGGGTTTTAAAAGTGAGTGAAGTAAAAAGAAAGGAAAGGTTTTTAAGTGAGAACACAACCCACATAACCATTCTACTTTAGTCTAGCCCATTAGTGTAGAGTGTTTGCTTCATCTTCATCCTTGATCAAGTGAAGCTTGGAGCTTGAGCAAAGGGACTTCGGGTAGATCGTTGTGGACTTGGAAGGATTCAAGCAAGCCGATTCAAACTCTAGAAGATCCAAGGAGTCAAGGAGGGAAGTCTACAAAGGTTGTATTTCTTCTCACTTAGTGTTAGACACTAGATAGTATGTGATACTATATGTTGTTACTTTAGATTTCTAGTTCGATTCATGGTTAGGATTGTTTAGCACCCCCTAAATTTTTGTTATAGCATGTTTGATGCAACCCTAACCCTCGGCATGGTGCTAAAAAATCGCTACAGTGGTATCAGAGCCAAGCTAGAAACTTAGACGATGTTAAAAATAATATGAAACCGAAACAACTCCGAAAAATACGGATTTCTGGAACCCTGAAAATTGCTCTCTGTCGATTTTTAAATGGTCTGTAAAAATTATTTAAAGAACTGCAGAAGTTTGTATGTAATACAACTAGAACATAGAAGAAATTTGAAGCCATTCCCTCAGATTTGACCCGAGCACCAAACCCAGAAAACCGGTGAGGCCGGCAAAAATAAGTCCTTTTTGCCTCGATTTTCTTCTGTGCACTGGTGATTAGATTTTGGGGTTTCAAGTATTGTTTGTTTAGCCCAAAATTTCATGTGATGTTAATTTTGGTTAAGGGCTAATTCGGGGTATTTCGTAGTCGTATTTTTAAACATTGGTTTTATAACTTGGATGGCATTTAACAGTTCAGACGAATATCAGAAACCACCATATTACCCTCGCTGGAAATTTTCAAGTGTTGGAATTTCCCAAGTTGAACATATTCGGAAGATCGTGCAAGTATCCCGATGGACCCTCTAGAAGAACGTAACCCTAACTCGATCCTATGACCATGGAACCGCGGCTAAACCTTAGGGTTTTCCGTAGTCTTGTGGCGCCATAAGTGAGGCAAGGGTTGACCCTTCTACGGCTGGTCCATAAACACTGTGGCACGCTTTTTTGGGTATCTTAACTTTGCTCAAGTATTGTGCTTTCGGGGTAATTTGTGGGTGTTTGTTGATTCGATTGAAACGTTTAACATTGTCTAGATATTTGTGGAATGTAATACAATATGTGGAATTCATATAGTTAGGCATGAAATTCGAAGTATGTGATATTTCGAGTTTATGATGTCTAAGGTAATTGTGGATTCCAAATGTTGTAGTTTGACAATTTTTTTCTGCGACCGTAAGTGTAGTATGTGGTGTATCGCCGGTTTCGTTGCTATATATCAACGACAATTGGGGTACGCATATTTACTTACGTTGATGACATGTGATGTTATGTGTTGCTGAGATACGATGTACAGGATTGTCGTGAATGAATGGCCGGGGGTTTTATGTGAGATGAGAGTTTTTATTTTCATTCATGTAAAATTTATTGTATGTAATATTCTTTTATTTGGGGCACTTCCGGGTTGAGGATGATGTCACCATTGTTGTATATAATTTACTTTTCCCCATTAGGATAGACCCAAGGAGGGGAGCACAAGTGACCGGGTTCTAGGGTTCGGTGGGAGGCCATCTCGAGGAGTCGAGACTGGGTCTCCTAAACTCTAGAATTGGTAGGGTCACTTGCCACTCTCGTAAGGGTTTAGGGGTGTGGGCTTGGCCATTCATCGCGACCGTGGAATCCGTATTTTCTATTGTTGGCTAAATACAAAATACGGACCTCCTAGAATATCCTATATTTTCATATGTGATTCTGCTGTTGATATTCTGTGATGTGATCACTTTATATGCTGAGAAGAATGGTATTATATATGTGATATATAATAAACGTTGCTTATGTTTTACACCCACGCTAGTCCTGCCCCGCTATGCCGTTAGTTAAGTAACCTAATGGTGCATAACGGGACACTGTGGCTAATGCGGATAGCATAAGCGTATGTATATTTTCGTTTCTTCTGTGATGCTTAGGAAGAATAAATGATAGGACTTCATTAATGAGATTTATGAAAGAAAAGAAACCTAAAAGATGTTGTAGAATCAAATTTTCAAAAAGGGTAGCTCTAATTTTTGCTTTGCATAGCGGTATTCCTTGTAGAATATCCAGCACCTTATTCAATAAGGAAAGAGCCGAGATCCCTTCGTCGGGAGTGACCTCTTTAGCGAAACTAGCAGATGCTACAACTCACTCGGTTTAGTTTTTGATTGCTTCTATAGTTCTTGCTCTGCATAGCGGTATTTATGAAATATCCTGCACCTTATTCAATAAGGAAAGAACCGAGATCCCTTCACCGGGAGTGACCTCTTTAGCGAAACTAGTAAAAGCCTAAAAACACTCCTTTTTCAAAAAATCACTTGTTTCTACAACGATATCAAGTTCATTACGCTCATGGTTTTCTTAAAAACCCGCGTAGCCCTCCGTCATTTCAGATAAGTACTACTTAGTATTCGTGCTACGTTTGTTGACCATGTTAAGGCGTAGTGTGCGGTAGCTAATTAGTGCTTATCTGCTAAAGCATGTGATGCGATTGGAGTAGAGTAGTCGCACGACTTTATTGACCATGTTAAGGGTCGTGCGGGTGGGTTTAATTCAATCAGGAAATGACGGGTTGAACTTGGCTAGCGCTTATGATTTATTGACCATGTTAAGGTCATAAGTAGCTAGGGGCAAAAGTATTATCGGGAATTTCAAGTGTTGAAATTTGCAATGAGATTGCATACCTTCTATGAGATAGTTGGATCCTGATACGCACTGCGAGTAAGAGTTACTCCTGGAAGAGTTTTATACATGACAATTAGCCGATCAAGTAGGTGTTTAGAAAGGTATTAATGGGGTTACGCTCCTGGGAAAACGAGGTTTATTTTAATTAGGTCCGTGCGAAAGCATGGGGAACCTCCCTCAAACTACCAACACTGGCCTGGATAAAAGATTGGCGAACTTGTAGGGTGTAATTTGTTAGTGTATATGCCCTAGAGGCCATTACTGTATCATACTAGTTTGTATATTACTTAATGGAAGCTTAGGATATTCACAGTTGTATAGACAATCTTGCTCAAAAATGGTAGTATGCTACTTGGTTTGTTTCTACTTAAATACGTGCATGTGTTTCTTTTAGCATATCGCTTATACATATTAGTGGAGCCCTTAGGATCTTTGCTTGATTACCAGCGTTGTGATGACAGTCACACTAGTGCGGGCTGGGTAATCTACAAGCACATCCTTACACAGGTCCCTAGTCGTAGGATTATCGAGACGGGGTATCGATACTCCGGAGTAGACTAGCGTATGCGCTTCTCATCCCAGCAGGAGAGATGGTCTGTCCCACAGCCATCAGTACGTCATACTGGAGATAGTATGCGGGTGCTCGTTAGGTTATGAGTACACAAGGCATGACTCGTCGGGAACTGTTGGTTGGTACTATACCTATCGTCAGATAACAGTTCCCAGGTGACAGGAGTACAGCTTAGTCCGTCGACTTGGCACCGCTACTTCGCCTCGAGTGTGTTCCCACTGTACTTTGATTACTACCCTACTACGGCTCAAAGGAGTCGTGCAAACAGGTAGTAGTTGGGTGCAGTCCCGAAGCACTTGGAGGCAGTAGCGGTTAGATAGGATTCGTCTCTCCCGGTATTGGAGGTTGATATCGCGCTGTGTCTAGGAGAGCCATTACACAAAGTCCCTGGCCAAGGCAAGCGAGAATTACTGGTAGTGTTTCCAGCAGTTTCTCAGGGTGTTCTGGGCTACACTCCGGCACGACTTGTACCGCTATTAGGAGTCTGACGTTTACCGCCCCCTAGGCCCGATATACGATACTCATAGACGAACAGACCGGACTGTACAGAGATTGTCACATTCAGGCTCAGTAGGAGTTCGGGTGGGTTTACCTCATCGGCCTTCTTATGGACATCTACCTGGGGACCGTTACTTACAGCTAGTGCCACTTGCGGTCTGTGGTTAAACCCACTGCCAGCGTAGTGTCTAGTCTTTAGAGTCCCACACAGAGAGTTTCCCTGCACTGGGCAAAAGTTGTAGAGGTCGTATGGTTTTACGACATGGCTACAAACACTTACGTGCACTTGTGCGCGTATGATATTCGGGCAGACGATACTAATGGGCTTTGGTTTAAGCCAGATCCTAGTATTGTATAGATGGATCAGTTTTGTCTTCTGTGCATTCGCATTCTACGGGATGCGGATGCGGGTGTGTTTGCACGGTTGTGAGGAGCGAAGGAGGTGCCTCATTAGGGTTTTGAACGTTGGTTCGGTCAAAACCATTATGAGGTGAGGAAATTATTTACTAATCTTTTTAATGATAATTGTGTTATGGCTAATTTCTTTGACCATTTGACCATGTTGACCATTTGACCTAGTTGACCATTGTTGACTTGGATATTTCATGAGTGCACTAGATCCTTCTTATTCTTTTGGATTTAATTTTAAGATGATAATGGTCAAATCAAAAGTAGCCATCACACTTTATCATAATAAGAGATTAGTAATTATTTCTTCTTATGCATGATTATCTCTTGCTCATTCTCTCTCATCAAAAGAGAGAGCTCCCATGGTTCCTCCTTCTTCTTCCTCTCTTGATTTTTCTATAGCTCTCATGTGTTGAGAAAAATAGAAACAAAATAGACAAACAAATCCACCATCATCTTCTACACCACCTAGGACTTCAAGAATAGCAAACTTGTTGTCCTAGTTACCTCAGCTTGAGGTGGAGCTCGGACTACAGACTCTCGGGTGGATCGTCTTCGACTCTAGCAGGCCGCGGAGGTGACCAAGATCCGGATCGATCCTCGGAGCTTGCATGGACGAGGAGGACAGCGGAAAGAAGACCCGAAGGACTTGTTGCATGAGGTATAATCTCCTAAGCATAGTAGATAGAACCTCATGTTGTTTGTTAGCAATGGTTTGGCAAAGATCCTCATGTGTTAGTCTATGTTACCTTGTGTTAAAAATTTGATTTTTACTCTTTCCGCCTCCCTGTAAGTACCGGGGTGGGTTACATAGACTTACAGTGGTATTAGAGCCTCGCTAAACCATTACTAACTTATTAGTAAAGTGTTAGAAATTCGATCGCCGAAAAAAATCGCAAAACACGCTAAAAATTGCACTTTTCTGTCGTTTTTAAAAACTGGTCCAAAATTTTTTCCAGGGACCTTAAAAATACGTGCAGGCTTTTTGAAGGACAAACAAGAAAATTAAGACCATGAATCAGTCAGACCGTCGCGGAAGCGTGGCCAAACCAAGGTTTTGGCCGCGGATCCGCGGCCGAGTCGACGCCGAGTCAACTCGGTTTTCTTGCACCCTGTCCAGATTTGTATTTTGTGATTTTTCTGATAGTTTATTTCTGCCCAGATTTTGCTGAGTACTGTGTTGTGCTTGGGGTAGTTTCAAATCAAGTTATCGATCAAAATTCTAAGTACTTTAGCTAATCGGATCTTCTGTGATGTGATATATGTATTGAACGTCTACTAATCGCTATACGTCAATTAGTGGGGGTTGTGCATATCTGTGATCTGTGATGTTGGTTTGTGTATATGATGTAGGGTTCCTAGGCACTCTAATGAGGTCTCAAGAGGCATCAACCATGCCAATTTCAAATTTTACAAGTGCCGAGAATCTCTAATACGGATCGTTAACTAGAATTTTAGGCGAAACAAAAAGCTAGTTAACATCTTAACTAAAAGTGAGAAGCTACAAGCTTTGTAGATCCGGTTCTCCTCTTCCTTAGCTCCACGTAGACGTCCTCTCGCTGTACTAGTCGGATCTCGGACTCTAGCATCGGCTTCATCGGAGAAATGAGCGGACAAGTCGTCGGCTACGATGCCGAAGATGATCTACGTCGAGGTTACACAAGATCAAGCTCCAACTTCACCAAGTTGTGAAACTTGTGAAGAAAACACCCTATACTACTTGGCAAGAGATAGAGGGTGAAGAAATAGGAGGTGGGTTCACTTTAGAATTGGATTTCTCACACTTTTGCTCAAGATGCCATTAATGGTGGCAAGCTTTTTCTTGAAGAAAAAGATGAAGAAGAATATAGAATATGATAAGTGTTCTATTAAAAGAATAATGAAAAATGAATACTTATCATATCCTAACCTTGGTCAAGTGTAGAGAGTTAACTATAATTTAGATGAGTGGTTAGGGTTTGGAGAAGAAGATAAAGTGGTCACTTGGTCAAAGCTTCATGAAGCTTCAACAAGCTTCATGATAAAAAGAAACCATTTTGTTTTCTTTTATCTATTTCTCCAAAAAGAAAAGATAAATAATTGAGTGAAAATATGAAACCCTAACCATTCACTAAACATAGTTTAATTCTTTACACAAATCCAAGTGAATATGTATCATCAAACATGATACAATCAAGTGCACAAAAGTATATCACATATACAACTTGTGAACTTTAAGTGAGAAAATCCTTTTAAAAATGAACCAATACTAGTTAATGCAAACTAATATATCAAATATATAATTATACATTAAATCATTAAATCAACACTTGATTCAATGATCCGGTCATGTCGCACATAACCGACTAGTATCCTATGAATCGACTTATCGAATCAATCTTTGATTCGATAACTAGGTTATATCGCATATAACCAATCGAAACATTTATCGCGAGAATGAAATACGGTATCACATACACGCATCATTCTCGGTCCCGCACATATCTCATATGCGCCCCTATTTCGTTTCGCTTGAGCCAGGAAACCTCTGTGTAGGACTCTAAAGACTCGTCAATACGCCGACAGCAGATGATGATCATATCAATCACCCACAAGCCGCAAGCGGTCTGCTAAACGTAACGGCCACCCGGGTATTGAGCGATCAGAAGATCGATGAGCTAGCCCGCTCACACTCCTGTGAATCTAACCAGTAACACTTACCGTACAGTCCGGTCTGTTCGTCTGATATGTCGCATATCAAGTCTAGGGGTGGTAAACGTCAGACCCCAATAACCGATAAGTCGTGCCGATGTGAGGCTCATAACGGGTCGAGAAACTACTGGTAACACTTACCAGCAAATCTCTGATCAGCCCTGGCCAGGGACTTCCCTGTTACGGCCAATCGAGCACAGCGCAACATCAACCCCCAATACCGGGAGAGACGAAACCCCTCCTATCGCTCATTGTCTCCATGTGACTCGGGACCGTACCCAAAGACCACCGTTTTGCACGCCCTCATGGACGTGGTAAGGTGGAGATCAAAGCACAGTGGGAATCACACAAGACTCTATGACGATCTCGGGTCTACAGACTAACCTGCACAAGTGTCACCTGAGAACTGCCATCTGACGTGAGGTATAATACCATCTGGGAGTTTTCGGGGAGTCCGTCCAGTGTACCCAGTCTCCACTGAGCACCCGCATACCATCTCTGATGTCAAACACCAATGGATATGGGATCATCCATCGCCCATCTCATAGGTCGAGAAGCGTATACGCTAGTCTACACTGGTGTATCGATGCCCCGTCTCGATACACCCACGACTGGGGACCTTGAAGGATGTACCTATGGACTACCATGCCCCCACTAGTATGATCTGCATCATAGTCCAGGTAGTCAAGTACACATCCTAAGGGCTTTATCAACATGTAACTATAAGACAGTTTAAAAAGACTAGTGTACATGTTAAGATAAAGAGCAACCAGATAGCATACTATCATATTGAGCAAGAAAGTCATCTCTATATATGTCCAAGCATCCAATATAATATACATCATCTGTACAATACTGGCCTCTAGGGCATACATACAACTAACAATCTCCCACTTGCACTAGGGCCAGCTGCTGTAGTATCGCATACCGAGCATCCCGAAGAGTCTCTCAAACTGTATCTGGGAAATGGCCTTCGTGAGTGGATCCGCCGTGTTGTTCTTCGTGTCAACCCTCCTGACTTCGATCTCCCGGCGATCAACTATCTCCCGGATCAGGTGATACCGCCTCAGAATATGCCTGGATCGCTGATGGGACCTAGGTTCCTTGGCCAAAGCCACCGCTCTATTGTTATCGCAATACAAAGGTATTGGATGCTCAATGGATGGAACCACTCCAAGTTCAGTAATGAACTTCTTGATCCAGACAGCCTCTTTGGCAGCATCGTTGGCAGCGATGTATTCAGCCTCCATCGTCGAGTCTGCCATGGTTTCCTGCTTGGAACTCTTCCAGCTAACCGCCCCTCCGTAAAGGGTAAAGACAAATCCCGACTGCGACTTAGAGTCGTCCTTATCACTCTGGAAGCTTGAATCGGTAAAGGACTCCACTTGGAGTTCTCCGTTACCATACACCAAGAGCATCTCTTTAGTCCTTCGTAAGTACATGAGAATGCTCTTCACAGCTGTCCAGTGACTCTCTCTAGGATCAGCTTGATACCTGCTCACTACACTTAGTGAGTATGCTATATCGGGTCTGGTACATAGCATCACGTACATGATAGAACCTACAGCCGAAGCATAGGGTATCCCTTGCATGCGAGCTCTCTCCAAATCAATCTTGGGAGACATCTCTTTGGAGAGAGTGACTCCAGAGATCGTGGGCAAGTTCCCACGCTTGGATTCTTCCATACTAAACCTCTTTAGTATGGTGTTAATGTACCTGGATTGGGACAATCCCAATATCCGTTTGGATCTATCTCTATAGATTTTAATTCCCAATATGCAGGAGGCATCACCAAGATCTTTCATTGAGAATCTTTGTGATAAGAAGAGCTTGACTTATTGCAGCATAGGAATATCATTTCCTATCAAGAGTATGTCGTCTACGTACAATACGAGGAAGACAACCTTACTCTCTGCTACCTTCTTGTAGATACAAGGTTCGTCTGGGTTTTTGATGAAATCAAACTCTTTGATAACGACGTCAAAGCAGATGTTCCAACTCCGCGATGCTTGCTTTAATCCATAAATGGATTTAAGCAGCTTGCACACCTTCCCGCTGCTCCCACTGTCTACGAAGCCCTCTGGCTGAGTCATGTACACGCACTCTTCTAAATCACCATTTAGAAAGGCGGTCTTAACATTCATTTGCCAGATTTCATAATCATGATATGCAGCGATGGCAAGCATGATCCGGATGGATTTAAGCATAGCCACTGGAGAAAAGGTTTCGTCATAGTCCACACCTGGTCTTTGACGAAAACCCTTTGCAACAAGTCTAGCTTTGAAAGTCTCCACTTTCCCATCTACACCAAGTTTTTTCTTGAAGATCCATTTGCTCGCAATGGGTTTTACCCCTTCAAGAGCAACTTCCAAAGTCCATACTTTGTTGGTGTACATGGATTCCATCTCGGACCGCATTGCATCCAGCCATTTTACTGAGTCCCTACTCGTGATGGCCTGCTCGAAGCTAGTTGGGTCATCATCCTCCATGATGCAATCCTCGCTCCCACCATCCATGAGAAAACCATAGTATCTCTCAGGTTGGCGAGGAACCCTACTAGATCGGCGAAGAGGCTGAGGTTCATTGGGAACTACTGAATCTTCTGGTTCCACTAAATCTTCAGTTACGGTTTGTGTATCTGGAACTTCTTCCAGCTCTACCACTTTGCCACTAATTTCTTTTTCAAGGAATTCCTTTTCTAAAAAGGTGGCATATTGAGAAACAAACACATTTTGTTCTTCAGCATGGTAGAAAAAATATCCTTGTGAATTCTTAGGATATTCCACAAACTTACAAAGAACTGACCGTGCCTCGAGTTTGTCTGGATTTTGCCTTTTGACATAGGCCGGACAACCCCATATCTTAATTCGTTTAAAATATGGTCTCTTCCCACTCCATATCTCATATGGTGTGGTAGGTACAGATTTAGATGGAACTTGATTCAATAGGTATGTAGCTGTCTCCAGCGCATATCCCCAGAAGGAAATAGGTAACTCAGCTGTGCTCATCATAGAGCGCACCATATCTAATAGGGTGCGGTTCCTCCGTTCTGATACACCGTTGTGCTGTGGTGTATAAGGAGGAGTAAGCTGAGAGAGAATCCCATTCTCTTTTAGATAATCTCTGAATTCATTGCTTAAGTATTCTCCTCCTCGATCAGATCGAAGAATCTTAATACTTTTGCCCGTTTGGTTCTCTACTTCGTTTTTATATTCTCTGAATTTCTCAAAAGCTTCTGATTTGTGTTTCATCAGGAACACATACCCGAACCTAGAGAGATCGTCGGTGAATGTAATGAAGTATGAAGAACCATCCCTGCTATGTGTAGACATGGGACCACATACATCGCTATGCACCAGTCCCAAGAGTTCCGTAACTCTTTCTCCGTGTCCACTAAACGGAGTTTTGGTCATTTTTCCTTTGAGACATGAATGGCAAGCGTCATAAGATGATAATTCGAACGGTTTCAAATATCCATCTTTATGTAACTTAGCTAGTCGTGTCGCATTGATGTGACCAAGTCTACAATGCCACAAGAAAGATTCATTCATTTCTGAACTTTTCCTCTTGTGTGTGTTTTGTAAATTGAGGACTGTATTTTGATTGAGAATGAATATGCCATTATATAACGAGCCTGATGCAATCAACTTTTGATTTAGGAATATGTTCATAACATTATCCTTTACTACAAAATTATATCATTCTTTACTTAATAAAGAAACTGATATAATATTGCACATCATGTTCGGTATATAATAGCATTCATTTAGAATCAGTGTATCACCACTTGGTAATACTAGGTGATATTCGCCAACTGCTTTGGCTGCAACATTTGCCCCATTCCCTACTTGAACGGAATGATCACATTTTCCAAGTTCTCTACCTTTCCGTAGCCCATGTAACATTTTACAGATGTGGGATCCTGATCCGGTATCTAATACTCAGGACGTAGAGTAAACTGAGAAACAGTTCTCAATGACAAACACACCCGAAGATGATGCATCAACATGCATGTTCTCCGTTTGGGCAGTGTGAGAATCCAGTTATTCTCCTGATTCCTGTTCAGTCTTATAACTCTTATAAGAAAGAACGGGTCCAACGTTCCCCTGCACAGTATAACATGCGGGTTCAGTCAATACATCCATATTATTATCTTTATTAGGGCATGAAATGGTCGCTACCTGGAGAGAGAGAGAAGAAAACACTTTAGCGTATGCTCTTGCAAGATCAGATTGGTTATTATCTTATCTAATCAGGATGGCTCCCACTGGTTTTTATCAAATCTTCCTTCAAACCTTAAAAGGAAAGACTATCCGGGATTAATTACACCCTACAACTTCGCCAATCTTTCAGCCAGGCCAGTGTCGGTACTTTGAGGGAGGTTCCCCGTACTTTCGCACGGACCTAATTAAAGTAAACCTCGTTTTCCCAGAGGCGTAACCCTGTTGACACCTTTCTAGACACCTACTTGAT
This sequence comes from Agapanthus africanus, assembly GCA_030015575.1. Lineage (NCBI taxonomy): Eukaryota > Viridiplantae > Streptophyta > Magnoliopsida > Asparagales > Amaryllidaceae > Agapanthus > Agapanthus africanus. The sequence continues at coordinate 705,984,486 of CM057341.1, forward strand.
CGGCTAATTGTAATGTGTAAAACTCTCCCAGGATTAACTCTTACTCGCAGTGGGTATCGGGATCCAACTATCTCATAGAAGGTATGCAATCTCATTGCAAATTTCAACACTTGAAATTCCCGATAATATTTTGCCCCTAGCAGCTATATGACCTTAACATAGTCAACAAATTATAAGTGCTAGTCAAGTTCAACCCGTCATTTCCTGATTGAATTAAACCCACCCGCACGACCCTTAACATAGTCAACAAAGTCGCACGACTACCCTAATCCAATCGCATCATATGCTTATACAGATAAGCATCAATCAGCTACCGCACACTACGCCTTAACATAGTCAACAAACGTAGCATGAATACTAACTAGTACTTATCTGAAATGACGGAGGGCTACGACAGGTTTTTCTGAAAACCTATTGCGTAAGGAACTTGATATCGTTGTAGAATCAAATACAATTTTGAAATGGAGTGATTTTGAGGCTTTTCTAGTTTTGCTAAAGGGGTCACTCCCGGTGAAGGGATCGTCGGCCCTTTCCTCGTCGAATGAGGTACGGGATATATCATATATATCGCTGTGCAAAGTAAAACTATAGAAGCAATCAAAAGTCAAACCGAGTGTGTAGCATCTGCCAGTTATTGCTAAAGGAGTCACTCCCGGTGAAGGGATCTCGGTCCTTTCCTCATCGAATAAGGTGCAGGGTATATCATATATACCGCTATGCAAAGCAAAACTGTAGCTACTCTTTTTATTTAAAATTTGATTCTACAACATCTTAGGTTTCTTTTCATTCATTAATCACATTAATGAAGTCCCATCAATTAAGTCACCTAAACATCACAGATAAATACGACGTACACTTATGCCATCCGCATTCGCCACGATGTCCCCTCGTGCACCGTTAGGTTAGGTAACTAACGACAGAGCAGGGCAGGGCTAGTGCGGGTGCAAAACATAAGTAACGTCTATATAATATATCATATATACTATATACTGTATCTATCATAGAACATCACATGATCACATCACAGATATCGCAGCAGAAGAAATATATGAAACATTGGATATTCTAGGACGTCCGTGTTTTCAATACGAGCCAGTATAAAACACGGATTCTACCGTCGTGATGAATAGCCAATCCCACATCCCTAGACCCCTACGAGAGCGGCAAGCAACCCTACCAATTCTAAGGTTAGGAGACCCGGACTCGACTCCTCGAGATGGTCTCCCACTGGACCCTAGAACCCGGTTACTTGTGCTCCCCTCCTTGGGTCTATCCTAATGCGGAAAAGTAAATAATATATAAAAGGTGACAACTTCCGCAACCTGGAAGTGCCCCAGATAAAAGAATATTACATACAAGTTTTTTTTTACATGAATGAAAATGAAAAACACTCATCTCACATAAAAACCCCCGGCTATTCAAACACGACGATCCAATATAACATATCCAGCAACACATAACATCACATGTCATCAACGTAAGTAAATATGCGCATCCCAATTGTCGTTGGCATATAGCAACGAAACCGGCGATATCACATATTACACTTACGGTCACAGAAAAGAAAGTGTAAAACTACAACAGTTGGAATTCGCAACCTCTTTAGACATCACATGCCTAATCAAATGAAATACTTAGACATCACATGCCTAACAATTATAAACCCCGCATTTCAGTCTCATTACCGAAAACTCTTTTCAATATCGAGTGAGACTAAACCGCTAGATTTTATAACATTCATTCAGTTATCTCATAACTGTTTGTGAATTCCAATTATTGTATCCCATTCCGGATAAATAGAAAATATTAAACTTTCCGATCGAACATTCGAACACCCAAGTTTTCCCGAAACCGTTCAACTCATGAAATTAGTTCAAAGACATTCACTTCATGCCTCAGTACCAACGGTCCAGCCGTAGAAGGGTCAAGCCAACGCCTCACATGTGGCACGCCGTACTGCCCCAAACCCGAAAGTTCAAAGGGTAGTTCAAGACGGTCACATAATCGAGTTAAGGTTTGTTGTCTTCTAGAGGGACCATCGCGTTACTTGCACTACTCAGAACGTCCTTAAACCACAGAAAAATCCAACACTTGAAAATTTTCCGGCAGGGGAAAAGGTGGGTATTTATATCCGGTCGAACTTTTTAACATATTCTAAAATTATCCGGAAAACCACACAGACAAAATTTGAAAATCCGATCGAATCTTTGATTCCCAATACAACCCCAGAATACTCAACTCTTGAGTCAAATTAAAAATTCCCAGAAAACTCAGCATAATAAAATAGGAGTTACTGTGCAAACAGGGAAGGATGACGTCATCATACGGCCGCGGAACCGCCGTAGAAGCTAGGCTTCTGCCGCGGTTCTGCCGCACAATGAACTTATCTTTTAGAGAAATTTGCACCGTAATTCTTAGAATTCCCTGCTGAATTTTTTAAGCATTTTTAATCTGGAAAAAACCCAGTTTTTGAAAAAAGTCCAGAGAGCGTGAAAAAATTAGGGTTTCGGGTTCGATCGGGTTTCAAACATCGTCTAAGCATCGCCTAAGGCTCTAGCTAGGCTCTGATACCACTGTAGGGTTCCTAGGCACTCTAATGAGGTCTCAAGAGGCATCAACCATGCCAATTTCAAATTTTACAAGTGCCGAGAATCTCTAATACGGATCGTTAACTAGAATTTTAGGCGAAACAAAAAGCTAGTTAACATCTTAACTAAAAGTGAGAAGCTACAACCTTTGTAGATCCGGTTCTCCTCTTCCTTAGCTCCACGTAAACGTCCTCTCGCTGTACTAGTCGGATCTCGGACTCTAGCATCGGCTTCATCGGAGAAATGAGCGGACAAATCGTCGGCTACGATGCTGAAGATGATCTACGTCGAGGTTACACAAGATCAAGCTCCAACTTCACCAAGTTGTGAAACTTGTGAAGAAAATACCCTATACTACTTGGCAAGAGGTAGAGGGTGAAGAAATAGGAGGTGGGTTCACTTTAGAATTGGATTTCTCACACTTTTGCTCAAGATGCCATTAATGGTGGCAAGCTTTTTCTTGAAGAAGAAGATGAAGAAGAAGATAGAATATGATAAGTGTTCTATTAAAAGAATAATGAAAAATGAATACTTATCATATCCTAACCTTGGTCAAGTGTAGAGAGTTAACTATAGTTTAGATGAGTGGTTAGGGTTTGGAGAAGAAGATAAAGTGGTCACTTGGTCAAAGCTTCAACAAGCTTCATGATAAAAAGAAACCATTTTGTTTTCTTTTATCTATTTCTCCAAAAAGAAAAGATAAATAATTGAGTGAAAATATGAAACCCTAACCATTCACTAAACATAGTTTAAGTCTTTACACAAATCCAAGTGAATATGTATCATCAAACATGATACAATCAAGTGCACAAAAGTATATCACATATACAACTTGTGAACTTCAAGTGAGAAAATCCTTTTAAAAATGAACCAATACTAGTTAATGCAAAGTAATATATCAAATATATAATTATATATTAAATCATTAAATCAACACTTGATTCAATGATCCGGTCATGTCGCACATAACCGACTAGTATCCTATGAATCGACTTATCGAATCAATCTTTGATTCGATAACTAGGTTATATCGCATATAACCAATCGAAACATTTATCACGAGAATGAAATACGGTATCACATACACGCATCATTCTCGGTCCCGTACATATCTCATATGCGCCCCTATTTCGTTTCACTTGAGCCAGGAAACCTCTGTGTAAGACTCTAAAGACTCGTCAATACGCCGGCAGCAGATGATGATCATATCAATCACCCACAAGCCGCAAGCGGTCTGCTAAACGTAACGGCCACCCGGGTATTGAGCGATCAGAAGATCGACGAGCTAGCCCGCTCATACTCCTGTGAATCCAACCAGTAACACTTACCGTACAGTCCGGTCTGTTCGTCTGATATGTCGCATATCAAGTCTAGGGGTGGTAAACGTCAGACCCCAATAACCGATAAGTCGTGCCGATGTGAGGCTCATAACGGGTCGAGAAACTACTGGTAACACTTACCAGCAAATCTCTGATCAGCCCTGGCCAGGGACTTCCCTGTTACGGCCAATCGAGCACAGCGCAACATCAACCCCCAATACCGGGAGAGACGAAACCCCTCCTATCGCTCATTGCCTCCATGTGACTCGGGACTGTACCCAAAGACCACCGTTTTGCACGCCCTCATGGACGTGGGAAGGTGGAGATCAAAGCACAGTGGGAATCACACAAGACTCTATGACGATCTCGGGTCTACAGACTAACCTGAATAAGTGTCACCTGAGAACTGCCATCTGACGTGAGGTATAATACCATCTGGGAGTTCTCGGCGAGTCCGTCCAGTGTACCCAGTCTCCAATGAGCACCCGCATACCATCTCTGATGTCAAACACCAATGGATATGGGATCATCCATCGCCCATCTCATGGGTCGAGAAGCGTATACGCTAGTCTACACTGGTGTATCGATGCCCCGTCTCGATACACCCACGACTAGGGACCTTGAAGGATGTACCTATGGACTACCATGCCCCCAATAGTATGATCTGCATCATAGTCCAGGTAGTCAAGTACACATCCTAAGGGCTTTATCAACATGTAACTATAAGACAGTTTAAAAAGACTAGTGTACATGTTAAGATAAAGAGCAACCAGATAGCATACTATCATATTGAGCAAGAAAGTCATCTCTATATATGTCCAAGCATCCAATATAATATACATCATCTGTACAATACTGGCCTCTAAGGCATACATACAACTAACATATGAACTTGTTGGATTGTCGTGATGAATAGCCGGGGATGTGAGATGAGAGTTTTCATTTTTCATTCAATGTAAAATTTATAATTTGATGTAATATTATTTTATGGCCGCACATCCGGGTTGAGGTTGTAGCCGCCATTTTGTATTATTTCTTTTACTGTTCTTGCTCCTATGATAGACCCAAGGTGGGGTGCACAAACTACCGGGTACTTTGAAGTGTCGAGTGGCTTACTCACGTTGTTGAGGGAGGTTGCTTCAATTCGGGTACTTGGCAGTTAGTTTGTCGTACCCGTAGGGATCTTGGGTGGGGTTTGGCTATTCATCGCGACCGTGTAATCCGTCTTTCGTTGCAGGCTCGAACGAAACGCGGATTCCTAGCATATCCAATGTGTTCATCTATGATCTGGAATGGCTATCATTGCATCTGATGAATGTATATATCTATATATGATATCTAGTAGGCGTTGCTTATGTTTTGCATCCGCGCTAGTCCATCCCCCGCTCTGTCGTTAATTAAGTAACCTAACGGGTGATGACGGGGCCCAATGGCGAATGCGGATGGTATAAGCGTACGTCATATTTTCGTTGTTTTCTGCAATGGTAGGATTAACTGATGGGTCGCATTATATTAATGCAAAGAAAATAAACCAAAACTGAATTGGAACAATTTCAAAACCACTCGGTTTTTTCAAAAACAGAAAACTTTTAAAACGCGGAGCTTAAACCACTCCTTTTAAAAACTACCAGGTTCCTTCGATTATATCAAGTTCACTACGTTCACGGTTTCGCCAAAACCATTCGTAGCCCTCCGTCATTTCGGTTAAATATTCAGTAGTATTCAAGCTATATATTTTGACCTTCGCCAAGGCATAGTGATTGGTAGCTGCGGAATATTTATCTATTGCATAGATAGATGCGTTGGTTTAGGACAGTCGTACTGCTATTTTGGCCTTCGTCAAGGGTATGTACGGGTGGGTTCAAATTAACCTGGATAATGACGGGTAGAACTTGACATGTGACTTATGATATATTGGCCTACGTCAAGGTCATAAGAGTATGGGGCAAAAATCCACATCGGGAGTTTCTAAAGAAACTGAAACTTGCTAGCGTTGCATACCATTTGGAGTTTGATAATGTTGGTAGGATTCCTTCAGCATTATCTCACAATGATATTTGGATCCCGATCCTACTGTGAGTATCCGCTACTCCTCGGGAGACTTTTCACTTAACGATCAATGCTATAAACCAAGTAGGTGTCTAGAAAGGTGTTAGCGGGGCTACGCCCACAGGGAAAAGAGGTTATTTAATTAAGGAACTTCGCGAAAGCGTCGTAAAACCTCCCTCGAAGTACCGACACCAGCCTGGCTGAACGGTTAAGCAAGTATTGTACGGTGAGATCAATCCCGATTAATTCTTCTTCTATGGTTTGGGGAAGGATTCGAGAAACGGTGGGAGCCATCCTGTTTAGATAAACTAAAAACCAATCTAAACTTGCAAGGGCATCATGCTAAAGTGTTTTCTTCTCTCTCTCTTAATTGCAGCGACCCAGTGACCAGACATAGGTTACATCTAGATAATAAAATGACTGAATCTGACTGTTTTGACTGGTAAAGGTATGTCCAGATGTCCATTACCCATGACAAGCTGGAACACCTCCTAACTAATCAAACCCCTACCATCTCAGGACCAGTTTCCCCTGTCACGGATATTGATATCCGTAAGACATCGGAAAAAGACTGTGCGAATGCCAAGTGCCTCGTGTTGGCCTCAGTTGATGGTGCATACCAAAGGCAGCACGAGAAGATGGACTTAGTTTCTGTCTTCCTCCATAACAAAGATTTATATGGAGAGCAATCTCGTATCGCAAGATATGAGACCTCGAACGAATTGCTTCAAGCGAGGTTGGCTTTCGGGTCATCTGTAGGGGACAACGTCCTTACAGAGACTAGCTATTTTGATGAGCTCACGGACCTGAAGACCACGTTAAAGAACGGGTCAAATACTGATTTGATTCTACAGTCTCTGCCCTCTACTTATACCCTGAAGGAAACCAGGGAAGAAGAAGGAAAGGGAAGGGCAAAAGTTTTGGGACAAGATATAGTAAAGGAGGGACGTTCCTATTGTTACGGGAATGAACATTGGCAGAAGGATTGCAGAGCTAGCAAAGCCAGTAGCCAGGATTCGAAGCATGTTGTGGTTTCGGCTTCGGGTGTGTTTGTAATAGAAAAATGTATGTCAATTAACCCTACTTCCTGGGTACTGGATACCGAATCAGGATCTCACATCTGTAATTCATTACAGGCTCTGAGAAACCATAGAGTTATTAGGATAGGTGATATGACTCTCAGGGTTGCCAACGGAATGAGCGTGGACGCTAAATCCGTAGGGGAATATCACCTTGGATTGACAAGTGGGCAGATATTGATTCTGCATAACTGTTTGTATGTACCTAGTATGGCTTGTAATATCATATCTGTATCCATACTTTCTAAGGAAGGATATGATTTTACTTTTGTAAGCGATGTGGTCCACATCCACCTAAATCAAGTTCTGATTGGGTCAGGTACATTAGAAAACAGAATATACGTACTGAATCAAGCTCAGGTTTTCAGTGTCCAGAACGCACTTAAAAGAAAGTCTCCGGAAACAAATCAGGCTTTCTTATGGCATTGTAGACTGGGTCACATTAATGAGACACGGTTGACAAAGTTACATAAAGAGGGATACTTGAATATGTTCGAGTATCATTCTTATGCTACTTGTGAATCTTGTCTCATGGGAAAGATGACAAAGACTCCGTTCACTGGACACGGAGTAAGAGCGAACGAGCTCTTGGAACTCATACACAGTGATGTGTGTGGTCCAATGTCTACACATGCGCGAAGTGGTTATTCATACTTCATTACTTTTACAGATGATTTCTCTAGGTATGGACATGTCTTCCTAATGAAGCATAAATCTGAGGCCTTTGAGAAATTTCGGGAATACAAGAATGAAGTTGAAAAAAAACAGGCAAAAGTATCAAGACACTGAGATCTGATCAAGGTAGTGAATATTTGAGTGCCGAGTTTCTGGGCTACTTAAAAGAGCATGGAATTCTCTCTCAACTTACTCCTCCATACTCACCACAACACAACGGTGTATCGGAAAGGCGGAATCGAACTCTATTGGATATGGTTCGTTCCATGATGAGTAAGGCTGAATTACCGCGATCTTTCTGGGGTTATGCACTAGAATCAGCTGCATATCTTTTGAACAAGGTTCCCTCCAAGACTGTGCCTACCACACCATATCAGATGTGGTGCGGGAAGAAACCCTATCTTCAATATCTGAAGATATGGGGATGTCCAGCTTTTGTTAAAAAGCAGCATGCGGACAAACTCGAGGCACGCTCAGTATTGTGTAAGTTTCTGGGATACCCAAAGAACTCCAGGGGTATCTCTTCTATTACGCAAAGGAACAAAAGGTTTTTGTTTCTCGATATGCCCACTTTCTGGAACATCAGTTTTTAGAAAAGGAAACAAGTGGGAGCGCAATAGAACTGGAAGAAATTTCAGAAACACAAGCTATTACTGAAAGCTTGGTAGAACCAGAGGTTTCAAGAGAACCGGACATCCCAGCACCACTCCGCAGGAGTAGTAGGCAGTCTCATCCGCCCGAGAGATACTACGGTTTTCTCATAGACGGGGATCGAGAGGATTGCGTCATTGAAAATAATGAGCCTACTAGCTTCCAGCAAGCCATTCAATAAAATGGCTGGATGCAATGCGGACCGAGATGGAGTCCATGTACACCAACAAAGTTTGGACTTTGGACATTGCTCCAGAAGGGGTAAAACCCGTAGGCTGCAAATGGATTTTCAGAAAGAAGATTGGTGTAGATGGGCAGGTTGAAACCTATAAAGCTAGACTTGTTGCAAAGGGTTTTCGTCAAAGATCTGGTTTGGACTATGACGAAACCTTTTCTCCAGTAGCTATGCTCAAATCCTTTCGGATCCTTCTTGCCATTGCTGCCTTCCACGATTATGAGATCTGGCAGATGGACGTAAAGACGGCTTTTCTAAATGGAAATTTGGAAGAGTCCGTCTATATGGTTCAGCCGGAGGGTTTCATTCAGAGTGGCAGCAGCGGTAAAGTATGCAAGTTGCTTAAGTCCATTTATGGACTGAAGCAGGCATCGCGGAGTTGGAACATCTGCTTTGATGATACTGTCAAAGAATTTGACTTTATCAAAAATCCGGATGAACCATGCATTTACAGTAAGATTGTAGGGAGAACTGTGGTATTCCTCGTCTTGTACGTGGATGACATTCTCCTAATAGGAAATGACATTCCTATGCTACAGTCTGTCACGCCCCGCTTCCCAGAGTATGCTAAAATGGGCACGTGACATAGCCCAGCCATGCAACCTGTGGGTAGGAAGTATCCATCCACAGTGACATTACGGCTGTAGAGATATCAAGAACAAAATAAAACTATCTAAAACATGTCCATAATCCAAGATAACATGAGTCAAGAATAATAAAATGCGGAAGCGAAAGATCCAATACAAAATAACTGGAATATATGTCCCATAATGCGGGCTCAAATCAGGAAATAAATGCAGGAAAGAAAACTAACAACTGCTGACACTCACAGCTCAGCCTGTCGGCTGAAGTACTCCTGCTCGGACTGCGACAGCGGTACAGAATCTGGGCCATGCAAAACCCAGACGTCAGCGCGTCAAGTCACCAAGTAATAACATAATAAACAGGCAATGCGACTATAAACATGAATAAAGTAAGGGTAACAATAATATTAATCAGAGCAGTGCAGGGTAGTGTGCTGTGGGTAAACTAAACTGTTCCATCATGTTTTCTGTTCTAAAGTCTTTGAAATCAAATTGATGAATCATCGATGTAACTCAATAGTATCCCGTACATACCCGGGACCACGGCCCCAGATTCTCGGGCTGAAACCGAGACATGCCGCTAGGCACCAAACAGGAAATGTGTACAGATGAATGATGTCAGCATCATCATTCCAAGGCTGGCCTAGCCTAAAAACTGATCAGAACAGGTAGCGAACTGTTGAGTTACAAGTCAGGTTTCACCTTTGATTTCCCGATACCCCCAAGCTATATGTGTATGTCAGGTCAGGTATCCCGTAATCAAGAACTAATGCCAACAAAGGATCAGGTAAGCAGGTTTGTCTGGATAGACAACAGGAACGGTCCATGAAGACTACATGTCAGGTTTGTTGGCATTAGACACAAGATCAAGTAACGGGTCAGGTCATGGTACATCAGGTCAAGTCAAGCAGCACGGTACCATGTCGGGTCAATCCATATGTAAGTAACAAGTCAAGTCAAGATATACACGATATCATGGGTGTGCTCATACTCAGTTACATAATCAAGCATGGTCATCAACAGCATGATCTAAGCAATGAATTAAGTAATAGGCAGATTCACTCAATTAGCAGTACAGTTACAAGTTGTGTCACAAAGATGATTTCAACATTATAAGAATGCAGTAAGACAATTATAGCCGTTTAATCATGTTAACAAGTTTAAGACTTCATGGATGCAATGATATATATATATATATATATATATATATATATAGGTTCCACAGATGAAATCACAGTTTATGCAGGTTAAATGTACACGAGTGTCCGAGTGAAGTAAAACGATAGATAAAGTGCCATAGGCTATGTCATTAGTGAAAGTGAAATTAAAACATGTAAATATGGTTATTAGGTTCAAAACAGTAATTGCAACAGGTAGGTTCCAAGTTTGAAAGATAAAATGATATATATCAATATTGAACACGAAAATGAGAAATGATCGTACTAAAGTTAAATTTACAGGTTTAGGGTGTCATCAATGTGTATGTAAATATTATTTAGCATGTAGCAAGGGGTACTTGCCTTGACGGGTCACGAACCGGGAATACGGAACATAAAATGTCGGCGGGGAAACTCGCGATGGGCGCACGGTTCACGGAATGAACCCAAACGATGAACAGTGGAACCACACAGATCAGAGTACCTCGCTGGATCGTCAGGACACGTCGTCGGCACGGCCGGAATCCGGCGAGATACAAAAACAGTGAACATCAAGAATTGCAACAAGAAAAGAAAATAAACAAGAAGGGAAGGAGGCTGGAGAAAGGAAGGCTTACAATGGTCTGTAGAGGGGTCGTGAGGATCGACGGCGTCAACGAAACTCCGACGAGATATCTGCAGAGGCCACCGTCGGTTAAAGAACTTGACACAGACAGAAAATGAAGGGAAGAAGGAGAAGGAAGGAGAGGTGGGCTTACTGGGAGCGCACGAAGACCGGGGACACGGGAACGAGGTCACCGGCGGCGACTCCCGGCGGTGCAACTGTGTGCAGGGGATGCACGGGCCTGGTCGGGGTGTGCAGGCTCGGAAGGAAGGAGATGGGAGAGAAGGTGATGAGGGTGAGGAGATGACGAGGACGAGGAGGCGAGGAGGCCGGTGATGGTGGTGTCGGCGTTGGGGCTGCGGCGGCGAGGGGCAAGGCGGCTAGGGTTTACGTGGGGTGGGTTCGCTGAAGGAAAGAAATAGAAAAGGAAGAAGAGAATTTATATATAGAGAGAGGAGAGAGAGAGAGAGAGAGAGACGGAGAGAAAGAGAGAGTTAGCGAGAGGAGAGAGATAGAGAGAAGTAAGGTGGGGCCCACGGAGGTTAAAATGAATCCGATTGGTTGGGATTGAAAGATTTAGAAATATTAAGAAATATTATATGGTTAAAATATTTGACGGTTTAATATATATTAGAAATTTGGGATTTTGGCGCAAAATAAAACATTTCCAAATTGTACCCGGGTCGGGTCCAAAAATTTGAAATTGAAATAAGAAAATTTTAGGAGGGATTCAAAAGTGAAAATGAAGTATTTTACAATCAAAAAGTATACCCCCAAGACGGACACGCGTACGTGCGCGTAGCCGTCCAAACTCGCCTGTTTCACTGAACGGGACGAGAACACGATGCACGGACGCTATAACGGGGTTAGGGGTGTCAAGCATGCCATGATGAATAATTTTAATTTTATTTTAGATGCCTTAAATTGTTATATGCATAAATGAATTGTCGGGGTAAAATTACAATAAGTAACAATCAAGCAAGATAAATGAAATAAGTGCCACACTAGGCTCAAACGGTAACTGAAATTAGTAGTATTGAGCTCGGGTGTTACATTATACCCAACTACAAAAAGAATTTCGTCCTCGAAATTCCAAGAATACAAAGATAGACGACAAACAACTACAAGAAAAGATGAGGAAACTTCTGCCGGATTTCATCTTCCCGTTCCCAAGTGGACTCTCCATGCGAGCGTTTTCCCCGAGAAACAAGCACAAGAGGGATCACCTTGTTCTTAAAGACCTTTTCCCTTCGATCCACGATTTCAACCGGTCGCTCCTCAAAAGTCAAGTCTTCTCGTACCGTCAGCTCCGAATGATCCAATACATGCATTTCATCACGAACATACTTACGGAGTTGAGATACGTGAAACACATCGTGCACATTTGCCAAGGACTGCGGTAACGCCAAACGATACGCTACCTCACCAACACGCTCCAAGATCTCAAAGGGTCCAACGAATCGAGGACTGATCTTTCCTCGACTTCCAAAACGAGCTCCTTCTGCGTAGTTAACACCTGAATTGCTGGTAACCGACTAAGCGCATCCGGCACGACATTAACCTTCCCCGAAAGGTACTTAAGATCAAGATCGTAGTCAGCCACCAGCTCCAACCATCTATATTGCCTCATATTAAGCTCCTTCTGCGTGAACACATACTTCAAGCTCTTATGATCCGTGAAAACTTCGACCCTTTCGCCCAAAAGGTAGTGTCTCCAAATCTTCAAAGCGAAAATCACAGCCGCAAGCTCCAAGTCATGAGTTGGGTAATTCTTCTCATGGGTCTTCAACTGTCTCGATGCGTACGCTACAACCTGTTAGTTGTATGTATGCCCTAGAGGCCAGTATTGTACAGATGATGTATATTATATTGGATGCTTGGACATATATAGAGATGACTTTCTTGCTCGACATGATAGTATGCTATCTGGTTGCCATTTATCTTAACATGTACACTAGTCTCTTTATACTGTCTTATAGTTACATGTTGGTAAAGCCCTTAGGATTTGTACTTGACTACCTAGACTATGATGCAGATCATACTAGTGGGAACATGGTAGTCCATAAGTACATCCTTCAAGGTCCCTAGTCGTGGGTATCTCGAGACGGGGCATCGATTTACCAGAGTAGACTAGCGTATACGCTTCTCGACCCATGTGATGGGCGATGGATGATCCCATATCCATTGGTGTTTGACATCAGAGATGGTATACGGGTGCTCAGTGGAAACTGGGTACACTGGACGGACTCGCCGAGAACTCCCAGATGGTATTATACCTCACGTCAGATGGCAGTTCTCAGGTGACACTTGTACAGGTTAGTCTGTAGACCCGAGATCGTCATAGAGTCTTGTGTGATTCCCACTGTGCTTTGATCTCCACCTTACCACGTCCATGAGGGCATGCAAAACGGTGGTCTTTGGGTACAGTCCCGAATCACATGGAGGCAATGAGCGATAGGAGGGGTTTCGTCTCTCCCGGTATTGGGAGTTGATGTTGCGTAGTGCTCGATTGGCCGTAACAGGGAAGTCCCTGGCCAGGGCTGATCAGAGATTTGCTGGTAAGTGTTACCAGTAGTTTCTCGACCCGTTACGAGCCTCATATCAGCACGACTTATCGGGTTATTGGGGTCTGACGTATACCACCCCTAGACTTGATATGCGACGTATCTGACGAAGAGACTTGACTGTATGGTAAGTGTTACTGGTCGGATTCGCAGGAGTGTGAGCGGACTAGCTCGTCGATCTTCTGATCGCTCAATACCCGGGTGGCCGTTACGTTTAGCAGACCGCTTGCGGCTTGTGGATGCTTGATATGATCATCATCTGCTACCGGCGTATTGACGAGTCTTTAGAGTCCTACACAGAGGTTTCCTGGTTCAAGCGAAACGAAATAGGAGCGCATATGAGATATGTGCAGGACCGAGAATAATGCGTGTATGTGATACCGCATTTCATTCTCGCGATATATGTTTCGATTGGTTATATTCGATATGACCTAGTTATCGAATCATTGATTCGAGAAATCGATGCATTGAATACTAGTCGGTTATGTGCGACATGACCGGATCATTGAATCAAGTGTTGATTTAATGATTTAATGTATAATTATATATATTTGATATATTACTTTGCATTAACTAGTATTGGTTCACTTTAAACGGATTTTTCTCACTTGGATTGCACATTGTATATGTGATATACTTTTGTGCACTTTTTAGTATCATGTTTGATGATGCTTGCTCTTTTGGTTAAGTGTGAAGAATTAAATTTAGGTTAAGTAAATGGTTAGGGTTCCTAATTATTCTTTCTTTTATCATTTATTATTTTTGATTAAAAGAAAAGGATAAGAAAACAAAAAGGGTTGCTTTCTTCTTGAAGTTTGGTGAAGCTTCATGAAGCTTGACCAAAGTAACCATTTTTGTCCTCATTCCTAACCCTAACCATATATCTAACCTTAGTAAACTCTCTACACTTAACCATGGTACAAATTATGATAAGTATGGTTTTCTTTTCATTTTAAAATATACTTATCATAAATCTATCTCATCTTCTTCTTCATTCTTAAAAAGAAAAAGCTTGAGGCCTTTAATGGCAACTTCATTTCTAGTGAGTTAAATCCAAATCCAAAGTGAACCCACCTCCTATTTCTTCACCCTCTACCTCTTGCCAAGTTGTTTTGGGTGTTTACTTCACAAGTTTCACAAGTTTGTGAAGTCGGAGCTTGAGTTTGTGCAACCTCGACGTAGATCGTCTTTGACACAAAGCCGAAGAGCTATTCCGCTTGCTTTCCCGATGAAGCCGATGATCGAGTCGAGGATTCATGATGGACAGCGAGGACATGACGTTGCGGAGCCGTGGAGGTGGAAATCCGGATCTACAAAGGTTGTATATCCGTATCACAGTAGTTAACTGTTAACTAGCTTTCTTTTTCGCCTAAACATCTAGTTAAAGATCCGTAGTCTAGGGTTTCTCGGCACTAAAAATTTTAATTTGGCATGTTCGATGCCTTGTGAGAACCCACTAGGGTGCCTAGGAACCTTTCACTGGTATCAGAGCCTAGCTAGAGCCTTAGGCGAAGTCCCGACGACGTTTGAAGTCCGAACGAACTCGAAACCCTAGAATTTTAGAGCTCTCTGGACATTTTCATAAATCTGGGATTTTTCAATATTTAAAATATCTAAAAAATTCAGCATAGAATTCTAAGCATTACTGTGCAAAACGATCCCATCAACTGTTCATTCAGCCGCGGAAGCGCGGCAGAAGCATGCTTTATGCCGCCCTTCCGCGGTCAAACAGTGACGTCATCCCATTATTTTTGCACAGTAATACCTGATAAATTCTTGTGATTTTTATGGATATTTTTAAATTAATTTAAGGGTTGAGTGCTCTGGAGTTATATTGGGAATCGATGGATTCGATCGGAATATCAAACTTTGTCTAAGTGTTTTTCCAGATAACTGTAGAATATGTTAAAGAGTTCGACCGGATAAAAATACCCAGGTTTTCCCCTGCCTAAATATCCAAGTGTTGGATTATTGTGTGGTTAAAAGACGTTCTGAGTAGTGCAAGTAACGCGATGGTCCCTCTAGAAGACACAAACCTTAACTCGATTATGTGACCGTCTTGAACTGCCCTTTGAACCTTCGGGTTTGGGGCAGTACGGCGTGCCACATGTGAGGCGTTGGCTTGACCCTTCTACGGCTGGACCGTTGGTACTGAGGTATGAAGTGAATGTCTTTGAACCTATTTCATGTGTTGATCGGTGTCGGGAAAACTTGGGTGTTCGAAAGTTCGATCGGAAAGTTTGATATATTCTATTTATCCGGAATTGGATACAATAATTGGAATTCACAAAAGGTTATGAGATAACTGGATGAATGTTATAGATCTAGCAGTTTAGTTTCACAAGATATCGAAAAGAGTTTTCGATGATGGGACTAAAATGCGGGATTTATAACTGTTAGGCATGTGATGTCTAAAGAGATTGCGGATTCCAATTGTTGTAGTTTTACAATTTCTTTTCTGTGACCGTAAGTGTAGTATGTTCATATCGCCGATTTCGTTGCTATACGTCAACGACAATTGGGGTATGCATACTTACTTACGTTGATGACATGTGTTGTTATGTGTTGCTGGATATGTTATATTGGATCGTCGTATTTGAATAGCCGGGGGTTTTTATGTGAGATGAGTGTTTTTCATTTTCATTCATGTAAAAACTTGTATGTAATATTCTTTTATTCGGGGCACTTCCAGGATGCGGGAGTTGTCACCCTTTGTATATTATTTACTTTTCTGCACTAGGATAGACCCAAGGAGGGGAGCACAAGTAACCGGGTTCTGGGGTCCAGTGGGAGACCAACTCGAGGTGTCGAGTCCGGGTCTCCTAACCCTAGAATTGGCAGGGTTGCTTGCCGCTCTCGTAGGGGTCTAGGGGTGTGGGATTGGCTATTCATCACGACCGTGGAATCCGTGTTTTATACTGGCTCGTATTAAAAACACGGACGTCCTAGTATATCCAATATTTCATATGTTTATTCTGCTGCGATATCTGTGTTGTGATTCTGTGATGGATATAGTATATAGTATATATGATATATTATATAGACGTTACTTATGTTTTACACCCGCGCTAGCCCTGCCCTGCTCTGTCGTTAGTTACCTAACCTAACGGTGCACGAGGGGACATCGAGGCGAATGCGGATGGCATAAGTGTACGTCATATCTATCTGTGATGTTTAGGTATTAAATGATGGGACTTCATTAATGTGATTAATGAAAGAAAAGAAACCTAAGATGTTGTAGAATCAGATTTTAAATAAAACAGGTAGCTACAGTTTTTGCTTTGCATAGCGGTATATATGATATACCCCGCACCTCATTCGACGAGGAAAGGACCGAGATCCCTTCACCGGGAGTGACTCCTTTAGCAATAACTGGCAGATGCTACACACTCGGTTTGCTTTTGACTGCTTTTGGGTTTTTGCTTTGCACAGCGATATATATGATATATCCCGCACCTCATTCGACGAGGAAAGGACCGAGATCCCTTCACCGGGAGTGACTCCTTTAGCAAAACTAGAAAAGCCTCAAAATCACTCCATTTCAAAACTTTATTTGATTCTACAACGATATAAAGTTCATTACGCAAAGGGTTTTCTTAAAAACCTAACGTAGCCCTCCGTCATTTCAGATAAGTAATAGTTAGTATTCGTGCTGCGTTTGTTGACTCAGTCAAGGCGTAGTGTGCGGTAGCTAATTACTATTTATCTGTTTGTGCATATGATGCAGATTGGATTAGGGTAGTCGTGCGGCCTTGTTGACTTAGTCAAGGGTCGTGCGGGTGGGTTTAATTCAATCAAGAAATGACGGGTTGAACTTTACTTGCGGTCTATGGTTTGTTGACTCAGTCAAGGTCATAGATCGCCTGGGGCAAAATATTATCGGGAATTTCAAGTGTTGAAATTTGCAATGAGATTGCATACCTTCTATGAGATAGTTGGATCCCGATACCCGCTGCGAGTAAGAGTTACTCCTGGGAGAGTTTTACACAGTGCAATTAGCCGATCAAGTAGGTGTCTAGAAAGGTGTTAACGAGGTTACGCCTCTGGGAAAACGAGGTTTACAGTAATTAGGTTCGTGCGAAAGCACGGGGGACCTCCCTCAAAGTACCGACACTGGCCTGGCTGAAAGATTGGCGAACTTGTAGTGTGTAATTAATCCCGGCTAGTCTTTCCTTTTAGGGTTTGGAGGAAGATTTGATAAAAAGCAGTGGGAGCCATCCTGATTAGATAAGATAAAAACCAATCTGATCTTGCACGAGCTTACGCTAAAGTGTTTTCTTCTCTCTCTCTCCAGGTAGCGACCATTTCATGCCTTAATAAAGATAATAAAATGGATGTATTGACCGAACCCGCATGTTATACTGTGCAGGGGTACGTTGAACCCGTTCTATCTTATAAGTGTTATAAGACTGAACAGGAAACAGGAGAATATCTGGATTCTCACACCGCCCAAACGGAGAACATGCATGTTGATGTATCATCTTCGGGTGTGTTTGTCATTGAGAACTGTTTCTCAGTTCACCCTACGTCCTGGGTATTAGATACCGGGTCAGGATCCCACATATGTAAGATGTTACATGGGCTGAGAAAAGGTAGAGAACTGAGAAAAGGTGAACATTCCGTTCATGTAGGGAATGGGGCAAATGTTGCAGCCAAAGCAGTTGGCATATATCACCTAGTATTACCAAATGGTGATACACTAGTCCTGAATGAATGCTATTATATACCGAACATGATGTGCAACATTATATCAGTTTCTTTATTAAGTAAAGAAGGTTATAATTTTGTAGTAAAGGATAATGTTATGAACATATTCCTAGATCAAAGGTTGATTGCATCAGGCTCGCTACATAATGGCATATTCATTCTCAATCAAAATACAGTCTTCAATATACAAAACACACACAAAAGGAAAAGCTCAGAAATGAACGAATCCTTCTTGTGGCACTGTAGACTTGGCCATATCAATGAGACACGACTAGCTAAGTTGCATAAGAACGGATATTTGAATTCATTCGAATTATCATCTTATGACACTTGCCATTCATGTCTCAAAGGAAAAATGACCAAAACTCCGTTTAAAGGACACGGAGAAAGAGTCACTGAACTCTTGGGACTGGTGCATAGTGATGTATGCGGTCCAATGTCTACACACGCCAGAAATGGTTCTTCCTACTTCATTACATTCACTGACGATCTCTCTAGATACGGGCATGTGTTCCTGTTGAAACACAAGTCTGAAGCTTTTGAGAAATTCAAAGAATATAAGCATGAGGTAGAAAACCAAACGGGCAAAAGTATTAAGGTTCTTCGATCTGATCGAGGAGGTGAATACTTAAGCAGTGAATTCCTGGATTATCTAAAAGAGAATGGGATTCTCTCTCAGCTTACTCCTCCTTATACACCACAGCACAACGGTGTATCGGAACGAAGGAATCGCACCCTATTAGATATGGTGCGTTCAATGATGAGTAATGCTGAGTTACCTATTTCCTTTTGGGGGTATGCGCTTGAGACAGCCATATACCTATTGAATCTGGTTCCGTCTAAATCTGTACCTACCACACCATATGAGATATGGAGTGGGAAGAGACCATATTTTAAGCGAATTAAGATATGGGGTTGTCCGGCCTATGTCAAAAAGCAAAATCCGGACAAACTCGAGGCACGATCAGTCCTTTGCAAGTTCGTGGGATATCCTAAGAATTCTCAAGGATATTTTTTCTACCAAGCTGAGGAACAAAGAGTGTTTGTTGCTCAGCATGCCACCTTTTTGGAAAGGGAATTTCTTGCAAAAGAAACTAATGGCAAAGAGGTAGAACTGGAAGAGGTTCCAGCACCACAAACTGCAACTGACAATTTAGTAGAACCAGAGGATTCAGTGGTGCCCGACGTACCCCAGCCTCTCCGCCGATCTAGTAGGGTTTCTCGTCCACCTGAGAGATACTATGGTTTTCTCATTGATGGTGGAAGTGAGGATTGCATCATGGAGGATGATGACCCAACTAGCTTCGAGCAGGCCATCACGAGTGGGGACTCAGTGAAATGGCTGGATGCTATGCGGTCCGAGATGGATTCCATGTACACCAACAAAGTATGGACTTTGGAAGTTGCTCCTGAAGGGGTAAAACCCATTGGGAGCAAGTGGATCTTTAAGAAGAAACTTGGTGTAGATGGGAAAGTAGAGACTTTCAAAGCTAGACTTGTAGCAAAGGGTTTTCGTCAAAGACCAGGTGTGGACTATGACGAGACCTTTTCTCCAGTGGCTATGCTTAAATCCATCCGAATCATGCTTGCCATTGCTGCCTTTCATGACTACGAAATCTGGCAAATGGATGTTAAGACCGCCTTTCTAAATGGTGATTTAGAAGAGTGCGTGTACATGACTCAGCCAGAGGGCTTCGTAGACAGTGGGAGCAGCGGGAAGGTGTGCAAGCTGCTTAAATCCATTTATGGATTAAAGCAAGCATCGCGGAGTTGGAACATCTGCTTTGACGTCGTTATCAAAGAGTTTGATTTCGTCAAAAATCCAGATGAACCTTGTATCTACAAGAAGGTGGCAGAGAGTAAGGTTGTATTCCTCGTATTGTACGTGGACGACATACTCTTGATAGGAAATGACATTCCTATGCTGCAATCGGTCAAGCTCTTCTTATCACAAAGATTCTCAATGAAAGATCTTGGTGATGCCTCCTGCATATTGGGAATCAGGATCTATAGAGATAGATCCAAACGGATTTTGGGATTGTCCCAATCCAGGTACATTGACACCATACTAAAGAGGTTTAGTATGGAAGAGTCCAAGCGTGGGAACATGCCCACGATCTCTGGAGTCACTCTCTCCAAAGAGATGTCTCCCAAGACTGATTTGGAGAGAGCTCGCATGCAAGGGATACCCTATGCTTCGGCGGTAGGCTCTATCATGTATGCGATGCTATGTACTAGACCCGATGTAGCATACTCACTAAGTGTAGTGAGCAGGTATCAAGCTGATCCTGGAGAGAGTCACTGGACAGCTGTGAAGAGCATTCTCAAGTACTTGCGAAGGACTAGAGATATGTTCTTGGTGTATGGTAACGGAGAACTCCAAGTGGAGTCCTTTACCGATTCGAGCTTCCAGAGTGATAAGGACGACTCTAAGTCGCAGTCGGGTTTTGTCTTTACCCTTTACGGAGGGGCGGTTAGCTGGAAGAGTTCCAAGCAGGAAACCGTGGCAGACTCGACGATGGAGGCTGAATACATCGCTGCCAACGATGCTGCCAAAGAGGCTGTCTGGATCAAGAAGTTCATTACTGAACTTGGAGTGGTTCCATCTATTGAGCATCCAATACCTTTGTATTGCGATAACAATGGAGCGGTGGCTTTGGCCAAGGAACCCAGGTCCCATCAGCGGTCCAGGCATATTCTGAGGCGGTATCACCTGATCCGGGAGATAGTTGATCGCCGGGAGATCGAGGTCAGGAGAGTTGACACGAAGAACAACACGGCGGATCCACTCACGAAGGCCATTCCCCAGATACAGTTTGAGAGACTCTTCGGGATGCTCGGTATGAGATACTACAGCAGCTGGCCCTAGTGCAAGTGGGAGATTGTTAGTTGTATGTATGCCCTAGAGGCCAGTATTGTACAGATGATGTATATTATATTGGATGCTTGGACATATATAGAGATGACTTTCTTGCTCGACATGATAGTATGCTATCTGGTTGCCATTTATCTTAACATGTACACTAGTCTCTTTATACTGTCTTATAGTTACATGTTGGTAAAGCCCTTAGGATTTGTACTTGACTACCTAGACTATGATGCAGATCATACTAGTGGGAACATGGTAGTCCATAAGTACATCCTTCAAGGTCCCTAGTCGTGGGTATCTCGAGACGGGGCATCGATTTACCAGAGTAGACTAGCGTATACGCTTCTCGACCCATGTGATGGGCGATGGATGATCCCATATCCATTGGTGTTTGACATCAGAGATGGTATACGGGTGCTCAGTGGAAACTGGGTACACTGGACGGACTCGCCGAGAACTCCCAGATGGTATTATACCTCACGTCAGATGGCAGTTCTCAGGTGACACTTGTACAGGTTAGTCTGTAGACCCGAGATCGTCATAGAGTCTTGTGTGATTCCCACTGTGCTTTGATCTCCACCTTACCACGTCCATGAGGGCGTGCAAAACGGTGGTCTTTGGGTACAGTCCCGAATCACATGGAGGCAATGAGCGATAGGAGGGGTTTCGTCTCTCCCGGTATTGGGAGTTGATGTTGCGTAGTGCTCGATTGGCCGTAACAGGGAAGTCCCTGGCCAGGGCTGATCAGAGATTTGCTGGTAAGTGTTACCAGTAGTTTCTCGACCCGTTACGAGCCTCATATCAGCACGACTTATCGGGTTATTGGGGTCTGACGTATACCACCCCTAGACTTGATATGCGACGTATCTGACGAAGAGACTTGACTGTATGGTAAGTGTTACTGGTCGGATTCGCAGGAGTGTGAGCGGACTAGCTCGTCGATCTTCTGATCGCTCAATACCCGGGTGGCCGTTACGTTTAGCAGACCGCTTGCGGCTTGTGGATGCTTGATATGATCATCATCTGCTACCGGCGTATTGACGAGTCTTTAGAGTCCTACACAGAGGTTTCCTGGTTCAAGCGAAACGAAATAGGAGCGCATATGAGATATGTGCAGGACCGAGAATAATGCGTGTATGTGATACCGCATTTCATTCTCGCGATATATGTTTCGATTGGTTATATTCGATATGACCTAGTTATCGAATCATTGATTCGAGAAATCGATGCATTGAATACTAGTCGGTTATGTGCGACATGACCGGATCATTGAATCAAGTGTTGATTTAATGATTTAATGTATAATTATATATATTTGATATATTACTTTGCATTAACTAGTATTGGTTCACTTTAAACGGATTTTTCTCACTTGGATTGCACATTGTATATGTGATATACTTTTGTGCACTTTTTAGTATCATGTTTGATGATGCTTGCTCTTTTGGTTAAGTGTGAAGAATTAAATTTAGGTTAAGTAAATGGTTAGGGTTCCTAATTATTCTTTCTTTTATCATTTATTATTTTTGATTAAAAGAAAAGGATAAGAAAACAAAAAGGGTTGCTTTCTTCTTGAAGTTTGGTGAAGCTTCATGAAGCTTGACCAAAGTAACCATTTTTGTCCTCATTCCTAACCCTAACCATATATCTAACCTTAGTAAACTCTCTACACTTAACCATGGTACAAATTATGATAAGTATGGTTTTCTTTTCATTTTAAAATATACTTATCATAAATCTATCTCATCTTCTTCTTCATTCTTAAAAAGAAAAAGCTTGAGGCCTTTAATGGCAACTTCATTTCTAGTGAGTTAAATCCAAATCCAAAGTGAACCCACCTCCTATTTCTTCACCCTCTACCTCTTGCCAAGTTGTTTTGGGTGTTTACTTCACAAGTTTCACAAGTTTGTGAAGTCGGAGCTTGAGTTTGTGCAACCTCGACGTAGATCGTCTTTGACACAAAGCCGAAGAGCTATTCCGCTTGCTTTCCCGATGAAGCCGATGATCGAGTCGAGGATTCATGATGGACAGCGAGGACATGACGTTGCGGAGCCGTGGAGGTGGAAATCCGGATCTACAAAGGTTGTATATCCGTATCACAGTAGTTAACTGTTAACTAGCTTTCTTTTTCGCCTAAACATCTAGTTAAAGATCCGTAGTCTAGGGTTTCTCGGCACTAAAAATTTTAATTTGGCATGTTCGATGCCTTGTGAGAACCCACTAGGGTGCCTAGGAACCTTTCACAACCTTCCCATGCTGCATCAAAACACATCCCAATCCTTTCCCAGATGCGTCGCTGTGAATCACCAATCCTCCGGAATTGTCTGTCACGGTCAGAATAGGGGCAGTTATCAACTTCTGCTTCAACGTCTCAAAAGATAACGCACATTTATCCGTCCACACAAAAGGTACCTCCTTGCGCGTAAGCTTGGTTAACGGCTCCGCCAGACGAGCAAAGTTCTCCATAAATCTTCTGTAATATCCGGCAAGTCCAAGAAAACTTCTTATCTCCACAACATTCTTTGGAATCGGCCAATCATGAACTGCTGCAATCTTTTCTGGATCGACGGCAATTCCATCGCCAGACACAACATGCCCCAAAAACTTTACTTCCTCCAGCCAAAACTCGCACTTACTCATCTTCGCATATAGCTTCTCCTGTCTCAACGTCTGCAGTGCGATCTTCAAATGTTCGGCATGCTCTTCAAAACTCTTCGAGTAAACCAGGATATCGTCAATGAAAACTACGATAAACTGGTCCAAGAACGGTGAAAAGATTCGGTTTATCAAGTCCATGAATACTGCCGGCGCATTCGTTACTCCGAAGGGCATCACTAAATATTCGTAATGTCCATACCGAGTTCGGAACGCCGTATTGCAAATATCTTCTGCTTTCACTCAGACCTGATGATATCCGGATCGCAAATCCATCTTCGAGAATACCCTCGCGCCACTAAGCTGCTCGAAAAGTTCGCCAATGCAAGGGATCGGGTATTTGTTCTTAATAGTCACCCGGTTTAATTCTCAATAGTCGATGCACATCCTTCTTGTGCCATCCTTCTTCTTTACTAGAAGAACTGGAGCTCCCCAAGGCGAGTTACTGCTTCGAATCCAACCCTTCTTAAGCAATTCAGCAACCTGTTTCTTGACTTCTTCCAATTCTACTGGTGCCATTGGATAATAAGCCTTGGATACTGGCGCTGCACCAGGAATAAGATCAATTGCGAACTCCACATCTCGCTTCGGCGGTAAACCCGATATATCTTCAAACACGTCCATAAAATCACGAACAACAGCCGGTTCTTCACTTTTATCAACTTCCATAGATGCAAGAATAATGTCTGTCGGCCTAGCCCTAAACTCGACTGGCCCGACAGAACTGCTTCCTCCAGTGAAGCTAAACTCGGGATGTCCGGGAATCTGGAAAATTACCTTCCTTGCTCTACAATCAATGTGAGCGTGGAAAGTGCCAAGAAAATCCATTCCCAAGACGACCTCGTAGCTGCCCGTATCAATCACCAAGAAATCTGCAAAAAGCTCCCGTCCGCAAACAACAACTGTACAATCTTTACATTCCCTACTAGCTATGATTTTCCCATTCCCAGTGTGTATGTCCCAGAAACTAGATAGGGTCGTGTAGTCAATCGAGTGTGTAGTTAAAAACTTGGATGACATAAAACAATGGGATGCACCAGAATCAAATAACGCTAATGCGGGAAAACCATGAACGAGTAGAGTACCTGAAACAACTTCCCCTGACGTCTTAGCTTCTTCAGCTGTTAAGGTAAAAGATCGAGCCTGATTAGGTCCTTGAGTCAGCTGTTTCTGTCCCTGGAATGGCCTCTGCGGAGGCCTCTGAAAATCATCTCTCGTACGAAGCTTCGACGGACAAGCACTAGCGGCGTGATCTGCCGCTCCACAAACCAAACAGAGTCCCAGCCTCCTTCGACAATCCTTTTGCATGTGGCCAGGTAAATTGCAATAGTTACAAGTCATGCTCTTCCATCGATAGACGACTACAGGCTTCTTCATGGGTGCTACACCTCGACGGTCCACTGGAATACCTCTGCGATCATCAGCTCGGTTTGGTACAAATGCTGGCTTCCTTACCGCAACTGCTGTCTGCTGCAAACTCCCCTTCATCCCAGATAAACTCTGCTGCTCTCGGGCTGCCGCAAGTACTTGTGAGAAAGTGGTCAAACCCAGGGAGACAATCTGCCTCTGGATGTCCACATCCAAGCTGCGCATGAACCTCCGTGCCCTGTCTGCATCGTTGGCAACTAAAGGTCCAGTGAATGTGCTGAGTCTTGTCCATTCTGCTGCATGCACATCCACGGGTGCTCCTTTCTGCTTTAGCCCGATAAATTTCTCTTCCATTTCCTCCCGTGCGGTCCGCGGGAAGAACTTCTCCAGGAAACTCTTTGAAAAATCCGCCCACTTGATCGGCTTGGGCAAACGGTTCTCCTCCACAAGCCACCATTCTCGGGCGTAGTCCACTAACTGAATGCGTACCACATCAACTCTTTTCTCATCTGGAATCTGTGCCGCAGTAAGAAAGTTCTCTGTGTCAACTAGCCACTGCTCTGCTGGCAACGGCTCCTCCAAACCAGTAAATGTAGACGGACCCAAACGCCTGAAATCTGCTACGTTCCCAACTCGGTCAACTGGTTTAGCTCCAACATTGTTCACAGACTGCTGAACGATCTGCAAACCTTCCTGAAACGATTCTGCTTGCTGCTGGATCAGCTCGGTCTGTTTCTTTTGATTCTCCATCATTCCTCTTATCACTCCAAGCATGGCGGCTTCGTCCACACGCCTCTGGTACGTCTTCAAATTCTTACGGGCCATATTCCTGAAATCAAAACACCCAACATTAGCATGATGATAGATTCAAAATATAGATCAAGGCTAGAACTCCAAGTTACTTAAATAGAGTGCCGCATTGTAACTATGCCGCGGTATCATAGCCACAATTACATAACTCCACCCAAGTCGCCTAAGTCCTAGAGTTAACAAGGAATCGGGTTTTCGAGTTGATATGCAAAGGAAGTTTGCACATCGTAAAAGATATAATCAGGAACAATGTGATTCAAGAATGATAAACGGCAAGGTAGCAGGACATGTTTCCTAAACACGAGTATTCTGATTCGTGTATTGGGTCCAATACCTAACTACAAAAGAATCAAACCCGATTAACCTAAATCCCATGGCTCTTATACCAAAAGAACCATGTCACGCCCCGCATCCCAGAGTACGCTAAAATGGGCACGTGACATAGCCAGCCATGCTACCTGTGGGTAGGAATTATCCATCCACAGTCACATTACGTGTAATGTTTTGAAAATCGTTTCGGTGAAATTTCGAAAAAAATCGGTAAAATAAGGGGGTTTTCTGTAAAAAGTCAAAATACAAATATCTTTATTATAAAATTAAATATACATATTCTAGCTATGTAATTGCTAGTATTTTTTGTTTATTGAGCCACTGGTAAAATTTCAAATTTTCTGAATTTTTTTCCGAAATTAATTATTTTAATATTATTTTAAGCCGTCACTAATACATTTAATTAGGGAAAATTACAAATTGGAATGAGTTGAAACAAATTTTGTGCATCATAACACATTAAACAAAATTTTATCATATGATTTTTGAAATGAAATGGTTTGCCAAAACGGTTTAGAAAATATCGAAGAAAAAGGCTTTTTCGGTGAAATTAGTGTTAATGGGAATTGGGGTATAACATTTATCATTTTTTCTCACCCACACTCACCCACACCCTCTCTCCTCGCCCCAAATCAGCAGCCCCAAGTTTCCCCTTCATTTTTTCCCCACTTGTTTTGCCAAAAGAAAAGAAAAGAAAACAAAGAAATGAAAAGAAAGTGAATGGATAAAAGAGTATGGTCTTTGGTTGACTTGGTCTTCTTTCTCCCCTTGACTTCACCCACCCCCACACCACACCTCACTTCCCTCCTCTCCTGGCCGAGACCAGCAACAGCCCTTCCCAAAATTTCCATCTCAATTCCACCTCAAAACTCCACCATTTCTTCATCAAAAATCCAAAGAAAAACACACAAAATCAAGCTAAAATCCAAATCCAACTCCTACCCATTTTTCCTTAGCCCTTATAGCATGGATTTTGGTGACAAGAGAGCATTTTGGAGGGCTATGTGTGCTTGTGGGATCTTCAAATTGTTTGGGTAAATTCTAACCCTTTTGCTTAATTTGTTGTTAATTGCTTGTAGTTAGCTTAATTAAGTGTTAATTAGGTTTTATATGGGTTCAATTGCATGATTAAGGAATTCAAGTTAGGGTTTTGTTTTGGAATTGGGTTGTGATCAATTGTGCATGGTTATGTGATGTGGGTTAACATCTTGAAAACTTGTTAAAATTAATCTAGTTGCAAATTACAAGTTGTTACTTGAAAAATGTCCAAATTAAGCTTTTTTCATCTAAACTAGGTTTTTAGAAATTATTGAAAATGTGAAATTTAAAATCTAGTTAGGGTTTTTATAAATTGATTATGGTTTTAATATGGAGATTAACATGTTAATGGAATGCTAAAACTAATTTGGTTGCTAGTTTACAAATCGTTGCTTTTAATGTGTTAAAATTGGGTATTTTGCAAACTAGTTTTTTTGAACGTATATAGTTTGGTGAAATGAAATTGTGGAAATGGTTTGTATGGATTATTTAAGTTATTTAGTAAATATTATGGCCATTAGTTTTGTTTAAATATCAAGATTTGTATTAAAACGGTTAACGACCGCTAACTAGATTTTTGGGAAATAAAACGATTTGTTTACTTTTATGGTTTTGATGAATTAAAACTTATTTCTTATATAATTAGTGAGTTTTGAAACCACGATTGGTGCGTTTGAGTTTTTCACGATCACTCGGCGTTTGTACGCCGATGTCGAGGGTTTTGGGTTGATTTGTGAAAGCAAACCATAGGTTTTGACCTATGTGGGATTCGTATGTCATTTTGGTCATGAGTCGGATTTTAATGCGATACGGTGCGTTATGATATGTAGGTACCCCATGTGGACTTCGAGACGACAAGCAAGCGCGTGGCGACGTCGGCGCCGGCGAGCGAGGACCAGGTGAGTAGATTTATATCTACGGGAAGAAGTCGGGTGGATGGCGTATAGCACCCCCGCAGTCCGTAGTATAGTTCATATATATATGTTTATATAGGTGTTTTATGATACGAGAATGTTTATTCATGATATGTTTATGTGTTCATGGATTACCTTTGGGTTAGTTGCGAAACCCTAGAGTAGTTGTTATACCCACATACGCACACACAGACTTGCATACATTACTTTCTTGTGCGTAGATGGGGATGTGTATATATGTATATATGTGTGGGTATGGGACTATGCATATATACATTCATATACACATGCATGGATAATGAGGATAGTACTTGGGATTTAAGATGAGTCGATGATATTTGATTTGAGGCCGTAAGATCGATGATATAGCAGGGTTCGTATTTGAGATACGACATGACGTTGTAGCGGGTCCTTGACATAGTGTTTCACACACGTGCATGCATACTTAGGCGGTATCAGTATTGTGCTAGATGTAGATCAATACCCCGATCATGATATTTGATAAAGAGGATACCAGATGAATAGTATGATGAATGTGATATTGACCCGTATCCAGATTTAGGATGCCGTACGAACGATTTACGTACGAGCTATATATTGATGATTGATCCGCACTCTTGACTTGGGATGCCTGATTATAGATATGGTATCGGATATGATATTATTGAGGCGGGATCACCGACTATACATATACAGGTATGTATATGTATCGACTCAGATGATAGGCGGTTTCCTTACCTGTAGTTCAGCTTGTTAGTTCAGCCGTATAGTTTAGTGTAGTTGTTAGATTAGATTAGACTCCTACCTATTTCAAAACTAGCGGATCGTGGGTATTTTAAAAGACAGGTTAAGGGATCTACGGATATTTCAAAAGACGTATCCTTTCTTAAAACCACTGTAGCCCCTATTTTCAAAACCCCACGATTCGTGTTATTTCAAATGGCACCATTGTTTAATATTTAGCTCCCGCTCATTTTGGTTGCTCGCTCCGCATCGCATACTTACATTGTTATTTCATATTGCTTTGTTGACATTATGCTGTTAGGACACCAGCACTATTACCGATGATGCATATGTACCACGTACACTTACTTGCCGGCTCACACACATCTTCATCGGTAATTGCCATGTCATGTACAGCTTAGAAAATATTATTGCTTAACTTAGCTTGATAGCTAGTAGTTTGACATAATATTAGTGTACATACCTTATATGCCAGCTTAGATATTGTAGTTATTACTTGTCACTTAATGCATACTGTTATTCATTGTTATGCCGTATTCATGGATTCTCATGCCTATATTCATGGGTTTATATGCTATTGATGATTTGGATTCGGATTTCTATGAGATTTTCTAGATTTGGGGGAAAACCGCAAAACTTGTATAAGCTTCTTTCCTCTCTTTTAAATAAAAAGTGCGGTTTTCCCATTATGTATGAGTCGTCCACCATGAGTTTGCTGATGAATTTCGAGACCCGATTCGAGAAGATGGATGAACCGTTTCGGGTACATGGTGGGCCCGGTGCGGTACCCCGGGGCAAGAAGATCGTGTTGTTGACGTTGAGCCTGTGCAAGGGAGCACGACCGACCGGTGATTTTACCGACGCGTCGGATATCCGGAGGATACCGTCATGGTCTTGAGATGGATGGTAGGGGCCGGTCTGGACTGACGGCGCCCTAGATATTGTGATTGAGATTTTGAGATGCTGAGGTACAGAGATTGTGACACAGAGATATCGAGATATTTGGACACTTGTTTTGTGTCAATGCTGGGCTCTGTTTTATGCTGATTTCATTTATGGTACCTCATTTTTAAAATACAAAAATCTCACTGATTTATGAAAACAGTTTTATTCAGTACATGCATTCTGTTTCATGCATGCATACATCATCCATACGATATATTGCTACCTGAAGCACTGATACGGGCACATGGGATTACACTTAGGTTAGATATTTACCCTAGTCATTGTTATAGACTGCTGGTTATATTTTGAAGATATATTATGATCTTATGACCTAGGATTGCGTCTTACATACGATTTCTGTTCGTAGATGTATTCTATTCACGAGTTGGCAACTCACCCCCGTTGTGCCACAGTTCCTTGCAGGTTTTACCGTACATGTTTCATTACGGCTTTGCTGGCACTGCTTCTTTCGGGTGACTGCTAGTAGGTGGGTTTATTTATATCGTACCCATCATTATACATTGTATATTATTATTCAGTTGTATCTAGAAGTTCCATCAACCAAACAAGTATTTATTTTTGAGATAGAGACCAGTGATGTTATTCTTTCGACCTTAGAGTCGCGCGTTTTATTTCTTGTGGTTTTGAGTTTCCTTTTGAGTTTTGATCCTCGCCCTTGGCGTTGTATATTATATTGCTTGTGTGGTTGTGACCGTCGATTGTCGAAGAGCTAGCTCCCGCTTGGGAATGCCTTTTTATTGATTTCGTATACTATTCATGTTGTATCCCGTTTGGGGGCCAGTATTTACAAAGGATACTCTGCCGAAATTTTCAGAAAATACTTGATGTTTTTAAAACGCATAATTCGGCTTATGCTATTAAAACTACTTTCTTTAAGTTGGTTTTTCCTTCACTATACTGCTTCTTTGGTTTTGATTTCTGGGTTTAGGCTTACTTAGATTACGTACGCCTCGAGACGTCCGCAATTTAAGTGCCGGTCATGTTCCGTACTTTTCGGGTCGTGACATTACGGCTGTAGAGATATCAAGAACAAAATAAAACTATCTAAAACATGTCCATAATCCAAGATAACATGAGTCAAGAATAATAAAATGCGGAAGCGAAAGATCCAATACAAAATAACTGGAATGTATGTCCCATAATGCGGGCTCACATCAGGAAATAAATGCAGGAAAGAAAACTAACTACTGCTGACTCTCACAGCTCAGCCTGTCGGCTGAAGTACTCCTGCTCGGACTGCGACAGCGATACAGAATCTGGGCCATGCAAAACCCAAACGTCAGCGCGTCAAGTCATCAAGTAATAACATAATAAACAGGCAATGCGAATATAAACATGAATAAAGTAAGGGTAACAATAATATAAATCAGAGCAGTGCAGGGTAGTGTGCAGTGGGTAAACTAAACTGTTCCATCAGGTTTTCTGTTCTAAAGTCTTTGAAACCAAATTGATGAATCATCGATGTAACTCAATAGTATCCCGTACATACCCGGGACCACGGCCCCAGATTCTCGGGCTGAAACCGAGACATGCCGCTAAGCACCAAACAGGAAATGTGTACAGATGAATTATGTCAACATCATCATTCCAAGGCTGGCCTAGCCTAAAAACTGATCAGAACAGGTAGCGAACCGTTGAGTTACAAGTCAGGTTTCACCTTTGATTTCCCCATACCCCCAAGCTATATGTGTATGTCAGGTCAGGTATCCCGTAATCAAGAACTAATGCCAACACAGGATCAGGTAAGCAGGTTTGTCTGAATAGACAACAGGAACGGTCCATGAGGACTACATGTTAGGTTTGTTGGCATTAGACACAAGATCAAGTAACGGGTCAGGTCATGGTACATCAGGTCAAGTCAAGCAGCACGGTACCATGTCGGGTCAATCCATATGTAAGTAACAAGTCATGTCAAGATGTACACGATATCATGGGTGTGCTCATACTCAGTTACATAATCAAGCATGGTTATTAACAGCATGATCTAAGCAATGAATTAAGTAATAGGCAGATTCACTCAATTAGCAGTACAGTTATCAGTTGTGTCACAAAGATGATTTCAACATTATAAGAATGCAGTAAGACAATTATAGCCGTTTAATCATGTTAACAAGTTTAAGACTTCATGGATGCAATGAGATAAATATATATATATATATATATATATATATATATATATATAGGTTCCACGGATGAAATCACAGTTTATGCAGGTTAAATGTACACGAGTGTCCGAGTGAAGTAAAACGATAGATAAAGTGCCATAGGCTACGTCATTAGTGAAAGTGAAATTAAAACATGTAAATATGGTTATTAGGTTCAAAACAGTAATTGCAACAGGTGGGTTCCAAGTTTGAAAGATAAAATGATATATATCAATATTGAACACGAAAATGAGAAATGATCGTACTAAAGTTAAATTTACAGGTTTAGGGTGTCATCAATGTGTATGTAAATATTATTTAGCATGTAGTAAGGGGTACTTGCCTCGACGGGTCGCGAACCGGGAATACGGAACGTAAAATGTCGGCGGGGAAACTCGCGACGGGCGCACGGTTCACGAAATGAACCCAAACGACGAACAGTGGAACAACACAGATCAGAGTACCTCGCTGGATCGTCGGGACACGTCGTCGGCACGGCCGGAATCCGGCGAGATACAAAAATAGTGAACGTCAAGAATTGCAATAAGAAAAGAAAACAAAACAAAAAAGAAGGGAAGGAGGATGGAGAAAGGAAGGCTTACAATGGTCTGTAGAGAGGTCATGAGGATCGACGGCGTCGACGAAACTCCGGCGAGATATCTGCAGAGGCCACCGTCGGTTAAAGAACTTGACACATACAGAAAATGAAGGGAAGAAGGAGAAGGAAGGAGAGGTGGGCTTACTGGGTGCACACGAAGACCGGGGACACGTGGACGAGGTCACCGGCGGCGACTCCCGGCGGTGCAACTGTGTGCAGGGGGTGCACGGGCCTGGTCGGGGTGTGCAGGCTTGGAAGGAAGGAGATGGGAGAGAAGGTGATGAGGGTGAGGAGATAACGAGGACGAGGAGGCGAGGAGGCCGGTGATGGTGGTGTCGGCGTTGGGGCTGCGGTGGCGAGGGGCAAGGCGGCTAGGGTTTACGTGAGGTGGGTTCGCTGAAGGAAGGAAATAGAAAAGGAAGAAGAGAATTTATATATAGAGAGAGGAGAGAGAAAGAGAGAAATAGGGAGAGAGAGAGAGAGACGGGGAGAGAGAGAGAGTTAGTGAGAGGAGAGAGACAGAGAGAAGTAAGGTGGGGCCCACGGGGGTTAAAATGAATCCGATTGGTTGGGATTGAAAGATTTAGAAATATTAAGAAATATTATATGGTTAAAATATTTGACGGTTTAATATATATTAGAAATTTGGGATTTTGGCGTAAAATAAAACATTTCCAAATTGCGCCCGGGTCGGGTCCAAAAATTTGATATTGAAATAAGAAAATTTTAGGCGGGATCCAAAAGTGAAAATGAAGTCTTTTACAATCAAAAAGCATACCCCCACCCCCAAGACAGATACACGTACGTACGCGTAGCCGTCCAAACTCGCCCGTTTCACTGAACGGGACGAGAACACGATGCACGGACGCTACAACGGGGTTAAGGGTGTCAAGCATGCCATGATGAATATTTTTAATTTTATTTTAGATGCCTTAAATTGTTATATGCAGAAATGAATTGTCGGGGTAAAATTACAATAAGTAACAATCAAGCAAGATAAATGAAATAAGTGCCACACTACGCTCAAACGGTAACTGAAATTAGTAGTATTGGGCTCGGGTGTTACATTATACCCAACTACAAAAAGAATTTCGTCCTCGAAATTCCAAGAATACAAAGATAGACGACAAACAACTACAAGAAAAGATGAGGAAACTTCTGCCAGATTTTATCTTCTCGTTCCCAAGTGGACTCTCCATGCGAGCGATTTCCCCAAGAAACAAGCACAAGAGGGATCACCTTGTTCTTAAGGACCATTTCCCTTCGATCCACGATTTCAACCGGTCGCTCCTCAAAAGTCAAGTCTTCTCGTACCGTCAGCTCCGAATGATCCAATACATGTGTTTCATCACGAACATACTTACGGAGTTAAGATACGTGAAACACATCGTGCACATTCGCCAAGGACTGTGGTAACGCCAAACGATACGCTACCTCACCAACACGCTCCAAGATCTCAAAGGGTCCAACAAATCGAGGACTGATCTTTCCTCGACTTGCAAAACGTGCTCCTTCTGTGTAGTTAACACCTGAATTGCTGGTAACCGACTAAGCGCATCCGGCACGACATTAACCTTCCCCGGAAGGTACTTAAGATCAAGATCGTAGTCAGCCATCAGCTCCAACCATCTACGTTGCCTCATATTAAGCTCCTTCTGCGTGAACACATACTTCAAGCTCTTATGATCCATGAAAACTTCGACCCTTTCGCCCAAAAGGTAGTGTCTCCAAATCTTCAAAGCGAAAATCACAGCCGCAAGCTCCAAGTCATGAGTTGGGTAATTCTTCTCATGGGTCTTCAACTGTCTCGATGCGTACGCTATAACCTTCCCATGCTGCATCAAAACACATCCCAATCCTTTCCCAGATGCGTCGCTGTGAATCACCAATCCTCCGGAATTGTTTGGCACGGTCAGAATAGGGGCAGTTATCAACTTCTGCTTCAACGTCTCAAAAGCTAACGCACATTTATCCGTCCAAACAAAAGGTACCTCCTTGCGCGTAAGCTTGGTTAACATCTCCGCCAGACGAGCAAAGTTCTCCACAAATCTTCTGTAATATCCGGCGAGTCCAAGAAAACTTCTTATCTCCACAACATTCTTTGGAATCGGCCAATCACGAACTGCTGCAATTTTTGCTGGATCGACGGCAATTCCATCGCCAGACACAACATGCCCCAAAAACTTTACTTCCTCCAGCCAAAACTCGCACTTACTCATCTTCGCATATAGCTTCTCCTGTCTCAACGTCTGCAGTGCGATCTTCAAATGTTCGGCATGCTCTTCAAAACTCTTCGAGTAAACCAGGATATCGTCAATGAAAACCACGATAAACTGGTCCAAGAACGGTGAAAAGATTTGGTTCATCAAGTCCATGAATACTGCCGGCGCATTCGTTACTCCGAAAGGCATCACTAAGTATTCGTAATGTCCATACCGAGTTCGGAACGCCGTCTTGCAAATATCTTCTGCTTTCACTCGGACCTGATGATATCCGGATCGCAAATCCAGCTTCGAGAATACCCTCGCGCCACTAAGCTGCTCGAAAAGTTCGCCAATGCGAGGGATCGGGTATTTGTTCTTAATAGTCACCCGGTTTAATTCTCGATAGTCGATGCACATCCTTCTTGTGCCATCCTTCTTCTTTACTAGAAGAACTGGAGCTCCCCAAGGCGAGTTACTGCTTCGAATCCAACCCTTCTCAAGCAATTCAGCAACCTGTTTCTTGACCTCTTCCAATTCTACTGGTGCCATTGGATAATAAGCCTTGGATACTGGCGCTGCACCAGGAATAAGATCAATTGCGAACTCCACGTCTCGCATCGGCGGTAAACCCGATATATCTTCAAACACGTCCATAAAATCGCGAACAACAGCCGGTTCTTCACTTTTATCAACTTCCATAGATGCAAGAATAATGTCTGTCGGCCTAGCCCTAAACTCGATTGGCCCAACAGAACTGCTTCCTCCAGTGAAGCTAAACTCGGGATGTCCGGGAATCTGGAAAATTACCTTCCTTGCTCTACAATCAATGTGAGCGTGGAAAGTGCCAAGAAAATCCATTCCCAAGACGACCTCGTAGCTGCCCGTATCAATCACCAAGAAATCTGCAAAAAGCTCCCGTCCGCTGTACAATCTTTACATTCCCTACTAGCTATGATTTTCCCATTCCCAGTGTGTATGTCCCAGAAACTAGACAGGGTCGTGTAGTCAATCGAGTGTGTAGTTAAAAACTTGGATGACATAAAACAATGGGATGCACCAGAATCAAATAACGCTAATGCGGGAAAACCATGAACGAATAGAGTACCTGAAACAACTTCCCCTGACGTCTTAGCTTCTTCAGCTGTTAAGGTAAAAGATCGAGCCTGATTAGGTCCTTGAGTCAGCTGTTTCTGTCCCTGGAATGGCCTCTGCGGAGGCCTCTGAAAATCATCCCTCGTACGAAGCTTCGACGGACAAGCACTAGCGGCGTGATCTGCCGCTCCACAAACCAAACAGAGTCCCAGCCTCCTTCGACAATCCTTTTGCATGTGGCCAGGTAAATTGCAATAGTTACAAGTCATGCTCTTCCTTTGATCAACGACCACAGGCTTCTTCATGGGTGCTACACCTCGACGGTCCACTGGAATACCTCTGCGATCATCAGCTCGGTTTGGTACAAATGCTGGCTTCCTTACCGTAACTGCTGTCTGCTGCAAACTCCCCTTCATCCCAGATAAACTCTGCTGCTCTCGGGCTGCCGCAAGTACTTGTGAGAAAGTGGTCAAACCCAGGGAGACAATCTGCCTCTGGATGTCCACATCCAAGCTGCGCATGAACCTCCGTGCCCTGTCTGCATCGTTGGAAATTAAAGGTCCAGCGAATCTGCTGAGTCTTGTCCATTCTGCTGCATGCACATCCATGGGTGCTCCTTTCTGCTTTAGCCCGATCAATTTCTCTTCCATTTCCTCCCGTGCGGTCCGCGGGAAGAACTTCTCCAGGAAACTCTTTGAAAAATCCGCCCACTTGATCGGCTTGGGCAAACGGTTCTCCTCCACAAGCCACCATTCTCGGGCGTAGTCCACTAACTGAATGCGTGCCATATCAACTCTTTTCTCATCTGGAATCTGTGCCGCAGTAAGCAAGTTCTCTGTGTCAACTAGCCACTGCTCTGCTGGCAACGGCTCCTCCAAACCAGTAAATGTAGACGGACCCAAACGCCTGAAATCTGCTACGGTCCCTACTCGGTCAACTGGTTTAGCTCCAACATTGTTCACAGACTGCTGAACGATCTGCAAACCTTCCTGAAACAATTCCGCTTGCTGCTGGATCAGCTCGGTCTGTTTCTTTTGATTCTCCAGCATTCCTCTTATCACTCCAAGCATGGCGGTTTTGTCCACACGCCTCTGGTACGTCTTCAAATTCTTACCGGCCATATTCCTGAAATCAAAACACCCAACATTAGTATGATGATAGATTCAAAATATAGATCAAGGCTAGAACTCCAAGTTTCTGTCCCTGATCGAGCTGTGGAAGAGCTCCAAGCAGGAAACCGTTACTGACTCAACTATGGAAGCGGAGTACATAGCTGCTTGCGATGCCGCAAAGGAAGCTGTCTGGATGAAGAAGTTCCTCACGGAGCTTCAGGTGGTTCCTACCATTGTTGATCCAATACCGCTGTATTGTGACAACAACAGCGCTATAGCTTTAGCGAAGGAACCCATGTCCCATCAGAAGTCCAGACACATTTTGAGGCGGTACCACCTGATCAGAGAAATCGTAGATCGCCGGGAGATCGAGGTGAAGAGAGTAGATTCGGAGAATAACACCGCAGATTCATTCGCGAAGGCCATATCCCAGACTCAGTTCCAGCGGCTGATCGAGATGATAGGTCTTCGATACACTAGTACATGGCCCTAGTGCAAGTGGGAGATTGTTAGTGTATATGACCTAGAGGCCATTACTGTATCATACTAGTTTGTATATTACTTAATGGAAGCTTGGGATATTCACAGTTGTATAGACAATCTTGCTCAAAAATGGTAGTATGCTACTTGGTTTGTTTCTACTTAAATATGTGCATGTGTTTCTTTTAGCATATCGCTTATACATATTAGTGGAGCCCTTAGGATCTTTGCTTGATTACCAGCGTTGTGATGGTAGTCACACTAGTGGGGGCTGGGTAATCTACAAGCACATCCTTATACAGGTCCCTACTCATAGGATTATCGAGACGGGGCATCGATACTCCGGAGTAGACTAGCGTATGCACTTCTCATCCCAGCAGGGGAGATGGTCTGTCCCACAGCCATCAGTACGTCGTACTGGAGATAGTATGCGGGCGCTCGTTAGGTTACGATAACACTGGACAGGACTCGTCGGGAACTGTTGGTTGGTACTATACCTATCGTCAGATAACAGTTCCCAGGTGACAGGAGTACAGCTTAGTCCGTCGACTTGACACTGCTACTTCTCCTGGAGTGTATTCCCACTGTATTTTGATTACTACCCTACCACGGCTCAAAGGAGTCATGCAAACAGGTAGTAGTTGGGTGCAGTCCCGAAGCACTTGGAGGTAGTAGCGGTTATATAGGATTCGTCTCTCCCGGTATTGGGGGTTGATATCGCGCTGTGTCTAGGAGAGCCATTACACAAAGTTCCTGGCCAGGGCAAGCGAGAATTACTGGTAGTGTTTCCAGCAGTTTCTCAGGGTGTTCTGGGCTACACTCCGGCACGACTTGTACCGCTATTAGGGGTCTGACGTTTACCGCCCCCTAGGCTCGACATGCGATACTCATAGACGAACAGACCGGACCGTACAGAGATTGTCACATTCAGGCTCAGTAGGAGTTCGGGTGGGTTTACCTCATCGGCCTTCTTATCGACATCTACCTGGGGACTGTTACGTACAGCTAGTGCCGCTTGCGGTCTGTGGTTAAACCCACTGCCAGCATAGTGTCGAGTCTTTAGAGTCCCACACAGAGAGTTTCCCTGCACTGAGCAAAAGGTGTAGAGGCCGTATGGTTTTACGGCATGGCTACGAACACTTACGTGCACTTGTGCGCGTATGATGTTCGGGCAGACGATACTAGTGGGCTTTGGTTTAAACCGGATCCTAGTATTGTATAGATGGATTAGTTTTGTCTTCTGTGCATTCGCATTCTACGGGATGCGGATGCGGGTGTGTATGCACGGTTGTGAGGAGCGAAGAAGGAGGTGCCTCATTAGGGTTTTGAACGTTGGTTCGCTCAAAACCATTATGAGGTGAGGAAATTATTTACTAATCTTTTTAATGATAATTGTGTTATGGC
Organism: Agapanthus africanus; assembly: GCA_030015575.1. Lineage (NCBI taxonomy): Eukaryota > Viridiplantae > Streptophyta > Magnoliopsida > Asparagales > Amaryllidaceae > Agapanthus > Agapanthus africanus. The sequence continues at coordinate 706,023,426 of CM057341.1, forward strand.
TATCTGCTTTGACCATTTGACCATTTGACCATGTTGACCAATTGACCTAGTTGACTATTGTTGACTTGGATATTTCATGAGAGCATTAGATCCTTCTTATTCTTTTGGATTTAATTTTAAGATGATAATGGTCAAATCAAAAGTAGCCATCACACTTTATCATGATAAGAGATTAGTAATTATTTCTTCTTATGCATGATTATCTCTTGCTCATTCTCTCTCATCAAAAGAGAGGGCTCTCATGGTTCCTCCTTCTTCTTCATCTCTTGATTTTTCTATAGCTCTCATGTGTTGAGAAAAATAGAAACAAAATAGACAAACAAATCCACCATCATCTTCTACACCACTTAGGACTTCAAGAACAGCAAACTTGTTGCCCTAGTTACCTCGGCTTGAGGTGGAGCTCGGACTACAGACTCTCGGGTGGATCGTCTTCGACTCTAGGAGGCCGCGGAGGTGACCAAGATCCGGATCGATCCTCGGAGCTTGCATGGACGAGGAGGACAGCGGAAAGAAGACCTGAAGGACTTGTTTCATAAGGTATAATCTCATAAGTATAGTAGATAGAACCTCATGTTGTTTGTCAGCAATGGTTTGGCAAAGATCCTCATGTGTCAGTCTATGTTACCTTGTGTTAAAAATTTGATTTTTACTCTTTCCGCCTCCCCGTAAGTACCGGGGTGGGTTACATAGACTTACATAATTAATCCCGGCTAATCTTACCTTTTAGGGTTTGAAGGAAAATTTGATAAAAACAGTGGGAGCTATCCTGATTAGATAAGATAAAAACCAATCTAATCTTTTAAGAGCATACGCTAAGTGTTTTCTTCTCTCTCTCTCTCCAGGTAGCGACCATGTCATGCTTTAATCAAGATAATAATATGGATGTATTAACTGAACCCACTTGTTATACTGAGCAGTGGAACGTTGGTTCTGTTCATTCTTATAATTGTTATAAAACTGAGCAAGGAATAGGGTAATATCTGGATTTCCAAGCTGCCCAAACGAAAAATAAGCATGTTGATGCATCTTTTTCGGGTGTGTTAGTTATAGAGAACTGTTTCTCAGTTCACTCTACGTCCTGGGCATTAGATACCGAATCAGGATCCCATATATGTAATACGTTGCATGGGCTAAGGAAAGGTAGAGAACTGGGAATGGGTGATCATTCCGTAAGAGTAGGGAATGGTGCAAATGTTGCAGCCAAAGAAGTTGGCGAATATCACCTTGTATTACCAAATGGTAATACATTGATTCTGAACGAATTCTATTACATACGGACCCTGATATGCAATCTTATATCAGTTTCTTTATTAAGTAAAGAAGGATATATTTTTTTAATACAGGATAATGTTATGAACATCTTCCTGAATCAAAAGTTGATTGGATCAGGCTCGTTAAATAATGGCATATACATTCTAAATCAAACCACAGTTCTTAATGTACAAAACACACACAAGAGGAAGAGTTTAGAAATGAATGAATCCTTCTTGTGGCATTGTAGACTAGGTCATATCAATACGACACGACTAGCTAAGTTACATAAGAATGGATATTTGAATCCGTTCAAATTTTCATCTTATGACACTTGCCAGTCATGTCTCAAAGGGAAGATGACCAAAACTCCGTTTAATGGACACGGAGAAAGAGTTACGGAACTCTTGGGACTAGTACATAGTGATGTATGTGGTCCCATGTCTATACATCCCAGGAATGGTTTCTCGTACTTCATTATATTCAATGACGATCTCTCAAGATACGGACATGTGTTCCTGATGAAACACAAGTCTGAAGGTTTTGAGAAATTCAAAGAATATAAGCATGAAGTCGAGAACCAGCCGGGTAAAAGTATTAAAATCCTAAGATCTGATCGAGGAGGAAAATACTTGAGCAATGAGTTTCTGGACTATCTAAAAGAGAATGGGATTCTCTCTTAGCTTACTCCTCCGTATACACCATAGCACAACGGTGTATCGGAACGGAGGAATCGCACCCTATTAGATATGGTGCGCTCTATAATGAGCACCGCTGAGTAGCCTATTTCCTTTTGGGGTTATGCGCTTAAGACAACAGCATACCTATTGAATCAAGTTTCATCTAAATCAGTGCCTACAACCCCATATGAGATATGGAGGGGAATGAGACCATATTTTAAACGAGTTAAGATATGGGGTTGTCTGGCCTATGTCAAAAGGCAAAATCCGGACAAGCTCGAGGCACGATCAGTTCTTTGCAAGTTTGTGGGATATCCAAAGAATTCACAAGGATATATTTTCTACCACGTTGAGGAGCAAAAGGTGTTTGTTTCTCAATACGCCACCTTTTTAGAAACGGAATTTCTTGTGAAAGAAATTAGTGGCAAAGAGGTAGAGCTGGAAGAAGTTCCAGCAGCACTAACTGCAATTAAAGATTTAGTGGAACCAGAGGATTCAATAGTTCCCGACAAACCTCAGCCACTCCGCCGATCAGTAGGGTTCCTCATCCACCTGAGAGATACTACGGTTTTCTCATTGATGGTGGTAGCGAAAATTGCATCATGGAAGATGATGACCCAACTAGCTTCGAGCAGGCCATCACGAGCGGGGACTCTGTGAAATGGCCGGATGCAATGCGATCTGAAATGGAATCTATGTACACCAACAAAGTATGGACTTTAGAAGTTGCTCCCGAAGGTGTAAAACCCATTGGGAGCTAATGGATCTTTAAGAAGTAACATGGTGTATATGGAAAAGTTGAGACTTTCAAAGCTAGACTAGTTGCAAAAGGTTTTCGTCAACGATCAGGTGTGGATTATGATGAAACCTTTTTTTCAGTGGCTATGGTTAAGTCCATCCGGATCCTACTTGCTTTTGCAGCATACCATGACTACGAAATCTGGCAAATGGATGTTAAGACCGCCTTTCTAAATAGTGATTTAGAAGAGTGCATGTACATGACTCAGCCAGAGGGCTTCGTAGACAGTGGGAACAGCGGAAATGTGTGCAAGCTGCTTAAATCCATCTACGAGTTAAAGCAGGTATCGTGGAGTTGGAACATCTGTTTTGATGTGGTAGTCAAAAAGTTTGACTTCATCAAAAACGTAGATGAACCTTGTATATACAAGAAGGTGGCAGAGAGTAAGGTTGTCTTCCTCGTATTGTACGTGGATGACATACTCTTGATAGGAAATGATGTTCTTATGCTGCACTCTGTCAAGCTCTTCTTATCATAAAGATTCTCAATGAAAGATCTAGGTGATGCCTCCTACATCTTGGGAATTAAGATCCATAGAGATAGATCTAAATGGATACTGGGATTGTCCCAATCTAGATACATTGACGCCATATTAAAGAGGTTTAGTATGGAAGAATCCAAGCGTGGGAATTTACCAACGATCTCTGGACTCACTCTCTCCAAAGAGATATCTCCTAAGACAGATTTGGAGAGAGCTCGCATGCAAGGGATACACTATGTTTCGGCAGTAGGCTCTATCATATACGCGATGCTATGTACCAGACCCGATGTAACATACTCACTAAGTATAGTGAGTAGGTATCAAGCAGATCCAGGAGAGAGTCACTGGACAGCTGTGAAGAATATTCTCAAGTACTTGAGAAGGACTAAAGAAATGTTCTTGGTGTATGGTAACGGTCAACTCTAAGTGGATTCCTTTACCGATTTGAGCTTCTAGAGTGATAAGGACGACTTTAAGTCGCACTCGGGATTTGTCTTTACCCTCAATGGAGGGGCGGTTTGTTGTAAGAGTTCCAAACAGGAAACCGTGGCAGACTCGACGATGGAGGCTAAATACATCGCTGCCAACAATGCTGCCAAAGAGACTGTCTGGATAAAGAAGGTCATAAACGAACTTGGATTGGTTCCGTCCATCGAGCATCCAATACCTTTGTATTGTGATAACAATGGAGCAGTGGCTTTGGCCAAGGAACCCAGGTCCCATCAAAGATCCAGGCATATTCTGAGGCGGTATCACCTGATCCGAGAGATAGTTGATCGCCGGGAAATCGAGGTCAAGAGAGTTGACACGAAGGACAACACAGCGGATCCACTCACGAAGGCCATACCCCAGATACAATTTGAGAGACTATTCGGGATGTTGGGTATGAGATACTACAACAACTGGCTTTAGTGCAAGTGGGAGATTGTTAGTTATGTATATTCCCTAGAGGCCATTGTTGTACATATGATGTATATTATAGTGGATGCTTGGACATATATAGAGAGGACTTTCTTGCTTGATATGATAGTATGCTATCCGGTTGCTCTTTGTCTCAACATGTTGATGTAGGGTTCCTAGGCACTCTAATGAGGTCTCACAAGGCATCGACTGTGCCAATTTCAAATTTTACGGGTGCCGAGAAACCCTAATACGGATCGTTAACTAGAATATTAGGCGAACACATGCAACTAGTTAACAAATTAAATAAAAGAACGGAAATACAACCTTTGTAGATCCGGTCCTCCACCTCCATAGCTCCGCAATGAAGTCTCCTCGCTGTCCAAATGGAAACCCGGGCTCTAGCGTCGGCTTCATCGGAGAAATGGGCGGGCAAGGTCGTCGGCTTCGTGCCGAAGATGATCTACGTCGAAGCATCACAAGATCAAGCTCTCAGTTCACCAAGTCATGAAACTTGTGAAGAAAACACCCTTTACTACTTGGCAAGAGGTAGAGGATGAAGAAATAGGAGGTGGGTTCACTTTAGAATTGGATTTCTCACATGATTTCATCACTTGCCATTGATGAGGCAAGCTTTTTCTTCTTGTAGAAGAAGAAGAAGATGATGAAAATAATATGATAAGTATTAAAGAATAGAAAAGAATAATCATTCTTATCATAATCAAACCATAGTTAAGTGTAGAGAGCTAACTAGAGTTTATGTGATTGGTTAGGGTTAAAGAAGAAGACAAAATGGTCACTTGGTCAAAAGCTTCATGAAGCTTCAACAAGCTTCATGAAAGAAAGAGTGAAAGAAAACCATTTTGTTTTTTCTCTTTATGCTTTTATTTTCCAAAACTAATAAATAAATAAATGAATAAGTAATCATAACCCTAACCATTCATATAACCATGGTTCAATCTTTACACTTAACCAATTTTGCATGTATTATCAAACATGATACAATCAAGTGCACAAAACTATATCGAATATACAATGTGCACAAGCGAGTGAGAAAATCCATTTAAAGTGAACCAATACTAGTTAATGCAAAGTAATATATCAAATATATAATTATACATCAAATCATTAAATCAACACTTGATTTAACGATCCGGTCATATCGCATATAACCGACTAGTGTCCTATGTATCGGCTTACCGAATCAATCCTTGATTCGATAACTAGGTTATATCGCATACAACCATTCGATACATTCATCGTGAGAATGGAATACGGTATCACATACACGCATTATTCTCGTTCCCACACATATCTCATATGCGCTCCTATTTCGTTTCGCTTGAGCCAGGAAACCTCTGTGTAGGACTCTAAAGACTTGTCAATACGCCGGCAGCAGGTGATGATCATATCAAACACCCACAAGCCGCAAGCGGTCTGCTAAACGTAACGGCCACCCGGGTATTGAGCAATCAGAAGATCGACGAGCAAGCCCGCTCACACTCCTGTGAATCCAACCAGTAACACTTACCGTACAGTCCGGTCTCATCGTCTGATATGTCGCATATCTCGCCTAGGGGTGGTAAACGTCAGACCCCAATAGCTCGATAAGTCGTGTCGATATGAGGTCTATAACAGTTCGAGAAACTACTGGTAACACTTACCAGTAAATCTCAGCAACCCTGGCCAGGGATTTCCGGTTATAGCCAATCGGACACAGCGCAACATCAACTCCCTATACCGGGAGAGACGAATTCCCTCCTATCGCTCATTGCCTCCATGTGATTCGGGACTGTACCCAAAAACCACCGTTTTGCACGCCCTCTTGGACGTGGTAAGATGGAAATCAAAGCACAGTGGGAACCACACAAGACTCTATGACGATCTCGGGTCAACAGACTACTCTGTACCAGTGTCACCAGAGAACTGCTATCTGACGTAAGGTATAATACCATCTGGGAGTTCTCGGCGTGTCCGACCAGTGTACCCAGTCTCCACTGAGCACCCGTATATCATCTCTGATGTCAAACACCAATGGATATGGGATCATCCATCGCCCATCTGTATGGGTCGAGAAGGTATACGCTAGTCTACTCTGGTATATCGATACCCCGTCTCGATACACCGACGACTAGGGACTTTAAAGGATGTACTTATAGACTATCTGTCCCCACTAGTATGATCTGCATCATAGTCCAGGCAGTCAAGTACACATCCTAAGGGCTTTACCAACATGTAACAGAGAGACAATCAGTGAACACGTTAAGGTAAAGATCAACCAGATAGCATACTATCATGTCGAGCAAGAAAGTCCTCCCTATATATGTCCCAGCATCCACTACAATGTACATCCTATGTACAGTAATGGCCTCTAGGGCATACATATAACTAACAATCTCCCACTTGCACTAGGGCCATCTGATAGCAGTGGTTGCAGTATCTCATACTCAACCATCCCATTAAAGTCTCTCTCTGGGAAAAGGCCTTTGTGAGTGGATCCGCCGTGTTGTCCTCTGAGTCTACTCTCCTAACCTCGATCACCCTGGAGATCAACCATCTCCATGATCAGGTGACACTGCCTTAGAATATGTCTGGATCACTGATAGGACGGACGTTCCTTGGCATAAGCCACAACTCTATTGTCACACAATGGGAGGAACTAAGTTCATCTCATGAACAAATATACATCCAGACTGCCTCTTTGGTAGCATCTTAAGTAGCGATGTATCGAGCCTTTATCGTCTAGTATGCCACGGTATCTAGCTTGGAACTCTTCCAACATACCGTCCCTTTACTGAGGCTAAAGACAATGCCTCCATTGTCACACAATGGGAGGAACTAAGTTCATCTCATGAACAAATATACATCCAGACTACCTCTTTGGTAGCATCTTAAGTAGCGATGTATCGAGCCTTTATCGTCTAGTATGCCACGGTATCTAGCTTGGAACTCTTCCAACATACCGTCCCTTTACTGAGGGTAAAGACAATGTCTGTGACTGACTTTCAATCGTCCTTATAACTCTGGAACCCTTCCAGTGATTCTCCCCAGAATCGGTTGATACCATCTCACTACAACTAGTGAGAATCCTAACATCCAATTAGATCTATCTCATAGATCCAAAACCCAGGATTTAGGAGGTATCACTTTGATCCTATATGGAGAATCCTTGTGATAAGCAGAGATTGACCGAGCGTAGCATAGGAAACTCCTTCCCTATCAAGAGCATGTCATCCACGTACTCTACGAGGATCGGCACTATACTCCCTACTACCTTTTTGTTTATACAAGGTTCATCTACCATTTTGATGATGTCAAACTCTTTGAATAGCACATCAAAACAGATGTTCCAACTCCGCGATACCTGCTTTATCCTATAAAGCATCTTGTACACGTTTCCGCTGCTCCCACTGTCTACGAAGCCCTCTGGCTGTGTACTTATAGACGTTCTCTTCTAAAACATCATTTAGAAAAGCAGTCATGGCACCCAACCGCCAGATATCGTAGTCATGGTATGTAGCCGTGGCAAGTAGGATCTGGATGGACTTAAGCATAGCCACTTGAAAAGGCTTCATCATTATCCACGCCTGGTCGATGACGAAAAGCTTTAACAAGTCTAGCTTTGAAAGTCTCAACTTTTCCATCTACACGAAGTAATCTTCTCAAGATATACTTGCTCCTGATGGGGATTTAACCCTTCAGATATAGCAACCAAAGTCCATACTTTGTTGGTGTACATGGATTCCATCTCAGATCGCTAAGCAGCCAGCCATTCTTATAGAGTCCCACTCCTGATGGCCTGCTCGAAACTAGTTGGGTCATCATCTCATGATGCAATCCTCGCTCCCACTGTCATAGAGTAACCGAAGTATCTCTTAAGTGGGTGAGGAACCCTACTAGATCGGCGGAGAGGCTGAGGTTCGTTGGTCTCTACTGAATCCTTTGGTTCTATCAAATCATCAGCTGTAGTTTGTATAGCTGGAACATTTCCAGTTCTACATAACAGACCTTGCCTCGAGCCTGTCCGGATTTTGCTTTTAGACATAGGCCGGACAACCCCAAATCTTAACTAGCTTAAGACATGGGCTCTTCCCATTATCATATCACATATGAAATGGTAGGCAACTGATTTGATTCGAACCCTATTCAATAGGTATGCAGCTTCTCAAGTGCATAACTCCCATAAGGAAATAGGTAACTCAGTAGTACTCATCATAGAGCACACCTTATCATATAGGGTGTGATTGCTCCGCCCCGATATACCATCGTGCTATGGTGTATACGGAGGAGTAATGCTGAGAGAGAATCTCATTCTCCTTTAGAAAAGTCCAGGAATTCCGTGCTCAAGTATTCTCCTCCTCGATCTCATCAAAGGACATAATACTTATACCAGTGTTTTGGTTTTCTACTTCTAAATCATATTCTGTGAATATCTCAAAAGGTTCGGACTTGTGTTTCAACAGGAACATATGTCTGAATCTTGAGAGATTATCAGAGAATGTAACGAAGTACAAAGAACCAATCCTGGCATATGTAGACAGGGGACTTATCATACATCAACATGTATCATCCCAAGAGTTCACTAACTCTTTCTCTGTTTCCAGTAAACGGAGCTATGGTCATCTTATCTCTGTGACATGACTGGCAAGTTTCACAAGATGTAAATTCAAACTGATTTAAATATGCATCTACATGTAACATCAGCTAGTCGGTTCACATTGATATGACCTAGTCTACAATGCCTCAAGTAGGATTCGTTCATTTCTGAACTCTTCCTCTTGTGTGTGTTCCGTATACTAAGAACTGTAGTTTGATTTAGAACGTCAATGCTTTTAGGTAACGTGCCTGAACCGATCAACTTTTGATATAGGAAATGTTCAAAACATTATCCAACAATACAAAATTTTATCATTTCTTTACTACTAAAGAGACTGATATGATTTTGTATATCAGGTTCGGTATCTAATAGCATTTGTTCAGAATCAATGTATTGGTAATACAGGGTGACAGTGACCAACAGACTTGGCTGCAACACTTGCCCCGTTTTCTGTCTCATGAAACTTATCACCCGTTCTCAGTTTTTCTACCTAGCAGTAGCCCTATGTAACAGATTACATATCTGGGATCCTGATCCGGTATCATATACCCAGGATGCGGAGAATATTGAGAAACAGTTCTTTGTAACGAACACACCCGAAGATGATGCATCAGCATGCACTCTCTTCGTTTGGGCGGCACGGGAATTCTGGTAATCCCCAAATTCCTACTCTGTCTTATAACAATTATAAGTTGGAGCGGCACCAACGTTCCCCAGCTCAGTATAATAAGCGGGTTCAGTCAATATTCCGTATTATTATCTTGATTAAGGCGTGATATGGTCGCTACCTGGAGGGAGAGAGAAGAAAACACTCAGCGTATGCTCTTGCAAGATCAGATTGGTTATTATTTTATCTAATCAGGATGGCTCCCACTGTTTTTATCAAATCTTCCTTCAAACCCTAAAAGGAAAGACTAGCCGGGATTAATTACACACTACAAGTTCGCCAATCTTTCAGCCAGGCCAGTGTCGGTACTTTGAGGGAGGTCCCCCGTGCTTTCGCACGAACCTAATTAATGTAAATCTCGTTTTCCCAGAGGCGTAACCTCGTTAACACCTTTCTAGACACCTACTTGATCGGCTAATTGTAATGTGTAAAACTCTCCCAGGAGTAACTCTTACTCGCAGCGGGTATCGGGATCCAACTATCTCATAGAAGGTATGCAATCTCATTGCAAATTTCAACACTTGAAATTCCCGATAATATTTTGCCCCTAGCACCCTATGACCTTGACGGAGGTCAACAAACCATAGGCTACTAGTCAAGTTCAACCCGTCATTTCTTGATCGAATTAAACCCACCCGCACGACCCTTGACGGAGGTCAACAAGGCCGCACGACTACCCTAATCCAATCTGCATCATATGCATAAGCAGATAAATACTAGTTAGCTACCGCACACTACGCCTTGACGGAGGTCAACAAACGTAGCACGAATACTAAATAGGACTTATCTGAAATGACGGAGGGCTACGACAGGTTTTTCTGAAAACCTATTGCGTAATGAACTTGATATCGTTGTAGGATCGAATGAATTTTAAAATGGAGTGTCTTTGAGGCTTTTCTAGTTTTGCTAAAGGAGTCACTCCCTGTGAAGGGATCGTCGGTCCTTTCCTCGTCGAATGAGGTGCGGGATATATCATATATATCACTGTGCAAAGCAAAATCACTTAAAAGCAATCAAAAGACAAACCGAGTGTGTAGCATCTGCCAGTTATTGCTAAAGGAGTCACTCCCGGTGAAGGGATCTCGGTCCTTTCCTCATCGAATAAGGTGCAGGATATATCACATATACCGCTGTGCAAAGCAAGAACTGTAGCTACCCTTTTTATTTTGAAATTCGATTCTATAACATCTTAGGTTTCTTTTATTTCATTAATCACATTAATGAAGTCCCATCATTTAAGTACCTAAACATCACAGATAAATACGACGTACACTTATGCCATCCGCATTCGCCTCGATGTCCCCTCGTGCACCGTTAGGTTAGGTAACTAACGGCATAGTGGGGCAGGGCTAGCACGGGTGTAAAACATAAGTAACGCCTATATAATATATCATATATACTATATACAGTATCCATCACAGAACATATCACATGATCACATCATAGATATCGCAGCAGAAGAATCATATGAAATATTGGATATACTAGGACGTTCGTGTTTTCAATACGAGCCAGTATAAAACACGGATTCCACGGTCGTGATGAATAGCCAAACCCACACCCCTAGACCCCTACGAGAGCGGCAAGCAACCCTACCAATTCTGGAGTTAAGAGACCCGGACTCGACTCCTCGAGTTGGTCTCCCACTGGACTCCAGAACCCGGTTACTTGTGCTCCCCTCCTTGGGTCTATCCTAGTGCGGAAAAGTAAATAATATACAAAAGGTGACATCTTCCGCAACCTGGAAGTGCCCCAATAAAAGAATATTACATACAAGTTTTTACATGAATGAAAATGAAAAACACTCATCTCACATAAAAACCCCCGGCTATTCAAACACGACGATCCAATATAACATATTCAGCAACACATAACATCACATGTCATCAACGTAAGTAAATATGCGCATCCCAATTGTCGTTGACATATAGCAACGAAACCGGCGATATCACATATTACACTTACGGTCACAGAAAAGAAAGTGTAAAATTACAACAGTTGGAATCCGCAACCTGCATAGACATCGCATGCCTAATCAAATGAATTCCTTAGACATCGCATGCCTAACAATTATAAACCCCGCATTTTAGTCTCAAAATCGAAAACTCTTTTCAATATCAAGTCGGGTAATTCAACAAGATTCCCGACATCCTGATCGAATGCTCGTCGCAAACTTTAGTAGACGGCCGCACCCCCGATACCGTCGACGAAGTGCACCAAGGCGGAACACCGCTGCCGTGAGCACCCGAACGGATGCTTTCGGCTACGGGGTTCTCCTACAGTCACTTGGTTGGGGCTATGGAGTGAGGCTGTCTATTAAGTTTACCCGGCGAGTATCCGCGTACGCTACGTGATTGCGACAGACTTTTGATCACATCAAAATTCCGTGGCAACCGATTAAGTGAGACTAAAGTGCTATGTTTATAACATTCATTCAGTTATCTCATAACTACTTGTGAATTCCAATTATTGTATCACATTCCGGATAAGATAGAAAATGTTAAACTTTCCGATCGAACATTCGAACACCCAAGTTTTCCCGATACAGATCAACACATGAAATAAGTTTAAAAATATTCACTTCATGCCTCAGTATCAACGGTCCAGCCGTAGAAGGGTCAAGCCAACGCCTCACATGTGGCACGCCGTACTGCCCCAAACCCTAAGGTTCAAAGGGCAGTTCTAGACGGTCACATAATCGAGTTAAGGTTTGTTGTCTTCTAGAGGGACCATCGCGTTACTTGCACTACTTAGAACGTCTTCAAACCTCGGAAAAATCCAACACTTGGAAATTTTCCGGCAGGGGAAAGATTGGGTATTTATATCCGGTCGAACTTTTTAACATATTCTAAAATATCCGGAAAGCCAAATAGACAAAGTCTGATAATCCGATCGAATCATCGAAGCTCCAAAACAACCCAGATTATGCAACTCTAGAATAAATATTAAAAACTCCCAGAAAATCCAACACCAGAAATGTGGAATTACTGTGCAAAAATTATGGGGCAATGTGATAATACGGCCGCGGAACCGCCGCAGAAGCCTTGCTTCTGCCGCGGTTCCGCCGCACTTTAAAGGAATCATGAGCTAAATTTTGCGCCGTAATTCTTAGAATTCCCTGCTGAATTTTTTAAGAATTTTTAATCTGGAAAAAACGCAGTTTTTGAAAAAAGTCCAGAGAGCATGATCGGGTTAGGGTTTCGGGTTCGTTCGGGTTTCAAACTTCGTCTACGCATCGCCTAAGGCTCTAGCTAGGCTCTGATACCACTGTATGGTTCCTAGGCACTCTAATGAGGTCTCACAAGGCATCGACTATGCCAATTTCAAATTTTATAGGTGCCGAGAAACCCTAATACGGATCGTTAACTAGAATATTAGGCGAACACATGCAACTAGTTAAGAAATTGACTAAAAGAACGGAAATACAACCTTTGTAGATCCGGTCCTCCACCTCCATAGCTCCGCAATGAAGTCTCCTCGCTGTCCAAATGGAAACCCGGGCTCTAGCGTCGGCTTCATCGGAGAAATGGGCGGGCAAGGTCGTCGGCTACGTGCCGAAGATGATCTACGTCGAAGCATCACAAGATCAAGCTCTCACTTCACCAAGTCATGAAACTTGTGAAGAAAACACCCTTTACTACTTGGCAAGAGGTAGAGGATGAAGAAATAGGAGGTGGGTTCACTTTAGAATTGGATTTCTCACATGATTTCATCACTTGCCATTGATGAGGCATGCTTTTTCTTCTTGTAGAAGAAGAAGAAGATTATGAAAACAATATGATAAGCATTAAAGAATAGAAAAGAATAATCATTCTTATCATAATCAAACCATAGTTAAGTGTAGAGAGCTAACTAGAGTTTATGTGATTGGTTAGGGTTAAAGAAGAAGACAAAATGGTCACTTGGTCAAAAGCTTCATGAAGCTTCAATAAGCTTCATGAAAGAAAGAATGAAAGAAAACCATTTTGTTTTTTCTCTTTATGCTTTTATTTTCCAAAACTAATAAATAAATAAATGAATAAGTAATCATAACCCTAACCATTCATATAACCATGGTTCAATCTTTACACTTAACCAATTTTGCATGTATTATCAAACATGATACAATCAAGTGCACAAAACTATATCGAATATACAATGTGCACAAGCGAGTGAGAAAATCCATTTAAAGTGAACCAATACTAGTTAATGCAAAGTAATATATCAAATATATAATTATACATCAAATCATTAAATCAACACTTGATTTAACGATCCGGTCATATCGCATATAACCGACTAGTGTCCTATGTATCGGCTTACCGAATCAAACCTTGATTCGATAACTAGGTTATATCGCATACAACCATTCGATACATTCATCGTGAGAATGGAATACTGTATCACATACACGCATTATTCTCGGTCCCGCACATATCTCATATGCGCTCCTATTTCGTTTCGCTTGAGCCAGGAAACCTCTGTGTAGGACTCTAAAGACTCGTCAATACGCCGGCAGCAGGTGATGATCATATCAAACACCCACAAGACGCAAGCGGTCTGCTAAACGTAACGGCCACCCGGGTATTGAGCGATCAGAAGATCGACGAGCAAGCCCGCTCACACTCCTGTGAATCCAACCAGTAACACTTACCGTACAGTCCGGTCTCGTCGTCTGATATGTCGCATATCTCGCCTAGGGGTGGTAAACGTCAGACCCCAATAGCTCAATAAGTCGTGTCGATATGAGGTCTATAACAGTTCGAGAAACTACTGGTAACACTTACCAGTAAATCTCAGCAACCCTGGCCAGGGATTTCCGGTTATAGCCAATCGGACACAGCGCAACATCAACTCCCTATACCGGGAGAGACGAATCCCCTCCTATCGCTCATTGCCTCCATGTGATTCGGGACTGTACCCAAAAACCACCGTTTTGCACGCCCTCTTGGACGTGGTAAGATGGAAATCAAAGCACAGTGGGAACCACACAAGACTCTATGACGATCTCGGGTCAACAGACTACTCTGTACCAGTGTCACCAGAGAACAGCCATCTGACGTAAGGTATAATACCATCTGGGAGTTCTCGGCGAGTCCGTCCAGTGTACCCAGTCTCCACTGAGCACCCGTATATCATCTCTGATGTCAAACACCAATGGATATGGGATCATCCATCGCCCATCTGTATGGGTCGAGAAGGTATACGCTAGTCTACGCTGGTATATCGATGCCCTGTCTCGATACACCGACGACTAGGGACTTTGAAGGATGTACTTATAGACTATCTGTCCCCACTAGTATGATCTGCATCATAGTCCAGGTAGTCAAGTACACATCCTAAGGGCTTTACCAACATGTAACAGAGAGACAATCAGTGAACACGTTAAGATAAAGATCAACCAGATAGCATACTATCATGTCGAGCAAGAAAGTCCTCCCTATATATGTCCCAGCATCCACTACAATGTACATCCTATGTACAGTAATGGCCTCTAGGGCATACATATAACTATCGGTTGACTTATATTGTGATACTGTCTTGCTCTCACATGTTGATAAAGCCCTTAGGATGTGTACTTGACTACTAGGACTGTGATGGAGATCATACTAGTGGGCCCAGGGTAGTCCACAAGTACATCCTATAATTTTTCCTAGTCGAGGGTGTATCGAGACAGGACATCGATATTCCGGAGTAGACTAGCGTATACGCTTCTTGACCTATATGATGGGTGTTGGATGATCCCACATCTATTGGTGTTTGACATCAAAGATGGTATACGGGTGCTCAGTGGAGACTGGATATACTGAACGGACTCGCTGAAAACTCCTAGATGGTATTATACCTATCGTCAGATAGCAGTTCTCTGGTGACACTGGTACAGGTTAGTCTGTAGACCCGAGATCGTCATAGATTCTTGTGTGATTCCCACTGTGCTTTGATTTCCACCTTACCACGTTCAAGAGAACGTGCAAAACGGTGGCTTTTGGGTACAGTCCCGAATCACAT
The DNA here is from genome assembly GCA_030015575.1 of Agapanthus africanus. Taxonomy (NCBI): domain Eukaryota; kingdom Viridiplantae; phylum Streptophyta; class Magnoliopsida; order Asparagales; family Amaryllidaceae; genus Agapanthus; species Agapanthus africanus. The sequence continues at coordinate 706,038,792 of CM057341.1, forward strand.
GGAGGCAATGAACGATAGAAGGGGTTTCGTCTCTCCCGGTATTGGGGGTTGATGTTGCGCTGTGCTCGATTGGCTATAACTGGAAGTCCCTGGCCAAGGCTGATATGGAGATCTACTGGTAAGTGTTATCAGTAGTTTCTCGACCCGTTATGAGCCTCACATCGACACGACTTATCGGTTACTGAGGCCTGACGTTCACCACCCCTAGACTAGATATGCGACATATCAGACGAAGAGACCGGACTGTACGGTAGTGTTATTGACAGGATTTACAGGAGTATGAGCAGGCTTGTTTGTTGATTTTCTGATTGCTCAATACCCGAGTGGCCGTTACGTTTAGTTGACCGCTTGCGGCTTGTGGGTGTTTGATATGATCATCACCTATTGCCGGCGTATTGACGAGTCTAAGAGTCCCACATAAGAGTTTCCTAGCTCAAGAGAAATGTTGTGGTGTGCATATGAGATATGCGCGGGAGCTTGATTAAATGTGTGTATATAATACCGTATTTTAATCGGGCGTTTTCTATTGGTCGGGTCGTATGAGATATGACCAGTTTATTAAATCAAGTGTTGATTTAATATTGACTTTTATCTCATTTATATAAACCTTTTCTATTTGGATGTGTGCATATTTGGACATACACATGTTGATGTGAATGCATACATACATGCATGCATGTGTGTCATGGCTGTTGATACACTAGAAGATGGCAATACAAGACTCACATGGTATATAAATATCTATGTATATATTTGATATTGAGAAAAAGAAAAATGATTAAATCATGGTTGAATATTCTACTACATTATTCTTTACTTGACCTAAGTTGGACCATGGTTTAATTTCCTTTGTTCTTTAACTCAATGATAAAAAATATCTAGATATATATTGACCGTGGTTACTTGAGAGAGTGTCTCTCATATATATTTTCTTTTCTCATTTTATTTTGAGATTTTTATCCAAAAACAAAAGAGCTCATGTTAGCCATCTTCTTCTTCTTCCTCCTTCAAGCTCTCTAGGGTTTTAAAAGTGAGCGAAGTAAAAAGAAAGGAAAGGTTTTTAAGTGAGAACACAACCCACATCACCATTCTACTTAAGTCTAGCTCACTAGTGTAGAGTGTTTGCTTCATCTTCATCCTTGATCAAGCGAAGCTTGGAGCTTGAGCAAAGGGACTTCGGGTGGATCGTCGTGGACTTGGAAGGATTCAAGCAAGCCGATTCAAACTCTAGAAGATCCAAGGAGTCAAGGAGGGAAGTCTACAAAGGTTGTATTTCTTCTCACTTAGTGTTAGATACTAGATAATATGTGATACTATATGTTGTTACTCTAGATTTCTAGTTCGATTCATGGTTAGGATTGTTTAGCACCCCTTAAATTTTTGTTATAGCACGTTTGATGCAACCCTAAGGCATGGTGCTAAAGAATCATACCTGTGTCAAGGCGTAGTGTACGGTAGCTCTATAATGCTTTTCTGTCGTATGGATATGTGGATAGGTTAGGACAGCCGTATAACCATTTTGACTGTGTCTAGGGTATTATGTGGGTGGGTTTAATGCAATCAAGAAAAGGACGGGTTGAACTTGACTAGGACCCTTTGATATGTTGACTGTGTCAAGATCACTTAGGTCCTAGGGATAAAAACCATATCGGGAGTTTCAAACATACAGGAAACTTGCCAGGCATGCGCGTGCCTTCTGGAGTGTGGTGACTTGAGTGTCTTCCATCAAGTTATCATGCAAGGATAGTTGGATCTCGATTCCCACTAATGAGTAGGATTACTCCTCGGGTGATTTTAGACGATCCTGACTAATTCTCCTTTTAGGATTTGAGGGAGAATTCGAGGAAATAGTGGGAGCCATCCTGATTAGATAAAGTGATTAACCAATCTGATCTAGGTTAGAGTGCACGCTGTGTGTTTCTTTTCTCTCTCTCTTTCTTTAGCAGCGACCATGGCCTGACCTTAAAAACTCATGAACCAAGTTAACCGAACCTTCTTAAAACACTTTGGCTTTTGGATTGTCGTTTAGTCGCATATATCATTGCCAATCGTACATCCTCTTTGCATTTCTCCAGAATACTTCGTATCACTACGAAAATCGATATAGTTTGGATATTCCATCGTATAGTTACATACGAATTCGAAAGAACTTGTTCCAGTTCGAGGATGGATTCCGGTTCGGGAGAAATTGAATAGGATTATTCGGTTGTCTTTTATCTTTAGCTTCTCTCAGGTTGCGAGGGCTCCTAGTATTAGGAGAGTACACTTATTGCGCTTATTGGATAGTCTTCTTCCAAATCATAGGCGGGTGCCGAAAGGTAGGGAAAGAAGAAAACCAATTAGTCTAAGTGTGGTGTACAGAAGGTAATAAGTAAAGACATATAAAGGGATTAGATAAAGGGTAAAGGAAATTGCGGCTGCTATCTTTCACGACGAAACATCGAATACCCCTACCACTCCTATATCAGCTTTGCATTTTTTCGAAACACTCCGTATCGCTACGAAGATCCCTATTGCTTGGATATGCCATCGTATAGTTACATACGAACTCGAAGGAACTTGTTCCAGGTCGAGGATGGATTCCGGTTCGGGAGAAATTGAATAAGATTATTCGGTTGTTTTTTCTCTTTACCTTCTCTCAGGTTGCGAGAGCTCATAATATTAGGAGAGTACACCTTTTGCGCTTATTGGATAGTCGTCTTCCAAACCTTAGGCTGGTGCCGAAGGGTAGGGAAGGAAGAAAATCAATTAGCCTAAGTGTGGTGTACAGAAGGTAATAAGTAAAGACATATAAAGGGATTGGAGTGATGGCAAGGAAATATACGGTTACAGTCTTGAATCTGGATAGTGGAAGAGGCATTACTAGGAATACCCGCTTACCCCTTTGAAATATTTTCATGTTTCAGTTTTACTGTGCGATATTAATTGAAAACTGTTTTCCCAATTAGATTCTAACTCTAGGATATGTATTTACCAGTTTTGATTCTCACATCTGTATGGTGTTACAGATGGTGGGTGGGAGTAAGATATTGGGAATTGGGTGATTAAATCCTCTACATATCGGAATTCTTTATAATTGGTGATATTTGAGAAAATTGTCTGGGTTTTGCCTAACGACAAATATTTGGTTTTGAATATCCGTTGTTATGCACCAATTTCAAACTGATATATCTGTACGTTTATTTTATAAAGTGAGATATAAATTTTGTGAAATTATGTGTATGACGTTTAGCTATATCAGTTGATGGTTAGGTAAAGTGTATTCAATGACGGTGTAATTCTTCTTAACCATTGCACAGTTTTCAACCTTCGACGCACAAGTTTTGAGTTATTAAACTCGGTGAACTTATACAAAGTATTGTATGTTGTCTAATGTCCGTTAGGACAAGGGGGTTGGTACTCATACTATATTCTGTTTACTCATGACTTCTCCAATTATAGACAAGTATTTCGTTGAAATACAAGGTCCAGATATTGAGAAGATATAGGTATAAGAATAAAGTAGAGAACCACATGTTGCAAGTATCAGGATTCTTCAAGGTGATCGAAAATGTAGATACTTGTGTTTGGTATTCTGTTGTAAGTAATAATTTTGATAAATTTCTTCTCTTTCAGGTTACTCATAGGTGGATGCATTCCTTGATGAGTAATGTTGCTTGGCCTCCTTTCATTTGGTTGATATGCACTGGAAAGAACTGCATGATTTTTAAATCTGGTTCTAATTAAATTAGTGCCCTTGTTTCTATATTGGATATATAGAATGGATTCATATCTTAACGATGCTAAGGTATATGGAGTAGTCCAGCTGATACTTAAAACCAGAATCTGGACAAACTCAAGGCACGATTCAGTAATGGCAGTTTGTGGGTTATCCCGGGCTTAGTCGAGGGTTAACTTTCTACCATCTGGAAGATCAATAGTTATATTGTTCTTGACTTGCCACCAGTTTTAGTAAAATGGATTCTTTTCAGAAAACATTAGTGGGAGTATGGTAGAACTGGAATTGATTCCAGAACCACAAACGATTACTGAAACTTTAGTAGAACCTAAAGATTCAAATGGTCTCGATGATCCATTAGCCACTCCGCAGATTTGGTGGGTAACCTCAGGCACCCGAAAAGTACTTCGGTCTCCTCAGAGACGGTGACAGGGAGGTTTATGATTACCCAAACTTGCCACTATTGCTGTTCTACACTATAAGGTCTGGCAGGAGGATGAGTATAACGTCGTTCTAAACTAGCTTTAGAAGTGTACGTGTATATGACTCTGCCAGAGGGTTGTTATAGTCAGTGAGAGCAGCGGAAGCATAGTGGGAAAGTAGCTTATGTCTATTTATAGACTGAAGCAGGTATAACGGAGATAGATCATCTATTTTTGATATGACAGTCATAGAGTTTGACTTCATCAGAATAAGAGATGGATCTGGTAAGAAGGTAGTATAGAGTGATGTCTTGGTATTTGGATGACATGTAATTAATAGGAAGAGATCTTGTTATACTACGATCGGTTATACTGTGGTTGTCACAAAGTGGTTTCTCCAAATAGGATATAGATATAATATCAGGGATTCTGGTGACTAGATCTATGGTTTTAGATCTAGATTTGGAAAATGTCCCAATTCGGGTACTTTGGCATTATTCTAAAGTGTTTCAGAATGGACGACTCCTGGCGTAGAGGTGTATCCGCAGGTGATGGAGTCACCCTCTCTAAAGAGATATCTTCTAGACTGATGAGAAGAAGGATTTGCATGATTGGCATATCACTTGCTTAGACAATTGAGTCAACCATGAGATGTCAAGTACAACACCAAATATTGATTTTGCACTAGCTGCAATAGGTATATATTAATCTAATCCTGGAGAAACATTGGGAAGAAGTTATGAACATAAGTGGATGTTCTTGGTATATGATAACGGCAGCCTCCTTCGGGAGGCGGTTATCATTTCAGGCTTCCAAGATGACCTGGATAACAGAGTGGCCATCAGAGATACAGTTTTCTCTCTTTTGAGGGGCAGTATGTTGGACAGGTGGTCCAAGTGGATACTGTGGAAGGCATGGCGCAGGATACTGATTAAATTCAATGGATGATACAGTATAAGAAGTTTGTTGGATTTGGAGTTCATTTATAAACTGGGTCCCATCAGATATCCCGACAAATTCTAAGACAGGTATTGCTCATTTCAAGAGATAGTTTTTCTCCGCGAAGTTGAGATATAGATAGAGATAAAGATAGAAATACTGGAGCAGATCCACTCACTAAGGCTATTTCTCGAACACAATAATTTCACAAACGTGCTTTGCAAGACTGATTAGTAGAGAAGTTAGGTGTTCGGTATCACACGGGCTGTGAGTATGCGACACCGCAATAATTAGCCTTAAGTGCAAGTGGGAGATTGTTGGCTATAGTGCCCTCAAGGCAATTATTGTAATCGCAGGCAGGTGATTATGATGATTGAGGGAGGACCTATACGAATAGAACAGTCTTACTCAAAATGATAGTATACTATCTGGTTTGTCTTTATCATCATGTACATGCATTATGTGGTATTACAAATCACTATTACATGTTGATAGAGCCCATAGGATTCTTTCTTGACTACCAGAATTATGATGGCGATCATATACATGGGAGCTGGGTGGTCTATAAGCACGTCCTTAAATGTCCCTAGTCGTGAGAGTATCGAGACTGGGCATTGATACTCCAGAATAGACTATTGTATACTTATCAAGACCCCGACGAGAGGCGGTGGACGGTCTCACAAGCCATTGGTGTTAGTCAGTCACCTAAGATAGTATACAGATGCTCATTGAGTTATGAGTACACTGGACGGACTCGCCGGGAACATGCTAGTTGGTATTATAGCTATTGTTAGATAGCAGTTCCCAGGTGACATATGTACAGGTTAGTCTGTCGACCTGAGATCGTCATTTGTCTTATGTGAGTTTCTACCGTGCTTTAATTACTACCCTACCACGGCTCAAAGGAGTCGTGCAAACAGGTTTTAGTTGGGTACAGTCCCGAGCCACTTGGAGGCAGTGAGATGATTGTCGGGGTTTCATCTCTGCCGGTATTGGGGGTTGATATCGCGCTGTGCACGGGTGGCCATCACCAGAAATTCTTGGCCAAGGTAGTCGATAATTACTGATTTGGATCAGCAGTTTCTCAGTTGGTAATGGGCTTCATACCGATACGAAATGTCGCGTTATTAGGGGTCTGACTTTATCCACCCCCTAGACTCGATATGTGATACTCTTAGACGAACAGACCGGACTATATGGAGATTGTCACGGACAGGCTCAGTAGGGGTTCAAATGAGTTTGCTCGTCGTCCTTCCTTTTGCTCAATACCTGGGTAGCCGTTACGTACAGCTAGTGCCGCTGACGTACTTGTGGTTAAACCCACTGCCGGCGTATTGACGAGTCTTTAGAGTCCCACACAGAGGGTTTCCCTGCTTTGGACGAATCGATGTAGAGGTCGTATGGTTTTACGGCAGGGTTCGATCATGTCACGACCCAAAATTCGTCCCGTGACCGGCACTTCACGACGTAACGTCTACAGGCATAACGCGACTAAGTAAGCCGAAACCCAGAAATCAAAACCATTAAAAGTAGTGAGTGTTGAAAACATTTAATGAAAACATTTGTTAAAGCATTTATAAAACCTTGAGTAATTTAGTAAAGTTATTTAAAGTTTGAGTTGTTTCTTAAAAATTTCGGCAGCATTTCATTTGTAAAACTAGCCCCGAAATCGGGTACAAGACAAGATGTAAGATAAAACTGCAATAAATAAAGTCGGCTCACAACGAGCTCGACACCAGAATACAAAATAATATATATCGTCCTCACAACTGGTCTCTAAGTCAATACATAAATAGTAGATGGAGAGTACTAGATACAATAGTGTGTACAACTGGAAATAAACGGATACCGTAAAAACCCACCTATCAGCAAAAGGGCTCACACGCCAACTGCAGTGGTATCCGAAGCAAAAGGTACAAGAAAGTAGCCCTGCTGCAACTACTCTGAGGGGAAAACTGCAAACACTGTGGCACAACGGGGGTGAGTTGCCAACTCGTGAATAGTAGATAACATATAAAGGTAATCGCGAGTATGCACGTACTGCGATACTCTAACATATGCCAACAGATAACATCTATATGATGAACTGGATATGCAATAATCATGCATAACAAGTGCAATCTAATAACATCTATATATGATGAGCAGGGTATGCAATAATCATGCCAAAGTACTCTATCAGGTACTACAACTACAGGATGAGATGCATAACAATGAATGTTGAGCATGGATAATATGTCATCTACACGGAATATCAATATGGAAAAGTAACCGGTGTCCATCAATACACCAAAATCCCAGTAAAAGCTCAGGCGCCGTCACTCTAATTGGCCCTCAAATCCTGTAAATCTCATAGAATCATGAGTGCCCAACATCGGCACTCGAAAACATCATGAAATAATCGTGTATAGCATCGACACGCAAATCCTCAAGTATCGGGCTCCGTCAGTCCGGATCGGCCCACGGGCTCCGTCTGCGGAATCGGCCCTCGGCCCCGGCCGTATGGGTCATCCCGTATCCATCTCTCGACTCTGGTCGGTATCCTCCGGATAACCGCCAAGTCCAACCAATCACCGGTAGGTAGTAGTTTCTCTGCCAGGCTCACCATTTACAGCACAGCGATCCGTTCTCGCCCCGGGGTACCATACCGGGTCCACCTGTTAGTTATATGTATGCCCTAGAGGCCATTATTGTACATAGGATGTATATTGTAGTGGATGCTGGGACATATATAGGGAAGACTTTCTTGCTCGACATGATAGTATGCTATCTGGTTGCACTTTACCTTAATGTGTATACTGATTGTCTCTCTGTTACATATTGGTAAAGCCCTTAGGATCTGTACTTGACTACCTGGACTATGATGCGGATCATACTAGTGGGGACATGGTAGTCCATAAGTACATCCTTCAAAGTCCCTAGTCGTGGGTGTATCGAGACGGGGCATCGATATACCAGAGTAGACTAGCGTATACCTTCTCGACCCATACAGATGGGCGATGGATGATCCCATATCCATTGGTGTTTGACATCAGAGATGATATACGGGTGCTCAGTAGAGACTGGGTACACTGGACGGACTCGCCGAGAACTCCCAGATGGTATTATACCTCACGTCAGATGGCAGTTCTCAGGTGACACTGGTACAGAGTAGTCTGTTGACCCGAGATCGTCATAGAGTCTTGTGTGGTTCCCACTGTGCTTTGATTTCCATCTTACCACGTCCAAGAGGGCGTGCAAAACGGTGGTTTTTGGGTACAGTCCCGAGTCACATGGAGGCAATGAGCGATAGGAGGGGATTCGTCTCTCCCGGTATAGGGGGTTGATGTTGCGCTGTGTTCGATTGGCTATAACAGGAAATCCCTGGCCAGGGTTGTTGAGATTTACTGGTAAGTGTTACCAGTAGTTTATCGAATAGTTATAGACCTCATATCGACACGACTTATTGAGCTATTGGGGTCTGACGTTTACCACCCCTAGGCGAGATATGCGACATATCAGACGATCAGATCGGACTGTACGGTAGTGTTACTGGTCGGATTCACTGGAGTGTGAGCGGGCTTGCTCGTCGATCTTCAGATCGCTCAATACCCGGGTGGCCATTACGTTTAGCAGACCGCTTGCGGCTTGTGGGTGTTTGATATAATCATCATCTGCTGCCGGCGTATTGACGAGTCTTTAGAGTCCTACACAGAGGTTTCCTGGCTCAAGCGAAACGAAATAGGAGCGCATATGAGATATGTGCGGGACCGAGAATAATGCGTGTATGTGATACCGTATTTCATTCTCGCGATGAATGTGTCGTATGGTTATATGCGATATAACCTAGTTATCGAATCGAGGGTTGATTCGATAAGCCGATACATTGGATACTAGTCGGTTATATGCGATATGACCGGATCATTAAATCAAGTGTTAATTTAATGATTTAATGCATAATTATATATTTGATATATTACTTTGCGTTAACTAGTATTGGTTCACTTTAAATGGATTTTCTCACTCGGATTGTGCGCATTGCATATGCGATATGCTTTTGTGCACTTGCTTGTATCATGTTTGATGATACATGCCTTTTGGTTAAGTGTATAGAATTAAACCATGGTTAACTTAATGATTAGGGTTTTGCTTTTTCATTTAATCATTTGTTTATTCATTTTGGATATTAATAAAAGCATAAAAGAAAAGCAAAATGGTTTCTTTATTTTATTTTCTTTCATGAAGCTTTTTGAAGCTTCATGAAGCTTTGACCAAAGTGACCACTTTGTCTTTATCTTTAACCCTAACCATTAATCTAACCTTAGTTAATTCTCTACACTTGACCATGGTTGATTATGATAAGTATTCTTTTATTTTGTATTTTCTAAATAACTTATCATAACTTATTCATCTTCTTCTTCTTCTTCAAGTTGAAGAAAACCTTCACTTCATCAATGGTGGATTGATGAAATGAGTGAGAAATCCAATTCTAAAGTCTACCCACTTCCTATTTCTTCATCCTCTACCTCTTGCCAAGTAGTAGAGTGTGTTTTCTTCACAAGTTTCTTGACTTGGTGAAGTCGGAGCTTGATTTAGCGATGCCTCGACGTAGATCATCTTCGGCATGGACATCGACGACCTAGCTCGCCATTTCTCCGACGAAGCCGACGCTAGAGCCCGGGAATTCTTTTGGACAGCGAGGGGAATTCGTTGCGGAGCTATGGAGGTGGAGCACCGGATCTACAAAGGTTGTATTTCCGTTAAACTTTTAGTTAAGTGTTAACTAGTTTATTTTTTCGCCTAGATTTCTAGCCAACGATCCGTAGTCGGGTTTCTCGTCACCGTTAAAATTTGAAATTGGCATGATCGATGCCTTGTGAGACCTCTTGGGAGTGCCTAGGAACCCTACACCACCATGTACCCGCAATCGGCCTCATTCAGCTCCTCGATTCGGGTTCACATGTCACACGTCTCAGCACCGAGAAAACGCATGGTGGACGCACTGAAATATCATATCAAGAGAAACCGGGTTTTTAAAACAGTGCATATTTTCTTAAAATAATACCACAGTTCTCAAATCCAGAAATCACATGAATCCAAAACTCAATGCGTAAATCCATGCAATGCGTCGTATGACACTAAGAGTAAAAAGGAAAACCGCTCTTTTAAAAGGATCCAGTTTTGAAAATATCTCATGCGGTCCCTATTTTCTAGAAATCAAGTCAATATCATTCATGTATGTAACTTATGTATGTATATAGGTATGGATGTGCAAGTGGATATATACGTAAATATGAGTGTAGCGATGTATATGTGCACTAATATGGATACACAGTGTGTATGTGCGCAAGTATGGATATGTCAAGGTATGTGTGCACCAATATGGATATACAATATGTGTGTGCACAAGTATAGATATATCAAAGTATGCGTGCACCAATATGGATATACAATGTGTGTGTGCACAAGTATAGATATATCAAGGTATGCGTGCACCATTATGGATATACAATGTGTGTGTGTATAAGTATAGATATATTAAGGTATGCGTGCACCAATATGGATATACAATGTGTGTGTGCATAAGTATAGATATATCAAGGTATGCGTGCACCAATATAGATATACAATGTGTGTATGTGCGTAATAAGTGGCAGAAACATATCTAATCATCGATGATGCGGTAATCAAAATGATGTATGGTTCATAGCAATCCTATAGTGCGAGTGGCATGGCAATCACTAACGGTGTGAGTGTAACATACAAATAGTGCTCGTGCAGCTTGAACCGTTAATGACAGTGCGGTGTTATATAACTACCATTTCTATATGCAAAAAGGAGGGGTATGATACAATAATACATGTAAGTATATATGCGACTACAATATCCTATAACGCCCCGACGCTTAACGCCATACGGGCAATTTCCCCGTAGATGTTAAATATACTCACCTGATCTCGTGCTAAGTGTAGCCGACTATCTGCTTTCCCTTATTTGCGGCGTCCGACGTAGCCGCCTGCGAACCTAAAATTCACACAAGGAATACACATAAGCTAAAATCCTGCAAAAACACGATATTAAAACCAAACGTGAAACTCGCGTCGCGAGCTAAACGCGTGCATGTATACGTAACGTGTGTGCATACGCCAAACCCAACGCGAAATGCTGTGGCACACAGCGACACGCTGTGATACACAGCAAACCAATTCAACTCGTATCGTACGTGTCGCGCAAGTCCCGCTACGCTAAAAACAGGTAAACAGTCCCAGATTTAATCTGGAGCAAAAACAAGAAAATCAAATAAGACCAAACAACTTGTAATACCTACAGACAGCTACCAGCAAAAATCCAACACATTCCCAAACAATTGGGTCGGCGGCTATGGGTGTGGTATCGGCCAAAAACCGGTGGAATGGGTCCAGGTTTCTACACTATGATCCTAGCACAATATAAAGCCTAATGTATATGTTTGCTTATCTAAAATACTACCCTAGGTACAACAGATTCCATATATCCTAAAGTTTAGTTTTAAAACGTTTTAAAACACTTAGTTTGCAATAAAAGGGTATTTTGTGGAATTAGGTGAATTACAGGAATCTAGTGATATATACCAACAGCATATATTAGAGCTAGTCTAACCATAATCACCCTGAATCATCTTAGTCTCCAACCAAACCATCACATTACCGTCAAATTCCACAAAACACTAAAACTAACCCAAACACTCCTAGATTTCACCAACAGCTAAACCCCAAAAACTAAACAATATCAACACAGAAAAATCCCCTCAGACACCCCCTACACAAAGCACCAACACCCAAGACTACAGGGGGCCGGCGACGCCGGAAATTGGGGGATGGTCGCCGGATTTTTGGGAAGGGGTTGGGCTCGGATTTCAACACACTAGCCTAAAAAGCCTGCACATTAATCTGTATGTGTTTGCTAAGATAGAAAATAATCACAGTTGTAGCAGATCTTACATATCCTACATTATTCTCCAAAACCGTATTTTAAAGTTTCAAGTTTTGCGACTTAAGGCGATTAAGCTACATCTAGTGACACTAGGTTTTCACAGCATATCTAACACCTAATTAGGTTCATTAAGCTATAACAACCCTAACTTAGCTAAATCTTCACTTAAAACACAATCTAGCACTAATGACCACATAAAACACTAATAGAAGCTAAATAATACATAAGTCTAGCAAACAAGGAAGTTGGGCTAAGAATTATACCTCACTTGATCCTAGGTGTAAGGAGAAGGAGAGGAAGAAGAGGATGTTCTTGCTGTTGCTGCTGCATGGTGCTGCTGTTGCTTGCTACTGTTGTTGCTGCCTGTTGTTGCTGCTGCCTGGAGCTGCTGCTGTTGGTGTTGCTGTTGCTGCTTGTGTTGATGCTGCTGCTGGGGCTTCTGCTGCTGCTGTGGCTGAAATGTGGGGTGTGTGAGTGAGAGTGAGAGAGATGTGAGAAAATGAGAGTGTTGAAACAAAAAAGAAATAAGAGCATGAGAGAGTCAAACCCCCTTCTCTCTCCTCATTAAATGTGAGCATGGCTCAAGCCATCATGCCCTCACTCTCTTCCTTACCTACACAAGTCAACACCTAAACTAATTCATTTTTCATTTAAAAAAAAAAAAAGAAAACCAAAACACTTAATAAAAATCAAATTGGCTTAATAAAAATGGTTAGTCCAACATGGTTGCTAAACATGGTTTAACCCTAATTTAACCTTAGTTTACATGCACAAGTGTGTGCAAACCTAAATAAAATCTAATAAAATATTCATTAATTTTGATAAAATATTTGAAATTCGTTTTGGTAAACTTTTTACTAAAAACCATATATTAAAGTATAATTAGCCACTAATCACAATCTAAGGTGTTACAGATCATATACGTGCATTTGTGCACGTATCATGATTCAGACGGATAATATTAGTGGTCTTTGGTTTAAGCCGGATTCTAGTATTATATTATTGGATCGTCTTTTTATATTCGTATTTTTCGGAATACGGATACAGGTATGTATATACGAATGAGGGGTATTCTTGTAAATCATAACAAGATACTTCTAGAAGATGCCACCTCATTTTTGTTTTAACCATTTTGTTAAATGGTTAAATGAGGTGGAAGATGGGGTGCTCATGGCATTTATGGAAGCATGGCTCATGAGGTGACTCATGAGGGTGACTCATGAGTTACTGTTGTGGCATGCTTGATATTTGTTGTGGTGAGATATTTTGTGAGGATGATTTTTTTTCATTTGTTCACAAGACTTAGCCATTTTCCTTAGTTGCTTCATGCTTCACACTCTCATCTCCTCATGCTTCTTCTTATTCTACCTCCACCCTTCAAGTCTCATGTGTTGAGAAACCTACGGTATTTAGAGACAAATCAATCTATCATTAGACTCTATATCTTCTAGGCTATCTAGTTTAGCGAACTAGGTACCCTAATTACCTCGGTTATGAGGTAGGAGCTCGAAATACAAATCCTCAGGTGGATCATCTTCGACGGAGGGAGACCGGAGATCAAGCTTGATCATGGTGGCTTGTAAGAGCTTGGGAATATGGTTAAAGACCGAAGGACACGGATCATTCGGTATAACCGTTCTTAACTCCTCTATATATTTGCTAGCATAGGATTAATGGTCGATCCGTATTATGGGGTTATTCTAGCGCCAGTTTTATAAAAAAATTGTTCTGCATTCGGTCACGGTAGATGGCCAAGGCGCTGGCATAACCTAACATAGGATAGTCTGTAGACCTGAGATCGTCATACTTTCTTGTCGGGTTCCCACTGTGCTTTAATTACTACCCTACCATGGCTTTAAAGAGCCATGCATACAGGTTTTAGTTGGGTACATTCCCGAGCCAAATGGAGACAATGAGCGATTAGAAGGGATTCTTCTCTCCCGGTATAGGGAGTTGATGTCGCGCAGTGCACGATTGGATATAACCATAATTCCCTGGCAAGGGCAGATGAGATTTACTGTTAAGAGTTATCGGTAGTTTCTCGGTTGGTTATGAGATAGACATCTGCTTAACATATCGAGTTATTCGGGGTCTGACGGATACCACCCCCCAAACCCAATATGTGATACTCTTAGATGAAGAGACCAGACTGTACGGTGACTATCACCGATAGGCTCTACAGGGTACGGACGAGCTTACTTGTCGGCCTTACTTTCATTCAATACCTGAGTAGTCATTACGTGCAGCTTATACCGTTGACGTGCTTATAGGCTAACTTGGTGGGGGATTGGTCTGAAAGTGTTTCAGATCAATCGAATATAGTCTTAACCTACTGTCAGTGTATTGTCGAGTGTTTAGAATCCCACACAGAGGATTTCCCGGCTCAGGCGAAATGAAGTACTATGCATATTGTCCCGCCCCGCTTCCCAGTGTACGGCGAAGGGGACCCGACGAGGTCCGCTACGTATATACTCAGAAGTACATACGCTAAGCGTATCTAAGCAATATAAAATAAATACACAAGAGACAAGAGATAATAAAAACAACAACTTTTATTTATTAACATTCTTTTGTACAATGCATGAAAAGGAAATACAACTGAAATAAAAAGATGCCTAAACAGTGGCATAACAGGAAATGAAAAATACAGAAAGGAAAAGTGTACAATGAACTAATGTGCAGGGTCTTCGGCAAACTGCTCCAAGTCTTCTTGAGATGGCTCGATCTCCGCCAGGTCCAAACCACCTGACGACATTCAAAGAAGAAAGAAATAGAATGTCGTCAGCGAACAGGTCGCTCGGTAAGTCCCAAGGATAGGGGAGAAATAGACAAAGAGTAGGAGAGAGAGAGTAGCTTTTAATGTTGTATTGCATTGTTGTAATGTTGTATTAACGCTGTTGTTTGTAGCTTGGTACAGAAGAATGCCAATGTATACGAGAGGGGTCTCTATATGAAAGAGACCAGGGCAAACGGAATATAGAGTACAAGGCTCCGTTAGAAGGCCCGGAACAACGACAATTAGATTCATGTTAGGTGTCTTAAATCTGACCATCTCGTGCCACTTTTAACATCTTCCGTACCAATCTACCTCTTAAACCCCGCGATATCTTATTTGTAGTATTATCTTGTAAATTGTATTGGTTGTATGAGTGATTGACTGACTGACCGAAACCATGATATCAGGAAACGGTTATAACCGTAGAGTCATGTAAATGGAATACTGAGAATCATGTAAAAGGAATATGTATCTATGGTTCGGTTCAGTCAAGTTGTATAAATTGATAATTGTATTCATGTGTTCATATTGAATTGGAATCTTATAGATTATAGATTAACTTGAATCATATTCAAGTCAAATTAGTCAGACTCAAACCCGAGTCAGACAATCAGAAATGTGAATCGAAGTCTTATAATTGCTAGGGTCCTTAGGGTAATTTATAAGACTTGAGGGGTTTTATGTAAAAATACTTTTATATACTTTTCAAAATACACCTCAAGTATTTATTGTTCGTTTTTAGAGTTGTAATGAGGGTGGATTTTATGTTGTGACATGTCTAGTGAAAATATCCTA
The DNA here is from genome assembly GCA_030015575.1 of Agapanthus africanus. Taxonomy (NCBI): domain Eukaryota; kingdom Viridiplantae; phylum Streptophyta; class Magnoliopsida; order Asparagales; family Amaryllidaceae; genus Agapanthus; species Agapanthus africanus. The sequence continues at coordinate 706,054,393 of CM057341.1, forward strand.
GTTTTATAAATAAGGGTATTTATCTGTAATATTGATTATTTGAAGTTCATGGTATTTTAGTGCAAAATTTATTCTTGTGATTTTTAGGAAAAGATGGAAAATTTATATTATAATAAAATAGATATTTAAATGATATATATATATATATATGTTTATACAAAAAATAATTTTTAATAAATATTTTATATTCCAAAAATCTCATTTTCTTAAGATGTCGTATTTTAAACCTTTCGAGACTGAATGCTCCTTGCGGAGGTCTGAATCTCGCACTACTAGCCCGAGGGTGCGCGATAAACAGCACGATCCTGAACGGGTTCCCCAAAGATGGGTTGTAGCGGCGCTTTGCAAAGATTGTAAAATACTAATTCTTTAGAAAACGGTTTTATAAAGTAAAAGGTATTTATTTGCAAAGTGTAATTTTCCGTATTTTAGATTCTAGGGTTTCCTAAGCCAACTAGTCTATTTCTAAATGGTCTAAACGACAAGTCGTTAGAAGACTCAAATCGCCTCTTCACCGCCAATTGTGGCTAGGTAAGTACAAATGAGGAAGGAGGGATCCGCTCACGAATCGTGAGACGGGCCTTTTAAAGTTACCTTTGCTCACTTGCCTGGCCTACACACCACAAAGTCAGGTTTAGATAAACGATCGATGTCCACAACTTATCGGGTTTTCCTAATAAGTGGTATTTATTTAAAAGTGTGTCAAAGTTAAAACTTCTAGAAATGATTTTATTAAGAATATGGTATTTAAATGAAAGTATTGTTTTATCGTATTCTAAGTTTTTGATGATGTCGATTAGGATTGTATTTGAGTGTATATGGAGGTAGGTCATTATCTCGTGCTCTACTTTAAATGTATAGTAAAGTTAAGGGGTTAATTGTGAAATCGAAAGATGATGGTATTAAAGTGAAAAATATGATAAATTGGAAAGGTTATCATTTCATGTGATGAAACTTATTCAAATTATTTTTTAAGTGTTTAATAGTCAACAATAAGGTGTTTAAGCATGATTGAATTGGTGAGAAGTGAAATTTATAGAAAACCAAATCGGAAATCGGATTTGTTCCAATTCCGTCGAGTTTTGTAGTTTCGTATTTTAGAGAATAAGAAAGGGGGATAGAATGGGACTTACGGGTTTCGATTAAGCGAAAGAGTGAAGGGGGGACTAGAGAGGTTGCCGAGGCGTTGCGTCGTCGCCGGTAGTTCCTAAAAACGTCGCCGGAATTTCCGCCGGAATTTCGTCGGAGTTTCGCCGCGAGCTTATTTTTAAAGTACACAACTCTTGGAAAATTTTGAGAGAGTGAGCTTAGGATTTTGGGATGAGAGAGTAGAGGGAAGGGGTGTATTTATTGTTGGAGATAGTGCCCTCAGAGTCAATTATTGGATCACAGGCACGTGATTGCAATGATTGAGGGGAGGACCTATCCCGGTAGGACAGTCTTACTCGAGATGATAGTATGCTATCTGGTTTATCTTTATCATCGTGTACTGCTTTAGGTGACCTTTCGAGTCGCTATTGCACGTTGATAAAGCCCCTAGGATTCTTGCTTGACTTCCAGCAGTATGAGGGCGATCATATAAGTGGGAGCTGGGGTCTATAAGCACATCCTTAAATGGTCCCTAGTCGAGGGAGTTTCGAGACAGGGCATCGATTCTCCAGAGTAGACTAGTGTATACAGTCGAGACCCCGACGAGGGGCGGTGGCTGGTCTCACAAGCCACTGGTGTCAGATGGTTCACCTAAGATGTATACAGGTGCTCATTGGGTTATGAGTACACCGGACAGGACTCGCCGGGAACCTGCTAGTTGGGATTATACCAGACGTCAGATAGCAGTTCCCTGGTGACATGTGTACAGGTTAGTTCATCGACCTGAGACCGTCATTTGTCTCGTGTGAGTTCCCACTGTGCTTTGATTACTACCCTACCACGGCTCAAAGGAGTCGTGCAAACAGGTTTTAGTTGGGTACAGTCCCGAGCCACATGGAGGCAGTGAGCGGATCTGCAGGGGTTCGTCTCTCCCGGTATTGGGGGTGAGGTCGCGCTGTGTCTAGGAGAGCCAGAACATGAAAAGTCCTTGGCCAAGGCAGGAGATTTGCTGGTAGGTATTCCAGTAGTATCTCAGAGTGTTCTGGGCTACACTCCGACACGACTTGTACCGCTTTTTGGGGTCTGACTTTTACCAACCCCCTAGGCCCGCCATGCGATGCTCATAGACGAACGGACCGGACTGTACGGATATTGTCACTGACAGGATCAGTAGGGTGTCAGGATGAGTTCGCTCATCGACGTCCCTTTTGGTCGATAGCTAGTGGCCCGTCACGTATGGCTAATACCTCTGACGTGCTAGTGGTTAAATCCACAGCCATAGTATTGACGAGTCTTTAGAGTCCACCACACAGAAAGTTACTCCAGTTTCGGACGAAACGCTGTAGAGGCCGTATGGAGATATGGCAGGGTCCGATCAGATACGTACGGTATTGCACGGATCAGGATCGGACGGTTTGTACTAGTGGCCGTATGGATATATGGCAAGGTTCGATCAGATACGTGCGGTATTGCACGGATCAGGATCGGACAGATATTACTAGCCGGCTTTGGTTTAAGCCGGATCCTAGTATAGTACAGTGTAGATTTTGTCTCATTGCATTTGTATCCGGATGGAATACAGATGCGGGTGTGTATGCACAGTATCGGGGTTTTCCTGTAATTTATTACGGCACCAGTTTTCTGGAGTTGCCAGTTTGCATTCCGTTCCGGCCGGTTTTCCTTTGTTCTTTCCCGGCCGGACTTTTCCGATGGAGGGTGTTATTTGCAAGTTTGCAAATAACACTTTGTGGAGGGTTTTCTTGCCTTTGTGCATTTTGATGAGACTTGCTTCATGATGAGATCCTTTTCTAGTCACTTCCATTGCCTTGATTGAGTTGAGTGTGGAGTTGATTTGGATTAGAATGATTGTGACCTTTTTTCCTTATTTGATTAATTCTTTTTCTCTCTCCAATCTCATTCTTGAGATAAAGGGGGCCGGCCATTCTTGAGGGAGTGAGATGAGAGGATCATTTTTCTAGTGGTGGAAATATATCATCTCATTCTTATGCTTGCTTGTTTAAAAAAAAAATTACACAATTCCCTCCATAGCTTATTATTCCTTTCCTCCAAACATCATGGCAACTTCAAGAAACCCCAAAGAGATAACCTTCTACACTATTTCTATAGCAAGCCTTGGACGCGTCGGCTAGCCAACTTCACGCCCGAGTTGCCTCGGTCAAGAGGCACGAGCCCGTAAAAGATTCCGGCTACGTGGTGCCCTTTCCGACGAGCGAGGAGGTGACGGAGATTCCGCGGGAGATCGGAGTGGAGACGAAGACCGAAGGACACGGATCGCTTGGTATAGCATCTCTACTCTTTTCTTATTTGCTAGTTAGCTAGGTTAATGGCCCGATCCGGGTGAAAAGTCCGCGGTGGTGCCGGTTGCAAGTTTTGCAAAGTTTTTGTTTCCGCGTTTCCGGCGTCGGTTCGACGGCCGGGGCGCCCCCGCGGGCTTACATTGGTATCAGAGCCACGCCATTAACCATGCCTAGCTTGCTCTTGTATGTTTAAAGCTCGATCGAACAAAAATCCCGAAAACCCGATTTTGTGTGCATGTGTTCTCTGTCGATTTTTTTCAAGCTCAAAAAAATTTTCAGGTTGTTTCAGAAACATGTACAGAGAATTCTAAGAACACGGAAAAAATTTGGTGACCTGATTCGTTTATACGGCCGCGGAACCGCGGCCATAACCCCACGTCGGCCGCGGTTCCGCCGCAGTAATATTGCCTCGTTGCACCATTTTTTTTCAGTGGGTCCTAGTCTGGAAAATAGGGGTTTTGGGATATTCTTTTTGGGCCCAGATTTTCTGTAAATGCTACAGTACTGCTTGAGGCCCACTTTGATAAATTTGTTCGATCGGATATTTTAAACATGCTAGTTCACAGTATTTACATTATATCTGCGACCGTGAATGTCACTCGATCGGTAAATCCAGTCTATCTGCTATAGCCCTTTTAGACGGATTTGCGAACGTGACATTCACGTTGATGTTCTGTGTTTTGCTGTGATGTTGCGGATCGGTCGTGGGGATAGCCTGGTTGCAGTGGTAGTACAGTTTTGTTATATTATGTACATTTGATATTGCGGGGCGAGCGTCCGACATGTGGACTGCCGTCACTGCCTGTTTGTATTATTCTTTTGGGGCACGACCAGGTTGCGGTCGATGTACCCGTTGTATGTATATTTTACTTTCTGTACTAGGATTACCCCACGGAGGGGTGCACGGATAGCCGGGTTCTAGAGGGCAACAAGCCCGCATCTCATGGCATTGAGACGGAGGGGGCTTCACTCTAGAATTGGCGGGCTATTCGCCGCACTCGTAGGGGGTATAGGGTTGACCCAGGAAGGGTGCCCAAGTTACCGGATTCCGTGAAGTGCTAGGTGGTCCATTCACGTTGCTGAAGGGGGCTGCCTCGCTTCAGGTTTTGGCGGGTAACTTGCCGCGCCCGTAGGGGTCTAGGATTTCATTGCACAGGCTATCCACACGACCAGGGGAACGTCGGGTTTCAGCGGCTCTGTGAAACCTGGGGATCCCAGATATCTGTATTGATCTGTGTTGCTGTACATTTTTGTGTTGCTTTTATCACGCCTTGAGCGAATACTATATATTGATATATATTAGTAGATGTTGTATATGTTTTTCATCCGCGCTAGTCCAGTCCCCGCTCTGTCGTTAGTTAGCTAACCTAACGGGTGATGACGGGACCCAGTGGCGAATGCGGATGGTATATACGTACATCAGTATATTTTCGTTCTTTGTGGTGTGATCAATTGATGGGACTGCGTTGATTCGGATCAATGCAAGTTAAACAAACCTATTCTGATGTTGTTGGAACACTTTTTCAAAAAGCTGTTATTGCAAGGGCGTTCTCTTTTGTTTTGCACAGTGGTATTCAGTTGGAATATCCTGCTCCTCAGTCGACGAGGCAAGGGCCGAGATCCCTTCACCGGGAGTGACCCCTTGGACAAAAGTTTGCGTCAGGGCAGTAACTTCACTATAGCCGATTGCTTTTGCTTTGCACCGTGGTATTCAGTTGGAATATCCTGCACCTCATTCTACGGGGAAAGAGCCGAGATCCCTTCACCGGGAGTGACCTCTTTAGCAAAGGTTTTCGTTACTATATTTTTCAAAAGCTATCAATTCCTTCAACGATATCAAGTTCGTTACGTTAAAGGTTTTCGCCAGAAACCATTCGTAGCCCTCCGTCGTTTCATATGGATAGTCAATAGTATTCAAGCTGTGTTTGTTGGCCATAGTCAAGGCACAGTGTTTGGTAGCTATTGGGTGTTCATATGTAGCATAGATAGATGCGTTGGTTTGGGACAGTCGTATAGCCTTGTTGGCCCTAGTCAAGGGCTTGTACGGGTGGGTTCAAATCAACCTGGACAATGACGGGTAGAACTTGACATGTGACTTATGATTTGTTGGCCATAGTCAAGGTCATAAGAGCATGGGCAAAAATCCACATCGGGAGTTTCAAAAGAACTGAAACTTGCCAGATATGCGCATACCTTCTGGAGTGTGATAACGTGAGCGGATTCCGTCACATTATCATGCGATGATAGTTGGATCCCGATTCCCACTGATGAGTTGGTTTACTCCTCGGGTGATCCCGGCTAATTCTTCTTTCAGGTTTGGGGAAGAATTTGACGTTACAGTGGGAGGTTTCCGGATTAGATAAAGTGATAACCATTCTGATCTAGGTTAGAGTGCACACCGAGTGTTTCTTTTCTCTCCCTCTTTGGCAGCGACCATTGACCCGACTCTAGACTATGACTCAGTGACCAAGTTGACCGAACCTTCTTAACACTGGCTTTTGGATTGTCAGAGTTGCAGACCTCTTTGCCACTCCTACTTTTACCCTTTTCTCCGGGACACCCCGTATTACTACGAACGTCCACTTCCATTGGACAAAACCATCGTATGGTTATATACGAACTCGAAGGACTTCGAGGATGGTTTCAGGTTCTGGAGAAAACGAATAGGACTATTCAGTTGTCTTTTCCTTTTTCCTTCTCTCAGGTTGCGAGTACTCCTTGGTTTAGGAGTAGTACACCTATTACGCAAATTGGATAGTCTTCTTCCAGACCTTAGGCTGGTGCTGACCGGTAGGGAATGAAGAAAGCCAATTAGCCTAAACGGTATACAGAAGGTATTAAGTTCAGACAAAGAAAGGGATTAGTAAGAGGGCAAAGCAAATTGCGACTGCTATTCACGACCAAACCAAGTATTTCTTCGCCAATCCTGAATCACCTTTGTATTTCTCCAGGACACTCCGTATCACTACGAAGATCCCAGTTTATTGGATAATCCATCGTATGGTTATATACGAACTCGAAAGGAACTTGTTCTAGTTCGGGGATGGATCCTGGTTCAGGAGAAATAGGAATAAAGTTCATTCAGGTGTCTTTTATCTTCACCTTCTCTCGCATTGCGAGTGCTCCTAGGATTAGAAGTAGTACACCCATTATGCTTATTGGATAGTCTTCTTCCAAACCATAGGCTGGTGCCGAACGGTAGGGAAGGAAGAAAACCATTTGGCCTAAAGGGGTGTACAGAAGGCAATAACTAAAGACATAAAAAGGGATTTGGAGAAGTGGCAAAGAATTATAAGGTTACAGTTGTGAATCTGGATAATGGAAGAGGCATTACTAAGAATACCAGGATACCCCATCGAAACATCTCAATGTTTCAGTTTCAATGTGTACTGTTAAAAGAAAACTGATTTCCCATTTAGACACTTACTCCAGGGTATGTATTTACCAGGTATGATTCTCACATCTGTATGGTTTTACAGATGATGAGTGGGAGTAAGTTATTGGGAATTAGGTGATCATCCTCATTATATCGGGATTCATGATATTTGAGGAAGCCACCTGGGTTGTTTGCCGGTCGGCAAATATTTGGTTTTGAATATCCGTTGTTGTGCACCAATTCCAAATTGATATATGTGTACGTCTATTTTTATAGAGTGAGACATATCTTTTTGAAATTATGTCTGTGACATTTACCTATACCAGTTGATGGTTAGGTAAGGAGTATTGAACAGCGGTGTAATTCTTCTTAACCAAAAGTACAATTTTCAACCTACGACACACAGTGAATGGGTCACTAGACTCAGGGGACTTATACAGAGTATTGTATATTGTCCAGTGTCCATTAGGACAGAGGGGTTGGTCCTCGTACTATATTCTGTTTACTTTTAACTTCTCTAAGTTCTTAGACATGTGTTTCGTAGAAACACAGGGTCTAAGTTTTGAGGAGTTATAGGTATAAGAGTAAAGTAGAGAACCAAGTGTTGCAAGTATCGGGATTCTTCAAGAAGATCGAAGATGTAGATACTTGTGAATGGTATTCAGTTGATAGTAATGATTAAGAGAACTAGCTTCTCTTTCAGGTTACTCATAATTGGAAGTACTCCTAAGTTGAGTAACGCTGATCGGCCTCTCTTCCAGTTACTTGACATGCATTGGAGACAGCTGCATGATTTGAATCTGGTTCAATTAAATCAGTGCCTCTGTTTCTTGGATATAGAACAGTTCATATCTTGACATTGTTAAGATACGGGGAGTTGTCCGGCTTATGCTTAAAACCAGACTCTGGACAACTCAAGGCACGTTTCAGTAGTGGCTGTTTATGGGTTGACCCGGGCTATGACGAGGGTTGATTTTCTACCATCTGGAATATCAATAGTGATATTGTTCTTGACTCGCCACAGTTTTATCAAAAATGGATTTTTTCAGAAAACAGTAGTGGGAGTATGGTAGAACTGGAAGTGATTCCAGAACCACAAACGATTACTGAAGATTTCATAAGAACCTAAAGACTCAATCTGGTTTGACATTCCATTGGCCACTCCGCAGATAAGGTGGGTAACCTCAGGCACCCGAGAGGTACTTCGGTATGCTCAAGGACGGTGGCAGGGAGGTTCTTGTTTACCCAGACTTGCCATTGCTGTTGTTCCAGGCTGCGAGACCCGGCGGGAGGATGAGTATAGCGTCGTTCTAAACTGGCTTTAGAAGTGCACGTCTATATGACTCTGCCAGAGGGTTGTCGTAGTCAGTGGGAGCAGCGGAAGCATTGGTGGACATCAGGCTTATGTCTATTTATAGACTAGAGCAGATATAGCGGAGATAGATCATCTATTTCTGATGTGACAGTCATAGGTTTGACTTCATCAGAATAGGGGATGGATCTGTTAAGAAGGTAGTAGGGTGTGATGTCCTGGTATTTGATGACATACACAGAGTAGGAAGTGATATTCCTATACTACGATCAGTTATACTTTGGTCGTCACACAGTGGTTTCTCCACATTGGACTTGGATATTATATCAGACATTCTGGTTACTAGATCTATGGTTTTAGATCTAGATTTGGGTGGTTTCCCAATCTGGGTACTTTGAACGCATTCTATGAGTATTTAGAATAGACGACTCCTGGCACGGTAGTATACCTGCAGGTGATGGAGTCACCCTCTCTAAAGGTGTCTTACAGACTAAAGGGGAGAGGGATACGCATGATTGACAGATCACTTGCTTAGGCAATTGAGTCAATCATGAGATGTCAAGTACACACCAGATGTTATTCTTGCAGTAGGTGCAATAAGTTGATATTGATCCAATCCTGGAGAAACAGTCGGAAGCAATTTTAGAATATAAGTGGATGTTCTAGGGATATGATAACGGCAGCCTCCTTTAGGAGACGGTTATCATTCCAGGCTTTCAAGGTGACCTGGATGGCAGAGTGGCTGTCAGAGTTATAGTTTTTCCTTCTGACGAGGGGCAGTATTTTGGACAGATGGTCCAAGTGGATACTAAGGGAAGGCATGGCGCAGGAAACTGATTAAGTTCAGTTGTCGATACAGTCTAAGAAGTTTGGATTTGGAGTTCATTTATGAGCTAGGTCCCATCAAACATCCAGACATTCTAAGACAGGTATTGCTCATTTCGGGAGATGGCTTTCTCCGCGAACTTGAGATTTAGAGAGACATAGAAAGAAACATCAAAGCGGATCCACTCACTGAGGCTATTCCTCGAACGCAATAGTTTCGCAAACGAGCTTTGTGAGACTGACTAGTAGAGGAGTTGGGTGTTCGGTATCACACGGGCTGTGAGTATGCGACATCGCAATAATTAGCCTTGAGTGCAAGTGGGAGATTGTTGGAGATAGTGCCCTCAGAGTCAATTATTGGATCACAGGCACGTGATTGCAATGATTGAGGGGAGGACCTATCCCGGTAGGAAAGTCTTACTCGAGATGATAGTATGCTATCTGGTTTATCTTTATCATCGTGTACTGCTTTAGGTGACCTTTCGAGTCGCTATTGCACGTTGATAAAGCCCCTAGGATTCTTGCTTGACTTCCAGCAGTATGAGGGCGATCATATAAGTGGGAGCTGGGGTCTATAAGCACATCCTTAAATGGTCCCTAGTCGAGGGAGTTTCGAGACAGGGCATCGATTCTCCAGAGTAGACTAGTGTATACAGTCGAGACCCCGACGAGGGGCGGTGGCTGGTCTCACAAGCCACTGGTGTCAGATGGTTCACCTAAGATATATACAGGTGCTCATTGGGTTATGAGTACACCGGACAGGACTCGCCGGGAACCTGCTAGTTGGGATTATACCAGACGTCAGATAGCAGTTCCCTGGTGACATGTGTACAGGTTAGTTCATCGACCTGAGACCGTCATTTGTCTCGTGTGAGTTCCCACTGTGCTTTGATTACTACCCTACCACGGCTCAAAGGAGTCGTGCAAACAGGTTTTAGTTGGGTACAGTCCCGAGCCATATGGAGGCAGTGAGCGGATCTGCAGGGGTTCGTCTCTCCCGGTATTGGGGGTGGGGTCGCGCTGTGTCTAGGAGAGCCAGAACATGAAAAGTCCTTGGCCAAGACAGGAGATTTGCTGGTAGGTATTCCAGTAGTATCTCAGGGTGTTCTGGGCTACACTCCGACACGACTTGTACCGCTTTTGGGGGTCTGACTTTTACCAACCCCCTAGGCCCGCCATGCGATACTCATAGACGAACGGACCGGACTGTACGGATATTGTCACCGACAGGCTCAGTAGGGTGTCAGGATGAGTTCGCTCATCGACGTCCCTTTTGGTCGATAGCTGGTGGCCCGTCACGTATGGCTAATACCTCTGACGTGCTAGTGGTTAAATCCACAGCCATAGTATTGACGAGTCTTTAGAGTCCACCACACAGAAAGTTACTCCAGTTTCGGGCGAAACTCTGTAGAGGCCGTATGGAGATATGGCAGGGTCCGATCAGATACGTGCGGTATTGCACGGATCAGGATCGGACGGTTTGTACTAGTGGCCGTATGGATATATGGCAAGGTTCGATCAGATACGTGCGGTATTACACGGATCAGGATCGGACAGATATTACTAGCCGGCTTTGGTTTAAGCCGGATCCTAGTATAGTACAGTGTAGATTTTTTCTCATTGCATTTGTATCCGGACGGAATACAGATGCGGGTGTGTATGCACAGTATCGGGGTTTTCCTGTAATTTATTACGGGACCAGTTTTCTGGAGTTGCCAGTTTGCATTCCGTTCCGGCCGGTTTTCCTTTGTTCTTTCTCGGCCGGACTTTTCCGATGGAGGGGGTTATTTGCAAGTTTGCAAATAACACTTTATGGAGGGTTTTCTTGCCTTTGTGCATTTTGATGAGACTTGCTTCATGATGAGATCCTTTTCTAATCACTTCCATTGCCTTGATTGAGTTGAGTGTGGAGTTGATTTGGATTAGAATGATTGTGACCTTTTTTCCTTATTTGATTAATTCTTTTTCTCTCTCCAATCTCATTCTTGAGATAAGGGAGGCCGGCCATTCTTGAGGGAGTGAGATGAGAGGATCATTTTTCTAGTGGTAGAAATATATCATCTCATTCTTATGCTTGCTTGTTTAAAAAAAAAAAATTACACAATTCCCTCCATAGCTTATTATTCCTTTCCTCCAAACATCATGGCAACTTCAAGAAACCCCAAAGAGATAACCTTCTACACTATTTCTATAGCAAGCCTTGGACGCGTCGGCTAGCCAACTTCGCGCCCGAGTTTCCTCGGTCAAGAGGCGGGAGCCCGTAAAAGATTCCGGCTACGTGGTGCCCTTTCCGACAAGCGAGGAGGTGACGGAGATTCCGCGGAAGATCGGAGTGGAGACGAAGACCGAAGGACACGGATCGCTTGGTATAGCATCTCTACTCTTTTCTTATTTGCTAGTTAGCTAGGTTAATGGCCCGATCCGGGTGAAAAGTCCGCGGTGGTGCCGGTTGCAAGTTTTGCAAAGTTTTTGTTTCCGCGTTTCCGGCGTCGGATCGACGGCCGAGGCGCCCCCGCGGGCTTACATTTATAGGGTAGGTTAGGGGTAAGATAGGTGAAGGGTTTTTAAATAAAAAATGTAAAAAGTATAAAATCATTAAAAATTGGAGTAAATATGGTATATGAAATGTTTTAATGTAAAAATATATTAAAAAATTATTAAAATAGAGTAAATGGGGATTTCAAAGGTCTCTGAAACCGATCTAGGAATTTGAAATGTACATGGGGGTTTAGAAGATGAAGAGACACAGCATTGAAAAAAAATTTAAAACAAAATAAATATTAAAAATAATGTGGGGCATAGGATTTGAACTCTGGTGGCTTGGTTCAGCAATTCAAGGTGTTACCAATGAGCTAGCTCCTTCTCGTAATTAAATTGCCAATCAATTACTTAAGTCTTATGCTCAGGCAATAAATACCCCTTTATGGATTTTTGAAAAAATTTGTATAGGAAATTTAGGGTTATTACACATATGATGATACGTATGGGAGTTCGATTAAACACGTGTATTGGATATACTTACTTTAATCGGACGTTTTAATAATACTAGAAGGTTTGAAAGATAGCCAGATTATTAAATCAAGTGTTGATTTAATATCACATATATATGTAAGCTAGTATTATATCTCTCATTTTCTCTCTTTTGGTATTTGTATTTTGATACGAATATGTGTATGATTATTTGATGCATATACGGGAGTATGTATATTGCGCGGGCGCACGCGTGCGTGCACATATCCTTTTCTTTTCTTCTTTGAATTTTTGTGAAGAGTGTGGGCTTGTGACTCACATGTGTGAGTCACATATGCATCCCCCCTCTTCACAAAACCATAAAAGAGCGAGAGAGAAAGAGGATATGCTATGTCTTTTTGATTCACATCCTCTTTCCAACTTCTTTTATGCAAGGTTCTTGAAAGGAAAAATGAAAAGGAAAGGAAAATAAAGAGAAAGAAATGGAGATTCATCACTACATTACTTGTATTCATTTCCTAGCAAGTTTTGACTACAAGTTGCTTCATCAAAGATGCATCAAAGGTGAAGCTAAAGCTTGAGTTGGAGTTCCCTCGTGTGGATCATTTTTGGCAAGTCGATCGATGAGAAAGCTCGTTCCAGGAGGACTTGGAGCCTAGAAGAGGTCTTCTGCAATTGGGCGGACACACTACAAAGGTTATTACATGCCTAAACTTCTAGTCTTGTTCTCTTTTGTGTTCAAGTTAATGTCTATTGGTTTGATTCTAGGGCTTTGGGTGATCTTGCTCTATAGTTTTTTAAAATTTATTCACTCCACTGCGTTTTAAATCACTACTAGATGAGCTTGGCATCCTTAACACTTCTCCCGTAACACCTCACTATGTAGGTGTGGATATAAAGGATACCCCCGTGTCCATTGGTCATGAAGACTGCACTCTTGATTTAATTGTTCTTGATCACGATCGCCACCTGCGGATTTGCCTTGGGCCCACCGAACACCCATGGTATGGAAGATATGTGTTGTTGGTTCGATAACTCTCCTTAAAGCGCGTACTCTTCATAGAGGCTTTTAGCTTTCGGTTGTTGTTCCCTATTTTCTCTGTCATAAATAAGCAAGATTTATAAGACAAATGGCAATATAGTATTAGATCTAGAGAATAGACACATAAAGATGAAGAATAGAGATAAAAAAAAAAAAGCTTACCAGCCTAATGGTCGGCGAAATATATATATGCAAGATGCAATTTAAATATGAGAAAAATGATAGAAGAATCATGTTTCGAAGAGAAACGTCGCATTGTGCCTCCTCCTGATCCCGTCAAAGCTTCATCGCCTACTTGCATTGAGAACTTTAGAGTCGTTCTCGGGCTTATAGAATTGAGTTCTAGGCTTTTGAATTTGGAATGAAGAGAAATGAGAGGGTTTGAGATCCTATTTATAGCATGTAGGTCGATATTTAGTGAAATCTAGTTGTTTCAGGTTGTTACAAGCTTACAGTTCATAATGTGCGCTGTCCCAACAAGCATGGAGTGAAGGAACAAAATCTGTTGGATTTTATTGCAAATATTGTTGAAATTTATTGAAATTCGGCTTACAGTTCAAGATGCATGTTGTTCTAACACACATAATGAACCGTAGCCTAAAAAATTAGTTTTTAAACTGATAAAAATATTGTTTTGTTGAAAACTATTGTTACAGTACAGCATGTGTGCTATCCCAACATGCATCATTACTTTGAATTTTTTTGTTTTTTATCGAATTTTAAAAATTTTATTGTTTTAAAAACAATATTTTATTGTTACAACTCTCCATGCGTGTTGAAAGGATACACATCATGAACTACAAGAAGAATTTTTCTTCTAGAAACATTTAACATGCGTTTTAGGGTTTTTAAAATGTTATAGTTCATCATGCGCCTGTTAGGGCCACATGCATGGTTCTCAGAAATTGTGCACTCAAAAATGATTTTAAAAATCAGAAAACACCTCAATTTTCATACTACTGTATAGTATTTAAAATAGTCCGATTTAGTTGAATTTGGCGTATCAACAGTAAGCCCGCTTTAATATCTTCTAAAAAAAATTTATTTCGGTCGTACATTATAGATTTCACGAACTGACTATAATTAGAAGTCAAAGAGCAAAATAGGATCATAGCTTGGTCCTCTTCTTCGATCTTCCCCTCTATGTTGAGCAATTCTATTATAATCTGGTTGAATTCGTCCAGGTGGTCTATGACTGTTGTACCCTTCTTTATCTTCAACGTGTACAGACACTGGTTGAGATAGAGACGATTTGTGAGCGATTTTTCAAGTACAAGGGTTCTATCCTATTCCATAAACCTGTTGTTGTTGTCTCTTGTCCAATCTCGCATAGAACCTCGTCAGCCAAGCTCGACTGTATCGCGCTGAAAGTCTTATCCTCCATATCTTCTTTCCGAACATCTATGGTCGTCGTAGGAATCTTTTTTTTTTTTTTTTTTGAGAAGACTATCCTATGAACTCCTTGTTGTTTCAGACCCGCCGTCATCTTCAATCTCCAAAGATTGAAGTTGTTCCTCCCATCAAACTTATTGATCTTATAATGTGTAGAAACCATCTTTCCAGTAATCCGAAACATCGTAACAATACCTCAGATATCGCTTGTTGTGAAAAATAGCACCAAAATATGAGGAGGAGGATCGAAACGCGTAAATCGAATCCAGATTCGGTGCAAGCTCACACCTAATCCTGTGACCGGAGGATGAATTGCTTTCACTATTCAACAAAAAATTACAAGAGAATTTGCTCTCCGATCAAACCCAAATACAATCTCCTTCCCTCCCTCAAACCTCTTTGTCTCGATTGCTGCAGAGAAGAACTTGTAGATTGATTAAATTAGGGATTAATTAATCTTCACAATATATAGGAGGCTTAAATTAATTAAGTTTAAACTAGCAGATTAATTTGACTAACTAATCTATTCTCCTGAGCAGACCAACAGACCTACGCATGCCGACAACAACGAGCCAATCAATGCTCACCATTGAGTTTTTGCTTGCAAAGCATGTGCCTGGCTTTAAACTTAGACCTTTGGGCTTTGGATGTAGTTCTAGGGCCGGCTAAATTTAAATTCAAAACATCTATAGACTAAACAACAATTATTGTTGTCATCTTTCCTACCCTCACTCTCCAAATACAGAACCTTTCGAAATTTTTTCCTCATCACCTTCATGACCAACCCTCTAGAGATTTTCGCCGTTCACATTCCATTAGAGGGTTAAACTCCTTGTTATACGCCTCCAACCGTTAATTCTAACGGTATTTAGGAGCTGGTTTTAACTACAAGGTCTATTTAGTTAACATAAAAACTTTGGATGTTGATTTTAGAAATGACTCGCGCCAAGATATTGTTACCTTCCGTTGATCTGCTGATGGCGGCGATGGGTGGCTAAGATTGGAAAGTGAACTTTTGTTTTTGTGAAATCAAGGAGTTCTCACAGACGGCGCCAGCTGACGCGGCCTGGATCGCGCCAAGATGTTACCTTCCGTTGATCTGCTGATGGCGGGGATGGGTGGCTGAGATTGGATCTGGAGGCCGTCGCTCCTGAAGCGTGTGGATCTCAATGGGTTTGAGGTTGTGGTTGCCGAGCTACCTGCAAGGAAGTCCCGGGGTGGTTGTACCTCCGAGAACCCTCCGACGGTCAAGTTAGACTCGAGATCCGAGCAGAGTAACGACTTAGTGGAGTAAAAATGGCTTACTTGAACTGTCTGGAGAAGGGGTTTATATAGCGGTGGCAGCAGGCGAGGCAGGCGCGAGAATCACGCTGACCGTTACGCTCCCGACGTCACGCCCGCGTGATGAGCGGGACCTCCCATTAATGGCGAGGCAGGCTCGTTAATGGGGGATCGTGGTGGCGTGGAACGTGGGATGTGGCCGGCGGAGATCTCGCGTATGGTGAGATTCGCGGGTTGGCGGTTACGCCTACGAGCGGTGCTGTTGGTCGGTCGATGAGACCGAGGAAGATGACCTCGGCGGGAGAGCTCGCGGAGGAGCGGGAGAGCCGAGATATCTTGGTTCTGCTAGAGCCCGGAGGCAAACTGAGAGGGCCGAGAAGGCTCGGGCCTATGATAGCTCGGAGACGAGCTGTGAGTCCAAGGAGGCCAATTGTGCTGGGGGCTCGGAGATGAGCCAGCGTTTGCTTGTAGGAAGGGCACAGGAGTGGTCTGGTTGGCCACTGTAGGTCCTTTCTTGTGAGCCCTGGGACATGTCATCTGCCACGTGTACTGATCTGGGAGATCACCAATATCGAGCATCATCAAGAAATATCAATCTTATGGTTATTTTTCAAATCGAAGTTTTCAGGGTCTCACACACACACACACACATATGAGAATAATGGAGGAAAGAGGCCATATGAGGGGATTTTCTCCTATGGCATTGAAAAAATACAAGCTCCACCATTTTTTCCGATGATCGGCATCCATTATCATCATCGTTATCATCTAAGATGTGCATATACCAAATTTCATGTGATTCCACCACTTTTTCACCGTTGAATTAGCAATGTAAAATGTTCTATTGTCGGTAAACCATTAATTTTGCACCAACCAAATCAACAGTGAAAAAATGGTATAATCACATGAAATTTAGTGTATCCACATCTTAAATGATAAAGATGGACGTGGTGTATGCCGATCGTCGAAAATAATCATGGAGGGTGTATTTTTCTGACGCCATAGGAGAAAATTCCCTTCTATGAGACCTTTCCTCCATTAGCCTCTCTCTCTCTCTGTCTCAGAGAGAGAGAGAGAGAGAGAGCCTCGGAGGCTTTTTCGTTAGGCGGTGTTAAAAAAACTACACCCTCCACCATTTTATTCGACAATCGGTACCCATCATCATCATCTTTATTATCTAAGATGTTGATACACCAATTTTCGTGTGATTCCAACACCTTTTCATCGTAGATTTAGTAATGTAAAAAGTTCTATTATCGATAAACCGTTAAATTTGCATCGACTAAATCAACGGTGAAAAAGTGATGGAGCCACATAAAATTTGGTGTATCAACATCTTAGATAATAAAAACAATGATGACGAATTCCGATCGTTGAAAAAAATGATGGAGGGAGAATTTTTTTGCGGCACCTAACAAAAAAACCCTCCATAGGCCTCTCTCTCTCTCTCTCTCTCTATATATATATATATATATATATATATATATATATAGAGAGAGAGAGAGAGAGAGACAGAAAGAAAGAGAGAGAGAGAGAATAATACCTCACCGTTTCACCTAATTTGCATTTATATAAGTTATTGATTTTTTCATTGCATTTAGATACCCTACAATACAAACCGTACGGATTTTATTTAGAATAATGTTGGATTTTATGGTCAACTGAAGGGAGTAAAATATTAACAGTTTGTATTTTAAGGTATATAAGTACAGCGAAAAAATTAATAAGATATATACATGCAATGTAGGTGAAACATTAGAGTATTATTTAGCAACTAACCCAAAAACCTATTATAAAATAGAAAGGAGAGAAAAAAAAAACTTAAGCTCCTCTCGCAAGTAAGCTATATAGTATAGGGTAAATTGTCATAAAAAAACAGTAAGGCACTTTCCCAGCCAATAAAAACACCATTCCCTGAAGAATGGTGCCAAAACCTCTCTAGTCAATGCTCTTAGTGTCAAAAAGTCCTCCACATACGTTTTAATCAATGGGTTTTTGTATATATCCATGTTTCCTTTTTGGACCCATGTGAGCAGTTGGCACAACAGTGATTTGTACTTGTGTCAAACTTATAACCAAAACTGAGATATCTAAAGAGTTGTATGAGATATCTAAGTATTTGCTTGAGGTATCAATTCAGTTGCATGAGAGATCATGCATTTGCTTATGTCACGCCCCACTTCTCAGTGTACGGGCAGAGGACGTGATGAAGCCGCTACGTATTTACTCAGAAGTAAATACATTAAGCGTAACTAAGCAATATAAAAGAAATATACACAAGAGACAAATGTAATGAAACAACAACTTTATTTATTAACATTCTTTTGTACAATGCATGGAAAAGTAAATACATCTGAATGAAATCGATGCCTAAACAGTGGTATAACAGAAATGGAAAATACAGGATGTAAAGGAAATGTACAAGTGTAACTACAGCTCGGGATCTTCAATAAACTGGTCCAAGTCTTCCGTGCTAGGCTCAATCTCTGGAAGGTCCGAATCACCTAACGACATTCAAAGAAGAAGAAAGAGAATGTCGTCAGCGAACAAATCGCTCGGTAAATCCCAAAGATAAGAGAGAAGTAGAATAGACAGAGAGAGAAAGAGAGTATAACTTTTAAAGTTGTATTATATGGTTAACGCTGTTGTTGTAGCTTGGTACAGAAGGATACCAGTGTA
This sequence comes from Agapanthus africanus, assembly GCA_030015575.1. NCBI lineage: Eukaryota > Viridiplantae > Streptophyta > Magnoliopsida > Asparagales > Amaryllidaceae > Agapanthus > Agapanthus africanus. Next base: position 706,072,677 of record CM057341.1, read on the forward strand.
TACGAGAGGAGTCTTTATATGCCAGAGACTAAAGGCAAATGGAGTACAAGGAGCCGTTTATGCCACGGTACAACAGCAAATGAATTCAGGTTAGGTGTCTTAAATCTTGTAGTCTCGTGTCACTTCTAACACCTTCCGTACCAACCTACCCCTTAAAATCCCGTAATGTCTTTTGTATTGATTGTATTGTTTGTATTGACTGTAATAATTGAATTGTATTGTCTTGTAAATTGAGTTGTATAGATGGATGACTTTCCGAAACCATGATATCAGTAAAATGGATGTAACTGGAGAATCATGTAGATGAAAATATATCCATGGTTCGGTTCGGTCAATACAGATTGAATAGTTTGAACAGATTGATTATATGGATTGATGGATTCATATTGAATTGTAGTATTGTAGATTGTACTTGAATCATATTCAACTCAGATTATTTATAATGAGACTCAGTCTGAGTCAGATAATTAGAAAAGAAAATGAAATCCTGAATTAAGTTTTGATGTTATCGGTAACCGCTGCACACGGGCGGCAGGATTTGTGTCTTTTTCAAAGACGATTACCGTGTTAATAACACCGTTTGTTAAGTTGTCTATCTTAAATAGGCAAGCACCCATATCTCCGGCTCCCTGAAGCTCAAGAGACTGGTCCCGCTTAAACCTATATTTACTAGGGTCCTTTTTGTAATTTATAAAACTTGAGGGGGTTTTATGTAAAAATAATTTTGTATAATTTTCAAAATACACCTCAAGTATTTTATTATCATCTTTAGGGTTTTCATAGATGTAGATTTTATATATGTGACATTTCTAGTGAATAAAACCTAATTTCATAATATATGGTATTTATCTGTAATATTGAACTTGTATGGAATTGCATGGTATTTTCATGTAACGTGATTCTTTTGATTTAGAAAAGTTAGAATTTTTATATTATATCAAAAATAGATATTTTGATGATACATATATTTATATTTATTTATCTAAAATAATTTTAATTTATTATTTTTCTAGAAATCTCATTTTTCTTAAGATATTTGTATTTTTAAATCATTCGAGACCGAATGCTCCTTGCGGAGGTCTGAATCTCGCACTACTAAGCCAGGGATGTTTGATAATCCTCACCATCTCAGACGGGTTCCCCAAAATGTGTTGTAGCGGCACTTTGCAAAGATTTATAAAAATACGTAATCTTGTAGAAAACGGTTTTAATAGTAAAGATATTTAATTGTAAATTCGTATTCTCGTATTCTATATTCCCGAAAGGTATCGTGTTATGTTACATTTGAGTGTTGTGAAAAGGTAGGTCATTACCTCGTGATCTATTTAAAAATATAGCAAGAAATATGATATTTAATGTCAAAACTGAACTATATGGTATTTTACTGAAAAGTACGATAGAAATTGCAATGTAAAATATTTTGTTATGAAAATTGTTCATGATATTTTAGTAATGAATATTAGACAAGATTTGAGAGTTTGGAATTGTTGTGTTTGTAGGGTTCCTAGGCACTCTCAATGGGTCTTACAAGGCATCAATCATGCCAATTTCAAATTTTTCCGGTGCCGAGAAACCCTAATACGGATCGTTAACTAGAATTTTAGGCGAAACAAAAAGCTAGTTAACAACTTAACTAAAGGTAATAAGCTACAACCTTTGTAGATCCGATTCTCCACTTCCTTAGCTCCACGTAGACGTCCTCTCGCTGTCCAAGTCGGATCTTGGACTCTAGCATCGGCTTCATCGGAGAAATGAGCGGACTAGTCGTCGGCTACGATGCCGAAGATGATCTACGTCGAGGTTACACAAGATTAAGCTCCAACTTCACCAAGTTGTGAAACTTGTGAAGAAAACACCCTATACTACTTGGCAAGAGGTAGAGGGTGAAGAAATAGGATGTGGGTTCACTTTAGAATTGGATTTCTCACACTTTTGCTCAAGATGCCATTAATGGTGGCAAGCTTTTTCTTGAAGAAGAAGATAGAATATGATAAGTTATTCTTGAAAAGAATAATCAAATGAATACTTATCATCTTCTAACCTTGGTTAGGTGTAGAGAATAGACCATGGTTAGTGGGAATGGTTAGGGTTAAGCATGAAGACAAAATGGTCACTTGGTCAAAGCTTCATGAAGCTTCAACAAGTTTCATGATAAAAAGAAACCATTTTGTTTTCTTTTATCTATTTCTCAAAAAAGAAAAGATAAATATTAAGTGAAAATATGAAACCCTAACCATTCACTAAACATGGTTTAAGTCTTTACATAAATCCAAGTGAATATGTATCATCAAACATGATACAATCAAGTGCACAAAAGTATATCACATATACAACTTGTGAACTTCAAGTGAGAAAATCCATTTAAAGTGAACCAATACTAGTTAATGCAAAGTAATATATCAAATATATAATTATACATTAAATCATTAAATCAACACTTGATTCAATGATCCGGTCATGTCGCACATAACCGACTAGTATACAATGTATCGATTTATCGAATCAACGATTCGATAACTAGGTTATATCGCATACAACAAATCGAAACATTCATCGCGAGAATGAAATACGGTATCACATACTCGCATTATTCTCGATCCCGCACATATCTCATATGCGCTCCTATTTCGTTTCGCTTGAGCCAGGAAACCTCTGTGTAGGACTCTAAAGACTCGTCAATACGCCGGTAGCAGGTGATGATCATATCAAGCACCCATAAGCCGCAAGCGGTCTGCTAAACGTAACGGCCACCCGGGTATTGAGCGATCAGAAGATCGACGAGCTAGCCCGCTCACACTCCTGTGAATCCAACCAGCAACACTTACCGTACAGTCCGGTCTGTTCGTCTGATATGTCGCATATCAAGTCTAGGGATGGTAAACGTCAGACCCCAATAACCGATAAGTCGTGCCGATGTGAGGCTCATAACGGGTCGAGAAACTACTGGTAACACTTACCAGCAAATCTCTGATCAGCCCTGGCCAAGGACTTCCCTGTTACGGCCAATCGAGCACAGCGCAACATCAACCCTCCAATACCGGGAGAGACGAAACCCCTCCTATCGCTCATTGCCTCCATGTGACTCGGGACTGTACCCAAAGACCACCGTTTTGCACGCCCTCATGGACGTGGTAAGGTGGAGATCAAAGCACAGTGGGAATCACACAAGACTCTATGACGATCTCGGGTCTACAGACTAACCTGCACAAGTGTCACCTGAGAACTGCCATCTGACGTGAGGTATAATACCATCTGGGAGTTCTCGGCGAGTCCGTCCAGTGTACCCAGTCTCCACTGAGCACCCGTATACCATCTCTGATGTCAAACACTAATGGATATGGGATCATCCATCGCCCATCTCATGGGTCGAGAAGCGTATACGCTAGTCTACACTGGTATATCGATGCCCCGTCTCGATACACCCACGACTAGGGACCTTGAAGGATGTACCTATAGACTACCATGTCCCCACTAGTATGATCCACATCATAGTCCAGGTAGTCAAGTACACATCCTAAGGGCTTTACCAATATGTAACTACAAGACAGTTTAAAGAGACTAGTATACATGTTAAAATAAAGAGTAACCAGATAGCATACTATCATATCGAGCAAGAAAGTCATCTCTATATATGTCCAAGCATCCAATATAATATACATCATCTGTACAATACTGGCCTCTAGGGCATACATGTAAGTGCACGGCGGCGCCCCGGCCGTCAATCCGATGCCGGAATGCGGAAGCGGTGATAAACTTTAATTTTTGCGGACTTTGCAAACCGGCACCACCGCGCACTAAACTCCGGATCGTAACCATTAACAAGTCTAAGCTACTAACAAGAAAGGGAAGAGATGTACCGACTGATCCGAGTCCTCCGGTCTTCATCTCCACTCCGATCTCCTCGCGGGATCTCCGTCCGTCTCCTCCTCGTCGGAAGGGCACCACATCGTCTGCATCTTTTACGGGCTCCCGCCTCAATACCGAGGCAACTCGGGCGCGAAGTAGGCTAGCCGACGCGCCCAAGATTTGCTGTAGAATGTATAGTGTAGTTGTCTCTTTGGGGTTAATGAGGTTGCCATGGTTGGAGGAATTTTGCAAGAATAATCATGGATCAAATCTTGATGAAGAATGGAGCATCACTAGCAAATGAGCTCGGCCAACCAAGAGAAAAGGCTCTCAGGAAAAAATGAAACCAGCCCCTTCACAACTTGAAAGAATGTGTGTATTGATTAATAACAAAGGAACAAAAAATCCTTCACTGCACACACCAAATGGAGGGGGGGCCACCAAAAAAAACATGAAGGAAATTAACCTCACAAGCAAATCAAAACACACTCCATTCCCACAGTGGCCGGCCCCACCCAATAACCATCACCAAATGAATAAATATATTAATCAATCAATCCATCAAAATTAAAACCCCGCTCCAATAACCCACAGTGGCCGGCCCATCACTAACCCATACCCAATCATGTCAAAATAAATGCATCATGGAGCAAAGATGCAATCAAATCAAAACTTATGCAATAAACCCCTCCTCTAAGTGTTATTTGCACAATTGCAAATAACACCCTCCAACGGAAAAGTCCGGCCGGGAAAAAACAAAGAAAAACCGGCCGGAACGGAATGCAAACTGGCAACCCCAGAAAACTGGTCCCATAATAAATTACAGGAAAACCCCGATACTGTGCATACACACCCGCATTTGTATTTCGACCGAAATACAAATGTAAAGAGACAAAACTACACTATCAAATACTAAGATCCGGCTTAAGCCAAAGCCGGCTAGTAAAAACCGTGCGATCACGATCCGTGCAATACCGCACGTATCTGATCGAACCCTGCCATATCTCCATACGGCCTCTACAGCGTTTCGCCCGAAAGCTTGAGTAACTGAAAGTGTGGTGGACTCTAATGACTCGTCAATACTATGGCTGTGGATTTAACCACTAGCACGTCAGAGGTATAAGCCAATACGTGACGGGCCACCAGCTATTGACTAAAAAGGGAAGTCGATGAGCGAACTCATCCTGACGCCCTACTGAGCCTGTCAGTGACAATATCCGTACAGTCCGGTCCGTTCGTCTATGAGCATCGCATGTCGGGCCTAGGGGGTTGGTAAAAGTCAGACCCCCAAAAGCGGTACAAGTCGTGTCGGAGTGTAGCCCAGAACACCCTGAGATACTACTGGAATACCTACCAGTAAATCTCCTGCCTTGGCCAAGGACTTCGTGTAATGGCTCTCCTAAACACAGCGCGACCTCACCCCCAATACCGAGAGAGACGAAACCCCCGAATATCCGCTCACTGCCTCCATGTGGCTCGGGACTGTACCCAACTAAAATCTGTTTGCACGCCTCCTTTGAGCCGTGGTAGGGTAGTAATCAAAGCACAGTGGGAACTCACACGAGACAAATGACGATCCCCAGGTCGATGAACTAACCTGTACACATGTCACCTGGGAACTGCTATCTGACGTCAGGTATAAGACCAACTAGCATGTTCCCTGCGAGTCATGTCCGGTGTACTCATAACCCAATGAGCACCTGTATACATCTTAGGTGAACCAACTGACACCAGTGGCCTGTGAGACCGGCCACCGCCCCTCGTCGGGGTCTCGACTGTATACACTAGTTTACTCTGGAGAATCGATGCCCTGTCTCGAAACTCCCACGACTAGGGATCTTTTAAGGATGTGCTTGTAGACTCCAGCTCTCACTTATATGATCGCCCTCATACTGTTGTCAGTCAAGCAAGAATCCTAGGGGCTCTATCAACGTGCAATAGCGACCTGTCGGGTCACCTAAAGCAGTACACGATGATAAAGGTAAACCAGATAGCATACTATCATCTCGAGTAAGACTGTCGTACCGGGATAGGTCCTCCCTCAATCATTGCAATCACGTGCCTGTGATCCAATAATTGACTCTGAGGGCACTACCTCCAACAATCTCCCACTTGCACTCAAGGCTAATTATTGCAATGTCGCATACTCACAGCCCGTGTGATACCGAACAACCAACTCCTCTACTGGTCAGTCTCACAAAGCCTGTTTGGAAGACTATTGCGTTCGAGGAATAGCCTCAGTGAGTGGATCCGCTCTGAAGTTTCTTTCTATGTCTCTTTATATCTCAAGTTCGCGGAGAAAGCCATCTCCCGAAAAGAGCAATACCTGTCTTAGAGTGTCTGGATATCTGATGGGACCGAGCTCAAAAATGAACTCCAAATCCAAACTTCTTAGACTGTATCGTCAACTGAAATTAATCAGTATCCTGCGCCATGCCTCCCTCAGTATTGCCTTGGACCACCTGTCCAAAATACTGCCCCTCGTCAGAAGGAAAACTATAACTCTGACAACCTCCTTGTCGTCCATGTCACCCTGGAAGCCTGGAATGATAACTGTCTCCCAAAGGAGGCAGCCGTTATCATATCCCTAGAACATTCACTTATGTTCTAAAACTGCTTCCGACTGTTTCCCCAGGATTGGATTAATATCAACTTATTGCACCTACTGCAAGAACAACATCTGGTGTGGTACTTGACATCTCATAAAATGCTGTCCAAGTACCCTGATTGGGAAACCACCCAAATCTAGATCTAAAACCATAGATCCAGTAACCAGTATGTCTAATGTAATGTCCAAGTCCTATGTGGAGAAAACACTGTGTGACGACCAAAGTATAACCGATCGTAGTATAGGAATATCACTTCCTACTACCTTCTCAACAGATCCATCCCCTATTCTGATGACGTCAAACCTATGACTGTCACATCAGAAATGGATGATCTATCTCCGCTACATCTGCTTTAGTCTTTAAATAGATATAAGCCTGATGTCCACCAATGCTTCCGCTGCTCCCACTGACTACGACAACCCTCTGGCAGAGTCATACAGACGTGCACTTCTAGAGCAAGTTTAGAACGACGCTATACTCATCCTCCTGCTGGGTCTCGCAGCCTGGAACAACAACAATGGCAAGTGTGGGTATACAAGAACTTCCCTGTCACCGTCCTTGAGGCTACCGAAGTACCTCTCGGGTGCCTGAAGTTACCCACCTTATCTGCGGAGTGGCCAATGGAATGTCAAATCAGATTGAGTCTTTAGGTTCCTTATCAAATCTTCAGTAATCGTTTGCGGTTCTGGAATCACTTCCAGTTCTACCATACTCCCACTACTGTTTTTGAAAAAATCCATTTTTATGAAAACTGTGGCGAGTCAAGACCAATATCACTATTGATTTTTCTTATGGTAGAAAGTCAACCCTCGTCATAGCCTGGGTCAACCCACAAACAGCCATTACAGAAACGTGCCTTGAGTTATCCAGAGTCTGGTTTTAATCATAAGCCGGACAACTCCCCGTACCTTAACAACGTTAAGATACGAACTGTTCTATATACAATATAGAAACAGAGTCACTGATTTAATTTAACCAGATTCAAATCATGCAGCTATCTCCAGTGCATGTCAACTAAATGGAGAGAGGCCGATCAGCGTTACTCAACTTAGGAATGCTTCCAATTATGAGTAACCTGAAAGAGAAGCAATTTCTCTTTATCATTACTATCAACTGAATACCATACACAAGTATCTACATCTTCGATCACTTGAAGAATCCCGATACTTGCTACACCTGGTTCTCTACTGTATTCAAATACCTATAACTCCTCAAAACTTAGACCCTGTGTTTCTACGAAACACATGTCTAAGAACTAGAGAAGTTAAAAGTAAACAGAATATAGTATGAGGACCAACCCCTCCGTCCTAATGGACACTGGACAACATACAATACTCTGTATAAGTCCGCCGAGTCTAACAACTCTTTCACTGTGTGTCGTAGATTGAAAACTGTACTTATGGTTAAGAAGAATTACACCTCTGTTTAATGCTCCTTACCTAACTATCCACTGATATAGGTAAATGTCATCGACATAATATCAAAAGGTATATCTCACTCTATGAAAATAGACGTACAGATATATCAATTTGAAATTGGTGCACAACAGCGGATATTCAAAACCAAATATTTGCCGACCGGCAAACAGCCCAGATGATCTCCTCAAATATCACCGATTACAACGAATCCCGATATAATGAGGATGATCACCCAATTCCCAATAATTTACTCCCACTCACCATCTGTAAAACCATACAGATGTGAGAATCAAACCTGGTAAATACATACCCTGGAGCAAGTGTCTAATCAGGAAATCAGTTTTCTTTTAACAGTACACAGTGAAACTGAAACATTGAAACGTTTCGGTGGGGTATCCCGGTATTCTTAGTAATGCCTCTTCCATTATCCAGATTCACAACTATAACCGTATAATTCTTTGCCACCTCTCCAAATCCCTTCATATGTCTTTAGTCATTACCTTCTGCACACCCCTTTAGGCCAATTGGTTTTCTTCCTTCCCTACCGTTCGGCACCAGCCTATGGTTTGGAAGAAGACTATCCAATAAGCATAAAGGGTGTACTGTCCCAATCCTAGGAGCACTCGCAACGCGAGAGAAGGTGAAGATAAAAGATACCTGAATGTACTTTATTCCTATTTCTCCTGGACCAGAATCCATCCCCGAACTGGAACAAGTTCCATTCGAGTTCGTATATAACCATACGATGGAGTATCCAATAAACTGTGGATCTTCGTAGTGATACGGAGTGTCCTGGAGAAATACAAAGGTGATTTAGGATTGGCGAAGAAATACTTGGTTTGGTCGTAAATATCAGTCGCAATTTACTTTGCCCTCTTACTAATCCCTTGCTTTGTCTTAATCTTAATACCTTCTGTACACCGTTTAGGCTAATTGGTTTTCTTCATTCCCTACCGGTCGGCACCAGCCTAAGGTTTGGAAGAAGACTATCCAATTTGCAAAATAGGTGTACTATCTCCTAAACCAAGGAGTACTCACAACTTGAGAGAAGGTAAAAGGGAAAAGACAACTGAATAAATCTTATCCGTTTTCTCCAGAACCAGAAACCATCCTCGAATTCCTTCGAGTTCGTATCTAATCATACGATGGTTTTGTCCAATGGAAGTGGACGTTTGTAGTAATACGGGATGTCCCGGAGAAATGGGTAAAAGTAGGAGTGGCAATGAGGTCTGCAACTCTGACAATCCAAAAGCCGGTGTAAAGAAGGTTCGGTTAACTTGGTCACTGAGTCATAGTCTTAGGGTCGGGTCAACGGTCGCTGCCAGAGAGAGAGAAAAAGAAACACTCAGCGTGCACTCTATCCTAGATCAGAATGGTTATCACTTTATCTAATCTGGAAACCTCCCACTGTACCTCAAATTCTCCTCCAAACCTGAAAGAAGAATTAGTCGGGGTCACCCGAGGAGTAAACTGACTCATCAGTGGGAATCGGGATCCAACTCTCATCGCATGATAACGTGACGGAATCCGCTCACGTCATCACACTCCAGAAGGTATGCGCATATCTGGCAAGTTTCAGTACTTTTGAAACTCCCGATGTGATTTTTACCCCATGCTCTTATGACCTTGACTAAGGCCAACAAATCATAAGTCACATGTCAAGTTCTACCCGTCATTGTCCAGATTGATTTGAACCCACCCGTACAAGCCCTTGACTAAGGCCAACAAGGCTATACGACTGTCCCAAACCAACGCATCTATCTATGCTGCATATGAATAACCAACAGCTACCAAACACTGTGCCTTGACTATGGCCAACAAACACAGCTTGAATACTATTGACTACCCATATGAAACGACGGAGGGCTACGAATGGTTTCTGGCGAAAACCTTTAACGTAGTGAACTTGATATCGTTGAAGGAACGGATAGCTTTTTAGAAAATATAGTGACGAAAACCTTTACTAAAGAGGTCACTCCCGGTGAAGGGATCTCGGCTTTTTCCCCGTAGAATGAGGTGCAGGATATTCCAACTGAATACCACAATGCAAAGCAAAAGTAATCGGCTATAGTGAAGTTAATGCCCTGACGCAAACTTCTGTCCAAGGGGTCACTCCCGGTGAAGGGATCTCGGCCCTTGCCTCGTCGACTGAGGAGCAGGATATTCCAAATGAATACCACGATGCAAAACAGAAATGAACGTCCTTGCAATAACAGCTTTTTGAAAAGTGTTCCAACAACATCAGATTAGGTTTGTTTAACATGCATTGATCCGAATCAACGCAGTCCCATCAATTGATCACACCACAAAGAACGAAAATATACTGACGTACGTATATGCCATCTGCATTCGCCACTGGGTCCCGTCATCACCCGTTAGGTTAGCTAACTAACGGCAGAGCGGGGACTGGACTAGCGCGGATGAAAAACATATACAACATCTACTAATATATATACCAATATATAGTATTCGCTTAAGGCGTGAATAAAATGCAACATCACAGAAATGTACAGCATCACAGAACAATACAGATATCTGGGATCCCCGGGTTTCACAGAGCCACTACTGAAACCCGACGTTCCCCTGGTCGTGTGGATAGCCTGTGCAATGAAATCCTATACCCCCTACGAGTGCGGCGAATAGCCAGCCAATCCTGGCGTGAAGCCCCCTCCGTCCCAATGCCATGAGATGCGGGCTTGTTGCCTTCTAGAACTCGGCTATCCGTGCACCCCTCCGCGGGGTAATCCTAGTACAGAAAGTAAAATATACATACAACGGGTACATCAACCGCAACCAGGTCGTGCCCCAAAAGAATAATACAAACAGGCAGTGATGGCAGTCCACAAGTCGGACGCTCGCCCCGCAATATCAAATGTACATAATACAACAAAACTGAACTAGCATTGCATCCAGGCTATCCCCCACGACCGATCCGCAACATCACAGCATAAACATAGAACATCAACGTGAAAGTCACGTTCGCAAATCCGTCTAACCGGGCTATAGCAGTTAGACAAGATTTACCGATCGAGTGACATTCACGGTCGCAGATATAATGTAAATACTGTGAAAAATGTGTTTAAAATATCCGATCGATCAAAAATTAACAAGTGGGCCCCCAATCAAAACTGTAGCACTCACAGAAATCCTGGGCCCAATTTTAATATTCCAAAACCCATATTTTAAGCCCAGAAGGCCTCTGTAAAAAATTGGTGAAGTGATCTCCAAAGTGTGCGGCGGAAGGGCGGCGGGAAGGGGGTTTTCGCGGCGGTTCCGCGCTCCCACTGTGGAGTTACTTCGTCGAATTTTTACAGAGCTCTTAGATTTTCCAGTACATCAATATTTTACAACCTGGAAAAATTTTCGAGACCAAAAATTTTCAACAGAAACTGATGCGAACTAAAATGCAGTTTTGGAACATTCGATCGATCGAAACAGAAAAACACATTACACCAAGCTAGACTATGTTAATGGCGAGGCTCTGATGCCACTGTAAGTGCACGGCGGCGCCCCGGCCGTCAATCCGATGCCGGAATGCGGAAGCGGTGATAAACTTTAATTTTTGCGGACTTTGCAAACCGGCACCACCGCGCACTAAACTCCGGATCGTAACCATTAACAAGTCTAAGCTACTAACAAGAAAGGGAAGAGATGTACCGACTGATCCGAGTCCTCCGGTCTTCATCTCCACTCCGATCTCCTCGCGGGATCTCCGTCCGTCTCCTCCTCGTCGGAAGGGCACCACATCGTCTGCATCTTTTACGGGCTCCCGCCTCAATACCGAGGCAACTCGGGCGCGAAGTAGGCTAGCCGACGCGCCCAAGATTTGCTGTAGAATGTATAGTGTAGTTGTCTCTTTGGGGTTAATGAGGTTGCCATGGTTGGAGGAATTTTGCAAGAATAATCATGGATCAAATCTTGATGAAGAATGGAGCATCACTAGCAAATGAGCTCGGCCAACCAAGAGAAAAGGCTCTCAGGAAAAAATGAAACCAGCCCCTTCACAACTTGAAAGAATGTGTGTATTGATTAATAACAAAGGAACAAAAAATCCTTCACTGCACACACCAAATGGAGGGGGGGCCACCAAAAAAAACATGAAGGAAATTAACCTCACAAGCAAATCAAAACACACTCCATTCCCACAGTGGCCGGCCCCACCCAATAACCATCACCAAATGAATAAATATATTAATCAATCAATCCATCAAAATTAAAACCCCGCTCCAATAACCCACAGTGGCCGGCCCATCACTAACCCATACCCAATCATGTCAAAATAAATGCATCATGGAGCAAAGATGCAATCAAATCAAAACTTATGCAATAAACCCCTCCTCTAAGTGTTATTTGCACAATTGCAAATAACACCCTCCAACGGAAAAGTCCGGCCGGGAAAGAACAAAGAAAAACCGGCCGGAACGGAATGCAAACTGGCAACCCCAGAAAACTGGTCCCATAATAAATTACAGGAAAACCCCGATACTGTGCATACACACCCGCATTTGTATTTCGACCGAAATACAAATGTAAAGAGACAAAACTACACTATCAAATACTAAGATCCGGCTTAAGCCAAAGCCGGCTAGTAAAAACCGTCCGATCACGATCCGTGCAATACCGCACGTATCTGATCGAACCCTGCCATATCTCCATACGGCCTCTACAGCGTTTCGCCCGAAAGCTTGAGTAACTGAAAGTGTGGTGGACTCTAATGACTCGTCAATACTATGGCTGTGGATTTAACCACTAGCACGTCAGAGGTATAAGCCAATACGTGACGGGCCACCAGCTATTGACTAAAAAGGGAAGTCGATGAGCGAACTCATCCTGACGCCCTACTGAGCCTGTCAGTGACAATATCCGTACAGTCCGGTCCGTTCGTCTATGAGCATCGCATGTCGGGCCTAGGGGGTTGGTAAAAGTCAGACCCCCAAAAGCGGTACAAGTCATGTCGGAGTGTAGCCCAGAACACCCTGAGATACTACTGGAATACCTACCAGTAAATCTCCTGCCTTGGCCAAGGACTTCGTGTAATGGCTCTCCTAGACACAGCGCGACCTCACCTCCAATACCGGGAGAGACGAAACCCCCGAAGATCCGCTCACTGCCTCCATGTGGCTCGGGACTGTACCCAACTAAAACCTGTTTGCACGACTCCTTTGAGCCGTGGTAGGGTAGTAATCAAAGCACAGTGGGAACTCACACGAGACAAATGACGATCCCCAGGTCGATGAACTAACCTGTACACATGTCACCTGGGAACTGCTATCTGACGTCAGGTATAAGACCAACTAGCATGTTCCCTGCGAGTCCTGTCCGGTGTACTCATAACCCAATGAGCACCTGTATACATCTTAGGTGAACCAACTGACACCAGTGGCCTGTGAGACCGGCCACCGCCCCTCGTCGGGGTCTCGACTGTATACACTAGTCTACTCTGGAGAATCGATGCCCTGTCTCGAAACTCCCACGACTAGGGACCTTTTAAGGATGTGCTTGTAGACTCCAGCTCTCACTTATATGATCGCCCTCATACTGCTGTCAGTCAAGCAAGAATCCTAAGGGCTCTATCAACGTGCAATAGCGACCTGTCGGGTCACCTAAAGCAGTACACGATGATAAAGGTAAACCAGATAGCATACTATCATCTCGAGTAAGACTGTCGTACCGGGATAGGTCCTCCCTCAATCATTGCAATCACGTGCCTGTGATCCAATAATTGACTCTGAGGGCACTACCTCCAACAATACATACAACTAACAATCTCCCACTTGCACTAGGGCCAGCTGCTGTAGTATCGCATACCGAGCATCCCGAAGAGTCTCTCAAACTGTATCTGGGGAATGGCCTTCGTGAGTGGATCCGCCGTGTTGTTCTTCGTGTCAACCCTCCTGATCTCGATCTCCCGGCGATCAACTATCTCCCGGATCAGGTGATACCGCCTCAGAATATGCCTGGATCGCTGATGGGACCTGGGTTCCTTGGCTAAAGCTACCGCTCCATTGTTATCGCAATACAAAGGTATTGGATGCTCAATGGATGGAACCACTCCAAGTTCAGTAATGAACTTCTTGATCCAGACAGCCTCTTTGGCAGCATCGTTGGCAGCGATCTATTCAGCCTCCATCGTCGAGTCTGCCACGGTTTCTTGCTTGGAACTCTTCCAGCTAACCGCCCCTCCGTAAAGGGTAAAGACAAATCCCGACTGCGACTTAGAGTCGTCCTTATCACTCTGGAAGCTCGAATCGGTAAAGGACTCCACTTAGAGTTCTCCGTTACCATACACCAAGAGCATATCTTTAGTCCTTCGTAAGTACTTGAGAATGCTCTTCACAGCTGTCCAGTGACCCTCTCCAGGATCAGCTTGATACCTGCTCACTACACTTATTGAGTATGCTACATCGGGTCTGGTACATAGCATCGCATACATGATAGAGCCTACAGCCGAAGCATAGGGTATCCCTTGCATGCGAGCTCTCTCCAAATCAGTCTTGGGAGACATCTCTTTGGAGAGAGTGACTCCAGAGATCGTGGGCAAGTTCCCACGCTTGGATTCTTCCATACTAAACCTCTTTAGTATGGTGTCAATGTACCTGGATTGGGACAATCCCAATATCCTTTTGGATCTATCTCTATAGATCCTAATTCCCAATATACAGGAGGCATCACCAAGATCTTTCATTGAGAATCTTTGTGATAAGAAGAGTTTGACCGATTGCAGCATAGGAATATCATTTCCTATCAAGAGTATGTCGTCCACGTACAATACGAGGAAGACAACCTTACTCTCTGCCACCTTCTTGTAAATACAAGGTTCATCTGGGTTTTTGACGAAATCAAACTCTTTGATAACGACGTCAAAGCAGATGTTCCAACTCCGCGATGCTTGCTTTAATCCATAAATGGATTTAAGCATCTTGCACACCTTCCCGCTGCTCCCACTGTCTACGAAGCCCTCTGGCTGAGTCATGTACACGCACTCTTCTAAATCACCATTTAGAAAGGCGGTCTTAACATCCATTTGCCAGATTTCGTAGTCATGATATGCAGCGATGGCAAGCATGATCCGGATGGATTTAAGCATAGCCACTGGAGAAAAGGTTTCGTCATAGTCCACACCTGGTCTTTGACGAAAACCCTTTGCAACAAGTCTAGCTTTGAAAGTCTCCACTTTCCCATCTACACCAAGGTTTTTCTTGAAGATCCATTTGCTCCCAATGGGTTTTACCCCTTCAGGAGCAACTTCCAAAGTCCATACTTTGTTGGTGTACATGGATTCCATCTCGGACCGCATTGTATCTAGCCATTTCACTGAGTCCCTACTCGTGATGGCCTGCTCGAAGCTAGTTGGGTCATCATCCTCCATGATGCAATCCTCGCTCCCACCATCCATGAGAAAACCGTAGTATCTCTCAGGTGGGCGAGGAACCCTACTAGATCGACGGAGAGGCTGAGGTTCGTCGGGAGCTTCTGAATCCTCTGGTTCCACTAAATTTTCAGTTTGAGTTTGTGTAGCCGGAATTTCTTCCAGTTCTACCTTATCCCCACTAATTTCTTTTGAAAGAAATTCCTTTTCCAAAAAGGTGGCATGTCGAGAAACAAACACTTTTTGTTCCTCTGTATGGTAGAAAAGATATCCATGTGAATGTTTGGGATATCCCACAAACTTGCATAGAACTGACCGTGCCTCGAGTTTGTCCGGATTTTTCCTTTTGACATAGGCCGGGCAACCCCATATCTTAACTCTTTTAAGACATGGTCTCTTCCCACTCCATATCTCATATGGTGTGGTAGGTACAGATTTAGTTGGAACTTGATTCAATAAGTATGCTGCTGTTTCCAGCGCATATCCCCAGAAGGAAATAGGTAACTCAGCTGTGCTCATCATAGAGCGCACCATATCTAATAAGGTGCGGTTCCTCCGTTCTGATACACCGTTGTGCTGTGGTGTATATGGAGGAGTCAGCTGAGAGAGAATCCCATTCTCTTTTAGGAAGTCCAGGAATTCATTGCTCAAGTATTCACCTCCTCGATCAGATCGAAGGATTTTAATACTTTTTCCGGTTTGGTTCTCGGCTTCTTGTTTATATTCTCTAAATTTCTCAAAAGCTTCTGATTTGTGTTTCATCAGGAACACATATCCGAATCTAGAGAGATCGTCAGTGAATGTAATGAAGTACGAAGAACCATCCCTGGCATGTGTAGACACAGGACCGCAGACATCACTATGTATCAGTCCCAAGAGTTCGGTAACTCTTTCTCCGTGTCCCGTAAACGGAGTTTTGGTCATCTTGCCTTTGAGACATGACTGGCAAGTGTCATAAGATGAAAATTCAAACGGATTTAAATATCCATCCTTATGCAACTTATCTAGTCGTGTCGCATTAATGTGACCTAGTCTACAATGCCACAAGAAGGATTCGTTCAGTTCAGAACTCTTCCTCTTGTGTGTGTTTGTTATGCTCAGAACTGTTGATTGATTTAGAACATAACATTGCACAACGTGCCTGATCCAACCAACTTTTGGTTACGGAAAATGTTCATAACATTGTCCTGTAATACAAAATTATATCCCTCTTTGCTCAACAAAGAAACCGATATAATGTTGCATATCAGGTTCGGCATGTAATAGCATTCGTTCAGAACCAATGTATTACCAATTGGTAATACAAGGTGATATTCCCCGACAGTCTTAGCTGCAACAATTGCACCATTTCCAACTCTAATGTCTTTATCACCTTCTCCAAGTTCTCTACCTTTCCTAAGCCCATGTAACTGATTACATATATGGGATCCTGACCCGGTATCTAATACCCAGGACGTAGAGCAAATGGAGAAACAGTTCTCTGTAACGAACACACCCGAAGAAAATGCATCATGTACTTTCTTCATTCGGGTGGCATGGGAATCCTGGTATTCCCCTATATCCTGTTCAGTCCTATAACTCTTATAGGAAAGAACGGAACCAACGTTCCCCAGCACAGTATAACATGCGGGTTCGGTCAATACATCCATATTATTATCTTGATTAGGGCATGAAATGGTCGCTACCTGGAGAGAGAGAGAAGAAAACACTTTAGCGTATGCTCTTGCAAGATCAGATTGGTTATTATCTTATCTAATCAGGATGGCTCCCACTGTTTTTATCAAATCTTCCTTCAAACCCTAAAAGAAAAGACTAGCCGGGATTAATTACACACTACAAGTTCGTCGATCTTTCAGCCAGGCCAGTGTCGGTACTTTGAGGGAGGTCCCCCGTGCTTTCGCACGAACCTAATTAATGTAAACCTCGTTTTCCCAGAGGCGTAAACCTGTTGACACCTTTCTAGACACCTACTTGATCAGCTAATTGCAATGTGTAAAACTCTCCCAGGAGTAACTCTTACTCGCAGTGGGTATCGGGATCCACCTATCTCATAGAAGGTATGCAATCTCATTGCAAATTTCAACACTTGAAATTCCAGATAATATTTTGCCCCTAGCGTCCTATGACCTTGACAAAGGCCAACAAATCATAGTCTGCTAGTCAAGTTCAACCCGTCATTTCTTGATTGAATCAAACCCACCTGCACGGCCCTTGACAAAGGCTAACAAGGTCGTACGACTACCCTGAAACAATCTGCATCACATGCACAAGCAGATAAGTACTATTCAGCTACCGCACACTACGCCTTGACAAAGGCCAACAAATGAAGCACGAATACTAAACAGTTCTTATCTGAAATGACGGAGGGCTACGACAGGTTTTTCTGAAAACCTATTGCGTAATGAACTTGATATCGTTGTAGAATCGAATGATTTTTGAAATGGAGTGTCTTTGAGGCTTTTTCTAGTTTTGCTAAAGGGGTCACTCCCGGTGAAGGGATCGTCGGCCCTTTCCTCGTCGAATGAGGTGCGGGATATATCATATATATCACTATGCAAAGCAAAAACTATAGAAGCTATCAAAAGACAAACCGAGTGTGTAGCATCTTCCAGTTATTGCTAAAGGAGTCACTCCCGGTGAAGGGATCTCGGTCCTTTCCTTATCGAATAAGGTGCAGGATATATCACATATACCGCTGTGCAAAGCAAGAACTGTAGCTACCCGTTTTGTATAAAATTTGATTCTACAATATCTTAGGTTTCTTTTCTTTCATTAATCACATTAATGAAGTCCCATCATTTAAGTCACCTAAACATCACAGATAAATACGACGTACACTTTTGCCATCCGCATTCGCCTGGATGTCCCCTCGTGCACCGTTAGGTTAGGTAACTAACGGCAGAGCAGGGCAGGGCTAGTGCGGGTGAAAAACATAAGTAACGTCTATATAATATATCATATATACAATATACTGTATCTATCACAGAACATCACATGATCACATCACAGATATCGCAGCAGAAGAAACAAATGAAACATTGGATATACTAGGACGTCCGTATTTTCAATACGAGCCAGTATAAAACACGGATTCCACGGTCATGATGAATAGCCAATCCCACACCCCTAGACCCCTACGAGAGCGGCAAGCAACCCTACCAATTCTAGGGTTAGGAGACCCGGACTCGACTCCTCGAGATGGTCTCCCACTGGACCCTAGAACCCAGTTACTTGTGCTCCCCTCCTTGGGTCTATCCTAATGCGGAAATATAAATAATATACAAAAGGTGACAACTTCCGCAACCTGGAAGTGCCCCAAATAAAAGAATATTACATACAAGTTTTTACATGAATGAAAATGAAAAACACTCATCTCACATAAAAACCCCCGGCTATTCAAACACGACGATCCAATATAACATATCCAGCAACACATAACATCACATGTCATCAACGTAAGTAAATATGCGCATCCCAATTGTCGTTGACATATAGCAACGAAACCGGCGATATCACATATTACACTTACGGTCACAGAAAAGAAAATATAAAACTACAACAGTTGGAATTCGCAACCTCTTTAGACATCGCATGCCTAATCAAATGAAATACTTAGACATCACATGCCTAACAATTATAAACCCCGCATTTTAGTCCCATTATCGAAAACTCTTCTCAATATCAAATGAGACTAAACCGCTAGATTTATAACATTCATTCAGTTATCTCATAACTGTTTGTGAATTCCAATTATTGTATCCCATTCCGGATAAATAGAAAATATTAAACTTTCCGATCGAACATTCGAACACCCAAGTTTTCCCGAAACCGTTCAACACATGAATTAGGTTCAAAAACATTCACTTCATGTCACAGTACCAACGGCCCAGCCGTAGAAGGGTCAAGCCAACGCCTCACATGTGGCACGCCGTACTGCCCCAAACCCGAAGGTTCAAAGGGCAGTTCAAGACGGTCACATAATCGAGTTAAGGTTTGTTGTCTTCTAGAGGGACCGTCGCGTTACTTGCACTACTCAGAACGTCTTTAAACCACAGAAAAATCCAACACTTGAAAATTTTCGGCAGGGGAAAAGTTGGGTATTTATATCCGGTCGAACTTTTTAACATATTCGAAAATTATCCGGAAAAACACATAGACAAAATTTGATAATCCGATCGAATCTACGAGGCTCCAAAACACCCCAGAAAACTCAACTCTTGAGTTCAGATTAAAAAATCCCAGAAAACTCAGCACCTCAAATAACAGATTACTGTGCAAAATAGGAAAGCTGACGTCATCAGATGGCCGCGGAACCGCCGCAGAAGCCAGGCTTCTGCCGCGGTTCCGCCGCTCTTTGGAGGTATCTTTTGGAAAATTTTGCACCGTAATTCTTAGAATTTCCTGCTGAATTTTTTAAGAATTTTTAATCTGGAAAAAACCCAGTTTTTAGAAAAAGTCCAGAGAGTGTGGAAAAATTAGGGTTTCGGGTTCGATCGGGTTTCAAACATCGTCAAAGCATCGCCTAAGGCTCTAGCTAGGCTCTGATACCACTGTAGGGTTCCTAGGCACTCTCAATGGGTCTTACAAGGCATCAACCATGCCAATTTCAAATTTTTCCGGTGCCGAGAAACCCTAATACGGATCGTTAACTAGAATTTTAGGCGAAACAAAAAGCTAGTTAACAACTTTACTAAAAGTAAGAAGCTACAACCTTTGTAGATCCGGTTCTCCACTTCCTTAGCTCCACGTAGACGTCCTCTCGCTCTCCAAGTCGGATCTCGGACTCTAGCATCGGCTTCATCGGAGAAATGAGCGGACTAGTCGTCGGCTACGTTGCCGAAGATGATCTACGTCGAGGTTACACAAGATCAAGCTCCAATTTCACCAAGTTGTGAAACTTGTGAAGAAAACACCCTATACTACTTGGCAAGAGGTAGAGGGTGAAGAAATAGGAGGTGGGTTCACTTTAGAATTGGATTTCTCACACTTTTGCTTAAGATGCCATTAATGGTGGCAAGCTTTTTCTTGAAGAAGAAGATGATGAAGAAGATAGAATATGATAAGTTATTCTTGAAAAGAATAATCAAATGAATACTTATCATCTTCTAACCTTGGTTAGGTGTAGAGAATAGACCATGGTTAGTGGGAATGGTTAGAGTTAAGCATGAAGACAAAATGGTCACTTGGTCAAAGCTTCATGAAGCTTCAACAAGCTTCATGATAAAAAGAAACCATTTTGTTTTCTTTTATCTATTTCTCAAAAAAGAAAAGATAAATATTAAGTGAAAATATGAAACCCTAACCATTCACTAAACATGGTTTAAGTCTTTACACAAATCCAAGTGAATATGTATCATCAAACATGATACAATCAAGTGCACAAAAGTATATCACATATACAACTTGTGAACTTCAAGTGAGAAAATCCATTTAAAGTGAACCAATACTAGTTAATGCAAAGTAATATATCAAATATATAATTATACATTAAATCATTAAATCAACACTTGATTCAATGATCCGGTCATGTCGCACATAACCGACTAGTATACAATGTATCGATTTATCGAATCAACGATTCGATAACTCGGTTATATCGCATACAACAAATCGAAACATTCATCGCGAGAATGAAATACGGTATCACATACTCGCATTATTCTCGGTCCCGCACATATCTCATATGCGCTCCTATTTCGTTTCGCTTGAGCCAGGAAACCTCTGTGTAGGACTCTAAAGACTCGTCAATACGCCGGTAGCAGGTGATGATCATATCAAGCATCCACAAGCCGCAAGCGGTCTGCTAAACGTAACAGCCACCCGGGTATTGAGCGATCAGAAGATCGACGAGCTAGCCCGCTCACACTCCTGTGAATCCAATCAGCAACACTTACCGTACAGTTCGGTCTGTTCGTCTGATATGTCGCATATCAAGTCTAGGGGTGGTAAACGTCAGACCCCAATAACCGATAAGTCGTGCCGATGTGAGGCTCATAACGGGTCGAGAAACTACTGGTAACACTTACCAGCAAATCTCTGATCAGCCCTGGCCAGGGACTTCCCTGTTACGGCCAATCGAGCACAGCGCAACATCAACCCCCCAATACCGGGAGAGACGAAATCCCTCCTATCGCTCATTGCCTCCATGTGACTCGGGACTGTACCCAAAGACCACCGTTTTGCACGCCCTCATGGACGTGGTAAGGTGGAGATCAAAGCACAGTGGGAATCACACAAGACTCTATGACGATCTCGGGTCTACAGACTAACCTGCACAAGTGTCACCTGAGAACTGCCATCTGACGTGAGGTATAATACCATCTGGGAGTTCTCGGCGAGTCCGTCCAGTGTACCCAGTCTCCACTGAGCACCCGTATACCATCTCTGATGTCAAACACTAATGGATATGGGATCATCCATCGCCTATCTCATGGGTCGAGAAGCGCATACGCTAGTCTACACTGGTATATCGATGCCCCGTCTCGATACACCCACGACTAGGGACCTTGAAGGATGTACCTATAGACTACCATGTCCCCACTAGTATGATCCGCATCATAGTCCAGGTAGTCAAGTACACATCCTAAGGGCTTTACCAACATGTAACTACAAGACAGTTTAAAGAGACTAGTATACATGTTAAGATAAAGAGTAACCAGATAGCATACTATCATATCGAGCAAGAAAGTCATCTCTATATATGTCCAAGCATCCAATATAATATACATCATCTGTACAATACTGGCCTCTAGGGCATACATACAACTAACAGTGTTTGAATGAAAATTGCACTTTTTAAAGAAAACCGAATCGGAAGTCGGATTAACTCCGTTTCTGTCGGGTTTTAGAAATACGAGTTTTAAGAGTAGACAAGAGAAGGGGGAAGAGGGAATTAGTGGCTTTAGGTTTATAGGAGAGGAAGAGGGAGTGGAAGTAGGTTCCGGTGCGTCGTTTCGTCGCCGGGAACTCCTTGGGTCGTCGTCGGAAATTTGCCGGAGTTTCGCCCTTCGCTAACTTCACTTGCACACAAAGGTATAGAGATTTTTCTTGAGAGTTTTGGACAGAGATTTAGGGTGAAGAGGGATGAGTTTAGGTGTGGTATTTATAGGAAAAACTAGGGTTAGGGTATGTGAAAGGGTGTGAAAGAAAATGCACTAAATTTTTGCATTAAAAAGAGTTTTAATTTGATTTTTAATTCTTTGTAATAAAGCAGGATTTTTAAAGTGTGCAGGGGTTTTCAGAAGGCCAAAAGACACAACTCCCAAGAAGGCACCACTCGGATCCAACCGAGTTCGGCCGGCGGCGGCGGCCGATTCGGCCGATTTGCCGGCTGAGTCAGGCCGAGTTGGGCCGGGGATCGCTGCCATGTGTCGCTTGTCATTTGGTGTAGCCTCTGGGTCAGTTTGTTTTATATATGACGTGGGGGTTTTACAAGTTATGCACGTGTAGACCCTTGGAATTCTAAAAGGATTAAAAGAAAACAATATTAAAAATAATGTGGCTAATAGGATTTGAACTCTGGTGCTTTGGTTCAGCAGTGCAAGGTTTTACCAGTAAGCTACAAACTCCTTCTTGCTATTAAAAAGCAAAACAATTACTTATAGTACTCACAGGAAATGCAAATACCCCAAGTATACATTATCTTTTAAACAAATTTTTTGTACACAAAAATTGGGGTTGTTACAGTCTACCCTCGTTACAAAAATTTCGTCCTCGAAATTATAAATTTTATTTTAAGGACTAGTTTACAAATAGGTGGAGGTATCTTGCACGCATCTTATCTTCCCGTTCCCCTATCGATTCTCTTGGAGTGTCTTTTCTCCACATCACTTTAACCAAGTTAACTTCCTTGTTCTGAAGTGACTTCACTTTCCTGTCCAGGATCTCCACAGGTTGTTGCTCATAAGATAAGTCGGGCTGTACAGTAAGCTCAGAATGATCGAGAATGTGGCTGGAGTCACTCACATATCTTCTGAGTTGGGATATGTGGAATACGTTATGCACTCGTTCCAATGAAGGTGGAAGTGCTAAGAGATAAGACACTTCACCGACTCGTTCGAGTATGTCGAACGGTCCAATATATCTCGGACTTAGCTTACCCCGTCTTACAAATCGGATCACTCCGTGGTTCGGAGATATCTTTAAGAATATGTGATCTCTCGGCTGGAACTCCAAGTGACGTCGCTTTGCATCAGCCCAATGTTTCTGTCGATCTTGGGCTATGCACATTCTTTCCCTGATAGTACGAACCACATCAACAGTTGCTACTATCATCTCAGGTCCAAAGAGTTCTCTATCTCCGATGTCGTCCCAACTTAATGGCGATCGACACTTCCTTCCATAGAGCGCTGCAAAAGGTGCCATTCCAATACTTGCTTGGTAGCTGTTGTTGTATGAAAACTCCACAAGATGTAGGTGATCTTCCCACGATCCTCCGAAGTCTAACATATACGTTCTGAGCATATCCTCTAAGATCTGAATAGTTCGCTCAGAGTGACCATCAGTTTGTGGATGATAAGTCGTGCTGAAGTTCAGACTTGTTCCCAAGCTTGCTTGCAGACTCTGCCAAAATTGTGATCGGAATCTGGTGTCACGATCGAAGACAATGCAGACCGGTACTCCATGAAGTCTCATAATTTCCTGCATGAGTTCATGGGTATCAGGGATAGTACATATTTTAAGAGTTTAAATCTTACTTAGATTCTTACCTCCATGTACTTTTTTGCTAATGTCTTAGTTGATTGGCCAACTCGAAATGGGATGAAGTGAGCCGACTTTGTGAGTCGATCCACAATAACCCATACCGCATCGTTACCCTTTGTGCTTTGAGGAAAAGCAGTCACAAAATCCATTGTGATGTTTGCCACTTCCATTCTGGGATCGGTAACGGTTGAAATAATCCAGCAGTCCTGTGATGTTCAGCCTTTACTTACCGACACACCAAACATTTAGAGACGCTTCTGGCTACTTCACGCTTCATTCCATGCCACCAGTAATTTTGACGTAGATCTTTGTATATCTTTGTACCTCCAGGGTGTACTGAGTAGGGAGAGCTGTGAGCTTCTTTCATTAACTCTTCTCGAACAGAACCTTTTGGTACACACAATCTGCTGCCGTATCTCAAAGATCCGTCTTCATGGATGATGAAGTCTATTCTGAGTCCATTCGCTATTTGTTCTCTGATCTTTTGCAACTTAGCATCACTTTCTTGAGCTGCTTGGATCTGATTGACAATGGTAGATTGAACTTGTAAATTCATCAAACTTGAAGCGTTACCTGGCATGAGTACTTCAATCTCCATCTGATGCAAGTCTTGTTGAAGCTTCCACTGAGCGGTGAGATGCATTGCTAATGGTTGACGACTAAGAGCGTCTGGAACTACATTCATCTTCCCTGGGTGATATTGCAGGTTGATGTCAAAATTCACCATGAGTTCTAACCATCGTCTCTGCCGCATATTAAGTTCTTTCTGAGTAAACACATATTTCAGACTCTTGTGATCTGTATATATGTTCACTCGTTCACCAAGCTGATAATGGCGCCAAATCTTAAGAGCAAAGATAACGGCTGCCAATTCTAAATCATGCGTCGGATAATTGCGCTCATGAGTCTTCAGCTGTCTTGAAGCATAAGCCACAACCTTACCATGCTAATGTAGACAACATCCTAATCCCTTACAGGATGCATCACAATACACTTCGAAACCTCCAGATTGATCCGGTATAACGAGAATAGGTGCTGATGTCAACCTTGACTTGAGTTCTACGGAAGCTTGTTCGCATGCTTCTGACCACACAAATTCTTCATCTTTACATGTGAGCTTGGTCAGGGGTGTTGCTATCTTAGGGAAGCCTTCAATGAACCTTCTGTAATATCCAGCTAAACCCAAGAAACTTCAAATGTCCTTCACTGACTTTGGTGTCGGCCATTCGCTTACTGCTGAAACTTTCACTGGATTCACAGAGATTCCTTCGCCTGATACGATATGTCTAAGAAAACCAACTTGATCTAGCCAAAACTCGCACTTGCTGTACTTGGCGTAGAGTTGATATTGTCGTAGAGTTTTCAGGACAATTCGTAGGTGCTCGGCATGTTCTTTCCGACTCTTTGAATACATTAGGATGTCGTCGATGAAGATGACAACAAACCTGTCTAAGTACTCCCGGAAAACTTGATTCATCAGGTTCATGAATATTGCTGGTGTGTTGGTCACTCCAAATGGTATCACTAGAAATTCGTAATGACCATAGCGAGTTCTGAAAGTCATTTTATGAATATCAGCTTCCTTGACCTTCACCTGATGATAACCTGAACGAAGATCTAATTTAGAGAAAACACAAGATCCACTTAGCTGATCGCATAAATCGTCGATGCGCGGTAGTGGATACTTGTTCTTTATTATTACTTCGTTCAAGGCTCTATAATCAATGCACATTCTGTATGAACCTTCCTTCTTCTTCACAAGTAATATTGGTGATCCCCAACTTGAAGTGCTGGGACAAATCCATCCTTTCGCCAATAATTCGTCCAACTGAGTTCGGACTTCCTTCAAACCTTCCAGACTTAATCGATAAGGTGCTTTGATCACCGGTTGTGCTCCTGGTACTAAATCAATGCTGAATTCAAGAGCTCGATCGGGAGGCATACCTGATATATCGTCAGGAAATACATCGTCGATTTCTTGAACCACTTCTGGCTTTGATTCTTCCTCCGCTTGAGTTGCTGCAATTACTTCCTTATTCGGCTTCGCCTTGTAAGTACTTGGCTCCAAAGTACAGTCTCCACTTTTGAAATAGAAGACCAGATGGTCTGGAATCTCGAATACTACCCTCTTTTGACGATAGTCGATGGTAGCATAAAAGGTTCCTAGCCAATCCATTCCTAGAACCACATCGAAGTTCGGTATGTCCAGTACCTTGAAATCAGCATAGAATTCTCTGCTGCAGACGACTACTGGACATAAGCTGTATCCCATTGTTGCCTTTAGAACGCCATTTCCTGAACTGACATTCCGGCTGGATACAAGCGGTGTGACTGGAATTGCATGAGTTCGGATGAACCGTTGCGACATAAAGCAGTGAGATGCTCCAGTATCGAAGAGTGCTAGTGCAGGAAGTGAGGCTACTAATATTGTACCTAAGGTATGTGGGATATGTTTTAGATATAGGAAAAATATGTGGATATGTATTAAGACTGAAAGAAAAGGTTGAGAAGAAAAGGTTACCAGTGGTGACTTGGCCAGTGGCCTCAGGTTCTTCCACGGTCATCATGAAAGCATGTCACCGTGGTACATTCCTCTTGGCTGGAGGAGCATTTCTCGGAACGTTCCGTTGAGCTTGATGGAACTGACGAGGAGGTGCAGTCGGTGGTCCTCTAGGTGGTGGAGCAGGTAGTGCAAGTCTTGGAGCAGGTGCTTGGATGACTGGGCGTTGAGGGTAAGTGATTACTGGCCTGGGTGCAGCATATGAGTTTTGTCTACGTGGACAAGACATAATATCATGAGTAGCTGAGCCGCAGACTAAGCAAAGGCGGTTTGCACGCCGGCAATATTTCATAAGATGCCTATCTCTCTTGCAGTAGTTACAAAAGGCTGGGCTGGGCCTGTTGTTCGGTACTCCCGGTCTCCTTGGCACAAAAGGTGGTCTTGATGAGGCTCCTCCTTCCATCTGGTTGGTAGGGCGCTTAACTCCAGCAGATTGAGATCTTCCTCTCATCTTTACCACTGCCTCATAACGGCGAGCAGCTTTTAGAGCCGATTCATGAGTCAGAAAATCTCCTGTGGCCAGTGCAGCCTGGATCTCCAAGTCCAAACCTTGTTGAAATCGACGGGCTCTGATCTCATCCGTCGGTATCAGGTGTGCCGCAAATCTGTTAAAATATTGTGTTAGCTGTGTAGTATGTGATATATTTGAAAAATTCGAATGATTGAGACATATCTTACCGACTGAGCATGGTAAACTCAGCGTCATATTCATCTACTGACTTGGTCCACATTGAACCTTGTTGCAGATGGATGAACTGCTATTTTATGTCGAACCTGGCAGTCTCAGAGAAGTACTTTGCGTCGAACACGTCTCGGAAAGTCTTCCATTCAGTGGGTTAATCAAGACGGCTTTCTTCCGCCTTCCACCAGACCCATGCATTGTCCTTGAGCTGCAGTTTCGCAACACAGACCCAAGCTATTTCTAGCACTTGTGCCACTGCCAGATCATCTTCGATGCTCTGAGCCCATTCCTCGGCTTCTAGAGGGCTCTTTTTTCCTGAGAATTGTTTGGGGTGCAAAGCCCTGAATTGCTTCATCCCAGGTGCTTCTACCTCAGGATGGTTCATTAAAAGAGCAGTTTGCTGCTACTGTCCTTCTAGGAGGCTGCGGATTGCCTCAAGCAGAACCGTCTGCTCGTTGATCGGAGCTGGGACGGCAGGTGTAATTGGTAGTGGTGGTGGAGTGTTGTTGTAGTTGGTGCTGGTGTTGTTTGGGGAATCCATAATCTTGAAAGAAAAATTTAGATTAAGACAGATTCAAAGTATATGGAATGATAAGATTCAAGGAATATGAATTGTAAAGAATGTTTTAGTTGCTGGTTCTTGTGTTATATTGCTTAGGTTGTCCACGCAGAGCTGAACTGCATGGTAGGGTTCCATACAGCTCTGACCTGCATGGGCCACCAACAAAACCTGTCACGCCCTGCTTCCCAGTGTACGGGCAGAGGACGCGACGAGGCTGCTACGTATTTACTTAGAAGTAAATACGCTAAGCGTAACTAAGCAATATAAAAAAATATACACAAGAGACAAATGTAATGAAACAGCGACTTTATGAAAGCGATGCCTAAACAGTGGCATAAAAGAAATGGAAAATACAGGATGTAAAGGAAATGTACAAGTGTAACTACAGCTCGGGATCATCAATAAACTGGTCCAAGTCTTCAGTGCTAGGCTCGATCTCTGGAAGGTCCGAATCACCTGACGACATTCAAAGAAGAAGAAAGAGAATGTCGTCAGCAAACAAATCACTCGGTAAGTCCCAAATATAAAAGAGAAGTAGAATAGACAAAGAGAGAAAGAGAGTATAACTTTTAAAGTTGTATTATATGGTTAACGCTGTTGTTGTAGCTTGGTACAGAAGGATGGCAGTGTATACGAGAGGAGTCTCTATATGCCAGAGACTAAAGGCAAATGGAGCACAAGGAACCGTTTATGCCACAGTATAACAGCAAATGAATTCAGGTTAGGTGTCTTAAATCTTGCTGTCTCGTGCCACTTCTAACACCTTCCGTACCAACCTACCCCTTAAAACCCCGTAATGTCTTTTGTATTGATTGTATTGTTTGTATTGACTGTATTAGTTGTATTGTATTGTCTTGTAATTGAGTTGTATAGATGGATGACTTGCCGAAACCATGATATTAGTAAAATGGATGTAACTGGAGAATCAAGTAGATGGAAGTATATCCATGGCTCGGTTCAGTCAATACATATTGAATAGATTGAACAGATTGATTATATGGATTGATGGATTCATATTGAATTATAGTATTGTAGATTATACTTGAATCATATTCAAGTCAGATTATTTATAACGAGACTCAGTCTGAGTCAGACAATTAGAAAAGAAATTGAAATCCTGAATTAAGTTTTGATGTTATCGGTAACCGCTGCACATGGGCGGTAGGATTTGTGTCTTTTTCAAAGACGATTACCGTGTTGATAACACCGTTTGTTAAGTTGCCTACCTTAAATAGGAAGGCACCCATATCTCCAGCTCCCTGAGGCTCAAGAGACTGGTCCCACTTAAACCTATATTTACTAGGGTCCTTATTGTAATTTATAAAACTTGAGGGGGTTTTATGTACAAATAATTTTGTATAATTTTAAAAATACAGCTCAAGTATTTTATTATCGTCTTTAGGGTTTTCATAGATGTAGATTTTATATATGTGACATTTCTAGTGAATAAAACCTAATTTCATATATGGTATTTATCTGTAATATTGAACTTGTATGTAATTGCATGGTATTTTCATGTAACGTGATTCTTTTGATATAGAAAAGTTGGAATATTTATATTATATCAAAAATAGATATTTTGATGATATATATATTTATTTATCTAAAATAATTTTAATTTATTATTTTTCTAGAAATTTCATTTTTCTTAAGATATTTGTATTTTTTAATCATTCGAGACTGAATGCTCTTTGGGGAGGTCTGAATCTCGCACTACTAAGCCCAGGAATGTGCGATAATCCGCACCATCCCAGACGGGTTCCCTAAAATGGGTTGTAGTGGCTCTTTGCAAAGATTTATAAAAATACTTAATCTTGTAGAAAAACGGTTTTAATGGTAAAATGTATTTAATTGTAAATTCGTATTCTCGTATTCTACGTTCCCGAAAGGTATCGTGTTATGTTTCATATGAGTGTTGTGAAGAGGTAGGTCATTACCTCGTGATCTATTTAAAGGTATAGCAAGAAATATGATGTTTAATGTCAAAACTGAGCTATATGGTATTTTACTGAAAAGTACGATAGAAATTGCAATATAAAATATTTTGTTATGAAACTTGTTCATGATGTTTTATTAATGATTAATAGTCAAGATGTGAGAGTTTGGAATGGTTGTGTTTAATGAAAATTGCACTTTTAAAAAAAACCTGAATCGGAAGTCGGATTAACTCCGCTTCCGTCGGATTTTAGAAATACGAGTTTTAAGAGTAGACAAGAGAAGGGGAAGAGGGACATACTGGCTTTAGATTTAGAGGAGAGGAAAAGGGAGTGGAATTAGGTTCCGGTGCATCGTTTCGTCGCCGGAAACTCCTAGGGTCGTCGTCGGAAACTCGCCGGAGTTTCGCCCTTCGCTAACTTCACTTGCTGTCACGACCCGAAATATTAGCTTGTGGCCAGCACTTAAATCACGCAACGTCTAAAGCGTAACGTAATTCAAGTAAGCTGAAACCTAGAAATTTAAACCTTTTTAAGAAAATAAAGTAGGTGAAGTTTTGAAATAAAGGTATAATGAAATCAAGTTTTCTTAATGCATAAAAAAGGAACATGAAAATGCAAGTGAAATTTACTAGTTTAAAAACGTATTTCGTCTTTTAAAATTTGGGCAGCACCACTTTGTATTTTTTAATCCAAAACCACAATACACGATAAAAATAAAGGCAACCCCAAGCGGGAGCTAGCTCTTCGCCAACCGGCGGATCACAACCACGCAAGACAGTATATATAAGTATACGACGCCCAACGGCGAAGTTCACCACAAAAGATAAATAAATAAGCAAGACATCAACCCCAAATGCGAACATAAAACCCATCGCTCAAGTCTCGCAAGTACAAGTCTCGCTAAGTCTCATTACTTATACAAATACTAGTTTGATTGATGGAGTTGACTAGATACAATATGAAATATAATACAAGAGTGATTACGATACAAATGTCCCACCTACCAAGCAAATCACCCAAAAATAGCTATGAGCCAGTGATGCCGCTACTGATCCGTGCGGTCGGCCTGCAAGAATTGTGGCACACGGGGGTGAGTTGCCAACTCATGAGTAGAAAAACATCTACAGATAGAAATCGAATAAACAACGAATCCTAGGTCAACTATATCATAAAGGTAATACTATGATATCTAGGGTGACCGGGTCTGTATATGTGCCGACACTATAAATAAATGTCTATCAGCATGCAGATATCATCCAACAATATAATCAATGTATGTATGCCTGTGGATCCCATCCACGTATCAACCAATAACACAACAACATCATGCATGTAAATATCATAAAAGCACATGCATGAAAGTATGAGGATATAAATCAACGTGTGCCCCTCGCGACACATAAAAATCATGGAACCTGAGTGCCCAGTATCGACACTCGAAAACATCATGAAACCCGTGTCCAGTATCGACACGTAAATCCTCATATCTCGGGTTCCGTCAGTCCGGATCGGCCCACGGGCTCCGTCAGTCCGGATCGGCCTACGGGCTCCGTCGGTCCGGATTGGCCCATATCATCTCTCGACTTCGGTCGGTATCCTCCGGATATCCGCCGAGCCCAAATAATATCACCATTAGGTAGTAGTCCTTATGCCAGGCTCACCGTCTACTGCACAGCATCCCTTTCTTGCCCCGGGGTACTATACCGGTCCATAATGCACCCGCAATCGGCCTCATCCAGCTTCTCGAATCGGGTTTCACATGCCACACGTCTCATAACCGAGAAAACGCATGGTGGACGCACTGAAATATCATATTAAGAGAAACCGGGTTTTTAAAACAGTACATGCTTTCTTTTGAAATAGCCACGGTTCTCAAATCCAGAAATCTCATGAAAAAAGTATATCTCAATGTGTAATATCGTAAAGCATGATGTATGCGACATATATCAGAAATGTAAGCATATCCGTATATCATGCAACATGAAACAGTGATGTGAACATGTCGAGGGAAAACCGCTCTTTTTAAATGAATCCAGTTTTAAAATATATCTTGCGGTTCCCAAATTCTCCAAGTCAAATGCAACATCGTATAAGGTGCATATGTAACTATAGCAAGTAAACTATGCGAGGAGTCATATCATGATGCATCAATCCTACTGTGTAGTGACATGGCAATTATCGATGATGAAGTGTGTGAGCCGGTAAATCTGTGTATGTGTAACATACGCATCATCGATAATTGTGCAGGTGTACTTGCACAGGTATAAGTAATGCAACGCGAATAACATGAATGCAGCATAGGTAAATCATCGGCTAAAACTATAAGGTATATGTGTCTACAAGACCGAGTCGGTGAATCTATCAATCGGCATCCAGCCTCACAACATCGCGTACGGTACAATCCATCGTACGGCATCCTCTAGTCAAGGGTATGGATCAATCATCAAGTCAACTCATCATGTATGGAAAAATCATCATACGGCGGCATTAAAACATTAAGGATCCTATCAACCTATATGACAATGAGGGGTACGGACCTAACGTCGCGTACGTAATATCACTCACGATTCACCACGATATATATATCTATAAATATACCTATGTCCCAGGTCACATCTATAACAATCTCATATCAGGGGACAGGCAAGATATCAATCATCTCAATCGACTCACATCCGTATACCAACATATCATCATATCACATATTAAATCGTATTCTCTTTTTATCATAATTATATCTCACATAAAGTCACTTCACCAAAACATACTACCCTTTACTATAAGCATGCGTATCTAATCTAACATACACACCTGAACCATACAATCAGCTTTTATAAGGTGCGAATCGTAGTTTTGAAAGTAGGGGTTACAGTGTTTTTAAGGAAAAGATATCGTTTGAAAATCTGTAACGTCCCTCAAGATATCTGTTTAAAAGATGCATACGATTCTTCGGTTTGGAAATAGGTATGGTTCGGATGACACAATTACGTCGGCTATCTAGTCCTATAGTACCCTAAACGGCAATATCGTCAAACGTCATCCTCAAATTCCGTCATCACATACTAGTCGTATCAAAACACTTCTAACTATCATTTAGTTTATTATATGGTTTCACTAAGAATCTTTTAACTCTAATCCTAGTTTCCGAATCTAGGTTTTCTTAACCATATGCTGCAAATCGGTTTCCACCAAAACTTTGCGGGTGTGCTATACGCCATCCACCCGACTTCCCCCGTAGATATAGATCTACTCACCTGATTGGTTTATCTTTTGCGTAAGCGAGCGTTTTAAAATATAGATAAAAAATTAAGAATATAACGTAATCAATAACGGTGTCGCTTGGTAGCTAGCTGGTTGAGTACGGGTCGGTCCACAGGGAGATGGATTCCTTTTCTTTATGTTTTAACGAGTTAAGCCCAAAAAGTTGGTGGTTTTGTTTTTAGATCTAAGAATGAGATTAAATTGATTTAAATTCTTGCTAGGATTAGGATTAGGTTAGTTTGGAATAAGGATTCTATTCACTGCTTTCCTTGCCATAGTTAAGAATATAGGTGTTAGGGTAATAGTCAACAAAGGGGATTAGCACGATTAGGAAGAAACTTAGTTTCTTCCTTTTCGTCCTTGTCCGTCCTTTCTTAACTCTTAGCCCTAACCTCTATTTAAATCAACCACAACCGGTCTATCTAGGGAATCACCGCTATCTTGTAGGATAGGGTGCCGTAGTGAGCGGTGTATGGTTAATTTAAATAGAGTCCGTATTAATTAAAATTATAGGGGTAAGGAAAGGAGTGAGAGAGATTTCCTTCTCTCAAACCTTCCCTATCCTAACCCTAACAAGTGAGGAATTACCCACTCATTAGGAAAGTGACAAAAGAATTCATTTTTATAATTTTTATTTTAAAAGGCTATCTAAATTGCAGATAATAAAAGACAGATAAAAAATTGCAGAAATTAAATTCAGATAAAAAAATGCAAGATAAAAAAAGAAACTTACTTTATTGATACCTCTTCAACGATTACAATGAAAGAAAATTTTAATCTAGAAAATAAAAAGAGGTATAAAGAGTGGCCTGCCTAATTAGGCTTTCGGGTTTCCTCTTTATAGATAGGAGAAACCCTAGGGTTTACATCTGTCCACATTTGAAATTATAAGACTACCCTAAGAAAGCCGGGTCAAAGCACCTACACCCACCGACACGTGCACCGACACGTGCACTGCACGGCTGCGGATCCGCGGCAGAATGCCCTATTTAGCCACGGTTCCGCGGCCATATGGTGAGCTCTTGGACTCAGTTCTTTAGGGATGCTTCAAGTTGCATTTTCCTTCTGTTTTCTCCACTTGGTTCCTCAGAATCTTTTCTACTTTCTTCCAGATTTCCAATAGTGCAGAATTTGTGGACTTTTACCGTAAGCTTCGCGTTGAAGTCTTGAATCTTGTGCCACCCTTTTGCTTTGTGCACTTGAACTTTTTACTGATCTTCATTTGTTCCTTAAACTGTTAGGCGGCATCATACGGATTCATCTATTATTGGTCGTAGTCTCACATTTGTAGCGTCTTTTTCATGAATTTCACTGTAATGAATTGAGAACCTGTAACCTGCAACTATTTAGCAGACATGAATCAAAAACACCTATTTATTTGTAATATGATTAAGAATGGGGGATATAATAATGCAATATTCTGATATGAACAAATACCCCCAAACTTATCTTTTGCTCGTCCCGAGCAAAGCCAATTTATTCTCGAAAAATCCCAACCTTACTTTCGCAGGGAATCACGATTGCACTGAGCTCATACAACAATCCGTTAAACCTCTAAGTGTCCCTAGTAGGAGGAGTGTTGTTTCCTGAGGGTTTTCTGCGGATACTACCCACAAAATTCGATCAATTTAGCCTATTGACTTTCATTCTTCAATTTGGTGTTCTGGCAAGAAATTCTATTATCTTTAACTTAGAA
Source organism: Agapanthus africanus (assembly GCA_030015575.1). NCBI lineage: Eukaryota > Viridiplantae > Streptophyta > Magnoliopsida > Asparagales > Amaryllidaceae > Agapanthus > Agapanthus africanus. The sequence continues at coordinate 706,107,320 of CM057341.1, forward strand.
ATTATCAACCCGTATTTTTCACACTCACTTATCATTTAACTTAAGTTCGTATATGTTCTGTAAATTTATTTAGTTTTTAGCATCTTTTGAATTTTCCTTCTAAGGTTCCATCTCCACTTAGGAATTTTTATCATCTCTACTGAAGGTATACGCCCTATCTTTCATTCCTGTCTCCCAAACCCCAATCATATACCCCTACGTGTGTGTATGTATCACCCCTATATTTGGAAATTCAATTCAAGCAATCATACTCTTGTCCATCTTCCAAAATACTTTTAGTTGGTGAATTTTAGATGAAATTGCTCACACATTCTTCATGCGACCGTTAATACTTCTTGAGGTACTAACGACCGATTACAAAATGTGTTCGCGCATTAAGGCGTAATTCCTCGTCTTGTAATACCTAAGGCTTTAGCAGTGACTCCCAAACCAGTTGGTCTAAGGCACTAGGCGTAATTCCTCGTCTTGTAATTCAAGCTATATATTTTTTTTATTTTATGCAGTCATAAGTAATTACAAAACCAGTGTTCATTTTTTATATCCCTTTATTCACACTTATACTTTTATTTAATTTTTTCTCATACTAAGGATTTTAGACAAAAGCATTTCAAGGTATTCTCTACTATTCCAAGTTTCAAGGTGCGTGTTTGTGCAAGTTGTAGAATATATATTTTCAGAATTTAGACTTAAGTTTCGGAATTATTTTTCAGACTTACACTTCAAATAAAAATTCAAAACTCTTCCCTTATTTTGACTTAGCCCAAGAACTAAACTCAAAATTTGCCTATTTCTAAATAAACTACAAGGACATATATTTTCTACCGTTAAACTTTAAAAAAGGTTATTTTTAAGGTTTTTAATTTACTAACTTTAGGATCTAGTTTTTCCTAGCTAGTCAACTGTCTTGTCGAACTTAAGTCAAATATAGCCAAAATTGAATTTTTAAATTTTTATAATTTTTCAAAATTTTATGGGTTTTTAAATAAGTATGTAAATGCAAAAATATACATATGAATGCGAAGGAAGAAAGCTTACCGAGCACACCCCTAAACTTAAACTTGACGGTGCCCTCACTGTCAGGCTACACCAAGAGGGTCAAAATTGTCGGCACTCCCCTGTTTTTTTGTTTTTATTATTATTTTTTATTATTATTAACAGAAAAAGAAAATAAAATATATATACACAAAAAGGTCCCCCCCCCAACTTAAGTGAAACAGTGTTTTCACCGTTTAAGCGTTAAAGTTCAGAGTTAGGGAGGAGAAAAACACAGTATTAAGCCATACAAGGCCTTACACAGGCCAAAGGTTAGCACCAACCATTCAAAAAATTTATCGTTATAAAGCAGCGGTTGGTGAAAGAACATGTTGTATAGTGTCAGGAAAAAATAGGGTAAAGATAAATGGTGTAATGGAAAAGATTTACGTCTCGATTTGTAGAGATGAAATAATAATGGTGAACGAAAACGAGAATGTGGATGATTAGGAATGGGAAGAATGGTCACATTCTCGTATGGGACAAGAAGAAATGTTGGTGGTTCGACTTCTTCAGGTGGAGGTTGATTAATTACAAAATCCGTGTCGTATAGGAATGCGAGTTCGTCGGCGAAAATATCTTCGAAACTTTCATCGATGGTTCGATTGAACATTTCAATGTCAATAAGTGTCGTGCCAGAATTCAACACACTTGATTTTTCAAAAATTACGGAGGTAGGAGACTCGTAAGGCCCATCTACCTTATTCTCAAAAGAGTCTAAATCAAGTTGTTTTCTAAAATTATCGAACTCAAAATATCGGATTGTGATTCATTAACACTCGTTATCATTAAAGGAAGATTAGAAGAAGAACCAGAGAAAGTGGGAGAAAGAAGTTGAATACGAACTTGAGGGTGGAGATGGAGTGTATAAATTAGCGCAATTCGTAATGACTGATGTGTAAAAAAACGATTGTGCTAATCTATCAACCCACTGAGAAATGAGGTCAAATCCCTCAAAATTCGTGAGAAAACATGAGTACATCGAACTTGATAAACCAGACATAAAAAATGAAAGTATAACGGTTTCTTGCAAGGTCAGAACAAGGATGGAGGGAAGTGATTGAGGAAAGATATCGGTTAAAGATTCAGGAGGGTGTGCGCAGTCAATGAAAGGGATAGAATGAATTGAAAAATCCAACTCTTCAAGTAAAACTGCTTTATCCTCAATAATTTTCTCAATACTCTCCTCAAAATTTAGCTTATCCATGAAATTCTCATCAAAATCAAGACGCATATGAAGTTCGGGAAAAACAGTTAATGACTCGGGATGATGAATTGGAGAGAGAAACTCATCCAAATCTGTGGGTTCATCATCCAAAATATTCCCAGCGTCTATATCCTCAATCAAGTGAAAATAATTTTTTTTCAGACACCTCATCAAAAGCATGGATATTAATCAATTCAGGTTCTAGAGTGGAGGTGTAGAGATTAAAAGGATTGGTGACGGTTTCACTCGAAAGGGACCCTTCACAATCAGGTAAATCAAACACTACAAAGTCGCACAACTCATTAAACATTTTATTTTCAACTGGTGAATCATTTGGAACACTTGATAGACATTCAAAACCGGAATTGTGGGATTCAATTGGGGATGGGTAGGTTTGATTTGGAAGGATGCACAGCTCACTCTCTCCACTCAAATTATCAATCTTTCCAACCGCCTCATCATATATTGGAAAATTTGGAGCTAGTTGGAAACTAGCTGCCGGGTCACTAAGTTTTATAAGAGCGGCCATGGACTCATTCAAATCCATGATCTGTTGTCTTGACGTTACCATAAAATCTTCCAACGACTGTTCCAGACTAGACATAGGCTGCGAAGGGGTTTCAGTGAAAAATTCAAAGTTGTTTGGATATTGGAAACTCCCAAACGGCTGTGTAGAAGCAATGTCTAGGGAAGGTGCAATAGTTGGGTAAGATGGATAAGAATTGAATGGTTGGACAGTATTAGGATCAACATTTGGATAAAAAGGTGAATGGAATTGTTGATCCCAAGAACTGGAAGTGTTGAAAGGAGTGAAAGATTGTTCACGAGATTGTTCAATATGTTCAGCAATAGACATGGGTTTCGGAGTTACCACCGGACTCTCAAAAGGGGTATCAATGTAAGAAGGTGGTGAAGGTTGAAACGGTTGATACAAATTGGATTGCGAAGTCCAACTGTTTCTCCTAGACGCGTCTATTCGATCTTTCAAAGAAATTTTGGGCATGGAGGGGTCGTCCGAAATTCGACCAAAACAATGCACGTAGGAAGTAATGTCTGGTTAAGGGTACCAAAGTTCGGCAAGAGTTTTGAGAGGTGGGGTACCCATGATGTGAGAAAGGAGAAGAAAAAGAATGTGATGATTTTTTTTCGATTTTTAAATTTTTTTTTTTATTTAAAAAAAATGTTTTTTTTGGAGTTTTGAAATTTTTGAAAGTGTTTTTTTTAGAAAGAGTTTTGCAAAAATTTGTATGGAACTATGACACAATTTCAAACAATCATAATTTATACATGCACAATCAAGCCTAGAGCTAGGGTCTCCTAAGTCAACTAGACTGCTCCTAACTGTTCCAAAGGGTAAGTTGTGAGATATCCCTCAAATCGCCTCTTCACCGCCAATTGTGGTCAGGTAAGCACAAGTAAAGAAAGGAGGGATTCGCTCACGAATCACCGTGAGACGTGGCTTTTAAAATTACCTTTCCTACTTGTCTAGCTTAGGCACCACAAAGTCAAGTTTAGATAAACGACCGATTGCCCACAACCTTCCTTTGTCCTAATGAGCGCGACAGTCCTTATTGGCTGAGTCTAAATATTTTTTTAATTAACTTGAGGGTTGATGCATATGCTTTTTGTGATTTTTAGGGTCCTAGGAAGGGTAATGAAATCCCCACCCAATCTTGATTGGTGTTATAGCCCCTTAGAGTCAGTATTAATTATGCAAAGCAGTTAACACACCAACAATCTAAAACACTTGCAAATTTTTTTTATTTGGCAGCGCAAAGAATCCTGCAAAAAAAACAATTTATTGGAGAGTGGGAAGAATTTTGCGCAAAGAACCTTGCAGGAAAATTTTTCAGTTGAGTTCAGAGGGTAGAAGAGAGGACAAAAATACTTACAGAGAATTTTGGGATGCTGACATCACTGGTTGACCGCGGTTCCGCGGTCAACTGCATATATCCGCCGCGGTTCCGTGGTGGTTCTGTTAGTTTGGATCTTCAAAAATTTTCTGTTTGTTGTTATGATTCTCCTCTGTCTGTTCAGATCTTCTGTTTATTGATTTGTTCATTGGGTTTTTTCCAGATCTGAATCTGTCCCTCTTCTTTTCCTGCGCAATTCACACAATACCTCTCACAAAGAATAAGATGAATTTATTTTATTTTATTTTATTTTTTTTGTTTTAAAATTTTTCAATTTTTAAAATTTTTTTTAATTTTTTTATTAACCCGAAATTACACAAAAAAGAGACTACCGTCCCCCCGGCAACGGCGCCATTTGATTGGTTTATCTTTTGCGTAAGCGAGCGTTTTAAAAGATAGATCAAAAATTAAGAATATACCGCAATCAATAACGGTGTCGCTGGGTAGCTAGCCGGTTGAGTACGGGTCGGTCCATAGGGAGATGGATTCCTTTTCTTTATGTTTTAACGAGTTAAGCCCAAAAAGTTGGTGGTTTTGTTTTTAGATCTAAGAATGAGATTAAATTGATTTAAATTCTTGCTAGGGTTAGGATTAGGTTAGTTTGGAATAAGGATTCTATTCACTGCTTTCCTTGCCCTAGTTAAGAATATAGGTGTTAGGGTAATAGTCAACAAAGGGGATTAGCACGATTAGGAAGAAACTTAGTTTCTTCCTTTTGGTTCTTGTCCGTCCTTTCTTAGCTCTTAGCCCTAACCTCTAATTAAATCAATCACAACCGGTCTACTTAGGGAATCACCGCTATCTTGTAGGATAGGGTGCCGTAGTGAGCGGTGTGTGGCTAATTTAAATAGAATCCGTATTAATTAAAATTATAGGGGCAAAGAAAGGAGTGAGAGAGATTTCTTTCTCTCAAACCTTCCCTATCCTAACCCTAACAAGTGAGAAATTACTCACTCATTAGGAAAGTGACAAAAGAATTCATTTTTATAATTTTTATTTTAAAAGGCTATCTAAATTGCAGATAATAAAAGACAGATAAAAAATTACAGAAATTAAATTCAGGTAAAAAAATGCAAGATAGAAAAAGAAACTTACTTTATTGATACCTCTTCAACGATTACAATGAAAGAAAATTTTAATCTAGAAAATAAAAAGAGGTATAAAGAGTGGCCTGCCTAATTAGGCTTTCGGGTTTCCTATTTATAGATAGAAGAAACCCTAGGGTTTACATCTGATCCACATTTGAAATTACAAGACTACCCTAAGAAAGCCGGATCAAAGCACCGACACCCACCGACACGTGCACCGACACATGCACTGCACGACCCTGATCCGCGGCAGAATGCCCTATTTGGCCGCGGTTCCGCAGCCATATGGTGAGCTCTTGGACTCAGTTCTTTAGGGATGCTTCAAGTTGCTTTTTCTTTCTGTTTTCTCCACTTGGTTCCTCAGAATCTTTTCTACTTTCTTCCAGATTTTCAACAGTGCAGAATTTGTGGACTTTTACAGTAAGCTTCGCGTTGAACTCTTGAATCTTGTGCTGCGCTTTTGCTTTGTGCACTTGAACTTTTTACTGATCTTCATTTGTTTCTTGAACTGTTAGGTGGTATCATACGGATTCATCTATTGTTGGTCGTAGTCTCACATTTGTAGCGTCTTTTTCATGAATTTCACTGTAATGACCTGAGAACCTGTAACTATTTAGAAGGCATGGATCAAAAGCACCTATTTATTAGTAATATGATTAAGAATGGGCGATATAATAATGCAATATTCTGATATGAACATCACCTTACTTCTTGCTTGCCGAAGTCGATGACGCCATGCTCCGTCGTCTCGGAATCCACGCGAAGGTACCGACAATAACAACACATATCGCAACGCTATTAAAATCGAATCTGGAAACCAAAACGGCACACAGATCGCCTATAGGTTAGAACCTATAGCCCACGTATGCAAAACCAACAAATTACCCCTAGTCGTTGATGTAAAAACATTCAACAAACAAATACAAATCCAAACATCAAAACTCATCATTCAAAATACGGAAAACATATCCAAAATCACACTAATGTGCTCCCAGATTTTGACTTAGGCCAAAAGGAGTTGCACAAACAAGTCTAGGGTGTAGTACAAGGTGTATATGACCTACTGGACCAAACTAGGCACCATATGCCACCATGTGGCCGACCACACCACTAGGAATTCCGGCGAGCTCAGACAGGCTAGCTCCATTGGGGTTCGTCTTGTCAGGGTGGTCTCCTAGTGCCCTAATTTGGTCCCTGGTATTGTTTGGTTGTCTCAGAAATTCCGCGGGTTGCTCCAGATTCACTGTAGACTCACAATTCAACACAAAACCGACACGGGTAAATTCTTAAATCCGTATTCTGGTTTCTATGCTATGGTCCAGGTCAAGAATCACCTTTAAGTCTTATTGACAGCTACTAATATCATCAATCTCCTTAACCCTTCTCTAGAATTTCAATGCTCACAAATCCATCACTAAACGGCTTCTAAATTTAAAAAAAAATGCTAGGAAATCAAAACTACCCTAAATGAAAAGAGATATACCTCATGGTTACACCCAAACAAAACCCTAGAAGTCCCAATGTTGTCAAAATCCTACTTTACTTGGTCCATTGCGATGAGTGTGAGGAGGTGATCATCTTTTGTGAAAGGGGTATAGGGTTTTAGGGAGTATTTTGAGATGGGTCATGAGGGTAGAAGGTGGAGTGAGATGAGGAAGAAGAAGAAGAAGAAAATGGTGGAGGAAAACAAATGGGGCAGCCACCCTCTCTCTCAATTATTCTCTCTCTCTCACTCTCTCCAAGCATGCCCACTCTCATCATGATGTCCCCTCTCTCTCTCCTCAAGTCATCATGACACCTTTTTCCTTTCTTTTGTTTTCTCACCACAATAAAACCATAACATAAACAACACAAATGAACATGTAACTAAAAGAAACATGTCATGATGCACTAACCATGAAAACTGTAGAAACACGGATTTGGCTTAATTGCGATTAGCAGTGCACTAATCGGGTTTTTTATACAAACTGCATATAATAAATTTTAAAAATGCCAAATCCTTTAAATATATTTTTAAATGAATAAATCATTTTAATTTCCATTTATTTCACAATTATCGGTATATAATTATACCCTTTTTCGAAAACCCCAAAAATAATATTTTATATTTTCTGAAATGTTACAATCTTCCCCCTTAAATAAATTCGTTCCCCGAATTTAAATTTGAACCCCAAATGCTAAAACATTTCAATAATCAACTCAAATCAACGGGGCTCCAAAATCACGGAAGATACAGAATAACACAGCGCGTCAAGTGCGCATGAAAACGAGTACAAAACTCAAAATTGAACTCCGTCAAGCGTCACGCAAATCATCTGATTTGCATGCATATCCTCGGAGTTACAATAGAGATACAGATCTCAAAATCCACTACTGAAATCCAATATACACTAGTCAAAAACTATAATACGTGTATAGTACGTATTTTTGGAAAACTTTCAAGAACTAAATAAAATTCATGCAATTTTTTTCTTTCTAAATCTCCACGTGAATGTGTAACTCACGGCATAAGTGACGGACGCTCATTTGTAGAATAATAAATATAGTTTCGTATATGTTTGCCCAGATATACGTCCCGTCCATTTTAAAATATCCCAAAAGGTTTTCTTTTAAAAACGTTCGTGTCGCTCACTGACATATAGGAAATAGCGAGACTATAGCTCCTTTTTGAAAACCTCTTATTAAACTTTTTAAATGCATGCAAAATACTCAGGTACTGTCCTCAGATTAGTCCTGTTCGGCTACTACACAATATAGCGCCCATCATGAAAACAAAGTGCTCAAAAGCAAAATCGGCCTAAAAAGGCGTATCCAACAATCACGTGCGTATAGTGCGCATGGAAATCAAATCCAAATACAAGTGTTACAAATGTGCACAATAGCAAAACTAAGTGCAACGGGTGTGCACGACACAAATATTAAGTGCATCTAAAGTGCACGAAATATCAATCCAGTGCGACTAACATGCACGAATGAAAATCCCAATAGAGTGCATCCAGTGTGCACAAAATCCAAAATCAAGCACCTAATATGCGCAAAAATCTAACCCAAGCATGTCAGGTTCGTATGAAACATCTAGTGCAGTAGCATGCACGAAAATGAACATAAAGTGCCAACGCGCACGAAAACACAAATCTAGTAAAATGAATGCTTAAAGGCATAAATTGGGTACAACCAATGTATGGAGTATAAATTCGGTGCAACCAATGCACAAAATACAAATCGGGTGCATCCAGTGCACGAAATACAAATCTATTGCAATAAATGCACAAAAACTCATCAATAACACAAATGCGTATAAAACAACACCGAATGCATCAAGATGCATAAAAATCCAAAAACGGGTGCAACTGTGTGCACAAAACACGTATCAATGCACTGCAAGCACATATAAGCTACACCGAGTGAAAACCCAATCGAGTGCATATCACATGCACAAAATCAAATCAACCGTATGAAATCCACGAAATCATAAACACGTGCTGCCAAGGCACAAATGAACATCAAGTGTAATAGATATGCACCAATGTAAATACCCAGTAGGTGCAGCCATGGTGCACGAAAACGATATCATGAAACTCAATCATCAAAACTCAAATCCAAGCGATATAAGCGTGATACTCGGATCACAAACGCAAATCGCAATAAATGACATCGAGGTACACCTCCTACAATATCGAAAAATGTCGGTGCACCCAAAACCTGCAGAACAAGAACATCTGCTTGCCTTCTGCTCATGGTCTGGCGTCCTCATCTTCTCTGTGGATTTACTAATCTCGCAATCCATCGGCTCGTCAGCCCGGTCGGGTGTGCTAACGGAAACGATTCCACTCTGGCACTTCTCTGGTCATCTCTCGGCCAATTGGTATGACCACTCGTAAAGCAGCACGTCACTGGCGTCGGCCTCTGGCCCTCTGAATACACGTGACACAACTGATCCTCGTTGCAAATCTTATTGCAGCAGTGTCCTGGAAGGAACCTGCTCAGGGTCTCTTCCGATCTCGCCTATGCCGAACTATACGGAGGCTGGTACTCTTGCATAATCTTATCTCGCTTTCTGGACATCTGCGTTCTCAGCACAACATTTCCTCGAAATCTGGTCGCATCCTAATGTCTCTGTAGAAATATCCGATCTTTAATCTCAACGGGGAGTAACGACAGCTCGTCAGCATCTCGCACGAACCACTTGTTCCACTCGTCTTTATCATCGTCCCCTTCAATGTCACGTCATACTATCTGCGCACTGCAACTGTTCTCGAACACAGTCAATTCGGAGTCTCTCACACGGACTCGAAATCACAAACTCGGTATCTTCATCACTCTGTAGAAGATCTCTAACCGAACACGTCCTCGGGAACTCGTCCATACCATCGGAGGAATACTCAATACTCGTCCGTCCTCTATCAACTCACAACGCATCTGAGTGAGGTCCTCTATCCAAAACTGGTCAGCTTGCTGATCTCTTATCACATGATATCCGGACGACGCTAAACTTTTCGATCGAGTCATCAAGGTTCCAAAATTTCCCGAAATCTCAACACCTGAGCACAGTTTTAATAAGATCTGGTACATACCGTAGTACCGCTGGACCAACCGTAGAAGGGCAAACCCAAGCCTCACTGATGGCACCACTAAACTACCGCAAACCCTAAGGTTCAATAGCGGTTCTATGGTCATCATATCGAGTTAGGGTTTCATTCTTCTAGAGGGCCCACATAATTACTTGCATGTTCCTCCGAATACTTTAAACTTGGAAAAATGGGTTTTTTGACATTCGTTCGAACTTTTTAGCTTCGCCTAGCCGACATGTGAATACCCTTCATCCGCATGCTAAACAATGCATCAATCCTCCAGGAAAGGCAACGGTCATCTCTGGATCGATCTGCTCTAGATCTGAGTAAGACTCTCCACACTGAAAATCTTCAACTCAACTGGGCCTGCGTCGGCACATCAATCTGAAGAATCATCTTTGTCTCTCAACTCGGAATAGGCTAGCTATCACCTGTCGCATCTTTGCCTGAAAGCTCCAGCGATCTCAGCTCGTAAGCCCTGGAAGCGACATCCTATCAATCTCAGCAATAGCTGGGTCATCTGTCCACACGGTAGACGACATCAAAACCTCTGAGGTATGCTGTACATCAACAGTCCTCTCACAACTGGAAGCCTCTATCAATGGCCCGATCATCCGGTGCAACGCTAAACATTCGCCTCAATAAGAGGTCACAACATAAAAACTAACTCGATATGTTCCCATGTCACCAGAAAACACAATGGTCAGCCCTCATACCAGACGAGCTCTCCCTAACTATACAATAGCAGCAGTTTAATCTGCGCTCAAACATAGTGACAGGAACCTCAATCGAGTATCGATGAAACAGATCAAGGGCATGAAAGGGAACGACAGATCCAAAATGGATACATGATCATAAGAAGGAACAATATCAATGAGAGTATGATCACGGAAACGTATAGAATCAAGTATCTCAAAATATGTACATCCTAAGGTTTCTTAAGTGGAGTATCGTATCGTAAATATGCCGCGGAATATACGTACGGTACGTCACTCTACCTAAGCTATCTACTCTATCAATCAGGGTCAGCCTATATAACGAAAGTTCGGGTCTAATACCTGTAAGTGCACGGCGGCGCCCCGGCCGTCAATCCGACGCCGGAAAGCGGAAGCGGTGAATAACTTAAATTTTGCGGACTTAGCAAACCGGCACCACCGCGCACTATAACCCGGATCGAAAACCATTAACTAGTCTAAGCTAACGAGAAGATGGGTTAGAGATATACCGACGATCCAAGTCCTCCGGTCTTCTCGTCATGGTCCCGATCTCCTGCGGAAAAGTCCCGTCTCCTCCTCGTCGCTAGAAGTGCACCACATCGCCTACTTCTTTTACGGGCTCCCACCTCAATGCCGAGGCAACTCGGGCACGAAGCCGGCTACTCGACGTGCCCAAGGTTCGCTGTAGAATGTGTAGTAGAGGATTGTGTCTCATTTGGGGTTCATGGAGGTGCCTTTTGGTGGAGGGATGAAACAAGAACAATGTGGAGGAGCTAGTGGGTATTTTGGAGCATGATATGAACCAAAAATACACCCACACAATTTTTGGACAACCCTTGCACATAGTGGCCGGCCACAAGAGAGGATGGAGGTAGTGAATGAGAGTGAGGGAGTGATATCAAAAAACAAAAGATCAAACCACAACCATAATCAAAAGAGAGAGAGAAAGGAATGGTTATGATAATCAACCATGATCACAAAGCAATGCCAACACTCCACACAACCATCATCAACAACCATGATGCTAACAAAGTCAAGCCATCATGAAGGATCAAGTCAAAAAGGTCAAGGTATGGTGAGCCATCATGATACAAGGAAATAAGCAAAGACCCCCTCTACTAAAGCTTATTTGCAACAATGCAAATAAGCCCTCCTCCACCATACTTCGGCCAATGAACGGAACAAAGGAAATCGGCCGAAACTAAAAGCAAACTGGCAACTCCATAAAACTGGTCCCGTAATAAATTACCGGAAAACCCCGATACTGTGCATACACACCCGTATCTGTATTTCGACCGAAATACAAATGCAATGAGACAAAATCTACACTGTACTATACTAGGACCCGGCTTATACCAAAACCGGCTAGTAATATCTGTTCGATCCTGATCCGTGCAATACCGCACGTATCTGATCGAACCCTGCCATATAACCATACGGCCTATAGTACAAACTGTCTGATCCTGATCCGTGCAATACCGCACGTATCTGATCGGACCCTGCCATATCTCCATACGGCCTCTACAACCTTTCGCCCGAAAGCTGAGTAACTGAATGTGGGGGACTCTAAAGACTCGTCAACACCTTGGTTGTGGATTTAACTACTAGCACGTCAGAGGTATAAGCCAATACGTGACGGGCTACCAGGTACTGACCAAATGGGACGTCGATGAGGAAGCTCACCCCGACACCCAACTGAGCCTGTCAGTGACAATATCCGTGCAGTCCGGTCCGTTCGTCTATGAGCATCGCATGGCGGGCCTAGGGGGTTGGTAAAAGTCAGACCCCCAAAAGCGGTACAAGTCGTGTCGGAGTGTAGCCCAGAACACCCTGAGATACTACTGTAATACCTACCAGTAAATCTCCTTGCCTTGGCCAAGGACTTTGTGTAATGGCTCTCCTAGACACAGCACGACCTCACCCCCAATACCGGGAGAGACGAACCCCTGAAGATACGCTCACTGCCTCCATGTGGCTCGGGACTGTACCCAACTAAAACCTGTTTGCACGACTCCTTTGAGCCGTGGTAGGGTAGTAATCAAAGTACAGTGGGAACTCACACGAGACAAATGACGATCCCCAGGTCGATGAACTAACCTGCACACATGTCACCAGGGAACTGCCATCTGACGTCTGGTATATGACCAACTAGCATGTTCCCGGCGAGTCCTGTCCGGTGTACTCATAACCCAATGAGCACCTGTATACATCTTAGGTGATCCAACTGACACCAGTGGCTTGTGAGACCGGCCACCGCCCCTCGTCGGGGTCTCGACTGTATACACTAGTCTACTAATGGAGTATCGATGCCCAGTCTCGAAACTCCTACGACTAGGGACCTTTTAAGGATAAGCTTATAGACCCCCAGCTCCCACTTATATGATCGCCCTCATACTGCTGGTGGTCAAGCAAGAATCCTAGGGGCTCTATCAACATGTAATAGCGACGTGTCAGGTCACCTAAAGCAGTACACGATGATAAAGGTAAACCAGATAGCATACTATCATCTCGAGTAAGACTGTCCTACCGGGATAGGTCCTCCCTCAATCATTACAATCACGTACCTGTGACCTAATAATTGACTCTGAGGGCACTATCTCCAACAATCTCCCACTTGCACTCAAGGCTAATTATTGCGATGTCGCATACTCACAGCCCGTGTGATACCGAACATCCAACTCCTCTACTTGTCAGTCTCACAAAGCTCGTTTGCGGAACTATTGCGTTCGAGGAATAGCCTCAGTGAGTGGATCCGCTTAGTTGTTTCTTTCTATGTCTCTCTAAATCTCAAGTTCGCGGAGAAAACCATCTCCCGAAAAGAGCAATACCTGTCTCAGAATATGTCTGGATGTCTGATGGGACCTAGCTCATAAATGAACTCCAAATCCAAACTTCTTAGACTGTATCGTCAACTAAACTTAATCAGTATCCTGCGCGCCATGCCTCCCTCAGTATTGCCTTGGACCACCTGTCCAAAATACTGCCCCTCATCAGAAGGAAAACTATAACTCTGACAACCTCCTTGTCGTCCATGTCACCTTGGAAGCCTGGAATGATAACTGTCTCCTGAATGAGGCTGTCGTTATCATATCCCTAGAACATTCACTTATGTTCTATAACTGCTTCCGACTGTTTCTCCAGGATTGGATTAATGTCAACTTATTGCATCTAGTGCAAGAACAACATCTGGTGTGGTACTTGACATCTCATGATTGACTCAATTGCCTGAGCAAGTGATCTGCCAATCATGCACATCCCTCTCCCCTTTAGTCTGTAAGACAGCTTCAGAGAGGGTGACTCCATCACCTGCAGGTACACTACCGTGCCAGGAGTCGTCCATCCTAAATACTCTTAGAATGCTGTCAAGTACCCTGATTGGGAAACCACCCAAATCTAGATCTAATACCATAGATCCAGTAACCAGTATGTCTGATATAATGTCCAAGTCCTGTGTGGAGAAACAACTGTGTGACGACCAAAGTATAACCGATCGTAGTGTAGGAGTTTCTTTTCCTACTCTGTGTATATCATCCAAATACCAGGATATCACACCCTACTACCTTCTCAACAGATCCATCCCCTATTCTGATGAAGTCAAACCCATGACTGTCACGTCAGAAATAGATGATCTATCTCCGCTATATCTGCTTTAGTCTACAAATAGACATAAGCTACCTGTCCACCAATGCTTCCGCTGCTCCCACTGACTACGACAACCCTCTGGCAGAGTCATATAGACGTACACTTCTAAAACTAGTTTAGAACGACGCTATACTCATCCTCCTGCCGGGTCTCGTAACCTGGAACAACAGCAATGGCAATTGTGGGTAAACAAGAACTTCCCTGTCACCGTCCTTGAGGCTACCGTAGTACCTCTCGGGTGCCTGAAGTTACCCACCTTATCTGCGGAGTGGCCAATGGAATGTCAATTCAGATTGAATCTTTAGGTTCCTTATCAAATCTTCAGTAATCGTTTGTGGTTCTGGAATCACTTCCAGTTCTACCATACTCCCACTACTGTTTTCTGAAAAAATCCATTTTTAATTTAAAACTGTGGCGAGTCAAGAACAATATTGCTATTGATCTTCCAGATGGTAGAAAGTCAACCCGCGTCATAGCCTGGGTCAACCCACAAACAGCCATTACAGAAACGTGCCTTGAGTTGTCCAGTGTCTGGTTTTAATCATAAACCGGACAACTCCCCGTACCTTAACATCGTTAAGATATGAACTGTTCTATATCCAATATAGAAACAGAGGCACTGATTTAATTGAACCAGATTCAAATCATGCAGCTGTCCCCAGCGCATGTCAACTAAATGGAAGGAGGCCGATCAGCGTTACTCAACTTAGGAATACTTCCAATTATGAGTAACCTGAAAGAAAAGCAAGATCTCTTTATCATTACTATCAACTGAATACCACAAGTATCTACATCTTCGATCTCTTTGAAGAATCCCGATACTTGCTACACCTGGTTCTCTACTCTATTCAAATACCTGTAACCTCTCAAAATTCGGACCCTGTGTTTCCACGAAACACCGGTCTAAAAACTAGAGAAGTCATAAGTAAACCGAATATAGTACGAGGACCTACCCCTCTGTCCTGATGGACCCTGGACAACATACAATACTCTGTATAAGTCCCTTGAGTCTGATAACTCATTCACTGTGTGTCGTAGGTTGAAAACTGTACTTATGGTTAAGAAGAATTACACCGCTGTTTAATGCTCCTTACCTAACCATCCACTGATATAGGTAAATGTCGTAGACATAATTTCAGAAAGGTATATCTCACTCTATGAAAATAGACGTACAGATATATCAATTTGAAATTGGTGCATAACAGCGGATATTCAAAACCAAATATTTGCCGACCGGCAAACAGCCCAGGTGATTTCCTCAAATATCACCGATTACAACGAATCCCGATATAATGAGGATAATCACCCAATTCCCAACAACTTACTCCCACTCATCATCTGTAAAACCATACAGATGTGAGAATCGTACCTGGTAAATACATACCCTGGAGTAAGTATCTAATCGGGAAATCAGTTTTCTTTTAACATTACACAGTGAAACTGAAACATTGAAATGTTCCGATGGGGTATTCTGGTATTCCTAGTAATGCCTCTTCCAGATTCACGACTGTAACCGTATAGTTCTTTGCCACCTCTCCAAATCCCTTCATATGTCTTTAGTCTTTACCTTCTGCACACCCTTTTAGGCCAAATGGTTTTCTTCCTTCCCTACCGTTCGGCACGAGCCTATGGTTTGGAAGAAGACTATCCAATAAGCATAATGGGTGTACTGTCCGCATCCTAGGAACACTCGCAATGAGAGAGGGTGAAGATAAAAGACAACCGAATAAACCTTATTCCTATTTCTCCTGAACCAGAATCCATCCCCGAACTGAAACAAGTTCCATTCGAGTTCGTATATAACCATACGATGGAGTATCCAAATAAACTGTGGATCTTCGTAGTGATACGGAGTGTCCTGGAGAAATACAAAGGTGATGTGGGAGTGGTAATGAAATATTTGGTTTGGTCGTGAATATCTGTTGCAATTTACTTTGCCCTCTTACTAATCCCTTGCTTTGTCTGAACTTAATACCTTCTGCACACCATCGTTATGCTAATTGGTTTTCTTCATTCCCTACCGGTCGGCACCAGCCTAAGGTTTGGAAGAAGACAATCCAATTTGCGTAATAGGTGTACTACCCCTAAACCAAGGAGTACTCGTAACCTGAGAGAGGGTAAAAGGAAAAGACAACTGAATAATCCTATCCGTTTTCTCCAGAACCGGAAACCATCCTCGAATAAATTCTTTCGAGTTCGTATCTAACCATACGATGGTTTTGTCCAATGGAAGTGGACGTTCGTAGTAATACGGGGTGTCCTGGAGAAAAAGGGTAAAAGTAGGAGTGGCAATGAGGTCTGCAACTCTGACAATCCAAAAGCCGGTGTTTAAGAAGGTTCTGTCAACTTGGTCACTGAGTCAAAGTCTTAGGGTCGGGTCAATGGTCGCTGCCAAAGAGAGAGAGAAAAGAAACACTCAGCGTGCACTCTAACCTAGATCAGAATGGTTACCAATTTATCTAATCTGGAATCCTCCCACTGTACCTCAAATTCTCCTCCAAACCTGAAAGAAGAATTAGTCGGGGTTACCCGAGGAGTATACCAACTCATCAGTGGGAATCGGGATCCAACTATCATTGCATGATAACGTGACGGAATCCGCTCACGCTATCACACTCCAGAAGGTATGCGCATATCTGGCAAGTTTCAGTTCTTTTGAAACTCCCGATGTAATTTCTGCCCCATGCTCTTATGACCTTGACTTTGGCCAACAAATCATAAGTCACATGTCAAGTTCTACCCGTCATTCTCCAGGTTGATTCGAATCCACCCGCACAAGCCCTTGACTTTGGCCAACAAGGCTATACGACTGTTCCAAACCAACGCATCTATCTATGCTGCATATGAATAACCAACAGCTACCAAACACTGTGCCTTGACTTTGGCCAACAAACACAGCTTGAATACTATTGACTACCCATATGAAACGACGGAGGGCTACGAATGGTTTCTGGCGAAAACCTTTAACGTAAAGAACTTGATATCGTCGAAGGAACGGATAGCTTTTAAAAATATAGTGACGAAAACCGTTGCTAAAGAGGTCACTCCCGGTGAAGGGATCTCGGCTCTTTCCCCGTAGAATGGGGTGCAGGATATTCCAACTGAATACCACGATGCAAAGCAAAAGCAATCGGCTATAGTGAAATTAATGCCCTGACGCAAACTTTTGTCCAAGGGGTCACTCCCGGTGAAGGGATCTCGGCCCTTGCCTCGTCGACTGAGGAGCAGGATATTCCAAATGAATACCACGATGCAAAACAAAAGTGAACGTCCTTGCAATAACAGCTTTTTGAAAAAGTGTTCCAACAACATCAGATTAGGTTTGTTTTTAACTTGCATTGATCCGAATCAATGCAGTCCCATCAATTGATCACACCAAAAAGAACGAAAATATACTGATGTACGTATATGCCATCCGCATTCGCCACTGGGTCCCGTCATTACCCGTTAGGTTAGCTAACTAACGACAGAGCGGGGACTGGACTAGCACGGATGCAAAACATATACAACATCTACTAATATATATACCAATATATAGTATTTCGCTCAAGGCGTGAATAAAATGCAACATCACAGAAATGAACAGCATCACAGAAACAATACAGATATCTGGGATCCCCGGGTTTCACAGAGCCGCTACTGAAACCCGACGTTCCCCTGGTCGTGTGGATAGCCTGTGCAATGAAATCCTAGACCCCTACGGGTGCGGCAAGTTACCCGCCAAAACCTGAAGCGAGGCAGCCCCCTTCAGCAACGTGAATGGACCACCCAGCACTTCACGGAATCCGGTAACTTGGGCACCCCTCCTGGGTCAACCTGTACCCCCTACGAGTGCGGCGAATAGCCCGCCAATCCTAGAGTGAAGCCCCCTCCGTCTCAATGCCATGAGATGCGGGCTTGTTGCCCTCCAGAATCCGGCTATCCGTGCACCCCTCCGCGGGGCAATCCTAGTACAGAAAGTAAAATATACATACAACGGGTACATCGACCGCAACCAGGTCGTGCCCCAAAATAATAATACAATCAGGCAGTGACGGCAGTCCACATGTCGGACGCTCGCCCCGCAATATCAAATGTACATAATACAACAAAACTGTACTAGCATTGCATCCAGGCTATCCCCCACGACCGATCCGCAACATCACAGCAAAAACAAAGCATCAACGTGAAAGTCACGTTCGCAAATCCGTCTAACCGGGCTATAGCAGTTAGACCGGATTTACCGATCAAGTGACATTCACGGTCGCAGATATAATGTAAATACTGTGAAAAATGTGTTTAAAAAATTTCCGATTGATCAAACAATTAACAAGTGGGCCCCAAAGAAAACTGTAGCACTCACAGAAACAATTGGCCCAACTTTAATATTCCAAAGCCCAGAAGGCCTCTGTAAAAAAATGGTGAAGTGATGTGAATAGTGCGCGGCGGAAGGGCCGCACAAATGGGGTTTTCGCGGCGGTTCCGCGCTCCAACTGTGGAGTTACTTCGTCAAATTTTTACAGAACTCTTAGATTTTCCAGTACATTAATATTTTATAACCTGAAAAAATTTTCGAGACCAAAAATTTTCAACAGAAACTGATGCGAACTAAAATGCAGTTTTGGAACTTTTTGATCGATCGGAAATGCAAACACATTACACAAAGTTAGACTAAGTTAATGGCGAGGCTCTGATACCACTGTAAGTGCACGGCGGCGCCCCGGCCGTCAATCCGACGCCGGAAAGCGGAAGCGGTGAATAACTTAAATTTTGCGGACTTAGCAAACCGGCACCACCGCGCACTATAACCCGGATCGAAAACCATTAACTAGTCTAAGCTAACAAGAAGATGGGTTAGAGATATACCGACGATCCAAGTCCTCCGGTCTTCTCGTCATGGTCCCGATCTCCTGCGGAAAAGTCCCGTCTCCTCCTCGTCGCTAGAAGTGCACCACATCGCCTACTTCTTTTACGGGCTCCCACCTCAATGCCGAGGCAACTCGGGCACGAAGCCGGCTACTCGACGTGCCCAAGGTTCGCTGTAGAATGTGTAGTAGAGGATTGTGTCTCATTTGGGGTTCATGGAGGTGCCTTTTGGTGGAGGGATGAAACAAGAACAATGTGGAGGAGCTAGTGGGTATTTTGGAGCATGATATGAACCAAAAATACACCCACACAATTTTTGGACAACCCTTGCACATAGTGGCCGGCCACAAGAGAGGATGGAGGTAGTGAATGAGAGTGAGGGAGTGATATCAAAAAACAAAAGATCAAACCACAACCATAATCAAAAGAGAGAGAGAAAGGAATGGTTATGATAATCAACCATGATCACAAAGCAATGCCAACACTCCACACAACCATCATCAACAACCATGATGCTAACAAAGTCAAGCCATCATGAAGGATCAAGTCAAAAAGGTCAAGGTATGGTGAGCCATCATGATACAAGGAAATAAGCAAAGACCCCCTCTACTAAAGCTTATTTGCAACAATGCAAATAAGCCCTCCTCCACCATACTTCGGCCAATGAACGGAACAAAGGAAATCGGCCGAAACTAAAAGCAAACTGGCAACTCCATAAAACTGGTCCCGTAATAAATTACAGGAAAACCCCGATACTGTGCATACACACCCGTATCTGTATTTCGACCGAAATACAAATGCAATGAGACAAAATCTACACTGTACTATACTAGGACCCGGCTTATACCAAAACCGGCTAGTAATATCTGTTCGATCCTGATCCGTGCAATACCGCACGTATCTGATCGAACCCTGCCATATAACCATACGGCCTATAGTACAAACTGTCTGATCCTGATCCGTGCAATACCGCACGTATCTGATCGGACCCTGCCATATCTCCATACGGCCTCTACAACCTTTCGCCCGAAAGCTGAGTAACTGAATGTGGGGGACTCTAAAGACTCGTCAACACCTTGGTTGTGGATTTAACTACTAGCACGTCAGAGGTATAAGCCAATACGTGACGGGCTACCAGGTACTGACCAAATGGGACGTCGATGAGGAAGCTCACCCCGACACCCAACTGAGCCTGTCAGTGACAATATCCGTGCAGTCCGGTCCGTTCGTCTATGAGCATCGCATGGCGGGCCTAGGGGGTTGGTAAAAGTCAGACCCCCAAAAGCGGTACAAGTCGTGTCGGAGTGTAGCCCAGAACACCCTGAGATACTACTGTAATACCTACCAGTAAATCTCCTTGCCTTGGCCAAGGACTTTGTGTAATGGCTCTCCTAGACACAGCACGACCTCACCCCCAATACCGGGAGAGACGAACCCCTGAAGATACGCTCACTGCCTCCATGTGGCTCGGGACTGTACCCAACTAAAACCTGTTTGCACGACTCCTTTGAGCCGTGGTAGGGTAGTAATCAAAGTACAGTGGGAACTCACACGAGACAAATGACGATCCCCAGGTCGATGAACTAACCTGCGCACATGTCACCAGGGAACTGCCATCTGACGTCTGGTATATGACCAACTAGCATGTTCCCGGCGAGTCCTGTCCGGTGTACTCATAACCCAATGAGCACCTGTATACATCTTAGGTGATCCAACTGACACCAGTGGCTTGTGAGACCGGCCACCGCCCCTCGTCGGGGTCTCGACTGTATACACTAGTCTACTAATGGAGTATCGATGCCCAGTCTCGAAACTCCCACGACTAGGGACCTTTTAAGGATAAGCTTATAGACCCCCAGCTCCCACTTATATGATCGCCCTCATACTGCTGGTGGTCAAGCAAGAATCCTAGGGGCTCTATCAACGTGTAATAGCGACGTGTCAGGTCACCTAAAGCAGTACACGATGATAAAGGTAAACCAGATAGCATACTATCATCTCGAGTAAGACTGTCCTACCGGGATAGGTCCTCCCTCAATCATTACAATCACGTACCTGTGACCTAATAATTGACTCTGAGGGCACTATCTCCAACAATACCCCCCCCCCCCCGTTCAAGTCTAAGTTCCGTAAAGTCAAGCCTAGGTTCCGAAATACATACCCGCCCTAGACTCCGCATAGTTAAACATAGACTCGAACCAAGGTTAAACCTAGCACTTTGATAACAACTTTGTCACGACCCGAAATATTAGCTCGTGACCAGCACTTAAATCACGCAACGTCTAAAGGCGTAACGTAATTCAAGTAAGCTGAAACCCAGAAATCTAAACCTTTTTAAGAAAATAAAGGAGGTGAAGTTTTGAAATAAAAGTATAATGAAATCAAGTTTTCTTAATGCATAGAAAAGGAACATGAAAATGCAAGTGAAATTTACTAGTTTGAAAACGTGTTTCGTCTTTTAAGAATTTAGGCAGCACCTCCTTTGTATTTTTTGATCCAAAACCACAATACATGATAAAAATAAAGGCATCCCCAAGCGGGAGCTAGCTTTTCGCCAACCGGCGAATCACAACCACGCAAGACAGTATATATAAGTATACGACGCCTAACGGTGAAGTTCACCACAAAAGATAAATAAATAAGCAAGACATCAACCCCAAATGCGAACATAAAACTCATCGCTCAAGTCTCGCAACTACAAGTCTCATTAAGTATCATGACTTATATAAATACTAGTGTGATTGATGGAGTTGACTAGATACAATATGAAATATAATACAAGAGTGGGTACGATACAAATGTCCCACCTACCAAGCAAATCACCCAAAAGTAGTTATGTGCCAGTGATGTCGCTACTGATCCGTGTGGTCAACCTGCAAGAACTGTGGCACAACGGGGGTGAGTTGCCAACTCGTGAGTAGAAAAACATCTACAGATAGAAATTGAATAAACAACGACTCCTAGGTCAACTATATCATAAAGGTAATACTATGATATCTAGGGTGACCGGGTCTGTAGATGTGCCAACACTATAAATAAATGCCTATCAGCATGCGGATATCATCCAACAATATAATCAATGTATATATGCATATGGATCCCGTCCACATGTCAACCAATAACACAACAACATCATGCATGTAAATATCATAAAAGCATATGCATGAAAGTATGAGGATATAAATCAACATGTGCCCCTCGCGAAACATCAAAATCATGGAACCTGAGTGCCCAGCATCGACACTCGAAAACCTCATGAAACCCGTGTCCAGCATCGACACGTAAATCCTCATATCTTGGGCTCCGTCAGTCCGGATCGGCCCACGGGCTCCGTCAGTTCGGATCGGCCCATATCATCTCTCGACTCCGGTCAGTATCCTCCGGATATCCGCTGAACCCAAATATTATCACCGGTAGGTAGTAGTCCCACTGCCAGGCTCACCGTCTACTGCACAGCGTCCCTTTCTTGCCCCGGGGTACCATGCCGGGTCCACAATGCACCCGCAATCGGTCTCATCCAGCTCCTCGAATCGGGTTTCACATGTCACACGTCTCAGAACCGAGAAAACGCATGGTGGACGCACTGAAATATCATATCAAGAGAAACCGGGTTTTTAAAATAGTACGTGCTTTCTTTTGAAATAGCCATGGTTCTGAAATCCAGAAATCTCATGAAAACAGCATATCTCAATGCGTAATATCGTAAAGCATGATGTATGCGATATATATCAGAAATGTAAGCATATCCGTATATCATGCTACATGAAACAGTGATGTGAACATGTCGAGGGAAAACTACTCTTTTTAAATGAATCCAGTTTTAAAATATATCTCGCGGTTCCCAAATTCTCCAAGTCAAATGCAATATCGTATAAGGTGCATATGTAACTATAGCAAGTAAACTATGCGAGGAGTCATATCATGATGCAGCAATCCTACTGTGTAGTGACATGACAATTATCGATGATGAAGTGTATGAGCCGGCAAATCTGTGTAGTGTAACATACGCATCATTGATAATGGTGCAGGTGTACTAGCACAAGTATAAGTAATGCAATGCGAATAACATGAATGCAGCATAAGGTAAATCATCGGCTAAAAGCTATAATGTATTAGTGTCTACAAGACCGAGTCGGTGAATCTATCAATCGGCATCCAGCCTCACAACATCGCGTACGGTACAATCTATCGTACGGCATCCTCTAGTCAAGGGTATGGATCAATCATCAAATCAACTCATCACGTACGGAAAAATCATCGTACGGCGGCATTAAAATATTAAGGATCCTATCAACCTATATGACAATGAGGGGTACGAACCTAACGTCACGTACGTAATATCACTCATGATTCACCACGATATATATATCTATAAATATACTTATATCCCAGGTCACATCCATAACAATCTCATATCAGGAGACATGCAAGGTATCAATCATCTCAATCGACTCACATCCGTATACCCACATATCATCATATCACATAATAAATCGTATTCTTTTTTTTATCATAATTATATCTCACATAAAGTCAATTCACCAAAACATACTACCCTTTAGTATAAGCATGCGTATCTAATCTAACATACACACCCGAACCATACAATCAGTTTTTATAAGGTGCGAATCGTAGTTTTGAAAGTAGGAGTTATGGTGTTTTTAAGGAAAAGATATCGTTTGAAAATCCGTAACGTCCCTCAAGGTATCTGTTTAAAAGATACATATGATTCTTCGGTTTGGAAATAGGTATGGTTCGGATGACACAATTACGTCGGCTATCTAGTCCTGTAGTTACCCTAAACGGCAATATCGTCAAACGTCATCCTCAAATTCCGTCATCACATACTAGTCGTATGAAAACACTTCTAACCATCCTTTAGTTTATAATATGGTTTCACTAACAATCTTTTAACTCTAACCCTAGTTTCCTAATCTAGGTTTTCTTAACCATATGCGATAAATCGGTTTCCACCAAAACTTTGCGGGGGTGCTATACGCCATCCACCCGACTCCCCCCGTAGATATAGATCTACTCACCTTGCTTCTTACTTGCCGAAGTCGATGACGCCACGCTCCGTTGTCTCAGAATCCACGTGAAGGTACCTACAATAACAACACATATCGCAACGCTATTAAAATCGAATCCGGAAACTAAAACGGCACACGGATCGCCTATAGGTTAGAACCTATAGCCCACGTATGCAAAACCAACAAAGTACCCCTAGTCGTTGATGTACAAATATTCAACAACCAAATACAAATTCAAACAACAAAACTCATCATTCAAAATACGGAAAACATATCCAAAATCACACTAATGTGCTCCCAGATTTTGACTCCGGCCAAAAGGAGTTGCACAAACAAGTCTAGGGTGTAGTACAAGGTGTATATGACCTACTGGACCAATCTAGGCTCCAAATGCCACCATGTGGCCGGCCACACCACTAGGAATTCCGGTGAGCTTGGCCAGGCTAGCTCTATTGGGGTTTGTCTGGTCAAGGTGGTCTCCTAGTGCCCTAATTTGGTCCCTGGTATTGTTTGGTTGTCTCAGAAATTCTCCGGGTTGCTCCAGATTCACTGTAGACTCACAATTCAACACTAAACCGACACAGGTAAATTCTTAAATCCGTATTCTGGTTTCTATGCTATGGTCCAGGTCAAGAATCACCTCTAAGTCTTATTGACAGCTACTAACATCATCAATCTCCCAAACCCTTCTCTAGAATTTCAAAGCTCACAAATCCATCACTAAACGACTTCTAAACTTAAACAAAATGCTTGGAAATCAAAACTACCCTAAATGAAAAGAGATATACCCCATGGTTACACCCAAGAAAAACCCTAAAAGTCCCAATATTGTCAAAATCCCACTTTTCTTAGTCTATTGCGATGAGGGTGAGGAGGTGATCATCTTTTGTGAAAAGGGTATAGCGTTTTGGGGAGTATTTTGAGATGGGTCATGAAGGTAGAAGGTGGAGTGAGATGAGGAAGAAGAAGAAGAAGAAGAAGAAGAAAATGGTGGAGGAAAATAAATGAGGCAGCCCCCCCTCTCTCAATTATTTTCACTCTCTCTCTCCAAGCATGCTCACTCTCATCATGATATCCCCTCTCTCTCTCCTCAAGTCATCATGACACCTTTTTCCTTTCCATTCTTTTCTCACCACAATAAAACCATAACATAAACAACACAAATGAACATGTAACCAAAAGAAATATGTCATGGTGCACTAACCATGAAAACTGTAGAAACACGGATTTGGCTTAATCGCGATTAGCTGTGCACTAATCGGGTTTTTATCCAAACTGCATATAATAATTTTTAAAAATGCCAAATCCTTTAAATATATTTTTAAATGAATAAATAATTTTAATTTCCATTTATTTCACAATTATCGGTATATATTTATACCCTTTTTTGAAAACCCTAATTTCGCAAATCGGCAGTTTTCGGGAAAATATATTATTTTAATATTAAATTCCAAAAATAATATTTTATATTTTCTGAAATGTTACACTTGCACACAAAGGTCTAGAGATTTTTCTTGAGAGTTTTGGACAGAGATTTAGAATGAGGAGGGGTGAGTTTAGATGTGGTATTTATAAGAAAAACTAGGGTTATGGTAGGTGAAAGGGTGTGAAAGAAAATGTATTAAATTTTTGCATTAAAAAGAGTTTTAATTTGATTTTTAATTCTCTGTAATAAAGCAAGATTTTTAAAGTATGCAGCGGTTTTCAGAAGGCCAAAAGACACAACTCCCAAGAAGGCACCACTCGGATCCAACTGAGTTCGGCGGGCGGCGGCGGCCGATTCGGCCGATCCGCCGGCCGAGTCAGGCCGAGTCGGGCCAGGGATCGCTGCTATGTGTCGCTTGTCGTTTGGTGTAGCCCCTGAATCAGTTTGTTTTATATATGACATGGGGGTTTTACGAGTTATGCACGTGTAGACCCTTGGAATTCTAAAAAGATTAAAAGAAAAAAATATTAAAAATAATGTGGCTGATGGGATTTGAACTTTGGTGCTTTGGTTCAGCAGTGCAAGGTCTTATCAGTAAGCTACAAGTTCCTTCTTGCTATTAAAAAGAAAAACAATTACTTATAATACTCACAGGAAATGCAATACCCTAAATATACATAAACTTTTAAACAAATTTTTTGTATACTAAAATTGGAGCTGTTACAGCTTGAGATATCTATTCATTTACATGAGATATCCAGCCAGTTTTCATTAAATTGGTCACATTAATGATATCCATAACTTCTCTTTTCCTCCAAAAGTTAGTAGTCTCCCTCTAACAAACTAATTTCCCTCTAAATAATCTAAATATCAATTGTTATGTAACAAGTTTCCTAAGTTATTTACATAAGATATTTAAAAATTTACCTGAGATATCTGAAGTTACATGAGATATCTAATAATTTCTCTGAGATATATAACCAATTACCTGAGATATCTAACCCTGGGATATCTAACCAGTTATGTCACACCCCACTTCCTAAAATACACTAATGCGAGAACGTAACTCGGTCAGTTATGCAGCCTACGGTAAGAAATCATTTGTCACGACCCAGAATTCGGCACGTGACCGGCACTTAAACCACATAACGTCTACAGGCGTAACACAATTCAAGTAAGCCGAAAACCCAGAAATCTAAACCATAAAAGTAGTAATTGATGAAAATATTTGTTAAGAACATTTAGAAATTTCAAGTAAAAATCTTTAAAGTTTAAATTATTTTCTTAAAAATTTCGGCAGCACCTCTTTTGTAAAAACTAGCCCCGAAGAGGGTACAGCATAAGATACAGGTAAAATAATACATTATATGAATAAAGCATCCCCAAACGGGAGCAATCACGCCCAACGGCGGAAACAACCACCACAAGAGTAATATACGACGCTGTAGCGAAGAAATGAACAATATAGGTGGAAAACAACATACAAGATAAAACTGTATAAATAAAGTCGGCTCACACGAGCTCGACATCCAGAGTCACAAAATAATATACAATATCGTCCTCACAACTGGTCTCTAGGTCAATACACAAATGGTAGATGGAGAGTACTAGATACAATAAGAAATACAATGAAATGTAAACGGATAACCGCAAAACCCACCTATAAGAAAAACGGCTCACACGCCAACTGTAGCGGTATCCGTAACAAAAAGATACAATGATGTTGCCCTGCCGCAACTACTCTGAGGGTCAACCTGCAAAACACTGTGGCACAGCGGGGGTGAGTTGCCAACTCATGAATAGTAAATAACATATACAGGTAATCGCAGGTATGCACGTACTGTGATACTCTAACATGTGCAATCTGATAACATCGATATGATAATCTGGGTATGCAATAATCATGCGAGGTACTCTATCAGGTACTAAAAATACATGATGCAATGCATATAAATGAGTGCTGAGCATGGGAAAACATATCATCAACACGAATCATCATCGTGGAAAAAACCCCGGTGTCCATCAAATACACCCCAAATCCCAATAACTCAGGCGTCGTCACTCCAATCGGCCCTCATATCCTATAAATCTCATGGAACCTGAGTGCCCAACATCGGCACTTAAAAACATCATGAAAAACTCGTGTCCAGCATCGACACGGAAATACTCATCTCTTAGGCGCCGAATACCCAATCGGCCCTCAATATATCTCATGTCATAACTCCCATACGGCATCCTCCGGATATCCGTCGGGCTCCAATACTATCACCGGTAGGTAGTAGTCCCTCCGCTGGGCTCACCATCTATCTATACAAGTCTTCTTTCTCCGGGGTACCATACCGAGTCCACCATGTACCCGCAAACGGTGCCTACCGCTCCTCGAATCGGGTATACTTATACAAGCTCTCAGAACCGAGAAAACTCATGGTGGACGCACTAAAATATCATATAAAGAGAAACCGAGTTTTCAAAATGATGCATACTTTCTTGAAATAATACCACGGATCTCAAATCCAGAAATCACATGAAATCCATAACTCAATGCGTAAATCCATGCAATATGATACATGCAACATAAAATCGTACTATGAGCATAAAAAGGGAAAACCGCTCTTTTAAATGAATCCCTTTTTAAAAATATCTCACGCGGTTTCCAAATTCTCCAAAATCAAACCAGCATCATCTCTGTATGTGTAAGTATGTATGTACGCAAGTATGGATGTACAATATGTATGTACGCAAGTATGGATGTACAATATGTATGTACGCAAGCATGGGTGTACAATATGTATGTACGCAAGTATGTATATACTATATGAGATACTTAAGTTTGAATGTACAATGTGTATGTACATGAGTATGTTTATACTATATGAGGTACTCAAGTATGAATGTATAATGCGTATGTACGCAAGTATGTATATACTGTATGAGGTACTCAAGTATGAATGTACAATGTATATGTATGCAATATGTATGTACTATATGAGGTACTTAAGTATGAATTTAAAATGTGTATGTACGCATGTATGTATATACTATATGAGGTACTCAAGTATGAATGTACAATGTGTATAGCAATAAAATACTGTATATGTGTATAGGCGTGTCATGGCAATTACCGACGGTGTGGGTGTAACATAACAAATTAGTGCTCGTGCGACATGAACCGTCAGTAATAGTGCAGTGTCCACAAGATACTCAGTCAAGGCACAACAATATAATGGTATGTACTACACTTATGCACAAACAATCTATGTGGATATAAACACGCAGCTACACTAGTATATCAAGCCCTGATGCATAACGCCATACGGGCGATTTTCCCCGTAGATGTTAAATCTACTCACCGGCGATCTCAAGCTAAGTGTATCCGATCACTTGCTTCCCCTTCTTCACGGAGTCCAAAGTACCCACCCGCGATCCTAGAATTTACACAAAGCAACACACATAAGGCTAAAATCCTGCAAAACGCGATATCAAGACCATACGAGAACTAACGTCGCAAGCTAAAAGCGTGTGCAATTCGAAACACCAAAACGTGTGCGCACTCGTCTGAAACCATCCCGACATGCTGTGATACACAGCAAACACCATACCCAAACTCAGAACGCACGTGTCGCGCAAGTCTAAAAGTACTAGAATGTAACACCTTAGGATAAGGGTTAGTGAATAATTATATTTAAATAATGGTTTTCAACAAAAAGTTTACCAAACTGTGTTTTAAATATTTTTCCTAATTTAATAAATATTTTTCCAAAATTTTCCTAGGCTTGCACACACATGTGCATGTAAACTAGGGTTTTTAAATGAAGTAAAAATACCATAATTATTAACCATGGTGGGTTAATTATAGGATTAAGTCCTTTGGGTTTAAATTAAGTTGATTAGTAAATTGCAAGTTACTTTAATTCAAATTGTTTAGGGGTTGACTTGTGAGAGTGAGAGGGGTGCATCATGGCTCAAGCCATGCTTGCATTAAATGAAGAGAGAGAGAGAGGGGGGTGACTTTTGTGTGATGAATTATTGTGGCTCTCAACTCTTTTTGTTTTATTTTTTCTCAAAACTCTCACACCCTCACACTCACACACACACACACTTACCTGAGGCCAGAAGCAGCAGCAGCAGCATGAGAGCAGCAGCAGCAGCAAGAAGTAGTAGCAGCAGCAGCAGAGATCAGTAGCAGCAGCAGCAGTGAACAGCAACAGCAGCAACTGCAGCTTCTTCCCCTCCACTTCTTCATCTTCCTGCAACTCCCTAGGGTTAAGTATGAGGTATACTTCCTAACTTGCTTCCCTAGTTTGCTTGGTTGTGTATATTTGCATCGGTTAATGGATTTTAGTGCGTTTTAGTGCGATATGGGGTGTTTAGTGAGAACTTTGTGCTAATGAGGTGAGAATTGGTTTCAGTAGGTCATTAGTGAGCTGTTGAGGCCATAGTAACTTAGTTTAACCCCTGTTACACTAAAATACCACATGTTTCCCTAATTGATGCAATGTGTCGTTTTTAAGCTAAATTGAGCTTTTCTGGATCTGCTTTTGACCCGATGAGATCTGAATGAAATTGGGTTGACTGTAGTATGGTAGTGTTGTGCTGATACCTCAGGTGAAACCCGACCCCCTATCTGCTACAGTGGGCCGCCGGAATTCTCTTTCTGGCCGCAAATTGCGGCCAGATGGGTGGGGTTTTAGGTATTTTTGGGTCCTGTAGGTGTCTGCTAGTGTGAATAGTTCTATGGTATATATATTTTTGTAAGTTTAGTTCTGTAGAAAAATCTGGGACCAAATACCTATTTTGCCGTTTTTCTAAACCTTCTCGACACGCGTGATACGTGAGTGGGTTTGGGTTTCTGCGTATCGCGGCGCGTCGGGGTAGTTTCTTGGCGCGTGATCACACGTTTTAGCGTATCGCGCACACGCGCGATTGGTTTGCGACACGAGTGTCTAGTTGGGCCGTAATGTCGCGTTTTTGTGAAATGAATTTATGTGTGATATATGTTATGTGATTCTAGGTTCGCAGGCCAGTGAGACGGACGCTGCGAAGAAGGGCAAGCAAGTTGTTGGATACGCTTAGCGCGGGATTTCGGTGAGTAGATTTCACATCTACGGGGATATCGCCCGCATGGCGTTATGCGTCAGGGCTGATAGGACCTTATTGTTATATATTGCATACACCATACCATGGATTGTCATCACATATTGCATTCCCTGCCATCTTTATATATTGCTTAGAACTGATAGAACTGCCATGATCATACTGTTGTATATTATTGTAGCTCATCTATACATGACGTGACTTGGATTTCATACTTGATACCTATATCACATTGGATCATTGCATTGTAGCTCATTTTTATGTGATATGACTTGATATACATACTTGATGCACATATCACATCATAATTACTTGTATTATTGGTTGAGATTTCATGTGATTTCTGGATTTGGGAACCGTGCCCTTTTCAAATAAGTAATCATTTAAAAACCCGGTTCCCTTGATATGATGTTTTGGGGCGTCGCCCCGTGTTTTCTCGGTGCTAGAGGCATGTACTGAGAGAGGGCTGACCCGGAATGACGGATGCCCGATGGATTGATATAGGGCTGACCCGGACTGACGGATGCCCGATATGTTGAGAGAGGGATGACCCGGACTGACGGATTCCCGATATATATACTTTGAGAGAGGGCTGACCCGGATTGACGGATGCCCGATACAGGATGTTTTGCGTGTCGCTGCTAGACACGAGTATTTATGATATTTGGGTGCCGATGTTGGGCACTCGGGATTCTCAGGGATATACAGGATATGAGGGCCGATGGAGTACCGGCGTTTGGGATGTTGGGATTTGTGGTGCATACATACATATGTAGACCACCTCGATACTTCATGTAGATACTATATTCCCATGCTCAGCATTCATTATCACATCTCATCCTGTAGTTATATCACCTGATAGAGGACTTGCATTATTATTATGCATATTGCTTACCTCGCATAGATATCATCTGCTAGCATTTGTTAGAGTAGCGCTGTACGTGCATGCGCGCGATTACCTTTATATGTTATCTCTATTCACGAGTTGGCAACTCACCCCCGTTGTGCCACAGTAATTGCAGGTTGCCCTTGGGAGTAGTCACGGCTGGCTGTTACCGCATCTTTTGGCACAGATACCCTTTTTGAGCAGAGATAGCCTTTTGCTGATAGGTGGGTTTTGTACGGTATCTGTTATCTTTCAGTTGTATATTGATGTATCTAGTATTCTCCATCTACCTTTCTGTATTGACTTAGAGACAGTTGAGAGGACGATATGTATGATTTTATATTCTGGTGTCGAGCTCGCATGTGAGCCGACTTTATTTTTGCAGTCTCATCTTTTATGATATTGTCCTTGCTTTACTGTGTATTCTTCGCTACGGCGTCGTATATCTTATTGTGATGCTTCATTCATTTTACTCGACTTTTCTGTTACACCTTGTTTCTATCCGACTGGCGGGGCAAATGTTTTAAAAAGGAAATGTTACCAAAATTATAAAACTTATAACTTTTGAACTTAAAAAGGATTTCTACTAAATAAATGGAAGTTTTCCAGACAGGTACGATTGTTTTTACAAAATGTTTTAAAATCACTCTATATTTATTGGTTTTGATTTCTGGGTTCGGCTTACTTAGCCGCGTTGCACCTGTAGACGTTGCGTGGTTAAGTGCCGGTCACGAGTCGAATTCTCGGGTCGTGACAAAGTTGGTATCAGAGCGTAGGTTTTACCTTCGGAGTGTAGGATGACCCTGGTATGATGGAGTAGGTAGCTGCAGCAGGGTAGCGTAGCGTGTGTATGTTCCGCGGCATACTCACGACACGGTACTCCGCTTACGCGACCTTAGGACTTATTGATTTGATCCCTCCTTATATTCTTGCAATTCAATTTCCGTGTTCTTATCGAATCTAAATTTTCTTTCAGCCATTATGCCGCCTAAGACTACGAGGGCATAGAGAGCGGCCGCGAGGGCCGAGATTCGAGTTGACTCGTCCGAGACACGGACTGATCCGGGCAGTACGCCGGTTGTACCCGAGCAGGCTGTTCCTGCCGTGACAGAGCAGATCGCCACGCTAGGGGCGGGTATGCAGGAGATGCGCCAGACAGTGGGATCTAGCATGCAGGAGATGCGCCAGATGATAGGATCGCTAGTTGAGACGCTTCGAGCGCAGCGACCAGAGGTAGCTCCACCAGTTCCAGAGACCGCTATGGTACCTACCGCACAGCCAGTTGTCCCTGCGGCTACGGAGGTGATTACAGTATCGCTATCAGAGTTCATGAGGCTGAAGCCTCCGGTTTTCACAGGCACCGATACAGCCGAGGACCCACAGTCTTTCATAGACAGGATGGCCAGGATATGCCGTTCCCTCAGATGCGCAGATGCGAGATGGGTCGAGTTCGCGAGCTTTCGCCTAGAAGGTCTTGCGCAGAAGTGGTGTGACTCAGTTGAGAAGGGCAGAGCAGCAGGTCTTCCTCCTATGACCTGGACGGAGTTCGTGACCATATTTCTTGCCCGTTTCCTTCCCCAGAGTGTTAGGGATGCCCGGGCACGCAGATTTGAGTCCTTGCGCCAGACGCCAGGGATGACAGTGGCAGAGTATGACGTGCTGTTTACAGAGCTAGCAGTCTATGCCCCATATTTAGTGGCTACCGAGGAGTTACGAGTCAAGAGATTTGTTCGAGGCTTGCTTACACCACTGTTCCTCGCGATCAGCGCGCAGCACTACGAGACCTATTCAACAGCTGTAGACGCAGCCCTAGTAGTCGAGGAGCACCTTGCTGAGACTTCGGTAGTTCCACAGCCGAAGAGATTTCGTGCGGATACATCAGCACAGAGACAGCCTTTTCGGCGCCGTGATAGACAAATTGCAGGCAGCAGAGATTCAGGGCGGGGCCGGTTATTCAGTTCCTATTCCCAGGACGGTCAGCGGTCATCGTCGGGATGTTTTCGCTGTGGGAGTTCTTACCATCGTGTACGGGATTGTCCAGAGACACCCCGGAGGGAGGCGACAGCACCGCATGTCACATTACCACCTTCACCGCCCCAGAGGGCGTTGCCCGTTGTACCTACCGTTGCTCCGCGCCAGACTCATGCACAGCGAGGTCGTGGGCGTGGAGGAGTTGCTCAGAGGGGGCGAGGTGACCGAGGCGAAGGGCAGCCAGTCACAGGTGGTGGACAGGCGAGGGTTTTTGCTTTGACACATCAGGACGCGCAGGCGTCCAATGCAGTGGTTTCAGGTATCCTTCCTGTATGTTCAGTTGATGCACATGTATTGTTCGATCCCGGATCCACACACTCGTACGTATCCACACACTTTGTGCCGAGTCTGGGTAGGGAGTCCGGCTTGCTTGATCAGCCGCTTGTGGTGACTACTCCTGTGGGAGAGTCGTTTGTTGCTAGGCATGTGTTCCGATCCTGTACCGTCTGTATTGGCGAGAGAGAGTTTCCTGTCGACTTGATCCTTCTGGAGATGTTGGACTTCGACGTTCTTTTGGGTATGGATTGGTTAGCCACGTGCTATGCTTCTGTGGACTGCCGTGAGAAGACAGTTAGATTCTGCTTTCCCGGTGAGCTGGTTTTTATTGTGTTGGGGGACCGTGGTGCCGCCCCTCACAGTGTGATTTCTTCTTTTCGCGCTGGAC
This sequence comes from Agapanthus africanus, assembly GCA_030015575.1. Classification (NCBI taxonomy): domain Eukaryota; kingdom Viridiplantae; phylum Streptophyta; class Magnoliopsida; order Asparagales; family Amaryllidaceae; genus Agapanthus; species Agapanthus africanus. Next base: position 706,141,465 of record CM057341.1, read on the forward strand.
AGCTTTTGAGGAAGGGATGTCAGGGATTTCTCGCATATGTTTGCGATGCTAGTGCTACACAGGTTCCATTGGACCAGGTTCCGGTTGTTAGCGAGTTTCCTGATGTGTTCCCTGACGAGCTTCCTGGGTTGCCACCCGAGCGCGACATTTCTTTCTGTATTGATTTGGTTCCTGGTGCGGGGCCTATTTCCATACCGCTTTATCGGATGGCCCCGGCGGAACTTCGAGAGTTGAAGGGCCAGTTGCAAGACTTGCTGGACAAGGGACTTATTCGACCCAGTGTTTCTCCTTGGGGTGCTCCAGTCCTGTTCGTCAAGAAGAAGGACGGCAGTTTGCGTCTTTGTATCGACTACCGCCAGCTGAACAGGGTGACAGTGCGGAACAGATATCCTTTGCCGCGTATCGACGATTTGTTCGACCAGCTTCAGGGGGCAGGGTACTTTTCGAGGATCGATTTACGATCGGGCTATCATCAGCTGCGGGTTCGACAGGAGGACATTCCCCGGACAGCCTTCCGTACGCGCTACGGCCATTACGAGTTTTTGGTGATGTCGTTCGGACTTACCAATGCGCCAGCAGCCTTCATGGACTTGATGAACCGTATTTTCCGGCCTTACTTGGATCTATTCATTATAGTCTTCATCGACGATATCCTGGTGTATTCCCGGAGTAGTGACGAGCACGAGCAGCACCTGCGGATTACATTGCAGACCTTGAGGGAGCACCAGCTTTATGCGAAATTTTCCAAGTGTGCTTTTTGGCTGGACAGCGTAGATTTCTTGGGTCACGTGATTTCACGAGGCGGTATCTGTGTAGACCCGAGGAAGATCGAGGCCGTTCAGCGTTGGCCCAGACCCACATCGGTGACAGAGATTCGCAGCTTTTTGGGGTTGGCCGGTTACTACAGGCGATTTGTGCAGGACTTTTCCCGTATTGCTACACCATTGACCGGGTTGACCCGGAAGGGAGTTCCTTTCGATTGGACGGAGGAGTGCGAGCACAGTTTCCAGCAGTTACGGACTCAGCTGACGACGGCACCGGTGTTATCTTTACCTTCCAGACCGGGCGGATTTGTGGTCTTTTGTGATGCTTCTCGAGTGGGGCTGGGATGCGTTTTGATGCAGCACGACAGGGTGATCGCGTATGCTTCGCGACAATTGAAGAGACATGAACAAAACTACCCCATTCATGATTTGGAAATGGCAGCAGTGGTCTTCGCACTTAAGATCTGGCGACATTATCTATACGGCGAGTCGTGCCAGATATTCACGGATCACAAGAGTCTGAAATACATTTTCCAGCAGCGGGACCTGAACCTTCGGCAGCGTCGATGGATGGAGTTAGTGAAGGATTACGACTGTGAGATCTTATATCACCCGGGCAAGGCAAATGTGGTGGCGGATGCTTTGAGCAGGAGGCCCGGGAGTAGCCTATCTTGTTTAAGCGCAGTACAAGAGCAGTCATCCGCAGATTGGTAGATATTATGCGACAGCCGGGTACAGTTCGAGTTCACGCCGATTGGAGGGCAGATAGCGCATGTCCGTGCACGACCACAGTTGATCGATCGTATACGTGAGGCACAGCTCAGTGATGACCGATGTTCAGAGATCATGGCACAGATTGGACAGGGCAGATTTTCCGAGTTCGTGATCGATGATCAGGGGAAACTACGGTTTGGAGTCAGACTGTGCGTACCAGATGCGGAGGGACTGAGGCGCGCGATTCTTGAGGAGGCACATCGATCGGTGTACAGCGTCCATCCCGGTTCCACCAAGATGTATCATGGTATGAAAGATGTTTATTGGTGGGACGGAATGAAGAGGGACATTGCAGATTTTGTGTCGAGATGCCTGACTTGTCAGCAAGTCAAGGCTGAGCACCAGAGGCCCACGGGAGAGCTACAGCCGCTACCCATTCCGGAGTGGAAGTGGGAGCAGATTTCGATGGATTTCGTGGTGGGTCTACCCAGGACTAGTCGGGGGTATGACTCCATCTGGGTGATCGTGGATCGTTTGACGAAAGCGGCTCACTTCTTACGGGTGAAGACGACTTTCGGATTTACTCAGTTTGCCCAGATCTACATTGACGAGATAGTGCGACTACACGGAGTCCCGACGTGCATTGTGTCCGACAGAGGCACCCAGTTTACTAGTAAACTATGGCAGAGGCTTCAGGAGGCTTTGGGCACTCGCTTGAGTTTCAGCACAGCATTTCATCCGCAGACCGACGGACAGTCAGAGCGGACCATTCAGACTATCGAGGACATGCTCAGAGCTTGTGTACTAGATTTCGGAGGTAGCTGGGATCATCATTTGCCCTTGGTAGAGTTCTCCTACAATAACAGCTACCAGGAGACCATTCAGATGGCACCTTTTGAGGCTTTTTATGGGAGGAGATGCAGGTCGCCCACTTGTTGGACAGAGCTCAGTGAGGGCAGTATCTTAGGGCCACAGATCGTTGAGGAGACGACCGCGAAGATCCAGTTGATTCGCGATAGGATGAGAGCAGCGCAGAGTAGGCAGAGAGCTTATGCAGACCGTCGACGACGCAGACTTGAGTTTTCTGTTGGTGACCATGTTTTCTTGAGGGTCTCCCCAATGAAAGGTGTGATGAGGTTTGGGAAGAAGGGGAAGCTCAGTCCCAGATACGTGGGCCCCTTCGAGATCCTCGAGCGGGTTGGTGCAGTAGCTTACCGTTTAGCCCTTCCGCCCAGCTTTCCAGATGTGCACCCCGTATTCCATGTCTCGATGCTCCGCAGATATCTTCATGATCCTTCGCATGCGATTCAGCATCCGACGATCCAGCTTGAGCGTGACCTTTCCTATGCAGAGCAGCCGGTGATGATCTTGGATCGACAAGTGAAGAAATTGAGATCGAAGGACATTCCATCAGTTAAGGTACTTTGGCGTGGTCAGAACCGTGAGGAGGTCACTAGGGAGACCGAAAGCGAGATGATGAAGACGTATCCCCATCTTTTTGAAGGTAACCGTAGTTAGATTTTTGAAATTCGGGGACGAATTTCTTTAAGGGGGAGAGAATGTAACACCTTAGGATAAGGGTTAGTGAATAATTATATTTAAATAATGGTTTTCAACAAAAAGTTTATCAAACTGTGTTTTAAATATTTTTCCTAATTTAATAAATATTTTTCCAAAATTTTCCTAGGCTTGCACACACATGTGCATGTAAACTAGGGTTTTTAAATGAAGTAAAAATACCATAATTATTAACCATGGTGGGTTAATTATAGGATTAAGTCCTTTGGGTTTAAATTAAGTTGATTAGTAAATTGCAAGTTACTTTAATTCAAATTGTTTAGGGGTTGACTTGTGAGAGTGAGAGGGGTGCATCATGGCTCAAGCCATGCTTGCATTAAATGAAGAGAGAGAGAGAGGGGGGTGACTTTTGTGTGATGAATTATTGTGGCTCTCAACTCTTTTTGTTTTATTTTTTCTCAAAACTCTCACACCCTCACACTCACACACACACACACTTACCTGAGGCCAGAAGCAGCAGCAGCAGCAGCATGAGAGCAGCAGCAGCAGCAAGAAGTAGTAGCAGCAGCAGCAGAGATCAGTAGCAGCAGCAGCAGTGAACAGCAACAGCAGCAACTGCAGCTTCTTCCCCTCCACTTCTTCATCTTCCTGCAACTCCCTAGGGTTAAGTTGTAAGTGCACGGCGGCGCCCCGGCCGTCAATCCGACGCCGGAATGCGGAAGCGGTGAATAACTTAAATTTTGCGGACTTTGCAAACCGGCACCACCGCGCACTTTAACCGGATCGGACCATTAACTAGTCTAAGCTATCTACAAGAATGGGAATAGAGATATACCGACGATCCAAGTCCTCCGGTCTTCATCTCCACTCCGATCTCCTCGCGGGATCTCCGTCCACATCGTCGCCTCCTCGCCGGAAAGGGCACCACATCGCCTTCGTCTTTTACGGGCTCCCGCCTCAATACCGAGGCAACTCGAGCATGAAGCCGGCAACTCGACATGCTCAAGATATGCTGTAGAATGTAGTGTAGAAGATGCTTGTCTCTTTGGGGTTATGTTGTTGCCAATGAGGATGATGGAGGAAACAAGGATTAGAAAAGTGGTGCTTGCATTTTTCTAGCATGAAAACAAGATCAAGAAAGAAAAACTCTCAACAATGAAGCTCTCTCTTCTTCTTCTCATAACCATGAAAGACTTATTCATCAAGTGAGAATAAAGGGTGGAGGAAAAACCATATGAAGCTAGAAGGGAGGTGAGTGTAGGAGAAGTCAAGAGGTGACCACAAACAAACATGAACCATGCTTGTTCTACTATTCAAATCATACCCTTTCAATCACAATAAAAAGCAAGTCAATGGTGCAAGATATGAAAGCCATCATAATCAATACAATTGCAAGAAACCCCCCCACAAAGTGTTATTTGCAAAACTGCAAATAACCCCCTCCATCGAAAAAGTCCGGCCGGGAAAGAACAAAGGAAAACCGGCCGGAACGGAATGCAAACTGGCAACTCCAGAAAACTGGTCCCGTAATAAATTACAGGAAAACCCCAATACTGTGCATACACACCCGCATCTGTATTCCGTCCGGATACAAATGCAATGAGACAAAATCTACACTGTACTAAACTAAGACCAGCTTAAGCCAAAGCCGGCTAGTTAAATCCGTTCGATCCTGATCCGTGCAATACCGCACGTATCAGATCAAACCCTGCCATATAACTATACGGCCACTAGTACAAAACTGTCCGATCCTGATCCGTGCAATACCGCACGTATCTGATCGGACCTTGCCATATCTCCATACGGCCTCTACAGCGTTTCGCCCGAAAGCTGAGTAACTGAAAGTGTGGTGGACTCTAAAGACTCGTCAATACTATGGCTGTGGATTTAACCACTAGCCCGTCAGAGGTATAAGCCAATACGTAACGGGCCACCAGCTATTGACCAAATGGGACGTCGATGAGGAAGCTCACCCCGACACCCAACTGAGCCTGTCAGTGACAATATCCGTGCAGTCCGGTCCGTTCGTCTATGAGTATCGCATGGCGGGCCTAGGGGGTTGGTAAAAGTCAGACCCCCAAAAGCGGTACAAGTCGTGTCGGAGTGTAGCCCAGAACACCCTGAGATACTACTGGAATACCTACCAGTAAATCTCCTTGCCTTGGCCAAGGACTTTGTGTAATGGCTCTCCTAGACACAGCACGACCTCACCCCCAATACCGGGAGAGACGAACCCCTGAAGATACGCTCACTGCCTCCATATGGCTCGGGACTGTACCCAACTAAAACCTGTTTGCACGACTCCTTTGAGCCGTGGTAGGGTAGTAATCAAAGTACAGTGGGAACTCACACGAGACAAATGATGATCCCCAGGTCGATGAACTAACCTGCACACATGTCACCAGGGAACTGCCATCTGACGTCTGGTATATGACCAACTAGCATGTTCCCGGCGAGTCCTGTCCGGTGTACTCATAACCCAATGAGCACCTGTATACATCTTAGGTGATCCAACTGACACCAGTGGCTTGTGAGACCGGCCACCGCCCCTCGTCGGGGTCTCGACTGTATACACTAGTCTACTAATGGAGTATCGATGCCCGGTCTCGAAACTCCCACGACTAGGGACCTTTTAAGGATATGCTTGTAGACCCCCAGCTCCCACTTATATGATCGCCCTCATACTGCTGGTGGTCAAGCAAGAATCCTAGGGGCTCTATCAACGTGTAATAGCGACGTGTCATGTCACCTAAAGCAGTACACGATGATAAAGGTAAACCAGATAGCATACTATCATCTCGAGTAAGACTGTCCTACCGGGATAGGTCCTCCCTCAATCATTACAATCACGTACCTGTGACCTAATAATTGACTCTGAGGGCACTATCTCCAACAATCTCCCACTTGCACTCAAGGCTAATTATTGCGATGTCGCATACTCACAACCCGTGTGATACCGAACATCCAACTCCTCTACTAGTCAGTCTCACAAAGCTCGTTTGCGGAACTATTGCGTTCGAGGAATAGCCTCAGTGAGTGGATCCGCTTAGTAGTTTCTTTCTATGTCTCTCTATATCTCAAGTTCGCGGAGAAAGCCATCTCCCGAAAAGAGCAATACCTGTCTCAGAATATGTCTGGATGTCTGATGGGACCTAGCTCATAAATGAACTCCAAATCCAAACTTCTTAGACTGTATCGTCAACTGAACTTAATCAGTATCCTGCGCGCCATGCCTCCCTCAGTATTGCCTTGGACCACCTGTCCAAAATACTGCCCCTCATCAGAAGGAAAACTATAACTCTGACAACCTCCTTGCCGTCCATGTCACCTTGGAAGCCTGGAATGATAACTGTTTCCTGAATGAGGCTGTCGTTATCATATCCCTAGAACATTCACTTATGTTCTAAAACTGCTTCCGACTGTTTCTCCAGGATTGGATTAATGTCATCTTATTGCATCTAGTGCAAGAACAACATCTGGTGTGGTACTTGACATCTCACGATTGACTCAATTGCCTGAGCAAGTGATCTGCCAATCATGCCCGTCCCTCTCCCCTTTAGTCTGTAAGACACGTTTGGAGAGGGTGACTCCATTACCTGCAGGTACACTACCGTGCCAGGAGTCGTCCATCCTAAATACTCTTAGAATGCTGTCAAGTACCCTGATTGGGAAACCACCCAAATCTAGATCTAAAACCATAGATCTAGTAACCAGTATGTCTGATATAATACCCAATTCCTATGTGGAGAAACAACTGTGTGACGACCAAAGTATAACCGATCGTAGTATAGGAGTTTCCTTTCCTACTTTGTGTATGTCATCCAAATACCATGACATTACACCCTACTACCTTCTCAACAGATCCATCCCCTATTCTGATGAAGTCAAACCTATGACTGTCACGTCAGAAATAGATGATCTATGTCCGCTACATCTGCTTTAGTCTATAAATAGACATAAGCTGCCTGTCCACCAATGCTTCCGCTACTCCCACTGACTACGACAACCCTCTGGCAGAGTCCTATAGACGTACACTTCTAAAACTAGTTTAGAACGACGCTATACTCATCCTCCCGCCGGGTCTCGTAACCTGGAACAACAGCAATGGCAATTGTGGGTAAACAAGAACTTCCCTGTCACCGTCCTTGAGGCTACCGTAGTACCTCTCTGGTGCCTGAAGTTACCCACCTTATCTGCGGAGTGGCCAATGGAATGTCAATCCAGATTGAATCTTTAGGTTCCTTATCAAATCTTCAGTAATCGTTTGTGGTTCTGGAATCACTTCCAGTTCTACCATACTCCCACTACTGTTTTCTAAAAAAAAATCCATTTTTAATAAAACTGTGGCGAGTCTAGAACAATATCGCTATTGTTCATCCAGATGGTAGAAAATCAACCCGCGTCATAGCCTGGGTCAACCCACAAACAGCCATTACAGAAACGTGCCTTGAGTTGTCCAGTGTCTGGTTTTAAGCATAAACCGAACAACTCCCCGTACCTTAACAATGTTAAGATATGAACTGTTCTATATCCAATATAGAAAACAGAGGCACTGATTTAATTGAACCAGATTCAAATCATGCAGCTGTCTCCAGTGCATGTCAACTAAATGGAGAGAGGCCGATCAGCGTTACTCAACTTAGGAATGCTTCCAATTATGAGTAACCTGAAAGAGAAGCAATTTCTCTTTATCATTACTATCAACTGAATACCATACACAAGTATCTACATCTTCGATCTCTTTGAAGAATCCCGATACTTGCTATACCTGGTTCTCTACTCTATTCAAATTACCTATAACTCCTCAAAACTTAGACCCTGTGTTTCCACGAAACACCTGTCTAAAAACTAGAGAAGTCATAAGTAAACCGAATATAGTACGAGGACCAACCCCTCTGTCCTGATGGACCCTGGACAACATACAATACTCTGTATAAGTCCCTTGAGTCTGATAACTCATTCACTGTGTGTCGTAGGTTGAAAACTGTACTTATGGTTAAGAAGAATTACACCGCTGTTTAATGCTCCTTACCTAACCATCCACTGATATAGGTAAATGTCGTAGACATAATTTCAGAAAGGTATATCTCACTCTATGAAAATAGACGTACAGATATATCAATTTGAAATTGGTGCATAACAGCGGATATTCAAAACCAAATATTTGCCGACCGGCAAACAGCCCAGGTGAATTCCTCAAATATCACCGATTACAACGAATCCCGATATAATGAGGATAATCACCCAATTCCCAATAACTTACTCCCACTCATCATCTGTAAAACCATACAGATGTGAGAATCGTACCTGGTAAATAAATACCCTGGAGTAAGTATCTAATTGGGAAATCAGTTTTCCTTTAACATTACACAGTGAAACTGAAACATTGAAATGTTCCGATGGGGTATTCTGGTATTCCTAGTAATGCCTCTTCCAGATTCACGACTGTAACCGTATAGTTCTCTGCCACCTCTCCAAATCCCTTCATATGTCTTTAGTCTTTACCTTCTGCACACCCCTTTAGGCCAAATGGTTTTCTTCCTTCCCTACCGTTCGGCACCAGCCTATGGTTTGGAAGAAGACTATCCAATAAGCATAATGGGTGTACTGTCCCAATCCTAGGAACACTCGCAACACGAGAGAAGGTGAAGATAAAAGACACCTGAATGTACTTTATTCCTATTTCTCCTGAACCAGAATCCATCCCCGAACTGGAACAAGTTCCATTCGAGTTCGTATATAACCATACGATGGAGTATCCAAATAAACTGTGGATCTTCGTAGTGATACGGAGTGTCCTGGAGAAATACAAAGGTGATGTGGGAGTGGTAACGAAATATTTGGTTTGGTCGTGAATATCTGTTGCAATTTACTTTGCCCTCTTACTAATCCCTTGCTTTGTCTGAACTTAATACCTTCTGCACACCATCGTTATGCTAATTGGTTTTCTTCATTCCCTACCGGTCGGCACCAGCCTAAGGTTTGGAAGAAGACAATCCAATTTGCGTAATAGGTGTACTACCCCTAAACCAAGGAGTACTCGTAACCTGAGAGAGGGTAAAAGGAAAAGACAACTGAATAATCCTATCCGTTTTCTCCAGAACCTGAAACCATCCTCGAATAAATTCTTTCGAGTTCGTATATAACCATACGATGGTTTTGTCCAATGGAAGTGAACGTTCGTAGTAATACGGGGTGTCCTGGAGAAAAGGGTAAAAGTAGGAGTGGCAATGAGGTCTGCAACTCTGACAATCCAAAAGCCAGTGTTAAGAAGGTTCGGTCAACTTGGTCATTGAGTCAAAGTCTTAGGGTCGGGTCAATGGTCGCTGCCAAAGAGAGAGAGAAAAGAAACACTCAGCGTGCACTCTAACCTAGATCAGAATGGTTACCAATTTATCTAATCTGGAAACCTCCCACTGTACCTCAAATTCTCCTCCAAACCTGAAAGAAGAATTAGTCGGGGTCACCCGAGGAGTAAACTAACTCATCAGTGGGAATCGGGATCCAACTATCATCGCATGATAACGTGACGGAATCCGCTCATATCATCACACTCCAGAAGGTATGCGCATATCTGGCAAGTTTCAGTACTTTTGAAACTCCCGATGTGATTTCTGCCCCATGCTCTTATGACCTTGACTTTGGCCAACATATCATAAGTCACATGTCAAGTTCTGCCCGTCATTCTCCAGGTTAATTTGAATCCACCCGTACATACCCTTGACTTTGGCCAAAATGGCAGCACGACTGTCCCAAACCAACGCATCTATCTATGCTGCATATGAATAACCAACAGCTACCAAACACTGTGCCTTGACTTTGGCCAACATACACAGCTTGAATACTATTGACTACCCATATGAAACGACGGAGGGCTACGAATGGTTTCTGGCGAAAACCTTTAACGTAATGAACTTGATATCGTCGAAGGAACGGATAGCTTTTAAAAATATAGTGACGAAAACCGTTGCTAAAGAGGTCACTCCCGGTGAAGGGATCTCGGCTCTTTCCCCGTAGAATGAGGTGCAGGATATTCCAAATGAATACCACGATGCAAAGCAAAAGTAATCGGCTATAGCGAAGTTAATGCCCTGACGCAAACTTCTGTCCAAGGGGTCACTCCCGGTGAAGGGATCTCGGCCCTTGCCTCGTCGACTGAGGAGCAGGATATTCTAAATGAATACCACGATGCAAAACAAAAGTAAACGTCCTTGCAATAACAGCTTTTGAAAAAGTGTTCCAACAACATCAGATTAGGTTTGTTTTTAACTTGCATTGATCCGAATCAACGCAGTCCCATCAATTGATCACACCAAAAAGAACGAAAATATACTGATGTACGTATATGCCATCCGCATTCGCCACTGGGTCCCGTCATTACCCGTTAGGTTAGCTAACTAACGACAGAGCGGGGACTGGACTAGCGCGGATGTAAAACATATACAACATCTACTAATATATATACCAATATATTATATTCGCTCAAGGCGTGAAAGAAATGCAACATCACAGATACGAATAGCATCACAGAAACAATACAGATATCTGGGAACCCCGGGTTTCACAGAGCCGCTACTGAAACCCGACGTTCCCCTGGTCGTGTGGATAGCCTGTGCAATGAGAATCCTAGACCCCTACGGGCGCGGCAAGTCACCCGCCAAAACCTGAAGCGAGGCAGCCCCCTTCAGCACCGTGAATGGACCACCCAGCACTTCACGGAATCCGGTAACTTGGGCACCCCTCCTGGGTCAACCTGTACCCCCTACGAGTGCGGCGAATAGCCCGCCAATCCTAGAGTGAAGCCCCTTCCGTCTCAATGCCATGAGATGCGGGCTTGTTGCCCTCCAGAACCCGGCTATCCGTGCACCCCTCCGCGGGGCATCCTAGTACAGAAAGTAAAATATACATACAACGGGTACATCGACCGCAACCAGGTCGTGCCCCAAAATAATAATACAAACAGGCAGTGACGGCAGTCCACATGTCGGACGCTCGCCCCGCAATATCAAATGTACATAATACAAACAAAACTGTACTAGCATTGCATCCAGGCTATCCCCCACGACCGATCCGCAACATCACAGCAAATACATAGAACATCAACGTGAAAGTCACGTTCGCAAATCCGTCTAACCGGGCTATAGCAGTTAGACCGGATTTACCGATCGAGTGACATTCACGGTCGCAGATATAATGTAAATACTGTGAAAAATGTGTTTAAAAAATTTCCGATTGATCAAACAATTAACAAGTGGGCCCCAAAGAAAACTGTAGCACTCACAGAAACAATTGGCCCAACTTTAATATTCCAAAACCCATATTTTAATCCCAGAAGGCCTCTGTAAAAAATTGGTGAAGTGATGTGAATAGTGCGCGGCGGAAGGGCCGCAAAAATGGGCTTTTCGCGGCGGTTCCGCGCTCCAAATGTGGAGTTACTTCGTAAAAGTTTTACAGAACTCTTATATTTTCCAGTACATCAATATTTTATAACCTGAAAAAATTTTCGAGACCAAAAATTTTCAACAGAAACTGATGCGAACTAAAATGCAGTTTTGGAACTTTTTGATCGATCGGAAATGCAAACACATTACACAAAGCTAGACTAAGTTAATGGCGAGGCTCTGATACCATTGTAAGTGCACGGCGGCGCCCCGGCCGTCAATCCGACGCCGGAATGCGGAAGCGGTGAATAACTTAAATTTTGCGGACTTTGCAAACCGGCACCACCGCGCACTTTAACCGGATCGGACCATTAACTAGTCTAAGCTATCTACAAGAATGGGAATAGAGATATACCGACGATCCAAGTCCTCCGGTCTTCATCTCCACTCCGATCTCCTCGCGGGATCTCCGTCCACATCGTCGCCTCCTCGCCGGAAAGGGCACCACATCGTCTTCGTCTTTTACGGGCTCCCGCCTCAATACCGAGGCAACTCGAGCATGAAGCCGGCAACTCGACATGCTCAAGATATGCTGTAGAATGTAGTGTAGAAGATGCTTGTCTCTTTGGGGTTATGTTGTTGCCAATGAGGATGATGGAGGAAACAAGGATTAGAAAAGTGGTGCTTGCATTTTTCTAGCATGAAAACAAGATCAAGAAAGAAAAACTCTCAACAATGAAGCTCTCTCTTCTTCTTCTCATAACCATGAAAGACTTATTCATCAAGTGAGAATAAAGGGTGGAGGAAAAACCATATGAAGCTAGAAGGGAGGTGAGTGTAGGAGAAGTCAAGAGGTGACCACAAACAAACATGAACCATGCTTGTTCTACTATTCAACCCATACCCTTTCAATCACAATAAAAAGCAAGTCAATGGTGCAAGATATGAAAGCCATCATAATCAATACAATTGCAAGAAACCCCCCCACAAAGTGTTATTTGCAAAACTGCAAATAACCCCCTCCATCGAAAAAGTCCGGCCGGGAAAGAACAAAGGAAAACCGGCCGGAACGGAATGCAAACTGGCAACTCCAGAAAACTGGTCCCGTAATAAATTACAGGAAAACCCCAATACTGTGCATACACACCCGCATCTGTATTCCGTCCGGATACAAATGCAATGAGACAAAATCTACACTGTACTAAACTAAGACCAGCTTAAGCCAAAGCCGGCTAGTTAAATCCGTTCGATCCTGATCCGTGCAATACCGCACGTATCAGATCAAACCCTGCCATATAACTATACGGCCACTAGTACAAAACTGTCCGATCCTGATCCGTGCAATACCGCACGTATCTGATCGGACCTTGCCATATCTCCATACGGCCTCTACAGCGTTTCGCCCGAAAGCTGAGTAACTGAAAGTGTGGTGGACTCTAAAGACTCGTCAATACTATGGCTGTGGATTTAACCACTAGCCCGTCAGAGGTATAAGCCAATACGTAACGGGCCACCGCTATTGACCAAATGGGACGTCGATGAGGAAGCTCACCCCGACACCCAACTGAGCCTGTCAGTGACAATATCCGTGCAGTCCGGTCCGTTCGTCTATGAGTATCGCATGGCGGGCCTAGGGGGTTGGTAAAAGTCAGACCCCCAAAAGCGGTACAAGTCGTGTCGGAGTGTACCCCAGAACACCCTGAGATACTACTGGAATACCTACCAGTAAATCTCCTTGCCTTGGCCAAGGACTTTGTGTAATGGCTCTCCTAGACACAGCACGACCTCACCCCCAATACCGGGAGAGACGAACCCCTGAAGATACGCTCACTGCCTCCATATGGCTCGGGACTGTACCCAACTAAAACCTGTTTGCACGACTCCTTTGAGCCGTGGTAGGGTAGTAATCAAAGTACAGTGGGAACTCACACGAGACAAATGACGATCCCCAGGTCGATGAACTAACCTGCACACATGTCACCAGGGAACTGCCATCTGACGTATGGTATATGACCAACTAGCATGTTCCCGGCGAGTCCTGTCCGGTGTACTCATAACCCAATGAGCACCTGTATACATCTTAGGTGATCCAACTGACACCAGTGGTTTGTGAGACCGGCCACCGCCCCTCGTCGGGGTCTCGACTGTATACACTAGTCTACTAATGGAGTATCGATGCCCGGTCTCGAAACTCCCATGACTAGGGACCTTTTAAGGATATGCTTGTAGACCCCCAGCTCCCACTTATATGATCGCCCTCATACTGCTGGTGGTCAAGCAAGAATCCTAGGGGCTCTATCAACGTGTAATAGCGACGTGTCATGTCACCTAAAGCAGTACACGATGATAAAGGTAAACCAGATAGCATACTATCATCTCGAGTAAGACTGTCCTACCGGGATAGGTCCTCCCTCAATCATTACAATCACGTACCTGTGACCTAATAATTGATTCTGAGGGCACTATCTCCAACATAAGTATGAGGTATACTTCCTAACTTGCTTTCCTAGTTTGCTTGGTTGTGTAGATTTGCATCGGTTAATGGATTTTAGTGCGTTTTAGTGCGATATGGGGTGTTTAGTGAGAACTTTGTGCTAATGAGGTGAGAATTGGTTTCAGTAGGTCATTAGTGAGCTGTTGAGGCCATAGTAACTTAGTTTAACCCCTGTTACACTAAAATACCACATGTTTCCCTAATTGATGCAATGTGTCGTTTTTAAGCTAAATTGAGCTTTTCTGGATCTGCTTTTGACCCGATGAGATCTGAATGAAATTGGGTTGACTGTAGTATGGTAGTGTTGTGCTGATACCTCAGGTGAAACCCGACCCCCTATCTGCTACAGTGGGCCGCCGGAATTCTCTTTCTGGCCGCAAATTGCGGCCAGATGGGTGGGGTTTTGGGTATTTTTGGGTCCTGTAGGTGTCTGCTAGTGTGAATAGTTCTATGGTATATATATTTTTGTAAGTTTAGTTCTGTAGAAAAATCTAGGACCAAATACCTATTTTGCCGTTTTTCTAAACCTTCGCGACACGCGTGATACGTGAGTGGGTTTGGGTTTCTGCGTATCGCGGCGCGTCGGGGTAGTTTCTTGGCGCGTGATCACACGTTTTAGCGTATCGCGCACACGCGCGATTGGTTTGCGACACGAGTGTCTAGTTGGGCCGTAATGTCGCGTTTTTGTGAAATGAATTTATGTGTGATATATGTTATGTGATTCTAGGTTCGCAGGCCAGTGAGACGGACGCTGCGAAGAAAGGCAAGCAAGTTGTTGGATACGCTTAGCGCGGGATTTCGGTGAGTAGATTTCACATCTATGGGGATATCGCCCGCATGGCGTTATGCGTCAGGGCTGATAGGACCTTATTGTTATATATTGCATACACCATACCATGGATTGTCATCACATATTGCATTCCCTGCCATCTTTATATATTGCTTAGAACTGATAGAACTGCCATGATCATACTGTTGTATATTGTTGTAGCTCATCTATACATGACGTGACTTGGATTTCATACTTGATACCTATATCACATTGGATCATTGCATTGTAGCTCATTTTTATGTGATATAACTTGATATACATACTTGATGCACATATCACATCACAATTACTTGTATTATTGGTTGAGATTTCATGTGATTTCTGGATTTGGGAACCGTGCCCTTTTCAAATAAGTAATCATTTAAAAACCCGGTTCCCTTGATATGATGTTTTGGGACGTCGCCCCGTGTTTTCTCGGTGCTAGAGGCATGTACTGAGAAAGGGCTGACCCGGAATGACGGATGCCCGATGGATTGATATAGGGCTGACCCGGACTGACGGATGCCCGATATGTTGAGAAAGGGATGACCCGGACTGACGGATTCCCGATATATATACTTTGAGAGAGGGCTGACCCGGATTGACGGATGCCCGATACAGGATGTTTTGCGTGTCGCTGCTAGATACGAGTATTTATGATATTTGGGTGCCGATGTTGGGCACTCGGGATTCTCAGGGATATACAGGATATGAGGGCCGATAGAGTACCGGCGTTTGGGATGTTGGGATTTGTGGTGCATACATACATATGTAGACCACCTCGATACTTCATGTAGATACTATATTCGCATGCTCAGCATTCATTATCACATCTCATCCTGTAGTTATATCACCTGATAGAGGACTTGCATTATTATTATGCATATTGCTTACCTCGCATAGATATCATCTGCTAGCATTTGTTAGAGTAGCGCTGTACGTGCATGCGCGCGATTACCTTTATATGTTATCTCTATTCATGAGTTGGCAACTCACCCCCGTTGTGCCACAGTAATTGCAGGTTGCCCTTGGGAGTAGTCACGGCTGGCTGTTACCGCATCTTTTGGCACAGATACCCTTTTTGAGCAGAGATAGCCTTTTGCTGATAGGTGGGTTTTGTACGGTATCTGTTATCTTTCAGTTGTATATTGATGTATCTAGTATTCTCCATCTACCTTTCTGTATTGACTTAGAGACAGTTGAGAGGACGATATGTATGATTTTATATTCTGGTGTCGAGCTCGCATGTGAGCTGACTTTATTTTTGCAGTCTCATCTTTTATGATATTGTCCTTGCTTTACTGTGTATTCTTCGCTACGGCGTCGTATATCTTATTGTGATGCTTCATTCATTTTACTCGACTTTTCTGTTACACCTTGTTTCTATCCGACTGGCGGGGCAAATGTTTTAAAAAGGAAATGTTACCAAAATTATAAAACTTATAACTTTTGAACTTAAAAAGGATTTCTACTAAATAAATGGAAGTTTTCCAGACAGGTACGATTGTTTTTACAAAATGTTTTAAAATCACTCTATATTTATTGGTTTTGATTTCTGGGTTCGGCTTACTTAGCCGCGTTGCGCCTGTAGACGTTGCGTGGTTAAGTGCCGGTCACGAGTCGAATTCTCGGGTCGTGACATAGAAACAAGGAATATGGTCCCAGATTTTGATACGAGCTGAACTAGGAGAAATTGCATATACCAAACACCTTAAATATACAGCAGACACCCATAGACCGCACACATCACCACCATCTGGCCGCAAATTGCGGCCAGAACTAAATAATTTGCGGCCATATAGAGGAGAGGGGGCCTCATGCTTCGTGTATGTGTTCTAAGTCCAGTGAACATGCTCCAGTAAATGCAACTTTTTCCTGAAGCATCGGATGTGAAAGCAGATCCAACAATCCAAAATCTTAACTAAAATACTAATTAAGCACTAATTTAATACAATAAGGGGTTTTAGTGCAACCAGAAGCAAAAACTTGGATTAAACAACAATAATAACACTTAGTTAAGCTAATCAAGCCATAATAACCTTTACTTGAACTAACCTCCACTTAAACCACCTAATTAGCACTAATACACTACTTTAAGCAAATAAACTACAAGTTTAGCAAAAAGGTGATTAGGGTAGGCTTAATACCTCAAGTTGGTCAAGTGGTGGCTCAAACTTGATGACCTTGCCTTCAAAGGCAAAGACTTGCCTCAAGAACCAACAAGGGAGTGATTTTGAGTGTTAAACATAGGGTTTGTGTTAAGAAAAGATGGATTTTGATGGAGATTGAGCTTGAGTGAATGAAGAAGAAGAGGAAGAAGAAAATGGGGAAGGGGAGGGGCTGCTGGAGCTGGGGCTGCTGCTTGAGGGAGAGAAAGAGAGTGGGGGTGAGAGTGAGTGCAAAGTCAAGGCTCCCCCATGCCTAATTAATACCCCCCATGCTTCCCTTTTCTTTTCTTTTGCATTAAAATGTTTTGATTTATAAAAGGGAATTAGGACAAGAGGGAAATTGAAAAAGGTAGACAAGTTACAACATTAGCTTAGGGTAAATATCGGTTTGTGCATGCTAACTAAATTTTTTTTTTTGGCTTAGAAAAATAATAGTTTAGGAAATTTGATAAATGTGTGACTCATAATTTAAATATTAACTAATGAAACATAATTTTACACACACACACACACACACACACACACCTATTTTCACAAATAAAATTAGATTTATTCCGTTTTATGTGGAAAATAATTATTATCAAGGTTTTATGAAAACACGCATTATCGCTAATTAACGCGAAAATAACCTAAACGAATTTCCAAAACGTTACATCATTCTTCCATAGTCACATTAAAGCTGGCATGCAGTTATCAAGCAACGAAATAATGTAAGAATATCTAACACAAGTCCATTGCCACAATAAATAACAATAGCGAAAGCAAATACTGCAATATCAAGTCTCAACGATTCAAGGAATAAATAAGAACAATAAACAATATTATTCCCTTATGGGCTCATAAAAGAAATCCAATAAAATAGTTCGATACTGGAAAAAAAAACCTAAACTATAAATAACTAGATAAACAAGAATACTCCTCACTAATTGGATATCTTCTCAAAGTACTCCTTATCCTGCGGTTCTAATGCCAAATGATTAATTAAAACCTGCAGGTAATATAGAACAACGTGAGATATCAAATTCTCCAGATTTCGTTATATCTATCAAGTTCATCATAAAAATGATATCTTTTAGGATTCGATGATACATATCATGTTTAAATTAGATCAATCGATGCATATTCATATAGATCGGATTTTATTGACACATCATGATTCAAATCTCGATGCATCGTTAATTAGATTATTAACATCTACATTAAATAATAACTAATGTACAGCAAGATCTAACTTGCCGTACTAGCATGTTAAGCAAGCATCTAATACTTGCCTCACAAACGAATATCACGATGACGACGATCGCGACTTGGTGCTGCAAGGATCAAGTCACTGCAGCAAGGGATGAAGAGGACGACAACGATGATGATGCCGACGTTGATGACGGCGTCGACGTTCTCGGCCTTGGATGCTTGAAGGATCGAAAGGAAGGAGATGACAACGACCGCAGCGATGGTGCTGGGGATGATTGGCGACGTGTGATGATGATGATAAACTGCTAGGGTTAGGGCTCGATTTTGATGAGAAGAGATAGGGGTTAAGTCGGCTAGGGTTTTTGAGAGGAAACAATGAATATTAGGGTTTGCATTGGGTTATAAGGATTTAAATAGTATGGATAGTACATGGGCCGGATAATACAAGAAGTCCTATATCAAATAAGAATATGGATTAAGATAAGGTAAAATATGATTACATATGCCTAATTAATATATCACCATTTACCAAAAAAATATTTTAAACCCAATAATAATAATAATACACTAAAACCCAAGCATCATAACCCAATAACAGAATATCAATAACTCAAAAATAACAAAACCCATTAATAAAGTTTTATTCAATAAATATCGTACGATCGTTCTAGGATGTTACATTATACCCAACTACAAAAAGAATTGCGTTCTCGAAATTCATGGAAAATAGGAAAAGAACACGGACAACGGAAAAGAACGAGAATAAGAAATCTCGGATTTACTGAAACAAGTTTGGAAATTTCTGATGAATCACATCTTCACTTCCCAACTAGACTCTCTATGTGAACGACCTTCCCACGAAACAAGAACCAATTGGATAACTTTGTTCTTTAGAACCTTCTCCTTCCGATCTATGATAGTTGTAGGTCGCTCTTCATATGATAAGTCATTCCCTAATGTCAACTCCGAGCTAGGACGTGAGTCTCATCTAGAATATATTTGCAAAGTTGAGACACATGAAACACGTCATGCACACCCGCCAAGGATGGTGGTAATGCCAACCGATATGTCACTTCTTCAATTCGCTCGATGATTTCAAATGGTCCAACAAATCGAGGACTAAGCTTACCTCGACTACCAAATCTGATCACACCGCTTGTCGGTGATATTTTCAAGAACACATGATGATCAACAGTGAACTCTAACGGTCTCCTTCCCATATCAGCCTAACTTTTCTACCGATCTTATACTACTTTCATATGTTCACGGATCAATCTGACCTTATCCATAGTTTGCACAATCAATTCTGGCCCCAATAGTTTCCATTATCCAACATCGTCCCAATATATAGGTGACCGACACTTACAACCATACAAAGCTTCAAACGGAACCATCTGAATGCTAGCCTAGAAACTGCTATTATAAGAAAAATTGACTAAATGCAAGTGATCTTCCCATGAGCTCTTGAAATCCAACATATAAGCTTTCAACAGTCTTCAAGAGTTTGGATAGTCTGCTCGGACTAACCATCTGTCTGTGGATGGTTTGTTGTGTTTAACTTCAAACGTGTTCCTAAACTTTCCTTTATACTCTTCCAGAAGTGATACAGAAAATGCGTGTCATGGTCAGATACGATACTAACCGGTGCTCGATCCATTCTCACTATCTCTTGCATATACTTCTCTGCTAGCACTTTCATCGATTGACCTACCCAAAAGGGTAAGAAATGAGCTGCCTTAGTCAGAAGATCAACAATAACCCAAAATGCATTGTTACTCTTTAGACTCCATGGTAAAGCTATCACGAAATCCATGGTGATATGCTCCCACTTCTACTGAGGAATTGGAAGTGGTTGCAATAAACCGACAACCCTTTGATATTCATCCTTCACTTGCTAACACACCAAGTATCTAGACACAAAGCGAGCAATCTCTTTCTTCATGCATTCCCACCAGAAGTGTTATTGCATATTCCTGTACATCTTAGAACCTCCCGGATGTACCGAATATGCCAAATTGTGTGCTTCCTTCATAACTTCTTCATGAATCTCTCCATTCAGTACAAATAGGCGGCTCCCATACCTCAAAGATCCATTTTTATAAACTACCAAGTTTTTTTGAAGACCTGCCTATACTTAGCCTCCAAACTTCTGCCATCGAGCATCTTGCAACTGCACAGCCTTGATATGATCTATCAATGATGACTGTACTTGAAGTTGCATCAACTGCTATGAAGAATCCAATAATACTAGCTCCAATTGAAGCTTCTAAAAATCAGCTATAAGTTCTTTCTGTGAAGTTAACGTCATCACGGCTGGCAATCGACTCAAAGCATCCAGCGCTACATTTACCTTTCCCGGATGATACTTTAAATCTAAGTCGTAGTTAGCCATCAACTCTAACCATCTTCGTGCTTCATGTTGATCTCTTTCTCAGTGAACACATACTTGAGATTCTTATGGTCGGTGAATATCTCGACCTTTCCGTCTAATAAGTAGTGTCTCCATAGTTTTAACGCGAAAATCACAACAGCTAACTTAGAGTCATGCATTGGATAATTATTTTCATGTGTCTTCAGCTGTCTTGACGCATAAGCTACCACACGTCCATGCTGCATCAACACACAGCCTGGCCCTTTTCCTGATGCGTCGCTGTGAATCACCAATCCTTCTGTCACTCCCCGCTTCCCAGTATACGGGCAGAGGACGCGGCGAGGCCGCTACGAATTTCCTCTAAAGTAAACACGCTAAGCGTATCTAAGCAATATAAGTAAAATGCACAAGAGATAATGTCAATGGATATAATTGAACAACAACTTTATTTATTAAACATTCTTTTTACAATATAACTGAAATGAAAATACATGGAATGAAAGCAATGCCTAAACAATGGCATAACAGGAATGAAAATGAAATGTAATGTACAAGTGAATCTAAAACTCTGGGTCTTCAATTGTTAGTTATATGTATGCCCTAGAGGCCATTACTATACATGAGATGTATATTGTAGTGGATGCTTGGACATATATAGGGAGGACTTTCTTGCTCGATATGATAGTATGCTATCTGGTTGCTCTTTGTCTTAACATGTTGACTTGTATACGTGATGCTGTCTTGCTCTCACATGTTGATAAAGCCCTTAGGATGTGTACTTGACTACCAGGACTATGATGTAGATCATACTAGTGGGGCCATGGGTAGTCCACAAGTACACCCTATAATTGTTCCTAGTCGAGAGAGTATCGAGACAGGGCATCGATGCTCCAAAATAGACTAGCGTATACGCTTCTCGACCCATATGATGGGTGATGGATGATCCCATATCCATTAGTGTTTGACATCAGAGATGGTATATGGGTGCTCAGAGGAGACTGGGTACACTGGACGAACTTGCCGAGAACTCCTAGATGGTATTATACCTATCATCGGATAGCATTTCTCTGATGACACTGGTACAGGTTAGTCTATAGACCCGAGATTGTTATAGAGTCTTATGTGATTCCCACTGTGCTTTGATTTCCACCATACCACGGTCAAAAGATCGTGCAAAAAGGTGGTTTTTAGGTACAGTCCCGAGTCACATGGAGGCAATAAGCGATGGGAAGGATTTCTTCTCTCCCGGTATTGGGAGTTGATGTTGCGCTATGCTCGATTGGCCATAACATGAAATACCTGGCCAGGGTTGCTGAGATCTACCGGTAAGTGTTATCAGTAGTTTCTCGAACCGTTATGGACCTTGCATCAGCATGACTTATCAGGATATTGGGGTCTGACGTTATACCACCCCCAGGCTATGATATGCGACATATCAGATGAAGAGACTAGACTGTATGGTAGTGTTACTAATTGGATTCGCAGAAGTACGAGCAGGCTTGCTTGTTGATCTTCTGATCGCTTAATACCCAGTTGGCCTTTACGTTTATCAGACCGCTTGCGGCTTGTGGGTGTTTGATATGATCATCACCTACTGCCGGCGTATTGACGAGTCTTTAGAGTCCTACATAAAGGTTTCCTAGTTCATGCGAAACGGAGTAGGAGCACATATGTGATATGTGCTGGACCGAGATTAATGCACGTATGCGATACCATATTCTATTTTCGTGACTTGTGATATTGGTCGGTTATATGTGATATAGCCGGGTTATCGGATCAAGTGTTGATTCGATAAGTTGTTGCATTTGATATCAGTCGGTTATATATGATATAGCCGGATTATTAAATCAAGATTTGATTTAATAATTTAATATATAATTATATATTTGACATATTACATTACATTAACTAATATTAGCTCACTTAAGTAGTTCTTTTCTCACTTGATTTTGTGCATGTGTGATATATATTAGTGTACAAAGTTTTTTTGTCATGCTTGATGATACATGATTCATGGGTGTGTGTATGACTTGCACCATACTAAGTGATAATCTAGGGTTTTAATTTCTTAAGTAATTCAAAATTGGTAGGAGAAGCTTTGCTAACCATTGACTAAGTCCACAAGTTTTGTTTTACTAAAGATATTTATAAACCCAACCATTATACTTAGCCATGGTTAACTCTCTACAAGGGTTAGGGTATGTCATATACTCACCATGGTTGATTTTATAACCTCATGAGTTTTCATTATTCTTCATCATCTTCTTCTTCCTTAAAAAGGCTTTCTAGCTTTTGATTAAGTGATGAAAAAGTGTGAGAAAAAGAAATCTAAAGTGAGCCCACTTCCTACTTTATCATCCTCTACTATTAGCCATTTAGTTTAGGGTATTTGCTTCACTAATTTCACACATTAATGAAGAGGTAGCATAAGCTCGAGTCTCTTCGACGTAGATCATCTTCGGCTTCGAAGACATTGAGCAAGCTCGTTCGTTTCTTCAAGTGAACCCTCTCTAGAGTCCGGGAGTTCACCATTCGCAGTGAAGAGACTACAACATGGAGCTTTAGAAGTGAAGGACCAGTCTACAAAGGTTGTATTCCCTCATTCACTTAGTTGTAAAGTGTTTACATATCGATTCGTCGGATTTTCTAGTATCGATTCTAGGGTTAGGGTTAGCTAGAACGGCAAAATTTGAAATTGGCATGGACGATACCTCCCAAAACCTTGCCGCCGTGCTAGATAACCCTGCAGTGGTTTCAGAGCCATGCTAGAAAATTAGACGATGTTTTTCAGGATTACGAAACCGAAACTACTCTGAAACACCCGATACGAAAACTTGGTTTCTGTCGAATTTGAAAAGTCTTCAAAATTTTTTTTAAACAACTGCAGAATGTTGTATGAAATATGACATGAACACCATGAAAATTTGAGGGGGTTTCATGCAAATTTGTCCGGCCACATCATGCTAAAAACCGGCCTCCTCGGCTCAATTTTGGAGTTTTGACTTCAAATTTTCAGGGTGTTCCAGTCTCTGGGTTTTAGGGTTTCAGGTGTTGTTTATTTTTGCTAAATTTTCATGTGATGTTAAATTTCTGCAAAAGCAACTCGGAGTGTTTCGTAATCGTAATTCTAACATGTATTCGGGTTATTTAGACGATATTAAAAAGTTCGAACGGATATCAATAATCCAATTTTTCCTCCGCTGGAAATTTTTCAAGAGTTGGATTTTTTCGAGTTTAAAATTTTCAGAAAATCTTGCAAGCCATTCTGTGGACCCTCTAGAAGAACAAGAACCCTAACTCGATTCTGTGACCGTCAGAACCGCCATCAAATCCTAGGGTTTGTGGTAGTTCAGCAGTGTCACAGCTGAGGCATTGGTTGACCCTTCTACGGCTGGTTCATAGGAGCTGATGCATGTTCTGGGTACTTTTTGAACTCCGCTCAAGTGTTAAAGCAGACAAAGAATTTCTTGATTGACAGCTGTGCGAGTATATACTTTCGGTAGTTCACTCAGAGCTGTGGAAGGTTCTAAGCATCTCGCTGCTCGGAAACACCCGGTGCTGACCACACTGAGAGAGACGAAAACGCGGTCTTTGGCTTGACACGATCAAGCCCTAAGGAAAAATCCAAGTCTTTCTCTTTCCGTCCCGGGTTCAAAAATGGCCGGATTAGCAGGAGGGAGGGCGGCCCCACCCTGAAACAAAGGTGTAGCTTGTTGGGAAATTTTGGGTGTTTGATTATTCGATCGAAAAGTTTAACTTCGTCTAGATATCTTTGATTGTGATACAATATTTGGAATCCACAAATAGTTATGAGATAACTAGTTTAAATTTTATAAATCTAGATGTTTAGTCTCATTTGATCGGTTGCCATGGGATTTTGATGTTGATCAAAAGTCCGTCGCAATTACGTAGTGTACGTGGATACTCGCCGGGTTATCTTACCAGATAGCCACGCCCCATAGCCCCGACCAAGTGACTGTAGGAGAACCCCGTCTCCAAAACCATCTGTTTGGGTGCTCGCGGTAGCGGTGTTCCGCCTTAGTGCACTTCGTCGACGGCATTAAGGGTGCGGCCGTCTACTAAAGATTCCGACGAGCATTCGATCAGCTTATCGGGAATCTTGTTGAATTACCCGACATGTTATTGGAAAGTGTTTTCAATATCGAGACTAAAATGCGGGGTTTATAATTGTTAGGCATGTGATGTCTAAGGAATTCATTTCGTTAGGCATGAAATCCAATATATGTGATACATTGGGTTTATGATGTCTAAGGTGGTTGCGGATTCCAACTGTTGTAGTTTTTCACTTTCTTTTCTGCGACCGTAAGTATAATATGTGGTGTATCGCCGGTTTCGGTGCTATATGTCAATGACAATTGGGATACGCTTATTTACTTACGTTGATGACATGTGATGTTATGTGTTGCTGTGATATGTTTATGTTGGATCGTCGTGTTCTGAATAGCCGGGGGGTTTTATGTGAGATGAGAGTTTTTCATTTTCATTCATGTAAAAACTTGTATGTAATATTCTTTTATTGGGGCACTTCCGGGTTGAGGATGATGTCACCATTGATTTATATTATTTACTTTTCCGCATTAGGATAGACCCAAGGCGGGGAGCACAAGTAACCGGGTTCTAAGGTCCAGTAGGAGACCATCTCGAGGAGTCGAGACCGGGTCTCCTAACTCTAGAATTGGTAGGGTTGCTTGCCGCTCTCGTAGGGGTCTAGGGATATAGGTTTGGCTATTCATTACGACCGTGGAATCCGTGTTTTATACTGGCTTAATTTAAAATACGGATTCCTAATATATCCAATATTTCATATGTGATTCTTCTGCTGCTGATATTTTGTAATATGATCACTTGATATGTTCTGAGACGAATGCCTATATTATATATATGAGATATAATTAATATTATTGCTTTCGTTTCTTCTATGATGCTTAAGAAGCATAAAATTGATGGGACTTCATTAATGAGATTAATGAAATAAAAAAAACCTAAATATGTTGTAGAAACTTGTTTTAAAAACTGGTAGCTCTAGTTCTTGCTTTGCATAGCGGTATTCCTTGTAGAATATCCAGCACCTTATTCGATAAGGAAAGAGCCGAGATCCCTTCACCGGGAGTGACCTCTTTAGCGAAACTAGCAGATGCTACAAACTCGGTTTGTCTTTTGATTGCTTCTGTAGTTTTTGCTTTGCATAGTGGTATTTGTGAAATATTCTGCACCTTATTCGATAAGGAAAGAGCCGAGATCCCTTCACCGGGAGTCAACTCTTTAGCAAAACTAGTAAAAGCCTTAAAAACACTCCTTTTAAAATTCACTCGATTCTACAACAAGATCAAGTTCATTACACAAAAGGTTTTCTTAAAAACCTATCGTAACCCTCCGTCATTTCAGATAAGTAGTATTCATGCTGCGTTTGTTGACCTCTGTCAAGGCGTAGTGTGCGGTAGTTGATTAGTGTTTTTCTGTTAGCATATGATGCGATTGGATTAGGGTAGTCGTATGACCTTGTTGACCTCTGTCAAGGGTCGTGCGGGTGGGTTTAATTCAATCAGGAAATGATGGGTTGAACTTGACTAGCAGCCTATGGTTTGTTGACCTCTGTCAAGGTCATAGGAGGCTTGGGACAAAACATTATCGGAAATTTCAAGTGTTGAAATTTGCAATAAGATTGCATACCTTCTATGAGATAGTTGGATCCCGATACCCACTGCGAGTAAGAGTTACTCCCGGGAGAGTTTTATACATTACAATTAGTCAATCAAGTAGGTGTCTAGAAAGGTGTTAACGGGATTACGCCCCTGGGAAAATGAGGTTTATTTTAATTAGGTCCGTACGAAAGCACGGGGAGCCTCCCTCAAAGTACCGACACTAGCTTGGCCGAAAGATTGGCGAACTTGTAGGGTGTAATTAATCCCGGCTAGTCTTACCTTTTAGGGTTTGAAGGTAAATTTGACTAAAACAGTGGGAGCCATCCTGATTAGATAAAATAATAACCAATCTAATCTTGCAAGAGCGCACGCAGAGTGTTTTCTTATCTCGCTCTCCTGGTAGAGACCATGTCATGCCTTAATCAAGAAAATAATATGGATGCATTGACCGAACCTGCTTATTATACTGAGCTAGGGAATGTTGGTTCTGCTCTATCTTATAACTGTTATAAGTCTGAGCAGGAAATAGGGGAATATCCGGATTCCCATGCCACCCAATTGAAGAAAGTGCATGTTAATGCATCTTCTTCGGGTGTGTTCATAACCGAGAACTGTTTCTCAGTATCCTCTACGTCCTAGGTATGAGATACCGAATCAGGATCCCACATATGTAAGAGATACATGGGCTACAGAAAGGTAGAGAACTGAGAATGGGTGATATGTCTCTAAGTGTAGAGAATGGTGCAAGTGTTGCAGCCAAATTAGTTGGTAGATATCACCTTGTATTAATACATTGATTCTGATCGAATGTTATTACATACCGAACCTGATATACAACATTACATCGGTTTCTTTAATGAGTTAATGAAGGATATAATTATGTATAGGAGGATAATGTTATGAACGTTTTCCTTAATCAAGAGTTGATTGGATCAGACACGTTATGAAATGGCATACACGTTCTAAATCAAACCACTGTTCAAAGTATCTAGACCACATACAAAAGGAGTAGTTCAGAAATGAACGAATTCTTCTTGAGGCATTGTAGACTAGGTCTTATCAATGTGACACGACCAGCTAAGTTCCATAAGAATGAATATGAGAATCTGTTTGAATTTTCATTTTATGCTACTTGCCAGTCTTGTATCAAAGGTAAAATGCAATACTCCGTTTACTGGAAACAGAGAAAGAGTTAGTGAACTCTTGGGACAAATACATGATGATGTATTCGGTCCAATGTCTACAAATGGCAGGTTTGGTTCTTTGTACTTCATTACATTCATTGACTATCTCTCAAGATTCCGACATGTGTTCCTGTTAAAACACGAGTCTGAAAATTTTAAGAAATTCAAGGAATATAAGCATGAAGTTAAGAACTAGACGGGTAGAAGTATTAAGTCCTTCGATGTGATCAAGTAAGAGAATACTTGCGCATGGAGTTCTTGGAGTTTCTAAAAGGAGAATGAGATTCTCCCTCAGCTTCCTCCTTCGTATACACCACAACTCAATGGTGTATCGGGGCGGAGGTATCGTGCCCTATAAGATATGGCATGCTCTATGATGAGTAATACTGAGTTATCTGTTTTCTTTTGGTGTTATGCACTTGAGAAGCTGCATACCTATTGAATGGGGTTCCATCCAAATCAGGGCCTACCACTACATATGAGATATGGAATGGGAAAAGACCATGTCTTAAATGAGTTAAGATATGGGGTTGTCCGGCCTATGTTGAAAGACAGAATCCAGACAAGCTCGAGGCAAGATCAGTTCTGTATAAGTTTGTTAGGATATCCCGAACATTTGTGAGGGAATATCTTCTACCACAATGAGGAACAATAGGTGTTTTGTTTCTCAGCATGCCACCTTTTTAGAAAAGGAATTTCTTATGAAGAAATTTGTGGTCATGAGGTAAAACTGGAAGGAGTTCCAGCTAAACAAACTATCAGCTGATGATTTGGTGAAACCAAAGGGTTCAATAGTCTCCAACGAACCTCAGCCTCTCCGCGAATCTGTTAGGGTTCTTCATCCACTCGATAGATACTACGGTCTTCTCGATGATAGTGGGAGCGAGGGTTGTATCATGGTAGATGATGGCCCAACTAGATTCAGGCAGGCCATCACGAGTGGTGACTCATTGAAAAAGCTGGATTCTATGCGATCGAAGATGGAATCCATGAACACCAACAAAGTATGACTTTGCATGTTGCACCTGAAGGGGTAAAACCCATTGGGGGAAAATGGATCTTGAGAAGATTCTGGGTGTAGATGGAAAAGTTAAGACTTTCGAAGCTATGCTTAAGTCCATCTGGATCAATGCAAATATCACGGAGTTGGATCATCTATTTTGATGTGGCAGTCAAAGAGTTTCACTTCATCAAAAAGGTAGATGAACTTTGTATATACCAAGAAGGTTGTAGAGAGTAAGGTTGTCTTCAACGTATTGTACGTTGATGACATACTCTTGATGGGA
Organism: Agapanthus africanus; assembly: GCA_030015575.1. Classification (NCBI taxonomy): domain Eukaryota; kingdom Viridiplantae; phylum Streptophyta; class Magnoliopsida; order Asparagales; family Amaryllidaceae; genus Agapanthus; species Agapanthus africanus. The sequence goes on from CM057341.1 coordinate 706,170,010, forward strand.
AAGGGTTTCCTATACTACAATCGGTCAAGCTCCTCTTATCATGAGGATTCTCAATAGAAGATCTGGATGATACCTACTACATCTTATGGATTATGATCTATGGTGATAGATCTAAGTGGATATTGGGAGTGTCCCAAATCCAGGTACATTAACACCATACTAAAAGGGGTTTAGTATGGAAGATTCTAAGCATGGTGGTTCGGCCACATACTCAGGAATCACTCTCTCCAAAAAGATTCTTCAAAGACTGATTTTGAGAGAGCTCGCGTGCAAGGGATAACCTATACTTCGGCAGTAGGCTCTATCATATGTGCGATGTTATATACCGGAGTAGATGTAGATGACTCACTAGGTGTAGTGATCAGGAATAAATCGGATCTTAGGAGAATCACTGGACAGCTGTGGAGGATATTCTTGAGTACCTGAGAAACACTAAATGAATGTTCCTGGTTCCGGCTTCCAGAGTGATAAGTTCGACTGAGAGTCAGTCACAGGCATTGTCTTTGCCCTCAGTGGAGGGAAGATATGTTGAAAGAGTTCCAATCTAGATACCGTGACATACTAAACGATAAAGGCTGAATACATTGCTACCAATGATGCTGCCAAAGTGGCTGTCTGGGCATTTCTTGTTCATGAAATGAACATGGTTCCTACCATTGAGTGTCCAATAACTGTTATTGTGAAAATAATGGAATTATGGTTTTGGCCTAGGAACGAACGTCCCATCAGCGTTCCAGACATATTATGAGGCAAGTATCACCTGATCAGGGAGATGGTTGATCTCCAAGGGATCGAAGTAAGGAGAGTAGAATTTGAGGTTAACACGGCGGATCCACTCACCAAGGCCTGCTTCCCCAAATACTATTTGAGAGATTTTGGGATGGTTGAGTATGGGATACTACAACCAGTACTAAATTGATGGGTATTGGATACTACAACAGATGGTCTTAGTGCAAGTTGTATGCCCTAGAGGCCATTACTGTATATGGGATGTATATTGTAGTGGATGCTTGGACATATATAGGGAGGACTTTCTTGCTCAATATGATAGTATGCTATCTGGTTGCTCTTTGTCTTAACATGTTGACTTGTATACGTGATGCTGTCTTGCTCTTACATGTTGATAAAGCCCTTAGGATGTGTACCTGACTACCAGGACTATTATGTAGATCATACTAGTGGGGCCATGAGTAGTCCACAAGTACACCCTATAATTATTCCTAGTCGAGAGAGTATCGAGACAGGGCATCGAAACTCCAGAGTAGACTAGCGTATACGCTTCTCGACATATATGATGGGCGATGGATGATCCCATATCCATTGGTGTTTGATATCAGAGATGGTATACGGGTGCTCAGTGGAGACTGGGTACACTGGACGGACTCGCCGAGAACTCCTAGATGGTATTATACCTATCGTTGGATAGCAGTTCTCTGGTGACACTGATACAGGTTAGTCTGTAGACCCGAGATCGTCATAGAGTCATGTGTGATTCCCACTGTGCTTTGATTTCCACCATACCATGGTCAAGAGATCATGCAAAAAGGTGGTTTTTGGCTACATTCCCGAGTCACATGGAGGCAATGAGCGATGGGAGGGGTTTCATCTCTCTAGGTATTGGGAGTTGATGTTGCGCTATGCTCGATTGGCCATAACATGAAATCCCTGGCCAGGGTTGCTGAGATCTACCGGTAAGTGTTATCAGTAGTTTCTCGAACGGTAATGGACCTTACATCGGCATGACTTATCAGGCTATTGGGGTCTGACGTTATAATACCCCAGGCTGTGATATGCGACATATCAGACGAAGAGACTGGACTGTATGGCAGTGTTACCAATTGGATTCACAGAAGTACGAGCAGGCTTACTTGTTGATCTTTTGATCGCTCAATACCCGGGTGGCCTTTATGTTTAGCAGACCGCTTGCGGCTTATGGGTGTTTGATATGATCATCACCTACTGTCGGCGTATTGACGAGTTTTTAGGGTCCTACACAGAGGTTTCCTGGTTCATGCGAAACGGAGTAGGAGCACATATGTGATATGTGCGGGACCGAGTTTAATGTGTGTATGCGATACCACATTCTATTCTCGTGACTTGTGACATTGGTCGGTTATATGTGATATAGCCGGGTTATCCAATCAAGTGTTGATTTGATAAGTTGTTGCATTTGATATTAGTCAGTTATATATGATATAGCCGGATTATTAAATCAAGAGTTGATTTAATAATTTAATGTATAATTATATATTTGATATATTATATTACATTAACTAATATTAGCTCACTTAAGTAATTCTTTTCTCACTTGATTTTGTGCATGTGTATATATGTGATATATATTAGTGTACAATGCTTTGTGTCATGCTTGATGATACATGATTCATGGGTGTGTATGACTTACACCATGCTAAGTGATACTCTAGGGTTTTAATTTCTTAAGTAATTCAAAATTGGTAGCATTTGGTCATGGCTAGAAACATGGAGAAGCTTTGCTAACCATTGACTAAGTCCATAAGTTTTGTTTTAGTAAGATATTTATAAACCCAACCATTACACTTAGCCATGGTTAACTCTCTACAAGGGTTAGGGTATGTCATATACTCACCATGGTTGATTTTCTAACCTCATGAGTTTTCATTATTCTTCATCACTTCATCATCTTCTTCTTCTTCAAAAGGTTTTCTAGCTTTTGATTAAGTGATGAAAAAGAGTGAGAAAAAGAAATCTAAAGTGAGCCCACTTCCTACATCATCATCATCTACTATTAGTCATTTAGTTTAGGGTGTTTGCTTCACTAATTTCACACATTAGTGAAGAGGTAGAATGAGCTCGAGTCTCCTCGACGTAGATCATCTTTGGCTTCGAAGACATTGAGCAAGCTCGTTCGTTTCTTCAAGTGAACCCTCTCTAGAGTCCGGGAGTTCACAATTTGCAGCGAAGGGACTACAACATGGAGGTTTAGAAGTGAAGGAACAGTCTACAAAGGTTGTATTCTCTCATTCACTTAGTTGTAAAGTGTTTGCATTTCGATTTGTTGGATTTTCTAGTATCGATTCTAGGGTTAGGGTTAGCTAGAACGACAAAATTTGAAATTGGCATGGACGATGCCTCCCGAAACCTTGCTGTCGTGCTAGATAAACCTACAGTTCAATAAGCTGATCCAAGTCCTCGCTGCTGGGCTCGATCTTCAGTGAGTCCGAATCACCTGACGACATTCCAAAGAAGAAGAAAGAGAATGTCGTCAGCGAACAAATCGCTCGGTAAGTCCCAAAGTTGAGGGAGAAGTAGAATAGACAGAGAGAGTATAACTATTATAATGTTGGTTGTTATGTTAATGTAGTTGTTTGTAGCTTAGTACAGAAGATGCCAGTGTATACGAGAGGAGTCCAATTTACACTGTAGACTTTGGTAACCCATAGTACAAGACTCCGTTGATAATACCACGGAACAACGGCATGAATGTAATTATGTCTTAAGTGACCACCTCGTGCCACCTTTAACATATTCTGTTCCAGTCTACCCCTTTATAACCCCGTAGTGTTTATTGTATTACTTGTATTGATTATACGGATTGTATTGTATTGTCTTGTATTTTAAATTGTGTAGATGGATGACTTGCCGAAACCATGATATCAGTAATAGAACGGATATAATGGATGAACATGTAAATGGAGTATATTCATGGTTCGGTTCAGTCAAGTTGTATAGATTGAATAGATTGAGTATATGGATTCATATTGAATTGTGGTTTTATAGTTCAATCACATTCAATTCAGATTGATTATATTTAGACTCAGTCTGAGTCAGACAATTAGAAAAGAAATTGATGTCCTGAATTAGGTCTTGGTGTTATCGGTAACTGCTGCACATGGACGGCAGGATTTATGTCTTTTTTAAAGACAATTACCGTGTTGATAACACCATTTATTAAGTTGTCTATCTTAAATAGGCAAGCACCCATATCTCTGGTACCCTAAAGCTCAACAGACTAGTCCTTCTTAAACCTATGTTTACTAGGGTCCTTATTGTAATTTAGTATAACTTGAGAGGGTTTTATGTAAAAATAATTTTGTATAATTTTCAAAATACACCTCAAGTATTTTATTATCGTCTTTAGAGTTTTCATGGATGTATATTTTATCAATGTAACATTTCTAGTGACTAAAACCTAATTTCATAATATATGGTATTTATTTGTAATATTGGAATTGTATGGTATTTTCTTGTAAATAAGATGTTTTTCTTGAATTTTGGAAATGTGGAATATTATAAATATTAAAAATAGATATTTTGATATTAATTACATATATATTTATTTATTAAAAATATAAGTTTTATTTATAATAGAAATCACATTTTCTAAAGAAAATTGTATTTTAAATCTTTCGAGATCGTATGCTCCTTGCGGAGATCTGCATCTCACTCTACTAGGTCCGAGGATGTGCGATAATCCATACCATACCGAACGGGTTCCCCGAAATGGGTTGTAGAGGCGCAATTGCAAAGATTTGTTAAAATACACTTCTTGTAGAAATGTTTTATAAGTTGAAGGTAGTTATATGTAAAGTTGTATTTTCCCAAATCTATGTTCCCAAATTCCATCGTGCTATGTTAGATATGTGTGTTGTGAGGAGGTAGGTCATTACCTCATTAGTTTTCTAAGATAATACGGTTTAAAAAGTTCAAGCATGTCGAAATGAAACATGAAGGTATTTTAATGTAAAAATAGAATAAAACTTGCTACGGTTATTATTTTGATGCCAAACTTGTTCTATTATCTTTTTTAATGTTTAATGGTCATTACATAAGAGTTTGGTATTATTTCGTTAAGGAAAAGTGTAGTTTTTAAACAAAACCGAATCAGAAGTCGGACTAACTCCGCTTCAGTCGGATTTTAGTTTTGAATGTTTTTAGAATAGAGAAAAGAGGAAAAAGTAGGGACTTACTGGATGATTGGATATAGGAGAGAAAGAGGAAGAGGAGGGAGTTGCCGGTGCGTCGTTTCGTCGTCGGAAATTCCTTGAATTGTCACCGGAAGTTTGTCGGAGGTTCGCCCTTTGCTAACTCCACTTGCACACAAAAGGAACTTGGAATTTTCTTAAGAGTTTAGGCAGGGATTTGGGATTGAGGAGGGGTGATTTGAGGGCGGTATTTATAGGAAAAATTAGGGTTTTAGGGTAGTGAAAGGGTGTATTAAAAATTTGTATTTAAATGGATTAAATGTGTGTTTTAATGTGCTCTGTAAATGTACAGGAAAATCAAATAATACAGGAGTCATGGGGGGAGTCCAAGAGTCGCCAGAGTTGAAGAAAAATGGGGTTTTTTCCGAGTCAGACCGGTGGCTTCGGCCCGAGTCACGAGTTGGGACCTCGTGTTGGGGACACGTGTTAGGGTCGGTTGGTCTACTGCAGCGCACTCGTTTGTTTTATGTGTGAATATTCAGTTTACGTGTTGTGCTCGTGTAGACTCTTGTGTTGGAGATAGTGCCCTCAGAGTCAATTATTAGGTCACAGGTACGTGATTGTAATGATTGAGGGAGGACCTATCCCGGTAGGACAGTCTTACTCGAGATGATAGTATGCTATCTGGTTTACCTTTATCATCGTGTACTGCTTTAGGTGACCTGACACGTCGCTATTACACGTTGATAGAGCCCCTAGGATTCTTGCTTGACCACCAGTAGTATGAGGGCGATCATATAAGTGGGAGCTGAGGTCTATAAGCTTATCCTTAAAAGGTCCCTAGTCGTGGGAGTTTCGAGACTGGGCATCGATACTCCATTAGTAGACTAGTGTATACAGTCGAGACCCCGATGAGGGGCGGTGGCCGGTCTCACAAGCCACTGGTGTCAGTTGGATCACCTAAGATGTATACAGGTGCTCATTGGGTTATGAGTACACCGGACAGGACTCGCCGGGAACATGCTAGTTGGTCATATACCAGACGTCAGATGGCAGTTCCCTGGTGACATGTGTGCAGGTTAGTTCATCGACCTGGGGATCGTCATTTGTCTCGTGTGAGTTCCCACTGTACTTTGATTACTACCCTACCACGGCTCAAAGGAGTCGTGCAAACAGGTTTTAGTTGGGTACAGTCCCGAGCCACATGGAGGCAGTGAGCGTATCTTCAGGGGTTCGTCTCTCCCGGTATTGGGGGTGAGGTCGTGCTGTGTCTAGGAGAGCCATTACATAAAGTCCTTGGCCAAGGCAAGGAGATTTACTGGTAGGTATTCCAGTAGTATCTCAGGGTGTTCTGGGCTACACTCCGACACGACTTGTACCGCTTTTGGGGGTCTGACTTTTACCAACCCCCTAGGCCCGCCATGCGATACTCATAGACGAACGGACCGGACTGTACCGATATTGTCACTGACAGGCACAGTATGGTTGTCAGGCTGAGTTCACTCACAGACGTCCCTTTTAGTCAATACTTGGTAGCCCGTTACGTATTGGCTTATACCTCTGACGTGCTAGTGGTTAAATCCACAACCGAGGTGTTGACGAGTCTTTAGAGTCCCCCAAATTCAGTTACTCAGCTTTCGGGCGAAAGGTTGTAGAGGCCGTATGGAGATATGGCAAGGTCCGATCAGATACGTGCGGTATTGCACGGATCAGGATCGGACAGTTTATACTATAGGCCGTATGGTTATATGGCAGGGTTCGATCAGATACGTGCGGTATTGCACGGATCAGGATCGAACAGATATTACTAGCCGGCTTTGGTTTAAGCCGGATCCTAGTATAGTACAGTGTAGATTTTGTCTCATTGCATTTGTATTTCGGTCGAAATACAGATGCGGGTGTGTATGCACAGTATTGGGGTTTTCCTGTAATTTATTACGGGATCAGTTTTCTGGAGTTGCCAGTTTGCTTTCCGTTTCGGCCGATTTCCATTGTTTCCGTTCATTGGCCGAAGATTGTTGGAGGAGGGTTTATTTGCATTGTTGCAAATAGGCATTAGTGGAGGGGGTTCTTTGCATCTTGTTTTATCATGATGGTTTCATGATGGAACCCATTTTTTGACTTCTAGCTTTATGATGATGGCTTAACCATTGTAGGTTATTGTTGGAGATAGTGCCCTCAGAGTCAATTATTAGGTCACAGGTACGTGATTGTAATGATTGATGGAGGACCTATCCCGGTAGGACAGTCTTATTCGAGATGATAGTATGCTATCTGGTTTACCTTTATCATCGTATACTGCTTTAGGTGACCTGACACGTCGCTATTACACGTTGATAGAGCCCCTAGGATTCTTGCTTGACCACCAGCAGTATGAGGGCGATCATATAAGTGGGAGCTGGGGTCTATAAGCTTATCCTTAAAAGGTCCCTAGTCGTGGGAGTTTCGAGACTGGGCATCGATACTCCATTAGTAGACTAGTGTATACAGTCGAGACCCCGACGAGGGGCGGTGGCCGGTCTCACAAGCCACTGGTGTCAGTTGGATCACCTAAGATGTATACAGGTGCTCATTGGGTTATGAGTACACCGGACAGGACTCGCCAGGAACATGCTAGTTGGTCATATACCAGACGTCAGATGGCAGTTCCCTGGTGACATGTGTGCAGGTTAGTTCATCGACCTGGGGATCGTCATTTGTCTCGTGTGAGTTCCCACTGTACTTTGATTACTACCCTACCACGGCTCAAAGGAGTCGTGCAAACAGGTTTTAGTTGGGTACAGTCCCGAGCCACATGGAGGCAGTGAGCGTATCTTCAGGGGTTCGTCTCTTCCGGTATTGGGGGTGAGGTCGTGCTGTGTCTAGGAGAGCCATTACACAAAGTCCTTGGCCAAGGCAAGGAGATTTACTGGTAGGTATTCCAGTAGTATCTCAGGGTGTTCTGGGCTACACTCCGACACGACTTGTACCGCTTTTGGGGGTCTGACTTTTACCAACCCCCTAGGCCCGCCATGCGATACTCATAGACGAACGGACCGGACTGTACGGATATTGTCACTGACAGGCTCAGTAGGGTTGTCAGGCTGAGTTCGCTCACAGACATCCCTTTTAGTCAGTACCTGGTAGCCCGTTACGTATTGGCTTATACCTCTGACGTGCTAGTGGTTAAATCCACAACCAAGGTGTTGATGAGTCTTTAGAGTCCCCCACATTCAGTTACTCAGCTTTCGGGCGAAAGGTTGTAGAGGCCGTATGGAGATATGGCAAGGTCCGACCAGATACGTGCGGTATTGCACGGATCGGGATCGGACAGTTTGTACTATAGGCCGTATGGATATATGGCAGGGTTCGATCAGATACGTGCGGTATTGCACGGATCAGGATCGAACGGATATTACTGGCCGGCTTTGGTATAAGCCGGATCCTAGTATAGTACAGTGTAGAGTTTGTCTCATTGCATTTGTATTTCGGTCGGAATACAAATGCGGGTGTGTATGCACAGTATCGGGGTTTTCCTGTAATTTATTACGGGACCAGTTTTCTGGAGTTGCCAGTTTGCTTTCCGTTTCGGCCAATTTCCATTGTTCCGTTCATTGGCCGAAGATTGGTGGAGGAGGGTTTATTTGCATTGTTGCAAATAGGCATTTGTGGAGGGGTTCTTTGTTTTTTGTAGCATCATGATAGTCTTCATGATGGTGCACCATCCATTGACTTGCTTGACTTCATACTTCATGATGGCTTGACTTTGTTAGCATCGTGGTTGTTGATGATGGTTGTGTGGAGTGTTGGCATTGCCTTGTGATCATTCCCTTTTGCATGATAGCTTTCCTCTCTCTCTCTTTGGGATTAGATGAGAATGGCTCCCATCCTTTTGATACACTCTCACTCTTTCACTCTCTCCACCACCATATACATGGCCGGCCACATTGAGGGAGGGGGCTGTCCAAATTTCTTGGGGTGGGATTTTTGTTCTTCTAGCTTTGTAAAATCCCACATGTTTCATCTCCACAAGCTCATATCATTTCCTCCACCAAAAAGGCAATTCCACAACCCCAAAGTGAGACTTGAGGGCTACATATTCTACAGCGAACCTTAGGCACGTCGAGTAGCCGGCTTCGTGCCCGAGTTGCCTCGGCATTGAGGTGGGAGCCCGTAAAAGAAGTAGGCGATGTGGTGCACTTCCGGCGACGAGGAGGAGACGGGACATTCCGCAAGAGATCGGGACGAAGATGAGAAGACCGGAGGACATGGATCGTCGGTATATCTCTATTCCCTTTCTTGTTGGTAGCTAGGACTAATTAATGGTTCAATCCGGGTAGTAGTGCGCGGCGGTTTGCCAGTTTAAGAAAATTTAAAGTTTATCACCGCTTCCGCTTTTGGCCGTCGGATTGACGGCCGGGGCGCCGCCGTGCACTTACAGTGGTATCAGAGCCTCGCCATTAACTTAGTCTAGCTTGGTGTAGTGTGTTTTTCTGTTTCGATCGATCGAATGTTCCAAAACTACATTTTTGTTAGCATCAGTTTTCTGTTGGAAATTTTTGGTGTCGAAAATTTTTTCAGGTTGTAAAATATTGATGTACCGGAAAATCTAAGAACTCTGTAAAATTTCGATGAAGTAAATCCACAGTGGGAGCGCGGAACCGCCGCATATACCCCCATTCCGCCGCTCTTCCGCCGCACACTGTGGAGATCACTTCACCAATTTTTTTCAGAGGCTTTCTGGGCTTAAAATATGGGTTTTGGAATATTAAAATTGGGCCCAGGTTTTCTGTGAGTGCTACAGTTTTGATTGGGGGCCCACTTGTTATTTTTTGATCGATCGGATATTTTAAACACATTTTTCACAGTATTTACATTATATCTGCGACCGTGAATGTCACTTGATCGGTAAATCCGGTCTAACTGCTATAGCCCGGTTAGACGGATTTGCGAACGTGACTTTCACGTTGATGTTTTGTTTTTGCTATGATGTTGCGGATCGGTTGTGGGGGATAGCCTGGATGCAATGCTAGTACAGTTTTGTTGTATTATGTACATTTGATATTGCGGGGCGAGCGTCCGACATGTGGACTGCCGTCACTGCCTGTTTGTATTATTATTTTGGGGCACGACCTGGTTGCGGTCGATGTACCCGTTGTATGTATATTTTACTTTCTGTACTAGGATTGCCCCGCGGAGGGGTGCACGGATAGCCGGGTTCTGGAGGGCAACAAGCCCGCATCTCATGGCATTGAGACGGAGGGGGCTTCACTCTAGGATTGGCGGGCTATTCGCCGCACTCGTAGGGGGTACAGGTTGACCCAGGAGGGGTGTCCAAGTTACCGGATTCCGTGAAGTGCTGGGGTGGTCCATTCACGTTGCTGAAGGGGGCTGCCTCGCTTCAGGTTTTGGCGGGTAACTTGCCGCGCCCGTAGGGGTCTAGGTTTTCATTGCACAGGCTATCCACACGACCAGGGGAACGTCGGGTTTCAACGGCTCTGTGAAACCCGGGGATCCCAGATATCTGTATTGTTTCTGTGATGCTGTACATTTCTGTGATGTTGCATTTTATTCACGCCTTGAGCGAATATAATATATTGGTATATATATTAGTAGATGTTGTATATGTTTTACATCCGCGCTATTCCAGTCCCCGCTCTGTCGTTAGTTAGCTAACCTAACGGGTAATGACGGGACCCAGTAGCGAATGCGGATGGCATATACGTACATCAGTATATTTTCGTTCTTTTTGGTGTGATCAATTGATGGGACTGCGTTGATTCGGATCAATGCAAGTTAAAAACAAACCTAATCTGATGTTGTTGGAACACTTTTCAAAAAGCTGTTATTGCAAGGACGTTCACTTTTGTTTTGCATCGTGGTATTCATTTGGAATATCCTGCTCCTCAGTCGACGAGGCAAGGGCCGAGATCCCTTCACCGGGAGTGACCCCTTGGACAAAAAGTTTGCGTCAGGGCATTAACTTCACTATAGCCGATTACTTTTGCTTTGCATCGTGGTATTCAGTTGGAATATCCTGCACCCCATTCTACGGGGAAAGAGCCGAGATCCCTTCACCGGGAGTGACCTCTTTAGCGAAGGTTTTCGTCACTATATTTTTTAAAAGCTATCCGTTCCTTCAACGATATCAAGTTCATTACGTTAAAGGTTTTCGCCAGAAACTATTCGTAGCCCTCTGTCGTTTCATATGGGTAGTCAATAGTATTCAAGCTGTGTTTGTTGGCCATAGTCAAGGCACAGTGTTTGGTAGCTGTTGGGTGTTCATATGCTGCATAGATAGATGCGTTGGTTTGGGACAGTCGTATAGCCTTGTTGGCCCTAGTCAAGGGCTTGTACGGGTGGGTTCAAATCAACCTGGATAATGACGGGTAGAACTTGACATGTGACTTATGATTTGTTGGCCTTAGTCAAGGTCATAAGAGCATGGGGCAGAAATCACATCGGGAGTTTCAAAAGAACTGAAACTTGCCAGATATGCGCATACCTTCTGGAGTGTAATACCGTGAGCGGATTCCGTCACGTTGTCATGCGATGATAGTTGGATCCCGATTCTCACTGATGAGTTAGTTTACTCCTCGGGTGACCCCGACTAATTCTTCTTTCAGGTTTGGAGGAGAATTTGAGGTACAGTGGGAGGTTTCCAGATTAGATAAATTGGTAACCATTCTGATCTAGGTAAGAGTGCACGCTGAGTGTTTCTTTTCTCTCTCTCTTTGGCAGCGACCATTGACCCGACCCTAAGACTATGACTCAGTGACCAAGTTGACCGAACCTTCTTAACACTGGCTTTTGGATTGTCAGAGTTGCAAACCTCATTGCCACTCCTACTTTTACCCTTTACTCCAGGACACCCCGTGTTGCTACGAACGTCCACTTCCATTGGACAAAACCATCGTATGGTTAGATACGAACTCGAAGGAATTTATTCGAGGATGGTTTCCGGTTCTGGAGAAAACGGATAGGATTATTCAGTTGTCTTTTCCTTTTGCCTCCTCTCCGGTTGCGAGTGCTCCTTGGTTTAGGAGTAGTACACCTGTTACGCAAATTGGATAGTCTTCTTCCAAACCTTAGGCTGGTGCCGACCGGTAGGGAATGAAGAAAACCAATTAGCCTAACAATGGTGTACAGAAGGTATTAAGTTCAGACAAAGCAAGGGATTAGTAAGATGGCAAAGTAAATTGCAACAGATATTCACGACCAAACCAGGTATTTCATTACCACTCCCAAATCACCTTTGTATTTCTCCAGAACACTCCGTATCACTACGAAGATCCACAGTTTATTGGATAATCCATCGTATGGTTATATACGAACTCGAAAGGAATTTATTCCAGTTCGGGGATGGATTCTGGTTCAGGAGAAATAGGAACAAGGTTTATTCGGTTGTTTTTTATCTTCACCCTCTCTCATTGCGAGTGTTCCTAGGATTGGGACAGTACACCCATTATGCTTATTGGATAGTCTTCTTCCAAACCATAGGCTGGTGCCGAACGGTAGGGAAGGAAGAAAACCATTTGGCCTAAAAGGGTGTGCAGAAGGTAAAGACTAAAGACATATGAAGGGATTTGGAGAGGTGGCAAAGAACTATACGGTTACAGTCGTGAATCTGGAAGAGGCATTACTAGGAATACCGGGATACCCCATCGGAACATTTCAATGTTTCAGTTTCACTGTGTAATGTTAAAGGAAAACTGATTTCCCGATTAGATACTTACTCCAGGGTATGTATTTACCAGGTACGATTCTCACATCTGTATGGTTTTACAGATGATGAGTGGGAGTAAGTTATTGGGAATTGGGTGATTATCCTCATTATATCAGGATTCGTTGTAATCGGTGATATTTGAGGAAATCACCTGGGCTGTTTGCCGGTCGGCAAATATTTTGTTTTGAATATCCGCTGTTATGCACCAATTTCAAATTGATATATCTGTACGTCTATTTTCATAGAGTGAGATATACCTTTCTGAAATTATGTCTACGACATTTACCTATATCAGTGGATGGTTAGGTAAGGAGCATTAAACAGCGGTGTAATTCTTCTTAACCATAAGTACAGTTTTCAACCTACGACACACAGTGAATGAGTTATCAGACTCAAGGGACTTATACAAAGGATTGTATGTTGTCCAAGGTCCATCAGGACAGAGGGCTTGGTCCTCGTACTATATTCGGTTTACTTATGACTTCTCTAGTTTTTAGACAGGTGTTTCGCGGAAACACAGGGTCCAAATTTTGAGAAGTTATAGGTATTTGAATAGAGTAGAGAACCAGGTATAGCAAGTATCGGGATTCTTCAAAGAGATCGAAGATGTAGATACTTGTGTATGGTATTCAGTTGATAGTAATGATAAAGAGATCTTGCTTCTATTTCAGGTGACTCATAATTGGAAGTATTCCTAAGTTGAGTAACGCTGATCGGCCTCCTTCCATTTAGTTGACATGCGCTGGGGACAGCTGCATGATTTGAATCTGGTTCAATTAAATCAGTGCCTCTGTTTCTATATTGGATATAGAACAGTTCATATCTTAACGATGTTAAGGTACGGGGAGTTGTCCGGTTTATGATTAAAACCAGACACTGGACAACTCAAGGCACGTTTCTGTAATGGCTGTTTGTGGGTTGACCCAGGCTATGACGAGGGTTGACTTTCTACCATCTGGATGAACAATAGCGATATTGTTCTAGACTCGCCACAGTTTTATTAAAGATGGATTTTTTCAGAAAACAGTAGTGGGAGTATGGTAGAACTGGAAGTGATTCCAGAACCACAAACGATTACTGAAGATTTGATAAGGAACCTAAAGATTCAATCTGGATTGACATTCCATTGGCCACTCCGCAGATAAGGTGGGTAACTTCAGGCACCCGAGAGGCACTACGGTAGCCTCAAGGACGGTGACAGGGAAGTTCTTGTTTACCCACAATTGCCATTGCTGTTGTTCCAGGTTACGAGACCCGGCGGGAGGATGAGTATAGCGTCGTTCTAAACCAGTTTTAGAAGTGTACGTCTATATGACTCTGCCAGAGGATTGTCGTAGTCAGTGGGAGCAGCGGAAGCATTGGTGGACAGGTTGCTTATGTCTATTTATAGACTAGAGCAGATGTAGCGGAGAAAGATCATCTATTTCTGACGTGACAGTCATGGGTTTGACTTCATCAGAATAGGGGATGGATCTGTTGAGAAGGTAGTAGGGTGTGATATCCTGGTATTTGGATGATATACACAGAGTAGGAAAAGAAACTCCTACACTCCGATCGGTTATACTTTGGTCGTCACACAGTTGTTTCTCCACAAAAGAAATGGATTTTATATCAGACATACTGGTTACTAGATCTATGGTCTTAGATCTAGATTTGGGTGGTTTCCCAATCTGGGTACTTAGACAGCATTCTAAGAGTATTTAGAATGGACGACTCCTGGCACGGTAGTGTACCTGCAGGTAATGGAGTCACCCTCTCTAAAGGTGTCTTACAGACTAAAGGGGAGAGGGATGTGCATGATTGGCAGATCACTTGCTCAGGCAATTGAGTCAATCATGAGATGTCAAGTACCACACCAGATATTGTTCTTGCACTAGATGCAATAGGTTGATATTGATCCGATCATGGAGAAACAGTCGGAAGCAGTTTTAGAACATAAGTGGATGTTCTAGGGATATGATATCGACAACCTCATTCGGGAAACAGTTATCATTCCAGGCTTCCAAGGTGACATGGACGATAAGGAGGTTGTCAGAGCTATAGTTTTCCTTCTGATGAGGGGCAGTATTTTGGACAGGTGGTCCAAGGCAATACTGAGGGTGGCATGGCGCAGGATACTGATTAAGTTCAGTTGACGATACAGTCTAAGAAGTTTGGATTTGGAGTTCATTTATGAGCTAAGTCCCATCAGACATCCAAACATATTCTAAGACAGGTATTGCTCATTTCGAGAGATGGGTTTCTCCGCGAACTTGAGATATAGAGAGACAAAGAAAGAAACAACAAAGCGGATCCACTCACTGAGGCTATTCCTCGAACGCAATAGTTTCGCAAACGAGCTTTGTGAGACTGACTAGTAGAGGAGTTGGGTGTTCGGTATCACACGGGCTGTGAGTATGCGACATCGCAATAATTAGCCTTGAGTGCAAGTGGGAGATTTTTGGAGATAGTGCCCTCAGAGTCAATTATTAGGTCACAGGTACGTGATTGTAATGATTGATGGAGGACCTATCCCGGTAGGACAGTCTTATTCGAGATGATAGTATGCTATCTGGTTTACCTTTATCATCGTGTACTGCTTTAGGTGACCTGACACGTCGCTATTACACGTTGATAGAGCCCCTAGGATTCTTGCTTGACCACCAGCAGTATGAGGGCGATCATATAAGTGGGAGCTGGGGTCTATAAGCTTATCCTTAAAAGGTCCCTAGTCGTGGGAGTTTCGAGACTGGGCATCGATACTCCATTAGTAGACTAGTGTATACAGTCGAGACCCCGACGAGGGGCGGTGGCCGGTCTCACAAGCCACTGGTGTCAGTTGGATCACCTAAGATGTATACAGGTGCTCATTGGGTTATGAGTACACCGGACAGGACTCGCCGGGAACATGCTAGTTGGTCATATACCAGACGTCAGATGGCAGTTCCCTGGTGACATGTGTGCAGGTTAGTTCATCGACCTGGGGATCGTCATTTGTCTCGTATGAGTTCCCACTGTACTTTGATTACTACCCTACCACGGCTCAAAGGAGTCGTGCAAACAGGTTTTAGTTGGGTACAGTCCCGAGCCACATGGAGGCAGTGAGCGTATCTTCAGGGGTTCGTCTCTCCCGGTATTGGGGGTGAGGTCGTGCTGTGTCTAGGAGAGCCATTACACAAAGTCCTTGGCCAAGGCAAGGAGATTTACTGGTAGGTATTCCAGTAGTATCTCAGGGTGTTCTGGGCTACACTCCGACACGACTTGTACCGCTTTTGGGGGTCTGACTTTTACCAACCCCCTAGGCCCGCCATGCGATACTCATAGACGAACGGACCGGACTGTACGGATATTGTCACTGACAGGCTCAGTAGGGTTGTCAGGCTGAGTTCGCTCACAGACATCCCTTTGAGTCAGTACCTGGTAGCCCGTTACGTATTGGCTTATACCTCTGACGTGCTAGTGGTTAAATCCACAACCAAGGTGTTGATGAGTCTTTAGAGTCCCCCACATTCAGTTACTCAGCTTTCGGGCGAAAGGTTGTAGAGGCCGTATGGAGATATGGCAAGGTCCGACCAGATACGTGCAGTATTGCACGGATCGGGATCGGACAGTTTGTACTATAGGCCGTATGGATATATGGCAGGGTTCGATCAGATACGTGCGGTATTGCACGGATCAGGATCGAACGGATATTACTGGCCGGCTTTGGTATAAGCCGGATCCTAGTATAGTACAGTGTAGAGTTTGTCTCATTACATTTGTATTTCGGTCGGAATACAAATGCGGGTGTGTATGCACAGTATCGGGGTTTTCCTGTAATTTATTACGGGACCAGTTTTCTGGAGTTGCCAGTTTGCTTTCCGTTTCAGCCAATTTCCATTGTTCCGTTCATTGGCCGAAGATTGGTGGAGGAGGGTTTATTTGCATTGTTGCAAATAGGCATTTGTGGAGGGGTTCTTTGTTTTTTGTAGCATCATGATAGTCTTCATGATGGTGCACCATCCATTGACTTGCTTGACTTCATACTTCATGATGGCTTGACTTTGTTAGCATCATGGTTGTTGATGATGGTTGTGTGGAGTGTTGGCATTGCCTTGTGATCATTCCCTTTTGCATGATAGCTTTCCTCTCTCTCTCTTTGGGATTAGATGAGAATGGCTCCCATCTTTTTGATACACTCTCACTCTTTCACTCTCTCCACCACCATATACATGGCCGGCCACATTGAGGGAGGGGGCTGTCCAAATTTCTTGGGGTGGGATTTTTGTTCTTCTAGCTTTGTAAAATCCCACATGTTTCATCTCCACAAGCTCATATCATTTCCTCCACCAAAAAGGCAATTCCACAACCCCAAAGTGAGACTTGAGGGCTACATATTCTACAGCGAACCTTGGGCACGTCGAGTAGCCGGCTTCGTGCCCGAGTTGCCTCGGCATTGAGGTGGGAGCCCGTAAAAGAAGTAGGCGATGTGGTGCACTTCCGGCGACGAGGAGGAGACGGGACATTCCGCAAGAGATCGGGACGAAGATGAGAAGACCGGAGGACATGGATCGTCGGTATATCTCTATTCCCTTTCTTGTTGGTAGCTAGGACTAATTAATGGTTCGATCCGGGTAGTAGTGCGCGGCGGTTTGCCAGTTTAAGAAAATTTAAAGTTTATCACCGCTTCCGCTTTTGGCCATCGGATTGACGGCCGGGGCGCCGCCGTGCACTTACAGTTATGATTGGCTTTTGGAGTGTTGGGTTTTGTTCTCTCATCATCTCTTTTCATCATTGCTTCCACCCACCCCCTTGACTTTTCTCTTTCTCTCTCCAATCACACTTGAGAAGGGGGGGCCGGCCATTCCAAAAGAGGGGGGATTCATTTTCTTTGGGTGTGGAATTTTTGGTATCTTGAGTTGAGAAAAATCCCTACAACTCCCTCTCCAAAAAGGTTCACTTCAATCTCTCCACAAATGGCAATTCCACAACCCCAAATGAGACTTCTTCTCTAGATATTCTACAGCGAATCTTGGGCACATCGAGTAGCCGGCTTCGTGCCCGAGTTGCCTCGGCATTGAGGTGGGAGCCCGTAAAAGAAGTAGGCGATGTGGTGCACTTCCGGCGACGAGGAGGAGACGGAACATTCCGCAGAAGATCGGGACGATGACGAGAAGACCGGAGGACTTGGATCGTCGGTATATCTCTATTCCCTTTCTTGTAGTTAGCTAGGACTAATTAATGGTTCGATCCGGGTATTAGTGCGCGACGGTTTGCCAGTCCAAGAAAAATTTAAGTTTATCACCGCTTCCGCTTTTGGCCGTCGGATTGACGGCCGGGGCGCCGCCGTGCACTTACAGTGGTATCAGAGCCTCGCCATTAACTTAGTCTAGCTTGGTGTAGTGTGTTTTTCTGTTTCGATCGATCGAATGTTCCAAAACTACATTTTTGTTAGCATCAGTTTTCTGTTGGAAATTTTTGGTGTCGAAAAATTTTTCAGGTTGTAAAATATTGATGTACTGGAAAATCTAAGAACTCTGGAAAATTTCGATGAAGTGAATCCACAGTGGGAGCGCGGAACCGCCGCATATACCCCCATTCCGCCGCTCTTCCGCCGCACACTGTGGAGATCACTTCACCAATTTTTTTCAGAGGCTTTCTGGGCTTAAAATATGGGTTTTGGAATATTAAACTTGGGCCCAGCTTTTCTGTGATTGCTACAGTTTTGATTGGGGGCCCACTTGTTAATTTTTGATCGATCGGATATTTTAAACACATTTTTCACAGTATTTACATTATATCTGCGACCGTGAATGTCACTTGATCGGTAAATCCGGTCTAACTGCTATAGCCCGGTTAGACGGATTTGCGAACGTGACTTTCACGTTGATGTTTTGTTTTTGCTGTGATGTTGCGGATCGGTCGTGGGGGATAGCCTGGATGCAATGCTAGTACAGTTTTGTTGTATTATGTACATTTGATATTGCGGGGCGAGCGTCCGACATGTGGACTGCCGTCACTGCCTGTTTGTATTATTATTTTGGGGCACGACCTGGTTGCGGTCGATGTACCCGTTGTATGTATATTTTACTTTCTGTACTAGGATTGCCCCGCGGAGGGGTGCACGGATAGCCGGGTTCTGGAGGGCAACAAGCCCGCATCTCATGGCATTGAGACGGAGGGGGCTTCACTCTAGGATTGGCGGGCTATTCGCCGCACTCGTAGGGGGTACAGGTTGACCCAGGAGGGGTGCCCAAGTTACCGGATTCCGTGAAGTGCTGGGTGGTCCATTCACGTTGCTGAAGGGGGCTGCCTCGCTTCAGGTTTTGGCGGGTAACTTGCCGCGCCCGTAGGGGTCTAGGATTTCATTGCACAGGCTATCCACACGACCAGGGGAACGTCGGGTTTCAGTAGTGGCTCTGTGAAAACCGGGGATCCCAGATATCTGTATTGTTTCTGTGATGCTGTACATTTCTGTGATGTTGCATTTTATTCACGCCTTGAGCGAAATACTATATATTGGTATATATATTAGTAGATGTCGTATATGTTTTGCATCCGCGCTAGTCCAGTCCCCGCTCTGTCGTTAGTAAGCTAACCTAACGGGTAATGACGGGACCCAGTGGCGAATGCGGATGGCATATACGTACATCAGTATATTTTCGTTCTTTTTGGTGTGATCAATTGATGGGACTGCATTGATTCGGATCAATGCAAGTTAAAACAAACCTAATCTGATGTTGTTGGAACACTTTTCAAAAAGCTGTTATTGCAAGGACGTTTACTTTTGTTTTGCATTGTGGTATTCATTGGAATATCCTGCTCCTCAGTCGACGAGGCAAGGGCCGAGATCCCTTCACCGGGAGTGACCCCTTGGACAGAAGTTTGCGTCAGGGCATTAACTTCACTATAGCCGATTACTTTTGCTTTGCATCGCGGTATTCATTTGGAATATCCTGCACCCCATTCTACGGGGAAAGAGCCGAGATCCCTTCACCGGGAGTGACCTCTTTAGCAAAGGTTTTCGTCACTATATTTTTAAAAAAGCTATCCGTTCCTTCAACGATATCAAGTTCATTACGTTAAAGGTTTTCGCCAGAAACCATTCGTAGCCCTCCGTCGTTTCATATGGATAGTCAATAGTATTCAAGCTGTGTATGTTGGCCAAAGTCAAGGCACGGTGTTTGGTAGCTATTGGGTATTCATATGCAGCATAGATAGATGCGTTGGTTTGGAACAGTCGTACTGCCATGTTGGCCAAAGTCAAGGGTATGTACGGGTGGATTCAAATTAACCTGGAGAATGACGGGTAGAACTTGACATGTGACTTATGATATGTTGGCCAAAGTCAAGGTCATAAGAGCATGGGGCAGAAATCACATCGGGAGTTTCAAAAGAACTGAAACTTGCCAGATATGCGCATACCTTCTGGAGTGTGATAGCGTGAGCGGATTCCGTCACGTTATCATGCAATGATAGTTGGATCCCGATTCCCACTGATGAGTTAGTTTACTCCTCGGGTAACCCCGACCAATTCTTCTTTCAGGTTTGGAGGAGAATTTGAGGTACAGTGGGAGGTTTCCAGATTAGATAAATTGGTGACCATTCTGATCTAGGTTAGAGTGCACGCTGAGTGTTTTCTTTTCTCTCTCTCTTTGGCAGCGACCATTGACCCGGCCCTAAGACTTTGACTCAGTGACCAAGTTGACCGAACCTTCTTAAACACCGGCTTTTGGATTGTCAGAGTTGCAAACCTCATCGCCACTCCTACTTTTACCCTTTTCTCCAGGACACCCCGTTTTACTACGAACGTCCACTTCCATTGGACAAAACCATCGTATGGTTAGATACGAACTCGAAAGAATTTATTCGAGGATGGTTTCCGGTTCTGGTGAAAACGGATAGGATTATTCAGTTGTCTTTTCCTTTTACCTTCTCTCAGGTTACGAGTACTCCTTGGTTTAGGGGTAGTACACCTATTACGCAAATTGGATTGTCTTCTTCCAAACCTTAGGCTGGTGCCGACCGGTAGGGAATGAAGAAAACCAATTAGCATAACGATGGTGTGCAGAAGGTATTAAGTTCAGACAAAGCAAGGGATTAGTAAGAGGGCAAAGTAAATTGCAACAGATATTCACGACCAAACCAAATATTTCGTTACCACTCCCACATCACCTTTGTATTTCTCCAGGACACTCCGTATCACTACGAAGATCCACAGTTTATTTGGATACTCCATCGTATGGTTATATACAAACTCGAATGGAACTGGTTCCAGTTCGGGGATGGATTCTGGTTCAGGAGAAATAGGAATAAGGTTTATTCGGTTGTCTTTTATCTTCACCCTCTCTCATTACGAGTGTTCCTAGGATTGGGACAGTACACCCATTATGCTTATTGGATAGTCTTCTTCCAAACCATAGGCTGGTGCCGAACGGTAGGGAAGGAAGAAAACCATTTGGCCTAAAAGGGTGTGCAGAAGGTAAAGACTAAAGACATATGAAGGGATTTGGAGAGGTGGCAAAGAACTATACGGTTACAGTCGTGAATCTGGAAGAGGCATTACTAGGAATACCAGAATACCCCATCGGAACATTTTAATGTTTCAGTCTCACTGTGTACTGTTAAAGGAAAACTGATTTCCCGATTAGACACTTGCTCCAGGGTATGTATTTACCAGGTATGATTCTCACATCTGTATGGTTTTACAGATGATGAGTGGGAGTAGGTTATTGGGAATTGGGTGATCATCCTCATTATATCGGGATTCGTTGTAATCGGTGATATTTGAGGAAGTCACCTGGGTCGTTTGCCGGTCGGCAAATATTTGGTTTTGAATATCCGCAGTTATGCACCAATTTCAAATTGATATATCTATACGTCTATTTTCATAGAGTGAGATATACCTTTCTGAAATTATCTCTACGACATTTACCCATATCAGTGGATGGTTAGGTAAGGAGCATTAAACAGCGGTGTAATTCTTCTTAACCATAAGTACAGTTTTCAACCTACGACACACAGTGAATGAGTTATCAGACTCAAGGGACTTATACAAAGGATTGTATGTTGTCCAGGGTCCATCAGGACAGAGGGCTTGGTCCTCGTACTATATTCGGTTTACTTATGACTTCTCTAGTTTTTTAGACAAGTGTTTCGCGGAAACACAGGGTCCAAATTTTGAGAAGTTATAGGTATTTGAATAGAGTAGAGAACCAGGTATAGCAAGTATCGGGATTCTTCAAAGAGATCGAAGATGTAGATACTTGTGTATGGTATTCAGTTGATAGTAATGAAAAAGAGATCTTGCTTCTCTTTCAGGTTACTCATAATTGGAAGTATTCCTAAGTTGAGTAACGCTGATCGGCCTCCTTCCATTTAGTTGACATGCGCTGGGGACAGCTGCATGATTTGAATCTGGTTCAATTAAATCAGTGCCTCTGTTTCTATATTGGATATAGAACAGTTCATATCTTAACGATGTTAAGGTACGGGGAGTTGTCCGGTTTATGATTAAAACCAGACACTGGACAACTCAAGGCACATTTCTGTAATGGCTGTTTGTGGGTTGACCCAGGCTATGACGAGGGTTGACTTTCTACCATCTGGATGAACAATAGCGATATTGTTCTAGACTCGCCACAGTTTTATTAAAGATGGATTTTTTCAGAAAACAGTAGTGGGAGTATGGTAGAACTGGAAGTGATTCCAGAACCACAAACGATTACTGAAGATTTGATAAGGAACCTAAAGATTCAATCTGGATTGACATTCCATTGGCCACTCCGCAGATAAGGTGGGTAACTTCAAGCACCCGAGAGGCACTACGGTAGCCTCAAGGACGGTGACAGGGAAGTTCTTGTTTACCCACAATTGCCATTGCTGTTGTTCCAGGTTACGAGACCCGGCGGGAGGATGAGTATAGCGTCGTTCTAAACCAGTTTTAGAAGTGTACGTCTATATGACTCTGCCAGAGGGTTGTCGTAGTCAGTGGGAGCAGCGGAAGCATTGGTGGACAGGTTGCTTATGTCTATTTATAGACTAGAGCAGATGTAGCGGAGATAGATCATCTATTTCTGACGTGACAGTCATGGGTTTGACTTCATCAGAATAGGGGATGGATCTGTTGAGAAGGTAGTAGGGTGTGATATCCTGGTATTTGGATGATATACACAGAGTAGGAAAAGAAACTCCTACACTATGATCGGTTATACTTTGGTCGTCACACAGTTGTTTCTCCACAAAGGAAATGGATTTTATATCAGACATACTGGTTACTAGATCTATGGTCTTAGATCTAGATTTGGGTGGTTTCCCAATCAGGGTACTTGACAGCATTCTAAGAGTATTTAGGATGGACGACTCCTGGCACGGTAGTGTACCTGCAGGTAATGGAGTCACCCTCTCCAAAGGTGTCTTACAGACTAAAGGGGAGAGGGACGGGCATGATTGGCAGATCACTTGCTCAGGCAATTGAGTCAATCGTGAGATGTCAAGTACCACACCAGATGTTGTTCTTGCACTAGATGCAATAAGTTGACATTAATCCAATCCTGGAGAAACAGTCGGAAGCAGTTTTAGAACATAAGTGGATGTTCTAGGGAGATGATAACGACAGCCTCATTCAGGAGACAGTTATCATTCCAGGCTTCCAAGGTGCCATGGACGACAAGGAGGTTGTCAGAGTTATAGTTTTCCTTCTGATGAGGGGCAGTATTTTGGACAGGTGGTCCAAGGCAATACTGAGGGAGGCATGGCGCGCAGGATACTGATTAAGTTCAGTTGACGATACAGTCTAAGAAGTTTGGATTTGGAGTTCATTTATGAGCTAGGTCCCATCAGACATCCAGACATATTCTGAGACAGGTATTGCTCTTTTCGGGAGATGGCTTTCTCCGCGAACTAGAGAGACATAGAAAGAAACAACTAAGCGGATCCACTCACTGAGGCTATTCCTCGAACGCAATAGTTCCGCAAACGAGCTTTGTGAGACTGACTAGTAGAGGAGTTGGATGTTCGGTATCACACGGGCTGTGAGTATGCGACATCGCAATAATTAGCCTTGAGTGCAAGTGGGAGATTGTTGGAGATAGTGCCCTCAGAGTCAATTATTAGGTCACAGGTACGTGATTGTAATGATTGAGGGAGGACCTATCCCGGTAGGACAGTCTTACTCGAGATGATAGTATGCTATCTGGTTTACCTTTATCATCGTGTACTGCTTTAGGTGACCTGACACGTCGCTATTACACGTTGATAGAGCCCCTAGGATTCTTGCTTGACCACCAGCAGTATGAGGGCGATCATATAAGTGGGAGCTGGGGTCTATAAGCTTATCCTTAAAAGGTCCCTAGTCGTGGGAGTTTCGAGACTGGGCATCGATACTCCATTAGTAGACTAGTGTATACAGTCGAGACCCCGACGAGGGGCGGTGGCCGGTCTCACAAGCCACTGGTGTCAGTTGGATCACCTAAGATGTATACAGGTGCTCATTGGGTTATGAGTACACCGGACAGGACTCGCCGGGAACATGCTAGTTGGTCATATACCAGACGTCAGATGGCAGTTCCCTGGTGACATGTGTGCAGGTTAGTTCATCGACCTGGGGATCGTCATTTGTCTCGTGTGAGTTCCCACTGTACTTTGATTACTACCCTACCACGGCTCAAAGGAGTCGTGCAAACAGGTTTTAGTTGGGTACAGTCCCGAGCCACATGGAGGCAGTGAGCATATCTTCAGGGGTTCGTCTCTCCCGGTATTGGGGGTGAGGTCGTGCTGTGTCTAGGAGAGCCATTACACAAAGTCCTTGGCCAAGGCAAGGAGATTTACTGGTAGGTATTCCAGTAGTATCTCAGGGTGTTCTGGGCTACACTCCGACACGACTTGTACCGCTTTTGGGGGTCTGACTTTTACCAACCCCCTAGGCCCGCCATGCGATACTCATAGACGAACGGACCGGACTGTACGGATATTGTCACTGACAGGCTCAGTAGGGTTGTCAGGCTGAGTTCACTCACAGACGTCCCTTTTAGTCAATACTTGGTAGCCCGTTACGTATTGGCTTATACCTCTGACGTGCTAGTGGTTAAATCCACAACCGAGGTGTTGACGAGTCTTTAGAGTCCCCCACATTCAGTTACTCAGCTTTCGGGCGAAAGGTTGTAGAGGCCGTATGGAGATATGGCAAGGTCCGATCAGATACGTGCGGTATTGCACGGATCAGGATCGGACTGTTTGTACTATAGGCCATATGGTTATATGGCAGGGTTCGATCAGATACGTACGGTATTGCACGGATCAGGATCGAACAGATATTACTAGCCGGCTTTGGTTTAAGCCGGATCCTAGTATAGTACAGTGTAGATTTTGTCTCATTGCATCTGTATTTCGGTCGAAATACAGATGCGGGTGTGTATGCACAGTATTGGGGCTTTCCTGTAATTTATTACGGGATCAGTTTTCTGGAGTTGCCAGTTTGCTTTCCGTTTCGGCCGATTTCCATTGTTTCCGTTCATTGGCCGAAGATTGTTGGAGGAGGGTTTATTTGCATTGTTGCAAATAGGCATTAGTGGAGGGGGTTCTTTGCATCTTGTTTTATCATGATGGTTTCATGATGGAGCCCATTTTTTGACTTCTAGCTTTATGATGATGGCTTAACCATTGTAGGTTATGATTGGCTTTTGGAGTGTTGGGTTTTGTTCTCTCATCATCTCTTTTCATCATTGCTTCCACCCACCCCCTTGACTTTTCTCTTTCTCTCTCCAATCACACTTGAGAAGGGGGGGCCGGCCATTCCAAAAGAGGGGGGATTCATTTTCTTTGGGTGTGGAATTTTTGGTATCTTGAGTTGAGAAAAATCCCTACAACTCCCTCTCCAAAAAGGTTCACTTCAATCACTCCACAAATGGCAATTCCACAACCCCAAATGAGACTTCTTCTCTAGATATTCTACAGCGAATCTTGGGCACGTCGAGTAGCCGGCTTCGTGCCCGAGTTGCCTCGGCATTGAGGTGGGAGCCCGTAAAAGAAGTAGGCGATGTGGTGCACTTCCGGCGACGAGGAGGAGATGGGACATTCCGCAGAAGATCGGGACGATGACGAGAAGACCGGAGGACTTGGATCGTCGGTATATCTCTATTCCCTTTCTTGTAGTTAGCTAGGACTAATTAATGGTTCGATCCGGGTATTAGTGCGCGACGGTTTGCCAGTCCAAGAAAAATTTAAGTTTATCACCGCTTCCGCTTTTGGCCGTCGGATTGACGGCCGGGGCGCCGCCGTGCACTTACATCTTGGACTTCTAAAAGATTAAAATAATTTAAAACAAAAATATTGTGGCTGATGGGATTTGAACTCTGGTGCTGTGGTTCAGCAGCGCAAGGTATTACCAATGAGCTACAAGCTCCTTCTTACTGTTCAAAAGTAAATCAAATTCTTATAACTTGTGCTCAGGCTCAAGTACCCCTTTCTGTATTTTTGAAAAAAAAATTTGTACAGAAAGTTAGGGTTGTTACACCTCCTGAACCATTTGGCACCGTTAAAATAGGAGTGGTCGTTAGCTTTTGCTTCAATGAGTCAAACGCTTGCGTACATTTCTCGGACCAAACAAACGGTTCCTCCTTTTGAGTCAACTTGGTTAACGGCTCTGCTATCTGAGCGAAATCTTGCACGAACCTCCGATAATAACCGACGAGTCTAAGGAAACTTCGAACCTCCGCTACCGTCCTCGGAATCGGCTAATCTTGCAATGCCACAATCTTTTCTAGGTCCACCGTGATTCCATCTCCTGATATGACATGACCCAAAAACTTCACTTCACTGAGCCAAAACACACACTTGCTCAGTTTGGCATACAGTTTCTCTTGTCATTGTGTCTAAAGTGCAATTCTTAAATATTATTTGTGCTCCTCCTTGCACTTCGAATATACCATAATGCCATCAATGTACACTACTACGAACCGATCTAGATACGGTGAGAAGATTCGGTTCATTAAATCTATAAATATAGTGGAAGCATTCATAACCCTAAACGGCATAACTGAGAATTCGTAATGCCCGTATTGAGATTGAAACACCGTCTTGCAAATGTCTTCTGGTTTTACCCGAACTTGATGATAACCTGATCGAAGGTCTAATTTCGAGAAAACCCTCACGCCACTGAGTTGATCAAACAGCTCACTGATCCGAGGAATAGGGAATTCGTTCTTAATGGTTACCTGATTCAACTCTCGGTAATCGAAGCACATTGGCCGCGTGTCATTCTTTTTCTTGACCAATAGAACTGAAGCTCCCTATGATGAGCTACTAGTGCGAATGAAACCCTTCTCCAGCAGATCCGAAACTTGCTTTTTTACTTCTTCCAATTCCATCGATGCCAGTTAGTTGTATGTATGCCCTAGAGGCCATTATTGTACATGATTGTATATTATAGTGGATGCTTGGACATATATAGAGAGGACTTTCTTGCTCGACATGATAGTATGCTATCGGGTTACTCTTTATCTTAACATGAGACTTATACTGTCTTTTCTCTCACATGTTGGTAAAGCCCTTAGGATGTATACTTGACTACCTGGATTATGATGCAGATCATACTAGTGGGGCCAGGGTAGTCTATAAGTTCATCCTTTAAATGTTCCTAGTCGTGGGTGTATCGAGACGGGGCATCGATATTCCGGAGTAGACTAGCGTATGCGTTTCTTGACCTATCTGATGGGCGATGGATGATCCCACATTCATTGGTATTTGACATCAAAGATTGTATATGGGTGCTCCGTGGAGACTGGGTACACCGAATAGGACTCACCGAGAACTCCTAGATGGTATTATACCTATCGTCAGATAGCAGTTCTCTGGTGACACTGGTACAGGTTAGTCTGTAGACCCGAGATCGTCATAGAGTCTTGTGATTCCTACTGGGCTTTGATTTCCACCCTACCACATTCAAGAGAATGTGCAAACAGGTGGTTTTGGGGTACAGTCCCGATTCACATGGAGGCAATGAGCGATAGGAGGGGTTTCGTCTCTCCCGGTACTGGGGGTTGTTGTTGCGCTGTGCTTGATTGGCTATAATAGGAAGTCCCTGGCCAGGGCTAATTATGAGATTTACTGGTAAGTGTTATCAGTAGTTTCTCGACCCGTTATGAGCCTCACATCGGCATGACTTATTAAGCAATTGGGGTCTGACGTTTACCACCCCCAGGCTAGATATGCGGCGTATCAGACGAAGAAACCAGACTGTACAGTAGTGTTACTTATTGGATTCACGGGAGTATGTGCATGAATGCTTGTTGATCTTCTGATCGTTCAATGCCCGGGTAGCCGTTACTTCCATCTAGTACCGCTAAAGGCTTGTGGGTGACTGATATGATCATCACCTACTGCCGACGTATTGACGAGTCTTTAGAGTCCAACATAGAGGTTTCCTGGCTCAGGTGAAACGAAGTACGGCACATATGTGATATGTCCGGGACCGAGATTAATACGTGTAAGTGATACCGTATTCTAATCTCGCGATTTGTGATATCGGACGGTTATATGCGATATAGTCGGGTTATCGAATCAAGTGTTGATTCGATAAGATGATATATGATATTAGTCGGTTGTATGCGATATAGCCAGATTATTAAATCAAGTGTTGATTTAATAATTTAATGTATGATTATATATTTGATATATTAATATACTAATATTAGCTCACTTAAGGATTTCTTTTTCTCATTTATACATTTAATATATATGAGATATATATTAATTGTATTTATTTATTTGTGTCATGCTTGATGATACATTGTTCATGGGTGTATGAGACTCATACCATACTATAGATAATTAGGGTTTTTATTTATTTAAGATAAATACAAAATTAGGTGGAAATTAGTCTTGGTTGGATGCTTGTGGAAGCATGTGGTTAGTCCACTAATTTTGTTTTACTCTAGATATTTATTAACCCAACCATTATCTTGAGCCATGGTTAAGTCTCTATAAGAGTTGATATATGATATTTTCTCACCCATGGTTGCCATTCTATTCTAGACTTCATCTTTCTTCTTCATCTCAATTTAGCTATCTAATTTTTCTTGAGGTGAAGAAAGAGAAAGAAAGAAATAATTCTAAAGTGAGCAAAATTCCTACTTCATCAATCTATGCCAAACTAGCCATTTAGTATAGGTTGTTTGCTTCACTAATTCTCAATTAGTGAAGAGGTAGCTTGAGTTGGAGATTCCTCGATCTAGATCATCTTCGGCCTCGAAGATCTTTAAGCAAGTTTGTTCCTTTCGTATAGTGGAGCCTAACGAGAGTCCGGGAGACCACCATTTGGAGCTAAGGGACTACTATACGGAGCTTTAGAAGTGAAGGACCGGTTTACAAAAGTTGTATTCCTTGTTCACTTAGTGTAAATGTGTTTACATGCATAGCTTACACCTAATCCTCTAGTTAGTGTAGGGTTCCTAGACACCCTAAGGAGGTTTCACAAGGCATCAACCATGCCAATTTCAAATTTAAACGGTGCCGAGAAACCCTAGAACGGATCGTTGGCTAGATTTCTAGGCGAAAAATAATCTAGTTAACAACTTAACTACAAAGAAACGGAAATACAACCTTTGTAGATCCGGTGCTCCACCTCCATAGCTCCGCAACGAAGTCCCTTTGCTGTCCAAATGAATTCCCGGGCTCTAGCGTCGGCTTCGTCGGAGAAATGGCGAGCTAGGTCGTCGATGTCCATGCCGAAGATGATCTACGTCGAGGCATCGCTAGATCAAGCTCCAACTTCACCAAGTCCAAAAACTTGTGAAGAAAACACACTCTACTACTTGGCAAGAGGTAGAGGATGAAGAAATAGGAAGTGGGTTCATTTTAGAATTGGATTTCTCACTCTTTTTCTCACTTTGCCATTAAAGCTTTCAAGCTTTTTCTTGAAGTGAAGAAGAAGAAGAAGATGAAGAAGATGATAAGTATTATGATAAGTTTACTTAAAATAGAAAAGAAAATCCAAACTTATCATAATCCAACCATGGTTATGTGTAGAGAGCAAACTATAGTTAGGTGAATGGTTAGGTTAGGTATAAAACAAAAATGGTGGACTTTATTCAAAGCTTCAACAAAGAACAAAAATAGCCACCATTTTCCTTTTACCCAAAATGAAATAAACAAATAAATAAATGAATAAAACAAAACCCTAACCATTATTATGTAACCATGGTTTGATCTTTACACAAAAACCCTAGCAAACATGTATCATCAAACATGATACAATCAAGTGCACAAAAGTATATCACATATACAATGTGTACATCCGAGTGAGAAAATCCATTTAAAGTGAACCGATACTAGTTAATGCAAAGTAATATATCAAATATATAATTATGCATTAAATCATTAAATCAACACTTGATTTAACGATCCGGTTATATCGCATATAACCGACTAGTATCCAATGTATCGGCTTATCGAATCAACCCTTGATTCGATAACTAGGTTATATCGCATACAACCAATCGATACATTCATCGCGAGAATGAAATACGGTATCACATACACGCATTATTCTCGGTCCCGCACATATCTCATATGCGCTCCTATTTCGTTTCGCTTGAGCCAGGAAACCTCTGTGTAGGACTCTAAAGACTCGTCAATACGCCGGCAGCAGATGATGATCATATCAAGCACCCACAAGCCGCAAGCGGTCTGCTAAACGTAACGGCCACCCAGGTATTGAGCGATCTGAAGATCGACGAGCAAGCCCGCTCACACTCCAGTGAATCCAACCAGTAACACTACCGTACAGTCCGGTCTGATCGTCTGATATGTCGCATATCTCGCCTAGGGGTGGTAAACGTCAGACCCCAATAGCTCGATAAGTCGTGTCGATATGAGGTCTATAACAATTCGAGAAACTACTGGTAACACTTACCAGTAAATCTCAGCAACCCTGGCCAGGGATTTCCTATTATAGCCAATCGAACACAGCGCAACATCAACCCCCTATACCGGGAGAGACGAATCCCCTCCTATCGCTCATTGCCTCCATGTGATTCGGGACTGTACCCAAAAACCACCGTTTTGCACGCCCTCTTGGACGTGGTAAGATGGAAATCAAAGCACAGTGGGAACCACACAAGACTCTATGACGATCTCGGGTCAACAGACTACTCTGTACCAGTGTCACCAGAGAACTGCCATCTGACGTGAGGTATAATACCATCTGGGAGTTCTCGGCGAGTCCGTCCAGTGTACCCAGTCTCTACTGAGCACCCGTATATCATCTCTGATGTCAAACACCAATGGATATGGGATCATCCATTGCCCATCTGTATGGGTCGAGAAGGTATACGCTAGTCTACTCTGGTATATCGATGCCCCGTCTCGATACACCCACGACTAGGGACTTTGAAGGATGTACTTATGGACTACCATGTCTCCACTAGTATGATCCGCATCATAGTCCAGGTAGTCAAGTACACATCCTAAGGGCTTTACCAACATGTAACAGAGAGACAATTAGTGTACACGTTAAGGTAAAGATCAACCAGATAGCATACTATCATGTTGAGCAAGAAAGTCCTCCCTATATATGTCCCAGCATCCACTACAATATACATCCTATGTATAGTAATGGCCTCTGGGGCATACATATAACTAACAATCTCCCACTTGCACTAGGGCCATCTGATAGCAGTGGTTGTAGTATCTCATACTCAACCATCCCATAAAAATCTCTCTCTGGGAACAGGCCTTTGTGAGTGGATCTGCTGTGTTGTCCTCTGAGTCTACTCTCCAAACCTCGATCCTCTGGAGATCAACCATCTCCATGATCAGGTAATACTGCCTTAGAATATGTCTGGATCACTGATGGGACCGGCGTTCCTTGGCATAAGCCACAACTCCATTGTCACACAATGGGAGGAACAAAGTTCATCTTATGAACAAATATACACCCAGACTGCCTCTTTGGTAGCATGTTAAGTGCGATGTATCCAGCCTTTATCGTCTAGTATGTCACGGTATCTAGCTTGGAACTCTTCCAACATACCGTCTCTTTACTGAGGGTAAAGACAATGCCTGTGACTGACATTCAGTCGTCTTTATCACCCTGGAACCCTTCCAGTGATTCTCTCCAGGATCGGTTGATACCATCTCACTACAACTAGTGAGAATCCTAACATCCAATTAGATCTATCTCATAGATCCAAAACCCAGGATTTAGGAGGTATCACTTTGATCCTATATGGAGAATCATTGTGATAAGCGGAGATTGACCGAGCGTAGCATAGGAAACTTCTTTCTTATCAAGAGTATGTCATCCACGTACTCTACGAGGATCAGCACCATACTCCCTACTACCTTTTTGTTTATACAAGGTTCATCTACCATTTTGATGATGTCAAACTCTTTGACTAACTCATCAAAACAGACGTTCCAACTCCGCGATGCCTGCTTTATCCTATAAAGCATCTTGTGCACGTTTCCGCTGCTCCCACTGTCTACGAAGCCCTCTGGCTGTGTACTTATAGACGTCTTCTTATAAAACATCATTTAGAAAAGCAGTCACGGCACCCAACAGCCAGATATCGTAGTCATGGTATGTAGCCGTGGCAAGTAGGATCTGGATGGACTTAAGCATAGCTACTTGAAAAGGTTTCATCATTATCCACGCCTGGTTGATGACGAAAAAGCTTTAACAAGTCTAGCTTTGAAAGTCTCAACTTTTCCATCTACACCAAGTAATCTTCTCAAGATATACTTGCTCCTGATGGGGATTTAACCCTTCAGATATAGCAACCAAAGTCCATACTTTGTTGGTGTATAAGGATTCCATCTCAGATCGATAAGCATCCAGCCATTCTTACAGAGTCCCACTCCTGATGGCCAGCTCGAAACTAGTTGGGTCATCATCTCATGATGTAATCCTCGCTCCCACTGTCATAGAGAAACCGAAGTATCTCTCAGGTGGGTGAGGAACCCTACTAAATCGGCGGAGAGGCTGAGGTTCGTTGGTATCTATTGAATCTTTTAGTTGTACCAAATCATCTGCTGTAGTTTGTATAGCTGGAACCTTTCCAGTTGTACATAACAGACCTTGCCTCGAGCTTGTTCGGATTTTGCTTTTAAACATAGCCCTGATAACCCCAAATCTTAACTAACTTAAGAAATGGGCTCTTCCCTTTCCATATCTCATATGGAGTGGTAGGCTGTGATCTGATTCAAACCCTATTCAATAGGTATGCAGCTTCTCAAGTGCATAACTCCCAAAAGGAAAATAGGAAACTCAGTAGTACTCATCAGAGAGCACACCTTATCATATAGGGTGTGATTGCTCCACCCCGATATACCATCGTGCTATGGTGTATACGAAGGAGTAATGCTGAGAGAGAATCTCATTCTCCTTTAGAATAGTCCAGGATTTCCGTGCTCAAGTATTCTCCTCCCTGATCTCATCAAAGGACATAATACTTGTACCCTTATTGGTTCTCTACTTCTAACTTATATTCTGTGAATATCTCAAAAGGTTCAGACTTGTGTCTCAACAGGAACATATGTCTGAATCTTAAGAGATTATCAGAGAATGTAATGAAGTATAAAGAACCGGTCTTGGCAAGTGTAGACAGGGGACCTACATACATCAATATGTATCATCCCAAGAGTTCATTAACTCTTTCTCTGTTTCCAATAAACAGAGCTGGTGTCATTATATCTTTGTGACATGACTGGCAAGTTTCACAAGATGTAGATTTAAACTGATTTAAATATGCATCTACATGTAACTTCAGCTAGTCGGGTCGCATTGATATGACCTAGTCTACAATGCCTCAAGAAGGATTTGTTCATTTCTGAACTCTTCCTCTTGTGTGTGTTCCGTATACTTAGAACTGTAGTTTGATTTAGAACATTAATGCTTTTAGATAACGTGCCAGAACCGATCAACTTTTGATATAGGAAATGTTCAAAACATTATCCGACAATACAAAATTATATCGTCTCTTTACTAATAAAGAGACAGATATGATTTTGTATATCAGGTTCGGTATCTAATAACATTCGTTCAGAATCAATGTATTGATAATACAGGGTGACAGTGACCAACAGACTTGGCTGCAACACTTGCCCCGTTTTCTGCCTCATGAAACTTATCACCCGTTCTCAGTTCTCTACCTTTCTGTAGCCCTATGTAACATATTACATATCTGGGATCCTGGTCTGGTATCACATACCCAGGACGTAGAGGATACAGAGAAACAGTTCTTTGTAATGAACACATCCGAAGATGATGCATCAGCATGCACTCTCTTCGTTTGGGCGGCACGGGAAATCTGGTATTCCCCAATTTCCTGCTCTGTCTTATAACAATTATAAGTTGGAGCGGGACCAACGTTCCCCAGCTCAGTATAACAAGCGGGTTCGGTCAAATATCCGTATTATTATCTTGATTAAGGCGTGATATGGTCGCTACCTGGAGAGAGAGAGAAGAAAACACTCAGCGTGCGCTCAGTCAAGAATAGATTGGTTATTATTTTATCTAATCAGGATGGCTCCCACTGCTTTTTATCAAATCTTCCTTCAAACCCTAAAAGGAAAGACCAGCCGGGATTAATTATACACTACAAGTTCGCCAATCTTTCGGCCAGGCCAGTGTCGGTACTTTGAGGGAGGTCCCCCGTGCTTTCGCACGAACCTAATTAATGTAAACCTCGTTTTCCCAGAGGCGTAACCTCGTTGACACCTTTCTAGACACCTACTTGATCGGCTAATTGTAATGTATAAAACTCTCCCAGGAGTAACTCTTACTCGCAGCGGGTATCGGGATCCAACTATCTCATAGAAGGTATGCAATCTCATTGCAAATTTCAACACTTGAAATTCCCGATAATATTTTGCCCCTAGCTCGCTATGACCTTGACGCATGCCAAACAACCCATAGTCTGCTAGTCAAGTTCAACCCGTACATTTCTTGATTGAATTAAACCCACCCACACGACCCTTGACGCATGCCAAACAACGCCGTACGAATACCCTAATCCAATCGCATCATATGCTAGCAGATAAGCACTAGTTAGCTACCGTACACTACGCCTTGACGCATGCCAAACAACCGCAGCACGAATACTAACTAGTAGTTATCTGAAATGACGGAGGGCTACGACAGGTTTTTCTGAAAACCTATTGCGTAATGAACTTGATATCGTTGTAGGATCGAATGAATTTTGAAATGGAGTGTTTTTGAGGCTTTTCTAGTTTTGCTAAAGGAGTCACTCCCGGTGAAGGGATCGTCGGTCCTTTCCTCGTCGAATGAGGTGCGGGATATATCATATATATCACTGTGCAAAGAAAAAAACACTTAAAAGCAATCAAAAGACAAACCGAGTGTGTAGCATCTGCCAGTTATTGCTAAAGGAGTCACTCCCGGTGAAGGGATCTCGGTCCTTTCCTTATCGAATAAGGTGCAGGATATATCACATATACCGCTGTGCAAAGCAAGAACTGTAGCTACCTGTTTTATTTTGAAATTCGATTCTACAACATCTTAGGTTTCTTTTATTTCATTAATCACATTAATGAAGTCCCATCATTTAAGTACCTAAACATCACAGATAAATACGACGTACACTTATGCCATCCGCATTCGCCTCGATGTCCCCTCGTGCACCGTTAGGTTAGGTAACTAACGGCAGAGCCGGGCAGGGCTAGCACTGGTGTAAAACATAAGTAACGTCTATATAATATATCATATATACTATATACAGTATTTATCACAGAACATCACATGATCACATCACAGATATCGCAGCAGAAGAAACATATGAAATATTGGATATACTAGGACGTCCGTGTTTTCAATATGAGCCAGTATAAAACACGGATTCCACGGTCGCGATGAATAGCCAAACCCACACCCCTAGACCCCTACGAGAGCGGCAAGCAACCCTACCAATTCTGGAGTTAGGAGACGCGGACTCGACTCCTCGAGTTGGTTTCCCACTGGACTCCAGAACCCGGTTACTTGTGCTCCCCTCCTTGGGTCTATCCTAGTGCGGAAAAGTAAATAATATACAAAGGGTGACAACTTCCGCAACCTGGAAGTGCCCCAATAAAAGAATATTACATACAAGTTTTTACATGAATGAAAATGAAAAACACTCATCTCACATAAAAAACCCCGGCTATTCAAACACGACGATCCAATATAACATATCCAGCAACACATAACATCACATGTCATCAACGTAAGTAAATATGTCCATCCCAATTGTCGTTGACATATAGCAACGAAACCGGCGATATCACATATTACACTTACGGTCACATAAAAGAAAGTGTAAAACTACAACAGTTGGAATCCGCAACCACCTCAGACATCGCATGCCTGACCAAATGAATTCCTTAGACATCGCATGCCTAACAATTATAAACCCCGCATTTTAGTCTCATTATCGAAAACACTTTTCAATATCAAGTCGGGCAATTCAATAGGATTCCCGACATCCTGATCGAATGCTCGTCGCAAACTTTAGTAGGCGGCCGCACCCCCGATGCCTCCGACGAAGTGCACCAAGGCGGAACACCGCTGCCGCGAGCACCCGAACGGATGCTTTCGGTGACGGGGTTCTCCTACAGTCACTTGGTCGGGGCTATGGAGTGAGGCTGTCTATTAAGTTTACCCGGCGAGTATCCGCGTACACTACGTGATTGCGACGGACTTTTGATCACATCAAAATTCCGTAGCAACCGATCAAGTGAGACTAAAGTGCTATGTTTATAACATTCATTCAGTTATCTCATAACTACTTGTGAATTCCAATTATTGTATCACATTCCAGATAAATAGAAAATGTTAAACTTTCCGATCGAACATTCGAACACCCAAGTTTTCCCGATACAGCTCAACACATGAAATAAGTCTAACAACATTCAGTTCGTGCCTCAGTACCAACGGTCCAGCCGTAGAAGGGTCAAGCCAACGCCTCACATGTGTCACGCCGTACTGCCCCAAACCCGAAGGTTCAAAGGGCAGTTCAAGACGGTCAAATAATCGAGTTAAGGTTTGTTGTCTTCTAGAGGGACCATCTCGTTACTTACACTACTTAGAACGTCGTTAAACTACGGAAAATCCAACACTTGGAAATTTCCCGACAGGGGAAAAATTGGGTATTTATATCCGGTCGAACTTTTTAACATATTCTAAAATTTATTAGGAAAGCCACATAGACAAAATCTGATATTCCGATCGAAACACCGAATCCCCAAAACAACCCCAGAAAATTCAACTCTTGAATAAATTTTAAAATTACCCAGAGAACTCAGAACCTGAAACAATGAATTACTGTGCAAACAGTTGGGGATGACGTCACATTTATGCCGCGGAACCGCCGCATAAGCTAGGCTTATGCCGTGATTCCGCCGCCAATTACACTGTTCATGCAAAACTTTTTGCGCCGTAATTCTTAGATTTCCCTGCTGAGTTCTCTGCATATTTTTAATTTGGAAAAATCCACGATTTTGGAAAAAGTCCAGAGAGCTTGTTTAGGTTTGGGTTTTCGGGTCGTTCGGACTTCAAATTGCGTCTAGACTTCGCCTAAGGCTCTAGCTAGGCTCTGATACCACTGTAGGGTTCCTAAACACCCTAAGGAGGTTTCACAAGGCATCAACCATGCCAATTTCAAATTTAAACGGTGCCGAGAAACCCTAGAACGGATCGTTGGCTAGATTTCTAGGCGAAAAATAATCTAGTTAACAACTTAACTACAAAGAAACGGAAATACAACCTTTGTAGATCCGGTGCTCCACCTCCATAGCTCCGCAACGAAGTCCCTTTGCTGTCCAAATGAATTCCCGGGCTCTAGCGTCGGCTTCGTCAGAGAAATGGCGAGCTAGGTCGTCGATGTCCATGCCGAAGATGATCTACGTCGAGGCATCGCTAGATCAAGCTCCAACTTCACCAAGTCCAAAAACTTGTGAAGAAAACACAATCTACTACTTGGCAAGAGGTAGAGGATGAAGAAATAAGAAGTGGGTTCATTTTAGAATTGGATTTCTCACTCTTTTTCTCACTTTGCCATTAAAGCTTTCAAGCTTTTTCTTGAAGTGAAGAAGAAGAAGAAGATGAAGAAGATGATAAGTATTATGATAAGTTTATTTAAAATAGAAAAGAAAATCCAAACTTATCATAATCCAACCATGGTTATGTGTAGAGAGCAAACTATAGTTAGGTGAATGGTTAGGTTAGGTATAAAACAAAAATGGTGGACTTTATTCAAAGCTTCATGAAGCTTCAACAAAGAACAAAAATAGCCACCATTTTCCTTTTACCCAAAATGAAATAAACAAATAAATAAATGAATAAAACAAAACCCTAACCATTATTATGTAACCATGGTTTGATCTTTACACAAAAACCCTAGCAAACATGTATCATCAAACATGATACAATCAAGTGCACAAAAGTATATCACATATACAATGTGTACATCCGAGTGAGAAAATCCATTTAAAGTGAACCGATACTAGTTAATGCAAAGTAATATATCAAATATATAATTATGCATTAAATCATTAAATCAACACTTGATTTAACGATCCGGTTATATCGCATATAACCGACCAGTATCCAATGTATCGGCTTATCGAATCAACCCTTGATTCGATAACTAGGTTATATCGCATACAACCAATCGATACATTCATCGCGAGAATGAAATACGGTATCACATACACGCATTATTCTCGGTCCCGCACATATCTCATATGCGCTCCTATTTCGTTTCGCTTGAGCCAGGAAACCTCTGTGTAGGACTCTAAAGACTCGTCAATACGCCGGCAGCAGATGATGATCATATCAAGCACCCACAAGCCGCAAGCGGTCTGCTAAACGTAACGGCCACCCGGGTATTTAGCGATCTGAAGATCGACGAGCAAGCCCGCTCACACTCCAGTGAATCCAACCAGTAACACTACCGTACAGTCCGGTCTGATCGTCTGATATGTCGCATATCTCGCCTAGGGGTGGTAAACGTCAGACCCCAATAGCTCGATAAGTCGTGTCGATATGAGGTCTATAACAATTCGAGAAACTACTGGTAACACTTACCAGTAAATCTCAGCAACCCTGGCCAGGGATTTCCTGTTATAGCCAATCGAACATAGCGCAACATCAACCCCCTATACCGGGAGAGACGAATCCCCTCCTATCGCTCATTGCCTCCATGTGATTCGGGACTGTACCCAAAAACCACCGTTTTGCACGCCCTCTTGTACGTGGTAAGATGGAAATCAAAGCACAGTGGGAACCACACAAGACTCTATGACGATCTCGGGTCAACAGACTACTCTGTACCAGTGTCACCAGAGAACTGCCATCTGACGTGAGGTATAATACCATCTGGGAGTTCTCGGCGAGTCCGTCCAGTGTACCCAGTCTCTACTGAGCACCCGTATATCATCTCTGATGTCAAACACCAATGGATATGGGATCATCCATCGCCCATCTGTATGGGTCGAGAAGGTATACGCTAGTCTACTCTGGTATATCGATGCCCCGTCTCGATACACCCACGACTAGGGACTTTGAAGGATGTACTTATGGACTACCATGTCCCCACTAGTATGATCCGCATCATAGTCCAGGTAGTCAAGTACACATCCTAAGGGCTTTACCAACATGTAACAGAGAGACAATTAGTGTACACGTTAAGGTAAAGATCAACCAGATAGCATACTATCATGTTGAGCAAGAAAGTCCTCCCTATATATGTCCCAGCATCCACTACAATATACATCCTATGTATAGTAATGGCCTCTAGGGCATACATATAACTAACAGTTAGATCGTCGGTTTGGGTTGCTTTGCTCTCTAGATTTTTTAAAATTGCATACCCGATGACTTATAAAACCTAGTGAGAGTGCTAAGGAACCCAACAATGGTATCAGAGCCAAGCTAGAGCATTAGGAGTGGCCTAGACGAAGTTAAAGTGTTCGATCGAACTTCAAAAACCCAAAATTGCATACTCTCTGGAAATTTTTCCAAATGTTGGATATTTCCAAATTAAAAATATTCAAAAAATTGTGCAAGGTATTCTATAGACCCACAAGAAAAACGACGACCTAACTAGATCAAACGGCCGCGGAAGCATGGCCAAAGCATGCCTTTGGCGGCGGTTCCACGGCGCCGTTGGTGAGGCAGGGAGCGTGGCTTCTTGTGTTGGTCCGTAGGTGCTTGGGGCACTGTCTGGGTATTTTTAACTGTGACTTAAGTGTTGAGGTCTCTGGAAATTTTGGGTTTTTTTTATTCTATCGAAATATTTAAAATCGTCTAGATATCTGTGATTTGTGATACAATATTTGGAATCCACAATAATTAGTTTTATGAAAACTAGTTTGAATCTTATAAATCTAGCAATTTAGTCTCATTTAATCGGTTGCCACGGGGTTTTGATATGGATCAAAACCCCATCTCAATCACGTAGTGTACGCGGATACTCGCTAGGTAACATTACTAGATAACCACGCCCTATAGCCTCGACTAAGTGACTGTATGAGAACCCCGTTGCCAAAAGCATCCCCCCCGGGCGCTCACGGCCACGGTGTTCCGCCTAAGTGCACTTCGTCGATGGCATCGGGGGTACGACCGTCTACTAAGTTTCCGAAGAGCATTCGACCAGGTTGTCGGGAATCTTGTTGAATTGCCCGACTGGTTATTGAAAAGTGTTTTCAATATTGAGACTAAAATGTGGGATTTATAAGGTTAAGCATGAAATTCAGAATATGAGATATTCCGGGTTTATGATGTCTAAGAAATTCATATGGTTAGGCATGAAATCCGAAGTATGTGATATTTCGGGTTTATGATGTCTAAGGACATTACGGATTCCAATTGTTGTAGTTTTCACTTTCTTTTATGCGACCGTAATTATAATGTGTGGTGTATCGCAGGTTTCCTTACTATACGTCAATGACAATTAGGATACGCATATTTATTTACGTTGATGACATGTGATGTTATGTGTTGCTGTGATATGTTATATTGGATCGTCGTTTTTTGAATAGCCGGGGGTTTTTGCGTGAGATGAGAGTTTTCCATATTCATTCATGTAAAAACATGTATGTAATATTCTTTTATTGGGACACTTCCGGGTTGAGGATGATATCACCATTGATGTATATTATTTAATTTTCTGCATTAGGATAGACCCAAGGTGGGGAGCGCAAGTAACCGGGTTCTAGAGTCCAGTGGGAGACCATCTCGAGGAATCGAGACCGGGTCCCCTAACTCTAGAATTGGCAGGGTTGCTTGCCGCTCTCGTAGGGGTCTAGGGATGTAGGTTTGGCTATTCATCACGACCGTGGAATCCGTGTTTTTTACTGGCTTAATTTTAAACGTGGAACTCCTAGTATATCCAATATTTCATATGTTGACTTCTGCTGCAATGTTCTGTGATGAGATCATATAACTGCGTGAGACAAATGCTTTATATTATATATATGATATATAATAAACGTTGCTTATGTTTTGCATCCGCGCTAGTCCTGCCCCCACTCTGCCGTTAGTTAACTAACTTAACAGTGCATGACGGGACCTTGTGGCGAATACGGATGGCATAAGCGTACGTTATATTTTCGTTTCTTCTGTGATGGTTAAGAAGCATAAATGATGGGAGTTCATTAATGAGATTAATAAAAGGAAAGAAACCTAAAGATTTTGTAGAATCAAATTTTCGAAAGGTATCTCTAGTTCTTGCTTTGCATAGCGGTATTTCTTGATGAATATCCAGCACCTCATTCGATGAGGAAAGAGCCGAGATCTCTTCACCGGGAATGACCTCTTTAGCAAAAGCTAGCAGATGATACACCCACTCGGTTTATTTTGAAAAACACATGATTTTAAAAGCAGGAGCTTAAACCAATCCTTTTCAAATCACTCGATTCTACAACGATATCAAGTTCATTACGCAAAAGGTTTTCTTAAAAACCTGACGTAGCCCTCCGCATTTCAGATAAATACTATTTAGTATTCGTGCTGTGTTTGTTGGCCTTTGTCAAGGCGTAGTGTGCGGTAGATGATTAGTGCTTATCTGTAAAGCATATGATGCGATTGGATTAGGGTAGTTGATTTAATGATTTTTGTGATGTGTAATTGGGAAATTGTAAAGAAATCACAACCAAAAATTATTTGACCGCAATCAACTACGGTGTCGGATGTAGATTGTAAGTGAGTGCGGATCGTCCACAGGGACAGTGTAATAGTTCGTCTTTTGAATTAGATGAGTTGAAACTTTAATGAAAAGAAAACAAACAATTCAAGATTTGTAATTGCAATTCAAGAAGAGAAAATCTAGATCTAAGAAAGCATTAAAAAGATAGAATCAAGAATTGATAGTTTGTTGATTTTTCCAACCCAAATATCAAGAATCGAAATGAGGCTCGTAGGAATCGATCGGATCTATAGATGTGATGTAATCTTACAATTACGTATTCTTATCCTTCGATGAATTGATACTAGATCGATGATAATCGATCGAGAATTAGGGATTTCTTATGAAACTAAGGTTTCATCTTATCCCTTGTTCTTTCGTCGATATCATTCACATTCTAGCCTCTAGTAAATTCAAGAAACGATCGTAGATCCCTAATTTCGAGCGATCACAATCAAGAAAGTATCGCTATGAAACTAAGTCATCGATTCTTGAACTTGCTAGGGTTTACAAAACTCGTAGGACTCAAGAATCGTATTAAGATTTGTTACATCATCATTCTATTGATCGTCTCGACTCCTTAACGAGCGGAGTTTTACTCAAACATCATCACAAGAACTACAATCATAAATTGAGATCGAATCATGATGCAAGAATTTAAAGAAAGCAAGATTAAAGAATTTCACCTTTTATTTATATCAACAATTTCATTACATTCGCTCAAGAACTACAAGAGGAAGAACTCGATCGTCGATTTGGCTTCGCTCGTCTCCTTGAGTCGCGGATCGGCTTGGATCACTTGCCCGATTGAAGATCGGCTCGGCTCCTAAAAGGTTGAAGGCTTCTTGCTTGATTGGTACTCAAGATCTTGAATTTGGAGTGGAATTAGGGTTAGGGTTTCATACAAGCCTTGTCACTAGACTTGTGGAAGAAGATGAAGAATTAGAATGATGAGAGAAGACTAACTAATGATGAACTAATGAACTCAAAATTGAACTCCTCAACCCTTAGATCTAGGTTCCTATTTATAGCCATCAAAACCCTAGATCTAGGATTTGAATTTTAAGTTTCCCTCCAAAAGTTTGTTAAATGAAATTTGAATTTCCCTCCAAAAGTTTGTTGGATGAAATTTGAATTTCCCTCCAAAAGTTAGTTAAAGGAGAAGCTTCTAGATGTGATTAGTTAGGAGGGAGCTTCTAGAAGAGGTTAGTTAGGAGCTTAATTAGGATTAGCATGCTTAATGATCTTTGCTGATCTGGCAGAAGTTTCGAGAGAATTCTGGAATTTGACATATCATTCTGAGCTGTGGCCACTGAGATAAGAATAACGCACTGAAAATGGCATGATGATCTGACCAAACCGCCGCGGAACCGCAGCGCAAGCCGGTTCCCGCCGCGGTTCCGCGGCTCTTTTGAAGCTTCAGGGCTTGGTTCTTCTGGTGCTTGTTGGGCTTGACTTGTGGGCCTTTCTTTGATATGTTGAATTGTATTTCTCCCTTTGGATTGCTACCAGATCTCAAAACTTGGAGTTGGTGTAATGTTTGATCAGCAAAATGATAATTTTGGCTTTTCTTCCGGATTTTCCTGTACAATTTCTCAAGACAAGTGTTGCACAATATAGAGATGATGCAATGCCGTGAAATGCAGTCAATTTCCTTAGAAATGTCGGTTTTAGAGTCTAACACATGCAATCAGATATTTAACGACTGATTTGCTAATATGTGAAATATGAATACCGAACACTTCTAAATGAGTGCAAATGATAGGGAAATTGCCGGTTAAAAGATGCAATATTTTCGACTGATCAAATACCCCCAAACTTAATTTCGATCGTCTCGAGCGAATGTTTTATTAAAAAGAGAAGGAGAAAATAAAGAAAGAGAAAAAAAACTAACTAGCACACTTTCGTAGGCAACACGATTGCACTGAGCACGTGCAACAAGCCTTTAAACCTCTAGGTGTCCCTAGTAGGAGGAGTGTTGTCTCCTGAGGGTTTTCAGCGGATTGCACCCACAAAATCCAATAATAAAAGGAAGATCATGAATATTACATTTAAAGACAAGAATTGTAAAAGAAAAACTTTGAAAATTAGGGTTTCCAACTAAGCTAGCTTTTCGGTTGTCATGAGCCCTATCTTAATGGTCATGAAAAGATGTTAGAAATCACGTCCTCCCTCAATAAAACATCGTCTTATTTTTCATTCCTATCTTTCTTCCAAACATCGATCATATAACCCTGCGTGTGTGTAAAGGACATCCCTACATCCGGAGAATTCAATTCAAGCTATCATACTCTTGCCCATCAGCCTCAG
This sequence comes from Agapanthus africanus, assembly GCA_030015575.1. Lineage (NCBI taxonomy): Eukaryota > Viridiplantae > Streptophyta > Magnoliopsida > Asparagales > Amaryllidaceae > Agapanthus > Agapanthus africanus. Next base: position 706,214,067 of record CM057341.1, read on the forward strand.
TACTTTTTAATTAATGAATATTTATATGAATTTGCTCACACACTTTCATGCGACCGTTAATACTTCTTGAGGTACTAACCGACCGATTACTCATGTGCTTGCTTATTTGGTGTATTTTCCTCATCTTGCACCACCTCAGGCATAGCAGTGACTCCCAGACCAGTTGGCCTTAGGGCACTAGGTGAAGAAGCACCCTCGCTATATATATTTTTTTTGCCCTCGGCGATAACAAAACCAGTGTCCATTTTTCTCACCACTTTATATATATTTTTTAATTCATTCTTTTTTTTTTATTTTCTTCATACACCGGCTTTAAGACAAGAGCATTTCAAGGTATCCTCTATTATCCCAGACTTCAAGACGTGTGTAAGTGCGAATAGCAGGGTATCAACGTTCAAAATGTTTGGCTTCCCAGAATAGAAACTATTTTTCAGACTTATTTTTATCCTCAGATTAGTGACGTCTTTCATCTTACTAACCCTTGGGACAACGGCTCATAACTACTTATTACTAGTTCGTATAAGAAAACTTCTAATTTTCTTAGTTTTCTTAAATTTTTCTAATCTCATGGATGTAATTTTTCACTATCTAAACTTTTATTATCTTATTTATGTACAAAAAATATTTTTATCTTTTTGAAAAATTTTAAATTTTTATAGGTTTTCAAAAATAAAATGTTTTGTGCTTATGCAACTGATGATGCAAGTGATGCGAAAATAAGCACAAACCTCCCCTAAACTTGTTTTCAAGAGTGTCCTCACTGTTGCCTTCTGCTAAATCTCGAAAAACCTATAAACTTGGGAGGAATTTATTAGTGGGGGCAAAATATTTAAGTGAAGATCCTCCCCTAAACTTATTTTTGGCTCATCATTTTGTAAAAATTTTCTTTTCAGGAGCCCGATCATACCCCCCCAAACTTGAGTTAAACGATGTTAATCTTTGAAAATCATATGAGGGGGTCAAAAATTATTGGTCGATGCCAAGCTTTGCAAAGACCGAATATCAACACCAACCATTCAAAAATTTTATCAATGCAGTGCTCTGGTTGGTGGAAGAAGAAGTAGGGAAAGGTTAAGTGGTAGAAGAGAATGTGTGTGCGTCTCATTTTGGAGAGACGATGCAGTGAATGTGATGGATTATTCGCATTCTTTTTACAGTTCAGAAGAAGGGGTGGAGGTTCAATTTTAGTGATTGGAAGATGATTCATCTCAACACCCGTGTCATTCAAAAATGCGAGTTCATCAGCGAAGATCTCCTCAAAAGTTCCATCAATACCCCGATGAATAATGTCATCACAAAGTGCGGGGTGATCTTCAGACTCTAAGAACAGTTCATAATCAGTGTTAATTGTTGACCCGGACATCTCAGTGGAAGAGTCCGTATGTGTATGATACATAGTTGGGTCAAACAATAACGTATGAAAAGAGTCAAGATCAGTATCATGAGGATCGTCAAATTCGCTGCTGTCGACCTCCATTAAGTCGACAGAACAGACCTGAGCAGTAGGTTCGGAGGGTACACTTCCCAACTTGTAAATGTTCAGCTCTATTGACCTATTCCCGAAGGATAGGGTCATAGAACCGTTACGACAGTTCATTATAGCATTGGAAGTGGCCAAAAAGGGGCGACCTAAAATCACCGGAATTTGATTCCGTGGGTTCGCTACAGGCTGTGTATCAATTACAATAAAGTCCACAGGGAATATAAATTCCCCGATTTTTATTAACACGTCCTCCAGTTCACCCTTAAGTTTGGTGATTGATCGGTCAGCCATCTGGAGAGTGCAATGGGTTGGCTTAAATTCTCCGATCCCTAACTGCTCGTAAACCGAATATGGAAGCAAGTTAACACTAGCGCCAAGGTCTAGTAGAGCACGGTTAATGTGTTTTTCCCCGATAGAAATGGAAATAGTAGGATATCCAGGATCCTTACGTTTCCTCGGTAATTGTTGGGGGAAAGCCGTGTCTACCGTCTTTGCCATGAAAATCTTCTTGGGCACTTGAGTCTTCCTCTTCTTAGTGCACAAGTTCTTAAGAGTTTTCGCATAGGACGGAACTTGTTGGATGGCATCTAGGAGAGGGATGTTGATGTTAACTTGCTTAAAAATGTCCCTAATCTTCTCCATATGTGGACTTGATGTGTTAGCCCTTAACCGATTAGGATAAGGTGCTTTAGCAATAAGCACTGGGTCCATCATAGGAGAAGGAAGTGGGGGTAGACGTGATCCCAAAAGAGGAGTGGGGATCATCTGTGGAGAACTGGAAGAGACGAGCTGAGGTGGCGAGCCTTTTGGGAAACGAAGAATAGGCTCGCAGAAAGGTGGTGGGGTAGAAGAACTGGGGTCAGAATTAGAAGTGTGTGTGTGAGGGAAGGTCTCAGCCGGGGTTTTATTGATTGATTTATCAGTATCATCAAACTCTTCCCCAACGTGATTGTCAAGCACTCTTCCAGATCTCAACATGGTTGCATTCACAAGATGTGAATAGCCAGAATTGGGTAAAGGTTGAGCTGGAAGTTTCCCTTTCTCTCTTGCACTCATTTCGGCTTTTAGTTGTGCAATTTGTGCTTCCATCGATTTGATGTTCTCATTTCGAGAGACAATGATCTTCATTACATTCTCGATGGAAGATTGCAAACTTGCCGTCCCTTGGATGGATTGTTTCATGAAAGTATCCAAGGTTTGTGCTAGTGCAGAGGTATTATCTGTACCGGTCAATTGCAAAGGACTAGATGGTGCAAAAGTGTTGGCCGGATTTTGGAAGTTTTGTGATTGAAAGGGGTGCTGACTCAATTGAAGTGGTGGCTGCTGTTGTGGTGGAGGGACCCTTTAGAAATTGTGTTGGGTTGGAACCGTGTTTTGAGATTGTGATTGGTTCCAAGCAAAATTCGGGCGATTCCTCCAACCCTGATCATATGTGGAGGAAGATGGATCGTTTCTAGGTCTTTGAAATGCGGCATTGGTATGCTCATGACCTTGAAACGGATATTCTTCCGTCAAGTGAGACGGATCAGAACAACAGCCACATACAGTTTTGGAGAGTGATATTTGACTTAGGGCGGCTAAAAATTTGTTTTCCATAGTTTCAAGTTTCTTGTGTATAGCTGCAATGTCAGCTCTAACTCCTATGGAAATATCATTGCCATCCCTAGACGATTGACTCACACCCTCCCACTGTAAAGATTTTTCAGCGAAATCTTCTAGAAAATTCCAGGCTTCCCCATCATCTTTAGTCATGAAGTTGCCTTGACACATGGATTCAAGGGTCTGTCTTGTGTAAGGAGTAATGCCCTCATAAATGATTCGGCATAATTCCCATTTCGGGATGTCGTGATGTGGACATTGGACTAACAGATCCTTGAAACGTTCAAGACATTTTGAAAATGTTTCATTTGGAAGCTGGGTGAATTGATAGATTTCGCTGCGGACTCGAGCTGTCTTATGATGTGGGTAGAATTTCTTAAGGAATCTTTGATGAATTCGTCCCAATTTGAAATGGAATGTGCGGTAGTGTTATATAGCCACTTCTCGGCTAAATCGCACAAAGTGAATAGGAGAAGACGTAGACGGAAAGCATCCACAGAAAGCTGTGAAGTACCCATCATTGCGCATACATTTTCAAATTTCGTGATAAACACGTATGCGTCTTCAGACTCGAGACCGTGAAATTTTGGTAGAAGGTTGATGTATTGGGGTTTTATTTGAAAATTTTCCCCGTTGGCTGGTGGAATGGAAAGACAGGTGGAAAGGGGGCCTCGTGTAGGATAGCACCTCTCTTGGAGAGAGATGCGAGGTGGATTCTGCGCACCAACGGACGGCGGCAGGGTAGTGGAAAAGAAGTTCGATGGAGACGGATCCATCGATGTGGGTGTGGTGGTGGGTAAAGAAAAGGTAAATGTAAAAATACCGACTTTTGGGTCGATCGGGGGACGCGGACAAACAGGCACTAGAATCCCGTTGTCCAGCCTATCTTGCACTAAAAAGGGTTAGTACAAGTGGCAGCGTGAATTTATAATTAGGGGAAATGAAGTGAATGCGGTGTTTGTTTTGAAAAAATACGGATTTTTGAAAATATGATGCAACACAACAAATGCAACACATAAACCCTAGAATCTAGTGGTCACCTAGGTCCGGCTCTAGACCGCTCCTAACTGCCAAAAGACAAGTCGCAGGATAGAATCCTCCACTGCCTCTTTGTCCCCCTGTGGCCGGATAAGTGCCAGGTAAGTGGAAAGGTACTCCACTACGTAAGTAGTGGGCCTAATTAAAAACCACTAGCCTTAGACACACTCGCCTTAGACACCACAAGAAAACGCGGATAAGCAATGAATTACCCACGGCCTTCTTCTGTCCTAATTGAGAGCGACGGTCTTTAGAGTCATCTCTAGATTTCTTTTAATTAATGAAGGTAAATGCGGATGCAAGTTTGTGATTTTCAGGGCTTAGGAAGGGTAATGAACTCCCCACCTAATTTGGATTTGGTCGTGCCCCTTAATTTCCGTATTAATATGCAAACAACCAAAAGTCAAAAACACGCACAATTTTCATTTGCTTTTTGCGCGCTGCGATTATTTGCAAAGAAACCTGCAAGAAATTGTTATTTGGAGCAGATGAGGTAAGAGATAAGAAAGATAGAGACTCACAGAGCAAAATGTGCACAGAGAGGAGGTAGTCCCACAGCGGAAGCGCGGCAATTAGTGCCTTATACCGCGGAAACGCGGTCAGATTAAGGGATCACTGCACCAAATTTTCAGGATCGGTATCTGTTCACCTCAGGAGCTCTCTGGATTATACAGAAAAATTTCTCCACAGCTCCAATGATTCCAGATTTCCTCGCACAGATCACAACAACTCGAATTAGTGTTTGCGCGGATTTTGATCTAAAAATTATAATGGAATAAAATTTTCAACTCAAATTTCAAAATACGAACAATTAGCGCACTATCCCCGGCAACGGCGCCATTTGATTTAATGAATTCTAGGATTGTGTATGTTGGGAAATTGTAAAGAAATCACAACCAAAAATTATTTGACCGCAATCAACTACGGTGTCGGATGTAGATTGTAAGTGAGTGCGGATCGTCCACAGGGACAGTGTAATAGTTCGTCTTTTGAATTAGATGAGTTGAAACTTTAATGAAAAGAAAACAAACAATTCAAGATTTGTAATTGCAATTCAAGAAGAGAAAATCTAGATCTAAGAAAGCATTAAAAAGATAGAATCAAGAATTGATAGTTTGTTGATTTTTCCAACCCAAATATCAAGAATTGAAATAAGGCTCGTAGGAATCGATCGGATCTATAGATGTGATGTAATCTTACAATTACGTATTCTTATCCTTCGATGAATTGATACTAGATCGATGATAATCGACCGAGAATTAAGGATTTCTTATGAAACTAAGGTTTCATCTTATACCTTGTTCTTTCGTCGATATCATTCACATTCTAGCCTCTAGTAAATTCAAGAAACGATCGTAGATCCCTAATTTCGAGCGATCACAATCAAGAAAGCATCGCTACGAAACTAAATCATCGATTCTTGAACTTGCTAGGGTTTACAAAACTCGTAGGACTCAATAATCGTATTAAGATTTGTTACATCATCATTCTATTGATCGTCTCGACTCCTTAACGAGCGGAGTTTTACTCAAACATCATCACAAGAACTACAATCATAAATTGAGATCGAATCATGATGCAAGAATTTAAGGAAAGCAAGATTAAAGAATTTCACCTTTTATTTATATCAACAATTTCATTACATTCGCTCAAGAACTACAAGAGGAAGAACTCGATCATCGATTTGGCTTCGCTCGTCTCCTTGAGTCGCGGATCGGCTTGGATCACTTGCCCGATTGAAGATCGGCTCGGCTCCTAAAAGGTTGAAGGCTTCTTGCTTGATTGGTACTCAAGATCTTGAATTTGGAGTGGAATTAGGGTTAGGGTTTCGCACAAGCCTTGTCACTAGACTTGTGGAAGAAGATGAAGAATTAGAATGATGAGAGAAGACTAACTAATGATGAACTAATGAACTCAAAATTGAACTCCTCAACCCTTAGATCTAGGTTCCTATTTATAGCCATCAAAACCCTAGATCTAGGATTTGAATTTTAAGTTTCCCTCCAAAAGTTTGTTAGATGAAATTTGAATTTCCCTCCAAAAGTTTGTTGGATGAAATTTGAATTTCCCTCCAAAAGTTTGTTGGATGAAATTTGAATTTCCCTCCAAAAGTTAGTTAGAGGAGAAGCTTCTAGATGTGATTAGTTAGGAGGGAGCTTCTAGAAGAGGTTAGTTAGGAGCTTAATTAGGATTAGCATGCTTAATGATCTTTGCTGATCTGGCAGAAGCTTCGAGAGAATTCTGGAATTTGACATATCATTCTGAGCTGTGGCCACTGAGATAAGAATAACGCACTGAAAATGGCATGATGATCTGACCAAACCGCCGCGGAACCGCGGCGCAAGCCGGTTCCCGCCGCGGTTCCGCGGCTCTTTTGAAGCTTCAGGGCTTGGTTCTTCTGGTGCTTGTTGGGCTTGACTTGTGGGCCTTTCTTTGATATTTTGAATTGTATTTCTCCCTTCGGATTGCTACCAGATCTCAAAACATGGAGTTAGTGTTATGTTTGATCAGCAAAATGACAATTTTGGCTTTTCTTCCGGATTTTCCTGCACAATTTCTCAAGACAAGTGTTGCACAATATAGTGATGATGCAATGCCATGAAATGCAGTCAATTTCCTTAGAAATGTCGGTTTTAGAGTCTAACACATGCAATCTGATATTTAACGACTGATTTGCTAATATGTGAAATATGAATACCGAACACTTCTAAATGAGTGCAAATGATAGGGAAATTGCCGGTTAAAAGATGCAATATTTTCGACTGATCAGTAGTCGTACGACCTTTTTGGCCTTTGTCAAGAGTCGTGCGGGTGGGTTTAATTCAATCATGAAATGACAGGTTGAACTTGATTAGCGTCCTATGGTTTTTTGGCCTTTGTCAAGGTCATAGAACGTTAGAGGCAAAATATTATCGGGAATTTCAATTGTTGAAATTTGCAATGAAATTGCATATCTTCTATGAGATAGTTGGATCCTGATACCCACTGAGAGTAAGTGTTACTCCTGGAAGAGTTTTGCACTTTACAATTAGCTAACCCGTTAGGTGTCTATAAAGGTGTCAATGGGGTTATGCCTCTGGGAAAATGAGATTTACTTTAATTAGGTCCGTGCGAAAGCACGGGGAACCTCCCTCAAAGTACCGACACTGACCTAGCTGAACGGTTAGCGAACTTGTAGGGTGTAATTAATCCTGGCTAGTCATTCTTTTTAGGCTTTGAAGGAAGATTTGATAAAAACAGTGGGAGCCATCCTGATTAGATAAGATAATTACCAATCTAATCTTGCAAGATCATACGCTAAGTGTTTTCTTCTCTCTCTCCAGGTAGTGACCATGACACGTCTTAATCAAGATAATAATATTGATGTATTGACTGAACCTGCTTATTACACTGAGCTGGGGAACGTTGGTTCCGCTCTATCTTATAATTGTTATAAGTCTGAGCAGAAAATAGGGGAATACCAGGATTCCCATGCCACCCAATCGAAGAAAGGCCATGTTGATGCATCTTCTTCGGAGGCGTTTGTTACTGAGAACTCTTTCTCACTGTGCTCTACGTTCTGGGTATTGGATACTGGATCAGGATCCCACATAAGTAATTTGTTACATGGGCTAAGGAAAGGTAGAGAACTGGGAAGGGGTGATAAAGATATAAGAGTTGGAAATGGTGCAATTGTTGCAGCCAAATCAGTTGGCAAATATCACCTTATATTACCAAGTGGTAATACATTGATTCTGAATGAATGCTATTACAAGCCGAACCTGATATGCAACATTATATCAGTTTCTTTATTAAGTAAAGAAGGAAATAATTTTGTATTGCAGGATAATGTTATGAACATTTTTCTGAATCAAAAGTTGATTGTATCAGGCACGTAGTGTAATAGCATATACGTTCTAAATCAAACCACGGTTCTAAGTGTACAAAACACACACAAGAGGAAGAGTTCAGAAATTAACGAATTCTTCTTGTGGCATTATAGAGTAGGTCATATCAATACGACACGACTAGCTAAGTTACATAAGGATGGATATTGGAATCCGTTCGAATTTTCATCTTATGATACTTGTCAGTTATGTCTCAAAGGCAAAATGACCAAAACTCCGTTTACTAGACACGGAGAAAGAGCTACGGAACTCTTGGGACTGATAAATAATGATGTATGTGGTCCCATGTCTACACATGCCAGGGATGGTTCCTCATACTTTATTACATTCACTGACGATCTCTTAAGATTCGGACATGTGTTCCTGTTGAAATACAAGTCTGAAGCTTTTGAGAAATTCAGAGAATATAAGCATAATGTTGAGAACCAAACGGGTAAAAGTAATAAAATCCTTCGATCTGATCGGGGAGGAGAATACTTGAGCAATGAGTTCTTAGACTATCTAAAAGAGAATGGGATTCTCTCTCAGCTTACTCATCCGCATACACCACAGTACAACGGTGTATCAGAATGGTGAAATCGCACCCTATTAGATATGGTGCGCTCTATGATGAGTACCGCTGAGTTGCCTGTTTCCTTTTGGGGTTATGCGCTTGAGACAGCAGCATACCTATTGAATAGAGTTCCAACCAAAGCAATGCCTACCACTCCATATGAGATATGGGAGGGGAAGAGACCATACATTAATTTTATTAAGATATGGGGTTGTCCGACCTATGTCAAAAGGAAAATCCGGACAAACTTGAGGCAAGGTCTATTTTGTGTAAGTTTATTGGATATCCCAATCATTCGCGAGGGCATATCTTCTACCACCTTAAAGAACAAAAGGTGTTTGTTGCTCAACATGCCACCTTTTTAGAAAAAGAATTTCTTGTTAAAGAAATTAGTGGCCATGAGGTAGAACTGGAAGAAGTTCCAGCTGCACAAACTGCGACAGAAGATTTGGTAGAACCGGAGGATTCAATAGTCCCCGACGAACCTCAGCCTCTCCGCCGATCTAGTAGGGTTCCTCATCCACCTAAGAGATACTACGGTTTTCTCATTGATGGTGGGAGCGAGGATTGCATCATGGAAGATGATGACCCAACTAGCTTCGAGCAGGCCATCACGAGTGGGGACTCTGTGAGATGGCTGGACGCAATGCGATATGAGATGGAATCCATGTACACCAACAAAGTATGGACTTTGGAAGATGCTCCTGAGGGGGAAAAACCCATCGGGAGCAAGTGGACCTTCAAGAAAAAACTTGGTGTAGATGGAAAAGTTAAGACTTTCAAAGCTAGACTTGTAGCAAAAGGTTTTCGCCAACTATCAGGTGTGGATTATGATGAAACCTTTTCTCCAGTGGCTATGCTTAAGTCCATATGGAACCTACTTGCCATTGCTGCAGACCATGACTATGAAATCTGGCAGATGGACGTCAAGACCGCTTTTCTAAATGGTGATTTAGAAGAAAGCGTGTACATGACTCAGCCAAAGGGCTTCGTGAACAGTGGGAGCAGCGGAAAGGTGTGCAGGCTGCTTAAATCAATCTACGGGTTAAAGCTGGCATTGCAGAGCTGGAACATCTGTTTTGATGTCGCAGTCAAAGAGTTTGACTTCGTCAAAAACGTAGATGAACCTTGTGTATACAAGAAGGTGGCAGAGAGTAATGTCATCTTCCTCGTATTGTACGTGGATAACATACTCTTGATAAGAAATGATGTTCTTATGCTGCACTCGGTCAAGCTCTTCTTATCACAAAGATTTTCAATGAAAAATCTAGGTGATTAAGATCTATAGAGATAGATCTAAACGGATGCTGGGATTGTCCCAATCCAAGTACATTGACACCATACTAAAGAGATTTAGTGTGGAAGATTCCAAGCATGGGAATTTACCCACGATCTCAGGAAGCACTCTCTCTAAAGAGATGTCTCCCAAGACTGATTTGGAGAGGGCTCGCATGCAAGGGATACCCTATGCTTCGGCAGTAGGCTCTATCATGTATGCGATGTTATGTACCAGACCCGATGTAGCATACTCACTAGATGTAGTGAGTAGGTATCACGCAGATCCTGGAGAGAATCACTGGACAGCTGTGAAGAACATTCTTAAATACTTGAGAAGGACTAAAGAAATGTTCTTGGTGTATGGTAATGGTGAACTCCAAATGGTGTCCTTTACCGATTCGAGCTTACAAAGTGATAAGGAAGACTCTAAGTCGGTCTCGAGTTTTGTCTTCACCCTCAATGGAGGGCGGTTTGTTGGAAGAGTTCTAAGCAAGAAACCATAGCAGACTCGACGATGGAGGCTGAATAGATCGCTGCCAACAATGCCGCCAAAGAGTCTGTCTGGATGAAGAAGTTCATAACCGAACTTGGTGTGGTTCCGTCCATCGAGCATCCAATACCTTTGTATTGTGATAACAATGGAGCGGTGGCTTTGGCCAAGGAACCCAGGTCCCATTAGCGATCTAGGTATATTCTGAGGCGGTATCACCTGATCCGGGATATAGTTGATCGCTGGGAGATCGAGGTCAGGAGAGTTGTCACGAAGAATAACACAGCGGATCCACTCATGAAGGCCATTCCCCAGACACAATTTGAGAGACTCTTCGAGATGTTGGGTATGGGATACTGCAATAACTGGCCTTAGTGAAAGTGGGAGATTGTTAGTTGTATGTATGCCCTAGAGGCCATTATTGTACATGATTGTATATTATAGTGGATGCTTGGACATATATAGAGAGGACTTTCTTGCTCGACATGATAGTATGCTATCGGGTTGCTCTTTATCTTAACATGTAGACTTATACTGTCTTTTCTCTCACATGTTGGTAAAGTCCTTAGGATGTATACTTGACTACCTGGATTATGATGCATACTTGACTACCTGGATTATGATGCAGATCATACTAGTGGGGCCAGGGAGTCCATAAGTTCATCCTTTAATTGTTCCTAGTCGTGGGTGTATCGAGACGGGGCATCGATATTCCGGAGTAGACTAGCATATATGTTTCTTGACCCATATGATGGGCGATGGATGATCCTACATCCATTGGTGTTTGACATCAAAGATTGTATACGGGTGCTCGGTGGATACTGGGTACACCGAACAGGATTCGCCGAGAACTCCTAGTTGGTATTATACCTATTGTCTGATAGCAGTTCTCTGGTGACACTGGTACAGTTAGTCTGTAGATCCGAGATCGTCATAATGTCTTGTGTGATTCCCACTGTGCTTTGATTTCTACCCTACCACGTTTAAGAGAACGTGCAAACAGGTGGTTTTTTGGTACAGTCTCGAGTCACATGGAGGCAATGAGCGATAGGAGGGGTTTCGTCTCTCCCGATATTGGGGGTTGTTGTTGCGCTATGCTCGATTGCCTATAACAGGAAGCCCCTAGCCAGGGCTGATTATGAGATTTACTGGTAAGTGTTATCAGTAGTTTCTCGACCCGTTATGAGCCTCACATCGGCATGACTTATCAAGCTATTGGGTTCTGACGTTTACCACCCCCAGGCTAGATATGCGACATATTAGACGAAGAGACCGGACTCTACGGTAGTGTTACTTATTGGACTCACGGGAGAGCATGCATGCTTGTTGATCTTCTGATCGTTCAATACCCGGGTAGCCGTTACATCCAGCTAGTATCGCTAACGTCTTGTGGGTGACTGATATGATCATCACCTACTGCCGACGTATTGACGAGTCTTTAGAGTCCTACACAGAGGTATCCTGGCTCAGGCGAAACGAAATAGGGAACATATGTGATATGTGCGGGAGTGAGATTAATACGTGTAAGTGATACCATATTCTAATCTCACGATATATGATATCGAACAGTTATATGTGTTAGTTATATGTATGCCCTAGAGGCCATTACTGTACATGTGATGTATATTGTAGTGGATGCTTGGACATATATAGGGAGGACTTTCTTGTTCGGCATGATAGTATGTTATCTGGTTGCTCTTTATCTTAACATGTTGACTTGTATAAGTGATGTCGTCTTGCTCTTACATGTTGATAAAGCACTTAGGATGTGTACTTGACTACTAAGACTATGATGGAGATCATACTAGTGGGGCCAAGGGTAGTCCACAAGTACACCCTATAATTTTTCCTAGTCGAAGGTGTATCGAGACAGGACATCGATATTCCAGAGTAGACTAGCGTATGCGCTTCTTGACCCATATGATGGGCGATGGATGATCTCATATCCATTGGTGCTTTACATCAGAGAAGGATTACGGGTGCTCAGTGGAGACTGGGTACACTGAACGGACTCAAAGAGAACTCCTAAATGGTATTATACCTATCGTCAGATAGCGGTTCTCTGGTGACACTGGTACAGGTTAGTCTGTCGACCCGAGATCGTCATAGAGTCTCGTGTGATTCTCACTGTGCTTTGATTTCTACTATACCACGGTCAAGAGATCAGGCAAAAAGGTGGTTTTTGGGTACTGTCCCGAGTCACATGGAGGCAATGAGCGATAAGAGGGGATTCGACTCTCCCGGTATTGGGAGTTGATGTTGCGCTATGCTCGATTGGCCATAACAGGAAATCCCTGGCCAGGGTTGCTGAGATTTACTGGTAAGTGTTATCAGTAGTTTCTCGAACCGTTATGGATCTTGCATCGGCATGACTTATCAGGCTATTGGGGTCTGACGTTAAACCACCCTCAGGCTATTGATATGCGACATATTTGACGAAGAGACTGAACTGTACGGTAGTGTTACTGATTGGATTCGCAGGAGTATAAGCAGGCTTGCTTGTTGATCTTCTTATCGCTCAATACCCTGATGGCCGTTACGTTTAGTAGACCGCTTGCGGCTTTTGGGCGTTTGATATGATCATCACCTACTGCCGGCGTATTGACGAGTCTTTAGAGTCCTGCACAGAGGTTTCCTGGTTCATGCGAAACGAAGTATGAGCACATATGTGATATATGCGGGACCGAGATTAATGCGTGTATATGATACCGCATTCTATTCTCGCAATATGTGATATCGGTCGGTTATATGATATAGCCGGATTATCGGATCAAGTGTTGATTCGATAAGTTGTTACATTTGATATTAGTCGGTTGTATGTGATATAGCCGTATTATTAAATCAAGTGTTGATTTGATAATTTAATGTATAATTATATATGTGATTATTAATTTACATTAACTAATATTAGCTCACTTAAACATTTCTTTTTCTCACTTGTGTGCATATAGTATATATGTGATATATATATTAATGTACAACTATTGTGTCTTGCTTGATGCCACATGCAACATGAGTGTATGAGACTTACACAATGGTTATGATAATCCTAAGGTTTTTATTTATTTAGGTAATTCACAAATTAATGGAAATTGTCACATGCTTGGAAGCTTGGAGAAGCTTGTAGCATCTTTGACATAGTCCACTAGTTTTGATTTACTTGTAGATATTTATTAACCTAACCATTATTGTTAATCCATGGTTTATTCTCTACATGAGTTAGTGTATGACACTACTCAACCATGGTTACTATTCTCACCTCATGAGTTCATTCTCTCATTCTTCTTCACTTGAGCTTCTTCTTCCTCATGAAAAACTTTCTAGCTTTAGAAAATGGTGAGAAAATATTGTGAGAAAAAGAAAACTAAAGAGAGCTCATTTCTTACTTCATCATCCTCTACTATTAGCCATTTAGTTTAGGGTGTTTGCTTCACTAACCTACCATTAGTGAAGAGGTAGCATGAGCTTGAGTCTCCTCGACATAGATCATTTTCGGCCTCGAAGACTTCAAGTAAGCTTGTTCATTTCTTCCTGTGAAGCCTTACTAGAGTTCGGGTGTTCACTACTTGGAACGAAGAGACTACTACATGGAGCTTTAGAAGTGAAGGACCGGTCTACAAAGGTTGTATTCATCATTCACTTAGATGTTAAGATGTTAAAATTGCTTGATTTTTTAAAACTCTAGTTAAAGATTCTAGGTTAGGGTTCCTTAGAACGGCAAAAATTTGAAAACGGCATGGACGATACCTCCCGAAACCTTGCTGCTAGCCTAGGGAACCCTGCAGTGGTATCAGAGCCAAGCTAGAGATTTAAATGATATTTGTTAGATTACGAAACCGAAACTGCACCGAAACATTAAACACGAAATCCAGGTTCTGTCGATTTTTAAATGGGCTGTAAAATTTTTTTTAAACAACTGCAGACTGTTATATGTGATATAACATGAACATCACCAAAATTTGGAGCCTTTTTACCTAAATTTGGTCGGCCACAATGGTGTTAAAACCGAGCTCACCGGTTCAAATTTGGATTTTGGGCTTCAAATTTTCATGGTGTTCCAGTCTCTGGGCTTTGGGGTTTCAGGTGTTGTTTGTTTTTGCTAAATTTGCATGTGATGTTAACTTTCTGCAAAGGCAACTCGGAGTGTTTCGTAGTCATAATTCTAACATGTATTCGGGTTATTTAGACGATATTAAAAATTCGAACGGATATCAATAACCCATATTTTCCCCGCTGGAAATTTTCCAAGTGTTTGATTTTTTCCAAGTTCAAAATTTTCAGAAAATCATGCAAGCGATTCTGTGGACCCTCAATAAGAATGATACCCAAACTTCACTTTTTGGATCGCAGAACCGCGGTAATAACCTAAGGTTTTCCGCAGTTTCGTGGCGACATGAGTAAGGCATGGGTCGGCCCTTCTACGGATGGTTCATAGGAGTTGTGGCTTGTTCGGGTACTTTTTGAACTTCACTCAAGTGTTGAGCTTGTTGGGAAATTTTGGGTGCTTGTCTATTTGATCGAAAAGTTTAATTTGGTTTAGCTATCTATGATTGTGATACAATATTTAGAATCCACATAATTAGTTATGAGATAACTAGTTTGAATTTTATAAATCTAGCAGTTTAGTCTCATTTGATCGGTTGCCATGGGATTTTGATGTTGATCAAAAGTCCGTCGCAATTACGTAGTGTACGTGGATACTCGCCGGGTAACCTTATTAGTTAGACATGCCCAATAGCCCGGACCAAGTGACTGTAGGAGAACCCTGTCGCCAAAAGCATCCGTTCGGATGCTCACGGCCGCGGTGTTCCACCTTAGTGCACTTCGTCGATGGCATCGAGGGGTGCGGCCGTCTACTAAAGTTTTCGAAGAGCATTCGATCAGATTATCGAGAATCTTGTTGAATTACCCGACAGGTTGTTGAAAAGTTTTTTCAATATCGAGACTAAAATGCGGGGTTTATATTTGTTAGGCATGTGAGGTCTAAGGAATTCATTTGGTTAGGCATGAAATCCAAAGTATGTGATACATTGGGTTTATGATTTCTAAGGTGGTTGCGGATTCCAATTGTTGTAGTTTTTCACTTTCTTTTTCTGCGACCGTAAGTGTAATATATGGTGTATCGCCGGTTTCGTTGCTATACGTCAACGACAATTGGGATACGCATATTTACTTACGTTGATGACATGTGATGTTATGTGTTGCTGTGATATGTTATATTGGATCGTCGTGTTTAAATAGTCGGGGGGTTTTATATAAGATGAGAGTTTTTCATTTTCATTCATATAAAAGCTTGAATGTAATATTCTTTTATTGGGGCACTTCCGGGTTGAGGATGATGTCACCATTGATGTATATTATTTACTTTTCAGCATTAGGATAAACCCAAGGAGGAGAGCACAAGTAACCGGGTTCTAGGGTCTAGTGGAAGACCATCCCGAGGAGTCGAGACCGGGTCTCCTAACTCTAGAATTGGTAGGGTTGCTTGCCGCTCTCGTAGGGGTCTAGAGATGTGGGTTTGGCTATTCATTGCGACCGTGGAATCCGTGTTTTATACTAGCTTAATTTAAAACACAGAATTCCTAGTATATCCAATATTTCATATGTGTTCTTCTGCTGCTAATATTTTATGATGTGATTACTTGATATGTTCTGAGACGAATGCCTATGTTATATATATGAGATATAATTAATATTGCTGCTTTCGTTTCATATGTGATGCTTGGGAAGCATAATTAATTGGACTTCATTAATGAGATTAATGAAATAAAATAAACCTAAATATGTTGTAGAAACTTGTCTCGAAAATAAGTAGCTCTAGTTCTTGCTTTGCATAGCGGTATTCCTTGTAGAATATCCATCACCTTATTCGATAAGGAAAGAGCCGAGATCCCTTCACCGGGAGTGACCAGTTTAGCGAAACTAGCAGATGCTACAACCCACTCGGTTTGTTTTTTGATTGCTTCTATATTTTTGCTTTGCATAGTGGTATTTATGAAATATCCTGTACCTTATTCGATAAGGAAAGAGCCGAGATCCCATCACAGGGAGTGACCTCTTTAGCAAAACTAGTAAAAGCCTAAAAAACACTTCTTTTTCAAAATCACTCGATTCTATAACGATATCAAGTTGATTACGCAAAGGGTTTTCTTAAAAACCTGTCGTAGCCCTCCGACATTTCAGATAAGTGCTACTTAGTATTTGTGCTATGTTTGTTGGCCTCCGTCAAGGTGTAGTGTGCGGTAGCTAACTAGTGCTTATCTGCCAGCATATGATGCGATTGAGTTAGGATAGTCGTGCAACTTTGTTGTCCTCCGTCAAGAGTCATACGGGTGGGTTTAATTCAATCATGAAATGTATGGGTTAAACTTGACTAGCAGCCTATGGTTTGTTGGCCTCCGTCAAGGTTATATGACGCTAAGGGAAAAATATTATCGGGAATTTCAACTGTTGAAATTTGCAATGAGATTGCATACCTTCTATGAGATAGTTGGATCCCGATACCCACTGCGAGTAAGAGTTACTCCTGGGAGAGTTTTACACATTACAATTAGTCAATCAAGTAGGTGTCTAGAAAGGTGTTAACGGGGTTACGCCCCTGGGAAAACGAGGTTTATTTTAATTAGGTCCGTTCGAAAGCACGGGGAATATCCCTCAAAGTACCGACACTGGCCTGGCTGCAAGATTGGCGAACTTGTAGGGTATAATTAATTCCGGCTAGTCTTTCCTTTTAGGGTTTGAAGGAAGATTTGATAAAAACGGTGGGAGCCATCCTGATTAGATAAAATAGTAACTAATCTAATCTTGCAAAGAGCGCACGCAGAGTGTTTTCTTCTCTCTCTCTCTCCTGGTAGCGACCATCTCACGCCTTAATCAAGATAATAATATGGATGCATTGACCGAACCTTCTTATTATATTGTGCTAGGGAACGTTGGTTCCGCTCTATCTTATAACTGTTATAAGTCCGAGAAGGAAATATGGGATTATCCGGATTCCCATGCCACCCAATCGAAGAAAGTACATATTGATGCATATTCTTCGGGTGTTTTCGTTACCAAGAACCATTTCTCAGTTTCCCCTACGTCCTGGGTATATGATACTGGATCAAGATCTCGTATATGTAATATGTTACATGGGCTAAAGTTAGGTAGAGAACTGAGAATGAGTGATATATCTCTAAGTATAGAGAATGGTGCAATTGTTGCAGCCAAATCAGTTAGCAAATATCACTTTGTATTACCAAATGGCAAATACATTGATTTTGAACAAATATTATTAGATAACGAACCTGATATACAACATTATATCGGTTTCTTTAATAAGTTAAAGAAGGATATAATTCTGTATTGGAGGATAATGTTGTGAACATTTTCCTGAATCAAGAGTTGATTCGATCATGCACGTTGTATAATACCATATATGTTATAAATCAAAACACAGTTCAAAGTATCTAGAACACACACAAGAGGAGTAGTTCAGAAATAAACGAATCCTTCTTGTGGCATTGTAGACTAGGTCATACCAATGCGACACGACCAGCTAAGTTACATAAGGATGAATATGAGAATCTGTTCGAATTTTTCATCTTATGCTACATGCCAGTCTTGTCTCAAAGGTAAAATGACCTATACTCTATTTACTGGAAATAGAGAAAGAGTTACTGAACTCTTGGACTGATACATGATGTATACGGTCCTATGTTTACAAATGCCAAGGTTGGTTTTTCGTACTTCATTATATTCACTGATCATCTCTCAGGACTTGGACATATGGTCCTGTTGAAACACAAGTCTAAAACTTTTGAGAAATTCAAGGAATATAAGCTTGAAGTTGAAGAATCAGACGGGTAGAAGTATTAAGTCCTTCGATGTGATCGGAGAAGAGAATACTTGCGTATGGAGTTCCTGGAGTTTCTAAAAGGAGAATGTGATTCTCTCTCAGCTTACTCCTTCATATACACCTGAGCACAACGGTGTATTGGGGCGGAAGTATTGCACCCTATGAGATATGGCATGCTCTATGATGAGTATTTCTGAGCTACCTGTTTCCTTTTGGTGGTGTTATGCACTTGAGAAGCTGCATACCTATTGAATGGGGTTCCAACCAAATCAGTGCCTACCACTATATATGAGATATGGAATGGGAAGGGACCATATCTTAAATGAGTTAAGATATGGGGTTGTCCGGCCTATGTTGAAAGGCAGAATCCGGACAAGCTCGAGGCAAGGTCGGTTCTGTAAGTTTGTTAGGATATCCCAAACATTTGTAAGGGAATATCTTCTACCACTCTGAGGAGCAAAAGGTATTTTGTTTCTCAGCATGCCGCCCTTTTAGAAAAGGAATTTCTTATGAAGAAATTTGTGGTCAAGAGGTAGAATTGGAAGGAGTTCCAGCTGGACAAACCAACAGCTGATGATTTGGTGAAACCAAAGGATTCAATAGTCTCCAACGAACCTCAGCCTCTCGCGAATCTGGTAGGGTTCCTCATCCACTTGAGAGATACTACGGTCTTCTCGGTGATAATGGGAGCGAGGAATGCATCATAGTAGATGATGGCCTAACTAGGTTCAGGCAGGCCATCACGAGTGGGGACTCTGTGAAATGGCTGGATGCTATGCGATCAAAGATGGAATCCATGTACACCAACAAAGTATGACTTTGCATGTTGCACCTGAAGGGGTAAAACCCATTGGGAGAAAATGGATCTTGAGAAGATTCTAGGTGTAGATGGAAAAGTTGAGACTTTCAAAACTATGCTTAAGTCCATCAGGATCAATGCACGCATCACGGAGTTGGAACATCTGTTTTGATGTGGCGGTCAAAGAGTTTGACTTCATCAAAATGGTAGATGAACCTTATATATAGAAGAAGGTTGTAGAGAGTAAGGTTGTCTTCCACGTATTGTACGTAGATGACATACTCTTGATAGGAAATAGTTTCCTATGCTACACTTGGTCAAGCTCCTCTTATCACGAGGATTCTCAATGGAAGATCTGGATGATACCCACTACATCTTGTGGATTATGATCTATGGTGATAGATCTAAGTGGATATTGGGAGTGTCCCAAATCCAGGTACATTAACACCATACTAAAAGGGGTTTAGTATGGAAGATTCTTAGCATGGTGGTTCGTCCACTTACTCAGGAATCATTCTCTCCAAAAAGATGTTTTCCAAAGACTGATTTGGAGAGAGCTCGCGTGCAAGGGATACCCTATGCTTCGGCTGTAAGCTCTATCATGTATGCAATGTTATGTACCAGACCAGATGTAGATGACTCACTAGATGTAGTGATCAGGAATCAATCGGATCTTGGGAGAATCATTGGACAGTTGTGGAGGACATTCTTAAGTACTTGAAAAGCACTAAATAAATGTTCTTAGTTCGAGCTTCCAGAGTGATAAGGTCGACTGAAAGTCAGTCACATGCATTGTCTTTACCCTCAGTGGTGGGAAGGTATGTTGGAAGAGTTCCAAGCTAGATACGGTGGCATACTAGAAGATAAAGGCTGAATACATTGCTACCGACGATACCACCAAAGAGATTGTCTGGACATTTCTTGTTCATGAGATGAACAAGGTTCCTACCATTGAGCGTCCAATAAGTGTTATTGTGACAACAATGGAGTTGTGGTTTTAGCCTAGGAACACCTGTCCCATCATCGATCCAGACATATTCTGAGGCAAGTATTACCTGATCAGGGAGATGGTTGATCTCCAAGGGATCAAGGTCAGGAGAGTTGACACGAAGGATGACACGGCGGATCTACTCACCAAGGGTTGCTTCCCCAAATACTATTTGAGAGATTTTGGGATAGTTGAGTATGGGATACTACAACCACTGCTAAACTGCTAAGTATGAGATACTGCAACAATGGCCTTAGTGCAAGTGGGAGATTGTTAGTTATATGTATGCCCTAGAGGCTATTACTGTACATGTGATGTATATTGTGGTGGATGCTTGGACATATATAAGGAGGACTTTCTTGCTCGACATGATAGTATGCTATCTGGTTGCTCTTTATCTTAACATGTTGACTTGTATAAGTGATGCTGTCTTGCTCTCACATGTTGATAAAGCCCTTAGGATGTGTACTTGACTACCATGACTATGATGGAGATCATACTAGTGAGGCCAAGGGTAGTCCACAAGTACACCCTATAATTGTTCCTAGTCGAGGTTGTATCGAGACAGAGCATCGATATTCCAGAGTAGACTAGCGTATGCGCTTCTTTACCCATATGATGGGCGAAGGATGATCCCATATCCATTGGTGTTTGACATCAGAGAAGGTATACGGGTGCTCAGTGGAGACTGGTTACACTGAACGGACTTGCCGAGAACTCCTAAATGGTATTATACGTATCGTCGGATAGCAGTTCTTTGGTGACACTGGTACAGGTTAGTCCGTCTACCCGAGATCGTTATAGAGTCTCGTGTGATTCCCACTGTGCTTTGATTTCCACCATACCACGGTCAAGAGATCATGCAAAAGGGTGGTTTTTGGGTACAATCCCGAGTCACATGGAGGCAATGAGCGACAGGAGGGGATTTATCTCTCCCGGTATTAGGAGTTGATGTTGCGCTATGGTCGATTGGCCATAACAGGAAATCCCTGGCCAGGGTTGCTGAGATTTACTGGTAAGTGTTATCAGTAGTTTCTCGAACCGTTGTGGACCTTGCATCGGCATGACTTATCAAGCTATTGGGGTCTGACGTTAAACCACCACCAGACTGTTGATATGCGACATATCTGACGAAGAGACCGGACTGTACGGTGGTGTTACTGATTGGATTCGCAGGATTACGAGCAGGCTTGCTTGTTGATTTTCTGATCGCTCAATACCCGGGTGACCGTTACGTTTAGCAGACCGCTTGTGGCTTGTGGGTGTTTGATATGATCATCACCTACTGCCGGCGTATTGACGAGTCTTTAGAGTCCTACACAGAGGTTTCCTAGTTCAGGCGAAACGAAGTAGGAGCACATAAGCGATATGTGCGGGAACGAGATTAATGCGTGTTTGTGATACCGCATTCTATTCTCGCGATATGTGATATCGGTCGGTTATTTGTGATATAGCCGGGTTATCGGATCAAGTGTTGATTCGATAAGTTGTTACATTTGACATTAGTCGGTTGTATGTGATATAGCTGGATTATTAAATCAAGTGTTGATTTGATAATTTAATGTATAATTATATATGTGATATATTAGATTACATTAACAAATATTAGCTCACTTAAACATTTTTTTTTCCACTTGTGTGCATATAGTATATATGTGATATATATTAATGTACAACTATTGTGTCATGCTTGATGCCACATGCAACATAGGTGTATGAGACTTACACCATGGTTATGATAATCCTAAGGTTTTTATTTATTTAGGTAGTTCACAAATTAGTGGAAATTGTCACATACTTGGAAGCTTGGAGAAGCTTGTAGTATCTTTGACTTAGTCCACTAGTTTTGTTTTACTTGTAGATATTTATTAACCCAACCATTATTGTTAACCCATGGTTTATTCTCTATATGAGTTAGTGTATGACACTAACTCACCCATGCTTACGATTCTCACCTCATGAGTTCATTCTCTCATTCTTCTTCACTTGAGCTTTTTCTTCCTCATGAAAAACTTTCTAACTTTTGAAAATTGTGAGAAAATATTGTGAGAAAAAGAAAACTAAAGAGAGCCCATTTCCTACTTCATCATCCTCTAATATTAGCCATTTAGTTTAGAGTGTTTGCTTCGCTAACCAACCATTAGTGAAGAGGTAGTATGAGCTTGAGTCTCCTCGACGTAAATCATCTTCGGCCTCGAAGACTTCAAGCAAGCTTGTTCATTTCTTCATGTGAAGCCTTACTAGAGTTCGGGTGTTCACTACTTGGAGCGAAGAGACTACTACACGGAGCTTTAGAAGTGACGGACCGGTCTACAAAGGTTGTATTCCTCATTCACTTAGATGTTAAGATGTTAACATTGCTTGATTGTTTAAAACTCTAGTTAAAGATTCTAGGTTAGGGTTCCTTAGAACGACAAAAATTTGAAAACGGCTTGGACGATGCTTCCCGAAACCTTGCTGCCGGCCTAGGGAACCTGCAATATGTGATATAGCCGGGTTATCGAATCAAGTGTTGATTCGATAAGATGATATATATGATATTAGTCGGTTGTATGCGATATAGCCGGATTATTAAATTAAGTGTTGATTTAATAATTTAATGTATGATTATATATTTGATATATTAATATACATTAACTAATATTAGCCTACTTAAGGATTTCTTTTTCTCACTTATACATTTAATATATATGTGATATATATTAATTGTATTTATTTATTTGTGTCATGCTTGATGATACATTGTTCATGGGTGTATGAGACTCATACCATACTATAGATAATTAGGGTTTTTATTTATTTAAGGCAAATACAAAATTTGGTGGAAATTAGTCATGGTTGGATGCTTGTGAAAGCATATGGAAACCATTGACTTAGTCCACTAATTTTGTTTTACTCTAAATATTTATTAATCCAACCATTATCTTTAGCCATGATTAAGTCTATACAAGAGTTGATATATGATATTTTTTTTCTCACCCATGGTTGCTATTCCATTCTAGACTTCATCTTCTTCTTCATCTCAATTTAGCTCTCTAGTTTTTCTAGAGGTGAAGAAAGAGAAAGAGAGAGAGAAATAACTCTAATGTGAGCAAAATTCCTACTTTATCAATCTATACCAAACTAGCCATTTAGTATAAGTTGTTTGCTTAACTAATTCTCAATTAGTGAAGAGGTAGCTTGAGTTGGAGATTTCTCGACATAGATCATCCTCGGCCTCGATGATCTTTAAGAAAGCTTGTTCCTTTCGCCTAGTGGAGCTTAACGAGAGTCCAGGAGGCCACCATTTAGAGCTAAGGGATTACTACACGGAGTTTTAGAAGTGAAGGACCGGTCTACAAAGGTTGTATTCCTTGTTCACTTAGAGTAAAGTTGTTTACTTATACAGTTTAACCCTAATTCTCTAGTTAGATCCTTGGTTTGGGTTGCTTTGCTCTCTAGATTTTTTAAAATTGCATACCCGATACCTTATAAAACCTAGTAAGAGTGCTAAGGAACCCAACAATGCCATCGGATAGTAAGACTTGGAATTGGCACTGCTCCAGGAATTAAGTCGATCGAAAACTCCATATCTTGCTTTGGCGGCAACCCGATATGTCTTTTGGGAAAACATCTAAGAACTCACGAACTACCACTGGTGCTTCCTTCTTGTTCACCTCTATGAAAGTTATCCTAGAGGGGGGTGAATAAGACAAGGTTGCCAATATGCTCAAATAAAAATTATACTCACTACACTTGCCAATCAAACACAATTGCTAAGCACAAGCAAAGGATATACCAATATAGATAAGAGGCTAGGCAATCTACAATTGTGAACACAAGAATATATAGCAAGCAATAGATATAGCAATCATGTACAGAAAGAGCATATAGAGCAAAAGGTGTTAAGCATGCAATTTCTATCTAAGCAATTGAAATCTTAAGGCAAAAGATAGAATTAGCAAACGCAAACACGAGTCATTTTAGAGAGGTTCGGGAAATCCCCATGTCCTCTATCTTTAGGCGTACGAGCCCATTCCGCTATAACATGTCTCCACCGAGACAACATGTTGCGGACACGAAACTTCTTAGACCACATCTCCACCGAGACCAACAAGTTCTTCTTCCTTACAAAGGCACCCATGCACTTAAGGATCCTCACACAAAAAAAAGAAAAACTTCTCTCACTCTTCTCTCGTACAAAGGACTCTCTTGCACTCAAGATGTCCTCACACAAAGACAAGAAAAGAGTTTACAATTAAGAATAAATGCTCTCAAAGGAGTTTCTCATAATCTAATACTCAATAAGTATGGAATAGTCAAATTAAGCACTTTGATCTTTTGAGTGTGTGAGAGAAAAAATAATCAAAAACAAGTTTTTGCTCTTACAAGAGATGAGAAAATGACTATGGAAAATCTCAGAATATTTTTGAAAGTATTGGCTCTCCAAAACCCAAAGAAAATCTCAATAAATATCACTCAAGAAAAACTAGCCATTATAAGTCAAATCAGTCAAAATGAGCTGTTATAAGACGTCTAAAGAAAGATCAGCAACGGTTAGAAAATATCTTCAGACGTTTGTTTTTAAAAGTTTTAGACGTTTTCCAATAGTTTTTTTATAAGAAGGCACAAAGGAACAGAAGGAAAACAGACATATGAAGAAAGAGACACTAACGTATGAAAAAGAAATGTTTTCAAATAATTTTGAGCTTCAAACATTTGTCTAAAATACCTTCAGACGTTTGCCATGGTTTTCAAAATATAGCCAATGAAAGCACAGAGAACAAATAGGCGTTTAAAGAACAAGTGGCACACGTCTGAAGAAGAAAAGGTTTTCAAAGTTTTAAATCTTCAGACGTTTGTGCTAAATAGGTTCAGACGTTTATTTTCACAAAAAGTTTAAATATTATGATAACACAAAAGACAACCAGACGTCCGAAGAAGATTTGACAGACGTTTGTTCGGGAAAAAAAATTTAAGCCAAAGAAAATCCAGAGAACAAACAGACATATGAAGAAGCAACTGCAGACGTTTTTTCTGTAAAAAAATTCAGGCCAATGAAAATCCAAAGAACAAACAGACGTATGAAGAACCAACTACAGACGTTTATTCTGTCAAACGTTTTAAACAAAGAAAGCTTAGAAAACATCCAGACGTTTGTTCTGATAAGCTTCAGACGTTTGTTCTTGAAGCAAAACTGATATTTGAAACTTGTGCATGTTTTTGAAAATAGGACAGACGTCTGAAAAGTAGTTGTGCACACGTCTGAAGAAAGAATTTTCAGACAAAAATGAACTTGGTTTTTGAAAAGAATTTTAAACGAATACCAACGCAAGTTTTTCACAAATCATATGAAGAGTGTGTACAAGAGTTTAATGTGATGTTTTCCATAGACATGAATACTCACATTGATTTTATATGTCAATATCGTTCGTTTACCAAATCTTGAATCTTCCGATATCTCGACACAAGCTCTTGCATTTTTGATTTCTTAAATTCTTGAATTCTTTTGAACTTGGACTTTGGCTCTTTAGTTTTATGAAATTTGAATGTGATCATTGAGGAGCTCTAGTCCATTAACCTCCAACCTCCAATAGATTTGCTGTTTAAGCTCAATTTCCTCTATCCTCCATTGTAAGCTTGTGTTGGTTGATATCCTGAAATCTTTCTTAAACACGACCAAGCTCATATACAGTGTTATAAAGTATGCGACATGAAACGCATGTATAGATCTATTAATATTGTATAACATCATCAAAATTAAATAGTAGGATTATGAAAATCCATAAGCCATCAATCTCCCGCTTTTAGATGATGTCAAAATATTAATAGAAGATATCGATATATTGAAAATCAAACGTTTGAATAATCTTCAATAGTGGATAAAAGACCAATATACTAAAATTAAATGTTTGAATAACTTCAATATACCGATACGAACCTATTACTCTCCCCCTTTTTGACATAATCAAAAAGTGTGTCTTAGGAAGTAAAACGTTTGAATTACTCCCCCATGACACATGCGTATACCCAAGGGAAGTTAAATGTTTGAATAAATCCCCCTAAATGTATACATAAGAGACTAATAAGAGTTGATATGAGCAAGAGTTAAAGTTAAACGTTTGAATAATTTTGAAAAGCAAACATATAGCTCATATCAACAAGCATGTATAAAGGATAAGCAATAGTAAGCAATACATGCAAGTTAACCATATGCAATATATAAGCAAGTTCGAATATCATATGGTGTAAAAGATGAGATAAAGATATAGTAAAAATAGGGTTTTCTCATGTTTAGTGTCAGCAAACTCTAGAAGGTCCTAAGCACACTCCACTAGATCCTAGGATATGTTATAAATAACAAATCCACAATTGGGTTTCCCTAACGAGAGTTGTGGAGGCCAATTTGGTAAGATGGTACTTATGATAATATAGAAGCTATTAAAACTCATAAGAAATCTATCAAATAAGCTACAAGAATATAAACGGAGAAGTTAGATATACCGATCTTGAGCAATGTTTTCTCCAAAGAATGTGTTTTACGTCATCTTGTGTTTGGCTTCCGACAACTCATATACTCAAAAATATAATACACATTAAGCATAATAATATGAATTAGAGGGGTAAAATGTCGCACACCCTATATTGAATAAAGTTTGCACAAAAATACCATCAAATGTGCAAATACAAGTATAAGAGCGCAAACCCAATTCTTTTAAGCCACAAGCACAGTCCAAGATTCACAACATTATGAAAATCTCCTCAATTACACAAAAATACCATCAATTTGCATATTAAATGAATATAGCATCAGTCACATGATCATGAGCATATTAAAAATAAATCAAATAATAATCTAGTCAATGATCTATCAAATGCATAGGAAAACCAAGAAAATGCACTAAAGATGTGATTCATTGATTAAAAACCATAAGTGCCTACAAATAAGTTCATAAAAAATTATCGGTTCTTAGACAAAACACTAGTCAAAACGAAACAAAATATCCATATCAAGTTTCCCATCCAAACATAAAACAGAAACTAAAGCAAAAGAAATAAATTCAAAGGAGGTCTCATCTCTCATCTCATAACTTAATCTTCATCATCATCATCATTGTCACTCCTCTCGGTATCCTAACTAACATTACCGGTGCCACCATTGTCCCCCTTTGGAACTTTTGCCTTTTCCACCTTGGAGGTCTTCAAACCTCACGTTGATGTTCCCAAATTGCTCTCCCAGATAATTCATCATATACTCGTAGGACTCGTGGGTCTCTCTTCTCACGGCATCCATGTTCTTGGCCAATGTTTCTTGATGTGTCCTCACATATCTCACCTCACAATCCAAGGCATCAAAATGATCATAGATGCCAGTGAAGTTGGGATCGTATTGTGGTTGATTCATACCCCTGCTGCAGCTTCTCCTTCCATTTCTTCTCCAGCTACACCCCTATTTGCCGCACGCTCGGCCGCTGTAACCATTAGATTGATGGTTCTCACATCCAATAGGACATCCACGGATCCCAATTGTTGATCTTCCATTGGTACTTTGAAAAGCATGAAGATACGGGTGAAGATCATTCCATAAAGTAGAGTTTTCGTGTGGCCAAAGTTTGCGGCTGAAGCGATAACTTCTAGAATGAGATTTGGAAGATTCACCTTGACCTTTTGCATGACAAGAAAGGTCACTAACTGCCGGCATCCCCTAAAGGCGCTTCGATCATTGGGTTTGCAAAGGAGAACTTTACCAAGTGCGTTGCCTATGACTTTTGCCTCGAATTTCAAAGTAGCAGTGGAGTGGTCATAGAAGGGAACGGTCTGGATAAGGAGAAAATATGAAGCACTCACTGCTTTCCATCCATCAGTGTAATTGGGAAAAATCTCAAGAGTGTAAGGATGGACAACAACACCACTAGCCGGAATACCAAGGATTTTGCTAAGAAGACCCTCATCCACAACCAATTTCTTTCCGAGCACAAAAGATTTAAAGCACAAGTCCATTGTTCCTAGAGATGGTGAGGTTGGCGAAAAAATATCTGACAAGATTTGGGTAAAAAACCTCGTCAATCACAGCATAGTTATTCCATCTTTGAAAACTAAATAACCCTGGAAGATGATATTGAGTATAATCAGAGAGATGAATACCAAACCCAGAGATTACCTTTTGTGCTCTATTTCTGTGGAATAACGCTTCACCAGATACACTTAGAAAAAGCCGTTGATCAAAGCTTGAGCTATAGGATGATCCTTCTTCTTTTTGTCTTTTCTTTCCAATATCTCCTCGGGTTGCAACCTTGGAAGCCATTAATAAAGGGTAAGGCTTAGAGAGTGAGAAAGGAAAAATTAGGGCTTTGATAGGAGAGGAAAAATTCGATCTTGATGGGGGATCTCTTTGAGGGATCGGTGGAGGAGGTTTCAGGAACTTGGTTAGGGTTTTAGAGAGGAGGCCCGGCTGATGAAAATAAAGAGAGAGAATCCCAAAAACAAATCATATTTATAAAGTCATAACATCCCAGATCAGACGTCTGTCTAAGTCACTTTCAGACGTTTGTCGAAGGTAGAAATCTGAAAAATACTTGACCAAATGTCTAGACAGGTTTAAATTAGTCCAGAAAAATTTGTTTTTGGAAGAAGTTTTAGTTTTCAAACTTGATTCAAACAGAAGCTAATATTCTAGAAAAACTCATCAAAACTCATAAAGGAATCTAAACATAGGTAAGGGAGAAAACAAGAGAAGAGGAGATAATAAAGAATTAAACAAATATCTTGAAATCCCAAAACAAAAGAGAACTAATCCAGTTTAAGAACCCAAAAAAAGAGATACAAACAAAATATGTGACGAGACTTCATAGATGGAAAAAAGACAAGCAATGATAGGCAATTAAAATGTAAACACACGATTTGTACCCCATAAAATGATGAGCCAAGCAAGTTTCTCCTTTTGTTATGCTCTTGTTCACCCCCGCATTGATTTTCTAAGACAAAGTCTTGTCCATACCTACAAAATAAGGGATGAAGCGGATTTTGGTATCCAAATCTTGTTGGATACAATGGGATTAGTTTTAGGTACCCACATCATATTCGTGTTTGATAAATTAATTTCTCTTAAGGGACATGAATAGATAAAGTGTTCAAAACTACCACAATAATGACAGAAGTGACTATGTACGCGCGGTGTGCTTAAAGGATCATCACATCACATGTATGAGAAGAATTAGAAGCATGGTGAGTACAATTTTCAAAAGATTTACCTGAGTTAAAACGATATAAATATGCATGAATGCGGGTATGCGATTTAGCATGAGCATACTTTTTCGAAAATCGAGTAGAAGGGTTTTTTTTTTTAAAGTGTGCCTCTTTATAAATCATATCGCCCTTATTCAACTCATTTTTTGCATGCTAAGTTTTAAATCAATAACCTCCTTTTGTTTAGACATCTTAACATAAAAATCACTTAAAACCAAATTTTCTTCTATAAGAGAAACATTTTCCTTGATCAATTTTCCATTTTCTCGATTGAGAAAAGAACATTTAAGGCAAGAGAATCACATAAATCAACTTTCCATTTAAAATCCATGATCATATCATCTTTTTCCTTTTTCAAGCTTTCATGAGACAAAACCAAGTTTTCATCCTCATTTTTCAAAATATCGATGATATCCTTTTGTAAGGCAAGCTTTGAAGTCAATTCCTTTTTGTCAAGAACCAAGTTTTCAAAAGAATGTATGTGTGAATCATAAATGCTAGATAACGCATTGTACTTAGCAATGAAATGAACATTCAAAGATTCGAATGATTCCCAACATAGAGACAACTTGGAGACTTCACTCTTAAGAATGTTGTTTTTAGATGCAAGTTATAGCCATTTTGAAGATTTTGAAAAGCATCTAGTAATTGATCATGAGTAAGTTTGCAAAAATCATAAGAAGAGATACAACCGCATGATCATCATTTTCTTTTACCGGCTCCATAGAGTTGGATGAACTCTTTTCATGTGCTGTAAATTGAGCTTCATACAAGGTCATAATGGGCATCGTTCTCTCGGTTTCTCTTCATTATTGTAAATGGCTTGCTTTCCATAGATACTCTCTAATGAGCACCACAAATCATGAGCCGTCTTGCAAGAAGAGACATTGTCAAGAACATCTCTATTTAAAGCATAATGCAAGAATTTAAGAGCTTTAATGTTCAAAACAAAAGAGTCCTTCTCATGAGTACTCCACATAGATTTTTCCGTAGTAGGAATAGAATACTCACGATCAACAATTAACCACATACTCCAGGTGGAATTCTTTACCAATTCGAGCTTCCAAAATGATAAGGACGACTATAAGTCGCACTCGGGATTTGTCTTTACCCTCAATGGAGGAGCGGTGTGTTGGAAGAGTTCCAAACAGGAAACCGTTGCAGACTCGACGATGGAGGCTGAATACGTCGCTGCCAACGATGCTGCTAAAGAGGCTGTCTGGATAAAGAAGTTCATTACTGAACTTGGTGTGGTTCCATCCATTGAACATCCAATACCTTTGTATTGCGATAACATTGGAGCTGTGGCTTTGGCCAAGGAACCCAGGTCCCATCAGAAGTCCAGACATATTCTGAGGCGGTATCACCTGATCCGGGAGATAGTTGATCGCAGGGAGATCGAGGTCAGGAGAGTTGATACAAAGGACAACACTGCGGATCCACTCACGAAGGCCATTCCTCAGACACAGCTTGAGAGACTCTTCGGGATGCTGGGTATGAGATACTACAACAGCTGGCCTTAGTGCAAGTGGGAGATTGTTAGTTATATATATGCCCTA
Source organism: Agapanthus africanus (assembly GCA_030015575.1). NCBI lineage: Eukaryota > Viridiplantae > Streptophyta > Magnoliopsida > Asparagales > Amaryllidaceae > Agapanthus > Agapanthus africanus. Next base: position 706,244,806 of record CM057341.1, read on the forward strand.
GAGGCCATTGTTGTACATATGATGTATATTATAATGGATGCTTGGATATATATAGAGAGGACTTTCTTGCTCGACATGATAGTATGCTATTTGGTTTCACTTTATCTTAACATGTTGACTTATATTAGTTTACTGTCTTGCTCTCACATGTTTCTAAAGCCCTTAGGATATGTACTCGACTACTGGGACTATGATGAGATCATACTAGTGGGGCCACGGTAGTCTATGAGTACATCCTATGTTGGATATATGTATACCCTAGAGGCCATTATGTGATAGTGGATGTATCTATACATGTATATATATTCAGTTTACTTTCTTGCTCGACATGATAGTATGCTATCTGGTTATTCTTTATCTGACATGTTTATTTGATCATGCTTCTATTCATTCATACATGCTGATAAAGCCCTGAGGATATCGGCTTGACTACTCTGATTATGATGGAGATCATACTAGTGGGACATCTGTAGTCTATAAGCATATCCTGAAATGTCCCTAGTCGGAGGTGTATCGAGATGGGGCATCGATATACCAGAGTAGACTAGCGTATATGATACTAGACCCATGTGATGGGCAATGGATGTTCCCACATTCATCGATGTTTGACATCAAGATCATATACGGGTGCTCAGTGGTGACTGGGTACACTGGACGGACTCGCCGAGAACTCCTATATGGAATTATATCTATCGTCGGATAGCAGTTCTCAGGTGACACTGGTACAGGTTAGTCTGTAGACCCGAGATCGTCATAGAGCCTTGTGTGTTCTCCCACTGTACTTTGATTGCCACCCTACCACGGCTCTACTGAGTCGTGCAAACAGGTGGCCGTTGGGTACAGTCCCGAGACACATGAAGACGATGAGCGATAGGAGGGGTTTCGTCTCTCCCGGTATTGGGAGTTGATGCTGTGCTGTGCTCGACTGGTTATAACGGCAAGTCCCTGGCCAGGGCTGATGAGATTTGCTGATAAGTGTTATCAGTAGTTTCTCGATCTGTTATAGACCATTCACCGACACGACTTATTGAGTTATTGGGGTCGACGTGACCATCCCTAGGCTCGATATGCAGCAGATTTGACGAAGAGACCGGACTGTACGGTAGTGTTGCCGGATGGCTCGACGGGAGTTGTAGCAGGTTCGCTTGTTGTCTTCTGATCGCTCAATACCCGGGTGGCCGTTACGTTTAGCTGACCTCTTGCGGCTTGAGGGCACTTGATATGATCATTACCCTCTGCCGGCGTATTGACGAGTCTTAGAGTCCCACAGAGGAGTTACCCAGTCCAGGCGAAACGTTGTGGTGCGCATATGCGATATGCGCATGCACCCGATTGAAATGTGCGTATATGATACCGAACATTGATCGGGTGAACTGCTTTTGGTGGGGTCATATGAGATATGACCGGATTGATAAATCAAGTGTTGATTTATCATTTAACCATTAGTTTTCTCACTCAAAACCTTTCTAGGGTTTGATGGATGTATGCATGCATGCATGTGTTTCTATTTTTCTTTTCTAGCTTCATGCACATGAAGATGTGCATACATGTACACATACATACATCAAACTATCATGGTTGTTTATATATGGAAATGGTGGCAATATAAGCTTCAAACCATAGATTAAACTATGGATAATTATTTAATTTTGGTTTTAAAAGAAAATGAAAAGGAAAGGATAATTATACTAGTTTCTACATGCTTCTTTTAACCTAACCATTCTCACCCACCACTAAACCATGGTTATCTTTTCCTTTATCATTCTAAACCCAAGTTAAATTAATCATCCATCTTTTAATCATGGTTAGTGTCAAGAAGGAAAAAAGATATATTGTGATATTCATTTTCTTTTTCTTCTTAAGAAAAAGAGTTATCTTTTTATCTCTTCATAATATTAGCCATCATCTTCATCTTCCTTCATCTTCTCCTCTCTAGATCTTTTCTAGTGAGTGAAATACAACAAAAGAAAGGTTTTTGAAGTGAGATCCAAAGCCACAACAACATTCTACACAAGCTTAGCCGTTTCGTTTAGAGTGTTATCTTCGATTTGACGAAGTAGCGAGCTTGGACGGATATCTCCGCGGTGGATCATCGTGGACACAAGGGGAGATCAAGAGAACCTTGATTCAACACAAAAGAGCCTAAGGAGCGAAGCAAAAACGGGAGCTACAAAGGTTGTAGCCTTCAAACCCTAATTTTGTTAGCTTTATGTTTAGCAAACCCTAATTTTCTAGGATCCATCCTTTGCATGTTAGTTTAGCACCTTAAAAATGAAAACTTTAGGTCATGTGATGCTTGTAATCTCTTCATAGGGTGCTAAACTAACCTTACATTGGTATCAGAGCCGACCTAGAACATTAGGCGACCTTTTTGCGGAGTAAAAAATCCGATCGAAACAAAAATACGGGTTTATGGGATGCTCTCTGGAAATTTTTTAAAAATTAATCTTTTTCAGAATTAAAAATTCTCAAAAATTAGAGCAGGTAAAAATTAGATGATCTGCAAAATTCGTACCTGTGAACAGTAAGTTTGACCGCGGAAGGGCGGCATAAGCAATCTTGTGCCGCGCTTCCGCGGCCAAATGTGGGGCCCTCTGATATTTTTTTGTACAGTAATTTTCTTTGCCTGCTACAGTACATTTTGAGAGTATTTAATCTGAATCTTCTGTTGAAAATTCTGGAGATGGTTTTGAACTAGATGTTTCGATCGGAATTTTCATTTCGTATTTCTTTTCCGGGTAAACTAGAAAGTATTGAAGTGTTTGAACGATTATCATTTACTCAATATTCACGGGGTTTAAATAGTTTGGAGATGTGTGCAAGTCTTTTTGCGGTGGTCCCTCTAGAAGACAACAAACCTTAACTCGATTATGTGACCGTCTCGAACTGCCCTTTGAACCTTAGGGTTTGGGGCAGTACGGCGTGCCACATGTGAGGCGTTGGCTTGACCCTTCTACGGCTGGACCGCCGCTACTGTGTCACACTCCGGATCTTTGAACCCTGCTCAAGTGTTGAGCTTTAGTGAATCTTGGGTGCTTGACAGTTCGTTCGAAAACTTTAATACTGTCTGTTTATCTGGAATGTGATACAATATGTGGAATTCAAATAGTGTAGACATGAAATACGAAATATGTGATATTTCGCATTTATGATGTCTAATGAGAATCTGGATTCCAAATATTGTAGTTTTACACTTTCTTTTCTGTGACCGTAAGTGTAGTATGTTAGATATCGCCGGTTTCGTTGCTATACATCAACGACAATCGGGGTACGCATACTTACTTACGTTGATGATATATGATATTATGTGTTGCTGAGATATGATGTGCAGGATTGTCGCGATCGAATAGCCGGGGGTTTTTGTGAGATGAGAGTTTTATATTTTCATTCATGTAAATTCAAATGTAATGTAATCTTCTTTTATTTGGGGCACTTCCAGGTTGCGGTTGTGTCACCAGTGTTGTATATTATTTACTTTTCCGTATTAGGATGGACCCAAGGAGGGGAGCACAGGTGACCGGGTTCTGGGGTTCAGTAGGAGGCCATCTCGAGGAGTCGAGACCGGGTCTCCTAAATTCCAGGATTGGTAGGGTCACTTGTCGCTCTCGTAGGGGTCCAGGGTGTGGGCTTGGCTATTCATCGCGACTGTGGAATCCGTATTTTCTATTCTGGCTAAATACTAAATACGGACGTCCTAGTATATCCCACGTTATATCTATATTTCTGCTGCCTGTGTTCTGTGAAATCTGAGACGAATGACTTATTATATATATGATATATAGTAGACGTTGCTTATGTTTTACACCCGCGCTAGTCCTGTCCCGGTATGCCGTTAGTTAAGTAACCTAACGGTGCATAACGGAACATTGCGGCGAATGCGGATGGCATAAGCGTACGTGATATTTTCGTTTCTTTTCTGTGATTGGCTTTAGGACTTAAATGATGGGATTACATTAATGTGATTAATGTAAAGAAAATAAACCTAAAAAGATGTTGTAGAATCGGATTTAAAAACTACTCGGCTATTTATGAAAAAGCTTTATTTCAAAACTGCGGAGCTTAAGCCACTCCTTTTGAAAAACTGTTTGATTCTACAACGATATCAAGTTCAAAGCGTTAAAGATTTTCTTAAAAATCATTCGCAACCCTCCGTCATTTTAGGAAGTAGAGTACTTAGTATTCGTGCTACGTTTGTTGACTTTAGTTAAGGCGTAGTGTACGGTAGCTAAGTGATGTCTTCCTACACTGCATATGATGCAGATTAATTAGGACATTCATACGACTTTGTTGACCATAGTTAAGGGTCATATGGGTGGGTCTAATTGATCAAGAAATGACGGGTAGAACTTGACTGGTACTTATGATTTGTTGACCATAGTTAAGGTCATAAGTACTAGGGGTAAAAAAAATTACATCGGGAATTTCAAGTGTTGAAATTTGCAATGAGATTGCATACCTTCCATATGATGGTTGGATCCCGATCCCACTGTGGGCAATAGTTGCTCCTAGGAGAGTTTTGCAGTTTACAATTAGCTAACTCATTAGGTGTCTAGAAAGGTGTTAACGGGGCTCCGCCTCTGGGAAAACGAGGTTTACTCTAATTAGGTCCGTGCGAAAGCACGGGGAACCTCCCTCAAAGTACCAACACTGGCCTGGCTGAACGGTTAGCGAAGTTGTAGACTGTAATTAATCCTGGCTAGTTTTTCTTTTTAAGGTTTGAAAGAAAAACTTGATAAAAAGCAGTGGGAAACATCGATTAGACAAGATAATAAAACCAATCTAATCTATGCAAGAGCTTTCGCTGAGTGTATTCTTTTCTCTCTCTTAATGGCAGATACCAATGACTGGACTTAAGCTTCTACTAGATAAAAACAAACTGAACGGGACCAACTATAAAGACTGGCTAAGGAATCTGAAGATCGCCTTGACTTATGATAAAGTATCATATGTCCTCACGGCTTCAGCCCCGCCCGTCCCAGGCCCAAAATCCTCAGTTGCGGACATAGAAGTCCGCAAGACATGGGACGCTGACTGTGCCACGGCCACATGCCTCGCGCTTGCATCGATGGATAACACACATCAAAAGCAGCACGAGGACATGGACATCCACGGGATACTGCTCCATACAAAGGAGTTGTATGGGGAGCAGTCCCGCGTATTACGATACGAGGCATCAAAGAAACTGTTTCACATGCGGATGGCCCCTGGCACACCAGTAGCAGACCATGTTTTGAAGATGATAGCCCTTATAGAAGAGCTTGAGGACCTTGGATGGACAATGGAAAATGAACAATATATAGATATTATTCTGCAGTCCCTCCCCTCCACCTTTGCTCAGTTCATAGTGAACTTCAACATGCATGGCATGGAGAAGGACCTCCCTGAACTCCTTAATATGTTAAGGAGTGCAGAGAGCACTATGAAGTCAGCAAAGACTCCCGTTATGACCATTGGACAGTCTTCTTCTTCTCGCCCAAAAGCTAAGGCCAAGGGAAAGAAAAAGAAGAAACCCACTAATCCTAAGGGCGGAGTCAAAAAGGTGAAGGGAAAGGGAAAATCCACGGCTGGAGACCCAGGGAAAGGCGAGTGTTTTCATTGCCACAAGACAGGACATTGGAAGCGCAACTGCACGGAGTACCTAAGTCTTAAGAAGAAGCATGGTGATGCTTCTGCTTCAGGTGCGTTTGTAACTGAAAACTGTTTTTCTATAAACTCTGCTTCCTGGGTATTGGATACCGGTTCAGGTTCTCACATTTGCAATTCTATGCAGGGGCTGAGAAATAGCAAGGTTTTGAAGACAGGTGACCATACTCTCCGCGTTGGAAATGGTTCCAATGTACATACAGTCGCAGTGGGAGAGTATCACTTGGGGTTGCCGTCTGGATGTATTTTGATTTTGAATCCATGTTATTTTGTACCTGATATGCTATGTAATATAATATCCGTATCTTTGTTGGACAATGAAGGATATAATTTTGTGTTGCAGAACAATGTTATGAACATTCACCTAAATCAAATGTTGGTTGGGTATGGTACACTTAATAACGGAATATATGTCCTAAATCAACACACAGTTTTCAGTATACAACACACTAATAAAAGAAAAATTTCAGAATTAAATGAAGCTTTTCTTTGGCACTGTAGACTTGGTCATATTAACGAAACAAGACTAAACAAGTTACATAAAGATGGATATTTAAACTCTTTTGAATATAAATCTTATGCGACTTGCCAGTCTTATATCAAGGGTAAAATGACCAAAACTCCGTTTACTGGACACGGAGAAAGAGCTACTCAGCTCCTGGGCCTCATACATAGTGATGTATGTGGGCCGATGTCTACACAGGCTAGAGGCGGTTTTTCATACTTCATTACATTCACCGATGATTTCTCAAGATTCGGTCATGTATTTTTATTAAAACACAAGTCCGACGCTTTCGAGAAGTTCGTTGAATATAAACAAGAAGTAGAAAAACAAACCGGCTTGAGTATTAAGATGCTTCGATCAGATCGAGGTGGTGAGTATCTCAGTACAGAATTTGCAAACTTCCTAAAAGAGAATGGGATTCTCTCTCAGCTCACTCCGCCTTACACACCACAGCACAACGGTGTGTTAGAACGACGGAATAGGACCCTATTAGATATGGTCCGGTCCATGATGAGTGACGCTGAGTTACCAGTCTCGTTTTGGGGGCATGCATTGGAGACTGCGGCGTTTCTGCTAAACAGGGTTCCAACCAAAGCCGTGTCTACCACGCCATATGAGATATGGAATGGAAAGAGACCATCTCTTAAAAGAATTAAGATTTGGGGTTGCCCGGCCTATGTTAAAAAGCAGAATCCGGACAAACTCGAGACACGGTCAGTCATGTGTAACTTTGTGGGATATCCAAAGAATTCTTATGGATATCTGTTCTACCACAAAGAGGAACAAAAGGTGTTTGTTTCTCAGTATGCCACATTCTTGGAAAAAGAGTTTTTCACAGATAAAGATGATGGCAAGGTAGTAGATCTGGAAGAGGTTCTGGAGACACAAACTACAAATGACGATTTGGTTGAACCGGCTGTTGCAACAGAAACTGAAGAACCTCGGCCACTCCGTAGGTCTGGTAGGACTTCTCGCCCACCGGAGAGGTACTACGGTTTCCTCATTGATGGTGACAGAGAAGACTGTATCATGGAAGATGATGATCCTACCAGTTTTCAGCAAGCTATCACGAGTGGTGACTCTGTGAAGTGGCTGGATGCCATGAGATCCGAAATGGAGTCTATGTACACCAACAAAGTATGGACTTTGGACGTTGTACCCCCTGGGGTAAAACCTGTAGGGTGCAAATGGATCTTTAAAAGAAAGATTGGTGTGGATGGGCAGGTAGAGACCTATAAAGCAAGACTTGTGGCGAAGGGTTTTCGTCAAAGACCAGGTTTGGACTATGACGAAACTTTTTCGCCCGTAGCCATGCTTAAATCTATTCGGATCCTACTTGCTATTGCTGCTCACTACGACTATGAAATCTGGCAGATGGACGTTAAAACGGCATTTCTAAATGGAGATTTAGAAGAATGTGTTTATATGGATCAGCCGGAGGGCTTCATTGACAGTGGGAGCAGCGAGAAAGCATGTAGATTGCTTAAATCCATATATGGGTTAAAGCAGGCATCTCGGAGTTGGAACATCTGTTTCGATGATGTTATCAAAGAGTTTGATTTCATCAAAAATCCGGATGAGCCTTGTGTTTATAGGAAGACTGTAGGAAGAGCTGTCACATTCCTCGTATTGTACGTGGATGACATTCTTCTGATAGGAAATGACATTCCTATGCTACAGTCGGTCAAATCATTCTTATCACTAAGGTTCTCCATGAAGGACCTGGGTGATGCCACATACATCCTGGGCATAAGGATCTATAGGGATAGATCCAAAAAGTTATTGGGATTGTCCCAAACCAGGTACATCAACACCATCCTAAAGAGGTTTAGTATGGAAGACTCCAAGCGGGGTGCCTTACCCGCTTGCCATGGAGTCACTCTCTCCAAGGATTCTTGTCCAAAGACCGATGAAGAGAGAGCTCGCATGAGCATTATACCTTATGCTTCGGCAGTAGGGTCTATAATGTATGCGATGTTATGTATACGCCCAGATGTAGCTTATGCACTTAGTGTTGTAAGCAGGTATCAATCCAACCCAGGGGAGAACCACTGGACAGCTGTGAAGAACATTCTTAAGTACTTGCGAAGGACTAAAGAATTGTTCTTGGTGTATGGTAATAAAGATCTCCAAATGGAGGCCTTTACCGATTCGAGCTTCCAGAGCGACAAGGATGACAGCAAATCTATCTCAGGGTTTGTATTTACCCTCAATGGAGGGGCGGTAAGTTGGAAGAGTTCCAAACAAGATACCGTTGCAGACTCTACGATGGAAGCTGAGTACATTGCTGCAAATGATGCCGCCAAGGAAGCCGTCTGGATGAAGAAGTTCGTCTCGGAGCTAGGAGTAGTTCCAACCATTATTGATCCAATACCTTTGTATTGTGACAATAATGGGGCGATGGCGTTAGCCAAGGAACCCAGATCCCATCAGCGGTCCAGACACATCCTGAGGCGTTTTCATTTGATCCGGGAGATTGTAGATCGCCGCGAGATCGAGATTAAGAGAGTTGACACAAAGAACAACGCCGCGGATCCATTCACCAAGGCTCTCCCTCAGCCGCAGCATGAGCGACTTTTTGAGATGTTGGGTATGAGATACGCCAATAACTGGCCTTAGTGCAAGTGGGAGATTGTTGGATATATGTATACCCTAGAGGCCATTATATGATAGTGGATGTATCTATACATGTATATATATTCAGTTTACTTTCTTGCTCGACATGATAGTATGCTATCTGGTTATTCTTTATCTGACATGTTTATTTGATCATGCTTCTATTCATTCATACATGCTGATAAAGCCCCGAGGATATCGGCTTGACTACTCTGATTATGATGGAGATCATACTAGTGGGACATCTGTAGTCTATAAGCATATCCTGAAATGTCCCTAGTCGGAGGTGTATCGAGATGGGGCATCGATATACCAGAGTAGACTAGCGTATATGATACTAGACCCATGTGATGGGCAATGGATGTTCCCACATTCATCGATGTTTGACATCAAGATCATATACGGGTGCTCAGTGGTGACTGGGTACACTGGACGGACTCGCCGAGAACTCCTATATGGAATTATATCTATCGTCGGATAGCAGTTCTCAGGTGACACTGGTACAGGTTAGTCTGTAGACCCGAGATCGTCATAGAGCCTTGTGTGTTCTCCCACTGTACTTTGATTGCCACCCTACCACGGCTCTACTGAGTCGTGCAAACAGGTGGCCGTTGGGTACAGTCCCGAGACACATGAAGACGATGAGCGATAGGAGGGGTTTCGTCTCTCCCGGTATTGGGAGTTGATGCTGTGCTGTGCTCGACTGGTTATAACGGCAAGTCCCTGGCCAGGGCTGATGAGATTTGCTGATAAGTGTTATCAGTAGTTTCTCGATCTGTTATAGACCATTCACCGACACGACTTATTGAGTTATTGGGGTCGACGTGACCATCCCTAGGCTCGATATGCAGCAGATTTGACGAAGAGACCGGACTGTACGGTAGTGTTGCCGGATGGCTCGACGGGAGTTGTAGCAGGTTCGCTTGTTGTCTTCTGATCGCTCAATACCCGGGTGGCCGTTACGTTTAGCTGACCTCTTGCGGCTTGAGGGCACTTGATATGATCATTACCCTCTGCCGGCGTATTGACGAGTCTTAGAGTCCCACAGAGGAGTTACCCAGTCCAGGCGAAACGTTGTGGTGCGCATATGCGATATGCGCATGCACCCGATTGAAATGTGCGTATATGATACCGAACATTGATCGGGTGAACTGCTTTTGGTGGGGTCATATGAGATATGACCGGATTGATAAATCAAGTGTTGATTTATCATTTAACCATTAGTTTTCTCACTCAAAACCTTTCTAGGGTTTGATGGATGTATGCATGCATGCATGTGTTTCTATTTTTCTTTTCTAGCTTCATGCACATGAAGATGTGCATACATGTACACATACATACATCAAACTATCATGGTTGTTTATATATGGAAATGGTGGCAATATAAGCTTCACACCATAGATTAAACTATGGATAATTATTTAATTTTGGTTTTAAAAGAAAATGAAAAGGAAAGGATAATTATACTAGTTTCTACATGCTTCTTTTAACCTAACCATTCTCACCCACCACTAAACCATGGTTATCTTTTCCTTTATCATTCTAAACCCAAGTTAAATTAATCATCCATCTTTTAATCATGGTTAGTGTCAAGAAGGAAAAAAGATATATTGTGATATTCATTTTCTTTTTCTTCTTAAGAAAAAGAGTTATCTTTTTATCTCTTCATAATATTAGCCATCATCTTCATCTTCCTTCATCTTCTCCTCTCTAGATCTTTTCTAGTGAGTGAAATACAACAAAAGAAAGGTTTTTGAAGTGAGATCCAAAGCCACAACAACATTCTACACAAGCTTAGCCGTTTCGTTTAGAGTGTTATCTTCGATTTGACGAAGTAGCGAGCTTGGACGGATATCTCCGCGGTGGATCATCGTGGACACAAGGGGAGATCAAGAGAACCTTGATTCAACACAAAAGAGCCTAAGGAGCGAAGCAAAAACGGGAGCTACAAAGGTTGTAGCCTTCAAACCCTAATTTTGTTAGCTTTATGTTTAGCAAACCCTAATTTTCTAGGATCCATCCTTTGCATGTTAGTTTAGCACCTTAAAAATGAAAACTTTAGGTCATGTGATGCTTGTAATCTCTTCATAGGGTGCTAAACTAACCTTACATCCTATAATTGTTCCTAGTCGAGGGTGTATCGAGACAGGGCATCGATACACCAGAGTAGACTAGCGTATACGCATCTTGACCCATATGATGGGCGATGGATGATCCCATATCCATCGGTGTTTTGATATCAAAGATGGTGTACGGGTACTCAGTAGAGACTGGGTACACTGGACGGACTCGCCGAGAACTCCCAGATGGTATTATACCTCACGTCAGATGGCAGTTCTCTGGTGACACTGGTACAGGTTAGTCTGTAGACCCGAGATCGTCATAGAGTCTTGTGTGATTCCCACTGTGCTTTGATTTCCATCATACCACATCTAAGAGGGCGTGCAAAATGGTGGCTTTTGGGTACAGTCCCGAATCGCATGGAGGCAATGAGCGATAGGAGGGGTTTCGTCTCTCCCGGTATAGGGAGTTGATGTTGTACTGTGTTCGATTGGTTATAACTGGAAGTCCCTGGCCAGGGCGGATATTGAGTACTACTGGTAAGTGTTATCAGTAGGTTCTCGACCTGTTATGAGCGTCACATCGACATGACTTATCGGTTACTGGGGTCTGACGTATACCACCCCTAGATTAGATATGCGACATATCGGACGAAGAGACCGGACTGTACGGAAGTGTTACTCATTGGATTCACAGGAGAATGTACAGGCTTGCTTGTTGATCTTCTGATCGCTCAAAACCTGGGTGGCTGTTACGTTTAGCTGACCGCTTGCAGCTTTTGGGTGTTTGATATGATCATCACCTACTGCCGGCGTATTGACGATTCTTTAGAGTCCTACACAGAGGTTTCTTGACTCAGGCAAAACGGAGTAGGAGCACATATGTGATATGTGCGGGACCGAGAATAATAGGACATGAGATACCGTATTCTATTCTCGCGATATTTGATATCAGCCGGGTCATCGGATCAAGTGTTGATTCGATGAATCGATACATGATATATTAGTCGGTTATATGCGATATAGCCGGATTGTCGGATCAAGTGTTGATTCGATGATTTAATGTATAATTATATATGTGATATATTACATTACATTATCTAATATTGGCTCGCTTTATTGATTCATTTTCACACTGGATAATACATTGATATATATGCGATATATGTTAATTGTATTATTTTCTTTTGTTACAAAAATATATTATATATGTGATATATAATATTGTAACAAGTTATGTTTACAAATGCAACATGATTAGTGGAGATTAAACATGGTTAGGGTTTGATTTGGGTTAGTCTTTTCTTGAAGCTTCTAGAAGCTTTTGTTTTGTTTCTTGCAAAGATATTATGTGTTGATATTTTGGAGATATTTTCTTAACCCAACCCACACCCTTTACCCTAGTTAAATCTCTACAATGGTTAAGTCTTTCTTGACTTAATCATGATTGCAATTGTAATGATAATAACAATTCATTATTCATCACAAAAGGAATGATTATTCTTCTTCTTCTTCCTTGAGCTCTTAAAAAAAGCTTTCTAGGTTTTTCTTTTGTGATGGATAAGTGTGAGATCTTGAAAATAAAAAAGAGCATAATTCCTACTTCATCATCCTCATCTAATCTAGCCAATTAGATTAGGGTGTTCACTTCATTAATACTTGATTAGAAAAGTGAGTGCTTGAGTTAAAGAAACTTCAAGGTAGATCATCTTCGAAAAGGAAGACTTCAAGCAAGCATGGATCATTCGGCTTGTGGAGCCTCTCTTGTGTCCGGGAGATCATGGATCGCGATGAAGGGACTACTACTCGCAGCTTATGAAGCGAAGGAGTGGACTACAAAGGTTGTAATCCCTCTCTCTTAGTTGTAAAGATGTTTACTTGCATGTTTAACCCTAATAATCTAGCAAAGATCCTCGTTTTAGGTTGTTCGGCACGTCTAAATTTTAAATCGGGCATGGTTGATGCCTTATAGACCCTTGTGACAGTGCCTAGTAACCCTACAGTGGTATCAGAGCCTAGCTAGAGCATTAAGCGATGTGTTTACGAAGTTAAAAGTCTGATCGAACCCCGAAACATCAAAATTTGACCCCTCTCTGAAATTTTTTTAAAAATATGATATTTTCTGTATTAAAAATACTCAGAAAATTCAGCAGGGAATTATAAGGATAACTGTGAAATACGAGCACCTAAATCCCTAAAGTCGTCGCGGAACCGTGGCAAGACCATGCCTTGCGCGGCGGTTCCGCGGCCGTACTTGGGTGTCAGGGGCTGTAATTTCTTGGGTGTATCCTTAGGTATTAGTACATACTTCTGGGAATTTTTAATATTACTCAAGTGTTGAGTTTTCTGGAGATCTTTTGTATTCGTTGATTCGATCGGAAAGTTTAATTTCGTTTAGTTTTCCGGATAATTTAGAAGGGTTAAAATGTTCGAACGGATATCAATAACTCACTTTTTCCCGACACGAAAAACTTTCAAGTGTTGAATTTTTCTTGAGTTTGAATCTTTCGGAAAAACATGCAAGCATAACTGTGGACCCTCTAGAAGAACGTAACCTTAACTCGATTATGTGACCGTCAAAACCGCCACTGAACCCTAGGGTTTGTGGTAGTTTGGCGTTGCCACATGTGAGGCGTTGGATTGACCCTTCTACGGCTGGTTCATTGGGGGCGGTGACATATTCTAGGTTTTTTGAACTCCGCTCAAGTGTTGAGCTATTTGGGAAATCTTGGGTATTTGATTATTCGATCGGAAAGTTTAATATTGTCTATTTATCTGGAATGTGATACAATATGTGGAATTCATATAGTTAGGCATGAAATGCGAAATATATGATATTTCGGATTTAAGATGTCTATAGTGATTGTGGATTCCAAATGTTGTAGTTTTACTCTTTCTTTTCTGTGACCATAAGCGTAGTATGAGCTGTATCGCCGGCTTCGTTGCTATACATCAACGACAATCGGGATACGCATACTTCCTTACGTTGATGATATGAGATATTATGTGTTGCTGTGATATGTTATATTGGATCGTCGTGTTTTGAATAGCCGGGGGTTTTATGTGAGATGAGGGTTTTTATTTTCATTCATGTAAAATTCATTGTATGTAATATTCTTTTATTGGGGCACTTCCGGGATGAGGATGATGTCACCATTGTATATTATTTACTTTTCCGCATTAGGTAGACCCAAGGAGGGGAGCACAAGTAACCGGGTTCTAGGGTCCAGTGGGAGGCCATCTCGAGGAGTCGAGACCGGATCTCCTAACCCTAGAATTGGCAGTGTTGCTTGCCGCTCTCGTAGGGGTCTAGGGATGTGGGTTTGGCTATTCATCGCAACCGTGGAATCCGTTTTTTATACAGGCTTGATATAAAACACGGACGTCCTAGTATATCCAATATTTCATATGTTAGCTTCTGCTGCAATGTTCTGTGATGAGATCATATTACTGCCTGAGACGAATGCTTATACTATATATATGATATATAAATATTACAGCTTTCGTTTCTTCTGTGATGCTTCGGAAGCATAATTGATGGGATTTATTAATGAGATTAATAAAAGAAAAGAAACCTAAAAGATGTTGTAGAATCAAAACTTTATAAAAAGGGTAGCTACAGTTTTGCATTGCACAGTGGTATATATGATATACCCTGCACCTTATTCGATGAGGAAAGAGCCGAGATCCCTTCACCGGGAGTGACCTCTTTAGAAGAACTGGCAGATGCTACAAACTCATGGATTAGTTTTTGATTGCTTCTATATTTTTGCTTTGCACAGCGGTATTTATGAAATATCCTGCACTTTATTCGATGAGGAAAGAGCAGAGATGCCTTCACCGGGAGTGACCTCTTTAGCGAAACTAGAAAAGCCTCAAAAACACTCCTTTTCAAAATCACTCGATTCTATGACTATATCAAGTTCATTACGCTCATGGTTTTCTGAAAAACTTACGTAGCCCTCCGTCATTTCAGATAGACACTAGTTAGTATTCGTGTTGCGTTTGTTGACCTTAACCAAGGCGTAGTGTACGGTAGCTAATGTAAGTCTACGGTAGCGCCCCGGCCGTCTGTCCGATGCCAAAATGCGGAAACGAAAACTTTTTCTAAACTAGAAACTGGCGCTATCGCAGACTTTAATCCCGGATCGAACCATTAACCTATAACTAGCAACTAGAGAAATATTAGAAAAGCTATACCGATTGATCTGTGTCCTTCGGTCTTTAGCCACCATCCCTAGCTCCTCGCGGCATCTCTGATCTCCGGTCTCCTCGTCGGAAAGGGCACCACATCTTCGAGTCTTTTTACGAGTTCCCGCTTCGTCCGAAGCAACTCGGACACGAAGTTTGCTAGCCGACGTGTCCAAGGCGATGTAGAGAATGTGTGTGATAACTTTGTCTTTTGCATCTATTGATTCTCAACGCATGAGAGTGTATGGATGGAGGTTGAAGATGAAGCCATCAATAGAGGTTTTGAGCTAGAGGAAGAAGAAGAAGAAGAAGCCTTTCTTTTCTTATCTTGTGTGATAAAATGAGAGAGTGAGTAATAATAATACAAGAGCCAACCCTTACCATGGCTGCCCTTCTCTCTCTTCCTCTCATTTCAACCCACAAATCAATCACATAATGTGACACATGCACAAAGAAAGAGATCATGAGTCACCACTTGTGCATGTGTCACAATTAATGCTCCTAATCATGATTTCTAGCTCATTATTTCCATTTATAAACATTAACCCAAATGTTTACAACAACAAAAAAATACGGCAATATCTAAAGTAAACTCGTGACGGATCACAAGGATACCCCTCACCTGTATATACATACCTGCATCCGCATTCCGACTGAATGCAAATGCGATGAGACTAAAGTGATCCAACAAATCTAATACTAGGATCCGGCATAAACCAAAGCCCACTAGTATGATCCGTCCGATCATGATCCGTGCACTACTGCATGTATATGATCGAACCCTGCCATATATCATACGGCCTCTACAATATTTCGCCCGAAACTTGAGAAACTGTCTGTGGGGGACTCTAAAGACTCGTCAATACACTGGCTGTGGATTTAACCACCAGCACGTCAGTGGTACTATCCGTACGTAACGGGCTACCAGGTATTGACCAAAAGGGAGGTCGATGAGGGAACTCATCCTGACACCCTATTGAGCATGTTAGTGACAATATCCATACAGTCCGGTCCGTTCGTCTATCAGCACCGCATGTTGGGCCTAGGGGTTGGTAAAAGTCAGACCCCCAAAAGCAGTACAAGTCGTGTCGGAGTGTAGCCCAGAACACCCTGAGATACTACTGGAATACCTACCAGTAAATCTCCTGCCTTGGCCGAGGACTTCATGTAATTTCTCTCCTAGACACAGCGCGATCTCACCCCCAATTCTGGGAGAGACGAAACCCCTGCCGATCCGCTCACTGCCTCCATATGGCTTGGGACTGTACCCAACTAAAACCTGTTTGCACGACTCCTTTGAGCCGTGGTAGGGTAGTAATCAAAGTACAGTGGGAATTCACATGAGACAAATGACGATCTCAAGTCGATGAACTAACCTGTACACATGTCACCAGGGAACTGCTATCTGACGTCAGGTACTATACCAACTAGCATGTTCCCGGCGAGTCCTGTCCGGTATACTCATAACCCAATGAGCACCTGTATACATCTTAGGTGATCCAACTGACACCAATGGCTTGTGAGACCGGCCACCGCCCCTCGTCGGGGTCTCGACTGTATACACTAGTCTACTAATGGAGTATCGATGCCCAGTCTTGAAACTCCCATGACTAGGGACCACTTTAAGGATGTGCTTATAGACCCCAGCTCCCATGTATATGATCGCCATCATACTGCTGGCCGTCAAGCAAGAATCCTAATGGCTCTATTAATGTGTAATAGTGATCTGTAAGGTCACATAAAGCATGTGCACGATGATAAAGATAAACCAGATAGCATACTATCATCTTGAGTAAGACTGTCCTACCGGTATAGGTCCTCCCTCAATCATTGCAATCATGTGCCTGTGATCCAATAATTGACTCTGAGGGCACTATATCCAATAATCTCCCACTTGCACTCAAGGCTAATTATTACGATGTCGCATACCCACAGCCCGTGTGATACCGAACACCCAACTCCTCTATTAATCAGTCTCGCAAAGCCCGTTTATGAAACTATTGCGTTCGAGGAATAGCCTCAGTGAGTGGATCCGCCCTGATGTTTCTTTCTATGTCTCTCTTTATCTCAAGTTCGCGGAGAAAGCCATCTCCCAAAATGAGCAATACCTGTCTTAGAATATGTTTGGATGTCTGATGGGACCTAGTTCATAAATGAACTCCAAATCCAAACTTCTTAGACTGTATCATCAACTGAACTTAATCAGTATCCTGCGCCATGCCTCCCTCAGTATTCGTTTGGACCATCTGTCCAAACTACTGCCCTTCATCAGAGGAAAAACTATAACTCTGACAGTCACTCTGTCATCCAGGTCACCTTGGAAGCCTGGAATGATACCCGTCTCCTAAAAGAGGCGGTTGTTATCATATCCCTAGAACATCCACTTATGTTCTAAAACTGCTTCCGAATGTTTCTCCAGGATAGGATCAATATCAATTTATTGTATCTACTGCAAAAACAACATCTGGTGTGGTACTTGACATCTCATGATTGATTCAATTGCCTAAGCAAGTGATATGTCAATCATGCACATCCCTCTCCCTTTTAGTCTGTAAGACACCTTTAGAGAGGGTGACTCCATCACCTGTAGGTACACTACCGTGCCAGGAGTCGTCCATTCTAAAACACTTTTAGAATGCTGTTTAAGTACCCAGATTGGGAAACTACCCAAATCTAGATCTAAAACCATAGATCTAGTAACCAGAATATCTGATATAATATCCATATCCTATGTGGAGAAACCACTGTGTGACAACCAAAGTATAACTGATCGTAGTATAGGATTTTCACTTCCTACTATATGTATGTCATCCATGTACCAGGACATCACACCCTACTACCTTCTTAACAGATCCATCCCCTATTCTGATGAAGTCAAACCTATGACTGTCACATCAGAAACAGATGATCTATCTCCGCTATATTTGCTTTAGTCCATAAATAGACATAAGCTACTTGTCCACTAATGCTTCCGCTGCTCCCACTGACTACGACAACCCTCTGGCAGAGTCAAATACACGTACACTTCTAAAGCTAATTTAGAACGACGCTATACTCATCCTCCTGCCGGGTCTCACAGTCTGGAACAACAGCAATGGCAAGTCTGGGTAAACAAGAACCTCCCTGTCACCGTCCTTGAGGCTACCGGAGTACCTCTCGGGTGCCTGAGGTTACCCACCATATCTGCGGAGTGGCCAATGGAATGTCAAACCAGATCGAATCTTTAGGTTCTTATTAAATTTTCAGTAATCGTTTGCGGTTCTGGAATCACTTCCAGTTCTACCATACTCCCACTACTGTTTTCTGAAAAAATCCATTTTTATCAAAACTGTGGCGAGTCAAGAACAATATCACTATTGATCTTCCAGATGGTAGAAAATCAACCCTCGTCATAGCCCGGGTCAACCCATAAACAGCAATTACAGAAACGTGCCTTGAGTTATCCAGAGTCTGGTTTTAAGCATAAGCCGGACAACTCCCCGTACCTTAACATTGTTAAGATATGAACTATTCTATATCCAATATAGAAACAGAGGCACTGATTTAATTGGAACCAGATTCAAATCATGGAGCTGTCTCCAGTGCATGTCAACTAAATGGAGAGAGGCCGATCAGTATTACTCAACTTAGGAATACATCCAGATATGAGTAACCTAAAAGAGAAGCAAGTTCTCATAATCATTACTATCAACTGAATACCATACACAAGTATCTACATCTTCGATCACCTTGAAAAATCCTGATACTTGTAATACCTGGTTCTCTACTTTATTCATATACCTATAACTTCTCAAAACTTTGATCTTGTATTTCTATGAAACACATGTGTAAGAACTAGAGAAGTCATAAGTAAAAAGAATATAGTACGAGTACCAACCCCTCTGTCCTAATGGACACTGGACAACATACAATACTCTGTATAAGTCTGCTGAGTCTAATAACTCATTCCCTGTGTGTCGTAGGTTGAAAATTGTACTTATGGTTAAGAAGAATTACACCGCTGTTTAATACTACTTACATAACCATCCACTGATATAGGTAAATGTCATAGACATAATTTCAA
Source organism: Agapanthus africanus (assembly GCA_030015575.1). Taxonomy (NCBI): domain Eukaryota; kingdom Viridiplantae; phylum Streptophyta; class Magnoliopsida; order Asparagales; family Amaryllidaceae; genus Agapanthus; species Agapanthus africanus. Next base: position 706,263,884 of record CM057341.1, read on the forward strand.
AAAGTTATATCTCACTTTATAAAAAATAAACGTATAGATATATCAATTTGAAATTGGTGCATAACAACGGATATTCAAAACCATATATTTGCCGTCCGGCAAACAACGCAAGCGATTTCCTCAAATCTCACCAATTATAACGAATCCCGATATAATGAGGATAATCACCCAATTCCCAATAGCTTACTCCCACTCATCATTTGTAAAACCATACAGATGTGAGAATCAAACCTGGTAAATACATACCCTGGAGCAAGGACTAATTGGGAAATCAGTTTTCTTTTAACAATACACAGTGAAATTGAAACATATAAATGTTTCGAAGGGGTATCCGGATATTCCTAGTAATGCCTCTTCCATTATCAGATTCATAACTATAACCGTATATTTTTTTGCCATCTCTCCAAATCCCTTTATATGTCTTTAGTCATTACTTTCTGTACACCCCTTTAGGCCAAATGGTTTTCTTCCTTCCCTACCGTTCGGCACCAGTCTATGGTTTGGAAGAAGACTATCCAATAAGCATAATGGGTGTACTCTCCTAATCCTAGGAGTACTCATAACCTGAGAGAAGGTGAAGATAAAAGACAACTGAATAAACCTTATTCCTATTTCTCCTGAACCAGAATCCATCCCCGAACTGGAACAAGCCCCTTCGAGTTCGTATATAACCATACGATGGAGTATCCAATAAACTGTGGATCTTCGTAGTGATACGGAGTGTTCTGGAGAAATAAAAAGGTGATGTAGGATTGGCGAAGAAATACTTGGTTTGGTCGTGAATAGCAGTCGCAATTTACTTTGCCCTCTTACTAATCCCTTTATATGTCTTTACTTAATACCTTCTGTACACCTTTTAGGCTAAATGGTTATCTTCATTCCCTACCGTTCGGCACCTGCCTATGGTTTGGATGAAGACTATCCAATTAGCGTAACAGGTGTACCGTCCTAATCCAAGGAGCACTCGCAACCTGAGAGAAGGTAAAAGGAAAAGACAACTGAATAGTCCTATTCATTTTCTCCAGAACTGGAAACCATCCTCGAATCTGGAACAAGTTCCTTCGAGTTCGTATATAACCATACGATGGTTTTATCCAATGGAAGTGGATGTTCGTAGTAATACGGGGTGTTCTGGAGAAAAGGGTAAGAGTAGGAGTGGCAATGAGGTATGCAACTTTGACAATCCAAAAGCCAGTGTTTTAAGAAAGTTCGGTTAACTTGGTCACTGAGTTATAGTCTAGGGTCGGTTCATGGTCGCTGCCAAAGAGAGAGAAAAGAAATACTCTGCGTGCACTCTAACCTAGATCAGAATGGTTATCAATTTATCTAATCAGGAAACCTCCCACTGTATCGTCAAATTCTCCTTCAAACCTGAAAGAAGAATTAGTCGGGATCACCCGAGGAGTAAACCAACTCATCAGTAGGAATCGGGATCTAACTATCATCGCATGATAATTTGATGGAATCCACTCACATTATCACACTCCAGAAGGTATGCGCATGCCTGGCAAGTTTCAGTTTCTTTAGAAACCCCCGATGCGATTTTTACCCCATACTCTTATGACCTTGACTTTGGCCAACAAATCATAAGTCACATGTCAAGTTCTACCCATCATTATCCAGGTTAATTTGAACCCACTCGTACTTACCCTTGACTTTGGCCAACAAAGCAGTACGACTGTCCCAAACCAACGCATCTATCTATGTAGCAGAAAGATAACAAATAGCTACCATACACTATGTCTTGACTTTGGCCAACAAACATAGCATGAATACTAACTGCTACCCGTCTAAAATGATGGAGGGCTACGAATGGTTTTTGGCGAAAAAACCTTTAACGTAATGAACTTGATATCGTTGAAGGAACCAGATAGCTTTTTATAAAAATATAGTGGCGAAAACCTTTGCTAAAGAGGTCACTCCCGGTGAAGGGATCTCGGCTCTTTCCCCGTAGAATGAGGTGCAGGATATTCCAACTGAATACCACGATGCAAAGCAAAAGGCAATCGGCTATAGTGAAGTTATTACCCTGACGCAAACTTCTGTCCAAGGGGTCACTCCCGGTGAAGGGATCTCGGCCCTTGCCTCGTCGACTGAGGTGCTGGATATTCATAACCAAATACCACTGTGCAAAACAAAAGAAAACGTCCTTGCAATAACAGCATTTTGAAAAAATGTTCCAACAACATCAGAATATGTTTGTTTAGCTTGCATTGATCCGAATCAATGCAGTCCTATCAATTAATCACACCACAAAAGAACGAAAATACGATGTACGTATATGCCATCTGCATTCGCCACTGGGTCCCGTCATCACCCGTTAGGTTACTTAACTAACGACAGAGCAGGGACTGGACTAGCGTGGGTGTAAAACATATACAACATCTACTAGTATATATATCAATATATAATAATCGCTCAAGGCGTGATAAAATGCAACATCACAGAAATGTAATAAGCATCACAGAACAATACAGATAATCTGGGATCCCCGGGTTTCATAGAGCTGCTACTGAAACCCGACGTTCCCCTGGTCGTGTGGATAGCCTGTGCAATGAAATCCTAGACCCCTACGGGCGCGGCAAGTTACCCTCCAAAACCTGAAGCGAGGCATCCCCCTTCAACAAAGTGAATAGACCATCCAGCACTTCACGGAATCCGGTAACTTGAGCACCCCTCCTTGGGTCAACCTGTACCCCCTATGAGTGCGGCGAATAGCCCGCCAATTCTAGAGTGAAGCCCCCTCCCTCTCAAAGCCATGAGATGCGGGCCCGTTGCCCTCTAGAACCCGTCTATCCGTGCACCCCACCACGGGGTAATCCTAGTACAGAAAGTAAAATATATACAATGGGTACATCGACCTCAGCCTGGTCGTGCCCCAAAAGAATACTATACAAACAGGCAGTGACGGCAGTCCACATGTCGGACGCTCGCCCCGCAATATCAAATGTACAAATACAACCAAACTGTACTACCATTTCATCCAGGCTATCCACCACGACAAATCCGCAACATCACAGCACAACACAGAACATCAACGTGAATGTCACGTTCGCAAATCCGTCTAAAAGAACTATAGCAATTAGACGAGATTTACCGATCAAATGACATTCACGGTCACAGATATAATGTAAGTACTGTAAACTAACATATTTAAATTTTTCGATCGACAAAATTTCCCGAAGTGGGCTCCAAGCACAAATCCAGCACTCAAACAAAATCTGGGCCCTAACAAAATATTCCAGAAACCCCATTTCCAAGTCAGAAACCACTGTAGGAAAAATGGTACCCTAATGCTACAGTAGTGCGGCGGAACCGCGGCCAAAACAAGGGTAATGCCGTGGTTCCGCGGCGCTATGGTGAGATCGGTGTACCAAATTTTCTCAGATTTCTTTAAAAAGCCTGCCTAATTTTCTGCAACACTCAAAATAATTTTTCAACCACAAAAAAAATTCGACAGAAACTTCGTTTTTGAAATTGCGGTTTCGGAAATTTTGTTTGATCGATATTTTAAATATGTTAGAATAAGCTAGTAAAGGTTAATGGCGTAGCTCTGATACCGTGTAAGTCTACGGTAGCTCCCCGGCCGTCTGTCCGAGACCAAAATGCGGAAATGAAAACTTTTTCTAAACTAGAAACTGGCGCTATCATAGACTTTAATCCCGGATCGAACCATTAACCTATAACTAGCAACTAGAGAAAGGTTAGAAAAGCTATACCGATCGATCCGTGTCCTTCGGTCTTTAGCCACCATCCCTAGCTCCTCGCGGCATCTCCGATCTCCGGTCTCCTCGTAGGAAAGGGCACCACATCTTCGAGTCTTTTTACGGGCTCCCGCTTCGTCCGAAGCAACTTGGACACGAAATTTGCTAGCCGACGTGTCCAAGGCGATGTAGAGAATGTGTGTGATAACTTTGTTTTTGCATTCATTGATTCTCAACGCATGAGAGTGTATGGATGGAGGTTGAAGATGAAGCCATCAATGGAGGTTTTGAGCTAGAGGAAGAAGAAGAAGAAGAAGCCTTTCTTTTCTTATCTTGTGTGATAAAATGAGAGAGTGAGTAATAATAATACAAGAGCCAACCCTTACCATGGCTGCCCTTCTCTCTCTTCCTCTCATTTCAACCCACAAATCAATCACATAATGTGACACATGCACAAAGAAAGAGACCATGTGTCACCACTTGTGCATGTGTCACAATTAATGCTCCTAATCATGATTTCTAGCTTATTATTTCCATTTGTAAACATTAACCCAAATGTTTACAACAACAAAAAGATACGTCAACATCTAAAGTAAACTCGTGACGGATCACAAGGATACCCCTCACCTGTATATACATACCTGCATCCACATTCCGACTGAATGCGAATGCGATGAGACTAAAGTGATCCAACAAATCTAATACTAGGATCCGGCATAAACCAAAGCCCACTAGTATGATCCGTCCGATCATGATCCGTGCACTACTGCACGTATATGATCGAACCCTGCCATATATCATACGGCCTCTACAACGTTTCGCCCGAAACTTGAGAAACTGTCTGTGGGGGACTCTAAAGACTCGTCAATACACTGGCTGTGGATTTTGTAGGGTTCCTAGGCACTCTTGTGAGGGTTCATAAGGCATCAACCATGCCCGAATAAAATTTTAGACGTGCCGAACAACCCAAAGCCGGGATCTTTGCTAGATTATTAGGGTTTAACATCCAAGTAAACATCTTTACAACTAAGTGTAAGGGATTACAACCTTTGTAGTCCGCTCCTTCGCTTCATAAGCTCCGAGTAGAAGTCCCTTTGCCACGATCCACGATCTCCCGGACTCAAGAGAGGCTCCACGACTCGAACGATCCATGCTAGCTTGTAGTGTTCTTTTTCTCCGATGATCTACGTCGAAGTTGCTATAACTCAAGCTCTCCCACTCTAATGAGGTGAACACTCTAATCTAATGGGCTAGATTAGATGAGGATGATGGAGTAGTATTTATTCTTTCTTTTTATATCAAATTCTCACATGAAAATATCACAAAAGGAAAAACTAGTGAGCTTTCTCAAAGCTCAAGAGAGAAGAAGATGATGAAAAATAAGTTAATCCTTTTGTGATGAATAATGAAATGAATATATGAATTAATAATGGAACCATGGTTTAGGATAACAAGGATAACCCTTGTAGAGAATTAACTAGGGCTAGGGTTTGGTTGGGTTAAAGAATGAATCATAAGTAAATATCAACCATAATATCTAACTCATGACAAAAGGAATTCCTTCTAGAAGGTGCAAGAAGGAGCTAACCTAAATCAAACCCTAACATTGTTTAATCTCCATTAAACATGTTTCATTATTAATCATATCATGTTACAATAATATATATCACATATATATTATATATTTGTAACAAAAGAAAATAATACAATTAACATATATCGCATATATATCAATGTATTACCCGGTGAGAAAATGAAATAATAAAGCGAGCCAATATTAGATAATGTAATACAATATATCATATATATTATTATACATTAAATCATCGAATCAACATTTGATCCGACAATCCGGCTATATCGAATATAACCGACTTATATATCATGTACCGATTCATCGAATCAACACTTGATCCGATGACCCGGATCATATCTAAATATTGCGAGAATATAATACGGTATCTCATATCGCATTATTCTCGGTCCTGCACATATCACATATGTGCCTCTACTCCGTTTTTCCTGAGTCAAGAAACCTCTGTGTAGGACCCTAAAGAATCGTCAATACGCCGGTAGCAGGTGATGATCATATCAAACACCCACAAGCTGCAAGCGGTCAGTTAAACGTAACAGCCACCCAGGTATTGAGCGATCAAAAGATTAACAAGCTAGCCTGTACGTTCTCCTGTGAATCCAATCAGTAACACTCCCGTACAGTCCGGTCTCTTCGTCTGATATGTCGCATATCAAGTATAGGGGTGGTATACGTCAGACCCCAGTAACCGATAAGTCGTGTCGATGTGAGGCTCATAACAGGTCGAGAAACTACTGGTAACACTTACCAGTAAATCTCTATATCAGCCCTGACCAGGGACTTCCAGTTATAGCCATTCGAACACAGCACAACATCAACTCCCTATACCGGGAGAGACGAATCCCCTCCTATCGCTCATTGCCTCCATGTGATTCGGGACTGCACCCAAAATCCACCGTTTTGTACGCCCTCTTGGACGTGGTAAGGTGGAAATCAAAGCACAGTGGGAATTACACAAGACTCTATGACAATCTCTGGTCTACAGACTACCCTGTACCAGTGTCACCGGAGAACTGCCATCTGACGTGTGGTATATCACCATCTGGGAGTTCTCGGCAAGTCCGTCCAGTGTACCCAGTCCCCACTGAGCACCCGTACACCATCTCTGATGTCAAAACACCGATGGATATGGGATCATCCATCGCCCATCATATGGGTCAAGATGCGTATACGCTACTCTACTCTGGTGTATCGATGCCCTGTCTCGATATACCCTCGACTAGGAACAGTTATAGGATGTACTCATCGACTACCATGGCCCTACTAGTATGATCTCATCATAGTCCCAGTAGTCGAGTACAGATCCTAAGGGCTTTATCAACATGTGAGAGTAAGACAGTAAACCAATACAAGTCAACATGTTAAGATAAAGTGAAACCAAATAGCATACTATCATGACGAGCAAGAAAGTCCTCTCTATACATATCCAAGCATCCATTATAATATACATCATATGTACAACAATGGCCTCTATGGCATATACATAACTAACAATCTCCCACTTGCACTAAGGCCAGCTGCTGTAGTATCTCATACCTAGCATCTCGAATAATCTCTCAAACTGTATCTAGGGAATGGCTTTCGTGAATGGATCCGCAGTGTTGTCCTTCGTATCTACTCTCCTGACCTCGATCTCCCGGCGATCAACTATCTCCCGGATCAGGTGATACCGCCTCAGAATATGTCTGGACTTTTGATAGGACCTGGGTTCCTTGGCCAAAGCCACAGCTCCAGCGTTATCACAATACAGAGGTATTGGATGTTCAATGGATGGAACCACACCAATTTCACTAATGAACTTCTTTATCCAGACAGCCTCTTTGGCAGCATCGTTGGCAGCGATGTATTCAGCCTCCATCGTCGAGTCTGCAATGGTATCCTGTTTGGAACTCTTCCAACATACCGCCCCTCCATTGAGGGTAAAGACAAATCCCGAGTGCGACTTAGAGTCGTCCTTATCACTTTGGAAGCTGGAATTGGTAAAGGACTCCACCTGGAGTTCTCCGTTACCATACACCAAGAACATCTCCTTAGTCCTTCACAAGTACTTGAGAATGTTCTTCACAGCTGTCCAGTGACTCTCTCCAGGATCTGCCTGATACCGACTCATTATACTTAGTGAGTATGCTACATCGGGTCTCGTACATAGCATCGCATACATGATAGAGCCTACTGTCGAAGCATAGGGTATCCCTTGCATGCGAGCTCTCTCCAAATCAGTCTTGGGAGACATCTCTTTGGAGAGAGTGAGTCCAGAGATTGTGGGTTGGTTCCCACGCTTGTATTCTTCCATACTAAACCTCTTTAGTATGGTGTCAATGTACCTGGATTGGGACAATCCCAGTATCCGTTTAGATCTATCTCTATAGTTCATGATTCCCAATATGCAGGAGGCATCACCTAGATCTTTCATTGAGAATCTTTATGATAAGAAGAGCTTGACTGATTGCAGCATAGGAACATCATTTCCTATCAAGAGTATGCCATCCACGTACAATACGAAGAAGACAACCTTACTCTCTGCTACCTTCTAATAGATACAAGGTTCATCTATATTTTTGATGAAGTCAAACTCTTTGACTACAATATCAAAACAGATGTTCCAACTCCGCGATGCTTGCTTTAACCCATAAATGGATTTAAGCATCTTGCACACCTTTCCGCTGCTCCCACTATCTATGAAGCCCTTTGGCTGAGTCATGTACACGCACTCTTCTAAATCACCGTTTAGAAAGCGGTCTTAACATCCATTTGCCAGATTTCGTAGTCATGGTATGCAGCAATGGCAAGTAAGATTCGGATGGACTTATGCATAGCCAATGGAGAAAAGGTTTCTTTATAATCCACACCTGGTCGTTGACGAAAACCCTTTGCAACAAGTCTAGCTTTGAAAGTCTCAACTTTTCCATCTATACCAATTTTCTTTTTAAAGATCCACTTGCTCCCAATGGGTTTTACCCCTTCAGGAGCATTTTCCAAAGTCCATACTTTGTTGGTGTACATGGATTCCATCTCAGATCACATTGCATCCAGCCATTTCACAGAGTCACCACTCGTGATGGCCTGCTCGAAACTAGTCGGGTCATCATCTTCCATGATGCAATCCTCGCTTCCACCATCAATGAGAAAACCGTAGTATCTCTCAGATGGATGAGAAACCCTGCTAGATCGACGGAGAGGCTGGGGTTCGTCGGATACTACTGAATCCTCTGGTTCTACCAAGTCTTCTGTTATAGTTTGTGTCACTGGAACCTCTTCCAGTTCTACCTCTTCGCCACAAATTCCATTTTCAAGAAATTCCTTTTCTAAAAAGGTGGCATGTCGAGAAACAAACACCTTTTGTTCCTCAGTGTGGTAGAAGATATACCCTTGTGAATTCTTGGGATATCCTACAAACTTACATAGGACAGACCTTGCCTCGAGTTTGTCCGGATTTAGCATTTTGACATAGGCCGGACAACCCCATATCTTAACATACTTAAGAGATGGTCTCTTCTCTTTCCATATCTCATATGGAGTGGTAGGCACTGATTTGGTAGGAACCATATTCAATAGGTGTATGGCTGTCTCAAGCGCATATCCCCAGAAGGAAATAGGCAACTCAGCCTCGCTCATCATAGAGCGCACCATATCTAATAGGGTGCGATTCCTACGTTCCGATACACCGTTGTGCTGTGGTGTATAAGGAGGAGTAAGCTGAGAGAGAATCCCATTCTCTTTTAGATAATCCAGAAAATCATTGCTTAAGTATTCTCCTCCTCGATCAGATCGAAGGATCTTAATACTTTTTCCCTTTTGGTTCTCTACTTCGTGCTTATATTCTCTGAATTTCTCAAAAGTTTCAGACTTGTGTTTCATCAGGAACACATGTCCGTATCTAGAAAGATCGTCAGTGAATGTAATGAAGTAGGAAGAACCGTTCCTGGCATGAGTAGACATAGGACCGCATACATCACTATGTACCAGTCCTATGAGTTCCGTAACTCTTTCTCCGTGTCCACTAAACGGAGTTTTGGTCATTTTTCCTTTGAGACATGAATGGCAAGTATCATAAGATGATAATTCGAACGGATTCAAATATCCATCCTTATGTAACTTAGCTAGTCGTGTCGCATTGATATAACCAAGTCTACAATGCCACAAGAAGGATTCGTTCATTTCTGAACTCTTCCTCTTGTGTGTGTTTTGTATATTGAGTACTGTATTTTGATTGAGAATGAATATGCCATTATGTAACGAGCCTGATCCAATCAACTTTTGATCTAGGAATATGTTCATAACATTATCCTTTACTACAAAATTATATCCTTCTTTACTTAATAAAGAAACTGATATAATGTTGCACATCATGTTCGGTATATAATAGCACTCATTCAGAATCAGTGTACTACTGCTTGGTAATACTAGGTGATATTGGCCAACTGCTTTGGCTGCAATATTTGCACCATTCCCTACTTGAACGGAATGATCACTTTTTCCCAGTTCTCTACCTTTATGTAGCCCATGTAACAATTTACATATTTGGGATCCTGATCCGGTATCTAATACCCAGGACGTAGGGTGAACTGAGAAACAGTTCTCAATAACTAACACACCCGAAGAAGGTGCATCAACATGCATGTTCTCCATTTGGGCGGTGTGAGAATCCAGATATTCTCCTATTCCCTGTTCAGTCTTATAACACTTATAAGATAGAACGGGTCCAACGTTCCCCTGCTCAGTATAATAAGCGGGTTCAGTCAATACATCCATATTATTATCTTGATTATGGCCTGACATGGTCGCTACCTGGAGAGAGAGAGAAGAAAACACTTTAGCGTATGCTCTTGGAAGATTAGATTGGTCATTATCTTATCTAATCAGGATGTCTCCCACTGTTTTTATCAAATCTTCCTTTAAACCCTAAAAGGTAAGATTAGCCGGGATTAATTACACCCTACAATTTCGTCAATCTTTCAGCCAGATCAGTGTCGGTACTTGAGGGAGGTTCCCCGTGCTTTCGCACGGACCTAATTAAAGTAAACCTCGTTTTCCCAGAGGCATAACCCCGTTAACACTTTTCTAGACACCTACTTGATCGGCTAATTGTCCTGTGTAAAACTCTCCCAGGAGTAACTCTTACTCGCAGTGGGTATCGGGATCCAACTATCTCATAGGAGGTATGCAATCTCATTGTAAATTTCAACACTTGAAATTCCCAATAATGCTTTTACCCCTAACGTGCTATGACCTTGACGAATGCCAACAAACCATAGTCCGCTAGTCAAGTTCAACCCGTACATTTCTTGATTGAATTAAACCCAGCCGTACGTCCCTTGACGAAAGCTAACAAAGCCGCACGACTACCCTAACCCAATCTCATCATATGTAACAGATAAGTAATAGTTAGCTACCGCACACTACGCCTTGACGAAAGCCAACAAACGCAGCACGAATACTAAGTATAACCTACCTGAAATGTCGGAGGGCTACGCAGGTTTTTCAGAAAACCTTGAGCGTAATGAACTTGATATCGTCGTAGAATCAAGTGAATTTTGAAAAGGAGTGTTTTTTTATGCTTTTCTAGTTTTGCTAAAGAGGTCACTCCCGGTGAAGGGATCTCAGCTCTTTCCCCATCGAATAAAGTGCAGGATATATCGTATATACCGCTGTGCAAAGCAAGAACTATAGAAGCAGTCAAAAACTAAACCGCGAGTTTGTAGCATCTGCCAGTTTCGCTAAAGAGGTCACTCCCGGTGAAGGGATCTCGGCTCTTTCCTCATCGAATAAGGTGCAGGGTATATCATATATACCGCTATGCAAAACAAAACTGTAGCTACCATTTTTTTTACAAAGTTTTGATTCTACAACATCTTTTAGGTTTCTTTTCTTTTTATTAATCTCATTAATAAATCCTATCAGCTTATGCTTCCTAAGCATCACAGAAGAAACGAAAGCAGTAATATTTATATATCAGCATATATATATAGAATAAGCATTCGTCTCGGGCAGTAATGTGATCTCATCACAGAATATTGCAGCAGAAGAACATATATGAAATATTGGATATACTAGGATGTCCGTGTTTTCAACACGAGCCGGTATAAAACACGGATTCCACGGTCGCGATGAATAGCCAAACTGACATCCTTAGACCCCTACGAGAGCGGCAAGTAACACTGCCAATTCTAGGGTTAGGAGACCCGGTCTCAACTCCTCGAGATGGCCTCCCACTGGACCCTAGAACCCGGTTACTTGTGCTCCCCTCCTTGGGTCTACCTAATGCGGAAAAGTAAATAATATATAATGGTGACATCAACCTCATCCCGGAAGTGCCCCAATAAAAGAATATTACATACATATGAATTTTACATGAATGAAAATAAAAACCCTCATCTCACATAAAACCCCCGGCTATTCAGAACACGACGATCCAATATAACATATCACAGCAACACATAATATCTCATATCATCAACGTAAGTAAGTATGCATACACCGATCGTCGTTGATGTATAGCAACGAAAACCGGCAATACAACTACATACTACACTTACGGTCACAGAAAAAAATTTGTAAAACTACAACATTTGGAATCCACAATCACTTTAGACATCATAAATCCGAAATATCACATACTTCGCATTTCATGCCTAACTATATGAATTCCACATATTGTATCACATTCCAGATAAATAGACAGTATTAAACTTTCTGATCGGATAATCAAATACCCAAGATATCCTAAATATCTCAACACTTGAGCGGAGTTCAAATAATCCCAGAATATGTCACAGTACCGAATGTCCAGCCGTAGAAGGGTCAAGCCAACGCCTCACATGTGGCACGTCGTACTGCCCTAAACCCTAAGGTTTAGAGACGGTTCAGACGGTCACATAATCAAGTTAAAGTTTGTGTTCATCTAGAGGGTCCACCGCGTAACTTGTACGTTTTTCCGAAAGATTTAAACCCGAGAAAAATTCAACACTTCAAAGTTTTTCGTGCCGGGAAAAAATGAGTTAATGATATCCGTTCAAACATTTTAACAGTTTCTAAATATCCGGAAAAACATAACGAAATTAAATTTTCCGATCGAATCAACGAATACAAAATAACCCCCAGAACACTCAACACTTGAGTCAGATTAAAAATACCCAGAAAGATACACTAACAGAAATAGATATTACTGTACAAAAACAAAAGCCCATTGCTACAGTACGGCCGCGGATCCGCGGCCCAAGAGAGGTATGGCCGCGGTTCCTCGGCGGTCCATACGGATTGGGTGCTCGTTTTCTACAGTAATGGTTATATTTACCTGCAGATTTTTTTAGGTATTTTTAATTCAGAAAAAACACGGTTTTTAAAATTTGTCCAGAGAGGGGGTCGTTTTGACGTTTCGGGGTTCGTTCGGAGTTTTAACTTCGTATACATGTCGCCTAATGCTCTAGCTAGGCTCTGATACCACTGTAGGGTTCCTAGGCACTCTTGTGAGGGTTCATAAGCCATCAACCATACCCGAATAAAATTTTAGACGTGCCGAACAACCTAAAGCCGGGATCTTTGCTAGATTATTAGGGTTTAACATGCAAGTAAACTTCTTTACAACTAAGTGTGAGGGATTACAACCTTTGTAGTCCGCTCCTTCACTTCATAAGCTCCGAGTAGAAGTCCCGTCGCCGCGATCCATGATCTCCCGGACTCAAGAGAGGCTCCACGACTCGAACGATCCATGCTAGCTTGTGTGTTCTTTTTCTCCGATGATCTACGTCGAAGTTGCTATAACTCAAGCCCTCTCACTCTAATGAGGTGAACACCCTAATCTAATGGGCTAGATTAGATAAGAATGATGGAGTAGTATTTATGCTTTTTTTTTATATCAAATTCTCACATGAAAACATCACAAAAGGAAAAACTAGTGAGCTTTCTCAAAGCTCAAGAGAGAAGAAGATGATGAAAAATAAGTTAATCCTTTTCTGATGAATAATGAAATGAATATATGAATTAATAATGGAACCATGGTTTAGGATGACAAGGATAACCCTTGTAGAGAATTAACTAGGGCTAGGGTTTGGTTGGGTTAAAGAATGAGTCATAAGTAAATATCAACCATAATATCTAACTCTTGACAAAAGGAATTCCTTCTAGAAGGTGCAAGAAGGAGCTAACCCTAATCAAACCCTAACCTTGTTTAATCTCCACTAAACATGTTTCATTATTAATCATATCATATTACAATAATATATATCACATATATATTATATATTTGTAACAAAAGAAAATAATACAATTAACATATATCGCATATATATCAATGTATTACCCGGTGAGAAAATGAAATAATAAAGCGAGCCAATATTAGATAATGTAATACAATATATCATATATATTATTATATATTAAATTATCGAATCAACACTTGATCCGACAATCCGGCTATATCGAATATAACCGACTAATATATCATGTACCGATTCATCGAATCAACACTTGATCCGATGACCCGGTTCATATCTAAATATCACAAGAATATAATACGGTATCTCATATCGCATTATCCTCGGTCCTGCACATATCACATATGTGCCTCTACTCCGTTTTTTCTGAGTCAAGAAACCTCTGTGTAGGACTCTAAAGAATCGTCAATACGCCGGTAGCAGGTGATGATCATATCAAACACCCACAAGCTGCAAGCGGTCAGCAAAACGTAATAGCCACCCAGATATTGAGTGATCAGAAGATCAACAAGCTAGCCTATACGTTCTCCTGTGAATCCAATCAGTAACACTCCCGTACAGTCCGGTCTCTTCGTCTGATATGTCGCATATCAAGTATAGGGGTGGTATACGTCAGACCCCAGTAACCGATAAGTCGTGTCGATGTGAGGCTCATAACAGGTCGAGAAACTATTGGTAACACTTACCAGTAAATCTCTATATCAGCCCTGGCCAGGGACTTCTAGTTAAAGCCATTTGAACACAGCACAACATCAACTCCCTATACCGGGAGAGACGAATCCCCTCCTATCGCTCATTGCCTCCATGTGATTCGGGACTGCACCCAAAAGCCACCGTTTTTTACGCCCTCTTGGATGTGGTAAGGTGGAAATCAAAGCACAGTGGGAATCACACAAGACTCTATGACGATCTCTGGTCTACAGACTACCCTGTACCAGTGTCACCGGAGAACTGCCATCTGACGTGTGGTATATCACCATCTGGGAGTTCTCGGCGAGTCCGTCCAGTATACCCAGTCCCCACTGAGCACCCGTACACCATCTCTGATGTCAAAACACCGATGGATATGGGATCATCCATCGCCCATCATATGGGTCAAGATGCGTATACGCTAGTCTACTCTGGTGTATCGATGCCCTGTCTCGATATACCCTCGACTAGGAACAGTTATAGGATGTACTCATCGACTACCATGGCCCCACTAGAATGATCTCATCATAGTCCCAGTAGTCGAGTACAGATCCTAAGGGCTTTATCAACATGTGAGAGTAAGACAGTAAACCAATACAAGTCAACATATTAAGATAAAGTGAAACCAAATAGCATACTATCATGACGAGCAAGAAAGTCCTCTCTATACATATCCAAGCATCCATTATAATATACATCATATGTACAACAATGGCCTCTAGGGCATATACATAACTAACAGATGTAACCACCAGCACGTCAGTGGTACTAGCCGTACGTAACGGGCTACCAGGTATTGACCAAAAGGGAGGTCGATGAGCGAATTCATCCTGACACCCTACTGGGCCTGTCAGTGACAATATCCATACAGTCCGGTCCGTTCGTCTATGAGCATCGCATGTCGGGCCTAGGGGGTTGGTGAAAGTCAGACCCCCAAAAGCGGTATAAGTCGTGTCGGAGTGTAGCCCAGAACACCCTGAGATACTACTGGAATACCTACCAGTAAATCTCCCGCCTTGGCCAAGGACTTCGTGTAATGGCTCTCCTGGACACAACGCGATCTCACCCCCAATACCGGGAGAGACGAAACCCCTGCCGATCCGCTCACTGCCTCCATGTGGCTCGGGACTGTACCTAACTAAAACCTGTTTGCACGACTCCTTTGAGCCGTGGTAGGGTATTAATCAAAGCACAGTGGGAACTCACACGAGACAAATGACGATCTCAGATCGATGAACTAAGCTGTACACATATCACCAAGGAACAGCTATCTGACGTCAGGTATAATACCAACTAGCATGTTCCCGACGAGTCCTGTCCGGTGTACTCAAAACCCAATGAGCACCTGTATACATCTTAGGTGATCCAACTGACACCAATGGCTTGTGAGACCGGCCACCGCCCCTCGTCGGGGTCTCGACTGTATACACTAGTCTACTAATGGAGTATCGATGCCCAGTCTCGAAACTCCCACGACTAGGGACCACTTTAAGGATGTGCTTATAGACCCCGGCTCCCACGTATATGATCGCCATCATACTGCTGGCCGTCAAGAAAGAATCCTAAGGGCTCTATCAATGTGTAATAGTGATCTGTAAGGTCACCTAAAGCATGTACACGATGATAAAGATAAACCAGATAGCATATTATCATCTTGAGTAAGACTGTCCTACCGGTATAGGTCCTCCCTCAATTATTGCAATCACATGCCTGTGATCCAATAATTGACTCTGAGGGCACTATATCCAACAGCTAATTAGTATTTATCTGTTAAAACATGAGATGTGATTGAGTTAGGGTAGTCGTATGACTTTGTTGACCTTAGCCAAGGGTCGTACGGGTGGGTTTAATTAAATCGGGAAATGACGGGTTGAACTTGGCTAGCACTTATGATTTATTGACCTTTGCCAAGGTCATGAGTTGCTAGGGGCAGAAGCATTATCAGGAATTTCAAGTGTTGAAATTTGCAATGAGATTGCATACCTCCTATGAGATAGTTGGATCCTGATACTGACTGCGAGTAAGAGTTACTCCTGGGAGAATCTTACACAGGACAATTAGCCGATCAAGTAGGTGTCTAGAAAGGTGTTAACGGGGTTATGCCTCTGGGAAAATGAGGTTTATTTTAATTAGGTCCGTGCGAAAGCACGGGGAACCTCCCTCAAAGTACCAACACTGATCTGGCTGAATGATTGACGAAATTGTAGGGTGTAATTAATCCCGACTAATCTTACCTTTTAGGGTTTGAAGAAAGATTTGATAAAAACAGTGGGAGACATCCTGATTAAATAAGATAATAACCAATCTAATCTCGCAAGAGCATACGCTAAAGTGTTTCCTTCTTTCTCTCTCCAGGTAGCGACCATGTCAGGACTTAGTCAAGATAATAATATGGATGTATTGACTGAACCCGCTTATTATACTGAGCAGGGGAACGTTGGTCCCGTTCTTTCTTATAAGTGTTATGGGACCGAGCAGGGAATAGGACAATATCTGGATTCTCACGTCGCCCAAACGAAGAACAAGTATGTTGATACATCTTCTTCGGGAGTGTTTATTATCGAGAACTGTTTCTCAGTTCACTCTACATCCTGCGTATTAGATACCGGATCGGAATCCCACATATGTAATTTGTTACGTGGGCTACATAAAGGTAGAGAACAGGGAAAGGGTGATCATTCCGTAACAGTTGGGAATGGTACGAATATTGCAGCCAAAGCAGTTAGCGAATATCACCTAGTATTAACAAGTAGTAATACATTGATTCTGAACAAGTGCTATTATATACCGAACATGATGTGCAACATTATATCAGTTTCTTTATTAAGTAAAGAAGGATATAATTTTGTAATACAGGATAATGTTATGAGCATCTTTCTAGATCAAAAGTTGATTGGATCAGGCTCGTTACATAATAGCATATACGTTCTCAATCAAACTACAGTCTTTAACATACAAAACACACACAAGAGGAAGAGTTCGGAAATGAATGAATCCTACTTATGGCATTGTAGACTTGGTCATATCAGTGCGACATGGCTAGCTAAGTTACATAAGGATGGATATTTGAATCCGTTCGAATAATCATCTTATGAAACTTGCCATTCATGTCTCAAAGGCAAAATGACCAAAACTCCGTTTAGTGGACACGGAGAAAGAGTTGAGGAAATCTTAGGACTGGTACATAGTGATGTATGTGGCCCCATGTCTACACATGCCAGGAACGGTTCTTCCTACTTCATTACATTCACTGACGATCTATCAAGATACGGACATGTGTTCCTGATGAAACACAAGTCTGAAGCTTTTGAGAAATTCAGAGAATATAAGCACGAAGTAGAGAACCAAATGGGCAAAAGTATTAAGATCCTTCGATCTGATCGAGAAGGAGAATACTTGAGCAATGAGTTCCTAGACTATCTAAAAGAGAATGGGATTCTCTCTCAGCTTACTCCTCCTTATACACCACAGCACAACGGTGTATCGGAGCGGAGGAATCGCACCCTATTAGATATGGTGCGCTCTATGATGAGCAATACTGAGTTGCCTATTTCCTTTTGGGGGTATACGCTTGAGACAGCCATATACCTATTGAATAGAGTTCCAACCAAATCAGTGACTACCACTCCATATGAGATATGGAATGGGAAGAGACCATCTCTTAAACGAGTTAAAATATGGGGTTGTCCGGCCTATGTTAAAAAGCAAAATCCGGACAAGCTTGAGGCAAGATCTTTTCTTTGCAAGTTTGTGGTATATCCAAGTAATTCGTATGGATATCTATTCTACCTAAGTAAGGAACAAAAAGTGTTTGTTTCTCAACATGCCACCTTTTTAGAAGAGGAATTTCTTGCAAAAGAAATTAGTGTCGAAGAGATGGAGCTGGAAGAGGTTCCAGCGACACAAACTGCAACTGAAGATTTAGTGAAACCAGATAATTCAGTAGTACCCAATAAACCCCAGCCTCTCCGCCGATCTAGTAGGGTTTCTCATCCACCTGAGAGATACTACGGTTTTCTCATTGATGGTGGGAGTGAGGATTGCATCATGGAAGATGATGGCCCAACTAGCTTCGAGCAGGCCATCACGAGTGGTGACTCCGTGAAATGGCTGGATGCAATACGATCTGAGATGGAATCCATGTACACCAACAAAGTATGGACTTTGGAAGTTGCTCCTGAAGGGGTAAAACCCATTGGGAGCAAATGGATCTTTAAGAAGAAACTTGGTGCAGATGGAAAAGTTGAGACTTACAAAGCTAGACTTGTTGCAAAGGGTTTTCGTCAACGACCAGGTGTGGATTATGACGAAACCTTTTCTCCAGTGACTATGCTTAATTCCATCCGGATCTTACTTGCTATTGCTGCATACCATGACTACGAAATTTGGCAGATGGATGTTAAGACCGCCTTTCTAAATGGTGATTTAGAAAAGAGCGTATACATGACTCAGCCAGAGGGCTTCGTAGATAGTGGGAGCAGCGGAAAGGTGTGCAAGCTGCTTAAATCCATCTACGGGTTAAAGAAAGCATCGCGGAGTTGGAACATCTGTTTTGATGTTGTAGTCAAAGAGTTTGACTTCATCAAAAACGTAGATGAACCTTGTATCTATAAGAAGGTTGCAGAGAGTACGGCTGTCTTCCTCATATTGTACATGGATGACATACTCTTGATAGGAAATGATATTCCTATGCTGCAATCAGTCAAGCTTTTCTTATAACAAAGATTCTCAATGAAAGATCTAGGTGATGCATCTTGCATACTGGGAATTATGATCTGTAGAGATAGATCTAAATGGATACTGGGATTGTCCCAATCCAGGTACATTGACACCATGCTAAAGAGGTTTAGTATGGAAGAATCCAAGCGTAGGAACCTACCCATAATCTATGGACTCACTCTCTCCAAAGAGATGTCTCCAAAGACTGATTTGGAGAGAGCTCGCATGCAAGGGATATCCTATGCTTCGGCAGTAGGCTCTATCATGTATGCGATGCTATGTACCAGACCCGATGTAGCATACTCACTAAGTATAGTGAGTAGGTATCAAGCAGATCCTGGAGAGAGTCACTGGATAGCTGTGAAGAACATTCTCAAGTACTTGAGAAGAACTAAGAAGATGTTCTTGGTTTTCTGGATGAGTTCGCTCGTCAGCTTCCCTTTCGATCAATACACAGGCAACCGTTACGTACAGTTAGTACCTCTGACGTGCTAGTGGTTATACCCAGTGCCAGTGTGTTGATGAGTCATTAGAGTCCCCCACAGACAGTTTCCCAAGTTCGGGCGAAACGTTGTAGAGGCCGTATGGTTTTATGCAGGGTTCGGAAAATGCACGTGCGTTTACGCACGTGTCATATTTCGGGCAGATAATACTGGTGGGCTTTGGTTTAAGCCGGATCCAAGTATTATACTATATAGATATAATATCTTTGTCTCAGTTGCATTTGTATTCGGTCGTAATACAAATGCGAGTATGTTTATACTGTTACGGGGTTATACTTGTAGGGTTCCTAGGCACACTAATGAGGTCTCACAAGGCATCAACCATGCCAATTTCAAATTTTACAAGTGCCGAGAAACCCTAATACGG
Source organism: Agapanthus africanus (assembly GCA_030015575.1). NCBI lineage: Eukaryota > Viridiplantae > Streptophyta > Magnoliopsida > Asparagales > Amaryllidaceae > Agapanthus > Agapanthus africanus. The sequence continues at coordinate 706,283,674 of CM057341.1, forward strand.
ATCGTTAACTAGAATTTTAGGCGAAAAGAATGCGAATAGTTAACAACTTAACTAAGTGAACGGAAATACAACCTTTGTAGATCCGGTTCTCCACCTCCATAGCTCCGTGATGAGGTCCCTTCGCTGCGATCATCGGATCTCGGGCTCTAGCATCGGCTTCATCGGAGAAATGGGCGGGCTAGGTCGTCGACTTCGATGCCGAAGATGATCTACGTCGAGGCATCACAAGATCAAGCTCCCACTTCACCAAGTCATGAAACTTGTGAAGAAAACACCCTATACTACTTGGCAAGAGGTAGAGGATGAAGAAATAGGAAGTGGGTTCACTTTAGAATTGGATTTCTCACTCTTTTCATCAAGTCACCATTGAAGGTTGCAAGCTTCTTCATCTTGAAGATGAAGAAGAAGAAGATAATGATATGATAAGTATTATTTTCCAAAAGAAAATAAAGAGAATACTTATCATATATCAACCATAGTTAGGTGTAGAGAATTAACTAGGGTTAGGTTGAATGGTTAGGGTTAAGCATGAAACAAAAATGGTGGACTTTTTCAAAGCTTCATGAAGCTTCAACTACAAAACAAAGCAAGCCACCATTTCTCTTTTATGCCAAAGAAATAAATAAATAAATGAATAAATAAATAAAAACAAAACCCTAACCATTACATAACCATGGTTTAATCTAAACATACACCCAAACATGCATGTATCATCAAACATGGTACAAGCAAGTGCACAAAAATATATCACATATACAATGTGCACACCAAGTGAGAAAATCCTTCTAAAGTGAAACAATACTAGTTAATACAAAGTAATATATCAAATATATAATTATACATTAAATCATTAAATCAACACTTGATTCAATGATCCGGTCCTGTCGCATATAACCGACTAGTATCCAATGTATCGACTTATCGAATCAATCCTTGATTCGATAACTAGGTTATATCACATACAACCATTCGATACATTCATCGCGAGAATGGAATACGGTATCACATACACGCATTATTCTCGGTCCCGCACATATCTCATATGCGCTCCTATTTCGTTTCGCTTGAGCCAGGAAACCTCTGTGTAGGACTCTAAAGACTCGTCAATACGCCGGCAGCAGGTGATGATCATATCAAACACCCACAAGCCGCAAGCGGTCTCCTAAACGTAACGGCCACCCGGGTATTGAGCGATCAGAAGATCGACGAGCAAGCCCGCTCATACTCCTGTGAATCCAACCAGTAACACTTACCGTACAGTCCGGTCTGTTCGTCTGATATGTCGCATATCTCGCCTAGGGGTGGTAAACGTCAGACCCCAATAGCTCGATAAGTCGTGTCGATATGAGGTCTATAACAGTTCGAGAAACTACAGGTAACACTTACCAGTAAATCTCAGCAACCCTGGCTAGGGATTTCAGGTTATAGCCAATCGAACACAGCGCAACATCAACTCCCTATACCGGGAGAGACGAATCCCCTCCTATCGCTCATTGCCTCCATGTGACTCGGGACTGTACCCAAAAACCACCGTTTTGCACGCCCTCGTAGACGTGGTAAGGTGGAAATCAAAGCACAGTGGGAACCACACAAGACTCTATGACGATCTCGGGTCAACAGACTACTCTGTACCAGTGTCACCAGAGAACTGCCATCTAACGTAAGGTATAATACCATCTGGGAGTTCTCGGCTAGTCTGTCCAGTGTACCCTGTCTCCACTGAGCACCCGTATATCATCTCTGATGTCAAACACCAATGGATATGGGATCATCCATCGCCCATCTGTATGGGTCGAGAAGGTATACGCTAGTCTACTCTGGTATATCGATGCCCCATCTCGATATACCCACGACTAGGGACCTTGAAGGATGTACTTATGGACTACCCTGTCCCCACTAGTATGATCCGCATCATAGTCCAGGTAGTCAAGTACACATCCTAAGGGCTTTACCAACATGTAACAGAGAGAAAAATCAGTGTATACGTTAAGGTAAAGATCAACCAGATAGCATACTATCATGTCGAGCAAGAAAGTCCTCCCTATATATGTCCAAGCACCCACTACAATATACATCCTATGTATAGTAATGGCCTCTAGGGCATACATATAACTAACAATCTCCTACTTGCACTAGGGCCATCTGATAGCAGTGGTTATAGCATCTCATACTCAACCATCCCATAAAAGTCTCTCTCTGGGAAAAAGCCTTTATGAGTGGATCCGCCGTGTTGTCCTCTGCATCTACTCTCCTAACCTCGATCACCCTGGAGATCAACTATCTCCATGGTTAGGTGATGCTGCCTCAGAATACGTCTGGATCACTCATGGGACGGACGTTCCTTGGCATAAGCCACAACTCCATTGTCACACAATGGAAGGAACTAAGTTCATCTCATGAACTGATATACATCCAGACTGTCTCTTTGGTAGCATCTTAAGTAGCGATGTATCCAGCCTTTATCGTCTAGTATGCCACGGTATCTAGCTTGGAACTCTTCCAACATACCGTCCCTTTACTGAGGGTAAAGACAATGCCTGTGACTGACTTTCAGTCGTCCTTATCACCCTGGAACCTTTCCAGTGATTCTCCCCAGGATCGGTTGATACCATCTCACTACAACTAGTGAGAATCCTAACATCCAATTAGATCTATCTCATAGATCCAAAACCCAGGATTTAGGAGGTATCACTTTGATCCTATATGGAGAATCATTGTGATAAGCGGAGATTGACCGAGCGTAGCATAGGAAACTCCTTCCCTATCAAGAGCATGTCATCCATGTACTCTACGAGGATCGTCACTGTACTCCCTACTACCTTTTTGTATATACAAGGTTCATCTACCATTTTGATGATGTCAAACTCGTTGACTTACACATCAAAACAGATGTTCCAACTCCGCGATACCTGCTTTATCCTATAAAGCATCTTGTACACGTTTCCGCTGCTCCCACTGTCTACGAAGCCCTCTGGCTGTGTACTTATAGACGTTCTCTTCTAAAACATCATTTAGAAAAGCAGTCATGGCACTCAACTGCCAGATATCGTAGTCATGGTATGTAGCCGTGGCAAGTAGGATCTGGATGGACTTAAGCATAGCCACTTGAAAAAGGTTTCATCATTATCCATGCCTGGTCGATGACGAAAAGTTTTAACAAGTCTAGCTTTGAAAGTCTCAACTTTTCCATCTACACCAAGTAATCTTCTCAAGATATACTTGCTCCTGATGGGGATTTAACCCTTCAGATATAGCAATCAAAGTCCATACTTTGTTGGTGTACATGGATTCCATCTCAGATCGCTAAGCATCCAGCCATTCTTACAGAGTCTTACTCCTGATGGCCGGCTCGAAAATAGTTGGGTCATCATCTCATGATGCAATCCTCGCTCCCACTGTCATAGAGAAACCGAAGTAACTCTCAGGTGGGTGAGGAACCCTACTAGATCGGCGGAGAGGCTGAGGTTCGTCGGTGTCTATTGAATCCTTTGGTTTTATCAAATCATCTGCTGTAGTTTGTATAGCTGGAACCTTTCCAGTTCTACATAACTGACGTTGTCTCGAGCTTGTCCGGATTTTGCTTTTCAGACATAGGCTGGACAACCCCAAATCTTAACTAACTTAAGAGATGGGCTCTTCCCTTATCATATCAAATATGAAGTGGTAGGCAACTGATTTGATTTGAACCCTATTCAATAGGTATGCAGCTTCTCAAGTGCATAACTCCCAAAAAGGAAATAGGTAACTCAGTAGTACTCATCATAGAGCACACCTTATCATATAGGGTGTGATTGCTCCGCCCCGATATACCATCGTGCTATGGTGTATACGGAGGAGTAATGCTGAGAGAGAATCTCATTCTCCTTTAGAAAAGTCCAAGAATTTCGTGCTCAAGTATTCTTCTCCTTGATCTCATCATAGGACATAATACTTATACCCGTATTTTGGTTCTCTACTTCTAACTTATATTTTGTGAATATCTCAAAAGGTTCGGACTTGTGTTTCAACAGGAACATAGGTCTAAATCTCGAAAGATCATCAGAGAATGTAATGAAGTATAAAGAACCGGTCTTGGCAAGTGTAGACAGGGGACCTACATACATCAACATGTATCATCCTAAGAGTTCACTAACTCTTTCTCTATTTCCAGTAAACGGAGCTATGGTCATCTTATCTCTGACTGGCAAGTTTCATAAGATGTAAATTCAAACTGATTTAAATATGCATCTAAAATGTAACTTCAGCCAGTCGGATCGCATTGATATGACCTAGTCTACAATGCCTCAAGAAGGATTCGTTCATTTATGAACTCTTCCTCTTGTGTGTGTTCCATATACTAAGAACTGTAGTTTGATTTAGAACATCAATGCTTTTAGATAACGTGCCTGAACCAATCAACTTTTGATATAGGAAATGTTCAAAACATTATCCAACAATACAAAATTTTATCATTTCTTTACTAATAAAGAGACTGATATGATTTTGTATATCAGGTTCGGTATCTAATAACATTCGTTCAGAATCAATGTATTTGGAATACAGGGTGACAGTGACCAACAGACTTGGCTGCAACACTTGCCCCGTTTTCCGTCTCATGAAACTTATCACCCGTTCTCAGTTCTCTGCCTTTCTGTAGCCCTATGAAACAGATTACATATATGGGATCCTGTTCCGGTATCAGATACCCAGGACGCAGAGGATACTGAGAAACAGTTCTGTGTAACGAACACACCCGAAGGAGATGCATCATATGCACTTTCTTCGTTTGGGCGGCACGGGAAATCTGGTATTCCCCAATTTCCTGCTCTGTCTTATAACAATTATAAGTTGGAGCGGGACCAACGTTCCCCAGCTCAGTATAACAAGCGGGTTCGGTCAATATTTCCGTTTTATTATCTTGATTAAGGCGTGATATGGTTGCTACCTGGGGAGAGAGAGAAGAAAACACTCAGCATGCGCTCTTGCAAGAATAGATTGGTTATTATTTTATCTAATCAGAATGGCTCCCATTGTTTTAATCAAATCTTCCTTCAAACCCTAAAAGGAAAGACTAGCCGGGATTAATTACACACTATAAGTTCGCCAATCTTTCAGCCAGGCCAGTGTCGGTACTTTGAGGGAGGTCCCCCGTGCTTTCGCACGAACCTAATTAATGTAAACCTCGTTTTCCCAGAGGCGTAACCTCGTTAACACCTTTCTAGACACCTACTTGATCGGCTAATTGTAATGTATAAAACTCTCCCAGGAGTAACTCTTACTCGCAGTGGGTATCGGGATCCAACTATCTCATAGAAGGTATGCAATCTCATTGCAAATTTCAACACTTGAAATTCCCGATAATATTTTGCCCCTAACGTGCTATGACCTTGACGAAAGCCAACAAACCATAGCCCGCTAGTCAAGTTCAACCCGTACATTTCTTGATTGAATTAAACCCACCCGCACGACCCTTGACGAAAGCCAACAAAGCCGCACGACTACCCTAATCCAATCGCATCGTATGCAGCAGATAAGCAGCATATAGCTACCGCACACTGCACCTTGACGAAAGCCAACAAATGCAGCACGAATACTATATACAACTTATCTGAAATGACGGAGGGCTACGACAGGTTTTTCTGAAAACCTATTGCGTAATGAACTTGATATCGTTGTAGAATCAAATGATTTTAAATTGGAGTGTTTTTGAGACTTTTCTAGTTTTGCTAAAGGGGTCACTCCCGGTGAAGGGATCGCCGGCCCTTTCCTCGTCGAATGAGGTGTGGGATATATCATATATATCACTGTGCAAAGCAGAAACTATAGAAGCAATCAAAAGACAAACCGAGGATTGTAGCATCTGCTATTTATTGCTAAAGGAGTCACTCCCGGTGGACGGATCTCGGTCCTTTCCTCATCGAATAAGATGCAGGATATATCATATATACCGCTGTGCAAAGCAAGAACTGTAGCTACCTGTTTTATTTTTAGAAATTCGATTCTACAACATCTTTAGGTTTCTTTTATTTCATTAATCTCATTAATGAAGTCCCATCATTTAAGTTACCTAAACATCACAGATAAATACGACGTACACTTATGCCATCCGCATTCGCCTCGATGTCCCCTCGTGCACCGTTAGGTTAGGTAACTAACGGCAGAGCGGGGCAGGGCTAGCGCGGGTGTAAAACATAAGTAACGTCTATATAATATATCATATATACTATATACTGTATCTATCACAGAACATCACATGATCACATCACAGATATCGCAACAGAAGAATCATATGAAACATTGGATATACTAGGACGTCCGTGTTTTCAATACGAGCCAGTATAAAACACGGATTCCACGGTCGTGATGAATAGCCAAACCCACACCCCTAGACCCCTACGAGAGCGGCAAGTAACCCTACCAATTCTAGGGTTAGGAGACGCGGACTCGACTCCTCGAGTTGGTCTCCCACTGGACCCCAGAACCCGGTTACTTGTGCCCTCCTCCTTGGGTCTATCCTAGTGCGGAAAAGTAAATAATATACAAAAGGTGACATCTTCCGCAACCTGGAAGTGCCCCAATAAAAGAATATTACATACAAGTTTTTACATGAATGAAAATGAAAACACTCATCTCACATAAAAACCCCCGGCTATTCAAACACGACGATCCAATATAACATATCCAGCAACACATAACATCACATGTCATCAACGTAAGTAAGTATGCGCATCCCAATTGTCGTTGACATATAGCAACGAAACTGGCGATATCACATATTACACTTACGGTCACAGAAAAGAAAGTGTAAAACTACAACAGTTGGAATCCGCAACCTGCATAGATATTGCATGCCTAATCAAATGAATTCCTTAGACATCGCATGCCTAACAATTATAAACCCCGCATTTTAGTCTCATTATCGAAAACTCTTTTCAATATCAAGTCGGGCAATTCAACAGGATTCCCGGCATCCTGATCGAATGCTCGTCGCAAACTTTAGTAGGCGGCCGCACCCCCGATACCGTCGACAAAGTGCACCAAGGCGGAACACCGCTACCGTGAGCACCCGGACGGATGCTTTCGGCGACGGGGTTCTCCTACAATCACTTGGTCGGGGTTATGGGGTGAGGCTGTCTATTAAGTTTACCCGGCGAGTATCCGTGTACGCTACGTGATTGCGACGGACTTTTGATCACATCAAAATTCCGTGGCAACCGATCAAGTGAGACTAAACTGCTATGTTTATGACATTCATTCAGTTATCTCATAACTACTTGTGAATTCCAATTATTGTATCCCATTCCTGATAAATAGAAAATGTTAAACTTTCCGATCGAACAATCGAACACCCAAGTTTTCCCGATACAGATCAACACATGAAATAAGTTTAAAAAACATTCAGTTCATGCCTCAGTACCAACGGTCCAGCCGTAGAAGGGTCAAGCCAACGCCTCACATGTGGCACGCCGTACTGCCCCAAAGCCGAAGGTTCAAAGGGCAGTTCAAGACGGTCACATAATCGAGTTAAGGTTTGTTGTCTTCTAGAGGGTCCATCGCGTTACTTGCACTACTTAGAACGTCGTTAAACCACGGAAAGATCCAACATTTGGAAATTTCCCGACAGGGGAAAAGGTGGGTATTTATATCCGGTCGAACTTTCTAACATATTCTAAATATCCGGAAAACACATAGACAAGATTAGACAATCCGATCGAATCCACGAGTTCCCAAAACAACCCAGAATACTCAACTATTGAGTAAATATTAAAAATTCCCAGAAAACTCAGCACTGCAAAATAGGAATTACTGTGGAATTTAAAATGAATGATGCCTCGTTACGGCCGCGGAACCGCCGCACGAGCCATGCTCGTGCCGCGGAACCGCGGCGGTTTGATTGATTTGGTCGGTCGAATTTCACAGTAACTCTTACAGACACCTGCTGATTTTTCTGCATATTTTTAATCTAGAAAAATCCACAGTTTACAAAAATGTACAGAAAGGGGTGAAAAGCGGGGATTTCGGGTTCGATCGGACTTCTAACATCGTCTACGCATCGCCTAAGGCTCTAGCTAGGCTCTGATACCACTGTAGGGTTCCTAGGCACACTAATGAGGTCTCACAAGGCATCAACCATGCTAATTTCAAATTTTACAAGTGCCGAGAAACCCTAATACGAATCGTTAACTAGAATTTTAGGCGAAAAGAAAGCGAATAGTTAACAACTTAACTAAGTGAACGGAAATACAACCTTTGTAGATCCGGTCCTCCACCTCCATAGCTCCGTGATGAGGTCCCTTCGCTGCGATCATCGGATCTCGGGCTCTAGCGTCGGCTTCATCAGAGAAATGGGCGGGCTAGGTCGTCGACTTCGATACCGAAGATGATCTACGTCGAGGCATCACAAGATCAAGCTCCCACTTCACCAAGTCATGAAACTTGTGAAGAAAACACCCTATACTACTTGGCAAGAGGTAGAGGATGAAAAAATAGGAAGTGGGTTCACTTTAGAATTGGATTTCTCACTCTTTTCATCAAGTCACCATTGATGGTTGCAAGCTTCTTCATCTTGAAGAAGAAGAAGAAGATAATGATATGATAAGTATTATTTTCCAAAAGAAAATAAAGAGAATACTTATCATATATCAACCATAGTTAGGTGTAGAGAATTAACTAGGGTTAGGTTGAATGGTTAGGGTTAAGCATGAAACAAAAATGGTGGACTTTTTCAAAACTTCATGAAGCTTCAACTACAAAACAAAGCAAGCCACCATTTCTCTTTTATGCCAAAGAAATAAATAAATGAATGAATAAATAAATAAAAACAAAACCCTAACCATTACATAACCATGGTTTAATCTAAACATACACCCAAACATGCATGTATCATCAAACATGGTACAAGCAAGTGCATAAAAATATATCACATATACAATGTGCACACCAAGTGAGAAAATCCTTCTAAAGTGAACCAATACTAGTTAATGCAAAGTAATATATCAAATATATAATTATACATTAAATCATTAAATCAACACTTGATTCAATGATCCGGTCATGTCGCATATAACCGACTAGTATCCAATGTATCGACTTATCGAATCAATCCTTGATTCGATAACTAGGTTATATCACATACAACCATTCGATACATTCATCGCGAGAATGGAATACGGTATCACATACACGCATTATTCTCGGTCCCGCACATATCTCATATGCGCTCCTATTTCGTTTCGCTTGAGCCAGGAAACCTCTGTGTAGGACTCTAAAGACTCGTCAATACCCCGGCAGCAGGTGATGATCATATTAAACACCCACAAGCCGCAAGCGGTCTGCTAAACGTAATGGCCACCCAGGTATTGAGCGATCAGAAGATCGACGAGCAAGCCCGCTCATACTCCTGTGAATCCAACCAGTAACACTTACCGTACAGTCCGGTCTGTTCGTCTGATATGTCGCATATCTCGTCTAGGGGTGGTAAACGTCAGACCCCAATAGCTCGATAAGTCGTGTCGATATGAGGTCTATAACAGTTCGAGAAACTATAGGTAACACTTACCAGTAAATCTCAGCAAGCCTGGCCAGGGATTTCCGGTTATAGCCAATCGAACACAGCGCAACATCTACTCCCTATACCGGGAGAGACGAATCCCCTCCTATCGCTCATTGCCTCCATGTGACTCGGGACTGTACCCAAAAACCACCGTTTTGCACCGTAGGGTTCCTAGGCACTCTAATGAAGTCTCACAAGGCATCAACCATACCAATTTCAAATTTTATGGGTGCCGAGAAACCCTAATACGGATCGTTGACTAGAAGTTTAGGCGAAAAGATAATCTAGTTAACTACTTAACTAAAAATTAGATGCTACAACCTTTGTAGATCCGTTTCTCCACTTCCTAAGCTCCACGTAGGCGTCCTCTCGCTGTCCTAGTTGGATCTCGGACTCTCGCATCGGCTTCATCGAAGAAATGAGCGGAATAGGTCGTCGGCTTCGTGCCGAAGATGATCTACGTCGAGGTTGCACAAGTTCAAGCTCCAACTTCACCAAGTTGAGAAACTTGTGAAGAAAACACCCAAAACAACTTGGCAAGAGGTAGAAGGTGAAGAAATAGGGGGTGGGTTCACTTTAGAATTGGATTTCTCACTTTGGAACTCAAGATGCCATTGATGGCATCTAGTTTTCTTTCTTGAAGAAGAAGGAGAAGATCAAGCTAGAATATGATAAGTATCTTCATAATAGAAAAATAAATCAATACTTATCATATCTTAACCAAGGTTAAGTGTAGAGAAAAGACCATGGTAAATGAGAAGGGTTAGGGTTAAGCTAGAAGACAAAATGGTTTCTTTAGTCAAAGCTTCATGAAGCTTCAACAAGCTTCATGATAAAAAAGAAACCATTATGTTTTCATTTATCCATTTATATAAATAAAGAATGAATAAATAAATGAGAGAATAAATCAAAACCCTAATTATCTACTTAACCATGGTTTAATTCTTTACACTTAACCATGTGAGCAAGTATCATCAAACATGATACAAACATGTGCACAAAAGTATATCACATATACAACTTGCACATCAAGTGAGAAAATCCATTTAAAGTGAACCAATACTAGTTAATGCAAAGTAATATATCAAATATATAATTATACATTAAATCATTAAATCAACATTTGATTCAATGATCCGGTCATGTCGCACATAATCGACTAGAATCCAATGTATCGATTTATCGAATCAAAGATTCGATAACTAGGTCATATCGAATATAACCAATCGAAACATATATCGCAAGAATGAAATGCGGTATCACATACACGCATTGTTCTCGGTCCTGCACATATCTCATATGCGCTCCTATTTCGTTTCGCTTGAGCCAGGAAACCTCTGTGTAGGACTCTAAAGACTCGTCAATACGCCGGTAGCAGATGATGATCATATCAAGCATCCACAAGCCGCAAGCGGTCTGCTAAACGTAACGGCCATCCGGGTATTGAGCGATCAGAAGATCGACGAGCTAGCCCGCTCACACTCCTGTGAATCCAACCAGTAACACTTACCGTACAGTCCGGTCTGTTCGTCTGATATGTCGCATATCAAGTCTAGGGGTGGTATACGTCAGACCCCAATAACCGATAAGTCGTGCCGATGTGAGGCTCATAACGGGTCGAGAAACTACTGGTAACACTTACCAGCAAATCTCTGATCAGCCCTGGCCAGGGACTTCCCTGTTACGGCCAATCGAGCACTGCGCAACATCAACCCCCAATACCGGGAGAGACGAAACCCCTCCTATCGCTCATTGCCTCCATGTGACTCGGGACTGTATCCAAAGACCACCGTTTTGCACGCCCTCATGGACGTGGTAAGGTGGAGATCAAAGCACAGTGGGAATCACACAAGACTCTATGACGATCTCGGGTCTACAGACTAACCTGTACAAGTGTCACCTGAGAACTGCCATCTGACGTGAGGTATAATTTCATCTGGGAGTTCTCGGCGAGTCCGTCCAGTGTACCCAGTCTCCACTGAGCACCCGTATACCATCCCTGATGTCAAACACCAATGGACATGGGATCATCCATCGCCCATCTCATGGGTCGAGAAGCGTATACGCTAGTCTACTCTGGTATATCGATGCCCCGTCTCGATACACCCACGACTAGGGACCTTGAAGGATGTACTTATGGACTACCATGTTCCCACTAGTATGATCTGCATCATAGTCTAGGTAGTCAAGTACACATCCTAAGGGCTTTATCAACATGTAACTATAAGACAGTTTAAAGAGACTAGTGTACATGTTAAGATAAAGAGTAACCAGATAGCATACTATCATATCGAGCAAGAAAGTCATTTCTATATATGTCCAAGCATCCAATATAATATACATCATCTGTATAATACTGGCCTCTAGGGCATACATACAACTAACAATCTCCCACTTGCACTAGGGCCAGCTGCTGTAGTATCGCATACCGAGCATCCCGAAGAGTCTCTCAAACTGTATCTGGGGAATGGCCTTCGTGAGTGGATCCGCCGTGTTGTTCTTCGTGTCAACTCTCCTGACCTCGATCTCCCGGCGATCAACTATCTCCCGGATCAGGTGATACCGCCTCAGAATATGCCTGGATCGCTGATGGGACCTGGGTTCCTTGGCCAAAGCCACCGCTCCATTGTTATCGCAATACAAAGGTATTGGATGCTCAATGGATGGAACCACTCCAAGTTCAGAAATGAACTTCTTGATCCAGACAGCCTCTTTGGCAGCATCGTTGGCAGCGATGTATTCAGCCTCCATCGTCGAGTCCGCCACGGTTTCCTGCTTGGAACTCTTCCAGCTAACCGCCCCTCCGTAAAGGGTAAAGACAAAGCCCGACTGCGACTTAGAGTCGTCCTTATCACTCTGGAAGCTCGAATCGGTAAGGACTCCACTTGGAGTTCTCCATTACCATACACCAAGAGCATCTCTTTAGTCCTTCGCAAGTACTTGAGAATACTCTTCACAGCTGTCCAGTGACTCTCTCCAGGATCTGCTTGATACCTGCTCACTACACTTAATGAGTATGCTACATCGGGTCTGGTACATAGCATCGCATACATGATAGAGCCTACAGCCGAAGCATAGGGTATCCCTTGCATGCGAGCTCTCTCCAAATCAGTCTTGGGAGACATCTCTTTGGAGAGAGTGACTCCAGAGATCGTGGGCAAGTTCCCACGCTTGGATTCTTCCATACTAAACCTCTTTAGTATGGTGTCTATGTACCTGGATTGGGACAATCCCAATATCCGTTTGGATCTATCTCTATAGATCCTGATTCCCAATATGCAGAAGGCATCACCAAGATCTTTCATTGAGAATCTTTGTGATAAGAAGAGCTTGACCGATTGCAGCATAGGAATATCATTTCCTATCAAGAGTATGTCGTCCACGTACAATACGAGGAAGACAATCTTACTCACTGCCACCTTCTTGTAAATACAAGGTTCATCTGGGTTTTTGACGAAATCAAACTCTTTGATAACGACGTCAAAGCAGATGTTCCAACTCCGCGATGCTTGCTTTAATCCATAAATGGATTTAAGCAGCTTGCACACCTTCCCGCTGCTCCCACTGTCTACGAAGCCCTCTGGCTGAGTCATGTACACGCACTCTTCTAAATCACCATTTAGAAAGGCGGTCTTAACATCCATTTGCCAGATTTCGTAGTCATGATATGCAGCGATGGCAAGCATGATCCGGATGGATTTAAGCATAGCCACTGGAGAAAAGGTTTCGTCATAGTCCACACCTGGTCTTTGGTGAAAACCTTTTGCAACAAGTCTAGCTTTGAAAGTCTCCACTTTCCCATCTACACCAAGTTTCTTCTTGAAGATCCACTTGCTCCCAATGGGTTTTACCCCTTCAGGAGCAACGTCCAAAGTCCATACTTTGTTGGTGTACATGGATTCCATCTCGGACCGCATAGCATCCAGCCATTTCACTGAGTCCCTACTCGTGATGGCCTGCTCGAAGCTAGTTGGGTCATCATCCTCCATGATGCAATCCTCGCTTCCACCGTCAATGAGAAAACCGTAGTATCTCTCTGGTGGACGAGAAACCCTACTAGATCGGCGGAGAGGCTGGGGTTCGTCGAGTTCTACTGAATTCTCTGGTTCTACCAAGTCTTCTGTTATAGTTTGTGTCGCTGGAACCTCTTCCAGTTCTATCTCAATGCCACTTATCTGATTCATAAGAAAACTTTTTTCTAAGAAAGTGGCATGTCGAGAAACAAACACTTTTTGTTCCTCGGAGTGGTAGAAGATATACCCTCGCGAATGTTTGGGATATCCAACAAACTTACATAAAACAGACCTTGCCTCGAGCTTGTCCGGATTTTGTGTTTTAACATAGGCCGGACAACCCCATATCTGAATAAAATTAAGACATGGTCTCTTGCCATTCCATATCTCATATGGAGTGGTAGGCACTGATTTGGTTGGAACTCTATTCAGTAGATATGCAGCAGTTTCCAGTGCATATCCCCAGAAGGAAATAGGTAACTCAGCTGTACTCATCATAGAGCGCACCATATCTAATCGGGTGCGATTTCTCCGCTCCGATACACCGTTGTGCTGTGGTGTATAAGGAGGAGTAAGCTGAGAGAGAATCCCATTCTCTTTTAGATAATCTCTGAATTCGTTACTTAAGTATTCTCCTCCTCGATCAGATCGAAGGATCTTAATACTTTTGCCCGTTTGGTTCTCTACTTCTTGTTTATATTCTCTAAATTTCTCAAAAGCTTCTGATTTGTGTTTCATCAGGAACACATATCCGAATCTAGAGAGATCGTCAGTGAATGTAATGAAGTACGAAGAACCATCCCTGGCATATGTAGACATGGGACCGCATACATCACTATGTATTAGTCCCAAGAGTTCGGTAACTCTTTCTCCGTGTCCTGTAAACGGAGTTTTGGTCATCTTGCCTTTGAGACATGACTGGCAAGTGTCATAAAATGAAAATTCAAACGGATTTAAATATCCATCCTTATGCAACTTAGCTAGTCGTGTCGCATTGATGTGACCCAGTCTACAATGCCACAAGAAGGATTCGTTCAGTTCAGAACTCTTCCTCTTGTGTGTGTTTTGTAAATTGAGGATTGTATTTTGATTTAGAATGAATATGCCATTATGTAACGAGCCTGATGCAATCAACTTTTGATCTAGGAATATGTTCATAACATTATCCTTTACTACAAAATTATATCCTTCTTTACTTAATAAAGAAACTGATATAATGTTGCACATCATGTTCGGTATATAATAGCATTCATTTAGAATCAGTGTATCACCACTTGGTAATACTAGGTGATATTCGCCAACTGCTTTGGCTGCAACATTTGTCCCATTCCCTACTTGAACGGAATGATCACATTTTCCCAGTTCTCTACCTTTTCGTAGCCCATGTAACTGTTTATATATGTGGGATCCTGATCCGGTATCTAATACCCAGGACGTAGGGTGAACTGAGAAACAGTTCTCAATAACTAACACACCTGTAGAAGATGCATCAACATGCATGTTCTTTTGGGCATCTTGAGAATCCAGATATTCTCTTGTTTCCTGTTCATTCTTATAACACTTATAAGATAGAACGGGTTCAACGTTCCCCTGCACAGTATAACATGCGGGTTCGGTCAATACATCCATATTACTATCTTCATTAGGGCATGAAATGGTCGCTACCTGGAGAGAGAGAGAAGAAAACACTTTAACGTAAGCTCGTGCAAGATCAGATTGGCTATTATCTTATCTAATCAGGATGGCTCCCACTGCTTTTTATCAAATCTTCCTTCAAACCCTAAAAGGAAAGACTAGCCGGGATTAATTACATACTACAAGTTCGCCAATCTTTCAGCCAGGCCAGTGTCGGTACTTTGAGGGAGGTCCCCCGTGCTTTCGCACGAACCTAATTAATGTAAACCTCGTTTTCCTAGAGGCGTAACCTCGTTAACACCTTTCTAGACACTTACTTGATCGGCTAATTGCAATGTGCAAAACTCTCCCAGGAGTAACTCTTACTCGCAGTGGGTATCGGGATCCAACTGTCTCATAGAAGGTATGCAATCTCATTGCAAATTTCAACACTTGAAATTCCCGATAATATTTTGCCCCTAGCGTCCTATGACCTTGACGGAGGCCAAACAACCCATAGTCCGCTAGTCAAGTTCAACCCGTCATTTCCTGATTGAATTAAACCCACCCGCACGACCCTTGACGGAGGCCAAACAACGCCGTACGAATACCCTAATCCAATCGCATCATATGCTAGCAGATAAGCACTAGTTAGCTACCGTACACTACGCCTTGACGGAGGCCAAACTACCGTAGCACGAATACTAATTAGTACTTATCTGAAATGACGGAGGGCTACGCAGGTTTTTCATAAAAACCATGAGCGTAATGAACTTGACATCGTTGTAGAATCAAATGAAGTTTTGAAATGGAGTGATTTTGAGGCTTTTCTAGTTTTGCTAAAGGGGTCACTCCCGGTGAAGGGATCGTCGGCCCTTTCCTCGTCGAATGAGGTGCGGGATATATCATATATATCGCTATGCAAAGCAAAACTCAAAAAAACAATCAAAAGCAAACCGAGTGTGTAGCATATGCCAGTTATTGCTAAAGGAGTCACTCCCGGTGAAGGGATCTCGGTCCTTTCCTCATCAAATAAGGTGCAGGGTATATCATATATACCGCTATGCAAAGCAAGAACTGTAGCTACCTGTTTTGTTTAAAATTTGATTCTACAACATCTTAGGTTTCTTTTCTTTCATTAATCACATTAATGAAGTCCCATCATTTAAATACCTAAACATCACAGATAAATACGACGTACACTTATGCCATCCGCATTCGCCTCGATGTCCCCTCGTGCACCGTTAGGTTAGGTAACTAACGACAGAGCAGGGCAGGGCTAGTGCGGGTGCAAAACATAAGTAACGTCTATATAATATATCATATATACTATATACTGTATCTATCACAGAACATCACATGATCACATCACAGATATCGCAGCAGAAGAAACATATGAAACATTGGATATACTAGGACGTCCGTGTTTTCAATACGAGCCAGTATAAAACACGGATTCCACGGTCGTGATGAATAGCCAATACCACACCCCTAGACCCCTACGAGAGCGGCAAGCAACCCTGCCAATTCTAGGGTTAGGAGACCCGGACTCGACTCCTCGAGTTGGTCTCCCACTGGACCCCAGAACCCGGTTACTTGTGCTCCCCTCCTTGGGTCTATCCTAATGCGGAAAAGTAAATAATATACAAAAGGTGACAACTTCCGCAACCTGGAAGTGCCCTAAATAAAAGAATATTACATACAAGTTTTCACATGAATGAAAATGAAAAAACACTCATCTCACATAAAAAAACCCGGCTATTCAAACACGACAATCCAATATAACATATCCAGCAACACATAACATCACATGTCATCAACGTAAGTAAATATGTCCATCCCAATTGTCGTTGACATATAGCAACGAAACCGGCGATATCACATATTACACTTACGGTCACAGAAAAGAAAGTGTAAAACTACAACAGTTGGAATCCGCAACCTCATTAGACATCGCATGCCTAATCAAATGAAATACTTAGACATCACATGCCTAACAGTTATAAACCCCGCATTTTAGTCTCATTATCGAAAACTCTTTTCAATATCAAGTGAAACTAAACTGCTAGTTTTATAACATTCATTCAGTTATCTCATAACTGTTTGTGAATTCCAATTATTGTATCACATTCCAGATAAACAGAAAATGTTAAACTTTCCGATCGAACAGTCGAATACCCAAGTTTTCCCGATACAGCTCAACACATGAAATAAGTCTAACAACATTCAGTTCGTGCCTCAGTACCAACGGTCCAGCCGTAGAAGGGTCAAGCCAACGCCTCACATGTGGCACGCCGTACTGCCCCAAACCCGAAGGTTCAAAGGGCAGTTCAAGACGGTCACATAATCGAGTTAAGGTTTGTTGTCTTCTAGAGGGTCCATCGCGTTACTTGCACTACTTAGAACGTCGTTAAACTACGGAAAAATCCAACACTTGGAAATTTCCCGACAGGGGAAAAACTGGGTATTTATATCCGGTCGAACTTTTTAACATATTCAAAAAAATTATCCGGAAAGCTACAAAGACAAAATCTGATACTCCGATCGAAACACCGAATCCCCAAAACAACCCCAGAAAATTCAACTCTTGAATAAAAATTTAAAAATACCCAGAGAACTCAGCACTGTTGATTAGGAATTACTGTGCAAATTGATAGGGATGACGTCATCAATATGCCGTGAAACCGCCGCCTAAGGCAGGCTTCTGCCGCGGTTCCGCCGCAGGTTGCACTGTTCATGGGTTCAATTTTGCGCCGTAATTCTTAGAATTCCCTGCTGAGTTTTCTGCATATTTTTGATTTGGAAAATACCCATTTTTTAAAAAATGTACAGAGAGACGTTTTCGGGTTAGGGTTTTGGTTCGATCGGACTTCAAACTCCGTCTGGACTTCGCTTAAGGCTCTAGCTAGGCTCTGATACCACTGTAGGGTTCCTAGGCACTCTAATGAAGTCTCACAAGGCATCAACCATGCCAATTTCAAATTTTATGGGTGCCGAGAAACCCTAATACGGATCGTTGACTAGAAGTTTAGGCGAAAAGATAATCTAGTTAACTACTAAACTAAAAGTTAGATACTACAACCTTTGTAGATCCGTTTCTCCACTTCCTA
Source organism: Agapanthus africanus (assembly GCA_030015575.1). NCBI lineage: Eukaryota > Viridiplantae > Streptophyta > Magnoliopsida > Asparagales > Amaryllidaceae > Agapanthus > Agapanthus africanus. Next base: position 706,301,943 of record CM057341.1, read on the forward strand.
AGCTCCACGTAGGCGTCCTCTCGCTGTCCTAGTTGGATCTCGGACTCTCGCATCGGCTTCATCGAAGAAATGAGCGGAATAGGTCGTCGGCTTCGTGCCGAAGATGATCTACGTCGAGGTTGCACAAGTTCAAGCTCCAACTTCACCAAGTTGAGAAACTTGTGAAGAAAACACCCAAAACAACTTGGCAAGAGTTAGAGGGTGAAGAAATAGGAGGTGGGTTCACTTTAGAATTGGATTTCTCACTTTGGAACTCAAGATGCCATTGATAGCATCTAGTTTTCTTTTTTGAAGAAGAAGGAGAAGATCAAGCTAGAATATGATAAGTATCTTCATAATAGAAAAATAAATCAATACTTATCATATCTTAACCAAGGTTAAGTGTAGAGAAAAGACCATGGTAAATGAGAAGGGTTAGGGTTAAGCTAGAAGACAAAATGGTTTCTTTAGTCAAAGCTTCATGAAGCTTCAACAAGCTTCATGATAAAAAAGAAACCATTATGTTTTCATTTATCCATTTATATAAATAAAGAATGAATAAATAAATGAGAGAATAAATCAAAACCCTAATTATCTACTTAACCATGGTTTAATTCTTTACACTTAACCATGTGAGCAAGTATCATCAAACATGATACAAACATGTGCACAAAAGTATATCACATATACAAATTGCACATCAAGTGAGAAAATCCATTTAAAGTGAACCAATACTAGTTAATGCAAAGTAATATATCAAATATATAATTATACATTAAATCATTAAATCAACATTTGATTCAATGATCCGGTCATGTCGCACATAACCGACTAGAATCCAATGTATCGATTTATCGAATCAAAGATTCGATAACTAGGTCATATCGAATATAACCAATCGAAACATATATCGCGAGAATGAAATGCGGTATCACATACACGCATTGTTCTCGGTCCTGCACATATCTCATATGCACTCCTATTTCGTTTCGCTTGAGCCAGGAAACCTCTGTGTAGGACTCTAAAAACTCGTCAATACGCCGGTAGCAGATGATGATCATATCAAGCATCCACAAGCCGCAAGCGGTCTGCTAAACGTAACGGCCATCCGGGTATTGAGCAATCAGAAGATCGACGAGCTAGCCCGCTCACACTCCTGTGAATCCAACCAGTAACACTTACCGTACAGTCCGGTCTGTTCGTCTGATATGTCGCATATCAAGTCTATGGGTGGTATACGTCAGACCCCAATAACCGATAAGTCGTGCCGATGTGAGGCTCATAACGGGTCGAGAAACTACTGGTAACACTTACCAGCAAATCTCTGATCAGCCCTGGCCAGGGACTTCCCTGTTATGGCCAATCGAGCACTGCGCAACATCAACCCCCAATACCGGGAGAGACGAAACCCCTCCTATCGCTCATTGCCTCCATGTGACTCGGGACTGTACCTAAAGACCACCGTTTTGCATGCCCTCATGGACGTGGTAAGGTGGAGATCAAAGCACAGTGGGAATCACACAAGACTCTATGACGATCTCGGGTCTACAGACTAACCTGTACAAGTGTCACCTGAGAACTGCTATCTGACGTGAGGTATAATACCATCTGGGAGTTCTCGGCGAGTCCGTCCAGTGTACCCAGTCTCCACTGAGCACCCGTATACCATCTCTGATGTCAAACACCAATGGACATGGGATCATCCATCGCCCATCTCATGGGTCAAGAAGCGTATACGCTAGTCTACTCTGGTATATCGATGCCCCGTCTCGATACACCCACGACTAGGGACCTTGAAGGATGTACTTATGGACTACCATGTTCCCACTAGTATGATCAGCATCATAGTCCAGGTAGTCAAGTACACATCCTAAGGGCTTTATCAACATGTAACTATAAGACAGTTTAAAGAGACTAATGTACATGTTAAGATAAAGAGTAACCAGATAGCATACTATCATATCGAGCAAGAAAGTCATCTCTATATATGTCCAAGCATCCAATATAATATACATCATCTGTACAATACTGGCCTCTAGGGCATACATACAACTAACATGCACGCCCTCTTAGACGTGGTAAGGTGGAAATCAAAACACAGTGGGAACCACACAAGACTCTATGACGATCTCGGGTCAACAGACTACTCTGTACCAGTGTCACCAGAGAACTGCCATCTGACGTAAGGTATAATACCATCTGGGAGTTCTCGGCGAGTCCTTCCAGTGTACCCAGTCTCCACCGAGCACCCGTATATCATCTCTGATGTCAAACACCAATGGATATGGGATCATCCATCGCCCATCTGTATGGGTCGAGAAGGTATACGCTAGTCTACTCTGGTATATCGATGCCCCGTCTCGATATACCCACAACTAGGGACCTTGAAGGATGTACTTATGGACTACCCTGTCCCCACTAGTATGATCCGCATCATAGTCCAGGTAGTCAAGTACACATCCTAAGGGCTTTACCAACATGTAACAGAGAGAAAAATCAGTGTACACGTTAAGGTAAAGATCAACCAGATAGCATACTATCATGTCAAGCAAGAAAGTACTCCCTATATATGTCCAAGCACCCACTACAATATACATCCTATGTATAGTAATGGCCTCTAGGGCATACATATAACTAACAATCCTGAAATTCGTTTCAGGATCGCTTTTGGAAGTTTCCAGTTTCCAGTTTTCTTTCACCCGTATTTAACATTCGGTTAAATGCGGATTTATCTTTTCGTCATTTGGGTGAGTCATAAGGGTGAGTCGTGGTTCTAGAAGGTTCTAGATTTGGTGACTTGGTTTTGGTTCAATGAATGCATTAAATGCTTTGGTGACTAGGTTAATGGTCATTGGTTTGCATTTAATGTTTTGTGTGACTCATTCTTTTCATTAAGTGAGATGATAAGATCTTTTACCTTGTGGTCACCTCCCCCCTCCTACACTCACCCCCTCCTCTATATTTGGCCGGCCCCTCCCCTCTTGCCATTGATATAGATGGTTGCTTGAGAGAGAAAAAGATTAAGGAATTTGCTTCATGAAAATTTCATAAGTTCATTTATCATTTACGATTCAAATGGAAACTTCATTAACCGTTCGTTCATAGCTTTGGACGAAGCGAGACAAAGTGTTCTACTCATTCTCTACATCAATCTTGGTCATCTCTTTTAGCAAACTTGATGATCGAGTTGCCTCGGTTCAGAGGCGGGAGCCCGTTTAAAGATCCGTCGATGTGGTGCCACCTGGACGAGGAGACTGGAGATTCAGAAGATCGGAGCAGCCGCAACAAAGCGTGGGATGATGGTTGAAGACCGAAGGACTCGGATCGTTCGGTATAACATTTCTACCCACTTTGTAGTTTGTTAGTTTAGCTTTAATGGCAGATCCGAGTTATAGTATGCGATAGCGCCAGTCAAAAAGTTTTTGTTCCGCATTTGGCGTCTGTTAGACGGCCGGGGCGCTACCGTAGACTTACAGTGGTATCAGAACCTCACCATTAAGCTTTACTAACTTGTGCTAACGCGTTTAAAATATCGATCGAACGGATTTTCGAAAATCACAATTTTCAGTTTTAAAGTTTCTATCGATTTTAAAAGGGGTCTAAAAATTATTTTGAGCATCACAGAAAAAACAAGCAGGCTTTTTGAAGAAAACAGAAGAAATCCGATCCTCTGACTCATCCGTACGGTCGCGGAACCGCCGCCAAAGCCATGCTTGGGTCGCGGATCCGCGGCCATCTTGGAGCTTCAGAGGGTCAAATTTCTTCTGGTGTTTCTTTGTTGGAAATTGTGGTTTCTGGTACTGTTCTTTTGGGCCCAGATTTTGTTACTGTACAGCAGATGTACGTTGGGCCCACTTCGGGAATTTTTTCGATCGAAATTTTAAACTTGTTGGTATGCAGTACTTATATTATATCTCCGACCGGGAATGTCATTTGAGCGGTAAACTGCGTCTAATTGCTAGACGGGTTTGCGAACGTGACATTCGCGTTGATGTTCTGTGTTGTGCTGTGATGTTGCGGATTTGTCGTGGTGGATAGCAGTGTGCAATGGTAGTGCAGTTTGGATTTATTTGTACATTTGATATTGCGGGGCGAGCGTCCAACATGTGAACTGCCGTCACTGCCTGTTTGTATAATATTCTTTTGGGACACGACCGGGCTGAGGTCGATGTACCCATTGTACATATTTTTATTTCTGTACTAGGTTTACCCCGCGGCGGAATGCACGGATAGCCGGGTTCTGGAGGGCAACGGGTCCGTATCTCATGGCATTGAGAGGCAGAGGGGCCTTACTCTAGAATTGGCAAACTATTCGCCGCACTCGTAGGGGGTACAGGTTGACCCAAGGAGGGGTGCTCAAGTTACCGGATTCCGTAAAGTGCCTGGTGGTCCATTTACTTTGCTGTAGGGGGCTGCCTCTCTTCAGGTTTTGGCGGGTAACTTGCCGCACCCGTAGGGGTCTAGGTTTCATTGCACAGGCTATCCACACGACCAGGGGAACGTCGGGTTTCAGTAGCGGCTCTGTGAAACCCGGGGATCCCAGATTATCTGTATTGTTCTGTGATGCTTATTACTTTTCTGTAATGTTGCATATTATCACGCCTGGAGCGATTATTGTATATTGGTATATATACTATTAGATGTTGTATATGTTTTACACCCGCTCTAGTCCAGTCCCCGCTCTATCGTTAGTTAAGTAACCTAACGGGTGATGACGGGACCCAGTGGCGAATGCGGATAGCATATACGTACATTATATTTTCGTTCTTTTCTGGTGTGATTGATTGATGGGACTGTGTTGATTCTGATCAATGCAAGGATAAAACAAACCTATTTTTGATGTTGTTGGAACCAATTTTAAAAGGTGTTATTACAAAGACGTTTCCTTTTGTTTTGCATAGTGATATTCAGTTAGAATATCCTGCCTCGACGAGGCAAGGGCCGAGATCACTTCACCGGGAGTGACCCTTTGGGCAGAAGTTTACGTCAGGGTAATAACTTCACTATAGTCGATTACAAGTTGCTTTGTATCATGGTATTCAGTTGGAATATCCTGCACCTCATTCCACGAGGAAAAAGCCGAGATCCCTTCACCGGGAGTGACCTCTTTAGCAAAAGGTTTTCGCCACTATATTTTTATAAAAAGCTATCAGGTTCCTTCAACGATATCAAGTTCATTACGTTAAAGGTTTTTCACCAAAAACCAGCCGTAGCCCTCCGTCATTTCTTTTGGGTATTCAGTAGTATTCAAGCTATGTATTTTGACCTAACGCCAAGGCATAGTGTTTGGTAGCTGCTGGGTATTCACATGTTGCATAGATAGATGAGTTGGTTTAGGACAGTCGTTCTGCCATTTGGCCAACGTCAGGGGCATGTGTGGGTGGGTTCAAATTAACCTGGATAATGATGGATAGAACTTGACATATGACTTGTGACATTTTGACCTAACGCCAAGGTCATAAAAGCATGGGGCAAAAATCATATCGGGAGTTTCTAAAGAAATTGAAACTTGCCGAGTATGAGCATACCTTCTGGAGTATGATAACATGAGTGGATTCCTTCACGTTATCATGCGATGAGAGTTGGATCCCGATTCCCACTGATGAGTTGGTTTACTCTTCGGGTGATCCCGATTAATTCTTCTTTCAGGTTTGGAGGAGAATTTGACGGAACAGTGGGAGGTTTCCTGATTAGATAAAGTGATAACCATTCTGATCTAGGTTAGAGTGCACGCAGAGTGCTTTTTTTCTCTCTCTCTATTTGGCAGCGACCTTTGACCGACCCTAGACTATGACTAAGTGACCAAGTTGACCGAACCTTCTTAAAATACTGGCTTTTGGATTGTCCGAGTTGCGTAAGTCATTGCCGCTCCTTCTTTTACCCTTTGTATTTCTCAGAACACCCCGTATTACTACGGATATCCACTTCCATTGGATAGATCCATCGTATGGTTATGTACGAACTCGAAGGGACTTCTTCGAGGATGGATCCAGGTTCAGGAGAAATAGAATTGATTATTCAGTTGTCTTTTATTATCACCTTCTCTCAGGTTGCGAGGGCTCCTTAGTTTTGGAGAGTACACCTATTACGCTTATTGGATAGTCTTATTCCAAACCATAGGCTGGTACCGAAAGGTAGGGAATGAAGAAAACCAATTAGCCTAAGAAGGGTGTGCAGAAGGTAATATGTAAAGACAAAATAAAGGGATTAGAAAGAGGGCAAAGTAAATTGCGACTGTTATCATCACCACTTCTATTTCACCTTTAATAGAATAAGGTATTATTCAGTTGTCTTTTATCATCACCTTCTCTTAAGTTGCGAGTACTCCTTAGTTTAGGAGGGTACACCTATTATGCTTAATGGATAGTCTTCTTCCAAACCATAGGCTGGTGCCGAACGGTAGGGAAGGAAGAAAACCATTTAGCCTAACGAAGGTGTACAGAAGGTAACGACTAAAGACAAATAAAGGGATTTGAAGAGATGGCAAAGAAATATACGGTTATAGTCATGAATTGGATTATGGAAGAGGCATTACTAGGAATACCAGGATACCCCTACGAAACATTTTCATGTTTCAGTGCATTATTGAAGCAAAACTGATTTCCCGATTAGATACTTACTCCGGGGTATGTACTTACCAGGTATGATTCTCACATCTGTCTGGTTTTACAGATGATGAGTGGGAGTAAGTTATTGGGAATTAGGTGATCATCCTCATTATATCGGAATTCGTTGTAATTGGTGGTATTTGAGGAAATCGCCTGGGTACAGTTTTCAACCTATGACGCACAGGTTTTGAGTTATTCAACTCAGCGGACTTATACAGAGTATTGTATGTTGTCCAGTATCCATCAGGACAAAGGGGTAGGTCCTCGTACTCTGTTTTGTTTACTTGTAACTTCTCTAGTTTTTAGACAGATGTTTCGTAGAAATACAATGTCTAAGTTATGAGAAGTTGTGGGTATAAGAATAAAGTAGAGAACCAGATTTCGCAAGTATCGGGATTCTTCAAAAGAGATCGAAGATGTAGATTCTTGTGAATGGTATTCAGTTGATAGTAATGGTTTTGAGAAACTTGTTTCTCTTTCAGGTTACTCATAATTGGATATATTCCTAAGTTGAGTAATGCTGATTAGCCTCTCTCTATTAAGTTGATATGCACTGGAGACAGCTGCATGATTAGAATCTGGTTCCAATTAAATAAGTGCCAAATGTTTCTATATTGGATATAGAATGGTTAATATCTTAACGATGTTAAGGTATGGTGAGTTGTCCAGTTTATGCTTAAAACCAGACACTGGATAACTCAAGGCACGTTTCTGTAATGGCAGTTTGTGGGTTGACCCTGGCTCTGACGAGGGTTGATTTTCTACCATCTGGAAGATCAAAAGTGATATTGTTTTTGACTCGCCATAGTTTTAGTAAAATGGATTTTTTCAGAAAAACAGTAGTGGGAGTATGGTAGAACTGGAAGTGATTCCAGAACCGCAAACGATTACGGAAAATTTAATATGACCTATATATTCAATCAGGTTTGACATTCCAATAGCCACTCCGCAGATATAGCGGGTGACCTCAGACACCCGAGAGGTACTCCGATAGCCTCAAGGACGGTGACAGGGAGGTTCTTGTTTACCCAGACTTGACACTACTGTTGTTCCAGACTATGAGACCCGGCAGGAGGATATGTATAGCGTCGTTCTAAACTAGATTTAGAAGTGTACGTATATATTATTCTACCAGAGGGTTGTCGTAGTCAGTGGGAGCAGCGGAACCATAGTGGGCAAGTAGCTTATGTCTATTTATAGGCTTGAGCATAGATAGCGGAGATAAGATCATCTAATTTTGATGTGACAGTCATGGCTTTGACTTCATCAGAGTAGGGGATGGATCTGTTAAGAAGGTAGTAGGGTATGATGTCCTGGTATTTGGATGACATACACAGAGTAGGAAGTAAAATTCCTATACTACGATCGGTTGTACTGTGGTTCTCACACAGTTGTTTCTCCACAAAGGATATGGATATAATATCAGACATTCTGGTTTCTAGATCTATGTTATTAGATCTTGATTTGGGTAGTTTCCCAATGTGGGTACTTTGACAATATTCTAAAGGTATTTAGAATAAATGACTCATGGCATGGTGGTGTACCTGCACGTGATGGAGTCATCCTCTCTAAAGGTGTCTTACAGACTAAAGGGGAGAGGGATGTGCATGATTGGAAGATCACTTGCTTAGGCAATTGAGTCAATCGTGAGATGTCAAGTACCACACCAGATGTTGTTTTTGCACAAAATGCGATATGTTTATATTAATCCAATCCTGAAGAAACATAAGGAAGCAGTTTTAGAACATAAGTGCATGTTCTAAGGATTTGATGACGGCAGCCTCCTTCGGGAGACGGTTATCATTCCAGGCTTCAAAGGTGACATGAATGACAGAGTGATTATCAAAGTCATAGTTTTCCCTATGACGAGGGACGGTATTATGGACAGGTGGTCCAAGAGGATACTGTGGGAGGCATGGTGCTGGTTACTGATTAGGTTCAGTTATCGATACGGTCTAAGAAGTTTGAATTTAAATTTCATTTATGAACTAGGTCCCATCAGATATCCAGACATATTTTAAGACAGGTAGGCTTTCTCCGCGAACTTGAGATTAAGAGAGACATAGAAAGAAACATCAGGGCGGATCCACTCACTGAGGCAATTTCTCGAACACAATAGTTTTACAAACGAGCTTTGTGAAACTGATTAGTAGAGGAGTTGGATGTTCGGTATCACACAGGCTGTGAGTATGTGACATCGCAATAATTAGCCTTAAGTGCAAGTGGGAGATTGTTGGATATGGTGCCCTCAAAGTCAATTATTGGATCGCAGGCACGTGATTGCAATGATTGAGGGAGGACCTATACCGATATGACAGTCTTGCTCGAGATGATAGTATACTATCTGGTTTGTCTTTATCATCGTATACATGCTTTAGTTCACTATTGCATGATGATAGAGCCCATAGGATTCTTGCTTGACTGCCAGCAGTATGATGGCGATCATATACGTTGGAGCTGGGGTCTGTAAGCACATCCTTAAAGTGTCCCTAGTCGTGGGAGTTTCGAGACAGGGCATCGATTCTCCAGAGTAGACTAGTGTATACAGTCGAGACCCTGACGAGGGGCGGTGGCCGGTCTCACAAGGCACTGGTGTCAGTTGGTTCACCTAAGATGTATACAGGTGCTCATTAGGTTATGAGTACACCGGACAGGACTCGCCGGGAACATGCTAGTTAGTATTATACATATCGTCAGATAGCAGTTCCCTGGTGACATGTGTACAGGTTAGTTTGTCGACTTGAGATCATCATTTGTCTCGTGTGAGTTCCCAATGTGCTTAGATTACTACCCTACCACGCTCAAAGGAGACGTGCAAACAGGTTTTAGTTGGGTACAGTCCCGAGTCATATGGAGGCAGTGAGGGGATCGTCGGGGATTCGTCTCTCCCGGTATTGGGGGTTGATGTCGCACAGTGCACGGGTGGGCATCACTAGAAATCCTCGGCCGAGGTAGTAGAGAATTATCGATTTGGATCAGTAGTTTCTCAGGAGGTGATGGGCTTCATACCGACACGAATTATCGCGTTATTAGGGATATGACTTTATCCACCCCCCTAGACTCGATATGCGATACTCTTAGATGAACGGACCAGACTGTACAGATATTGTCACTGTCAGGCTCAGAAGGGTTTTCTAGATGAGTTCGCTCGTCAGCTTCCCTTTCGATCAATACACAGGCAACCGTTACGTACAGTTAGTACCTCTGACGTGCTAGTGGTTATACCCAGTGCCAGTGTGTTGATGAGTCATTAGAGTCCCCCACAGACAGTTTCCTAAGTTCAGGCGAAACGTTGTAGAGGCCGTATGGTTTTATGGCAGGGTTCGGAAAATGCACGTGCGTTTACGCACGTGTCATATTTCGGGCAGATAATACTGGTGGGCTTTGGTTTAAGCCGGATCCGAGTATTATACTGTGTAGATATAATATATTTGTCTCAGTTGCATTTGTATTCGGTCGTAATTCAATTGCGGGTATGTTTATACTGTTACGGGGTTATCCTGAAATTCGTTTCAGGATCGCTTTTGGAAGTTGCCAGTTTCCAGTTTTCTTTCACCCGTATTTAACATTCGGTTAAATGCGGATTTATCTTTTCGTCACTTGGGTGAGTCATGAGGGTGAGTCGTGGTTCTAAAAGGTTCTAGATTTGGTGACTTGGTTTTGGTTCAATGAATGCATTAAATGCTTTGGTGACTAGGTTAATGTTCATTGGTTTGCATTTAATGTTTTGTGTGACTCATTCTTTTCATTAAGTGAGATGATAAGATCTTTTACCTTGTGGTCACCTCCCCCTCTCCTACACTCACCCCTTCCTCTATATTTAGCCGGCCCCTCCCCTCTTGCCATTGATATACATGGTTGCTTGAGAGGAAAAAAAGATTAAGGAATTTGCTTCATGAAAATTTCACAAGTTCATTTATCATTTCCGATTCAAATGGAAACTTCATTAACCGTTCGTCCATAGCTTTGGACGAAGCTAGACAAAGTGTTCTACTCATTCTCTACATCAATCTTGGTCATCTCTTTTAGCAAACTTAATGATCGAGTTGCCTCGATTCAGAGGCGGGAGCCCGTTTAAAGATCCGTCGACGTGGTGCCACCTGGACGAGGAGACTGGAGATTCAGAAGATCGGAGCAGCCGCAACAAAGCGTGGGATGATGGTTGAAGACCGAAGGACTCGAATCGCTCGGTATAACATTTCTACCCACTTTGTAGTTTGTTAGTTTAGCTTTAATGGCAGATCCGGGTTATAGTATGCGATAGCGCCAGTCAAAAAGTTTTTGTTCCGCATTTGGCGACTGTTAGACGGCTGGGGCGCTACCGTAGACTTACAGGATCATCATCGTCGATGATGCAATCCTCTCTATCCCCGTCTATGAGAAAATCGTAGTATCTCTTGGGTGGATGAGACTGCCTACTAGTCCTACGGAATAGCACGGGGATGTCGGGTTCTTTCGAAACTTCCGGTTCCACCATATTTTCAGTAATAGCTTGTGGTTCTGGAATTTCTTTCAATTCTATTGCGCTCCCACTTATCTCTTTTTCAAGAAATTGATTTTCTAAAAAATGGACATGCCAAGAAACAAAGACCTTTTGTTCCTCCGCGTAATAGAAAAGATAGCCCCTGGAGTTCTTTGGGTATCCTACAAACTTACACAATACTGAGCGTGCCTCGAGCTTGTCCGCATGCTGCTTTTTTACAAAAACTAGACATCCCCATATCTTCAGATACTTAAGATAGGGTTTCTTCTCACTCCACATCTGATATGGTGTGGTAGGAACTGACTTAGTAAGAACCTTGTTCAAAAGATATGCAGTTGATTCTAGTGCACAACCCTAAAAGGATCGCGGTAACTCAACGTTACTCATCATGGAACATACCATATCCAATAAGGTTCTGTTCGGCCTTTCCGATACATCGTTGTGTTGAGGTGTGTATGGAGGAGTAAGCTGAGAGAGAATTCCATTCTCTTTTAAATAACCCATGAACTTGGCACTTAAATATTCACCACCTCGATCAGATCTAAGTATCCTAATACTTTTTCCTGTTTATTTTTCCACTTCATTCTTATATTTCTGGAATTTCTCAAATGCCTCGGATTTATGTTTCATCAAGAATACATGTCCATACCTTGAGAAATCATCCGTAAAAGTAATGAAGTAGGAATAACCACTTCTTGCATGTGTAGACATTGGACCACACACATCGCAGTGTATGAGTCCCAAGTGCTCGCTCGCTCTTACCCCGTGTCCAGTGAATGGAATCTTTGTCATCTTTCCTTTGAGACATGATTGACAAGTTGTATAAGACGGATATTCGAACGGATCCAAATATCCATCTTTATATAACTTTGTCAACCGTGTTTCATTGATGTGACCCAGTCTACAATGCCATAAGAAAGCCTGATTTAATTCTGAAGACTTTCTTTTAAGTGTGTTCTGCACATTGAAAACTTGGTGTTAGTTTAATACGTATATACCGTTGTCTAGTGTACCTGACCCAATCAAACTATGATTAAGGTAGATGTTTACGACATCACTTACAAATGTAAAATCATAAGCTTCTTTAGATAATAAAGATACAGAAATGATATTACAAGTCAAACTAGGTACAAAAAACAGTTGCGCAAAACCAAAATATGTCCACTTGTCAATCCTAAGTGATATTCCCCTACGGACACAGCATCCACGCTCGCTCCATTAGCAACCCTGAGGGTCATATCACCCACTTTCAAAACTCTACGGTTTCTCAATACCTGCAAAGAATTACAGATATGAGATCCTGATCCGGTATCTAATCCCCAAGAAGTAGAGTTGATTGACAGACAGTTTTCAATCATAAACACACCTGAAGCCAAAGCCACAACTTGTTTCGAATACTGGTTCTGGGTTTTTCAGGCCCTGCAGTCCTTCTTCCAATGGTCCCTTTTGTGACAATAGAAGTATTCTTCCTTCCCTACTGTCGTCCCCCTAACTTTTGCCTTGCCTTTCCCCTGTACCTTATTGACACCTCCTCTCGCTTTGTTGGGGCCTTCTTCTTCTTCCCCTTGGCTTTCGTCTTGGATCTAGAGAAGGAAGGTTCCCCAATAAGCAGAGCGGATGTCTCCCTAGTTATCTTTAGGGTGCCCTCTGCGCTTCTCAATATGTTGAGGGGTTCTGAAAGTGAAACTTCATTCCTTTGAATGTTGAAATTAAAGATGAACCGGGCATAGGTAGAAGGGAGGGACTGTAGAATTAAGTCCATGTACAACTCGTTCTCCAACGTGGTCCCTAGGTCCGTGAGCTTTTCAATATAGTTGATTATCTTAAGGACGTGGTCCCCTACATATGACCCGATAGCCAATCTCTCCTGAAATAATTTCTTCAAGGTCTCATATCTTGCGATACGAGATTGCTCTGCATATAAATCTTTGGTATGGAGGAAGATAGAAGCTAAGTCCATCTTCTCATGCCGCCTCTGGTGTTCATTATCCATTGAGGCCAGCACGAGGCACTTGGCTTTCGCACTGTCAATTTCCCATGTCCTACGGATCTCAATATCTGCAATGCTGGAATCTGGACCTGGGACGGCGAAGGCTTTGGTAGTAAGGAGGTGGCCTAGCTTGATATAGGTTATGGCCATTTGGACATTCATGAGCCAATCTTTATAGTTCGGCCCCGTCAATATGTTTTTATCTAATAGTAACTTAAGCCCCGTCATCTTGGTCGCTGCAATTAGGAGAGAGAGAAGAAACACTCAGTATGATACTCTTGCAAGTTTAGATTAGTTATTAGTTTATCTAAACAGGATGGCTCCCACTGTTCCTCGAATCCTCCTTCAAACCATAAAAGAAGAATTAGTCGGGAGTAATCGCACTCTACAATTCTTGCTTTAACCTTTCGGCCAGGTTAGTGTCGGTACTTCGAGGGAGGTTTTACAACGCTTTCGCGAAATTTCTTAATTAAATAACCTCTTTTCCTTGGAGGCGTAGCCCCGCTAACACTGTTCTAGACACCTACTTGGTTTATAGTATTGATTGCAAAGTGAAAAATTCTTCCGAGGAGTAGCGGATACTCACAGTAGGATAGGGATCCAAATATCATCGTGTGACAACCTTGAAGGAATCCTACCAAAATATCACACTCCAAATAGTATGCAACACTAACAAGTTTCAATTTCCTTAGAAACTCCCGATGTGGATTTTTGTCCCAAGCTCTTATGACCTTGACGAAGGCCAAAATATCATAAGTCGCAAGTCAAGTTCTACCCGTCATTGTCCATGTTCATTTGAATCCACATGTACATACCCTTGACGAAGGCCAAAATAGTAGTACGACTGTCCTAAACCAACGCATCTATCTATTCTACAGATGAATACCCAGCAGCTACCAATCACTATACCTTGGCGAAGGTCAAAATACATAACTTGAATACTACTGAATACCCATCTGAATGACGGAGGGCTAGTAATGGTTTTGGAGAAACCGTGAACGTAATAAACTTGATATAGTCGAAAGAACCATGATAGCTTTTAAAAGGAGTGGTTTATACTCCGCATTTAAAAATTGCTTTTTGAAGAAAACCGAGTGGTTTTTAAACTGTTCCAACGATTTAAGCTTTGGTTTGTTTTCCTTGCATTAATCAATGTTAATACAGTCCCATCATTTAACCCTATCATTGCAGAAAAGAAACAAAAATACAACGTACGCTTATGCCATCCGCATTCGCCATGGGGCCCCGTCATGCACCGTTAGGTTACTTAACTAACGGCAGAGCGGGGGCTGGACTAGCGCGGGTGCAAAACATAAGCAACGTTTATTATATATCATAATATATATATATATACATATATATATATATATCCATTCGTCTCACGCAATAATAGGCATTCCAGATCACATATCACAGATGAATATATTGGATATACTAGGAATTCCATGTTTCGTTTAAGCCTAGAACGAAAGACGGATTCCACGGTCGTGATGAATAGCCAAACCCCACCCTAGACCCCTACGGGTGCGGAAAACTACCCGCCAAATTCCCGAAGTGAAGCAACCTCCCTCAATGAGATGAGTAGGCCACTCGGCACTTCAAGAACCCGGTAGTTTGTGCACCCCACCTTGGGTCTATCCTAAGTGCAAGAAAAAGTAAATGAAATAATACAACGGTAGCTACACCCTCAACCCGGATGTGCCCCACAAAATAATATTACATCACATTTACAAATTTATATGAGTGAAAGAAAAAACGCACTTCTCACATCCCCCGGCTATTGCATCACGACGATCCAATACTTTATATCCACAAACCATCACAATACAGATATGTGCAACCTCCACTAATCAATATATAGAGATTAGCAGACGTTTAGCATCACATATACAAGCACAGAAAACCCGATTAGCCAAGAACTTAGAATTTCGATCAATTATCATAATCTATGTCTACCCCATGCACAAACTAGTACACAAACAATTATGGGTAGAAACCACATATGCAGGAAACCATATTTCCAAGAATAAGACCCACAGAAGAAATTTGGGGAGACTCGGCCCTGACTCGGCCGTGGAACGGCGGCTAAACATTGAGTTTCGCCGCGGTTTCGCGGTGGTCTTGGCCGATCGCAGGCTCAATTTTCTTTTGTGTTCTTATAAAACCCTGCTTGTATTTTTAAGGCCACTGAAATAATTTTTTGAACACTTTAAAAATTCGACAGCAAGCATGGCCTGAAAATTAAATTTCGAGTATATATCCGACGATCGAAGTTCTAACTACTTGATAATAAGCTAGTTAAGCTTTATTAGGCTCTTATACCACTATAAGTCGATGTCGCGCATCCCGCGGGTTCGCAGGGAGGCGGAATACACAAAAGACGATTTTTTGCAAACTCGCAACACCGACTTAAACTCCAGGATCTTTACGGAACCTTAACTAGCTAACTACTTGGAGGTTCTAACTACTAGGTTAGGGTTTTATACCTCTGTGTACAAGTCTTTCGGGTCATCTTATCCTCTTCTTGAGCTCCTCAAGTTTACGGATCGAGCTTGCAACATCGGCCTTCTCGCGTCAAAGACGATCCACATGAGAGTATGTACTTCAATCTCCAACCTCTAAACCGAGTTAACTAGGGTACCTAGTTTGCTAAGCTAAGTAGCCGAGAAGATGTAGAGAATGATAATGGATTAATTTGCTCAAATACCTTAGGTTTCTCAACTCATGAGAGCTATTAGGGTTTGAGGAAGAAGAAGAGAGCCTTCGAGGAGAGAGAGAGTTCAAGAGATAATCAAGTGAAGAATGGCTAAGGGTTTGAGATAATGAAGCAAATCATTTTCCAATAATAATATCAAAATACAACCATGCTTCAATAGTCATCAAAAGAGAGTGAGTCACCAAAGTAGCCATGCTTCATTTATGATCAAAGAACACCTCATACCTCCACCTCATTATCCATTTAAGTATATGGATTAAAACAAAAATGAGGTGTCTTCTTCTAGAAGCACTCTTGTAAAATTACAAGAATACCCCTCACCGTATATACATACCCTTATTCGTATTCCGAAAAATACGAATACAAATAGACAAAAATATCCAATAATATAATACTAGGATCTGGCTTAAACCAAAGCCCACTAGTATTATCCGCCCGAACATCATCCGTGTAACCAGTACATGTATGTGATCGAAACCCTGCCGTAAAACCATACGACCTCTATATCGTTTCACCCGAAGCAGGGAAACCCTCTGTGTAGGATTCTAAAGACTTGATAGTACACTGGCACTGGGTTTAACCATAAGCACTTCAGCGGTACTAGCTGCACGTAACGGCTACCTAGGTATCGGTCGATAAGAAAGCCGATGAGAAAACTCATCCGAACTCCTACTGAGCCTATCTGTGACAATCTCCGTACAGTCCGGTCTGTTCGTCTAAGAGTATCGCATATCGGGCCTAGGGGCGGTAACCGTCAAACCCCTAATAGCGTAATAATTTGTGCCCAGGTAGAGCCCAATACACCCTAAGAAACTACTGGAATACCTACCAGTAAATCTTGCTTGCCCTGGCCAGGGACTTTGTATAATGGCTTTCCGAACACAGCGCGATATCAACCCCCAATACCAGGAGAGACGAATCATATCTAACCACTACTACCTCCCAGTGCTTCGGAACTGCACCCAACTACTACCTGTTTGCACGACTCATTTGAGCTGTGGTAGGGTAGTGATCTAAGTACAATGAGAACACACTCGAGACCAATAGTGATGTCAAGTCAACGAACTAAGCTGTACCCATGTCACCTGGGAACTGCTAACTGACGATAGGTATAATGCCAACCAGTAGTTCCCAACGAGTCCATCCAGTGTAACTCATAACCCAATGAGCACCTATATACTATCTCCGTACGACGTACTAATGGCTGTGGGACATACCATCTTCCCTGCTGGGACGAGAAGCATATACACTAGTCTACTCTGGAGTATTGATGTCCCGTCTCAATAATCCTACGACTAGGGACATGTATAAGGATATGGTTATAGACTACACAGCCCTCACTAGTGTGACTGCCATCACAACGCTGGTAGTCAAGCAAAGATCCTAAAGGCTCTACCAATATGTATAAACAATATGCTAAAAGAAACACATGCACATATTGAGATAGAATCAAACCAAGTAGCATACTACCATATTGAGCAAGACTGTTATTATATCTGTGTATATCCCAAGCTTCCAAAATATAATATACAAACCAGTACTATACAACAATTGCCTCTAGGGCATATATCACTAACACTAATACCCAATGAGTATGGAATGGTCAAATTAAGCTCTTTGATCTTTTGAGTGTGTGAGAGAAAGAATAATCAAAAACTACTTTTTGCTTTCACAAGAGATGAGAAAATGACTTTGGAAAATCTTAGAATATTTTTGCATGTGTTGGCTCTCCAAAACCCAAAGAAAATCTCAATAAATACCACTCAAGAAAACTAGCCATTACAAGTCAAATCGGTCAAAAAGAGCCATTATCAAACGTCTGAAGTTCAACCAGACAGACGTCTGAAGAAGGATCAGCAGCGGTTAGAAAATAGCTTCCGACATTTGTTTTTAAAAGCTTCGAACATTTGCCAATAGTATTTACAAGAAGCCACAGAAGGCAAACAGACGTCTGAAGAAGGAGACACTAACGTCTGAAGAAAAAATATTTTCAAATGATTTTGAGCTTCAGAAGTTTGTCTAAAATACCTTCAGACGTTTGCCGTGGTTTTCTAAACATGGCCAATGAAAGCACAGAGAAAAAACATACGTTTAAAGAACCAGTGGCACACGTCTGAAGAAGAAAAGGTTTTCAAACTTTTAAACCTTCAGACGTTTATGCTAAATAGGTTCAGACGTTTGTTCTCACAAAAAGTTTAAATATTATGAAAACACAAAAAACAACCAGACGTTCGAAGAAGTTTTGACAGACGTTTGTTCTGGGAAAAAAATTTAAGCCAAAGAAAATCCATAGAACAAACAGATGCATGAAGAAGTAACTGCAGACATTTGTTCTGAAAAAAATTCAAGCCAATGAAAATTCAAAGAACAAACAAACATATGAAAAACTAACTATAGACGTTTGTTTTGTCAAATGTTTTAAACAAAGAAAGCTCAAAAAACATCCAAACGATTGTTCTGGTAAGCTTCAAACGTTTGTTCTTGAAGCAAAAATTGATATTTGAAACTTGTGCATGTTTTTAAAAACAGGACATACGTCTGAAGAGTAGTTGTGCACACGTCTAAAGAAGGAATTTTTAGACAAAAATGAACTTGGTTTTTGAAAAGAATTTTAGAAGTAAACCAACGCAAGTTTTTCACAAATCATACGAAGAGCGTGTGTAAGAGCTTAATGTGATGTTTTCCATAGAAATGAGTACTCATATTGATTTCCTATGCTGATATCGTTCGTTTTCCAAATCTTGAATCTTCTGATATCTCGACACGAGCTCTTGAATCTTCGATTTCTTGAATTCTTTTGAACATGGACTTTGGCTCCTTAGCTTCATGAAGTTTGAATGTGATCATCAAGGAACTCTAGTTTATTAACCTCCAACCTCCAATATATTTTCCGTTTAATCTCAATTTCCTCCATCCTCCATCGTAAGCTTGTGTCGGTTGATATCTTAAAATCTTTCTCAAATACGACCAAACTCATATACAGTGTTATAAAGTATGCAATATGTAACACATGTATAGATCTATTAATATTGTATAACATCATCAAAACTAAATAATAGGATTATGAAAATCCATAAGCCATCACTCTATTGCCGATAAAACAGCAATGGTCGGCCTGGCCCTAAATTCGACTGGCCCGACGGATCTGCTGCCTCCTAAGAATTCAAACTCCAGATGACTAAGAATTTGGAAAATCACCTTCTTCGCTCAAAAATCTATTTGAGCATGAAAAGTGCCAAGAAACTCCATCCCCAAACTACATCATAGCTGTTGGGATTTCCTAGCGTCCTGACCATCAACCGTGACCGTTGCGGAACAAATTTTTTTTAAGGGGTTAAAAACCGGCACTAGAAAACCCTGTTTTAGAATCTACCATAAACCTAAACTTGATAACAAGGAGGTGAGCTAACTACTATGATAGAAATTTCTCACCGAAAGATCTGTGTCCTTCGGCCTTCTATCCTCTTTGTTTGCTTCTAGCGATCTCCTTGAACAAGCTTTATTGTCTTTCCTTGCTCCTTGAGTTCTCCTAAATCGAGCTTGATCACCGGTTCTCCTCCATCGAAGATGATCCACCCGAGAGATGTAGTCCATGGCTCTAACTCCACACTAAGAGTCTAGTGGAGCAACCAGATACTTTAGATTGCTAATCTAAAGTGTCTAGGATGTAGTGAATGGATCTAAGTGTGTATCTATCTCACCACCTCTCTTTATTCTCAACACATGAGATTGTAGATAGTGTAGGGTTCCTAGGCACACTAATGAGGTCTCACAAGGCATCAACCATGCCAATTTCAAAAATTTCCGGTGCCTACAAACCCTAATACGGATCGTTAACTAGAGATTAGGCGAAAACTTGAACTAGTAAACTGCTTTACTAATAAGTGAACGGAAATACAACCTTTGTAGATCCGGTCCTCCACCTCTAAAGCTCCGTGATGAAGTCCCCTCGCTGCGATCATCGGATCCCGGGCTCTAGCGTCGGCTTCATTGGAAAAATGGGCGGGCTAGGTCGTCGACTTCGATGCCGAAGATGATCTACGTCGAGACAACACAAGATCAAGCTCCAACTTCACCAAGCCATGAAACTTGTGAAGAAAACACCCTATACTACTTGGCAAGTGGTAGAGGATGAAGAAATAGGAATTGTGTTCACTTTAGAATTGGATTTCTCACTCTTTTTCTCATTTCACCATTGATGGTAGCAAGCTTTTCTTCATGTTGAAGAAGGAGAAGAAGAAGAAAAGAATATGATAAGTATTTAGAAATAGAAAAATGAGTGATTCTTATCATATAGCAACCATGGTTAAGTCTAGAGAATAAACTAGGGTTAGGTGAATGGTTGGGTTAGGCATGAAACAAAAATGGTAGACTTTTTCAAAGCTTCATGAAGCTTCAACAAAGAAACAAAATTAGCCACCATTTTCATTTTGCCAAAATGAATGAATAAATAAATAAATAAGCAAATAAATCAAAACCCTAACCATTTACTTAACCAATGTTTAAACTAAACATACACCCAAACATGCATGTATCATCAATCATGATACAATCAAGTGCACAAAAAATATATCACATATACAATGTGCACTTCAAGTGAGAAAATCCATTTTAAGTGAACCAATACTAGTTAATGCAAAGTAATATATCAAATATATAATTATGCACTAAATCATTAAATCAACGCTTGATTTAACGATCCGGTCATATCGCATATGACCGACTAATATCCAATGTATCGACTTATCGAATCAATCCTTGATTCGATAACTAGGTTATATCGCATACAACCAATCGATACATTCATCGCGAGAATAGAATACGGTATCACATACACGCATTATTCTCGGTCCCGCACATATCTCATATGTGCTCCTATTTCGTTTCGCTTGAGCCAGGAAACCTCTGTGTAGGACTCTAAAGACTCGTCAATACGCCGGCAGCAGATGATGATCATATCAAACACCCACAAGCCGCAAGCGGTCTGCTAAACGTAACGGCCACCCGGGTATTGAGCGATCAGAAGATCGACGAGCAAGCCCGCTCACACTCCTGTGAATCCAACCGGTAACACTTACCGTACAGTCCGGTCTCGTCGTCTGATATGTCGCATATCTCGCCTAGGGGTGGTAAACGTCAGACCCCAATAGCTCGATAAGTCGTGTCGATATGAGGTATATAACAGTTCGAGAAACTACTGGTAACACTTACCAGTAAATCTCAGCAACCCTAGCCAGGGATTTCCGGTTATAGCCAATCGAACACAGCGCAACATCAACTCCCTATACCGGGAGAGACGAATCCCCTCCTATCGCTCATTGCCTCCATGTGATTCGGGACTGTACCCAAAAACCACCGTTTTGCACGCCCTCTTGGACGTGGTAAGGTGGAAATCAAAGCACAGTGGGAATCACACAAGACTCTATGACGATCTCGGGTCAACAGACTACTCTGTACCAGTGTTACCAGAGAACTGCCATCTGACGTAAGGTATAATACCATCTGGGAGTTCTCGGCGAGTCCGTCCAGTGTACCCAGTCTCCACTGAGCACCCGTATATCATCTCTGATGTCAAACACCAATGGATATGGGATCATCCATCGCCCATCTGTATGGGTCGAGAAGGTACACGCTAGTCTACTCTGGTATATCGATGCCCTGTCTCGATACACCCACGACTAGGGACTTTGAAGGATGTACTTATGGACTACCATGTCCCCACTAGTATGATCCGCATCATAGTCCAGGTAGTCAAGTACACATCCTAAGGGCTTTACCAACATGTAACAGAGAGACAATCACACGTTAAGGTAAAGAGCAACCAGATAGCATACTATCATGTCGAGCAAGAAAGTCATCTCTATATATGTCCAAGCATCCACTACAATATACATTTTATGTATAGTAATGGCCTCTAGGGTATACATATAACTAACAGATAGGAGGTTGAAGATGAAGGTGGAGGAGCTTAAAAAAACAAGTGAGGAGAGTGAAGCAAATGGTGAGAACGAATTATTACCCATGAGAGAGAAAAACCAACCATAGTTTTGTAAAACAATTTTTTACAATATAAAAAACCTACCATGCTTGAATAGTTTGCACAAATGAATTGAAAATTCATTTATCAACACTTTTGAAGCATGGTTCTCACCATACTCCCCTCACCACCTTTACACCTCATTTTCCATTTAAAGATAAATGGATAAAACTAAAATGAGGTGTCCACCTTCTAGAATGTTTTCTGTATAAATACGGATTACACTCTACTGTATATACATACCTGTATTCGTACCAAAATACGAATACCCAAATAGATAGAATAACACAAGGAACATAATACTAGAATATATATATCGAAATACATATATATAAATTATTAAATCAATACCTGATTTAATAATCCGGCTCAATCCCGAGCTGGCTAGTATTATCAACTATCCGATCGAAAGACCGGATAACAAGTATAATCAATCGATCGGAACCCTGCACGTATCCAATACGGCTACTACATCATTTCACCTGAACTAGGGAAACCCTTTGTGTGGGACTCTAAAGACTCGACAGTACGCCGACAGTGAGTTACTGGATAAATTCATAACCACAAACACGTCAGCGACACTAGCTGTACATAACGGCTACCCGGGTACCTGTCGAAAAGGAAGGTCGACGAGCAAACTCATCCGGAACCCTACTGAGCCTATCTATGACAATCTCCATACAGTCCGGACTCTTCGTCTGAGAGTATCGCATACAGGGTCTAGGAGGTAGTAAACGTCAGACCCTAATAACCCGATAATTCATGCTGATGTAGCTCAGGACCGATCCGGGAAACTACTGATCAACCTATTAGTAAATCCCAACTGCCTTGGCCAAGGTCTTATGATCCTGGCCAATCGAACATAGTACGATATTGACTCCCTATACTGGGAGAGAAGAATCTCCAACAATCACTCACTGCCTCCATGTGGCTCGGGACTGTACCAAACAAAACCTGTTTGCATGACTCAGTAAAGCCTTGGTAGGGTAGTGATCAAAGTACAGTAGGAACTCACACGAGACAAATGACGATCTCAGGTCTGAAGACTAACCTGTACTCATATCACCTGAGAACTGCTATCTGACAATTGGTATAGAACTATCTAGAAGTTCTCGGCGAGTACATCCAGTGTACTCACCCCCAGTGAGCACCTGTATACGATCTTAGGTGAGAAAGACCAATAGCTATGGGACTAACCATCGCCCCTCGTTGGGATCTAGAAACGTATGCACTATTCTACTCTGGAATATTGATGCTCAGTCTCGATACTTCCACGACTAGGGACCATTTAAGGATGTGCTTATCGACTACCCAGCTCCCACAAGTATGATCGCCATCAAAATGCAGGTACTCAAGCAATGATCCTACGGGTTTTATCAACATGTATAAATGATACGTAATATCAAGTAAAACATATGCACATGTTAAGATAAAGACAAACCAACTAGCATACTATCATATCGAGCAAGACTGTCCTATACATACATATGTCCAAGTATCAACATGTATACATATACAATAATGGCCTCCAGGGCATACATATTCAACAATCTCCCACTTCCACTAAGGCTACATATTGGTGTATCGAGTACCCAACGTCTGCACTAGGGCCAATTGTTGGCATATCGCATACCCAACTTCTCAAATAGTCTATCGAACTGTGCTTGAAGAAGGGCCTTAGTGAATGGATCCGCCGTATTGTCTTTTGTGTTCACTCTCCGCATCTCGATCTCCCGGCGATCAACGATCTCCCTGATTAGGTGATACCGCCTCAAGATGTGTCTGGATTTCTAATGGGACAATGGTTCCTTCGCTAAAGCCATAGCTCCATTGTTGTCGCAATACAAAGGTATTGGATTAACAATAGATGGAACCACCTGAAGTTCAGTAATGAACTTCTTAATCCAGACCGCTTCCTTTGCGGCATCGTTGGCAGTAATGTATTCAGCCTCCATCGTCGAATCTGCGACGGTGTCTTGTTTGGACCTCTTCCAACAGACCACCCCTCCGTTGAGGGTAAACACAAAACCCGAGACAGACTTGCAGTCATCCTTGTCACTCTGGAAGCTTGAATCGGTAAAGGACTCCACCTGGAGGTCCCCATTACCGAATACCATGAACAGTTCTTTAGTCCTTCTCGGGTACTTAAGAATGTTCTTCACTGCTGTCCAGTGGTTCTCACCTGGGTTTGACTGATACCGTCTCACCATACTGAGCATGTAAACTATATCTGGTCTTGTATATAGCATCGCATACATTATAGATCCTTCCACCGAAGCGTAGGGTATAGTGCTTATGCGAACCCTCTCATCATCAGTCTTGGGAGACGTCTCTTAGGAGAGGGTGATTTTTTGCAATTCGGGTATATTCCGCACTTGGAATCTTCCATACTAAATCTCTTTAGTACGATCACTATGTACCTGGACTGCGAAAGTCCCAATAATCTTCTAGATCTATCTTTGTAGATCTTAATCCCCAGAATGTACAAGGCATCACCCAGGTCTTTCATTAAGAACCTTTGTGAGAAGAACAGCTTGACCAATTGTAGCATAGGAATATCATTTCCTATCAAAAGAATATCGTCCACGTACAAGACTAGGAATACGACAGTTTGTTCTACAATCTTCTTATATATACAATGCTCATCCTCGTTCTTTATGAAGTCAAATTCCTTGACTGTTTTATCAAAACAGATGTTCCAGCACCGCGATACTTGCTTTAATCCATAAATGGATTTAAGCAACTTGCAAACCTTCCCGTTGCTCCCACTGTTTACAAAACCCTCCGGTTGATCCATATAAATGCACTCTTCCAAACTTCCATTTAGAAATGTCATTTTTATGTCCATCTGCCAGATTTCATAGTCATGGAAGGCAGCAATGGCAAGTAGGATCCGAATGGATTTGAACATAGCCACGGGTGAAAAGGTTCTTCATAGTCCACACCTGATCTTTGACGAAAACTTTTTGCAACAAGTCTAGCCTTATAGGTTTCCACCTGTCCATCTACCCCAAACTTCCTTTTGTAGATCCATTTGCATCCAACGGGTTTTACCCCAGGTAGAGCAATATCCAAGGTCCACGCTTTATTGGTGTACATGGACTCCATTTCAGATCGCATACCATCCAGCCATTTAATAGAGTCCCACTGATAACGGTCTGCTTGAAACTAGTAGGATAATCTTCTTCCAAGATGCAATCCTCTCGATCCCCGTCTATGAGAAAACCGTAGTGTCTCTCGGACGGATGAGAAATCCTACTAGATCTGCTAAGTGGCTGAGGTTCGTCGGGTATTACTGAAACTAGCGGTTCCACCAAATCTTCAGTTATAGTTTATGTTTCTGGAACTTTATCCAGTTCTACCACGCTGTCACTAATATTTTTTGCAAGATATTCTTTTTCCAAAAATGTGGCGTTCCGAGAAACAATAATCCTTTGTTCCTCTGCGTGGTAGAATAGATATCCATTAGAATTCTTTGGGTATCCCACAAACTTACACAAAACTGATCGTGCCTCGAGTTTGTCTGGGTTCTACTTTTTGACATAAGCAGGGCAACCCCAAATCTTAACACGTTTAAGATACAAACTCTTACCACTCCATATTTCATATGGAGTTTTAGGCATGGATTTGGATGGAACTTGATTCAAAAGATGTGTCGCTATTTGAAGCGCATATCCCAAAATGAAAAAGGCAACTCAGCAGTACTTATCATAGAGCGAACCATATCCAATAGGGTACGATTCCTCCACTGCGATACACCGCTGTTCTGTGGTGTATACGGAGGAGTAAGCTGAGAGAGAATTCCATTCTCTTTTAGGAATTCTAGAGATTTCGTGCTTAAGTACTCCCCTCCTCTATCAGATCAGAGGATCTTGATACTTTTGCCAGTCTGGTTCTCTACTTTGTTTCTGAATTCTTTGAATTTCTCAAAAGCTTCAGATTTGTGTTTCAAAAGATACACATATCCGAACCTAGAGAGATCGTCAGTGAATGTGATGAAGTATGAGAACCCACCCCTTGCATGTATAGACATTGTACCACATACATCACTGTGTATGAGTCTCAAGAGCCCTGCTGCTCTTTCTCCGTGTCCGGTGAATGGAGATTTGGAGATCTTTCCCTTGAGACAAGACTGACAAGTTTCATAAGATGAAAATTCGAACGTATTCAAATATTTATCTTTATGCAACATAGTTAGTCTTTTCTCTCCGATATGACCAAGTCTACAATGCCACAAGTAGGATTCGTTCATTTCTGAACTCTTCCTCTTGCGTGTGTTTTGTACATTGAAAACTGTGTTTTGATTTAGAATATAAATACCATTACACAGTGTACCTTCTGCAACCAATACCAGATTAAGGTAAATGTTCATGATATTTCTATCAAGAACAAACTTATATCCATTCTTATCAAGTACAGAAATTGATCTGATGTTGCAAACCATGGAAGGTACATAGTAGCAATTGTTCAAAATCATAGCATTGCTATTTGGCAACACTAGGTGATATTCACCGACGGCAGCAGCATCAACTTGTGCTCTATTCCCTACTCTGAGGGACACATCACCAGGTCCAACCATCCAACTTTTTCTCAGTCCCTGTAATAAATTATAGATATAAGATCCTGATCCGGTATCTAGTACCCAGAAGGTAGGACTGACTGAAAAACAGTTCTCAATAACAAGAACACCTGAAGGAGACGCAATAGTATACTTCTTCTTTGTTGGGGTCATCAAGGAACTCATGCAATCCTCTTTCTCTTGCTCATACTCATGACTGCTGTCATAAGTTAGAGCCAAACCGATGTTCCCCAACCCCGAATAAGAATTCGGATCGGTCAAGCAATACATTTTATTATCTTGATTAAGGCATGAATTGGTTGCTACCTGGAGAGAGAGAAAAAAACACTCAATGTGCGCACTTGCAAAATTAGATTGGTTATTAGTTTATCTAATTAGGATGGCTCCCACTGTTTCCTCGAATTCTCCTTCAAACCTTAAAAGAAGAACTAAATAGGATCATTAACACCTTACAATTGTTAGTGATATGTATGCCCTAGAGGCCATTACTGTACATACGATGTATATTGTAGTGGATGCTTGGACATATATAGGGAGGACTTTCTTGCTCGACATAATAGTATGCTATCCGGTTGCCCATTATCTAAACATGTACTCTGATTGTCTCTATGTTACATGTTGATAAGGCCCTTAGGATGAGTACTTGACTACCAGGACTATGATGCAGATCATACTAGTGGGGACAGTGTAGTCGCTAAGTACATCCTTCAAATGTTCCTAGTCGTGGGAGTACCAAGACAGGGCATCGATACTCCAGAGTAGACTAGCGTATGCGCTTCTTGACCTATATGATGGGCGATGGATGATCCCATATCCATTGGTGTTTGACATCAGAGAAGGTATACGGGTGCTCAGTGGAGACTGGGTACACTGGACGGACTCGCCGAGAATTCCCAGATGGTATTATACCTCACGTCAGATGGCAGTTCTCTGGTGACACTGGTACAGGTTAGTCTGTAGACACGAGATCGTCATAGAGTCTTGTGTGATTCCCACTGTGCTTTGATTTCCATCATACCACGTCCAAGAGGGCGTGCAAAACGGTGGCTTTTGGGTACAGTCCCGAATCACATGGAGGCAATGAGCGATAAGAGGGGTTTCGTCTCTCCCGGTATAGGGAGTTGATGTTGCACTGTGTTCGATTGGTTATAACTGGAAATCCCTGGCCAGGGTTGCTGAGATTTACTGGTAAGTGTTATCAGTAGTTTGTCAAACTGTTATGGACCTCATATCGACACGACTTATCAAGCTACTGGGGTCTGACGTTTACCACCCCTAGGCGAGATATGCGACATATCAGACGAAGAGATCGGACTGTATGGGAGTTTTACTGATTGGATTCGCAGGAGAATGTTCAGGCTTACTTGTTGATCTTCTTATCGCTCAATACCTGGGTGGCTGTTACGTTTAGCTGACCGCTTGCAGCTTGTGGGTGTTTGATATGATCATCAACTACTGCCGGCGTATTAACGATTCTTTAGAGTCCTACACAGAGGTTTCCTGGCTCAGGCAAAACAGAGTAGGAGCACATATGTGATATGTGCGGGACCGAGAATATTACGATATGAGATACCGTATTTTATTCTCGCAATATATGATATCGGCCGGGTATATGTGATATAGCCGGGTCATCGGATCAAGTGTTGATTCGATGAAACGGTACATGTTATATTAGTCGGTTATATGCGATATAGCCGGGTTGTCGGATCAAGTGTTGATTCGATAATTTAATGTATAATTATATATGTGATATATTACATTACATTAACTAATATAAGCTCACTTAAACATTCTTTTTCTCACATGGATAATACATTGATATATATGTGATATATGTTAATTGTATTATTTTATTTTGTTACAAAATATATTATATATGTGATATATAATATTGCAACAAGTTAAGGCTACAAATGCAACATGTTTTGTAGAGTTTAAACATGGATAGGGTTTGGATTAGGGTTAAGTTTGAATGAAGCTTTCATGAAGCTTCATGAAGCTTTGACTTTGACCATTGATATTTATTAACCCAACCCAAACCCTTTACCCTAGTTTACTCTCTACAAGGGTTAACCTTTAATGATTGACCCATGGTTGATTTGTAACAATAACAATGATTTCATTATTCATCACAAATAGATTTCTTCTTCTTCTTTCTTTGAAAAAGCTTTCTAGCTTTTTGGTATGAGATGATTTTGAGTGAGAAATTGAAAACAAATGAGAGCTAAATTCCTACTTCATCATCCTCATCTATTCTAGCCACTTAGATTAGGTGTTTGCTTTGCTAATACTTGATTAGTGAAGCAATAGCTTGGGTTTGAGATTCTTCAAGGTAGATCATCTTAGTTATTGAAGATTGGAAGCAAGCTTACATCTTTCTCTTCATGGAACCTCTCTAGAGTCCGGGTACTTGATGATCGCAGCGAAGGGACCTCAACACGGAGCTTATGAAGTGAAGGAATGGACTACAAAGGTTGTAATCCCTAACTCTTAGATGTAAAGTTGTTTACATGCATGTTTAACCCTAAGTCTCTAGTTAAGATCTTGGTTAGGGTTTGTTTAGCACCCCAAAAATTTAAAAGTAGCATGATTGATACTTGCCAAAACCTTCACAAGGTGCTATGCTAACCCTACAGTGGTACCAAAGCCAAGCTAGAGCATTAGGCGTTGTCTAGACGAAATTTGAAATCCGATCGAACTCCGAAACTCCGATAAATCCTAATTTCTGGAAAAAATTTCAAAAGCTGAAATTTTTCATATTAAAAATACTTAGAAAATCATGCAGGGAATTCTAAGGATTACTGTGAAGTACGAAGCCACAACTCGACCAAGTGACCGCGGAACCGCGGCCAAACCATGCGTTTGGCGGCGGTTCCGCGGCCAACTTTTGGAGTTGGTGGCTAATACTTCAGGGCTTTATTCTTGGGTACTTTTTCATGCTTCTGGGAATTTTTAATTCAACTTAAGTGTTGAGCTTTCTGGGATATATTGGGAACTCATTGATTCGATCGGAAAGTTTAACTTCGTTTAAGTTTTTCCGCGTAATTTAGAACGTGTTAAAAAGTTCGAACGGATATCAATAACTCACTTTTTCCCTTATCAGAAATTTCCAAGTGTTGGATTTTTCCTTAATTAAAGAACGTTCAAAGTCGTGCAAGTAACGCGGTGGACGCTCTAGAAGAACACAAACCTTAACTCGATTATGTGACCGTCTGAACCGCCTCTAAACCTTAGGGTTTGGGGCAGTACGGCGTTGCCACATGTCAGGCTTTGGTTTGACCCTTCTACGGCTGGACCATTAGTACTGTGGCATGTGATGGATGCTTTAAACTAAGTTCAAGTGTTGAGCGAAAAGGGAAATTTTAGGTGATTGTTTATTCGATTGGAAAGTTTAACATTGTCTATTTAACTGGAATGTGATATAATATTTGGAATCCACAAGTAGTTATGAGATAACTAATTTGAATCTTATAAATCTAGAAGTTTTTAGTCTCATTTGATCGGTTGCCACGGGATTTTGATGTGATCAAAAGTCCGTCGCAATCACGTAGCGTACGCGGATACTCGCCGAGTAAACTTAATAGATAGCCACACTCCATAGCCCCGACCAAGTGACTGTAGGAGAACCCCATCACCAAAAGCATCCGTTCGAGTGCTCGCGGCAGCGATGTTCCGCCTTAGTGCACTTTGTCGACGGCATCGGGGGTGCGGCCGTCTGCTAAAGTTTCCGACGAGCATTCGATCAAGATGTCGGGAATCTTGTTGAATTGCCCGACTTGATATTGAAAAGAGTTTTCGATATTGAGACTAAAATCCGGGGTTTATAATTTTTAGGCATGCGATGTCTAAGGAATTCATTTTGTTAGGAATGAGATGTCTAAAAAGGTTGCGGATTCCAACTGTTGTAGTTTTACACTTTCTTTTCTGCAACCGTAAGTGTAATATATGGTGTATCGCCGGTTTCGGTTCTATACATCAACGACAATTGGGATACGCATATTTACTTACGTTGATGACATGTGATGTTATGTGTTGCTGTGATATGTTATATTGGATCGTCGCGTTTTGAATAGCCGGGGGTTTTATGTGAGATGAGAGTTTTTTCATTTTCATTCATGTAAAATTCATTGTATGTAATATTCTTTTATTGGGGCACTTCCGGGTTGAGGATGCTGTCACCTTTGTCTATTATTTACTTTTCCGCATTAGGATAAACCCAAGGCGGGGAGCACAAGTAACCGGGTTCTAGGGTCTAGTGGGAGACCATCTCGAGGAGTCGAGACTGGGTTTCCTAACCCTAGAATTGGCAGTGTTACTTTCCGCTCTCGTAGGGGTCTAGGGATGTGGGTTTGGCTATTCATCGCAACCGTGGAATCCGTGTTTTATACAGGCTCGATATAAAACATGGACGTCCTAGTATATCCAATATTTCATATGTGTTCTTCTGCTGCAATGTTCTGTGATGAGATCATATTACTGCCTGAGACGAATATTTATATTATATATATGAGATATATATTATATATTGTTGATTTCGTTTCAAATCTGATACTTGTGAAGTATAATAAAATGGGACTTCATTAATGAGATTAATGAAACTAAAAGAAACCTAAAGATGTTATGGAATCAAAAAAAACAGGTAGCTCTAGTTCTTGCTTTGCATAGCGGTATTCCTTGTAGAATATCCAGCACCTTATTCGATAAGGAAAGAGCCGAGATCCCTTCACCGGGAGTGACCTCTTAAGCAATAACTGGCAGATGCTACAACCCTCGGTTTTTTCTTTTGATTACTTTTCTAGTTTTTGCTTTGCATAGTGGTATTTGTGAAATATCCTGCACCTTATTCGATAAGGAAAGAGCAGACGATCCCTCACCGGGAGTGACCTCTTTAGCAAAACTAGCAAAGGCCTCAAAAACATTCCATTTAAAATCACTCGATTCTACAACGATATCAAGTTCATTATGCAAAGGGTTTTCTTAAAAACCTGTCGTAGCCCTCTGTCATTTCAGATATATACTTCATAGTATTCGTGCTACGTTTGTTGGCTTTCGTCAAGGCGTAGTGTGCGGTAGCTATTTATGCTTATCTGTATTAGCATATGATGCGATTGAGTTAGGGTAGTCGTGTGACATTATTGGCTTTCGTCAAGGGTCGTGCGGGTGGGTTAATTTAATCGGGAAATGAAGGGTTGAACTTGACTAGTAGCCTATGGTTTGTTGGCTTTCGTCAAGGTCATAGGATGCTAGGGGTAAAATATTATTGGGAATTTCAAGTGTTGAAATTTGCAATGAGATTGCATACCTCCTATGAGATAGTTGGATCCCGATACCCGCTGCGAGTAAGAGTTACTCATGGGAGAATTTTACACATTACAATTAGCCGATCAAGTAGGTGTCTAGAAAGGTGTCAACGGGGTTATGCCTCTGTGAAAATGAGGTTTACTTTAATTAGGTCCATGCAAAAGCACGGGGAACCTCTCTCAAAGTACCGGCACTGGCCTGGCTGAAAGATTGGCGAACTTGTAGGGTGTAATTAATCCCGGCTAGTCTTTTCTTTTAGGGTTTGAAGGAAGATTTGACTAAAACAGCGGGAGACATCCTGATTAGATATATTAATAACCAATCTAATCTTGCAAGAGCATACGCTGTGTGTTTTCTTCTCTCTCTCTCCAGATAACGACCATGTCATGCCTTAATCAAGTTAATAATACGGATGTATTGACCGAACCCACTTGTTATACTGCGCTAGGGAACGTTGATCCCGCTCCAACTTATAATTATTATAAGCCAGAGTAGGAAATAGGGGATTACAAGAATTCCCGTGCCGCCCAAATGAAGAAAGTACATGCTGATGCATCTTCTTCGGGTGTGTTCATTACCGAGAACTTTTTCTCAGTATCCTTTGCGTCCTGGGTATGAGATACCGAATCAGGATCCCGCAAATGTAATTTGTTACATGGGCTAAAGATAGGTAGAGAACTGAGAACGGGTGATAAGTTTCAAGAGTTGGAAATGATGCAAGTGTTGCAGCCAAGTCTGTTGGCAGTTATCACTCTGTATTACCAGAATACATTGATTCCGAACGAATGTTATTAGATACCGAACCTGATATACAATATCATATCAGTCTCTTTATTAGTAAAGAAGGATATAATTTTTTATTGATGGATAATGTTTTGAACATTTTCTATATCAAGAGTTGATCGGTTCAGGCACGTTATCTAAAAGCGTAGACGTTCTAAATCAAACCACAGTTCTTAACGTACAAAACACACACAAGAGGAAGAGTTCAGAAATGAACGAATCCTTCTTGAGGTATTGTAGACTAGGTCATATCAATGCGACCCGACTAGCTGAAGTTACAGAAAGATGCATAATTAAATAAGTTTGAATTGACATCTTGTGAAACTTGCTGGTCAAGTCACAAAGATAAGATGACCATAGCTCCGTTTATTGGAAACAGAGATAGAGTTACTGAACTCTTGGGATTGATACATGCTGATGTATGCAAGTCCCCTGTCTACATATGCCAGGATGGGTTCTTTGTACTTCATTACATTCACTGATGATCTCTCAAGATTCAGACATATATTCCTGTTGAAACACAAGTCCGAAACTTTTGAGATATTCACAGAATATAAGTTAGAAGTAGAGAACCAAAAACGGGTAAAAGTATTATGTCCTTTGATGAGATCAAGGAAGAGAATACTTGAGCACGGAATTCCTGGACTATTCTAAAGGAGAATGAGATTCTCTCTCAGCATTACTCCTCCGTATACACCACAGCACGTCGGTGTATCGGGGCGGAGCAATCGCACCCTATGTGATATGGTGTGCTCTATGATGAGTACTACTGAGTTGCCTATTTTCTTTTGGGGTTATGCACTTGAGAAGATGCATACCTATTGAATAAGGTTCTAACCAAATCAGATGCCTACTACTCCATATGTGATATGGTATGGGAAGAGTCCATCTCTTAAGGAAGTTAAGATTTAGGGTTGTCCGGCCTATGTCCAAAAGAAAAATCCGGACAAGCTCGAGGCAAAGTCAGTTTTGTGTAAGTTTGTTGGATATCCCAAGCATTCGCAAGGGAATGTCTTCTACCACACTGAGGAACAAAAGGTGTTTTGATTCTCAGCATGCCACCTTTTGGAAAGGGAATTTCTTGTGAAGAAATTAGTGGTCATGAGGTAGAACTGGAAGTAGTTACATCTATACAAAATTGCAGCTGATGATTTGGTAGAACCGGAGGATTCAATAGTATCCAACGAACCTCAGGCTCTCCGCCGATCTGGTAGGGTTCCTCATCCATCTGAGAGATACTTCGGTTTCTCTATGACAGTGGGAACGAGGATTGCATCATGAGATGATGACCCAACTTGTTTCGAGCAGGCCATCAGGAGTGGGGACTCTGTGAGAATGGCTGGATGCTGAGCGATCTGAGATGGAATCCTTATACACCAACAAAGTATGGACTTTGGTTGCTTTATCTGAAGGGTTAAATCCCCATCATGAGCAAGTATATCTTGAGAATATTACATGGTGTACATGGAAAAGTTGAGACTTTCAAAGCTATGCTTAAGTCCATCCAGATCCTACTTGCCACTGCTACATACCATGACTACGATATCTGGCGGTTGGGTGTCATGACTGCTTTTCTAAGTAGTGATTTGGAAGAGAGCGTCTATAAGTACACAGCCAGAGGGCTTCGTAGACAGTGGGAGCAGCGGAAACGTGTGCAAGATATTTTATGGGATAAATCAGGCATCGCGGAGTTGGAACGTCTGTTTTGATGTGGTAGTCAAAGAGTTTGACTTCATCAAAATGGTAGATGAACCTTGTATATTCAAAAAGGTAGTAGGGAGTACGGTAATGATCCTCGTATTGTAAGTGGATGACATACTCATGAGAGGGAAGGAGTTTTCTATGCTACGCTCGGTCAATCTCCTCTTATCACATGGATTCTCCATATAGGATCAAGATGATACCTCCTAAATCCTGGATTTTAGATCTATGAGATAGATCTAATTGTATGTTAGGATTCTCACTAGGTGTAGTGAGATGGTATCAATCGATCCTGGGGAGAATCACTGGAAAGGTTCCAGGGTGATAAGGACGACTGAATGTCAGTCACAGGCATTGTCTTTACCCTCAGTGGAGGGACGGTATGTTGGAAGAGTTCGAAGTTAGATACCGTGACTTACTAGACGATTAAAGGCAATATACATCGTTACCAAGGATGCTACCAAAGAGACAGTCTGGACATGTATAAGTTCATGTGGTGAACTTCGTTCCAACCATTGTGTAACAATGGAGTTGTGGCTTATGCCTAGGAACCCTCGTCCCATCAGTAATCCTGACATATTCTAAGGCAGTATCACCTAATCATGGAGATGGTTGATCTCCAGGGAGATCGAGGTTAGGAGAGAAGACACAGAGGACAACAGCGCGGATCCACTCACAAAGGCCTATTTCCCAGTAGAGACTTTTTATGGGATGGTTGAGTATGAGATACTCCAACCACAGCGGATTGTTGGATATGCGATACCACAACAAATGGCACT
Organism: Agapanthus africanus; assembly: GCA_030015575.1. Classification (NCBI taxonomy): domain Eukaryota; kingdom Viridiplantae; phylum Streptophyta; class Magnoliopsida; order Asparagales; family Amaryllidaceae; genus Agapanthus; species Agapanthus africanus. The sequence goes on from CM057341.1 coordinate 706,336,899, forward strand.
AGTACAAGTGGGAGATTGTTAGTGATATGTATGCCCTAGAGGCCATTACTGTACATATGATGTATATTGTAGTGGATGCTTGGACATATATAGGGAAGACTTTCTTGCTCGACATGATAGTATGCTATCTGGTTGCCCTTTATCTAAACATGTACTCTGATTGTCTTTATGTTACATGTTGATAAGGCCCTTAGGATGAGTACTTGACTACCAGAACTATAATGCAGGTCATACTAGTGGGGACAGTGTAGTCGCTAAGTACATCCTTCAAATGTTCCTAGTCGTAGGAGTACCGAGACAGGGCATCGATACTCCAGAGTAGACTAGCGTATGCGCTACTTGACCCATATGATGGGCGATGGATGATCCCATATCCATTGGTGTTTGACATCAGAGAAGGTATACGGGTGACAGTGGAGGCTGGGTACACTGGACGGACTCGCCGAGAACTCCCAGATGGTATTATACCTCACGTCAGATGGCAGTTCTCTAGTGACACTGGTACAGGCTAGTCTGTAGACCCGAGATCGTCATAGAGCCTTATGTGATTCCCACTGTGCTTTGATTTTCATCATACCAGTCCCGAATCAAATGGAGGCAATGAGCGATAGGAGGGGTTTCGTCTCTCCCGGTATAGAGAGTTGATGTTGTGCTGTGTTCGATTGGCTATAACTGGAAATCCCTGACCAGGGTTGCTGAGATTTACTGGTAAGTGTTATCAGTAGTTTCTCGAAATGTTATGGACCTCATATCGACACGACTTATCAAGCTACTGGGGTCTGACGTTTACCACCCCTAGGCGAGATATACGACATATCAGACGAAAAGACCGGACTGTACGGGAGTGTTACTGATTGGATTCGCAGGAGAATGTCCAGGCTTGCTTGTTGATCTTCTGATCGCTCAATACCTGGGTGGCTGTTACGTTTAGCTGACCGCTTGCAACTTGTGGGTGTTTGATATGATCATCACCTACTGCCGGCGTATTGACGATTCTTTAGAGTCCTACACAGAGGTTTCCTGGCTCAGGCAAAACGGAGTAGGAACACATATGTGATATGTGCGGGACCGAGAATATTACGATATAAGATACCATATTCTATTCTCGCAATATATGATATCGGCCGGGTATATGTGATATAGCCGGGTCATCGGATCAAGTGTTGATTCGATGAAACGGTACATGTTATATTAGTCGGTTATATGCGATATAGCCGGATTGCCGAATCAAGTGTTGATTCGATAATTTAATGTATAATTTTATATGTGATATATTACATTACATTAACTAATATAAGCTCACTTTAAGATTCTTTTTCTCACATGGATAATACATTGATATATATATGATATATGTTAATTGTATTATTTTATTTTGTTACAAAATATATTATATATATGATATATAATATTGTAACAAGTTAAGATTACAAATGCAATATTTTTTGTAGAGTTTAAACATGGATAGGGTTTGGATTATGGTTAAGCTTGGATGAAGCTTTCATGAAGCTTCATGAAGCTTTGACTTTGACCATTGATATTTTGAGTTGATATTTATTAACCCAACCCAAACCCTTTACCCTAGTTTACTCTCTACAAGGGTTAACCCTTCATGATTGACCCACGGTTGATTTGTAAAAATAACAATGATTTCATTATTCATCACAAATAGATTTCTTCTTCTTCTTTCTTTGAAAAAGCTTTCTAGCTTTTTGGTATTTGATGATTTTGAGTGAGAAATTGAAAACAAATGAACGCTAAATTCCTACTTCATCATCCTCATCTATTCTAGCCACTTAGATTAAGGTGTTTACTCTGCGAATACTTGATTAGTGAAGCAATAGCTTGGGTTTGAGATTCTTCAAGGTAGATCTTAGTTATTGAAGATTGGAAGCAAGCTTGCATCTTTCTCTTCATGGAACCTCTCTAGAGTCCGGGTACTTGATGATCGCAGCGAAGGGACCTCAACACGGTGCTTATGAAGTGAAGGAACGGACTACAAAAGTTGTAATCTCTAACTGTTAGATGTAAAGTTGTTTACATGCATGTTTAACCCTAATTCTCTAGTTAAGATCTTGGTTAGGGTTTGTTTAGCACCCCAAAAATTTTAAAGTAGCATGATTGATGCTTACCAAAACCTTCACAAGGTGCTATGCTAACCCTACAACAAGTTCACCAACCGTTCAGCCAAGTCGGTGTCGGTACTCCGAGAGAGGTTCCCCGTGCTCTCGCATGAACCTAATTAAAACAAACCTCGATTCCGCAGAGGCATAGCCCCGTTAACACCTTTCTAGACACCTAATAGGTCAGCTAATTGTGAAGTGATAAATCTCTCCTAAGAGTAATCCTACTCATCAGTGAGATCGGGATCCAACTTGTAAGTCCATGCTACGCACCCTACGGGATTGCGGGGTGGCAGAAGGTATGAAATACGAAAATTATATACTTCGAAGTATCGACAAACCGCCAAGATCGTATCTAAACCGGAACTAGCACAAAGTAAATGAAGTATACACTATATGAACAGAAGTTATACATCATTTAACCGGTCCTTCTTCTCCTCGCTGTCCTCCTCACCTGTGCGAGCTCCTTGGAGTGGTGCGGATGTCGTCTCCTCGTCGGCTTTCTTGGATCGAAGATGATCCACCCGTGAGCTTGTGTACCGGGCTCCTTCTTCAACAACCGAAGAAACTAGAACCTCTAGTAAACTACAATAGATGACCTAGACTATGTAGAGTGTGTGAGTGGATTGGTTTATCTCATTTTATCCTAGATTACTCAACACATGAGTGTACTAGGGTTTTGAGGTTGATGAAAGTGAAGAAGGAAAAGCTAGTGAGCTCTTGCAATGAAAATAGAAAATGAGTCTCTCTCTTCATTTGTTGTGAACTGAACTCTTCTAATTATCCATGAGATAAATCATAATGAATAATTAGTAAAAGAGTTGAATAGTCAACAAATGACTCATGGCTTGAAAAGGCAACAAGTGTCCAAAGAAGCCATGTCTAAATTCATGCAATATCCACCTCATTTCCTAATTACATAATGCATTATTAATTTAACCTAAAAAGAATAATGCAATTATGTCATGTCATCTTCATCTAGCATTTTACAAAAATTCCCCTCATCTGTATATACATACCCGTATCCGTATTCCGAAAAATACGAATACAAAAAGAGACGAAAACAATCCATCGGTATAATACTAGGATCTGGCTTAAACCAAAGCTCACTAGTATTAAATCTCAGCACCATCATCCGTGCACAAGTACACGTACATGAACGAACCCTTGTCGTAAAACCATACGATCTCTACATATTTCGCCCGATGCTGGGAAACCCTCTGTGTGAGACTCTAAAGACTCGACACTACGCTGGCAGTGGGTTTAACCACAGGCCACAAACGACACTAGCTGTACATAATGGCCCCCAGGTAGATGTTGATAAGAAACCCAATGAGCATAACTCATCCGAACCCCTACTGAGCCTGTCTATGACAATCTCCGTACAGTCTGGTATGTTCGTCTGAGAGTGTCGCATATCGGTCTTAGGGGGGCGAAAAGCGTCAGACCCCTAATAATGCAATAAGTCGTGTCGGACTGCAGCCAAAAACACCCTAAGAAACTACTGGAATCCCTACCAGCAAATCTCGCTTGCCCTGGTGTCACGACCCGAAGGTACGGAACGTGACCGGCACTTAAATTACGAAGCGTCTAGAGGCGCAACGTAATCTAAGTAAGCCGAAGCCCAGAAATCTAAACCATTTAGAGAAGAAATAAAGAAAAACATGTAGGAAAACAAGTTTAAAAACAAGATCAAATTTTCTCAAAAATTTCGGCAGAGTCTCCTTTGTAAAAACTGGCCCCAAACGGGTACAAACAAGTATAATATATACAAACAATAAAAAGGCATCCCCAAGCGGGAGCTAGCTCTACGCCAACAAGCGGAAACAATCACACCATGCACAATAATATACAACGCCAAAGGGCGAGGCTCAAAACTCAAAAGAAAACAAATCCACCAGATACAATAATAATACAAACGCGACTCTAAGGTCGAAATAAACAAATGGTCCTCTAAACTATCAAGTAATACAAGTCTGGTTGATAGAGCTTACTAGATACCAATGAAATAATAAAAGTACAACGGCGGTCCTGATACAAGTGAACCAACTTACCAAGCAAATCACCCTGAATGAAATGATGTGCCAGCAAACTGCCAAGGAAACCTGTACATCGAACCTGTAATAAAATTTGGCACAACGGGGGTGAGTTGCCAACTCATGAGTAGAAGACATCTGCGAAAAGAAATCGAATGCACGACGCTGTCCTAGGTCATAATAATATACTAATATATCACTAGTCATCTAGTAGTGCAGGGTAATAAACTACGCGTAAGTGCAAATGCTCCGTCCTCGTGTCAGGGCCTCAAATAGTAATATGTCGTATGAATGAGTATGCATGCACCATGAATGTAAAATAATCAACCCTGAAATCTGGATATATCTATATAAAAAGTCTTTAACTTTCATCATAGTAAAATTTGTATAGAAGTCTGAAACATCATCGATGAAATCCATGGAAATCTGTGTCAAGCATCGACACGAAATATGTAAATCTCAAGTCTTAATACCTCATAGTCTCAATATCTCGGGCTCCGTCTGTCCGGATCGGCCCATATCATCAAATCTCACGAAAATGGTCGGTATCCTCCAAATATCCGCCGTGCCAGACATCACCGGTAGATAGTCTTCCCCTGCCAGGCTGATCGTCTATAACTCGATCTTCTTGCCCCGGGGTACCATACCGGGCCCACCATGTACCCGAAACGGTTCATCCACTGCTCGAATCGGGTCTCGAAATCCAACAGAAAACATGAAATCTCATGGTGGACAACACATACATCACGAGAAAACCGCAACTTATATTTTAAAAAGAGAGGGAGAAAGAGAGAGAAGTTTTTATATATATTCTTGCGGTTTTCCCTAAAATCCAGAAATCTCATAGAAATCCAAAATCCTAAATTCATGAGTAAGTAAATGGTAAGTGTCGGCATAAGCCCCATAATACTGCATGATAACATGAAAATGTGAATGCATGAAATATCTAAGTAATAAATGCAATGTCTAGACTAACACCTGAGAGTAATCACAATACTATATTGATCTAGCCTTTAGCTGATTCTATCATAAAAGATAATATGTTCTAAAGTGTACGTGACATGGCAATTACCGATGATGTGTGTGTGAGTCGGCAAATAAGTGTACATGGAATATGCGCATTATCGGTAATGGTGCTGGTGTCCTAACAGACAGAGTTTCATACTGACTAAAGAAGTATATGTATGAACATGCAACTGGATGATTACGATCTGAGTGTAAAGATGAATTCTTATTAACCACTCATTGGTAATATACATGTCTAACTACAACTAAATGACTCGAGCCTAAACTAGTATCTATCTAACCCCCTAAGAACTAAACTAAAGAAACTAGTCGATCAGCAATAAGAATCTACCTAGGGTCTGAGTCCATATCTCTAATAGTCGGCGATCCAGACTCAATAGCATCACGTATGTAGTATGACTTTCTCGAATCAAGAGTGCGGATCAATCATCACATCTATGCCTCGTACTGTAAAATCCATCGTACGGCATCCTAATATCGGGGTACGGGTCAAGTATCACCTACGTACATCATCATTCGTATAATATCATCATCAAATAATGTCATGATCAAAGGTACTGTGCTGTAATCGCATACATCCCAATATCATCAATCATATCTCATTGTCTGCGTACATATACATCGTCAATTGTTCCTCAGAAATATCATGTTATATATATCATATCGTAATCTGGTCACACATATATCATATCGTAACCAAGTCACACATATGTCATATCGTAATCAAGTCACAGGTTACAGTCCAGGTTCTATTCTAGAGTCTCATATATCTCAATGTCATCATCACCTACTATCGTTTATGTATACATATCCATTCACTCATTTTCCAACGATTCGCTAACATCATAACACGACTGTATAGCCAAGAGATCACGGCATCAAGCCTAGTTATATTGTCTCATCCCCATGTATCATATCATAACCTTATATCACATATACATGTTGTGCATATATATACCTACACACAGTCCTATATATATACACATACACATATACCCTAAGTCAAGTTTCTGTGTATGCATGTGTGTGTGTCAACCTGAAACCTACGAATTTCCTCCAAGACATTCATCCTCTGGTAAAGTCTATCTAATCAGGCTAGTCCAACCTAAGGTCTTTAATAGGGTCCTACTCGCCAAGAATCTAAGGTCACGTCCGACTCCCTAATGACAATAAATAATATTCCTATTCTACGTTTGCGGGGGTGCTAAACGCCATCCACCCGACTTCCCCCGTAGATATACATCTACTCACCTGGTCCTTGTCTGCCGAAGACGATGTCGCCCTCCTCTTCTTCCTCGTCCAAAGTCCACGTGAGGGGTACCTATACGCAAACATATATAATTTCGTAACTGAATCACGGATAAAACCAAAATGATGCACGAAACGCGCATAGGTTAAAACATATGACCCACTCATGCAAAGGAACCATTATCGCTCGATATCGGCATACAAACGCCGATTGATCGAGATAAAACACAAACAATCAACTTGTAGTTTCAAAACTCATTATTTATAATATAAAATATGGTTTAAATCATCGAAAACCCTAAAATCGATCAAATAGTCCGATTTCGTAAAAACCTGAAAACGCCAATTTACCGTTTTACTTCAAAACTCGATGTTTAAGTGAAACTAATGGTCATAATATTCATTAAACAACATAACTAGATTATAGAAACCATTACTATATTTTTCTCACACCATTTTGTCTTAATTTAAAATTTCTAGTTTGCAAATTAGCCAAAATTAACACTTGTTAAGCAAAAATTCACAATTCCACTACTAAACTTGATTTTGCATATATTAAAGTGTTAAACCACTCCATGAAACATTAAGAATGATCTAAAGCCCTAATTATATTTTTAATAATACATTTTAAATTAATTTCTAAAACCTAGTTTACCGAAATAGCATATTTATCACATTATATTAACTAACAATTTGAAAGTAATAATTAGATTAGGTATTTCATTCCTTTAACATGTTAATATTCTCATTAAAACCACAATATAATGATAAAAACCTTAATTAGAATTTTAACACACCAATATATATCATTTATAAAAATCTAGTTAGCAAAATTGCTTAATTTAAACAATTTTGAATGCACAAATTATAATACATCAACCATGCTAGATTTTTCCCTTCTAAAAATGTTAAGCTACTTATTATAAGCCCACTTAATTAATAAAAATCCTAACTTGATTTTAGAAACCCTATCTTGAATTTTAAACTTGCAAATAGAATTAATTAAGAAAATCTAAATATGTTAAATAAAAGCATTTAACAACAATTAATCATAAGAATAAAAATTATACGTTCAAAGCATGAGATCCAAACATGAAAATATGCTTCCAAAATAATGGTTTCCAACTCCAAATTCCATGCTAAATAGGTCAAAGGAAAATGGTAGATGTTGAATGTTGATTTTTGAGGTTTATTTTTGGAATTTTTGATGAATTTGATGATTTTTAATGTAAAAATGATGGGGGGGAAATTTTGGGGCTGCCCATGGAGGTGAGGCCGGCCATGAGGTGAGGAAAAGAGAGGAAGAAGGAATGAAGAATAGTGTAGAACATTCTCCAAAGAGATACACATTTTATGTCTTTTCATAAATTTCTTTATTTTATTAATTTTCTTAATTCAATTCATCATAGAAAACTCTAGAATTTTAAAGACAATTCAAGAAGAGATTAGCATGCTAAAAACCTAATTCTAATATATCATGGTTCACTTTTGAAAAATAAACCCATTGCAAATTGTAATTTACACTAATTTAATGTATATTTAAAAGCTTATATTAATATTTAAAATAATTAATTTATGAAAAATATTTCATTAAACTAAAAATTTATAAGTGACTAAATAAACACCATTTACTAGTAATTACATGATTAAAATAGGTCTTTTTAAATTTATAATGAAAAATAATTATGGTTAAGTTTTACGAAAAATAAGTTTTATTTTACCGAAAATCAGAAAATTCACTTAAACGTTTTTATTTATTTAATTATTTTTAAAACGTTACACCTGGCCAGGGACTTTGTGTAATGGCTTTCCGAACACAGCGCGACATCAACCCCCAATACCGGGAGAGACGAATCCTATCTAACCGCCACTGCCTCCAAGTACTTCGGGACTGCACCCAACTACTACCTGTTTGCACGAATCAGCAGAGCCGTGGTAGGGTAGTAATCTAAGAATAGTGGGAATACACTTGAGGCGAAGTAGCAGTGTCAAGTCGACGGACTAAGCTATACTCATGTCACCTGGGAACTGCTACCTGACGATAGGTATATTACCAACCAGCAGTTCCCCACAAGCCTGTCCAGTGTAACTCATAACCCAATGAGCATCTGCATACTATCTCCAGTACGACGTACTGATAGCTGTGAGGCAGACCATCTCCCCTCCTGGGATGAGAAGCGTATACACTAGTCTTCTCTAGAGTATCGATGCCCTGTCTCGATAATTCTGCGACTAGAGACCTGTGCAAGGATGTGGTTGTAGACTACCCAGCCCCCACTAGTGTGACTGCCATCACAACGCTAGTAGTCAAGCAAAAATCCTAAGGGCTCTATCAATATGTATTAGCGATACGTTAAAAGAAACATATACACATATTAAGATAGATACAAACCAAGCAGCATACTACGATATCGAGCAAGACTGTCATAAATCCGTGTATATATCCCAAGCTTCCAATATGTAATATACAAACTAGTACTATACAATAATGGCCTCTGGGGTATATTACACTGACAATCTCCCACTTGCACTAAGGCCATGTGCTGGCATATCGCAGACCTATCATCTCGAATAGCCTCTCGAACTGCGTCTAAGAGATGGCCTTTGTGAATGGATGTGCAGTATTTTCCTTAGTATCAACTCTCCATACCTCGATCTCCCGACGATTCACGATCTCCCTGATCAGGTGATACTGCCTCAAGATATGTCTGGACTTCTGATGGGACCTGGGTACCTATGCTAAAGCTATAGCCCCGTTGTTGTCATAATACAGAGATATTGGATCAACAATGGATGGAACCACCTGAAGTTCTGTTAAGAACTTTCTTATCCAGGCTGCTTCTTTTGTGGCATCTGAAGATGTGATATACTCCGCTTCCATCGTCGAGTCGGCAACGGTGTCCTACTTGGAACTCTTCCAACAGACCGCCCCTCCATTGAGGGTAAAGATATAACCTGACATGGACTTGGAGTCATCCTTGTCACTCTGGAAGCTGGAGTCAGCAAAGGCCTCGGTCTGGAGGTCTTTTCCCGCGTAAACCAAGAACATTTCCTTAGTCCTTCTCAGATACTTGAGAATGTTCTTTACTGCTATCCAGTGTTTTTCCCCAGGGTTTGACTGATACCGGCTTACTACGCTTAGTGCATAAGCTATATATGGTCTGTTACACAACATCGCATACATTATAGAGCCTACCGCAGAAGCGTAGGGTATAATAGACATGAGATCCATTTCCAAATCAGTCTTGGGAGATATCTCTTTGGAGAGGGTGATTCCGTGACAAGCCGATAAATTACCACGCTTTGAATCTTCCATACTGAATCTTTTCAGTATAGTGTCCCCAACATCCTTTTAGATCTATCACGATAGATCTGGGTCCCAAAATGTAAGAGACATCACCCAGGTCTTTCATGGAGAACCTTTGTGATAAGAACTGTCACGTCCCGAAAGTACGGAATATGACCGGCACTTAAACTACGAACGTCTCGAGGCGTACGTAATCTAAGTAAGCCGAAAACCCAGAAATCCAAACCAAGAAAAGTAGTAGAGTGAAGGAAAACCAATTTAAAACAAGTGGTTTCAATAACATAAGCCGAATTATGCGGTTTAAAAAAAACATCAAACATTTCCCGAAAATTTCGGCAGAGTCTCCTTTGTAAATAGTGGCCCCCAAACGGGATACAACATGAATAGTATACGAAATCAAAAAAAGGCATCCCCAAACGGGAGCTAGATCTTCGTCAATCGACGGTCACAACCACACAAGCAATATAATATACAACGCCAACGGCGAGGATCAAAACTCAAAACCATAAGAAAACCACAGAAATAAAACGCGCGACTCTAAGGTCGAAAGAATAACATCACTGGTCTCTATCCCAAAAATAAATACATGTTTGGTTGATGGAACTTCTAGATACAACAGAGTAATAATATACAAGTTATAATGATGGGTGGAATACAAATAAACCCACCTACTAGCAAGTCATCCGGAAATAGAAAGAGTGCCAGCAAGCCGTAAAGAAACCTGTACGGCGAAACCTGCAAGAACTGTGGCACAACGGGGGTGAGTTGCCAACTCGTGAGTAGAAAAACATCTACGCACAGAAGTCGCATAAATAACGCAATCCTAGGTCAATGATCATAATATATCCTCAAATATATATATAACATGCAGCCTATAACAATGGCTAGGGTAAATATCTAACCTGAGTGTAATCTCATGTGCCTGTGTCAGTGCCTCAGGTAGCAATATATCATATGTATGATGTATGAATGCATGAAAACAGAATACATGTAAATGAAGAAACTGTTTTCATAAATTAGTGAGATTTCCTTTGTATTTTTAAAATGAGGTATCATAAATGAAATCAGCATCAACAGTGTCTAGCATCGATACAAAACATAAATCTAAATGTCACAAAACCTCTGGCTCCGGCTATCCGGACTGGCCTATATCATCAAATCTCAGTACCTCAATATCTCGAAATCTCAATGTCTCAAACTCAATATCTAGGGCACCGTCAGTCCAGACCGGCCCCTACCATCCATCTCAAGACCACGACGGTATCCTCCGGATATCCGACGCGTCGGGTAAAATCACCGGTAGGTAGTCTCCCCCTGCCAGGCTCATCGTCATCACCACGAGCTTCTTGCCCCGGGGTACCTTACCGGGCCCACCATGTACCCGAAACGGTTCATCCAACTCCTCGAATCGGGTCTCGAAATCCATCAGCAAACTCATGGTGGACTACTCATACATCATGGGAAAACCGCATTTTTATTTAAAAAAAGAGAAGCAGTTTATATATGTTTTGCGGTTTTCCTCCAAATCCAGAAAATATCATGGAAATCGAATCGTCAATAGCATGTAAAACCATGAATATAAGCATAAGAATGAATAACAGTATGCATGAAGCGACAAGTAATAACTACAATATCTAAGCTGGCATATAAGGTATGTACACTAATATTATGTCAAACTACTGGCTATCAAGCTAAGTTAAGCAATAATATTTTCTAAGGTGTACGTGACATGGCAATTACCGATGAAGATGTGTGTGAGCCGGCAAGTAGGTGTATGTGGTACATACGCATCATCGGTAATGGTGCTGGTGTCCTAACAGCATAATGTCAACAATGCAATATGAAATAACAATGTAAATATGCGATGCGGAGCGAACAGTAATAATGCGCGGGAGCTAAATACTAAACACAACGATAACTAATCTGCATTACCCTAATATAAATCCTACAAATGGTGCCTTTTGAAATAACACGAATCATGGGGTTTTAAAAATAGGGGCTACGGTGTTTTTATGGAAAGATACGTCTTTTGAAATATCCGTAGGATCCTTTGGGCTATCTTTTAAAATACCCACGATTCGTTAGTTTTTGAAATAGGTAAGAATCGAATCTAATCTAATCAACTAAACTAAACTAAAGGACTAAGTTAACAAGCTGGGCTGCAGGTAAGGAAACCGCCTAACATCTGAGTCGATACATATACATACCTGTATATATATATTAGTCGGTGATCCCGCCTCAATAATATCATATCCGATACCATATCTATAACCAGACATCCCAAGTCAAGAGTGCGGATCAATCATCAAAATATAGCTCGTACGTAAATCCGTCGTACGGCATCCCCAAATCTGGGTACGGGTCAATATCATATTCCTCACACTATTCCTCTGGTATCCTCTTTATCCAAGATCATAGTCTAGGGTACTGACCTATGTCTAGTACAATACTAATATCCTCAATATACTCATGATCTGACTACTGATCGACAATCTCGTACAAACCGATATCGTCAGCATATATCATCATCAAGGGGTATACATCGCCTGATACGGCCTAATATCAATATCCTAGCATATCAAGACTCATATCACGATCACATGTCGACCATTTTATTTATAACACTATTCACCCGTATCGCCGCCCCAAGATCCGCTATAACACCAGGACGTACCTCAAGTACGAATCCTGCCATATCACCGATATCACAACCACAAAACAAATCTCATCGACTCAGCTCAATCCCAAGTATCATCCTCAAATCCGTATGTGAACACATAGTCCCATACCCATGTGAACACATAACTATAAAGAATCCCATGAGCACATATAAAAAGGAATGTATGCAAGTATGTATGTGTGTATGTGTAGTGCAACCCTACCCTAAGGTTCGCAACACTAAAATAATCCAATACATCAATATCCATCCTAAACATCGTTATTAATCCCAAATAACATATAATAATTGTTGGTGTGTATACGCATCCGTATACACCACCACGGACTGCGGGGGTGCTATACGCCATCCACCCGACTTCTCCCCGTAGATATAAATCTACTCACCTGGTCCTCGCTCGCCGGTGCCGACGTCGTCACGCGCTTGCTCGTCGTCTCGAAGTCCACATGGGGTACCTACATATCATAACGCACCATATCGCATTAAAATCCGACTCATGACCAAAACGACGCACGAATCCCACATAGGTCAAAACCTATGGTTGCTTTCACAAATCGACCCAAAAACCCTCGACGTCGGCGTACAAACGCCAAACCATCGAGAAAAACCCAAACACACCCATTTATACATTCAAAAACACTAATTATAATATGAAATAGGTTGCAATTCACAAAAACCTCAAACTCACTTTAAAAGCTATTTTTCCGAAAATCTAGCAAGCAAAATTAACCATTTTAGTACAAAACTCGATGTTTAAACAAATTTAGCGGCCACAATATCCACTAAATATCATAACTAAGTCATATAAACCATTTCTATAATTTATTCTCATAAATTTGCATAATTTCCAAAATCCTAGTTTGCAAAAATATCAATTTTTAACACCTTTTATAGCAAAATTCACAATTCATCAATTAAGCTTGGTTTTGCATGATCTAAATTGCTAAACAACAAATTAAAATGTTAATAAAGTCATCAAAACCTTAATTAGATTTTAAATCACCCATTTGGAACCAAAAGCTAAAAACTAGTTTGCTTAAATAAAGCTAAATTGGATATTTTAATGTTACAATTAGCACTAAGCAACAAGATTACATTTTGCATGCCCTAAGATACAAAAATACATCACATAACCATGCACAATTGATCACCATTCAACTCCAAAACAAAACCTCACTTCAATTTCATAAACCCTAATCTTGAATTTGGACTTGAAATTTAAAATCTAAACTAAACCCTTCATTAACATAATTTGAAGTAATAACAAACAACTCAAAAAAAAAGAACAAGATTTATACCTCATAACCATCTTGAGATCAACATGAAACTTGTCTCCAAAATGCAAACTTTTCACCAAGATCCATGCTTGATAGGTTAAGGAGAAATAGGTAGGACTCGGATTTGAGTTTTAGCTTGATTTTTGATGGAATTTTAAGCATTTTGATGAACTTTTTGTGATGAAATGAGAGGAGAAAAAATGGGGGCAGCAAGAGGGAGGGGTTTCGGCCAGAATTTTTGAGGGAGGATGAGAGAGAGTGAGGTGAGGGTGTTGGTAAGGTCAAAGGAGCCATATCTCAAGTCAACACTTAAACATCTTTTCCTTTATTTTATTTTTTTCCTTTTCTTTTCTTGGTTTCCTTTGAATTTTAAGTGAGGAGATGAGTGGGGGCTGCTGAATTCAGCCCTAATAGGGGAGAGGGTGAGGGTATGTGTGTGTATATGAGGAATATTAAGCTACATGCAACCATACCCCAATTCTATTTAGCTATATTTCACCATTTAAGCCTTTTTTCTTCGATATTTTCTAAACCGTTTTGGCAAACGATTTCGTTTCAAAAACCACATGATAAAATTTTATTTAAAGTTTTATGATGCACAAAATTTGTTTCAACTCATTCCAATTTGTAATTTTCCCTAATTAAATATATTAGTGACGGCTTAAAATAATATTAAAATAATTAATTTCGGAAAATTTTTCAGAAAATTTGAAATTTCACCAGTGGCTCAATAAACACCAAATACTAGCAATTATATAGCTAGAATATTTATATTTAATTTTTATAATAAGATATTTGTATTTTGACTTTTTACAGAAAACCCCCTTATTTTACCGATTTTTCGAAATTTCACCGAAACGATTTTCAAAACGCTACAATCTTCCCCCCTTAAAGAAATTCGGTCCCCGAATTTAAATTCAAACTCCCCCCAAATACAAAAACATCTAAGCAAAATCATCAAGTCGTCGGGGCTGCGAAATTGTAAATACATAAAACAAATCGTAGCGCAGCGCATGCGCATGAAAAATGAGCATATAACTCAAATCAAAACTCCGTCAAGCATCCCGCAATCATTGGGGTCATGGTAAAGACACAAATGTCAAATCCAATACAAAACAGATATGCTATAAATCGGAACTACACACGTAAATATCAAATATATATATGTAAATATCTGAAGGAAATGAATGCCAAATATATTCAGGTACTGTCCTCTGACTAGTCCTGCCCAGTACGAAAACACATAATAAATATCATAAAAACGTACTGCTCTATAGGAAAAATCAATCCCAAAATACGCGTATGAGTACTTCGTGCGTCTGATGCGCACGGAAATCAAAATCCAAATACGTGTCATACAAGTGCACAGAAACAAGATCTAAGTGCATCGGGTGTGCACAAAGCATCTGTCGTAGGCAACGTGTGTGCCTGACAGCAAAATCAGGTGCATCTGACATGCACGAAAAATCTCGATTTAGTGCATCTGGTGTGCACCAAAATCACACTTCAAAACATGCGCCCAACATGCGCGAAAATCCAAATCAGGTGCATCCATCGTGCACGAAATCATGAAATCCAATATCAAGTGCCAAATATACGCAAAATCCAATCAGGTGCACAAGGTGCACAAAACAAATATCGAACATCACCATCGAAATCGAAGTCCAGGGCATCTAAATGCACAACATACGTAACACTGCACTGCAAGCATATATAAACTATACCGAGTGCAAAAACCAAATCGTGTGCGTATATACGCACAATCAACTCAACTGTATGAAATCCATATAATCACAAACATGAGAACCAAGGCACGAAAACGATATCAAGTGTAACAACCGTGCAAAAATCGTAAACACTCAGCAGGTGCAACCATGGTCCATGAAGACAAATATCATGAAACTCAATCATCAAAATCAATCATGCGAATAAATCGCCCAAAATACGCAAATCGAGTATGGCGGAATAGTCCCGCTTAAGCACATACTCAAGAATCTCTGGACAACTGTCGTGGTCACTCATAGCATATCTCGTCAATGATCAAGAACTCTGGTCTGCTGGCGTGCGTAACATGACCACTCCTGGGTCCTAGTCTTCTCGTAATTCATTCCAGAAAGGTCCTGTCGAGGCTCTCCCAAATCACGTCTCTGCCGAACTGTCCGAAAGTTATCGTCCTTTACTATATCTGTTTCTTGTTCCGGAACGGCTGCATACTCATCGCGACTCCTTCTAGAAGGTATATCCATGCACAATGCCTCGGCATGCGTATCGCATCTCTGATGTCGGCGGAGTGGAACGTCGTTTCATCAAGATCTCGTATGAACCTCTTACTCCACTTTTCTAATGTCGACTGCTCTGGACTCGTCTCGTCGTGGCTGCATGGACTGAGCTCCAACAACTATCCTCGTATCTGGAGTCTCCCAAGAATGCATCTCACCACCTAGCATCCGAATTAAGTCGAGCCATCCGATCGAGTCGTCAAAACCTCATAATCCCCCAAGAGCTCAACATCTTGGGCACAGTTTAATAGTATCGAGTACATACCACAGCATCGGTGGTCCAGCCGTAGAAGGCCAAACCCAAGCCTCACTAATGGCGCCGCAGAACTGCCGCAAACCCGAAGGTTACAAGGCTTTCACACGGTCATTAAGTCGAGTTATAGTTTCATTCTTCTAGAGGGACCATAGAATTTCCTGCATGTCTTTCCGACTACTTTAAACTTGGAATAATAAGTTTCTGACATTCGATCTTCTCTGTCGACTCTCAACGTCTCCGCGTGAAGTCGTCTCTAGCTGGAATCAATCTATCTGATGACCTCGCATCGGGGTAGGCGAACAAACCACCTGTCCTAGTCATTCATCATCGGGTGACTAGCGACCTTCTAGAATCTATTAGTACAACTCGTCCCGCAATAGCTCCAACATATGGGACGATATCTCGTCACTCGCAGCAACAACTGGCTCACTCGTCTGCACGCTGAACAGTGCCTCAATCATCATGAGTAAGCAATACACCAACGGTCATCAAAATCTGGCTGGCCTCTGTCAGTGGCTCAATCCTCTAGTGCTGATCGGCACGTCCAAGTAATCTCATACAGCGATCCATCAAATGCTCGGGGCGTGAAACATAATAAAAAGACACATCTCCACAATCGTGTGTCGCCGGAATTTCGCCCTGGTCAGTCCTCGTTCGTGACGAGCTCGTGCTGACCGCAACTCTAGCTGTAGCTCTCCCTACCCGTAATCGTGGCAGCAGAACCATAATTGATACTGATGAGGCTAGATCGGAATGAATATAATACTGAGCAAAGAAATGTACATCCTAAGGCTTCTTAAGTGGAGTAGCGTATCGTAAATATGCTGCGGAACATACCTACGGTACGTCACTCTACTCTAGTCACCTATTCCATCAACCAAGGGTCATCCTACGCTCCGAAGGTAAAACCTAACGCTCTGATACCAACTTTGTCACGTCCCGAAAGTACGGAATATGACCGGCACTTAAACTACGAACGTCTCGAGGCGTACGTAATCTAAGCCGAAAACCCAGAAATCCAAACCAAGAAAAGTAGTAGAGTGAAGGAAAACCAATTTAAAACAAGTGGTTTCAATAACATAAGCCGAATTATGCGGTTTAAAAAAACATCAAACATTTCCCGAAAATTTCGGCAGAGTCTCCTTTGTAAATACTGGCCCCCAAACGGGATACAACATGAATAGTATACGAAATCAAAAAAAGGCATCCCCAAACGGGAGCTAGATCTTCGTCAATCGACGGTCACAACCACACAAGCAATATAATATACAACGCCAACGGCGAGGATCAAAACTCAAAACCATAAGAAAACCACAGAAATAAAACGCGCGACTCTAAGGTCGAAAGAATAACATCACTGGTCTCTATCCCAAAAATAAATACATGTTTGGTTGATGGAACTTCTAGATACAACAGAGTAATAATATACAAGTTATAATGATGGGTGGAATACAAATAAACCCACCTACTAGAAAGTCACCCGGAAATGAAAAGAGAGCCAGCAAGCCGTAAAGAAACCTGTACGGCGAAACCTGCAAGAACTGTGGCACAACGGGGGTGAGTTGCCAACTCGTGAGTAGAAAAACATCTACGCACAGAAGTCGCATAAATAACGCAATCCTAGGTCAATGATCATAATATATCCTCAAATATATATATAACATGCAGCCTATAACAATGGCTAGGGTAAATATCTAACCTGAGTGTAATCTCATGTGCCTGTGTCAGTGCCTCAGGTAGCAATATATCATATGAATGACGTATGAATGCATGAAAACAGAATACATGTAAATGAAGAAACTGTTTTCATAAATTAGTGAGATTTCCTTTGTATTTTTAAAATGAGGTATCATAAATGAAATCAGCATCAACAGTGTCTAGCATCGACACAAAATATAAATCTCAATGTCTCAAAACCTCAGGCTCCGGCTATCCGGACTGGCCTGTATCATCAAATCTCAGTACCTCAATATCTCGAAATCTCAATGTCTCAAACTCAATATCTAAGGCACCGTCAGTCCAGACCGGCCCCTACCATCCATCTCAAGACCACGACGGTATCCTCCGGATATCCGACGCGTCGGGTAAAATCACCGGTAGATAGTCTCCCCCTGCCAGGCTCATCGTCATCACAACGAGCTTCTTGCCCCGGGGTACCTTACCGGGCCTACCATGTACCCGAAACGGTTCATCCAACTCCTCGAATCGGGTCTCGAAATCCATCAGCAAACTCATGGTGGACTACTCATACATCATGGGAAAACCGCATTTTTATTTAAAAAAAGAGAAGCAGTTTATATATGTTTTGCGGTTTTCCTCCAAATCCAGAAAATATCATGGAAATCGAATCGTCAATAGCATGTAAAACCATGAATATAAGCATGAGAATGAATAACAGTATGCATGAAGCGACAAGTAATAACTACAATATCTAAGCTGGCATATAAGGTATGTACACTAATATTATGTCAAACTACTGGCTATCAAGCTAAGTTAAGCAATAATATTTTCTAAGGTGTACGTGACATGGCAATTACCGATGAAGATATGTGTGAGCCGGCAAGTAGGTGTATGTGGTACATACGCATCATCGGTAATGGTGCTGGTGTCCTAACAGCATAATGTCAACAATGCAATATGAAATAACAATGTAAATATGCGATGCGGAGCGAACAGTAATAATGCGCGGGAGCTAAATACTAAACACAACGATAACTAATCTGCATTACCCTAATATAAATCCTACAAATGGTGCCTTTTGAAATAACACGAATCATGGGGTTTTGAAAATAGGGGCTACGGTGTTTTTATGGAAAGATACGTCTTTTGAAATATCCGTAGGATCCTTTAGGCTGTCTTTTAAAATACCCACGATTCGTTAGTTTTTGAAATAGGTAAGAATCGAATCTAATCTAATCAACTAAACTAAACTAAAGGACTAAGTTAACAAGCTGGGCTGCAGGTAAGGAAACCGCCTAACATCTGAGTCGATACATATACATACCTGTATATATATATATATTAGTCGGTGATCCCGCCTCAATAATATCATATCCGATACCATATCTATAACCAGACATCCCAAGTCAAGAGTGCGTATCAATCATCAAAATATAGCTCGTACGTAAATCCGTCGTACGGCATCCCCAAATCTGGGTACGGGTCAATATCATATTCCTCACACTATTCCTCTGGTATCCTCTTTATCCAAGATCATAGTCTAGGGTACTGACCTATGTCTAGTACAATACTAATATCCTCAATATACTCATGATCTGACTACTGATCGACAATCTCGTACAAACCGATATCGTCAGCATATATCATCATCAAGGGGTATACATCGCCTGATACGGCCTAATATCAATATCCTAGCATATCAAGACTCATATCACGATCACATGTCGACCATTTTATTTATAACACTATTCACCCGTATCGCCGCCCCAAGATCCGCTATAACACCAGGACGTACCTCAAGTACGAATCCTGCCATATCACCGATATCACAACCACAAAACAAATCTCATCGACTCAGCTCAATCCCAAGTATCATCCTCAAATCCGTATGTGAACACATAGTCCCATACCCATGTGAACACATAACTATAAAGAATCCCATGAGCACATATAAAAAGGAATGTATGCAAGTATGTATGTGTGTATGTGTAGTGCAACCCTACCCTAAGGTTCGCAACACTAAAATAATCCAATACATCAATATCCATCCTAAACATCGTTATTAATCCCAAATAACATATAATAATTGTTGGTGTGTATACGCATCCGTATACACCACCACGGACTGCGGGGGTGCTATACGCCATCCACCCGACTTCTCCCCGTAGATATAAATCTACTCACCTGGTCCTCGCTCGCCGGTGCCGACGTCGTCACGCGCTTGCTCGTCGTCTCAAAGTCCACATGGGGTACCTACATATCATAACGCACCATATCGCATTAAAATCCGACTCATGACCAAAACGACGCACGAATCCCACATAGGTCAAAACCTATGGTTGCTTTCACAAATCGACCCAAAAACCCTCGACGTCGGCGTACAAACGCCAAACCATCGAGAAAACCCCAAACACACCCATTTATACATTCAAAAACACTAATTATAATATGAAATAGGTTGCAATTCACAAAAACCTCAAACTCACTTTAAAAGCTATTTTTCCGAAAATCTAGCAAGCAAAATTAACCGTTTTAGTACAAAACTCGATGTTTAAACAAATTTAGCGGCCACAATATCCACTAAATATCATAACTAAGTCATATAAACCATTTCTATAATTTATTCTCATAAATTTGCATAATTTCCAAAATCCTAGTTTGCAAAAATATCAATTTTTAACACCTTTTATAGCAAAATTCACAATTCATCAATTAAGCTTGGTTTTGCATGATCTAAATTGCTAAACAATAAATTAAAATGTTAATAAAGTCATCAAAACCTTAATTAGATTTTAAATCACCCATTTGGAACCAAAAGCTAAAAACTAGTTTGCTTAAATAAAGCTAAATTGGATATTTTAATGTTACAATTAGCACTAAGCAACAAGATTACATTTTGCATGCCCTAAGATACAAAAATACATCACATAACCATGCACAATTGATCACCATTCAACTCCAAAACAAAACCTCACTTCAATTTCATAAACCCTAATCTTGAATTTGGACTTGAAATTTAAAATCTAAACTAAACCCTTCATTAACATAATTTGAAGTAATAACAAACAACTCAAAAAAAAAGAACAAGATTTATACCTCATAACCATCTTGAGATCAACATGAAACTTGTCTCCAAAATGCAAACTTTTCACCAAGATTCATGCTTGATAGGTTAAGGAGAAATGGGTAGGACTCGGATTTGAGTTTTAGCTTGATTTTTGATGGAATTTTAAGCATTTTGATGAATTTTTTGTGATGAAATGAGAGGAGAAAAAATGGGGGCAGCAAGAGGGAGGGGTTTCGGCCAGAATTTTTGAGGGAGGATGAGAGAGAGTGAGGTGAGGGTGTTGGTAAGGTCAAAGGAGCCATATCTCAAGTCAACACTTAAACATCTTTTCCTTTATATTATTTTTTTCCTTTTCTTTTCTTGGTTTCCTTTGACTTTTAAGTGAGGAGATGAGTGGGGGCTGCTGAATTCAGCCCTAATAGGGGAGAGGGTGAGGGTGTGTGTGTGTGTGTAAGCTACATGCAACCATACCCCAATTCTATTTAGCTATATTTCACCATTTAAGCCTTTTTTCTTCGATATTTTCTAAACCGTTTTGGCAAACGATTTCGTTTCAAAAACCACATGATAAAATTTTATTTAAAGTTTTATGTTGCACAAAATTTGTTTCAACTCATTCCAATTTTTAATTTTCCCTAATTAAATATATTAGTGACGGCTTAAAATAATATTAAAATAATTAATTTCGGAAAATTTTTCAGAAAATTTGAAATTTCACCAGTGGCTCAATAAACACCAAATACTAGCAATTACATAGCTAGAATATGTATATTTAATTTTTATAATAAGATATTTGTATTTTGACTTTTTACAGAAAACCCCCTTATTTTACCGATTTTCCGAAATTTCACCGAAACGATTTTCAAATCGCTACAAGAACCCTTTGACAGATTATAGTATAAGAATGTCATTTCCTATCAAAAGAATGGCATCCACGTACAAGAAGAGGAATACAACGGTTCGTGCTACAATCTTACTATAAATGCATGTCTCATTTGGATTTTTGATAAAGTCAAATTCTTTGACCGTCTCATCAAAACAGATGTTCCAACTCCGCGATGCCTGCTTTAGTCCATAGATGGACTTAAGCAACTTGCACACTTTCCCGCTGCTCCCACTCTGAATGAAACCCTCTGGCTGGTCCATATAGACGCACTCTTCCAAGTTTCCATTTAGAAAAGCGGTTTTTACGTCCATCTGCCAAATCTCATAATCATGGAAGGCAGCAATGGAAAGAAGGATCCAAATGGATTTGAGCATAGCCACTGGAGAAAAGGTTTCACCATAGTCCAAACCAGGTCTTTGACGAAATCCTTTTGCAACAAGTCTAGCCTTATAGGTTTAAACCTGTCTATCTACACCAATCTTCTTTCTGAAGATCCATTTGCAGCCTACGGGTTTTACCCCTTCTGGAGCAATATCCAAAGTCCATACTTTATTGGTGTACATGGACTCCATCTCGGTTCAATTTGCATCCAGCCACTTTACCGAGTCTTTGCTCTGAATGGCTTGTTGGAAGTTAGTTGGCTCATAATTATCAATGATGCAATCTTTTCTATCCCTTTCTACGAGAAAACCGTAGTATCTCTCAGGCGGATGAGACAGCCTACTACTCCTACGGAGTGACGCGGGAATACCCTGTTCTTCTGAAACTTCTGGTTCCACCAAGCTTTCAGTAATGGCTTGTGGTTATGTAATTTCTTTCAGTTCTATTGCACTCCCACTAATTTCTTTTTCTAAAAATTGATGTTCCAAAAAGTGGGCATGACGAGAAACAAAAAACTTTTTGTTCCTCTGCGTAATATAAAAGATACCCCCTGGAGTTCTTTGGGTATCCCACAAACTTACACGGTACTGAGCGTGCCTCGAGTTTGTCCGCATGCTGCTTTTTAACAAAAGCTGGACATCCCCATATTTTCAGATATTGAAGATAGGGTTTCTTCCCACTCCATATCTGATATGGTGTGGTAGGCATAGTCTTAGTAGGAACTTTGTTCAAAGATATGCAGCTGATTCTAGTGCATAGCCCCAGAATGATTGCGGTAACTCAGCGTTACTCATCATGGAACGTACCATATCCAATAGGGTTCGGTTCCGTCTCTCCGATACACCGTTGTGTTGTGGTGTGTATGGAGGAGTAAGCTGAGAGAGAATTCCATTCTCTTTTAGGTAATCCAGAAACTCGGCACTCAAGTATTCACCACCTCGATCAGATCTCGGTATCTTGATACTTTTGCCGGTTTGTTTTTCCACTTCATTCTTATATTCTCGGAATTTCTCAAAGGCCTCGATTTATGTTTCGTCAAGAAGACATGTCCATACCTAGAAAAATCATCCGTAAAAGTAATGAAATAGGAATAACCACTTTTTGCATGTGTAAACATTAGACCACACACATCGCTATGTATTAGTCCTAAGAGCGAGCCCGCTCTTACTCTGCGTCCAGTGAACGGATTCTTTGTCATCTTTCCTTTGAGACATGATTGAAAAGTTGCATAAGATTGATATTCGAACGGATCCCAATATCCTTCTTTATATAACTTGGTCAACCTTGTTTCGTTGATGTGACCTAGTCTACAATGCCATAAGAAAGCATGATTTATTTCTGGAATCTTTCTTTTATGTGTGTTCTGGACATTGAAAATTTGTAGCTGGTTTAATACGTATATACCGTTGTTTAGAGTACCTGACCCAATCAGACCATGATTAAGGTGGATGTTTACGACATCACATACAAATGTAAAATCATAACCTTCTTTAGATAACAAAGATATAGAAATGATATTACAAGTCAAACTAGGTACACAAAAACAGTTGCGCAAAACCAAAATATGTCCACTCGTCAATCCAAGGTGATATTCCCCTACGGATACAGCATCCACGCTCGCTCCGTTAGCAACCCTGAGGGTCATATCACCGGTCTTCAGAACTCTATGGTTTCTCAGTGCCTGCAAAGAATTATTGATATGAGATCCTGATGCGGTATCCAATACCCAGGAAGTAGAGTTGATTGACAGACAGTTTTCAATTACAAACACACTTGAAGCCGAAACCACAACTTGCTTCGGGTCCTGGTTCTTGGCCTTCCAAGCCCTGCAATCTTTCTTCCAATAGCCTTTCTTATGACAGTAGAAGCATTCTTCCTTTCCTACTGTCGGCCCCACTGCCTTTGCCTTGCCCTTTGCTTCCACCTTACTAACACCGCCTCTCGGCTTGGTGGGGGCCATCTTCTTCTTTCCTTTGGTTTTCTCCTTGGATCTAGAAGAGAAAGCTCCACCAACAAGTAGAGCGGGTGTTTCCCCGGCTTTCTACAGGGTGCCCTCATCACTCCTCAACATGTTGAGGAGTTCCGGAAGTTCAACTTCTTTACCTTGAATATTAAAATTCAAGATAAACTGGGCGTAAGTGGAAGGGAGGGACTACAGAATTAAGTCTGTATACAGCTCATTCTCTAACATGGTCCCGAGATCCGCAAGCTCCTCAATATAGCTAATCATCTTAAGGACGTGTTCTCCTACAGATGATCCGACGGCCAACCTTGCCTGAAATAGTTTCTTCGAGATCTCGTATCTTGTGATATGAGATTGTTTCCCCAATTAGAGCAAATCTCTGTTCAGAATTCAAAATTTGAATTAAAACTGTCCTTTTATAAGAGCGCTGCGCTACAACTAGCGCACCCCATGCAAAGCGCTAGCGCTAGATGCGCTGCGCTCCAAGTAGTACACCACGTGCAAAGCACGTGTGCGCTAGCGCTAAGAGCGCTGTGCTCCAAGTAGCGCACCATAGGCAGAGCGCATAAGCGTTAGCGCAGGAACTAAATGTTCCTCACCGTTGGATCAAATATCCAACGGATATGATTAAATCATCAATTAACAAGAATGAAATTCTATTGAATCTTTCCAAACAGAAAAGAATGTGCCCTGAATTTGGAACACCGTTGGATCAATGATCCAATGGTGATTAAAAATCACTAAAATACAGAACAAATTCTGTAAGGGGGAAAGATTTCCCAATATTGTTAAAAAACAAGAAGATTATCTTCTGTAAACCAGAAGCCCTTGGATCAAAGATCTGACGGTAGGGAAATTCCCAAATCAATTAGAGAATAAATCTCTTTAACTGATTGAACAAATCAGCTTGCCCTATATAAAGGCCCCGAGACTTCAAGTCTCAGAGAGAGGAACCCCCTCCATAAACTTTGAGAAAATCTCAGGAGGAAGAAGAAGCTCTCGGCAAAAGAAGAAAATTCTTTTCAAGGTAAAAAAGAATAGAGAGACGAAATCATCTCAATATAAAAAGAAGTATTTACTTCTTTCACAGATCATAGATCTATAAGACAAATTGTCTTTCACAAAAAAGATTATGAACATCTCATTATAAAGGGGAGAATTATTCAATTCTCTTAGGATCACAGATCCATAAAGGCAAAGCCTTTCATCAAAAAGAGATTGAAATATCTCCTATAAACTAAGAACTTTGTTCTTAGAATCTTGAGACAAAGTCTCTTATCAAAGAAAAGATAATCTTCAGAGTGCAAAGTTAACCTAAGAAGAGCCTTAGCGCTCCAAATCTAAGAACAGCCTTAGCGCTCCTAATTTAAAAGTGCATTAGTGCTCTTCATCTAGCGCAAAGTGTTGCAGTGCCATAGCGCT
This sequence comes from Agapanthus africanus, assembly GCA_030015575.1. Lineage (NCBI taxonomy): Eukaryota > Viridiplantae > Streptophyta > Magnoliopsida > Asparagales > Amaryllidaceae > Agapanthus > Agapanthus africanus. The sequence goes on from CM057341.1 coordinate 706,362,527, forward strand.
TCAAACACGGCGCACTGCGCTCATTGGCTAGCGCTCAGCGCTAAGCGCGCCATGTTCTCCTCACGTGTGTGCTGCATTACTAAAAGCGCTTTGCGCTCATTATATGGCACCAGCACCAAACGCCTCAACGCTTCAACTATGTGAAAGGTTCCGGCAGCGCCCCGGCCATCGAAATGCGGCCAAAATGCGGAACAAAAATTTTCTAAAAAACTGGCGCTACCGTTACCCGATTTACGGATCGACCTTAAACCCTAAACTAGCAAACTAATTATGAGTTAGAATCGTTATACCGAATTGATCCGTGTCCTTTGGTCTTCATTCCAAGCTCCTAGTGATCCTTTGACGATGTTTGGTTGCCGATCTTCCTCCATCTTCGATGATCCACTCGAGGGAAACGGTGCAAACTCCAACCTCGTCGAACGAGGTAACCGACGCTCCAAAGTCGCTAGCGATGGAGAGTCAAGGTGTATGGAAGTGTCACTATATTTTTCTCTCTACCCAAAGTGCTCATGGAGCAACCATAGAAGATGAAGAAGGAGGTGATGAAAAATTGGCATGAGGCAACAAAAAATGGCTAAGTCTTTTACTTTTTGAGTGAATGAGAGAGTGGAGAGTGAAACAAGTGTAATAATCAACAAAATGAAATCCATCCCTCAATCAAGTGCCCCCCTCTCATCCCCACAAAAAATATCATTTTCCAATTAATCAAATAAACAAATCCAACCATACTTTGCACCATGCTTTGACTCATGCCCATGCCTTGTCACCTTTTCCACCTCATTTTCTAATTGATTTTCTAAAAGAAAATCAATAATGAGGTGGCATCTTCTAGAAGCTATTCCGTATAAAATACGGAATATTTCCCGGTACATGTATCGAAATACATATACGCGTATTCGTACAAAAATACGAATAGCCGAGAGAGAAAACGAATAGTGAACAATAATACTAGAATACGTATATACAAATAAATATATAAATTATTAAATCAAAACTCGATTTAATAATCCGGCTAAATCCTAAGACGCTAGTATTATCAAACGTCCGATTAAAGTCTGCGCAACTCGTGCACATATTTAATCAGACACCTGTATATATTAACATACGTCATGTACACCATATCGCCTGAACCATGAAAAACCCTCTGTGTGGGACTCAAAAGACTCGTCAATACGCTGGCAGTGGGTTTAACCACAAGCACGTCAGCGGCACTAGCTGTACATAACGGCTACCCAGGTATTGAGCGAAAGGGAGGCCGACGAGCAAACTCATCCTGAACCCCTACTGAGCCTGACAGTGACAATATCCGTACAGTCCGGTCTGTTCGTCTAAGAGTATCGCATATCGAGTCTAAGGGGGTGGATAAAGTCAGACCCCTAACAACGCGACATTTAGTATCGGTATGAAACCCCATCACCACCTGAGAAACTATCGATTCTAGATCGTTAATTCTTGTCCACCGTGGCCACGGATTTATGGTGATGGCCATCCATACACAACGCGACATCAACCCCTAATACCGGGAGAGACGAATCCCCGACGATCTGATCACTGCCTCCATGTGACTCGGGACTGTACCCAACTAAAACCTCTTTGCACGACTCCTTTGAGCCATGGTAGGGTAGTAATCAAAGCATAGTGGGAAATCACACGAGACAAATGACGATCTCAGGTCAACAAACTAACCTGTACACATGTCACCTGGGAACTGCTATCTGACAATAGGTATAATACCAATTAGCAGGTTCCCGGCGAGTCCGTCCAGTGTACTCATAAGCCAATGAGCACATGTATACTATCTTAGGTGAACAAACTAACACCAATGGCTTGTGAGATCTGGCCACCGCCCCTCGTCGGGGTCTCGATCAGTATACACTAGTCTACACTGGAGTATCGATGCCCGGTCTCGATACTCTTATGACTAGGGACATTTAAGGATGTGCTTATAGACCCCAGCTCCCACATATATGATCGACATCATAATGCTGGCAGTCAAGCAAGAATCCTATGGGCTCTATCAACACGTACATGATGTTAAAGACAAACCAGATAGCATACTATCATCTTGAGTAAGACTGTTTTATCGGTATAGGTCCTCACTCAATCATTATAATCACAAGTCCGCGACTATGATAATTGCCTTTAGGGCATGTCATCCAAATACCTGGACATCACTCTCTACTACCTTCTTACCAGATCCATCTCCTATTCTGATGAAGTCAAAGCCTATGACTGTCACATCAAAATTAGATGATCTATTTCCGCTATGCCTGCTTTAGTCTATAAATAGACATAAGCTACTTTCCCACCATGCTTCCACTGCTCCCATTGACTACAACAACCCTCTGGCAGAGTCATATACACGTGCACTTCTAAAGCTAGTTTAGAACGATGCTATACTCATCATCCTGCCGGGTCTTGTAGTCTAGAACAGCAGCAATGGCAAGTCTGGGTTAACAAGAACCTCCCTGTCACCGTCTCTGAGAAGACCGAAGTACCTCTCGGGTGCCTGAGGTTGCCCACCAAATCTGCGGAGTGGCTAATAGAATGTCGAAACCATTTGAATCCTCAGGTTCTATTAAATCTTCAGTAATCGTTTGTGGTTCTGGAATCACTTCCAGTTCTACCATACTCTCACTTTTGTTTTCTGAAAAAATCCATTTTACTAAAACTGTGGCGAGCCAAGAAAAATATAAATATTGATCTTTCTGATGGTAGAAAGTTAACCCTCGTCAAAACCCGGGATAACCCACAAACAGCCATTACTGAAACGTGCCTTGAGTTTATCCAGATTTTGGTTTTAAGCATCAACCGGACAACTCCCTATACCTTAACATCCTTAAGATATAAATTGATTCTATATATATCTGATATAGAAACGAAAGCACTAATTTAGTTGGAACCAGATTCAAAATCATGCAGCTGTCTCCAGTGCATATCAACCAAATAGAAAGAGGACAATCAACATTACTCATCTAGGAGTGCATCCATATATGAGTAACCCGAAAGAGAAGAAATTTCTCAAAACCATTACTATCAGAGGAATACCAAACAAAAGTATCTACATCTTCGACTTCATCGAAGAATCCCGATACTTCCAACAAATGGTTCTCTACTTTATTCTTATACCTATAACTTCTCAATATCTGGACTTTGCATTTCAATGAAATACTTGTCCAGAACTGGAGAAGTCACAAGTAAACAGAATATAGTACGAGTACCAACCCCATTGTCCTAACGGATACTGGACAACATACAATACTTTGTATAAGTCGCCTGAGTCCAATAACTCAAACTCTGTGCGTCGTAGGTTGAAAAACTGTACTTTGGTTAAGAAGAGTTACACCGCTGTTGAATGCGCCTTACCTAATCACCAACTGATATAGGTAAATGTCATAAACACAATATCAAAAAGTTATATCTCACTTTATAAAATAAACGTACAGATATATCAGTTTGAAATTGGTGCATAACAACGGATATTCAAAACCAAATATTTGCCATCCGGCAAAATCCAGATAATTTCCTCAAATATCACCAATTACAACGAATTCCGATATAATGAGGATCTAATCATCCAATTCCCAATATCTTACTCTCACTCACCATCCGCAATAACATGCAGATGTGAGAACTGATCTGGTAAATACATATCCTGGAGTTAGATTCTTATTGGGAAAACAGTTTTCAATTAACATCGCACAGTAAAACTGAAATATGAAAATGTTTAAAAAGGGTTAACTGGTATTCCTAGTAACGCCTCTTCCATTATCCTGAATCATGACAATAACCATATACTTACCTGCCCTCACTGCAATCCCTTTATTATGTCTTTACTTATTGCCTTCTGTACACCTCCTTTACGCTAATTGGTTTTCTTCATTGCCTACCATTCGGCACCAGGCTAAGGTTTAGAAGAAGACTATCCAATAAGCGTAATAGGTGTACTCTCCTAATCCTAGGAGCCCTCGCAACCTGAGAGAAGGTAAAGAGAAAAGATATCTGAATAATCCTATTCTATTTCTCCTGAACCAGAATCCATTCTCGAAAAAGTTCCTTCGAGTTCGTATGTAACTATACGATGGATTTATCCAATGGAAGTGGATATCCGTAGTGATACGGAGTGTTCTAGAGAAAAGCAAAGTGGATGTAAGAGTGGCAAGGGTATACACGGTCTTTGTCGTGAATGATGGTGATCGCAATTTCCATTGCCATTATTCTAATCCCTTTATATGTCTTTACTTATTACCTTCTGTACACCACAGTTAAGCTTGTTGGTTTTCTTCCTTCCCTACCGTTCGGCACCTGCCTATGGTCTGGAGGAAGACTATGCAATAAGCTCAATAGGTGTACCCTCTCCTAATCCTAGGAGCCCTCACAACCTGAGAGAAGGTAAAGAGAAAAGACAACCGAATAATCCTATTCAATCTCTCCAGAACCAGAATCCATCCTCGAAAAAGTTCCTTCGAGTTCGTATGTAACTATACGATGGATTTATCCAATGGAAGTGGATGTTCGTAGTGATACGAGGTGTTGTGGAGAAAAGCAAAGGTGATATAGAAGTGGCAATGATGTATGCAACACCGTGACATTCCAAAAGCCAAAGTGTTTTTTAAGAAGGTCCGGTCAACTTTGTTTCATGAGTTTTAGTCAAAGGTCAGGTCATAGTCGCAACCAGAGAGAGAGAAGAAACACTCAGCGTGCACTCTAACCTAGATCAGAATGGTTAATCATTTTATCTAATCTGGATGGCTTCCACTATTTTCTCGAATTCTCCTCCAAACCTAAAAGAAGAATTAGTCGAGATCACCCGAGGAGTAATCCTACTCATCAGTGGGAATCGGGATCCAACTCTCATCGCATGATAACTTGATGGAAGCCACTCAAATTACCACACTCCAGAAGGTATGCGCATGCCTGGCAAGTTTCCTGTATGTTTGAAACTCCCGATGTGTGTTTTTACCCCTAGGACCCAAATGACCTTGACAATGCCAACATATCAAAGAGTCCTGGTCAAGTTCAACCCGTCATTATCTTGATTGCGTTAAACCCACCCGTATGATTCCTTGACAATGCCAACATAACCGTACGACTGTCTTAACCAATTCGCATATCCATGCGACTGAAAAGAATTACAGAGCTACCGAACACTACGCCTCGGCAATGCGCGACATACGTAGCACGAATACTAAACAATACTAATCTGAAATGACGGAGGGCTACGGCTGGTTTTTGGCGAAAAACCTTTAACGTAATGAACTTGATATCGTTGAAGGAATCCAAGTGGTTTTTATAAAAGTATAGTGGCGAAAACTTTTGCTAAAGAGGTCACTCCCGGTGAAGGGATCTCGGCTCTTTCCCCGTCGAATGGGTTGCAGGATATCCCAAACTGAATACCACGATATAAAGCAAAAATAATCGACTATAGTGAAGTTATTACGTTGACGCAAACTTTTACTCAAGGGGTCACTCCCGATGAAAGGATCTCGGCCCTTGCCTCGTCGAATGAGGTGCAGGATATTCCAAACTGAATACCACTGTGCAAAGCAAAAGAGAAGGTCTGTAATGTTAGTTTTTTAAAAACTTGGTTCCAACAACATCATATATAGGTTTGTTTTATCCTTGCATTGATAAGAATCTATGCAGTCCCATCAATTAATCACACCAGAAAAGAACAAAAATAAAATGTACGTATATGCCATCCGCATTCGCCACTGGGTCCCGTCATCACCCGTTAGGTTACGTAACTAACGACAGAGAGGGGACTGGGCTAGCGCGGGTGCAAAACATATACAACATCTACTAGTATATATATAAATATATAACAATCGTCCCAAGCATGATATAAGCAACATCACAGAAACATCACAGAAGTAACACAGAATGGTGGATAATCTGGAGCCCCGGGTTTCACTTTAGCCGCAAATGAGACCCGACGTTCCCTGTCGTGTGGATAGCCTGTGCATTGAAAACCTAGACCCCTACGAGCGCGGCAAGTTACCTGCAAAACCAGAAGTGAGGCAACCCCCTTCAACAACGTGAATGGGCCACCCAGCACTTCACGGAATCCGGTAACTTGAGCACCCCTCCTGGGTCAACCTATACCCCCTACGAGTGCGGCGAATAGCCCACCAATTCTAGAGTAAGGTCCCCTCCGTCCCAACGCCATGAGATGCGGACCCGTTGCCCTCTAGAATCCGGCTATTCGTGCACCCCACCGCGGGGTAATCCTAGTACAGAAAAGGAAATAATATACAAGGGTGACATCGACCTCAGCCCGGTCGAGCCCCAAAAGAATAATATACAAACTGGCAGTGACAGCAGTCCACAGGTCGGACGCTCGTCCCGCAATATCAAATGTACAAATGAAATAAAACTGTACTAACATTGCACCACAGCTATCCACTAAGACAATCCAACCAACATCACAGCACATCACAGAACATCAACGTGAATGTCACGTTAGCAAACCCGTCTAAAAGACATATAGCAATTAGACGAGTTTACCGATCAAATGACATTCACGGTCGCAGATAGAAATGTATGTACTGTTAAACGCGCACTTAAAATATCGATCAACTAAGTTCCAAATTGGCCCTAATAGCAAAACCAACACTTCACAGAAACCTGGGCCAAAACAGGATATTACAAAAATCACAATTCTAAGTCAGGAGGCTACAGGAAAAATCTTGAAGCCCGTCGCCACTAAATGGCCGCGGATCCGCCGCCAATAGGGGATATGTGCGGCGGTTCAGCGGCGCTTTAGACGAATCAGAAGCCCAAATTTTTTCTGTACCCCTAAAATTGCCTGCACAGATTTTTAAGATACTGGAAAATATTTTTTGAATACTTTTGAAAATCGGCAGAGAACAGAAAAATGGAATCGTGATTTTGGAAATTTCCGTCGATCGATCTTTCAAGCACGTTTAAAACAAACTAGTAAGGGTTTAAAGGGTGGCTCTGATACCATGAAGGGTTCCGGCAGCGCCCCGGCCATCGAAACACGGCCAAAATGCGGAACAAAAATTTTCTAAAAAACCGGCGCTGCCGTTACCCGATTTACGGATCGACCTTAAACCCTAAACTAGGAAACTAACTAAGAGTTAGAATCTTTATACCGAGTTGATCTGTGTCCTTCGGTCTTCATTCCAAGCTCCTAGTGATCCTTTGACGATGTTTGGTTTACGGTCTTCCTCCATCTCCGATGATCCACCCGAGGGAAACGGCGCAAGCTCCAACCTCGTCGAACGTGGTAACCGACGCTCCAAAGACGCTAGCGATGGAGAGTCGAGGTGTATGGAAGTGTCACTATATTTTTCTCTATACCCAAAGTGCTTATGGAGCAACCATAGAAGATGAAGAAGGAGGTGATGAAAACGTGGCATGAGGCAACAAAAAATGGCTAAGTCTTTTTCTTTTTGAGTGAATGGGAGAGTGGAGAGTGAAACAAGTGTAATAATCAACAAAATGAAATCCATCCCTCAATCAAGTGCCCCCCCCCCCTCTCATCCCCACAAAAAATATCATTTTCCAATTAATCAAATAAACAAATCCAACCATACTTTGCACCATGCTTTGACTCATACCCATGCCTTGTCACCTTTTCCACCTCATTTCCTAATTGATTTTCTAAAAAAAATCAATAATGAGGTGGCATCTTCTAGAAGGTATTCCGTATAAAATACGGAATACTTCCCGGTACATGTATCGAAATACATATACGCGTATTCGTACAAAAATATGAATAGCCGAGAGAGAAAACGAATAGTGAACAATAATACTAGAATACGTATATACAAATATATATATAAATTATTAAATCAAAACTCGATTTAATAATCCGGCTTAATCCTAAGCCGCTAGTATTATCAACCGTCCGATTAAAGACTGCGCAGCTCGTGCACATATTTAATCGGACACCTGTATGTATCAACAAACGTCATATACACCATATCGCCTGAACCGTGAAAAACACTCTGTGTGGGACTCTAAAGACTCGTCAATACGCTGGTAGTGGGTTTAACCACAAGCACGTCAGCGGCACTAGCTGTACGTAACGGCTACCCAGGTATTGAGCGAAAGGGAGGCCGACGAGCAAACTCATCCTGAACCCCTACTGAGCCTGACAGTGACAATATCCGTACAGTCCGGTCTGTTCGTCTAAGAGTATCGCATATCGAGTCTAAGAGGGTGGATAAAGTCAGACCCCTAACAACGCGACATTTAGTGTCGGTTTGAAATCCCATCACCACCTGAGAAACTATCGATCCTGGATCGATAATTCTCGTCCACCGTGGCCACGGATTTATGGTGATGGCCATCCGTACACAACGCGACATCAACCCCCAATACCGGGAGAGACGAATCCCCGACGATCCGATCACTGCCTCCATGTGGCTCGGGACTGTACCCAACTAAAACCTGTTTGCACGACTCCTTTGAGTCGTGGTAGGGTAGGAATCAAAGCACAGTGGGAACTCACACGAGACAAATGACATTCTCAGGTCGAAAGACTAACCTGTACACATGTCAGCTGGGAACTGCTATGTGACAATAGGTATAATACCAACCATCAGGTTCCCGGCGAGTCCATCCAGTGTACTCATAACCCAATGAGCACCTGTATACTATCTTAGGTGAACATACTGACACCAATGGCTTGTGAGACCTGGCCACCGCCCCTCATCGGGGTCTCGATTAGTATACACTAGTTTACACTGGAGTATCGATGCCCGGTCTTGATACTCCTACGACTAAGGACATTTAAGGATGTGCTTATAGACCCCAGCTCCCACATATATGATCGCCATCATAATGCTGGCAGTCAAGCAAGAATCCTATGGGCTCTATCAACACATACATGATGATAAAGACAAACCAGATAGCATACTATCATCTTGAGTAAGACTGTTTTATCGGTATAGGTCCTCACTCAATCATCATAATCACAAGTCCGTGACTATGATAATTGCCTTGAGGGCACTATAGCCAACACTATAGCGCATCAGCGCTCTACATCTAGCGCAAAGCGCTAGGCGCATCAGCGCTCTTCATGTAGCGCATTAGCGCTTCATATCTGGCGCAAAGCGCTAAGCGCATTAGCGCTTTAACCATAGCGCTCTGCGCTCATCGACTGGCGCAATGCCAAGTGCGCCACATGCTTTTATGTGCGCTTGGACAGAACATAAACTGTTCTTTGAATAAGCCTGGAGCTATGATAAATGCACAGCATTCAACTAAAGACAAAACATTGTCAGAGACTAAACAAATGCTTAACATTTTTTAAAAGGGATTGGGCTCAAACAAATATCTAACGACTCAAAAACAAATGTTGAACATTGTAATTGAATGGACTTAGCCCAAATTGGCCATAAGTCCTCAATTCAGATTAATTGAGTTCATATGCTTATAAATCACAGATCTTAGTCCTAATTAGACTACAGGTCTCTCAACCCGCATCGGTTTAAGGGTACATCTTTTCACACCTCTGATATTTGTCATTGTAATCCTTCAATGTCTTCAGAGAGGTGATGGGTCCCAACAACCAGACATTCTATTGACTGTGGGGTCTTTAAACTCATGGACTATGATGTCCCTAACCTTGACTGTGAGGTCTTTAAACTCATGGATTATGATGTCCTTAACCTTGACTGTGAGGTCTTTAAACTCACGGACTATGATGTCCTTAACCTTGACTGTGAGGTCTTTAAACTCACGGACTATGATGTCCTTAACCTGGACCGAGATTTCTTTAAACTAACATTGGACCGTAATGTCCTTAAACTAATCGACCGCAATGTCCCTAAACTAAACTATAGAGTCTAAATGCTCTTTTGTTGGATCTAACGATCCTGTTAAGTTGATCTTAGTCTAAAATTAGACTGACGTATCCTTAACAAACGTTTAAGTTGATCTTAGTCCCAAATGAGACTAACGTATCCTTAAACTCAACCCCCAAACCCAAATCTAAGAAAATACGGATTTGGACTAATCCACGCCCTACGGGTGACAACATAAATTAGTGTTTGTATACAATCCACGGGCAACCAAAAACAAAACAAACACCCACGACATGAAGTGACCATCTGGAGAAGGAGAAAGTGGCTACCGCGATACGGTAGCGTAATTAACTGCAGGGGCTTGCGTCTGCAGGGAAGAGCGTCCCCACAATCAAAAACCCCTCAAATGAGGGGGAATCTGACGAAGTCTGCTACATCGGCCGCATCCATTTAAACCTTCGATACATGGTGTCATAAATCAACTTGGCATCTTCAGAGAGGTGGACGGATAGCACCAATTAGCATCTGCCCCAAATTCAGGCGAGACGGACCCACGCGGTCGTGTCTCCGTGTTTCGGAGGGGAACAGATTCTGGCACGCCCGGTGGGACCTTTTCCTTTTTCCACTCCACACTTCGTGTGTCATGTTCGCGAACGAATCGCGGTTTGATATGGTTGCCCTTGGGTTCAAGGTACTAAGATTTGGTTTTGCTCTCGTGCAGAAAAAGAAATGGCTTCAACCTGCACTAACTGCAACTACAACTCTCGCTCCATCCCGTCCGGGGGAGTGACTTACGGGCCCCAAATGGCCTCACTGTTCAAGATGCCGGTGGAGCAAATAACTCAGGCTACTACTGGACTATTCTTTGGGACAATGCTCCCACCTATGAACTTCAGTGCCCCAATGCCGTCAGAAGCTCCCAAGAAGTCGGTCTTTGATCGGCTCACCACTACCACGGCCCCTCTCAACGAGTCGCCCAAATCTAATGCCTCAGTTTTCAACAGACTGGGCCAGAACGCCAACAAGCCCGCGATACCCGAAGCAGCCATCCCAAAGCGGATAGCCATCCCGGCTCAAGAGGACGAAATTATCAGAGAGGCTTCTTCTGCCAAGAAGTCAGTCTTCACAAGGCTAGCCGTTCCGGCTCCCATTTCAGGCAAAATCGTCAAAGCTGCTTCACCTGCTCGGAAGTCTGCCTTCGACAGACTGGTTATTCCCTCTCAACGGATGTCAGTCTTCAATAGGCTAACAACGACAACTTCTGACCGACACCGGGGGCATCATGCTCTTTTGTAGAAGAACCTCCATGGGAGGTCGTTCTTTCAGCCAAGAATAAAAGAATGCTGAAGGATCTCCAAACATTCCCGGCAATCAGGTGGAAAAATCCACTGCAACCTAAGATCATCGAGGGAATGCTGAAACCACGCCCAACTCCAAAAATTGGTGGTGATAACCAAAGCGCTCACACCCAGCCGTCAAAGTCTTCGAAGAAGAAGAAGAAAGCCAAGAAGCCCGTGAAGCCTAGTAACAAGCGCACGGACTTGCAAAAATAGATTGACGCGCTGGAAGATTATAACCAGAAGGTGCGGACCCCAGTCACACTCCAAGAATTTCTCAGCCACGTCCTTGAGGACGGAGATGATGACAATGGAGAAGACTCGTCGGATGAATCTGAGGATTATGTAGCAAGCTGCCATATGATCTCTCACTCATTAATAGACGATGAAGAAGCTCCTTACGCAGAGAAACTGGGGGCAGATCCTGAGCCAGAACTTCTAGGACCATCAGACGAAATGATTGATGTGTTCCTAAATGAAACTCTTCTGAAAAGCAAAGCTTCTCGAGAGCGTGAGATGGACATATTTGAAAAGGCCAAACGCCGGCGACTAGATGGAAGAGTAAAAGCACTTCCAGCAGATCAAAATACATCCGCCGCAAATAAAAGCAGGTTCAAGACGAGGAAAAGGTTCGCCAAAGCCATATCGATGGGAATGAAGCTGCCACCCTCCGAAGGAAACACTCCTGGTGAAGCGGAAACACATCCTAGTTACTGCTTATATCATCGAAAAATTGCGCACCCCACCGAAGAGTGCAATGCTTTTAAAAACTGGTGGCAGGGATATGTCGCCCACCGACAACATTTCAAGCGGATGAAACGCAAAACTCGTCGGGAGCAAAGAAATACGACCGAGGAGCACAAAAGAACTGCCGCCAACTATCACATGGTTGACTACGGGGGATCGCAAGTTCTCACTTTCGGGAGCGACTCTGACGAAGAAATGACTCTTGACCCTCTCTTCGAAGAATCCACTTTGGGAAAAGAGGAAGAACCGAAGAACTGCGAGAACATTCAGCTGCGCAATCGCACGCTGCCTGAAAAGAATCTCGGATCTGCAAACAAGGGATCCAATAAAAAGGATAAGGGGGGAAAAATGTCCCTAGGGATATCACCGTCGATGATCGAGTCATCGAAGAGCTGGCAGCCAAGGACCCGCCCAAGAAAAGTAAGATGGATTACAACGTTCTTGCACACCTGAGAAAGATACCCTCGCAGCTCAGTATTCTCGATACCCTTCTGCTATCCAAAGAGGCGAGAGATTCTTTGATCAAGGCGTTACAGGAGCCTGAACAATTCCAAGCCTTCCTCGCCGAAGAAAAGATGAAGGACGAGCTGGAAGAAGTACACACGGCTGATATCACTTTCGGCAATGAAGATCTCCTCCTCGAGACGTGTGAGCATAACTGTCCCCTTTATGTCTCCGGATACTATCATGATATCAAGATAGGCAAAATCCTGGTTGATAATGGGTCCTCCGTTAACCTCCTCAATGTAAGAGTGTTGAAAGAAATCAGCATGAGCGTTCAACACCTCGCTCGGGATAAGATCACTATCTCCGGGTTTGACTCCCAATCATCACGGACGCTCGGGTCTGTGATACTGACATTGCGTTTTGGGCTGTTAGTCACTGACATCAAGTTTCACGTCATTGACGCTAGGACCTGCTATAACGCTTTGCTCGGCCGGCCCTGGTTACACGAGTACAACATTATCCCTTCTACACAACATCAGTGTATGAAGTACTTCAAGGATGGTCTCGAATACACCGTGACAGGGGAGTTGAACCCATTCTCCATGGACGAAGTCCGAAAGTACGAAGATGCAAAATACTTCCTGCCTAGTTTTGAAGACACAGAAAGATGTCACAAACCGGAGGACAAGAACAAAGCTATCACCACTATTCCGGTCTTCGGGAGTGATACCGAGGAGGAAGAAGAAATAGTTTATTCAGGGCCGCCCCAATGCAACAAGCCGGGACCGTCCATCCCTATGTTGATCTTCGGCGGCGACTTGGAAGATAAGGTCAATACTGTATTCTCTGCTCGGCCATCAATACAAGCCTTCGCTGGCAATGATCGGAGTTTGCAAATCGCTATGGTTCTGCGAGAACATTACAAAGAGCTCGACACGCTGTGTAGAAGAACTGCAGACATTCTACGTCCCTCCCAGGCGAAGAAATGAAAAGGCAATTCTCTTTTATCAATCCACGGAAACTAGAGTGGATAAAGAAGTCCGGCATGGTGCTGACTCGATACTTGACAGATTTCAGCCCATCCGACTGCCCAGATACTATACAGAAGGATTGAAGAGGCTCTTAAGACGCCAAGATGTACCCCTTAAGCAAACTGCTCGACAAGCACGGTTCTATAACAGGGTCTGGAACATCCCCGGAACTCAACGAAAGTTACCCAATGGGAGAATGGAAACGATCGGGCTTGGATATGTTCAATCCAAGAAACGGGAGCTGTTCCGCGACTGCTACGTCATACATGACTTTGATGAAGATGGAGATGCTCTGTGGGAAGATGCTAACCCTGAACCAGAACGAGCTCCCGCCGTGAAAATGCCAAGTCCGTCGTTCGAGGAACAGATGGACAAGCTTATAAGGGAAGTGGGTCAAAAGGTCCGGGATGACCATAACCGCGAAATGGCCATTTACGAGAAAGCCAGGATGCAGCGCCTCCTTCAACGGGCCGTTGAGAATTAAAATGCTCATCGTCGCCAACCCGTCATACAAAAGACCCAGTGCAGAGGCAAAAATAAACCCAAGAATGAAAAAAGCGTTCGACAGCGACAAAGCGGGACCAAGAAGCCCCGCGATCGAGAATCGAGTAGCCTGGACTCGTCTCTTGTAAAGAAGATGGGTCGAGCGTATTCTTTTCCCCAAGACAAGACAAGAAAGATACTTGATCTTGTCATAAAGCATCAGATGATTACCCTCCGGGAGTCCAAGCACCCCAAGCACGCAGGTGAAGTTAATCATCCAGACTATTGCTCCTAACATCGAGCAATAGGACATCCTCTTGAAGACTGCTTCACCTTCAAGAACTGGGTCGAAGACCAATATCAACTCGGCAGGTTCGCTCTATCCAGCAGTTGGAGGGTAATCCCGCCGCAGAAGCATGAACCGAGAGCCACGTATGCAGCGAAAATGGGACCAGATCAATGTTGGTCTTGGAAGCGATCTCGTACCTACCACGTGATAACGCTGTCAGAAGAAGAGGCCGAGAATATGGATGACTTTCCCTGGGGCTTAGAAAACGATGATGGCGAGGTGATCTCAGAATTTCCACCGGCGCCAAAAGAGCTGGAAGATGGGATACATACTACCGCAGATAACCTCACAAAAACTGACTTGGGAACGGCAAACGACCCACGGCCGACGTTTGTCAGTGAGCTGTTGTCTGAAGAAAGGGTGGCTACGCTAAAGGACGTGCTCATGCAGCATAAAGATTGCTTCGCATGGAACTATTCTGAGATGCCGGGACTAGATCCAGATATTGCTGTCCACAAATTGGCAATATCCCCGGACGTCAAGCCGATTAAACAAGCACCGAGAAGAATGCGGCTCGAGCTTGAGATGAGCATCAACACCGAGGTCAAGAAGCTAATCGACTCCGGCTTCATCCAAGAAGTTCAGTATCCTGACTCGATCGCCAATATCGTCCCAGTGATGAAGAAAAATAGGACGGTGTGCATATGTGTGGACTTTCGGGATCTCAATAAAGCCTGCCTGAAGGACGACTTCCCAGTACCAGTCACTGAGCTGATGAAAGATAATACGTCCACTTACGAAGTTTTCTCCTTCATGGACGGCTCATCAGGATACAATCAGATAAAGATGCATCCCGAAGACCAGAAGCATACCACTTTCCGAACCCTTTGGGCATATTCTACTACAAGGTGATGCCTTTCGGTCTAAAGAACGCCGGTGACACCTATCAGAGGGCCATGACGAAGATCTTCGATGACCTCATACATGAAATCGTCGAATACTATATTGACGACCTCGTAGTTAAAAGCAAATCATACGAAGAACATTTAGAGCATCTGAAGATCGTGTTTCATCGCCTTCGGAAATACAACTTGAAGATGAACCTTCTCAAATGAGCGTTCGGAGTTTCCTCAGGCAAATTCCTAGGATTCGTCGTCCGCCACCGAGGCATCGAGATAGACCCGTCGAAGATCAAGGCGATTATGCATATGCCCCCGCCAAGGACTCTCAAGCAACTGCGGTCTCTCCAAGGAAAGCTCGCGTATATCCGGCAATTTATAGCCAATCTCTCAGGAAAGTGTCGTCCTTACAGCCACCTGATGAACAAGGGAACCCCGTTCGTCTGGGATCGCAAATGCCAAAGCGCACTGGACGAAATCAAGCAATACCTACAGAATCCTCTGGTGCTGACCGCTCCAGTCAAGGGAAAGCCCCTCATTCTGTATACAACAGCCCTCGAAGGTTCTTTAGGCGCGCTGTGGGCACAAAAGAATGACCAGGGAAAGGAGAGAGCCCTCTACTATTTGAGTCGAGTTCTCCTGGGGGTAGAAAACAATTACTCCCCCATTGAAAAACACTGCCTGACGTTGATCTTCGCGATAACGAAGCTCAGACACTATGCATTGGCGCACGAGGTCCATCTCATAGCAAAGGTGGATCCTCTCAAATACTAGATGTCAAAGGCCATATTAATGGGACGGCTCACTAAATGGGCCCTTCTCTTGATGGAGTTCTCGATAACTTATCGTCCTCTTAAGGCGGTGAAAGGCCAGGCCATCGCCGACTTCCTCGCTGAGCATCCGATACCTGCTGACTCTCCCTTGAACTACGAATTGCCAGACGAACACGTGTTTGACACGATTGACGAGGAGAGAAGAGAGAATGATACTCAGTGGGAACTCTACTTCGATGGAGCATCTTCCATGAAGAAGCGCAAACAAAGTACCCCCATAATCAAGTCCGGAGTAGGCCTCATCTTCGTGACTCCACAAGGAGGGATAATGCGCTTTGCTTTCTCCTTAACCGAACCAAGGATAAACAATGAAGCCGAGTATGAAGCTTTGATAGCAGGTCTTGAAATCGCCGTCGACATGGGAATTGAGAATCTCCTCATATACGGAGACTCCCAGCTGATCGTTAGTCAAGTAAACGGCGACTATCAAACGTGCAAACCAGAGTTGGTGAAATATGGCGAGAGAGTGCAGCAATTGCTGACTCAAATCCCTGCCTATGCCCTGGAGAGCATACCGCGTATGGAAAATAGCAAGGCGGATGCATTAACCAAGCTTGCTAAAGAACTGGCCGACGAAAACCTCGATGACGTAAGGATCGTTGTGCAAAGCCGTCGAGTTCTCGCACCGGCAGAAATATCTCCGGAGTCGTCTAAAGAGAAAGAAGCGACCAAAGAGACAGCCCTACAAATAAAAGACCAGGAAAAGGCTAAGGATTGGAGAGAAGTTTTTATAGACTACTTCAAATCCCGTCGAACACCTGAAGATGCATCCTCAAGGTATCAGCTCATGAAATGAGCTCTATCCTTCGCCTTTGATAATGATACTCTGTATAAGAGATCATTCGATTCTCTATGGTCAAGATGCCTGGGACCTGAAGAGGCAAAATGAGTCGTCCAAGAAACTCATGACGGGCGGTTCTCACCAAGCCGGTCCGAAGATGAAGCTGAAGATCAAAAGGATGGGCTACTATTGGCCCACGATGATCCAAGACTGCCTCGAATACGCGAAGCAGTGCCAGGTTCATGGGAATTTTATCCATCAGCATCCGAATCCACTACATCCAACGCTGGCTAGCTGGCCGTTCGAAATGTGGGGGACTGACATAATCGGCCCCATCGAACCGGCATCATCCAGAGGACATCGATTCATTTTGGCAACAAATGATTACTTCTCTAAGTGGGCAGAAGCAGTACCGCTGAGGGAGGTGAAGACGGAGAATATTCTCCATTTCTTCAAGACACACGTCATTTATCGGTTCGGCATTCCGCGATGGATTATCTCCGATAACAGGCCAGCCTATAGAAGCCACAAAATCAGCCGCTTCGCACAACAGTATAACATAGACTGGAGATACTCATCAGTCTATAATCCCCGAGCTAACGGTCTAGCTGAGGCTTTCAACAAGACCTTGACGAAGATCGTGAAAAAGACGGTGTCTCGAAATAAGAAGGACTGGCATGAGAGATGGCATGAAGCTCTTTGGGCGTATCGAACTACGTTCAAAACAGCCACAAACACAACGCCGTATGCATTGGTATTAAGCACAGAAGCGGTACTCCCCCTCGAGATAAAGTTGCCCTCTCTATGAGTGGTGGTTCACTACGAGCTAACAGACGAAAAAAATGCTCACCTTCGGCTTGAGGAGCTCGATGTCCTTGATGAAACCAGGCTCATGGCGCAGCAAAATCTGGAGGCTTATAAAGCAAAGATGATGCGCTCATATGAGAGATTGACTAGGCCGAGAACATTCCGCTAAGGCAAACTCGTGCTAGTGGTCAAAAGGCCTATGATCCCCAATCGTGCCAAGCGGGGGAAATTCGAGCCAAACTATGAAGGCACGTATATCATAGACAAAGTTTACCAGGGTGGAGCATATCTACTCATGGACATGCATGGTGAAAGACTTTTCAGGCCAATAAACGGTCGCTTCCTAAAGAAATACTACGCCTGACGAGTCACGGCTTAGGTCAACGATAGATGACGACGCCTATGTCCGCTCGCTATCTTCATAAGCCTAAACTCTGTAAGTAGTAGCCGGATTCCTTTTCTCGGACCGAAATGTCCTTAAACTAACGATGGACCACTATGTCCTAAAACTGGCGTTGGACCGAAACGTCCTTAAACTAACAATGGGCCACTATGTCCTAAAACTGGCTATTTAACGAGACGTCGATAAACTACTACGGACTGCAGCATCTCAAGGCTGACACAAAAAAAATAAAAAAATAAAAAAGAAAACGGTATGTCCATAAGCAAAATGGGCACGGATGAAAACCCGAAAGGGCTCCGTGAGTAAAAACAGCAGGGCTACCAGCGAGTTTTTGTGAAAACCCGAAAGGGCGTAACCTCGTTAAAAGACACTTGCAAGGTCCTCTCGATCTTGTGAGGAGAAACTGTTAGTGTATATGCCCTAGGGGCCATTATTGTATCATACTAGTTTGTATATTACTTAATGGAAGCTTGGGATATTCACAGTTGTATTGACAGTCTTGCTAAAAATGGTAGTATATTCTTGGTTTGTGTCTACTTTAATATGTGCATATGTTTCTTGTAACGTATCGCTTATACATATTAGTAGAGCCCTTAGGATCTTTGCTTGATTACCAGCGTTGTGATGGCAGTCACACTAGTGGGGGCTGGGTAGTCTATAAGCAACATCCTATACAGGTCCCTAGTCGTTGGATTATCGAGACAGTGCATCGATACTCCGGAGTAGACTAGTGTATACTCTTTTTATCCCAGTTGGGGAGATGGTCTGTCCCACAGCCATCAATACGTCGTACTGGAGATAGTATACAGATGCTTGTTGGGTTACGGGTACACCGGACAGGACTCGTGGGGAACTGTTGGTTGGTTTATACCCGTCGTCAGTTAACAGTTCCCAGGTGACATGAGAACAGCATAGTCCGCAGACTTGACACTGCTACTTCGCCTCGAGTGTGTCCTACTGTTCTTAGATTGCTACCCAACCACGGCTCAAAGGAGTCGTGCAAACAGGTAGCAGTTAGGTGCAGTCCCGAGCACTTGGAGGCAGTGGCGGTTAGACAGGATTCGTCTCTCCCGGTATTGGGGGTTGATATCGCGCTGTGTCGGAGAGCCATTACACAAAGTCCCTGGCCAGGGCAAGCGAGATTTACTGGTAGGTTCCAGTAGTTTCTCAAGGTGTAATGGGCTACGCTCCGACACTACTTATACCGCTATTAGGGGACTGACGCTTGCCGCCCCCCTAGGTCCGATATGCGATAGTCTTAGACGAACAGACCGGACTATACGGAGATTGTCACATCAGGCTCAGTAGGAGTTCGGATGGGTTTCCTCATCGGCCTTCTTATCGACATCTACCAGGGGACCGTTACGTACAGCTAGTGCCGCTTGCGGTCTGTGGTTAAACCCACTGCCAGCGTAGTGTCGAGTCTTTAGAGTCCCACACAGAGAGTTTCCCTGCTTCGGGCAAAACGATATAGAGGTCGTATGGTTTTACGACAAGGGTTTGGACGCATACGTGTTTAAACGCACGTACGACGTTCGGACAGTTTTTACTAGTCGTCTTTGGTTTAAGCCAGATTCTAGTATCGGATTATTGGATTTATACAGTCTAAAGTTTTTCCGTGTTTTCACGGATAGGAGGGGCGTTCTCGTAATTTGTCGGGAAGCTTCTAAAAGGATGATGACTTGGAGGGTAAGGTGGCATTAGCAATTAATGATCTAGTGACTCATTTAGATGAATCATTCAAGTGAGTTAATGAAGCATTTATTGCTTAATGACTCACTTGATGATTCATTGCATATATTTAATGAAGCATGATGATAATGCATTTGATTGATTCATTTTGATATTTTCTTATGCTTCATAATATATTAGAAGTGAGAAGCTTTTTCATTGATTCTCATTCTCACCTTCTCTCTCCTCAAGCTCTCTCTCTTCAAACCCTAACCCTAACCTCTCATGTGTTGAGATCAAGGGTTAGCTAGACTAATACATCCATAATCCAACTCTATATCGCCTAGGTTGCTTAGATTAGCACTTTGAGAAACCTAGTTACCTCAAGTTAAAGGTCAAGCTTGGAGTAGGAGCTCTCGGGTGGATCGTCTTTGACTCGAGGAGGCCGTTGAGGTGCCGACGTTCCAAAGAGCCTACAAGGAGTGGAGGATAGTGATGAAGACCCGAAGGACAAGTAACGTGAGGTATAACTTCGAATCAGAGTAGTTAAATCTTTCGTAGTTTGCTAGTAATAGTTTAGATACGATTCATGCGCTCAAGTCCGTGTTACGAAGCTTTGATAATCGTTTTTCATATATTCCGCCTCCCCGCAAATTCGTGGGGTGCGTGACATAGACTTACAGTGGTATCAGAGCCAACTAAACCATTACTAGCTTGTTAGCAACTTATTAGAATTTCGATCGTCGGAAAACACGAAAACAACACCCCGGAAACCCAAACAGTTTCTGTTAATTTTAAACTTGTCGAAAAAAATATTTGATATACCTTAAAATTCACAGCAGGGAAATATAAGAAAACTGGGAAAATACGAGCTCTCAACTCGGTTAGATGGCCGCGGATCCGCGGCACAATAGTGCTTTTGGCCGCGGATCCGCCGCCGAGTCAACTCCAAGTTGACTCGGATTTGCGTAGTAATTCAAATATTATGGTGTTTTGTTTTCCTGTTTATTCTGTTTCTGCCCAGGTTACTTCTGTGCTGGCTTGCATTTGGGGTAGACACGGAAAAAGGTTGTCGATCGATATTCTAAGTTATTTGCTAATCGGGTTTTTATCTGTAATGTTTAATGTGTTCGTAAACCTCCCATAACTGCTAATATGTCAGTTGGCAGGGGGTTGCACATTTCTGTATTGTTTACTGTTTGTGTATATGAACTTGATTGGATCGTTGTGATAATTAGCCGGGGTTTGAGATGGGTTTTATATTCATTCATTCGATGTAAATTGTAATATGATGTAATATTCTTTTGCGGGGCAGATCTAGGTTGTGGTTGTAGCCACCGTTGTATTATTTCATTTACTGTTTTTTGCTCCTAGGATAGACCCAAGGTGGGGTATACAAACTACCGGGTACGTTGAAGTGTTTAGTGGCCTACTCACATTGTTGAGGGAGACCGCTTCACTTCGGGTACTTGGCGGGTAGTTTGCCATACCCGTAGGGGTCTAGGGTGGGGTAATGGCTATTCATCACAACTGTGTAATCCGTCTTTTGTTGCGGGCTCAAAGCAAACGCGGATTGCTTGTATATCCAATAATGTTCATCAGTGATCTGGAATGCCTATTATTGCGTCTGACGAATGTACAATATCTATATATGATAGCTATTTAGACGTCACTTATGTTTAACACCCGCGCTAGCCCAGCCCCCGCTCTGTCGTTAGTTAAGTAACCTAACGGGTGATGACGGGACCCAGTGGCGAATGCGGATGGCATAAGAAAACGTTGTATTTTCGTTGTTTTCTGCAATGATAGGTTAAATGATGGGACGCATTATTTTAATGCAAAGAAAATAAACCAAAGTTGAATCGTTGGAACAAATTTAAAAGCAACCACTCGGTTATTTTAAAAGAGCAGAATTTTAAATTGCGGAGCTTTAACCACTCCTTTTAAAAAAAGCTATCAGGTTCCTTCGATTATATCAAGTTCACTACGTTCACGGTTTCGCCAAAACCAGTCGTAGCCCTCCGTCATTTCTTATGGATGGTCAGTAGTATTCAAGCTATGTTTGTTGGCTTTCGTCAAGGCATAGTGTTTGGTAGCTGCTGGGGTATTCATTTGTTGCATAGATAGATGAGTTGGTTTGGGACAGTCGTATTACCCTGTTGTCTTTTGTCAAAGGTATGTACGGGTGGGTTCAAATTAACAAGATAATGATGGGCAGAACTTGACATGTGACTTATGATTTGTTGGCTTTCGTCAAGGTCATAAGAACATGGGGCAAAAATCCACATCGGGAGTTTCTAAAAAAACTGAAACTTGCTAGTGTTGCATACCATTTGGAGTTTGATGAATGTTGGTAGGATTCCTTCAACATTATCACACGATGATATTTGGATCCCGATCCTATTATGAGTATATGCTACTTATCAGGAGATTCGTCACTTAACGATCAATGCTATAAACCAAGTAGGTGTCGAGAAAGGTGTCAGCGGGGCTACGCCCTCAGAGAAAAGAGGTTATTTAATTAAGGAACTTCGCGAAGCCGTTGGAAAACCTCCCTCGAAGTACCGACACTAGCCTGGCTGAACGGTTAAGCAAGTATTGTACAGTGAGAATAGTCCTGGCTAATTCTTCTTTTATGGTTTGAGGAAGGATTCGAGAAACAGTGGGAGCCATCCAGTTTAGATAAATTAAAAACCAATCTAAACTTGCAAGAGCATCATGCTAAAGTGTTTTCTTCTCTCTCTCTCATTGCAGCGACCTTGTAACCATGACTAGGTTACATCTAGATAACAAGTTGACTGAATCTAACTTATATGACTGGCAAAGGTCTGTCC
Source organism: Agapanthus africanus (assembly GCA_030015575.1). Lineage (NCBI taxonomy): Eukaryota > Viridiplantae > Streptophyta > Magnoliopsida > Asparagales > Amaryllidaceae > Agapanthus > Agapanthus africanus. The sequence continues at coordinate 706,384,868 of CM057341.1, forward strand.
AGATGTCCATTGCCTATGACAAGCTGGACCACCCTATTACTACTCAAGATCCCACCGTCCCAGGTCCAGTTTCTACCGTCGCGGATATGGATATCCGTCAGACAAGGGAAAAGGATAAAGCGAAAGCTAAGTGCCTCGTGTTGGCTTCAGTTGATGGTGTATACCAGAAGCAGCACGAGAAGATGGACTTAGTTTCCATCTTTCTCCATAACAAAGATTTATATGGAGAGCAATCTCATATTGCAAGATATGAGACCTCGAACGAATTAATTCAAGCGAGGTTGGCTGTCGGGTCATCTGTAGGGGACGACGTCCTTACAATGACTAGCTATATTGATGAGCTCAAGGACTTGGAGACCACGTTGAGAAACAGGTCATACGCTGACTTATTTCCACAGTCCCTACTCTCTACTTACACCCTGAAAGAAACCAGGGAGATACAAGCTCTGCTTAATGGGGGACCTTCTTCTTCTACATCCAGGGCGAAAGAAAAGGGTGAAAAGAAGAAGACCTCTAAAAAGCCGATATACGGTGTCAGTAAAGTAGGAGGAAAGGGAAGAGCAAAAGTTTCGGGACTTGGTGTAGGTAAGGAGGGATGTTCCTATTGTTATGGGAACGGGCATTGGCAGAAGGATTGCAGGGCTTTGGTAGCCAGGATAAGAAGCATGTTGTGGTTTCGGCCTCAAGTGTGTTTGTAATTGAGAACTGTTTATCAATTAACTCTACTTCCTGGGTACTAAATACCGGAGCAGGATCTCATATCTGTAATTCATTACATGCTTTGAGAAACTGTAGAGTTATAAGGGTAGGTGATTTGTCTCTCAGAATTGCAAACGAAATGAGCGTGGACGCTGAATCCGTGGGAGAATATCGCCTAAGTTTGACAAGTGGGCAGATATTGATTCTACGTAACTGTTTGTATGTACCTAGTTTGACTTGTAATATCATATCAGTGTCCTCACTTTCGAGAGAGGGATATGATTTTACATTCGTAAGCGATGTAGTTCATATCCACCTAAATCAAGTTCTGATTGGGTCCGGTACATTAGATGACGGTATATACGTATTGAGTCAAGCTCAGGTTTTCAATGTCCAGAACACACTTAAAAGAATGTCTCCAGAAATAAATCAGCCTTTCTTATGGCATTGTAGACTAGGTCACATCAATGAAACACGATTAACTAAGTTACATAGAGAAGGATATTTGAATCCGTTCGAATATCAATCTTATGCTACTTGTGAATCTTGTCTCATGGGAAAGTGACAAAGACTCCGTTTACTGGACACGAAGTAAGAGCGAGCGAGCTCTTGGGACTCGTACACAGTGACGTGTGCGGTCCAATGTCTACACATGCGCGAGGTGGTTATTCCTACTTCATTACTTTTACGAATGATTTCTTTAGGTATGGACATATCTTCTTGATGAAGCATAAATCCGAGGCCTTTGAGAAATTCCAGGAATACAAGAATGAAGTGGAAAACCAAACAGGCAAAAGTATCAAGATACTGAGATCTGATCGAGGTGGTGAATACTTAAGTGCCGAGTTCCTGGGTTACTTAAAAGAGAATGGAATTCTCTCTCAGCTTACTCCTCCATACACACCACAACACAACGGTGTATCGGAAAGGAGGAATCGAACCCTATTGGATATGGTTCGTTCCATGATGAGTAAGGCTGAATTACCGCGATCTTTCTGGGGTTATGCACTAGAATCAGCTGCATATCTTTTGAACAAGGTTCCAACCAAGACTGTGCCTACCACACCATATCAGATGTGGAGTAGGAAGAAACCCTATCTTCAGTACCTGAAGACATGGGGATGTCCAGCTTTTGTAAAACAGCAGCATCCGGACAAGCTCGACGCACGCTCAGTACAGTGTAAGTTTGTGGGATATCCAAAGAACTCCATGGGATATTGTTTCTATTACGCAGAGGAACAAAAGGTTTTTGTTTCTCGTCATGCCCACTTCTTAGAAACTGAATTTTTAGAAAATCAGAAGAGTGGGAGCGCAGTAGAACTGGAAGAAATTCCAGAACCACAAGCTGTTACTGAAAGTATGGTAGAACCAGAAGTTTCAGAAGAAAGGGACACACCAGCTCCTATCCGCAGAAGTAGTAGGCAGTCTCATCCGCCCGAGAGATACTATGGTTTTCTCATAGACGGGGATCGAGAAGATTGCATCATTGATAATGATGACCCTACTAGCTTCCAGCAAGCCATTCAGAGCGGCGACTCGGTAAAATGGCTGGATGCAATGAGGACCGAAATGGAGTCCGTGTACACTAACAAAGTATGGACTTTGGATATTGCTCCAGATGGGGTAAAACCCGTAGGATGCAAGTGGATCTTCAGAAAGAAGATTGGTGTAGATGGACAGGTTGAAACCTATAAGGCTAGACTTGTTGCAAAGGGTTTTCGTCAAAGACTTGGTTTGGACTATGATGAAACCTTTTCTCCAGTGGCTATGCTCAAATCCATTCGGATCCTTCTTGCCATTGCTGCCTTCCACGATTATGAGATCTGGCAGATAGATGTAAAGACGGCCTTTCTAAATGGAAATTTGGAAGAGTGCGTCTATATGGATCAGCCAGAGGGATTCATTCAAAGTGGGAGCAGCGATAAAGTGTGCAAGTTGCTTAAGTCCATTTATGGACTAAAGCAAGCATCGTGGAGTTGGAACATCTGTTTTGATGATACTGTCAAAGAATTCGACTTTATCAAGAATCCAGATGAACCATGCATATACAGTAAGATTGTAGAGAGAGTTGTAGTATTCCTCGTCTTGTACGTGGATGACATTCTCCTAATAGGAAATGATATTCCTATGCTACAGTCAGTCAAAAGATTCTTGTCACAGAAGTTCACCATGAAGGACCTGGGTGATGCCACCTACATTCTGGGGATCCAGATCTATCGTGATAGATCAAAGAGGATGTTGGGACTTTCGCAGTCCAGGTACATAGACACCATATTGAAAAGATTCAGTATGGAAGATTCTACGCGCGGTAACCTACCGGCTTGTCACGGAATCACCCTCTCCAAAGAGATGTCTCCCAAGACTGATTGGAAAGGGATCGCATGTCTATTATACCCTACGCTTCTGCGGTAGGTTCTATAATGTATGTGATGTTATGTACCAGACCAGATGTAGAATACGCATTGAGCGTTGCAAGCCGGTATCAGGCAAACCCAGGGGAGAAGCACTGGATAGCAGTAAAGAACATTCTCAAGTACCTGAGGAGGACTAAGGAGATGTTCTTGGTGTATGGCGGAAAAGACCTCCAAATCGAGGCCTTTGCCGACTCCAGCTTCCAGAGTGACAAGGATGACTCTAAGTCCATGTCGGGTTATGTCTTTACCCTCAATGGAGGGGCGGTCTGTTGGAAGAGTTCCAAGCAGGAGACCATTGCTGACTCAACGATGGAAGCGGAGTACATAGCTGCTTGCGATGCCGCAAATGAAGCTGTCTGGATGAAGAAGTTCCTCACAGAACTTCAGGTGGTTCCTACCAGTGTTGGTCCAATACCTCTGTATTGCGACAACAACGGCGCTATAGCTTTAGCGAAGGAACCCAGGTCCCATCAGAAGTCCAGACACATCTTAAGGCGGTATCACCTGATCAGGGAGATCGTAGATCGCCGGGAGATCGTACATCGCCGGGAGATCGAGGTAAAGAGAGTAAATACAGAGAATAACACCGCTAATCCATTCACAAAGGCCATTCCTCAGACGCAGTTCGAGAGGCTATTCGAGATGATAGGTCTGCGATATGCCAGCACATGGCCCTAGTGCAAGTGGGAGATTGTTAGTGTATATGCCCTAGGGGCCATTATTGTATCATACTAGTTTGTATATTACTTAATGGAAGCTTGGGATATTCACAGTTGTATTGACAGTCTTGCTAAAAATGGTAGTATGCTACTTGGTTTATGTCTACTTTAATATGTGCATATGTTTCTTGTAACGTATCGCTTATACATATTAGTAGAGCCCTTAGGATCTTTGCTTGATTACCAGGGTTGTGATGGCAGTCACACTAGTGGGGGCTGGGTAGTCTATAAGCAACATCCTATACAGGTCCCTAGTCGTTGGATTATCGAGACAGGGCATCGATACTCCGGAGTAGACTAGTGTATACGCTTTTTATCCCAGTTGGGGAGATGGTCTGTCCCACATCAGTACGTCGTACTGGAGATAGTATACAGGTGCTCGTTGGATTACGGGTACACCGGACAGGACTCGCGGGGAACTGTTGGTTGGTATTATACCCGTCGTCAGTTAACAGTTCCCAGGTGACATGAGTACAGCATAGTCCGCAGACTTGACACTGCTACTTCGCCTCGAGTGTGTCCCACTGTTCTTAGATTGCTACCCTACCATGGCTCAAAGGAGTCGTGCAAACAGGTAGCAGTTGGGTGCAGTCCTGAGCACTTGGAGGCAGTGGCGGTTAGACAGGATTCGTCTCTCTCGGTATTGGGGGTTGATATCGCGCTGTGTCGGAGAGCCATTACGCAAAGTCCCTGGCCAGGGCAAGCGAGATTTACTGGTAGGTTCCAGTAGTTTCTCAAGGTGTAATGGGCTACGCTCTGACACGACTTATACCACTATTAGGGGACTGACGCTTGCCGCCCCCTAGGCCCGATATGCGATAGTCTTAGACGAACAGACCGGACTGTACGGAGATTGTCACATCAGGCTCAGTAGGAGTTCGGATGGGTTTCCTCATCGGCCTTCTTATCGACATCTACCAGGGGACCGTTACGTATAGCTAGTGCCGCTTGCGGTCTGTGGTTAAACCCACAGCCAGCGTAGTGTCGAGTCTTTAGAGTCCCACACAGAGAGTTTCCCTGCTTCGGGCAAAACGATATAGAGGTCGTATGGTTTTACGACAAGGGTTTGGACGCATACGTGTTTAAACGCACGTACGACGTTCGGACAGTTTTTACTAATCGGCTTTGGTTTAAGCCAGATTCTAGTATCGGATTATTGGATTTATACAGTCTAAAGTTTTTCCGTGTTTTCACGGATAGGAGGGGCGTTCTCGTAATTTGTCGGGAAGCTTCTAAAAGGATGATGACTTGGAGGGTAAGGTGGCATTAGCAATTAATGATCTAGTGACTCATTTAGATGAATCATTCAAGTGAGTTAATGAAGCATTTATTGCTTAATGACTCACTTGATGATTCATTGCATATATTTAATGAAGCATGATGATAATGCATTTGATTGATTCATTTTGATATTTTCTTATGCTTCATAATATATTAGAAGTGAGAAGCTTTTTCATTAATTCTCATTCTCACCTTCTCTCTCCTCAAGCTCTCTCTCTTCAAACCCTAACCCTAACCACTTATGTGTTGAAATCAAGGGTTAGCTAGACTAATACATCCATAATCAAACTCTATATCGCCTAGGTTGCTTAGATTAGCACTTTGAGAAACCTAGTTACCTCAAGTTAGAGGTCAAGCTTGGAGTAGGAGCTCTCGGGTGGATCGTCTTTGACTCGAGGAGGCCGTTGAGGTGCCGACGTTCCAAAGAGCCTACAAGGAGTGGAGGACAGTGATGAAGACCCGAAGGACAAGTAACGTGAGGTATAACCTCGAATCAGAGTAGTTAAACCTTTCGTAGTTTGCTAATAATGGTTTAGATACGATTCATGCGCTCAATTCCGTGTTACGAAGCTTTGATTATCGTTTTTCATATATTCCGCCTCCCTGCAAGTTCGTGGGGTGCGTGACATGGACTTACAGAAACCACCTGCGTGAGATCCTTACGACTCACAAGAGAGCAACACACTTAGGGATCCTTACGATTCCTAAGGAGAAATTACACTTACGAGATCCTCACGACTCGTAAGGAGAATTCCCCCTTTGAGACCCTCACGGCTCATAGGATTCAAAAGCCTTAAGCTATAGGGATCTGAACCTGTTCTTAAGCAGCCATCACAACCTCCAATGCTGCCCTACTAGCGGTTCAGTATTGACCCTTGTATACAATCCACGGGCACAAATAAACATTTCCCTAACAAAGTCCCACCAGCGACTAGGGATATGTCTACACGGTGAACAACCCTTTTAAGTCCTCTCGACTTATAAGGAGAAAATACTCTTGTAAGATCCTTACGACTTATAAGAGAACATACACTTAGGAATCCTCACGATTCCTAAGGAGAAAACGCACCTACGAGATCCTCATGACTCGTAGGGAGAAAAATCTTTATGAGACCCTTACGGCTCATGAAGTCAAAAGCTTTAGTCTACAGGATCTTAACCCTGTTTGCTAAGCCACCTTTGTTCGACATCGACAGAGGAAAATGATGATTCGCTCCTTGCAATATCCCAGTTGTAGCGGTGCTGATACCGAAATCGGTGTCTAATTCCAAGCTTGCAACAAAAAGTCAGTAAGCCACACATGCATACAAAATAACCGAAATGATGGGGCAACTTGGAACAAAATCATCAAGTAAAAATGTATGCATACAAAATAGCCGAAATGATTGGGCAACTCGCAATAAAAAGCAGCAAGTCAATAAAACAAATAGCCGAAATGATTGGGCACCGCGAAAAAAATAGCCGAAATGATTGAGCAATCACGACTTTCGCGATATAAAAGCTGAAATGATATAGCATCGCGGAAAGAAATAAAAAAAACTCCGAAAGAATGAAACTTTTGCCCTACAGGTGAGATCACATCGATCCCTGTATACAATCCAGAGGCACAAATTAAGAGGGAACCACACCTTCCCACCAGGCTCCATCCGAAAGAGAGCCAAGTCTCAACGGTTCACAAAGCAGCCTGGAGATCATCTCAACATCCGTCTCATTTTAACAGACACGACATCAACAAATCAGAGCTGCGGCAAAATTCCTAGTTCCATGACTCGACGATGCACAAACAACCGAGAGTCAACCTTTCCTGGTCACATGGAATACGGTCTATGTCAATCCTGACCCCGTAGGAAACATCCAGAGCGGAGCCTGGTCCTCGCAGAATACGGCTATATCAAACCGACCCCACGAGAAGCATCCAGAGCAAATTCCTGGTCACGTGGAACACGGCCTATGTCAATCCTGACCCCGTGGGAAACGTCCAGAGTGGATCCTGGTCCTCGCAGAACATGGCCTATATCAATCATGACCCCGTGGGAAGCATCCAGAGCAAATTCCTGGTTACGTAGAACACTGCCTATGTTAATCCTGACCCCGTGGGAAACGTCCAGAGCGGATCCTGGTTCTCGCAGAACACGGGCTATATCAAACCGACCCCGTGGGAAGCATCCAGAGCAAATTTCTGGTCACGTGGAACACGGCCTATGTCAATCCTGACCCCGTGGGAAACGTCCAGAGCGGATCCTGGTCCTCGCAGAACACGGCTATATCAAACCGACCCCGTGGGAAGCATCCAGAGCATATTCCTAGTCACGTAGAACACGGACTATATCAATCCTGACCCCGTAGGAAACGTCCAGAGCGGATCCTGGTCCTCGCAGAACACGGCTATGTCAATCCTGACCCCGTGGTAAGCATCCAGAGCAAATTCCCGGTCACTTGGAACATGACTTATGTCAATCCTGCCCCGTGGGAAATGTCTAGAGCGGAGCCTGGTCCTCGCAGAACACGGCTATGTCAATCCCGACCCCGTGGGAAACATCCAGAGCAAATTCCTAGTCTAGTAGAGCACAGCCTATGTCAATCCTGACCCCGTGGCAAGCGTCCAGAGCAAATCCTGGTCCCATAGAACACGGTTAAAGTCAATCTTGACCCCGTGGGAAATGGCCAAAGCAACTCCTAACTCCGTGAAATGCGGATAATGGTAACCTCACCCATCACTTACGGGTCCTCATGACTTGTAAGGGAGAAAACTCTCTTGTGAGATCCTTACGACTCTCAAGAGAAAACACACTTAGGAATCCTCATGATTCTTAAGGAGAAATTACACCTACGGGATCCTCTCGACCCGTAGGGAGAAATACCTTTATGAGACCCTCACAGCTCAGAAAGTTGAAAAGCCTTGGTAGGTAGATCTTAACCTGACTCCTAAGCCATCGCTGTCCTACAAGGAGATTAAAATAGATTATCCACAAAATGCATTTACTAAAAGGGACACACCATCATGAAGCAAAATATGTCTTTTATTCATGAATCAAAATGAATACAAAGTACAATTTATGAAAGAGTCAAAAAATACTCTCATTTAGGAGTATGTACAAAAGAAGAATAAAAAAATATATAGACAATTTTTCAGGCCGGCGGACGATTTAATAGATTTGCCAATTCATCTTTTTTCCGCTGGGCCTCAGCCTCATGATTCATTATCGTTAGGAGACGGGCCTCCGCTTGAGCCTGTTGGGCCTGATATGAGGCAAGCCGACTTTCAAGCTCTTTTTCGGTAACCTTATGAGCTTCGACCATTTCGCGAGTGAAAATGACGGCCTTATCAATGGCTACCACCTCCTTGATAGCCTCTTGAAGCCCTCGCCAAAGATCATATGCCCGAGTGATCTTGGCCGTAAGGTTAGCTTGAAGTTCCCTCAGCGCTTTGGAAGCCAGCTCCCTCTCCGAAAACTTTCAGCTGAGCCTCTTCTCGCATGACAACATATTTGAGGCGCATCGTTCGATCAGCCCCCGCAAGCTCACCTTTGTAGCTACAACCTCTGAGGGAAGACGTGTACATTCAAGAATATGCAAGCAAGCCTCTACCTGACAACAGAACTCAACCCAGACTTACACCAATGTTTCACTATAGTAAGTAGCACGAAAGGGAAGAGAACCGTTGGCTTCAGCGGCAAATGCTTCGGCCGTGATCAGACTCCCAGCACGAAGATCTTCAATCAGAGCTGACAAGGAGTGAAGGCTTAGCTTTGCCATCCGCTCCGAGGCACGTAAAGCATAGGGGCCGGGCGGCATCACGATGCGAGATTCCAGCGTGGTAAGAACTGGTAAAGCTGTTAAGATTCATAGAAAACAATCGGCGAGATTCATAAGTAAAGAGCGAATGGAACAACGTTGAAACATTACTTACCCACGGTCATGCAAGAAGGGTCTGAAGGCTCCCCAGGCCCGTCAAGAATCTCAACCTCGTCATCGGCCTCCAGAACTATAGAAGATACCAGTGTCATTATATGAAACAATAATAATGCCGTGAGGAGAAGGCAAATAACGCTAACCTTACCCGGAAGAGAGGATGATGCGTTGAGGGGATATCGTCTGCAGAGCGGCCATCTCTAGCAGACGCTGGAAGGACTTCCTGGGGGACAAGTCCACAATAAACGCCGCCAATTCCCGTAGCTCTGAAAAGACAAAAAAGTTCAGATAATGAAGAGATCGCTAAAATAAAAGATAAAAAAATACCTTCGATGCTCCTCCCACTCTGGGTTGGAGGGATGGAAACTTCGGCGGCCTCCTCCGTGCCCCCAGGCACATCATCGGGGATGTAGGCCGGTATAATAACTTTCGGTGGAGGAGCAGTGACCATCGCTACAGGCTCTAATGAAAGGACGGTGGCCTCAATTACCTGTCCCGCAGTCTCCGGGCCGTCCCCAGAGAGATCCATTGAATCCGCGGCCAATGAAGATGCCTCTTTCAGGGGACTAAGCACCGAGGGAGCAGGAATCACCGAGGGAAGCTCCATCGCGGGAACAACAGTTGCATCGACCCTCTCCACACTGATTAGCGTCTCATCGGGGATATTTGTCCATAGTCAGAGCGTGACTTGGACTCAAATCCTTTGCCATCAGCGAAGTCCCTGTAAAGTTTGCACGAGGATAAGGATATGTATATATATAAGCAGTGCAAAATACTATAAAAGGATATATAAGTGTACCAATGTGCAAAGGAGCTTCTAGTATGGCTTGTTTAAGCCGATGCTCCTTCTTGAGGAAGTATGCTCGCCGGGGTTCGAGGGCAGACTCGTGGCCACCGGTCCACAACGAAAGCGCAACTTCGACGTCGGCTAAGATAGGCTGCTTAAGGGCTCTCTCTCCTCCTTCTTCCAAGGGACCTATAAATATCCGCCGTATTGATGGAGGGCCTTCATAGAATATGACGGCAGGATAAGGACTCCTCGGGGCACATATGTTCTCGGTTTCATCCTGGGAACGCCTTATAGCCTCAGCCAGTTGTGCGGCTTCCTCGGCAGATGAACCAGGAAAAAGAAGACTGTCTTCCGGCAGACTAGTAACGGTCTTTTCCCTCGCTTTGGCCCAGAGCTAGTGACTGTAGAAGGTCGCTTCCTTCCCCTTGCCACCCTCTTTTTGAGCTGCTTCTCGGTTTTGACAGGGAGGGAAGACTTCTTCAGGACCTCCGCCAAGGGGATATTATCATCAGAACTAGGTGTTACCTCCGGAACCGATACGGTATCCATCATCGGTCATTCAAGCGAAGCCTCTGTTGGCAATGAGGCGCGAAGCCTTTCCTCCTCTCCGAAGGTTTTAAGCGAAGCAGCAATGGCTTCTTCTGTGGAGGCACCTGTTAAAACAGCAGGCGTCAGTCAAAGCATGATAAAAAAATGAAATGAACAGCGGAGAGATAAGGGTGAAGTATACCTGACAGCGCAAGGGCGGCCAATTATTTTTCGAGGATGGATGACTGTTTGGAAGCTTCGATGGCAGCCTCCAAATCAGTATCATCGAGTGTCCCGAATAAACCCTCATTGGTCCCATATTCGCTCAAGTTTTCGCTAGACGGAGCAAGGGGTGCCGAGCCTAATATGGTGTCCAAAGAAAGTACTTGTTTCTTTTTCTTCTGGGAATGAGCGCCGGTGGCTGATAACACGAGTTTGCGTTTAGTAGGCGCCTTTGGACGACGAGTCCCAATTTCTTTTCTTCTGGGGACGCGGCATCCACCTCTTTTTCAGGCGCGCTGGATGGGGGAAACCCGTGCGTAGGGCTTAGCACGTGTGAGGGCTCAACTGCAGTGACCTCTCTCAAGGGAGGATGAACAATGTCCCGTCGCTTCAGAGGAACATTTCGATCACCAACCGGCACTGCGCCCTTGCGATCAAGCAGCAATCGTTTTTCCTCCCTAATGACGGCACCCATCGAATGTTGGTACCATGCCACATACACATTCAGGTCTTGCGGAACACAACTCGGTTCGCTGATGAAGAAGTTAGACCCTGTGTTCAGACGCATAAAATGATGTAGTGCGCTCCGAGTACCCTCTTCAGTGGCAGCCGGTTCTGCCAAGAAAGTCTCGAGTGGGACGCCCTGATTGTAGCTTAACTGCTGGGCGAAGCGATGCGAGTTATACCTCATAAATAAAGCCGAGTCATTCATCTTAAATACGAGAAAGCCCGGTCAGATAGAGTACAGATGAAGAATCTCCCGAGCTTTCAAGACGGAGGCCCCATCTTTAAATATATCCTGCAATTGTAACACCGTCTTCCCCAATTCCTGGCCGACGGTCAAAACTTTATCAGTAAAGGACATGCCAGCTCCAACCGTGCGCGGGCAAAGAAGCAAGCCTCTAGCTTTCTGTTGCGTTGGAGTCACAATAGAAGCGCCGACCAGTCGCATGATCCAAGAGAACCTGCACCTGTCATAAAAACCCGGCCTTTTGTGGATGCCAAAGACGCCTAGCACGTGCAACTCGAGCCATGATGTGAAATAATGCATCGGGAAATTTACCGACTGCACCCCTGGCTCAGTGGTATCCGCTGCCAAGCTAAGGCCGTGATACACATGGGCTAACCCAGCGATCTCTACAGCCACTTGTATCCCAGCAACCATCCGATGCGTAAGATAGAAGACGGACGGCCTCATACGGCGAAGGTGCATGGGAAGCGCAAACCAACTCAACCATAACCCAAGAAACCCTAAAAAGAACGTTTCTTCGTCAATCCCAGGAGCCGCCAGCTCTGCAAAAGGGATGACCGGGGTATCGGGTAGAAAGAAACTCTTCTGATCCGCCTCCGCCGCCGGCAGGTTGCCCAAGCCTAAGACGAAAGGGTCGTCAAGACTGGCGAATTTCTCGACTTCTTCCTTCAATACTTCTGGGCGAAGAAAATCAGCGATAAAAGCCGTAAAATTAACTCCACGACCTTCGGATGCAAGAGAGAGGTTCTCATAGATATTCAACACCTTTATCAAACTCGGAAATTGGTGTTGAATAGCGTTCTCGGGAGTAAGATCCATTACCGCTGATTTGGTGGCGAAAATATACTCATCCGGGGGAAGCAATTCCTCATAATGTTCTCCCCTAACGGGTAAACCCGAGACCTTTGCAAATTCCTCCAAAGAAATGGAGACTTCTCGATCTGATAGGAGGAAGGTGTGGGTCGGAATGTTCCACTGCTCCAGAAATGCTCTGACCCACCATGTAGGAGGTGTGGAATATTGAAACAAAGAAGCGTAAACGGCGGGATACAATCCGAGCTTCAGCAACTGTGATTTCTTCGCCGATAAAATATACCGAGCCCACTGCAAGTATCCGGCCGGATGACGGGGAGTTAGTCCGATATTGTAAGGTTGTCCCCAAGGGCATGACTTGCCCTGACATATGCGCTGTCCTAGAGTGTCTAAGGCCACCGGCGGCTGCACGGGTATTGCAGCCATAGAAGGCCAAAGGAGACCCTCTGAAGTCCAGTTGACCTTCTCCACAACGTAATTTATCGGAGGTTCATCTGCATAAGCGATCGCCGAAATAGGCTCCGAGGGTGTCGCACAGAAAAAGCTCCATCGGCCCATGATAATTTGATCGTACCATTTACCCCATAGATGAATACTCTTGTGCTCCGAGTCATGGTCTTTGATCAGCGCAAAAACCTCTCGGTCTACGGGTGCTTCAGGGAATCCGCCTTCTGAGCGAATGAACGGGAAGGAAGTGTCGAAAGACATAGTACCTGTGCAGAAAAGAACGGATTTTCATCCACCAATGCTATAAATTAAATTCTATCACTAGGTACTATAAATTCATACCACACTGCAATGCAGTCAAAAGGGACCAAAGGGGACCCACAAAATCTAGATGAAAGTTCATCATTAATAAAACAGCATCATCATTTGATGAGGCTGTCATTAAATGAGGAAATCCTCAAGAAATTCTCATTAAATGAGAAATCCCTCGGGCAGAGGAGTAAAACTCCCATTGAGAGCAGCGCTCTTCACTAGACAGACATCTGTCAAAGTCTAATGATGAAGGAATAAAATTCCTCAAGAAAATCCTAAGTGCCTTGCTCTGAGAAGATGATGGAATAATCCATCAAAAATAAAATTTCAATTTGATCTTTAAGATCCATGAACAAACTCTTAAGAGTTCTTCTATATGATCTGAAAGGAGCAAAGCTCCATTAATGGATTAAGACATCATAAGCAAGATCCTTTTAGATTTGTGATTTCAAGAGACCAAAGCTCTGTTAATAAAACCCTAAAAAGGTTTTTCTTTAGATCAAAGATCTATGAAGAGCAAGGCTCTGTTAATGGGTGAAACCCTAAAAGATGTTTCAAAAAGATTTAATCTTTTACCTAAAAAATCTGACAGAGTTCTGTCCTCAAGAAAATTCTTAAGAGGAAGAGCTGCGCTCTAAAGGAGAAAATAGATTTTCAAGAAGGATTGAAGATGAACAGAAGTCATCTTAAGGGCCAAGGGTCCTATTTATAGGCACTAAGCGCCGTTTCAATTCCTCGGTTGATCCAAGAGTGGAGATGCTGCTACCGCTGCACCCATGTGTGGGCCCCGTGAGCGCAACGGTGGAGGGCATTTGTTTCCCCAATTAGAGCAAAGCTCTGTTCAGAATTCAAAATTTGAATTAAAGCTGCGCTTTTATAAGAGCGCTGCGCTACAACTAGCGCACCCCATGCAAAGCACATAGGTGCTAGCGCTAGATGTGCTGCGCTCCAAGTAGCGCACCACGTGCAAAGCACGTGTGCGCTAGCACTAAGAGCGCTGCGCTCCAAGTAGCGCACCATGGGCAGAGCGCATAAGCGCTAGCGCTGGAACTAAATGTTTCTTACCGTTGGATCAAATATCAAACGGATATGATTAAATCATCAATTAACAAGAATGAAATTCTGTTGAATCTTTCCAAACAGAAAAGATTGTGCCCTGAATTTGGAACACCGTTGGATCAATGATCCAATGGTGATTAAAACTCACTAAAATACAGAACAAATTCTGTAAGGGGGAAAGATTTTCCAATCTTGTTAAAAAACAAGAAGATTATCTTCTGTAAACCAGAAGCCCTTGGATCAAAGATCGGACGGTGGAGAAATTCCCAAATCAATTAGAGAATAAATCTCTTTAACTGATTGAACAAATCAGCTTGCCCTATATAAAGGCCCCGAGACTTCAAGTCTCAGTCTCAGAGAGAGGAAACCCCCCCCCCTCCATAAACTTTTAGAAAATCTCAGGAAGAAGAAGAAACTCTTGGCAAAAGAAGACAATTCTTTTCAAGGTAAAAAAGAATAGAAAGACGAAATCATCTCAATATAAATAGAAGTATTTACTTCTTTCACAGATCATAGATCTATAAGACAAATTGACTTTCACAAAAGAGATTATGAACATATCATTATAAAGGGGGGAGAATTATTCAATTCTGTTAGGATCACAGATCCATAAAGGCAAAGCCTTTAATCAAAAAGAGATTGAAATATCTCCTATAAACTAAGAACTTTGTTCTTAGAATCTTGAGACAAAGTCTCTTATCAAAGAAAAGATAATCTTCAGAGCGCAAAGTTAACCTAAGAAGAACCTTAGCGCTCCTAATCTATGAAGAGCCTTAGCACTCTTAATTTAAAAGTTTCTTAGTGCTCTTCATCTAGCGCAAAGCGCTGCAGTGCCATAGCACTTCAAACACAGCGCACTGCGCTCATTGGCTAGCGCTCAGTGCTAAGCGCGCCACGTGCCCCTCATGTGTGCGCTGCATTACTAAAAGAGCTTTGCGCTCATTATATGGCACCAGCGCCAAACGCCTCAACGCTTCAACTATAGCGCATCAGCGCTCTACATCTAGCGCAAAGCGCTAGGCGCATCAGCGCTCTTCATTTAGCGCAAAGCGCTAAGCGCATTAGCGCTTTAACCATAGCACACTGCGCTCATCGACTAGCGCAGTGCCAAGTGCGCCACATGCTTTTATGTGCGCTTGGACAGAATATAAACCGTTCTTTGAATAAGCCTGGAGCTATGATAAATGCACAGCATTCAACTAAAGACAAAACATTGTCAGAGACTAAACCAATGCTTAACATTTTTTAAAAGGGATTGGGCTCAAACAAACATCTAACGACTCAAAAACAAATATTGAACATTGTAATTGAATGGACTTAGCCCAAATTGGCCATAAGTCCTCAATTCAGATTAATTGAGTTCATATGCTCATAAATCACAGATCTTAGTCCCAATTGGACTACAGGTCTCTCAACCTACATCGGTTTAAGGGTACATCTCTTCACTCCTCTGATATTTGTCGTTGTAATCCTTCAACGTCTTCAGAGAGGTGACGGGTCCTGACAACCAGACATTCTATTGACTATGAGGTCTTTAAACTCATGGACTATGATATCCCTAACCTTGACTGTGAGGTCTTTAAACTCATGGATTATGATGTCCTTAACCTTGACTGTGAGGTCTTTAAACTCACGGACTATGATGTCCTTAACCTTGACTGTGAGGTCTTTAAACTCATGGACTATGATGTCCTTAACCTGGACCGAGATGTCTTTAAACTAACATTGGACCATAATGTCCTTAAACTAATCGATTGCAACGTCCCTAAACTAAACAATAGAGTCTAAATGCTCTTTTGTTGGATCTAAACGATCCCGTTAAGTTGATCTTAGTCTAAAATTAGACTGACGTATCCTTAACAAACGTTTAAGTTGATCTTAGTCCCAAATGAGACTAACGTATCCTTAAACCCAACCCCCAAACCCAAATCTAAGAAAATACGGATTTGGACTAATCCACGCCCTACGGGCGACAACATAAATTAGTCTCCGTATACAATCCACGGGCAACCAAAAATAAAACAAACACCCACGACACGAAGTGACCATCTGGAGAAAGAGAAAGTGGTTCCACGATGTGGTAGCGTAATTAACTGCAGGGGCTTGCGCTTGTAGGGAAGAGCGTCCCCACAATCAAAAACCCCTCAAATGAGGGGGAATCTAACGCAGTCTGCTACATCGGCCGCATCCGTTTAAACCTTCAATACATAGTGTCATAAATCAACTTGGCATCTTCGGAGAGGTGGACGGATAGCACCAATTAGTATCTGCCCCGAATTCAGGCGAAATGGATCTGCGCGGTCGCGTCTCCGTGTTTCGGCGGGGAACAGAGATTGCACTCCATATAATTCCTTGGTATAGAGGAATATGGATTCTAGATCCATATTCTCGTGCCACCTCTGATGTTCATTGTCCATCGAGGCCAGCACGAGGCACTTGGCCTTCGCACAGTCAATCTCCCAGGTCTTACGGATTTCCGTATCCGCGACGCTGGATTCTGGACCTGGGATGGAGGGGGCTTTAGTAGTGAGGATATACCCCAATTTGTCATACGTGATTGTCATCTTGACATTCCTGAACCAATCTTTGTAGTTTGGCCATGTCAATATATTTTTATCTAATAGTAACTTAAGGCCCGTCATCTTTGGTTGCTGCAATTAGGAGAAAGAGAAGAACACTTTAGCATGATACTCTTGCAAGTTTAGATTGGTTTTTAGTTTATCTAAATAGGATGGCTCCCACTGTTTCTTGAATCCTTCCTCAAACCATAAAAGAAAAATTAGTCAGGATTAATCTCACCGTAAAATACTTGCTTAACCTTTCAGCCGGGCTAGTGTCGGTACTTCGAGAGAGCTTTTACGACGCTTTCGCAAAGTTCCTTAATTAAATAACCTCTTTTTCCTGGAGGCGTATCCTGGCTTACACTGTTATAGACACCTATTTGGTTTATAGTATTGATCGTTAAGTGAAAAAATCTCCCGAGGAGTAGCATATACTCACAGTAGGATTAGGATCCAAATATCATCGTGTGATAAAGTCGAAGGAATCCTACCAAAATTATCACACTCTAAATGGTATGCAACACGAGCAAGTTTCAGTTTCTTTAGAAACTCCCGATGTGGATTTTTGCCCCATGCTCTTATGACCTTGACGAAGGCCAACATATCATAAGTCACATATCAAGTTCCATCCGTCATTGTCCAGGTTAATTTGGACCCACCCGTACATACCCTTGACGAAGGCCAAAATAGCAGTACGACTGTCCCAAACCAATGCATCTATCTATGCTTCAAATGAATATTCAGCAGCTACCAATCACTATGCCTTGGCGAAGGTCAAAATACATAGCTTGAATACTGCTGAATGTCCAACTGAAATGACGGAGGGCTACGAATGGTTTTGGTGAAACCGTGAACGTAGTGAACTTGATATAATCGAAGGAATCTGATAGCTTTTAAAAGGAGTGGTTTAAGCTCCGCATTTTAAAAGTTTTACTGTTTTGAAAAAAAACGAGTGGTTTTAAAATTGTTCCAACGATTCAGCTTTGGTTTGTTTGCTTTGCATTAATCTAATGCAGTCCCATCAATTACACATATCATTACAGAAAAAGACAAAAATACAACGTCCACTTATGCCATCCGCATTCGCCACTGGGCCCTGTCTAACACCGTTAGGTTACTTAACTAACGCCAGAGCGAGGGATGGACTAGCGCGGATGTAAAACATAAGTAACGTCTATTATATAACATATATAATAATAGCATTCGCCTGACGCAATAATAGGCATTCCAGATCACAGATGAATATATTGGATATACTAGGAATTCCGCGTTTCGTTTAATCCTGTAACGAAAGACGGATTCCACGGTCGTGATGAATAACCAAACCCTACCCCGGACCCCTATGGGTGTGGCAAACTACCCGCCAAGTTCCGGAAGTGAAGCAACCTCCCTCAACAAAGTGAGTAGGCCACTCGGCACTTCAAAGAACCTGGTAGTCTGTGCACCCCACCTTGGGTCTATTCTAGGAGCAGAAAACAGTAAAAAGAAATAATACAACGGTGGCTACAACCTCAACCCGGATGTGCCCCGCAAAATAATATTATATCAAATTACAATTTACATTGAATGAAAGATAAATACACTCATCTCACATCCCCGACTATTCATCATCGATGATCCAACAAAATTCATATACACAAACCAACAGATATGTGCAATCCCAGACTAACCGACATATAGCAATTAGCTGAGATTTAAAAACACGTATAACATTACAGAAGGACCAATTAGCCAAGTACAATAGAAATTCGATTGAAACATATTTTCCATAACCACCCCAAATGCAAACCAGCATTCAAAAACATACTGGGTAGAAACCAAATATTTCAGAAAAGAAAACACCAAAATTAAGAAATAACAGAATAAATATGAGTTGAATCGGCCTTGACTCGGCCGCAACTCCGCCGTAGAGCAGTCCATTCTGCGGCAATTCCGCGTCCGTCTTGACGATTCAGTGGCTCATTTTTCTTGTGTTATCTTAGAAAACCCTGCACATATTTTTCATGGTACTGAAATAATTTTCCAGACAATTTTAAATTTCGACAGAAAATAGAGTTTTCAGTGTTTAGTTTTCTGGTTTTTTCCGACAATCGAAGTTCTAATACTTGCTAATATGCTAGAATAGGTTTAGTTGGCTCTGAAACCACTTTAAGTCCATGCTACGCACCCCACGGGATTGCAGGGAGGCGGAAGATATGAAATACGAAAATTATATACTTCATAGCATCGACAAAAGATCGTATCTAAACCTAAACTAGCACAAACTAAATGAAGTATACACTATATGAACAGAAGTTATACCTCATGTAACCGGTCCTTCTTCTCCTCGCTGCCCTCCTCATCTATGCGAGCTCCTTAGAGTGGTGTGGATGTCGTCTCCCCGTCGGCTTTCTTGGAACGAAGATGATCTACCCGAGAGCTTGTGTACCGGGCTCCTTCTTCAACAACCGAAGGAACTAGGACCTCTAGTAAGCTACACTAGATGACCTAGACTATGTAGAGTGTGTGAGTGGATTGGTTTATCTCATTTTATCCTAAATTACTCAACACATGAGTGTACTGGGGTTTTGAGGTTGATGAAGGTGAAGAAGGAAAAGCTAGTGAGCTATTGCAATGAAAATAGAAAATGAGTCTCTCTCTTCATTTGTTGTGAACTGAACTCTTTAAATTATCATGAGATAAATCATAATGAATAATTAGTAAAAGAGTTGAATAGTCAACAAATGACTCATGGCTTGAAAAGGCAACAAGTGTCCAAAGAAGCCATGTCTAAATTCATGCAATATCCACCTCATTTCCTAATTACATAATGCATTATTAATTTAACCTAAAAAGAATAATGCAATTATGTCATGTCATCTTCATCTAGCATTTTACAAAAATGCCCCTCGTCTGTATATACATACCCGTATCCATATTCCGAAAAATACGAATACAAAAAGAGACGAAAACAATCCATCGATATAATATTAGGATCTGGCTTAAACCAAAACCCACTAGTATTAACTTTCTGCATCATCATCCGTGCACAAATACACATACGTGACCGAACCCTTGTCGTAAAACCATACGATCTCTACATATTTCGCCCGATGCAGGGAAACCCTCTGTGTGGGACTCTAAAGACTCGACACTACGCTGACAATGGGTTTAACCACAGGCCGCAAGCGGCACTAGCTGTACGTAACGGCCCCCAGGTAGATGTCGATAAGAAAGCCGATGAGCATAACTCATCCGAACCCCTACTGAGCCTGTCTCTGACAATCTCCGTACAGTCCGGTATGTTCATCTAAGAGTGTCGCATATCGGTCCTAGGAGGGCGGAAAGCGTCAGACCCCTAATAGTGTAATAAGTCGTGTCGGAGTGCGGCCAAAAACACCCTGAGGAACTACTGGAATCCATACCAGCAAATCTCGCTTGCCCTGGCCAGGGACTTTGTGTAATAGCTTTCTGAACACAGCGCGACATCAACCCCCAATACCGGGAGAGACGAATCCTATCTAACCGCCACTGCCTCCAAGTGCTTCGAGACTGCACCCAACTACTACCTGTTTGCACGACTCAGCAGAGCCGTGGTAGGGTAGTAATCTAAGAACAGTGGGAACACACTTGAGGCGAAGTAGCAGTGTCAAGTCGACGGACTAAGTTGTACTCATGTAATCTGGGAACCGCTATCTGATGATAGGTATATTACCAACCAACAGTTCCCCACGAGCCCGTCCAGTGTAACTCATAACCCAATGAGCACCTACATACTATCTCTAGTACGACGTACTGATGGCTGTGGGATAAACCATCTCCCCTCCTGGGATGAGAAGCGTATACACTAGTCTGCTCTGGAGTATCGATGCCCTGTCTCGATAATCCTGCGACTAGGGACCTGTGCAAGGATGTGCTTGTAGACTACCTAGCCCCCACTAATGTGACTGCCATCACAACGCTGGTAGTCAAGCAAAGATCCTAAGGGCTCTATCAATATGTATTAGCGATACGTTAAAAGAAACATATACACATATTAAGATAGATACAAACCAAGTATCATACTACTATATCGAGCAAGACTGTCATAAATCCGTGTATATATCCCAAGCTTCCAAAATGTAATATACAAACTAGTACTATACAATAATGGCCTCTAAGGCATATTACACTAACACAACTATCATTGCGTGATAAACCAGATGAAATCCACTCTATTCACCACACTCCAGAAGGTATGCAGCACTAGCAAGTTTCCTTTATATTTGAAACTCTCGATATGGTTTTTGCCCCTAACAACTTTATGACCTTGACAATGCCAACATATCATAAGCCGCTAGTCAAGTTCGGCTCGTCATTATCTTGATTAACTTAGACATACCCGCATAACCCTTGACAATACCAATATAGCTATGCGACTGTCCTGAATAATCGGAAACAAATCTACAAACAAGCAATACTCGGCTACCGATCACTACGCCTTGACAATGCCAAATTACGTATCACGAATACTAAGTAATACTTGTAGGAAATGACAGAGAGCTACTGCTGGGTTTTTGGCGAAAAACCCTTTAACGTAATGAACTTGATATCGTTGAAGGAACCGAGTAGTTTTGAAAAGGAGTGGTTTAGGCTCCGCTTTTTAAAACTTGTGGTTTTGAAGAAAATCAAGTAATCTACAGTATAAACTTTTGCTCAAGAGGTCACTCCCCGCGAAGGGATCTAGGCTCTTGCCTCCTCGGATGAGGTGCTGGATATTCATGACCGAATACCACTATGCAAAGCGAAAGAATATGACTATAGTTTTTCAAAATTTGTTCCAACAACATCTTTTAGGTTTATTTTCTTGCATTAATCAAAATTAATACGGTCCCATCAATTAATCCTTATCACATCAGAAAAAAACGAAAATACAATGTACGTATATGCCATCCGCATTCGCCACGGGGCCCCGTCATGCACCGTTAGGTTACTTAACTAACAGCAGAGCGGGGGATGGACTAGCACGGGTGGAAAATATATACAACATCTACTAGTATATATAAATATATATATATAACATTCATCCGAGGCATGATATAAGCAACATCTCACATCAACAACAAGCAACACAGAATGGTGGATAATCTTGGAGCCTCAGGTTTCATTTGAGCCGCAAATGAGACCAGACATTCCCGGTTGTGTGGATAACCCGTGCAATGAAAACCTGGACCCCTACAAGCATGGCAAGTTGCCCGCCAATCCCAGAAGTGAGGCAACCCCAATCAACAAAGTGAATGGGCCACCCAGCACTTCACGGATCTGGTAACTTGAGCGCCCCTCCGTGGGTCATCTTATACCCCCAACGAATGCGACGAATAGCCCGCCAATTCTAGAGTGAAGCCCCCTCCGTCTCAACGCCATGAGATGCGGGCCCGTTGCCCTCTAGAACCCGGCTATTCGAGCACTCCATCGCGGAGCAATCCTAGTACAGAAAAGAAAAAATATATCTACAATGGTGACATCAACCTCAACCCGGTCGTTCCCTAATCAAATAATATACAATCCAGCAGAGACGGCTGTCCACATGTCGGACGCTCGTCCCGCAATATTGAATATACAAATAAATCTGAACTGTACTACAACCATTGCACCATCAGCTATCCACCACGACAATCCAACCAAAATATCAGCACATCACAGAACATCAACGTGAATTTCATGTTTGCAAACCCGTCTAATAGAACATATAGCAATTAGTCAGGTTATACCGCTCAATGATATTCACTGTTGCAGATTTTATCACATGCACTGATAAACATGTATTTAAAATTTCGATCGACTAAAACTTTTCTGTATTGGTCCCAAGTGCTAACCAGTACTCAAACAAATCTGGACCAAAAACATACAT
This sequence comes from Agapanthus africanus, assembly GCA_030015575.1. NCBI lineage: Eukaryota > Viridiplantae > Streptophyta > Magnoliopsida > Asparagales > Amaryllidaceae > Agapanthus > Agapanthus africanus. Next base: position 706,407,245 of record CM057341.1, read on the forward strand.
ACCAAAAATCACATTTCCAAACATAGAGTGCCAAAAGAATTTTGGTGCACAACTGCCCTATTCCGACCGCGGAACTGCCGCCAACAAGAAAGTTATGCGGCGGTTCCGCGGCAGAATGAAGAGCTTATGTGCCTAAATTTCTTCTGGCTTTCTAAAATAGCCTGCATGTATTTTTAAGATGCTCCAAATAATTTTTTGAACAACTTTTAAAATCTACAGCAAACATGAGAATTGAAATTGTGATTTGAAAATTTTCGTCGATCGATATTTTAAACACGTCTAAACTAGCTAGTATGGGTTTATGGGCTAGCTCTGATACCATATTAGGATTTCCTAGCGCCCTGAACATTAACCATGGCCATTGCGGAACAAAAAAATTTTAAGGGTTTAAAAACCGGCGCTAGAAAAACCCGTTTTAGAATCTACCATAAACCTAAACTAGATAACAAGGAGGTAAGCTAACTGCCATGATAGAAATTTCTCACCGAAAAATCCGTGTCCTTCGGTCTTCTATCCTCTTCGTTTGCTCCTAGCGATCTCCTTGAACAAGCTTGATTGTCTTTCCTTGCTCCTTGAGTTCTCCTGGATCGAGCTTGATCGCCGGTCCTCCTCCGTCGAAGATGATCCACCCGAGGGATGTAGTCCATGGCTCTACGTCCACACTAAAAGTCTAGTAGAGCATTTAGAGACTTTAGATTGCTAATCTAAAGAGTCTAGGATGTAGTGAATGGATCTAAGTGTGTATCTATCTCTCCTCCTCTCTTGATTCTCAACACATGAGATTGTAGAGAGGAGGTTGAAGATAAAGGTGCAGGAGCTCAAGAAAAACAAGTGAGGAGAGTGAAGCAAATAATGAGAAAGAATTATTACCCATGAGAGAAAGAAACCAACCATAGTTTTGTAAAACAATTTTTTACAATATAAAAAACCAACCATGCTTGAATAGTTTGCACAAATGAATTGAAAATTCATTTGTCAACACTTTTTGAAGCATGGTTCTCACCATACTCTCCTCACCGCCTTTACACCTCATTTTCCATTTAAAGATAAATGGATAAAACTAAAATGAGGTGTCCACCTTCAAGAATGTTTTCCGTATAAATATGGATTACACTCTACTGTATATACATACCTGTATCCGTACCAAAATATGAATACCCAAATAGCTAAAATAACACAAAGAATATAATACTAGAATATACATATCGAAATACATATATGTAAATTATTAAATCAATACCTGATTTAATAATCCGGCTCAATCCCAAGCCAGCTAGTATTATCAACTGTCCAATCGAAAGTCCGGGTAACTGGTACAATCGATCGATTAGAACTCTGCACATATCCAATACGACTACTATATCATTTTGCTTGAACCGGGAAAATGCTCTATGTGAGACTCTAAAGACTCGACAGTACGCCGGCAGTGAGTTACTGGGTAAATCCATAACCACAAGCATGTCGGTGGCACTAGCTGTACGTAACGACTACCTGGGTACCTGTCGAAAAAGAAGGCCGATGAGTAAACTCATCCGGATTCGTATAGAACCTATTTGTGACAATCTCCGTACAGTCTGGTCTCTTCATCTGAGAGTATCGTATACCGGGTCTAGGGGATGGTAAACGTCAGACCTTAATAACCCAATAATTCATGCTGATGCAGCTCAGGACCAATCCGGGAAACTACTGATCAACCTATCGGTAAATCCCAACTGCCTTGGCCAAGGTCATATGGTCCTGGCCAATCGAGCACAGTGCGATATCAACTCCCTATACCGGGAGAGACGAATCCCCAACAATCACTCACCGCCTCCATGTGGCTCGGGACTGTACCCAACCAAAACCTGTTTGCATGACTCAGTAGAGCCGTGGTAGGGTAGTGATCAAAGTATAGTGGGAACACACACGAGACAAATGACGATCTCAAATCTGAAGACTGACCTGTACTCATGTAGAACTACTATCTGACGATAGGTATAGTACCATCTAGAAGTTATCGGCGAGTCCGTCCAGTGTCCTCACCCCTAGTGAGCACCTGTATACGATCTTAGGTGCGAAAGACCAATGGTTGTGGGACCAACCATCGCTCCTCGTCGGGGTCTAGAAACGTATACACTAGTCTACCCCGTAATATCGATGCCCAGTCTCGATACTTCCACGACTAGGGACTATTTAAGGATGTGCTTATCGACTACCTAACTCTCACAAGTATGATCGCCATCACAACGCAGGTAATCAAACAATGATCCTACGGGCTTTATCAACCTGTATAAATGATAGGTAATATCAAGTAAAACATATGCACATGTTAAGATAAAGACAAACCAAATATCATATTATCATATCGAGCAAGACTATCCTGTACATATATATGTCCAATTATCCATATGTATACATATACAATAATTGCCTCTAGGACATACATATCCAACAATAGCTGTCGGTATCAATGTCTTGGAAATCCGCAAATAATTCCCGAGCACGAACTACGACGAGACACTCCTTACATAACCTACTAAAAACAATCTTCTCATTCCCGGTGTGTATGTTCCAGTTTCTAGATAAAGTCGTGTGTGGGATAGAGTGGGTACTAATAAACTTGGAATACATAAAACAATGGGATGCACCGAAATCAAATAAAGTATATGTTGAGAAAGTACAAACTAGTAAGGCATCTGAAACCATATCCTCAAAAGCCTCCGCCTACTCGGCCGTCAGGGTGAAAGCCCGTCCCTGATTTTGTTCTTATCTAATCTGTTGTTTCCCCCAATCAGGGCAAAGCTCTGTTTTGAATTTCAAAATTCAAAAATTGAAGCAACGCTTCAGATTCTGCGCATTGCGTGCTGCTCGCCACATGTCAAACGCAGACGCGCTAGCGCCAGGTGCGCTGCGCCCTAGGCAGCGCACCCCCAATCAGAGCAAAGCTCTGTTTCAAATTCAAAATTTAAATTGAAGCAACGCTTCAGATTCTGCACGCTGCGCGCTGTGCGCCACGTGTCAGACATAAGTACGCTAACACAGTTGTGCTGTGCTCTGCGCTGCGTGCCACGTGTCAAACACGGGTGCGCTAGCGCAGTTGTGCTGCGCTCTGCGCTGCGTGCCACGTGTCAAACGTAGGTGCGCTAGCGCAAGGTACGCCAACGCTGGATCCTAAAAGCTCCCCAATCGTCAGATCAAAGATCTAATAATAATGATAAATCATTAATTAATCAAAAACTAAATTCTGTTAAGGAAAAATTCCTCAAAATCTTTCCAAATAACAAGATTGTGCTCTGTAAATCAGAGCACCGTTAGATCAATGATCCAATGGTAAATAAAAATTACCAAAAGACAGAATAAGTTCTGTTATGGAAAGATTTTCTCAATCTTGTTAAAAACAAGAAGATTGCCTTCTGTAAAACAGAAGCCCTAGGATCAAAGATCCAATAGTGGGAAATATTCCCAAATCAATCAGAGAAAAGATCTCCTTAACTGATTTAACAAATCAATTGGCCCTATATAAAAGACCCTAGACTTCAAGTCTAAAACACACACAAAGAGAGAAAATACAAAAAATAGAGAGAGAAACCCTCTGCAAAAGAAGAGCAAGCTCTTAAGAAAAAGAAGTTTTTTTCTTCATCTTCAAGGTAAAAAAGAACAATGTTCTTGAATAACAGAGCTGAAACCATCTCGTAAAAAAGAAGAGCCATCTTCTAAAAAGATCTTAGATCTATAAAAAGACAAAGGTCTTTTGATTTAAAAGAAAAGATCAAAAAGATCTAATCATAAAAAGACTAAAAGAAGTATTTTACTTCATTCACAGATCTTTTGATCTATAAAGGCGAAGCCTTTTTATATAAATAAGAACTTTTGTTCTTGGATCTTGAGGCAAAGCCTCCTTTGAAGAACATAAATTTGTTTTTTGATCTTAAAATCGATCAAATGCGCTTTGCGCTATTAAAAAGTGCCTTGCACTCATGAACTGCGCCCTTGCGCTCCTTGGACCGGTGCTCAGCGCCAAAACCTGTCACGTGTCAACCAGAGACACAATCTGCGCTTTGCGCTTCTAAAAACAGAGCACTGCGCTCATGGGCTGGCGCTCAGTGCCAAGCGCGTCACGTGTCACTCACTGGTGCACCAACAGACTAGCGCAACGTGCTCATACACTAAAAGAGCAATGCGCCAATAAACTAGCGCGACACGTGTCCACCTTGTGTGCGCTATCCAACAGAAGCGCAATGCGCTCTTTCCTTGGCGCAAAGCGCCTGACGCGCCACGTGGCGCACTGTCAGAACATACTTTGTTCTGATAAATGCTATGCATTATTAAAAGGGCCGAGCCCAAGTAAAGGCTCAATAGCCAGAACAATAAAATGTTCAACTCATATCAACTGAGCCCATATGCTCATAAACCTTCAAACAGACTTTAGTCCCAAATTGGACTATAGATCCCCAAATCAATTTTGGTTTAAGGGTACATCTCTGAACTCCTATGATATTTGTCGTTGTAATCCTTCAACGTCTTCAGAGAGGTAACGAGTCCCGACAACCATACATTTCATACACTATGACGTCTTTAAACTGGACTGTGAGGTCCTTAAACTCATGGACTATGATGACCTTAACCTCGACCGTGATGTCGTAAAACTAACAGTGGACTATGGGGTCCTTAAACTCATGGACTATGATGTCCTTAACCTTGACCGTGATGTCTTAAAACTAACAACATTGGACTGTGAGGTCCTTAAACTCACGGACTATGATGTCCTTAACCTTGACCGTGATGTCTTAAAACTAACAACATTAGACTGTGAGGTCCTTAAACTAACGGACTATGATGTCCTTAACCTTGACCGTGATGTCTTAAAACTAACAACATTGGACTGTGAGGTCCTTAAAATCACGGACTATGATGTCCTTAACCTCGACCGTGATGTCTTAAAACTAACAATAGACTGTAATGTCCTTAAACTAATTTTACCTTGGTTCAAGGGTACATCTCTTCACTCCTTTGATATTTGTCGTTGTAATTCCTCAACGTCTTCAAAGAGATGACGGGTCCCGACAACCACACGTTTCACGGACTGTGGGGTCCTTAAACCCATGGACTATGATGTCCTTAACCTCGACCATAATGTCTTAAAACTAACATTGGATTGTGAGATCCTTAAACTCATGTACTATGATGTCCTTAACCTTGACCGTGATGTCTTAAAACTAACAACGACAGACTGTGGGGTCCTTAAACTCATGGACTATGATGTCCTTAACCTCAACCGTGATGTCTTTAAACTAACGATGGACCACCATGTCCTTAAACTGGTAATCGACCGCAATGTCCCTAAACTAAACAATAGAGCCCAAATGCTCTCTTGTTGGATCTAAATGATTCTGTTAAGTTGATCTTAGTCTAGAAATTAGACTAACGTATCCTTAACACACGTTTAAGTTGATCTTAGTCTCAAATGAGGCTAACGTATCCTTAAACCCAACCCCCAAACCCAAATCTAAGAAGATACGGATTTGGACTAATGCACGCCCTACGGGCGACAACATAAATTAGTCTCCGTATACAATCCACGGGCAACCACAAACAAAACAAATACCCACGACACGAAGTGACCATATGGAGAAGGAGAAAGTTGTTACCACGATGCGGTAGCGTAATTAACTGCAGGGGTTTGCGCCTGCAGGGAATAGCGTCCCCACAATCAAAACCCCTCAGACGAGGGGGAATCTGACGAAGTCTGCTACATCGGCCGCATCCGTTTAAACCTTCGATACATGGTGCCATAAATCAACTTGGCATCTTCGGAGAGGTGGACGGATAGCACAAACTAGCATCTGCCCCGAATTTTAGGTAAGACGTTTATCGCGTCTGCGTGATTCGATGGGGAACAGATTCTGGCACGCCCGGTGGGACCTTTTCCTCTTTCCACTCCACACTTCGTGTGTCGTGTTTGCGAAAGAATCACGGTTTGCTATGGTTGCCTGTGGATTCGAGGTACTTAGATTTGGTTTCTTGCTCCGTGCAGAAAACAGAAGATCAATGGCTTCAAACTGCAGTAACTGCAACTGCAACTCTCGCTCCATCTCGTCTGGAGGAGTGACTTACGGGCCCCAAGCGGCCTCCATCTTCGCTATGCCGGTGGAAAAGGTGACTCAGGCCACCACTAGGCTATTCTTCGGGACTATGCTCTCATCGATGAGCTTCAATGCCCCAATGCCGTCGCAAGAAGCTCCAAAGAAGTCGGTCTTTGATCAGCTTGCTACTACCGCAGCCCCTCTCAACGGGTCGTCCAGCTCCAACGCCTCAGTCTTCGCCAGATTGGGCCAAAGTTCATGTGGGCCTATGATGAAGCCTGCAATCCCAGAAAAGGTTGTTCCGAAGAGGATAGTCATCCCTGCTCCTGAAGTCGTCAAGGCGGTTTCTCCTACCAAAGGGTCGGTCTTTGCAAGACTGACTATTCCAGCTCCCATCCCGCTCCTACTCAAAAGTCTGTATTTGACAGGCTAGACACTGCTGCTGGACGGAACTCAGTCTTCAAGAGGCTAGTGCCAGCAACGCCTCATCTGAACAGGGGGAAAGATAAAGCCATCCCCATCACCGAACCAACACCATCGCCTCGACACGCTCGATGTCGCCACCGGCGCCGAGTAAGGAAGGCTGGGGGCAACTCCCCCTCTGGGCTAACTCCACCGGCTCCAATGGTGGAAATTAATGCTGCTGTTCCAACCGGGAACAGTTTTGAGCTGCTGAACAAGGTGCGTAAGAACTCACCTACCGCCATACTGAAAAGATCTCCTCCGCCAGTGGAGACTGTCATAGAAATGAAGCCGGAACAGTCCCCTTAACGACTGTCTCCTAAAGTTTACACAATCTGGCGACAAGTCCAAGAGTCGGTGGTTGATCAAGACTATCCCCGCAGGCAGAAGAAGCTGAAGGTCCGACAGGAAGAAAACCGTCCTGTTAGGCCACAAAAGACGACGGCTACTTGGGTGCCCACTGCAGCAGCCCCCTCAACATCGACTACTCAAAAGAAAAGGAGGCCAGAGAAAGCCCCTGTAAACGTGGCAGACCACAAAAACACCGAGCCCAAACACCCTAAGTCTGGGGGCATGGTGGTACATACTGTTTACATGGCTTCCGGAAAAGAGGAAAGCCGCGCTTCTACGGGTCACCGACCGCTCACCCGATCCGTGACAAAAGCTCAGGAACAACAACAGCAGAAGCTTCAAGAGATGCTGACTGCAATGGCCGCACTCACTGGGCCGAAAGAAACTCCAGAGACCTCGGAGCAGCATCGGGAACAAGAAACTGACACCGAATTCCTCCGAAGAATGCTCGAGAGGAAAGAAAAAGAGGCTGCAGAACAGGCAGCCAATATAAAATGAATGACGCTTCTCTTCCAAGACAAGGTCGGGATGATGTTACAACCAAAACCTCCAGCTGAAGACCCTCCTATCATCATTGAAGACGACAGAGGGGAGACATCGAACCCTCCTCCGGCTCTTTCAGCAGCCAAAGAGGAGACCGTCTCAAAAGCTGCGCTCGATGATTATATAGCTCAGCAAATACGAGCTCACCAGGCGAATGAAGCGGTTGGCCAAATTTTCAAGACCGGACGACCCTATCCAGGCTGGTATGACCAAATAAGTTACCCGCCGGGATATACGATCCCTAAGTTCCATGTATATAAAGGGACGGGGAATCCCCACCAGCACGTTGCCCAGTTCAGGGCTTTATGTGGCAACACCGGAGGTGATGATAAATTGCTACTTCACCAATTTGTCGGCAGCTTGTCAGAAACGGCATTCGAATGGTACTCCGAACTTCCCAACGACTCTGTCAAAACATTTGCAGAAATGGAGTTGCTGTTTACACAGAGATTTGCAAGCGCTAGCGAGCGCACCCCGATCACCGCGTTGATCAATGCCAGTGTAAAGTCAGGCGAAACGTGGGTACAATACGCGATACGGTGGCGAAATTTATGGTCGAAATGCGAGCAGCGCATCGAAGAAGCTCCCGTGGTAGGCATGTTCGTGGGTACTCTTGACCCTCAGTCAACTATCTCCCAGTTCATGATATTCTTCAAGCCAACTACTTTCCAGGCCTTGATTGACAAATTAGCCCAAATGGACCAGATGGGTCATAGACCGTCTCCTCCAAAGCCGGATCCTCGGAATGAAAAGGGGAGAGGAAAAGCGACTTTCATCGCCAATACTCAACAACAGCCGAGCAACTTAAAGCCGGTTGTTCGCCAAAACAATATGCGTCCACGCCCATCCCTCGAGGAGAGACTAGGACGCCCTTACTCGTTTCCCCAGGATAAAACGAGGAGACTGTTCGAGCTGGCAGTGCGCAACAAGCTCATAAATTTGCCGGATCCAAAATGTCCGTTGCAGCCAGGCGATCTCAACAATCCTAATTACTGCCCTCACCACCGAGTATTGGGCCATCCGATCGAAAACTGCTACGTCTTCAAAAACTGGGTTGAAGACCAATACCAACAGGGCAAGTTCGCGCTACCCGAAAACTGGAAGGTGAGCCCGCCACAACCACATGCTCCGAAAAAGATGGATATGCTGGGGGCATCATGCTCATTCATAGGGAAAGCCCTATAGACCGAAAAGTCAGTAAACTAGAGATTCGCCTCAAATATGGCGACGGTGGACCACTATGTACTAAAACTGGCGTCGGACCGAAACGTCCCTAAACTAACGACGGACCGCAATGTCCTAAAACTTGCAAATGACCGAAACGTCATTAAACTACTATCAACCCGCGGCATCCTCAGGCTGGCGTGGTAAAAAAAACGATATGTCCACAAGCAAAATGGGCACGGATGAAAACCCGAAAGGGCTCCGTGAGTAAAAACAGCAGGGCTACCGGCGAGTCTTGTGAAAACCCGAAAGGGTGCAACCTCGTTAAAATAAAAAAAAGAAAAAGAAAAAAAGAAAAAGGTAAGTCCACAAGCAAAATGGGCACGGATGAAAACCCGAAAGGGCTCCGTGAGTAAAAATAGCAGGGCTACCGGCGAGTCTTGTGAAAACCCGAAATGGCAAAATCTCGTTAAAATAAAAAAAAAGAAAAAGAAAAAAAAAAGGGTAAGTCTACAAGCAAAATGAGCAGAGATGAAAACCCGAAAGGGCTCCGTGAGTTAAAACAGCAGGGCTACCGGCGAGTTTTGTGAAAACCCGAAAGGGCGCAATCTCGCTAAAAGACACTTGCAAGATCCTCTCGACTTTGTAAGGAGAAACCACCTGCGTGAGATCCTTACGACTCACAAGAGAGCAACACACTTAGGGATCCACACGATCCCTAAGGAGAAATTACACTTGCGAGATCCTCACGACTCGTAAGGAGAACCCTCTTATGAGACCCTCACGGCTAATAAGATTCAAAAGTCTTAAGCTACAGGGATCTGAACCTGTTCTTAAGCGACTATCACGACCTCCAATACTGCCATACAAGCGGCTCAACGCCGACCCTTGTATACAATCCATGGGCGCGAATAAACATTTCCCTACCAAAGTCCCATCCGTGACTAGGGATATATCTACACGGTGAACAACCCTTATAAGTCCTCTCGACTTATGAGGAGAAAACACTCTTGTAAGATCCTTATGACTTATAAGAGAACATACACTCAGGAATCCTCACGATTCCTAAGGAGAAAACGCACCTACGTGATCCTCACGACTCGTAGGGAGAAATACCTTCATGAGACCCTTACGGCTTATGATGTCAAAAGCCTTAGTCGACAGGATCCTAACCCTGTTCGCTAAGCCACCTTTGTTCAACATCGACAGAGGCAAATGATGATTCGCTCCCGGCAATATCCCAGTTGTAGCGGTGCTGATGCCGAAATCGGTGTCTAGTTCCAGGCTTGCAGCGGAAAGCCAGCGAGCCACACATGCATACGAATTAGCCGAAATGATGGGGAAACTTGCAACAAAATCAGCAAGTAAAAAAATGTGTGCATGCAAAATAGCCGAAATGATTGGGCAACTCGCAATAAAAAGCAGCGAGTAAAAAATAAAATAAACAGCCGAAATGATTGGGCAACTCGCAATAAAATGCAGCAAGTAAAAAATAAAATAAACAGCCGAAATGATTGGGCAACTCGCAATAAAAAGCAGCGTGTAAAACTAAAATAAAATAAAAAGCCGAAATGATTGGACACCGCGAAAAATAGCCGAAATGATTGTTCAATCGCGACCTTCGCGATATGAAAGCTGAAATGATAGAGCATCGCGGAAAGAAATAAAAAATATATATAAATAAAATTTATGCCCTACAGGTGATATCACTCAATCCCTGTATACAATCCAGGGGCGCAAACAAAGAAGGAATCACGCCTTCCCTCCTCAGGTTCCATCAGAAAGAGAGCCAAGTCTCGACAGTCACATCTGCATCCCAGAGGACCAACAACAGCGTTCCTCCTTATGCCAGCAAGGCACGGAAGCGACACAGCGAAACGGAGCCACGACATAGTCCCTAGTTCCAAATCTTAACGGCAATATCTACAGCCTAAAAAATCAGCAACGGTGATCCTCTTCATTCCAACAGGACTTGGACGCAACATCACCAAGCGGAGTGATGGAAAAATCCCAACTCCATCTCAGCATTCATCTCGTTACAACAGACGCAATGTCAACAACGGCATTCCTTCGCAATCCAGCAGGATGCAGATGCAACGTCAATGAAAGATTATCGGAGATCATCTCACACCGGCGCGGAGTGGTCACCACCTCGGAGTTCGTCTCGATATAGCAGACGAGATGTCACTATAGCGTCCTTCCTCCAACCGGATTCAGACGCGACAAAGCAATCGAAGCAAAGGCCAAATTCCTAGCTTCAGAGTCTTGATGGTAACTCATATAAAACCTAAAAGACTATCGGAGATCATCCCACACCAGCGCGGAGTGGTCACCACCTCGACGTTCGCCTCGATACAGCAGACGAGATGTCACTATAGCGTCCTTCCTCCAATCGGATTCAGACGTGACAAAGCAATCGAAGCAAGGGCCAAATTCCTAGCTTCAGAGTCTTGACGGTAACTCATATAAAACCTGAAAGACTATCGGAGATCATCCCACACCAACATGGAGTGGTCACCACCTTGACGCCCGCCTCGATACAGCAGACGAGATGTCAATACAGCGTTCTTCTTCCAGTAAGATTCGGACACGCTAAAACAAACTAAGCAAAGACCAAATTCCTAGCTTCAGGGTCTTGATGGCAACTCATATAAAACCTGAAAGACCATCGGAGATCATCCCACATGGAGTAGTCACCACCTCGACGTTCGTCTCGATACAGCAGACGAGATGTCACCACAGCGTTCTTCCTCCCGCAGGATTCAGACGCGACAATCAAACAACGGAGCCACGGCAAAATCCCTAGTTCCAAACCTCGACGGTTCACCAGCAACCTAGAGACAACCGCGACATTCATCTCAATACAGCAGACGCAATGCCAGCAAACGAAGCAAAGGCCAAATTCCTAGCTTCAGGGTCTTGATGGCAACTCATATAAAACCTGAAAGACTATCGGAGATCATCCCACACCAGTACGGAGTGGTCACCACCTTGACGTTCGCCTCGATACAGCAGACGAGATGTCAATACAGCATTCTTCCTCCAGTAAGATTCGGACACGCTAAAACAAACTAAGCGAAGACCAAATTCCTAGCTTCAGGGTCTTGACGGCAACTCATATAAAATCTGAAAGACCATCGGAGATCATCCTACATGGAGTGGTCACCACCTCGACGTTCGTCTCGATACAGCAGACGAGATGTCACCACAGCATTTTTCCTCCCACAGGATTCAGACACGATAATTAAACAAAGGAGCCACGGCAAAATCCCTAGTTCCAAACCTCGACGGTTCACCAGCAACCTAGAGACAACCGCGACATTCATCTCAATACAGCAAACGCAATGCCAGCAAACGAAGCAAAGCCAAATTCCTAGCTTCAGGGTCTTGACGACAACTCATATAAAACCTAAAAGACTATCAGAGATCATCCCACACCAGCGCGGAGTGGTCACCACCTTGACGCTCGCCTCGATACAACAGACGAGATGTCAATACAGCGTTCTTCCTCCAGTAAGATTCGGACACGCTAAAACAAACTAAGCGAAGACCAAATTCCTAGCTTCAGGGTCTTGACAGAAACTCATATAAAACCTGAAAGACCATCGGAGATCATCCCACATGGAGTGGTCACCACCTCGACATTCATCTCGATACAGCAGACGAGATGTCACCACAGCGTTCTTTCTCCAGCAAGATTCAGACGCGACAATCAAACAACGGAGCCACGGCAAAATCCCTAGTTCCAAACCTCGACGGTTCACCAACAACCTAGAGACAACCGCGACATTCGTCTCGATACAGCAGACGCAATGCCAGCAAACGAAGCGAAGGCCAAATTCCTAGCTTCAGGGTCTTGACGGCAACTCATATAAAACCTGAAAGACTATCGGAGATCATCCCACACCAGCGCAGAGTGGTTATGACTCATCGGGGCTCTCCAAAATGAGCCTAACCTCAAGTAAAAAGCGGCATGGCAAAATTCCTAACGCTTTCTCTTCCGACGGTCAAACTGCTTAGGAGGATTGCTTGAAGACGTCTTGTCCAGCCCCCGAAGGGATCAGAGACACAACAATCGCAAGGCTACTCGAACAGCAAGATTGCCTATCGAGGAATATATCAGCCAACGCGACGGTACGACAGACAAAACTCTAGTACCACAGACCCTAACGGACCTTTGTCGTAAAGAGCAGAGGTTAACTGTGACGTTAGGATATCCTTGCGAGAAATGCTCGATTCGTCTTGACTCGTAGGGAAAAGCCTTAGGCAGTGGGGATTAAAAAACCTGTCTCCTAAGCACTGGGGCCCTGCAAGTCGATCCAAAATAGACTTTTGCATACTATTCACGGGCCACACTCTCCAAAGTCGAATCTCGATAATGAGGGAAACAACCGCTTACGGGTCCTCTCGACTCATAGGAGGGAAAATTCTCTTATAAGATCCTTACGACTTATAAGGGAAAACGCACTTAGGAATCCTCATGATTCCTAAGGAGAAAATACACCTACGGGATCCTCTCGACTCGTAGGGAGAAAAGTCTTCATGAGACCCTCACGGCTCATGAAGTTGAAAAGTCTTAGGCAGCAGATCTGAACCTGCCTCCTAAGCCATCACTACCCCTCGAAGAAGCCAAAACAAGATGTTCACCCCATCATCTGCCGGCTATGTTTGCTAAGATGACATGCTGAAAACAAAAGAAAGAAGAAAGCAGAGAGATGACACAAGATATTGCGAAAGAAATGTATCTTTTATTCATGAATTCAATTGAGTACAGGTTACATCATCTGAAAGGATAAAGAAAAATGAATACATTGTATTCAAAATTTACAAATGGCGCAAAATGCAACTATTGGGAGGGAAGCATCTTCAGTAGGCCAATCAATTGCTCACGCACTCCCCTCAGCTTCTCGTCACGGTCAGCTGCCGCGGCCAGCTCTGCTTCAATTTGGGCCCGTTGCTGCAAACAAGATGAGAACTTCTGATCAACTTCCTGCTGGGCAGCCTCCTGACTCTGCACGACATGCTCATTAAGATCAAGCTTCTTCCTCAACACCAGCCCATCAAAGATACATCATTGAAGGTTTTCAAAAATGGCATTCAGCTGGGCAGTATTAGCGACAACCTCAGCGCGCAGTTGGGCAGATTCAGCAGCAGTCGCCTCACGTTCCTTCCGCTTAAGGGTTGCCTCTCGTTCGAAATGGAGAAGGAACGGAACACTCTGCTCAACCCATACGGCCCGCTGGGAGTTCAAAACCTGAGTCTCAGGGGCAGGACGCATAAGCTCAAGCTCGTACAGACAAGCCTCAATCCTCCTGCAATGATTAACCCAAGACTCGACGACACCTTCATTATGGAAGTTCACGAGCGTCGCCAGCATTGGGCTGACCTCGGCAGCAAAATCTGCAGCAAATGTAGGAGCCTCCGCATCAAGCTCCTCGACGTATTCGCTCAGCATACGCAGACTGGTCACAGCACCTTTTAAAGATGGACGTCTGGAAAAGGGCCCTGCCGGCATCGTAATGCGAGATTCGAAAGAGGCCGGAGTCGAAGCGACCGCTGCAAAAAAAATCACAATCAGATGACGGTTCAAGAAATATAAGAGATTCATGAACAATTGGATTTATTATACCAGCTGCAGCAGGTGGCAAAGCCGGAAGGACCAGTGGCGCAACTGTTCTCTCATTTCCTCCTTCAATCTGTAGTACTGCAATCAAAGCAAAGAAGAATCAAAAATGATTTCACCGTTGGTACAAGAAAGAACATTAACTGAAGGCTGTATTCACCAGCACCACTGGATGAAGCAATCTCCGACAGGAAGGAGAAGTGGGGGTGCAGCACCTGGTACAGGTGGTCAAAAAGGACTCCTACAAAAATGCAATAATGCAACGTCAGTACATAAATTATACAGCTTAAAAAATAAGACTGATGAGTCACAAATCCGCACCTTCTAACATCTGAGATGGTATAAGAGAGGGTAGAGGAGATGCCACCGTCAAGGCGGTAGCTGATGGCCCTGCCTCGGGTAGAGCGACATCAGCACTAGCCGCACCTGCATTAGAGACAAGATAAACCCTGTCAGGAAAGATTGCAGAATGAAAAGAAGGGCGGTGACCTAAAATTTACCTGATGAGTCACCAGCCGGAGCCGTGACGAGGGCGTCACTTGATACAATGGCGGCGTCTCCCTCCTCCATCGGGGTGGTCTCACCTCCCGTCGCCTCATCCCCCTGACTCCACAAGAGCCGTCATCATGCTCACGACGCCAGGAGACGATAAGGAACCGTAGGCGGGGAGAGCGATGATCGGAGCAGTGCCTGACTCTTGAGAAAGAGCAGCCATCTCAGGCCCAGCGATCGTACCCGTTTCGCCCGCTACCACCTCGGGCTCAGTGGTCGCAGCCGTCTCGTCCACAGCTGCTTTAGACTTGGCCGTAGTAGCCGTTTCGTCCACCGCTGTCTTAGGCTCGGCCGTGGTAGCCGTCTCACCCGCCGCCACCTCGGGCTCGGCAGTGGTGGCTATCTCAGGCATAGCAATCGTGACTGTCTCGTCAGCCACTACTTCGGGCCCAGCAATTGCGGCCACATCGCCTACCGCCGCCCCGGGTTCGGGAATAGCAGCCACCTCCTCCACCGCTTCCTCAGGCTCAGCAGTCGCCGTCGTTTCTTCGGGAAGGCTCGGCCCTACAAGATAAGGTATATGAGAACTGATAGCTTAAAACTTTGACAACGGAACCTCATGGCACATTACCTGGAGTTGATTTACCATTCTCTTCCCAAGCCGCACGTGCCGCCCGTCTATAAGCAGTAGACAAGGCGACCGGAGACTCCTCTGAAGGAGTAGAAGTAGGGGCAGCGGCGCTTGAACCCGCGCCCACAGCTAGAGCAGCATTACGCTCCCTTACTGCGCGCTTCTGGCGCTTCCTTTCCTCCCGGGCTGTCAAAGCAGACCTTCTAGAAGCCTCCCTCAACAGAGTGTCATCATCCGCACCCAGGGTTACCTCTGGAGCCGTCATGGCTTCCGTCATCGGTTGTTTGAGTAAAGCCTCTTTCGGTAATACCGTAGAGGCCGGGACTTCGGTGGCTGGCCCGGGAAGAGTCTCCGCATCACTTTGCGGGACCGACATTGTGGTCCCTGCGATGAGATAAAGAAAGGGTTAGACTGTCCATAAAAAAGAGAATGAAGACTCAATGAGCTGAGACATACCAATGCACAATAGAGCGCGATTCCTCTCCTCCTCTTCAAAGGACCTGAAGGAAGTCGCCAGAATCTCTTCAGTGGTAAAGCCTGCTACAAAAGGAGAAGTGTCAATCAAAACATGATAATAAGAAGGAAGGTATAATGCAATAACAAGACGCGACTAACGTTTACTTGATTGCACGAGGGCGGCTATTTCTGTTTGAAGAGTGGCAGAGCGCACAGAAGCTGCAATAGCGGCCTCGAGATCAGTGTCTTCTGGCGCTATGACGAAACCTTCATTGGTCCCATATTCACTTATGCCCGCGTTATAAGGAGCCTCAGGCTCTAGGCCGAGTACGGCATCAAGAGAGAGGATCGATTTCTTCTTCTTCTTCTGTGCGCGAGCTCCGGTAGCAGCCAGTACCAGCTTGCGTTTAGTGGCCACTTTAGGATGGCGAGTCCCAATGTCCGAGCCCACGCCAGATTCGGGTGAAGCTACATTTACTGTCTCCACGGAAGCACGGGGCAACGATGGCACATCCACCGTCTTCACAGGAGCATGGGGCAATCCGCGCGTGGGGATTAACACACGTGGAGGCTCAACTGCAGCGACTTCTCTTAGCGAAGAGGGGACAATGGTCCGTCGCCTCAAAGGGACCTTGCGATCACTGGCAGGAGGTGCACTTTTGCGGTCAAGCAGCAACCGCCTTTCTTCCTTAATAACGGCGCCCGTCGAATGCTGGTACCATGCCGTATATGCATTAAGGATCCGTAGGACACAACTCGGCCCGCTGATAAAGAAGTGAGAGCCCGTATTCAAACGCATGAAGTGATGCAGCGCGCTCCGCATCCCCTCTTCAGTAGCAGTGGGTTCCATCAAAAAGGCCTCCAGCGGCACTCCTTGGTTATAGCTCAATTGTTGGGCAAAACGATGCGGATTATATCACATGAAAAGCGCCGCATCATTTTGCCTAAACACCAGGAAGCCCGATCTGATAGAATATAAATAGAGGGTCTCCCGAGCTGTCAGAACTGAGGCTCCATCTTTAAAAATATCCTGCAATAACCGCACCGTTGTGGTAGACGCTTTTTCGATGGTTAACACCTTGTCGGTAAAGGTCATCTCGTCTCCAACCGTGCGGGGACGAAAGAGCAAACCTCTAGCAGCCCACGGTGACGGATTTACAATTGAGGCGCCGACCAATCGCATAATCCGGGGGAAGCTGCACCTGTCATAGAATGAAGGCCTTTTATGGATACCTAAAATGCCAAGTGCATGTAGCTCGAGCCATGACATGAAGTAATGCATCGAGAAGTTCACATGCTGTACTCCAGGTTCAGTAGTATCCGCCGCTTGACTAAGACCGTAATACAAATAGGATAAGCCAGCGACCCCGACAGCCACTTTCACCCTAATAGTCATCCGGTAAGCCGGGTAAAAGATAGATGGCCTCATACAGCGAAGGTGCGTCGGGAGCGCGAACCAGCTCAACCATAGCCCAAGGAATCCCAAAAAGAATACTTCCTCGTCCATCCCAGGGACTGCAATCTCCGCAAAAGGAACAACCGGAGAGTTGGGAAGGAAGAAACCCTTCTGATTTACCTCCATCGCTGGCAGGTTGTCCAAATCTAAGCCAAAAGGGTCGTCAAGTGTGGCGAATTTAACGGCCTCCTTCGAGAAGGCTTGTGGGTGAAGGAAGCGAGCGATGAAATCCTCGAAACTAACCCCGCGGCTCCCAAATTCGAGAAAAATGCCCTCGTAGATATTCAACACTTTGATCAAACTAGGAAACTGATGTTGAACAGCATTCACCGGGGTAAGGCCCATTATCACCGACTTAGCCCCAAAAACATATACGTCCGTGGGAAGCAGCTCCTCATAATGCTCCCCTATGACCAGTAAGCCGGAAACTTCTGCAAATTCCTCTAAAGAGATTGATACTTCTCGGTCCAGCGAGAGGAAGGTGTGAGTAGGGATATTCCACTGCTCCAAAAAGGCCTTAACCCACCAGGTGGGAAGCGTAGGTTACTGGAAAAGAGAAGCATAAACGGCGGTATACAACCCAAGCCTCATCTACTGCGACTTTTTCGCTGATAGAATGTAGCAGGCCCATTGCAGATAACCGGTCGGATGACGAGGAATCAGACCTATGTTATATGGTTGCCCCCACGGCCGCGCCTCGCCTTGACAAATACGGCGTCCCAAGGTATCTAAAACCATGGGAGGCTGAACGGGAATCGAAGCTATAGCAGGCTGAAGAAGGCCTTCTGAAGTCCAATTGACCATCTCCACGGCGTAGTTTACCGGGGGTGAGTTAGCGTAATGGTTTGCCGTGATGGGCTCCAAGGGTACCGCACATGAAAAGCTTTGTCGACCCCTGATAATCTGATTGTACCATGACCCCCAAAGGTGAAGATTCTTATGTTCCAGATCATGGTCTCTGATCAAAGCTAGGACCTCCCGGTCTACGGGTGCTCCAGGAAATCCTCCCTCTGAGAGAACGAACGGGAATGAAGCATCGAAAGACATGTTGCCTGCAAAAAGGGGGACAGAAATCAACTGTCAGTGTTGTAATTTAATTTTTAATTTCTGACATTCGGTACTTTAAAAGTTGTACTGCACTGCAATGCAGTGGAAAGGGGACCAAGGGGGACTTACAAAATCTAGATGACAGTTCATCATTAATAAAAAAACCTCATCATTGGATGAGGCTGTCATTAAAAGAGGAAATCCTCAAAAGATTCTCATTAAATGAGAAATCCCTCGGGCAGAGGAGTAAAACTCCCATTGAAAGCAGCGCTCTTTACTAGACAGACATCTGTCAAAGTCTAATGATGAAGGAATAAAATTCCTCAAGAAGAGCCATGCTCTGAGAAGATGATCCATCAAAAATAAAATTTTATTTTTAAGATCCATGAAAAAACTCTTAAGAGTTCTTCATAAGAGATTAAAAAAATCTACATGTTCAGGAGAGCAAAGCTCTGTTAATGAAACCCCAAATGGGTTTTCTTTAGATCAAAGATCTATGAAGAGCAAGGCTCTGTTAATGGGTAAAACTCTAATTTATTAAAAGTTCTTAACTTTACCTAAGTTTTGACAGAGTTTTACTCTTGAAAAAGTTTTAAACAGGAGAGCTATGCTCTGTGGGAGAATGAAATTCTCAGAAGTGAAAATTCTTAAGAAGAAGATGAAAATCATCTAAGGGACCAAAGGTCCTATTTATAGGCATTGAAACGCTTCTTCAACTTCTGAGTTGATCCAAGGGCTCAAATGTTGCCACCGCTGCATTCACGTGTGCGCTACGTGAGCGCAACGGTGGGGGGTCATTTGTTTCCCCCAATCAGGGCAAAGCTCTGTTTTTAATTTCAAAATTCAAAAAATTGAAGCAACGCTTCAGATTCTGCACGCTGCGCGCTGCTCGCCACGTGTCAAACGCAGACGCGCTAGCGCCAGGTGCGCAGCGCTCTAGGAAGCGCACCCCCAATCAGAGCAAAGCTCTGTTTCAAATTCAAAATTTAAATTGAAGCAACGCTTCAGATTCTGCGCGCTGCGCGCTGTGCGCCACGTGTCAGACACAAGTGCGCTAACACAGTTGCGCTGCGCTCTGCGCTGTGCGCCACGTGTCAAACACGGGTGCGTAAGCGCAGTTGCGCTGCGCGCCACGTGTCGAACGTAGATGCGCTAGCGCAAGGTGTGCCAGCGCTGGAACCTAAAAGCTCCCCAACCGTCAGATCAAAAATCTAATAATAATGATAAATCATTAATTAATCAGAAACTAAATTCTGTTAAGGAAATATTTCTCAAAATCTTTCCAAATAACAAGATTATGCTCTATAAATCAGAGCACCGTTGGATCAATGATCCAATAGTAAATAAAAATTACCAAAAGACAGAATAAGTTCTGTTATGGAAAGATTTTCTCAATCTTGTTAAAAACAAGAAGATTGCCTTCTGTAAAACAGAAGCCCTAGGATCAAAGATCCAATGGTGGGAAATATTTCCAAATCAATCAGAGAAAAGATCTCCTTAACTGATTTAACAAATCAATTGGCCCTATATAAAGGACCCTAGACTTCAAGTCTAAAACACACACAGAGAGAGAAAATACAAAAAAGAGAGAGAGAAACCCTCTGCAAAAGAAGAGCAAGCTCTTAAGAAAAAGAAGTTTTTTTCTTCATCTTCATGGTAAAAAAGAACTATGTTCTTGAATAACAGAGATGAAACCATCTCGTAAAAAAGAAGAGCCATCTTCTAAAAAGATCTTAGATCTATAAAAAGACCAAGGACTTTTGATTTAAAAGAAAAGATCAAAAAGATATAATCATAAAAATACTAAAAGAAGTATTTTACTTCATTCACAGATCTTTTGATTTATAAAGGCAGAGCCTTTTTATATAAACAAGAACTTTTGTTCTTGGATCTTGAGGCAAAGTCTCCTTTGAAGAACATAAATTTGTTCTTTGATCTTACAATTGATCAAATGCGCTTTGCGCTATTAAAAAGTGTCTTGCACTCATGAACTGCGCCCTTGCGCTCCTTGGACCGGCGCTCAGCGCCAAAACCTGTCACGTGTCAATCAGAGACACAATCTGTGCTTTGCGCTTCTAAAAACAGAGCACTGCGCTCATAGACTGGCGCTCAACGCCAAGCGCGCCACGGGTCACTCACTGGTGCACTAACAGACTAGCACAACGCGCTCATACACTAAAAGCGCAATGCGCCAATAAACTAGCGCTAAGCGCGACACATGTCCTCCTCGTGTGCGCTATCCAACAGAAGCACAATGCGCTCTTTCCTTGGCGCAAAGCGCCTGACGCGCTACGTGGTGCACTGTCAGAACATACTTTGTTCTGATAAATACTATGCATTATTAAAAGGGCCGAGCCCAAGTAAAGGCTCAATAGCCAGAATAATAAAATGTTCAACTCATATCAACTGAGCTCATATGCTCATAAACCTTCAAACAGACTTTAGTCCCAAATTGGACTATAGATCCCCAAATCAATTTTGGTTCAAGGGTACATCTCTGAATTCCTCTGATATTTGTCGTTGTAATCCTTCAACGTCTTCAGAGAGGTGACAAGTCCCGACAACCATACATTTCATAGACTATGACGTTTTTAAACTGGACTGTGAGGTCCTTAAACTCATGGACTATGATGTCCTTAACCTCGACCGTGATGTCTTAAAACTAACAATGGACTGTGGGGTCCATAAACTCATGGACTATGATGTCCATAACCTTGACCGTGATGTCTTAAAACTAACAACATTAGACTGTGAGGTTGTAACAACCGAGCCCAATGCTACTAGTTTCTGTTACCGTATGAATGGTGTATGGTATTTATTTCATTGATCCTACTTGACTGTTGTTAGTTATAAATTTTACCCGACAATTCATTTCTGCATATAACAATTTAAGGCATCTAAAATAAAATTAAAAATATTCGTCATGGCCTGCTTGACACCCCTAACCCTGTAGTAGCGTCCTTGCATCGTGTTCTCGTCCCGTTCAGTGAAACGGGCGAGTTTGGACGGCTACGCGCATGTACGTGTGTCCGTCTTGGGGGTATGCTTTTTGACTGTAAGATACTTCATTTTAAATTTTGGATACCGCCTAAAATTTTCTTATTTCAATTTCAAATTTTTGGACCCGACCCAGACGCAATTTGGAAATATTTTATTTTGCGTCAAATCCCAATTTCTAATATTTTTAACCGTCGATTATATTTAAATTTAACCCCAGAATATTTTTTCCTTAAAATCTTTTCAAATTTCTCCCTACTGTTCCAACTAATGAAATCTTTTCCTAACCAAAATTTTATTCCCCAGCCAATCTAACGTTTTCTTTTTCCCTTGGGCCCCACGAGCGCAACACTCTCTCTCTCTCTCCTTTTCCTCAAGCTACAATCCAATTTTCTCTCTCCCCTTATATTTTCTCTCTCCTCTCGATCTCTCTCCCCTCTCTATCTCTCTCCTCTCTCTCTCCTCTCGCAATCCCTCTCTCTCTCCCCGTCTCTCTCTCTATCTTTCTCTCTCTCTCTCTCCTCTATATATTCTCTTCCTCCTCTTTCTTTTTCTTTTCACGCAACAGAAACCCAAAGCTCGCGTAACCCTAGCCGCCGTCTCTCCTCACGCCGTCGCCGACAGCCGACGACAAGACTCCCGTCCTCGCCATCTCCTCACCCTCATCACCTTCTCTCCCATCTCCTTCCTTCCGAGCCTACACACCTCCCGACCCAGGCCGTGCACACAGTTGCACCACCGGGGTTGTAACAACTCCAATTTTGTATACCAAAAATTTGCTTTAAATATAGTGTACACTTGGAGTATTGATGTTGCTGGAAACAATTTAAGTATCTATTTCCTTACAATAATTACAAGAAGGAGCTTGTAGCTCATTGGTAATACCTTGCACTGTTGAACCAAGCCACCAGAGTTCAAATCCCATACCCCACATAATTTTTATATCTTTTTGTTTTAATTTTTTTTAGAAGTCAAACGGTCAAACAGCCATAACTCACAATTTATTGCGAATTAAAAAAATTAAACTATACCAAAAATCCACCCAGACCAGACCCGTCCCAACGAGACCCGACTCGGCCGCGACTCGGCCGAATCGGCCGGCGCCGCCGGCCGGACTCGGCCGGTCGGCCGAGTCGTCAACACGAAAAAAATTCGTGTTGACCTAGTCTCTTCAACTGCATACTCTAAATTTTTTATACGGTTACCAATTTTCCAATAAATCTCTTTTAAGACAAAATTTAATGAATTTTTAATGTTTTTTTATATTTTTTTAATATTTTTTTTAACCCTAACCCTAACCCTAGCCTAACCCTATATAAAGACCCCTATACTCTACCTTTTCTCTTCACAACTCTAAGTCCACTCTCCCAAATTCTTAAGAACTCGGTACGAAGAGCAAGAAGCGAAGCGCTGCCGAAATCGACGACGGATTCCGGCGACCGGATCAGGACCTTCGCGATGTTTTCAATGAATCGGCAACCACCACGACCTCTAGCTTCCTTAGCTTGTCCAAACCGTAAGTCCCACCTTCTTCTATCTCTCTTTTCTTTAAGATAAAAATACGACTTTTTGGAACCTGACGGAAATCAGACAAACCGATTTCCGATTCGGTTTTTCTATAAATTTCCACTTGTCACCTAATACATAATATCTACCCATATTCATGTTGACTATTAATCACCTATAAACCAATTTAATCAAACTTTTTCACATGAAATGATAAGTTCTTTGCAAAACCGTACTCTTTTCATAAAAATACCATGAAGTTCATTTTTCTTAGTTTAATTATTTCCCTCACTCATAAATAGGTTTATCTTGATCACTAAACTAGTAGAACTCAATTTGAATGAAATTTCACACATAAAATGATAACGTTTTCGAATACCGTATTCTTGCGTTTTAATACCTTCAAGTTTAATACATCATATTTAATCTCTAAAACTTCATTAAACCTTAAAATAAGTCACGAGGTAATGACCTACCTCTACACACACTCAATATAACCCTAATTGATAAATATCAAAAATACAGAATACGAAATTACAGGACTTTTCACTAAAATACCCTAATCTTTATAACCTTTATTGAAAACTTTAAGTTGTAAACATTTCTAAGTAAAATCTTTTAATAAAATGAAGCACGATTGGTCATGGACATCGATCGTTTATCTAAACTGACTTTGTGGTGTCTAGGCTAGGCAAGTGAGCTTGGGTAACTTTAAAAGGCCCGTCTCACGATTCGTGAGCGGATCCCTCCCTCCTCACTTGTACTTACCTGGCCACAATTGGCGGTGAAGAGGCGATTTGAGGCTTCTAATGACTTATCGTTTAGACCTTAGAAATAGACTAGTTGGCTTAGGAAACCCTAACAACTAAAATACGGAAAACTATACTCTTTTGCAAATAAATACCTTATATTTATAAAACCGTTTTCCTAAATAAAAAGTATTGTTAAACCTAAGCAAAGCGCCGCTACAACCCACTTTTGGGGAACATGTTAGGGATAGTACGGTTCATCGTGCACCCGCAGGCTAGTAGTGCAAGATTCAGACCTCCGCAAGGAGCATTCGGTCTCAAAAGGTTTTAAATACAATATTAAGGGAAATGAGATTTTTTCTAAATAAAATATTTATATTAAATTATTCATGTGTTAATATATATATATTTATCATTTAAACACCTATTTTATCATAATATAAAGTTTCCACTTCTTCCTAAAAAAAATCCAAGATTAAAAGTTACGTTAAAATACCATGAATTTCAAATAAAACAATTAATACTTTGATTAGGATATATTCACTAGAATAACACAAATAGAATTCATATTCATTAAAACAATAAAGACGATTATTAAATACTTGAGGTGTATTTTGAAAACTATACAAAAGTACTTTTTACATAAAACCCCTCAAGTTTTACAAATTACAATAAGGCCCCTAGCTAATATTGAACTTCAAATTATCTTCTTTTAGTCTGACTCGGGTTAGAGTCTGACTAATTTCTGACTTGAATATGATTCAAGTCAATCCATATTCATTTATATTCTAACACAATTGAATACATGAATCCCTGAATCCAGTTAACAATATATTCTTTTTAACTGAATCAAACCATGGATATTCATCCATTATCCTGATATTCCATTTACCTGATTATACAGTTACAACATGTTTACTGATATCATGGTTTTGGTCAGTCACTCAACTTACATATTCCAATACTACAATACTGTTAAAACACTACGGGGTTTAAGGGGTAGATTGGTACGGAAGGTGTTAAAGGTGGCACGAGGTGGTCAGATTAAGACACCTAACCTGAATCCTGTTGCTGTTGTACCGTGGCATAACGGTTCCTTGTACTTTCCTTTTGCCCTGATCTCTAGCATATAGAGATCCCCCTCATATACACTGGCATCCTTCTGTACCAAGCTACAAACAACAGCGTTACACAATATTCCATAATATTCAATAATATAATACTTTAGAAAATACTGTTACTCTGTCATTCTCATTCTTCTTATTCTTTGGGACTTACCGAGCGACCTGTTCGCTGACGACATTCTATTTCTTTCTTCTTTGAATGTCGTCAGGTGCGTTGGACCAAGCTGAGATCGAGCCCACCGGTGAAGATTTGGAGCAGTTCCAAGAAGACCCAGAGCTCTGGATAATTGTACCTTGTTCTTTCCAGTATTTTTCATTTCTGTTATGCCACTGTTTAGGCATTGCTTTTTCATTCCAGTTGTATTTTCATTTCATGCATTGTACAAAGAATGTTATTAATAAAAGTTGCTGTTATTTCAATATCATTTGTCTCTTGTGATTATTGTATATTGCTTAACTACGCTTAGCGTATGTACTTCTGAGTACATACGTAGCGGACCTCGTCGCGTCCACTTCGCCGTACACTGGGAAGCGGGGCGTGACAGGTTTTGTTGGTGGCCCATGCAGGTCAGAGCTGTATGAATCCCTATCATGCAATTCTGGTCTGCGTGAACAACCTAAGCAATATAACTCAAGAACCAGCAACTAAAACATTCTTCACAATTCATGTACTTTGAATCTTGCAAATTTCTATTTCTTGAATCTTATCATTTCATATATTTGAATCTGTCCTAATCCAAATTTTTCTTCAGGATTATGGATTCCCCGAACAACACCAGCACCAACGTTAACAACACCCCTCCAGCACTACCTCTCACACCAGTTGTTCCGGCACCACCCACTGAGCAAACAATGCTATTTGATGCGATCCGCAGTCTTCTCGAGGGACAGCAACAACTATTGAGCCGTCCTGATAACGATGCACCAGGAGTAAAGCAATTCAGGGCTTTGCACCCAAAGAAGTTCTCTGGTAAAGGAATCCCTCTTGAAGCGGAAGAATGGGCACAAAGCATCGAAGACGATCTGGCCGCAGCTCAAGTGCCAGACCACGCTTGGGTCCGTGTAGCGAAACTACAGCTCACGGATAACGCTCGCAATTGGTGGAAGGCGGAAGAAACCCGTCTGGCACAGCCGATTGAATGGAAGACATTTCGCGAGAAGTTTGACGCGAAATATTTCCCTGTGACTGCCAGGTTCGCTATGGAGCAGCAGTTTATTCATCTACAGCAAGGATCAATGTGGGAGAAATCGGTAGATGAATACGATGCTGAGTTTACTATGTTGAGCCGGTAAGATATGTCACAATAGTTCAATTCTTTAAAATATCACATATCACACAGCTAACACAATCTTTAAACAGATTCGCGGCACACCTGATACCAACGGACGAGATCAGAGCCCGTCGTTTTCAGCAAGGTTTGGACACAGAGATTAAGGCCGCTCTAGCGACAGAAAAGTTTTTGACTCATGAGGAAGCCCTGGAAGCTGCCCGCAGTTATGAGGCAGTCATAAAAGAGAGGGGCAGACCTCAGTCTGTAGGAGTCAAACGCCCTGCCAACCAGATGGCAGGTGGAGCCACGTCCAGACCATCTTTCATGCCGAGGCGACCCGGAGTACCAACTCATCGTCCTAGCCCAGCCTTTTGCACTTACTGCAAGAGAACTGGACATATGATGAAGGACTGCCGTCGAGCCAACCGCCTCTGCTTAATCTGCGGTTCAGCCACTCATGATATCGGATCTTGTCCCCAAAGGCAGAACTCAGTTGTCGCACCCAGGCCAGCAAATACTTATCAGCAGCGACCAGCTCTTCCGGCACCTGCTCCCAGACTTTCACTGCCTGCACCACCTAGGGGACCACAAGCTGCACCACATCCTCGACAGTTCCATCAACCTCAAAGGAACGTTCAGAGGAATACTCCTCAGGCCAGGAGAAATGCTCCTCAGGCCAGGAGGATTGTGCCGAAACGCCAGGCTTTCATGATGTCTGTGGAAGAAGCTGAGGCCACTGGCCAAGTCATTACTGGTAAACCTTCTTTCTCAAACTCATCTTTTAGTCTTGTTTACCTACACACTTTCCCTATACCTAAAACCTATCCCATATACCTTAGGTACAATCCTAGTAGCTTCACTACCTGCACTTGCACTGTTTGATACTGGAGCATCCCACTGCTTTATGTCGCAACGGTTTGTCCGAACCCATGCGATTCCAGTCTCACCGCTTGTATCCAGCTGGAACGTCAGTTCTGGGAATGGTGTTCTAAAGGCAACTATGGGATACAGCATGTGTCCAGTAATCGTCTACAGTCGAGAGTTTTACGCTGACTTCAAAGTACTAGACATACCAAACTTCGATGTGGTTCTAGGAATGGACTGGCTTGGAACCTTTTATGCTACCATCGACTGTCGTCAAAGGAGGGTAGTATTTGAGATTCCCGATCATCCGGTCTTCTATTTCAAGAGTGGAGATCGTACCCTGGAGCCAAGTACTTACACAGCGAAGCCAAGGGTAGCAGTAGTTGCAGCAGCTCAGGCAGAGAAAGAATCAAGACCGGAGGTAGTTCGAGAGTTCGACGATGTATTCCCTGACGATATATCAGGTTTGCCTCCCGATCGAGCTCTTGAATTCAGTATTGACTTAGTACCAGGAGCACAACCAGTGATCAAAGCACCGTATAGACTAAGTCCGGAAGGATTGAAGGAAGTTCGAACACAGTTGGACGAATTACTGGCGAAAGGATGGATTCGTCCCAGCACTTCAAGTTGGGGAGCACCTGTACTATTGGTGAAGAAGAAGGAAGGTTCATACAGAATGTGCATCGACTATAGGGCCTTGAACGAAGTTACTATAAAGAACAAGTATCCACTCCCGCGCATCGACGATTTGTTCGATCAGCTAAGTGGATCTTGTGTTTTCTCTAAACTAGATCTTCGTTCAGGTTATCATCAAGTGAAGGTCAAGGAGGCTGATATTCACAAAACAACTTTCAGAACTCGTTATGGACATTACGAATTTCTAGTAATGCCAATTGGAGTG
The DNA here is from genome assembly GCA_030015575.1 of Agapanthus africanus. Taxonomy (NCBI): domain Eukaryota; kingdom Viridiplantae; phylum Streptophyta; class Magnoliopsida; order Asparagales; family Amaryllidaceae; genus Agapanthus; species Agapanthus africanus. The sequence continues at coordinate 706,434,944 of CM057341.1, forward strand.
ACCAATGCACCAGCAATCTTCATGAACCTTATGAACCAAGTTTTCCGGGAGCATTTAGACAGGTTCGTTGTCATCTTCATCGACGACATCCTGGTATATTCTAAGAATCGGAAAGAGCATGCGGAGCACTTACAAATTGTCCTGGAAACACTTCGACAACATAAGCTTTATGCCAAATACAGCAAGTGCGAGTTTTGGCTAAAACAAGTTGGTTTCCTTGGACACATCGCATCAGGAGAAGGAATTTCTGTGGATCCAGCAAAAGTTTCAGCAGTCAGCGAATGGCCTACGCCAAAATCAGTGAAGGATATTCGGAGTTTCTTGGGCTTAGCTGGATATTACAGAAGATTCATTGAAGGCTTTTCGAAGATAGCAACACCCCTGACCAAGCTCACACGAAAAGATGAAGAATTTTTGTGGTCAGAAGCATGCGAGCAAGCTTTCGTAGAACTCAAATCAAGACTGACATCTGCACCTATTCTCGTCATACCGGATCAATCTGGAGGATTTGAAGTACATTGTGATGCATCCGGTAAGGGATTAGGATGTGTTCTACATCAGCACGGTAATGTTGTGGCTTATGCTTCAAGACAACTGAAGACTCATGAGCGCAATTATCCGACGCATGATCTGGAGTTGGCAGCCGTTGTTTTTGCTCTCAAGATTTGGCGCCACTACTTACTTGGTGAACGAGTGAACATCTACACAGATCATAAAAGTCTGAAGTATGTGTTTACTCAGAAGGAGCTGAATATGCGGCAGAGAAGATGGTTAGAACTTATGGCGGACTTTGACATCAACTTGCAATATCATCCAGGAAAGGTGAACGTAGTACCTGATGCTCTTAGTCGCCAACCATTAGCAATGAATCTCACCGCTCAGTGGAAGCTTCAGCAGAATCTACATCAGATGGAGATCGAACTAGTCATGCCAGGTGATGTTTCAAATTTGATGAATCTGCAAGTTCAATCAAATATTGTCAATCAGATCAAAGCAGCTCAAGCCAGCGATGCTAAGTTGCAAAAGATCAGAGAACAAGTGGAGAATGGACTCAGAACAGATTTCATCATCCATGAAGACGGATCTTTGAGATACGGCAGCAGATTGTGTGTACCAAAGGGTCCTGTTCGGGAAGAGTTAATGAAAGAAGCTCATAGCTCTCCCTATTCAGTACATCCTGGAGGTACCAAAATGTACAAAGATCTACGTCAGAATTATTGGTGGCATGGAATGAAGCGTGAAGTAGCCAGAAGCGTCGCAAAATGCTTAGTGTGTCAGCAAGTAAAGGCTGAACATCACAGGACAGCTGGATTACTTCAACCGTTACCAATCCCAGAATGGAAGTGGCAGCATATCACGATGGACTTTGTAACTGCTCTTCCTCGCAGCACAAAGGGTAACGATGCGATTTGGGTCATTGTGGATCGACTTACAAAGTCGGCTCACTTCATCCCATTTCGAGTTGGCCAATCAACGGAGACACTAGCGAAGAAGTACATGGAGGAAATTGTGAGACTTCATGGAGTACCGGTCTGCATTGTCTCCGATCGTGACACCAGGTTCCGATCGCAATTTTGGCAAAGTCTGCAAGCTAGCTTGGGAACAAGTCTGAACTTCAGTACGGCTTATCATCCACAAACAGATGGTCAGTCGGAACAAACTATTCAGATCTTGGAGGATATGCTCAGAGCATGTATGCTCGACTTCAAAGGATCGTGGGAAGATCACCTGCATCTTATGGAGTTTGCGTACAACAACAGCTACCAGGCAAGCATAGGAATGGCACCTTTTGCAGCATTGTATGGAAGGAAGTGTCGATCACCATTAAGTTGGGACGACATCGGAGATAGAGAACTCCTTGGACCAGAGATGATAGTAGCAACCGTTGATGTGGTTCGTACTATCAGGGAAAGAATGCGCATAGCCCAAGATAGACAGAAACACTGGACTGATGCGAAGAGACGACACTTGGAGTTCCAGCCAGGAGATCATGTATTTCTGAAAATCTCTCCGAACCGCGGAGTGATCAGATCTGGAAGACGGGGAAAGTTGAGTCCAAGATACATTGGACCGTTCGATATACTCGAACGAGTCGGTGAAGTGGCATATCGTTTAGCGCTCCCACCCTCATTGGAAGGAGTGCATAACGTATTCCATATATCCCAACTCAGAAGGTATGTGAGCGACCCCAGCCATGTACTAGATCATTCCGAGCTCACGATACAGCCTGATTTGTCTTATGAGCAACAACCTGTGGAGATCCTGGACAGGAAAGTGAAGACACTTCGGAACAAAGAAGTTAATTTGGTCCGGGTAATGTGGAGGAAAGACACTCCAGGAGAATCCACGTGGGAAAGGGAAGATGAGATGCGTGCAAGATATCCGCACCTTTTTGTAATCTAGTCTTTAAATAAAAGTTGTAAATTTCGAGGACGAAATTTTTGTAAGGAGGGTAGATTGTAACAACTCCAATTTTGTATACCAAAAATTTGCTTTAAATATAGTGTACACTTGGAGTATTGATGTTGCTGGAAACAATTTAAGTATCTATTTCCTTACAATAATTACAAGAAGGAGCTTGTAGCTCATTGGTAATACCTTGCACTGCTGAACCAAGCCACCAGAGTTCGAATCCCATACCCAACATAATTTTTATATCTTTTTGTTTTAATTTTTTTTAGAAGTCAAACGGTCAAACAGCCATAACTCACAATTTATTGCGAATTAAAAAAATTAAACAATACCAAAAATCCCCCCAGACCAGACCCGTCCCAACGAGACCCGACTCGGCCGCGACTCGGCAGAATCGGCCGGCGCCGCCGGCCGGACTCGACCGGTCGGCCGAGTCGTCAACACGAAAAAAATTCGTGTTGACCTAGTCTCTTCAACTGCATACTCTAAATTTTTTGTACGGTTACCAATTTTCCAATAAATCTCTTTTAAGACAAAATTTAATGAATTTTTAATGTTTTTTATATTTTTTTAATATTTTTTTTAACCCTAACCCTAACCCTAGCCTAGCCCTATATAAAGACCCCTATACTCTATCTTTTCCCTTCACAACTCTAAGTCCACTCTCCCAAATTCTCGAGAACTCGGTACGAAGAGCGAGAAGCGAAGCGCTGCCGAAATCGACGACGGATTCCGGCGACCGGATCAGGACCTTCGCGACGTTTTCAACGAATCGGAAACCACCACGACCTCTAGCTTCCTTAGCTTGTCCAAACCGTAAGTCCCACCTTCTTCTATCTCTCTTTTCTTTAAGATAAAAATACGACTTTTTGGAACCCGACGGAAATCGGACAAACCGATTTCCGATTCGGTTTTTCTATAAATTTCCACTTGTCACCTAATACATAATATCTACCCATATTCATGTTGACTATTAATCACCCATAAACCAATTTAATCAAACTTTTTCACATGAAATGATAAGTTCTTTGCAAAACCGTACTCTTTTCATAAAAATACCATGAAGTTCATTTTTCTTAGTTTAATTATTTCCCTCACTCATAAATAGGTTTATCTTGATCACTAAACTTGTAGAACCCAATTTGAATGAAATTTCACACATAAAATGATAACGTTTTCGAATATCGTATTCTTGCGTTTTAATACCTTCAAGTTTAATACATCATATTTAATCTCTAAAACTTCATTAAACCTTAAAATAAGTCATGAGGTAATGACCTACCTCTACACACACTCAATATAACCCTAATTGATAAATATCAAAAATACAGAATACGAAATTACAGGACTTTTCACTAAAATACCCTAATCTTTATAACCTTTATTGAAAACTTTAAGTTGTAAACATTTCTAAGTAAAATCTTTTAATAAAATGAAGCACGATTGGTCATGGACATCGATCGTTTATCTAAACTGACTTTGTGGTGTCTAGGCTAGGCAAGTGAGCTTGGGTAACTTTAAAAGGCCCGTCTCACGATTCGTGAGCGGATCCCTCCCTCCTCACTTGTACTTACCTGGCCACAATTGGCGGTGAAGAGGCGATTTGAGGCTTCTAATGACTTATCGTTTAGACCTTAGAAATAGGCTAGTTGGCTTACGAAACCCTAACAACTAAAATACGGAAAACTATACTCTTTTGCAAATAAATACCTTATATTTATAAAATCGTTTTCCTAAATAAAAAGTATTGTTAAACCTAAGCAAAGCGCCGCTACAACCCACTTTTGGGGAACCTGTTAGGGATAGTACGGTTCATCGTGCATCCGCAGGCTAGTAGTGCGAGATTCAGACCTCCGCAAGGAGCATTCGGTCTCGAAAGGTTTTAAATACAATATTAAGGGAAATGAGATTTTTTCTAAATAAAATATTTATATTAAATTATTCATGTGTTAATATATATATATTTATCATTTAAACACCTATTTTATCATAATATAAAGTTTCCACTTCTTCCTAAAAAAAATTCCAAGATTAAAAGTTACGTTAAAATACCATGAATTTCAAATAAGACAATTAATACTTTGATTAGGATATATTCACTAGAATAACACAAATAGAATTCACATTCATTATAACAATAAAGAAGATTATTAAATACTTGAGGTGTATTTTGAAAACTATACAAAAGTACTTTTTACATAAAACCCCTCAAGTTTTACAAATTACAATAAGGCCCCTAGCTAATATTGAACTTCAAATTATCTTCTTTTAGTCTGACTCGGATTAGAGTCTGACTAATTTCTGACTTGAATATGATTCAAGTCAATCCATATTCATTTATATTCTAACACAATTGAATACATGAATCCCTGAATCCAGTTAACAATATATTCTTTTTGACTGAATCAAACCATGGATATTCATCCATTATCCTGATATTCCATTTACCTGATTATACAGTTACAACATGTTTACTGATATCATGGTTTTGGTCAGTCACTCAACTTACATATTCCAATACTACAATACTGTTAAAACACTACGGGGTTTAAGGGGTAGATTGGTACGGAAGGTGTTAAAGGTGGCACGAGGTGGTCAGATTAAGACACCTAACCTGAATCCTGTTGCTGTTGTACCGTGGCATAACGGTTCCTTGTACTTTCCTTTTGCCCTGATCTCTAGCATATAGAGATCCCCCTCGTATACACTGGCATCCTTCTGTACCAAGTTACAACCAACAGCGTTACACAATATTCCATAATATTCAACAATATAATACTTTAGAAAATACTGTTACTCTGTCATTCTCATTCTTCTTATTCTTTGGGACTTACCGAGCGACCTGTTCGCTGACGACATTCTATTTCTTTCTTCTTTGAATGTCGTCAGGTGCGTTGGACCAAGCTGAGATCGAGCCCACCAGTGAAGATTTGGAGCAGTTCCAAGAAGACCCAGAGCTCTAGATAATTGTACCTTGTTCTTTCCAGTATTTTTCATTTCTGTTATGCCACTGTTTAGGCATTGCTTTTTCATTCCAGTTGTATTTTCATTTCATGCATTGTATAAAGAATGTTATTAATAAAAGTTGCTGTTATTTCAATATCATTTGTCTCTTGTGATTATTGTATATTGCTTAGCTATGCTTAGCGTATGTACTTCTGAGTACATATGTAGCGGACCTCGTCGCGTCCACTTCGCCGTACACAGGGAAGCGGGGCGTGACAGGGGTGATCACCGCCGGTGACCTTGTCCCCGTGTCCCTGGCCCTCGTGCACCACAGTAAGCACTGCTCCCTCTCTTCTCCTTCTTCCCTTCATTTTTTCTGTTCTGTGTCAAGTTCTTTAACCGCCGGTGGCCTCTGCAGATATCTCGCCGGAGATATGTCGACGCCGTCGAACGTCGCGACCTCTTCACCATCCACAGTAAGCATCATTCTCTCATCTCCATCCTCCTTCCCCTATTCTTTCCTTCTTTCTTGCATAATTGTATTGTGGGTGGCTTACTGTTCATTTGTTCGCCGGAATCCGGTGATGCCGACGACATTGTTCCGACGTTCCAGCGTAGTACCCCGACCCGTGTGGCTTCATTGTCCATCGTTTGGGTTCATTCCGTGAACCGTGCGCGCGTCGTGAGTTTTCCCCGCCGACGTTAAACGTTCCGTTTTCCCGATTCGCGACCCGTCGAGGCAAGTACCCCTTACTACATGCTAAATAATATTTACTTACATATTGATGACACCCTAAACCTGTAGTTTTAACTTTAGTACGATCATTTCCCATTTTCGTGTTCAATATTGTTATATATCATTTTATCTTTCAAACTTGGAACCTACCTTTTGCAATTACGGTATTGAACCTAATAACCACATTTACATGTTTTAATTACACTTTCACTAATGACGTAGCCTATGGCACTTTCTCTATCGTTTTACTTCACTCGGACACTCGTGTACATTTAACCTGCATAAACGGTGATTTCATCCGTGGAACCTATATATATATATATATATATATATATATATATATATATATATATATATATATATATATATATATCATTGCATTCATAAAATTCTTAAACTGGTTAACATGATTTAACGGCCCTAACTGTCATATTGTATTCTCATAATGTTGATAACACCTCGGACACACAATTGATAATTGTGCTGCTAAATTAGTCGATGCTTCTTTATTGTTTAATTCGTTGCTTAAATCTATGTTGTTGATGACCATGCTTGATTATGTAACTGAGTATGAGCACATCCATGATATCGTTTACATCTTGACCTGACTTGCTACATACATATTGATTGACCCGACATGGTACCGTATACTGCTTGACTTGACCTGATGTACCATGACCTGACCCGTTACCTGATCTTGTGTCTAATGCCAACAAACCTGACATGTAGTCCTCATGGACCGTTCCTGTTGTCTATCCAGACAAACCTGTTTACCTGATCCTGTGTTGGCATTAGTTCTTGATTACGGGATACCTGACTTGACATACACATATAACTTGGGGGTATGGGGAAATCAAAGGTGAAACCTGACTTGTAACTCAACAGTTCTCTACTTGTTCTGATCAGTTTTAGAGGCTAGGCCAGCCTTGGAATGATGTTGCTGACATCATTCATCTGTACACATTCCTGTTTAGTGCCTAACGGCATGTCTCGGTTTCAGCCCGAGAATCTGGGGCCGTGGTCTCGGGTATGTACGGGATACTATTGAGTTACATCGATGATTCATCAATTTGATTTCAAAGACTTTAGAACAGCAAACCTGATAGAACAGTTTAGTTTACCCACTGCACACTACCCTACACTGCTCTGATTTATATTATTGTTACCCTTGCTTTATTCATGTTTATATTCGCATTGCCTGTTACCCTGTTTATTATGTTGTTACTTGATGACTTGACGCGCTGATGTCTGGGTTTTGCATGGCCCAGATTCTGTACCGCTGTCGCAGTCCGAGCAGAAGTACTTCAGCCGATAGGCTGAGCTGTGAGTGTCAGCAGTAGTTAGTTTTCTTTCCTGCATTTATTTCCTGATGTGAGCCCGTATTATGGGACATACATTCCAGTTATTTTGTATTGGATCTTTCGCTTCCGCATTTTATTATTCTTGACTCATGCTATCTTGGATTATGGACATGTTTTAGATAGTTTTATTTTGTTCTTGATATCTCTACAGCCGTAATGTGACTGTGGATGGATACTTCCTACCCATAGGTAGCATAGTTGGCTATATCACGTGCCCCTTTTAGCGTACTCTGGGAAGCGGGGCGTGACATGGTTCTTTTGGTATCAGAGCCATAGGTTAGTCGGGTTGATCCTTTTGTAGTTGGGTATTGTACCCAATACACGAATCAGGAAACCCGTGTTTAGGAAACATGTCCTGCCACCTTGCCGTTTTACCGTTCTTGAATCAAGTTATCCCGATTATATCCTTTACGATGTGCAAACTTCCTTTGCATATCGACTCGAAAACCTGAATCCTTGTTATCTCTAGGACTTAGGCGACTTGGGTGGAGTTATGTAATTGTGGCTATGATACCGCGGCATAGTTACAATGCGGCACTCTATTTAAGTAACTTGGAGTTCTAGCCTTGATCTATATTTTGAATCTATCATCATGCTAATATTGGGTGTTTTGATTTCAGGAATATGGCAGATAAGAATTTGAAGACGTACCAGAGGCGTGTGGACGAAGCCGCCATGCTTGGAGTAATAAGGGGAATGCTGGAGAATCAAAAGAGACAGACCGAGCTGATCCAGCAGCAAGCGGAATCATTTCAGGAAGGTTTGCAGGTCGTTCAGCAGTCTGTGAACAATGTTGGAGCTAAACCAGTTGATCGAGTAGGGACCGTGGCAGATTTCAGGCGTTTGGGTCCGTCTACATTTACTGGTTTGGAGGAGCCGTTGCCAGCGGAGCAGTGGCTAGTTGACAAAGAGAACTTGCTTATTACGGCACAGATTCCAGATGAGAAAAGAGTTGATGTGGTACGCATTCAGTTAGTGGACTACGCCCGAGAATGGTGTCTTGTGAGGAGAACCGCTTACCCAAGCCGATCAAGTGGGCCGATTTTTCGAAGAGTTTCCTGGAGAAGTTCTTCCCGCGGACCGCACGGGAGGAAATGGAGGAGAAGTTCATCGGGCTAAAGCAGAATGGAGCACCCGTAGATGTGCATGCAGCAGAATGGATAAGACTCAACAGATTCGCTGGACCTTTAGTTGCCAACGATGCAGACAGGGCACGGAGGTTCATGCGCAGCTTGGACGTAGACATCCAGAGGCAGATTGTCTTCCTGGGTTTGACCACTTTCTCACAAGTACTTGTGGCAGCCCGAGAGCAGCAGAGTTTATCTGGGATGAAGGGGAGTTTGCAGCAGACAGCAGTTGCGGTAAGGAAGCCAGCATTTGTACCAAACCGAGCTCATGGTCGCAGAGGTATTCCAGTGGACCGTCGAGGTATAGCACCCATGAAGAAGCCTGTTGTCGTCGATCGAAGAAAGAGCATGACTTGTAACTATTGCAATTTACCTGGCCACGTGCAAAAAGATTGTCGAAGGAGGCTGGGACTCTGTTTGGTTTGTGGAGCGGCAGATCACGTTGTTAGCGCTTGTCCGTCGAAGTTTCGTACGAGGGATGATTTTCAGAAGCCTCCGCAGAGACCGTTCCAAGGACAGAAACAGCTGACTCAAGGACCTAATCAGGCTCGAGCTTTTACCTTGACAGCGGAAGAAGCTAAGGCGTCAAGAGAAGTTGTCTCAGGTACTCTACTCGTTCATGGTTTTCCCACATTAGCGTTATTTGATTCTGGTGCATCCCATTGTTTTATGTCATCCAAGTTTTTAACTACACACTCGATTGACTACACGACCCTGTCTAGTTTCTGGGACATACATACTGAGAATGGGAAAATCATAGCTAGTAGGGAATGTAAAGATTGTACAGTTGTTGTGTGCGGACGGGAGCTTTTTGCAGATTTCTTGGTGATTGATACGGGCAGCTATGAGGTCGTCTTGGGAATGGATTTTCTTGGCACTTTCCATGCTCACATTGATTGTAGGGCAAGGAAAGTAATTTTCCAGATTCCCGGACATCCCGAGTTTAGCTTCACTGGAGGAAGCAGTTCTGTCGGGCCAGTCGAGTTTAGGGCTAAGCCGACAAACAATATTCTTGCATCAATGGAAGTTGATAAAAGTGAGGAGCCAGCTGTCGTTCGTGATTTTATGGACGTGTTTGAAGATATATCGGGTTTACCGCCGAAGCGAGACGTGGAGTTCGCCATTGATCTTTTTCCTGGTGCAGCGCCGGTATCCAAAGCGTATTATCCAATGGCACCAGTAGAGTTGGAAGAAGTCAAGAAACAGGTTACTGAATTGCTTGAGAAGGGTTGGATTCGAAGCAGTAACTCGCCTTGGGGAGCTCCAGTTCTTCCAGTGAAGAAGAAAGATGGCACAAGAAGGATGTGCATCGACTATCGAGAATTAAACCGGGTGACTATTAAGAACAAGTACCCGATCCCTCGCATTGGCGAACTTTAAAAGCAGCTTAGTGGCGCGAGGGTATTCTCGAAGCTAGATTTGCGATCCGGATATCATCAGGTCCGAGTAAAAGCAGAAGATATTTGCAAGACGGTGTTCCGAACTCGGTATGGACATTACGAATACTTAGTGATGCCCTTCGGAGTAACGAATGCGCCGGCAGTATTCATGGACTTGATGAACCGAATCTTTTCACCATTCTTGGACCAGTTTATTATGGTGTTCATTGACGATATTCTGGTTTACTCGAAGAGTTTTGAAGAGCATGCAGAACATTTGAAGATCGCACTGCAGACGTTGAGACAGGAGAAGCTATTGCGAAGATGAGTAAGTGCGAGTTTTGGCTGGAGGAAGTAAAGTTTTTGGGGCATGTTGTGTCTGGCAATGGAATCGCCGTCGATCCCGAAAAGATTGCAGCAGTTCGTGATTGGCCAATTCCAAAGAATGTTGCGGAGATAAGAAGTTTTTTTGGACTCGCCGGGTATTACAGAAGATTTGTGGAGAACTTTGCTCGTCTGGCGGAGCCGTTAACCAAGCTTACGCGCAAGGAGGTACCTTTTGTGTGGACGGACAAATGTGCGTTAGCTTTTGAGACGTTGAAGCAGAAATTGATAACCGCCCCTATTCTGACCGTGCCAGACAATTCTGGAGGATTGGTGATTCACAGAGACACATCTGGGAAAGGATTGGGATGTGTTTTGATGCAGCATGGGAAGGTTGTAGCGTACGCATCGAGACAGTTGAAGACCCATGAGAAGAATTACCCAACTCATGACTTGGAGCTTGCGGCTGTGATTTTCGCTTTGAATATTTGGAGACACTACCTTTTAGGCGAAAGGGTCGAAGTTTTTACTGATCATAAGAGCTTGAAGTATGTGTTCACGCAGAAGGAGCTTAATATGAGGCAACGTAGATGGTTGGAGCTGATGGCTGACTACGATCTTGATCTTAAGTACCATCCGGGGAAGGTTAATGTCGTGCTGGATGCGCTTAGTCGGTTACCAGCAATTCAGGTTTTAACTACGCAGAAGGAGCTCGTTGAAGATTTTCGAAGATTTGACTTGGAGGTTGTGCTACCGCATTCTTCGGGACAGTTGATGCAGCTGCAAGTACATTCATCGTTGATCGAGAATATTAAAGCAGCACAATCGCAGGATCCTAGACTGCAAAAGTTTCGAGAACGGGTTGAAGCCGGACTACGAACAGATTTATTGATCCACGAAGATGGTTCGTTGAGGTATGGTAGCCGTTTGTGTGTGCCAAAGGGAGATATTCGTGAAGAGCTTATGAAAGAAGCACACAGTTCAGCTTATTCTGTACATCCTGGAGGCACAAAGATGTACCGAGATATTCGACAGCATTTCTGGTGGGAAGGCATGAAACGGGAGATTGCTCGCTTTGTGGCAAAGTGCTTGGTGTGTCAGCAATTTAAGGCTGAACATCAAAGGGTTGCTGGTTTATTACAACCACTTCCGATTCCTCAGTGGAAGTGGGAACATATAACCAAGGATTTCGTGACGGCTTTACCGCGGAGTCCAAAAGGCAAAAATGCTGTATGGGTGATTGTTGATCGATTGACCAAGGCAGCTCACTTTATTCCTTTTCAGATTGGTCAATCAACAGAGATTTTGGCGGAGCGGTACATGCAGGAGATTGTAAGATTGCATGGAGTACCGGTAAGCATCGTGTCCTATCGGGACACTCGGTTCTTATCACACTTTTGGCGGAGTTTACAGGAAAGTTTGGGGACTCGATTGAAGTTTAGCACAGCTTATCATCCTCAAACTGATGGTCAGTCGGAGAGAACGATCCAAACTCTTGAAAATATGTTGAGAGCATGCATGTTGGACTTCAAGGGTTCTTGGGAGGATCATCTACATTTGGTGGAGTTTTCTTACAACAACAGTTTTCAGGCAACTATCCAGACGGCTCCATTTGAAGCTTTGTACGGTCGCAAATGCCGTTCACCTGTTTGTTGGGACGATGTCGGTGAACGAAGATTATTGGGACCAGATTTGGTTGTGCAGACAATTGAGAAGGTTAACACTATCAGAAATCATATGAAGGCAGCTCAAGACCGGCAGAAGAGTTGGGCAGACACGTCGAGAAGACCTCTAGAGTTCGCCGTGGGTGATTTGGTATTCTTGAAGATATCACCGACTAGAGGGGTGATTCGTTTTGGAAGTCGAGGAAAGCTTAGTCCTCGATTTGTTGGACCCTTTGAGATCTTGGAGCGTGTTGGTGAGGTAGCGTATCGTTTGGCGTTACCGCAGTCCTTGGCGAATGTGCACGATGTGTTTCACGTGTCTCAACTCCGTAAGTATGTTCGAGATGAAACGCATGTATTGGATCATTCGGAGCTGACGGTACGAGAAGACTTGACCTTCGAGGAGCGACCGGTTGAAATTGTGGATCGAAGGGAAAAGGTTCTTAAGAATAAGGTGATCCCTCTTGTACTTATTTCTTAGGGTAATCGCTCACATGGAGAGTCCACTTGGGAACGAGAAGATGAAATCCGGCAGAAGTTTCCTCATCTTTTCTTGTAGTTATTTGTCGTCTATCTTTGTATTCTTGGAATTTCGAGGACGAAATTCTTTTTGTAGTTGGGTATAATGTAACAACCGAGCCCAATGCTACTAGTTTCTGTTACCGTATGAATGGTGTATGGTATTTATTTCATTGATCCTACTTGACTGTTGTTAGTTATAAATTTTACCCGATAATTCATTTCTGCATATAACAATTTAAGGCATCTAAAATAAAATTAAAAATATTCGTCATGGCCTGCTTGACACCCCTAACCCTGTGGTAGCGTCCTTGCATCGTGTTCTCGTCCCGTTCAGTGAAACGGGTGAGTTTGGACGGCTACGCGCACGTACGTGTGTCCGTCTTGGGGGTATGCTTTTTGACTGTAAGATACTTCATTTTAAATTTTGGATCCCGCCTAAAATTTTCTTATTTCAATTTCAAATTTTTGGACCCGACCCGGGCGCAATTTGGAAATATTTTACTTTGCGTCAAATCCTAATTTCTAATATTTTTAACCGTCGATTATATTTAAATTTAACCCCAGAATATTTTTTCCTTAAAATCTTTTCAAATTTCTCCCTACTGTTCCAACTAATGAAATCTTTTCCTAACCAAAATTTTATTCCCCAGCCAATCTAACGTTTTCTTTTTCCCTTGGGCCCCACGAGCGCAACACTCTCTCTCTCTCTCTCCTTTCCCTCAAGCTACAATCCAATTTTCTCTCTCCCCCTATATTTTCTCTCTCCTCTCGATCTCTCTCCCCTCTCTCTCTCTCCTCTGTCTCTCCTCTCGCAATCCCTCTCTCTCTCCCCGTCTCTCTCTCTATCTTTCTCTCTCTCTCTCTCCTCTATATATTCTCTTCCTCCTCTTTCTTTTTCTTTTCACGCAACAGAAACCCAAACCTCGCGTAACCCTAGCCGCCGTCTCCCCTCACGCCGTCGCCGACAGCCGACGACAAGACTCCCGTCCTCGTCATCTCCTCACCCTCATCACCTTCTCTCCCATCTTCTTCCTTCCGAGCCTACACACCTCCCGACCCAGGCCGTGCACCCTCTGCACACAGTTGCACCACCGGGGTGATCGCTGCCGGTGACCTTGTCCCCGTGTCCCTGGCCCTCGTGCACCACAGTAAGCACTGCTCCCTCTCTTCTCCTTCTTCCCTTCATTTTTTCTGTTCTGTGTCAAGTTCTTTAACCGCCGGTGGCCTCTGCAGATATCTCGCCGGAGATCTGTCGACGCCGTCGAACGTCGCGACCTCTTCACCATCCACAGTAAGCATCATTCTCTCATCTCCATCCTCCTTCCCCTATTCTTTCCTTCTTTCTTGCATAATTGTATTATGGGTGGCTTACTGTTCATTTGTTCGCCGGAATCCGGTGATGCCGACGACATGTTCCGACGTTCCAGCGTGGTACCCCGACCCGTGTGGCTTCATTGTCCGTCGTTTGGGTTCATTCCGTGAACCGTGTGCGCGTCGCGAGTTTTCCCCGCCGGCGTTAAACGTTCCGTTTTCCCGATTCGCGACCCGTCGAGGCAAGTACCCCTTGCTACATGCTAAATAATATTTACTTACACATTAATGACACCCTAAACCTGTAGTTTTAACTTTAGTACGATCATTTCCCATTTTCGTGTTCAATATTGTTATATATCATTTTATCTTTCAAACTTGGAACCTACCTTTTGCAATTACGGTATTGAACCTAATAACCACATTTACATGTTTTAATTACACTTTCACTAATGACGTAGCCTATGGCACTTTCTCTATCGTTTTACTTCACTCGGACACTCGTGTACATTTAACCTGCATAAACGGTGATTTCATCCATGGAACCTATATATATATATCATTGCATTCATAAAATTCTTAAACTGGTTAACATGATTTAACAGCCCTAACTGTCATATTGTATTCTTATAATGTTGATAACACCTCGGACAAACAATTGATAACTGTGCTGCTAAATTAGTCGATGCTTCTTTATTGTTTAATTCGTTGCTTAAATCTATGTTGTTGATGACCATGCTTGATTATGTAACTGAGTATGAGCACACCCATGATATCGTTTACATCTTGACCTGACTTGCTACATACATATTGATTGACCCGACATGGTACCATATACTGCTTGACTTGACCTGATGTACCATGACCTGACCCGTTACCTGATCTTATGTCTAATGCCAACAAACCTGACATGTAGTCCTCATGGACCGTTCCTGTTGTCTATCCAGACAAACCTGTTTACCTGATCCTGTGTTGGTATTAGTTCTTGATTACGGGATACCTGACTTGACATACACATATAACTTGGGGGTATGGGGAAATCAAAGGTGAAACCTGACTTGTAACTCAACAGTTCGCTACTTGTTCTGATCAGTTTTAGAGGCTAGGCCAGCCTTGGAATGATGCTGCTGACATCATTCATCTGTACACATTCCTGTTTAGTGCCTAGCGGCATGTCTCGGTTTCAGCCCGAGAATCTGGGGCCGTGGTCCCGGGTATGTACGGGATACTATTGAGTTACATCGATAATTCATCAATTTGATTTCAAAGACTTTAGAACAGAAAACCTGATAGAACAGTTTAGTTTAACCACTGCACACTACCCTGCACTGCTCTGATTTATATTATTGTTACCCTTGCTTTATTCATATTTATATTCGCATTGCCTGTTACCCTGTTTATTATGTTGTTACTTGATGACTTGATGCGTTGACGTCTGGGTTTTGCATGGCCCAGATTCTGTACCGCTGTCGCAGTCCGAGCAGTAGTACTTCAGCTGACAGGCTGAGCTGTGAGTGTCAACAGTAGTTAGTTTTCTTTCCTACATTTCTTTCCTGGTGTGAGCCCGTATTATGGGACATACATTCCAGTTATTTTGTATTGGATCTTTCGCTTCCGCATTTTATTATTCTTGACTCATGCTATCTTGGATTATGAACATGTTTTAGATAGTTTTATTTTGTTCTTGATATCTCTACAGCCGTAATGTGACTGTGGATGGATACTTCCTATCCATAGGTAGCTTAGTTGGCTATGTCACGTGCCCCTTTTAGCGTACTCTGGGAAGCGGGGCATGACAGAGGTCTTTAAACTCACGGACTATGATGTCCTTAATCTTGACCGTGATGTCTTAAAACTAACAACATTGGACTGTGAAGTCCTTAAACTAACGGACTATGATGTCCTTAACCTTGATCGTGATGTCTTAAAACTAACAACATTGGACTGTGAGGTCCTTAAACTCACGGACTATGATGTCCTTAACCTCGACCGTGATGTCTTAAAACTAACAATGGACCGTAATGTCCTTAAACTAATTTTACCTTGGTTCAAGGGTACATCTCTTCACTCCTTTGATATTTGTCGTTGTAATTCCTCAACGTCTTCAAAGAGGTGACGGGTCCCGACAACCACACGTTTCACGGACTGTGGGGTCCTTAAACCCATGTACTATGATGTCCTTAATCTCGACCGTAATGTCTTAAAACTAACATTGGATTGTGAGGTCCTTAAACTCATGGACTATGATGTCCTTAACCTTGACCGTGATGTCTTAAAACTAACAACGATGGACTGTGGGGTCTTTAAACTCATGGACTATGATGTCCTTAACCTCGACCGTGATGTCTTTAAACTAATGATGGACCACCATGTCCTTAGACTGGTAATAGACCGCAATGTCCCTAAACTAAACAATAGAGCCCAAATGCTCTCTTGTTGGATCTAAATGATCCTATTAAGTTGATCTTAGTCTAGAAATTAGACTAACGTATCCTTAACACACGTTTAAGTTGATCTTAGTCTCAAATGAGGCTAACGTATCCTTAAACCAAACCCCCAAACCCAAATCTAAGAAGATACGGATTTGGACTAATCCACGCCCTACGGGCGACAACATAAATTAGTCTCCGTATACAATCCACGGGCAACCACAAACAAAACAAACACCCACGACACGAAGTGACCATATAGAGAAGGAGAAAGTTGTTACCGCGATGTGGTAGCGTAATTAACTGCAGGGGGTTGCGCCTGCAGGGAAGAGCGTCCCCACAATCAAAAACCCCTCAGACGAGGGGGAATCTGACGAAGTCTGCTACATCGGCCGCATCCGTTTAAACCTTCGATACATGGTGCCATAAATCAACTTGGCATTTTCGGAGAGGTGGACGGATAGCACCAATTAGCATCTGCCCCGAATTTCAGGCAAGTCGTTTATCGCGTCTGCGTGATTCGAAGGGGAACATCTGTCTCTGCTCATAAGCATGTTTTTGAAGTATGAGCGGTGCTCTCTGAACATGCTC
Source organism: Agapanthus africanus (assembly GCA_030015575.1). NCBI lineage: Eukaryota > Viridiplantae > Streptophyta > Magnoliopsida > Asparagales > Amaryllidaceae > Agapanthus > Agapanthus africanus. The sequence continues at coordinate 706,451,746 of CM057341.1, forward strand.
TTTCAATCGAATCCTCGATGGACAGGTGTTGACCTGGTGGTCAGTAGCTCCGCAGAACAAACACTTTCCATTCCCCTTCCGACATTCCCTCTGAATATGGTATGGTTGCTGGCAAAAGTCACAAATCAGTCTTCTTCTGAGGTGTAATAAATGGCTGCTTCATGGGAACTACTCCCTGTCTCCTGATAGGAATGCCTCTGTGCACTGAAGCTTTGGTTAGCGCCTGAACCGCCTTAATCATCGGAACATCCTGCTAATGAGTACCTTTTTCTATTTCTGTAAGACTCTGTTGTTTTCTAGCCGCCGTGAGAACCTGAGAAAAGATAGTCAATCCCAACGAGGTAATGTCCCACTGAATTTCCATATTGAAACTCCGCAGGAACCGCTTTGCTCTGTCTGCCTCGCTAGCCACTAAAGGTCCTATGAATTGACTTAGTTGAGTCCACTCAACTATGTGTGCATCCATGGACCCACCATTCTGTTTTAAGCCAATAAACCTTTATCCCATTTCCTTCGTAGAAGACTGCGGGAAAACTTTTCTAAGAAACTCTGAGTGAAAGTCGCCCAGCAGATCGACTTCGTCAAACAAATCTTCTTAACAAGCCACCACTCATGAGCATAATCAACCAACTGGATATGTACCATATCCACTCTCTTCTCGTCGGGAATCTGAGCATCGATTAACAGGTTCTCCACATCTACAAGCCATTGTTCCGCCTGAAGTGGTTCCTCCATTCCCGTAAAATTTGTCGGGCTAAACTTTCTGAAATCAGCAACTGTACCCTCACGTAGACCATGCCTAGGACCTACCACCCTTTCAATAGAGTGGTAGCAGTCTGTTGGGACATTCTCAAGCCCTCCTAAAATACCTCAGCTTGCTGCTGGATCAAATCGTCCTGGCGTTATTGATTCTCCAACATGTCGTGCATAACACCAAAGAGCACAGTGTTGTTGGTAGGTGGAGTGGGTTGAGTCCTTCTTGCTATAGTTCTGAAGTCAAGGAAGAAGGACGAAATTAGCAATGGAAATAAGATTCAATAAAATAAGAGATTCAAGAATTTGAATGACAAGGAAATAATGTGGCAAGATATGTTCCTAATGTTCACGGAATTTAAGATCAATGAATTGGGTCGGATACTCAACTACAAATTGAACCCAAGCCTAGCAAAACCTAAACCTAGGCTCTCATACCAATAAAATCTTGTCACGCCCCACTTCCCAAAGTACACTAATGCAGGAACGTAATTCGGCCAGCCATACTACCTACGGTAAGGAATCATCTTTCTATAGTCACATTAAAGCTGTCATACAGTTATCAAGCAACGCAATAATATAAGAATATCCAACACATGTTCATTACCATAATAAATAACAATAGCAGAAGCAAATACTGGAATATCAAGTCTCAAATGATCTAAGGAATAAATAAGAACAATAAACAATAGTAGTCCCTTATGGGCTAACAAAAGAAACCCAATAAAATAGTTCGGTACTAGAAAAAAAACCTAAACCATAAATAACTAGATAAATAAGAATACTCCTCACTGATCGGCTATCTTCTCGAAATACTCCTTATCCTGCGATTCTAAATCCAAATGATTAATTAAAACATGCAGGTAATATAAAACAACGTGAGATTCAAATTCTCCAGATTTTGTTATATCTATCAAGTTCATCATAAAAGTGATATCTTTTAGGGTTCGATGATACATATCATGTTTAAATTAGATCTATCGATGCATATTCATATAGATCAGATTTTATCGACACATCGTGATTCAAATCTCGATGCATCATCGATTAGATTATTAACATCTACATTAAATAATAACTAATGTACTATAGGATATGTATGCCCTAGAGGCCATTATTTGTAATGGATGCTACACACACGTGCACAACAATCTTGCTCGAAATGATAATATGCTATATAGTTTGTCTTTATCTTAACATGTGCGTATATTTTACTAGTTATTATGTATTGCTTATACATGTTGATAAAGCCTATAGGATTATTGCTTGACTACCAGCGTTGTGATGGTGGTCATACTTGTAGGGGCTGGGTAGTCTGTAAGCACATCCTTAAAATGCCCCTAGTCGTAGGAATATCGAGACAGGGCATCGATATTCCAAAGTAGACTGGTGTATACGTTTCTAGACCCTAATGAGGGGCAATGGCTAGTCCCACAGCCATTGGTGTGTTTCACCTAAAATTGTATATAGGTGCTCACTGAGGGTGGGTACACTGGACGGACTTGCCGAGAACTGTTAGATGGTAATATACCTACTGTCAGATGGCAGTTCTTATGTGGTATGTGTACAGGTAGTCTGTAGACCTGAGATCATCATCTGTCTCGTGTGAGTTCTCGCTGTGCTTTGATTACTATCCTACCATGGCTCAAAAGAGTTATGCAAACAGCTTTTAGTTAGGTACAGTCCTGAGCTACATGGAGGCAGTGAGCGATTGTTAGGGATTCGTCTCTTCCGGTATAAGGAGTCGATATCGCACTATGTTTGGTTGGTCAACACCATAAGCCCCTGGCCAGGATAGTTGAGAATTACTGATAGTTAGATCAGTAGTTTCTCGGATGATCTTGAGCTACACCAGCACGACTTATCGGGTTAGTAGGGGTCTGACATTAACCACCCCTAGACCCGGTATGCGATACTCTCAGACGAACAGATCAGACTGTACGTATATTGTCACGGTTAGGCTCAGTAGAGGTTTAGATGAGTTTGCTCATCAGCCTATTTTTCGACAGGTACCTGGATAGCCGTTACGTACAGCTAGTGCCGCTGACGTGCTTATGGTTAAATTTACTGCCAGCGTACTGTCGAGTTTTTAGAGTCCCACACAGAGGGTTTCCCTGGCTCAGGTGAAATGATGTAAAGGCCGTATGTTTATACGTGCAGGGTTCCGATTAATTACTTGTACTAGTTGCACGAAATTTAATCGGATGGATTATAATACTAGCGGGCTTAGGATTAAGCTAGATTGTTAAATCAGATATTGATTTAATATTAGTATTATATTAGTAGTACTATTCCATCTCTAGGGTGTTCGTATTTTGGTATGAATACGGGTATGTATATACAGTAGAAAGTATTTTGTATTTATACAAAATACTTTCTAGAAAGAGGACACCTCATTCATATATTAACCATTTATTTTGATATTTAGAAATGAGGTGGAGGGTTATGTGGAAAATGAGAATGGTGTGAGGTATTACAATTCAATTGGAATTACTATTGAAGCATGGTTCATTTATTTATTGTGAAAAAAAATTGACAAAACAAAAATGGTCATAAGATTTTTCACAACCTCACTTCATTTTCATTTTCACCTTCTCTCTCCTCTCTTGAGTTCATCCACCTCCTCAACCCTAAATCTTTCTTATGTGTTGAGATCACTACTAAAATAGGGGGTTGCCCCTACGGATAACGACATCCGTAGGGGCAATTTTAGTTTGGCCCTACGGATTAATCCGTAGGGCCAAAAGGTTGCCCCTACGGTCCTTACATATTAATTTTAAAATATTAAATCTTAAATTGTCATTTGCCCTTACGGAGCCGTAAACCAAGAACCTACGGACTTATCCGTAGGGGCATCTAAATAGGGATTTAAGTTAAAAAGCACAGATCGATCCCTACGCTCATTATCCCTAATATTTATTTTCTCGCGTGAACCCAAATTCCCAAACCCTCATTCCCACCGATCGATCGTTGTTCTCGTCGTTCTCGTCGTCGCCAGCGACGGCCGATTCGTCATAGCCACCGCCTGCTTTCGTCGTCGCCAGCGCCGGCTCATCTCCGTTTTCGTCGTCGCCTCCGATCGATCGTCGCCTCTGCACAGGTAAAGAAATCTTCAATTACTCAAATTTTTAATTGTTTTAGGTCTATGGTTCATGGTTTGGGTACCGATGAGGCATCGGTTGGGGTTAGCGTTAGGGTTGCGGCTCGGGCTGGGGCTGGGGCTGGGGCTGGGGCTGTGGTTAGGGTTGGGGCTGGGTTCGGGCTGCGGTTAGCGTTAGGGCTGGGGCAGGGGCTGGGGCTGGGGCTGGGGCTGGGGCTGCGGTTGGGGTTGGGGTTCGGCAGGGGGTTGCGGTTGGGGTTAGGGTTGGGGTTGGGGTTTTGGATTTCAGGGTCTAAGTTAATTTCCATTCTAATTAGCATTAAGCTCGTTAATTGAAATGTTGATGATGATCATAAGAGGAAAATGTGTCTAGTTTGAGATCTGTGCTCAGGTGTTGGAAACTGGACTAATAATGTGGGTAAAGCCCAGTTTAATTAATAATTTTATTTGTCATTCTCAAATTTTCTTGGAAACGGAGACTATTTTGTGGAACTTTTAGCCGTTGAGCATGTTGGGGTTTTGTTTTTGGAGTCATGGGACCTGGCATTTGGTAGGTATCCAAAGACCCCGTGTCTAATTTTGGATATTTTTGATTGATTTAAACTGTGGGTCTGAGTGGTCCCTTAATTTGATCTGGTTGGGGTTTGAGTATGCAAAGGATTTGTAGTCTGGTGGAAATTTTGAGGGTGTTTTCGGTTGAATATGTTTGCTAATTGCATAAGATGCTCATAAGATTCTGGATTTTGAGGATGAGCCGTTGTAATTGGAAATGCTTAGAATTGTAGGACCTTCTTTGTTTTAGCTATATATAATTGCAAAAAAAAGATACATTTCTGATTTGAAGAAAAGGAAGGGCAAGATAGGAATTTAGTTATAGATTTTACTTGGGCGCCTCCTCTTTTAATACATGTCTATCTTTACAAGAATATCGTGTCACATATTCGGTTTTAGCATCTGTACGCAACTGCTTTGATTATCATCGTGTTATTAACATCTTGAACTTCTATCCTTTTTTTAATATGTTTCATAGTTAATATAATAATCTTTTGTCTATATTTGTTGACAGTGGCCTTTCTTTTGAATGAACATGTTTTTTGATGCATGTTTCAGTCATGTGAATTCATATGTTGCGTATTACACTTTATGATATCAGTATCCTATATTTGTAGTTTTAATTGTTGATTGTTATAGATGAATGCCATTGCAATAATGGTTTTTGGTAAATGAATGCCATTGCAATGTAGGATGATCAGTTCTATCAATCTTGATCTCAGTGGTTTAAAATCATGTTACACATACAACACGAATGCACAACAAACGCATCATTAGAGAGTGATTCGAGATGTTCAAGTTAAAACCAATATATGATACTCGATGATAATATGAAACCTTCATATTCTCATCGATACTCATATATGAAACTAAAAGCGCCACTTAGCCCCCGTCTATCGGTTAACATACGTGCGATGTTCGTCGTGACATAAAACTATACGAAGGTTGTTAAATATCGGACGGTATAGCTCGATACTAACAACCGTCATATAGTCTATGCGACGAGAAGATTCAATCGTATGGTAACCGATAGATTTGTCCCGTGTGGACAAGTTAGGAATGTATAAAGCAAACACCTTCATTCACTTGTGTTTTCATCCGTTTCGAGATATTTCGTCGGTACCTTTCCGCTGGTTCTCTGTGTACAAAGATAGATTAGATGTTCATTTCAACGTTGTTTCACAGCTTTGAAATGATTATCTATTCTATTACAGTGTACTCGGAGAACAGCGGGGAGGTGCTGCCGAAATTTACTCGAAACGGTTGAAAGCACAAGTGATGGGTGTTCGCTCTATACATTCTTAATGGGATAGAAGCCTTACCTCCGACAGCCGGAACACACACATACAACAAGAATACACAACAAACGCATAATTAGAGAGTGATTCGAGATGTTCAAGTTAAAACCAATATATGATACTCGATGATAATATGAAACCTTCATATTCTCATCGATACTCATATATGAAACTAAAAGAGCCACTTAGTCCCCGTCTATCGGTTAACATACGTGTGATGTTCGTCGTGACATAGAACTATACGAAGGTTGTTAAATATCGGACGGTATAGCTCGATACTAACAACCGTCGTATAGTCTATGCGACGAGAAGATTCAATCGTATGGTAACCGATAGATTTGTCCCGTGTGGAAGAAGCAAACACTTTCATTCACTTGTGTTTTCATCCGTTTCGAGATATTTCGTCGGTACCTTTCCGCTGGTTCTCCGTGTACAAAGATAGATTAGATGTTCATTTCAACGTTGTTTCACAGCTTTGAAATGATTATCTATTCTATTACAGTGTACTCGGAGAACAGCGGGAAGGTGTTGCCGAAATTTACTCGAAACGGTTGAAAGCACAAGTGATGGGTGTTCGCTCTATACATTCTTAATGGGATAGAAGCCTTACCCCCGACAGCCGGAACACACACATACAACAAGAATACACAACAAACGCATCATTAGAGAGTGATTCGAGATATTCAAGTTAAAACCAATATATGATACTCGATGATAATATGAAACCTTCATATTCTCATCGATACTCATATATGAAACTAAAAGTGTCACTTAGTCCCCGTCTATCGGTTAATATACGTTCGATAATTTATTCTTTTCAACGACAAACGCACACACAAAGCATATACACGGATTTTCTCCTTTGTCGGTAACTATCTCGTTCTTATATTTCTCAATATAGTCACCATAACCTACAATTTATATGTTATACAGTCTAATATGGCCCATGAGTACGTCAGAGTTAAGGACTGGATGTATGTGGATTGGCAACAACGTATGCAACCTAAGTTTGTCGCAGGAGTTGCTGCTTTCATTGAATTTGCACGCGCACATAATAAGATCATAATAGAAAAGATTCTCTGTCCGTGCAATAGATGTGGCAATAAGTACTGGCAGAAGGTAGAATTGGCAGAGCTTCATATTGTAAAATATGGGTTTACTAGACTTTATACAACTTGGAAATATTACGGGGAAGGAGAAGAATGCAGAAATGCGGCAGAAGAAGAAGGCAGTAATGCGGCAGAAGAAGAAGGAGAACACGATAATGCGGCAGGAGAAGAAGGAGAATTCGGTAATGCGGCAGAAGGAGAAGACGGTAATTTATTTCCATCAGAAGAAATGGAGGATTTGGTAGAGGCTGCCCTAGGTGAATCTATTCGTACCGAAGATGACATTCCTTCCGGTCAAGGACCGCGTGCGGATAAATATGAAAATTTCATGAATGATGCTAGAAAACCAATTTATGAGAATGCGAAGTATTCCACCCTCTCATGGTTCGTCCAACTTTTCCATATTAAGTGCCTAAATGGATGGAGCAACAAGTCATTCACAATCCTTCTTTCGTTCTTGAAAGATTCTATGCCTCCGACGAAACAGGTCAAACCACCATTTTGGAACAAATTAAGCATTTTCTTCGAGCTTCCGTACTGGTCAACAAATTTAGTGCGTCATTGTCTGGACGTCATGCATATAGAGAAGGGAATATCAGAGCATATACTTAACTTGCTTCTTTGTAAAGACGGGAAATCGAAAGACAACCTGAATGCTCGGATGGATCTACAGGAGTGGGGAATAAGAAGTGAATTGCACCCTAGACCGCTAGCGGGTAAACCGGGCAAGTTTTTACTTTCCAATGCCGCTTATCATATGTCACAACCGGAGAAGAAAAGATTTCTGCAGGTGTTGCATGATTTAAAAGTTCCCACAGGTTTCTCAGGATCATTCAGCAAGAAAATAAAAATTGTGAAAGGCAAGATCGATGGGCTGAAAAGTCATGATCACCATATTATCGTGGAGCACCTTCTTCCATTAGCCCTCAGGACTTCTCTCCCCGAATCGGTTGGTCTAGTAATCAACGACCTATGTTATTTTTTTATAGAGTTGTGTGCTAAAACACTTGAGGTTGTGACGCTGGATAAACTAGAAAATTCTATTGCGTTGATACTTTGCAAGTTTGAACGTATTTTCCCACCGTCATTCTTCGATATCATAATACACTTGACGGTTCATCTTGCAACTGAGGCTAAGTTAGCCGGACCGGTACAATATCGATGGATGTATCCCGTCGAGAGGTACGTGTAATTTTTCGTTTCGCGCAATTTATAAATTTATTGTTGTCCTATATGCCCGTATTTATTTATTCAACATATTTTCATTAGGTACCTCTACACTCTTAAAAAGTATATACGCAATAAAAATCGACCAGAGGATTCTATCATGCAAGGTTATCTTCTTGATGAAGCAACCACATTTTGTTCCCGCTATCTGGATGAGAACATTGAGACAAGACTTAACCGGCCTCGAAGAATTCAAGACGGGCCATATGGTAAAGACGAGTATAAGAGGGTAGACACTATGTTTATCAACAAGATATACCGGTTTATCTTGCTTAATTGCGCATGTCTTGAACAAATTAGAGAGTAAGTTTTTTTTGGATTAATTGTTATATTTGTGTTTGTGTGTGTATGAAATGATATAATATTAATGTCACCATTATTTGTAGAAAACAGAATTCATTTTAACGAGGTACGTGAGGGGCATCCTGATTGGAACGAAGAACGATTGGAAAAATATCATCAGGATAATTTTTGTGATTGGGTCACAAATCATGTAAGTTATTCGAATAACATTTTATTGCTATCAGTTTTAATCTAAACTTGTATCGTTATGTATTTTTCGTAAAATTTGTTTTGTTAGATCCACGATCCGAACTTGTCTGCATCATTTGAGAGTGATTCAAGATGCTTAGCTGAATTTCCTAGTATGGAGGTTGCATATTACAAAGGATTTGGTGTTCTTGGATACAAATTCGAAGTTAAGGACATAGAAATATCTAGAACCACTCAGAATCGTGGGATTGTGACGGTAGGATCGGACGGTGTGATTTATTATGGGTACTTAAATTGTATACTCGGCATCCACTATCCCGGATGATCAGAACCCTTTTATATATTCCAGTGTACTTGGTACGATACGCGAACCGATACGGATAAGTGGAGAAACAATCTTGGGACTTGGAAAGATGAATATGGATTGACCAGTGTGAACACACTTCGATTTTACGGTCAGGAAGATCTGTTTATCTTTCCGAACCAAGCGTTCCAAGCATACTACTCACAGTGTTTGAAGCATCCGGGATGGAGTGTTGTATGCCGATGGAAACCCAGAGATGTCTACGATGTCAACATGGCCTCTATTGTGCGAATATTTCGACTCTCAACGCAAACAGGTATGTATTTTAAATGTAATTCATTGTTTAGGATATAATTTATATTTCTGTGTTCCTTAATTAGAAAACTAAATGTGAATGTGTTGTGGAGAAACAGGCCGCTCAAAATACAGAGAATAGGAAGTCGACGAAGAGGGGTCGCCCCACTTACAGGTGGCTCGAGAAATATTACTCGAGCCATAAAGTTATCGGTAAATTACAATAGACCGGCCTTTGTGATATAATGCAATATTAAGAGTTATTTTCTAATATATCTAATATTAAGAGTTATTTTCTAATATTGCAGACAGCTCAGACCCTGGCGCAAGGTGGTACATCGAGCGTGCTGTCCGCATATCTTGCCGTCCACGGCACCTCGACAGATCCCGCCACGGGCGAGCTTCGATATCCCAACGTCGCTACTCAGGAGTATTGCGTAAGTGTTAATATTTATTCTACCCATATTTGAAATTTTAGTTTAGGAAGGTTCAAATTTAAATTTTATACTTATACTTTACTGCTTAATGTGGGTGTAGGAGCGGGTGGTTGAGCAGGCCGAGGCCTCGGGGATCGATTTTATCGGACAGAGCGATCTGAGACTGCTGACCCCAGTCCTGGACGCCGCACACGGAGGGCACCACGGAGGTTGGGAGAGAGGCCGGGAACTGGGCCCTAGCAGGGCCCATATGAGATTGGACTCCATCCCGACGGTTACTTCCTCCGTCTCCAGTGAGCGACGTGTCCAGCAGGAACTGGAGAGCTTGAAGGCCACCGTTCAGGAGTTGAAGGAGATGCTGGTATGTATACTACTTTATAGTAAAATATCATGTCATATTATAGATATCAACATATCCAATATTAGTACGTAGCCTGAGCTTATTTGGTTGTAGACTTAGGTTTGATTAATCATACATACATATCTAATTAAAATAAACTACGGTTTTCCAAAATAGATATCCAAATGGGGTTTCGAAATAACTTGATAATGATACGAATTCGAATAATACACAGTTCTTACACGCTTATTACACACGTTAGGTCCAGACGCGACAGGGTATATCGGCCGAGCCTCCACATGTATCTCCTTCGGCTGCAGTCTCCACAAGTCACTACATCGGCTACGGTTCCGCAGACAGCTGCTATAGCTCCACCGCCCGCTCAGACTCCCGCAGCCGCGGCTCCGCAAGCCACTGTCTCGACGGCGGCTACGCAGACCACATCGCCAGCTCCACAGCCCGCTCAGACTCCCGCACGCGCCGAATTGCATGGTTTATTGACCGAGGAGCAGGCGCGCCAAATTCTAGTGTTTATCAGAGGTGGAGCTGGACCGAGCTAGGATAGCTTTTTTATTCTTATTTTTTGAAACATGTATTTATTTATATGATACATATTGTACTACATTTTGGACGATATTGATATTGGTGGTCCTACGGTGTTTATATTTATATCATATTCTGTTTTTTGGTTTCTTTTGTATATTATATGCGTGAGATGTGATTATGAATACTGCGATATATGTTGTGTGATAATTAATTTTATATTCGATTGATATATATATATATTATTGTGCACAGGACGAGAAAAAAATAAGCAGCCCTTTTTAAAAAAAACTGATAGTATGTACCTACGGATTAATCCGTAGGTACACACTTTGCCCCTACGGATTAAACCGTAGGGACAAAATATCAGGATATCTGATATTTCCCCCGTGATCTAGGTATCAGGGGGGGTTTACCCCTACGGATATATCCGTAGGGGCAAACAAATGGCCCTACGGATAAGTACCTACGTATGTATCCGTAGGGACTATTACTTGGCCCTACGGATTCATCTGTAGGTACAAGTAATATATTTTAAAAAACCGTAAATAAAATAAATTTGTTGACCTTACGGCCTACTCCGTAGGGCAAACGGGACCTACACAGAACTCCGCGGGGCCAAATATTTTTCCGTAGGGACAAGTTCAGGGTTTCAACTTGCACCTACGGCGTTTGTACCTACAGGGTATTTTATTGTCCCTACGGATATATCCGTAGGGGCAGTGATTTGCCCGTACGGGGAAATCCGTAAGAGCAACCCTTATTTGTAGTAGTGGATACATTGGGTTAATTAGAGATAGAAAAAAATCACTACTAACCATCTCCACATCTCCTAAACAAACTAGATTAGCAAACTAGTTAGTTTAGTTGCTTCATTTTGGAAGTAAAAATTTGAATCAAGAATCTTCGGATGGATCATCTAAAATCGAGAAAGCAGACGACCAAGCTTGATCTAGAACTGTAAAGGAGCTTAAGAAGGGGATCAAGAAGACTCGAAAGACACGAATCCATCAGGATAAAACTTTTATCATAGTAATTAAGCATCTATGATATTTTGCTATTAGGGCTTATGGTTGTTCTTGGTTTAGTAGTCTTTGTTGCATAATTGAAAATCGATTTTTGAAAATTCCACTCTCCACAAACACCATAGAGTGTGCGACATAGACTTACATATACAACAAGATCTAACTTTTCGTACTAGCATGTTAAGCAAGTATCTAATACTTACCTCGAAAACGAATATCACGATGACGACGATCGCGACTTGGAGTTGCAACCGAGTAGAAGATGTTGCGATGGATCACGTCACCGCAGCAAGGGAAGAAGATGATGACGGCGAGGATGATGATGCCGACGTTGATGACGGCATCGACGTGCTCGGTCTTGGATGATTGAAGGATCGAAAGGAAGGAGAAGACCACAACCGCGATGATGGTGCTGTTGATGATCGGCGACTGATGATGATGATGATGATGAACTGCTATTGGTTTTGAGAGGAAACATTGAATATTAATGTTTGCATGGGGTTATAAGGATTTAAATAGTATGGATAGTACATGGGCCCAAGAAGTCCTATATCAAATAGGAATAGGGATTAGGATAAGATAAAATATGATTACATATGCCTAATTAATATATAACCATTTACCAAAAAAAATATTTTAAACCCAATAATAATAATAATAATACACTAAAACACAAGCCGTCGTAACTCAATAACAGAATACCAATAAACCAAAAATAATAAAACCCATTAATAAAGTTTTAATCAATAAATTCTGTACAATCGTTCTAAGGTGTTACGATTTACATAAGATATCTAAGCAGTTCCCTGAGATGTGAAACTAGTTACATGAGATATCTAATCAGTTTTCTGATATGTCTAACCAGTAACCTGAAATATCTAACTAGTCAGATCCAATATATATGCAACATACATAAACATATCCGAATATTTTCATACAGCGCCTGACATTTTAAAAAAATAACAAACACAACAAGGACATTTCACATTTCAGACAAAAAAAATTACACAAAAATGTTTCACTTTTACTCCTATAGAAAAAGTTTTTAAAAAATACATTAAACAACCCAAAGAATGCATCAATTATTTGATTATATTATTGTTTTTTCATGAACTTTATATTGAAAAACTCCATTATGCCGCCTAAAATTTTAAAAAAAAGATGAAATAAGTAATCAATATCAATATAGCAAGAATCACATAACAAAATAAAAAAAATTAAATTTATATTTAGAAAATTGAAGCTAGGGATCGGGTTGAAAAGAGAGATGAGGAGGTAGGAGATCAAGTTGAGGAGGAAGAGGGAGGAGAGAGCGACGAAAATGATGATGAGATTAGGGGTTAGGGTTTCAGTACATGAGGAGGAGGAAGAAGGGGAGGGGATGGGGTGCCGAAGTTGTCGAGGTTGGAGGCAAAAAAGCGGGACGACAGAGACGAAGTTGTCGAGATCGTTGGTGAAGATACGGGATGACGGAGGCAGAATTGTTGGATCGTTGATGAAGAAGCGAGATGACGGCGGTGGGGGCAAAGTGGGCAACAAACAGTGGTTTCGGATGAGATTTTTAGATTTGTTGAGTAAGAAGAAAGATAAAATAGAGAGAGTGTTATATATATATATATATATATAAAGAGAGAGAGGGAGAGAGAGAGAGAGAGAGAGAATAATGGAGGAAAGATGCCATAGGAGGGAATTTCCTCCTATGGCGTCGAAAAAGTACGCCGTCCATCGTGTTTTACGATGATTGGCATCCATCATCTTCATCATTATCATTTAAGATATGGGTACACCAAATTTCATGTGATTCTACAACTTTTTCACCGTTGAATTAGTGGGTTCAAAATTAACTGTTTACCGACAATATAACTTTTTACACTACTAAAGCAACGGTGAAAAAGTTGTAGAATCACATGAAATTTGGCGTACCCACGTCTTAGATGATAAAAATAAAGATGATGGATTCCGATCGTCGGAAAATACGACGGAGGGTGTACTTTTTCGACGCCATAGAAGTAAATTCCCTCTTATACTCTCTTTTCTCCATTATTCACATATATATTGGGAGAGTAATTTTGTAAATCTATTTTCAAAAATGTAAAGTCAAAACTTTTCGTTGTTTTGAAAAGGTATTGACCTATTTATCGGGGTTTTGATAAGAGTATTGAGTTTGGGGGATTTTGACAGGCGAAAAGGTGCCTTGGGGTGTTTTGACAATTTACCCTCTAGCATATGGTTTTTACCGCAAATTCATTGTCAGGCTATAATATTATATAATATTAGGAAGCAAACTGAACCCCCACGCCCCTCTCTCCATCAAGAGCTCTCCTTGTTCTTCACACTTCATCAAATTTGAAGAGGGAGAGAGGGAGGGAGGGAGGGAGAGGGAGAGAGAGATGGAGAGCAACAGAAGTTTAAGTGCTAACCTTCTGCTCTCAAAACCAAATGAAGAAGAAGAAGAAGATGAGACACTAAGTAAGAAGCTATGGAGGGAGAACAAGAAGTTGTGGGTTGTTGCCGGGCCTGCCATATTCACCAGGTTTTCGACGTTCGGGGTCAACGTCATAACGCAGGCGTTTCTCGGGCACATCGGATCCACAGAGCTTGCTGCTTATGCGCTCTCCTTCACCGTTCTCATGCGCTTTACTATTGGAGTCTTGGTATGTTTTTAAAATTAATAAATATCTCAACTTTTCTCCTTCTTTTGTATTTCTTTCATAGTCAGTGCGAAAATTTGGAGGATTCCGACTGATCATCTTGAACTATGGCAATCCTTTCTCTTGTTATAGTATTTTGAATCAGGAATTCGACACTTAGCCGAAAACCTCATTTGGATCTTTACTGGAGTTTTGCTCCATGACCAACTAACCAACCCCCTTTTGGATCGGAAAAACCGTAGATTCTTCTTGTTATTTACATGTTTTAGAAGTTGTTGGATAGATTAAGATAGCATTGTTAATTGGTGAAACAAGCAGATATATTGTTTACTTAACGGTCCATGTCTCAAGGCTTGAAGCAAGGTTCGAACTTCAAAAAAATACAAGTGGTATGACCAGTGATGAGCTAGTGTTAGAATGGCAATTATTAGCTTGGAAGGTGTGAGAAAGAGTGGTAGGTCATTCTTGGTATCGTTTATTGATCTAGATTCCATTCCAATCAGAATCAAACCCTTATATCTATATATATCATGTTTTTTCATATTTGGCATTGCATGACCATAGCGAATTAGTTAGGCATGATCTACCTTTAGCGACTTATATGGTTTAATTCATATAAGCTACTGGATCTCTCGTTGGATAGAAGATGGTGTAGAGCTTGCAATTAATTATGTAATCATACTTTCTATATATCCAATGATAGTCTTAGATGGATTCTTTGGAGTGGCTTGAGAAAACATTATTCTTTTCGTTAACAAAGTAATTTCATTTTTACCGCTTTCTTTAAAAGAAGTTATCTTTAGATTTTTGATATAGCATTCGATTCTGAATGGTTCAAATAAGTTATCAACAATATTTTGATATCTAAAAGCAATAAATAAAAATTTTCTTGCGCTCTTTCACATAAAATTCTGGTTACATGAAAACTAGTAATTTGCGCATACGATGCACGTGTGTTTATTTTGAATAACATATATACTAAAGGCGTGTGTAAATTTTTTTTATCCTGGACATTATATAAATTTTTTAAAAGATATTTATAGTTTTTCTAATATTTGAATTGAATGTATGAATTTTATGTGTTATACAAAATAACAAAAGAAAGATAATTGGGCTTTTTATTAGAATTGAAATATTTATGAGCCATACAAACTAACAAAAATATTAGGGCTAATGTATAAATTTATACTCGTTTTGGGCTTTGGAGCATAAGCGACAATGGATAATGAGTGAGAGAGAGAGAGAGAGAGAGAATTGTTGAATTTCCATTTTTGCTGAACATGAGCCGAGCATAAGCTGGACATCCAAATATATGAAGTCGCATGTAATCTCCAACCTTTCCGGTCCATACTTTCTCAGAAATTTTCTTATCTATCGCCGTCGATGGTGATCTGTTGATAAGGTACACGGTGGTAGATAGCGCTTCAGCCCAAAACTCCTTAGGAAGCTCAATTGTAAGCTGCCAACATATGATCTTCTCTAATGATGTCCAATTAATCCGTTTGGCAACGCCATTTGATGAGGGTCTCTCAGAGTGGAGTAATAGCGCATAATCCCCTCTGACTTGCAGAACTCCGCAAACGCATGCAAAGTAAACTCTCTGCCATTATCGGACCGAAAAACCTTTACGTGCTTACCAGTCTGCTTCTCTACCCTGGTCTTCCACGTCTTGAACTTCTCAAAAGTCTCGGCCTTAGACTTGAGAACATACACCAAAATTTTCTCGGAAAGTCATCAATGAAGGAAACGAAGTATCTGGCTCCACCTCGCGAAAGAACCGGTGCTAGACCCCAAACATCAGTATGGACATAATCAAAAATATGTTTAGTATCATGTATTGCTATCCTGAACTTCACCTTTATCTGTTTTTCTAGGACACATTTCTCACAGAAATCAAGACTGTCAAAATCTCCATCTCCAAGTAGCTGCCTCTTACGAAGCACCTCCAAACCCGACTCCTCAATATGGCACAACCATAAGTACCACAATCTAGCAGAATCCGAATCACCTGAACTAATAGATACTACAGCAATATCATATGTAATCGACTGCTTTTATAGAAAGTACAAGTTTCTCACCTTCTTTCCTTTCATGACAATAAGAAACCCCTTGAAAATTTTCAAGGAACACCCATCGACTACACACTTGTTGCCGATCCCCGCCAAAGTTCCTACAATAATCAAACTCTTTTTTAGATCTGGCACATATCTGACATCTGTCAAAGTTCGCAATACCCCATCAAATATGCATATCCGAACAGAACCAATCCCCTCAATCTTGCATGCTACATCATTCTCCATCAAGACTGAACCTCCATCAAGAGAACGAAACGTCGCAAACTAACTCCGATATGGAGTCATGTGGAAAGAGCTTCTCGAATCTAGCATCCTTAAATCATGTACATCGCCAACTGCACAAACTGATAATACGGAACAATCGCTGCTATCAATTGAATCATTTATGATAACTGCGGTATTAGAAGACTCCTTCTTAGTATCCTCGTTAAATTTCTAAGAGCCTCTTCCAAGGATCTTTCATCTTGCAATAATTGAACTTTTCATTAGTGTGATTCCTCGATTTGGACCTCACGTTATTTTTGAAACCACCATATGACCGCTTCTCAAAACGATCTCTTAAAACCAGCTCATCGGCTTAACTGCCCTTATCACCCGATACCTTCTTCCTCAACACCTAACTGTGTAGGCCACTTTAATATCTTCTAAAAAAATTGTATCTCTGCTGTACACCTTCGATTTCACGAACTGTCTTTATTCAGAAGTCAAAGAGCAAAACATGATTATAACTTGGTCCCCGTCTTCAATCTTCACCTCTATATTGAGAAAGTCTATAATGATTTGGTTGAGTTCGTCCAGATGGTTCTTGACTGATGTACCTTTATTTTCAATGTGTAAAGACGCTGCTTGAGATAAAAACGATTTGTTAAAAATTTCTTCATGTACAAGGATTCTAACCTGCTCCATAAATTTGCTATCGTTGTCTCTTGCACAACCTCGCATAAAATCTCGTAAGTCAAACTAAGCTGCATCGAACTGAAAGTCTTATCCTCCATATTTTCTTTCTGAATATATGTGGCCATCGAAGGAATCTTCTCTTTTTCGAAGACTATCTTATGAACTACTTGTTACTTTAGACTAGCCGTCATCTTCAATCTCCATAAACTGAGATTGTTTCTTCCATCAAATTTACCGATCTTATAACGTGTAGAAGTCATCTTTCCAATAATCCGAAACACCATAACAAAACTCTGATACCACTTGTTGTGAAAATAATAGCACCAAAGTACGCAGCGGATGATCGATACGCATGAATCAGACTAATGAAAAAGATCAAATGCAGCAACTATGCAAAAGTAATAAGCAATAAAAGAAAAAACATACCAAGCAAAGTACACAAAATATTACCCAGATTCGGTGCGCATTTGCACCCAATCCTGCAAATCGCTACGAAAACTTCCACCATAAGAAAGAATTATAAGAGATTACACCGACCACTCACCTCCTTTATAAAGAAATATCCTCTCTTACAACACCTTCTCTCTATCCCGTGACCGTGCTTGGCCGCCTCTCTCTCACTCTAATCCAATCCTAGGTTATTAGAGAATTATGGATATATAAACCCTAAAGAAAACATCATATTTATAGGGTAAATAAATATTAGGAGATAAGTCCATATTTAAATTAGAGATAAATATGAATTTAATATAGAGATTAGATTTAAATCTAAACTAAAGAGATTAGATTTAAATTCTAACCAATCCGAATTTAAATCATATTCAATAATAAATACCCAACTTTTTATTCGTTTGCACTTAACTGCCTAAATATGATATATGATGGCGGTATAACGGTTTTTTTGCCATTGCCGTTACTTCTGTTTTTTTTTAAAAATGCTTGAGTGGTATTTATATGCAACTCATAAAAACTTATGTATTTATCTATGAAATCGGTGAAAGTTCAGGTATTTATGAAAATATCTCAATCTCCAATGTAGAATAATGTCGGTCAATGCAACTCCGTTTTTATTTCTTTGAAGGTAAAAACCAAAAAAGTTTGTCTGCTTTTGAAGAAACGTCGATGTGATGTCCATCAAATATTTGTCAGGACCTCCTATGTCTTGTATATATTTTGTGGCCTTCGGCTTCATCATAATCTCTATAACTAAGGTTGTGGCTACGATTAAGTCATAGGTACTAAAAAGAAAGGCCATCTCTACCAAATTCGTTTCATTTATTTTTAAATACCCAATTAGATTTTATTATAGGTCTATTTTCGGATCTTGGTACTAGATACCAAACATCATTTCTGGTGAATTGATTTAAGGCTGTGGCTGCGACTAAGTCACAGGTACTAAAAGGAAAGGCTCTCTGTGCCCGATCTCTTTTATTATGTCCTTTTGTGTAATTAATCTGTCATGTTTGGATATGGGTAGATTTTGTTTTGTCTACTCATTATAGAAAGGTCACCCCTTGCGTCATGCCGCACATGACGTAGGAAGGAATTCGGTGTATATATTTTAGGCTACACTCCAGAAAACCCATCTCAGGTTTCGTATTTTGGCAAGAAACTCTCATATTCTTTATCAACTATAAAAGATACCATGATTAACGGTCAACATTAGCCAACATTAACAATGTTAAGCATGACAGTTTTGCCGTTCTAATAATTATAGTTAATTGAAATATATTATTATGGTGTCGGTCGGTGCCGACAACGAGTGAAGATCGGAGGCAGGGAGTGGAAAGACGAAGGGAGAGAGGGTGATGGGAAGCAGGTGGGCGAGGTTGAGGGCTGGGGTAGGAGGGGTTTGGGGTTCAGGAGAGAGAAGGGGGTCGCCGGGGGATATGAGGGGCGGGAGGAGGGGGAGGGGGTTTAAGGTTGAGGTGGCTTAATGATGACGTGACAACTTTAATTAGATGACCCTGATATGATACTGTTAGTGGCGACGTGGCATCATTAGTAGTTTTTTTTGGCAATCATGCTTTTTGTAGCGGTATTTTTTTTTGAAGTTTTTGAGAGTTTCTTTCTGAACGGTGAAACATGAGGAGAGTTTGGCTATATTTTAATTATACCCGGTAATACACACATAGAGAATAGTAATGGCCAACATCGGTTGTTGTGGCAGCCAACATCGGTTGTTGTGGCAACCAACAATGGCCACAATGATGGTAGCTAGAGCCAGAAAAGGAATCATGACGGCGAATGGCAATGTTTAGTGAAGGGCGGAGACAGGCGGTGGCGACGGGCAGCAAAGGATGACGGTTGGCTTCGACGAGCAACGACGGTGTTCGACAGAACCCATGCTCAACAACCGCGATTGACGAAGGCGAGGGCCAGTTGAGGCCCCGAGCAATGGAGGACGGCGGCGGTTGGCGGTGAGAAACGGCCATGGAGGCAGCAGCCGGAACCGAAGGGCGGCGGCGGCGGCAGGTCGGTCGATGATGGAAAACCCACTATGGAGACGGCTGCGGGTGGCTGCGGCTGCTTACTGCGAAGGTAAGCACACCACGACGATCGCTGATGGTCGTTGCATTGGTTGCATCAGGCTGGAAGACTTATCTCATTCTGTGTGAATCATAAATTCCTGGGAATATTTATATGTGTCAAAACAAGCGTGATGATCATCTAGGATTGGTAAACCCACGTTCCTCTTTCTAAACATAATAAAGAAATAAAAAAATATAAATAAACAAAAAGTACAACAAGTTGTTTTTATTTTTCCCAACAGTCATGGTGAGTTTGATGAGCGTTTGATTCTTTTTTTTCCAGTAATTTATTTTGCATGTGCAATGCCGTGTGTGTATATTAAATTCATAGACAAGGCTTTGATGAATTTATAAGAAGTGAAAAAATAAAGATTTAAGGGAGTTATGTATAATTCTCCCATTTCAAGATGCATGTCTTTTTTTTTATTATTAAAACGAAGGGGAGGTGCACGTCTTTGTCCTTTTCTTTTATTTATTTGTGAGTAATAAATAAGGGAGAGATGAGACATCTTAAAAAGTAAAGAAATTTTCTTAAAATCATTTTAACTTGAAAAATGAGAAAATGCTACGCTCCCTGTCTTGTGTTCTAATTATAACAGTAGAGAATAGTTGTTTTGCACGAGCAATGCACGGATAAAATCAATGTTATATGATTTAAATATTGTAATTTTAGAATAAAGTTCTACATAAGTCTCTTGAAATAAGAAGGGATGACATAGATATTGGTGTCTATATGTTTTTGGGAGGGGATGACGCCGGAAGGGAGGTGTAGCGAGGATTGAAGCAGCCAAGAACACGAATGGAGTCAGAGCGGATAGCTAGACCACCAATCGTAAAATGATCGATTCCACAAATTGGAGGAGGAATCACCGAAACGAAAGCCTGCAAGGAATAAAAGGGTGGAGATCTTTCGAAAACATCGTCGGAGTGAGAATCTGCGAAGGATGAGTCGGATATACGAACAGTCGGATATACGAACCAAAGTAACACTCTTAGATAAAAAAAAATAACTTTGTTTTATTTGATAACTTGATTCTAAAACATTGAAATTTTAAAATAGTGCTATAATATTTATGAGGAAAATGTATCTGTATCCGGATGTAGAGAGATTCTGTATGGCTCAAGGATATGGAAAACCGCATGGGTCCAATCTGCATGCCGTGGGATCCACTTGTTTTCCCATCTGATTTGCACTAAAGCCATAAAGAATTCTCTATGGCTAGATGTAAAGATATATTCCTCAACATTTATATGGGATGATACTGCTCGAAACGAGGAACACATTGGGGAAAAAATTTCTTCTTTACTTCAAATCATTTATCGAAGGAGAGGGTATCAATTAGTTGGCATGGTTTAGGCACCTTGCGAGTATGCATTATACGAGGAAAGATAGACAAATAGTGATACAAAATGAGATTCTATGTCTTGACTATTTCGTCAAAATAATGATAAATAAATAAGAAAGAGATTCCATATAATTATATTGTAACATTCCATATCAAGAAAATAGCCTTTGGAGAGGATGCTAAATTTAGGATACCTTTGAAACCTGCGTTCTCTAATATGATCTTAAAGTCCTTGTCACTGTATCAAAATTAAACTTAAACATGACTACATATGATTTATATTCTAAGAGTTTCCTCTTTCTTATGTTGGTTATGTGTCAAGAACTTGACATTCTTGTCACGGTTCTTATGCCCTAACCATCTCTTTCATTTCTTAAGACTATACTTGATATTTTTCATTTAAATTGTTTAGTAAAAACGCGGAAAAAAACTATTAATATATGCTAATAAGATCTTCAAGTAAGTTTTTTTTTTTTTTTTTATAACTTCTGCCATTGTAAAAGTATAGAAGTAAATGAGATTTCTCTTCATGCAACACTTATAATCAAATCCTTCGATGTATGAATCTTTTTTTTTAATATAATTATTCTAAAAGTAAACCAAGCATTTTTCTTTATTATACATTTTCAGCTCGGCATGTCAAGTGCATTGGAAACACTTTGTGGCCAAGCCTACGGCGCGAAACAGCATCACATGCTAGGCATTTACCTACAAAGATCGTGGATCGTGTTGCTCGCTTGCTCGATCCTTCTCGTTCCTCTCTTCATCTTCACAACCCCGATACTTCGTCTCCTCGGCCAAGAAGAATCAATTGCGGCAATGGCGGGAACCTTCTCGCTTTGGCTCATCCCCATCATATTCTCCTTCGTGTTCTCCTTCACTTTCCAAATGTATCTCCAATCACAAAGCCGGAATCTTATCGTTGCATATTTGGCGGCATTTTCTTTGATTCTTCATATATCTTTGTCGTGGTTCACCGTGATAAAGATGAAAATGGGGGTCTTTGGTGCAATGGCCTCGATGAATTTGGCAATGTGGATACCGATCATTGGCCAGTTTGGATTTTTGTTATGTGGAGGGTGTCCTGAAACTTGGAAGGGGTTTTCTTGGCTCGCGTTTAAAGATTTGTGGCCTGTAGTTAGACTTTCTTTGTCGTCCGGTGCAATGGTGTGGTAAGGGATTCCTTTTTCTTTCGGACGATGGCTGAATTGTAGAAATACCCCTTACTTTTGGCATATAGCAGGAAATATGCTTCTCTTTCCAAAACCGGTCATGAGAGGGAAAGAAAGAAAAACACGGACCTTACCAAACTGCCCGGAAGGGTTGCCGAAATTCTCCAACTCTTTCTCTCTCATGCCTAGGTGCATTACACCCGGCTCAGTGTATAATTTCTCATTAAACCTGGAGGGGAAAAGTGTAGATTTTTTAAAACGGAGGGGTATTTCCTTTTATACGGCCAAATCTAAAGGTTTATTCGGCAATTTAGCCTAAAAAGTTTTAAGAAGTAATTCTGTATTGAAATCCCAGAGAGGTTCAATTCTCATGTTTTGCAGTTTGGAGCTGTGGTACAACACTATATTGATTTTGCTAACCGGACACATGAAGAATGCAGAGACTGAGATCGATGCGCTCTCAATCTGGTAAATAGTTTCTTTTTATAGTTTTGTGATAACTTTTGTCAATAAAAATTACAAGAAACTGACTTTTTAAGCAAATATTTTGCCATACAGCCTCAACATCAATGGATGGGAAATGATGATCTCTCTCGGTTTCTTGGCTGCAGTAGCGTATGTCGATATTTTCATTACTCTCACTTTCATATATAATCTGTGCACACAACCACACAACTTTGTGCTCTAATGAAAACAAAAGTTGATGTATCTACAGTGTTCGTGTCGCAAATGAGCTGGGAGCAGGGAGTGCAAAGGCCGCAAAATTCTCCATCAAGGTGGTGGTGAGCGAATCGGTTTGTTTAGGATCCGTTCTCTTCGTTATGTTTCTTTTGTTTCGTGGGCGTGTTGCATATGTATTCACCGAGGATTCAGCGGTGGCAAGTGAAGTCGCCGTCCTCTCTCCTCTACTGGCTTTCTCCATTCTACTCAACAGTGTTCAGCCGGTGCTCTCCGGTAAATTCCAATAAGAATAATAATCATTTACAAAGACCAAAAGGAACAAAATAACTTTTAAATTTACAATAATATCTTATTTGAAATTAATAGATTAAAGTATTTTTTTAAAAACTGGCCCGTAAGCCTAACCCATGCACACATCACACCCACACCCACAAGCACGCAATACACACGCGCACCCAGGGGACACGAATTTGCCCCAAAAGCGTTAAATTGTGGCCACTTTCTCTCCCCTGCGTACTTCCCCATGGGCTTACGAACCCCCCCCCCCCCCTCTTATATTTACATGTTGTTTTCATGAGCAGGAGTTGCAGTAGGAGCAGGATGGCAAGGTGTGGTAGCTTATGTAAATGTTACATGTTACTATCTGATAGGGATTCCTCTAGGAATTGTTCTTGCATATATCATTGGATACCAAGTCCAGGTGAGGAACAACATCTTGAATTTTTATTTTTCAGATTGAAAAATTGTGGTGAAGAACTTAATTTTTGAACTCATTACTGCATTATTGTATCATTAAACTATATAATGAGCTATAATAATTCTTCATTTTAAATTTTCAGGGTATCTGGACAGGAATGATTCTGGGAACAACAGTTCAGACTATTGTTCTTATGTACATTACATTGAGAACAAATTGGGACAAGCAGGTAAAACTTAATTCAAATTCTTTTTTGAATGGTATCTTCATTAATGGTCCATGTCTTAATTTTCTATTTTCTAGAGTTTTTCGGGGGTAGAGAAGAAGTTAAAGCACGGTCGTTACTACTATCTCTCTACTCTTCATAGTTTTCTCGGTCAGGAACTCGACTCTTAAGAAAAGAGGGTAGATATCACTTGAACAGATGTTTTAAAACCTTTGTCAAATTACTTTCATGGAGGTGAAAAAAAGGTTATGTGATGATGATCGGGGGTGGATCCAGTAAGAGATCAGAGGGGGAACGTGCCCCCACTAAAATTTGATTAAAACAGACTAATATTCATTATAAATGAGTGTAAGGAGTTCTGGGGACGCGTGCACGCACACGAAGATTGATATCTTAACCAAACCATGCTGTGCCCCCTCTGATTAAAATTATTGCGTCTGTCGACGATGAAGCTTTTTAATAACGCCATGAATTTTTCAGGTTGATATGGCTCAAGCACGTGTTAACAAATGGCTGGTACCGGAATCTGAGGGGCGTAATGGCGGCAGAGAAGCTGTGTGAAATAGAACAAAGTCGACTGTATTAGCAAGGCGATGCTATTTATATAATTTAAGTTAATTATATAAGAGAAAGCTTCTCGGAAAAATAGTGCATCGAGATTATTTCTCATAATTTGTTTAGAAAGACATACTTGAACTGTATTGCATGCTTCAACAGCGTTAATGAAAAAGTGTAGGGTTTTGCTTTTCTTGCTGTACCCTATGCTTAAGAGTTTGTTTTCGCCTTCTATTGGTAATATAAACTAGTGCATGAAGATAATAGTCCAGTGATGGTGGTATTATAGTCCATATCAAACTACAATTTATTGATCTTCACATACTAATACAATATGTTATATTGCTTTCATTTTAGTCGCTAATTGCATTAAACCTCCATCAATCAGCGATGGTTTCTCTTCTACGTTGCTCCTTGTATTGGGCAGTATGGTCACCTTTATTGCTTCCTTTATATGGATTCAGAGTCCCTGCCATTACCAAGACAAAATCATCCATCCTATTATCATAAACGATCCAGATTCATCCAAATCCTGGATCAATGGTCGAGATTAGTATAAAACATAGGGCCTTTGGTATAGTCTCTTTTCTCCTTTATATGCCCCCTATATGTATCATCTCGATTGTTGAATGTACGGAATTCTGGAATACCCATCATTCCTTGGCCTATATACCTCCCTTGGTCTCCCACGTTGTCCAGCAAGCCAACTTTGGATATGTGTGATCGTTACGAGGATACGGCAGCCTATGCTCTTAATGCAGTGGAAGAGGTGGTCTTCAGAGCCATCTAGCTATCGAGAGGTTATTTCTGATACCAAGTCTATACATCGGGCTGCTATTATGGAAAAATAGATTGAATTTCTTCACAAGAATCAGAAACATGTGAGCTTATCGAGTTACTTGAAATAAGAAAAATTGTAGGGTGCAAATGGGTCTTCAAGAAAAAGTCTGGAATCTTAAGTAAAAAAGAAACAAGTTATAGGACACGACTGGCTGCTAAAGGCTACAGTCAAAAAGAGTGAGTTGATTACGATGGGATATTTTCTACCGTTGTAAGGCATACTTCCATTCACGTGTTACTTGCTATGGTAGCACATCAAAACCTGAAGTTGAGCAACTCAACGTGAAGAGGCTTTTCTTTATGGAGAGTTAATGAAGGATTTTTTTGATGAGTCTCAAATTATTTGACAACTTTTATATAATATTAATTTAGGTTTAACTTCGTAGGAGACCTTGCTTTATTTGGTGCCTTCTTTGTGAAAATTCTGGGATCCGCTTCTGAACCAAACTCAATTGTATAATTAAGAACCAAGATGAAACGATTCTTAAATCTTTGTTTCGCAAGAAAAGAAGCAAAGAATTCAAAATATGTTGAAGAATTTAGTTTATTATACAGGAGCAAGCCATAAATGTATGATGCAAACGATTATTATTATTGTTGAATGACTCAAACAAAAACCTCACCAAAACATTTTTTGTTGATGCTCATAAGTGGGAGCTCTTCAGATCATGACACGTGATAGATGATGTGTCCCGGGGCTCACGGGACAAGAGCAAACACGATGCATTGAAGGCCTTCCCCGGGCTACCGTCCCAAGGCATGACCCGACCTTCGATGGATCCCTGAACACTCCTATGCTCACCTTACAAATAACCATCGGCTCGCCTCCAAGACCTCCTACACGCTGAGCTTCCTCAGCCTTCCCTGCTCGCCTACGAGCTATCACAGAACCGAGCTTTCTCGGCCTCCCACTCGCCTCCGAGTCTCCCGTCGAGCTAAGCCTCCTCGGTTTTACCGAGCAACCAAGGACGCAGAGCCCAAACGCCTCCGCTACGGCTCCGTGTATCTCGTCAAAAGCGACATATCCGCCACCCAACATCCCGCGTTCCATGCCGTCGTATCCCCCCATTAACGAGCGTATCTCGTCATTAATGGAGGGATCTCGTCATTCACACAGGCGTAACGTCAGGGGCGTAACCGACGGCGAAAATCTCGCGCCAGCTCGCTCCAAGCGACCACTATAAAAACCCCTCTCTCAGACGACTCAGGTAACGTAATTTTATTACAATAAGCCGCTACTCTGCCCAAATTCCTTGGGTAACTTGATTGTCGGAGGGTCCACGGTGGTACAACCACCCCGGGACTTCTTTTGCAAATAGCTCGGCTTCGCCTCAAAACAAGCCCACTGAGATCCACTCGCTCAAAGAAGCAACCCTTAACATTAATCTCAGCCGTTCACCAACACTTGCGACAGATCGACGGAGGACAACATCTAAAGGAGATCCAAACCTCCATCAGTTGGCGCCGTTTGTGGGAAGCAATAATTTTTTCCACCCATCAAAAGTTGATCTTCCGCTTTCGACTAGATGACGAGCGAAGACCGTGGCGATCCCAGCACAAGCCGCCGCCCTCCCCATAACGGAGGCGCGTACGGATCTACGCCCCCACCGAATGCCATCCACGCCCTCTCGGCAAGGATCGATAGGCTCACGTATGGATGCCCTTGTCCGCGTCCAAACGGCAGGCCCAGCACCTCAGGTCGCCGGTCCCCTGCCCGGGGACCACGACCTCCGCGGAGGGGGAGATGACGCCGCCCACGCTGGCACCGCTAAACAACGTCTTGCTCACTCCGGCGACCACAAATCCCCCGCGGCCACCGATTCTATGACCCGCTGGGCGCCATATGGCCCCACGCCGCAGTCTCACGAAAAAGCCCATCGCCTTAAGGCCCATCGTGTTCCCATCCCTCCCGAGGAGGTATCGGCCAGCTCACCTGCACCCAGGCATGACCGACACCCCTTCTCTCGATGGGATGGCACGAACGGCACTCGCCGCGAGGACTCAAGAAGGACCTTGCCGGGGGACCTGAGGAATTTGATAGAACGGAACCGGAGTCGCAGCCGGGCGCAGGTTACAAGCGGGAATGGTCACTACTCCGACCATGCCGAATCCTCAGGGTACCACAATCGTCTCGACGTCCTCAAAAAGAAAATCGAGGGTATACATCGGGAGGGTCACCCGTCGAGCGAGGGGGACAGGTATGCCGCCGACTCACTTACAAAGACCTTCACCGAAGAGTTGCTCGCAGTATACGTCTCGTCCAGAAACAAACCTCCCAAGGTAGCCCTCTTTGACCGGAAGTCCGACCGGAAGGACCATCTGGACGCATTCACTGCGAGCATGAGCTTCCAGGATAACTCCGACACTGCCCAATGCCGAGCATTTCCAGCCACTCTCATCCAGGCTGGACGAGACTGGTTCCGAGGACTCATGCCACGCTCCATCTATACCTTTGACGAGCCGGCCGCCCAGTTCCTCGGACATTTCGTCGGGAACAGACGACAAAAGCGGACTGTCGATTACATCTTCACCATACAGAGCGGGAACAAGGAATCCTTTAAAGGATACGTCACTCGCTTCTACAACGCTCTTCTTGAGGTTCCCGAGCACCGGGATGAAACTGTCATCACTGCTCTGAGGTCAGGTCTTAGGCAAAAGAAGTGGCTCCGCTCCGTTGCATTAGTGCAACCTAAGACCATGGCCGAGGTAAAAGCTTGGACCGAGCGGTAAATCCAACTCGAGTCTGAGGTAAACACAAACCTACCCCGGAGCGACCAGGCCGACCTAGAGAAGAGGGGAAGAGAAGAGAAGAAGAAGGTCGACCGGCCAAAGCCATACTCCCCAAAGTTCCAGGAGTGTACTCCACTCAACATCTCTCAGACCGAGCTGTTAGAGGAGGCGAAGGGCGAGAAATTCTTCAAGCTTTTTCCGGTCACCAATAGAGCGGCTAAACGGACCCGGGGCCTGTACCGCGCCTTCCATAGGTCGCAGGGACACCCGACCGAGAACTGCAAACAACTCCGCGACTATATCGAGGAGTTGATCCGCTCGGGCCACTTGGTGAAGTACCTGCGGGAAAAACGACAAGCAAACAGGGGGCACGACAACCATCCCTCTCCCGGCGAATTAACGATCGGCCAAATCATGGTCGTTTCTTCGGGGTGTACACATGGGGCCGGCGAGATTCGTCGCCTCCTACCCGTCAAAGGAACAAGCGACCAGCCCTGGAAGAAATACAAGGCCGCCAAGCCCATCATCTTCACTGATGAAGACCTCAACGGTATATCCTTGCCTCACAACGACCCCCTCGTGATTACGGCACGGGTCCACCACTATGAGGTTCAATGAATATTGGTCGACTCAGGAAGCTCGACAAATATCCTTTTCTATGACTGCTTCCAGCATATGAGGCTCGGCCTATTAGACCTACGGCCAACCGCCCATATCCTATTAGGGTTTACCAACCACTCTATCCCGGCCGAAGGAGTGGTTACCCTCCTACTTAACATTGGGGAAGTGGGCCATACGAAGACAGTACCGGTGGAATTCATCGTCACCAGGATCCCCTCGTCCTACAACATACTCCTGGGACGCCCGACGCTCAACTCTCTTCGAGCTCAAATCTCGACCTACCACCTCGCGATCAAGTTTCCGTTGGATCAAGGTGGGATAGGCCGGGCCTACGGGAACTAGCAAATCGCCAAGATTTTCTTCACGGCGACATCCACCACTGAAGAGCAAAGCGACGACCTCGGAAGCGCAAATGATTTCCAAGGGTCCTTGGATACTCATGACGAACAGAAGGAAATCCGAAGGGCCCTGGTGGAGGCGCTAACAAAGGTCCCCCTCGTCGAGGGGAACAAGGAACGAACTGTCTAAATCGGATCCCTTTTAACGGGAGCCCGGCGCGAAGACTTGATCCACTTTCTCCGAGGAAACTCGGACGTGTTCGCCTGGGCGCCTGCTGACATGCCCGGGATCGACCCCAAGGTAATCTCGCACAAGCTCAGGGTCGACCTGATGGCCCGACCCGTCAGACAAAAGAAGCGAAGTTTCGGTCCGATCAAATAAAAGGCGATCAAGAACGAGGTCGATAGGTTGCTTGCATCCAACTTTATTCGAAATGTGGCCAACTCGGAATGGCTGGCGAATGTGGTCATGGTTAAAAAGGCGAGCGGGAAGTGGCGCATGTGCGTCGACTTCACATATTTGAACAAGGCATGCCCGAAAGACAACTATCCCCTCCCTCGGATAGACCAGCTTGTGGACAGCTCGGCAGGCCACGAATTGCTCAGTTTCATGGACGCTTTTTCCGGTTGCAACCAGATCCGTATGAACCCGGCAGATGAAGAACTAACCGCATTCACCACGGACCGAGGGGTATATTGCTACAAAGTGATGCTCTTCGGCCTCAAAAATATCGGGGCTACATACCAGCGTCTGGTTAACAAAATGTTCAACCCCAGATCGGGAGGAACATGGTGGTTTACGTCGACGACATGCTCGTGAAATCAACCTCGTCAGACAAGCACGCCAAGAATCTTGGCGAGACATTCGACATACTCCGCAAGTACAAAATGAAGCTGAATCCAGCCAAGTGCGCGTTCGGAGTCACCAGCGGGAAATTCCTCGGGTTCATGGTTACCCACCGAGGAATCGAAACTAACCCGGAGAAGATCAACGCCATTCTCAATATGGCCATACCAAAGAGAAACGTGGAGATCATGAGACTTACGGGAAGAGTGGCCGCTCTTAGTCGCTTCATGTTTTGATCCGGAGAAAAGTGCCTCTCGTTCTTCAAAGCCCTGAGAAAGATCCCAAGGTTCGAATTGTCGGAAGAGTGTCAAAACGCTTTCGAGCAACTCAAAGTGCACCTAGCAACTCCTCCACTGCTCACCCGGCCAATCGAAGGAGACGAGATGTTGTTGTACCTTACGGTATCCGATCATGCTGTTAGCTCGGTGCTCGTCCGAGAAGTCGAAGGAGTACAGAAGCCGGTCTACTACGTGAGCCATGTCTTTAAAGACGTAGAAATGTGATACCGAGCCATAGAAAAGATTGTCTTGGCGCTTATCGTCGCCTCAAGGAAGCTACATCACTACTTCCAGGCACACACCATCCTCGTCCTCACCGAGCGGCCCATAGGGGCTATTCTCGCCTCCCCCGAATCGTCTGGTCGTTTGGACAAATGGAGGTGGGAGTTATCCCAATTCGACATCAAATACCACCCCAGGCAAGCCATCAAAGCATAAGTCCTGGCAGACTTTGTTGTCGAGTGTACTATCCCCAAAAAGGAAGCAGCGTCAATGCCCGTCCCCGGGTCCCGACCCTCGGTCGAGGAAGTGCCAGACTCCGTCCCCGACTGGGTCCTCTACGTCGATGGATCCTCTACCGAGGATGGGAGCGGTGCCGGCGTTATCATTCGAGGGCCGAACGAGGCAGAAATGGAGTACTCTTTGAAGCTTGGGTTCAGAGCGTCAAACAACGCCACAAAATATGAGGCCTTGCTCGCCGGGTTGCGAATCGTTTCCGGAGTGGGGCTGAAGATGATCCGAATTCGCAGCGACTCCGCCTTAGGCGTCGGCCAAGTGACTGGGCGCTTTGAAGCCTGAGAGCCAATCATGGTGAAGTACTTAGCCGAGGTAAAGAGACTACAAAAAAGTTTCGACGAAGTCCAAGTGGAGCAGATTCCTCGGCACCTGAACGCCCAGGCCGACGCCCTGAGCAAGCTAGCCTCTTCCTATACGGCCAACAATAAGAGGAATACCCTCTTCGAAGTCTTGCCGCGGCCCAGCATGGAAGACAAAGAGGCGACGCTTCTAGTATACACTACTTAGAAGGAAGGTCGGGATTGGAGGAAGCACCTCGTAGAGTTCCTGAAAGAAGGTACACTTCCAGAGGACCAAGGGGAAGCTCGTCGCCTTCAAGCTAAAGCCCGCCATTTCGTCTGGAGCAATGGAAACCTTTACAAGAAGTCATACACACAGCCTCTGCTCCGGTGCGTCGACCCCCACGAAGCCGACTACGTCCTGCGTGAGATACAGGAAGGGGTCGGTGTCAAAGGGCCCATACCTTAGTACAAAAGACGCTGATCTAAGGGTACTATTGGCCGACGATTCACCAAGACGCTCAAAATCTCGTCATAAGATGCAAAAGCTGTCAACTCCATGGCAGCATACCTCGTCTTCCAGCTACCGAACTAACGGCCCTCACCTCCCTCTGACCGTTTGCTCAGTGGGGGATGGACATGGTGGGCCAACTCCCCACAAGTACGGGCGGGCACAAATACATTCTCGTCGCGGTAGACTATTTCACGAAGTGGATTGAGGCCATCCCCATCAGAAAACCGGATGCGACCATGACCATCAAATTCCTGCAGAATAATGTAATCTCCCGATTCGGGATCCTGAGGTGCATCGTTACCGACCACGGGAAGAATTTCGAAAACGACAAAGTCAAAAGGTTCTGCAGCGAATACCACATACTAATGAAGTTTTCCGTGGTCGTCATCCTCAATGCGACGGGCAGGCCGAGGTTGCTAACCGGGACGTCATCTGAGGTTTTCGAACTCGTTTAGAAGGAAGGAAGGGCAGCTGAGTCGAAGAACTACCACGGGTGTTATGGGCCTTACGTACATCGAAGAAGACACCCACGGGAGAGAGACCCTTCAGCCTCTGCTATGGTACCGAGGCAATGGTCCCAGCAGAGATCGGACTGCCCAGTTACAGAGTCGAACACTTCGATGACGAAGAAAACACCTCAGCGTTCCTGACTAATTTGGACATCTTGCTAGAGAAGCGGGACAGGGCACAGATCAAAGCCGCCGCTTATCAACAAAAAATTGCTCGCTACTACAACGCCCGAGTTAAGCATCGTGCCTTCAAGAAAAGAAGATTTGGTCTTAAGGCAGAACGAATTCGTAGATCAGGGAAGACTACACAAGTTCTCCCTGAAGTAGGATGGCCCTTTCCTCGTCTCTAAAGTATTGCCCGGTAGAGCCTACCTCTTATAAGACGCAGGGGGATAGAAGTTTCTTCGGCCCTACAACGCTGAAAAACTCAAACTATACGTATTTTCTTCTTTTCGAAGCAATGTAGTTTTTATTAAGTCTCCCAAATTATAAGAGACTTCTTCCATAAATTTTGTTCTCTTTCACGGTTCCGAGATCCCTAGATTCATTTCTGAGATAAAATGCAAAATTCTAAGGGATAGGAGAAGACAAAACACATTAGAAAAGAAGAATTTTATTCATTAAGAGGTATTATGGGCTCCTCAGCCTTACAAAAATTACAACAGAGGGGATAGGGGGTCGAGAAAGCACTGCTGATGGTACTCCGAGGAGATCTCCGCCATCTGAGCCCTAGCCTCTTCAGCTCGCTCCCTATGATGTTGCCCACAGACCCGAGACGCCACGGAAGCACTAGAGCTCCTGCCCGCCGGGCAAGAGTCCACGATTTGCCTCTTTGGGAAACACTCCAAAAGAAGGGCCGCCGATCGATCGTGTCTGTTCTTCGAGATGAGGCCTCGGATGTAGAGCGTGTGCAGCTTATCGAGCGCCTCGTCCTGCAGCTGCGGAGACAAGGAGTTGAACAAACCCGGGGACATCCTCCAAATTGCGTACATAGCAAATTGGAGGAAAGGTGACCGCCGAGGAAGTAGACGGCCGAAGTGGTCCTCTATGCGTTCGACCACCATTTGGTACGTCTCCTCCGTGCACTCCTAATCATAGAGGTACACATCGTCGCGGGAGATGATCTCTTTGATAGAGTAGATGAGCCCGACCATTTTCAGAAATACAACGCTGAAAGAAACCAACATGCCTTCACTATTTATAGCCTCAACAGAATCCCTGAAGGCCGAAATTTGCATGCGCATCAGCGCGAATCGGGGGATATTTTCAGATTTCCCAATACAGAGCTACTGCGTGGCGACCATGCCGTACTTCACGAGTCCCTACGTGGTCAATGGAAGTCGGAACGATGCGGATCTTGGAGCGTCGCGCCTCGCCTGTTCGTTTCTGCCACGTGTTGTCCGCGACGGTCTCTCTTCCAGGGTTTACGGGTCAAGGGAGACTGACCGACGCCCCACGAGGCCGCCGAGAAACTTCCCTGCTCGGTCAATCCTTAGTGGGCATATCCTTCCCACCTATGCTAAGGATCGAAGCCTTCTTCACGAGGCCACCGAGCAGCTTCCCTGCTCGGTCAATCCTTAGCGGGCACATCCTGCCCCCCTACGCTAAGGGTCGAAGCCCTCCTCACGAGGCCACCGGATAGCTTCCCTACTCGGTCAATCCTTAGCGGGCATATTCTGCCCACCTACCCTAAGGATCGAAGCCCTCCTCACGAGGACACCGAGCAGCTTCCCTACTCGGTCAACCCTTAGCGGGCACATCCTTCCCACCTAATGCTAAGGATCGAAGCCCTCCTTACGAGGCCGCCGAGCAGTTTCCCTGCTCGATCAATCCTTAGCGGGCACATCCTGCCTCCTTACACTAAGGGTCGAAGCCCTCTTCATGAGGCTACCGAGCAGCTTCCCTGCTCGGTCAATACTTAGCGGGCATATCCTGCCCACCTACGTTAAGGATCGAAACCCTCCTCACGAGGCCACCGAGCAGCTTCCCTGCTCGGTCAATCCTTAGCGGGATATCTTGCTCCCCTACGTTAAAGATCGAAGCCCTCCTCGTGAGGCCATCGAGCAGCTTCTCTGCTCGGTGAATCCTTAGCGGGCACATCGTACCCACCTATGCTAAGGATCGAATCCCTCCTCACGAGGCCACCGAGCAGCTTCCCTGCTCGGTTAATCCTTAGCAGGCACATCATGCCCACTAATGCTAAGGATCGAAGCCCTCCTCACGAGACCACCGAGCAGCTTCCCTGCTAGGTCAATCCTTAGGGGGCATATCGTGCCTACCCACGCTAAGGATTGAAGCCCTCCTTACGAGGCCACCGAGCCGCTTCCCTGCTCGGTCAATCCTTAGCGGTCAGATTCCTACCTACTGATGCTGAGGATCGAAGCCCTCATTAAGAGGCCACCAAGCAGCCTCCCTGCTCGGTCGACCCTCGGCGGGTACACTCCTACCTACCGACGCCAAGGATCAACACCCCACCAAGAGGCGACCGCGCAGATCCGTACTCGGCTAACCTCCGAGTGGTGAATTCTTACCATCCCAAGACGGAGGTCTGGGAACCACGTAAAGGGAGAACCCACCGACGCCGACTAACTCTGACTTGGATATTGTTCGCCTAACGCTAAGAACCGACTCTAAGGAATGGCTTACACTCTTTCCTACTCGGAGGAGTCTCCCGATGTATCCTAAGTGAATAATCGTCACTTCGACTTCGAGGGCGGGAGGACACCGGCCTTCCTGTACTTGACAACTAATTGTCTTACACTCGACGCAAGATCGTCATCTAAAAGGTCGGTCATTGACCTACGGCCTAACATTTGTATTGAGGAAGAGACCGACAAACTCAAGTACTCACACAAGAAAAACATTGCCACACAGAGGAAGATAAACCCAGTTTTATTTATGTTCTAAAAAGCCTTTACAGGGTATTCGGGGTTCTCCAGCCTTACAAAAATTGCCCGGAGGCTTACAAAATAAGAAAAAGAAAAAAAGAGGAGCTCAGGCAGCAGGCTCTGCCGGGACCTCGCCTTGTTCGACACCGCCCTCAGGGGTCGGGATTTCTACTTCTGCAGCCGCCCCGCCTGCGGTGCTTCCACCGAGAGAAGGACCCAAGCATGGAGCTCACCGTCGGCAAACTCCGTCATCAACTCCTTGACAGCATCAAAGGCTGCATGCCAAACGATAGAGGAAACTTCGCTGAGGTCGGTGTAGAACTGGTTTGACGCCATGTACGTGTCCACCGACTTGCGGGCTTGAAGCTCGGCGATTTTCGCCGCCTCATGCGCATCCTCGGTCTCCCTCTTGCTGGCGTCCCTCGCCTTCTTCATTAAGGCGCGGTGCTTACCCAGCTCCTCCAACTTGCCCTCCATGGCTCGGTGGGACTCGCCCATGAGCCGGTAGGACTCCTGGCTCTTGGAGAGCATGAGCTCCCCGGCGGCCAACCGGGTCTCAAGGGCGGCCGTCTTCTCCTTCTCCTGCAGCAGCTGAAGGCGCAGATCTTCCGCCTCCGAAGATGACTCCCCCACCTTCCGCATGGCCGGGGCAATCTCCTCGGCTTCCATGTTGACGATGTGGGCGCAATGTTGGAGGAACTAAGGGAAGCAACAGATGGATTTAGAGGTGTCCGGGTTAAGAAAGGGCAATTAAGACAACAATTAAACGAGTACCGACATGAATAACCTCCTGAGCGATGGCGGCCACTTAGGCCTTCAGGGTCCCCCGCGGAATCTTTCCCCCAGCCGACTGCACCATGTCCGTGAGCAAGCTGTCGGCGACGGAAAGCCCCGAGGGGACTACAAAGCAGACGTTCCCCTCTTGCACCGGAATCCCCTCGAGGATATCAGTCGACGGCGTGCGGGAGACCGTCCTTTTCCTTTTGAGGGGGACCTTGCTCACCTCCTCCTCCTCCCTCGCCCGGGGGTTTCGGGTCTCAGGTATGCTTCCGGCTGCCCCCGCGGCGGTCATCAGGGGCCCGGGGCGCTGCGGGGGACATCGCCGGTGGGGACGGTTTCAGGGTCGAGCTCGGGCTTGCTCGGGACAAGACCACGCCCCCGGCCTTCTTCCGGGACGTGGTGGATATGGTAGCTAGAATCTTGGACCGGTCCATGTGTCCTGCAAAGGGAGAAAGCACAAAGAAGTTAGTGATGCAAGAAGGGAAAAAAGTAAATTACTCAAGTCTAAACAGGTCGTCCAATTTCCTAACTTGCCCACAAAGCGCGCGGGGCTGCGCCCAGCCCAGCTAAGGACCTGCTCGGAAAGCAAGACGTCGGCCCATTGGATCGGCTCCCACATGGACACCGCTCTCGCCTAGAGAGAGGACGACTGCTTCGTCCGCGGGCAGTCGACTCTATGCCACTGTACAGGCACAAGCCAGTCCTCACCCTCAGGTGGCCCGACGAATACAAACTTCTCCTTCCAGTCATGGATGGAAGAAGAAATGACCACCACACCCGACCCGGCCACCCCACCATTGCGTTTTTTAAAGGAAAAATACACCCAACTCGGCTCGTTTGTTCTGGTGCCGGGGTGATTTTTATAGCAGAGGAAAGAAGTAAGAAGGGTCAAGCTGAAGGGGATCTCTTCAAGCTTCAGCCGGACCAGAAACCTGAAGAGGATTCTCCACGAGTTCGGCGCAAGTTGGCCCGGCGAGAGTTGGAAACAACGAAGTATCCCGCATACCTCGGTTGGAAAGGGCAGACGCATTCCCGCACGGAACGCCTCTAAATACAGGGCAATCTCCTTCCCCTGCACCTGGTCCGCCCGTTCGCCCCCCTTTGCCAAACGAAGCGAATAGTAAGAGGGGATATGGAAACGAGACCGAATCTCGGCAAGCTCGCCCAGATCCCTCAAGACAGAGGGCACATCGCGAGCGTTCCCGATGCGCACCTTAGGGACCCTCGTCGCAGCCGGACGGCTAGCGGCGCGGGTAGCCCTGACTCTACGAGGAGGGCCCGACGATGAGGAAGAAACAAGAGAACCCTCTCGGGAAGAGGTGGAAAACTCCCTAGACTCTACCTTAACTATTTCAACAGACTCCTCAGAAGAAGACATCTAACTTGATTCAAGGGAAGGAGTTCTCCGAGGAAAGAGCGCGAAGGATCCGATCTAAAGGACGGAGTGCCGAGCAATCTCTCACAGCAAAGGAAAATAGTGGTGAAAGTATGAACTCTAAGGGGATCCCACTCCTATATATACTGCTTGGGGGAAGCATCCGACGGCTCAAATCGTTTCCCTCCAAAACGATGCTTCGTGTCTACCAGCCGTTGAAGCCCCACGTGTCGAACGACCATTGTGTTAGTTATATGTATGCCCTAGAGGACATTACTATACATGGGATGTATAATGTAGTGGATGCTTGGACATATATATATAGGGAGGACTTTCTTGCTCGATATGATAGTATGCTATCTGGTTCCTCTTTGTCTTAACATGTTGACTTGTATACGTAATGCTGTCTTGCTCTCACATATTGACAAAGCCCTTAGGATGTGTACTTGACTACCAGGACTGTGATGGAGATCATATTAGTGGGGACAAGGGTAGTCTACAAGTACACTCTATAATAGTTCCTAGTCGAGAGAGTATCGAGATAGGGCATCAATATTCCAGAGTAGACTAGCGTATGCGCTTCTTGACCCATATGATGGGCGATGGATGATCCCATATCCATTGGTATTTGACATCAGAGAAGGTATACGGGTGCTCAGTGGAGACTGGGTATACTGAACGGACTCGCCGAGAATTCCTAGATGGTATTATACCTATCGTCGGATAGCAGTTCTCTGGTGACACTGGTACAGGTTAGTCTGTAGACCCGAGATCGTCATAGAGTCTTGTGTGATTCCTACTGTGCTTGGATTTCCACCATACCACGGTCAAGAGATCGTGCAAAAAGGTGTTTTTTGGGTACAGTCCCGAGTCACATGGATGCAATGAGCGATAGGAGGGGTTTCGTCTCTCCCGGTATTGGGAGTTGATGTTGCGCTATGCTCGATTGGCCATAACAGGAAATCCCTGGCCAGGGTTGCTGAGATTTACTGGTAAGTGTTATCAGTAGTTTCTCGAACAGTTATGGACCTTGCATTGGCATGACTTATCAGGCTATTGGGGTCTGACGTTATACCACCCCCAGGCTGTGATATGCGACATATCTGACGAAGAGACCGGACTGTACGGTAGTGTTACTGATTGGATTCGCAGGAGTTATAGCAGGCTTGCTTATTGATCTTCTGATCGCTCAATACCCGGATGGCCGTTACGTTTGGAAAACCGCTTGCGGCTTGTGGATGTTTGATATGATCATCACCTACTGCCGGCGTATTGACGAGTCTTTAGAGTCTTACACAAATGTTTCCTGGTTCATGTGAAACGGAGTAGGAGCACATATGTGATATGTGCGGGACCGAGATTAATGCGTGTATGTGATACCGCATTCTATTCTCGCGATTTGTGTATCGATTGGTTGTATATAATATAGCCGGGTTATCGGATCAAGTTGTTGATTCGATAAATTGATACATTTGATATTTGTCGGTTATATGAAATATGATCGGATTATTAAATCAAGTATTGATTTAATAATTTAATGTATAATTATATTTTGGTATATTAAATTACATTAACTAATATTGGCTCACTTAAGTATTCATTTTTCTCATTTATGATACATTAATATATATGTGATATATGTTAATTGTATTGTTTTTGCACACATAAATATATGTGATATATTTTAGTGTGTAATGCTAGGTTACACATGCAACATGTATGTATGAGACTCACACCATGCTAGGTTAATGTTAAGGTCTTGTTTATCATTAAGTAATTACAAATTAGTAGACATGAGTCATGGTTGGAAGCTTGGAGAAGCTTGTAGATAAGGTTTGACTAAAGTCCATTTCTTTGTTTTTACTTAAGATATTTGTTGACCTAACCTTAACCATACACCTTGGTTAACTCTCTACATGGGTTAGTATATGTGATATACTCACCCATGGTTGCATTTCTAACTTAATGATTGATTCTTTCATCACTTCATCACTTCATCTACTTCTTTCTCTTAAAGCTTTCTAGCTTTTGATAAAGTGATGAAATAAAATGAGAAAATCAAATCTAAAGTGAGCAATATTCCTACTTCATCATCCTCTATTATTAGCCATTTAGTTTAGGGTGTTTGCTTCACTAATCTCACCATTAATGAAGAGGTAGCATGAGCTTGAGTCTCCTCGACGTGGATCATCTTCGGCTTCGAAGGCATTGAGCAAACTTGTTCATTTCTTCATGTGATCCTTACTAGAGTTCGGATGTTCACTACTAGAGGTGAAGGGACTACTACACGGAGTTTTAGAAGTGAAGGACCGGTCTATAAAGGTTGTATTTCGCATTCACTTAGATGTAAAGTTGTTTACATATCTTGTTTAACCCTAATTCTCTAGTTCGATTACTTAGTTGGTTTGTTTAGCACCCCAAAATTTTAAAATAGCATGTTTGATGCTTTCCAAAACCTTGACATGGTGCTAAGATAACCCTACACATTGGAGACGTCCCTTTCGGCGCAGGCGACAGCGACAGCCTATCACGTCCGCCAATCCGCGTCGGACGCGTGGCCTGCGCCTCAACAGACGTGCAAGCGAATCGGAGCTCTTTAAATGCACGATCCTTTCCTCCGATCCACTGACGTCATCCAAGATACGCGCAGAGATCCAAGCGCTCGGGATATGACAAGCGGGCTTAAAGATCTGAACGACGCAAGCACCCTACGCCGAGTCGCCTCAATAATCTGCGCTGACAAATTCTTGACAACAGGCTGAGCCCGGGAAACTGATCCAGACCACTCTCGACCCGACCCATAAATAGGTTGGGACGATAGTGGGGGGCTAATGTTGATACTCATAAGTGGGAACTCCCCAGGTCATGACATGTGGTAGATGACGTGTCTCGGGGCTCACAGGATAAGAGCAAACACGATGCATTGAAGGCCTTCCCCGGGCTATCGTCCCGAGGCATGACCCGACCTTCGATGGATCCCTGAACGCTCCTATGCTTACCTTACAAATAACCATCGGCTCACCTCCGAGCCCTCCTACACGCTGAGCTTCCTCAACCCTCCTTGCTATCACAGAACCGAGCTTCCTCGGCCTCCCGCTCGCCTCTGAGCCTCCCGTCGAGCTAAGCCTCCTCGGTTCTACCGAGCAACCAAGGACGCAGAGCCCAAGCGCCTCCGCCACGGCTCCGCGTATCTCGCCAGAAGCGAGATATCCGCCACCCAACATCCTGCATTCCACGCCGTCGTATCCCTCCATTAACGAGTGTATCTCGTCATTAATGGGGGGATCCCGTCATTCAAGCAGGCGTAACGTCAGGGGCGTAACCGACGGCGAAGATCTCACGCTAGCTCGCTCCAAACGACCACTATAAAAACCCCTCTCTCAGACGACTCAGGTAACGCAATTTTATTCCAATAAGCCGCTACTTTGCCCAAATTTCTCGGCTAACTTGATCGTCGGAGGGTCCACGGTGGTACAACCTCCCCAAGACTTCTTTTGCAGATAACTCGGCTTCGCCTCAAAACAAGCCTACTGAGATCCACACGCTCAAGGAGGCAACCCTCAATATCAATCTCAGCCGTTCACCAACGCTCGTGACAGATCGACGAAGGACAACATCTGAAGGAGATCCAAACCTTCATCACTTTTGGATTTGGTCCCTATTTGGGGTTGCATGCACTCTTTAACTTTGTCTACACCTAGAAGTTTGGGGGACAAATCAATTAAGGCAATTTGGCATATGAGGACTTTTATTTGTACAAACTTTGAAAGTTTATGCCTTGGCCTCATATTAAAGAATAGGTGCTGCATCATTTAGAACATGAGAAGAAGACTTGAAGCATGATAGCTTCATTTCCTCGAGAGAACCGGGTCAAAAAAAATACAAAGAGTTAGAAGCGTTTTGTTCAGAGAGTGTTTATCTCTCTTCTCTTCTTTTTTTTTGAGTGTTCTCTTTGTAATGAGGCTTTGGTGAGTTGATAGTATTGTAACTCTTCTGTGTTCTCCTCTTCAAGATAATATAATCCTGTTGTTGTTGTCTTCGCCCGTGGATGTAAGTCGAGTTGGCCAAACCACATTAAATCGTGTATGCTGTCCATTTCATCTGCTAGCTATTTCTGTTGTTTGTTTCGCGTGCTCTATTTTGTTAGCTGTCTATTTGTGTTGGGACCCTTTCGTCGTAATAAACTGGTATCATAGCTTGGTAGCGATTTGTTGTGGGTTTTTAGATGACTTCGACAAGTTACAAAATAAAGATATTTGACGGTAGAAATAGTTTCAGTTTGTGACGTGTGAAAATGCGGGCACTTTTATTGCAGCAAGGATTGTTCAAAGTCTTGTCCGGAAAGGACAAGTTACCCGCCTCTATTTCAGAAGATGAGAAAGAAGAACTTGAGATGAAAGCAGATAATGCTATCCAGCTTTGTTTGGACAATTAGGCATGTTCATATCAGATTTTTGCATTATTATATTCCCCATTCTTAATCATATTGCAAATAAAAATGCTTTTGATCCATGTCTGCTAAATAGTTGCAGGTTACAGGTTCTCGGAACAATACAATGAAAATGGTGAAAAAATGCTACAAAAGTGAGACTACGACCAACAAATAGAAGAATCTTTATGATGCCGCATACAGATTAAGAAACAAATGAAGATCAAAGAACAGTTCGATTGGACAAAGTACGAAGGCAGCACAAGATTCAAGACGAAGCGAACGGTAAAAGTCCACAACATTCTGCACTGTGGAAATCTGGAAGAAACTAGAAGAGATTCTGAAGAACCAAATGAAGAAAATACAAGAAAAATGCAACATGAAGAAGCCCTCAGAAACTCAGCCCACAAGCCTATCAAATGGCCGCGGAACCGCGGCCAAACAAGGCTTATGGCCGCGGTTCCGCGGCCATATTGAACACGTGTAGGTGCGTCGGTGCGTGTCGGTGGAAGTCGGTGCATTGACCCGGTTTTCTTAGGGTAGTTTTGTAATTCTAGATGTGGATCAGATGTAAACCCTAGGGTTTCTATTATCTATAAATAGGAAGCCTACAGCTCTTTTTGGAGCATACCTCTTTTTAATTCTAGATCTTAGATTTTCAATTCCTTATAATCGTCAAAGAGTGCATCAATAAAAAGTAAGTTTTTTTTTCTTGAATTTCTTATCTACAATTTATTTCTCTGCAATTTTTATCTGCCGTAGTTATTTTCCGCAAGTTAATTAGGCTATTAAAAGAAAATCACAAAAATGAATTCCATTGTTAATTCCCTAATGAGTGAGTAATTCATTACTTGTTAGGGTTAGGATTGGGTCAGTTTGAGAGATGGAAATCTCTCACTCCTTTCTTGCCCGTTCAATATTTTAAAATATGACTCTATGCAAATCAAACACACACCGCTCACTACGGCACCCTATCCCACGAGATAGCAGTGATTCCCTAGTTAGACCGGTTGTGGTTGATTTCTATAGAGGTTAGGGATAAGAATTAAGAAAGGACGGACAAGGGCCAAAAGGAAAAAACGAAGTTTCTTCCTGATCGCGCTAATCCCCTTTGTTAATTATTACCTTAACACCTAAGATCTTAATTAGGGCAAAGAAAGCGGTGAGTAGAATTAACTTTCCAAACTAACCTAATCCTAACCCTAGCAAGGTTTCAATCCAAATCAAATTCAACCTCAGTTTTTATAGAAAATCAAAACCTACCACAAATAGGAATTGACTCGTTAGAACAACTAGAAAAGAACATGTTTTCCCTGTGGACCGACCCGTACTCAACCGGCTAGCTACCAAGTGACACCGTCTTGATTGCGGTTAATTCTTTGATTTCAAAATGCATACGCACGCAAAAGCATCGACTAATCAAATGGCGCCGTTGCCGGGGAGACGGTAGTTTTTTTCTTTGTGTAATTTCGGGTTAAATTTTTTTATAAAAATTGAAAATTTTTAAAACAAAAAAATAAAATAAAATAAAATAAAATAAAAATCATCTTGTTCTTTTTGAAAGGTTTTTGTGCAAGTGTGCAGGAAAAGAAGACGGACAGATTCAGATCTGGAAAATCCCAGTGAACAAATCAAGAAATAGAAGATCTGAACAGACAGAGGAGAATCGTAACAAGAAAATAGAAAAATTTTAGAGATCTGAACCAACTGAACCACCGCGGAACCGCGGTGGAAGTGCAGGTTTGACCGCGAAACCGCGGTCAACCGCCGACGTCAGCAATCCATTTTTCTCTTTAAGCATTCCATTTCTCCTCTGTAACCCCCTGAACTCCACTGAAAAATTTTCCTGCAGGGTTCTTTGCGCAAAATTCTTTCCCCTATCCAATAAATTGTTTTTGTGCAGGATTCTTTGCGCTGCCAAATAAAAAAAAATTTGCAAATGTTTTAGATTTTTGGTGTGTTTCCTACTTTGCATTTTTAAAACGGACTTTTAAGAGGCTATAACACCAATCCAGATTGGGTGGGGATTTCATTACCCTTCCTAAGACCCCAAAAATCACAAAAAGCATGTGCATCACCTTGAGTTAATTAAAAAATATCTAGACTCAGCCAATTAAGAACTGTCGTGCTCATTAGGACAGAAGAAGGTTGTGGGCATTCAGTCATTTATCTAAACCTGACTTTGTGGTGCCTAGGCTAGACAAGTGAGAAAGGTAATTTTAAAAGGCCCGTCTCACGGTGATTCTTGAGCGGATCCCTCCTTTCTCACTTGTACTTATCTGGCCACAATTGGCGGTGAAGAGACGATTTGAGGGATATCTCACAACTTGTCCTTTGGATCAGTTATGAATAGTCTAGTTGACTTAGGAGACCCTAGCTCTAGGCTTGATTGTGCATGTATAAATTGTGATTGTTTGAAATTGTGTCGTAGTTCCGTACAAATTTTTGCAAAACTTTTTTTCTAAAAAAAACACTTTCAAAAATTTCAAAACTCCAAAAAAAAACAATTTTTTTTAAAATAAAAAAATTTAAAAAAATTAAAAAAAATCATTAAATTCTTTTTCTTCTCCTTTCTCACATCATGGGTACCCCACCTCGCAAAACTCTTGCCGAACTTTGGTACCCTCAACCAGACATTACTTCCTACGCGCATTGTTTTGGTCGAATTTCGGACGACCCCTCCATGCCCAAAATTTCTTTGAAAGATCGAATAGACGCATCTAGGAGAAACAGTTGGACTCCGCAATCCACTTTGTATCAACCATTTCAACCTTCACCACCTTCTTACATTGATGCTCCTTCTTCGAGTCCTGTTGTAACTCCGAAACCCATGTCTATTGCTGAACATATTGAACAATCTCGTAGCCGATCTTTCACCCTTTTCAACACTTCCAGTTCTTGGGATCAACAATTACATTCACCTTTTTATCCAAATGTTGATCCTAATACTTTCCAACCATTCAATTCCTATCCATCTTACCCAACTGTTGTACCTTCCTTAGACATTGCTTCTGAACAGCCATTTGGGAGTTTCCAGTATCCAAACAACTTTAAATTTTTTACTGAAACCCCATCACAACCCATGTCTAGTTTAGAACAGTCGTTGGAAGATTTTATGGTAGCGTCAAGACAACAGATTAAGGATTTGAATGCATCCATGGCCGCACTTATATAACCTAGTGACCCGGTAGCTAGTTTCCAACTAGCTCCAAATTTTCCAATGTTTGATGAGGCGGTTGGACGGATTGAGAATCTGAGTGGAGAGAGTGAGCTGTGCACCCTTCCAAATCAAACCTACCCATCCCTAATTGAATCCCACAACTCCAGTTTTGAATGTCTATCAAGTGTCCCAAATGATTCACCAGTTGAAAATAAAACGTTTAATGAGTTGTGCAACTTTGTAGTGCTTGATTTGCCAGATTGTGAAGGGTCCCTTTCGAGTGAAACCATCACCAATCCTTTTGACCTCTACACCTCCAATCTAGAACCTGAATTGATAAATATCCATGCTTTTGATGAGGTGTCTGGAAAAATTGATTTTCACTTGATTGAGGATATTGACGCAGGGAATATTTTGG
Organism: Agapanthus africanus; assembly: GCA_030015575.1. Classification (NCBI taxonomy): domain Eukaryota; kingdom Viridiplantae; phylum Streptophyta; class Magnoliopsida; order Asparagales; family Amaryllidaceae; genus Agapanthus; species Agapanthus africanus. The sequence continues at coordinate 706,496,572 of CM057341.1, forward strand.
ATAATGAACCTGCAGATTTGGCCGAGTTTTTCTCTCCAATTCATCATCCCGAATCATTAAATGTTTTTCCCAAACTTCATATGCATCTTGATTTTGATGAGAATGGCATGGATAAGCTAAATTTTGAGGAGAACATTGAGGAAATTATTGAGGATAAACCATTTTTGTTTGATGAGTCGGATTTTCCAATTCATCATATTCCTTCCACTGACTGTGTACACCCTCCTGAACCTTTAACTGTGACCCTTCCTAAATCACTCCCCTTCATCCTTTCCATCGTTCTGACCGTGCAAGAATCCGTTACGCTTTCATTTCCAATGTCTGGTTTACCAAGTTTGACGTACCCATGTTTGCTCATGAATCTTGAGGGATTTGACCTCATTTCTCAATGGGTTGATAGATTAGCACAATCACTTTTTACACATCGGTCATTACAAATTGTGCTAATTTAGACACTCCATCTCCACCCTCAAGTTCGTATTCAACTTCTTTCTCCCACTTTCTCAGGTTCCTCTTCTATTCTTCCTATAATTTCAGTGAGTGTTGATGAATCACAATCCGATAATTCAAGTTTGATCATTCCAGAAAGCCAAATTGATTTGGATACTTTTAAAAATGAGGTAGATGAGTTTTTCGAGTTTCCTACCTCTATAATTTTTAACAAATCAAGTCTGATAAATTCTGGCACAAAACTTACCGACAACAAAATGATCAATTACATCGATGAGAGTTTTGAAGAACTTTTTGCTGACGAACTTGCATTTCTAAACGACACGGATTTTGTGATTAATCAACCTCCGCCTGAAGAAGTCGAACCACCACCACCATTTCTTTTTCCCTTCCGCCATTCTTCTCCTCCACCGAGACCGTATACTGCTTTTATCTCCACAGGGTCTCGTGTGTTTTTCATTTCTTTTCTCTACACTCCATTCTTTCACCAACCACACCATTATAAAAATAAAATTTTTGAATGGTTGGTGCTAACCTTTGGCCTGTGTAAGGCCTTGTATAGCTTGATACTGTGTTTTTCTCTTCCCTAACTCTGAACTTTAAAGCTTCAACAGTGGAAACACTGTTTCACTTAAGTTTGGGGGGACCTTTTTGTATATATATTTTGTTTTCTTTTTTTTCTATTAAAAAAAACAGGGGAGTGCCGACAATTTTGACCCGCTTGATGTAGCCTGACAGTGAGGGCACTGTCAAGTTTAAGTTTGGGGGTGTGCTCGGTAAGCTTTCTTCCTTCGCATTCATGTGTATATTTTTGCATTTGCATACTTATTCTAAAACCCATAAAAATTGAAAAAAAAAATTAAAAATTATAAAAATTGAAAAGTTCAATTTTGGCCATATTTGACTTAAGTTCAACATGACGGTTGAATAGTAGGAAAAAACTAGATCCTAAACTTAGTAAATTAAAGACCTTAAAAATAACCTTTTCTTAAAATTTAACGGTAGAAAATATATGTCCTTGTGGTTTACTTAGAAATAGGCAAATTTTGAGTTCACTTCTTAGGCTAAGTCAAAATAAGGGAAGAGTATTGAAATTTTTATTGAAGTGTGAGTCTGAAAAATAATTCCGAACCTTTAAGTCTAAATTCTGAAAATATATACCCTACAACTCGCACATACACGCATCTTGAAACTTGGGATAGTAGAGGATACCTTGAAATGCTCGTCTAAAATCCTTAGTATAAGAAAAATTAAAGTATAAGTGTGAAATAAGAGATATAAAAAAATGAACACTAGTTTTGTAATTACTTAAGGCTGCATAAAATAAAAAATTATATAGCGAGGATGCTTTACCACCTAGTGCCTTAGACCAACAGGTTTGGGAGTCACTGCTAAAGCCTTAGGTATTACAAGACGAGGAATTACGCCTAAAGATGCAAACACATTTTGTAATCGGTCGTTAGTGCCTCAGGAAGTATTAACGGTCGCATGAAGGATGTGTGAGCAATTTCATCTAAAATTCACCAACTAAAAATACTTTGGACGATGGACAAGAGTATGATAGCTAGAATTGAATTTCCAAGTGTAGGGGTGATACATATACACACGTAGGGATATATGATTGGGGTTTGGATAAGAGATAGGAATGAAAGATAGGACTTATACCTTCAATAAAGATGATAAAAATTCCTAAGTTGAGATGGAACCTTAGAAGGAAAATTCAAAAGATGCTGAAAGCTAAATAAATTTACAGAACATATACGATCTTAAGTTAAATAATAAGCGAGTGTGAAAAATATGGGTTGATGATTTCTAAGTCAAAGATAATAGAATTTCTTGTTAGAACACCGAATTGAAAAATGAAAGTCAATAGGCCAAATTGATCGGATTTTGTGGGTAGTATCCGCTGAAACCCTCAGGAGACAACACTCTTCCTACTAGGGACACCTAGAGGTTTAACGGCTTGTTGCACGAGCTCAGTGCAATCGCGATTCCCTGCGAAAGTGAGGTTAGGATTTTTCGAGAATAAATTGGTTTTTCTCGGGACGAGCAAAAGATAAGTTTGGGGGTATTTGTTCATATCAGATTTTTGCATTATTATATTCTCCATTCTTAATCATATTGCAAATAAATAGATGTTTTTGATCCATGTCTGCTAAATAGTTGCAGGTTACAGGTTCTCGGAACAATACAGTGAAAATGGTGAAAAAATGCTACAAAAGTGAGACTACGACCAACAAATAGAAGAATCTTTATGATGTCGCCTACAGCTTAAGAAACAAATGAAGATCAAAGAACAGTTCGATTGCACAAAATACGAAGGCAGCACAAGATTCAAGACGAAGCGAACGGTAAAAGTCCACAACATTCTACACTGTGGAAATCTGGAAGAAACTAGAAGAGATTCTGAAGAACCAAATGAAGAAAATACAAGAAAAAAGCAACATGAAGAAGCCCTCAGAAACTCAGCCCACAAGCCCATCAAATGGCCGCGGAACCGCGGCCAAACAAGGCTTATGGCCGCGGTTCCGAGGCCATATTGAATACGTGTCGATGTGTCGGTGCGTGTCGGTGCATTGACCCGGTTTTCTTAGGGTAGTTTTGTAATTCTATATGTGGATAAGATGTAAACCCTAGGGTTTCTATTATCTATAAATAGGAAGACTACAGCTCTTTTTGGAGCATGCCTCTTTTTAGTTCTAGATCTTAGATTTTCAATTCCTTGTAATTGTCAAAGAGTGCATCAATAAAAAGTAAGTTTTTTTCTCTTGAATTTCTTATCTGCAATTTTATTTCTCTGCAATTTTTATCTGCCGTAGTTATTTTCCGCAAGTTAATTAGGCTATTAAAAGAAAATCACAAAAATGAATTACATTGTTAATTTCCTAATGAGTGAGTAGTTCCTCACTTGTTAGGGTTAGGATTGGGTCGGTTTGAGAGATGGAAATCTCTCACTCTTTTATTGCCCGTTCAATATTTTAAAATAGGACTCTATGCAAATCAAATACACACCGCTCACTACGGCACCCTATCCCACGAGATAGCTGCGATTCCCTAGTTAGATCGGTTGTGGTTGATTTCCATAGAGGTTAGGGATAAGAATTAAGAAAGGACGGACAAGGGCCAAAAGGAAGAAACGAAGCTTCTTCCTGATCGCGTTAATCTCCTTTGTTAATTATTACCTTAACACCTAAGATCTTAATTAGGGCAAAGAAAGCGGTGAGTAGAATTAACTTTCCAAACTAACATAATCCTAACCCTAGCAAGGTTTCAATCCAAATCAAATTCAACCTCAGTTTTTATAGAAAATCAAAACCTACCACAAATAGGAATTGACTCGTTAGAACAACTGGAAAAGAACACATTTTCCCTATGGACCGACCCGTACTCAACCGGCTAGCTACCAAGCGACACCGTCTTGATTGCGGTTAATTCTTTGATTTCAAAACGCATACGCACGCAAAAGCATCTACCAATCAAGGCCCCGTGGGAAGTTGCAGATGAAGATACACGGCTGCTGGTTTGTGGCTCAAATTGAAGAGCTTGTATATGTCGAAATCTCTTACAAGCAAGCTCTATTTGAAACAGTGCCTCTTTATCCTTCACATGAGAGAAGGTACATCCATTAAAGACCACTTAAGTGAATTAAATCAATTTCTTATGGATTTGAAAAATATGGACATTAAAATTGATGAAAAAGATCAAGTCCTTATTTTGCTATGTTCACTGCCAAGTTCTTTTGCGAACTTTGCCAATAGCACGCTCTATATGGTAGAGAGACACTTTCTTTAGAAGATGTTAAATCGGCCTTGTAGTCTAAAGAATTAAGCCAGATGGTGTCGGTAGGTGGAATTGAAAATTCAGTCGACGGTTTATTTGTTGGTGGTCGTTTGGAGAAGGGTGGTTATGCTACAGACAAGTCTGCTAGGTCAAAGTATAGTTCAAGAAAAAATCTTGATTGTCGGTACTGTCACAAATTTGGCCATATGATGTCTGAACGTCCTAAGCTCAAAGCTAAAGAGGATGCTGTGAAGAAATCTCAAAATGAGAATTCTTCGGTTGCTGTTGCAGAAGAATTTTCTACTTTAGAAGTTTTGTTTGTTGTTACCGTCGATGATGCTTGCACAAAAAATGAGTGGGTTCTTGATTCAGATTGCTCCTGCCATATGTGTCCTAACAGAGATTGGTTTATGTCTTTCTGATTCGTTGATGGTGGGAATGTCTTTATGGGAGAATAACCAACCATATAAGATGTTTGGAATTGGTTTGATCAAGATTCAGATATTTGACTGTAATGTTCGAACGTTGCATAACATTCATTATGTGTCAGAGTTAAAAAGAAGTCTCATTTCTCTAAGCACACTTGACTCCAACGGCTGTAAGCTTTCAGCTGAAGGTAGAGTTTTGAGAGTTACTATGGGCTCTCTTGTTCTGAGGAAGGCAAAGATGGTAAATACCCTCTATATCCTTCAAGGTAGCATAGTGACAGGTGTTGCGGCTATTTTCGTTATCAGTTGATTCAGTTTCAGACGTGACTCGCCTATGACATATGCGGTTAAGGCATATGAGTATTTGTTCCTCTTGGATTTCATCAAAAGGTGGAGCTGGTTCTCTTTTGATATTAGTCGATGATTTTTGAAAGGTTTTGGTGTATCATTTTTGGAGCACAAGAACATAGCCTGTTATTTGAAGAATTGGTCACCCAATAAACAAATTGATTTCAGTACTCCGAAAGAAGTATGGTGTGGTAATCCTGCTAATTATTAGCATTTGAAAGTATTTTTTGTCCTCCTTATTTTTATTTTGATGATTGTAAGCTTGAGTTTGGGATGAAAAAGTGTATTTTCTTGAGTATACTACTGGGGTGAAGGGATATGTTCCCGCCAAAATTTGACACTCAGAAGTGCAAGACTCACTGTGGCACAAGCACACGTGCAAAGCACGTGGCGCAAGCGCCAAACGTGAAATAAACTAGCGCTAGTGCAGTGCGCAAGTGCACCACTTGCAACGCACGTGGCGCAAGCGCTAACCTTTTGCGCCAAGCACCAAATGTGCAAAGTACATGGCGTGAGCGCATCTTTTGTTGAAGCACATGCTTCAAATTAGAGAAAATGCTCTATTTGGGAAAATATTTTCATGGATCTTTCTAAAACAGAAATATATTCTTTTAAAACAAGAAAATCCCTTGGATCAAAGATCCAACAATACTTAAATATCCTGGTTGATCATAGGATCAATTAAGATCTCTCAAATGAGAGATTCTCTCAACTTTCTCAACCATTCTCCTTTCCTATAAATAGGAGCCAAGAAGATTAATCTCCAGATACACAGAAATCCCCATAAGCTGCATAAAATACTTAAGCATATGCCGAAGAAAATTCTTCATCTTTCTCAAACCCTAGATAAAGAAATAGAGAAAAAAATCTCCTTTTGCCTATCCATGAATCTTAAGCTTCTCACGAATTCTAGGTTCTTCCTTTGGATCAAAGATCCACGAGATAAATCTCCCTTGACCGAGAAGTTAACCTCTCATGGGAGATCCAATCACAAGATCTAAGATCTTGAAGGAAGAACTTTGGTAGTCCTCCACCACAAGATGAAAAATCATCGAGATTGAAGAAAACCGAAGATTAAGCTTCATGAGATCCAAGTCTCCACCAAGAACCCTACCAGTCATCAAGACTATGATTGTATAAACAACAAATAAGATTCAAGATCATGAAAAATTCGATCTCGATGATTTTAATGATCAAAAGATCATTTTACAGAAGCTTAAACTTCATGAAAGTCAAGTTTTGAAAGGTTATTCTTTCTGTTCCGAAGAAGATGGAGCTTAAGCTCCCAAAACCCTAGGGCTGCACCACGTGCAATGCATAGGCACCCACGCCAAAGTTGATCTGCCAAAGATTGCGCCAGAGCTTAAGCTCTCAATGTTGCGTTACGCCAAGTGCCAATCCTATATCATATCCCACCGAGCACCATGCACCAAACAGAGGATGGCAGCGCCAGCGCCATGTGCAATGCATGTGCGCTAGAGCAGCGCGAGCGCCAAGTATATATGAGCACCAAACAGACCCTTGGCTTAGCAAATTGGCTAAGTCTTGAAGCTTAAGCTTCTATGTGATCTAATGATCTGCTGAGAACAAAATTCTCATTCCACCTAGGTCGATCTAGTTCTCAAATAAGACTGCGTATCCTTAGGCAAGATCTATATACACCTAGGTCAATCTAGTTCTCAAACGGGACTATGTATCCCTAGGCAGAGCCTATATACCCCTAAACTATCTAAGTCGACCTTAGTTCTCAAATGAGACTAACGTGTCCTTAAATAGAACTTAAGCTCTCATGTGAACCTATAGACCTCACAAATGTGAGAATGAACCTAAGTTCACTCCCATTGGCAAACCAAGACACCAATGTGGACCCTGTCAAGCAACGCTTGACCAAAATATAAAATGTAAGTACAAATTTGGACTATTCCGCACCCTATAGGCGATGACAAAATTGGTCTCCGTATACAGTCCAAGGGTAAACCCAAATAAACTAAAAGACATGACACGTGAAGAAAAAAAACTGGAGTGTAGAAAATTGTCATCATTCGCGATAACGTAATTAACTACAGGGGCTTGCGCCTGTAGGAAAAATGCGTCCACATAATCAAAAAACCTCTCATCCTGAGAGGGAATCTGAAGTCGGTTGCATCTATCTAAATCTCTGATATATGGCGCTATAAATCAACTTAGTGTATTCGGAGAGGTAGATGGATCATACCAATGCATATGCCCCCAAATTCAGGAAAGACGTTCTACTCCGGCCAGTCTCCGGTTTTCGGTGGTAAACAGATTATAGTACGTCCGGTGGGACAATTTTTCTCTTTCCACTCCACACTTTGTGTGTCGTGTTTTCACGAACCAAATCGTTGTTCTTTTCTTTTGGTTGCTCTTGGATTTCAGGGTGTACTGAAGCCAGTGTTTTATTTCCTACGCAGATCATCTCAATGGCATTATGCAATAACTGCAACTCTAAGACCACCGCACTTCGGCTGATCTTCTTTGAGCAGATTATGGCCCAACTGCTCAACATCCTGATAGCCTAATTGATGCAAGAATGGAATGGGCTCCACTTCGGGCAGTTTTCTGCATAGACTCCTACCATTGGTGCCTCAACGCCAAAGGAGGAAGCTATAAAGAAGTCGGTTTTTGACAGGCTGGAAACAAGCTCCGCAGGCCCAACCAAGAAGCCTATGAAACCTCAAACCTCAGTCTTCAAGAGGCTGACACCAAACTCCGTAGGCCCATCAAAGAAGCCAGCAATGCCAAAGAACTCAGTCTTCAAGAGGCCGGCTCCTACTGTTACCAGAGCACCAAAAGATGCTCCCAAGACGTTCTCCTTTGACAGGATGACTCTCCAAGCCCTTATACTCCCCGAAGAGTCAGCGTTCAAGCGACTGACGCTCGTCTAGGGTCAAGGTCCATACAGGGGGCATGACTATAAGGCTTCTAAAGCTAAAGAGGTTCCTACATCAAGGAGGTCTCGACGCCGTTACTGGCGCCGACAAAGGCAGTCTTGGGGCATCTTGTCGTCAGGACTAACTCCACTAATGCTAGGCTCAGCTATCAAGTGAAACTCGCCTACCGCCATCTTGAAGAAGTCTCCACCACCTGTGGAAGCAGTGAACAAACAAAAGCAAGTGCTATAGACACGGATTTCCTCAAGAATCTGCAATGTCTGGAAGGAAGTACGTGGCTCTTTCGTCAATACCAAGCCATCTCCGAAATCGGAGAAGTTCAAGAATCATCCAAAGAATGATAACTCAACCCTTAATTCTGAAGAGGTTCTCCTGAGAAAGCAAAGGCCGGAGAGATCCCCATTTCCCAGGGTAATCCCAAAAGGCAAAATATTAAAATCTCTAAGCATGGGACGAGGTGACTCATACCATGCGCATGATACACGTCAATAACAACAACGCTTTGACCAGTAGTAATAAGCTTCATACTCGGTCTAGGTCGCAAGCTCAAAGAAAACAAGATCTGCAAGAGATAGCCGCTCAAGCTGCGACACTTATCAATCCTCTGCACAAAGCCGCCCCGAGGATGAACAAGGGGATCCGGAAGGCCAAAAGCCTAACGTTGACTCTCTGAAACACGCTCTCGACAAAAAGGAGAGAGAAGCGGTGGAAATGACCGCCAACATGAACAAGATGGAACTCCTCTTGCAAAGTTCGCTCAGAATCTCAAAAGAAAACCTGAGCCATGGTCGACTAAAAACAAGAAGGGTCAGAGTCTCAAAAGCCAATCTAAGCCGGTCGTCACCTCTAAAAGTAAAAATCCCCAAGTGCGCCCATATTTCGGCAGTGACACTGATGAGTCCGACACTGAAAGTCCATCCTTCCATAAAACCTGCCCTCATTTCGGTAGCGATACAGACGAGTCTGATATTGAGAGCCCATCCGGCACCAAAGTTCGCCCTCATCTCGGCAGTGATACCGAAGAGTCAGAGGAGGACCTGTCTTGCAACAGTTGTGCAGGTCGGACTTTCACGCAAAAATCAAAGCTAAGAGAGACTTTCGAAGTCACAGAGAGGTCTCTAGCCATCACCAGGGTTCGGGAACAAATGTGCAAAGAGCTTGACATGTTGTCAGTCTCTAACGTGGACCAGCTAAAAACATTCTATGTTCTCGGAAGAAACAGCGGACATAAGGGCATCCTGTTCTATGGGTCGAAACCTGTCGTGGGCCCGGACGATTTGTCCGCAACGTGCCTTCCCTATAAGAGAGGCATAAGAGCCGTCTTAAAACCCAAATATTATGCGCTCGAGATATGGGAATATTTTAAAAGGTGTGGATGTCGGTTATACCAAACAGACTTCGAAGCAAAAGTTTTATGAGAGGCTATGGCACCCGCCTCAGATCCGATCGCTCATTGATAGGTGAGTCCCAGATAGATGGGACCTAGGCTTTATGCAACCCGATGCCAAATCATGCTACATGATCCATGTTAGCAAAGCCAGCGGAGAGTCGAATGATGACGACGAGCTAGCCGAGCCATAAGAAATCCCTCAAGAGCTCGAAGATGGCGGAGAAGCAACATTCGACGAGCTAACCGAGATTAATTTGGGGACGCCCGATTATCCAAGGCCGACATACATCAGCTCGCTTTTGTCAGAGGAAATGAACGACCAGATAATCGCCCTGCTGCGTGAGTTCGTCGACTGCTTCGCATAGACGTATAAAGAAATCCTGGCCTCTCCCCCGAAGTGGCCATGCATAAACTGGCTGTTTCTGGTAATGCCAAGCCAGTCAAGTAAGCTCCTCGAAGAATTAGAAAGGAATTGGAAGAAAAGGCCATCGAGAAAACCAAGAAACTCATTGATGTCGGCTTCATCAGAGAAGAGAAATACGTGGACTGGATAGCATGCATCGTCCGAGTAAAAAATAAAAATGGGCAAATCCGGATTTGTGTCAATTTCAGAGACCTTAACAAAGCGTGCCCTAAAGACAATTTTACACTCCTGGTTATGGAAATGATGGTCGAAGATACCTCAAATTACGAGCTGTTCACTTTCATGGATGGTTCGTCTGGATACAATCAGATAAAAATGTCGCCCGAAGATGAGAAGCACACAGCGTTTCAAACCCTGGTCGGGATATGTTGCTATAAGGTGATGCCGTTCAGATTGAAAAATGCGGGCGCCACATATCAAAAGGCGATGACAAAGATCTTTGATGACCTGATCCACAAAGTCGTCGAAACTATATTGATGACTTGGTCGTCAAGGCTAAAGCCAAAGCCAATCACATCCAAGATCTCTGAACTGTCTTCACTAGACTGAGAGAGTACAATCTGAAAATGAATCCTCTCAAGTGCGCCTTTGGCGTGTCATCGGGGAAATTCTTGGGCTTCAAAGTCCGGCACCGAGGGGTCAAGGTTGACCCATCGAAGATAAAAGAAATCGTGGAGATTCTTCCTCTAAAGAATCTGACATAGCTAAGATCCTTCCAAGGTAGGAGCGCGTACATAAGAAGTTTCATCTCAAACCTGTCAAGAAGATATTGACCTTTTTCAAAGCTCATGAAAAAGGGAGCTCCTTTTGTCTTGGACGCCGAATGTCAAGAAGCATTCGAAAGCATCAAGCAGTACCTGTTGCACCCTCCAGTGCTCGCTGCCCCCATTCCAAATAAACTGCTGATCATCTACACCGCCGTGTTGGATGAATCACTCGGCGCCCTCCTCACCCAAACCAACGAAGAGGGAAAGGAAAATGCCCTCTACTATCTCTGCCGAATATTAGTTGGGGCAGAGCATAATTACTCCCCGATTGAAAAGTAATGTTTGGCCTTGATATTTTCTGTAAAGAAGTTGAGGCATTTTCTGCTTGCTCACCGGGTTATGCTGATCTCCAAGATCGACCCGCTGAAATATTTGATGACCAAGGCATGTCTAACTGGTAGAATGGCCAGATGGGCTGTTATGCTGCTTGAACAAGCCCTCGCCGACTTCCTTGCTACTCATCATATACTTGAAGGGTCACCGCTAAATTGCAAGTTACCCGATGAACAACTGTTGCACCTCGAAAATAACGAGCCATGCTGGGAGCTCTACTTCGATAGTGCCTCATCAATAAGGACCTCCAGCAAATCAATCATCCTACAGATAAAAGTAAGGATAGGGTTGGTGTTCATCACACCATCAAGAGGAACCCTATGACGTTCTTTCGCTCTTACCGAGCCTCGCACAAACAATGATGTTGAGTATAAAGCTCTGATAGCTGGCCTGGAGCTCGCCATAGAAATGAAGATCTCTCAGCTGCGTGTCTACGGTGATTCCTAGCTAGTTGTCAATCAAGTAAGCGGTGAATACAAGATATATAAGTCTGAATTAGCTTGATACAGAAGCCGGGTAGTGGAGCTCATGAAACATTTCACCCACATTAAACTGATAAGAGTTCTCATAACACTGAATGGAAAAGCCGATGCATTCGCTCGCCTAGCCAAGGAGCCGGCTGATCCTTATATGAATGAAATTCTGATCACAGTCAGGAGCCGGCAAATCCTGCCTCATATCTCTTTATGAGAAGAAGAAACCGTAGAACAAGAGAACGGTCATGCTGAAGAAGCTCAGGTCATCAGGGATGAGCCCGATTGGAGAGAACCATTCATAGAATATCTCCGATATGACAAGCCATCTGGAGAAAAATTCGCGAGAGTTTAGTTGAAGAAGAAAACTATCCGATATGTGTTTGTGAATAACATGCTATACCGCAGGTCGTACGACCAGTTTTGGCTCAGGTGTCTGTCCTCGGCCGAAGCCCGAGAAATCATGAAAGAAATTCACTTGGGCGTCTGCGGAGCTCACCAATCCGGCCACAAAATGCGGTTTCAAATAAAAAGGCTTGGATATTACTGGCCTACCATGATAAAAGATTGCGAAGAGCATGCAAAGAAATGTCATTTATGCCAAATTGACGGTGACTTCATTCACAAGCATCCCAATCCGCTGCATCCTACTGTGGCGTTTTGGCTTTTCGAAATTAGGGATACCGACATAGTTACCCCGATTGATCCTCCATCATCCAAAAGCCACCGGTTCATATTATCCACAACGGATTACTTCTCCAGGTAGGCTGAAACTGTACCGCTAAAAGAAATCAAGACAAAAGACATTTTGAGATTCTTCCGGCATAACGTACTATACCGCTTCGGTACGCCGAGAAGAATCATATCTGACAACGGGCTTTCTTTTAAGAGGTTCAAACTCTCAAGATTCGCTACTTAACATAAGATAGACTGGAGATATTCTTCCATTTATAATCCAAGAGCCAATGGGTATAACAACTCCAAATTCTATGTACATAAAATTTATTTAAAGTTAATGTACAATTGAAGTATTTAAAATTCCTGTGAATGCTATAAGAATTTGATTTGCTTTTGAACAGCAAGAAGGAGCTTGTATCTCACTGGTAAAGCCTTGCACTGCTGTTACAAAGCACCAGAGTTCAAATCCCAACATCCACAATATCTTTTTATTTTAAATTCTTTTAATCTTATAGAGGCTCAAGAGTTTGCACGTGCACTACACGTAATAGGGTAAGTTAAAGAATAATCAAACATATGAACTGCGGTATACCAACCGAGCCCGACACGTGGAACCAAACCCATCCCCATTCGTCGGGAATAGGCCGGCGACACATGCATTGGGGCCGGTGGCGTCGATCTCCCCCGTACCAAATGCCCTCATATTTTACCCCCTGCAACGTTTGGCCTACCCCACTAACCCCACATTGCTTGTTTACTCTGAATTATTCCAGAGAGCAATAAAATTCACATTTAATCCTATTTTAGTACAAATTTTAATACACCCATTCACTACACTAAATCCCAGCTTTTCCTATAAATACCACCACTCATATCACCCCTACCCACTCATAAATCCCTGCCAAAACTCTCAAGAAATTCCAAGTCTCTATATTGTGCAAGTGGAGTTAGCGAAGGGCGAAGCTCCGACGAAGTTCCGGCAACGAAACAAAGCACCGACGAATCCTAGACCTTCTCTTACCTTCCCCCTCTCATCAAAGCAAGTAAGTCCCATCTCCCCTCTCATCTTCATCTTTAAAAAGTTTCATTTCTAAAACCTGACGGAAGCGGAGTTAGTCCGACTTCCGATTCGGTTTTCTTTTTAAACGACACCTTTCTTTAACAAGATAAAACCATATTCTCATATGTTGATTAATAATCATTAACAAACTTAATGAAACAAGTTTCATATCAAAATAATTATTTTTGTGACACTTATCACATTTTTACACAAAAATACCACAAACTATTCATTTCAACATTATAACCTTTAATCCTTCCTATACCTTTAGATAGTTCACGAGGTAATGACCTACCTCATCACAATACACATCTCTATCATAGCACGATTGATTTTGGTACAATAGAATACGGGAAATACGAACTTACAAATAAATACCCTTTATAAAACCGTTTTCTATAAAAAGATGTATTAACAATTCCCATGCAATTACGTCTCTACAACCCATTTTGGGGACCCCGTTCGGGATGGTGCGGATTATCGCACGTCCTCGGGCCTAGTAGAGCGAGATGCAGACCTCCGCAAGGAGAATTCGGTCTCGATGGAATTTTTATATATTTTTCTTTAGAAAATGAGATTTTTACATGAAAGTAAATAAAATTATTTTTATTAAATATATATATATATATAATTATTACCAAAATACTTATTTTAAATATTTATAATATACCATATTTCCAAAACTCAAGAAAAGAATTCAAATATTACATGGAACTAGCATGATAATTCAAAACAATATCCATATTACAAATAAATACCATATATTATGAGGTTAGGTTTTAATCACTAGAAATTTCACTTCTCTAAAATATACATCCATGAAATATCTAAAAACGATAATTAAATTCTTGAGGTATATTTTGAAATTATGCCAAAATTATTTTTACATAAAACCCCCTCAAGTTATACTAAATTACAATAAGGACCCTAGTAAACATAGGTTTAAGAGGGACCAGTTTCTTGAGCCTCAGAGAGCCGGAGATATGGATGTTTGCCTATTTAAGGTAGACAATCTAACAAATGGTGTTATCAACACGGTAATTGTCTTGGAAAAAAAAACAAATCATGCCGTCCATGTGCAGCAGTTACCGATAACACCAAAACAATCAGGATTTCAAGTTCTTTTAAAAGTGTCGGACTCAGACTGAGTCTCAATCTAATCAATCTGACTTGAAAGTGATTCAAGTACAAATTACAATACAACATGATTCAATATGAATCCATTTATTCAATTTATATCAATCTGTATTGACTGAACCGAACCATAAATATATTCCATCTACATGTTCATCCATTATATCTGTTCCATTACTGATATCATGGTTTCGGCAAGTCATCCATCTATATATAACAAGATAAGAAAATACAATACAAACAATATAATCAAGACATCGCGGAGTTTATAAGGGGTAGATTGGTACGGAAGGTATTAGAAGTGGCACGAGACTGCAACCATAAGACACCTAACCTGAATCTCCATTGCCGTTGTACCGTGGCTGAACGGTTCCTTGTACTCCGTATACCTTAGTCTCCGGGATAGTGAGACTCCTCTCGTATACACTGACATTTTCTATACCTAGCTATAAACAATAGCGTTAACAATATAATACAACTTTAAAAATTTATATTCTCCTTCTTTCTAGTCTGTCTCTTCTTACTTTTGGGATTTACCGAGCGATTGTTCGCTGACGACATTCCTTTCTTCTTTCTTTAGAATGTTGTCAGGTGGTCCGGACCTTCTGGAGACAGATCCCACCAGCGAGGACTTGGACTAGCTAGCATTTGACCCGAAACTCTAGTTTACTTGTACATTTCATTTTCATTTCTGTTATGCCATTGTTTAGGCATTGCTTTCAGTACATGTATTTTCATTTCAGCTGTATTGTAAAAGAATGTTAATAAATAAAAGTTGTTGATCATTTACATCTTGTCTCTTGTGTACATTTTATTTTATATTGCTTAGATACGCTTAGCGTGTTTACTTCTGAGTAAATACGTAGCGGCCTCGTCGCATCCTCTGCCCGTACACAGGGAAGCGGGGCGTGATAGGTTTTGTTGGTGGCCCATGCAGGTCTGCACTGTATAGACACGCAGGTCTGTTCTGCATGAACAACCTAAGCAATATAATACAAGAACCAGCAACTTAAACATTCTTTACAATTCATATTCCTTGAATCTTTCAATTTTATATATTTTGAATTTGTCCTAACCCAAATTTTTCTTTCAAGGTTATGGATTCCCCAAACAACACTAGCACCAACTTCAACAACACTCCACCACCACTACCGATTACACCTGTTGTCGCTGCTCCGATCAATGAGCAGACGGTACTGCTTAAGGCGATCCGCAGCCTCCTAGAGGGACAGCAGCAGCAGATTGCTATATTGATGAACCGTCCCGAGGCAGAAGCACCCAGGATGAAGCAATTCAGGGCCTTGCACCCCAAACAGTTCTCAGGAAAAGAGAGCCCCTTAGAAGCTGAGGATGGGCTCAAAGTATTGAAGATGACCTGGCAACAACACAAGTGCCAGAGGTCGCTTGGGTTCGAGTTGTAAAGCTGCAGCTCACTGACAATGCACAGGTCTGGTGAAAGGCGGAAGAAAGCCGTCTCACCCAACCGATCGATTTGAAGACTTTCCACGAAATGTTCGACGCAAAGTACTTCCCGGAGACTGCCAGATTCGATATGGAACAGCAGTTCATCCACCTACAACAGGGTTCAATGTGGACCAAATCAGTGGATGAGTACGATGCTGAGTTTACCATGCTCAGTCGGTAAGATGTGTGTCATGCTCTACTTCCCAGTATACGGGCAGAGGACGCGACGAGGCCGCTACGTATTTACTCTGAAGTAAACACGCTAAGCGTATCTAAGCAATATAAAAGTAAATGTACACAAGAGACAAGATGTAAATAAACAACAATTTTATTTATTAACATTCTTTTTACAATACATCTGAAAAGTAAATACATGGAATGGAAAGCAATGCTTAAACAGTGGCATAACAGAAATGGAAAGTACAGAATGTAAATGTGTACAAGTAACTAGAGCTCCTGGTCGAAGGCTGGCTGATCCAAGTCCTCGAAGGCGGGCTCGATCTCCTGAAGGTCTGAATCACCTGACGACATTCCAAAGAAGAAGAAGAAAGATAATGTTGTCAGCGAACAAATCGCTCGGTAAGTCCTAAAGATGAGGGAAAAATAGAATAGACAGAGAGAGTGTGTAACTTTTAAAGTTGTATTATATTGTTAACGCTGTTGTTTGTAGCTTGGTACAGAAGATACCAGTGTATACGAGAGGAGTCTCACTAGACCAAAGACTACGGTATATGGAGTACAAGGCTCCATCGATAATACCACGGAACAACGGCATGGATGTAATTACGTCTTAAGTGACCACCTCGTGCTACCTTTAACATATTCCGTACCAGTCTACCCCTTTATAACCCGGTAGTATTTATAGTATTGATTTTATTGATTGTACGGAATGTATTGTGTTGTATTGTCTTGTATTGTAAATTGTATAGATAGATGACTTGCCGAAACCATGATATCAGTAAATGGATGTAACTCTAGAATCATGTAAATGGATGTATATCCATGGTTCGGTTCGATCAAGTTGTATAGATTGATTAGATTGATTAGATTGAACAGATTGAATATATGGATTCATATTGAATTGTAATATATACTTGAATCTCATTCGAGTCAGATTTGATTATATCGAGACTCAGTCTGAGTCAGACAATTAGAAAAGAAATTCAAATCCTGAATTAAGTTTTGACGTTATCGGTAACCGCTGCACATAGACGGCAGGATTTATGTCTTTTTCAAAGACGATTACCGTGTTGATAACGCTGTTTGTTAAGTTGTCTACCTTAAATAAGTAAGCACCTATATCTCCGGCTCCCTGAGGCTCAAGAGACTGGTCCCGCTTAAACCTATGTTTACTAGGGTCCTTATTGTAATTTAGTATAACTTGAGAGGGTTTTATGTCAAAATAATTTTGTATAATTTTCAAAATATACATCAAGTATTTTATTATCATCTTTAGAGTTTTCATTGATGTATATTTTATCAATGTGACATTTCGAGTGAATAAAACCTAATTTTTCATTATATATGGTATTTAATTGTAAAGTATTGAACTTGTATGGAATTACATGGTATTTTCATGTAAAGTGATTCTTTTTTATTTAGAAAATTTAGAATATTTATACTATATCAAAAATAAATATTTTGATGATACCTATATATATTTATAAAATAATTTAATTTATTATTTTTCTAGAAATCTTATTTTCTTAAGATATTTGTATTTTTAAATTTTTCAAGACCGTATACTCCTTGCGGATATCTGCATCTCGCACTACTAAGCCCGAGGATGTGCGATAATCCACACCATCCTGAACGGGTTCCCTAAAAAGGGTTGTAGCGGAGCATTTCAAAGATTTGTTAAAAATACATATCTTGTAAAAAAGGTTTTTATAAATTTGAGGTAGTTTTGTGTAAAATCGTATTTTCCCAAAACTATGTTCGCAAAGATCATCGTGCTATGTTACATATGAGTGTTGTGAGGAGGTAGGTCATAAACTCGTGGACTATCTAAAGATATAGCAAGGGTAATGATGTTTTATGTCGAAACTAAACTATATGGTATTTTTCTGAAAAAATGCTATAAAAATTGAAATATAAATTCTTTTGATATGAAACTTGTCAATATGTTTTGTTAATGTTTAATGATCATGATGTGAGAGTGTTACCCGCCGAAACACGGATACGCGTCCGCGCGGGTCCGTCTTGCCTGAATTTCGGAACAGATGCTAATTGGTGCTATCCGTCCACCTCTTCGAAGATGCCAAGTTGATTTATGGCACCGTATATCGAAGGTTTAAACGGATGCGGCCGATGTAGCAGATTTCGTCAGATTCCCCCTCGTTTGAGAGGGTTTTTGATTGTGGGGATGCTCTTCCCTGCAGGCGCAAGCCCCTACAGTTAATTACGCTACCGCATCGCGGTAACCACTTTCTCCTTCTCCAGATGGTCACTTCGTGTCATGGGTGTTTGTTTTGTTTTTGGTTGCCCGTGGATTGTATACGGAGACTAATTTATGTTGTCGCCCGTAGGGCGTGGATTAGTCCAAATCCGTGTCTTCTTAGATTTAGGTTTGGGGGTTGGGTTTAAGAATACGTTAGTCTCATTTGAGACTAAGATCAACTTAAACGTATGTTAAGGATACGTTAGTCTATTTTAGACTAAGATCAACTTAACGGGATCGTTTAGATCCAACAAAAGAGCATTTGGACTCTATTGTTTAGTTTAGGGACATTGCGGTCAAGGTTAAGGACATCATAGTCCGTGAGTTTAAAGACATCACAGTCAAGGTTAAGGACATCATAGTCCATGAGTTTAAAGACCTCACAGTCAAGGTTAAGGACATCATAGTCCGTGTGTTTAAAGACCTCACAGTCAAGGTTAAGGACATCATAGTCCATGGGTTTTAAAGGACCCCACAGTCCGTAGAATGTTTGACTGTTGGGACCCGTCACCTCTCTGAAGACGTTGAAGGATTACAACGACAAATATCAGAGGAGTAAAGAGATGTACTCTCGAACCGATGTGAGTTGGTTAAAAGATCTGTAGTCCAATTTGGGGCTAAGATCTGTTAACATATTTATGAGCAGATGGGCACAATTAATATGAGTTGAGGACTTATGGCCAATATTGGGCTAAGTCCAATCAAGTTAAAATGTTTAACATTTTATTTTGGGCTGTCGAGCCTTTATTTGGGCTTGGCCCTTTAAAAAATGCTGAGCATTGACTTATATCTTGACAATGTTTTTGTCTTTTATTGAATGCTGAGCATTCATCAGGGCTCTGGGCTTATTAAAGAACAATTTATGTTCAGTCAGCGGAACACGTGGTGCGCTAGGCGCTTTGCGCCAGTCAAAAAGCGCAGTGCGCTTCTGCCACGTGGCGCACATGTAAGGGACACGTGTCGCACTTGGCGCTAGGCGCTAGATGATGAGCGTATGATGTCATTTTATGAGCGCTGAGCGCTAATTTATGAGCGCTGAGCGCTAATTCATGAGCGCATTGCGCTTTCAGTTTAGTGGCGCACACGTGAGTGACACGTGGTGCGCTTGGCGCTGAGTGCCAGCCCATGAGTGCAGTACGCTATTTCAGAAGCACAAAGCGCAAGTTGTTAATTGGCGCATACGTGATTGACACGTGGCGCATTTGGCGCTGAGCGCCAGTCCAGAGAGCGCAGAAGCGCAGTTCAAGAGCGCAAAGCGCAGCTCAAGAGTGCAAAGCGCATCTGATCAATTTTATGATCTG
Organism: Agapanthus africanus; assembly: GCA_030015575.1. Lineage (NCBI taxonomy): Eukaryota > Viridiplantae > Streptophyta > Magnoliopsida > Asparagales > Amaryllidaceae > Agapanthus > Agapanthus africanus. Next base: position 706,515,954 of record CM057341.1, read on the forward strand.
GGAAACAAATTTATGTTCTTTTAAAAGAGACTTTGTCTCAGGATCTAAGAACAACAGTTCTTATTTTGCAGGAGATATTTCCAATCTCTTATGTTGATGAAAGGCTTTGCCTTTATAGATCCATGATCTGTGAGAAGAATTATGTTTTTCTTCTATTTTATGATGAGATCTTTTGATCTTTTTTGTGAAAGACTTTTTGTCTTGTAAGTCTACGGTAGCGCCCCGGCCATCGGTCCAAGGCCAAAATGCGGAAACGAAAACTTTTTCTAAACTAGAAACCGGCGCTATCGTATACTTTAAACCCGGATCGAACTATTAACCTACAACTAGCTAAATAGAGAAGGGTTAGAAATGCTATACCGATCGATCCGTGTCTTTCGGTCTTTGGCCACCAACCCAAGCTCCTTGCGGCATCTCCGGTCTCGATCTCCTCGTTGGAAAGGGCACCACATCATCGAGTCTTTTTAAGGGCTCCCGCTTCATCCGAAACAACTCGGGCACGAAGTTCGCTAGCCGACGTATCCAAGGTGAAGTAGAGAATGTGTGTGACAACTTTATCTCTTGCATCCATTGTATGGATGGAGGTTGGAGATGATGCCATTAATGGAAATGGTAAGCTAGAGGAAGAAGAAGAAGAAGAGGTTTCTTTTATGTGTTGTTGCTATGATAAAATGAGAGAGAGAGAGTTAGAATGAAATAATACAAGAGCAAACATATCTATCATGGCTGCCCTTCTCTCTCTTCCTCTCATTTCATCACTCAAATCCATCACAAAATGTGACATATGCACAATAAAAGAGACCATGAGTCACTAGGTTGCACGTGTCACAATAAATGCACCTCATGATGATTTCTAGCTCATAATTTCCATATGCAAACATTAATCCAAATATTCGCAACAATAAAAAGATACGGCAACATCTAAAGTAAACTCGTGATGGATCATAAGGATACCCCTCATCTGTATATACATACCTGCATCCGCATTCCGACCGAATGCGAATGCAATGAGACTAAAGTAATTCAACAAATCTAATACTAGGATCCGGCTTAAACCAAAGCCCACTAGTATGATCCGCCCGATCATGATCCGTGCACTACTGCACGTATATGATCGGGCCCTGCCATATTGTTGGATATATATGCCCTAGAGGCCTACATTGTATAGGATGCTTGGGATATGTATGTACATGACAGTCTTGCTTGATATGATAGTACGCTATTTGGTTTGACTTTGTCTTAACGTATAATATATTTTACTTGGTATTTATATATATATGTTGATAAAGCCCATAGGGTGATTGTCTGACTACCGGCGTTGTGATGGCAGTCATACTAGTGGGAGCTGGATAGTCAATAGGCACACCCTTAGATGTCCCTGGTCGCAGGAGTATCGAGATTGGGCATCGATACTCCGGAGTAGACTAGTGTATACATATCTAGACCCTGACGAGGGGCAATGGATTGGTCCCGCAACCATTGGTGGTGTTCACCTAAGATTGTATACAGATGCTCACTGGGTGTGAGTACACCGGACAGGACTCGCCGAGAACTGACTGGATGGTATTATACCTAACGTCAGATAGCTGTTCTCAGGTGACATGTGTGCAGATAGTCCGTTGACTTAAGGTCATCATTTGTCTCGTGTGAGTTCCCACTGTGCTTTGATTGTTACCCTACCACGGCTCAAAGGAGTCGTGCAAACAGGTTTCAGTTGGGCACAGTCCCGAGCCACATGGAGGCAGTGAGCGACTGTTAGGGATTCGTCTATCTCGGTATAGGGAGTTGATATCGCACTGTGGTCGTTTGGTCATTACCATAAGTCCCTGGCCAGGGCTGATTAAGAATTACTGATAGGTTGATCAGTAGATTCTCGGATGGTGATAAAGCCATAACGACACGACTTGTATGGTTATTAGGGGTCTGACGTCCACCACCTCCCTAGACCGTACATGTGATACTCTTAGACGAACAGACCGGACTGCGCGGATATTGTCACAGACAGGCTCAGTAGGATTTCAGATGGGTTACCTCATCAGCTTTCTTATCGACAACTACCTGGGGACCGTTACGTACGGCTAGTGCCGCTTGCGGTCTGTGGTTAAACCCACTGCCAGCGTAGTAGTCGAGTCTTTAGAGTCCCACACAGAGATTTCCCAAACCCAGGCGAAAATATATAGAGGTCGTATGGTTTTATGACAAAGGTTCGGACGCATACGTGTTTGAACGCACGTTCGACATTCGGACAGTTTTTACTAGCCGGCTTTGGTTTAAGCCAGATTCTAGTATCAGGTTATTGGATTTATACAGTCTAAAGTTTTTCCGTGTTTTCACGGATGAGAGGGGCGTTCTCGTAATTTTCCGAGAAGCTTCTAGAAGGATGTGACATAAAGAGAGAGGTGGCATTTTCATTTAATGATTAAGTGACTCATTGTGAGTGATTCATCATATCATTAATGCATCATTAATTGCTTAATGACTCACATGATGAATCACCCACTTGATTAAATGAAACATGATGAATATTCACTTATTATTCATTTCTTTTAAATTCATTATGTTTCATATATATCAAGTGAGAAGCTTTATTCAATATAATAATATGATTATCATCTTCTCACTCTCTCTCTTCAAGTTCTCTCTCCTTCACCAAGCCCTAATCCTACCCCTCATGAGTTGAGAACAAGGATTAGGAAAGACTAATTACTCCATAACCTATCTCTACATCATCTTAGCTACTCTATTTAGCAACTAGAGAAACTAAGTAACCTCAAGTTTAGAGGTTATAGCTTGGATTAGGGTTCTCGGGTGGATCGTCTATCACGGGAGAAAGCCGAAGAGGACGTGGAGATCCAAAGAGGCCGTAGACAACATCAAGACGAAGGACTAGAACCGTTTGGTATAATCTTTTCGCATAGTAGATTAAAACTCTATAGCTTTTGTTAAAACTTGTTTAGCAAACGATTCGTACGGTTAATCGATGTTTGATCATAGAACTTGATTGTTATTCATATTTCCGCCTCCCCACAAGTATTGGGGTGTTGAACATCGACTTACAGTGGTATCAGAGCCTAGCTAAACAAGATTTAACTTAATCGCAAATTTGTACGAATTTCGAACGGAAAAACGAAGCCGGAAAACCCCAAAAACATCAAGTTTCTGTCGAAATTTAAATGAAGTCCAAAAATTTTTCAGGTAAGTTCAGAAAGCTTGAGAAGACACCAGAAGAACACCCAAGAAATTTGGGCTCCTGAATCGGCAACACGGCCGCGGAACCGCGGCGGATCGCACCGATCCGCCGCGCTTCCGCCGCCGAGTTGCCGAGTCAGGAACTCAAATTTCCTGTGCTGCTTCTCTGTGTAATTTGGGATTTTCTGGGATATTTAATATTTGCTCAGGTTTCAGTTTTACAGAGCAGTTTTTAGAGCAATATTAAAGATGTTTAATCGATCGATATTGTACAGTATTTGCATGTTGGATCATATCTGTGATTGTATAATGTGTTCGTAAACCTCCCCTAACTGCTAGTATGTCAGTTGGCAGGGGGTTGCACATTTCTGAAATGGATTTTATCTGTTTGTGCATATAAACTGTATTGGACTGTTGTGGTGATTAGCCGGGTTTTGTGATGGGTTTTTGTATTAATTCATTTGATGTAATTGTAACAAGTTGTAATATTATTTTGCGGGGCACATCCAGGTTGCGGTTGTAGCCACCGTTGTATTATTTCTTTTTACTGTTTTTGCTCCTAGGACAGACCCAAGGTGGGGTGCACAAACTGCCCGGCGGGTAGTTTGCCGCACCCGTAGGGGTCGTGGGTGGGGTAATGGCTATTCATCACAGCTGTGTAATCTGTCTTTTCTTGCAGGCTCAAAAGAAATACAGATTGCTTGCAAATCCAATATTGTTTATCTGTGTTCTGGAATGTATATCATTGCGTCAGACGAATGTAAAATATCTATATATATGATAGCTATTTAGACGTCGCTTATGTTTTTCACCCGCGCTAGCCCAGCCCCCGCTCTGTCGTTAGTTAAGTAACCTAACGGGTGATGACGGGACCCAGTGGCGAATGCGGATGGCATAAGAGGACGTCATATTTTCGTTGTTATCTGTAATGATAGGTTAAAGATGGGACGCATTATTATTAATGCAAAGAAAATAAAACCTAAACTAAATCGTTGGAACAATTTCTAAAAACCACTCGGTTTTCTTGAAAAAGCAAATTTTAAATGCGGAGCTTAAACCACTCCTTTTAATAAAAGCTATCTTAGTTCCTTCGATCAAATCAAGTTCATTACGTTAACGGTTTTTTGCCAAAAAACCAGCCGTAACCCTCCGTCGTTTCAGATAGACAGCACATCGTATTCATGCTATGCTTGTTGGCCTACGTCAAGGCATAGTGTATGGTAGCAGTGTGTGTGCCTATTTGTTGCATAGATAGATGCATTAGTTTAATACAGACGTACACCTTGTTGGCCTACGTCAAGGGCTTGTACGATGTATTTAAATTGATCAGGACAACGACGGGTAGAACTTGACTTGCGTCTTATGACTTGTTGGCCTACGTCAAGGTCTATAAGAGCTTGGGGTAAAAATCACATCGGGAGTTTCAAACATAAAGGAAACTTGCAGATTAAGCTTACCTTCTGGAGTGTGGTGACTAGAGTGGCTTCCATCCAGGGCATCATGCAATGATAGTTGGATCCCGATCCCACTGATGAGTAGGATTACTCTCGGGAATTTCTCTCACTTAACAATCAATGCTATAAACCTAGTAGGTGCCTAGAAAGGTGTTAGAGGGGCTACGCCTCCAGGGAAAAGAGGTTCTTTAAATTAAGGAACTTCGCGAAAGCGTTGGAAAACCTCCCTCGAAGTACCAACACCAGCCTGGCTGAAAGGTTAAGCAAGTATTGTGACGTGTGATTAAATCCTGACTAGTTCTTCTTTTAGGTTTTGAAGAAGGATTTGAGGAAACAGTGGGAGCCATCCTGTTTAGATAAATTAATAAACCAATCTAAACTTGCAAGAGCATATGCTGAGTGTTTTCTTTTCTCTCTCTCTGGCAGCTACCATGACTGGACTAAAACTATTACTTGAAAAGAATATACTAACCGGGCAGAACTATAAAGACTGGCTAAGAAACGTCAATATTGCGCTGACTTATGACAAAGTTGCATATGTTACCACCGCTGTTCCTCCCCTTATCCCAGGACCAGATTCCTCAGTTGCGGACAAGGAAGTTCGTAAAACCTGGGATCTAGACTGTGAGCGAGCTAAGTGTATCGTGCTGGCGTCCATGAATAATGAACTCCAGAAACAGCACGAGAGTATGGATATTGCATCCATATTCCTCCATTGCAAGGAATTGTATGGTGAACACTCCCGTATCGCGAGGTACGAAACCTCAAGGAAACTCTTCCAGATGAGGTTAGCTCCAGGATCGCCTGTTGGAGAGCACGTCCTCAAAATGATCACCCTCATTGAGGAACTCGCAAACCTGGGATGCGTGCTAGAGAATGATTTGTATATCGACTTGATTTTGCAGTCCCTTCCCCACACCTTCTCTCAGTTCGTGCTGAACTTCAACATGCACGAAATGGAAGCGGATCTTCCAAAGCTCCTCAATATGTTGAGGGTGGCAGAGACCTCCTTGAAAAAGGAGAAGACCCCCGTTCTGTATGTTGGCCAATCATCTTCTTCTAAATCTAAAGCGAAAGCAAAAGGGAAGAAGAAGATGAAATCCACCAAACCGAAGGGTGGGGTCAAGAAGGTGCAGGGAACGAACAAGGCAGGAAGGGTGAAGGCAGAAAAGAACGAGTGTTTCTATTGTCACAAGCAGGGGCACTGGAAGAAGGATTGTCAGGCCTTCAAAGCCAAGGACATGAAGCAAGTTGTTGCTTCTACTTCAGGTGTGTTCGTAATCGAAAATTGTCTTTCAGTTAACTCTACTTCATGGGTACTTGATACCGGTTCTGGTTCTCACATCTGTAATTCTTTGCAGGATCTGAGAAATAGTAGAGTACTGGGGGCAGGTGATATGACTCTCCGGATGGGCAATGGAATGCATGTAGATGCAGTTGCAATAGGGGAATATCACCTAGGGTTGAATAGTGGAAACATTTTGGTATTGTATAACTGTTTTTGTATTCCCAGTATGTTGTGTAATATTATATCAGTGTCTTTATTGTCTAATAAAGGATATAATTTTGTGCTTGAAAGAAATGTCATGAACATTCTCCTAAATCAAGAACTGATTGGGTTTGGCACACTGGAAAACGGCATATACATACTTAATCAACCACAAATTTTCAATATTCAAAACACGCGTAAAAGAAAGGCTCCAGATTCGAATCAAGCCTTCCTATGGCATTGTAGACTTGGTCATATAAATGAAACAAGGTTGACTAAGTTACATAAAGATGGATATTTAGATTCGTTTGAATATTCATCATATGCAACTTGTCAATCATGTAACAAAGGAAAGATGACCAAATCTCCGTTCACCGGACACGGAGAAAGAGCCACCGAACTCTTGGGACTAGTACACAGTGATGTATGTGGTCCGATGTCTATACATGCACGAAGTGGTCACTCCTACGTCATCACTTTTACTGATGACTTCTCTAGGTATGGACATGTGTTCTTAATAAAACAAAAATCCGAGGCTTTTGAGAAGTTTAAGGAGTATAAAAATGAAGTAGAGAAACAAACTGGTAAAAGCATCAAGACACTTCGATCTGATCGAGGTGGAGAATACTTAAGTACCAGTTTCCTTGAATACCTGAAAGCAAATGGAAAACTCTCTCAGCTTACTCCACCTTATACACCTCAGCATAATGGTGTATCAGAAAGAAGGAATCGCACGCTATTAGATATGGTGCGATCTATGATGAGTAGTGCTGAGTTGCCACTTTCCTTCTGGGGATTTGCTCTAGAATCAGCCGCATATCTATTAAATAGAGTTCCAACTAAATCCGTACCTACCACTCCATATGAAATGTGGTGTGGGAAGAGACCATATCTCAAGTATATCAAGATATGGGGTGTCCGGTATATGTTAAAAAGCATAATCCGGACAAGCTCGAGGCACGATCGGTTTTGTGCAAGTTTGTAGGATACCCCAAGCATTCAAGGGGGTACATGGTCTACCACACTGAAGAACAAAAGGTGTTTGTCGCTCGTCACATTGTCTTCTTAGAAAGCGAATTTCTTGCAAAAGAAATTAGTGGGAGCGCGGTAGAACTGGAAGAAATTCCAGAACCTCAAACTGCAACCGAGGACTTAGAAGAATCTCAGATTTCAATAGAACATGACGAACCAACGCCACTCCGCAGATCTAGTAGGCTTTCTCATCCTCCTGAAAGATACTATGGTTTTCTTCTTGATGGGGATCGAGAGGATTGCATCATCAATGATGATGAGCCTACTAGTTTTCAGCAGGCTATCACAAGTAGCGACTCAGTAAAGTGGCTGGATGCAATGAGATCCGAAATGGAATCCATGTATACCAATAAAGTATGGACTTTAGAAGTTGCTCCTCCTGGGGTAAAACCAGTTGGGTGCAAATGGGTCTTCAAAAAGAAGATTGGTACATTTGGACAAGTGGAAACGTACAAAGCTAGACTAGTAGCAAAAGGTTTTCGTCAAAGACCAGGATTGGACTATGATAAATTTTTTTCGCCAGTAGCTATGCTTAAATCCATTCGGATCATGCTTGCCATTGCTGCCTTCCATGACTATGAAATCTGGCAAATGGATGTAAAAACAGCTTTTCTAAATGGACATCTAGAAGAAAGTGTTTACATGGATCAACCAGAAGGTTTCTTGGACAGTGGGAGCAGCGGATGTGTGTGCAAATTGCTTAAATCCATTTATGGGTTAAAGCAAGCATCGCGGAGTTGGAACATCTGCTTTGATGAAACAGTCAAGGAATTTGACTTTATCAAAAATGTAGATGAACCATGTGTTTATAGGAAGATTGTAGAAGGAGCAGTAGTCTTCCTCGTTTTATACGTCGACGACATACTACTAATAGGGAATGATATCCCTATACTACAATCAGTAAAGCTCTTCTTGTCACAGAAATTCTCTATGAAAGACTTGGGAGATGCATCATACATTCTGGGCATTAAGATCTATCGTGATAGATCTAATAAAATATTGGGACTTTCACAGTCCAGGTATATAGACACTATACTAAAAAGATTTAGTATGGAAGATTCCAAGCGCGGCAATATGCCCGCTTGTCACGGAATCACCCTCTCCAAAGAGATGTCTCCAAAGACTGATGAAGAGAGGGCTCGCATGGGCATTATACCCTACGCTTCGGCGGTAGGATCAATAATGTATGCGATGTTATGTACCAGACCAGATGTAGCTTACGCACTTAGTGTGGTAAGCAGGTATCAATCGGACCCAGGTGAGAAACATTGGATAGCGGTGAAGAACATTCTCAAATACCTGAGAAGGACTAAGGAGATGTTCTTGATTTACGGTAATAAAGACCTCCAGGTAGAGGCTTTTACCGACTCCGGCTTCCAAAGTGACAAGGATGATTCTAAATCTATTTCGGGTTTTGTGTTTACCCTCAATGGAGGAGCGGTATGTTGGAAGAGTTCCAAACAAGATACCGTCGCAGACTCAACTATGGAGGCTGAGTATATAGCTGCTAGTGAAGCCGCAAAAGAGGCTGTCTGGATAAGGAAGTTCATTTCTGAACTTCAGGTGGTTCCGTCCATTGCTAATCCAATACCTTTGTATTGCGATAACAATGGCGCTGTAGCTTTAGCGAAGGAACCAAGGTCCCATCAGAAATCCAGGCATATCTTAAGGCGGTTTCACCTGATCAGGGAGATCGTGGATCGTCGGGAGATCGAGATACGGAGAGTAGACACAAAAGACAATACGGCAGATCCATTCACCAAGGCCATTCCTCAAGTACAGTTCGAGAGGCTTTTTGAGATGTTGGGCATGCGGTACGCAAGCAACTGGATCTGGTAGAGACAGTGGGTACTCATTGCACCAATTATAGGCCTTAGTGCAAGTGGGAGATTGTTGGATATATATGCCCTAGAGGCCTACATTGTATAGGATGCTTGGGATATGTATGTACATGACAGTCTTGCTTGATATGATAGTACGCTATTTGGTTTGACTTTGTCTTAACGTATAATATATTTTACTTGGTATTTATATATATATGTTGATAAAGCCCATAGGGTGATTGTCTGACTACCGGCGTTGTGATGGCAGTCATACTAGTGGGAGCTGGATAGTCAATAGGCACACCCTTAGATGTCCCTGGTCGCAGGAGTATCGAGATTGGGCATCGATACTCCGGAGTAGACTAGTGTATACATATCTAGACCCTGACGAGGGGCAATGGATTGGTCCCGCAACCATTGGTGGTGTTCACCTAAGATTGTATACAGATGCTCACTGGGTGTGAGTACACCGGACAGGACTCGCCGAGAACTGACTGGATGGTATTATACCTAACGTCAGATAGCAGTTCTCAGGTGACATGTGTGCAGATAGTCCGTTGACTTAAGGTCATCATTTGTCTCGTGTGAGTTCCCACTGTGCTTTGATTGTTACCCTACCACGGCTCAAAGGAGTCGTGCAAACAGGTTTCAGTTGGGCACAGTCCCGAGCCACATGGAGGCAGTGAGCGACTGTTAGGGATTCGTCTCTCCCGGTATAGGGAGTTGATATCGCACTGTGGTCGTTTGGTCATTACCATAAGTCCCTGGCCAGGGCTGATTAAGAATTACTGATAGGTTGATCAGTAGATTCTCGGATGGTGATAAAGCCATAACGACACGACTTGTATGGTTATTAGGGGTCTGACGTCCACCACCTCCCTAGACCGTACATGTGATACTCTTAGACGAACAGACCGGACTGCGCGGATATTGTCACAGACAGGCTCAGTAGGATTTCAGATAGGTTACCTCATCAGCTTTCTTATCGACAACTACCTGGGGACCGTTACGTACAGCTAGTGCCGCTTGCGGTCTGTGGTTAAACCCACTGCCAGCGTAGTAGTCGAGTCTTTAGAGTCCCACACAGAGATTTCCTAAACCCAGGCGAAAAGATATAGAGGTCGTATGGTTTTACGACAAAGGTTCGGACGCATACGTGTTTGAACGCACGTACGACATTCGGACAGTTTTTACTAGCCGGCTTTGGTTTAAGCCAGATTCTAGTATCAGGTTATTGGATTTATACAGTCTAAAGTTTTTCCGTGTTTTCACGGATGAGAGGGGCGTTCTCGTAATTTTCCGAGAAGCTTCTAGAAGGATGTGACATAAAGAGAGAGGTGGCATTTTCATTTAATGATTAAGTGACTCATTGTGAGTGATTCATCATATCATTAATGCATCATTAATTGTTTAATGACTCACATGATGAATCACCCACTTGATTAAATGAAACATGATGAATATTCACTTATTATTCATTTCTTTTAAATTCATTATGTTTCATATATATCAAGTGAGAAGCTTTATTCAATATAATAATATGATTATCATCTTCTCACTCTCTCTCTTCAAGTTCTCTCTCCTTCACCAAGCCCTAATCCTACCCCTCATGAGTTGAGAACAAGGATTAGGAAAGACTAATTACTCCATAACCTATCTCTACATCATCTTAGCTACTCTATTTAGCAACTAGAGAAACTAAGTAACCTCAAGTTTAGAGGTTATAGCTTGGATTAGGGTTCTCGGGTGGATCGTCTATCACGGGAGAAAGCCGAAGAGGACGTGGAGATCCAAAGAGGCCGTAGACAACATCAAGACGAAGGACTAGAACCGTTTGGTATAATCTCTTCGCATAGTAGATTAAAACTCTATAGCTTTTGTTAAAACTTATTTAGCAAACGATTCGTACGGTTAATCGATGTTTGATCATAGAACTTGATTGTTATTCATATTTCCGCCTCCCCACAAGTATTGGGGTGTTGAACATCGACTTACACATATATCATACGGCCTCTACAACGTTTCGCCCGAAACTTGAGAAACTGTCTGTAGGGGACTCTAAAGACTCGTCAATACTTTGGCTATGGATTTAACCACTAGCACGTCAGAGGTACTAGCTGTACGTAACGGGCTACCAGGTATTGACCAAAAGGGAGGTCGATGAGCGAACTCATCCTGAGCATCGCATGGCGGGCCTAGGGGGCTGGTAAAAATCAGACCCCCAAAAACGGTACAAGTCGTGTCGGAGTGTAGCCCAGAACACCCTAAGATACTACTGGAATACCTACCAGTAAATCTCCTGCCTTGGCCAAGGACTTCGTGTACTGGCTCTCCTAGACACAGCGCGATCTCACCCCCAATACCGGGAGAGACGAAACCCCTACCGATCCGCTCACTGCCTCCATGTGGCTCGGGACTGTACCCAACTAAAACCTGTTTGCACAACTCCTTCGAGCCGTGGTAGGGTAGTAATCAAAGCACAGTGGGAACTCACACGAGACAAATGACGATCTCAGGTCGATGAACTAACCTGTACACATGTCACCAGGGAACTGCTATCTGACCTCAGGTATAATACCAACTAGCATGTTCCCGGCGAGTCATGTCCGGTGTACTCATAACCCAATGAGCACATGTATACATCTTAGGTGAACCAACTGACACCAATGGCTTGTGAGACCAGCCACCGCCCCTCGTCGGAGTCTCGACTGTATACACTAGTCTACTAATGGAGTATCGATGCCCAGTCTCGAAACTCCCACGACTAGGGACCACTTTAAGGATGTGCTTATAGACTACCCAACTCTCACGTATATGATCGCCATCATACTGCTGGTAGTCAAGCAAGAATCCTAAGGGCTCTATCAACGTGTAATAGCGACCTGTAAGGTCACCTAAAGCAGTATACGATAATAAAGACAAACCATGGTAGCATACTATTCTCTATCAACGTGTAATAGTGAACTACAATGTCACCTAAAGCATGTACACGATGATAAAGACAAACCAGATAGTATACAAAGCTCTCGAGTAAGACTGTCCTACCGGTATAGGTCCTCCCCCAATCATTGCAATCACGTGCTTGCGATCCAATAATTGACTCTGAGGGCACTATATCCAACAATTTCCCACTTGCACTCAAGGCTAATTATTGCGATGTCGCATACTCACAGCCCGTGTGATACCGAACACCCAACTCCTCTGCTAATCAGTCTCACAAAGCCCGTTTGCGAAACTATTGCGTTCGAGGAATAGCCTCAGTGCGTGGATCCGCCCTGATGTTTCTTTCTATGTCTCTCTTTATCTCAAGTTCGCGGAGAAAGCCATCTCCCGAAATGAGCAATAGCTGTCTTAGAATATGTCTGGATATATGATGGGACCTAGCTCATAAATGAACTCCAAATCCAAACTTCTTAGACTGTATCGTCAACTGAATTTAATCAGTATCCTGCGCTATGCCTTCCTCAGTATCCGCTTGGACCACCTGTCCAAACTACTGCTCCTCGTCAGAGGGAAAACTATAACTCTAACAGTCACTCTGTCATCCAGGTCACCTTGGAAGCCTGGAATGATAACCGTCTCCCGAAAGAGTTTGTTGTTATCATATCCCTAGAACATCCACTTGTGTTCTAAAACTGCTTCCGAACGTTTCTCCAAGATAGGATTAATATCAACTTATTGCAGCTCGTGCTAAAACAACATCTGGCGTGGTACTTGACATCTCATGATCAACTCAATTGCCTAAGCAAGCGATTTTCCAATCATGCACATCCCTCTCCCTTTTAGTCTGTAAGACACCTTTAGAGAGGGTGACTCCATCACTTGCAGGTATACTACCGTGCCAGGAGTCGTCCATTCTAAAACACCTTTAGAATGCTGTCTAAGTACCCAGATTGGGAAACTACCCAAATCTAGATCTAAAACCATAGATCTAGTAACCAGAATGTCTGATATTATATCTATATCCTGTGTGGAGAAACCACTGTGTGATAACCAAAGCATAACCGATCGTAGTATAGGAACATCACTTCCTACTCTGTGTATGTCATCCAAATACCAGGACATCACACCCTACTACCTTCTTAACAGATCCATCCCCTATTTTGATGAAGTCAAACCCATAACTGTCACATCAAAAATAGATGATCTATCTCCGCTATATTCGCTTTAGTCCATAAATAGACATAAGCCACTTGTCCACTATGCTTCCGCTGCTCCCACTGACAATGACAACCCTCTGGCAGAATAATATACACGTGCACTTCTAAAGCCAGTTCAGAACTGTAAGTCCATGCTACCTCTCCCGGTACTTACGGGCTTGCGGAAATGATGAAAAACAATTTTCTAGAGGCGGTAACATGGACTCAAAACGGATCTTTGTTAAACTATCTACCTAACATCATAACTAGGAGTTGTTAACTACTCAGTTAGGGGGTTATACCTTTCTTGAACTCCTTCGTCTTCAACTTGTGATGGTGTACGGATTGGCTTCACCCCGTCGTCTCCTTGCGCCGAAGATCGATCCACCCGAAAGCTTCTACCTTTGGCTTCTTCTTCGATCTTTGAAGAAACTAGTTCACTCGGTTTGCTAAACCTTGTGAACTAGAATGAGTAGAGGATTGTGTTGGGATTTTTTCTCTATGGTTCTTGCTTCTCAACACATGAGACAAGTGAACCATAGACTAGAGAGAGAGCAAGAGGAAGAGGGAGAGCTCAAGAGAATGAGAGAGCTCAAGCAAGAGAGAGAAAGCAAATGAGAGAATGAAAAAGACTTTTTCCCTCTTGGCTCTCATAATCCAAAGCCATCATAACAAATAATAGCAATCAAGTATTATGTGATGGTTTAAGTCAAAATAGCCATATCATTTCATGCACTCATTTTGCACAAGATAAACAAGCAAGCAAAAGTCTTTGCCATGAAATGATAGCCATTGTCATGATGATGGTCAACTAGTCCAACCTAGTCAACCGGTCAACAAAGTCAACAAGTAAACAAAGTCAACCCCTCAACAACCATGTCACTATAATACTTAATTAATATTATTGTTAATTATATTTCATATTCTCATTAGGGTTTAGCAAAAAGTCAATAGTCAACAGTCAACAGTCAACAGTCAACAACCCTAATGAGAATCCCCTGCCTCTGTCTCTCTGTCAACTGTGCATACACACCCGCATCCGCGTTCCGAGGAACACGAATACATACGAGATAAAACCAATCCCAAAACGTACACTAGGATCTTGCTTAAACCAAAGCCCGCTAGTGTTAACTGTCCGGACACTGAACGTGCACAAGTGCACGGATGTGACCGAACCCTGTAGCAAAACCATGCGACCTGTCGCAAAACCATGCGATCTCTACTCTTTTGCCTAAAGGCGAATAGCTCTCTGTGTGGGACTCTAAAGACTCGACACTACGCTGGCAGTGGGTTTAACCACAGACCGCAAGCGGCACTAGCTGTGCGTAACGGCCCTCAGGTAGATGCCGACAAGAAGACTGACGAGGTGAAACCCATCTGAACTCCTACTGAGCCTGAATGTGACAGTCTCCGTACAGTCCGGTCTGTTCGTCTGATACATCGCATGGCGGGCCTAGGGGGCGGTAAACGTCAGTCCCCTAATAGCGGTACAAGTCGTGTCGGAGTGAAGCCCAGAACACCCAGAGATATCACTGGAAACCTACCAGTATATCTCGCTTGCCCTGGCCAGGGACTACTCATGTAATGGCTCTTCTAGACACAGCGCGATGTCAACCCCCAATACCGAGAGAGACGAATCATGTCTAACCGTCACTGCCTCCAAGTGCTTCAGGACTGCACCCAAAAACTACCTGTTTGCACGACTCCTTTAAGCCGTGGTAGGGTAGTAATCAAAGTACAGTGGGAACACACTCGAGGCAAAGTGACAGTGTCAAGTCAGCGGACTAAGCTGTACTCATGTCACCTGGGAACTGATAACTGACGATAGGTATAGTACCAACCAACAGTTCCCGACGAGTCATGTCCAGTGTACTCGTAACCTAACGAGCACCCGCATACTATCTCAAGTACGACGTACTGACGGCTGTGGGACAGACCGTCTCCCACACTGGGATGAGAAGCGCATATGCTAGTCTACTCCGGAGTATCGATGCCCTGTCTCGATAGTCCTGCGACTAGGGACCTGCATAAGGATGTGCTTATAGATTACCCAGCCCCCACGAGTGTGACTGCCATCACAATGCTGGTAATCAAGCAAAGATCCTAAGGGCTCCACTAATGTGTATAGGTGATATACTAAAATAAACACATGTACACATTGAAGTAGAAACAAACCAAGTAGCATACTACTATATTGAGCAAGATTGTCAATACAAGGTGAATATCCCAAGCTTCCATTAAGTAATATACATACTAGTATGATACAGTAATGGCCTCTAGGGCATATACACTAACATTCTCCCACTTGCACTAAGGCCATGTACTGGCATATCGAAGACCTATCATCTCGATCAGCCGCTCGAACTGAGTCTGGGGTAAGGCCTTCGTGAATGGATCAGCAGTGTTATCTTCCGTATTTACTCTCCGAACCTCAATCTCCTGGCGACCCACGATCTCCCTGATCAGGTGATACCGCCTTAAGATGTGTCTGGATTTCTGATGGGACCTGGGTTCCTTTGCTAAAGCTATAGCCCCGTTGTTGTCGCAATACAGCGGTATTGGATCAACAATGGACGGAACCACCTGAAGTTCAGTTAAGAACTTCCTTATCCAGACGGCTTCTTTTGCGGCATCTGCAGCAGCGATATATTCCGCTTCCATCGTCGAGTCAGCAACGGTTTCCTGTTTGGAACTCTTCCAACACACCGCCCCTCCATTGAGGGTAAAGACATAACCCGATATGGACTTGGAATCATCCTTGTCACTCTGGAAGCTGGAGTCAGCAAAGGCCTCGATTTGGAGGTCTTTTCCGCCATACACCAAGAACATCTCCTTAGTCCTTCTCAGGTACTTGAGAATGTTCTTTACCGCTATTCAGTGTTTCTCCCCAGGGTTAGACTGATACTGGCTTACCACACTCAGTGCATAAGCTACATCTGGTCTGGTACATAACATCGCATACATTATAGAGCCTACCGCAGAAGCATAGGGTATAATAGACATGCGATCCCTTTCCAAATCAGTCTTGGGAGACATCTCTTTGGAGAGGGTGATCTCGTGACAAGCCGGTAGATTACCGCGCTTGGAATCTTCCATACTGAATCTTTTCAGTATGGTGTCGATGTACCTGGACTGTGAGAGTCCTAGTATCCTCTTGGATCTGTCACAATAGATCCGGATCCACAGAATGTATGAGGCATCACCCAGGTCTTTCATGGAGAACCTGTGTGACAAGAACCCTTTGACAGATTGTAGCATAGGAATGTCATTTCCTATTAAGAGAATGTCATCCATGTATAAAACGAGGAATACTACAGTTCTCGCTACAAATCTACTATAGATGCATGGTTCATCTAGATTTTTGATAAAGCCAAATTCCTTGACCGTCTCATCAAAACAGATGTTCCAACTCCGCGATGCCTGCTTTAGTCCGTAGATGGACTTAAGCAACTTGCACACCTTTCCGCTACTCCCACTCTGAATGAAACCCTCTGGCTGGTCCATATAAACACACTCCTCTAAATTTCCATTTAGAAAAGCGGTCTTTACGTCCATCTGCCAAATCTCATAATCGTGGAAGGCAGCAACGGCAAGAAGGATCCGAATGGATTTCAGCATAGCTACTGGAGAAAAGGTCTCGTCATAGTCCAAACCAGGTCTTTGACGAAAACCCTTTGCAACCAGTCTAGCTTTATAGGTCTCAACCTG
Source organism: Agapanthus africanus (assembly GCA_030015575.1). NCBI lineage: Eukaryota > Viridiplantae > Streptophyta > Magnoliopsida > Asparagales > Amaryllidaceae > Agapanthus > Agapanthus africanus. The sequence goes on from CM057341.1 coordinate 706,532,788, forward strand.
TCTATCTACACCAATCTTCCTTTTGAAGATCCACTTGCATCCTACGGGTTTTACCCCATCTGGAGCAACGTCCAACGTCCATACTTTGTTGGTGTACATGGACTCCATTTCGGTCCGCATTGCATCCAGCCATTTTACCGAGTCAACGCTCTGAATGGCCTGCTGGAAGCTAGTCGGCTCATCATAATCTATGATGCAATCCTCTCTATCCCCGTCTATGAGAAAACCGTAGTATCTCTCAGGCGGATGAGACTGCCTACTACTCCTGCAGAGCGGCGTAGGAATGTCATGATCTTTCGAACCCTCTGGTTCTTCTAAGCTTTCAGTAATAGCTCGTGGTTCTGGAATTTCTTCCAGTTCTATTGCGCTCCCACTTATCTGATTTTCCAAAAACTCAGTTTCCAAGAAGTGGGCATGATGAGAAACATAAATCTTTTGTTCCTCTTCGCAATAGAAGAAATATCCCTTGGAGTTCTTTGGATATCCCACAAACTTGCACTGTACTGAGCGTGCCTCGAGCTTGTCCGCATGCTGCTTTTTGACAAAAGCTGGACATCCCCATGTCTTAATGTGATTAAGATAGGGTCTCTTCCCACACCACATCTGATATGGTGTGGTAGGCACAGTCTTAGTTGGAACTCGGTTCAAAAGGTATGCAGCTGATTCTAGTGCATATCCCCAGAATGATCGCGGTAACTCAGCGTTACTCATCATGGACCGTACCATATCCAATAGGGTTCGGTTCCGTCTCTCCGATACACCGTTATGTTGCGGAGTGTATGGAGGAGTAAGCTGAGAGAGAATTCCATTCTCTTTAAGTAATCCAGGAACTCGGCACTTAAGTATTCACCACCTCGATCAGATCTTAGTGTCTTGATACTTTTGCCGGTTTGTTTTTCTACTTCATTCTTATATTCCTGAAATTTTCCAAAGGCTTCGGATTTATGTTTCATTAAGAAAACATAATCGTACCTTGAAAAGTCATCCGTAAAAGTAATGAAGTAAGAATAACCTCTTCGCGCATGTGTAGACATTGGACCACACACGTCGCTGTGTACGAGTCCCAAGAGCTCGCTCGCTCTTACTCCGTGTCCAGTGAACGGAGTCTTTGTCATCTTTCCTTTGAGACAGGATTGACAAGTGGCATACGATTGATATTCGAACGGATCCAAATATCCTTCTGTATGTAACTTCGTCAACATTCTCTCATTGATGTGACCCAGTCTACAATGCCATAAGAAAGTCTGATTTATTTCCGGAGACTTTCTTTTGTGTGTATTCTGGACATTGAAAATCTGTGGTTGGTTTAATACGTATATACCATTGCTTAATGTACCTGACCCAATCAGAACTTGATTAAGGTGAATGTTTACAACATTACTTACAAACACAAATTCATAACCTTCTTTAGAAATCAAAGATACAGAAATGATATTACAAGTTGCGTTGGGTACAAAAAAGCAATTACGTAAAACCAAAACATGTCCATCTGACATTCCCAGGTGATAGTCCCCCACGGCTTTAGCATCCATGCTAGCTCTGTTTGCAACTTTGAGGATCATGTCACCTGCCTTCAAAACCCTACGGTTTCTCAACGCCTGCAAAGAATTACAGATATGATATCCTGATCCGGTATCCAATACCCAGGAAGTAGAGTTTATTGATAGACAGTTTTCAATAACATACACACCTGAAGCTGAAGCCGCAACTTGCTTCAGATCCTGTGTTCTGGCTTTCCAAGCCCTGCAATCTTTCTTCCAGTGCCCACTCTTATGACAGAAAAAGCACTCTTCCTTTCCTATAAGCTTCCCCGCTTTCTTTGTTGCTTTTGCCTTTCCCTTCGTATCCACTTTACTAACACCGCCTTTTGGTTTGGCGGGGGTTTTCTTCTTCTTTCCCTTTGCTTTCGCCTTGGACCTAGAAGAGGAAGATCCTCCTACAAACAAAGTGGATGTTCCCTACCTTTCTGTAGGGTGCCCTCTGCACTCCTCAGCATGTTGAGGAGCTCTGAAAGTTCAACTTCCTTTTCTTGCAAGTTGAAATTCAGGATGAACTGGGCGTAAGTGGAAGGAAGGGACTGAAGAATCAAGTCCGTAAAGAGCTCATTCTCCAACGTGGTCCCAAGGTCCGCGAGCTCCTCTATGAAGCCAATCATCTTAAGCACGTGTTCCGCTACCGATGATCCGACGGCCAACTTTGCCGAAAATAACTTCTTCGACACTTCGTATCTTGCGATACGAGATTGCTCTCCATACAGTTCTTTTGTATGGAGAAATATGGATTAGAGGTCCATATTCTCGTGCTTCCTCTGATGTTCGTTGTCCATAGAGGCAAGTACGAGGCACTTGGCCTTCGCGCAATCGATTTTCCAGGTCTTACGGATTTCGCTATCCGCGACGCTGGTTTTGGGACCTGGGACAGGGGGAGCTTTGGTGGTAAGGAGATACCCCAACTTGTCATATGTGATTGCCATTTTGACATTCCTGAGCCAATCTTTGTAGTTTGGCCATGTCAGTATGTTTTTATCTAGTAATAACTTAAGTCCGGTCATGATGTTTGGTCGCTGCAATTAAGAGAGAGAGAAGAAACACTTTAGCATGATGCTCTTGCAAGTTTAGAGTGGTTTTTAATTTGTCTAAACGGGATGTCTCCCACTGTCTCTCGAATCCCTCCTCAAACCAAAAAGGAAGAATTAGTCAGGATCAATCTCACCGTACAACTCTTGCTTAACCGTTCGACCAGGCTGGTGTCGATACTTCGAGGGAGGTTTTCCAACGCTTTCGCGAAGTTCCTTAATTAAATAACCTCTTTTCCCTGTAGGCGTAGCCCCGCTAACACCTTTCTAGACACCTACTTGGTTTATAGCATTGATCGTTAAGTGAGAAATTTCCCGAGGAGTAGCATATACTCACAGTAGGATCGGGATCCAAATATCATTGCGTGACAAAACTGAAGGAATCCTACCAGAATCATCACACTCCAAATGGTATGCAGCGCTAGCAAGTTTCAGTTCTTTTGAAACTCCCGATGTGGATTTTTGCCCCATGCTCTTATGACCTTGACTTTGGCCAACAAATTATAAGTCACATGTCAAGTTCTACCCGTCATTCTCCAGGTTAATTTGAGCCTACCCGCACATACCCTTGACTTTGGCCAACAAGGTAGAACGACTGCCCCAAACAAACACATCTATCTATGCTGCACATGAATACCCAATAGCTACCAATCACTATGCCTTGACTTTGGCCAACAAACATAGCTTGAATACTATTGACCATCCATGTGAAACGACGGAGGGCTACGAATGGTTTTGGCGAAACCGTGAACGTAGTGAACTTGATATAATCGATGGAACGAGATAGCTTTTAAAAGGAGTGGCTCAAACTCCGCATTTAAAAGTTGGTTTTTGAAAAGAACCGAGTGGTTTTTGAAAGTGTTCCAACGACTTTTACTTGGTTTATTTTCTTGCATTAGTTCTTTTAATGCGTCCCATCATTTAATCCTACCATTGCAGAAAACAACCAAAATATGACGTACGCTTATGCCATTCGCATTCGCCACGGGGCCCCGTCATTACCCATTAGGTTACTTAACTAACGACAGAGCGGGGGCTGGGCTAGCGCGGCTGAAAAACATAAGCAGTGCCTAAATAATATCATATATAGATATATTGCAATGATAGCCATTTCAGATCATAGATGAACACATTGGATATACTAGGAATCCGCAATTCGTACGAGCCTGTAACGAAAAGCGGATTACACGGTCGCGGTGAATAGCCAATACCCCACCCAAGACCCCTACGGGTGCGGCAAACTACTCGCCAAATATCCGAAGCGGAGCAACCTCCCTAAACGACGTGAGTAGGCCACTCGGCACTTCGAGATATCCGGTAGTTTGTGCACCCCACCATAGGTCTATCCTAGGAGCAAAAACAGTAAAAAGAAATTATACAATGACGGCTACAACCCCGACCCGGTTGTGCGGCCATACAAATAATATTACATCAATTTACATATTTACATGAATTGAAAGAAAAGAAAACTCTCATCTCACAACCCCCGGCTATTCACCCGCGACAATCCAATGAATTCATATACGCATACCATCAACATTACAGATCACAGATTTGTATAACCCCCACTAATCGACATATAGCGATTAGCAGACGTTCAATACAAATATCACATCACAGATATAAACCCGTTAGCATTAGTCTTTAGAAGTTCGATAAAAATACGGTTTTTCAAGCCCCAAAAACAAATTTTGCTTTCTGGAAAACCTGGGCTGAAAAGACATATTGTAAAAATCCCAAAACACCCCTGTGAACAAACTGCAACAAAAATTCCCCACGGCCGAGTCAACTCGGCCGCGGAACCGCGGCGGGAGCACGCTCCCGCCGCGTTTCCGCGGCGCTTTGATCGGATCAGTGAACCAATTTTTTGCAGTTTCTTCTAAAAACCCTGAGACGAATTTTAAGGCATGATTTATCATTTTTGGAACAGAGGAAAAATTCGACAGAAAGTTGATAATCCGGGTGTTTTTCGCGACTTTTTTACCGATCGAACTTCTACTTATATTGCTAACATATTAGATAGTGTTTAACCTGGCTCTGATACCACTGTAAGTCCATGCTACCTCTCCCGGTACATACGGGCTTGCGAAAATGATGAAAAACAATTTTCTAGAGGCGGTAACATGGACTCAAAACGGATCTTTGTTAAACTATCTACCTAACATCCTAACTAGGAGTTGTTAACTACTCGGTTAGGGGGTTATACCTTTCTTGAACTCCTTCATCTTCAACTCGTGATGGTGTACGGATCGGCTTCACCCCGTCGTCTCCTTGCGCCGAAGATCGATCCACCCGAAAGCTTCTACCTTTGGCTTCTTCTTCGATCTTTGAAGAAACTAGTTCACTTGGTTTGCTAAACCTTGTGAACTAGAGTGAGTAGAGGATTGTGTTGGGATTTTTTCTCTATGGTTCTTGCTTCTCAACACATGAGACAAGTGAACCATAGACTAGAGAGAGAGCAAGAGGAAGAGGGAGAGCTCAAGAGAATGAGAGAGCTCAAGCAAGAGAGAGAAAGCAAATGAGAGAATGAGAAAGACTTTTTCCCTCTTGGCTCTCATAATCCAAAGCCATCATAACAAATAATAGCAATCAAGTATTATGTGATGGTTTAAGTCAAAATAGCCATATCATTTCATGCACTCATTTTGCACAAGATAAACATGCAAGCAAAAGTCTTTGCCATGAAATGATAGCCATTGTCATGATGATGGTCAACTAGTCCAACCTAGTCAACCGGTCAACAAAGTCAACAAGTCAACAAAGTCAACCCCTCAACAACCATGTCACTATAATACTTAATTAATATTATTGTTAATTATATTTCATATTCTCATTAGGGTTTAGCAAAAAGTCAATAGTCAACAGTCAACAGTCAACAACCCTAATGAGAATCCACTGCCTCTGTCTCTCTGTCAACTGTGCATACACACCCGCATCCGCGTTCCGAGGAACACGAATACATACGAGATAAAACCAATCCTAAAACGTACACTAGGATCTGGCTTAAACCAAAGCCCGCTAGTGTTAACTGTCCAGACACTGAACGTGCACAAGTGCACGGATGTGACCGAACCCTGTCGCAAAACCATGCGACCTATCGCAAAACCATGCGACCTCTACTCTTTTGCCTAAAGGCGAATAGCTCTCTGTGTGGGACTCTAAAGACTCGACACTACGCTGGCAGTGGGTTTAACCACAGACCGCAAGCGGCACTAGCTGTGCGTAACGGCCCCCAGGTAGATGCCGACAAGAAGACTGACGAGGTGAAACCCATCTGAACTCCTACCGAGCCTGAATGTGACAGTCTCCGTATAGTCTGGTCTATTCGTCTGATACATCGCATGGCGGGCCTAGGGGCGGTAAACGTCAGTCCCCTCATAGCGGTACAAGTCGTGTCGGAGTGAAGCCCAGAACACCCTGAGATATCACTGGAAACCTACCAGTATATCTCGCTTTCCCTGGCCAGGGACTACTCGTGTAATGGCTCTCCTAGACACAGCGCGATGTCAACCCCCAATACCGAGAGAGACAAATCCTGTCTAACCGTCACTGCCTCCAAGTGCTTCAGGACTGCACCTAAAAACTACCTGTTTGCACGACTCCTTTGAGTCGTGGTAGGGTAGTAATCAAAGTACAGTGGGAACACACTTGAGGCGAAGTGACAGTGTCAAGTCAGCGGACTAAGCTGTACTCATGTCACCTGGGAACTGATAACTGACGATAGGTATAGTACCAACCAACAGTTCCCGATGAGTCCTGTCCTGTGTACTCGTAACCTAACGAGCACCCGCATACTATCTCAAGTACGACGTACTGACGGCTGTGGGATAGACCCTATCCCACACTGGGATGAGAAGCGCATACGCTAGTCTACTCCGGAGTATCGATGCCCTGTCTCGATAGTCCTGCGACTAGGGACCTGCATAAGGATGTGCTTATAGATTACCCAGCCCCCACGAGTGTGACTGCCATCACAACGCTGGTAATCAAGCAAAGATCCTAAGGGCTCCACTAATGTGTATAGGTGATATACTAAAATAAACACATGTACACATTGAAGTAGAAACAAACCAAGTAGCATACTACTATATTGAGCAAGATTGTCAATACAAGGTGAATATCCCAAGCTTCCATTAAGTAATATACATACTAGTATGATACAGTAATGGCCTCTAGGGCATATACACTAACAAGAACGATGCTATACTCATCCTCCTGCCGGGTCTCATAGCCTGGAAAAATAGTAGTATCAAGTTTGGGTAAGCAAGAACCAACCTGTCACCGTCTTTAAGCATACAGAAGTACCTCTCGGGTGCCTGAGCTTACCCACCATATCTGCGGAGTGGCCAATGGAATGTCAAACTAGATTGAATGTTTAGGTTCTTATCAAATTTTCAGTAATCGTTTGCGGTTCTGGAATCACTTCCAGTTCTACCATACTCCCACTACCGTTTTCTGAAAAATCCATTTTTATTAAAACTGTGGCGAGTCAAGAACAATATCACTATTGATCTTCCAGATGGTAGAAAATCAACTCTCGTCATAGCCCGGGTCAACCCACAAACTGCCATTACAGAAACTTGCCTTGAGTTATCCAGAGTCTGGTTTTAAGCATAAGCCGGAAAACTCCCCGTACCTTAACAATGTTAAGATATGAACTATTCTATATCCAATGTAGAAATAGAGGCACTGATTTAATTGGAACCAAATTCAAATCATGCAGCTGTCTCTAGTGCATGTCAACTAAATGGAGAGAGGCCGATCAGCATTGCTCAATTTAGGAGTGCACCCAATTATGAGTAACCTGGAGGAGAAACAAGTTTCTCAAAACCATTACTTTCAACTGAATACCAAACACAAGTATCCACATCTTCGATCACCTTGAAGAATCCCAATACTTGCAACACCTGGTTCTCTACTTTACTCTTATACTTATAACTTCTCAAAACTTAGACCTTGCATTTCTACAAAACACTTGCCAAAAAACTAGAGAAGTCACAAGTAAACAGAATATAGTACGAGGACCAACCCCTCTATCCTAATGGACACTGGACAATATATAATACTTTGTATAAGTCCGCTGAGTTGAATAACTCAAACCCTGTGCGTCGTAGGTTGAAAACTGTACTATGGTTATGAAGAATTACACCGCTGTTGAATGCTCCTTACCTAACCATCAACTGATATAGGTAAATGTCATGGACATAACTTCAAAAAGTTATATCTCACTTTATAAAAATAAACGTACAGATATATCAATTTGAAATTGGTGCATAACAACGGATATTCAAAACCAAATATTTGTCGTCCGGCAAACAACCCAGGTGATTTTCTCAAATATCAACAATTACAACGAATCCCGATATAATGAGGATGATCACCTAATTCCCAACAACTTACTCCCACTCATCATCTGTAAAACCATACAGATGTAAGAATCATACCTGGTAAATACATACCCTGGAGTAAGGGCTTATAGGGGAAATCAGTTTTCTTTTAACAATACACAGTGAGACCGAAACATGAAAATGTTTCGAAGGGATATCCGGGTATTCCTACTAATGCCTCTTCCATTATCAGATTCACAACTGTTACCGTATATTTCTTTGCCATCTCTCCAAATCCCTTTATATGTCTTTAGTCATTACCTTCTGTACACCCTCTTAGGCTAAATGGTTTTCTTCATTCCCTATCGTTTGGCACCTGCCTATGGTTTGGAAGAAGACTATCCAATTAGCGTAATAGGTGTACTATCCTTATCCAAGGAGCACTCGCAACCTGAGAGAAGGTAAAAGGAAAAACAACTGAATAGTCCTATTCATTTTCTCCAGAACCGGAAACCATCCTCGAATCTGGAACAAGTTCCTTCGAGTTCGTATATAACCATACGATGGTTTTATCCAATGGAAGTGGATGTTCGTAGTAATACGGGGTGTTCTGGAGAAAAGGGTAAAAATAGGAGTGGCAATGAGGTATGCAACTCAGACAATCCAAAAGCCGGTGTTATAAGAAGGTTCGGTCAACTTGGTCACTGAGTCATAGTCAAGGGTCGGGTCATGGTCGCTGCCAAAGAGAGAGAGAAAAGAAACACTCTGCATGCACTCTAAGCTCGATCAGAACGGTTATCAATTTATCTAATCAGGAAACCTCCCGCTGTAACCTCAAATTCTCCTCCAAACCTGAAAGAAGAATTAGTCGGGATCAACCGAGGAGTAAACCAACTCATCAGTGTGAATCGGGATCCAACTATCATCGCATGATAACGTGATGGAATCCACTCACGTTATCACACTCCAGAAGGTATGCGCATATCTGGCAAGTTTCAGTTTCTTTACAAACTCCCGATGTGATTTTTACCCCATGCTCTTATGACCTTAACGAAGGCCAACATATCATAAGTCACATGTCAAGTTCTACCCGTCATTATCCAGGTTTATTTGAACCCACCCGTACATACCCTTGACGAAGGCCAAAATAGTAGTACGACTGTCCCAAACCAACGCATCTATCTATGCAGCAGAAAAGTAACAAATAGCTACCATACACTATGTCTTGACGAAGGCCAACATACATAGCATGAATACTAAGTGCTACCTTTCTGAAATGACGGAGGGCTACGAATGGTTTTTGGCGAAAAACCTTTAACATAATGAACTTGATATCGTTGAAGGAACCGGATAGCTTTTTATAAAAATATAGTGGCGAAAATTTTTGCTAAAGAGGTCACTCCCGGTGAAGGGATCTCGGCTCTTTCCCCGTAGAATGAGGTGCAGGATATTCCAACTGAATACCACGATGCAAAGCAAAAAGTAATCGACTATAGTGAAGTTATTCCCCTGATGCAAACTTCTGTCCAAGGGGTCACTCCCGGTGAAGGGATCTCGACCCTTGCCTCGTCGACTGAGGTGCTGGATATTCATAACCGAATACCACTGTGCAAAACAAAAGAGAACGTCCTTGCAATAACAGCTTTTTGAAAAATATTCTAACAACACCAAACAGGTTTGTTTAGCTTGCATTGATCCGAATCAACGCAGTCCCATCAATTGATCACACCAATAAAGAAAGAAAATACTATGTACGTATATGCCATCCGCATTCGCCACTGGGTCCCGTCATCACCCGTTAGGTTACTTAACTAACGACAGAGCGGGAACTGGACTAGCGCGGATGTAAAACATATACAACGTCTACTAGTATATATATCAATATATAATAATCGCTCCAGGCGTGATAAAATGCAACATCACAGAAATGTAATAAGCATCACAGAACAATACAGATAATCTGGGATCCCCGGGTTTCATAGAGCCGCTACTGAAACCCGACGTTCCCCTGGTCGTGTGGATAGCCTGTGCAATGAAAACCTAGACCCCTACGGGTGCGGCAAGTTACCCGCCAAAACCTGAAGAGAGGCGGCCCCTTCAACAAAGTGAATGGTCCACCCAGCACTTCACGGAATCCGGTAACTTGTGCACCCCTCCTTGGGTCATCCTATACCCCCTACGAGTGCGGCGAATAGCCCGTCAATTCTAGAGTAAAGCCCCCTCCGTCTCAAAGCCATGAGATGCGGGCCCGTTGCCCTCTAGAACCCGGCTATCCGTGCACCCCACCACGGGGTAATCCTAGTACAGAAAATAAAATATATACAACGGGTATATCGACCTCAGCCCGGTCGTGCCCCAAAAGAATAATATACAAACAGGCAGTGATGGCAGTCCACATGTCGGACGCTCGCCCCGCAATATCAAATGTACATAATAATACCAAAACTGTACTAACATTGCAACCAGGCTATCCACCACGACAAATCCGCAACATCACAGCACAACACAGAACATCAACGTGAATGTCACGTTCGCAAATCCGTCTAAAAGGGCTATAGCAATTAGACAAGATTTACCGATCAAATGACATTCACGGACGCAGATATAATGTAAATACTGTGAATTAACATATTTAAAATTTTCGATTGACAAAATTTCACGAAGTGGGCCCTAAGCACAATTCCCAGTACTCAAAATAATCTGGGCCAAAACTAAAAATACCAGAAACGCCAATTCCAAGTCAGAGACCACTGCAGAAAATTTGGTGCATTGATGCTACAAGAGTGTGGCGGAACAGCGGCCAAAACAAGGGTAATGCCATTGTTCCGTGGCGCTACAGTGTGATCACTTCACCAAATTTCAGCTGTGTTCTTAAAAAAGCCTGCCTGATTTTCTGCAATACTCAAAATAATTTTTTGACGATAAAATAAATTCGACAGAAACTTCAGAATTGGAAATGCGATTTCGGAAATTTCGTTCGATTGAAGTTCTAAACACGTTAGAGCAAGCTAGTAAAGGTTAATGGCGTGTCTCTGATACCATGTAAGTCTACGGTAGCACCCCGGCCGTCGGTCCGAGGCCAAAATGCGGAAACGAAAACTTTTTCTAAACTAGAAACCGGTGCTATCGTATACTTTAAACCCGGATCGAACCATTAACCTACAACTAGCTAAATAGAGAAGGGTTAGAAAAACTATACCGATCGATCCGTGTCCTTCGGTCTTTGGCCACCAACCCAAGCTCCTCGCGGCATCTCCGGTCTCAATCCCCTCTTCGAAAAGGGCACCACATCATCGAGTCTTTTTACGGGCTCCCGCTTCATCCGAAGCAACTCGGGCACGAAGTTCGCTAGCCGACGTGTCCAAGGTGAAGTAGAGAATGTGTGTGACAACTTTGTCTCTTGCATCCATTGTATGGATGGAGGTTGGAGATGATGCCATTAATGGAAATGGTGAGCTAGAGGAAGAAGAAGAAGAAGAAGAGGTTTCTTTTATGTGTTGTTGCTATGATAAAATGAGAGAGAGAGTTAGAATGAAATAATACAAGAGCAAACATATCTATCATGGCTGCCCTTCTCTCTCTTCCTCTCATTTCATCACTCAAATCCATCATAAAATGTGACATATGCACAATAAAAGAGACCATGAGTCACTAGATTGCATGTGTCACAATAAATGCACCTCATGATGATTTCTAGCTCATAATTTCCATATGCAAACAATAATCCAAATGTTTGCAACAATAAAAAGATACGGCAACATCTAAAGTAAACTTGTGACGGATCACAAGGATACCCCTCACCTGTATATACATACCTGCATCCGCATTCCGACCGAATGCGAATGCAATGAGACTAAAGTAATCCAACAAATCTAATACTAGGATCCGGCTTAAACCAAAGCCCACTAGTATGATCCGCCCGATCATGATCCGTGCACTACTGCACGTATATGATCGGGCTCTGCCATATATCATATGGCCTCTACAACGCTTCATCCGAAACTTGAGAAACTGTCTGTGGGGGACTCTAAAGACTCGTCAATATTTTGGCTGTGGATTTAACCACCAGCACGTCAGAGGTACTAACTGTACATAACGGGCTACCAGGTATTGACCAAAAGGGAGGTCGATGAGCGAACTCATCCTGACACCCTACTGAGCCTGTCAGTGACAATATCCGTACAGTCCGGTCCGTTCGTCTATGAGCATCGCATGGCGGGCCTAGGGGGTTGGTAAAAGTCAGACCCCCAAAAGTGGTACAAGTCGTGTCGGAGTGTAGCCCAGAACACCCTGAGATACTACTGGAATACCTACCAGTAAATCTCCTGCCTTGGCCAAGGACTTCATGTAATGGCTCTCCTAGACACAGCGCAATCTCACCCCCAATACCGGAAGAGACGAAACCCCTGCCGATCCGCTCACTTCCTCCATATGGCTCGGGACTGTACCCAACTAAAACCTGTTTGCATGACTCCTTTGAGCCGTGGTAGGGTAGTAATCAAAGCACAGTGGGAACTCACACGAGACAAATGACGATATCAGGTCGATGAACTAACCTGTATACATGTCACCAGGGAACTGCTATCTGACGTCAGGTATAATACCAACTAGCATGTTCCCGGCGAGTCCAGTCCACTCATAACCCAATGAGCACCTGTATACATCTTAGGTGAACCAACTGACACCAATGGCTTGTGAGACCAGCCACCGCCCCTCGTCGGGGTCTCGACTGTATACACTAGTCTACTAATGGAGTATCGATGCCCAGTCTCGAAACTCCCACGACTAGGGACCACTTTAAGGATGTGCTTATAGACTACCCAACTCTCACGTATATGATCGCCATCATACTGCTGGTAGTCAAGCAAGAATCCTAAGGGCTCTATCAACGTGTAATAGCGACCTGTAAGGTCACCTAAAACAGTACACGATGATAAAGACAAACCATGGTAGCATATCATTCTCTATCAATATGTAATAGTGAACTACAATGTCACCTAAAGCATGTACACGATGATAAAGACAAACCAGATAGTATACAAACCTCTCGAGTAAGACTGTCCTACCGGTATAGGTCCTCCCTCAATCATTGCAATCACGTGCCTGTGATATAATAATTGACTCTGAGGGCACTATATCCAACATGTCTTTGTAGATCTATGATCTTTTTAAAGAAATAAATTTTTCTTTTTATGAGATGATTTCATCTCTATGTTCATCATTATCATTTTTACCTTCAAGAAAGATCTTCTTGCAAGAGCCAGCTCTTTATCTTTGAGTTTCTCAAAGTTTATGGGGGGAGGGGGTTTCTTTGTATAAGACTTGAAGTCTTGGGGCCTTTATATAGGGCAAGCTGATCGGTTCGATCAGTTAAAGAGACCTTTTCTCTAATTGATTTGGGAATTTTCTCATCGTTGGATCTTTGATCCAAGGGCTTCTGATTCACAGAAGGTAATCTTCTTTTTTTCAACACAAATTGGGAAATCTTCTAAACAGAATTTATTCTGTATGTTTTAGTGATTTTTAATCACCATTGGATCATTGATCCAACGGTGCTCTGATTTACAGAGCACAATCTTGTTGTTTGGAAAGATTTGAGAGATCTTTCCTTAACAGAATTTAATTTTGATTAATTAATGATTTATCATTATTATTAGATCTTTGATCTAACGGTGAGGAGCTTTTAGTTCCAGCACTAGCGCACCCGTGCTTTGCATGTGGTGCGCTGCTTAGAGCGCAGCGCACCTAGCGCTAGCGCACCTGTGTCTGACACGTAGTGCGCTGCTCAGAGCGCAGCGTACTTAGCGCTAGCGCATCCGTGTCTTACACACGGTGCGCTACTTAGAGCGCAGCGCACCTAGCGCTAGCGCATCCGTGTCTTACACGTGGTGTGCTGCCTAGGGTGCAGCGCACTTGGCGCTGCATCTGAAGCGTTGCTTCAATTTGAAATTTAAATTTCAAATAGAGCTTTGCTCTGATTGGGGGAAACAAATGCCCCCCCCACCGTTGCGCTCACGTGGCCCACATGTGAGTGCAGCGGTGGCTGCATCTGCTCCCTCGGATCAACTAAGAAGTTGAAACGGCACTCATTGCCTATAAATAGGACCTTTGGTCCTTTTGATGATTCTGTTCATCTTCTTCCTTATTTTCTGAGAATTTTTATTCTCTCACAGTGCATAGCTCTCCATCTTAATAATTTTCTTAAGGACAAAAATTCTGTCAAAATTTAGGTAAAGATTAAATCTTTTAATAATCTAGGGTTTTACCCATTAACAGAGCCTTGCGCTTCATAGATCTTAGATCTAAATAAAATGTTATTAGGGTTTTACCTATAACAGAGCTTTGCTCTTCATATATCCTAGATCTAAAGCAAACCTTTTGAGGGTTTCTTGACCTATTAACAGGGCTTTGCTCTTTTGAATAACGAAGATTTGTTAATCTCTTATGAAGAACTCACAGAGTTTGTTTATAGATCTTGGAGATCTCAGAATTTTTAATTCATAAAAATTTATTTCAATTTTTCTGATGGATTATTTCATCATCATTTTTTCCAGAGCAAGGCCCTTGAGGAATTTTTATTCCTTCATGATCAGAGTTTGACAAGTGTCACTCTGTTACAGAGCATTGCTCTCAAAGGGAGATTTACTCCTCTGCCCGAGAGATCTCTCATTTAATGAGAATTTCTTTTGAGGATTTCCTCACTTAATCAACAGTCTCATCAAATGATGAGGTTGTTTTATTAATGATGAACAGTCATCTAGATTTTGTGGGCCTTTTTTGGTCCATTTTCACTGCATTGCAGTGTGGTACAAATTCTAAAGTACCAAGTGTCAGAATTTAAATTAAATTATCGCACTGACAATTGACTTTTATCCCTTTTTGCGCAGGCGACATGTCTTTCGATCCCTTTTTCCCGTTTGTTCGTTCAGAGGGAGGATTCCCTGGAGCTCCTGTGGACCGGGAAGTCCGAGCATTGATCAGAGATCACGACCCGGAACATAAGAATCTTCACCTATGGGGGACATGGTATAATCAGATTATTAAGGTTCGACAGAGCTTTTCGTGCGCGGTACCCTCAGAGCCCATCATGGCGATCCATTACGCCGACCCACCCCCGGTGAACTATACCGTGGAAGAAGTCAACTGGACTTCGGGAGGTCTTCTTCAGCCTTCTATGGTTTCGATACCCGTTCAGCCTCCAATGGCTTTGGATACCCTGGGGCGACGTATTTGTCAAGGCGAGGCGCGACCATGGGGACAACCATATATGATCGGCCTAATTCCTCGTCATCCAGCTGGCTATCTGCAATGGGCCCGTTACATTCTGTCAGCAAAGAAATCACAGTTGTTGAGGCTTGGGTTGTATCCCGCCATTTATGCTTCTCTCTTCTAGCATTCTACGCTTCCCGCCTGGTGGGTTAAGGCCTTTCTGGAGCAGTGGAATATTCCTACTCACACCTTCCTTTCGCTGAACCGAGAAGTATCAATTTCTTTAGAGGAATTTGCAGAAGTTTCTGGCTTGCCGGTTATGGGGGAGCACTATGAGGAACTACTTCCTACAGATGAATACATTTTTGGTGCCAAGCCAGTGATGACAGGCCTTACCCCGGAGAACGCCATTCAACACCGGTTCCTTAGTTTAATCAAAGTGTTGAATATTTATGAGGGCCTTTTTCTCGAATCTGGGAGCCGCGGGGTTACTTTCGAGGATCTCATTGCTCGCTTTCTCCATCCGGAAGTCTTCTCGAAGGATGCTGCTAAATTCTCCAAACTTGACGACCCTTTCGGTTTAGGGTTAAACAACTTCCCAACGGTGGAGGCAGATCAAAAGAGTTTCTTCCTTCCTAACACTCCAGTTGTTTCTTTCGCGGAGGTCGCAGTCCCTGGGATTGATGAGGAAACGTTCTTTCTGGGGTTTCTTGGGCTATGGCTGAGCTGGTTTGCGCTCCTGATGCACCCTCGCCGTATAAGGCCATCAGTCTTCTATCCGGCTCACCGAATGATTATTGGGGTGAAAGTGGCTGTCGGGGTTGCCGAGTTAGCTAATCTGTATTACAGCCTCAGCCAAGCAGCGGATACTACTGAACCCGGAGTGCAGCATGTGAACTTCTCGATGCATTACTTCATGTCATGGCTCGAGCTATATGCACTTGGCGTTTTCGGTATCCATAAGAGGTCGTCCTTCTACGACAGGTGCGGCTTCCAACGGATTATGCGATTAGTCGACGCATCTATTGTAAATCCGTCACCGCGGGAAGCAAGAGGTTTGCTCCTTCGTCCTCGCACGGTTGGAGATGGCATGACTTTCACCGACAAGATCTTGACTATCGGCAAAGAGTCCGCTATGACGGTGCAGCCATTGCGGGACATTTTTAAGGATGGAGCCTCTGTTCTGAAAGCTCGGGAAATCCTTCATTTATATTCCATCAGACCGGGCTTTCTAGTGTTTAGGCAAAATGATGCGGTGTTATTCATAAGATACAACCCGCACCGTTTCGCCAAGCAGCTGAGCTACAATCAGGGAGTCCCGCTTGAGGCCTTTTTGTTAGAACCTGCTGTCACTAAAGAGGGAAGCGAAACGCGCTGCATCATTTCATGCGCATGAACACGAGGTCCAACTTCTTTATCAGCGAACCGAGCTGTGTCCCGAAGGCCCTTAGTGTGTACGTGGCGTGGTACCAGCATTCAATGGGCGCTGTCATCAGGGAGGAGAAGCGACTACTGCTCGATCGCAAAGGGGTACCCCCTGCTGGTGATCGAAACGTCCCTCTGAAGCGGCGGACCATTGTCCCACCTCCCTTAAGAGAAGCTGCCGTGATCGAGGTCCCGCACGACAGGCCCGAGCTACCGATACCTCGGGCTCCTGTAGAAACGGCGACTGTAGCTTCTCCTGATTCTGGCGTGGGTTTAGATATCGGGACTCATCATCCCAAGGTGCCCACCAAGTGTAAACTTGTGGTTGCGGCGACGGGCACTCGTTCGCGGAAGAGGAAGAAGAAATCGATCCTATCTGCCGACATTGTATTTGGTCAGGAGCCTTATGCTCCTTATAGTGAGGGCTTGGGCGAATATGGGACCAACGAGGGTCTGTTCATAGCACCGGACGATACTGATTTAGCGGCTGCCATTGCCGCTTCTGAGCGATCAGCAAGCCACAAAGTGGGACTGGCCATCCTCGCGCAATTAAGTAAGGTTTGATCGTACCCCGTTTTTTTTGCTGCTACATTTTTGTTATGATGTTTTGACTGACACTCGTTCTCCACCAGGCATTTCCACTGAAGAGGCTCTAGCGGCTTCCCTCAAGACTTTCGAGGAGGAGAGAATTCACGCTTCTCTGGGAGTTGATATATCTCAGCTCATTGCGTCTTCATTCTCCTTTCTTATGGACAATCTGACCCCCTCCTTATCTTATCGCAGGGACTACAATGCCAATCCCGCAAGGTGATGCGGAGATACTTCCAGGGCCAGCCATCGAAGTCCCGGCCTCCTCAGCACTGCCGAAAGAGGCCTTACTCAAACGACCGATGACAGATGCCATAACGGCTCCAGAGGTAACCTTTGGCGCGGACGATGACATCCGATTGATGGAGGCTTCTAGAAGATCCGCTCTCACGGCCCGAGCGGAAAGGAAGCGTAGAATGTGCGCGGCAAGGGAGCGTAGTGCCACCTTGGCCGTGGGTGCAGGTTCGAGCGCTGCTACCCCTGCCCCTACTCCTTCAGAAGATATTTCGGCTGCCTTGTCCACCGCCCACAGACAGGCAGCACATGCTGCTCAGGAAGCAATCGGAAAACCGACTCAAGGTAACGTGACATTGGGTTCTTTTGTCAAAGTTTTAATTTTCAGGTTCTCATATATCCTATCTTGCAGGGCCGGGTCTTGCCGAGGAGGTGGTGGGTGTCGTGGCGGCAACCACCGAGCCTGAGGTAGCGGTAGGTGAGACGGCTACAATCGCCGAGCCCGAGGTAGCGGTAGGTGAGATGGCTACAATCACCGAGCCCGAGGTAGCCGCTCCTTCTCAAGAGTCAGGCACTGCTCCAATCGTCATTCTTTCCGCCTGCGGTTCTCTGCCATCTCCTGGCATCGCGAGCGTTACGACGGCTCTCGTAGAGTCAGGGGATGAGGCGACGGGAGGCGAGACCATTTTGTTGGAGGAGGGTGAGGCAGTCGCTGCATCCAATGATGCCCTTGTTGCGGTCTCGACCGGCGACTTACCAGGTAAATTTCAGGTTATGTCTTTCTATTTTATTCTGCAATCTCTTTTCGACCTTTTCTGACAGTACTTTTGTTTTGAATGCAGCTGCGGTGGGCGTTGAGGTTGTGCCACCCGAAGAAGCGCCACCAGTTGCCGCTTTGACGGTGACCGCCCCTTTGCCTTCTCTCGTACCCTCTCAAATGCTGGAAGGTGCGGATTTGTAACTCACCAGTTTCATTGCAGGCAGTATATTTCTTGTACTGACATTGTATTACTACATCCTTGCAGGAGTCCTTTTTTATCACCTGTATCAGGTGCTACACCTACACTTCTCCTTTCAGTCAGAGATTGCCTCTTCTAGCGGAGCTGGTGAGTACAGCCTTTAGCTAACGTCTCTTCTTTTCTTTGACGGGTAGTCAAATCGTTTCTAATTCTTCTTTATTTTAATTGCAGCCCCACAGCTCGAAGGAGGAGACGAAAGAGTAGCTACACCACCGGTACCCCCGGTCTTGCCACTTGCTGCAGCCGGTATAGTAAACTCCAGCTCACACTCCTAGATCTTCACGGCGGCACCTCCGCCACTATAGTGTGAGCTGGGAGCAGCTCCGAAAATCCCGGCCCTTTTATAAGACAGTCAATTGAGAAAATGAGAAATGCCAGCTATATGTGTTCATGAACCTCCTTTATTTCTCGAACCGTTACTTGACTGTGATTTGCTTTGTAGCTGTGACATCGACTTCTGCTCCGTTCGAGTCTCAAGTTATAATGCCAGCAAGCCCCTTCTCTCGATGTCCCTCTTCCAAAGGTGCTGTGAATAGCCTGCGCATGTTGATCGATCACCTCGAGGAGCTTAATGTGGAGACTCCTGCCCTTGCTACCGATTTCGTTGCTGAGGTTAATCCTATGCTAGCGACGCTCGTGCACTTTCATAACGAAGTCGTCGTGGAGTCCTGGGTTAATCACTGCAGGAAAATCGAAGCATGTCTGCATGAGCTCGAGTTTAGACGTCCTGCCCCCGAGGTCTTGGCTGTGAACTCCCAGCGGGCTGCATGGGCGAAGGAGAGAACCCCTTACTTCCGCCATCTTGAGAAAAAAGCGGCTTTGAAGCGTAAGGAGTGCGAAGAGGCTTCAAGCGAATCTGCTCGATTGCATGCTCAAGTTGATGCAAACGCTGCACAGTCGAAAGTTATCTTCGAAAGCCTTCTACGATGTATTTCCGACGGGCTAACGCTGAGGCAGAAGCTTGACCTCATCGAGCGAGATGCACAAAGTCGTGGAGCAGCTCAGCGGGTCATAGATGAGCAACTTTCATCTTATTTGCAGCAACGGGCTCAGGTTGAAGCGGAGTTGGCCGTGGCAGCTGACCAAGACAAGGGGCTGAGGGAAGTGCGCGAGCGGCCGATTGGTCTATTGAAAACGCTTCCCTCTCAATAATTGTTTTTGTACCATTTGTAATTTTGAATAAAATGTATCCATTTTTTTTTATTCTTTCATAAGATGTATTCTGTATCCAATCGAATTTATGAATAAAAGATACATTTCTTTCGTAATGTCTTTTGTCATCTCTTTGCTTTCTTCTTTTCTTCGTTATCAGCATGTCACTTTAGTAAGTATAGCCTACCGATGATAGAGAGAGCATTCCGTTTTGAATTCTTCGAGAGGTAGTGATGGCTTAGAAAGCAGGTTCAGATCTGCTGCCTAAGACTTTTTAATTTCATGAGCCGTGAGGGCCTCATAAAGACTTTTCTCCCTACAAGTCGAGAGGATCTCGTAGGTGTATTTTCTCCTTAGGAATCGTGAGGATTCCTAAGTGTGTTTTTCTCTTATAAGTCGTAAGGATCTCACAAGAGAATTTTCCCTCTTACAAGTCGAGAGGACTCGTAAGTGGTTGTTTCCCTCTTCGTCGATGTTTGATTTCGGAGAGTGTGACCCGTGAATAGTATGCAAGAGTCCATCTTGGACCGACTTGCAGAGCCCCGGTGCTTAGGAAACAGGTTTTTTTTAATCCCCATTGCCTAAGGCTTTTCCCTGCGAGCCGAGACGAATTGAGGAGTTCTTGCAAGGATGTCCTAACGTCACAGTTAACCTCTGCTCTTTATGACAGAGGTCCGTTAGGGTCTGTGGTACTAGGGTTTTGCCTGTTGTACCGTCGCGTTGGCTGATGTATCCCTTGATAGGCAATCTTACTGTTCGAGTAGCCTTGTGACTGTCGTGTCTCTGATCCCTTCGGGGGCTGGACAAGACGTCTTCAAGCAATCTTCCTAGGAAGTTTGACCATCGGAAGAGCAAGCATTAGGAATTTTGCCATGCCGCTTTTTACTTGAGGTTAGGCTCAGTTTGCCATGCCGCTTTATATGAGTTGCCATCAAGACCCTGAAGCGAGGAATTTGGCCTTCGCTTCGTTTGCTTTGGCATGTCCGAATCCTGTGGGAGGAAGGACGCTGTAGTGACCTTTTGTCTGCTGTATCGAGACAAATGTCGAGGTGGTGACCACTCTATATGGGATGATCTCCGGTAGCCTTTCAGGTTTTATATGAGTTACCGTCAAGACCCTGAAGCTAGGAATTTGGCCTTCGCTTCGTTTTGTTTCGACCGTGAGGTCTTTCGTTGACGTTGCATCTGCATCCTGCTAGACTGCGAAGGAACGTCGTTGTTTACATTGCGTCTGGTGTAGCGAGACGAATGCTGAGGTGGAGCTGGGATTTTGCCGTCACTCCGCTTTGTTTCGACCGTGAGGTCTTTTGTTGACGTTAGATCTGCATCCTGCTGGACTGGGAAGGAACGCCGTTGTTGACATTGCGTCTGCTGTAACGAGACGAATGTTAAGGTGGAGCTGGGATTTGCCGTCACTCCGCTTAGTGATGTCGCGTCCGAGTCCTGTTGGAATGAGGAGGATCACCTTTTTTGATTTTTAGGCTGTAGATATTGCCGTTAAGATTCGGAACTAGGGACTATGCCGTAGCTCCGTTTCGTTATGTCGCTTCCGTGCCTTACTGGCATAAGGAGGAACGCTGTTGTTGGTCTTCTGGGATGCAGATGTGACCGTTGAGACTTGGCTCTCTTTCTGACGGAGCTTGGTGGGATGATATGGTTCCCTCATTGTTTGCTCCCCTGGATTGCATATAAGGATCGATGTGATATCACCTGTAGGGCAAGAGTTTCATTTCATTTCATTTTTTTCTTCCCGCGATGCTCTATCATTTCAGCTTTTATATCGCGAAAGTCGCGATTGCCCAATCATTTCGGCTGTTTTTTCGCGGTGCCCAATCATTTCGGCTATTTGTTTTATTCTTACTCGCTGCTTTTTATTGCGAGTTGCCCAATCATTTCGGCTATTTTTGTATGCATACATTTTTACTTTCTAATTTGCAAGTTGCCCCATCATTTCGGCTATTTCGTATGCATTTGTGGCTTGCTGACTTTTCGCTGCGAGTTTGGGATTTAATACCGATTTAGGCATCAGCATCGCTACAACTGGGATATTGCCAGGAGCGAATCATCATTTGCCTCTGTCGACGCCGAACAAAGTGGCTTAGTAGACAGGGTTAAGATCCTGTCGACTAAGGATTTTAACTTTACGAGCTGTAAGGGTCTCATAAAGACTATTTCTCCCTACAAGTCGTGAGGATCTTGTAGGTGCATTTTCTCCTTAAGAATCGTGAAGATTCCTAAGTGTGTGTTCTCTTATAAGTCGTAAGGATCTTACAAAAGTATTTTCTCCTTATAAGTCGAGAGGACTTACAAGTGTTGTCTGCTGTACGAGCATATCCCTAGTCACGGATGGGACTTTGTTAGGGAAATGTTTATTCGTGCCCATGGATTGTATACAAGAGTCAATACTGAACCACTTGTAGGGCAACATTGGAGATTGTGATGGCTTAAGAACAGGTTCAGATCCCTGTAGCTTAAGGTTTTTGAATCTTATGAGCCGTGAGGGTCTCAAAGGGGAATTCTCCTTACGAGTCGTGAGGATCTCGTAAGTGTAATTTCTCCTTAGGAATCGTGGGGATCCCTAAGTGTGTTGCTCCTTTGTGAGTCGTAAGGATCTCACGCAGGTATTTTCTCCTCACAAGGTCGAGAGGACCTTGCAAGTGTCTTTTAACGAGATTGCGCCCTTTCGGGTTTTCACAAAACTCGCCGGTAGCCCTGCTGTTTTTACTCACGGAGCCCTTTCAGGTTTTCATCCGTGCCTATCTCGCTTGTGGACGTACCGTTTTTTTTTCTTTTTTTTTACCACGTCAGCCTGAGGATGCCGCGGGTTGGTAGTAGTTTAATGACGTTTCGGTCATAAGTCAACGTACGATTACGTAGCTAGATTTTGCCACAAATCTTCGCATGTTTTGTGTCGGAGGTGGATTCTTTGAAGAGAGGGCTAAAGGCGATTTCTTCGTCAGAGTCGCTACCAAAGGTGATAACTTGCGATCCCTTGGTGTCGACTATGTGACGGTTGCCAGCAGCTTTTTCGCGCTCATCTGTCGTGCTTTCTTGTTCCCGACGAGCCTTGCGCTTCACTCGTTGAACGTGTCGTCGATGGGCAACATATCCTTGCCACCAGTTTTTAAAGTCTATGCACTCCTCGGTAGGGTGTGCAATCCTCTGATGGTATAGGCAGAAGTTAGGATGTATGTCCGCTTCATATAGACGTATATTGCCAGGGGAATTTCCTTTGAAAGAGGGCAACTTCATTCCTATTGCCAGGGCCCTAGCGAATCGTTTCCTTACTTTAAACTTGCTTTTGCTGGCGATAGAGATGCTTTGCTCCAGTTGGGGTGTCTCGACCTTTTCATCCAGTCGTCGGCATTTGGCTTTTTCAAATATAGCCAGTTCGCGCTCCCGATTGGCTTTGCTTTTCTGACGGGCTTCGTTCAGTAGCAAGTCGATCATCTCGTCAAACGGTTCTAAGGGTTTTGGATTCGATACTGCCCCCAGCTCTTTTATGATGTCTTCTATTGCGGAGTGAGTTTCTTCATTAGTTAATACCGAATGAGAGATCATGTGGCAACTTGCCATATAGTCCTCAGATTCTTCTGACAAGTCATCCCCGTCGTTATTGTCGTTATCTCCGTTCTCAAGGAAATTGTTGAGAAATTCTTGGAGTGTGACCGGGGTCCGCGCCTTCTGGTTATATTCTTCCAGCGCGTCAATCTGTTTTTGCATGTCCGCGCGCTTGTCGTCAAGCTTCACGGGCTTTTGGGTCTTCTTCTTCTTCTTCGAAGACTTTGACGGCTGGGTGCGAGCGCTTTGACTATCACCACCAATTTTTGGAGTTGGGCGCGGTTTCAGCATTCCCTTGAGGATCTCGAGTTCCAGTGGATTTTTCCAACTGATTGCCGAGCATGTGCGAAGATCCTTCAGCATTCTTTCGTCTTGGCTGAAAGAACAACTTCCCATGGGGCTTCCTTTATGAATGAGCACGATGCCCCGAGCACGTCCACTTTTTTAGGGGTGCGAGGCTGTGGCGGGTTCACCTTTCAGTTTTCGGATAATGCGAACTTGCTTTGTTGGTATTGGTCTTCAATCCAGCCTTTGAAGACGAAGCAATCTTCGATTGGATGGCTTACTGCTTGGTGGTAAGGACAGTAATTAGGATTGTTGACATCACCTGGCTACAACGGACGTTTTGGATCCGGCAAATTGATGAGCCTAATGCGCACTGCCAGCTCGAACAGTCTCCTCGTTTTATCCTGGGGAAACGAGTAAGGACATCCCAGTCTCTCTTTGAGGGATGGGCGTGGACGCACGTTGTTTTGGCGAACAACCGGCTTTAAGTTGCTCGGCTGTTGTTGAGTATTGGCAACGAAAATTGCTTTTCCTTTCCCCTTTTCATTTCGAGGATCCGTCTTTGAAGGAGACAGTCTATGACCCATCTTGTCCATTTGGGCCAGCTTGTCAATCAAGGCCTGGAACATGGTCGGCTTGAAGAACATCATGAATTGGGAAATAGTTGCTTTAGGGTCAAGAGTACCCACGAACATGCCTACCGCAGGCGCTTCTTCGATGCGCTGCTCGCACTTCGACCATAAATTTCGCCATCGTATTGCATATTGGACCCATGTTTCTCCAGGCTTCACCCTGGCATTGATCAATGCCGTTATTGGGGTGCATTCACTAGCGCTTGCGAAACGCTGGGTGAATAGTAGCTCCATCTCTGCAAACGTTTTGACGGAGTCGTTGGGAAGCTCCGAATACCACTCAAACGCCGTCTCCAACAAGCTACCAACAAACTGGCGGAGCAGAAGCTTATCATCACCTCCAGTGTTGCCACATAGAGCCCTGAACTGGACGACATGCTGGTGAGGATTGTCCGTCCCTTTATATACATGGAATTTGGGGATCGTGTATCCCTGTGGGTACTTTATCTGGTCATACCAACCCGGATAGGGTCGTCCAGTTTTAACAATTTGCCCAGCCGCTTCATTCGCCTGGTGAACTTGTATCTGCTGAGCAATGTAGTCATCCAGGGCGGCTTTTGAGATGGTCTCCTCTTTGGCTGCAGAACAAGCCGGAAGAGGGTTTGATGTCTCCCCTCGGTCGTCTTCAAGGATAATCGGAGGATCTTCAGCTGGAGAATCCGGCTGTAACATCATCCCGACCATGTCTTGGAATAAGAACACCATTCGTTTTATGTTGGCAGCTTGTTCCGCTGACTCTTTGTCCTTCTTTTCGAGGATTCTGCGAATGAACTCAGCATCAGTTTCTTGTTCTTGACGTTGCTCTGATGACGTTTCCGGTCTTTCTTTTGGCCCAGTGAGTGCGGCCATAGCTGTTAACCTCTCTTGGAGCTTTTGTTGTTGTTGCTCCTGAGCCTTAGTCACTGATCGTGTAAGCGGTCGATGACTGTGAAGATACGGCTATCCTCTTTTCCGGATGCCATATAGACAGTATGCACCACCATACCCCCAGACTTTAGGCATTTAGGCTCAGTGGTCTTGCGATTCATCGCAGACTCAGGTATTTTCTCCGGCCTTCTCCTTTTATGGGCGGTCGAAGTTGAGGGGACCGTTGTAGTGGGCACCCAAGTGGCTGTCGCCTTCTTTGGCTTGACAGGGTGGTTCTCTTCTTGCCGAACCTTTATCTTTTTCTGTCGGCGGGAGTAATTTGGGTCAATCACCGAGTCTTGGACTTGACGTCAGACCTTGTAAATTTTAGAGGACAGCCGTTGAGGGGGCTGTTCCAGCTTTGTCTTTGGGGCATTCTCCACAGGTGGAGGAGATTTCTTCAACACAGCAGTAGGAGAGTTCTTGCGGACCCTTCTAAGTAGTTCGAAACTGTTCCCAGTTGGAACAGCAGCATCAACTTCCACTATTGGGGCAGGCGGAGTCAGTCCAGAAGGTGAATTGCCCCCAGCTTTCCTCACTCGGTGCCAGTGGGGACGTCGAGCATGTCGTGCGGCCGGGATCACCTCCGCTGCTGGATGAGCTTTCTCTTGCCCCCTGCTTTGAGGAGAGACTGTTATTGGTGCTAGCCTGTCGAAGACTGACACCCGTTGAGAGGAGGTAGTCAGTCTTGTGAAAGCCGACTTCCGAACAGGGGAAACGGCCTTTATGACTTCACGTGGAGTAGGAGCTGAAGCGGCGAGTCTTGTGAAGACCGACCCCTTAGCCGGAGAAGCCGCCTTGGTGACTTCAAGAGTAGGAATGGCTATCCGCTTCCAGATAACGCCTTCTGGTATTGCGGGCTTCTTCACGGGCCCGTCTGAGCTTCGACCCAGTCTGTTGAAAACCGAGGCAGTGGACTTGGGCGACCTGTTGAGAGGGGCCGCAGTAGTTGCAAGCCGATCAAAGACCGACTTCTTGGGAACTTCTTGTGATGGTACAGGAGCGCTGAAGCTCGTTGGCGGGAGCATGGTCCCGAAGAACAATCCAGTGGTGGCCTGAGTCACCTGTTCCACCGGCATTGTGAAAAGGGTGGCCGCTTGGAGCCCGTAAGTCACTCCTCCGGACAGGACGGAGTGAGAGTTGCAGTTGCAGTTAGTGCAGTTTGAAGCCATTGATCATCTGTTTTCTGCACGGAGTAAGACACCAAATCTTAGTATCTCGAATCCAGGACAACCACGTCAAACCGTGACTTGTTCGCGAAACACAACACACGAAGTGTGGAGTGGAAAGAGGAAAAGGTCCCACCGGGCGTGCCAGAATCTGTTCCCCGCCGAAAACATGGAGACGCGACCGCGCGGGTCCATCTTGCCTGAATTTCGGGGCAGATGCTAATTGGTGCTATCCGTCCACCTCTCCAAAGATGCCAAGTTGATTTATGGCACCGTATATCGAAGGTTTAAACGGATGCGGCCGATGTAGCAGACTTCGTCAGATTCCCCCTCGTTTGAGGGGTTTTTTGATTGTGGGGACGCTCTTCCCTGCAGGCGCAAGCCCCTACAGTTATTTACGCTACCGCATCGCGGTAACCACTTTCTCCTTCTCCAGATGGTCACTTCATGTCGTGGGTGTTTATTTTGTTTTTGGTTGCCCGTGGATTGTATACGGAGACTAATTTATGTTGTCGCTCGTAGGGCGTGGATTAGTCCAAATCCGTATCTTCTTAGATTTGGGTTTGGGGGTTGGATTTAAGGATACGTTAGTCTCATTTGAGACTAAGATCAACTTAAACGTATGTTAAGGATACGTTAGTCTATTTTAGACTGAGATCAACTTAACGGGATCGTTTAGATCCAACAAAAGAGCATTTGGACCCTATTGTTTAGTTTAGGGACATTGCGGTCAAGGTTAAGGACATCATAGTCCGTGAGTTTAAAAACATCACAGTCAAGGTTAAGGACATCATAGTCCATGAGTTTAAAGACCTCACAGTCAAGGTTAAGGACATCATAGTCCGTGATTTTAAAGACCTCACAGTCAAGGTTAAGAACATCATAGTCCATGGGTTTTAAAAGACCCTACAGTCCGTAGAATGTTTAGTTGTCGGGACCCGTCACCTTTCTGAAGACGTTGAAGGATTACAACGACAAATATCAGAGGAGTAAAGAGATGTACTCTCGAACCGATGTGAGTTGGTTGAAAGATCTGTAGTCCAATTTGGGGCTAAGATCTGTTAACATATTTATGAGCAGATGGGCTCAATTAATATGAGTTGAGAACTTATGGCCAATATTGGGCTAAGTCCAATCAGGTTAAAATGTTTAACATTTTATTTTGGGCTGTCGAGCCTTTATTTGGGCTTGGCCCTTTTAAAAATGCTGAGCATTGACTTATATCTTGACAATGTTTTTGTCTTTTATTGAATGCTGATCATTCATCAGGGCTCTGGGCTTATTAAAGAACAATTTATGTTCTGTCAGCGCAACACGTGGTGCGCTAGGCGCTTTGCGCCAGTCAAAAAGCGCAGTGCGCTTCTGCCACATGGCGTACATGTAAGGGACACGTGTCGCACTTGGCGCTAGGCGCTAGATGATGAGCGTATGATGTCAGTTTATGAGCGCTGAGCGCTAATCCATGAGCGCATTGCGCTTTCAGTTTAGTGGCGCACACGTGAGTGACACGTGGTGCGCTTGGCGCTGAGCGCCAGCCCATGAGCGCAGTGCGCTATTTCAGAAGCGCAAAGCATAAGTTGTTAATTGGCGCATACGTGATTGACACGTGGCGCATTTGGCGCTGAGCGCCAGTCCAGAGAGCGCAGAAGCGCAGTTCAAGAGCGCAAAGCGCAGCTCAAGAGTGCAAAGCGCATCTGATCAATTTTATGGTCTGTGAAACAAATTTATGTTCTTTTAAAAGAGACTTTGTCTCAGGATCTAAGAACAACATCTCTTATTTTGCAGGAGATATTTCCAATCTCTTATGTTGATGAAAGATTTTGCCTTTATAGATCCATGATCTGTGAGAAGAATTATGTTCTTCTTCAATTTTATGATGAGATCTTTTGATCTTTTTTGTGAAAGACTTTTTGTCTTTATAGATCTATGATCTTTTTAAAGAAATGAATTCTTCTTTTTATGAGATGATTTCATCTCTATGTTCATCATTATCATTTTTACCTTCAAGAAAGATCTTGCAAGAGCTTGCTCTTTATCTTTGAATTTCTTAAAATTTATGCGGGGGTTTCTCTGTATAAGACTTGAAGTCTTGGGGCCTTTATATAGGGCAAGCTGATCGGTTCGATCAGTTAAAGAGATCTTTTCTCTAATTGATTTGGGAACTTTCCCATCGTTGAATCTTTGATCCAAGGGCTTCTGATTCACAGAAGGTAATCTTCTTGTTTTCAACACAAATTGGGAAATCTTCTAAACAGAATTTATTCTGTATTTTTTAGTGATTTTTAATCACCATTGGATCATTGATCCAACGGTGCTCTGATTTTCAGAGCACAATCTTGTTGTTTGGAAAGATTTGAGAGATCTTTCCTTAACAGAATTTAATTCTGATTAATTAATGATTTATCATTATTATTAGATTTTTGATCTAACGGTGAAGATCTTTTAGTTCCAGCGCTAGCGCACCCGTGTCTGGCACGTGGTGCGCTGCTTAGAGCGCAGTGCACTTAGCGCTAGCGCATCCGTGTCTGACACGTGGTGCGCTGCTCAGAGCGCAGTGCACTTAGCGCTAGCGCATCCGTGTCTGACACGTGGTGCGCTGCTCAGAGCGCAGTGCACTTAGCGCTAGCGCATCCGTGTCTTACACGTGGTGCGCTACTCAGAGCGCAGCGCACCTAGCGCTAGCGCATCCGTGTCTTACACGTGGTCCGCTGCCTAGGGCGCAGCGCACTTGGCGCTGCATCTGAAGCGTTGCTTCAATTTGAAATTTAAATTTCAAACAGTGCTTTGTTCTGATTAGGGGAAACAGAGATTTTGGTATTATAGTGTTTAAGAAAAATATGATTTTTAAGGAAAAACCGAATCGGAAGTCGGATTAACTCCACTTCCGTCGGATTTTAGGATTCTACGTTTTTAGAATAGTAAAGAGAAGGGGAGAAGGGAATTGTAACAACCCTAATTTTCCTGTACAAATTTTTTTCAAATATTTTTTCAAAATCCATAAAGGGGTATTTATTACCTGAGCACAAGACTTAAGTAATTAATTAGCAATTTAATTACAAGAAAGAGCTTGTAACTCATTGGTAATACCTTGCATTGCTGAACCAAGCCACCAGAGTTCAAATCCCATGCCCTAAATTATTTTTAATATTTATTTTATTTTAAATTTTATAGAAGCCCAACAGTCAACACGTGATGGCTCCCAAACTTTCTACCGAACCTGAAAAACTGAAGGTACCAGAGGCTTCACCAGGCGACCCCCCACCTCCCAAGCCACTGACTCGGCCGAGTCGGCTGGCGGACCGGCCGACTCGGCCGGACGGCCGAGTCGTCAACACCAAAAAGGTGTCTCTTCACCTCCTTAACCCCCCTGTATACTTCAAATTCCCAGATCGGTTCCAGAGAATTCAGAAAGCCCCATTTACTCCACTTTTTAATACATTTTATATATTTTTACATTTTTTTTCAATTAAACTCTTCACCTAGCCTAACCCTATAAATACCACCCTACCCTCTACCCTCTCACTCACATTTCTGAGCCAACTCTCAAGAAAAATCCTTAGAACCCTAGTGTGCAATCGAAGTGAGCACGAGGCGAAGCTACGGCGAATTTCCCGGTGAACTTCCGGCAATCATCCTAGGAACTCCCGGTGACGACGCAACACATCGGTGATTCCACTACTTCCATTTCATTCTCTTGTGTGACCTAAATCCCGTAAGTCCCAATTTCTACCTATCTCTTCTATCTAAAAATACGGATTTACAAAACTCGACGGAATCGGAACAAATCCGATTTCCGATTAGGTTTCCTATAAAATTCCACTTCTCACTAATACAATCATACTTAAACTTCTTCATATTGACTATTAAACACTAATCAAACAAATTGATCAAGTTTCATTACATGAAATGATAGCTATTTCCATTCATCGTATTTTTCACTTAAATACACATTGTTTCAATTATACATTTAACTCCATTAAACTTACTATACATTTAAAGTAGATCACGAGGTAACGACCTACCTCCTCACACACTCATATGCGACATAACACGATACCCTCGAGTATCTAGAATACGAGAAAACAAACATTTTCATTTAAATACCATTGACTTAATAAAACCATTCTAAAAGATTTAGTATTGGTCACTTTTAAATAAATACCACTTATTAGGAAAATAGGACAAGATTGTGGACATCAATCATTTATCTAAACCTGACTTTGTGGTGTCTAGGCTAAGCAAGTGAGAAAGGTAACTTTAAAAGGCCCGTCTCACGGTGATTCGTGAGCGGATCCCTCCTTTCTTCACTTGTACTTACCTGGCCACAATTGGCGGTGAAGAGGCGATTTGAGGCATCTCACAACTTGTCATTTTGGACCAGTTAGGAATAGTCTAGTTGATTTAGGAGACCTTAGAACATAGAATACGGAAAATTTACATCTTTACAAATAAATACCAATTACTTCATAAAACCGTTTTCTAAAGGATTTAGTATTTATACAAATCTTTGCAAAGCGCCGCTATAACGAAGTTTGGGGAACCCATTCGGGATGGTGCAGATTATCGCACATTCTCGAGCTTAGTAGTGCGAGATTCAGACCTCCGCAAGGAGCATTCGGTCTCGAAAGATTTAAAATACGACATCTTAAGAAAATGAGATTTTTAGAATATAAAATATTTATTAAAATTATTTTTGTATAAATATATGTATATTTATCATCATAATACCTATTTTGTTATGATATAAATATTCCACCTTTTTCTAAAAATCACAAGAATCAAGTTTACACTAAAATACAATGAATTCCATACAAAACCAATATTACAATTAAATACCACTTATTATGAAAATAGGATATTTTCACTAGAAATATCACAATAGAAAATCTACATTCATTATAACTCTAAAGACGAATAATAAATACTTTGGGAGCATTTTGAAAAGTATATTAAAGTATTTTTACATAAAACCCCCTCAAGTTCTATAAATTACCCTAAGGACCCTAGTAAACATAGGTTTAAGCGGAACCAATCTCTTGAGCCTCAGGGAGCCGGAGAAGTGGGTGCTTGCCTATCTAAGATAGACAAATTAATAAAAACAATCAAGACTTCAATTTACCTTACTAATTGTCTGACTCGGTTTGAGTCTCAGTATAATCCGACTTGAACATGATCTACAGTCTACAATTTACAATTCTACAATCTTCAATATTACAATGCAACATGAATCCATGAATCCAATTATCAATCTATTCAACTTGACCGAACCGAACCATGGATATACATTCCATCTACATGGTTCTCCAGTTATTCCATTTACATGATTCTACGGTTACATCGGTTTACTGATATCATGGTTTCGGTCAGTCAATCAATTATACAATCAATACAGTTTACAAGACAAACAATACAATCAAAACACTACGGGGTTTAAGGGTTAGATTGATACGGAAGGTGTTAAAAGTGGCACGAAACGGTAAGATTAAGACACCTAACATGAATCCAATTGCTGTTGTACCGTGGCATAAACGGTTCCTTGAGTTCCTGATACCTTAGTCTCCGGGGCAAGTGAGACTCCTCTCGTATACACTGGCATCCTTCTGTACCAAGCTACAAATAACAGCGTTAACACTAAATACAATAATATAACAATATAATACAACTGTAAAAGCTACTCTCTCTCTCTCTCTCTCTCTCTTACTCTCTGTCTATTCTATTTCTCCTCTTATCTTTGGGACTTACCGAGCGATCTGTTCGCTGACGACATTCTATTTCTTTCTTCTTTGAATGTCGTCAGATGATTTGGAACAGTCAGAGATCGAGCCAACTGCAGAAAACTTGGATCAATACAGCGAAGACCCTGAGCTTTAGACATTGTACATTTTCTATTCATTACCTTTAAATCCTGTCATGCCATTGTTTAGGCATTGCTTTTATTCAGTTGTATTTACTTTTCATGTATTGTACAAAAGAATGTTAATAAATAAACTTGCTGTTTTTATTATATCTTGTCTCTTGTGTATATTTTCTTTTATATTGCTTAGTTATGCTCAGCGTATTTGCTTCTGAGTAAATACGTAGCGGACCAGTCGGTCCCCTTCGCCGTATACCGGGAAGCGGGGCATGACAGGAATTACAGGATTGTACGGTAGAGGGGAGGAAAAGGAAGAAGTGGGAGGCGTCGGTGCGTCGTTTCGTCGCCGGAATCTTCTCGAATCGTCGTCGGAAGTTCGCCGGAGCTTCGCCCTTTGCTAACTCCACATGCACACAAAAAATCTATGCAATTTTCTTAAGAGTTTGGACAGAGATTTGGAAGTGAGAAGGGGTGAGTTTAGGTGTGGTATTTATAGGAAAAGTTAGGGTTTAGGATAGATGAAAGGGTGTGAAAAAATTGTATTTAATTTTGCATTTAAAAAATTAAAAGGGGTGTGTTCCTTGATTAAAAATCAGGTGTTACCTTAATGAGGTATCACGTGTTCACGCGTGACCAAAGGTCACGTGTTCACACGTGACGTCTTTACAGAATTAAAGTCTGTCAAGAAAAAGTATAAACAAGCGGCTGAGAAAAGACTCCAATTGAAGGTCACGTGCTCACACGTGACCAAGGGTCACGTGCCAGCACGTGACAGGCTTTGAAAGCCTTATAACTTAATAAAATTAAAATTCTAAATTTCTCTAAAATCTTTCCAAATGGAAAAGGATTATGGGGACCGTTGGATTAAAAATCCAAGGATGATTAAAAATCACCAATTTATGGAAAAATCTTAGACAAGAAAAGATTTCCCCTAAATCTCACCGAAAATAACAAACAGAATATCTTTGGATTTAAAATCCAACGGTGGATAAAATTCACTGAATGATCTAAAGGATCATATTAATTATAAAAACAAACAAAATCTTTCAATGAAAGATTTACTAAACAAATTGATTCTTTTCCTTCTCCTATAAATAGGAGCCAAGAGAAGAGAGAGATAGAGAATTTTGGAATCTTGAAATTTCAGAGAGAAAAGAAAGGAGAATTTAATTCTCAACAAAGAAAACCGTATGTGAGAAAAGAAAGGGGATCAAAACTTCAAAGAAGAGAATTTAATTCTCAAATCTAAGAGTTTAACTCTTCTGTACAAAAGAACTTAGTTCTTCCTCTGGTTGAAGATCTGCAGAAGCAAATCTCCCCATAAGTTGAGAATTTAATTCTCATCGGGTTGAGATCTTGCCATGCAGATCCAAAACTTAGAGGGGGAATTGAGTTTAGAGAATTTAATTCTCCCAAAACAAAATTAGGGTTTAACCCTATATGAGAATTTAATTCTCCCAAACTTATAAGAATTTAATTCCTTCAAGATGGACAGAACTAGGGTTTAACCCTAATTGAGAATTTAATTCTCCTAAAATTATAGGAATTTAATTCCTTCAAGATAGACAGAACTAGGGTTTAACCCTAATTGAGAATTTAATTCTCTCAAATTCACAGGAACTTAATTCCTCCTGAAATGAAATTAGGGTTTTACCCTATACAAGAATTTAATTCTTTTTACATATATGGGAATTTAATTCCTCTAAAAGAAATTAGGGTTTAACCCTGCACAAGAATTTAATTCTTCACAATAGGAATTTAATTCCTCCAAAATCATGATTAGGGTTTAACCCTATAAAAGAATTCAATTCTTAAAAATAAAGAGACTTAAGAGATCTCTGTGCATGAAAAGAATTAAGGTCACGTGTCCCCACGTGACCCCTGAAAAGGTCCCCAAAAATGAGAAAGAAAAAGTTCTGAGGCAACGCCTCACGTGCTCCCACGTGACTTACAAAACACAGAAAGAAAAAGCGAAGGAAAGCAAGGTTTTGGGCGCTCTCACGTGTCGACCCCTTAGTAAATACTTTCATGATCAGTGCATAAATCCCCATCACGTGCCAACACGTGATGCTAAAAATAAAATATAAAAAAAAGTGTTAAACACTTATTTGCAAAGCGAAGTAAAAAGGCTCTGGTCTCACCTCTGGGCGCCCTCACGTGGCCCCATGTGACCCATTCCTATTTAGTGTTTAAACACTAATTTAAAATACTTATTTCCAGTGTTTAACACTGTCATTTTCTAGTGTTTAACACTAATTCAAGAGCTTTATTTCCAGTGTTTAACGCTGAGTGTTTTCTAAGTGTTTAACACTAAATTGAGAATTATATTTTCAGTGTTTAACACTGATTGTCTTTTAGTGTTCAACACTAATTTGAGGGATCTATTTCCAGTGTTTAACACTGTTTTTCTCTAGTGTTTAACACTACTTTTAGCCAAATTGGCTAATTCTCCAGAGACAAAAGTCTCCCCTTCAACTGAATCTCAAAATTGAGTAAATCAAAGTTAAAAATGTTATCAAAGCCCTCAAACTCTTGTTTAGCATTGCTAAATAATGTGGGCTGAAACCCAAACAAATGTCTAATGGTCCAACAAAGGGCCAACATTTTAAATCTAATTGGACTTAGCCCAAGTTGGCCATAAATCCTCAATTCAGACTCAACTGAGCCAATGTGCTCATAATATAATTAATAGATCTTAGTTCCAAACTAGACCACAGATCACTCAATCCACCCTGGTTCAAGGGTACATCTCTTCACTCCTCTGATATTTGTCGTTGTAATCCTTCAACGTCTTCAGAGAGGTGACGGGTCCTGACAACCACACATTTCACAGACTATGACGTCTCTAAACTACGGACTGTGGGGTCTTCAAAATTCATGGACTATGATGTCCTTAACCTAGACTGTGAGGTCTTTAAACTCACGGACTATGATGTCCTTAACCTCGACCGTGATGTCTTTACACTAACATTGGACTGTGGGGTCCTTAAACCCATGGACTATGATGTCCTTAACCTCGACCGTGATGTCTTTAAACTAATATTGGACTGTGGGGTCCTTAAACCCATGGACTATGATGTCCTTAACCTCGACCGTGATGTCTTTAAACTAACATTGGGTTATAGGGTCCTTAAACCCATGGACTATGATGTCCTTAACCTCGACCGCGATGTCTTTAAACTAACGTTGGACCGAGAAGTCCTTAAACTAACGATAGACCGTAATGTCCTTAAACTAATCGACCGCAATGTCACTAAACTAAACAATAGAGCCCAATTGCTCTCTTGTTGGATCTAAACGATCCCGTTAAGTTGATCTTAGTCTAAAATGAGACTAATGTATCCTTAACTAACGTTTAAGTTGATCTTAGTCTGAAATGAGACTAACGTATCCTTAAACCCAACCCCCAAACCCAAATCTAAGAAAGATATGGATTTGGACTAGTCCACGCCCTACAGGCGACAACATAAATTAGTCTCCGTATACAATCCACGGGCAACCAAACACTAAACAAACACCACGACACGAAGTGACCATATGGAGAAGGAGAAAGTTGTTACCGCGATGCGGTAGCGTAATTAGCTGTAGGGGCTTGCGCCTGCAGGAAAGAGCGTCCCCACAATCAAAACCCCCTCAAATGAGGGGGAATCTGACTAAGTCTCCTACATCGGCTGCATCCGTTTAAACCTTCGATACACGGTGCCATAAATCAACTTGGCATCTTCGGAGAGGTGGACAGATAGCACCAATTAGCATCTGCCCTGAAATTCAAGCAAGACGTTTGCCGTGTCTCCACCGCGTCTTTCGGAGGGGAATAGATTTTGGCACGCCCGGTGGGACCTCTTCCTCTTTCCACTCCACACTTCATGTGTCGTGTTCGCAAACGAATTGCGGTTTGCTAATGGTTGCCCCTGGGTTTGAGATACTAAGATGTGGCGTTTTGCTTGGTGCAGAAAGCGAAGGATCAATGGCGTCCACTTGTGCAAAATGTTCCAACTGCAATTGCAACCCACGCTCCGCCTCATCTGGAGGCATAGTTTACGGGCCCCAAGCGGCTTCCCTGTTCACAATGCCCGTGGAACAGGTCACTCAAGCCACCACAGGGTTGTTTTTCGGGACCATGCTCCCGCCAGCAAGCTTCAGCACTCCTCTACCAACATCGGAAGCTCCCAAGAAGTCGGTCTTTGACCGGCTTACAACTACTGCGGCCCTTCTCAACGGGTCGTCCAGCTCCGGCGCCTCGGTCTTCTCCAGATTGGGCCAAAGTTCCTGTGGGCCCGAGATGAGGCCTGCAATTCAAGAGAAGGTTATTCCAAAAAGAGTAACCAACCCTGCCCCTGAAGTCGTCAAGGCGGCTTCTCCTACCAAAGGGTCAGTTTTTACAAGACTGGCTGTTCCGGTTCCCACTATGGTTCCTGTCCCTTCTCAGAAGTCTGTTTTTGACCAGTTGGATACCGCTTCTCAACGGACATCAGTCTTCAACAGGCTGACGTCAGCAGCAGCCCCTCACCTGGATAGGGAAAGACAAAGCCATCCCCATCACCAAACCAACACCATCGGCTCGACATGCTCGACATCGCCATTGGCGCCGAGTGAGGAAGGCCGGGGGCAACTCCCCCTCTGGGCTAACTCCACCAGCCCCAACGGTGGAAATCAATGCTGCTATTCCAACCGGGAACAGCTTTGAGCTATTGTGCGCAGGAACTCTCCTACCGCCGTACTGAAAAGATATCCCCCTCCGGTGGAGAATGTTACAGAAATGAAGCTGGACCAGTCTCCCCAACGGCTGTCCTCTAAAGTTTACAAATTCTGGCGACAGGCCCAGGACTTGGTGATCGATCAGGACTATCTCCGCCGACAGAAGAAGTTGAAGGCTCGGAAGGAAGAGAACCGTCCTGTCAAAACACAGAGGACGACAACCACCGGGGTGCCCACCGCAATGGCCCCCTCAACGTCAACCACTCAGAAAAGAAGGAGACCAGAAAAAGCCCCTATAACTACGGCAGATCGCAAAGACGCCGAGACTAAACGTCCTAAGTCTGGGGGCATAACGGTCCATACTATTTATATGGCATCCGGGAAAGAGGATAGCCGCGCTTCTACGGGCCACCGACCACTCACCCGATCCATCACAAGAGCTCAGGAACAATAGCAGCAGAAGCTTCAGAAGATGCTGACTGCGATGGCCGCACTCACCGGGCCAAAGGAAAGCCGGAGGCATCATCAGAACAGTGTCATGAACAAGAGACCGATGCTGACTTCCTACGCAGGGTCCTCGAAAAGAAGGACAGAGAAGCAGCAGAACAAGCTGCTAACATAAAACAAATGGCGCTTCTCTTCCAAGACATAATGGGAATGATGTTACAGCCGGATCCTCCAGCTGAAGACCCTTCGATCATTATTAAAGATGACAGAGGAGAGATATTGAATCCACCTCCGGCTCTTTCAGCAGCCAAGGAGGAAACTATTTCCAAGGCCGCCCTGGATGACTATATTGCTCAGCAAATACGAGTTCACCAAGCAAATGAAGCGGCCGGCCAAGTCATCAAAACTGGGCGACCATATCCGGGCTGGTATGATCAGATAAAGTACCCGCCGGGCTACACGATCCCCAAATTCCATGTGTACAAGGGGACAGGCAATCCCCATCAACATGTCGCTCAGTTCAGGGCTCTTTGTGGAAACACCGGTGGTGATGATAAGCTTTTGCTCCGCCAATTCGTCGGCAGCTTATCGGAGACGGCATTTGAATGGTACTCCGAACTTCCAAACGACTCCGTCAAGACTTTCGCGGAAATGGAGTTGTTATTCACCCAGCGATTCGCGAGTGCCAGTGAACGCACTCCAATAACGGCGTTGATCAACACCAGGGTGAAGCTCAGCGAGACGTGGGTTCAGTACGCAATCCGATGGCAGAATCTGTGGTCAAAGTGCGAACAGCGCATCGAAGAAGCACCAGCGGTGGGCATGTTCATGGGCACCCTAGACTCTCATGCAACTATTTCACAGTTCATGATATTCTTCAAACCGACCACATTCCAAGCTTTAATTGACAAGCTAGCCCAGATGGATCAGATGGGTCACAGACCGTCTCCTCCGAAGCCGGAGCCGCGGAACGAAAAGGGTAAAGGGAAGGCGACCTTCGTTGCAAATACCCAACAACAGCCCAGTGCTCCAAAGCTAATGGATCAATTGGAAGAGAGACGGCGCTATTATAATGAGAAAATAAAGCGTCCATACTCGTTCCCACGGGACAAAACGAAGAGACTATTCAAACTAGCAATGCGCAACAGGCTTATCAATCTGCCGAATCCAAAGCGACCATTGCAACCCGGCGAAGCGAATAATCCCAATTATTGCCCTTACCACCAAATGGTAAGCCATCCAATCGAAAATTGCTTTTTCTCTAAGGGATGGATCGAGGATCAGTACCAACAAAGCAAGTTTGCGTTGTCTGAGAAGTGGAAAGTAAGCCCACCACATCCTCACACCCCTAAGAAGATGGACACACCGGGGGCATCATGCACTTTTGTTGAAGAAGCTCCATGGGAGGTCGTTCTTTTAGCCAAAACCAAAAGAATGCTGAATGATCTCCATACATGCCCGGCGATCAGGTGGAAGAATCCGCTGGAACCCCAGATCATCGAAGGAATGCTGAAGCCGCGCCCAACTCCAAAGATTGGTGATGATAGCCAAAGTGTTCACACCCAGCCGTCGAAACCTTCGAAAAAGAAGAAGAAATCCAAAAAGCCCATGAAGCCTGACGACAGGCGCACGGACCTGCAGAAACAGATCGACGCGCTGGAAGAGTATAACCAGAAGGCGCGGACTCCAATCACGCTCCAAGAATTCCTCGGCCACGTCCTTGAAGGCGGAGATGATGGAGAAGACTCGTCGGATGAATCTGAAGATTATGTGGCAAGTTGCCATGTGATCTCTCATTCATTGCTAGACAATGAAGAGGCTCCTTGCACGAAGAAACTGGGGGCAGGTCCTGAGCCAGAACTCCTGTGGCCATCAGATGAAATAATTGATGCATTCCTAAACACAGCTCTTCTTAAAAGCAAAGCTGATCGGGGGCGTGAGATGACCATATTTGAAAAGGCCAAACGTCGGCGACTGGACGAAAGGACTGAAATACCCCCGCTAGATCAAAGTATATCCGCCATGAATAAAAGCAGGTTCAAGACGAAGAAGAGGTTCGCCAAAGCCATATCGATGGGAATGAAGCTGCCACCCTCCGAAGCGAACGCCTTTGGTGAGGCGGAAATGCATCCTAGCTATTGCTTATACCATCGAAAGATTGCGCACCCCATCGAAGAGTGCAACGCTTTTAAAAGATGGTGGCAGGGGTATGTTGCTCATCGGCAACATCTTAAGCGGATGAAACGTAAAACTCGTCGGAAGCGAAGAAATGCGATTGAGGAGCGTAAAAGAACTATCGGCAACTGTCGTATGGTCAACGCCGGGGGATCGCAGGTTCTCACCTTCGGGAGCGACTCTAACGAGGAGATGGCTCTTGGCCCTCTCTTTAAAGAATCCACCTTGGGGAAAGAGGAAGAACCGAAGGCCTGTGAAAATATTCAGCTGCGCAACCGTACGCTTCCAGAAAAGAATCTCGGACCCACGAATAGAAAAGATAAAGGAAAAGAAAAGGTCTCTGAGGATATCGCCCTAGATGACCAAGTCATGAAAGAGCTGACTGCCAAGGATCAGCCAAAGAAAAGAAAGGTGGACTACAACGTTCTGGCGCACTTGAGAAACTTACCCTCGCAGCTCAGCATTCTCGATGCCCTTTTACTATCAAAAGAAGCAAGAGATTCATTGATCAAGGCGCTACAAGAGCCAGGACAATTCCAAGCTTTCCTCGCCGAAGAAAAGATGAAGGACGAGCTGGAAGAAGTGTACACAGCCGATATCACCTTCGGCGATGAAGATCTCCTTGTTTCCCCCAATCAGAGCAAAGCTCTGTTTGAATTTCAAATTCAAAAGGTGAAGCAACGCTTCAGATCCCTTGCGCTGCGCGCAGAGCGCCGCGTGTCAAAAGCAGACACGCCAGCGCAAGGGGCGCTGCGCCCAAGGCAGCGCACCCCAATCAGAGCAAGGCTCTGTTTTAAAATTTAAATTTTAAAAAATAAAGGAAGCAACGCTTCAGATGTTTATCGCGTCTCTGCGCTGCGCGACACGTGTCAGCGCAGTTGCGCTGCGCGACACGTGCCAGCGCAGTTGCGCTGCGCTCTGCGCTGCGCGACACGTGTCAAGCGCAGGTGCACTTGCGCCAACTGTGCCAGCACTAAAACTTAAATAATGAATTATTTAATCAGAATTAAAATTCTAGAAAGATCTTTTTAATCTTATTAAAACAAGAAGATTATCTTCTGTAAAACAGAGGCCTTAGGATCAAAGATCCAACGGTGGGGAAATATCCCTAGATCAACCAGAGAAAGATCTCCGGAACTAACCTAACAAACTAATTGGCCCTATATAAAGGCCCCTAGACTCCAAGTTTCAGATATACAGAGCTCCTCTAAAAAAAACCTTGAGAAAAACTCAAAGAGAAAAAAAGGTAAACCTTTGAAAAAAAGAAGAATTTCTTCTAAAAAGATCAATGATCTAAGAACAAGATCAAGATCTTCAATAAAAAAAAGATCAAAAAAAGATCCAATCACAAAAATTAAAGAAGTAATTTACTTCATCCTTAGATCTTTTGATCTATATAAAGGCACAGCATTTTGCTGAACCATTGGTTCTTGAAACCTGAGGTAGAACCTCTTTAGAACTGAAAAGATTCTTTTCTTTGATCCAAAATTGATCAAGATGCGCTCTGCGCTATTGAACAGTGCCCTGCACTCTTAATTTGCGTTGTTGCGCTCCTTGGACTGGCGCAAGTCACCAGAGAGCGCCACGTGTCAATCTGCGCCTTGCGCTCCTAAAAACATAGCACTGTGTTCTTGGGTTGGCGCACTGCACCAGAGTGCGCCACGTGTCAGCAGCGCACTAGCGCAGCGCACTGCGCTAACAGACTTGCGCTCAGCAGAGCGTGACACGTGTCACCCCCACATCGCTGGCGCCTTGCGCTCTTTAATTGGCGCAGAGCGCCTGACAGGCCACGTGGTGCACTGTCAGGCCATTAAATGCTCTGCATTATTAAAAAGGGCAGAGCCCAAGTAAAGGCCTAATAGGTTAACTGTAAATGCCATGCATTATTAAAAAACGGGGGGCAGAGCCCAAGCAAAGGCCTAACAGGCCTAATTTAAATGCCATGCATTTAATTAAAAGAGCCCAATGCTATGCATTATAAAAGGGCCGAGCCCAAATAAAAGCTCAACAGCCAGAACAATAAAATGTTCAATTCATATCAACCGAGCCCATATGCTCACAAACCTTCAAACAGACTTTAGTCCCAAATTGGACTATAAATCTCCCAACCAACTTTGGTTCAAGGGTACATCTCTGAACTCCTCTGATATCTGCCGTTGTAATCCTTCAACGTCTTCAGAGAAGTGACGGGTCCCGACGGCCATACATTCAATGGACCACCGTGTCCTTAAACTGGCAATGGACCATTATATCCCTAAACTAGAACAATAGAGTCCAAATGCTCTTTTGTTGGATCTAAACGATCCCGTTAAGTTGATCTTAGTCTAAAATTAGACTAACGTATCCTTAACTAACGTTTAAGTTGATCTTAGCCTCAAATATGGCTAACGTATCCTTAAACCAAAACGCCAAACCCAAATCTAAGAAAATAAGGATTTGGACTAATCTACGTCCTACGGGCGACAACATAAATTAGTCTCCGTATACAATCCACGGGCAACCACAAACAAAACAAACACCCACGACACGAAGTGACCATCTGGAGAAGGAGAAAGTTGTTACCGCGATGCGGTAGCGTAATTAACTGCAGAGGCTTGCGCCTGCAGGGAAGAGCGTCCCCACAATCAAAAACCCCTCGAACGAGGGGGAATCTAACGAAGTCTGCTACATCGGCCGCATCCGTTTAAACCTTCGATACACGGTGCCATAAATCAACTTGGAATTTTCGGAGAGGTGGACGGATAAAACCAAATAGCATCTGCCCCGAATTTCAGGCAAGACATCTCTCGCCGCGTCTTTCGGAGGGGAACAGATTCGGGTAAGCCCGGTGGGACCTTTTCCTCTTTCCACTCCACACTTCGTGTGTCGTATTCGCGAACGAATCGCGGTTTGTTAATGGTTGCCCTCGGGTTTTAAATTACTAAGATTTGGTCTCTTGCTTAGCGCAGAAAGCAAACAGCAATGGCGTTCAACTGCTCGAGCTGCTCCAACTGCAACTGCAACCGACGCTCCGCCTCATCTGGAGGTGTAGCCTATGGACCTCAGGCGGCATCACTGTTCACGATGCCCGGTGGAACAAATCACCCAGGCTACTACTGGACTATTTTTCGGGACCATGCTCCTGCCAATGAGCTTCACTGCCCCAGTGCCCGTACCGGAAGGTCCTAAGAAGTCGGTCTTCGATCGACTTACAGCTGCTGCGGCCCCTCTCAACGGGTCGCCCAACACCAATGCCTCGGTCTTCTCCAGACTAGGCCAAAACTCCTGCGGGCCCACGATGAAGCTTGCAGTCCCAAAGAAGGTTATT
This sequence comes from Agapanthus africanus, assembly GCA_030015575.1. Taxonomy (NCBI): domain Eukaryota; kingdom Viridiplantae; phylum Streptophyta; class Magnoliopsida; order Asparagales; family Amaryllidaceae; genus Agapanthus; species Agapanthus africanus. The sequence continues at coordinate 706,575,351 of CM057341.1, forward strand.
CAAAAGAGAGTAGCCAAACCTGCTCTTGAAGTCGTCAAGGCGGCTTCTCCTATCAAGGGGTCGGTCTTCACAAGACTGACCGTCCCAACTCCTACTCCCGCTCCAGCTACTCAAAAGGCATCAGTCTTTAATAGGCTAACACCGGCTAAAGCCCCTCACCTGAACAGGGGGCAAGACAAGGCCGTCCCCGTCACCGAGCCAATTCCCACAACTCGACATGCTCGACATCGCCACTGGCGCCGAGTGAGGAAAGCCGGAGGTAGTTCCCCTTCTGGAATAACTCCACCAGCCCCGACGGCGGAAATTAATGTTGTTGTTCCAACCGGGAACAGCTTTGAACTTCTAAATAAAGTGCGTAGGAATTCTCCTACCGCTGTACTGAAGAGGTCTCCCCCTACGCTGGAAAAGGCTGTAGAAGCAAAGCCAGAACAGACTCAATCCCCTCAACGGCTGTCCTCCAAAATCTATAAAGTCTGGCGGCAGGCCTGAGACTCGGTGATCGATCCAAATTTCTCCCGCCAGCACAAGAAACTAAAGGTCCAAAAGGAAGTCAGCCAATCTGCTACGCCACGAGAAGCTGTCTGGGTGCCCACCTCGACGGCTCCCTCAACTTCGATCGCTCCTGAGAAAAGAAGGCCGGAGAAGATCCCTGTATCAGCGACAAAAGTCAAAGGCACTGAACCCAAACGCCCTAAGTCTGGGGGCATGGTGGTACATACCGTCTACATGGCGTCCGGGAAAGAGGATAGCCGTATATCCACAGGTCATAGACCGCTTACACGATCGGTGACTAAAGCTCAAGAGCACCAGCAGAAGCTCCAAGAAATGATGACTGCGATGGCCGCACTCACCGGGCTAAAAGAAAGCCCGGAAGCATCCTCGGATCAACGCCAGGAGCAAGAAACGGATGCCGAATTCCTTCGGAGAATACTGGAAAAGAATGACAAAGAGGCTGCGGAACAAGCGGCCAATATAAAACGAATGACCCTTCTGTTCCAGGACATGGTGGGTATGATGATCCAGCAGGATCCTCCTGCTGAAGATCCTCCGATTGTCCTCGAAGATGACAAAGGAGAGACATCGAATCCTCCACCGGCTCTGTCAACAGCCAAAGACGAAACAATCTCTAAAGCTGCCCTGGATGGCTATATAGCTCAGCAGATACGAGGTCACCAGGCAACTGAGGCAGCCGGTCAAGTTGTCAAAACGGGGCGACCATATCCGAGCTGGTATGATCAGATCAAATACCCGCCGGGCTACACGATCCCAAAATTCCATGTCTACAAGGGGACAGGCAATCCCCATCAACATGTTGCCTAGTTCAGGGCTCTTTGTGGCAACACCGGCGGTGATGATAAGCTCCTGCTTCGCCAATTCGTCGGCAGCTTATCGGAGACAGCGTTTGAATGGTACTCCGAGCTTCCGAACGACTCCGTCAAAACTTTCGCTGAAATGGAGTTGTTGTTTACCCAGCGTTTCGCAAGCGCCAGCGAGCGTACTCTAATAACAGCTTTGATCAATGCAAGAGTAAAGCCGGGCGAAACTTGGGTTCAATATGCAATCCAATGGCGGAACTTGTGGTCGAAGTGCGAACAGCGCATCGAAGAAGCGCCAGCGGTGGGCATGTTCGTGGGCACCTTAGATCCTCATGCAACTATTTCACAGTTTATGATGTTCTTTAAACCAACCACGTTCCAGACCTTGATTGACAAGCTAGCTCAAATGGACCAGATGGGCCATAGACCGTCTCCTCTAAAGTCGGACTCTCGAAATGAGAAGGGGAAAGGAAAAGCGATCGTCGTCGCCAATGCTCAACAACAGCCGAGCAACTTGAAGCCGGTTGTCCGTCAAAACAATATGCGTCCACGCCTATCCCTCGAGGAGAGGCTAGGACGCCCTTACTCGTTTCCTCAGGATAAAACGAGAAGACTGTTCGAGCTGGCGGTGCGCAACAGACTCATCAATTTGCCAGATTCAAAACGTCCGTTGCAGCCAAACGACGTCAATGATCCCAATTACTGCCCCTACCACCGAGTATTGGGTCATCCGATCGAAGATTGCTACATCTTCAAAAACTGGATTGAAGACCAATACCAACAAGGCAAGTTCGCGTTGTCCGAAAAATGGAAGGTGAACCCGCCGCAACCTCATACCCCTAAAAAGGTGAATATGCCAGGGGCAACGTGCTCCCTTGTTGAAGAAGCTCCGTGGGAGGTTGTGCTATCAGCCAAAACCAAAAGGATGCTGAATGATCTCCAGACATGCCCGACGATCAGGTGGAAGAACCCGTTAGAACCCCAGATCATCGAAGGGATGCTGAAGCCGCGCCCAACTCCAAAGATCGGTGGTGATGGCCCAAGCACTCACACCCAGCCGTCGAAATCTTCAAAGAAGAAGAAGAGATCCAAAAAGCCCGTGAAGCCTAGCGAAAAGCGCACGGACTTACAGAAATAGATTGACGCGCTGGAGGAGTATAATCAGAAGGCACGGACTCCCATCACGCTCCAAGAGTTCCTCAGCCACGTCTTTTAGGAGGAAGATGATGGAGAAAGCTCGTCGGATGAATCTGAGGGTTACGTAGCAAGTTGTCATATGATCTCCCACTCATTTACAGACGATGAGAAAACTCCTTGCACTGAGAAGCTGGGGGCAGATCCTAAACCGGAACTTTTGGGGCCATCAGATGAAACAATTGATGCATTCCTCAACGAAACTCTTTTGAAAAGTAAAGCTGATCGGGAACGCGAGACGGTCATATTTGAAAGGGCCGAGCGCCGGCGACTAGACGAAAGAGTTGAGACACTCCCGTCAAATCAAAAGACATCCATTGTGGATAAAAACAAATTCAAGACGAGGAAAAGGTTTGCAAAAGCCATATCAATGGGGATGAAGCTACCACCCTCTGAAGGAAACACTGCCGGCAAAGCAGAAATGCACCCTTCCTACTGCTTATATCATCAAAAGATTTCACATCCCACCGAAGAGTGCAAAGCTTTTAATAGATGGTGGCAGGGGTATGTTGTTCACCGGCAACATTTTAAGCGGGAGAAGCGCAAAACTCGTCGGGAGCGGAAAAATACGACCGAGGAGCTTAGAAGAACTACCAGCGATTGTCGCACGGTTAACGCTGGGGAAGCGCAAATTCTCACATTCGGGAGCGACTCTGACGAGGAAATGGCTCTTAGCCCTCTCTTTAAAGAGTCCACTTTGAGAAAAGAGGAAGAGCCGAAGGCCTGCGAAAATATCCAGCTGCGCAATCGCACGCTTCCAGAAAAGAATCTCGGATCCACAAGTAAAAAAGATAAGGGAAAAGAAAAGGTCTCCAAAGATATCACCCTGGACGATCAAGTCATGAAAGAGCTGACCACCAAGGACCCGCCAAAGAAGAATAAGGTGGACTACAACGTTCTGGCACACTTGAGAAAGTTACCCTCACAGCTCAGTATTCTTGACTCCCTTCTACTATCCAAAGAAGCGAGAGATTCATTAATCAAGGAGCTACAGGAGCCCGAGCAATTCCAAGCTTTCCTCGCTGAAGAAAAGATGAAGGACGAGCTGGAAGAAGTGCACACAGCCGATGTCACTTTCGGTGATGAAGACCTTCTTCTTGGGACGTGCGAGCACAACCGTCCCCTCTATGTCTCAGGGTACTGCCATGATATAAAGATAGGCAAAATCCTGGTCGACAATGGGTCTTCCGTCAATCTTCTCAATGTACGGGTATTGAAGGAAATCTGCATGAGCGTCCAACACCTCGCTCGGGATAAGATCACCATCTCCGGGTTCGACTCTCAATCATCACGGACTCTCGGGTCTGTGATACTGACGTTATGCTTTGGGCTACTCGTCACGGACATTAAATTCCATGTCATAGACGCCAAGACATGCTATAATGCTTTGCTCGGCCGGCCTTGGTTACACGAGTACAACATAATCCCTTCTACACAGCATCAGTGTATGAAATATTTTAAGGATGGTCTCGAGTATACCGTAACAGGAGAGTTGAACCCATTCTCCGTAAACGAGGTCCGTAAGTACGAAGATGCAAAATAATTCTTGCCAGATTTCGAAGACACGGAGAGGTGTCATAAGCCGGAGAACAAAGCTATCGCCACCATCCCTGTCTTCGGGAGTGATACTGAGGAAGAGGAAGAGATGGTTTATTCGGGTCCACCCCAATACAACAAGTCGGGACCATCCGCTCCTATGTTGATCTTTGGCAGTGACTCGGAAGATGAAGTCCATGCTATATTTTCCGCTCGGCCTTCAGTACAAACATTCGCTGATGAGGAGCAAAGTCTGCAAGTTGCCATGGTTCCACCCAAGCATCATAAAGAACTGGACGCGCTTGATACCTACAGTGTGGAAGAGCTGCAGACGTTCTACGTCCCTCCCAGGCGAGAAGGCGAAAAGGCGATCCTATTCTACCGCTCCGGGGAAACCAAAGTAGAAAAAGAAATCTGGTATGGCGCAGATTCTACACTTGACAGGCTCCAGCCCATCCGTTTACCCAGATATTACATGGACGGACTAAAGAGACTCTTGAGGCGCCGAGGTGTACCCCTTAAGCAAACTGCTCGAAAAGCTAAGTTCTATGACAGGATCTGGAACATTCCCGGAACTCAGCGCAAGTTGCCCAATAGGAGAAGGGAAGCAATCGGGCTTGGATATGTTCGGTGCAAGAAACGGGAGCAACATCACGACTGCTACGTCATACATGACTTCAATGAAGAAGGGGACGCTCAATGGGAAGATGCTAATCCTGAACCAGAAAAAGTCCCCGATGCAAAAATGCCCAGTCCTTCGTTCGAAGAACAAATGTACAAGCTTATAAGGGAAGCTGGTCAAAAGGTCCGAGACGACCACAATCGCGAAATGGCCATTTACGAAAAAGCCATGACGCAACGTCTTCTCCAACAGGCTGTGAAAGATGAAAAGGCCCATCTTTGTCAACCTGTCGTAAAAAAGGCCCGACGCAGAGGCAGAAATAAGTCAAAGAGCAGAAAAGGCATTCAGCAACGACAAAACGGGACCAAAAAGTCACGCGAGCGGGGATCGAGCGGTCCGGATTTGTCCCTTATGAAGAAGATGAGTCGAGCATACTCTTTTCCTCAAGATAAGACAAAGAAGATACTTGACCTAGCTATAAAACACCAAATGATTACGCTTCCGGAGTCCAAGCACCCCGAACAAGCAGGCGAAGTCTCACACCCGAACTATTGCTCTTATCACAGGGTAATAGGACACCCTCTCGAAGATTGCTTCACCTTCAAGAATTGGGTCGAAGATCAGTATCAGCTCGGCAAGTTCGCTCTATCCGACAGCTGGAGGGTAACGCCGCCACAGAAGCATGAACTCAAAGCTACGAGAGTAGAACCAGATCCACATCGGTCTTGGAAGCGAGCTCGTACTTGTCATATGATAACGATATCAAAAGAAGAGCCCGAGAATATGGATGACCTTCCCTGGTGCTTTGAAAACAGCGATGACGAGGTGATCTCAGAATTTCCACCAGCGCCGAAAGAGCTGGAAGATGGAATACACACCTCTGCGGATAACCTCAAGAAAATTGAGTTGGGGACGGCGAACGACCCGCGACCGACATTCGTTAGTGAACTGTTGTCTGAAGGAAGGGTGGCTTCATTAAAAGACGTGCTTATGCAGCATAAAGATTGCTTCGCATGGAACTATTCCAAAATGCCAGGACTAGATCCAGAAATTGATGTGCATAAATTGGCGATATCCCCGGACGTTAAACCAATCAAACAAGCACCGAGAAGAATGCGGCTCGAGCTTGAGATAAGCATTAACGCCGAAGTCAAGAAGCTGATCGACTCTGGGTTTATCCAGGAAGTTCGGTATCCCGATTGGATCGCCAACATTGTCCCGGTGATGAAGAAAAATGGGACGGTGCGTATATGTGTAGACTTTCGGGATCTCAATAAAGCTTGCTCGAAGGACGATTTCCCAGTGCCAGTCACCGAGCTGATGATAGATAACACGTCCACTCACGAGGTTTTCTCCTTCATGGACGGCTCATAAGGATATAATCAGATAAAGATGCATCCCGAAGACCAGAAGCACACCGCTTTCCGGACCCCTTTGGGTATATTCTGCTATAAGGTGATGCCCTTCGGTCTAAAGAACGCCGGTGCCACCTATCAAAGGGCCATGACAATGATCTTCGATGACCTTATACATGAAATGTCGAATACTATATCGACGACCTCGTGGTTAAGAGCAAATCATACGAGGAGCATTTAGAGCATCTGAAGACCGTATTTCAACGCCTTCGACAATACAACATGAAGATGAACCCTCTCAAGTGCGCATTCGGAGTTTCCTCGGGCAAATTCCTAGGATTCATCATCCGACACCGAGGTATCGAGATAGATCCGTCAAAGATCAAGGCGATCATGGAAATGCCTCCGCCAAGGACTCTCAAGCAATTGCGGTCTCTCTAAGGGAAGCTCGCGTACATCCGGCGATTTATATCCAACCTTTCAGGCAAGTGTCGTCCTTACAGTCACCTGATGAAGAAGGGAACCCCTTTCGTTTAGGATCACAAATGCCAGAGCGCGCTGGACGAAATCAAGCAATACCTGCAGAATCCGCCAGTGTTGGCTGCTCCGGTCAAGGGAAAGCCTCTCATTCTTTATACAACCGCCCTCGAAGGTTCCTTAGGCGCATTATGGGCACAAGAGAATGACCAAGGGAAAGAAAGAGCTCTTTATTACTTAAGTCAAGTTTTCCTGGGGGCAGAAAGCAACTACCCCCCCATCGAAAAACACTGCCTGGCGTTGATCTTCGCGATAACAAAGCTCAGGCACTATGCGTTGGCGCATGAAGTCCGTCTCATTTCGAAGGTGGACCCCCTTAAATATTTAATGTCGAAGGCCATATTGACAGGGAGACTCGCTAAATGGGCCTTGCTCTTAATGGAGTTTTCGATAACCTATCAGCCTCTTAAGGCAGTTAAAGGCCAGGCCATCGCCGACTTCCTCGCTGAGCATCCGATACCGGCCGATTCCCCTTTGAATTGCGAACTGCCAGACGAACATGCGTTTGATGGGATCAACGGTAGTGATACCCGATGGGAACTCTATTTTGATGGAGCGTCTTCCACGAAGAAGCGCAAACAAAGCACCCCTATAATCAAATCGGGGGTAGGCCTCATCTTCGTAACTCCACAAGGAGGGATAATGCGCTTTGCTTTCTCCTTAACAGATCCGAGGACGAACAATGAAGCCGAATACGAAGCTTTGATAGCAGGCCTCGAGATCGCCATTGACATGGGAATTGAAAACCTCCTCATATACGGAGATTCTCAACTGGTCGTCAGTCAAGTAAATGGAGACTACCAAACGTGCAAACCCGAACTGGTAAAGTATGGCGAGAGAGTACAGCAATTGCTGACTCAAATCCCCTCCTACATGCTGGAAAGCATACCGCGCGCGGAAAATAGCAAAGCAGATGCACCAGCTAAGCTCGCTAAAGAACTGGCCGACGAGAACCTCGATGACGTAAGAATCGTGGTACAAAGCCGTCGGGTGCTTGCCCCAGCAGAAATATCTCTGGAATCATCCGAAGAAAAGGGAGTGACTGAGCAAATTTCTATGCAAATAAAAGACCAGGAAAAGGCTGAGGATTGGAGAGAAGTCTTTATAGACTACTTCAAATCTCGTCGAACGCCTGAAGATGCGTCCTCAAGACATCAGCTCATGAAACGAGCTCTGTCTTTCGCCTTCGTCAATGATACTCTGTACAAGAGGTCGTTTGATTCTGTGTGATTGAGATGTCTGGGACCTAAAGAGAAGAGTCGTTCAGGAAGTTCACGACGGGCTCTGCGGTTCTCACCAAGCAGGCCCGAAGATGAAGTTGAAGATTAAACGGATGGGCTACTATTGGCCCACGATGATTCAGGACTGCCTCAAATATGCGAAGCAATGCCACTCATGCCAGATTCATGGGGACTTTATCCATCAACACCCAAATCCTCTACATCCAACAGTGGCCAGCTAGCCGTTCGAAATGTGGGGGACTGACGTAATCGGCCCCATCGAACCAGCATCGTCCAGGGGACATCGATTCATCTTGGCGACGACTGACTACTTCTCCAAATGGGCAGAAGCAATACCGCTGATGGAAGTGAAGACGGAGAATATCCTCCATTTTTTCAAGACGCACGTCATTTATCGGTTTGGAACTCCGCGACTGATCATCTCAGATAACGGGCCAGCCTACAGAAGCCAACAAGATCAGCCGCTTTGCGTAACAACACAACATAGACTAGAGATATTCCTCGGTTTATAATCCCCGAGCTAACGGTCTAGCTGAGGCTTTCAACAAGACCTTGACGAAGATCGTGAAGAAGACGGTATCCCGAAATAAGAAGGACTGGCACGAGAGACTGCAAGAAGCTCTCTGGGCGTATCGAACTACGTTCAAGACGGCCACGAACACAACGCCGTACGCGTTGGTCTTCGGTACAGAAGCAGTACTCCCCCTCGAAATAGAATTACCCTCTCTACGAGTGGCAGTCCACTACGAGCTGACGGATGAAGAAAATGCTCACCTTCGGCTTGAGGAGCTTGATGCCCTTGATGAAACCCTGCTCATAGCACAACAAAATCTGGAGGCTTATAAAGCAAAGATGACGCGCTCATATGAAAGATTGACCAGGCCGAGGACATTCCGCCAAGGCGAACTCGTGCTAGTGGTCAAAAGACCTATGATCCCCAATCTCACCAAGCGGGGAAAATTCGAGCCGAACTATGAAGGCCCGTACATCATAGACAAGGTCTACCAGGGTGGAGCCTATCTACTCATGGATATGCATGGTGAAAGGCCTTTCAGGCCAATAAACGGTCGCTTCCTAAAGAAATACTACGCTTAATGAGTCACGACCTAGGTCAATGATAGATGACGATGACTATGTCCGCTCGCTATCTTCCTAAGCCCGAACTCTATAAATAGTAGCCGGCCTTCTTCAACAACGGACCGAAACGTCCTTAAACTAATGACGGACCACTACGTCCTAAAACTAGCTGTTGACCGAGATGTCGATAAACTACGGTGGATTGCAACATCCCAAAGCCGATATAAAAAAAAAGAATTAAAAAAATATAAAAAATAAAAAATAAAAACGGTATGTCCATAAGAAAAATGGGCACGGATGAAAACCCGAAAGGGCTCTGTGAGTAAAAACAGCAGGGCTACCGGCGAGTCTTGTGAAAACCTGAAAGGGCGCAACCTTGTTAGAAAAAAAGAATAAAAAGAATAAGAAAAAAAGAATAAAAAGAATATAAAAAAAAGAAGACGGTATGTCCATAAGCAAAATGGGCACGGATGAAAACCCAAAAGGGCTCCGTGAGTAAAAACAGCAGGGTTACCGGCGAGTGTTCGTGAAAACCCGAAAGGGCGCAACCTCATTAAAAGACACTTTCAGGGTCCTCTCGACCTTGTAAGGAGAAACCACCCACGTGAGATCCTTACGACTCACAAGGGAGCAACACACTTAGGGATCCTCACAATTCCTAAGGAGAAATTACACTTGCGAGATTCTCACGACTCGTAAGGAGAACTCTCTTATGGGACCCTCGCGGCTCATAAGATTTGAAAGTCTTAAGTTACAGAGACCTGAACCTGTTCTTAAGCATCCCCCACAACCTTCGATATTGCCCTACAAGCGGCTCGATACTGACCCTTGTATACAATCCACGAGCGCGAATAAACATTTCCCTAACCAAGTCACATCCGTGACTGGGGATATGTTCGCACGGTGAACAACCCTGTAAGTCCTCTCGACTTATAAGGAGAAAGCACTCTTGTAGGATCCTTACGACTTATAAGAGAGCATACACTTAGGAATCCCCACGATTCCTAAGGAGAAAACACACCTACGAGATCCTCACGACTTGTAGGAAGAAATACCTTTGTGAGACCCTTACGGCTCATGAAGTCAAAAGCCTTAGTCGACAGGATCCTAACCCTGTTTACTAAGCCACCTTTGTTCAACATCGACAGAGGCAAATGATGATTCGCTCCTGGCAACATCCCAGTTGTAGCGGTGCTGATGCCGAAATCGGTGTCTAATCTCAAGCTTGCGGCGAAAAGACAGCAAGCCAACATGCATACGAAATAGCCGAAATGATGGGGCAACTAGCAACAAAATCAGCAAGTAAAAATGAATGCATGCAAAATAGCCGAAATGATTGGGAAACTCGCAATAAAAAGCAGCGAGTGAAAGTAAAATAAATAGCCGAAATGATGGGGCACCGCGAAAAAAACAGCCGAAATGATTGGGCAATCGCGACCTTCGCGATATAAAAGCTGAAATGATAGAGCATCGCGGAAAGAAATAAAATGAAAAATATATATAATGAAATTTATGCCCTACAGGCGATATCACAACAATCCCTGTATACAATCCAGGGGCACAAAAACAGAAGGAAACACATCTTCCCTCCCCATGCTCCATCAGAAAACGGAGCCAAGTCTTGACGGCAACTCATATAAAACCTGAAAGACAATCGGAGATCATCTCGCACCAGCGCGGAGTGGTCACCACCTCGACATTCGTCTCAATACAACAGACGAGATGTCACGACAGCGTCCTTCCTCCAACAGGATTCGGACGTGACAAAGCAAACGAAGCGAAGGCTAAATTCATAGATTCAGGGTCTTGACGGTAACTCATATAAAACCTGAAAGACCATCGGAGATCATCTCACACCAGCGCGGAGTGGTCACCACCTCGACGTTCGTCTCGATACAGCAGACGAGATGTCACCCCAGCGTTCTTCCTCTAGCAGGATTCAGACGCGACAATCAAACAACGGAGCCACAGCAAAATCCCTAGTTCCAAACCTCGACGGTTCACCAACAACCTAGAGACAACCGCGACATTCGTCTCGATATAGTGGACGCAATGCCAGCAAACGAAGCGAAGGCCAAATTCTTAGCTTCAGGGTCTTGACGGCAACTCATATAAAACCTGAAAGACTATCGGAGATCATCCCACACCAGCGCGGAGTGGTTATGACTCATCGGGGCTCTCCAAAATGAGCCTAACCTTAAGTAAAAAGCGGCATGGCAAAATTCCTAACGCTTGCTCTTCCGACGGTCAAACTGTCTAGGAGGATTGCTTGAAGACGTCTTGTCCAGCCCCCGAAGGGATCAGAGACACGACAGTCGCAAGGCTACTCGAACAACAAGATTGCCTATCGAGAAATACATCAGCCAACGCGACGGTACGACGGACAAAACCCTAAGTACCACAGACCCTAACGGACCTCTGTCGTAAAGAGCAGAGGTTAACTGTGACGTTAGGATATTCTTGCGAGAACTGCTCGATTTGTCTTGACTCGTGAGGAAATTACTGTCTTTGTGAGAACTTCTCGATTCGTCTCGACTTGTGAGATAAAGCCTTAAGCAGCGGGGATTAAGAAACCTGTTTCCTAAGCACTGGAACCCTGCGAGTCGATCCAAAATGGACTCTTACATACTATTCACGGGTCACACTCTCCAAAGTCGAATCTCGACAAGAAGGGAAACAATCGCTTAAGGGTCCTCTCGACTCGTAAGAGGGAAAATTCTCTTATAAGATCCTTACGACTTATAAGAGAAAACACACTTAGGAATCCTCACGATTCCTAAGGAGAAAATACACCTACGAGATCCTCTCGATCCGTAGGGAGAAAAGACTTTGTGAGACCCTCACGGCTCATAAAGTTGAAAAGCCTTAGGCAGCAGATCTGAACCTGCCTCCTAAGCCATCACTACCTCTTGAAGAAGCCAAGACAGGATGCTCGCTCTATCATCTATCGACCATGTTTACTAAGGTAACATGCTGATAATAAAAGAAGAGGGAAAGCGCAGAGATGACACAAGACATTGCAAAAAAATATGTGTATCGTTATTCATGAATTCAACTAAGTACAAGGCAAATCGTATAAAAGAATGAAGAATGGATACATATTATTCAAAGATTATAAGTGTATAATTGATACAAAGGCAGCTACTGAGAAGGAAGCGTCTTAAGTAGGCCAATCAATTGCTCTCGCACTTCCTTCAACGCCTCCTCCTGAGCGGCCGCCGCAGCCAACTCTGCTTCCACTTGGGCCCGCTGCTGCATGTAAGATGAAAGTTGTTCTTCGACGGCTCGTTGAGCTGCTTCGCGACCTTGGGCATCACGCTCAACGGCATCGAGCTTCTGCTTCAATGTTAGCCCATCAGAAATACTTTGCAGAAGGCCCTCAAAGATAACCTTCACCCGGGCAGCGTTCGCGTCGACCTCGGCACGCAGTCGAGTAGACTCGCTTGAGGTCTCTTGGCATTCCCTCCGCATTAAAGCCGCTTCTTGTTCCAGATGGCGGAAGTAAGAAGCGCTCTGCTCGATCCATCCCGCCTGTTGAGTACTCATGGCCAAAACCTCGGGGGCAGGGCGCATAAGATCCAGCTAATGCAGGCGGGCCTCGATCTCCCTGCAGTGGTTAACCCAAGACTCGACGACGCCTTCATTATGGAAATTTACAAGCGTCGCCAGCATCGGATTAACCTCGGCATCAAAGTCTGTGGCAGATGTGGGAGCTTCTGCGTCAAGCTCCTCGACGCATCCGCTTAGCATACTCAGACTCATCGCAGTACCCTTTGAGGATGGACGTCTGGAGAATGGGCCTGCCGGCATCATGATGCAAGACTCGAAGGGGACCGGAATCGGAACGACAGCTAAAAAAACAAAACACAATCAAATGACGGTTCAAGAAATATAGAAAGCTCATCGATGACGGAATTTACTATACCTGCTGTGGCAGGCGGCAAAGTTGGGAGGACCGGTGGCGCAACCGATCTTTTATCTCCTCCTTCGATCTGTAGCACTGCAATCAGGGCAAGGAAAAATCAGAAACAATTTCATTATTGGAAAAAGAAAGGGCATTAATTGAAAACTATACTCACCAGCGCCACTGGAGGAAGCAAGCTCCGATGGGAAGGAGAAGTGTGGGTGCAGCACCCGGTACAGGTGATCAAAAAGCACTCCTGCAAGGACGCAATAATACAACATCAGTACATAAATTATTCAGCCTAGATAAGACTGGTGGGTTACAAGTCCATACCTTCCAGCATTCGCGACGGTGCAAGAGAAAGTAGAGAGGTGGCCACCGTCAGGGCGGTAACTGACGGTGCTGTCTCGAGTAGCTTGATATCGGCACCAGCCGCACCTGCATTAGAAGTAAGATAAACTTTATTAGGAAAGACTACGAATAAAAAAAAGAGAGAAGGGCGGTAACCCAAGATTTACCTGAAGAGTCGCCGACCAGAGCCCTAACGAGGGCGTTACTTGATACAACGGTGGCGTCTTCCTCCTCCATTGGGACGGTCTCACCTCCCGTTGCCTCATCGCCCGACTTTACAGGAGCCATCATCACGCTTGCGACACCGGAAGACGCCAAGGAACCGTAAGCAGGAAGAGCGATGATCGGTGCGGTGCCCGACTTTTGAGAAAGAGCGACCATCTCTTGCTCGGCGATCATGCCCGTTTCGCCCGTTACCCCCTCGGGCTCAGCGGTCGCAGCCGTCTCGTCCACTGCTGCCATATGTTCATCAGTCGCAGCCGCTCCATCCGCTGTTGCCTCAGGCTCGGTTACAGCAGCCGTCTCATCTGCCGCCCCCTCAGGCTCGGCATCGGCAACCTTCTCGGGCATAGTAGGCGTGACTGTCTCGTCAGCCACTAGCTCAGGCCCGGCGACTACGGCTGCACCGCCTACCGTCGCCTCGGGATCAGCTGCTACCTTCTCTACCGTCCCCTCAGGCTCGACGGTCGCCGCCGCTCCTTCAGTAGGACTCGGCCCTGCAGGACAAGATGCATAAGAGCCGATAGTTTTACAACTTTTACAACAAAGCCTCGAAAAGCACATTACCTGAGGTGGATTGACCGTTGGCTTCCCGAGCTGCACGCGCCGCCCGTCTATGAGCAGTAGACAAGGCGACCGGGGGATCCTCTGAAAGAGTAGCAGCGGGTGTAACGGCGCTTGAGCCCGCTCCCAAGGCCAAAGCAGCGCTACGCTCCTTCGCTGCGCGTCTCAAGCGCTTCCTCTCCTCCCGGGCCGTCACGACGGACCTCTTGGAAGCCTTCTTCGGCAAGGCATCGTCGTCCGCGTTCAGAGTTGCCTACAGAGCCTTCAAGGCATCCATCATCGGCTTTTTGAGTTGGGTCTCTCGCGGCAACCCCGAAGAGGCCGGGACTTCAGTAGCTGGCCCGGGGAGAATTCCCGCATCGGTTTGCGAAGTAGGTCCTGCGGTCCCTGCAATGAGACAAAGAAAAGGTTAGATTGGCCATAAAAAGGAGAATAAAGACTCAGTGAGCCGAGACGTACCTACGCCCGATAGAGTGCGTTTCATCTCTTCCTCCTGGAAAGTTTTGAGAGAAGCAGCGATGGCTTCTTCGGTAGAAATGCCTGTTTAAAAAGGAAAAGCGTTAGTCAAAGACAATGATAAAAGTATGATGAAATGACGAAGAATACAACTAGTGATTACCTGATTGCGCGAGTTTATCCAACCATGCTTCGAGCTTTGCCGATCACTCAGAAGCCGTGATGGCGGCCGCCAGATCGGTGTCTGCTGGCTCTACGAAGAAACCCTCGTTGCTTCCGTACTCACTTAGGCCTTCGGTAAGAAGGGCCTGAGGCTCTAAGCCGAGCATGGCATCAAGAGAAAGAATGGACTTCTTCTTCCTCTTCTGCGCGCGAACCCCGGTCGCCGCCAAAATCAGCTTACGCTTCGTAGGCACCTTAGGACGGCGGGTCCCGATGTCCGAGCCCACGCCGGACTCCGGCGAAACCACATTCACCGTCTCCACCGGAATACGGGGGGCTGGGGGCACGTCTACGGTATCACGAGGCAATCCGCGTGGAGGGCTCAGCACGCGCGGTGGCTCAGCTCCAGCATCTCTCGGCGGAGGAACGACAGGGATCCTTGGCCTCAAGGGAGCTTTGCGGTCGCTGCCAGGGGGCACACCCGTGCGGTCAACCAACAACCGCTTCTCTTCCCGGATAACAGCACCCATCACGTGCACGTACCAAGCCCCGTACACGTTGAGGGCCCATGGGACGCAGCTCGGCTCGCTGATAAAGAAGTGGGAGCCCGTGTTCAGCCGCATAAAATGGTGCAGCGCGTTCCGTATCCCCTCCCTGGTGGCCGCAGGCTCTTCCAAAAACACCTCCAGTGGGACCCCCTGGTTATAGCTTGATTGTTGGACGAACCGATGGGGGTTGTACCTCATGAAGAGCGCCATATCGTTTTGCCTAAACACCAAGAAGCCCGGCCGGATGGAGTATAAGTGAAGAATCTCCCGGGCTTTCAATATGGAGGCCCCGTCCTTGAAACCATCACGCAGCGCCAACACCGCCTTGGAGGTCTCCGGGCCGATGGTCATGACTTTGTCTGTGAAATAAATTCTCACTCCGACTATGCGCGAACGAAGAAGCAACCCCCTAGCCTTCCGCGGAGACGGATTAACAATAGAGGCGCCAATCAGCCGCATAACTCTTGGGAGTCTGCACTTCTCAAAAAACGAGGGGCTCTTATGAATGCCAAATACCCCGAGCACATGCATTTCCATCCACGAAGTGAAGTAGTGCATCGGGAAATTGGTAGGTTGCACCCCAGGTTCATTTGCGTCCGCCGCCATACTGAGTCCATGGTATAGGTGAGCCAGCCCGGCGATTCCGATCGACAATTGTATACCAGCCACCATCCGATGCGCTGGGTAGAAAACGGACGGCCTCATGTAGCACGGGTGCATGGGGAGCGCGAACCAGCACAGCCATAATCCCAGAAACCCGAGAAAGAAGGTCTCCTCATCGATGCCCGGGGCAGCGATTTCCGATAAGGGCATGATGGCGACATCGGGAAGATAAAAACCCTTTTGATCGTCTTCCAATACTGGTCGACGATCTAAGCCAAAGCCGAAGGGGTCGTCGAGCTTGGCGAACTTCTTGCTCCGCTGCGATAGAATCTCCGGTCGAAGGAAGCGGGCGATGAAATCTCCAAAACTAACTCCCGTCCCCCCCGATTCCAAGTAGAGACTCTCATACATATTCAGCACCTTTACCAGACTCGGAAACTGGTGCTGAATAGCATTCTCCGGCGTTAGGCCCATTACCAAAGGCTTGGTGGTGAAAACATACTCATCCGGAGGAAGTAACTCCTCATAGTGCTCCCCCCTCACCGGCAGACCAGAGATCTCAGCAAATTCTTCCAGGGGGATGGAGACTTCCCTGTCCGTCAGAAGAAAAGTATGGGTAGGGGTGTTCCATTGTTCCACGAATGCCTTAACCCACCACGTCGGAGGAGCAGGGTACTCAAAGAGCGAGGCGTAGACTGCAGGGTACAGACCAATCTTCATCAAGTGCGTCTTCTTCGCTGACAAGATATACTTAGCCCACTGCAAATACCCGGCCGATTGTCGAGGGGTCAATCCGAGGTTATAAGCTTTTCCCCAAGGGTGCGCCTCACCCTGGCATATGCGTCGCCCCAGAATGTCCACGGCTGCCAGCGGCTGCACAGGGATGGCAGCAATCGAAGGCTGGAGAAGATCCTCCGAGTTCTAATTTACGACCTCCACGGCATAGTTCACCGGGGGTGCATCCGCATATGGGATCGATGAGATTGGCTCTGACGGCGTCGCACAAGAGAAGCTTCGGCAACCCTTGATGATTTCACTGTACCATCTGCCCCACAGATGAAGGTTCTTATGCTCCGGGTCGTGATCCTTGATGAGAGCGAGAACCTCCCGGTCCACCGGCGCCTCAGGGAATCCTCCCTCTGAGCGGAAGAATGGGAACGAAAGATCAGCAGACATGTTGCCTGCAAGAGAAAGCGAAGTTCCATTATCAGTATCATCATTTAATTTTAAAAGCCTGACACTTGATGCTTTAAAATTTGTACCGCGCTGTAATGCAGTGGAGAGGGGACCAACGGGGGACCCAAAAAATCCAGATGACAATGCATCGGTTAATAAGACAGCCCCATCATTGGATGAGACTGTCAATTAATGAGGAGATCCCCAAAAGAATATTCTCATTAAATGAGAAATCCCTTGAGACAAGGAGAAAATCTTCCTTTTCAGAGCAAAGCACTGTCACAGAGTGACACTTGTCAAACTCTGGTCATAAGGGAATAAAATTCCTTAAAAGAGCCTAGCTCTATAATAATGATGGAAATATCCATCAAAGAAAAAAATTAATTTCTAAAAAAAAAATAATTAAAGTTTGGGATCTTAAAAGATCCATGAAAAAACTCTTAAGAGTTCATCATCAGAAAATCAAAAGATCTATGGCTTTGTCAATGAGCAAAGCTCTGTTCATGGGTTAAGAAACCCTGAAACAAATTCTTGAGAGCAAAGCTCTGTTTATGAAACCCCAAAAGGGTTTTCTTTAGATCAAAAGATCTATGAGAGCAAGGCTCTATTAATTAAAATTAATTTAATTAAGTTAAGTTAATTTTACCTAAGATGTTTCTAGAGTTCTAACTCTGAAAATGAGAGCAAGGCTCTGAGGTTCTTGAAAACAAGAGCAAGGCTCTAAAAATAAAATTCTTGAAGATGATAATCATCTGCTGAGGACCAAGGGTCCTATTTATAGGCGCTTAAGCGCCCCTTCAACTCCTGAGTCGATCTAACGGTTGGGATCTTGCCACCGCTGCACTCACGTGTGCGCCACGTGAGTGCAACGGTGGTGGGGCGGCATTTGTTTCTCCCAATCAGAACAAAGCTCTGTTTGGATTTCAAATTCAAAAGGTGAAGCAACGCTTCAGATCCCTTGCGCTGCGCGCAGAGCGCCACGTGTCAAAAGCAGACACGCCAGCGCAAGGGGCGCTGCGCCCAAGGCAACGCACCCTAATCAGAGCAAGGCTTTGTTTTAAAATTTAAATTTTAAAAAATAAAGGAAGCAACGCTTCAGATGTCTATCGCGTCTCTACGCTGCGCGACATGTGTAAGCGCAGTTGCGCTGCGCTCTGCGCTGCGCAACACGTGTCAGCGCAGTTGCGCTAGCGAAATTGCGCTAGCGCAGTTGCGCTGCGCGACACATGTCAAGCGCAGGTGCACTTGCGCCAACTGTGCCAGCACTAAAACTTAAATAATGAATTATTTAATCAGAATTAAAATTCTAGAAAGATCTTTTTAATCTTATTAAAACAAGAAGATTATCTTCTGTAAAACAGAGGCCTTAGGATCAAAGATCCAACGGTGGGGAAATATCCCCAGATCAACCAGAGAAAGATCTCTGTAACTAACCTAACAAACTAATTGGCCCTATATAAAGGCCCCTAGACTCCAAGTTTCAGATATACAGAGCTCCTCTAAAAAAACTTTGAGAAAAACTCAAAGAGAAAAAAAGGTAAACCTTTGAAAAAAAGAAGAATTTCTTCTAAAAAGATCAATGATCTAAGAACAAGATCAAGATCTTCAATAAAAAAAAAGATCAAAAAAAGATCCAATCATAAAGAAAATCAAAGAAGTAATTTACTTCATCCCTAGATCTTTTGATCTATATAAAGGCACTACCTTTTGATGAACCATTGGTTCTTGAATCTTGAGGTAGAACCTCTTTAGAACTGAAAAGATTCTTTTCTTCGATCCAAAATTGATCAAGATGCGCTCTGCGCTACTGAACAGTGCCCTGCACTCTTAATTTGCGTTGTTGCACTCCTTGGACTGGCGCAAGTCACCAGAGAGCGCCACGTGTCAATCTACGCCTTGCGCTCCTAAAAACATAGCATTGCGCTCTTGGGTTGGCGCACTGCACCAGAGCGCGCCACGTGTCAGCAGCGCACTGCGCTAACAGACTTGCGCTCAGCAGAGCGTGACACGTGTCACCCTCATATGCGCTGGCGCCTTGCGCTCTTTAATTGGCGCAGAGCGCCTGACAGGCCACGTGGCGCACTGTCAGGCCATTAAATGCTCTGCATTATTAAAAAGGGCAGAGCCCAAGTAAAGGCCTAACAGGCCAACTGTAAATGCCATGCATTATTAAAAAAGGGGGGGCAGAGCCCAAGCAAAGGCCTAACAGGCCTAATTTAAATGCCCTGCATTTAATTAAAAGAGCCCAATACTATGCATTATAAAAGGGCCGAGCCCAAATAAAAGCTCAACAGCCAGAACAATAAAATGTTCAACTCATATCAACCGAGCCCATATGCTCACAAACCTTCAAACAGACTTTAGTCCCAAATTGGACTATAAATCTCCCAACCAACTTTGGTTCAAGGGTGCATCTCTGAACTCCTCTGATATCTGCCGTTGTAATCCTTCAACGTCTTCAGAGAGGTGACGGGTCCCGATGACCATACATTCAATGGACCATCATGTCCTTAAACTGGCAATGGACAACTATGTCCCTAAACTAGAACAATAGAATCCAAATGCTCCTTTGTTGGATCTAAACGATCCCGTTAAGTTGATCTTAGTCTAAATTAGACTAACGTATCCTTAACTAACGTTTAAGTTGATCTTAGCCTCAAATATGGCTAACGTATCCTTAAACCAAAACCCCAAACCCAAATCTAAGAAAATACGGATTTGGACTAATCCACGTCCTACGGGCGACAACATAAATTAGTCTCCGTATACAATCCACGGGCAACCACAAACAAAACAAACACCCACGACACGAAGTGACCATCTGGAGAAGGAGAAAGTTGTTACCGCGATGCGGTAGCGTAATTAACTGCAGGGGCTTGCGCCTGCAGGGAAGAGCGTCCCCACAATCAAAAACCACTCGAACGAGGGGGAATCTGACGAAGTCTGTTATATCGGCCGCATCCGTTTAAACCTTCGATACACGGTGCCATTGTCACGTCCCGAAAGTACGGAATATGACCAGCACTTAGACTACGAACGTCTCGAGGCGTACGTACCCTAAGTAAGCCGAACCCAGAAATCCAAACCAAGAAAAGTAGTAGAGTGTAGGAAAAGCCATATCAAATCAACCAGTATGCAACATAATATACAACGCCTAAAGGCGAGGATCACAACAGAAAAGGAAACTCCAACCAGCATGAAATCCAAAGAAATATATGTTGGAGATAGTGCCCTCAGAGTCAATTATTAGGTCACAGGTACGTGATTGTAATGATTGAGGGAGGACCTATCCCGGTAGGACAGTCTTACGCGAGATGATAGTATGCTATCTGGTTTACCTTTATCATCGTGTACTGCTTTAGGTGACCTGACACGTCGCTATTACACGTTGATAGAGCCCCTAGGATTCTTGCTTGACCACCAGCAGTATGAGGGCGATCATATAAGTGGGAGCTGGGGTCTATAAGCTTATCCTTAAAAGGTCCCTAGTCGTGGGAGTTTCGAGACTGGGCATCGATACTCCATTAGTAGACTAGTGTATACAGTCGAGACCCCGACGAGGGGCGGTGGCCGGTCTCACAAGCCACTGGTGTCAGTAGGATCACCTAAGATGTATACAGGTGCTCATTGGGTTATGAGTACACCGGACAGGACTCGCCGGGAACATGCTAGTTGGTCATATACCAGACGTCAGATGGCAGTTCCCTGGTGACATGTGTGCAGGTTAGTTCATCGACCTGGGGATCGTCATTTGTCTCGTGTGAGTTCCCACTGTACTTTGATTACTACCCTACCACGGCTCAAAGGAGTCGTGCAAACAGGTTTTAGTTGGGTACAGTCCCGAGCCACATGGAGGCAGTGAGCGTATCTTCAGGGGTTCGTCTCTCCCGGTATTGGGGGTGAGGTCGTGCTGTGTCTAGGAGAGCCATTACACAAAGTCCTTGGCCAAGGCAAGGAGATTTACTGGTAGGTATTCCAGTAGTATCTCAGGGTGTTCTGGGCTACACTCCGACACGACTTGTACCGCTTTTGGGGGTCTGACTTTTACCAACCCCCTAGGCCCGCCATGCGATACTCATTGACGAACGGACCGGACTGCACGGATATTGTCACTGACAGGCTCAGTTGGGTGTCGGGGTGAGCTTCCTCATCGACGTCCCTTTTGGTCAATAGCTGGTGGCCCGTCACGTATTGGCATATACCTCTGACGTGCTAGTGGTTAAATCCTCAGCCATTGTATTGACGAGTCTTTAGAGTCCGCCACACTTTCAGTTACTCAAGCTTTCGGGCGAAAGGTTGTAGAGGCCGTATGGAGATATGGCAAGGTCCGATCAGATACGTGCGGTATTGCACGAATCAGGATCGGACAGTCTGTACTATAGGCCGTATGGTTATATGGCAGGGTTCGATCAGATACGTGCGGTATTGCACGGATCAGGATCGAACAGATATTACTAGCCGGTTTTGGTATAAGCCGGATCCTAGTATAGTACAGTGTAGATTTTGTCTCATTGCATTTGTATTTCGGTCGGAATACAAATGCGGGTGTGTATGCACAGTATCGGGGTTTTCCTGTAATTTATTACGGGACCAGTTTTCTGGAGTTGCCAGTTTGCTTTCCGTTTCGGCCGATTTCCATTGTTCCGTTCATTGGCCGAAGATTGGTGGAGGAGGGCTTATTTGCATTGTTGCAAATAGGCATTTGTGGAAGGGGGTCTTTGCATTTTGTTGTATCATGATAGCACCCTCCTTTGACTTGCTTGACTTCATACTTCATGATGGCTTGACTTTGTTAGCATCATGGTTGTTGATGATGGTTGTGGTTGTGTGTGGTTTTTGCTTGTGATCATATTTTTTCATGATGCCCTCTTGCATCATTGCTTCCACCCACCCCTTGACCTTGCTCTCTCTCTCTCTCTCCAATCACACATGAAGGGGGGGGCCGGCCATTCCTTGGAGGGAATGGGATTCATTTCATTTGATGTGTGGAGAAAAATATGATACATTCCTTCTTGAGTATGCTCCATTTTTCTCACCTCTCTCCAAGCTCTCTTTTCCTTCACCAATGGCAATTCCACAAACCCCAAAAATGAGACTTGCTCACTACATATTCTACAACGAACCTTGGGCACGTCGAGTAGCCGGCTTCGTGCCCGAATTGCCTCGGCATTGAGGTGGGAGCCCGTAAACGATGTAGGCAACGTGGTGCACTTCCGGCGACGAGGATGAGACGGACGGAGATCCCGCGAGGAGATCGGATTGGAGATGAAGACCGGAGGACTTGGATCGTCGGTATACATCTCTTCCCTTTCTTATTAGTAGCGTAGACTAGTTAATGGTTCGATCCGGAGTTTAGTGCGCGGTGGTGCCGGTTTGCAAAGTCCGCAAAATTTAAGTTTACCACCGTTTCCGCATTCCGGCGTCGGATTGACGGCCGGGGCGCCGCCGTGCACTTACAGTGGTATCAGAGCCTCCCCATTAACTTAGTCTAGCTCTGTGTAATGTGTTTGCATTTCCGATCGATCAAAAAGTTCCAAAACTGCATTTTAGTTCGCATCAGTTTCTGTTGAAAATTTTTGGTCTCGAAAAATTTTTCAGGTTATAAAATATTGATGTACTGGAAAATCTAAGAGATCTGTAAAAATTTGACGAAGTAACTCCACAGTTGGAGCGCGGAACCGCCGCGAAAACCCCATTTGTGCGGCCCTTCCGCCGCGCACTATTCACTTCACTTCACCATTGTTTTACAGAGGCCTTCTGGGCTTAAAATATGGGTTTTGGAACATTAAAATTGGGCCAATTGTTTCTGTGAGTGCTACAGTTTTCTTTGGGGCCCACTTGTTAAAGTTTGATCAATCGGAAATTTTTTAAACACATTTTTCACAGTATTTACATTATATCTGCGACCGTGAATGTCACTCGATCGGTAAATCCGGTCTAACTGCTATAGCCCGGTTAGACGGATTTGCGAACGTGAGTTTCACGTTGATGTTCTATGTATTTGCTGTGATGTTGCGGATCGGTCGTGGGGGATAGCCTGGATGCAATGCTAGTACAGTTTTGTTGTATTATGTACATTTGATATTGCGGGGCGAGCGTCCGACATGTGGACTGCCGTCACTGCCTATTTGTATTATTCTTTTGGGGCACGACCTGGTTGCGGTCGATGTACCCGGTGTATGTATATTTTACTTTCTGTACTAGGATTGCCCCGCGGAGGGGTGCACGGATAGCCGGGTTCTGGAGGGCAACAAGCTCGCATCTCATGGCATTGAGACGGAGGGGGCTTCACTCTAGGATTGGCGGGCTATTCGCCGCACTCGTAGAGGGTACAGGTTGACCCAGGAGGGGTGCCCAAGTTACCGGATTCCGTGAAGTGCTGGGTGGTCCATTCACGGTGCTGAAGGGGGCTGCCTCGCTTCAGGTTTTGGCGGGTGACTTGCCGCGCCCGAAGGGGTCTAGGATTTCATTGCACAGGCTATCCACACGACCAGGGGAACGTCGGGTTTCAGCAGTGGCTCTGTGAAACCCGGGGATCCCAGATATCTATATTGTTTCTGTGATGCTGTACATTTCTGTGATGTTGCTTTTTATTCACGCCTTGAGCGAATATAATATATTGGTATATATATTAGTAGATGTTGTATATGTTTTTCATCCGCGCTAGTCCAGTCCCCGCTCTGTCGTTAGTTAGCTAACCTAACGGGTAATGACGGGACCCAATGGCGAATGCGGATGGCATATACGTACATCAGTATATTTTCGTTCTTTTTGGTGTGATCAATTGATGGGACTGCATTGATTCGGATCAATGCAAGTTAAAACAAACCTAATCTGATGTTGTTGGAACACTTTTCAAAAAGCTGTTATTGCAAGGACGTTCACTTTTGTTTTGCATCGTGGTATTCATTTGGAATATCCTGCTCCTCAGTCGACGAGGCAAGGGCCGAGATCCCTTCACCGGGAGTGACCCCTTGGACAGAAGTTTGCGTCAGGGCATTAACTTCACTATAGCCGATTACTTTTGCTTTGCACCGTGGTATTCGGTTGGAATATCCTGCACCCCATTCTACGGGGAAAGAGCCGAGATCCCTTCACCGGGAGTGACCTCTTTAGTAAAGGTTTTCGTCACTATATTTTCTAAAAAGCTATCCGTTCCTTCAACGATATCAAGTTCATTACGTTAAAGGTTTTCGCCAGAAACCATTCGTAGCCCTCCGTCATTTCAGTTAAATATTCGGTAGTATTCAAGCTATGTATTTTGACCTCACGCCAAGGCATAGTGTTTGGTAGCTGCCGGGTATTTATCTGTTGCATAGATAGATGCGTTGGTTTGGGACAGTCGTACTACTGTTTTGGCCTACGTCAAGGGTATGTACGGGTGGATTCAAATTAACCTGGATAATGACGGGCAGAACTTGACATGTGACTTATGATATTTTGACCTCACGCCAAGGTCATAAGAGCATGGGGCAGAAATCACATCGGGAGTTTCAAAAGTACTGAAACTTGCCAGATATGCGCATACCTTCTGGAGTGTGATAGCGTGAGCGGATTCCGTTACGTTATCATGCGATGAGAGTTGGATCCCGATTCCCACTGATGAGTTGGTTTACTCCTCGGGTGACCCCGACTAATTCTTCTTTCAGGTTTGGAGGAGAATTTGAGGTACAGTGGGAGGATTCCAGATTAGATAAATTGGTGACCATTCTGATCTAGGTTAGAGTGCACGCTGAGTGTTTCTTTTCTCTCTCTCTCTGGCAGCGACCATTTGACCCGACCCTAAGACTTTGACTCAGTGACCAAGTTGACCGAACCTTCTTAAACACCGGCTTTTGGATTGTCAGAGTTGCAAACCTCATTGCCACTCCTACTTTTACCCTTTTCTCCAGGACACCCCGTTTTACTACGAACGTCCACTTCCATTGGACAAAACCATCGTATGGTTAGATACGAACTCGAAAGAATTTATTCGAGGATGGTTTCCGGTTCTGGAGAAAACGGATAGGATTATTCAGTTGTATTTTCTTTTCACCTTCTCTCAGGTTGCGAGTACTCCTTGGTTTAGGAGTAGTACACCTATTACGCAAATTGGACAGTCTTCTTCCAAACCATAGGCTGGTGCCGACCGGTAGGGAATGAAGAAAACCAATTAGCATAACGATGGTGTGCAGAAGGTATTAAGTTCAGACAAAGCAAGGGATTAGTAAGAGGGCAAAGTAAATTGCAACAGATATTCTCGACCAAACCAAATATTTCGTTACCACTCCCACATCACCTTTGTATTTCTCCAGGACACTCCGTATCACTACGAAGATCCACAGTTTATTTGGATACTCCATCGTATGGTTATATACAAACTCGAATGGAACTTGTTCCAGTTCGGGGATGGATTCTGGTTCAGGAGAAATAGGAATAAGGTTTATTCGGTTGTCTTTTATCTTCACCCTCTCTCATTGCGAGTGTTCCTAGGATTGGGACAGTACACCCATTATGCTTATTGGATAATCTTCTTCCAAACCATAGGCTGGTGCCGAACGGTAGGGAAGGAAGAAAACCATTTGGCCTAAAGGGGTGTGCAGAAGGTAAAGACTAAAGACATATGAAGGGATTTGGAGAGGTGGCAAAGAATTATACGGTTATAGTTGTGAATCTGGATAATGGTAGAGGCATTACTAGGAATACCGGGATACCCCATCGGAACATTTCAATGTTTCAGGTTCACTGTGTACAGTTAAAGGAAAACTGATTTCCCGATTAGACACTTGCTCCAGGGTATGTATTTACCAGGAATGATTCTCACATCTGTATGGTTTTACAGATGATGAGTGGGAGTAGGTTATTGGGAATTGGGTGATCATCCTCATTATATCGGGATTCGTTGTAATCGGTGATATTTTGGGAAATCACCTGGGCTGTTTGCCGGTCGGCAAATATTTGGTTTTGAATATCCGCTGTTATGCACCAATTTCAAATTGATATATCTGAACGTCTATTTTCATAGAGTGAGATATACCTTTCTGAAATTATGTCTACGACATTTACCTATATCAGTGGATGGTTAGGTAAGGAGCATTAAACAGCGGTGTAATTCTTCTTAACCATAAGTACAGTTTTCAACCTACGACACACAGTGAATGAGTTATCAGACTCAAGGAACTTATACAAAGGATTGTATGTTGTCCAGGGTCCATCAGGACAAAAGGGGTTGGTCCTCATACTATATTCTGTTTACTTTTAACTTCTCTAGTTCTTAGACATGTGTTTCGTAGAAACACAGGGTCTAAGTTTTGAGGAGTTATAGGTATTTGAATAGAGTAGAGAACCAGGTGTAGCAAGTATCGGGATTCTTCAAAGTGATCGAAGATGTAGATACTTGTGTATGGTATTCAGTTGATAGTAATGATAAAGAGATCTTGCTTCTCTTTCGGGTTACTCATGATTGGAAGCATTCCTAAGTTGAGTAACGCTGATCGGCCTTCTTCCATTTAGTAGACATGCACTGGAGACAGCTGCATGATTTGAATCTGGTTCAATTAAATCAGTGCCTCTGGTCCTATATTGGATATAGAACAGTTCGTATCTTAACGATGTTAAGGTACGGGGAGTTGTCCGGATTATGCTTAAAACCAGACTCTGGATAACTCAAGGCACGTTTCTGTAATGGCTGTTTGTGGGTTGACCCAGGCTATGACAAGGGTTGATTTTCTACCATCTGGATGAACAATAGCGATATTGTTCTAGACTCGCCACAGTTTTAATAAAAATGGATTTTTTCAGAAAAACAGTAGTGGGAGTATGGTAGAACTGGAAGTGATTCCAGAACCACAAACGATTACTGAAGATTTGATAAGGAACCTAAAGATTCAATCTGGATTGACATTCCATTGGCCACTCCGCAGATAAGGTGGGTAACTTCAGGCACCCGAGAGGCACTACGGTAGCCTCAAGGACGGTGACAGGGAAGTTCTTGTTTACCCACAATTGCCATTGCTGTTGTTCCAGGTTACGAGACCCGGCGGGAGGATGAGTATAGCGTCGTTCTAAACCAGTTTTAGAAGTGTACGTCTATATGACTCTGCCAGAGGGTTGTCGTAGTCAGTGGGAGCAGCGGAAGCATTGGTGGACAGGTTGCTTATGTCTATTTATAGACTAAAGCAGATGTAGCGGAGATAGATCATCTATTTCTGACGTGACAGTCATGGGTTTGACTTCATCAGAATAGGGGATGGATCTGTTGAGAAGGTAGTAGGGTGTGATATCCTGGTATTTGGATGATATACACAGAGTAGGAAAAGAAACTCCTACACTTCGATCGGTTATACTTTGGTCGTCACACAGTTGTTTCTCCACAAAGGAAATGGATTTTATGCAGACATACTGGTTACTAGATCTATGGTTTTAGATCTAGATTTGGGTGGTTTCCCAATCAGGGTACTTGACAGCATTCTAAGAGTATTTAGGATGGACGACTCCTGGCACGGTAGTGTACCTGCAGGTAATGGAGTCACCCTCTCCAAAGGTGTCTTACAGACTAAAGGGGAGAGGGACGGGCATGATTGGCAGATCACTTGCTCAGGCAATTGAGTCAATCGTGAGATGTCAAGTACCACACCAGATGTTGTTCTTGCACTAGATGCAATAAGTTGACATTAATCCAATCCTGGAGAAACAGTCGGAAGCAGTTTTAGAACATAAGTGGATGTTCTAGGAAGATGATAACGACAGCCTCATTCAGGAGACAGTTATCATTCCAGGCTTCCAAGGTGACATGGACGACAAGGAGGTTGTCAGAGTTATAGTTTTCCTTCTGATGAGGGGCAGTATTTTGGACAGGTGGTCCAAGGCAATACTGAGGGAGGCATGGCGCGCTGGGTACTGATTAAGTTCAGTTGACGATACTGTCTAAGAAGTTTGGATTTGGGGTTCATTTATGAGCTAGGTCCCATCAGACATCCAGACATATTCTGAGACAGGTATTGCTCATTTCGGGAGATGGGTTTCTCCGCGAACTTGAGATATAGAGAGACATAGAAAGAAACAACTAAGCGGATCCACTCACTGAGGCTATTCCTCGAACGCAATAGTTTCGCAAACGAGCTTTGTGAGACTGACTAGTAGAGGAGTTGGGTGTTCGGTATCACACGGGCTGTGAGTATGCGACATCGCAATAATTAGCCTTGAGTGCAAGTGGGAGATTGTTGGAGATAGTGCCCTCAGAGTCAATTATTAGGTCACAGGTACGTGATTGTAATGATTGAGGGAGGACCTATCCCGGTAGGACAGTCTTACTCGAGATGATAGTATGCTATCTGGTTTACCTTTATCATCGTGTACTGCTTTAGGTGACCTGACACGTCGCTATTACACGTTGATAGAGCCCCTAGGATTCTTGCTTGACCACCAGCAGTATGAGGGCGATCATATAAGTGGGAGCTGGGGTCTATAAGCTTATCCTTAAAAGGTCCCTAGTCGTGGGAGTTTCGAGACTGGGCATCGATACTCCATTAGTAGACTAGTGTATACAGTCGAGACCCCGACGAGGGGCGGTGGCCGGTCTCACAAGCCACTGGTGTCAGTAGGATCACCTAAGATGTATACAGGTGCTCATTGGGTTATGAGTACACCGGACAGGACTCGCCGGGAACATGCTAGTTGGTCATATACCAGACGTCAGATGGCAGTTCCCTGGTGACATGTGTGCAGGTTAGTTCATCGACCTGGGGATCGTCATTTGTCTCGTGTGAGTTCCCACTGTACTTTGATTACTACCCTACCACGGCTCAAAGGAGTCGTGCAAACAGGTTTTAGTTGGGTACAGTCCCGAGCCACATGGAGGCAGTGAGCGTATCTTCAGGGGTTCGTCTCTCCCGGTATTGGGGGTGAGGTCGTGCTGTGTCTAGGAGAGCCATTACACAAAGTCCTTGGCCAAGGCAAGGAGATTTACTGGTAGGTATTCCAGTAGTATCTCAGGGTGTTCTGGGCTACACTCCGACACGACTTGTACCGCTTTTGGGGGTCTGACTTTTACCAACCCTCTAGGCCCGCCATGCGATACTCATTGACGAACGGACCGGACTGCACGGATATTGTCACTGACAGGCTCAGTTGGGTGTCGGGGTGAGCTTCCTCATCGACGTCCCTTTTGGTCAATAGCTGGTGGCCCGTCACGTATTGGCATATACCTCTGACGTGCTAGTGGTTAAATCCTCAGCCATTGTATTGACGAGTCTTTAGAGTCCGCCACACTTTCAGTTACTCAAGCTTTCGGGCGAAAGGTTGTAGAGGCCGTATGGAGATATGGCAAGGTCCGATCAGATACGTGCGGTATTGCACGAATCAGGATCGGACAGTCTGTACTATAGGCCGTATGGTTATATGGCAGGGTTCGATCAGATACGTGCGGTATTGCACGGATCAGGATCGAACAGATATTACTAGCCGGTTTTGGTATAAGCCGGATCCTAGTATAGTACAGTGTAGATTTTGTCTCATTGCATTTGTATTTCGGTCGGAATACAAATGCGGGTGTGTATGCACAGTATCGGGGTTTTCCTGTAATTTATTACGGGACCAGTTTTCTGGAGTTGCCAGTTTGCTTTCCGTTTCGGCCGATTTCCATTGTTCCGTTCATTGGCCGAAGATTGGTGGAGGAGGGCTTATTTGCATTGTTGCAAATAGGCATTTGTGGAAGGGGGTCTTTGCATTTTGTTGTATCATGATAGCACCCTCCTTTGACTTGCTTGACTTCATACTTCATGATGGCTTGACTTTGTTAGCATCATGGTTGTTGATGATGGTTGTGGTTGTGTGTGGTTTTTGCTTGTGATCATATTTTTTCATGATGCCCTCTTGCATCATTGCTTCCACCCACCCCTTGACCTTGCTCTCTCTCTCTCTCCAATCACACATGAAGGGGGGGCCGGCCATTCCTTGGAGGGAATGGGATTCATTTCATTTGATGTGTGGAGAAAAATATGATACATTCCTTCTTGAGTATGCTCCATTTTTCTCACCTCTCTCCAAGCTCTCTTTTCCTTCACCAATGGCAATTCCACAAACCCCAAAAATGAGACTTGCTCACTACATATTCTACAACGAACCTTGGGCACGTCGAGTAGCCGGCTTCGTGCCCGAGTTGTCTCGGCATTGAGGTGGGAGCCCGTAAACGATGTAGGCAACGTGGTGCACTTCCGGCGACGAGGATGAGACGGACGGAGATCCCGCGAGGAGATCGGATTGGAGATGAAGACCGGAGGACTTGGATCGTCGGTATACATCTCTTCCCTTTCTTATTAGTAGCATAGACTAGTTAATGGTTCGATCCGGAGTTTAGTGCGCGGTGGTGCCGGTTTGCAAAGTCCGCAAAATTTAAGTTTACCACCGTTTCCGCATTCCGGCGTCGGATTGACGGCCGGGGCGCCGCCGTGCACTTACAGTATAACGAGTGACTCTAAGGTCGAAAGAATAAACATCACTGGTCTCTATCTCAAATAAGTACATGTTTGGTTGATGGAACTTCTAGATACAACTGAAAGATAATATACAACATATAATGATGGGTACGATACAAATAAACCCACCTACTAGAAAGTCACCCGAAAGAAACAGTGCCTGCAAAGCCGCAATGAAACCCGTACGGCAAACCTGCAAGAAACTGGGGCACAACAGAGGTGAGTTGCCAACTCGTGAGTAGAAAAAAATCTACGAACAGAAAATCGCATGTATGACGCAATCCTAGGTCATACGATCATAATGTATAACCTCAAATATATAACCAGCAGTCTAACAATGACTAGGGTAAATATCTAACCCAAGTGTAATCCCATATGCCCGTGTCAGTGCCTCAGGTAGCAATGTATCATATTGATGATGTGTGAATGCATGAAACAGAATGCATATACCGAAGAAAACTGCTTTCATAAATTAGTGAGATTTCTGTATTTTTAAAATGAGGTATCATAATGAAATCAGCATAAAACAGTGCCCAGCATCGGCACAAAACATAAATCTCAATATCTCGATATCTCTGTATCACAATCTCTGTACCTCAATATCTCGAAATCTCAATGTCTCAATCACAATATCTAGGGCGCCGTCAGTCCAGACCGGCCCCTACAATCCATCTCAAGACCACGACGGTATCCTCCGGATATCCGACGCGTCGGGTAATATCACCGGTCGGTTGTGCTCCCCTGCACAGGCTCAACGCCATCTCCTGCGATCTTCTTGCCCCGGGGTACCGCACCGGGCCCACCATGTACCCGAAATGGTTCATCCTCCTCCTCGAATCGGGTCTCGAAATCCATCAGCAAAACTCATGGTGGACGACTCATACATCATGGGAAAACCGCACTTTTATTTAAAAAGAGAAAGCAGTTTATATATGTTTTGTGGTTTTCCTCCAAATCCAGAAAATCTCATGGAAACCCGAATCCAAATCATCAATAGCATGTAAAATCATGAATATAAGCATGAGAATCCATGAATGCAGCATATAATGAATAACAGTGTGCATGAAGTGACAAGTAATAACTATAATGTCAAGCTGGCATATATGGCAAGTACACTAATATCATGTCACTACTAGCTAACAAGCTAAATCAAGCAATAATATTCTCTAAGTGTACGTGACATGGCAATTACCGATGAAGATGTGTGTGCGCCGGCAAATAAGTGTACGTGGTACATACGCATCATCGGTAATGGTGATGGTGTCCTAACAGCATGATATCAAAATACACCTAATAGGGCTATACCACGTTCAAACGCCACCCGACAGAAACGAATCATCGAATTCCAAAATCCATACGAAAACAAGTCGTAAATCATGCTCCAACTTAAGAAAATCAACCCAGATTCTACCCTAACTGGAATCAGTCAAAACTAGACATACCCAGGGTCAAGTCTATAGGGTATAAGGCTACAAAACCAAAACGAGCACCAGAACCCCTGCTCTGGCCCAAATTGTGGCCAGGGGGATTAAATCTGCGGCCTGGGGAATGAGGTGGGGGCTAGGGCTTTGTGGGATCGTTCCAGGGTGCCTGCACGGCTTACTGCCAAGTCAATTTTATTTTAGGGTTCCCGGGGTGAAGCAGATCTCAGAAAGGTCAAAAAGTCGACAAAATTGCTAAAATACGCCAAGTCGAAACTTTTAGGTAACTAACTGGCAATCTGGGGTAATCTTGGTTAAACTGGTCTCAAATACACCTAATAGGGCTATACCAACCATCACAACCATCCCTTGGCCAAATCTCACTCAAATTTACCTAAACTAGCACTAAACCACATAATAACACTAAATTTCAGCTATATAACCAGAACTTGGCAAGATAGGAGTTGGGTTGTGAGATTATACCTCAAGGGGGTCCTAGGATGTAAGAGAAGAGAGGATGAAGGAAGGAGGAAGGGCTGTTGCTGCTGGGGAGCTGCTCTATTTGCTCCAGATGATGCTGCAGTACCTGATGCTGATGCTGTTTTCTGGGCTGAAGCTGCTGCTGTTGTTTTATTTTTGTGTAGTGTTGTGGCAATGGTTGTGGTGTTGTGGTATGGTCTTGTTGTGCTATGGTGCTGGCTCTGTTTCTTGCTGCTGTTGCAGCTGATGCTGATAAGAATTGGGGCTGAAGTTGTGCTGATGAGGGTGTGGTGTTGTTTTAAAAGATGTTGCTGCTGTGGCTGCAGATGTATGATGATGCTACTGCTGAGCTGAAGTGTTGGGGTGTTGTGTGTGAGGTGAAGTTGAAGTATATGATGGTGTGGTGTGAGTTGTGAGAGATGTGAGAGGCAAAAGTTTTGAAGTGAAATGGGAATGTGACACTTGCTTTAAGCCACCATTCTCTCTCTCTCTTAATAGATGCTAGCATGACAACCTTCATGGCTCTCTCTCTCCCCTACACAAGTCAACCCTAACCTAATCACCCTTAACAAAGCTAAAAACCCTTAATTAACCCCAATTATCTTAACCAATTGGTTAACCCATCATGGTGGTCTAAACATGGTTAACCCACCATGGTCAACAAAACTTGGTAACCCTAGACTTAACCCAAGTTAACATACACAAGTGTGTGCAGTCCAGATAAAATTCCGATAAAATATTCATAAAACCAGATAAATCATCAGAAACCAATTTTGGTAAACTTTTACCAAAAACCCTACATTAAACACAATTACCACTAAATAACATATTTTAGAATTTCCATAATTTTTTGTCCAGAATTTTCCCAAAATAATATTTTTTTTTTGAAATGTTACAGCCATAAATCAACTTGGCATCTTCGGAGAGGTGGACAGATAAAACTAAATAGCATCTGCCCCGAATTTCAGGCAAGACGTCTCTCGCCGCGTGTTTCGGAGGGGAACACACCTCCTCGGGACGTGCGAGCACAACCATCCCCTTTTTGTCTCTGGATACTGTCATGATATCAAGATAGGAAAAATCCTGGTCGACAATGGGTCCTCCGTCAATCTCCTCAACGTGAGAGTATTGAAGGAAATCTGCATGAGCGTTCAGCACCTCGCTCGTGATAAAATCACCATCTCCCATTTCGACTCCCAGTCATCACGGACTCTCGGGTTTGTGATACTGACGCTGCGCTTTGGGCTACTCGTCACGGATATTAAATTTCACGTCATTGACGCTAAGACCTGCTATAATGCTTTGCTCGAAAGGCCCTGGTTACACGAGTACAACATCATCCCTTCTACACAACACCAGTGTATGAAGTATTTCAAAAATGGTCTCGAGTACACTGTGACGGGGGAGTTGAACCCATTCTCCGTGAACGAAGTCCGGAAGTACGAAGATGCAAAATACTTCTTACCAGATTTTGAGGACACGGAAAGATGTCACAAACCGAAGAACAAAGCTATCACCATTATTCCGGTCTTCGGGAGTGATACCGAAGAGGAAGAAGAGATAGTTTATTCAGGGCCGCCTCAACGCAACAACCCGGGGCCATCCACCCCAATGTTGATCTTCGGTAGTGACTCAGAAAATGACGTTAACGCTATATTTTCCGCTCGACCGTCAATACAAGCCTTCGCTGACAACAATCAGAGCTTGCAAATTACCATGGTCCCGCGGGAGCATTACAAAGAGCTTGATGCACTTGAAGCTTATAGCGTGCAAGAACTCCAGACATTTTACGTCCCTCCCAGGCGAAAGGGTGAAGAAGTGATCCTATTCTACCGATCGGGGGAAACCAAAGTGGAAAAAGAAATCTGGCACGGCGCCGATTCTACGCTCGACAGACTCCAGCCCATCCGTCTGCCTAGATATTACACAGACGGCTTAAAGAGGCTGTTGAGGCGCCATGGGGTATCCTTCAGACAGACTGCTCGACAAGCTCGGTTCTACAACAGGATTTAGGATATCCCCGGAACTCAGCGCAAATTGCCCAACGGGAGAATGGAAACGGTCGGGCTCGGATATGTTCAATCCAAGAAACGGGAACGAGTCCATGGTAGCTACGTCATATATGACTTCGATGAAGAAGAGGACGCCCTGTCAGAAAACGCTGACCAGAACCAAAACGAGATCCTACCATCAAAATGCCGAGTCCGTCGTTCGAAGAACGAATGGACGAGTTTATTAAGGAAGCGGGTCAAAAGATCCGGGATGACCATAACCGTGAAATGGCCATTTACGAGAAAGCCAGGACGCAGCGCCTCCTTCAGCAAGTCACGGAGAATGACAATGCTCTTCCTTATCAACCCGTCATACAAAAGGCCCGACGCAGAGGCAAAAATAAGTCAAAAGCGGGAAAAGCGTTCGAGAGCGACCAAGCGGGACCAAGAAGCCATGCGATCAGGAATCGAGCAATCCGGATTCGTCCCTTATAAAGAAGATGGGTCGATCATACTCTTTTCCTCATAATAAAACACGGAAGATACTGGATCTCGCCATAAGGCATCAGATGATGACACTGCCGGAGTCCAAGCACCCCGAGCAAGCAGGCGAAGTCTCTCACCCGGACTATTGCTCCTATCATAGGGCAATAGGACATCCTATTGAAGACTGCTTCACCTTCAAGACCTGGGTCGAAGATCAATATCAGCAAGGCAGGTTCGCTCTATCGAGCAGTTGGAGGATAAATCCGCCACAGAAGCACGAACCAAAAGCCACCCATACAGTGAGAGTAGAACCAGATCAACATCGGTCTTGGAAGCGAGCTCATACCTGTCATATGATAACACTATCAAAAGAGAAGCTTGAGGATATGGATGACCTCCCCTGGTGCTTCGAAAGCAATGATGACGAGGTGATCTCAGAGTTTCCACCAGCGCCGAAAGAGCTGGAAGATGGAATACATACTACAGCAGATAACCTCAAGAAAATTGATTTGGGGACGGCAAATGACCCGCGACCGACATTCGTCAGTGAGCTGCTATCTGAAGAAAGGGTGGCTGCGCTAAAAGACGTGCTTATGCAGTATAGAGATTGCTTCGCATGGAACTATTCCGAGATGCCAGGATTAGATCCAAAGATTGCTGTACACAAATTGGCAATATCCCCAGACGCCAAGCCAATCAAACAAGCACCGAGAAGAATGCGGCTCGAGCTTGAGATGAGTTTCAACGCTGAGGTCAAGAAGCTAATCGACTCTGGCTTCATCCAAGAGGTTCGGTATCCTGATTGGATCGCCAACATCGTACCAGTGATGAAGAAAAATAGGACGGTGCGCATATGTGTAGACTTTCGGGATCTCAATAAAGCCTGCCCGAAAGACAACTTCCCAGTACCAGTCACTGAGCTGATGATAGATAATGCGTCCACTCACGAAGTCTTCTCCTTCATGGACGGATCGTCAGGATACAATCAGATAAAGATGCATCCCGAGGACCAGAAACATACCGCTTTCCGGACCCCTTTAGGCATATTCTGCTACAAGATGATGCCCTTCGGTCTAAAGAACGCTGGTGCCACCTATCAGAGGGCCATGACGAAGATCTTCGATGACCTCATACATGAAATCGTCGAATTCTATATCGACGACCTTGTGGTGTAAAGCAAATCATACGAGGAACATCTAGAGCATCTGAAGATCGTATTTCAACGCCTTCGGCAATACAACTCGAAGATGAACCCTCTTAAATGCGCATTCGGAGTTTCCTCGGGCAAATTCCTAGGATTCATCGTCCGACACCGAGGCATCGAGATAGATCCGTCAAAGATTAAGGCAATTATGGAAATGCCTCCGCCAAGGACTCTCAAGCAATTGCGGTCTCTCTAAGGGAAGCTCGCGTATATCCGGCGATTTATAGCCAATCTCTTAGGCAAGTGCCGTCCTTACAGTCACCTGATGAAGAAGGGAACCCCGTTCGTCTGGGATCACAAATGCCAAAGCGCGCTGGACGAAATCAAGCAAAACCTGCAGAATCCGCCAGTGCTGGCTGCTCCGGTCAAGGGAAAACCTCTCATTCTGTATACAACCGCCCTTGAAGGTTCCTTAGGCGCATTATGGGCACAAGAGAACGACCAAGGGAGGGAGAGAGCCCTC
Source organism: Agapanthus africanus (assembly GCA_030015575.1). Classification (NCBI taxonomy): domain Eukaryota; kingdom Viridiplantae; phylum Streptophyta; class Magnoliopsida; order Asparagales; family Amaryllidaceae; genus Agapanthus; species Agapanthus africanus. Next base: position 706,611,711 of record CM057341.1, read on the forward strand.
TACTATTTGAGTCGAGTTCTACTGGGGGAAGAAAGCAATTACTCTCCCATCGAAAAACACTGCCTGGCATTGATCTTCGCGATAACGAAGCTCAGGCACTATGCGTTGGCGCATGAAGTCCGTCTCATATCGAAGGTGGATCCCCTCAAATATTTGATGTCATGGGCCATACTGACGGGGCGACTCGCTAAATGGGCCCTGCTCTTGATGGAGTTCTCAATAACCTATCAGCCTCTTAAGGCGGTGAAAGGCCAGGCCATCGCCGACTTCCTCGCCGAACATCCGATACCGGCCGATTCTTTCTTGAATTGCGAACTGCCAGACGAACATGCGTTTGACACGATTGATGGAAGCGGTACCCGGTGGGAACTTTATTTCGATGGAGCATCCTCCATGAAGAAGCGCAAACAAAACACGCCCATAATCAAATCAGGGGTAGGCCTCATCTTTGTGACTCCACAAGGAGGGATAATGCGCTTTGCTTTCTCCTTAACAGAGCCGAGGACAAACAATGAAGCCGAGTATGAAACTTTGATAGCAGGCCTCGAGATCGCCATCGACATTGGAATTGAAAACCTCCTCATATACGGAGACTCCCAACTGGTCGTTAGTCAAGTAAATGGCGACTACCAAACGTGCAAACCAGAACTGGTAAAGTACAGTGAGGGGGTACAACAACTGCTGACCCAAATACCTTCCTACACCTTGGAAAGCATACCGCGTGCGGAAAATAGCAAAGTGGATGCATTAGCCAAGCTTGCTAAAGAATTGGCCAATGAGAACCTCGATGACGTAAGAATCGTGGTACAAAGCCGTCGGGTCCTCACACCGGCAGAAATATCTCCGGAATCATCCGAGGAAAAGGAAGCGACCGAGCAGACGGCCCTGTAAATAAAAGACCAAGAAACGGTTGAGGACTGGAGAAAAGTCTTTATAGACTACTTCAAATCCCGTCGAACGCCTGAAAATGCGTCCTCAAAACATCAGCTCATGAAGCGAGCCTTATCTTTTGCCTTCGTCAATGACACTATGTACAAGAGGTCATTTGATTCTCTGTGGTTAAGATGCCTGGGACCTGAAGAAGCAAAAAGAGTCATCCAAGAAGTTCACGACGGACTCTGCGGTTCTCACCAAGCAGGCCCGAAGATGAAGTTGAAGATTAAACGGATGGGCTACTATTGGCCCACGATGATCCAGGACTGCATCGAATACGCGAAGCAATGCCACTCGTGCCAGATCCATGGCGACTTTATCCACCAGCATCCAAATCCACTATATCCAACGGTGGCTAGCTGGCCGTTCGAAATGTGGGGAACTGACATAATCGGCCCTATCGAACCAGCATCATCCAGAGGACATCGATTCATTTTGGCGACAACTTCTCCAAATGGGCAGAAACAGTACCACTGAGGGAAGTGAAGACCGAGAATATACTCCATTTCTTCAAGACGCACGTCATTTATCGATTCGGCACTCCACGACAGATTATCTCCGATAACGGGCCGGCCTACAGAAGCCATAAGATCAGCCGCTTCACACAACAGCATAACATAGACCGGAGATACTCCTCAGTCTATAATCCCCGAGCTAACGGTCTAGCTGAGGCTTTCAACAAGACCTTGACGAAGATCGTGAAGAAGACGGTGTCCCGAAATAAGAAGGACTGGCACGAGAGACTGCATGAAGCTCTCTGGGAGTATCGAACTACGTTCAAAACGGCCACGAACACAACTCCATATGCATTGGTATTCGGTACAGAAGCGATACTCCCCCTCGAGATAGAGCTACCCTCTTTACGAGTGGCAGTTCATTACGAGCTAACGGATGAAGAGAATGCTCACCTTCGGCTTGAGGAGCTCGACGCCCTCGATGAAACCCGGCTCATAGCGTAACAAAATCTGGAGGCTTATAAAGCAAAGATGACGCGCTCATATGAGAGATTGACTAGACCGAGAACATTCCGCCAAGGCGAACTCGTGCTAGTGGTCAAAAGACCTATGATCCCCAATCGTGCCAAGCGGGGGAAATTCGAGCCGAACTATGAAAGCCCGTATATCATAGACAAAGTTTACCAGGGTGGAGCCTATCTACTCATGGACATGCATGGTGAAAGACCTTTCAGGCCAATAAATGGTCGCTTCCTGAAGAAGTACTATGCTTGACGAGTCACGGCCTAGGTTAACGATAGATGACGACGCCTATGTCCGCTCGCTATCTTCCTAAGCCTAAACTCCGTAGGTAATAACCAGCTTCCTTTACAACGGACCGAAACGTCCTTAAACTAACAACGGACCGAAACGTCCTTAAACTAACAACGGACCGAAACGTCCTTAAACTAGCCGTTGACCGAGACATCGATAAACTACGGTGGATTGCAACATTCCAAAGCTGATACAAAAAAAAAGAATAAAAAAAACGAAAGAAAAAAAAATAAAAACGGTATGTCCATAAGCAAAATGGGCACGGATGAAAACCCGAAAGGGCTCCGTGAGTAAAAACAGCAGGGCTACCAGCGAGTGTTTGTGAAAACCCGAAAGGGCGCAACCTCGTTAAAAGACACTTGCAGGGTCCTCTTGACCTTGTGAGGAGAAACCACCCACGTGAGATCCTTACGACTCACAAGGGAGCAACGCACATAGGGATCCCCACGATCCCTAAGGAGAAACTACACTTACGAGATCCTCACGACTCGTAAGAAGAACCCTCTTATGAGACCCTCACGGCTCATAAGATTTAAAAGTCTTAAGTTACAGGGACCTGAACCTGTTCTTAAGCGCCCCCCCACAACCTCCAATACTGCCCTACAAGCGGCTCAATACTGACCCTTGTATACAATCCACGGGCGCGAATAAACATTTCCCTAACAAAGTCTCATCCGTGACTAGGGATATGTCTACATGATGAACAACCCTTGTAAACCCTCCCGACTTATAAGGAGAAAACACTCTTGTAAGATCCTTACGACTTATAAGAGAACATGCACTTAGGAATCCTCACGATTCCTAGGGAGAAAATGCACCTACGAGATCCTCACGACTTGTAGGGAGAAATACCTTTATGAGACCCTTACGGCTCATGAAGTCAAAAGCCTTAGTCAACAGGATCCTAACCCTGTTTACTAAGCCACCTTTGTTCGTCATCGACGAAGGCAAATGATGATTCGCTCCTGGTAATATCCCAATTGTATCGATGCCGATGCCGAAATCGGTGTCTAATCCCAAGCTTGCAGCGAAAAACCAGCAAACCACACATGCATAAGAAATAGCCGAAATGATGGGGCAACTTGTAACAAAATCAGCAAGTAAAAAAAATGTATGCATTCAAAATAGCCGAAATGATTGGGCAACTCGCAATAAAAAGCAGCGAGTAAAAAATAAAAAAATAGCCGAAATGATTGGGCACCTCGAAAAATAGCCGAAAAGATTGGGCAATCGCAACCTTCGTGATATAAAAGCTGAAATGATAGAGCATCGCGGAAAGAAATAAAAAAATGAAATTTATGCCCTACAGGTGGTATCACAGTAATCCCTGTATACAATCCAGGGGTGCAAATAAATAAGGGATCACACCTTCCCCCCCCCCCCCAGATCTCATCAGAAGAAGAAGCCAAATCTGGACGGTTCACAAATAGCCTGGAGATCATCTCAACATCCGTCTTATTACGACAGACACAACATCAAACAAAGCAGAACCGCGGCAACTCCCAGTTCCATGACTCGGCAGTGCACAGATGACCAAGAGTCAAACCCTGACTCCGTGAAATGCGGATGAAGTCAACCATTCCTGGCTACGTGGAACGTGGCTTATGTCAATCCTGACCCCGTGGGAAACGTCCAGAGCGGATCCTGGTCCTCGCAGAGCACGGCAATGACCCCGTGTGAAGCATCTAGAGCGAAGCCTGGTCCTCACAGAACACGGCAGTGAACCCGTGGGAAGAATCCAGAGCAAAATTTCTGGTTACGTGGAACGCGGCTTACGTCAATCCTGACCCCGTGGGAAACGTCCAGAGCGGATCCTGGTCCTCACGGAGCACGGCAATGACCCCGTGTGAAGCATCCAGAGTGGAGCCTGGTCCTCACAGAACATGGCAGTGAACCCGTGGGAAGCATCCAAAGCAAATTCCTGGTTACATGGAACGCGGCTTATGTCAACCCTGACCCCGTGGGAAACGTCCAGAGCGGATCTTGGTCCTCGCAGAGCATGGCAATGACCCCGTGTGAAGCATCCAGAGCGGATCCTGGTCCTCGCAGAGCACGGCAATGACCCCGTGTGAAGCATCCAGAGCGGAGCCTAGTCCTCGCCGAACACGGCAGTGAACCAGTGGGATGCATCTAGAGCAAAATTCCTGGCTACGTGGAACGCGGCTTATGTCAATCCTGACCCCGTGGGAAACGTCCAGAGCGGATCCTGGTCCTCGCAGAGCACGGCAGTGAACCCGTGTGAAGCATCCAGAGCGGAGCCTAATTCTCGCCGAACACGGCAGTGAACCTATGGGAAGCATCCAGAGCAAAATTCATGGTTACGTGGAACGCGGCTTATGTCAATCCTGACCCCGTGAGAAACGTCCAGAGCGGATCTTGGTCCTCGCAGAGCACGGCAATGACCCCGTGTGAAGCATCCAGAGCGGAGCCTGGTCCTCACCGAACACGGCAGTGAACCCGTGGGAAACATCCAGAGCAAAATTCCTGGTTACGTGGAAGCGGCTTATGTCAATCATGACCCCGTGAGAAACTTCCAGAGCGGATCCTGGTCCTTGCAGAGCACGGCAATGACCCCGTGTGAAGCATCCAGAGCGGAGCCTGGTCCTCGCTGAACACGGCAGTGAACCCGTGGGAAGCATCTAGAGCAAAATTCCTGGATACGTGGAACGCGGCTTATGTCAACCCTGACCCCGTGAGAAACGTCCAGAGCGGAGCCTGGTCCTCGCCGAACACGGCAGTGAACCCGTGGGAAGCATCCAGAGCAAAATTCCTGGTCACGTGGAACGCGGATAATCTCAACTTTGACCCCGTGAGAAACGTCCAGAGCGGAGCCTGGTCCTCGCAGAACACGGCAGTGAACCCATGGGAAGCATCCAGAGAAACCCCTGACTCCGTGAAATGCGGATAAGGGCAACTTCACCCATCACCTCACGACTCATAAGGAAGCAAATTCTCTTGTGAGATCCTTACGACCTGCAAGAAAAAAAAACACTAAGGAATCCTCACGATTCTTAAGGAGAAATTACACCTGTGGGATCCTCTCGACCGGTAGGGAGAAAATTCTTTATGAGACCCTCACGGCTCATAAAGTTGAAAAGTCTTAGGAAGCAGATCTTAACCCTGAATCCTAAGCCATCGTTGTCCTGCAAAGAGATCAAGATAGACTATCCATGGAATACATTCAATAAAAAGGGAGACACCATTGTGAAGAAAAATACGTCTTTTATTCACGAATCAAAATGAATACAGAGTACAATTCGTGGAAGAACAAAAAAATAATATACTCTTATTCAGGAGTATGTACAAAGGAAAAATAAAAAAGTATATACAAGTCTTCGGGTCGGCGGGCGATTTTGCAGATTGGTCAGCTCATCCCTCTTTCGCCGGGCCTCGCCTTCGTGATTCAATATCGCCAAAAGACGAGCCTCCACCTGAGCCTGCTAGGCCTGATATGAGGCAAGCCGGCCTTCGAGCTCTTTCTCGGTAGCTTTGTGAGCCTCAACCCTTTCACGAGTGAACACGGAGGCTTTGTCGATGGCCACCACCTCCTTGATGGCCTCTTGAAGCACTCGCCAGAGTTCATACGCTTTGTTGGCTTTGGCCGTAAGGTTGGCTTAGAGCTCATTCAGGGCCTTAGAAGCCAGCTCCCTCTCTGAGAATTTGAGGTCGAGTCTCTTCTCACACGACACCATGTTCACCGCGCACCGCTCAATCAGACCCCGCAAGCCCGCTTTCGCGGCCACAGCCTCCGAAGAAAGGCGGGTATACTCGAGCACGTGCAGACAAGCCTCCACCTGCCGGCAAAACTCAACCCAGACTTGCACCACTGCCTCGCTATGATAGGTGGCAAGAAAGGGAAGAGAGCCGTTAGCTTCGGCAGCAAATGCTTCGGCTGTAATTACGCTGCCCGCAAGAAGTTCCTCGATCAAAGATGACAGAGAGGCGAGGCTTAACTTGGCCATCCGTTCCGAGGCTCGCAAACCATAAGGGCCGGGTGGCATGGCGATGCGCGACTCCAGCGCTGTGAGAACTGGCAGGGCTGTTCAGATTTATAAGCGGTCAGTGAAACTTCTAAGCAAAGAACAAGTGGGACGACATTGAGACTTCACTTACCCACAGTCATGCAAGAAGGAGCTGAAGGCTCCCCTGGCCCTTCGAGAACCTCAACCTCGTCGTCGGCCTCCAGAACTGTAAAGGACATCAATGTCATTTTGCAAAATAACAACAATGCTATGAAAAGATGGTGAACAACACTAACTTTGCCCAGACGAGAGGACGATGCGTTGAGGATATATCGCTTGCGGAGCGGCCATCTCCAGCAGAAGCTGAAAGGATTGCCGGGGAGACAGATCGGCAATAGAGGCCGCCAGTCCGCGCAATTCTGAAAAGACAAAAGAGTTCAGATAATGGAAAGATTACTAATTTAAAATGTAGAAGGTTACCTTAGACTCTCCTCCCATTCTGAGCAGGAGAGATAGCAGCTTCAATGGCCTCCGCCGCGACCTCGGGCATAATATCAGGGACGCGGGCTGGCATAACGGCCTTTGAGGAAGGAGCAGCGGCTGCTGCTGCGAGCTCCAACAAAAGGGGGTAGCCTCGACTACCTCCATCCTAGCTTCTGGGCCGCTCTCAGGAAGATCCGCTGGGACGGTGACCACCAAAGATGCCTCCCCCGAGGGAGCAAGTTCTTCGGGAGTAAGAACCACCGCAGGAGGCTCTATCGCGAGAGGGACAGTTTCATCAACCCCCTCCACGTTGAGCAGTGTTTCACTAGAGGTATCAGCAGGCTCTACGGTCAGTGAACCCGTGGGAACCTCCCCCATCGCCGAAGTCTCTGCACAGTTCACACAAGGATAAGAATACATATATACGCGTGCAGACAATATAAAGTATTACAAAAAAATAACAGGAACATACTGATGCGTAAGGAAGCTTTCAATATGGCTTGTTCAAGCCGACGCTCCTTTTCAAGGAGGTGTGCTCGCCGAGGTTCAAGGGTGGACTCATGGCCGCCAGTCCACAATGAAAGCGCATCCGCAGCGTCCTCCGAAGCAGCCTGTTTAAGGGCCCTTTCGCCCCATTCCTCCAAAGGGCTGATGAATCGTCGCCGGATTCACAAAGGGTCTTCATCGAAAATGACGGCTGCGTAAGGCTTCTTCGGAATTCTTACGTTCTCCAATTCATCTTGAGAACGTCTTATAGCCTCAGCCAATTGTGCGGCTTCCTCGGCAGTTGAACTCGGAAAAAGTAAGCCAGCGTCCGATTCTTGCAGGGCCAAGGGTTTGTCCTGAAGAATGGGCTCAAACTCTACTAAAGAGTCGAGCAGATTGGTAGCCATTTTCCTCCACCGCTTGGATCCAGAACCGACCGCCGAGGATGACTGTTTCCTCCCTCGTGGAGCTTTGGCACGACGCTGACCCACCTCACCTTCAACACCCTCGTTACCGGCACCCTCGCTTGGCGGTGCTGCCGAGGACGACACGGCCATTATCGACGCCGCCGACGGTGGTACTGCTACTGGCGCCCTTTTACCCCTTGACTGAGCCCGGGTATCCAATGGCATACCAACTGTGGGAGTAAGGTCCACCTCCGACTCCCCCGGAATGAGCGCAACACTGGTGTCCCTCAGCGGAAAGCGGACCGGTGCGCGCGGCCGCGGCGGAACTCCCGTGACCTGAACCGGAGCAGGAGCGCTATGTCCAAGAAGCACCCTCTTCTCCTCAGCAATAATCGGGTTGACCCGATGAAGGTACCGGCCCGTGAAAGATCCCACACATCGGGGAATATGGTCGGCTTCGGGAATCATGAAGCGGGAACCAGTGTTCAGCCTCACGAAGTGATGAGCAGCGTCACGAATAGTTTCGGGTGAAGGGACCGGCGCAACTGTAAAAGCCTCGAAGGGAACGCCCTGATCATATCCAAGCTGTCGGGCGAAGCGATGCGGATTATACCACATAAAAAGAGCCGCACTGTTCTGACGGAATACCCGATAACCTGGTCTGATCGTGTACAAGTGCGTGGCCTCCCGGGGCTTCAGAGAAGGCACCTCACCTTTCGACTGGTCGCAGAGTTGTTGAATCGGACCTGAAGGAGAAGATAGGGTCCGGTCAATGAACACCAGTCCGCCCGCGCTAGCGTAAGGAGCGAGCAATATACGAATGGCCCCGGACTGAGTTGGGTCAGGAGCAGAAGCACCCACCAGCCGCATCAATCGCGGAAAAGTATAGGCGTCATAAAATTTGGGTCTTTGGTGTGCATCGAAGGCCCCCAACACGTGCATCTCAATCCAAGATGTGAAGTAATGAAGAGAAAAGTTTACCACACACACCTGGAGTTGAGGTATTAGCCGCGGCGCCTAACCCATGATAAAGATGTGACAGCGCTGGGATGCCTACGGCCAACCGTGTTCCCTCGGCAATACGATAAGCCAGGTAGATAACCGATACTCTCATGAAGCGGCGATGCATGGGGATGACGAACCAGCTGAGCCAGACGCTAATGAAGCCTACAAAGAAAGTCTCCTCATCCATGCCGGGAGTTGCAATCGATTTAAAAGATATCACCGACATGATAGGAATGTAATACTGCGACAAATCCTCTTCCTTAGTCGGCCGCCTATCCAAACCAAACCCAAAGGGGTCATTGATGTTCGCAAACTTCGGTTCCGTCTTCGTCAGGACATCCTCGCGGAGGAAGCAAGCGATGAAACTCTTAAAAGTGATGCCCTGCTCCTCAGATTCTGTGAACAGTTTGTCAAAGATGCCTAAGGCCTTGATCAAACTCGGGCGCTTATGACGGACGGCATTCTCGGTAGACAAGCCGTCAAGCATTGCAGGCTCAGCTTCAAAGACGTACTCGTCGGGAGGCAGCAGCTCTTCATAAAGTGTCCCCCTGATCGGCAGCCCCGAGATCTCACAGAATTCTTCCAAGGAAGTCGAAACTTCGCAATCCCCTAGGAGGAAAGTGTTGGTGGGAAGATTCCACTGGTTCAAGAAGGCCTTAACCCACCAGACGTGAGGAGACGGGTAGTGGAAAAAGGACGCATAGATCGCCTGATAAAGCCCAACCCTCTGTAGTCGTGCGTGATGGACAGACAGGATGTAGCGAGCCCAAAGGAGGTAGCCCGTGGGGTGTCGAGGGGTGAGCTCTATCTTGTAGATCTGTCCCCATGGTTGGGCCTCACCCTGGCAAATGCGGCGTCCCAGAATATCTATGGCCGGGATCGGATGGTTTGGGATGCCGGTCGTCGAAGGCTCAAGTCGTCCCATCAGGGTCCAGTTCGGAATCTCCACGGCAAAGACCGTCCTTGGAGGATCCATCGGCAGGAACGGATAGGTAGGCTCTGTCGGCACTTCGCAAAGGAAACTCCGGCGACCCCGGATGATGTGACCGTACCAGGTCCCCCATAAGAGTAAGTTGGTGCGATTCGGGTCGTGAGCCCTGATCATCGCCATACTTCCTCGTCAGATGGCGATTAAGGAAAAGCGGCTTCCGAACGAGTGAAAGGGAAATATGGAACAGACGTCATTGTACCTGAAATGAAATAAGGGGAAACTGCTAAAGCGAAGCCAACAGTATATATATGTTTATAAATGCATATATATAAAAAGACAGTGGAAGAAAGCGACAGAAGACTCATTTTATGAGACCATTGGTTACAAAACACATGGGTCCCACAAAATCAAGATGACGGCTGACTAATGATGAGGCAAAGCAACTATAATGAGACAAAAGGAAGATTCTCATTAAATAAACAGTGGATTTCAAATGACCCTACACATTCCCCTAAAAGAAATCCATCTTGGACTCTGTGACAAATCAAATAGAATCAAGGAAATTAAATTCCCAGAAAAGCACCACTGCAAGCCTCTTCTTCTTGGTTACAGAAAGACAACTCAGGGCAAAAAGACCCCAAGAAGTCCCCTGCGAAGAACTAACTTCTTCATAGGAATTAAATTCCTTTTGAAAAAGGGAATTAAATTCCCAGAAACTTCTTTTTCCAGAGCCAGAGCTCTTTGAGGATGGAATTAAATTCCAGGGGAAAGACAAACAACACCATCAACCCCCTGAAAATCAAAGAAACCCTAAAGGGCCTGTGGATTAAAGAATGAATGGGTTTCTTGTTAGAGAACTTAAAGAAAAAATGGGTTCTTGTGAAAAGAGAAAACCCTTGGTGTGGATTTTGTTAGTTATATGTATGCCCTAGAGGCCATTGCTATACATAGGATGTATATTGTAATGGATGCTGGGACATATATAGGGAGGACTTTCTTGCTCGACATGATAGTATGCTATATGGTTACTCTTTACCTTAACGTGTATACTGAATGTCTCTCTGTTACATGTTGGTAAAGTCCTTAGGATGTGTACTTGACTACCTGGACTATGATGCGGATCATACTAGTGGGGACATGGTAGTCCATAAGTACATCCTTCAAGGTCCCTAGTCGTGGGTGTATCGAGACGGGGCATCGATATACCAGAGTAGACTAGCGTATATCTTCTCGACCCATACAGATGGGCGATGGATGATCCCATATCCATTGGTGTTTGATATCAGAGATGATATACGGGTGCTCAGTGGAGACTGGGTACACTGGACGGACTTGCCGAGAACTTCCAGATGGTATTATACCTTACGTCAGATGGCAGTTCTCTGGTGACACTGGTACAGGTTAGTCTGTAGACCCGAGATCGTCATAGAGTCTTGTGTGATTCCCACTGTGCTTTGATTTCCACCTTACCACGTCCAAGAGGGCGTGCAAAACGGTGGTTTTTGGGTACAGTCCCGAGTCACATGGAGGCAATGAGCGATAGGAGGGGATTCGTCTCTCCCGGTATAGGGAGTTGATGTTGCGCTGTGTTCGATTGGCTATAACCGGAAATCCCTGACCAGGGTTGCTGAGATTTACTGGTAAGTGTTACCAGTAGTTTCTCGAACTGTTATAGACCTCATATCGACACGACTTATCGAGCTATTGGGGTCTGACGTTTACCACCCCTAGGCAAGATATGCGACATATCAGACGAACAGACCGGACTGTACGGTAAGTGTTACTGGTTGGATTCACAGGAGTGTGAGCGGGCTAGCTTGTCGATCTTCTGATCGTTCAATACCCGGGTGGCTGTTACGTTTAGCAGACCGCTTGCGGCTTGTGGGTGTTTGATATGATCATCACCTGCTGCCGGCGTATTGACAAGTCTTTAGAGTCCTACACAGAGGTTTCCTGGCTCAAGCGAAACGAAATAGGAGCGCATATGAGATATGTGCGGGACCGAGAATAATGCGTGTATATGATACCGTATTCTATTCTCGCGATTTGTATCATTGGACGGTTATATATGATATAGCCGGGATACCGAATCAAGTGTTGATTCGATACATTGATACACTTGATATTAGTCGGTTATATGCGATATGACCGGATCATTAAATCAAGTGTTGATTTAATGATTTAATATATAATTATATATTTGATATATTACTTTACATTATTTAGTATTGGTTCACTTAAGATTGATTAGCTCACTTGAAATGCACAAGTTGTATATGTGATATATTTTTGTGCACTTGTTTGTATCATGTTTGATGATACATGCAAACTTGGGTTTGTGTTTGAATTAAACCATGGTTAGTTAATGGTTAGGGTTTCATATGCTTTATTTACTTATTCATTTATTTATTCATTTGAGAAAGAAATAAAATGGTGGCTAACTTTGGATTTTGTTGAAGCTTCATGAAGCTTTGAAAGCTTGACCATTTTGTTTCTTTCCTTAACCCTAACCATTCACCTAACCCTAGTTTATTCTCTACACTTAACCATGGTTGCAATATGATAAGGGTCACTTATTTTTCTTTTTAAAAATTAATTCTTTTTTCATTCTTCTTCTTCTTCTTCAAGATGAAGAAAGAAAAGTTTTCTACAAAAATGTCAAGTGATGATTCCAAGTGAGAAATCCAAATCCAAAGTGAACCCACTTCCTATTTCTTCATCCTCTACCACTTGCCATGTAGTATAGGGTGTTTTATTCACAAGTTTCATGACTTGGTGAAGTTGGAGCTTGATCTTGAGTTGCCTCGACGTAGATCATCTTCGGCATCGAAGTCGACGACCTAGCCCGATCATTTCTTCAACGAAACCATCGCTAGAGTCCGGGATCCGATGATCGCAGCGGAGGGACTTCATCACGGAGCTATGGAGGTGGAGGACCGGATCTACAAAGGTTGTATTTTCGTTCACTTAGTAGTTAAGTTGTTAACTAGCTTGCATCTTTCGCCTAATCTCTAGTTAACGATCTTCATTAGGGTTTCTCGGCACCTAGATTTTTGAATTTGGCATGGTTGATGCCTTGTGGAACCTCTTGAGTGTGCCTAGGAACCCTACAGTGGTATCAGAGCCTAGCTAGAGCCTTAGGCGATGCGTAGACGAAGTTAGAAACCCGATCGAACCCGAAACCCTAACTCAAAACTACTCTCTGGACATTTTCTGAAATTTTGGAATTTTGTGAATTAAAAATATGCAGAAAAATCAGCAGGGAATTTCATGAAATACTGTGAAGCACGTGCGCGTGAATCCTCTAAAGCGCCGCGGAAGCACGGCACGAGCATGGCTCGTGCGGCGGTTCCGCGGCCATATTGTCAAATCAGCATTTTTTAATTGCACAGTAATTCATATCTTTTAGTGCTGTATTTTCTGGGAATTTTTAATCTGCACTGAAGAGTTGAGTTTTCTGGGTTGTATTGGGAGTTCGTAAATTCGATCGGATTATCAAACTTTGTCTATGTGTTTTTCCGGGTAATTATTGAATATGTTAAAAAGTTCGACCGGATATAAATACCCACCTTTTCTCCTGTCGGGAAATTTCCAAGTGTTGGATTTTTCCGTGGTTTAAAGACGTTCTAAGTAGTGCAAGTAACTCGATGGACCCCCTAGAAGACAACAAAGCTTAACTCGATTATGTGACCGTCTTGAACTGCCCTTTGAACCCTAGGGTTTGGGGCAATACGGCGTGCCACATGTGAGGCGTTGGCTTGACCCTTCTACGGCTGGACCGTTGGTACTGAGGCACGAAGTGAATGTTTTTAAACATATTTCATGCGTTGAGCTGTTTCGGGAAAACTTGGGTGTTTGACTGTTCGATCGGAAAGTTTAACATTTTCTATTTATCTGGAATGTGATACAATATTTGGAATTCACAAGTAGTTATGAGATAACTAATATGAATGTTATAAACATAGCACTTTAGTCTCACTTGATCGGTTGCCACGGAATTTTGATGCAATCAAAAGTCCGTCGCAATCACGTAGCGTACGCGGATACTCGCCGGTAAAACTTAATAGATAGCCATGCCCCATAGCCCCGACCAAGTGACTGTAGGAGAACCCCGTCGCCGAAAGCATCCGTTCGGGTGCTCGCGGCAGCGGTGTTCCGCCTTAGTGCACTTCGTCGACAGTATCGGGGGTGCGGCCGTCTACTAAAGTTTGCGATGAGCATTCGGTCAGGATGCCGGGAATCTTGTTGAATTACCCGACTAGATATTGAAAAGAGTTTTCGATAAATGAGACTAAAATGCGGGGTTTATAATTGTTAGGCATGTGATGTCTAAGGAATTCATTTGATTAGGCATGCGATGTCTAAAGAGGTTGCGGATTCCAACTGTTGTAGTTTTACACTTTCTTTTCTGTGACCGTAAGTGTAATATGTGATATCGCCGGTTTCATTGCTATATGTCAACGACAATTGGGATACGCATGTTTACTTACGTTGATGACATATGATGTTATGTGTTGCTGGATATGTTATATTGGATCGTCGTGTTTGAATAGCCGGGGGTTTTTATGTGAGATGAGTATTTTTCATTTTCATTCATGTAAAAACTTGTATGTAATATTCTTTTATTGGGGCACTTTCAGGTTGCGGAAGATGTCACCTTATGTATATTATTTTCTTTTCCGCACTAGGATAGACCCAAGGAGGGGAGCACAAGTAACCGGGTTCTAGGGTCCAGTGGGAGACCATCTCGAGGAGTCGAGTCTGGGTCTCCTAACCCTAGAATTGGTAGGGTTGCTTGCCTCTCTCGTAGGGGTCTAGGGGTGTGGGTTTGGCTATTCATCGCGACCGTGGAATCCGTGTTTTATACTGGCTCGTATTAAAAACACGGACGTCCTAGTATATCCAATATTTCATATGATATTTTCTGCTGCGTTATCTGTGATGTGATCATGTGATATGTTCTGTGATAAATACTGTATATAGTATATACGATATATTATATAGACGTTACTTATGTTTTACACCCGCGCTAGCCCTGTCCCACTCTGCCGTTAGTTACCTAACCTAACGGTGCACGAGGGGACATCAAGGCGAATGCGGATGGCATAAGTGTACGTCGTATTCATCTGTGATGTTTAGGTGCTTAAATGATGGGACTTCATTAATAAGATTAATGAAAGAAAAGAAACCTAAAGATGTTGTGGAATCGAATTTCAAAAATAAAACAGGTAGCTACAGTTCTTGCTTTGCACAGCGGTATATATGATATATCCTGCACCTTATTCGATAAGGAAAGGACCGAGATCCCTTCACCGGGAGTGACTCCTTTAGCAATAATTGGCAGATGCTACAACCCTCGGTTTGTCTTTTGATTGCTTCTATAATTCTTGCTTTGCACAGTGATATATATGATATGTCTCGCACCTCATTCGATGAGGAAAGGACCGACGATCCCTTCACCGGGAGTGACTCCTTTAGCAAAACTAGAAAAGCCTCAAAGAATTCCATTTCAAAATTCATTTGATTCTACAACGATATCAAGTTCATTACGCAATAGGTTTTCATAAAAAGCTGTCGTAGCCCTCCGTCATTTCAGATAAGTACTAGTTAGTATTCGTGCTGCGGTAGTTTGGCCTCCGTCAAGGCGTAGTGTACGGTAGCTAACTAATGCTTATCTGCTAGCATACGATGCGATTGGATTAGGGTATTCGTACGGCGTTGTTTGGCCTCCGTCAAGGGTCGTGCGGGTGGGTTTAATTCAATCAGGAAATGACGGGTTGAACTTGACTAGCGGACTATGGGTAGTTTGGCCTCCGTCAAGGTCATAGGACGCTAAGGGCAAAATTATCGGGAATTTCAAGTGTTGAAATTTGCAATGAGATTGCATACCTTCTATGAGATAGTTGGATCCCGATACCCACTGCGAGTAATTGTTACTCCTGGAAGAGTTTTACACATTACAATTAGCCGATCAAGTAGGTGTCTAGAAAGGTGTTAACGAGGTTACGCCTCTGGGAAAACGAGGTTTACATTAATTAGATTCGTGCGAAAGCACGGGGGACCTCCCTCAAAGTACCGACACTGGCCTGGCTGAAAGATTAGCGAACTTGTAGCGTGTAATTAATTCCGGCTAGTCTTTCCTTTTAGGGTTTGAAGAAAGATTTGATAAAAACAGTGGGAACCATCCTGATTAGATAAAATAATAACCAATCTATTCTTGAAAGAGCGCACGCGGAGTGTTTTCTTCCCTCTCTCTCCAGGTAGCGACCATATCACGCCTTAATCAAGATAATAATACGGATTATTGACCGAACCCGCTTGTTATACTGAGCTGGGGAACGTTGGTCCCGCTCCAACTTATAATTTTTATAAGACAGAGCGGGAATTGGGGAATACCAGATTTCCCGTGCCGCCCAAACGAAGAAAGTGCATGTTGATGCATCATCTTCGGGTGTGTTCGTTACAAAGAACTGTTTCTCTGTATCCTCTACGTCCTGAGTATTTGATACCGGATCAGGATCCCAGATATGTAATCTGTTACATAGGGCTACAGAAAGGTAGAGAACTGAGAACGGGTGATAAGTTTCATGAGGCAGAAAACGGTGCATGTGTTGCAGCCAGGTCTATTGGTCACTGTCACCCTGTATTACCTGAATACATTGATTCTGAACGAATGTTATTAGATACCGAACCTGATATACAAAATCATATCAGTCTCTTTATTAGTAAAGAAATGATAAAATTTTGTATTGCTGGATAATGTTTTGAACATTTCCTATATCAAAAGTTGATCGGTTCAGGCACGTTATCTAAAAGCATTGATGTTCTAAATCAAACTGCAGTTCTTAGTATACAGAACACACACAAGAGGAAGAGTTCAGAACTGAACGAATCCTTCTTGAGGTATTGTAGACTAGGTCATATCAATGCGACCCGACTAGCTGAAGTTACATATAGATGCATATTTAAATTAGTTTGAATTTACATCTTATGAAACTTGCCAGTCATGTCACAGAGATAAGATGACCACAGCTCTGTTTATTTGAAGCAGAGAAAGAGTTAGTGAACTCTTGGGATGATACATGTAGATGTATGTAAGGTCCCCCGTCTACACATGCCAGGACCGGCTCTTTGTACTTCGTTACATTCTCTGATGATCTCTCAAGATTCAGTCATATGTTCCTGTTGAAACACAAGTCCGAACCTTTGAGATATTCACAGAATATAATTTAGAAGTAGAGAACCAATACGGATATAAGTATTATGTCCTATGATAAGATCGGGGAGGAGAATACTTGTGCATGGAAGTCTTGGACTGTTCTAAAGGAGAATGAGATTCTCTCTCGGTGTTACTCCTCTGAATACACCACAGCACAACGGTGTATCGGGGCGGAGCAATCGCACCATATTAGATATGGTGCGCTCTATGATGAGTACTACTGAGTTACCTGTTTCCTTTTTGGGGTTATGCACTTGAGAAGCTGCATACCTATTGAATAAGGTTCGAAACAGATCACAGCCTACCACTCCATATGAGATATGGTATGGGAAGAGCCCATGTCTTAAGCTAGTTAAGATTTAGGGTTGTCCGGCCTATGTCTAAAAGCAAAATCCGGACAAGCTCGAGGCAAGGTCAGTCATGTAGAACTGGAAAGGTTCCAGCTATACAAACTACAGCAGATGATTTGGTAGAACCAAAGGATTCAGTAAATACCAACAAACCTCAGCCTCTCCGCCAATCTAGTAGGGTTTCTCACCCACCTGAGAGATACTTCTGTTTCTCTATGACAGTGGGAGCGAGAATTGCATCATGAGATGATGACCCAACTAGTTTCGAGCAGGCCATCGAGAGTAGTGACTCTGTAAGAATGGCTGGATGCTTAGCGATCTGAGATGGAATCCATGTACACCAACAAAGTATGGACTTTGGTTGCTATATATAAAGGGTTAAATCCCCATCAGGAGCAAGTATATCTTGAGAAGATTACTTGGTGTAGATGGAAAAGTTGAGACTTTCAAAGCTAGACTTGTTAAAGGTTTTCGTCATCAACCAGGCGTGGATAATGATGAAACCTTTTCTGGGGCCTATGCTTAAGTCCATCCAGATCCTACTTGCCACGGCTACATACCATGACTACGATATCCAGTGGTTGGGTGTCATGACAGCTTTTCTAAATGATGTTTTAGAAGAGGGCGTCTATAAGTACACAGCTAGAGGGCTTCGTAAACAGTGGGAGCAGCAGAAACGTGTACAAGATACTTTATAGGATAAAGCAGGCATCGCGGAGTTGGAACATCTGTTTTGATGTAGTATTCAAATAGTTTGACTTCATCAAAATGGTAGATGAACCTTGTATATACAAAAAGGTAGTAGGGAGTATGGTGGCGATCCTCGTAGAGTACGTGGATGACATACTCTTGATAAGAAAGAAGTTTCCTATGCTGCGCTCGGTCAATCTCCGCTTATCACAATGATTCTCCATATAGGATCAAAGTGATACCTACTAAATCCTGGGTTTTGGATCTATGAGATAGATCTAAATGGATGTTAGGATTCTCACTAGTTGAAGTGAGATGGTATCAATTGATCCAGGGGAGAATCACTGGAAAGGTTCCAGAGTGATAAGGACGACTGAATGTCAGTCACAGGCATTGTCTTTACCCTCAGTAAAGGGACGGTATGTTGGAAGAGTTCCAAGCTAGATACCGTGGCATACTAGACGATTAAATGCAAGATACATCGCTACTTAAGATGCTACCAAAGAGGCTGTCTAGGTGTATATTAGTTCATGAGATGAACTTAGTTCCTCCCATTGTGTGACAATGGAGTTGTGGCTTATGCCAAGGAACGTCCGTCCCATCAGTGATCCAGACATATTCTGAGGCAGCATCACCTGATCATGGAGATGGTTGATCTCCAAGGAGATCGAGGTTAGGAGAGTAGACTCAGAGGACAACATAGCGGATCCACTCACAAAGGCATTTTCCCAGAGAGAGACTTTTATGGGATGGTTAAGTATGAGATACTACAACCACTGCTATCAGATGGCCCTAGTGCAAGTGGGAGATTGTTAGTTATATGTATGCCCTAGAGGCCATTGCTATACATAGGATGTATATTGTAATGGATGCTGGGACATATATAGGGAGGACTTTCTTGCTCGACATGATAGTATGCTATATGGTTACTCTTTACCTTAACGTGTATACTGAATGTCTCTCTGTTACATGTTGGTAAAGCCCTTAGGATGTGTACTTGGCTACCTGGACTATGATGCGGATCATACTAGTGGGGACATGGTAGTCCATAAGTACATCCTTCAAGGTCCCTAGTCGTGGGTGTATCGAGACGGGGCATCGATATACCAGAGTAGACTAGCGTATATCTTCTCGACCCATACAGATGGGCGATGGATGATCCCATATCCATTGGTGTTTGACATCAGAGATGATATACGGGTGCTCAGTGGAGACTGGGTACACTGGACGGACTCGCCGAGAACTCCCAGATGGTATTATACCTTACGTCAGATGGCAGTTCTCTGGTGACACTGGTACAGGTTAGTCTGTAGACCCAAGATCGTCATAGAGTCTTGTGTGATTCCCACTGTGCTTTGATTTCCACCTTACCACGTCCAAGAGGGCGTGCAAAACGGTGGTTTTTGGGTACAGTCCCGAGTCACATGGAGGCAATGAGCGATAGGAGGGGATTCGTCTCTCCCGGTATAGGGAGTTGATGTTGCGCTGTGTTCGATTGGCTATAACCGGAAATCCCTGGCCAGGGTTGCTGAGATTTACTGGTAAGTGTTACCAGTAGTTTCTCGAACTGTTATAGATCTCATATCGACACGACTTATCGAGCTATTGGGGTCTGACGTTTACCACCCCTAGGCAAGATATGCGACATATCAGACGAACAGACCGGACTGTACGGTAAGTGTTACTGGTTGGATTCACAGGAGTGTGAGCGGGCTTGCTCGTCGATCTTCTGATCGTTCAATACCCGGGTGGCCGTTACGTTTAGCAGACCGCTTGCGGCTTGTGGGTGTTTGATATGATCATCACCTGCTGCCGGCGTATTGACGAGTCTTTAGAGTCCTACACAGAGGTTTCCTGGCTCAAGCGAAACGAAATAGGAGCGCATATGAGATATGTGCGGGACCGAGAATAATGCGTGTATGTGATACCGTATTCTATTCTCGCGATTTGTATCATTGGACGGTTATATATGATATAGCCGGGATACCGAATCAAGTGTTGATTCGATACATTGATACACTTGATATTAGTCGGTTATATGCGATATGACCGGATCATTAAATCAAGTGTTGATTTAATGATTTAATGTATAATTATATATTTGATATATTACTTTACATCAACTAGTATTGGTTCACTTAAGATTGATTATCTCACTTGAAATGCATAAGTTGTATATGTGATATATTTTTGTGCACTTGTTTGTATCATGTTTGATGATACATGCAAACTTAGGTTTGTGTTTGAATTAAACCATGGTTAGTTAATGGTTAGGGTTTCATATGCTTTATTTACTTATTCATTTATTTATTCATTTGAGAAAGAAATAAAATGGTGGCTAACTTTGGATTTTGTTGAAGCTTCATGAAGCTTTGAAAGCTTGACCATTTTGTTTCTTTCCTTAACCCTAACCATTCACCTAACCCTAGTTTATTCTCTACACTTAACCATGGTTGCAATATGATAAGGGTCACTTGTTTTTCTTTTTAAAAATTAATTCTTTTTTCATTCTTCTTCTTCTTCTTCAAGATGAAGAAAGAAAAGCTTTCTACAAAAATGTCAAGTGATGATTCCAAGTGAGAAATCCAAATCCAAAGTGAACCCACTTCCTATTTCTTCATCCTCTACCACTTTCCATGTAGTATAGGGTGTTTTTTTCACAAGTTTCATGACTTGGTGAAGTTGGAGCTTGATCTTGAGTTGCCTCGACGTAGATCATGTTCGGCATCGAAGTCGACGACCTAGCCCGATCATTTCTTTGACGAAACCATCGCTAGAGTCCGGGATCCGATGATCGCAGCGGAGGGACTTCATCACGGAGCTATGGAGGTGGAGGACCGGATCTACAAAGGTTGTATTTTCGTTCACTTAGTAGTTAAGTTGTTAACTAGCTTGCATCTTTCGCCTAATCTCTAGTTAACGATCTTCATTAGGGTTTCTCGGCACCTAGATTTTTGAATTTGGCATGGTTGATGCCTTGTGGAACCTCTTGAGTGTGCCTAGGAACCCTACAGATTTAAAATCCAGTGAAGGTTTTTGTGAAGGTTCTTCGATCGTTCAAAGATCATTACCTGAAGAAAGGGTCTTTTTGAACAGAGTTAAACTCTGAAAATATTCAAGGCAGAGAACTAAACTCTAGAAAGGAGAATTAAATTCTCAAAATGAAAAAGTTTGCAACGAAGAAGATGAAAGAGTGGCGACGCTTCTAAAGAGACCCCTGCATTTATAGGATGTGATGGAAACGCTTCATCTCCCCGATTCTCTAGATGGATCCAACGGTCACAAAAGTGACAGCGTTGCACTCACGTGCAGACACGTGAGAGCAACGTTGTGGGGGCATTTGTTCCCTGATTAAAAATCAGGTGTTACCTCAATGAGATATCACGTGTTGACACGTGACGTCTTTACAGAATTAAAGTCTGTCAAGAAAAAGTATAAACAAGCGGCTGAGAAACGACTCCAATTGAGGGTCACATGCTCACACGTGACCAAGGGTCATGTGCCAGCACGTGACAGGCTTTGAAAGCCTTAACTTAATAGAATTAAAATTCTAAATTTCTCTAAAATCTTTCCAAATAGAAAAGGATTATGGGGACCGTTGGATTAAAAATCCAAGGGTGATTAAAAATTACCAATTTATGGAAAAATCTTAGACAAGGAAAGATTTCCCCTAAATCTCACCGAAAATAACAAACAGAATATCTTTGGATTTAAAATCCAACGGTGGATAAAATTCTCTGAATGATCTAAAGGATCATATTAATTATAAAAACAAACAAAATCTTTCAATGAAAGATTTACTAAACAAATTGATTCTTTTCCTTCTCCTATAAATAGGAGCCAAGAGAAGAGAGAGATAGAGAATTTTGGAATCTTGAAATTTCAGAGAGAAAAGAAATGAGAATTTAATTCTCAACAAAGAAAACCCTAGGTGAGAAAAGAAAGGGGATCAAAACTTCAAAGAAGAGAATTTAATTCTCAAATCTAAGAGTTTAACTCTTCTGTACAAAAGAACTTAGTTCTTCCTCTGGTTGAAGATCTGCAGAAGCAAATCTCCCCATAAGTTGAGAATTTAATTCTCATCGGGTTGAGATCCTGCCATGCAGATCCAAAACTTAGAGGGGGAATTGAGTTTAGAGAATTTAATTCTCCCAAAGCAAAATTAGGGTTTAACCCTATATGAGAATTTAATTCTCCCAAACTTATAGGAATTTAATTCCTTCAAGATGGACAGAACTAGAGTTTAACCCTAATTGAGAATTTAATTCTCCTAAAATTATAGGAATTTAATTCCTTCAAGATGGACAGAACTAGGGTTTAACCCTAATTAAGAATTTAATTCTCTCAAATTCACAGAAACTTAATTCCTCCTGAAATGAAATTAGGGTTTTACCCTATACAAGAGTTTAATTCTTTTTACATATATGGGAATTTAATTCCTCTAAAAGAAATTAGGGTTTAACCCTGCATAAGAATTTAATTCTTCACAATAGGAATTTAATTCCTCCAAAATCATGATTAGGGTTTAACCCTATAAAAGAATTCAATTCTTAAAAATAAAGAGACTTAAGAGATTTCTGTGCATGAAAAGAATTAAGGTCACGTGTCCCCACATGACCCCTGAAAAGGTCCCCAAAAATGAGAAGGAAAAAGTTCTGAGGCAACGCCTCACGTGCTCCCACGTGAATTACAAAACACAGAAAGAAAAAGCGAAGGAAAGCAAGGTTTTGGACGCTCTCACGTGTCCCCACGTGACCCCTTAGTAAATACTTTAATGACCAGTGCATAAATCCCCATCACGTGCCAACACGTGATGCTAAAAATAAAATATAAAAAAAAGTGTTAAACACTTATTTGCAAAGCGAAGTAAAAGGGATCTGGTCCCACCTCTGGGCGCCCTCACGTGGCCCCACGTGACCCATTCCTATTTAGTGTTTAAACACTAATTTAAAAGACTTATTTCCAATGTTTAACACTGTCATTTTCTAGTGTTTAACACTAATTCAAGAGCTTTATTTCCAGTGTTTAACACTGAGTGTTTTCAAAGTGTTTAACACTAAATTGAGAATTATATTTTCAGTGTTTAACACCGATTGTCTTTTAGTTTTCAACATTAATTTGAGGGATCTATTTCCAGTGTTTAACACTGTTTTTCTCTAGTGTTTAACACTACTTTTAGCCAAATTGGCTAATTCTCCAGAGACAAAAGTCTCCCCTTCAACTGAATCTCAAAATTGAGTAAATCAAAGTTAAAAATGTTATCAAAGCCCTCAAACTCTTGTTTAGCATTGCTAAATAATGTGGGCTGAAACCCAGACAAATGTCTAATGGTCCAACAAAGGGCCAACATTTTAAATCTAATTGGACTTAGCCCAAGTTGGCCATAAATCCTCAATTCAGACTCAACTGAGCCAATGTGCTCATAATATAATTAATAGATCTTAGTTCCAAACTGGACCACAGATCACTCAATCCACCCTGGTTCAAGGGTACATCTCTTCACTCCTCTGATATTTGTCGTTGTAATCCTTCAACGTCTTCAGAGAGGTGACGGGTCCTGACAACCACACATTTCACAGACTATGACGTCTCTAAACTATGGACTGTGGGGTCCTTAAAATCATGGACTATGATGTCCTTAACCTTGACTGTGAGGTCTTTAAACTCACGGACTATGATGTCCTTAACCTCGACCGTGATGTCTTTAAACTAACATTGGACTGTGGGGTCCTTAAACCCATGGACTATGATGTCCTTAACCTCGACCGTGATGTCTTTAAACTAACATTGGACTGTGGGGTCCTTAAACCCATGGACTATGATGTCCTTAACCTCGACCGTGATGTCTTTAAACTAACATTGGGCTATGGGGTCCTTAAACCCACGGACTATGATGTCCTTAACCTCGACCGCGATGTCTTTAAACTAACGTTGGACCGAGAAGTCCTTAAACTAACGATAGACCGTAATGTCCTTAAACTAATCGACCGCAATGTCACTAAACTAAACAATAGAGCCCAATTGCTCTCTTGTTGGATCTAAACGATCCCGTTAAGTTGATCTTAGTCTAAAATGAGACTAACGTATCCTTAACTAACGTTTAAGTTGATCTTAGTCTAAAATGAGACTAACGTATCCTTAAACCCAACCCCCAAACCCAAATCTAAGAAAGATACGAATTTGGACTAGTCCACGCCCTACGGGCGACAACATAAATTAGTCTCCGTATACAATCCACGGGCAACCAAACACAAAACAAACACCCACGACACGAAGTGACCATATGGAGAAGGAGAAACTTGTTACCGCGATGCGGTAGCGTAATTAACTGCAGGGGCTTGCGCCTGCAGGGAAGAGCGTCCCCACAATCAAAACCCCCTCAAATGAGGAGGAATCTGATGAAGTCTGCTACATCGGCTGCATCCGTTTAAACCTTCGATACACGGTGCCATAAATCAACTTGGCATTTTCGGAGAGGTGGACAGATAGCACCAATTAGCATCTGCCCCAAAATTCAGGCAAGACGTCCGCCGCGTCTTTCGGAGGGGAACAGGGTGTTTTAAATTCTCTGTAAATGTGCAGGGATTTTAAATAGTACAGGGTTAATGGGGTTAGGCCAAAGGTCATAGGAGTTCAAGAAAAATTGAGTTTGGGCTGACTCGGGCCGGCGGCGGCGGCCGATTCGCCTGAGTCACCAGCCCGAGTTGGTAGAGTCGGGCCGATTCTTGCCACCACGTGTCCCTTGTTGATTTGTCAACCTCATGGACTCATTTGTTTTTAGTGTGACTTTTGGTTTTTACGAGTTATACACGTGTAAACTCTTGGGCTTCTAAAAAGATTAAAAGAAAACTAATTAAAAAATAATATGGCTGGTGGGATTTGAACTCTGGTACTTTGGTTCAGGAGTGAAAGGTCTTACCAATGAGCTACAAGCTCTTTCTTGCTGTTCAAAAGCAAATCAAACTTATAACTTGTGCTCAGGCTCATGTACCCCTTTCTGTATTTTTGAAAAAAATTGTACAGAAAGTTTAGGGTTGTTACAATATGTCTCAATATTTCGATTTTCAAAATATCACATAATACACGGCTAACACAATACCTTAACAGATTTACGGCACAACTGATACCGACGGATGAGATCAGAGCCCGATGATTCCAACAAGGGTTAGATCCGGAGATCCAGGCTGCATTAGCCACAGGAGATTTCCCGACTCATGAATTGGCTCTGAAAGCTGCCCGCCGATATGAGGCAGTGGTAAAGATGAGGGGCAGATCTCAGTCTGCCAGGATGAAGCGCCCTGCCAACCAGATGGCAGGAGGAGCCTCTTCAAGGCCACTATTTGTGTCCAGGAGACCGGGAGTACCAAAAAACCGGCCTAGCCCAGCCTTTTGCACCTATTGCAGGTGGGAAAAGCGTCTGATGAAAGATTGTCGGGGAGCAAATCGCCTTTGCTTAGTCTGCGGCTCAGCTACTCATGATATTGGGTCTTGTCCTCGTAGACAAAACCCATATGCTGCACCTAGACCAGCAATCACATACCCGCAGCGCCCAGCCATCCAAGCACCTGCTCCGAGACTTGCATTACCTGCTCCACCTCCTCGTGGACCAACTGCACCTCCTCCTTGTCAGTTCCATCAAGCTCAAAAGAACCCACCTCAAGGACTAAAGAACGGACAGAGGAATGCTCCTCCAGCAAGGAGGAATGTGCCGAGGTAACAGGCTTTCATAATGACTATGAAAGAAGCTGAAGCCATCGGCCAAGTCATCACTGGTAACATCTCCCTTTCAAATTCTCTTTCAATTCGTAGACATACCTATATACATTTTCCCTATACCTAAAACATATCCCACATATACCTTAGGTACAATCTTATAGCCTCACTTCCTGCACTAGCACTCTTCGATACTGGAGCATCTCATTTCTTTATGTCGCAACGGTTCGTCCGAACTCATGCGATTCCAGTCACACCGCTTGTATCCAGCTGGAATGTCAGTTCAGGGAACGGCGTTCTAAAGGCAACGATAGGATACAGCCTGTGTCCAGTAGTCGTCTGCAGCAAAGAATTCTATGCTGACTTCAAGGTGCTGGACATACCGAACTTCAATATGGTTCTAAGTATGGATTGGCTCGGAACATTCTATGCTACCATTGATTGTCGTCAAAGGTGGGTAGTATTCGAGATTCCAGACCATCCGGTCTTTTATTTCAAAAGTGGAGACCGTACCCTGGAGCCAAGTACTTACAAGGCGAAACCAAAGCAAGCAGTAATTGCGGTAATTCAAGCGGAGGAAGGATCAAAGCCAGAAGTAGTTCGTGAGTTCGACGATGTGTTTCCTGACGATATATCAGGTTTGCCTCCCGATCGAGCTCTTGAATTCGGCATTGATTTAATAATAGGAGCACAACCGGTAATCAAAGCACCTATCAACTAAGTCTGGAAGGTTTAAAGGAGATCCGAACTCAGTTGGACGAATTATTGGCGAAAGAATGGATTCGTCCCAGCACTTCAAGTTAGGGATCTCCAGTTCTACTTGTGAAGAAGAAGGAAGGTTTATACAGAATATGCATCGATTATAGAGCCTTAAACTAAGTAACGATAAAGAACAAGTATCCACTCCCGCCCATCGATGATCTGTTCGATCGGCTAAGTGAATCTTGTGTTTTCTCCAAGTTAGATCTTCGTTTAGGTTATCATCAGGTGAAGGTCAAGGAATCTGATATCCATAAAACGGCCTTCAGAACTCGCTATGGTCATTATGAATTTCTTGTGATGCCATTTGGAGTGACCAACGCACCAGCTATATTCATGAACCTGATGAATCAAGTTTTTCGAGAGTACCTAGACAGGTTTGTTGTCATCTTCATCGACGACATCCTGGTATATTCTAAGAGTCGGAAGGAACATGCCGAACACTTGAGAATTGTCCTGGAAACCCTACGACAACATCAACTCTATACCAAGTATAGCAAATGCGAATTTTGGCTAAATCAAGTTAGTTTTCTCGGACATATTGTATCGGGCGAAGGAATATCTGTAATTCCAGCGAAAGTATCAGCAGTAAGCGAATGGCCGATACCGAAGTCAATGAAGGACATTCGAAGTTTCTTGGGTCTAGCTGGATATTACCGAAGGTTCATTGAAGAATTTTCGAAGATAGCGATACCCCTGACCAAGCTGACACGTAAAGATGAAGAATTCGTGTGGTCAGAAGCATGCGAGCAAACTTTCGTAGAACTCAAGGTAAGATTGACATCAGCGCCTATTCTCGTTATACCGGACCAATCTGGAGGTTTTGAAGTGCATTGTGATTCATCCGGTAAGGGATTAGGATGTGTTCTACATCATCATGGTAAGGTTGTGGCTTATACTTCAAGACAGCTGAAAATTCATGAGCACAATTACCCGACGCATGATTTGGAGTTGGCGGCCGTAATCTTTGCTCTTAAGATTTGGCGCCATTATCTTCTTGTTGAATGAGTGAACATATACACAGATCACAAGAGTCTGAAATATGTGTTTACTCAGAAGGA
This sequence comes from Agapanthus africanus, assembly GCA_030015575.1. Classification (NCBI taxonomy): domain Eukaryota; kingdom Viridiplantae; phylum Streptophyta; class Magnoliopsida; order Asparagales; family Amaryllidaceae; genus Agapanthus; species Agapanthus africanus. Next base: position 706,638,978 of record CM057341.1, read on the forward strand.
GCTTAATATGCGGCAGAGAAGATGGTTAGAACTCATGGCGGACTTCGACATCAACCTGCAATATCACCCAGGGAAGGTGAATGTAGTACCTGATGCCCTTAGTCGCCAACCATTAGCAATGAATCTCACCGCTCAGTGGAAGCTTCAACCGGACTTGCATCAGATGGAGATTGAAGTGGTTATACCAGATAACGCTTCAAGTTTGATGAACTTACAAGTTCAATCTACCATTATCAATCAGATCAAAACAGCCCAGGCAAGTGATGCTAAGTTGCAAAAGATCAGAGAACAAGTAGAGAATGGACTCAGAACAGACTTCATCGTCCATGAAGACGGATCTTTGAGATACAACAACAGACTGTGTGTACCAAAAGGTTCTGTTCGGGAAGAGTTAATGAAAGAAGCTCACAGCTCTCCCTACTTAGTACATCCTGGAGGTACAAAGATGTACAAGAATCTGCGTCAAAATTACTTGTGGCATGGAATGAAGCGTGAAGTAGGCAGAAGCGTCGCTAAACACTTGGTGTGTTAGCAAGTAAAGGCTGAACATCACAGGACAACTAGTTTACTTAAACCGTTACCTATCCCAGAATGGAAGTAGCAACACATCACGATGGATTTTGTGACTGCGTTTCCTCGCAGCACAAAGGGTAATGATGCGGTATTGGTTATTGTGGATCGACTCACAAAGTCGACTTACTTTATCTCATTTCGAGTTGGCCAATCTACTGAGACATTAGCAAAGAAGTACATGGAGGTAAGAATCTAAGTAAAGATTTAAACTCTTCATAAATGTACTATCTCTAATACTCATGAACCCATACAGGAAATTGTGAGATTTCATAGAGTACCGGTTTGCATTGTCTCCGATCGTGACACTAGATTTCGATCGCAATTTTGGAAATCTGCAAGCAAGCTTGGGAATAAGTCTGAACTTCAGCATAGCTTATCATCCACAAACAGATGGTCAGTCTGAGCGAACTATTCAGATCTTGGAAGATATGCCCAGAGCGTGTATGCTAGATTTCGGAGGATCGTGGGAAGATCACCTATATCTTGTGGAGTTTTCATACAACAACAGCTAGCAACCATGCATCGGAATGGCGCCTTTTGCAGCACTTTATGGAAGAAAGTGTCGATGCCATTAAGTTGGGACGATGTTGGAGATAGAGAACTCCTTGGACCTGAAATGATAGTAGCAACTGTCGATGTAGTTCGTACTATCAGGGAAAGAATGCGCATAGCCTAAGATCGACAGAAGCACTGGGCTGATGCAAAGCGCCGTCACTTAGAGTTTCAACCAGAAGATCATGTATTTCTGAAGATTTCTCCAAACCGTGGAGTGATTCATTTTGGAAGACGGGGTAAGCTAAGTCCAAGATACATTGGACCGTTCGACATACTCGAATGAGTCGGTAAAATGGCTTATCGCTTGGCACTTCCACCTTCATTGGAAGGAGTGCACAATGTGTTCCACATATCTCAACTCAGAAGGTATGTGAGTGGCCCCAGCCATGTACTTGATCACTCCGAACTCACTATACAGCCAGACTTATCTTATGAGCAGCAACCTGTTGAGATCCTGGATAGAAAAGTGAAGTCACTTCGGAACAAGGAAATCAACTTGGTTCGAGTGATGTGGAGAAGAGACACTCCAGGAGAATCGACATGGGAAAGGGAAGATGAGATGCGCGCAAGATATTCTCACTTATTTGTAAACTAGTCCTTAAAATAAATTGTAAATTTCGAGGACGAAATTTTTGTAAGGAGGGTAGACTGTAACAACTCCAAATTCTGTGTACATAAAATTCATTTAAAGTTAATGTACAATTGGAGTATTTACAATTCCTGTGAATGCTATAAGAATTTTATTTGCTTTTGAACAGCAAAAAGGAGCTTGTAGTTCACTGGTAAAGCCTTGCACTGCTGTTACAAAGCACCAGAGTTCAAATCCCATCAGCCACAATATTTTTTTATTTTAAATTCTTTTAATCTTTTAGAATCCCAAGAGTTTGCACGTGCACTACACGTAATAGGGTAAGTTACAGAATAATCAAACATATGAACTACAGTATACCAACCGACCCCGACACGTGGAACCAAACCCAACCCCATCCGTCGGGAATAGGCCGGCGACATATGCATTGGGGCCGGCGGCGTCGGTCTCCCCCATACCAAATGCCCTCATATTTTACCCCCTGCAACATTTGGCCTACCCCACTAACCCCACATTACTTGTTTACTCTGAATTATTCCAGAGAGCAATAAAATTCACATTTAATCATATTTTATTACAAATTTTAATACACCCATTCACTACACTAAACCCTAGCTTTTCCTACAAATACCACCCCTCATATCACCCCTACCCACTCACAAATCCCTGCCAAAACTCTCAAGAATTTCCAAGTTTCTATATTGTGCAAGTGGAGTTAGCGAAGGGCGAAACTCCGACGAAGTTCCGGCGACGATACGAGGAGTTTCCGGCAACGATACAAAACACTGACGAATCCTAGACCTTCTTTTACCTTCCCCCTCTCATCAAAGCCAGTAAGTCCCATCTTCCCTCTCATCTTCATTTTTAAAAAGTTTCATTTCTAAAACCCGACGGAAGCGGAGTTAGCCCGACTTCCGATTCGGTTTTCTTTTTAAAAATACACCTTTCTTTAACAAGATAAAACCATATTCTCATATGTTGATTAATAATCATTAAAAAAACTCAATAAAACAAGTTTCACATCAAAATAATCATTTTTTGTGACACTTATCGCATTTTTACACAAAAATACCACAAACTATTCATTTCAACATTATAACCTTTATTCCTTACTATACCTTTAGATAGTTCACGAGATAATGACCTAGCTCATCACAACACACATCTCTATCATAGCACGATTGATTTTTGGACAATAGAATACGGGAAATACGAATTTACAAATAAATACCCTAAACTTATAAAATCATTTTCTATAAAATGATGTATTAACAATTCCCATGAAATTATGCCTCTACAACCCATTTTGGGGACCCCGTTTGGGATAGTGCGGATTATCGCACGTCCTTGTGCCTATTAGAACGAGATGCAGACCTCCACAAGGAGCATTCGGTTTCGATGGAATTTTTATACATTTTTCTTTAGAAAATGAGATTTTTACAAGAAAGTAAATAAAATTATTTTTATTAAATATATATATATAATTATTACTAAAATACTTATTTTAAATATTTATAATATTCCATGTTTCCAAAACTCAAGAAAAGAATTCAAATATTACATGGAACTACCATGATAATTCAAAACAATATCCATATTACAAATAAATACCATATATTATGAAGTTAGGTTTTAATCACTAGAAATTTCTGTCATGCCCCGCTTCCCAGTATACGGGCAGAGGACGCGACGAGACCGCTACGTATTTACTCTGAAGTAAGCATGCTAAGCGTATTTAAGCAATATAAGTAAAATGTACAAGAGACAATGACAATGAATATAATTGAATATCAACTTTATTTATTAACATTCTTTTTACAATACATCTGAAAAGTAAATACATGGAATGAAAGCAATGCCTAAACAGTGGCATAACAGAAATGAAAATGGAATAAGCACAAGTGAATCTAGAGCTCCGGCTCGAAGGCTGGCTGATCCAAATCCTCGCTGCTGGTCTCGATCTCCAGTGAGTCCGAAACACCTGACGACATTCCAAAGAAGAAGAAAGAGAATGTCGTCAGCGAACAAATCGCTCTGTAAGTCCCAAAAATGATGGAGAAGTAGAATAGACAGAAAAGAGAGTATATCTAGTATGATGTTTGATTGTTAGGTTAACGTAGTGTTTGTAGCTTGGTACAGAAAATGCCAGTGTATACGAGAGGAGTCCAACTTACACCGTAAACTTTGGTAACCCGTAGTACAAGGCTCCGTCAATAATACTACGGAACAACAACATGGATAATTACGTCTTAAGTGACCATCTCGTGCCACCTTTAACATATTTCGTACCAGTCTACCCCTTTATAAACCCCGCAATGTCTTGATTGTATTATTTGTATTGTATTGTTTTAATTTATATAGATGGATGACTTGTCGGAACCATGATATCAGTAAATGGATGTAAATGGAGAATCATGTAGATGGATGTATATCCATGGTTCGGTTCGGTCAATATAGATTGAATAGATTGAACAGATTGAATATATATGGATTCATATTGAATTGTAGTTTTGTAATTTCATACTTAAATCATATTCAAGTCAGATTGATTATATTGAGACTCGGTCTGAATCAGACAATTAGAAAAGAAATTGAATCCTGATTTATGTTTTTGGTGTTATCGTTAATTGCTGCACATGGAAGGCAGGATTTGTGTCTTTTTCAAAAACAATTACCGTATTGATAACACTGTTTGTTAAGTTGTCTACCTTAAATAGGCAAGCGCTCATATCTCCGGCTCTCTGAGGCTCAAGAGATTGGTCCTGCTTAAACCTATGTTTACGAAGGTCCTTATTGTAATTTAACATAACTTAAGGGTCTTTATGTAAAAATAATTTTGTATAATTTTCAAAATACAACTCAAGTATTTTATTATTGTCTTTAGAGTTTTCATAGATGTTTCTTTTACCAATGTGACATTTCTAGTGAATAAAACCTAATTTCATAATATATGGTATTTATTTGTAATATTGGAATTGTATGGTATTTTCTTGTAAATAGAATGTTTTTCTTGAATTTTGGAAATGTGGAATATTATAAATATTAAAAATAGATATTTTGATATTAATTACATATATATTTATTTATAAAAATATAAGTTTTATTTATAATAGAAATCATAATTTTCTAAAGGAAAATGTATTAAAAATCTTTCGAGATCGTATGCTCCTTGCGGAGGTCTGCATCTCACTCTACTAAACCCGAGAATGTGCGATAATTTGCGCCATCCTGAACGGGTTCCCTAAATGGGTTGTAGAGGCGCAATTGCAAAGATTTGTTAAATACACTTCTTATAGAAAAATGTTTTATAAGTTGAAGGTAGTTATATGTAAAGTCGTATTTTCCGAATCTCTGTTCCCAAATTCTATCGTGCTATATTATATATGTGTGTTGTGAGGAGGTAGGTCATTACCTCGTGAGTTTTCTAAAGATATAAAGGTATTATAGAGTTTATGTCGGAAACTAAAGTTTGTGGTATTTTAATGTAAAATTACGATAAAAGATACATATAACAATCTTTTATGATGAAACTTGTTAAAGATATTTATTAATGTTTAATGAACAATATGTGATGATATGAAAGTATCTTGATTAAGAAAAATTATAGTTTTTAGAGAAAACCGAATCGAAAGTCGGACTAACTCCGCTTCCGTCGGGTTTTAGTTTTGAATGTTTTTAGAATAGAGAAAAGAAGAAGAAGTAGGGACTTACTGGATGATTGGCTAGAGGAGAGAAATAGGAAGAGGTGGGAGTTTCCGGTGCGTCGTTTCGTCGTCGGAATCTCCTCGGATTGTCGCTGGAAGTTCGTCGAAACTTCGCCCTTTGTTAACTCCACTTGCACACTAGAAGGCTTGAAAGTTTTGTATAGTTTTTGTAGGGAATTTTCAGTGTGAAGGGATGAAAAATGGAGTGGGTATTTATAGGACAAATTAGGGTTTAGGGTAGTAAAAGAGTGTATTAAAATGAATTAAATGTGTGTTTTATTGTGCTCTATAAATGTGCAGTAAAAACAAATAATACAGGAGTTATAGGGGGAGTCCAAGAGTCGCTAGAGTTAAAGAAAATTAGGGTTTGGACCGAGTCGAACCGGCGGTGCCGGCCGAGTCAAGCCTTTCGCCGGCCCGAGTCGGGTGAGTCAGGGCTCGTCTTGATGCCACGTTTCCCTGACGCTTGGTCTAATCTCGTGGACACGTTTATTTATTCTGTAACTTACCCTATTACGTGTAGTGCACGTGTAGACTCTTGGGCTTCTAAAAGATTAAAAGAATATTAAATAAAAAGAATGTGTGGCTGATGGGATTTGAACTTTGTTGCTTTGGTTCAGCAGTGCAAGGTCTTACCAATGTGCTACAAGCTCCTTCTTGCTCTTCAAAAGCAAATCAAATTTATAACTTGTGCTCAGGCTCAAGTACCCCTTTCTGTATTTTTTGAAAAAATTATACAGAAAGTTTAGGGTTGTTACAATTTCACTTCTATAAAATATGCATCCATGAAAACTCTAAAAACGATAATTAAATGCTTGAGGTGTATTTTGAAATTATACCAAAATTATTTTTACATAAAACCCCCTCAAGTTATACTAAATTACAATAAGGACCCTAGTAAACATAGGTTTAAGCGGGACCGGTCTCTTGAGCCTCAGGGAGCCGGAGATATGGGTGCTTGCCTATTTAAGGTAGACAACCTAACAAACGGTGTTATCAACATGATAATTGTCTTGGAAAAAGACACAAATCCTGCCGTCCATGTGCAGCAATTATCGATAACACCAAAACAATCAAGATTTCAAGTTCTTTTAAAAGTGTCGGACTAAGACTGAGTCTCAAGATAATCAATCTGACTTGAAAGTGATTCAAGTACAAACTACAATACAGCATGATTCAATATGAATCCATCTATTCAATTTATATCAATCTGTATTGACTGAACCGAACCATGGATATATTCCATCTACATGTTCATCCATTATATCCGTTCCATTACTGATATCATGGTTTCGGCAAGTCATCCATCTATTTATAACAAGACAAGAAAATACAATACAAACAATACAATCAAGACATCGCGGGGTTTATAAGGGGTAAATTGGTATGGAAGGTGTTAGAAGTGGCACGAGACTGCAACCATAAGACAACTAACCTGAATCTCCATTGTCGTTGTATCGTGGCTGAACGGTTTCTTGTACTCCGTATACCTTAGTCTCTAGGATAGTGAGACTCCTCTCGTATACACTGGCCTCTTCTGTACCAAGCTACAAACAACAGCGTTAACAATATAATACAACTTTAAAAATTTATATTCTCCTTCTGTCTATTCTGTATCTTCTTACTTTTGGGACTTACCGAGCGATTGTTTGCTGACGACATTCCTTTCTTTTTTCTTTGGAATGTTGTCAGGTGGTTCGGACCTTCTGGAGACAGATCCCACCAGCGAGGACTTGGACCAGCTAGCCTTTGACCCGGAGCTCTAGTTTACTTGTACATTTCATTTTCATTTCTGTTATGCCATTGTTTAGGCATTGCTTTCGGTACATGTATTTTCATTTCAGTTGTATTGTAAAATAATGTTAATAAATAAAAGTTGATGTTTATTTACATCTTGTCTCTTGTGTACATTTTATTTTATATTGCTTAGATACGCTTAGCGTGTTTACTTCTGAGTAAATGCGTAGAGGCCTCGTCGCGTCCTCTGCCCGTACACGGGAAAGCGGGGCGTGACAATGGGTTAGCCGAAACCTTCAACAAAACCCTGTGCAAGCTCCTGAGGAAAAATGCCTCAACCAATGAACGAGATTGGGATCTGAAGCTCCATGAGGCGGTATGGGTATATCGTACCACGCATCGCACTCCGATGCAGTCCACTCCATACTCGTTGCTCTTCGAAGTGGAGGCAATCCTCCCTCTCGAAGTTGAAGTCCCAAGCCTAAGGATGGCTGTCCAGCACAATCTGACTGAAGAGGAAAACGCTCTCCTTCAGCTCGAAGAGCTCGATGCGCTCGAAGAAAAGAGACTGGCAGTACAGCAAAATCTGGAACTGTACCGAGCCCAAATGTTTCGGGATTATGATAAAATGACATGTCTCCGTGCTTTTAAGATGAACGAGTTGGTGTTGGTCCTCGAAAGACGGATCATTTCTAACCGACATGCCAAGAGAAAATTCGAGCCAAATTGGGAAAGGCCATACGTCATCGAGAAAGTTTTTGACGAAGAATCCTACCAACTGATAAGTGCTGAGGGAGAAAGGTCTATGCCACCCATCAATGGCTGATATCTCAAGAAATACTACGCATGAATGTTTCAGGTCGCAGATGAATTGAGCACACCAGCCTTATGGTCTAGATCATACATCTCGTAAAACCGTATACGATCCACAGGCACAAACAAGCTAAACATCCCAAAGTCCCAAAACCGCGATCAATAGCCCTATGGTCTGGATCATACACTTTGTAAAATCGTATACAATCCATGGGCATAAACGATCTCTATTTCTCTTAAGCCCTACCAGCGAGGCTACATCTGGAAAAAAGGTATGTTCACAAGCAAAGCGGGCACGAATGAAAACCCGAATGGGCTCCGTAAATAAAAATAGCAGGACTGCCGATGAGTTCGTGAAAAGACCCGAAAAGGCGCAAGCTCGTGAGAGGAGACGAAGATGCACTCGCAAAGTTCTCTCGACCTTGTGAGGAAAATATCCCCACATGAGATCCTTACGACTCATAAAGGGGAAATACATTTAGGAATTCCTACGATTCCCATGGAGAATCTACACCTATGAGATCCTCTCGACTCGTAGAGAGAAAATACTTTTATGGGATCCTTACGGCTCATAAAATTAAAAAAAAAAAAGCATTAGGCAATAGAGACCTAAACATATCTCCTAAGTCATCGTTCCCCAATGGACAACGGCAAATGATGAGTCGCTTCTGGCACCACGCTTCAGTGTTAGCGGTGCTGATGCCAACCCAAAACCCAAATTCCAAGTTTCCCAACGGTAAATGATAAGTTTCTCTTGGTACTATTCCAGTGTAGCGATGTTGATACGAAACTAAATCCGAATATCGACCGCCATGTCACAAAAAGAAGCAAATCCAAATATCGACCGCCATGTCGCAGAAAGGAGTAAAGCCAAGATCGACCACCATGTCGCAAAAAGGGACAAAACTAACATTGATTGCCATGTCGTAAAAAGGAGCAAAACCAAGATCGACGGGGTCAAGAGCTACCGCCGTGTCATACAACAGAACCAAGATCGACCGCCATGACGTAAAACAAAGCAAATCCAAAGATCGACCGCCATGTCGCAAAAAAGAGCAAACCCAAGATCGACCGCCATGTCGCAAAAAAGAGCAAATCCAGGTATCGACTGCCGTGTCGTAAAAAGGAGTGAATCCAAGTATTGACCGCCATGTCGCAAAAAGGAGCAAAACCAAGATCGACCGCCATGTCGCAAAAAAGAGCAAATCCAAATATCGACTGCCATGTTGCAAAAAGAAGTAAAGCCAAGATCGACTGCCATATCGTAAAAAGGAGAAAATCCAAGCATCGACAGCTATGTCGCGAAAAGGAGCAAAACCAACATCGATTGCCATTTCGCAAAAAGGAGCAAAGCCAAGATCGGCCGCTATAATCGACCGCCATATTGCAAAAAGGAGCAAAACCAAGGTCGACCGCCATGTCGCAAAATGGAGCAAATTTAACTATCGACCGCTATGTCGCAAAAAGAAAGCATCGACTTTCATATCGCAAAAAGGAGCAAATTCAACCATCGACCGCCATGTCGTAAAACGAAGCAAAAGTCAACCATCGACCGCCACGTCGCAAAAAGGGAGTATCGACCTTCACGTCATAAAAAGGAACCAAGTCAAATACCCTGAAAATCAGACTCTTCACGAAAGAAGATCTATCAATTTCACACACACCACTCATATACGCAGTGTGCATTCATTGATGGGGGGCACTTTGTTGGGTAAAAAACTACACCCCATAGTCGAAGTCAACAAGTCAAAGTCAAGGAACGAAAAGTGGGCTCGGGCCCAAGCCGGAATCCAAGTCAAGTGGGCCCAAACCCAAACCCAAGTCCAAACAAGTACGCCCATGCTCAAGTCGAGCCCAAACATGAAGAGGCCAGCCCCCAATGCCAAAGAAATAATTGTTAAAGCAAAAAATAGGCATAATGTAATTTCTATGAATAAATGTAATAAAAATGGGCAAAAAACCCAAATTATGTAAAAACCCATGGTTTATATGTAAAACAAAGAAAGCACATGGCATTAGAAAGACACATGTAAGCATTTTGAAAAGTCCAAAGGGGCATATGTAAAATGTAAATTTTATATAAGGTATCATGATGAATGTTAACAGATAAGATTCTTTCCATATCAATCTAGAGTTTTGTGTCTCCTTCTTTAAGATTTTAAACCTTTTTCTTTCTTTTTTTGAATTAAATCAAGAGTTTAACTTTTTTTTCTCAAAAAGAAATAGTTTTTCACCATAAAACCCTTGAAGGGGGGTTCAAACCTCCCATTAAATCTCTAAAAGGAGAGATTTTAAATCTTACCACCATTCTTTCCAAGATCCAAAAAAAGAGAGGAGGAAGGAGGAGATTCATCTCCGAATGTTTCAATTTTTTTTGGAGGATCCAAGGCTCAAAAGTGAATAAAGGGGTCCCCTTTCATCATTCAAGATCCAAAATTTAGATCTTGAATGATGAAAGGGGACATCTTTCTAGTTTAACTCCAAATAAAAAAATCCTTTTGTGGAGTTTAACTCCATAAACTCCAAGTAAAATCCCTCTTTTCTTAGGAATTTAACTCCAAATTCTTTTGGGAGTTCAACTCCCAGCACAAAAGCTAAGCCCCTTTATTTCGCTGGTGTTTTCAGGGGGCATGTGCTGTTGGAGATAGTGCCCTCAGAGTCAATTATTGGATCACAGGCACGTGATTGCAATGATTGAGGGAGGACCTATCCCGGTACAACAGTCTTACTCGAGATGATAGTATGCTATCTGGTTTACCTTTATCATCGTGTACTGCTTCAGGTGACATTACATGTCACTATTACACGTTGATAGAGCCCATAGGATTCTTTCTTGACGGCCAGCAGTATGAGGGCGATCATATACGTGAGAGCTGGCAGTCTATAAGCATATCCTTAAAAGGTCCCTAGTCGTGGGAGTTTCGAGACAGGGCATCGATTCTCCAGTGTAGACTAGTGTATACAGTCGAGACCCCGACGAGGGGTGGTGGCTGGTCTCGCAAGCCACTGGTGTCAGTTGGTTCACCTAAGATGTATACAGGTGCTCATTGGGTTATGAGTACACCGGACAGGACTCGCCGGGAACATGCTAGTTGGTCTTATACCTGACGTCAGATAGCAGTTCCCTGGTGACATGTGTACAGGTTAGTTCATCGACCTGGGGATCGTCATTTGTCTCGTGTGAGTTCCCACTGTACTTTGATTACTACCCTACCACGGCTCAAAGGAGTCGTGCAAACAGGTTTTAGTTGGGTACAGTCCCGAGCCACATGGAGGCAGTGAGCGGATCTTCGGGGGTTCGTCTCTCCCGGTATTGGGGGTGAGGTCGCGCTGTGTCTAGGAGAGCCATTACACAAAGTCCTTGGCCAAGGCAGGAGATTTACTGGTAGGTATTCCAGTAGTATCTCAGGGTGTTCTAGGCTACACTCCGACACGACTTGTACCGCTTTTGGGGGTCTGACTTTTACCAACCCCCTAGGCCCGACATGCGATGCTCATAGACGAACGGACCGGACTGTACGGATATTGTCACTGACTGGCTCAGTAGGGTGTCAGGATGAGTTCGCTCATCGACGTCCCTTTTGGTCAATAGCTGGTGGCCCGTCACGTATTGGCTTATACCTCTGACGTGCTGGTGGTTAAATCCACAGCCATAGTATTGACGAGTCTTTAGAGTCCACCACACACTCAGTTACTTAGGTTTCGGGCGAAACGCTGTAGAGGCCGTATGGAGATATGGCAGGGTTCGATCAGATACGTGCGGTATTGCACGGATCGTGATCGAACGGTTCTTACTAGCCGGCTTTGGCTTAAGCCGGATCCTGGTATTTGATAGTGTAGTTTTGTCTCTTTACATTTATATTTCGGTCGGAATACAAATGCGGGTGTGTATGCACAGTATCGGGGTTTTCCTGTAATTTATTATGGGACCAGTTTTCTGGGGTTGCCAGTTTGCATTCCGTTCCGGCCGGTTTTTCATTGTTCCTTCACGGCCGGACTTTTCGTTGGAGGGGGTTATTTGCAAGTTTGCAAATAACACATTGTGGAGGGGTTTATTGCAAAATGATTGATTATGAAATCTTCTTTGCTATTCATGCATTAATTGAGATATGAGAGGGTATGGGTTTTGATGTGAATTTTTTATGGATAAGTTGGTATGGCCGGCCACTGTTTGGAGTATGGGAGTGAGGATTATTTTGTGTGGATAATTTCCATTCATGAAATTTAGTGGGCCCCCCATTTGTTTGAGTGTGCTGTGAAGTGATTTTAATTGAAGCATGGTTTTAATTAATTGACTTCACCCATGTACATTTTTCTAGTGAGCAAAAAAATGAGTGGTTGATTCATTGTTCTTCCAGGGAGCTCATTTTTAGTTTGCTGGCCGAGCTCAATTTTGAGATTGCATGCTCTTTTCTCTTAGCATCCATCCATGGAAAAATTCTTGTGCAAAATTCCTCCAACATGGCAACCTCTTTAACCCCAAAAGAGACAAGCTTCTACACTATATCTATAGCAATTCTTGGACGCGTCGGCTAGCCAACTTCGCGCCCGAGTTGCCTCGGTATTGAGGTGGGAGCCCGTAAAAGATGCAGGCGATGTGGTGCCCTTCCGGCGAGGAGGCGACGACCGGGTTTTCCGCAGGAGATCGGGACGACGACGAGAAGACCGGAGGACTCGGATCACTCGGTATATCTCTAACCCGTCTTGTTGTTAGCTAGATCTAGTTTAATGGCCCGATCCGGGGTTTAGTGCGCGGTGGTGCCGGTTTGCTAAGTTCGCAAAATTAAAGTTTATCACCGCTTCCGCATTTGGCCGTCGGTTTGACGGCCGGGGCGCCACCGTGCACTTACAGTGGTATCAGAGCCTCGCCATTAACTTAGTCTAGCTTGGTTTAATGTGTTTTGCTTTTCCGATCGACCAAAATTCCAAAATCTACATTTTTGCAAGCGACAGTTTTCTGTTGAAATTTTTTGGTCTCCAAAAATTTTTCAGGTTGTATAAAAGTACTGTGCTGGAAGACCTAAGACTGCTGTAGAAATTCGAGACACGGATCTCTTCAGAGGAGCGCGGAACCGCGGCAAAACCCTACTTGTTGCCGCGGTTCCGCCGCAGTATTGATGGATCAGTGTGTACAATTTCTCCAGTGGGCTTCTGGGCTAATTTTAGGGGTTTTGGAATATTAACATTGGGCCCAGATTTTCTGTGAGTGCTACAGTATTGCTTGGGGGCCCACTTGTTAATTTTTGATCGATCGGATATTTTAAACACATTTTTTCACAGTATTTACATTATATCTGCGACCGTGAATATCACTTGATCGGTAAATCCTGTCTAACTGCTATAGCCCGGTTAGACGGATTTGCGAACGTGATTTTCACGTTGATGTTCTGTGTTTATGCTGTGATGTTGCGGATCGGTCGTGGGGGATAGCCTGGATGCAATGCTAGTACTGTTTCTGTTGTATTATGTACATTTGATATTGCGGGGCGAGCGTCCGACATGTGGACTGCCGTCACTGCCTGTTTGTATTATTCTTTTGGGGCACGACCTGGTTGCGGTCGACGTACCCGTTGTATGTATATTTTACTTTCTGTACTAGGGTTACCCCGCGGAGGGGTGCACGGATAGCCGGGTTCTAGAGGGCAACGGGCCCGCATCTCAGGGCATTGAGACGGAGGGGGCTTCAGTCTGGAATTGGCGGGCTATTCGCCGCACTTGTAGGGGGTACAGGTTGACCCAGGAGGGGTGCCCAAGTTACCGGATTCCGTGAAGTGCTGGGTGGTCCATTCACGGCGCTGAAGGGGGCTGCCTCGCTTCAGGTTTTGGCGGGTGACTTGCCGCGCCCGTAGGGGTCTAGGATTTCATTGCACAGGCTATCCACACGACCAGGGGAACGTCGGGTTTCAGCAGTGGCTCTGTGAAACCCGGGGATCCCAGATATCTGTATTGTTCTGTGATGCTGTACCTTATCTGTGATGTTGCATTTCTTTCACGCCTTGAGAGAAATACTATATATTGGTATATATATATTAGTAGATGTTGTATATGTTTTTCATCCGCGCTAGTCCAGTCCCCGCTCTGCCGTTAGTTAGCTAACCTAACGGGTGATGACGGGACCCAGTGGCGAATGCGGATGGCATATACGTACGTCAGTATATTTTCGTTCTTTGTGGTGTGATCAATTGATGGGACTACGTTGATTCGGATCAATGCAAGTTAAACAAACCTATTCTGATGTTGTTGGAACACTTTTCAAAAAGCTGTTAATGCAAAGACGTTCACTTTTGTTTTGCATCGTGGTATTCATTTGGAATATCCTGCTCTTCAGTCGACGAGGCAAGGGCCGAGATCCCTTCACCGGGAGTGACCCCTTGGACAGAAGTTTGCGTCAGGGCATTAACTTCACTATAGCCGATTACTTTTGCTTTGCATCGTGGTATTCATTTGGAATATCCTGCACCCCATTCTACGGGGAAAGAGCCGAGATCCCTTCACCGGGAGTGACCTCTTTAGTAAAGGTTTTCGTCACTATATTTTCTAAAAAGCTATCCGTTCCTTCAACGATATCAAGTTCATTACGTTAAAGGTTTTCGCCAGAAACCATTCGTAGCCCTCCGTCGTTTCATATGGGTAGTCAATAGTATTCAAGCTGTGTTTGTTGGCCAAAGTCAAGGCACAGTGTTTGGTAGCTGTTGGTTATTCATATGCAGCATAGATAGATGCGTTGGTTTGGGACAGTCGTACTGCCATTTTGGCCAAAGTCAAGGGTATGTACGGATGGGTTCAAATTAACCTGGAGAATGACGGGTAGAACTTGACATGTGACTTATGATATGTTGGTCAAAGTCAAGGTCATAAGAGCATGGGGTAGAAATCACATCGGGAGTTTCAAAAGAACTGAAACTTGCCAGATATGCGCATACCTTCTGGAGTGTGATAGCGTGAGCGGATTCCGTCACGTTATCATGCAATGATAGTTGGATCCTGATTCCCACTGATGAGTTGGTTTACTCCTCGGGTGACCCCGACTAATTCTTCTTTCAGGTTTGGAGGAGAATTTGAGGTACAGTGGGAGGTTTCCAGATTAGATAAATTGGTGACCATTCTGATCTAGGGTAGAGTGCACGCTGAGTGTTTCTTTTCTCTCTCTCTCTCTGGCAGCGACCATTGACCCGACCCAAGACTATGACTCAGTGACCAAGTTGACCGAACCTTCTTAACACTGGCTTTTGGATTGTCAGAGTTGCAGACCTCATTGCCACTCCTACTTTTACCCTTTTCTCCAGGACACCCCGTATTACTACGAACGTCCACTTCCATTGGACAAAACCATCGTATGGTTAGATACGAACTCGAAGGAATTCGAGGATGGTTTTCGGTTCTGGAGAAAACGGATAGGATTATTCAGTTGTCTTTTCCCTTTTACCTTCTCTCAAGTTGTGAGTACTCCTTAGTTTAGGAGATAGTACACCTATTACGCAAATTGGATAGTATTCTTCCAAACCATAGGCTGGTGACGACCGGTTGGGAATGAAGAAAACCAATTAGCCTAAACGGTGTGCAGAAGGTATTAAGATTAAGACAAAGCAAGGGATTAGTAAGAGGGCAAAGTAAATTGCGACTGATATTCACGACCAAACCAAGTATTTCTTCGCCAATCCTAAATCACCTTTGTATTTCTCCAGGACACTCCGTATCACTACGAAGATCCACAGTTTATTGGATACTCCATCGTATGGTTATATACGAACTCGAAAGGGACTTGTTCCAGTTCGGGGATGGATTCTGGTCCAGGAGAAATAGGAATAAGGTTTATTCGGTTGTCTTTTATCTTCACCTTCTCTCGCATTGCGAGTGCTCCTAGGACTAGGACAGTACACCCATTATGCTTATTGGATAGTCTTCTTCCAAACCATAGGCTGGTGCCGAACGGTAGAGAAGGAAGAAAACCATTTGGCCTAAGGGGTGTGCAGAAGGTAATGACTAAAGACATATAAAGGGATTTGGAGAGGTGGCAAAGAATTATACGGTTACAGTCGTGAATCTGGAAGAGGCATTACTAGGAATACCGGGATACCCCATCGAAACATTTCAATGTTTCAGTTCAACTGTGTACTGTTAAAAGAAAACTGATTTTCCGATTAGACACTTGCTCCAGGGTATGTATTTACCAGGTTTGATTCTCACATCTGTATGGTTTTAGAGATGATGAGTGGGAGTAAGTTATTGGGAATTGGGTGATCATCCTCATTATATCGGGATTCGTTGTAATCGGTGATATTTGAGGAGATCACCTGGGATGTTTGCCAGTCGGCAAATATTTGGTTTTGAATATCCGCTGTTGTGCACCAATTTCAAATTGATATATCTGTACGTCTATTTTCATAGAGTGAGATATACCTTTTGATATTATGTCGATGACATTTACCTATATCAGTGGATGGTTAGGTAAGGAGCATTAAACAGCGGTGTAATTCTTCTTAACCATAAGTACAGTTTTCAACCTACGACATACAGTGATTGAGTTATCAGACTCAAGGGACTTATACAGAGTATTGTATGTTGTCCAGGGTCCATCTGGACAGAGGGGTTAGTCCTCGTACTATATTCGGTTTACTTATAACTTCTCTAGTTCTTAGACATGTGTTTCGTAGAAACACAGGGTCTAAGTTTTGAGGAGTTATAGGTATTTGAATAGAGTAGAGAACCAGGTGTAGCAAGTATCGGGATTCTTCAAAGTGATCGAAGATGTAGATACTTGTGTATGATATTCAGTTGATAGTAATGATAAAGAGAAATTGCTTCTCTTTCAGGTTACTCATAATTGGAAGCATTCCTAAGTTGAGTAACGCTGATCGGCCTCCTTCCATTTAGTTGACATGCACTGGAGATAGCTGCATGATTTGAATCTGGTTCAATTAATTCAGTGCCTCTGGTTCTATATTGGATATAGAACAGTTCATATCTTAACGTTGTTAAGGTACGGGGAGTTGTCCGGCTTATGATTAAAACCAGACACTGGACAGCTCAAGGCACGTTTCTGTAATGGCTGTTTGTGGGTTGACCCAGGCTATGACGAGGGTTGATTTTCTACCATCAGGCAGATCAATAGTAATATTGTTCTAGACTCGCCACAGTTTTAATAAAAATGGATTTTTTCAAAAACAGTAGTGGGAGTATGGTAGAACTGGAAGTGATTCCAGAACCGCAAACGATTACTGAAGATTTGATAATGAACCTAAAGATTCAATCTGGTTTGACATTCCATTGGCTACTCCGCAGATACGGTGGGTAACTTCAGGCACCCGAGAGGTACTCCGGTAGCCTCAAGGACGGTGACAGGGAAGTTCTTGTTTACCCACACTTGCCATTGTTGTTGTTCCAGGCTGCGAGACCCGGCAGGAGGATGAGTATAGCGTCGTTCTAAACTAGCTTTAGAAGTGCACGTCTATATGACTCTTCCAGAGGATTGTCGTAGTCAGTGGGAGCAGCGGAAGCATTGGTGGACATCAGGCTTATGTCTATTTATAGACTAAAGCAGATGTAGCGGAGATAGATCATCTATTTCTGATGTGACAGTCATAGGTTTGACTTCATCAGAATAGGGGATGGATCTGTTGAGAAGGTAGTAGGGTGTGATATCCTGGTATTTGGATGACATACACAGAGTAGGAAAGGAAACTCCTATACTACAATTGGTTATGCTTTGGTCGTCACACAGTGGTTTCTCCACAAAAGACTTGGACATTATATCAGACATACTGGTTACTAGGTCTATGGTTTTAGATCTAGTTTTGGGTGGTTTCCCAATCAGGGTACTTAGACAGCATTCTAAGAGTATTTAGAATGGACGACTCCTGGCACGGTAGTGTACCTGCAGGTGATGGAGTCACCCTCTCTAAAGGTGTCTTATAGACTAAAGTAGAGAGGGATGTGCATGATTGGCAGATCACTTGCTTAGGCAATTGAGTCAATCATGAGATGTCAAGTACCACACCAGATGTTGTTCTTGCACTAGATGCAATAAGTTGATATTGATCCAATCCTAGGAGGAACAGTCGGAAGCAGTTTTAGAACATAAGTGAATGTTCTAGGGATATGATAACGGCTACCTCCTTTAGGAGACGGTTATCACTCCAGGCTTCCAAGGTGACATGGACGACAAGGAGGTTGTCAGAGTTATGGTTTTCCCTCTGACGAGGGGCAGTATTCTGGACAGGTGATCCAGGCAGATACTGAGGGAGGCATGGCGCAGGATACTGATTAAGTTCAGTTGACGATACAGTCTAAGAAGTTTGGATTTGGAGTTCATTTATGAGCTCGGTCCCATCAGACATCCAGACACTCTAAGACAGGTATTGCTCATTTCGGGAGATGGCTTTCTCCGCGAACTTGAGATATAGAGAGACATAGAAAGAAACATCAGAGCGGATCCACTCGCTGAGGCTATTCCTCGAACGCAATAGTCTCGCAAACGAGCTTTGTGAGACTGACTAGTAGAGGAGTTGGGTGTTCGGTATCACACGGGCTGTGAGTATGCGACATCGCAATAATTAGCCCTGAGTGCAAGTGGGAGATTGTTGGAGATAGTGCCCTCAGAGTCAATTATTGGATCACAGGCACGTGATTGCAATGATTGAGGGAGGACCTATCCCGGTACAACAGTCTTACTCGAGATGATAGTATGCTATCTGGTTTACCTTTATCATCGTGTACTGCTTCAGGTGACCTTACATGTCACAATTACACGTTGATAGAGCCCATAGGATTCTTGCTTGACGGCCAGCAGTATGAGGGCGATCATATACGTGAGAGCTGGCAGTCTATAAGCATATCCTTAAAAGGTCCCTAGTCGTGGGAGTTTCGAGACAGGGCATCGATTCTCCAGTGTAGACTAGTGTATACAGTCGAGACCCCGACGAGGGGTGGTGGCTGGTCTCGCAAGCCACTGGTGTCAGTTGGTTCACCTAAGATGTATACAGGTGATCATTGGGTTATGAGTACACCGGACAGGACTCGCCGGGAACATGCTAGTTGGTCTTATACCTGACGTCAGATAGCAGTTCCCTGGTGACATGTGTACAGGTTAGTTCATCGACCTGGGGATCGTCATTTGTCTCGTGTGAGTTCCCACTGTACTTTGATTACTACCCTACCACGGCTCAAAGGAGTCGTGCAAACAGGTTTTAGTTGGGTACAGTCCCGAGCCACATGGAGGCAGTGAGCGGATCTTCGGGGGTTCGTCTCTCCCGGTATTGGGGGTGAGGTCGCGCTGTGTCTAGGAGAGCCATTACACAAAGTCCTTGGCCAAGGCAGGAGATTTACTGGTGGGTATTCCAGTAGTATCTCAGGGTGTTCTAGGCTACACTCCGACACGACTTGTACCGCTTTTGGGGGTCTGACTTTTACCAACCCCCTAGGCCCGACATGCGATGCTCATAGACGAACGGACCGGACTGTACGGATATTGTCACTGACTGGCTCAGTAGGGTGTCAGGATGAGTTCGCTCATCGACGTCCCTTTTGGTCAATAGCTGGTGGCCCGTCACGTATTGGCTTATACCTCTGACGTGCTGGTGGTTAAATCCACAGCCATAGTATTGACGAGTCTTTAGAGTCCACCACACACTCAGTTACTTAGGTTTCGGGCGAAACGCTGTAGAGGCCGTATGGAGAGATGGCAGGGTTCGATCAGATACGTGCGGTATTGCACGGATCGTGATCGAACGGTTCTTACTAGCCGGCTTTGGCTTAAGCCGGATCCTGGTATTTGATAGTGTAGTTTTGTCTCTTTACATTTGTATTTCGGTCGGAATACAAATGCGGGTGTGTATGCACAGTATCGGGGTTTTCCTGTAATTTATTATAGGACCAGTTTTCTGGGGTTGCCAGTTTGCATTCCGTTCCGGCCGGTTTTTCATTGTTCCTTCACGGCCGGACTTTTCGTTGGAGGGGGTTATTTGCAAGTTTGCAAATAACACATTGTGGAGGGGTTTATTGCAAAAGGATTGATTATGAAATCTTCTTTGCTATTCATGCATTAATTGAGATATGAGAGGGTATGGGTTTTGATGTGAATTTTTTATGGATAAGTTGGTATGGCCGGCCACTGTTTGGAGTATGGGAGTGAGGATTATTTTGTGTGGATAATTTCCATTCATGAAATTTAGTGGGCCCCCCATTTGTTTGAGTGTGCTGTGAAGTGATTTTAATTGAAGCATGGTTTTAATTAATTGACTTCACCCATGTACATTTTTCTAGTGAGCAAAAAAATGAGTGGTTGATTCATTGTTCTTCCAGGGAGCTCATTTTTAGTTTGCTGGCCGAGCTCAATTTTGAGATTGCATGCTCTTTTCTCTTAGCATCCATCCATGGAAAAATTCTTGTGCAAAATTCCTCCAACATGGCAACCTCTTTAACCCCAAAAGAGACAAGCTTCTACACTATATCTATAGCAAGTCTTGGACGCGTCGGCTAGGCAACTTCGCGCCCGAGTTGCCTCGGTATTGAGGTGGGAGCCCGTAAAAGATGCAGGCGATGTGGTGCCCTTCCGGCGAGGAGGCGACGACCGGGTTTTCCGCAGGAGATCGGGACGACGACGAGAAGACCGGAGGACTCGGATCACTCGGTATATCTCTAACCCGTCTTGTTGTTAGCTAGATCTAGTTTAATGGCCCGATCCGGGGTTTAGTGCGCGGTGGTGCCGGTTTGCTAAGTTCGCAAAATTAAAGTTTATCACCGCTTCCGCATTTGGCCGTCGGTTTGACGGTCGGGACGCCGCCGTGCACTTACATGTGCTGCTCATGTGGCCCGTTGTGCCCAGCGGCAGCGGCCACGTGCATGTGACCCGTTGACTCCGCTGGTCACGTGGCCCGTTGGCGTCCAGCGGTCGCGTGCCGCGCACGTGTCCCGTTGGTTGCGCCCAGCGGCAGCGGCCATGTGGCACGCTGGCGCCATGCGGCCACGTGCCATCTCACACGTCCTTAAGACGCTCCTCACCCTTTTTTTCCCATACGTTCCACACTCAAAACACTCCTCCCGTTAGGAAAAAATTTCTAACGGATCGTTGTCCTGAACCCCGTAAGGGGGCTACTAGCCTTCTTGACCTCCAATCCACTATCCGGATAGCAGGACCCCCGTAAACTTTGCGAGACCCCCGATATGTACAAAATATCTTCAAAACACAACATACGCATACTACACATTGAGTTCGCATGACCAGGTTGATTCGTCAATCGGAGATTCTCTCGCTCCAAATGCGAAGGATAATTAACGACAGTTTAATCCGCGGCTGCCGGAGATTTGGATCTCCATAATCAATAAACCCCAAGCTACCTCAGGCAGGGGAATCTGTACACGCCCTGATAAGCGCGTGCATTTCTATCTCAATAGGGTAACGAAAAACACTCTACATGATTTCTTTTGTAATGTTTGAAAATACACGGTCTCATTTTCGTAAGAGAAAACCGTTACCGTTTACTGTTCCATTTTCATGTCTCTTTGGTTTTTTAGCAAAAACAAATACGTATTCTGATATTAGTTCAAATTTTGCATGATCATATATTATACAATAATCAGAAAAACGATTAACTAAGTAATAGATTTACAAAAGTGTGAATGTATAATTGCTTAGAAATTTGCTTCATGTATGTGGATGTGGATATCGTGTGTGTATATTACATGATATATATGAAAATAATTTTACTATATGAATTAATTACTTCGAAAATGTCTTTCAAACATGTAGTAGTCATTTATGTGGCAGTCCTTCAGCCCTAAAAACTTTTGGCAACCATTATTGAATATCATACCCGCTCTCTCATATCCGTCCGTCCTTGGAAAGAATACGGTCATCAGTCTTTGTGGGAAAGAATGAACCCACTTTGACTAATTTTAAACTTTTATATATGGAAAAGGATAAATTTGTAAGATAACGTGTTTAAAATGATAACATGGCATGCTATAAAGCAAGAGTTTAATGAGATATTATTCTTTTTTTTTTGAATCTTATACGAGAAAAAAGGAGAGACTTTTTTTATAACCGCATGAGTGCAGTCATCATTCTTTGTTGGAAAGAATAAACCCATTTTGACTAATTTTAAACTTTTATATGTGGAAAAGGATAAAGTTGTAAGATCGTGTGTTTAAAATGATGACATGGCATGCTATAAAGCAAGGGTTTAATGAGATATTATTCTTCTTTATTTGAATTTCATACGAGATAAAAAGAGAGATTTTTTTCTCGTACACTCATCATTCTTTGTGGGAAAGAAAGAACCCACTTTGACTAATTTTAAACTTTAATATGTGGAAAAGGATAAAGTTGTAAGATCATGTGTTTAAAATGATGACATGGCATGCAATAAAACAAGAGTTTAATGAGATATTATTCTCCTTTATTTGAATTTTATATGAGAAAAAAAGAGACTTCTGTGTTGGGCATAGGCAAGCTGCTTACGTCTAACCACTGGCACACATTCAAGCTATCAGTATTATCATCATAATTAAATTTTTTAAATCCCACTTTTGATTCAAAATTCAATCTCCTCCCTGCCCCCTGCCCAAAATACATGTGGAAAACTTATCCACCCCATCTATTTTAATTTATTAGTGAGTAATCTATAGAATTCTAATTTAAAGCATAGATATTTAGATGACATCTACATGCATCACGTTGACGAACAAAAATCTGGTCTTTTTATACTCCATGCGGAACAAAATAATACCAATTTATATGGATGAAACATGAGGTATTTATATAATATTTGTAATAGAAAAATAAAAAAGGGTAATTTGTCAAAAGAAAAACAAGCAATTTTTCCCGCTGACAAAAAATCTTAGCCCCGAAGAAGCGTATGTCAAAAACCCCTGAAAAGACTTCAGTTGTCAAAAAAAACCTTTGCATGGGGTATATAGTTGCATGCAAGATCTAGTTGTTATGTGATAGAGTAGACAAAATGGTAGGACCCACAACACCCACCTAGATCGTAGTGTCAAACAAGTTGGCCCATGGTGTTTGTCTCTTCGTTAGATTGTTGCAAAATTTCAAACTCGGTAGATTAAGCGATTTTCTCTGACAATTCACAAAAAGGAAAACAAAAGAAAAATGCTAATCGCTACCCCCTTCTAGTCCAGACACTAGTAACATGCACGTGCTATGCATGTGTGTCATGCGAAAATTTTTATGGCATGTCGATTTTTTGACCAAATTTGTTTATTTCCCAAAAAGAAGATATTTGGTATTGAAAATTGACGAAGGGTATGAAAATAATTACATGTATATGAGAGAATGATATGATATGTTCTTACTCTAGAACTCACGTATGGATTTTTTTTTTTTTTTGTATTTTTAAAATTAAACGATACGCCTTTTGGAATGAACCGATGATTTCAAGTTATAATAGTAAAGATTATCGTACCGGTCAACGAAAGATCAAGGGCCAGACAGTCTCATTCAATTCGCAGCCTGTCACGCGCATTGGCAGGCTGTCTCAGCGCCTGCACTCGCGTCTCCTCCTCTCCTGTGCGCGTCAACTTAACGCTCTCTCTGAAAATATCCCCCATCGTTTCCCCCCAATCGCATCTCATTTCGCCCCTTTCTGAAAATCCCGCCCTCGCCCCCAAAATAAGGTAACAATTTCCTCTCATCATCATCATCATCATCATCAGATCACAATAGAATTAATTCTTCTCGACTCTCTCTTAGATCTGTGCTCAATTTGTTGTCGTCAGATCTGTGAAATCAATTAATTTTTGAGAATTAGGGATGGGGCTGTCGTTTGGGAAGCTGTTCAGCCGATTGTTTGCGAAGAGGGAGATGAGGATCTTGATGGTTGGACTCGACGCCGCCGGTAAGACCACCATCCTCTACAAACTCAAGCTCGGCGAGATCGTCACCACCATCCCCACCATCGGTAATATTTTTTTTATCATTTCTTTTCTTTCTTTTCTTTAATTTATTTGACATCTCTGAGATCTAGATCTGTTGAAATTTATAGATAATGATGCTTGTGGTTGCTTTCTTAGTCACTAATGGTAAAAAGCTTTTCATTTTGATAGCTATTGTTAGGCCTAGAATTCAAAAAATTATATGGTTTAAGAAAAATAAACTTGGAACGATTTTACCGGCCTGGGAAGGCGAGAGGATCTCTCTGCCCTAAAGAGACAGACACCAGTATTTAAGGCTTTCTGCTCCTTAGCGGTACAATTCCTTCTCCACCGGATCACGACCGTGCACAAGCCGAGCATGGAAAAGCCAAATAATAAGCACACCCGTAATATTAAAAGTATCGAGGAGGAGTTTTTCCTTTTCAAAGAACGGTGTTTTTGAGAAAAGAGAAAGCAGAATTAGTATCGTTGTTTTGTTATGCTATCAATATATAAAGATAAATGGTCAAAGATAAGATCCTACCAAATCCTAGATTTGGTGGCAAATAAATCCCTTGGTGGCTATCATAATCATCTGAGATACTTATTTTTCCTTTTTAATTTTATTTATAAAAATCCAACGGCTGTGTCATCGTAATGCCACTTGTGTGAATCCTAGGAATGGGGTGTGTCTTAAGGATTTTTGGTTCTATGACTTGCTGCGTCATGGACGTCATTGGTTGAATTTGAACATCCTAGCGATAATAATCATAGAAACATATTTTTTTAAAGGAAAAATAAAGCAAAGTGTAAGGCCTGATATGGCCACAAGGCCGAAACAATGGTTTTGATTCAGTTAAAACGAAACCACGGCCAACATGTGTGCAAACCGTGGTTTCATAATATCGGGGCTTCGCAAAATGTGATAGGTTAGTATAGGATCAAAAATGATATTTTATATTTTAATTTTTTTTCTTTACGAGACGATGTATTAGGATAAGGAGTAAAGTCTTGCATTATAATATATGAGAGGTTTTTGTATTTATTAGATATAGATGCACTGCAAGTCTAGTTGCATGTTGAGTGTTCAAAGTAGATTGGTTTCATTATAAAGGAGATAATTTACAGATTCTAAAAAAATGTCTTACAACACGTGCTTGGTTAGGTGTTTTTGCAATCTAAGGTGTCAGTTAAATATACTAGAGTTTGTGCACGTATGATGCACGTGTAGATTGAAGAAATTGACTTAAACGGCAATAGCGAAGGTCTACATTTTCGACAAATTTAATAATGTAATCGATAATCAAGTTTGTGATGGTCATTGTGTTGTGGACTCATGTGTTATTGTTTATATTACAAACCATTATTTGGAGGAGTGTACATATAAAAAACTTCAGGACAAAAACAAACTTCGTTTGAAATTCTTCATATTAAAATTTTGAGTCCATCTTTGGTGCATTTTTTACGGATTTTCTCCTCACCATTGGATCAAGATGGATGCCGCTTCTACCGGTCATATAATTCCTAGACATCAAAAAAACAATGCCACGGAACCCTTGGAGTTAATTAAAAGTACTCATCAGCCTATTCCCTATACCACCTTTCTCCCCCTTCCCCCGTTATCAATTGGAACCACCAACACCGAAGTCTTAGCAAGCGACACCATTTGATCTTCTCTTCGCTAAAATCTTTCGCCGGAAATCCACCTCCGCCGGAAAAATAGTAATGGACCTCACACATCAATTTCTCTCTCTACATAAACATAAATCAAAAACCCATCTTAAAAGGGTATTCAAAGGACAAGCAATAAGAAACAATGAATCAAGAAGCAAAATCATTCCAAGGCCCTACATTTTATCCTAATGAAATATGAACTTATTTGTATTATTTGAGGTTTTCTTCATAACGGTTTTGATTGACTTGGAAATAATTAATTTTGGGTTTGTCATCCCCTCTTTTCATCACCTTAATCACTACAAAATTTCTCCTTCCAAGATGAGAATCTTATTTCAAAATTCATCAGCTTCTTTTTTTAATTGATAAATTCTAAAGATGGAGAAGAGGTATCTATGATATTAGATGAAGATTGGGTTGATTGGGCTGTGTGTGTCTGTGGGTGAGAGATTTTGGGGTTGGGGCTGAGGTTGGGTCACCATGAAGTTTAATGCATGGGTTAGAGATAGAGAGTAAAGAAGAAGATGATTATGACGATGAATGAGAAGAATAAGGATGGTTTGTGCAAAAAAGAGAGAAAATCAAGCTTAAAAATTCCCAACCTCTTTTCTAAATTCGTCCATTCTTTTTTCGGATCGAAAAGAGTTTCTGTTTTTTTTAAATATGACAACTTTTTATTTGGGGTAGGTAGTTAATTGATGCATGGTGGAGAGAGAGAGGAGAGAGTTTTGATGAAGAAAGTACTGATGTGATTGTAAAATGAAAATCTGACATGTTTTCAATTGAGATTGGTTGTAAGGGAAAGGGTCGTTGTCAAGCTCAAGCTATTTCCAATATCGAATGCACCGAAGAAATTTTCAAAAAATTTCATTTGTTTGGACATATACAATTATTCATCATAAGGGATATTTTGAAAAGAAAAAATCCCATTGATTGCCATAGAATGGAGGGCTAAAAGACGACGGGTTGTTTGAATTAATCCCTTGTTCGTCTCTCTTTTTATCCAAGAGATGAGCCTGCCATATGGTGGCTTTGGGTTATATTTTGAACTCAAATCAAAAGCACATCGGTTGGAGATTTGCGTTAAATATAGAGATATGTTGCATATATAACATCACATATTGATTTTGATAGTACCAAGTCAGTGCTATTCTTCATGGCACCTTACCTGGCTCCAAGTTTGGAGCCTCAAGTCTTGAGTCCATAAACAAGTTATTTTAAAAAAAAAAAATCTTTCAACAAAGGTTTTGGCGTCAATATTTTCTTTGAAGAAAGGTTTAGTATGCGAGAAGAAAAAAGCAAAGGGAAGGGAAGAAATGCTAGGAAAAGATAACGAACAGACCATTGCATTTGCAATAACTTTGGAAATTACTGGAAGTGAATTAAATATTTACAGCTATAACAACTTAAGAAATTGTTAGAAGTGAATAAAATATTTACAGTTGCAATGACATAAGAAATTATTAGAAGTCTTTAAAAAGTTTATGAAAAACTTGTTTTGATGGTAATCGATATTGAAGCTTTCCTGAAGTTTTAGAAACTTTTCTTTTATATTTCATCTTATATAAAGTATGTGTTAAAATGTGTGGATTAAAATAGTCCCACATTGGAAAAACTATGAAAGGTGCATGGGTATAAGATATAAGATGGGACAAACCTCAATAAGACTTGAGTCTTATTGTTGGAACCCACTTATATCAAAAGCCCTCATATACACTCATAAAATAAAATATATACTCGTCCCCTCATGCTTTAATATAAATATAAAAATTTCTAACAATATGAAATATATAATTTGAAAGTATCCAACTATGTGTCAGAGAGTGAATGTGGCGGGGTGTGGGGTGTACTTGGATGCTGATCATGCCTTTGATAGTTATACCTCAAGTGCGGCCCTCTTCTTTAGGTGGTTTTTATTTTTTTATTTTTGGGGGGGGGGAGGTGTGTGTGAGCGCTCGCGTGCTCTTGCCCGTGTTTTTGTGTGTATGGATGGGGAGTGATGCTATTTGGCTCATTCCTTTTCAGGAAGTCATTTTTACTAGGATAACTTTTACTAGCTCTACCTGATTATACATAGGTTGCTTTAAAGGCTGACTGTTCTCATATTTATTGGGTGAGATAAGGGAGGGGTGACCCATATCATATTGTAAAAGCATAATAATGCAACCTTATCATTTAGCTCTATCAGATTAGTCTTACTGGTTGCTTGAGAGGTGGATGTCATTAATAGTTGGTGTGAGAAGGGGAAGAGTTTCAAACCTTATCATAAAAAAAAGAAGGCGGCGTGAGAGGGAAATATGGACCTGAAATATGGACTGCACTCTTGTTTTATAGGGAGAGATAAGGGAAGAGTGTCGCTCTTCTTTTTTCCTCTTATTTTTGTGTGTATGTGTATGTGCCTTGTACCTGTAGGGTTCGGAAGTTCCAAAGTGGGCTTCATATTGGTTAATCCCTTGAAATTCTCTCCAATGTCTGCAATGGCACATTGTCTCAGCCTTACAAGTTACAAAAGATTCATGCCAATATGAAGGAAAATTTGTTCTCCTGAAATATGTAAAGATATGGTAATAACTAGCAAGTCTTCTAAGCATATGGAGCATACCTACTTACATGCTTGTACATTTTATAAGCTACACCCTCGCTACCTATAACTACCAACCCGATGTCATCAACTTCTAATGGTATAGGAGGCTCCTTTTTTTTCTTCTTGTTTTTTTCTTTTGCCTTTTGTGTGGCTAAGTTATGCTATGCGTTCGTGCTTTTCTTGCCATTACAAACTAGGTAAATTGTGTCCACTTGTAAAATTATGATGCTATCATTACAATCTGTAATGTATACTTTATTCAGGGTTCAATGTGGAGACCGTGGAGTACAAGAACATTAGCTTCACGGTGTGGGATGTTGGTGGTCAGGACAAGGTACAATCTTTGGTCATATACTTTTGTATTTGCGGTCTTTTTGCTATCACATGGAAAGCAAAGTCCATAAAACACACAGTTGTGTGTGTGTGTGTGTGTTTTTCCGCACTTACATGGGTAATACATACAACCATGAGAGTTAATGTAATGTTGTGCAGTGTCTGGTGCTTGATAGTGTCTCATGAACAATGGCGTAGATAACATGATAACAGACTGTCCCGGTTAATCTTGTAAATTATCATCTTACTGACCTTACGGTTTCTGAATAACAGATCAGACCTCTGTGGAGGCACTACTTCCAGAACACACAGGGTCTTATCTTTGTTGTCGACAGCAATGACAGAGATCGTGTTGTTGAGGCTAGAGATGAGCTCCACAGAATGCTAAATGAGGTATGCACTTCCTTTATGATAAATGACAGCTTCCATCTTGCATGTTATTGGTTTATATCTCATCTTTCTTCAGTCTTGCGACTAGAAGACATTTCAAGTTATCATAGGTTTGACAGATTGAGTATATGGCTCAAGTAACTTGCTAATTCATTTTAAGCTTTATCTGTCAGCCTAGATGATATTAGTATATTCTTTTTTATAGAAGAGTTATTGGATACAGATTGATAATTGACAGAAACTATTCCTACTGGAAATAAATTGATTTCCGAAGCATATAAAGTAAACTACTATCTGTTTCTAGGTCTGAAGCCCCAATCATTTAGGTAGGCCTTTGTAATGTAGGAGAGGGATTGCTAGTCTGTAGGTGGAGTTGCCCATGTGAATAATGTTTTGTTTGTTGTCTTTATTCTTACATTCCAACTATAGTGGTACCACTTTTATATTTTCACCTTAAAAATGCTTGTATTTGGTGTAAGGTTTAAGGCAGCTGATGTTTTATTATTCTTCTATAATCTTAGGATGAATTGCGAGATGCTGTGTTGCTCGTGTTTGCAAACAAGCAGGATCTGCCAAATGCCATGAATGCTGCTGAAATTACAGATAAACTTGGTCTCCACTCCCTGCGTCAGCGACACTGGTGCGGATCTGCCTTTTGTTGATTAGTATTTGCTAATGTTGAATTCTTTAAGCTATCATGACATAATTTCATAGGATTAATTTTTGTTGATCGCTGCTACATCAACCCTTGTAGAGGGGAAGTAGTTGATGGTGAACAACTTGATACCAATACTGCACTAATTTAGTTGTGAACATATTTTGTCTTTTAAATATATCATAACTGGTTAATGAAGCTACTTTCAGCTTTTGTCTTTAAGCATGTGATTTTTAGAAATTTGGTCTCTCTCGTTCTTTTCAAAGTCCTCTCTTAGAGAATGATATGGTGTCATCCAAACAAATGCGGCTTATTAGGGCATTCCCTTGATTTTGTTACACGTCCAACTCTGTTTTCATTTTAGAGTTGCCTGGAGAATACATAACTTATAAAGTCGTGCATGCGCAATGGCGTTTACCATTGATTGATGCTAATTAAATATTACCGTCTCCACTATTATGACCTTATGGGGATCCAAATTGATGTTATTGAGAAACCATAGCAAAATGCTGAGAATGAATGGTCTCTGTCTCAGGTACATTCAGAGCACGTGCGCTACTTCTGGTGAGGGGTTGTACGAAGGACTCGATTGGCTCTCTAGCAACATTGCGAGCAAGGTAATCTTGAAGAACATTTTTATTAGATTTTTTCTTTTTTGAAGAATTTCTTTGCTATACTTGCTTCTGACCAATGCGTATACCACGAGTTAATTGTTATATTTTATGTTCTAGGGTTGAAGTTCCAGAGCGGCTAGCGGAACGCCTTTGGAATATGCAGACCATTGAAACATTTAAATCGCTTGCTTTGTTTGGGGATATTTTACTCGGTTTTTTCATGTTATGCCAATATTACCGTCTCCACTCTTGTTTGCTATGTGATGCCAAAATTTATCTTTAGATGATTTTTATATATATGGTATTCTAATCTTATTGCAGTCATAAGTTTTGTTTAGAATGGGTGTATAATTTGTATGAGCACTTTGACTTCTGGGTTTAAATAGAGCGTGATTTTATTTTTATTTTTTTTCCCTGAAAAGTATGGCTCTTGTATGAATGATGTGCTATGTTCAATAGCAGAAGCTTAATAGCAGCAATTTTAAAAAAACCTTCTCAAATAACTGAGGTTTAATTTGACTTATATGCTAATCGTTGCTTATTTTTAAAAAAAAATTCCTTGTGATGGTACAAAAATCTCTATTTCTATCATGCCTTGCATGATGCGAACTTCAAAGTTTATCTTATATCTACATGGTACAAAACATTTATTCCACAAATTAACTCGAGGTAACTATTTACAGTATATCATTTATAGGAAATCCCCAATTCTCACGTAGGAATGTTTCAGCAAAATAGCTCTATGGTATGAGATGCCCAACTCCAAATAACCCAGGCTTCACGCAACACTCTTCTGAAAGAATTATTTATTTCCTCTTTTCTTTTTCTGGCCGAAGTAGGCACGTGTATTAGAGATGTAAACAGATCGGATATAGATTACCATATCTGTATCCAGCACCTATTTACGGATGCAAATGCGGATACGAATAGTTGCCTATAATAATAGTTTACTATCTGTATCCGCTTCAAATCGCATATGAATACGGATCGGATATTATAAAAGTCATATCCGCTAAAATCGGATGTGGATACCATTCGAATAAATATAAAAATTCATGATTTATAATTACAACCAATAAAATATTTTTTATTTAAATAAGTTAATCAATATTTTTATATTCAAACAATCACATCAAGTCCACAAGTCTCGATAGTTTCAGATTATGGTTTTTCAAGTCCACAAGTCTCGGTAGTTTCAAATTAGGGTTTTTAATGTAACATCAAGTGCACCTCTAGCTATAACTTATATTAATTAATAGTTGGATAGTGGGTACCATTAGTTAGGATATCTAGATCAAAAATTTTGTTAGCATCCGGATCCAACTTGGATACAATTTATACATCCGGATTTGGACTTTTAGCATCCATATCTGCAAGTTGTCAAATTCAAAAACAGATCCGCATCAGATTATCTGAATCCATTTACATTCCTAATATGTATATGTTTGAATCAATATACTCTTTAATTTCCATCATTACAGTTTTTTTCTAAACATTTTAATACCCTACTGCATTTTGCTGTCAGCATTTTGCTGTTGTCTATTTCTATTTCTACCGTCCTATCTATTTTGAATCGGATTATTCATTACAAACTGTTTCTACAATTACATGTCTACATGATGCTAGGGAATAAACTAGCGCCAAATAAACACGGCAATAAAAACAAAACGTATAAAATGTTAACGGTGAAATACACTGAGATAATAAATCGATGAAAAACAACTAGGTATTAAAGTGCTGAAGGATTAAAACATCGAGGGAATACTAAACAAATTACCCAACAAGATAAGATAATCCAACTGATGTAAACCTTCACTTCATAGGCAAGCACGAGCCATCTTTTTGCTGAGGTTGACTAAAAAAAGTGCTGCCAATCCTCTCAAAAGCACAAATGCATTAGTGATCTGAGATTTAGATATACATCGATTACAGCATACATTTGGAGAACCAGAACCTGAATTAGTAAAGTTCTCCCCAAAATGAACGGGGTATGGTTAGCCATATGGGAAAATCAACTTCCACTTTAAGTAGCTCGCGTGCATCCTTACCAATTCCGTGTGTAATTTACCTCCTACCAAAATGCTACGAGACTCGACGCAAGGAACAAGGCAACTTTGTTTTCAAAATTAACAAGCATTTGCGTGCAAAGGGGGGGAGAGAGAGAGAGAGAGAGTCTCGGTATTTGTCGAACATCAGCTGCCATTTTTGATTGAATGAATGAAAAAGAATGTCACTACTCCACACATGGGTTCCTGCATTTGATGCATTCATCTATAATGGTTTAGCATTGAACCAAGAGATATTCAGCAACGGTAAAGAAATTAAGCTGTGAAATTCAACAAGATGGAAGCAGAGCCACTTCCATTATTTTACTGAAATGTCTGAGTAACCAAACAATGAATTAAAAAGCACGACACGTGGGAATGCTCTGATGCCCATTTTGTCCCTGCCACTACACCATAACTATATAGTTATTGTAAAGATTGAAGGATATATTTTTATAATCTAACATGTTCCTGCCGTTGGAGCATCTTTTCTGTAAGTGGAAACCTAAATGTTAGTGCAGCGGCCTTTTCTTTTAGATCAGCTTTTTTTAACGCATGTCCACTGAGATTTGAACCTAGGTGGATCTGAAATCATTTTAAAGTCGTCTTCATTGGACCGCAACCACGATGTTATGGTAAGGATTAAACAATGCATTTTCATATAGTAAATCGATCAACAATAATTTGGATTCAGCAACGAGTAGGTTGAGATGAAGAGGCATGGAGCACAAGAGAAAATGCCTTCAGTAGCAAACGAGGTCCAAGCCATTTTTAAATCTGCTCGATGCGCAAGTTTTGAGGCATGGAACAAAATTCTCTTCAACATGAGTTCCTACGAAAATGATATGCGTTCCAATGAGTTTGAGAAGACTAAAAACTCAAAAAAAGAGGGCAAGGGGCATACAATAAATTCTGTGTGCCTGTTCATAGTGTCATAATCCATCAAAATTGATACCATGGAATTATGTATGGCAGGCTTCAGTTTGGCAGGTGCTTTAATTCTAACAAAAAGTAAAGATATGATACCACTATGAACTTAAATTCCAGTTACACGTCAGTGAATAAAGCAGTCCCGGTTCATTAGATGCAAATAATGGAGGAAAGAGGCCCTATGAGGCTTTTTCATCGGGTGGCCGTCAGAAAAATACACCATCCACCATTTTAATCGACGATCAGCACCGTCCATCTTGATCTTCATTATCTAATATGTCGATACACCAAATTTCATTTGATTCTAACACCTTTTCACCGTCGATTTAGTGATGTAAAAAGTTCTATTGTCGGTAAACTATTAATTTTGCACCCCACTAAATCAACGGTGAAAAAGTGTTAGAATCACGTGAAATTTGGTGTATCGACATATTAGACGATGAAGATCAAAATAGACGGCGCCGATCGTCGAATAAAATGGAGGATATACTTTTTGACGACGCCCGAAGAAAAAAGCCTCCTAGGGACTCTTCCTCCATTATTCTCATATATATATATATATATATAGAGAGAGAGAGAGAGAGAGGTGCCATAGGAGGGAATTTCCTCCTATGGCGTCGAGAAAGTACAGCCTCCATGATATTTTTTGACGATCGGCATCCACCATTTTCATCTTTATCATCTAAGATGTTAATACACCAAATTTTATATGATTCTACCATGTTTTCACCGCTTATGTAGTGGGTGTAAAATTAACGGTTTACCGACAATAGAACATTTTATATTGCTAATTCAATAGTGAAAAAGCGGTAGAATCACATAAAATTTGGTGTATCCACATCTTAGATGATAGAGATGAAGATGGATGCCAATCGTCGAATAAAATGTTGAATGATGGATTTTTATTGACGCCATAGGAGGAATTCCCTCCTATGGCCTCTTTCCTTCTTTATATATATATATATATAGAGAGAGAGAGAGAGAGAGATGCCCTAGGAGGGTTTTTCGTCAGGTGCCGTCGAAAAGATACACTTTCCAACATTTTATTTGACGATCGGCACCCATCATCACATCTTTATCATCTAAGATACGGACACACCATATTCCATTTGATTCTATCACTTTTTCACTGTTGGATTAACAATGTAAAAAGTTATATTGTCAATAAGCCGTTAATTTTGCACCCACTAAACCAACGGTGAAGAAATGGTAGAATTACATGAAATTTGGTGTGTCCACATTATAGATGACATAGATGAAGATGATGGGTGCCGATCGTCGGAAAAAATCGTGAAGAGTATATTTCCGATACCATAGGAGGAAATTCCCTCATATGGCACCTTTCCTCCATTATCCTCGTATATATATAAGGGTTGCTAATCAAACAGAGGCAGCTCGGTTTGGCTCGCTAATAATTAGGCTCATTAAGTTAACTTGCCAAACTTGAGGTGGCCTTGGCTTGTTCGTTTATTGTTCATTGCTTGAGTTCGGCTCGTTTATGTGTCATATTATAATTTTATATATTTGAGGTAAAAGTCAATTTTCCTATACATAAATTTCAATCCAAAAAAGTTATTATACATTTAATAAATCATACCAAAATGCATTCTTTCGTGCTGATAGTATTTTGGTAATATTGGTTAATAGGCTATAATCAAACAGAAACTTACAGACGGGCTAGAGCCAAACTTGTTTGTTCAACTATGAGCTCGGCTCATTTTTGTCATCAAGCAATTAACGAGCCAAACTCGAGCCTGACCCAACTTGAGGTAGCCAAGCTCAGCTTGAAGCCAACTCGAGCTGCCCAAGCTCAGCTTGAAGCCAACTCGAGCCGTGCCTAACTCAAGCTACCTCAGCACATTCAAGTTCGGTTCATTTACACCCCTAGGTATAACTGACAATAAGCATAATATCAAACTTCTTCAAAGTTCGAACTATCTGTATTGAGGGCAATCAAGCTGCTATAAAAACAAGAGGAGGAGTTATTATTCAACGAAGGGTACATTGGTTTAACATACCTTATGCTAAATGCTATAGTGGTAAAAGATCCCAATCATGATTAGAAATGTCGAGAATTTTGACCTCGCCATCCTCCCTAACAATCTGCCATAAGTTATTCAAAGAAATTGTTTAAGCTAAAAGCAGTTGCGTATTTGATTACATTTTTATTAGTTTAAACATCGAATCTTTCTCACAGTGTGTTTTCTGGAGCACCCATTGAAATCTACAATGATTCCTCCATAGTACCTGCATTAATTGATTTATTAGCATTATGTATTTACAAAATGATATATAAGCACATTCTACAATAAAAACAAGTGGTGCATCTTAATGGATGGATTAAGCACGATACCACCACAAAAAGGAACTATAAACTAATACATTACAGAAAATAACTAAAAAAGAAACGCTATGGGTCTGGTGGACTTTTATCGACTCCAAGGTCTTATACAGCATGTCTCCTAAATTTTTTTTTCATAAGTTTTCTTTAATGATATAATTTTATTTTGGAGATGGGCAATGCGTTAATATTAATCCGGATGATGGAGGAACATGGAGAATGGAGCATGTACAACCTAGGTTCGAGGTTTCGGCCGAAACCACAGATACATGGTTATTTTGTATCGGTTTCGGTGGAAACCGATACAAAACCCAAAACCGATACGAAACCAACCATACAATATCGTTTCGGCTGAAATCTCTAAAAACTTATTTTTTAATACCATTTTTACTGTCATTGTGATTCTTGTGGACCTTCGTTGCTAGAAAACCGTAAAAAAAGTGAACCCAAACCCTATATTAATCCTTATCTAAGTACACTTTTCAATATATTTTGCATCATGGATGATTTTTTAAACACTAAAATCATTGTCTTGCAATATAGAAGCATAAATTTAAGTATTTAAGATATCTATACGTATGCATGTTGTATTACCGTCGAAACCGAAACCCAGACCGAGATTAGCGAAACTAGCCGAAATCCAGCGAACCTAATAAAATTATGAGACCGAGACCGAAACTGAATTCTTGAACCTTGTGTACAACATACTAGAGTAATTGAAGGTGAGCAGGTGAGAGGGATGAAAATATACTGAACAAACCGAATTTATCAGAATGTGTAATCTTCAAGTCTAGCAGTTAAATATGGAGGAAACACACGACTGCGTATCATTGACAGTAAAACGATATGGATGCAATTGAAGAGATCAGTGGCCTGGTGGCCAACTGGTTATTGCCCATTATACTTGAGAGGCTTGGGGAAAAGGCCGAATAAAGTGATGCATAATGCCCACTTGTATGCACACACATGATTAAGGTCAGAACTTGCAGAATGAGATCATTTATTAGACTAGATTTTCAATAAAATAGATAAAACCATGGACATTTAGGATAAATATATACATTCCCAATACTCCATGTTTTCATGCAGCCCAGTTGTGGTGCACATAAATTTTGTGCAAAGAAATATTAATGTACTTGCTGCTTAAAATGAATGCATGCAACCTTGAATCTCTAAGAGAGTAGGGGTTTACTAATCCAATATCCAAGCAAAGATTAAATCAGATGATGGAGTATTTAAAGCCAGCTAACTATTAAAAGCTTGTGGAATTTTTGTCACCGCTCTTTTGACAATGAAAAAATTCAGTTGAAGTTGACCAAAGTAATATTATTTCTGACAAGCACATAAACTATTGCTGAAGTCAAGGCGACTCCTGCAATTTCAAAGAGGTAGCTTCCTGCAGATTATATTCAAATTAATATTTATATACACGCACAACAAAGAACAGTTAGCATATCTTAATTCAAATACAGGAAAGAAAAGAGTTGATTATTACCTCCTATCCTGAGGGCACCATAACCGTACAGCTTCCCAAATACAATTTTGTGAATCCGTCTTCCTTTTACAAGTCGAAAGATGCGGAACACCTGCACCATCAAAATGTAATTTGCCATAAACTAAGAAATGATAAAAAAAAAAACCCAGAATTTCAGTGTAAATTCCTCTTAAGAGTTGAAGCCTAGCGACAAAGTAGGAGTAAATTCAATTATTTGGACAAGCGCGTCTTACCTATATCTGCTCTTCCATTTTGAAAATCCTGCCCAAACAATAGCTTGTTAGTCAACTGTTCCAACATCGTTTTTCGGATATGTAGCCAAGGCTGCAAGCCAAAAACAATTCTAAAAAGAAGACATGAAATGGAAAGAAAAATGTGGATGAATGCTATGAAAAAAGACATCATTGCAATATTTTTACTGCTAACCGAATGATTTCAGGTAACACCGGAACTAGTTCAATTTATCGTGTTTACTCAAGCAGCTAGTACAAACTAGTGAAATTACAGGCCATTAGGAATTAAATGCTCATCCAAATAATTTGCATGAACAAGACGAAGAATTTATGTAAAATTACAGAAGAACAATACCTTCTGTGGGGAAGGGGGGGTTGCATGCCCGCTCGGGCAGCACTCCAATGCCCAGAACTCTGATGCCAAGCATTCATTCATACTTATGACTTCTCTATGCTTACTAGTTTTCTCAGTCATGAATCTTTCAGTTTAGATCACTTTTCATCTCGATTCTGACCCACGTGCATTCATTCTTCAATTCTAGAATACAATGTCCCTTTCCATGACTAACCATACAATTATCTTATTAACATACTTTAATCAAACTTTCTTTACATGATTTTTAGGGTGGATACCTTGCACGTGTTTCTTCCAGCTATGTTTCATGGAAGCCTACAAATGCATGTGGAATCCTAATATCCCTGAAAGATGGGGTGATGTCCACAGATAGGTAGGTAACTTATTTGTTGATGTTCTCCCTTTTCCTTAAAAACCAAATGGCAGGTTACATGTCCTCATATTTTTATGCTAAAACTACATATAGTAGAGCATTATTTGATAACGCCGCCAAATATTATTCTTTTTCCTCCTTATAGTCCCATCAAAGCTGCCGCCACATTACGTAGGCAACCTCTTCTCAAACCCACATTTATTTTCCCCTAAGTTTTTGTCTTTTTCGTGTTACATGTAACTGTATGGAGAACTTTATGTAAAAGTACCAATACATGAATTTTTATGTAAGACGCCCACCAAAACAATGTCAATACACGATGTTATTTGGAGCTATGAATTCCGAATAACTCATCTCATCAGTTGGTGGTGTATTTCTTCATGACAGAATTATAATTTTTCAACCAACTCCAGAAAATTTTCCTCAGGTCGAGCTTATTTGACTCGACTTGAAGGCGAGTGTTAGAAAATATTCATGAACCATCCATTGTTTTATTTAATCTTTGTAATTATACACGCTTTTTGTAAAATAGCTAATATGTGGACTTCTGTGTAAAAGCCCCAGCTGGCATCCATCAACATACAGCTTGTTGATGGATGCTCTGCTCTCAAAACATCTCAAACTTCAGTTTACAACTATGATGCTAGTTCACTTTGTTTTACAACTTGTCATTGTGCATTTGATCCTATTACTCCTAAAAATTTGCTCATCCGTCTCTGTTGTACTTCTCCGATCACCTATGGTAAGTATTTCCTCACTGGTGCTACCTCTAATATCAATAAATTCACTAATTTCTAAATATGTTGTTTCTTTGCCTCTTCTTCATCTGAGCATTCTAATTTGGCTGGAATTAGATTTTAGACGTGTTTCTTAATTGCTCAACATTTTGATCCATGAAGCATGGTGGTCTTGTAGTTATCATGTTAAAATTATCCTTCACTTTCTATATATCTTGCAATCACATAAAAAATGATTTCTGTTGAATGATGCAAGATTTATCGAAAGTAATCAATATTGATGCTTTTAAGTAGTTCATGATCTCAACTTTGACTTTCTCTCGTCTCTTTCTCATAACCTTGTTATAATTTTCTCATATATTACCCTTCTGCTAAATTCAACAATTGTCTATCCTGGAACTAATCCCTTTTGGTCTCATCGTTAGATAAAACAATACTATTTGCAAATAAAATAAACTAGGAACCACATCGTATATGTGTTTAGTAAGTTTGTTCATGACTAATGCAAGGAGTAAGGATTAAATAAAGACTCCCAATGTCATATCGTGCCTCCGATGTTCTCCAGTACATACTACCCCATCATACATGAACTTAATAACATCAATAACAAATCCAATCATGAACACATTAATCACTTATTGCATGCATTTTCGAAATCATGGAAATTGTAAACAAGCCTCTTTTGTATCTCTACACTTGTGCATCAATCACTATGAAATAAATAGGACCCATGTAGCCTCCGGACATGAAAATCAAATAAATGTCAGCTTATTACATAAACTACTACTAAATGATATTAGTATGTTAATACGCTTATACTGACTCAATTAAGCATCTCCTTTACGCTCATATATGCACATCGAAGTGAATCATTTATCAAGCGCTTTTATTCTCTAAAATTCAGTACAAGATGGTTACCATTGCCCTTCATCCCAATTTCAAATCAAAACCTTAGTTGGAATAACATCATACGCTCAGGTTTTATGATTTTCATCTTCCTTGAAGCATTTCTTCACTTTGCTAACCATTAATTTTATACTTCATATTTTCTAGCATTAACTATTTATTTGTTTTAGCATTAGCTATTTATTTGTTCTATATGTGGATCTCCAACATGCCCTTGTTGAACAATTTATGAAAAAGTAACAGTATTACTTAACTTTAAAGTTAATTTAGCGTTCTATCGATGGATATTCAACATGGCCCTTGTCGAACAATTAATGAAAAATTCTTTCATTACTTGACTTCCCTTTATTTTACTTAAAAGTTAATTTTGCATTCTATATATGGATTTTTAACATGGCCCTTGTTGAAGAATTTATGAAAAAGTAACTACATTACTTAACTTCCGTTTATTTTACTTAAAAGCTAATTTTGTGGACCCTTGATCCGGTTCAGCTTAATCCATCCCTGCGGGGGTCATAGCCATATACATTACTGACCATGGATTTTCAACATAGCTCTTATTTAACAACTTATGAAAAACTAACTACGTCATGTAACTGACCTTTATTTTACTTAAAGCTAATCTTTGTTTCCAGTTTACCTTATATTTAACTGGTCCCACTATCTGTCAGCTTTAAGAATTACTAGTTTAAAACCACTACTTTAATTCATTAGGCATGGTTTTCTATTGCTCAACTAAACAAGGTCACATGGTATCAATGGACCTTATTGTCTACCAATTTCCCTTGGATGACTTTAACTAGCCCAAACATTAAACCCTTTTCAATTGATGTTAATGTCACTTGTTTTACTTAATTGCTTGGATACCTTTTATTAAACCCTTTTCAGGGTCTCTGGCGGATTGGATTTGATGGTTTGATATCACTTTAATCAAGTTTTTTTGTATACCACTTACATCTTTTTTGTTGCCCTCCCAGGTAGGTGTTTTGGGTTTCTGGATGGTTGGTGCTTTATAGAGTGCTGATATGCTGGGACTTGAGCAAGCCTTAAGAGGGTCAAGAAGCACTAAGGAGATGAATGGTTAAATAAGTTTAGGGATTGTTGTTTAGCTCGTGTGCTCTTGGATTTATCCCCTTCTTTTCTTTGGTCTTCTCCTTTTTTGTTTTTCCTTTGGATTTCCTCTGTATTTAGCTGCAGTTGTTTTACTACAGATTTATTGTACTTTGTTTCTTTTTGTTACAAAAATTTGATGAGATGGGCATTTTTTCCCTGTTCTTTCCCTAAAAAAAAAACTTGCGCTGGCCCAATCACCCAGTTAGGCTATATTTTCAGAGAGCAAATGCATGGGAGACTATGTGAGAGAGAATGATTAAGGAGAAATCTTGCAAGTATCAAGCTTATTACGGCCCGTCTAATTCAAAAACCAAATCATTAATCTTGACATGAAACATCAAAAGTGAGAAGGCTAGTGAAAACAAGCAAATTTGGATGAAGATAGCATCGAGATGTCAAGCATGTTTAAATGTTTTCGACTATGATAATAAGCAGTATGATTTCACAATTTACTAAGTATCGCCAGATAAAACACTCATCAAAGTGGTAGAGCAACAGCATTGTGTTTAGCTAAGTCTATATCAGGGCAAATCCATATATGAGCCTTCTATGTAGATGTATTCATACACCCGTCATGCACACAGTTACTGTAAAGTTGAAATTCAGCTGGTTTTTGCTAAATTAATTAGTAAAGAATGGCTCTTACGTTGGGTGAAGAGGTTCCCATTTCACAAAGAACAAGTTGAAAAGCAACATCTGAAGGAGAGTACTTTAATTTGGTAGGCTTACTTCCCAGCTTCTGCCTGCAACCTTCTGCACCACAATAGCAATCTTGATCTGCACCGAATTGGACAAACCTGCAGGTTTTCTTAAGAGTATTAGCACATGTGCACATCTAATCCAATCAAAAATTAAATTAAAAAAACAAATGTGTTTAGAAGTGTGAGGGAAAAAAAGAGCAAAGTAATATCGTTTGCATCAAGGAAAAAGCTTTGGGGCAACAGAAAGTGATGTGTTTGAACACGACATGTTCAGAGAACGTACTGATAATCATAAGTAAGCTCCTCCCCTTTTTTGATATCTCGGGTTGCAAATATACCAATTCGGGTCTCACCATCAATGGTCCTATTAAATTAATCATGTAAGAGACCTTTATCACTGAGATTAACTACAGGTGATAAAGGTGATAGAAAATAAACCATTTCTGCATCTCGGTATTAGGCTGACAGCCATGATTAATGAATCTAGACTTATTTCCCTTGTACGTGGCATCAATAACCATATCTCGATTAATCTCACAGAGATAAAAGTTGGTCTCCCCGCAGTGCCTCATTTTCCACAGCCTTTCCTCGCAGGTTTTGTCATCGATAACTGTTCCCAAAGACACAGAGAATTATATGTTTCCAAATACACAAGGAAGATCAGACATGCTGAACACTTGCACAAAATTAGTCTGATTTCAAAAATACTAACCTTCTCCGACATATTCGATAACAAAATCTCCTTTCCTAATATCTTCCTCTGCTATTAATCCTGCTCCGCATTTCTCTGTCTACAAAGATAACGGCTTAGAATATCAAATTTCAAGTACAAATGCAAACAGTAAACCAATGAGATAATAGAAAAGAAGGTAAATTATAGTTTGCGAAGTAAGAAATAAAATCATTAAGTATGCATTCGCAGGCTATGTTATGAGATATAACATCAATTTATAGCTGTATGCTAACATCTCCTGATGTCACGAACATTTCATGGAAGAAAATGATGCATTGACTACGCAGAGTAGTATTTGGTCAACTACAAAACACCATGGTTCACCTTGAATGGTTTCAATACAATTTTAAAACAGGGGTAAAATAACTAACAGTACAAGGAATATTATTGTTGACACAGGTTGAAATGAGAGAGAGAAGATATGAGGATCACAAATTCATAGCCTCAGCCCTCAAGATGCTGTCCTTTGATAGAATCAATCATTTGTACATTATCAACATAGACAGAGCTAGTTATTCAACACAACCACAACAAACCAAAAAGCCTTTTATCATGTTCTTTAAAATCAGATAGATGAATTCTCCCCATGATTCAACAGTATCAGGCATCATAAATTTATAAGATAGAAATATGTGATCAACATTATCTACTCAAGTCCTTACCTTGATTAGTTTCATTTTCTTCACAGGCCGGTTCTGAAATGGTTTGTTGGCACAAGAATCTCCACACTTGCAACTGCTTGAGCAGCTAGAAAAAAGCATCCTGTGAAAAAAGAAAATAGATAGTACAAAACACGGTACAAAATCTCATGGGACCGGACAAGGACACAAAGCATCTTCTAAGAATCTCCTAGTTCCTTTAGTAAAAGGCATCAATAAATGATATTGATTTGTGTTAATGAGTAACAACCAAGGAAATTGCTTACCCGCAATGGCAATCTGAATCGCAGGGAACCCCAGAAAAAGGAGCACAGGAACAGAATATGCCATCGTCATCATCAGCACGCCTCTTGGGCTTTTTGGTAAGATAAACATCTTCGTAAGAGTCAAAAGAAACAACACATCTTACTTAGTGATCTACTCAATTTTGGTTTGTTCTCTGTTAACCACCCTGTTATTTTAAGCTGCTAACTTGAGAAGTATTATGTAAGTGATGGTGACTATTCTTATATTCATGCAATGATGATCATCAAGCATGTCATCACAGAAGGTGAATCATTAGGTATAGAATCCAAGAATTACCATATATATATTGAATAACTTGCCAACTTATCAGACAATTCTTGTCAAATACATATATATTATTATTATGGTCACAGAAAAAAATAGCGAGTGGCATGATTACATAACCTAGGCGATTACCTAATACCTAGAGGGATGCTTAGCAGGTTCGAAAAATCCACCTTATTCATCATACTCATACCTCCAAACAGCAATTGCAAATTTCTCTCTCCAAATTCTCCTAAATTTAAGAAAGAAAAAACATGGAGGAGAAAGTCGATAAAAGTTTCCTTTCTAGCTATTCATTTGGCGGGATATGAAAGATTCTGAAAGAGGGCAACTTTACTTCGAGGAATTGCACTTATCACCGGTCCTCGTGCACAAAAATATTTCAAAGAAAATATTTGGAATACTGTAAAATACTGAATTAATCGAAAAAATTGATTAAATCGAAAGAGGGGCAAGATGCTAAAATGAATTTACGAGAAGGATACTGCGCTTGATGAAAATATAGGTCATGGACTTATCCTTCTTGAGCCAATCAGGAAGCTCGAACTCCACAGGGTGATCGCCAAGATGCTGCACCATCTGCTCAAACACTTCTTCCATGTTGATTCCCTGCCAGCCAAAGAGATAAAAAGAATAAGATTGAAGTAATCAAATGACAATGGAACGCTAGTGGGATAAAATAATATTATAAAAATGAAGAAGAAAGAATTCAAAGCGAAACGGATGGGAAAACCTTCATTATAAGGATTATCTGCTAGACCACTGATGCATAAAGGTAGCAGATACTAGCACTCATAGAGAGGAAGGAGGAGAAGTCCTCTTCGTCCTGTGTACTGTGTTGACAGCAAAAGTGGTAGCAGGAATTGATCTATGAAAAAAGTTAACTTCAGATTCAGGTCCCAGCTTTAAGCATGCATATTGCACGCGCTGTTCTGGTTCTCTTGCTTCCTGCAAAAAATCAGATGAACTTGTGTTTACCAAGGCATGGTTTCAAGGTATATATGCAAATCATTCGATTTTCAGGATATGACTATAAATAAGAATTCATGGATGCCAACCCTTCTTGCAAAATGAAGTGCTAGCCGAGTTTAATTTTAGAGTTCTTGAACAACACTAGTAACTGAGCTCAAAAAAGATTAATAGTAGTTGTTGTTTGTTTGCAATGCGGCATGTGTATCCCACTCTCAGGATGTATGTGCTGTAAACTCAGTTTTTGGTTAACGAGAGTGTCTTGAAAATGAGATAAAATTATAAAATGATAGCTCTTGTGATGTAAACATG
This sequence comes from Agapanthus africanus, assembly GCA_030015575.1. NCBI lineage: Eukaryota > Viridiplantae > Streptophyta > Magnoliopsida > Asparagales > Amaryllidaceae > Agapanthus > Agapanthus africanus. Next base: position 706,683,538 of record CM057341.1, read on the forward strand.
CTTGACATTGGTTGTTTTTATTTGCCACATAAATATTAGAAAGAATCTAAATGTCTTCCCAGTTTTCCTATCTATGTCGCACAGGTTCGGATACGGACGCAGGACACAATACGATACGGATACGCAGATCTGCAATTTTTAAGAAACCTAGGATATGAAAATATAAATGACAAAAGGGCATTTGGTCTTAGTGGTATGCTGCGAGAGTGGGGTGAGAGAGAGAGAGAGAGAGAGAGAGAGAGAGAGCTCTAATTTTGGAGAGAGAGGAGAGGTGTTGGTTCCAATTGAGAGGAGAGGGGGTTTCGACATGGTTGTGTCGCCGGTGTGGTGGCATCACCGGCACGGCGAAGCATTTGATGAGAAGGGTGAGGAAAGAGTGGGGGCCGAGGCTTAAGAAAACCCTAGCTTTTGGGGACGATTTCTTTTGGGCAAGTATATGGGTTAGTGGGTTAATGGGTTGATTTCAACAAAAACCCAACCTGAACTACATTATAAAACCAAAAACTCTTCAACATGCCCGATTCACGAGTCGGGTCGACTCAGCGAGTATCCAAATGATTTTTATATCTAATTAATTCAGAACTACGGATTTGTGTCATGAGTCGCGACCCCGAGCAAATCCGACTCCGGGCCGATTCGTGAGGCAATTGCAAGTATTTGAATTTCATAATTTCCTATGTTATGATTTAAACTAGATTATATATATATATATATTCCTGGACTGAAAACTTCAGATTTCATTGATTTTATCAAAATCTTCAAATTATAAAAATATTCTATTTATCTAAACTTTGTGAAAACAAGAAATATTGATAAATTTTTAGCGGAACAAATTATTGGTTGATAATTTTCCTATAAACTTATTTGCTAATTATCAAACTGCCATGAAGCATTTTCATTTTTTAGTCATGCGTTGGAATGTGTCATAGTAACCCACATACCAATCCGATCAAAATATTAAAAATAAAACGTAACTTGCAAGTGATATACGATTAATATCAATTAAAATGGTTTGTCTTTGATCCGTCCAAGTGAGCCTGGTGAGAACTATATATATTGCCTCTCTTCACTTTTTAGTAAACATAAAGTCCTTCCTTCCCCTTTAAAGGTAGATGAGCACAAGAATGTCAGTTTTAAACTTTCGCTCTTGCTACCAAACACACTTAATAGAGAAAATTTAATTCCAAAATAATAACCAAGGCAAGCTTGATTGTTAAAATAGTATAAGAACTAAGAACACTAATCTAAGTGTTAAAAAACGGGGACTGCTAGAGAGTCAGAATAGGAATATGAACAAAGCCCAGTCGCAAGATATGGTGGGTGGGGTGCACCTTGTTGCCGTTACCTCATAACTCTTCACATGCTCATGTATATGTATAAGAAAGTACATTCACAAGAGAGACATGGATATTAAAAAACAATTTTAAGTTTTTCATAAGCCTCAACTCATATAGAAGTAAAATGGATGTTTTATCCACTAAAATGCATTACATTAGATTAATAGTAAGCCGGGTCCAATGACATATAAATATGCCTCACTTTCTTTGAATATGGCTTAATATAAATCAGAAGAAAAAACCTACCATCATAATGTTCAACATATGATATCGAAGGCATCGGTAACATGACTCTCTTTTCTACATTAAGTTTTGCTAATGGCCACACACTCCATAACCTTCTATTTACTTCCTCACTATATTCTTTTAGATCCAATGCATCATATATAGTCTACCTAGCATAGACACACATACTAATGCAACACTTTACATGCACAACAATCTTAAGAGGGGAAAAAACAGGACACAATCACAACCTGGTATACGGATATCATCGGGTACATCACACGTATTGTTTTAAGTAGAGTGCACTAATCATTTAAATTACAAAGAAATCCCTCCTTATCTATTAATTTCTTGACCAGGTCGGTCGCTAATAAGAGAGGTTGAAAAGCTTTGTCAAATGATCAAATTTTTAATGGTTGCTTCAACCGTATTTTGATATGAAAAGGCCTGCTGATGATCATGTTAATGATTATGTATCCATTCATCTAAAGTATAATTGTTAATATATATATATATAGTATTAATGCAAAAAGAAGGGGTCTTCTAATTGAAATCCTGACCATTATGTTGGGATTTTTTTTATTTATAACTAATTAGATCTTCTCAATCTTCTCAATCTCTACTAAACTAATTAAATTTCTTAACTTCTTAAAAATATATATTATTTTAGGTCAAATCTTTCAAATCTTTCCAATTCTCTATTCATGATGTCTAAATTTGTATACATGCATTGTTAGTTGAACAAAGCTACAAAGTTTGCACCTTTCTTTCACATTTTATCTTAAAAACAAAGAAAGATATAGAATCGAGTAACATTACACGATCTACAAACAAATTGAAGGCTGAAAGTAGCATGACAAGCACCCAGTATCAAACTAAAGCATCTTTTTAAAAAGAGCTACATTTAAATTACATGTTTCCCAAAATAAAATCAATCAAAGAAGAAAGAATCAATTCACCAATGCTTCGACCAAGGAGCCGCTCTCACTCCAGGTGATAAGCTATCAGTCTCCGGCGATATGCTGTCAGTCGCCGGAGGAGCCGCCGCTGTTGCTTAGAATTAGGGCTTGGTTTGGGGGTGAGAGAGAGAAGAGAGTGAGGGATTGATCCAGTTGAGGAGCGGGTTTGGGTCGGGTTGAAATTGGATCCGATATCAAACTGGACCCGTGACTTGTTAACATTTCTTCTTGCCGATTATTTGCCTAATTTTACCATATTGTAAAAAGCACCCCACAACTTAAATATTTTCTGCTCATCCTTAATTATTTAATTTGCTTCCGTTTCCATCAATTTATTTTGTTGTTATGTTAATCTAGAGAGGTACATATTATCGATCGTGAGCTCTTTGATACATTATACTTACCGTCTATGAGCATTAGCTTAGTAGGTATGGACGCTTCCGCTCTTAGAGAGATTGCGGGGTTTGAACCTCAGAGGGGAAGTGCCCACAAATTAACGCTTTCAGGGCAAATTTGGGGGTCCTCTGGGTGCGTGCGTGTGTTGCGTGCTTGTGTGTTGTGTGCGTGGGTGTATTGTGTGTGTTGTGTACTTAAGTTTAGGGCTTACAGACCCGTGCAAAAACAAAAAATTATACTTACCATATATGCAGACGCGAAGAAATTAAAAAATACAAACAAAAGTTGAAATTATAATTTATATAAAAATTACAGTTTCTTAATAATGAAGGGCTTGATCTCCTTCGGATGTTGTCTTCCATCGATCTAGTTGCGAGCGATTTTGAACTGTTGAGATTGGGTATGAAAGTTGTTGTGTGGATCTCAACGGGTTGTGAGGCGTTGTTGTGGCCGAGCTACCTGCAAGGGAAGTCTCGGGGTGGGAAACCACTGTGGGACCTTCCGACGATCAAATTAGCACCGTGGAATGAAAGCAGAGTAGCGGCCTATTAAGATGAGCTCGCCTTACCTGAGTCATCTGAAAGAGGGGTTTATATAGTGGTCGAATGGAGCGAGCCGGCACGAGATCCTCGTCGTTTGTTACGTCCCTGCGTTATGTCCGCGTCGATGGCGGGATCTGTCCGTTAATGGCGGGATACGCTCATTAATGGGGGGGACGCGCCAGCGTAGAACGAGGAACGTGGGGCGCCGGATATCTCGTGTTGGCGAGATGCACGGAGCCGTTGCGGGGTCGCTTGGGCCCCGCGCTCTCGGTTGATCGGGGAGGCTAAGGAAGCTTAGCTCTGCAACAGCTCGGAAACGAGCAAAAGACGTCGAGGAAGCTCGGCTATAGAATAGCCCGGAAGTGAGCTGTTGGTTGGTTGCTAGACGAATAGTGAATGTACTCAGGAGAGGCATCCCCAAAAGTCAGATGATACCTCAGAGATGAGGCACCGAGGAATGTCCCTTTCACATGGTACTTCAAAGAGCTAGTTGGTGTACGTGTGGGACTTATCGTCCGCTACGTGTCTTGATCAGGGGAATCCGCACTTATGAGCACCTTCATTAGCCCCCCACTCTCGTTCTGACCTATTTATGGGCCGGGTCGAGAGTGGTCTGCTCGGTTTTCTCAGCTCAGCTTGGCGCCGAGAATTCTTCGTGGTGGACTGTCCAGGAGAGACATGGTCTTTGGCAGTCACGTCGTTTCGATTTTCGAGTCTGCGTGGCGCCTTCCCGTGCACCTTAATTTTCGCGCGTATCCCCGATGACGTCAGCGGATCGGTGAAATGATTGCACTTTAAAGAAGGGGCGCCGTTTCACTTGATCGTCAGTTGGGCTATAGGCCACATGCCCAACATTGGTTGGCGGGGCGTGACAGGCTGTCTCTGACTTCCAAAACGAAGAGACGTCTCCAATGGTCGATCGCCACGTGGAGTTTTGACGGCCGCTAGGTGCGACGCTTCATTTTGGCGGGAATTGATCTGGGCTGTAGGATGTTCTCTTTGGAGTGTATAAATAGGAGGGGACCATCCTAGGGCCGAGATTTTGCCTTAGTTGTCTTTCATCATTTGAAGATTTCTCGGCGTACCTCCATTTAGATCGGATCTTCTGCTGAATTTTTCTTGGCAAACACTTTCTTTGAATCAGATTAGATGTCTTCCTCCGATGTGTCTGTAGATGTAGTAGGGGTAGAGTCGGACGATGAGGCTCCAGCTTCTGGGGCTGAGTCTAGCGGGTCTTCCTCCTCTTCGGCTTCAGATAGCCGAGAGGGTTCTTCTTCTACTGCGTCTTCCATATCGGGCTCGCCCCCCAGAGTCGGGGCCGCCCTTGTCACTTGCCGTCGGACGGCGACAAGGGCTCCCAAGGTGCGCATCAGGAATACCCATGATGCGCGCCTCCGTCTTGTATCATCTGGACGAGCTTTCCAACATCCTAACTCGATTCCACATCCTCTTTGGCTATTCACTCCGTCTGGCCATAGAGTGTGAACGAGTAGATCAGGTGCGGGGTAAGGAGATTGCTCTGTATCTGGAAGCATTCCAAGCAGGGATGCGTCTGCCCTTCTCATCCGAGGTTTGTGCGGTGCTCCATTGTTTCCGTCTTGCCCTCGGCCAGTTAGCGCCGAACTCGTGGAGGATCCTCCTCGGGTTTCTGGTCCGGTTAAAAATTGATCGGATCCCCTTCGATTTAAGCCTCCTTCTGTCTTTTCTTTGTTATAAAAATAACCCCGGTACCAGTAAGGAAGAGCTGAGCTGGGTGTACCTGTCGTTTAAAAAACGCAAGGGTAGGGGGCCGGGTCTGGGGTAGTGGTCGTCCCTTCTTCCATCCACGAATAGAAGGAGAAGTTCGTCTTTATCGGGCCTCCAGAGGGTAAGGATTGGCCTGTGCCCACCCAGTGGCACAGGGCCGATTGCCCGCGGGTGACGCAGTCGAACGCCTCCGAGGCGAAGGTGGTGTCTCAGTGGGAACCGATCCAGCAGGCCGATGTCCTGCTCTCCGAGCAGGTACTGAGCTGGGCCGGGCTCAGTCCTGCGCGTTTTTTGGGTAAGTTAGGGTTCTTGACATCCTGTTTAGATTTCGCCAAAATTCTTTTGCCGTTTTAGTATTGTTGACCTTTTTCTCATTTTTGCAGAGTCCATGGACCGATAAAAAATTATGGCTGCCATGGCCGCCAAGGCCTAGGGAGAAAGACCGGTGCCGCAAGCTTGTCTCGACCCAGTCTAAGCGCAGCTCCTAGGCAAGCTCCTCTGGCCAAGACTTCTGTAGCGTCCCCAGTCCCGGAGGAACGCCGTGGGGGGAGGGAGGGAGGGGGAGGGCAGAAGCATGTGCGGGACCCGGCACCCCAGGCTAGGGCGGAGGCGACTGCCCCCGCCGAATCCCTCTTAAGAGACAGAAGCGGGTGGTTTCTCAACCACCCCTGCCGGGATTCAAGTGCAGGAGGGAGAGTTCTGCATTGAGGTGCCCTCGGGGCTATCTGTGGCCGACATCTTGTTGGTGTAAGGTTACTAGGCACTGTCACAAGGTTCTACAAGGCATCAACCATGCCCGATTTAAAAATTAGACGTGCCGAACAACCTAAAGCGAGGATCTTTGCTAGATAATTAGGGTAAAACATGCAAGTAAACAACTTTACTTCTAAGAGTTAGGGATTACAACCTTTGTAGTCCGTTCCTTCACTTCTAAAGCTCCGTGTTGAGGTCCCTTCGCTGCGATCATCGAGTACCCGGACTCTAGAGAAGCTCCATGAAGAGAAAGATGCAACCTTACTTCCGATCTTCAATAACAAAAATGATCTATCTTGAAGAAACTCAAGCCCAAGTTTTTGCTTCACTAATCAAGTATTAGCAAAGCAAACACCCTAATCTAAGTGGCTAGAATAGATGAGGATGATGAAGTAGGAATTTAGCTCTCATTTGTTTTCTTTATCTCACTCATTTTCATCACTTCATAAAAAGCTAGAAAGCTTTTTCATGCAAGAAGAAGGAAGAAGAAGAAGCCAATCTCTTTGTGATGAATAAATAAATCTAGTGTGAGGTTAGAAATGCAACCATGGGTTAAGTATGAAGACTTAACCCATGTAGAGAATTAACTATGGTTAAAGGGTTGGGTTGGGTTAAAGAAATATCTTTGCAAAATATCACAAAATATCAAGGTCAAAGTCAAAGCTTCAAGAAGCTTCTTGAAAGCTTCATGCAAGCTTAACCCTAATCCAAACCCTAACCATATTTAAACTCCACAAAACATGTTGCATTTATAATCCTAACTTGTTACAATATTATATATCACGTATACAATATTTATTGTAACAAAATAAAATAATACAATTAACATATATCACATATATATCAATGTATTACCCGAGTGAGAAAAAGAATCTTTAAGTGAGCTAATATTAGTTAATGTAATATAATATATCAAATATATAATTATACATAAATTATCGAAACAACACTTGATCCGATAATCCGGCTATTTCAAAAATAACCGACTAATATTATCTGTATCAGTTCATCGAATCAACACTTGATCCGATGACCCGGCTATATCACATATACCCGGCCGATATCTCATATCGCGAGAATCTAATACGGTATCTCATATCGTAATATTCTCGGTCCCACATATATCACATATGTGCTCCTACTCCGTTTTGCCTAAGCCAGGAAACCTCTGTGTAGGACTCTAAAGAATCGTCAATACGCCGGCAGTAGGTGATGATTATATCAAACACTCACAAGCTGCAAGCGGTCAGCTAAATGTAACAGCCACCCAGGTATTGAGCAATCAGAAGATCAACAAGCAAGCATGTACATTCTCCAGTGAATCCAACCAGTAACACTCCCGTACAGTCCGGTCTCTTCGTCTGATATGTCGCATATCTCGCCTAGGGGTGGTAAACGTCAGACCCCAGTAGCTTGATAAGTCGTGTCGATATGAGGTCCATAACAGTTCGAGAAACTACTGATAACTCTTACCAGTAAATCTCAGCAACCCTGGCCAGAGATTTCCAGTTATAGCCAATCGAACACAGCGCAACATCAACTCCCTATACCGGGAGAGACGAAACCCCTCCTATCGCTCATTGCTTCCATGTGATTCGGGAATGTACCCAAAAGCCACCTTTTTGCACGCCCTCTTGGACGTGGTATGATGGAAATCAAAGCACAGTGGGAATCACACAAGACTCTATGACGATCTCGGGTCTACAGACTAACCTGTACCAGTGTCACCAGAGAACTGCCATCTGACGTGAGGTATAATACCATCTGGGAGTTCTCGGCGAGTCCGTCCAGTGTACCCAGTCTCCACTGAGCACCCGTATACCTTCTCTGATATCAAACACCAATGGATATGGGATCATCCATCGCCCATCATATGGGTCAAGAAGCGCATACGCTAGTCTACTCTGGAGTATCGATGCCCTGTCTCGGTACTCCCACGACTAGGAACATTTGAAGGATGTACTTGGCGACTACACTGTCCTCACTAGTATGATCTGCATCATAGTCCTGGTAGTCAAGTACTCATCCCAAGGGCTTTATCAACATGTGACATAGAGACAATCAGAGTACATGTTAAGATAAAGAGTAACTAGATAGCATATTATCATGTCGAGCAAGAAAGTCCTCCCTATATATGTCCAAGCATCCACTACAATATACAACATATGTATAGTAATGGCCTCTAGGGCATACATATAACTAACAATCTCCCACTTGCACTAGGGCCATCTGTTGTGGTATCGCATACCCAACAATCAGTTGTGGTTGAAGTATCTCATACTCAACCATCCCATAAAAGTCTCTACTGGGAAATAGGCCTTTGTGAGTGGATCCACGGTGTTGTCCTCTGTGTCCACTCTCCTAACCTCGATCTCTCTGGAGATCAACCATCTCCATGATCAGGCGATACTGCCTAAGGATATGTCTGGATCTTTGATGGGACGGGGGTTCCTTGGCATAAGCCACAACTCCATTGTCACACAATGGCAGGAACGAAGTTCATCTTATGAACTTATATATATCCAGACTGCCTCTTTGGTAGCATCCTTGGTAACGATGTATCTTGCCTTTAATCATCTAGTAAGTCACGGTATCTAGCTTGGAACTCTTCCAACATACCGTCCCTCCATTGAGGGTAAAGACAATGCCTGCGACTGGCATTCAGTCGTCCTTATCACCCTGGAACCTTTCCTGTGATTCTCCCCAGGATCGATTGATACCTATCTCACTACAACTAGTGAGAATCCTAACATCCAATTAGATCTATCTCATAGATCCATAACCTAGGATTTAGGAGGTATCACCTTGATCCTATATGGAGAATCATTGTGATAAGAGGAGATTGACCGAGCGTAGTATAGGAAACTCCTTCCCTATCATGAGTATGTCATCCACGTACTATACGAGGATCACCACCATACTCTCTACTACCTTTTTGTATATACTAGGTTTATCTACCATTTTGATGAAATCAAACTCTTTGACTACCACATCAAAACAGACGTTCCAACTCCGCGATGCCTGATTTATCCTATAAAACATCATGCTCACGTTTCCGCTGCTCCCACTGTCTACGAAGCCCTCTGGCTGTGTACTTATAGATGCTCTCTTCCAAATCATCATTTATAAAAGCAGTCATGACACCCAACCGCCAGATATCGTAGTCATGGTATGTAGCCGTGGCAAGTAGGATCTGGATGGACTTTAAGCATAGCTTTGAAAGTCTCAACTTTTCCATGTACACCAAGTAATCTTCTCAAGATATACTTGCTCCTGATGGGGATTTAACCCTTCAGATAAAGCAACCAAAGTCCATACTTTGTTGGTGTATAAGGATTCCATCTCAGATCGCTAAGCATCCAGCCATTGTCACAGAGTCCCCACTCTTGATGGCTTGCTCGAAACTAGTTGGGTCATCATCTCATGATGCAATCCTCGCTCCCACTGTTCTCGCTCTCTGGACATCTGCATTCTCAGTACAGCATTTACTCGGAAGCTAGTCGCATCCCAACGCCTCTGTAGACATATCCGACCATAATCTCAACGGGGAGTAACAACAGCTCATCAGTGTCTCGCACGTACCTCTTGTCCCGCTTGTCTGTATCATCGTCCACTTCGACGTCACGTCTCTATCTGCGCACTGCAATGTTCTCGGCTACGGTCCATTCGAAGTCTCTCTCATATCTCTTTTCTGCCGAATTGCCCGGAAGTCATCGTCCTTTACTGAAGCTAATTCTTGTTCCGGAATGGCTGCATACCCATCGCGCCTCTTTCTGGAAGATATATCCATATACAATGCCTCTGCGTGCGTATCGCATCTCTGATGTCAGCGGAGGGGAACGTCATCTCGTCTAAATCTCTTGCGAACTCTTTACTTCACTCTGCTCCAATGTCGACTGATTCGGACTCGTCTCATCGTGGCTACCTGGACGGCGCTCCAACGGCTATACTCATATCTGGAGTCTCCCAAGCCGTGTGTCCCATCACATGATATCCGAATGATGTCGAACCATCCGATCGACTCGTCAGAACCTCATAATCCCCCAAGAGATCAACATCTTGGGTATAGTTTAATAGTATCAAGTACATGCCACAGCGTCGGTGGTCCAGCCGTAGAAGGGAAAACCCAAGCCTCACTAATGGCGCCGCGGAACTGCTGCAAACCTTAAGGTTCAAAGGCTTTCACACGATCATTATGTCGAGTTAGGGTTTCATTCTTCTAGAGGGTCCATAGAATCTCTTGCACGTCTTTCCGAATACTTTAAACTTGGAATCGGGTTCCTGACATTCGATCGTCTCTATCGACTCTCAACGAACCTGCGTGAAGTCGTCTCTAGCTGGAATCAATATATCTGATGACCTCGCATCGGGGTAAGCGAACGAACCACATGTCCTAGTCATTCACCCTCGGGTGACTAGCAACTCGCCATCGTATCTCTAAATATATACTCATGCTGCAGTAGCTCCAATCATCTGGGCGATATCTCGTCATTTGCAGCAGCAACTGGCTCATTCGTCTGTACGCTGAGCAGCGCCTCGATCATCCTGAATAAGCGATATATCAATGGTCATCATATGCTTGCTGGCCTCTATCAGTAGCCTGATCCTCTGGTACCGATTGGCACGTCCGACAAATCTCGTAAAAGCGATCTGTCAAACGCTCATGGCACGAAAACACAATAAAACGAAGCCTCTATATGCAATCGTATGTCTCTGGAATCACGCCCTGGTCAGTCCTCGTCCACGACGAGCTCATGCTGACGTAACTCGAGCCGTAGCTCACTCTGCCCGTGCAATCGTGGCAGCAAAATCATAACCAGTATCGATGAGGATAGATCATAGGAATGAATATAATACTGTGCAAGAAAATGTACATCCTAAGGTTTTTTAAGCGGAGTAGCGTATCGTAAATATGCCGCGGAACATATGTACAGTACATCACTCTACTCAAGCTACCTACTCCGTCAATCAAGGGTCATCCTACTCGACGAAAGTTCGGGTATAATACCCTCTCGACTAAGTCTAAGTTCCGTAAGGTCAAGCCTAAGTTCCGTATATATATAACGCCCTAGGCTCCACATAGTCAAACTTAGACTCCGAACCGAGGTTAACCTAGCGCTCTGATACCAACTTGTCACGATCCGAAATAGCCCGTGACTGGCACTTGAATCATATGAAGTCTATAGGACCCCATCTAATTCAAGTAAGCCAAAAGCCCAGAAATCTAAAACCATTTTAAGGAGTAAATAAGAAAACTAGTTTTTAAGAAGTGAAGAAAACATGTTTTAAAAGCAAGGTTTTTAAATAAGTAAGCCGAATGTGCATTTTTAAAATGTATAGTCTTTTCTGAAAATTTCGGCAGAGTTTCCTTTGTAAATACTGGCCCCGAATGGGGTACAATAAGAATAATATATATGCAATGATAAAAGGCATCCCAAGCGGGAGCTAGCTCTTCGTCAATCGACGGTCACAACCACGCAAGCAATATAATATACAACGCCGAAAGGCGAGGATCAAAACTCAGAAAGAAACTCGAAACAGCATGAAAACCGTAATACTACTACACGCGACTCTAAGGTCGAAATAATATACAACTGGTTTCTAAGTCTGAAACAATATACAAGTTTTGGTTGATGGAATTTCTAGATACAATGAATAATACATGTACAATGGTGGTTCTGATGCAAAAGAACCCACCTACCAAAGCAAATCACCTGCAAAGGAAGCAGTGTGCCAGAAATGCCGCCATGGAACCTGTACGGCAAAACCTGCAAGAAGCTGTGGCACAACGGGGGTGAGTTGCCAACTCGTGAATAGAAAATATCTACAAGAAGAAATCGAATGCATGGCATAATCCTAGGTCAAAACGATCAGATATATATATAAACCTCAAAAGGTAAGTCTGAAGCATGATAAGGTGGCAATGCAACATCTATACATGTATGTAGTGCCAAGTGCTCGTGCCAGTGTCTCAGGTAATAACATATCATAAATATAAGGTATGTCTGCATGAATAAGTATGATGAAGCATCTAACTGATATCAATACACATATATTAGCGTCCCATTCCACTAATATTGGTGTAAGGGCATATATAACAGCGTCCTCATCCCCTGTTATATATACATATGAGGTATGATCAATGTAATCAAAGGCTGTATGTATGTGGATCCCGTCCACGTGTCACCCAATGACAATAAGCATCATGCCTGTAAATATCGTAAAGCATATGCATGGAAATATGATGCTATAATCAAAATCATGGAACCTGAGTGCCTAGCATCGACACTCGAAAATATCATGAAAACCTGTGCCTATCATCGACACGTAAATCCTCATATATCGGGCTCCGTCTGCGGTATCGGCTCTCGGCCCCGGCAGTACAAGTCGTCCCATATCCATCTATCGACTCTGGTCGGTATCCTCCGGATAACTTCCAGATCCAACCAATCACCGGTAGGTACTCGCCACCCTGCTAGGCTTATCGTCTTCTCCACGAAAAACATTTCTTGCCCCGGGGAACCATACTGGGTCCACCATGTACCCACAAACGGATCATCCAACTCCTCGAATCAGGTTTCACATGTCGCTCTCAACACCGAGAAAACACATGGTGGACGCATTGAAATATCATATCAAGAGTAACCGGGATTTTAAAACAATTACATACTCTCTTTGAAATTCCCACGGTTCCCAAATCCAGAAATATCATGGAAACAACATATCTCAATGCATATAATCAAAAGCATGATGTATGCGACATGTAAAAGAAATGCAAGCATATCAGTATATCATGCAACATGGAAAAGTAATATGCACATACTGAGGGAAACTGCTCTTTTAAAATGAATCAGTTTTTAAAGAGTATCTTGCGGTTCCCAAATCTCTAATCAATGCCAGAATCATTTATGTATGTGCGAATACGTATAAATATACAGTATATAGGAACACAAGTATGCCATGAAAGGGTCATATCCTGAATGCAACAGTACTACAGTGTAGTGACATGGAAATTATCGATGATGAAGTGTGTGAGCCGGCAAGAAGTGTACGTGGAACATACGCATCATCGATAATGGTGCTGGTGTCCTAACAGCATGGTTTTAATATAGCAATAAACTCATTTACACATGCAAGCGATGCGAATAGAATGAAAATGCAGAAATCGAATAATCAACGCAACAGTAAAGAATCTACATCCATATGTATATGTCATGCAGTTATGCCATTTGAAATAAGACGAATCGGGATTTTTGGTAAAATAAGGGCTACGGTGTTTTAAGAAAAGATGCGTCTTTTGAAATTATCCGTAGATTCCCTTTGTCTATCCTTTAAAATACTCCCGATTCGTTAGCTTTGAAATAGGTATGACTCAGGTCTAGTCTAATGTCTACTAAATAATCTACAGACCTAACTAACAGGCTATACAGGAGGGGTATGGAAACCACCTACATCAGAGTCGGTATATATATATATATATATATATATATATATATATATATATAATAGTCGGTGATCCCGCCTCAACAGTATCACATGCAATACAATACACATCATATAATATCCTCGAGTCATGAGTGCGGATCTATCATCAATATAAAGCTTGTACGGTAAATCGTCGTACGGCATCCCAATAGCTGGGTACGGGTCAATATCATATTCATCTCATCAATTATCTGGTATCCTTATCATCATATCACATGATCTGGGGTACTGATCTAAGCCTAGTACAATCGATACCATCTATATAAGTATGAATGCGTGTGTGAAACACACGTCCAAAGGCCCGCTAAAATTACATGTCGTATCCCAAATACGAATCACGTCATATCACCGATCTGACGGCACTATGCCCAATATCATCGACTCATCTCCAATGCCATCCACTATCCTCGTCATCACGGTATAAGTACAGCAAATAAGCATATGTGTACGTGTGGGTGTAAAACCTATTCTAGGGTTCGCGACTAGGAACTACACTAGTTTACTTCTAACCCTAATCTAACTACATCACCACTAATTACAATATCCACGACACACTAAAAGTTATCATATATATAACATATACATATATAGTATACGAACTTCGGACTGCAGGGGTGCTATACGCCATCCACCCGACTTCCCCCGTAGATATAATCTACTCACCTTGTGTCTTCATTTGTCGACGTCGCCACGCGCTTGCTTATCGTCCCGAAGTCTTCATGGGGTACCTACGCATCAACGTATCGTAAATGCGTATTAAAACTAAATCAAAACTAAAACGACATACGAAAACCAAAACGATACGCTAAGGGGCCTATAGGTTAGAACCTATGGGTACGCTTTCAAAACCATCAACAATTCTCGATATCGTCGTATAAACGCCAAGTATTCGAGGTAAACACTAATACGTAAATCCAGAACTTAAAATACGAAATACGGAAACAGGAATCAAAACAGCAACTAGAGAAAAGGGTCCCAGATTTCACCCTGGGTCAAATTAGACAATTTTGCCATGCCAGGGGTCTAATCTATAGATGTAGGAGCTACAGAACCAAAACGAGGCAAAATATCCCAGGTCTGGCCGCAAATTGCGGCCAGAGGGAATAAATCTGCGGCCGTAGTTGGGAGATAGGGTCTGGGGTTTTGGTGATAGCTTCCTGGGTTCCTGTACATCTCACTGTCCAACCAAAATAATTTTCAGAGTCTCGGGTTGATAGCAGATCTCATATAACCTTCACAGATTCCACAAATCTTCCGATATCGGTTTCTAAATCCGTATTCCGGGTTTCAAGTCTCAGGTTTGGGTCTTAATTCAAGCACTAGGGTGTTTGTGTAGCCTCTAATGAGCTCAATTTCACATCACAACTCACAAATTCCCATAAACCCTAACTAGGTTTTCCTAAGTTCACAAAATCACACGATATCGATTCTAATCTAGCATGGGGGTATAATTAATGCAAAACTAAGTTAATGGTCCAGAAAAATACCTCATTTGGCAACTCAAGAATTTTATTGAGTTGCCCCTAGTGGCCAAAATCCTTGCTTTCTTCGTCCAAATGGCTTCTCTTGAGCTTGTGCACCTTTTTAGTGAAATGAAGATAGGGTTTTGGAGTTGTTTTTGAGATGATTTGAAGAGGTGAAGAGGGGAGGGAACTAGGGCAGTAGCAGCAACAGCAATGAAGAAAGAGGGAGAGAAATGAGTGAAGGGATGAAGGGAAATGGCTAAGTCAACACATCTCACCTTTCTCTCTCTCACCCACCTACTTCCATTATTCTAATTCACACTAAAATGCTAAAAAACCGATTAGCGATTTTTAATCGTGATTAGCACAAAATTAGTGTATAATTAATCATAAAACTTAAAAATGGCATAATTCCATAAAATACCCTATTTCAGAATTTCCAAAATTTTTCCAAAATTTTCCCCATTTATCGGTATTTAATTATACCGAAATATTAAAATATTCAATAAAATAATATTAAATTATAAAAATTCCCAAAAATAATGTTTTATCTTTTTGAAATGTTACAGGGGGTTTTATGAAAAATATTTTATATACTTTCAAAATAAACCTCGAGTATTTATTTATCGTATTTAGGGTTTTCATGGATGTAACTTTTAAGATTTGAGGTATTTTAGTGTAATTTAACTTAGTTTGAATAGTTTATGATATTTTAGTGTAACTTGTCTTATATTGATACTTGATGGTATTTTAGTGAAACTTGTCATTCTTTTATTTTTTAGAAAACATGGAATTTAATTATATTAAAAATATATGGTTTGATAATATTTATATAATTATTAAAAATTTATTTTATTTATCAAGTAGAAAATTCTTGTTTTTCTAAAAAATCGTATTAAAATTCTTTCTTTCGAGATCGTATGCTTCGTGAGGAGGTCTGCATCTCGCTCTACCAGTCCCGAGAATGTGCGATAATCCGCACCATTCAATAACTGGTTCCCCAAAATGGGTTGTAGAGGCATGCTCGCAAAGAATTTGATAACACAATTTGAAAAAAAACGTTTTTTTTTTTTATAGTTCAAGGTATTTTGATGAAAAGTCGTATTTTGCCTCAAAGTTATGTTTCAAAGAATCGTGCTATGTCAATATGTGTGTTGTGAAGGTTAGGTCATTTACCCCGTGATGTTTTCTAAAGGTAATATTAAGCCAAAATAATAAAAGATGCTATATGTAAAGTTGTGGTATTTAAACAAAAAACGCAATTTAAAGTTACATAACATGATATTTTATGATGAAAATTATTCTAATTATTTTTTTCATAATTAGTAAGTAAGGTATAGTGATATGGATGAGATGATTCTTAAGAAAAATTGTAATTTTAAGGATTATAGAATCGAATGTCGGTATAACTCCACTTATCGATAAGTTTTGAAAAGAAGAATTTTTATACTAGAAAGAGAAGAGGGAGATGGGACTTACAAGCTAGAAGGATCAAGATGAGGTAGAAGAAGAGAGTGTGATGGGCCGTGGCGTCGTGGGCTCGCCGGAATTGCCTCGAATCCTCGCCGGAAGTCGTTCTTGGGCTAAACTCCACTTCAACTCCATTTGTACTTATAAAATTTTGATATTTTTGACTATAATTTCAGAATGAGGAGGGGTTAGGGTATGGGGTTGTATTTATAGTGTAAAATTAGGGTTTTGAAATTGAAGAAATAATTAAAAGTATTAAAAATGGATTTAAAGCTAAATTTTAATTCTCTGGATAATTGCAGGGAAAATAAACAGAACAGGGGTAATTGGGGGTAGGCCAAGGGTCATGTGTGCAAAGCAATAGGGGCCAATCCCATGGAGGGCCCGTCGGTGCCGGGGTTTGGGCCGATCTCGCCGTCCATTAGAGGAGATGGGGGCTGGATTCTTGCCATGTGTCCATGCCAGTAAATATGATATTTCACACATGTTTGATTTTTTGTGACTTTTCATTTATTTGCAGAGCACGTGTAAACTTTTGGGTTTCCAAAAAGTTTAAAAGAAAAATTAGTAAAAATATATGTGGCCGATGGGATTCGAACAGAGGGACTACGTCACAGCAGTGTAAGGCTTTTACCAATGAGCTACAAGTTGCTTTCTTATGTTCTTAAATAAGAATAATCTTAAATTTGTGCTCATGCTTGCAAACTCCCTTTCTGTACATTAAGAAAAAAATTTGTATAGAAAATTCAAGGTCGTTATATTCTACCCTCCTTATAAAAATTTCGTCCTCGAAATTTATAGAAGAAAGTTGTAACAGATTCAAGAGAAATTTTGATGACAGCGGAGGTGAAAGAATTACTGGTATGGTACCGAAAGTGCAAGAACATGTTTGAAAGAACGAAAGGATGCAAGGGTTTGAAAAGGCTAAAAAGATGAGTTTATCAAGGAGATATGATTCGATACTCATACATATATGATAGAAAGTTGAATCAAGAGGAAAGAGAATCAAAGACAGATTCTAAGTCACTCAAACAGAGTACCGCATTGTAATTATGCTGCAGTTCATAGTTACAATCACATAACTCCATTTAAATCACCCCAAATCCTACCATTAGAGTCAAGGTAATAAGGTTTAAGAACAATCAAAGAAAGATCAAAAGTTTGTAGTTTCTTGTTACATCGAGACAAGATTATCCCGGGGAAAACAAGAAAAGATTCAAAGGAATGCAATCATGTTGCAGGCATTACAGTCTACCCTCCTTAAAAGAATTTAGGTCCGTGAAATTCTCTTAAGTTGTGACATGAAGCATTGTGACGCTCCAGGTTCGAACAGTGCAAGTGCAGCAATAGTGGCTACTAGTATGGTGTTTAAGTCGTGTGGGGTGATTTTAGATACAAGGAAAATATAGAGGTATATAAGGATTTGGAAAGATGAAAGTTTTGGGAATTACCAGTGTTACCCTGACATATAGCTTAGGCTTCTATGGCCGCTAAAGTGAAAACATGATGCCGGGTACATTCCTCCTAGCTGGAGGTACATTTCTCTGTTCTTGGGGCATGTTTCTCTGCCATTGAGGCATGTTTCTCATTGCCTGGTGGAACTGACGAGGAGGCTGTGTAGGAGGAGGTGGAGCAGGTAGGACTAAGTGAGATGCAGGAGCCTGAATAGCTGACCGCTGCGGATAAGTGAGTGCTGGTCGGGTAGAGGAGCTGGGATGAGACGATTGGGATAATCTCCAATGGCGTGAGTGGATGCACCATAAACTAAGTATAGACGGTTAGCACGCCTGCAGCCCTTCACTAGGTGTCCATTCCTCTTGCAGTAGAAGAAAAAGTCTGGACTGGGCTGGTTAAATGGTTCTTCCGATCTCCTAGGTGCAAAAGGTGGCTTGGAAGAGGCTCCTCCTGCCATCTGGTAGCAGGGCGCTTCACTCCGGCTGTTTGAGGTATGCCTTTCTTCTTACACCACTGCTCATATTTTCGGACAACCTTCAGAGCAAGGTCATGGGTTAGGAAATCCCTGTATCTAGTGCAGCTTGGATCTCCGGGTCCAACTCTTGCTGAAATCTTCGAGTCCGGATCTCAGCAGTCGGAATCAGAATTGTCGCGAACCTGTTGAGCATGGTAAACTCAGAATCATATTCATCAACATATTTGCTCCACATAGAGCCTTACTGTAGGTGGATGAACTGCTGTTCCATATCGAAACGAGCAGTCTCGGGAAAGTATTTCGTGTCGAACATATCACGAAAAGTCCTCCATTCAATCGGTTGGATGAGTCGGCTTTCTTCAGCCTTCCACCATACTCTGGCGTTGTCAGTGAGTTGCAGCTCACAACTCTCACCCAAGCAATCTCTGGCACTTGTGCTGCTGCCAGGTCATCTTCAATTGACTGAGCCCATTCCTCTGCCTCTAGTGGGCTCTCTTTCCCAGAAAAGTTCTTAGGGTGCAATGTCCGGAATTATTTGACTCTGGGTGCCTCAGTCTCAGGGTGATGCAAGAGGATAGCAGTCTGCTGCTGCTGACCCTCCAAGAGGCTCTTGATTGCCTTAAGCAATACCATTTGCTCATTGATAGGAGCTGCTACAGTAGGTGGTGGTGGTAGAGGAGGTGGAGTGTTTCCATTCACGTTGGTGCTCGCGTTGTTCGGGGAATCCATAACTTTGAGAGAAAAAGAAGGGTTAGGATAGAGTCAAAAGCTTAGAAATGTAAGAAATGTTTAGTTGCCGATTCTTATAATTCTTGTGACATATTGCTTAGGTTTCCATGCAGAACTGATCTGCATGGGCCGTCAACAAAACTTGTCACGTCCCGCTTTCCGGCGTACGGAGAAGCGGACGTGGCCAGGCACGCGACGTATTTACTCAGAAGTAAACACGTTGAGCGTAAATAAGCAATATAAAGGTATACATTAGAATAACAAGAGATGTAATAATAACAGCAAATTTTATTAACATTCTTTTTTACATGCAACTGAAAAGAAAAGTACAATGATAGAAAGCGATGTCTAAACAGTGGCATATGAACTGGAAAAAAAGTACAAGTGAAAGCCTAGAAGTCTGGCTCCTCTGTGAACTGCTCCAAATCGTCCTGGCTGGGCTCGGTCTCCTGAGAGTCGGATCCTCCTGACGAACATTCCAAAGAAAAAAGAGACATGAATGTCGTCAGCGTACTAGCGCTCGGTAAGTCTCAAAAGATAGAATATAATAGATAAGTAAAGAGTATAGAACTGGTAAATTATCTATTTGTTATGTTAACGTAGTTGTTTGTAGCTTGGTACAGAATATATCAGTGTATATAAGAGGAGTCCAACTTACTTCATGGAATAAAGTAACATGTAAGTATAAGGCCCCGTTAAAACCCACGGGACAACGGCACAGGATGTTCATGTAGGTGTCTTTTAGTGACCATCATCGTGCCACTTTTAACACATTCCGTACTAATCTATCCCGTTAAACCCCATAATATATATTGTATTGATTGTATTGATTTGTAGTTATCAGACTTGCCGAGACTATGGTATAAGTTATTCATGTAAACAGATTCAGGATATATCAAGTAGTCATATATTCAAGTCAAGATAAAGCCATGGTTCAGTCAAGTCAAGTTATGTTGCATGTTTGATATTGTTCTGGTATTCATGTTCAAGTATTCATGTTTAGATTCATGTTGACTTGGTTTCATATTTGTATTGGGTTCGGATAGATTTAGACTTGGACTTGAATCAGACACTTTAAACAGAATTGGATCTTGAATTAGACTTGGGAATTATCGGTAACCGCTGCACATGGACGGCGGGATTTGTGTTTTTTTCCAAGACAATTACCATTGATAACTCCATTTTAAGTTTTCTACCTTAAATAGGCAAGCACCCACTTTCTCCGGCTCCCTGAGGCTCAAGAGAATTGGTCCCGCTTAAACCTATATTTACTAGGGTTCTTAATGTAATTTTATATAACTCGAGGGGGTTTTATGAAAAATATTTTATATACTTTCAAAATAAACCTCGAGTATTTATTTATCGTATTTAGGGTTTTCATGGATGTAACTTTTAAGATTTGAGGTATTTTAGTGAAATTTAACTTAGCTTGAATAGTTCATGGTATTTTAGTGTAACTTGTCTTGTATTGATATTTGATCGTATTTTAGTAAAACCTGTCATTCTTTTATTTTTTAGAAAACATGGAATTTAATTATATATTAAAAATATTTGGTTTGATAATATTTATATAATTATTAAAAATTTATTTTATTTATTAAGTAGAAAATTCTCGTTTTTCTTAAAAATCGTATTAAAATTCTTTCGAGATCGTATGCTCCGTGAGGAGCTCTGAATCTCGCTTTACTAGTCCTGAGAATGTGCGATAATTCACACCATCGAATAACGGGTTCCCTAAAATGGGTTGTAGAGACATAATTGTAAAAAATTGATAACACAACTTGGGGAAAATGTTTTTTTATAGTTCAAGGTATTTTGATGAAAAGTCGTATTTTGCTTCAAAATTTATGTTTCAAGAGAATCGTGCTATATCAATATGTGTGTTGTGAAGGATAGGTCATTACCCCATGATGCTTTCTAAAGGTAATATTAAGCCAAAACTGTAACGCTTGCAACATGATTCCATCCTTTTGAATTTTTTTCTTGTTTTCCCTAATAATCTTGTCTCGACGTAATACGAAACTACAGGCTCTTGATTTTTTCCTTTGATTTTTCTTAATTTTTTCTTAGACCTTATCATCTTAACTCTGATGATAGGATTTTGGTGATTTAAATGGAGTATGTAATTGTAACTATGAACTGCAACATAATTACAATGCGGTACTCTACTTGAGTGACTTAGAATTCCGCCTTTGATTCTCTTTTCTCTTAATTTAGTTATGTTTTACCATATATTACTGAATCATATCTTGTTTATTAACTTATATCTCTTCACATCTGTTCAGAATTTTCAAAATCCTTGCATCCTTTTGTTCTTTCAAACATATTTTTCATGCACTTTCAGTAGCTCTTTGCACCACCATTGTCATCAAATTTTTCTTGAATATGTTATAACTTCCTTCTATAAATTTCGAGGACAAAATTTTTATAAGGAGGGTAGAATGTAATGACCCTGAATTTTCTGTACAATATTTTAAAAAGTACAGAAAGGAGTTTGCAAGTCTGAGCAAAAGTTATAAATTTAAATTTGTTTCGGAACAGTAAGAAGCACTTGTAGCTCATTGGTAAAGCCTTGCACTGCTGTGATGTAGCCCCTGTGTTCGAATCTCATCAGACATATATTATTTTTACTGATTTTTCTTTTAAAATTTTTGGAAGCCCAAAAGTTTACACGTGCAATACACGTAAAAATGAAAAGTCATTGAAATCAAACATGTGGGAAATGATATATGAGCAGACACCAACACGTGGCACCAATCCAAGACCCCACCTCATTCAATCGGCCGGCGAGAATTGCCTCTGGGCCGGCGCCGCCGGGCCCCCTCATGGGGAATGCTCCCAAATTTTTCTCCTACACCCCTTGGCCTCCCTCCACTACTTCTCTCCTGTTTTTTTAACAGAGAATTAAAATGAGACATTAATCCAAAATTTTAATGCATTTTTAATTCATTTGTTCAATGTTCAAAACCCTAATTTCTCCTATAAATACCACATCATACCTAGCCCTCTCCATTCTAAAATCTAGTATCAAAACTTTCAAATTTTTTCCAAGTCAAATTAGTTGTACAAGTGGAGTTAGTCCAATGTCATCTTCCGGCGATGACTCGGGACAAATCCGGCGACACCGCGACTCCACGAAGCTCTCAAACTCTTCCTCTACCTTCCCTCTCTCATCTAATCCAGTAAGTACTCTCTCCTCTCCTCTTTTCCTATTCTAAAAAGATCTCTTTCAAAACTCGTCGGAAGTGGAGTTATTCCGACTTCCGATTCTAATTTTGTTGAAAACACAAGCTTTCTTAATAACCAACTATCCATATTGTTATATCTTATTTAGTAATCTTAAAATAAACATTTAGAATAAGTTTCAATTCAAAATACAATGTTATACAACTTTCATTTCAATTTTACGGTTAAATACCATAAAATTTACCTACGACATTCTTTTATCATAATTGTTCATATTACCTTTAGAAAACCCACGAGGTAATGACCTACCTCATTACAACACTCATCATGACATAGTACGATGGCTTTTGGAACAATATTTTGTGGGATAAATACAATTTTACAATAAAATACCTTAAACTAATAAAACCGTATTCTTTAAAATTGTTTTAATTAAATTCCTTACAATTAAGCCTCTACAACTCATTTTGGGAACCCGATCGGGATGGTGCGGATTGTCGTACATCCTCGGGACTAGTAGAGTGAGATGCAGACCTCCTCACGGAGCATCCGATCTCGATGGAATTTTTATTACAATTTAGAAAACGTGATTTCTATTTAATAAATAAATATATTTTTTAATAATTATATATAATATTAACAAACTATCTATTTTAAATACATATAATAAATTCCATGTTTTCTAAACAAAAGAATCCCAAATTTCATGAATATACCATCACAAATCCATACAATTCCAATTTACGCTAAAATACCATATACTATTCAATCTAGGTTTATATTCACCAGAATACTTCACATTTAAAAATTATATCCATGAAAATCCTAAATACGATAAATAAATGGTTGAGGTTTATTTTGAAAGTTTATCAAAACTATTTTTCATTAACCCCCCTCAAGTTTATTAATTTACAATAAGGACCATAGTAAAGATAGGTTTAAGCGGGACCAATTCTCTTGAGCCTCAGGGAGCCGGAGAAAGTGGGTGCTTGCCTATTTAAGGTAGAAAACTAAAACGGGGTTATCAATGGTAATTGGCTTGGAAAAAGTCATAAATCCCGCTGTTCATGTGCAACAGTTACCGATAACTCCAAAACCTAATTCAGGAATCAAATTCTATTTAAATGTCTGACTCAATCTGAGTCTCAGTCTAATCTGAATACAATCCATTCTTAAATACAATTCAAGTATAACTCCAATACAATATGAATCCATTTATACCAGAATATTATCTACATCAACATGATTTGATTTGACCGAACCATGGTTATATATTGACTTGATTACATGACTAACCATTTACATGAACAATTGATATCATGGTTTTGGCAAGTCTTATATCTACAAATCATCTATAAACAACACAATAAAACATTACGGGGTTTTAAAGGGGTAGATTGGTACGGAATCTGTTAAAAGTGGAACGATGATGGTCACTTTAATACACCTAACCTGAATATCCGTTGCTATTGTTCCGTGGTTTAACGGTTCGTTGTGCTCCGTATACCTTGGTCTACGGAATAGTTGGACTCCTCTCGTATACATTGGCATATTCTGTACCAAGTTACATACAACTGTGTTAACATAACAATCATACATTACACTAGTTATATTCTCTTATCTGTCTATTCTATTTCTATCTCTCTTTGGGTCTTACCGAGCGATTGTTTACTGATGACATTCCTTTTCTATACTTTCTTTGGAATGTTGTCAGGAGGACCTGACTCTCTGGAGATCGAGCCCATCCTAGAAGACTTGGAGCGGTTCATCGAGGACCCGGAGCTCTAGTATATACCTTTACTTTCAGTTCATGCCATTGTTTAGGCACTGCTTTTCGCATTGTATTTACTTTCCAGCATTATATTGTAAAGAATGTTTAATAAATAAAAAGTTGTTGTTCATTAAATATCATGTCTTTCTTGTGTACATTTATATTATATTGCTTATTTACGCTTAACGTGTTTATTTATGAGTAAATACGTCGCGTGACCCGCCACGTCTCGTTACCCGTATGCCGGGAAGCAGGGTGTGACAGGTTTTGTTGGTGATCCATGCATGTCAGTTCTGCATGAAGTCCTACCATGTAGGGTCAGTTCTGCATGGAATCCTAAGCAATATAAGTCAAAAGAATTATAAGAATCAGCAACTAAATATTATTTACATTTCATATTCCTTGAATCCATCCTAACCTTTTTTTTCTATCAAGGGTATGGATCCTTCCAACAACACAAGCACCAACGTGAACGGCAACATTCCATCACCTACAATACCACCACCTATTACCGTTGAGGACTTACTGATAAGATCAATGGCATTTCTTGAAGCAACCAGGAGTTTAGTTGAGGGACAGCAGGAGCAGGCTGCTCTCCTTCACCAAGGACTGGTTCGCACTAAGGCCGCTTTGAGGGTAGCTCATGGTTATATCAAGAAGAAGGAAATGACACCATCAACAAAAACTTGCTATTATTGTAAGAAACTCGGACATGAAATGAAAGATTGCAGGCGTGCGAATGACCTGTGCTTAGCTTGTGGCGCATCCACTCATGCCATCGGAGCTTGCCCATATCGTCGCACCCCAGCTCTTGCACCACCTTCGTGAGGACCACCGTTACCTCGTGTAATGTTTTAGAAATCGTTATACGAATTTTTCCGTTTTAGGGTAGAATAGTCGGTATTTTCTGTTTTAACCCGATTGTGATCAAACGTCCGTATAAACTTGCCGGCACCTAATTTAGCTAGAATAAAACTAGTGCACGAGTTTTGAGGGTTAATGGGAAGTTTTGGTTCATATAGAATTTTTCCCTAATTAAATATTATTTTATGTGGCAAATTATACATTTAAATTGTGGTAATTACTTCTAATGAGAATCATTGCTAATCTAATCACTAGAATTAGTTTAGAAGCATCTCTTCTAATATCTAGATTTTTTTGTGCAAAAGAATTTAATTTTTTAAAGAAAAGAAAGAAAGTAAAGGTGGAAAAATGCATTAATGGGCATTTATTATCAAATTTTGCTAGAATTTTCTTCACAAAATTCACAAAACTACCCCCCTCACAATATTGGCCGAGCCTCCCCATTTCTGCCCCAAAATTTTTCCTAGCTCAAATTCTTCATTTCCAAGATCAAAAACTCATCAAAAATCCCAAAATAAATCCACAAATTCCTAAATAAAAATTAAATCATCATTTACCTTCACTAATCTAGCTTGGATCATCAATAAAAAACATGGTTTTTGGAGGCAAAGATGATGGATCAAGTTGATCTTTTGTGTTCTTGTTAAGGTATAATTTCTAACCTTAATCCTTAATTATTATGTTTAAATCATTAAATTGGCTATTTAATTGTTTAATATAGCTTAATTAACACGATTTGTGGTTTCATGATAATTTAGTAAAGATCAAGTTAGGGTTTAGCTTGATGAAGTGTTTAATGTTAATTGAAGTTTAAGAAAACTTAACTTAGTAGAATATGATAATTATTGTTAATTACTAGTTTATCTAATTAGGAGTTTTAGCTTACTAGATTTTTGTCTAATTAGGCAAGTTTAAAAATATGGAGGTGGTTTCGATAACTTAGTTAAGCTATTTTAAAATGTTTGAAATCGCTAGAATTGCATTAGCTTTACACTTGTGTAAAATATTGCGATAAGTTGCTTACTAGGTTTCGGTGTATTTTCGATGTAGGTTCAATTGGTCGTTACGAGGTTATATCTATTATATTCCTCGTATTTGATTGTTTTGGGTTTGCACGATCAGGACGATCAGAGTCTAGACTTGGTGTTTCGTAGTTTAGCGACCCTAGTTAGGGTTTTTGCCGATGTCGTGCGCATTTTGTGCGCTAGGTGCGCAGTGTAATTTTCTGGGCGTTATCCTTACGTTTCGTTGTCCTTACATCGATGTAGGATATTTAGGTTATGTGATGTGTTTGTGAAATTTTAGGATTGCAAGCGGGGACTTCGGACGCTGCGAACAAGGGGAAGCATGTCACAACCCGAAGGTACGGAACGTGACTAGCACTTAGATTACGAGACGTCTAAAGGCGTAACGTAAACTAAGTCAGCCAAAGCCCAGAAAATCTAAACCAAAATCAAGAGTGAAGGAAAATCTTTCATGAAAACGACTTTAAAATCAATTAAGTTGTATTAACCCCCTTTTTAAAAACATCAAAATTTTCCGAAAATTTCGGCAGAGTCTCCTTTGTAAAAACCATCCCCTAAAATGGGTACAACAAGATATATAAACCTGTAATAAACAAATGGCATCCCCAAGCGGGAGCTAGCTCTTCGCCGAAGGCGGATCACAACCACACGCAATGTATATGCAATATCAAGCAAATAAGTATAAAGAATGCAAAAAAAGATAAGAAAAACACAACGTCGGCTCAAGTGAGCTCGACTCCAAAGAAACCACATATACACAAATCTCTCAGTCTCATCACTAGGTCGTATGAACAAATAAGAAGTGGTAGATGGAGAATACTAGATACAATGATAGTACAAAAAGAGATAAAGTGTCCTCGCAACCCACCTACGAGCAATGTCGCGAGTCTGAGCAAAAGAAGCCAATGGTAAGATAAGCCCGCCGCTACAAGGCTGACGGGTCCGACCTGCAAGACACTGTGGCACAACGGGGGTGAGTTGCCAGCTCGTGAGTAGAATATAACATCTAGTAAGGTGTTCATATCAGATTTTTGCATTTTCATACCGCCCAATTTTTATCACACTGCATATCGGTAGGTACTCTTGAGCCGTGTTTGCTAGTCAATTGCAGGATACAGGTTCTCGGCTCTAAAACGGTGAAATTCATAGAAAAACACGACAAAATCCGGGTTCCTGCCAACCACAGATAAAACACGGGTCTCCGCTCTTTATCCGTCTGTTGCTACACACCAGTTTAAGAGACAAAATGGCAAATCATTGTCATTTTCATGCACAAGGCTCAATGGCAACACAAGATCCAAGAAATTTACGCGGAGCTTGAGGAAATCATGGCAAAAAGATCCACTTCCAATCACCTTTTGATCTACTAGGATTCTGGAAGAGATGTGAAAAGATTATCAGAAAAGACATATGCCAAACTACAGACAAAACAGGACCAGGGAAGCACAAAAAACCGTAGGGCCCAACTCTACTAAACGGCCGCGGAACCGCGGCCAATAGGGGGTCTAGGCCGTGGTTCCGCGGCCGTCTTGGCTTGTCGGCTGAAGATCTTTCAGGGGCAGTTTGGTATTTTCATGAGGGTTCTGAATGTTGCCCTAGGTTTTCCTTTCCCTGCCTATAAATAGCCCAGAACCTTGTGAAGCCAAGGATGCTTAATCTTGTATTTTTTAGGGTTTAGAATACTTGTTCTTCTTCCTCTTCTCATCTCTTCTCCATTGAAAAACTTGTAGTGAGCTTTTCTGAGTGAAGAATGATGAATAAAGAAGTTCATTTTGTTATTATACTTGTCTTGCTCGTTTTATGTTAATCGCTTGTAATCATTAATTGATAAGTAGTTGTTGTTATTTATTGTTGTTTCTTTCTTTCTCTTTTTCTTTATCCTTAAAACAACCATGATGCTTACGCTTGATCCTTGCCAAGGTGAGGTCGCAAATAGCTAGTTGTTATCTTCTAATCTCTTTCTTTCTATCTTCCTCTTTGTTTTATTTTCTTTTCATTATGATGTGTGAGTAGTTTCTATACTTGTTAGGGTAGGATAAGGGAAGTTTAAGAGAAGGAAATCTCTCTTACTCTTTCCTTGCCCAACATCTTAAATCAACTCCCGTTAATTGAACCACAATCCGCTCCCTACGACACCCTATCCTAAATGATAGTGGTGATTCCGTAGTGAGACCGGTTGTGGTTGAATTAACCGGAGGTTATGGCTAAGAGCTAAGAACGGACGGACAAGCACCAAAAGGAAGAACTTAAGCGTTGGAAAGCCTAGCTTATACTCGCAAGTTCCTTCCTAGTCGTGCTAATCCCCGTTGTTGCCGATTACCGTAACACCGATATTAAGAGTGGCAACGAAAGAAGTGAGCGACTCCTAACTCAAACTAACCTAATCCTAACCCTAACAAGCTCTCTTTACATATCATTTTAACACTTAGATAATCACAAACAAATCTGGAAAATTGGACTTAACTCGTTAAAGCACATAGAAAAAGATTCTCATCTCCCTGCGGACGACCCGTACTCAACCGGCTAGCTACAAGCGAAACCGTTTTGATTGCGGTAATTAACTAAACTTGAACACGCAGAATCGCTACCAATCAAATGGCGCCGTTGCCGGGGAGACGGTAGTTTATTTCTTTGTGTAGTTTCGGGTTAACTTGTGAATATAAATATAACCAAAAAAACAAACCAAAAAAAAATACTTTGTAAAGAAAAATCATCTTGTTATTTTTGATTAGTTTTTGTGCAAGTGTGCAGGATAATACGGAGTTCGAGTTCAGTGCCAAAGACGTGGGAAGATAGACCCACATTTCGCGGCTACACCGCGACGGATCAAAACGAAGCAAACGGTCTACTGTAAAAATCTGGAGCAGATACAGTAAGCAAGTCAAAATTCAACAAATCCAGGCAAGCAGAGGACAACCACAGAAGCACACAAAAAAAAAATTGAAAGTCCAATCCCTCCTTCTTGCCGCGGAACCGCGACCAGAGCACCTGTTTGGCCGCGGAACCGCGGCCATTTGGAGCCTTCAGGGTTCCAAAACTTCTGTGAGTGTTTCTTTATCTCTCCCCACTCCTCTGAACTCCACTGAACTGTGTTTTCTGCAGCATTCTTTACGCAAATTCTCTTTCCCCTTCCAATAAACTGTTCTTCTGTAGGATTCTTTGCGCCGCGCTAAAAATAAAAATTGTTTGCAGTTGATTTGTTACCGCTTTGCATTCATTAATACGGACTTAAAGGCTTGGAACCAATTCAGATTGGGTGGGGATTTCATCACCCTTCCCAGGACCCCAGAAATCACAAAAAGCATATGCATTGACCATTGTTAAATTAAAAAATACTAGACTCAGCCCTAAGGACTTCGCGCTCAATAAGACAGAGGACTAGTTATAGGCATCGGCCGTTTATCCTATCTGACTTTTGCGGTGTCTAGGCAAGTGTGTCGAAGGCAAGTGGTTATTTAATTAAGGAACTTCGCGAAAGCGTTGGACAACCTCCCACTTACCTGGCACTTACCTGGTCGCAATTGACGGAGAAGAGGCGGTTTGAGGTCCTATTTCTAGCCCTCTGGAACAGTTAGGAGCTGTCTAGCAGACCTAGGTGACCCTAGATCTAGGTGTGATTGTGCATATTTTATTTGTGATTGCTTAAAGCCGTAAGTCCGTACATATTTCTGTAAAGCTCTTTCTAAAAATAAAATAAAAAAAAAGGAAAAAATCAAAAACTTTTATAAAAACTTGCCCTTTGTCGCCAAAATCCATTTTTCACCCACCATCCATCGCCTTTCTCCATTGACGTTTTCTTACCCCCACCTTCTCCGCTTTGACTATACTAAACTCGTTTAGTGTATGTCTGCTTGGACTCGGGACACTAGCGCCCGCTTAGTCCGCGTTACGTTAGTCGCTACCGACTACACGATCGACTCAGACGTCGAAACTCCGTCCACTCCTCTTTCACCTTTACCTTTGCCGGCCAACTCCGACGTTGACCGGAATTCTGTTCATACATCTTCACCATCACCATCACCAACCTCTTCTTCCGCGATATCAGGATTTAATCCGAACATCTCTTTGACTACCCCTGGATTGGCTCCACCTCCTACGGAGACCAATAACCCACCACCACCGCCTGTTGTAGCGCCGCAGCGAATCGCACTCCAGAATCGTTTCTATCCCACCCGTTCTGCATTTCCCACCTGCCTTTCTCTTCCACCGGCCAATGGGGATAATTTTGAAATTAAGCCCCACTTCATCAACATGCTTCTACGATTTCATGGGCTTGAATCTGAAGATGCCTATATCTTCATCAATAAATTTCAAAACGTTTGTGCCATGATGAAAACTACCCAACTGTCGGACGATGCTATACGTCTACGGGTCATTCCGTTCACTTTATGCGATCTTGCTGAAAAATGGCTGTATAGCACCGCTTCCCACTCCATAACCAGTTGGGACGAGTTTGTTAAAGCGTTTCTCAAAAAGTTCTATCCGAATCATAAAACCGCAAGGATTCGCAATGAAATCAACCAATTCTCTCAGCTTCCTTCTGAACCTTTCTGGAAGTGCTTTGACCGGTACAAAGACCTTCTTGTTCAGTGTCCTCACCACGGTATAGAGAAATGGCAACTTTGCCAAACCTTATACGAGGGTCTGAACCCAGCAACGAAGCAGTTGTTGGAAACCATCTGTCAGGGCCACTTCCTATCAAAATCTGACGAGGAAGCGTAGCAATTCTTTGACGACCTTGCGGAGCAAACGCTACAATGGGAGAGCACCAGACCAACTTCTTCTTCTTCTACCTCCACTTCTACCGGTCAGTCTAGGGTAGGAATTCACCAACTTGATATCTCTATTGCGATGAAAGCTGAAATGGCTCCAATAACGAGAAAGCTTGAAGCCATAGAGAGCAAATTTTCTTCTCCTGCTCCTGCCCCTGTTCTTCCCCTTCGTACCATCTGCGCTTGTTGTTCTGATCCTTCTCACTTAACCGAAGAGTGTCCTTACAATCCACCATCGTAAGGACAGGATCAGGTTAATGCTGCATTCCAGCAAAGACCGAGGAATGATCCATACTCTTCCACCTACAATCCCGGTTGGAGGAACCACCCCAATTTCATCTGGAATCAGAATCAGAATCAATTCCAAGGCAACAATTTCCAAAGGCCCCCTCCGCCGCAACAACAAGCGCAACAACAAACTCAACATCAATTTCAGCAGCCCTTCCAACCCCAACCTTTTCAAAATCAGACGAACAACTTTGCACCCAACAATTCTTTTCCACCAAACAACTTTGTTCCGTCAAACAACAATAAGGTTTCCTCGCTCGAACGAAGTCTGGAGGCGTTCGTTAAACAATCGACACAATCCACTGCCAACATCCAGTCTTCTATTCAGTCCTTAGTGCAACACACTGCCGCTCACGGGCAAAGCATCAAGACCATCAAGGCCCAGATTGCACAGCTGAATGCGGCCTTAAGCGAGCGAGAGAAGGGGAAGCTCCCATCCCAGCCACTCCCAAATCCCGGTCACCCACAGAATGTACATGTTGCTCTTGAACAACAGAACTATAATGCGAGTGCCATGACCACATTGAAATCGGGAAGGATGCTGCAAAACAACATTGGCACACGGATCAACGATGACACCCCGGCCGCTTCTTCTTCTTCTTCTTCTTCTCCTGCTTCTTCGTCTTCTGAGCCTATTCTCCATTTTTCAAAAGGCTCTCCTTCTTCTTCTTCTTCTTCTTCTTCTTCTTCTTCTTCTTCTTCTTCTGCTCTGAACGGACCCACTTCTCACTCCACGAAAACACCTGTTCTAGGATCCGTTCCAACTCCACAATCTCCTCCACAAGCATTAGACTCAACCAATTTTAAAAACGTCCCATTTCCAAACCGGTTAAGGTCTAATAAACAAAATCCTCAAATGGAGAAGATTCTGGAGTTATTTAAGCAGGTTAACATTAACATTCCTCTTTTAGATGCCGTCCAACAAGTCCCATCCTACGCGAAAATCTTAAAGGACTTGTGCACGAAAAAGAGGAAGTCTCAGGTACCAAAGAAAGTTTTCTTGGCTAGTGCTGTGAGTGATGCTCTTACCCAATCTTTACCACAAAAACGGAAGGACCCTAGCTGTCCTACGATTTCTATTACCATTGGGGATAAGAACATCAACCGTGCACTATTAGATCTTGGTGCCAGTGTTAACCTGCTTCCGTAGTCAGTATACGAGCAATTAGGCGTAGGAGAGCTGAAACCCATACACTGTACTCTCCAAATGGCCGACCGATCGATCACCCATCCTAGGGGTGAGCTAGAGGATGTGTTAATCAAAGTCGGGGACTTCATATTCCCCGTTGACTTCATTGTATTAGACACACAGCCTGTAGCTAACCCCCGGAATCAAATTCCGGTGATACTCGGTCGCCCATTCCTTGCAACCTCAAATGCTGTGATCAATTATCGCAATGGTTCGATGAACCTCTCTTTTGGAAACATGACGATTGAACTCAACATTTTTAGGTTGGGGAATCAGCCCTCCGAACCTAATGCTCATATACTGGACGTTTGCTCAATCCAGGAGATCACCCTAGAAGAGTGTGAATTCGAGGAGTTTCTGTTTGATCACGATAAACTTGACGCCACTAGTGCGTTCCTCCTCGAACCTGCTGCTGTTTCTGCACCCGACAACGACTACGAGTGTTTCACGTTCTTGAACGATCTTAGCCGCTCGCAACCCGAGTTTGAATCTTTCGAATTTCCGGATGAGTTACCTGAACCATCCGACTCGGTCGCTTACACTCGTTTTGAACCTTTGCTGGAGTCCTTTGAGTTCGAGACCTCTGCACCAATCTTGCCTTCAATCGTTTCACCTCCGACGCTCGAACTCAAGCCTTTGCCGTCTCACCTTAAGTACGCTTACTTAGGTGAGAACGAGACCCTCCCTGTCATCATCTCGGCTTCTCTAGCTCCAGAGCAAGAGAAAGCCCTTCTCGCGGTCTTGCACAGCAACAGGCAAGCTTTTGGCTGGTCCATGGCGGACATCAAGGGGATTAGTCCCCTGATTGTTGAACATCACATTCATCTGATGGATGATGCCAAACCAGCCCGGGATCCACAAAGACGTCTCAATCCAGTCATGAAAGAGGCTGTGAAGAAGGAGATCGTAAAATGTCTGGATAGTGGTATCATTTACCCTATCTCTGATAGCCAATGGGTTAGCCCCATTCACGTTGTCCCCAAGAAATCAGGTATAATGGTCATCACTAACGAGGCGAACGAGTTAATCCCTACTCGTACCCAAACTGGGTGGCGAGTATGCATCGATTTCAGAAAACTCAACGCCGCAACGCAGAAGGACCACTTCCGCTACCTTTCATTGACCAAATGCTTGAACGATTGGCCGGACACGAGTACTAGTGCTTTCTTGATGGCTACTCCGGCTATAATCAGATTCCCATCACTGAAAAAGACCAGGACAAGACCACATTCACTTGTCCTTTCGGCACGTTTGCATATCGTCGCATGCCCTTTGGGTTATGCAATGCGCCCGCTACCTTCCAGCGGTGTATGATGGGAATCTTCTTAGACATGGTGGAAAAATTTCTGGAGATCTTCATGGATGATTTCTCCATCTTCGGCGATTCCTTCAACGAGTGTTTGCTGCATCTTGACGCTGTCCTTACCCGATGTAAGGACAAGAATCTCACTTTGAATTGGGAGAAGTGCCACTTCATGGTGCGCGAAGGTATTGTCTTAGGATATATCATCTCGCAAAATGGCATAGAGGTTGACAAAGCGAAGATTGAGGTCATTTCCAATCTCCCTCCTCCTCGATGCGTCAGAGATATCCGAGCCTTCCTTGGCCATGCCGGTTTCTATAGACGGTTCATCAAGGACTTTAGCAAGATTGCTAGGCCCTTGACTCTTTTGCTGGCCAAGGATACGCCATTCGACTTCAACTCGAGCTGTGTGACTGCATTCGAGTCATTGAAAAGCTCACTCACTTCTGCTCCCGTTCTTTCTTCGCCTGACTGGACGCACCCATTTGAGATTATGTGCGATGCATCCGACTTTGCCATTGGTACTGTCCTTGGACAACACATAAACAAAATGCCGCACGTAATCAATTATGTGAGCCGAACCCTGAACGACGCCCAACTCAATTATACAACAACTGAGAAGGAATTCTTAGCTGTTGTATTTGCTTTAGAGAAGTTCAGGCCCTACCTCATCGGCTCTCCAGTCATTGTCTACACAGACCATTCTGCTCTGTGCCATCTTTTTGCGAAGAAAGATGCAAAATCTCGGTTAATACGTTGGATCCTCTTGCTTCAAGAGTTTGACCTTGTCATTAAGGACAAACGAGGATGTGAAAACGTAGTTGCCGACCATCTCTCACGACTTCCTTCTTCGCCTTCGCTTCCAATTCCGATCAACGACGTTTTCTCGGATGAACAGCTCTTGACAGTATCTTGCGAACCCTGGTTCGCAGATATTGTGAACTATTTGGCCACGGGATTACTACCGACTGAATGGTCAAGTCAGGACAGACTTCGCTTCTTATCCCAAGTAAAACACTTTTACTGGGACGAACCCTATCTGTTCAAGTACTGTCCCGACCAGATTATTCGTCGGTGTGTCCCTGACGAGGAATTCAAGAGTGTGCTGTCATTTTGCCACGATCAAGCATGTGGCGGGCATTTTGACCCCAGAAAGACAGCTGAGAAGATCTTGCAATGTGGTTTCTACTGGCCACAACTCTTCAAAGACGCTCATGACTATTGCAAGACTTGCTCCCGGTGCCAACACATGGGCCGGATATCCCGGAGGAACGAGATGCCGCTCCAACCGATCTTGGTTGTGGAGATTTTCGATGTTTGGGGGATAGATTTCATGGGGCCGTTTCTCAGCTCTTTTTGGAACTTGTACATCCTTCTCACTGTTGATTACGTCTCTAAGTGGGTCGAGGCTGTGCCCAGCCGGACTAACGACAATAAGGTTGTCGTTAGGTTTCTTAAAGAAAACATTTTCTCCCGTTTTGGACACCCCCGAGCGATCATTAGCGACAATGGAAGTCATTTCTGCAACAAGACTTTCGAGGCCTTGATGCGGAAATATTCCATTAATCATAAGCTCTCTACGCCCTACCACCCCCAAACCTGCGGGCAGGCCGAAGTTTCAAATCGGCAAATCAAGCAGATACTGGAGAAGACGGTTTCCAAGAACCGTAAGGATTGGTCGCTGAAACTCACTGATGCCCTTTGGGCATTTCGAACCGCTTATAAGACCGACCTTGGCATGTCTCCCTATCGGCTTGTGTACGGAAAAGCGTGCCACCTACCTGTCGAAATAGAGTATCGCGCATTTTGGGCGATAAAGGAACTGAATCTGTCTCTCGAAGATGCGGGCAGCCATCGGAAGCTGCAGTTGAACGAATTGAGCGAGCTTTGGGATGAGGCTTACGATAACGCGGTTGTCGTTAAGAACCGAACGAAGGTGTTTCACGATAAACACCTTTTGCGCAAAACTTTTGTACCTGGTCAACAGGTACTGCTTTACGACACCAGACTACACTTCCATCCAGGAAAGCTCAGATCTCGCTGGAAAGGGCCGTATTTTGTGCGGAATGTGTATCCGCATGGCGCTGTAGATTTGGAGAATCCAAAGGACGGTTCATTTTTCAAAGTAAATGGACACCGACTCAAACCGTACCTTAGCGCCGAACCAACAGAGGAGCTCCTGTTCTTACAGGAGCCGGTTTACCCTGCATAATCTTCCTCCGTCTACCTCCAAACTTCGGTTATCCAGCCAAGAACAAGTGGACACCGTTCCAAATAAGTTTGGGGGTATGTATATACCATTTTGTACATTTTTGTGGATATTCTTTTTCTTTTTCTTAAAACCAAAAACACAAAAAAAAATAAAAATAACAATTTTGTGTATATCTAACCGACAATTTTGACCCTTCAAATGATCTCTTCATGCAATGACAGTGAGAACACTGTCCAGTTTAAGTTTGGGGGTACGCTCGGTACGCATTTCTAACCTTCGCATTCATATGTATATTTTGCATCTGCATGTTAAAATCCATAAAAATCTGAAAATTTTCTAAAAAAACATAAAAACTTTTCTGTCAAGTTAGTTAGTGGGGGGACTCTGATTAAACATTTCAACGGTTTTGTTTGATAAGATAAGAATAACTAAATCTTATGTTTAGATTTTGAAAATCTGAAAGATAACTCTCCTTTGAAGTTAACTATAGCTGATATACGTCTTTACATCACACTACACGTGTCGTGAGTTTTTGGGAATTAGATGACAAGTCTTTTATGTCGAAAAACTTTTAAATGGATCAATGATTTTCTGAGGATCAAATAGGTTTGTTCTGAAATAAGTAATATCAAGAATAGTTTATGAAGTAAGTGAATATGAAGGAATGTTATTGATGCCTTAATTGGAACTAAGTCTGAAAAATAACCCATCTGAAACTTGATTGGAATGATTACACACCGAACCCACTAAACACGTCTTTTATCCAAAAAAATTAAAAAAATAATTGAACTGCCGGTTATATCTCCGTTCGTATTAAATCATCATGATTTTCACGCCAAACTGTCTTTTGTTTTTGGACCTAGGTAACTTGAGTAATTAAGTCCGCTGGGGTGTTTCTACACCTAATGCCCTAAAACCAACTGGTTTGGGTGCATTGGCCCAAAGCTCGCTAAGAAGCCTAGAAAGTCCAATTTAAAACAAAGTCAAGCAAGTGTTCTCTCCGAGTTAAAATTCCTAACGGTTCTTTGTGTGAGAGTGATCTTGATAAAAGACGGGCTTTTATAAAAAAATTTTAACGGAGATATGAAGGTTTTATTCTATGATAAAGACTATTGCATGTTCACAGAGGTGTGTATGAAATGAAAACAAGAAAAAGGTGGAGTGAAAAATAAGACCTAGTTTTCTGTTAAGAAAGATAGAAATTCTAAAGTTGAAACTTTACTGGAAAACGAAACTTGAAAAATGCTTAACTCTTTATAAAACTTATGTGATCCTTTCAAAATTTTTATCTGGGCTTTATTGTGTGACATGATGACGTAAATCGATCCTTCTGGAAACTTAACGACCCTATTTGCACTGCACGTAAAGACATATAAAATCTGTAGTTAAATAAGAAGCGAAGTGTGAAAAATAAAGATTCGATAGTCTAGACTTAGGATAATAGAATTGTTATTTTCTGAAACAAAACTTTAGGGTTTGAATCTTAGTTATTTTACAAAACTAACTTGACCGGATTTTGTGGGTAGTATCCGCTGAAAACCCTCAGGAGACAACACTCCTCCTACTAGGGACACCTAGAGGTTTAACGGCTTGTTGCACATGCCCAGTGCAATCGCGTTCCCTGCGAAAGTGAGGTTAGGAAATTTTTTGTGAATAAATTGGCTTTGCTCGGGACGAGCAAATGATAAGTTTGGGGGTATTTGTTCATATCAGATTTTTGCATTTTCATACCGCCCAATTTTTATCACACTGCATATCGGTAGGTACTCTTGAGCCGTGTTTGCTAGTCAATTGCATGATACAGGTTCTCGGCTCTAAAACGGTGAAATTCATGAAAAAACACGACAAAATCCGGGTTCCTGCCAACCACAGATAAAACACGGGTCTCCGCTCTTTATCCGTCTGTTGCCACACACCAGTTTAAGAGATAAAATGGCAAATCATTGTCATTTTCATGCACAAGGCTCAATGGCAACACAAGATCCAAGAAATCTACGCGGAGCTCGAGGAAATCATGGCAAAAAGATCCACTTCCAATCACCTTTTGATCTACTAGGATTCTGGAAGAGATGTGAAAAGATTATCAGAAAAGACATATGCCAAACTACAGACAAAACAGGACCAGGGAAGCACAAAAAACCGTAGGGCCCAACTCTACTAAACGGCCGCGGAACCGCGGCCAATAGGGGGTCTAGGCCGCGGTTCCGCGGCCGTCTTGGCTTGTCGGCTGAAGATCTTTCAGGGGCAGTTTGGTATTTTCATGAGGGTTCTGAATGTTGCCCTAGGTTTTCCTTTCCCTGCCTATAAATAGCCCAGAACCTTGTGAAGCCAAGGGTGCTTAATCTTGTATTTTTTAGGGTTTAGAATACTTGTTCTTCTTCCTCTTCTCATCTCTTCTCCATTGAAAAACTTGTAGTGAGCTTTTGTGAGTGAAGAATGATGAATAAAGAAGTTCATTTTGTTATTATACTTGTCTTGCTCGTTTTATGTTAATCGCTTGTAATCGTTAATTGATAAGTAGTTGTTGTTATTTATTGTTGTTTCTTTCTTTCTCTTTTTCTTTATCCTTAAAACAACCATGATGCTTACGCTTGATCCTTGCCAAGGTGAGGTCGCAAATAGCTAGTTGTTATCTTCTAATCTCTTTCTTTCTATCTTCCTCTTTGTTTTATTTTCTTTTCATTATGATGTGTGAGTAGTTTCCATACTTGTTAGGATAGGATAAGAGAAGTTTGAGAGAAGGAAATCTCTCTCACTCTTTCCTTGCCCAACATCTTAAATCAACTCCCGTTAATTGAACCACAATCCGCTCCCTACGGCACCCTATCCTACATGATAGCGGTGATTCCGTAGTGAGACCGGTTGTGGTTGAATTAACCGGAGGTTATGGCTAAGAGCTAAGAACGGACGGACAAGCACCAAAAGGAAGAACTTAAGCGTTGGAAAGCCTAGCTTATACTCGCAAGTTCCTTCCTAGTCGTGCTAATCCCCGTTGTTGCCGATTACCGTAACACCGATATTAAGAGTGGCAACGAAAGAAGTGAGCGACTCCTAACTCAAACTAACCTAATCCTAACCCTAACAAGCTCTCTTTACATATCATTTTAACACTTAGATAATCACAAACAAATCTGGAAAATTGGACTTAACTCGTTAAAGCACATAGAAAAAGATTCTCATCTCCCTGCGGACGACCCGTATTCAACCGGCTAGCTACAAGCGAAACCGTTTTGATTGCGGTAATTAACTAAACTTGAACACGCATAATCGCTACCAATCATAAGGCTATCGTAAGAATGCACGCAAATGTGTCACAACATGTATGTCTAGATGTGATGTAATGCCACTAGTATGTATGCACATGTATGCAACATCAATACGAAATCTTTAAGTGTTTAAAATACTATAAGCTCTTCATTTTTAACTTAGAAAAAGAATATCCGTGCAATAGCTAAAATACCATCAATGAAATCATCTGAAAATCGTGTCAAGCATCGACACCAAATATGGAAATATATCTATCTCAATGTCTCAGTATATCAATGTCTCAATACATCGGGCTCCGTCAGTCCGGATCAGCCCATATCATCAAATCTCACGACAACGGTCGGTATCCTCCGGATATCCGCCACGCCAGACATCACCGGTAGGTAGTCTTCCCCTGCCAGGCTCATCGTCTACAACTCGATCTTCTTGTCCCGGGGTACCATACCGGGCTCACCATGTACCCGAGACGGTTCATCCACTCCTCGAATCGGGTCTCGAAATCCAATAGAAAACATGAAAACTCATTGTGGACGACACATACATCACGAGAAAACCGTAAATTTATTTTAAAAATGATAATAATAAGCTTTTGTTAAATTCTTACGGTTTTCCCCAAAATCCAGAAATCGCAGCAATACTGAAATCCTCAAGAAAATCATAATACCCAACATGTTGTATATGATAAATGCTTATGATATCAAAGGTATGCAATGTGATTTATGGCTAGGAACCTATATAAGCATGATGATGAAGTGAGGTATATATATATGCTATGCAATTCAATGTATCATATACGATGCAAATGTTGATACTGAACTAAGCAGGTTCTACAGTGCTCGTGGCATGGCAATTACCAAAGGCGTGCGTGTCACATGAATAGTGCGCATGCAACATGAGCCAATGGTAATGGTGTATGTGTCCTAAGGGGTGATATCACATATGAGTATATAGATATCCATGCAATGCCAGCAGACGAATAACTAGAAGGGTATGCATATGAATGAGATGGTTAACTAATTAGCTATGCATATAGTTTGCAAGTAATAAAGTGATCCTAACTATGGGGCGCCTCGCTCCATCCAGACGATTTCCCCATAGATGTATACATCTACTCACACGGACGCCTCGCTAATCTGATCCAACCACCGCTTTGCCTTTGCGCGCCGCGTCCGATGTTTCCGCAACCGATCCTAAAATTGCACAACACAAACTTAAGATTACACATCAAGAAATGACGCAAGTTACAAAATAAAAGAATCAACACTGACAAGTTAGTCACAACGTGCACTAAACGCGCGGAACACACACGAAAACCACTAAAAGCTTAACTAAAATCGTCATTTCGGGGCAACCGTCAAAACTAAAACCCGACTAAACCAAATTACACATTCGCACACCCTAAAAGTCATAGGAGATGATATAAATATCGTCGATATATCGCAATTAAATCACCTCCTAATTTTATAGAAAACCTAGTAAGCATTAACATAGCGATTTCGATGCAAACATCGCGAATTAACGATAAAGCGATCACAATCTAACACCAACATCCAATTCAAACTACTAGATGGCCACAACACAAATTTTAACCCAATTACAAT
Source organism: Agapanthus africanus (assembly GCA_030015575.1). Taxonomy (NCBI): domain Eukaryota; kingdom Viridiplantae; phylum Streptophyta; class Magnoliopsida; order Asparagales; family Amaryllidaceae; genus Agapanthus; species Agapanthus africanus. The sequence continues at coordinate 706,724,051 of CM057341.1, forward strand.
ACTTCAAACCCTAATTAAAACTTCAAACCTTTTCTAGAATTTTATTAAACAAGAAATTACAACCATTTTCACACTTTAATTTCTATTTTAGCATCTTTAAACTACAAATTAAACATTTAGATTAGAATTATACCTTACAAGTTGTGAATCTCTTGCACTTAGCCTCCAAAGTTGCCTCTTTTCTCCTTGTTTTAAACCAATTAGGGTTTGGGAAGAGGTGGAATAGGGATTAGGTTTGAATTAGTGAAGAAAATTGTGGATTTCGGTGGATTTTTTGTTGATTTTGAAGGAATTTGAAGGAAAAAAGAGAAGGGAAAATGGGGAGCAGCAGCTGGGAGGCTCGGCCTGGGGTGTGGGAGGGGGAGAATGGAGGAATTGTGTGGAAATTTTCACACAAAAAGTATCTTTTAATGTCATTTAATGCATATCACATCATTTCTTATTAAAAAAATTCATTTTTATTACATTTTTTGACCATAAAACCACAATTCTTGGTAAGTTTTGATAAAATTTTTGTTAACAATAAATTTTAGTTTATAATGGTTCTTAAGTGTGTAATTTACCCATTTAAATTTGTATTTATCACTAATTTAATGTATTTTTAAAAGCTTAAAATAATATTAAAAATAATTAATTAAGGAATTTTTTTTAAAAGACTAGAAATTTTTAAGTGACAATTTAATGACCAAATTCTAGCAATATCTTATCTAAATTTTGTATAATTAGACCTATATTGAAAAATACTTATTTTGACTTTTTACGGAAAAGACTGTTTATTTTACCGATTATCGAAAACTGCCTAAACGATTTTCGAAGCGTTACAAAGCAGGTGGTCGGATTTTCATAGCTCGAGACCATCGGTGAGTAGATTTAACTTCTACGGGAAATTCGCCCGTATGGCGTTAAGTGTCAGGGCTAGATATGATATGATATTAGCCGCATGATTATATGTTCATATAGAGATGTTGCATGAATTTCATGCATATAGTTACTTATTGTGCTTGAACCTGTATCTATTGTACACTGCACTATTATTGACAGTCCATGTTGCACGAGCACCAATGATATGCTACACACACTGTCGGTAATTGCCATGATACGCACAACACAAATATTCATTGATATACCTTGCTAGTGGTTAGCGACATAGAGGCATTTATTCTTGTGCGATAGCGCATATGACATATAGCATACCTGTATACCTACATGCTTATACACATGCCATATTATACCTACATGCTCGCACATATACTTTGCTATTGTTACATGATCAGTTTTTTTTTATTATAACCTATATATCGGTGGAATGGGACGTTGTTATATATATGTAATTTGGATTCGGATATTTGGGAACCGCGAGATATATTTAATGACTTGATTCATTTAAATATCGGACTTTTCACGTGATATGCTCTTATTAATGTTTTATGTTGCATATGTTATTTTACATGGATTTACGCATTTGAGATATGTTTTCATGCGATTTGGGAATTTCAAGTGTCGATGTTAGGCACTTATATTCCGAGAGAGATATGGATTTGGAGACCGATACGTGGAACACAAGTGTCGAAGTGGGATACTTGGGTTTCGAGGAACGCATGGATATCAGAAAGACCGATACGTGGAACACAAGTGTCGAAGTGGGATACTTGGGTTTCGAGGAACGTATGGATACGAGTATTTATGTGTCGATGTTAGGCACTAGTTTTCATGATATTTTAGAGTGTCGATGTTTAACACTCAGGTTCCATGAGACTTACAGAATTTGAGGGCCGATCTGAGTATTTGGGATTTGGGGTGTTGTTGATTTACACCGGGTTTTTCCATGCTTACGATTTGTGCATGAGATTATTAATTATCCCGCACCCAGTATTTAGTTGATATGCATTTGATTAATGTAGTTATAGTATCCTGGTGGTGTACATCGATCATGATAGTTGCATATTCATATTTCAATACTCATGCTACCAGCTTACATGTTATTGATCATTGCTGTTAGTGCATACTTGCGATTTCCGTATGATGTTAATTACTATTTACGAGTTGGCAACTCACCCCCGTTGTGCCATAGTGTTTTGCAGGACTTATCCTCAGAGTAGTCGTGGCAGGGCGTCTTATCATCTCTATTTTTGCGGATACCGCTACGTTTGGCCGTGAGGCCTTTGCTTTTAGGTGGGTTTGCGGTTATCCGTCTGTACATTGTATATCTTTTTGTTGGATCTAGTATTCTCCATCTACCACTTCTTGTATTTGACTTAGAGACGAGTTGTGAGGATTCAGTGTTGTATTATTATTTTGGTGACTTTGGGTGCCGTGCTCGTGGGGGCCGGTCTTGTTGAAAAGTTTTATTTCTTTATGAAGTTTTCCTTTATATTTCTTCGCTTCGGCGTCGTATATATGCTTGTGGTGGTTGTCTCCGCCGTTGGGCGTGATTTTCTCCCGTTTGGGATGCTTTATATATTATCTATGTTGTACCCATTTTCGGGGCTAGTTTTTACAAAGGAGGTGCTGCCGAAATTTTCAAGAAAGAAAATTAAAGTTAAAGATTTTACTTAAGATTTTCCGAATGTTTTAAACTATGTTTTTCTCCATTTATCCCTTTTGGGGTGGTTTAGATTTCTGAGTTTCGGCTTACTTAAATTACGTACGCCTGTAGACGTGACGTGGTTTAAGGGCCGGTCATGTGCCAAATTTTGGGTCGTGACAAAGTTGGTATCAGAGCGCTAGGTTTTACCTTTCGGAGTGTAGGATGACCTTGGTATGATGGAGTAGGTAGCTTAAGCAGAGTAACGTAGCGTGTGTATGTTCCGCGGCAAACTTACGACGCGGTACTCCGTCTAAGTGACCTTAGGACTTGTTGATTGAAATTCCTTCCGCGATTTATATACATCCTTATGATTCGATTTCTGTATCCTTATTGAATCTTGTTTCAATTTCTAGCCTATATGCCGCCGAAGACTGTGAGGGTACAGAGAGCGTCCGCAAGGGCCGAGGTCAGAGTTGACTCGTTTGAGGCGAGGACTGACCAGGGCGGTACGCCTGTTGTATCGGAGCACATTGCTATGTTTGGGGCCGGTATGCAGGACCTGCGCCAGATGATGGGGACTTTAGTTGAGGCCATTCGAGCGCAGGGGCAGGCAGTTGTTCTACCCGTTGCAGGGACCACGATGGTACCTACTATTCTGGCAGTCGCAGTTACATCTCCGGAGGTTATTACCGTGTCACTGACGGAGTTCATGAGGCTGAGGCCTCCGGTGTTCACCGGCACAGATGCTGCTGAGGATCCGCAGTCGTTTATCGACCGGATGGCCAGGATTTGTCGTTCGCTCCGATGCTCCGATGAGAGATGGGTGGAGTTCGCGAGCTTCCGTCTGGAGGGTCTGGCCCAGAAGTGGTGTGAGTCCTTGGAGAGGGGCAGAGCCGCAGGTCTTGCTCTTATAACCTGGGCTGAGTTTGTGACGGTATTTCTCGCCCGTTTTCTTCCACCGAGCGTCAGGGATGCGTGAGCGCGCAGATTTGAGTCGTTACGCCAGACTCTGGGGATGACGGTGTTTGAGTACGATATACTATTTACCGAGCTGTCTGTGTATGCTCTGTACTTGGTAGCGACTGAGGAGATAAGGGTGAAGAGGTTTGTTCGAGGCCTGCTTACCCAGTTGTTCCTAGCCATCGGCATTCAGCATTGTGACACGTATGTGGCAGCAGTGGATGCAGCCCTATTGGTGGAGGAGCATCTTTCTGAGTCGTCAGTTGCTCCAGAACCGAAGAGGGTTCGTACTTGTGATTCGACGGGGAGACGGGCGTTTAGACGTCGTGACAGTTCCCGTTCAGATACTGGAGGTGGTGGAGGTTCGGGACGAGGTCGGCTTTTTAGCTCTTACCCTCAGGAGAGTCATCAGTTTGCATCTGGATGTTACTGATGTGGGAGTATGGGTCATAGGGTTGAAGATTGTGCTAAGCCACGTGTGAGCGAGGCAGCTGTACCGCAGATTACCTTACCACCTTCTCCACATCAGAGGGCGTTGCCCCTTATGCCGGTCGTTGCTCCGTGTCAGACTCATGTGCAGAGAGGTCGGGGTCGCAGTGGTTTTGTACCGAGAGGGCGGGGTGGTAGAGGCGGAGGTCATCCAGTTGCCGGTAGAGGGCAGGCTCCGCTGTTTGCCTTGACTGATCGGGACGTGCAGGCGTCCAATGCCGTGGTTTCAGGTACCCTTTCTGTTTGTTCTTATGATGCACATGTTCTTTTCGATCTGGGATCTACGCATTCGTATGTTTCTACGCACTTCGTGCCGAGGTTAGGCCGAGAGTCGTGTTTGCTAGATCATCCGCTTGTTTTGACTACTCCAGTGGGCGAGTCGTTTATTGCGCGACACGTGTTCCGGTCTTGTGCTGTCCATATTGGTGACAGAGATCTGTCCATCGACTTGATCCTTCTGGAGATGTTGTACTTCGACGTTCTGCTGGGCATAGACTGGTTAGCTACTTACTACACGTCCATGGACTGCCGCGAGAAGACAGTTAGGTTTTGTTTTCCTGGCGAGTCAGTGTTTGTTGTGCAGGGGGACCGTGATCCCACCCCTCACAGTTTGATTTCTGTCCTTTGCGCTAGTCGGCTTTTGAGGAGAGGTTGTCGGGGATTCTTGGCCATCATTCTTGATACTGGAGCCACAGTGGGGTCGTTGGACCAGGTTCCTACCGTGCGAGAGTTTCCCGATGTTTTTCCAGATGAGTTACCAGGGATGCCGCCAGAGCGCGATATTGAGTTCTGCATTGATCTGATTCCTGGCACGAAGCCTATTTCTATACCGCCTTATCGGATGGCTCCGGCAGAGCTTAGAGAGCTTAAAGATCAATTGCAAGAATTGCTTGATAGGGGACTTGTGCGTCCGAGTGTTTCGCCGTGGAGAGCTCTTGTTCTGTTCGTCAAGAAGAAGGACGGCAGTTTGAGGTTGTGTATGGATTATCGTCAATTGAACCGAATTACGGTTCGGAATAGGTATCCTTTACCTCGCATTGACTATTTATTTGATCAGCTCCAGGGTACGAAACATTTTTCTAAGATTGATTTGCGTTCGGGTTATCATCAGTTGCGGGTTCGGAATGATGACATTCCGAAGACTGCTTTTCGTACGCGCTATGGGCATTATGAGTTTCTGGTGATGTCGTTCGGACTCACCAATGCGCCAGCAGCGTTCATGGATCTGATGAACCGGATTTTCAGGCCGTTCCTCGACCAGTTTATTATTGTGTTTATTGATGCCATACTGGTCTACTCTAGGAGTCGTGAGGAGCATGAGCAGCACTTGAAGATTGCTTTGCAGATTTTGAGAGAGCACCAGCTGTATGCTAAATACTCAAAGTGCGCGTTTTGGCTTGATAGAGTTGACTTCCTGGGTCATGTGGTGACTGGTGATGGTATTCTGGTGGACCCGAGGAAGATCGAGGCTGTGCAGCTTTGGCCCAGACCTGTATCAGTGGCTGAGGTCTGCAGCTTTTTGGGCTTAGCTGGTTATTATCGCCGTTTTGTGTAGGATTTCTGGAGTATCACTGCACCGCTAACTGGACTGACCCGGAAGGGAGTTCCTTTTCTTTGGACTGATGCGTGCGAGCAGAGTTTTCACCAGTTGAAGACTCGGATGACAACAGCACCGGTTCTATCTTTGCCTTCTGAATCGGGCGGCTATGTTGTTTACTGTGATGCTTCTCGAGTGGGGCTCGGATGTGTACTGATGCAGCATGATAGAGTGATTGCTTATGCTTCTAGGCAGCTGAAGAAGCACGAATAGAATTACCCCACTCACAATGTTGAGATGGCCGCGGTGGTCTTTGCGTTGAAGATTTGGAGACACTACTTGTACGGGGAGTCGTGTCAGATCTTCACGGATCACAAGAGCTTGAAGTACATCTTCCAGTAGCGGGATCTGAATCTGCGACAGCACCGTTGGATAGAGCTTGTGAAGGATTATGATTGTGAGATCCTTTATCACCCGGGCAAGGCGAATGTGGTAGCCGATGCTTTGAGTTATAGGCCCGGGGGTAGCTTGTCTCAGTTGAGTGCAGTTCAGCACCAGTCTTCTGCAGATTGGAAGCTCTTGTGTGATGGTAGAGTGAAATTCGAGTTCACTTCCGCTAGGGGACAGCTTGCTCATGTCCGCGCCCGTCCACTACTACTTGATCGTATTAATGAGGCGCAGCCCAGTGATGTCCGTTTGTCTGAGATTCTTGAGCTTGTTCGGCAGGGTACAGGTTCGGAGTTCATGATTGATGACCAGGGTGTGCTACGATGCGGGACTCGCTTGTGTGTACCATATGCTGATGGGTTGAGATGCGAGATCCTAGAGCAGGCACATCAGTCGGCCTTTATCATTCATCCAGGTTCCACCAAGTTGTACCGTGACATGAGAGACTTTTACTGGTGGGAAGGGATGAAGCGCGATATTTCGGACTTCGTTTCGAGGTGCCTGACTTGTCAGCAAGTCAAGGCTGAGCATCAGAGACCGGCTGGAGAGTTGCAGCCTTTACCCGTTCCGGAGTGGAAATGGGAGCAGATTTCCATGGAGTTCATTATGGGTCTACCCAGGACCAGTCGAGGGTATGATTCCATTTGGGTGATTGTTGACCGGTTGACGAAAGCGGCTCACTTCCTTCCAGTGAAGACCACTTTCAGTTATGCTCAGTATGCTTAGTTGTATATAGATGAGATTGTGCGTTTGCACGGTGTTCCCACATACATAGTATCCGACAGAGGCACCCAGTTTACTAGCCGTCTTTGGCAGAAGCTTCAGGAAGCTTTGGGTACCTGGTTGAGTTTTAGCACCGCTTTTCATCCACAGACCGATGGTCAGTCGGAGCGGACTATACAGACTCTGGAGGATATGCTCCGTGCATGTGTGCTTGATTTTGGTGGCACTTGGGATCGTCACTTGCCGTTGATTGAGTTCTCCTACAACAATAGCTTTCAGGAGACTATTCAGATGGCACCTTTTGAGGATTTGTATGGTAGGAAGTGTCGATCGCCAGTCTGTTGAACCGAACTCATCGAGAGTAAGGTTTTGGGACCCTAGCTAGTTCAGGAGACTACGAAGATGATCCAGCTGATTCAGGACAGGATGAGAGCAGCCCGGTGCAGGCAGAAGTCTTATACCGACCGTCGTCGTCGCAGACTTGAGTTCGCGGTGGGGGATCATGTATTCCTAAGGATTTCTCCGATGAAGGGCGTTATGCGATTTGGGAGAAAAGGGAAGCTCAGTCCCAGATTTGTTGGTCCTTTCGAGATCCTTGAGCGAGAAGGTTCTGTTGCTTAACATTTGGCGCTCCTGCCTAGTTTTCCGGATGTTCACCCCGTTTTCCATGTATCGATGCTTCGTAGATACCTTCATGATCTTTCTCACATGATTCAGCACCAGACCGTTCAGCTTGAGCGCGATCTTTCGTTCACCGAGCAGCCGGTAGTTATTTTGGATCGGCAGGTGAAGAAACTTCGGTCAAAGGTCTTGCCATCTGTGAAGGTTTTTTGGCGTAGCCCTACTAGTGAAGAGATCACTCGGGAGGCCGAGAGAGAGATGTAGAATAAATTCCCTCATCTCTTCGAATGTACGTGTAGTTAATTTTAATTCGGGGACCGAATTTCTATAAGGGGGAGATTGTAACGTTTTAGAAATCGTTATACGAATTTTTCCGTTTTAGGGTAAAATAGTCGGTATTTTCCGTTTTAACCCGATTATGATCAAACGTCCGTATAAACTTGCCGGCATCTAGTTTAGCCAGAATAAAACTAGTGCGCGAGCTTTGGGGGTCAATGAGAAGTTTTGGTTCACATAGAATTTTTCCTTAATTAAATATTATTTTATGTGGCAAATTATACATTTAAATTGTGGTAATTACTTCTAATGAGAATCATTGCTAATCTAATCACTAGAATTAGTTTAGAAGCATCTCTTCTAATATCTAGATTTTTTTGTGCAAAAGGATTTAATTTTTTAAAGAAAAGAAAGAAAGAAAAGGTGGCAAAATGCATTAATGAGCATTTATTATCAAATTTTGCTAGAACTTTCTTCACAAAATTCACAAAACTACCCCCCTCCACAATATTGGCCGAGCCTCCCCATTTCTGCCCCAAAATTTTTCCTAGCTCAAATTCTTCATTTCCAAGATCAAAAACTCATCAAAAATCCCAAAATAAATCAACAAATTCCTAAATAAAAATTAAACCATTATTTCCCTTCACTAATCTAGCTTGGATCATCAATAAAAAACATGGTTTTTGGAGGCAAAGATGATGGATCAAGTTGATCTTTTGTGTTCTTGTTAAGGTATAATTTCTAACCTTAATCCTTAATTATTATGTTTAAATCATTAAATTGGCTATTTAATTGTTTAATATAGCTTAATTAACATGATTTGTGGTTTCATGATAATTTTAGTAAAGATCAAGTTAGGGTTTAGCTTGATGAAGTGTTTAATGTTAATTGAAATTTAAGAAAACTTAACTTAGTAGAATATGATAATTATTGTTAATTACTAGTTTGTCTAATTAGGAGTTTTACCTTACTAGATTTTTACTAAAGCTTAATTAGGCAAGTTTAAAAATATGGAGGTGGTTTCGATAACTTAGTTAAGCTATTTTAAAATATTTGAAATCGCTAGAATTGTATTAGCTTTAGACTTGTGCAAAATATTGCGATAAGTTGCTTACTAGGTTTTGGTGTATTTTCGATGTGGGTTCAATTGGTCGTTGCGAGGTTATATCTATTATATTCCTCGTATTTGATTGTGTTAGGTTTGCGCGATCGGGACGATCGGAGTATAGACTTGGTGTTTCGTAGTTTAGCGACCCTAGTTAGGGTTTTTGCCGATGTCGTACGCATTTTGAGCGCTAGGTGCGCAGTGTAATTTTCTGGGCGTTATCCTTGCGTTTCGTTGTCCTTACGTCGATGTAAGATATTTAGCTTATGTGATGTGTTTGTGAAAATTTAGGATCGCAAGCGGGGACTTCGGACGCTGCGAATAAGGAGAAGCAGGTGGTCGGATTTTCATAGCTCGAGACCATCGGTGAGTAGATTTAACATCTACGGGGAATTCTCCCGTATGGCGTTAAGCGTCAGGGCTAGATATGATATGATATTAGCCGCATGATTATATGCTCATATAGAGATGATGCATGAATTTCATTGCATATAGTTACTTGTTGTGCTTGAACCTGTATCCATTATACACTGCACTATTATTGACAGTCCATGTTGAACGAGCACCAATGATATACTACACACACACCGTCGGTAATTGCCATGATACGCACAACACAAATATTCATTGATATACCTTGCTAGTGGTTAGCGACATAGAGGCATTTATTCTTGTGCGATAGCGCATATGACATATAGCATACCTGTATACCTACATGCTTATACACATGCCATATTATACCTACATGCTCGCACATATACTTTGCTATTGTTACATGATCAGCTTTTTTTTTATTATAACATATATATCGGTGGAATGGGACGCTGTTATATATATGTAATTTGGATTCGAATATTTAGGAACCGCGAGATATATTTAATGACTTGATGCATTTAAATAGCGGACTTTTCCCGTGATATGCTTTTATTGATGTTTTATGTTGCATATGTTATTTTACATAGATTTACGCATTTGAGATATGTTTTCATGCGATTTGGGAATTTCAAGTGTCGATGTTAGGCATTTATATTCCGAGAGATATATGGATTTGGAGACCGATATGTGGAACATAAGTGTCGAAGTGGGATACTTGGGTTTCGAGGAACGTATGAATATCAGAAAGACCGATACGTAGAACAAAAGTGTCGAAGTGGGATACTTGGGTTTCGAGGAACGTATGGATACGAGTATTTATGTGTCGATATTAGGCACTAGTTTTCATGATATTTTAGAGTGTCGATGTTTGACACTCAGGTTCCATGAGACTTACAGGATTTGAGGGCCGATCTGAGTATTTTGGGATTTGGGGTGTTGTTGATTTACACCGGGATTTTCCAACGATTTGTGAATGAGATTATTAATTATCTCGCACCCAGTATTTAGTTGATATGCATTTGATTAATGTAGTTATAGTACCCTGGTGGTGTACATCGATCATGATAGTTGCATATTCATATTTCAATACTTATGCTACCAGCTTACATGTTATTGATCATTGCTGTTAGTGCATACTTGCTATTTCCGTATGATGTTAATTACTATTCACGAGTTGGCAGCTCACCCCCGTTATGCCACAGTGTTTTGCAGGACTTACCCTCAGAGTAGTCGCGGCAGGGCGTCTTATCATCTCTACTTTTGCGGATACCGCTACGGTTGGCCGTGAGGCCTTTGCTTTTAGGTGGGTTTGCGGTTATCCGTCTATACATTGTATATCTTTTTGTTGGATCTAGTATTCTCCATCTACCACTTCTTGTATTTGACTTAGAGACGAGTTGTGAGGATTCGGTGTTGTATTATTATTTTGGTGACTTTGGGTGCCGTGCTCGTGGGAGCCGGTCTTGTTGAAAAGTTTTACTTCTTTATGCAGTTTTCCTTTATATTTCTTCGCTTCGGCGTCGTATATATGCTTGTGGTGGTTGTCTCCGCCGTTGGGCATGATTTGCTCCCGTTTGGGATGCTTTATATATTATCTATATTGTACCTGTTTTCGGGGCTAGTTTTTATAAAGGAGGTGCTGCCGAAATTTTCAAGAAAGAAAGCTAAAGTTAAAGATTTTACTTAAGATTTTCCGAATGTTTTAAACTATGTTTTTCTCCATTTATCCCTTTTGGGGTGGTTTAGATTTCTGGGTTTCAGCTTACTTAAATTACATACGCCTGTAGACGTTACATGGTTTAAGGGTCGGTCATGTGCCAAATTTTGGGTCGTGACTCCTCGTCAGTCCGAATTATACTAGCAGGCACAGAGAAAAGTGCCAGGAGGCCAGACATCCATGATGCCGATTAGGAAAGCTGAAACCATTGTCTAGGTTAACACTGGTAATTCCCAAACCTTTCATCTTTACAAACCCTTGTATACCTCTATATTTTCCTGTATCTAACCCAACCCCACACAACTTGGGCACTATCCTAGTAGCCACTATTCCTGCACTTGCACTGTTCGACACTGGAACGTCACCATGCTTCATGTCGTAACTTGAGAGAATTTCGCGGACGAATTTCTTTTAAGGAAGGTAGACTGTAACGCTTGCAACATGATTGCATCCTTTTGAATCTTTTCTTGGTTTCCCTAATAATTTTGTCTCAACGTAACACGAAACTACAGGCTCTTGATTTTTTCCTTTGATTTTTCTTAATTGTTTCTTAAAACTTATCACCTTGACTCTGATGGTAGGATTTGGTGATTTAAATGGAGTTCTGTGATTGTAACTATGAAGTGCAACATAATTACAATGCAGTACTCTACTTGAGTGATCTAGAATTCTGCCTTTGATTATCTTTTCTCTTAATTTAGTTATGTTTTACCATATATTACCGAACCATATCTTCTTTGTTAACTTATATCCCTTCCCATTTGTTCAGCATTTTCAAAACTCTTGCATACTTTTGTTCTTTCAAACATATTTTTCATGCACTTTCAGTAGCTCTTTACACCACCATTGTCATCAAATTTTTCTTGAATTTGTTACAACTTCCTTCTATAAATTTTGAGGACGAAATTTTTATAAGGAGGGTAGAATGTAATGACCCTGAATTTTCTGTACAATATTTAAAAAAGTACAGAAAGGCGTTTGCAAGCCTGAGCACAAGTTCTAAATTTAAATTTGTTTCGGAACAGCAAGAAGCACTTGTAGCTCACTGGTAAAGCCTTACACTGTTGTGACGTAGCCCCTGTGTTCGAATCCTATCAGCCACATATTATTTTTACTGATTTTTCTTTTAAACTTTTTGGAAGCTCAAAAGTTTACATGTGCAATACACGTAAAAATGAAAAGTCATTGAAATCAACCATGTGGAAAATGATATATGAGCAGACACCAACACGTAGCACCAATCGAAGACCCCACCTCATTCAATCGACCGGCGAGAATCGCCTTTGGGCCGGTGCCGCCGGGCCCCCCATGGGGAATGCTCCCAAATTTTCCCCCAACACCCCTTGGCCTCCCTCCACTACTCCTTTCCTGTTTGTTTTTGCTGAAATTAAACAGATAATTAAAATGAGGTATTAATCCAAAATTTTAATGTATTTTTAATTCATTTATTCAATCTTCAAAGCCCTAATTTCTCCTATAAATACCATATCAAAGCTAGCCCTCTCCATTCTAAAATCTAGCATCAAAACTCTCAAATTTTTTCCAAGTCAAATTAGTTGTACAAGTGGAGTTAGCCCAAGGTCATCTTCCGGCGATGACTCGGGACAAATCCGGCGACACCGTGACTCTACGAAGCTCTCAAACTCTTCCTCTACCTCCCCTCTCTCATCTAATCCAGTAAGTACCCTTTCCTCCCCTCTTTTCCTATTCTAAAAAGATCTCTTTTCAAAACTCGTCGGAAGTGGAGTTATTTCGACTTCCGATTCTAATTTTGTTGAAAACACAACCTTTTTTAATAACCAAACATTCATATTGTTACATCTTGTTTAGTAATCTTAAAACAAACATTTAGAACATGTTTCAATTCAAAATACAATATTATACAACTTTTATTTCAATTTTATGGTTAAATACCACAAAGTTTACCTACGACATTCTTTTATCATAATTGTTCATATTACCTTTAGAAAACTCACGAGATAATGACCTACCTGTAACACCTTAGAATGCGATTAATGTTAATTAAGTGATAATGCGGGTTTTAGTAAAATGTTAACCAAAATAGTTTTCACATATTTTATAAAAATTAATTAATATTTTATTATTATTTGTTTTGGCTTGCACACACATGTGCATGTTAACTTGGGGATTATGGAAGTGTTAACCATGCTTAAGTAGCCATGGTACCTTAACCCTCATGCCATTATGTTATATGTATTTATCTAATCATTTAGTTTTTAAAAACAAAAGGTTTGTTTTAAGGGTTGACTTGAGAGAGAGAGGGGGAGAGAGAGTTGACAATGGGGAATGATGAGGCATGGCAAGCATGGGGAGCATTTAATGAAGAGAGAGAAAGGGCATGGCTACTCTCACCCTCTCATTCTCTCATCCTCACCTCACAATCCTCATTTCTTTTCCTCATCACTCACACTCTCTCATTTGTGTTCTTCTTCTCATCTCCTCTCCCCTCAACTGTAACCTATTTTTATTCATCACAAAACCAAGAAAAATCCTCACTAAACTTCACTAAAACCCTTCACAAGCCTAGCTAAGCCCCATTTGATTACTTGGAGTATGGAAAGCTAGGGTTTTTGAGCAAGTGTTGTAAGGTAGTGATCTCTAACTGTTAATTAGGTCTTTAAAATGTTGTGTTGCTTATTGGTTGCTACTAAATTTATAAGTTTTGTGTAATATCGTATTTTTAGCGATATATTAGAGTATCTGTAATCTTCTATCACCATGATAGGTTACTGTAAAATCTAGCAATGTGGTAGTGTTGTGTTAGAGGCCCTGAGTGTTCACCTGAAACCCAGACCCGACCCAACCTAGCTGACCCGGCGAGATGAAGAGAAATTCCGGCGTCGCCAGAATTTTAGGGGACTGGAGAGTTGGGGTTTTGAGGGTAGCTACCTGTAGGCTATCCTGGGTGTTTGGTACTGCTTGATTTTTATATATTGTCTGTAGACAAAATCTGGGACCACTTTGCTAATTTCTAGTGTTTAGACAACGTGCGTTACGATATCCGACATGGTTCGCGTTCTTTGTGTAGCTTGCTGCACTTAGGTTTGATTTAGGATGTCGCTACACACGTTAGCCACTAAGCGAACACTTGAGAGTTTGTTATAGTCGGTGCGTCGATCTAAACGTAGTTTGTATGTATTATTGAACGGTTTCTAAAATGCACTTGTTATGTTTTGTGTGATATTAGGAGCGAGTGCGGGGACTTCAGACGCTACAAAGAAGGGAAAGCAGATGGTTGGATTTACCTAACTCGAGATCATCGGTGAGTAGATTTAACATCTACGGGGAAATCGCCCTTATGGTGTTAAGCGTCGAGGGCTAGATATGATGTTGTAGCCACATGTTATATGCATATGAGTTGATTGTGCATGAGCATCATTGCATACCATTACTTGTTGTACATTGATTTAGTACCTATTAGACACTGCACCATTACTGACGGTTCATGTTGCACAAGCACTAAATTGTATGCCACACACACACCGTTGGTAATTGCCATGACACGCACAACATATACATATATGTGGTACTGCATTCGTTATTGACATTGAGGCAATTGTTCTTATACCACCTTGCTAAGGGAATATGTATTGTCCGCCTTCATTTTTATCAATCGTTAGACGTTGATTCTTGTTCTATTGCACATATGAAATGCATCATGCATACATACCTACATGCATACACACATACCATGCTATAGCTACATATACACTTTTATATGATGTTGCATTTGACTTTGGAGAATTTGGGAGCCACATGATATCCTTAAAAGCTTGATTCATTTAAAAGAGCGGTTTTCCCTTGATATGCTCATATTATTGTTCTATGTTGCATACATCATATTTCATGGATTTACGCATTGAGATACGGATTTCATATGATTTATGGATTTGAGAACCGTGGTTATATTTCAAGGAAGTATGTATTGTTTTGAAAACTCAGTTTCTCTTGATATGATATTTCGATGCGTCCACCATGAGTTTTCTCGGTTCTGAGATTGGTTTTAGAAACCCGATTCGAGGAGATGGATGATCCGTTTACGGGTTCATGGTGGACCCGGTATGGTATCCCGGGGCAAAAAAAGATATGTTGTGCAGTAGACGATAAGCCTGGCAGAGGGACTACTATCTACCAGTGATAGTTTGGACCCGACGATTATCCGGAGGATACCGACCGGAGTCCGATCCGGACTGACGGAGCCCGTAGGCCGATCCGGACTGACGGAGCCCGTAGGCCGATCCGGACTGGCGAAGTCCGAGTTATGTGGATTTACATGTCGATGTTGGACACGGGTTTTCATGATGTTTCGAGTGTCGATATTGGGCACTCAGGTTCCACGAGATTTATGGATATGAGGGCCGATCAGAGTGACGGTGCCTGAGGTATTGGGATTTGGGGTGTCGTTGATGGACACCGGGATTTTCCACGATGATGATTCATTGATGATGTTATGTTTTATCCCACACTCAGGATTTATTAGATATGCATTGTTTCATGTAGTTGTAGTACCCTGATCGTGTACCTTAATCATGATTGTTGCATATCCATATTGCCATACTCATGCTATCAGATTGCTTGCTTTAGATTATCGCTGTTCGTGCATACTTGCGATTATCTGTATGATGTTACTTACTATTCACGAGTTAGCAACTCACCCCCATTGTGCCACAGTGTTTTGCAGGCTTGACCCTCAGAGTAGTCGCGGCATGGCTCCTTATTGTATCTATTTCAGCGGATACCGCTACGGTTGGTTGTAGGTGGGTTTGCGGTTATCCGATTACATCTATTGTATATCTCATTGTATCCAGTACTCTCCATCTACCGCTTTCATGTATTGACTTAGAGACGAGTTTGTGAGGATCGATATTGTATTATATGTGACTCTGGGTGTTGTGCTCGTGTGAGCCGGCTTTTCTTACGTTGATTTACCTCTTTTTATGTTGTTTTCATTTTTATTGTCTATTTCTTCGCTATGACGTCGTATATATGCTTGTGGTGGTTGTTTTCCGCCTTGGGGCGTGATTTGCTCCCGTTTGGGGATGTTTTATTTATATCCTGTGTTTGTACCCGTTTCGGAGTTAGTTTTACAAAGGAGGTGCTGCCAAAATTTTTAAGAAAATAAATTTAAGCTTTAAGATTTTTACTTGAGATTTCCAAAGGTTTTAACAATATTTTTATCACTTACTTCTTTTTATGGTTTAGATTTCTGGGTTTTCGGCTTATTTAAATTGCGTTACGCCTGTTGACGTCACGTGATTTAAGTGCCGGTCATATTCCTAAATTTGGGTCGTGACACTACCTCATCACAACACTCATCATGACATAGCACGATGGGTTTTGGAACAATATTTTATGGGATAAATACAATTTTACAATAAAATACTTTAAACTAATAAAACCATATTCTTTAAAATTGTTTTAATTAAATTCCTTGCAATTAAGTCTCCACAACCCATTTTGGAGAACCCGATTGGAATGGTGCGGATTATCGCACGTCCTCGAGACTAGTAGAGCAAGATGCAGACCTCCTCACGGAGCATCCGATTTCGATGAAATTTTTATTACAATTTTTAAGATAATGTGATTTCTATTTAATAAATAAATTTATTTTTTTAATAATTATATATAATATTAACAAACTATCTATTTAAATACATATAATAAATTCCATGTTTTCTAAACAAAGGAATCTCAAATTTCATGAATATACTATTAAAAATCCATACAATTCCAATTTACATTAAAATACCATATACTATTCAATCTAGTTTTATATTCACCAGAATACTTCACATTTAAAAATTACATCCATGAAAATCCTAAATATGATAAATAAATGCTTGAGGTTTATTTTGAAAGTTTATCAAAACTATTTTTCATAAAACCCCCTCAAGTTTATTAATTTACAATAAGGACCCTAGTAAATATAGGTTTAAGGGAGACCAATTCTCTTGAGCCTCAGGGAATCGGAGAAAGTGGGTGTTTGCCTATTTAAAGTAGAAAACTAAAATGGGGTTATCAATGGTAATTGGCTTGGAAAAAGTCACAAATCCTGCCGTCCATGTGCAACAGTTAACGATAACTCCAAAACCTAATTCAGGAATCAAATTCTGTTTAAGTGTCTGACTCAATCCGAGTCTCAGTCTAATCTGAATACAATCCATTCTTAAATACAATTCAAGTATAATTCCAATACAACATGAATCCATTTATACTAGAATATTATCTACATCAATATGACTTGATTTGACCAAACCATGGTTATACATTGACTTGATTACATGACTATCCGTTTACATCCTTATCCGTTTACATGAACAATTGATATCATGGTTTTGGCAAGTTTTATATCTACAAATCATCTATAAACAACACAATAAAATATTACGGCGTTTTAAAGAGGTAGATTGGTATGGAATGTGTTAAAAGTGCCACGATGATGGTCACTTTAATACACCTAATCTGAATATCCGTTGCTGTTGTTCCGTGGCTTAACGGTTCCTTGTGCTCCGTATACCTTAGTCTACGGAATAGTTGGACTCCTCTCGTATACACTGGCATATTATGTACCAACCTATAAATAACTGCGTTAACATAACTATCATACATTATACCAGTTATATTATCTTATCTGTCTATTCTATTTCTATCTCTTTTTGGGACTTACCGAGCGATTGTGCGCTGACGGTATTCTTTTTCTATACTTTCTTTGGAATGTTGTCAGGAGGACCCGACGCTATGGAGATCGAGCCCAGCCTAGAATACTTGGAGCAGTTCATCGAGGACGCGGAGCTCTAGTATATACTTTTATTTTCAGTTCATGCCATTGTTTAGGCATTGCTTTCCGCATTGTATTTACTTTCCAGCATTGTATTGTAAAGAATGTTTAATAAATAAAAAGTTGCTATTCATTTACATCTCATGTCTTTCTTGTGTACATTTATATTATATTGCTTATTTAAGCTTAACGTGTTTATTTCTGAGTAAATACGTCGCGTGACCCGCCAGGTCTCCTTACCCGTACGCCGGGAAGCGGGGCGTGACAGAAACAATAAAAGATGTTATATGTAAAGTTTGTGGTATTTAAATGAAAAACGCAATTTAAAGTTACATAACATGATATTTTAAGATGAAAATTATTCTAATTATTTGTTTCATGATTAGTAAGCAAGATATAGCGATATGGATGAGTGATTTTTAAGAAAAAATATAATTTTAAAGATTATAGAATCGAATGCCGGTATAAGTCCATTTACCGACAAATTTTGAAAAGAAGAATTTTTATGGTAAAAAGAGAAGAGGAGAGATGGGACTTACAAACTAGAAAGATGAAGATGAGGTAGAAGAAGAGGGTGTGATGGCCATAGCGTCGTGGGTCGCCGGAATTGCCTCGAATCCTCGCCGGAAGTCGTTCTTGGGCTAACTCCACTTCAACTCCACTTGTACTTATAAAATTTTGATATTTTTGACTATAATTTTCAGAATGAGGAGGGGCTAGGGTATGGAGCTGTATTTATAGTGTAAAATTAGGGTTTTGGAATTGAAGAAAGAATTAAAAAGCATTAAAAATTGGATTTAAAGCTAAATTTTAATTCTCTGGATAATTACAGGGAAAATAAACAGAACAGGGTAGTGGGGGTAGGCTAAGGGTCATGTGTGCAAAGCACGGGGGCCAATCCCTATGGGAGGCCCGTCAGCACCGGGGTTTGGACCGATCTCGCCGGTCCATTGGAGGAGATGGGGGCTGGGATTCTTGCCACGTGTCTATGCCAGTAAATATGATATTTCACACATGTTTGATTTTTTTGTGACTTTTCGTTTTATGTGCAGAGCACGTGTAAACTTTTGGGCTTCCAAAAAGTTTAAAAGAAAAATCAGTAAAAATATATGTGACTAATGGGATTCGAACAGAGGAGCTACGTCACAGCAGTGCAAGGCTTTACCAATGAGCTACAAGTGCTTTCTTGCTGTTCTTGAATAAGAATAACTTTTAAATTATTCTCAGACTTGCAAACTCCTTTCTGTACATTAAGAAGAAAAAAATTTGTACAGAAAATTCAGGGTTGTTACACCGATCTTTAAAGGGTACTCCATTTCCGCCTCATCCGGTCTACGGATGATCAGACCAGCCCCGCTCCCCTCCTGTATGGAGGATCCATCCACATAGAGTACCCAATCCGAGATGTGGTCGGGAACCTCCTCGACCGAGGAACGTGGTTCGGGACCCTACGCTGCCGTTCCTTCTTTAGTGGGGATGGTGCATTCGACAATGAAATCCGCTAAGACCTGTGCTTTGATGGCTTGTCTGGGCAGTATTTGATGTCGAATTGAGACAATTACCATCTCCATTTCTCCAGACGACCTGATGATTCGGGGGAGGCGAGAATTGACTCTAAAGGTCACCCGGTGAGGACGAGAATCGTTCGCGCTTGGAAATAGTGTCTAAGTTTCATGGAGACGACGACAAGTGCCAGGACTATTTTCTCTATGGCTGGGTATCTTGTTTCCGCGCCCTTGAAAACATGGCTCACATAGTAGACCGATCTCTGTATACCTTCGAATTCTTTGACGAGCACTGATGTAACAACCCCAAACTTTCTGTACAATTTTTTTTCAAAAATACAGAAAGGGGTACTTGAGCCTGAGCACAAGTTATAAGTTTGATTTACTTTTGAACAGCAAGAAGGAGCTTGTAGCTCATTGGTAAGACCTTGCACTACTGGACCAAAGCAACAGAGTTCAAATCCCATCAGCCATATTATTTTTTAATTAGTTTTCTTTTAATCTTTTTAGAAGCCCGAGAGTCTACACGTGCATAACCCGTAAAACCAAGAGTCACATATAAAACAAATTGGTCCACGAGATAGACCAAGCGACAAGGGACATGTGGCATGGAGTGTTAGTTGTATGTATACCCTAGAGGCCATTATTATACATATGATGTATATTATAGTGGATATTTGGACATATATAGAGAGGACTTTCTTGCTCGACATGATAGTATGCTATTTGGTTGCTCTTTATCTTAACATGTATACTTGTCTCTTGATACTGTCTTATGGTTACATGTTGGCAAAGCCCTTAGGCTGTGTACTTGACTACCAGGATTATGATGCACATCATACTAGTGGGGCCATGGTAGTCCATAAGTTCATCCTTTAATGTTCCTAGTCGTGGGTGTATCGAGACAGGGCATCGATATACCAGTGCAGGCTAGCGTATACGCTTCTCGACCCATATGATGGGTGATGGATGATCCCATATCTATTGGTGTTTGACATCAGAGATGGTATACGGGTGCTCAGTGGAGACTGGGTACACTGAACAAACTCGCCGAGAACTCCTAGTTGGTATTATACCTATCGTCATATAACAGTTCTCTGGTGACACTGGTACAGGATAGTCTGTAGACCCGAGCTCGTCATAGAGTCTTGTGTGATTCTCACTGTGCTTTGATTTCCACCTTACCACGTTCATGAGAACGTGCAAAACGGTGGCTTTTGGGTACAGTCTCGAGTCACATGGAGGCAATGAGCGATAAGAGGGGATTTCGTCTCTCCCGGTATTGGGGGTAGATGTCGTATTGTGCTCGATTGGCTATAACTGGAAGTCCTTGGCCAGGGCTGATTTAGAGATTTACTGGTAAGTGTTATCAGTAGTTTCTCGACCCGTTATGAGCCTCGTATCGGCATGACTTATCGAGTTATTAGGGTCTGACGTTTACCACCCCTAGACTGGATATGCGACATCTCAAACGAAGAGACCGGACTGTACGGTAGTGTTACCGACAGGCTTTACAGGAGATAGAGCAGGCTTGCTTGTTGATCTTCTGATCGCTCAATACCCGGGTAGCCGTTACGTCTAGCTAGTACCGCTGACGGCTTGTGGGTGCTTGATATGATCATCATCTACTGCCGGCGTATTGACGAGTTTTTAGAGTCCTACACAGAGGTTTCACTGGCTCAGGCAAAACGAAGTAGAAGCACATATGTGATATGTGCGGGACCGAGAATAATACGAGTATGTGATACCGTATTCTATTCTCGTGATTTATTCGTATCGGTCGGTTATATGTGATGTAGCCGGGTTATCGAATCAAGTGTTGATTCGATAAGTTGATACAAATTATTTTAGTCGGTTGTATGTGATATAGCCAGATTATTAAATCAAGTGTTGATTTGATAATTTAATATATAATTGTATATGTGATATACTAGATTACATTAACTAATATTAGCTCACTTAAGAATTTCTTTTTCTCACTTGTGTGCATGAAATATATATGTGATATATATTAATGTACATAATTAGTGTCATGCTTGATGATACACACTACATGGGTGTATGAGACTTACACCATACTAATTATAATGTAGGGTTTAAATATTTAAAGTAAATCCAAATTAGTGGATAATTAGTCATATGCATGAAGCTTGTAGAAGCTTGTGGATGCATTGACTTAGTCCACTAATTTTGTTTTACTTAAAATATTTATTAACCTAGCCATTATAACTTAGCCATGGTTATGTCTCTACATGAGTTAGTATATGATACAAACTCACCCATGGTTGCCATTCACTCTCAAAACATTATCTCTCTTCATCTTCTTCTTTAAGCTCAAGAGCTCTCTAGCTTTTGTGCAAGTGAGAAATAATAGTGAGAAAACCAATTCTAAAGTGAGCAAAAATCCTACTTCATTATCCTCTACTAGATTATCACTTTAGTATAGGGTGTTAGCTTCACTAATCTCTTATTAGTGAAGTAATAGCTTGGGTTAGTGTCTCCTCGACGTAGATCATTTTCGGCCTCGAAGACTTCGCGCAAGTTCGTTCCTTTTCACCTTGTGAAGACGTGCTAGAGTCCGGAAGATTACTACTTGGAGTGGAGGGACTACTATACGGAGCTATTGAAGTGAAGGACCGGTCTACAAAGCTTGTATTGCTAGTTCACTTAGTTGTAAATTAGTTTACAATTTGTTTCGTATGATTCTCTAGTTAAACATCCTAGGTTAGAGTTCTTTAGCATGAAAAAAATTAGAAAATGGCATGGACGATGCCTCCCGAAACATTGCTGTCATGCAAAAAGAACCCTACAGTGGTATCAGAGCCTAGTTAGAGAATTAGACGGATTGTGTAAAATTACAAAACTGAAACTACTCCGAAACTTAAAACGTCAAAACCTGGTTTCTGTCGATTTTTAAATGAGCTCTAAATTTTTTTTAAATAACTGCAGAATGTTATATGTGATATAGCATGAACACCAAGAAAATTTCAAGCGATTTGCTCTGATTTTGGCCGAGCACATGAAGGGAATTTCTGAGCTGGCCGGCCCCTGTTTGCATTCTAGGCTTGACATTTTTTTTGTGTTTCAGGCTCTGGGTTTTGGTGTTTTAGGTGTTGTTTGTTTTTGCTAAATTTGCACGTGATGTTAACTTTCTGCAAAGGCTACTCGGAGTGTTTTGTAGTTGTAATTCTAATAGTTTTTCGGGTTATTTTAGACGGTGTTGAAAAGTTCGAACGGATATCAAATACCCACTTTAACCTTTGCCGGAAAATTTTCCAAGAGTTGGATTTTTTCCGAGTTAAAAAACATTCAAACATCATGCAAGTAATGCGATGGACCCTCTAGAAGAACAAAACCCTAACTCGATTCTGTGACCGTAAGTACCACCGCTAAGCCCTAGGGTTTACAGTAGTTCCGCGGTGCCACAGGTGAGGCTTTGGTTGACCTTTCTACGGCTGGTTCATTGGTACTGTGGCATGTGCTGAATATTTTAAAACTACGCTCAAGTGTTGAGCTTTTTAGGTAATTTTGGGTGTTTTTTGATTCGATCGGAATGTTTAACATCGTCTAGCTATTTTTGGAATATGATACAATATGTGGAATTCATATAGTTAGGCATGAAATCCGAACTATGTGATATTTCGGGTTTATGATGTCTAAGGTTATTATGAATTCCAAATGTTGTAGTTTGACATTTTCTTTTCTGCGACCGTAAGTGTAATATGTGGTGCATTGCCGGTTTCTTTTCTATATGTCAACGACAATTGGGATACGCATATTTACTTACGTTGATGACTTGTGATGTTATGTGTTGCTGTGATATTTTATATTGGATCGTCATGTTTTGAATAGCCGGGTTTTTTATGTGAGATGAGAGTTTTTATTTTCATTCATGTAAAATTCATTATATGTAATATTCTTTTACTGCGGCACTTCCGGGTTGAGGATGATGTCACCGTTGTTGTATATTATTTACTTTTCCGCATTAGGATAGACCCAAGGAGGGGAGCACAAGTAACCGGGTTCTAGAGTCCAGTGGGAGACCAACTCGAGGAGTCGAGTCCGGGTCTCCTAACTCTAGAATTGGTAGGGTTGCTTGCCGCTCTCGTAGGGGTCTAGGGATGTGGGTTTGGCTATTCATCGCGACCGTGGAATCTGTGTTTTATACAGGCTCAAAATAAAACACGGACCTCCTAATATATCCAATATTTCATATTTTATCTTCTGCTGCTGATATTCTGTGATGTGATCATTTTATATGCTTGAGACGATTGCTTTTTTATTATATATATGATATATAATAAATGTTGCTTATGTTTTACACCCGCGCTAGTCCCGCCCCGCTATACCGTTAGTTAAGTAACTTAACGGTGTATAACGGGACACTGTGGCGAATGCGGATGGCATAAGCGTACGTTGTATTTTTGTTTCTTCTGTGATGCTTAGGAAGCATAAATGATGGGATTTCATTAATGAGATTAATGAAAGAAAAGAAACCTAAAAGATGTTGTAGAATCAAATTTTCAAAAAAGGGTAGCTCTAGTTTTTGCTTTGCATAGCGGTATTGCTTGTAGAATATCCAGCACCTTATTTGATAAGGAAAGAGCCGAGATCCCTTCACCGGGAATGACCTCTTTAGCGAAACTAGCAGATGCTACAAATACTCGACTTTGTTTTTGATTGCTTCTATATAGTTCTTGCTTTGCATAGTGGTATTTATGAAATATCCTGCACCTTATTCGATAAGGAAAGAGCTGAAATCCCTTCACCTGTAGTGACCTCTTTAGCGAAACTAGTAAAAGCCTAAAAAACACTCATTTTCAAAAATCACTTGTTTCTACAACGATATCAAGTTCATTACGCAAAAGGTTTTCTGAAAAACCTGTCGTAGCCCTCCGCCATTTCAGATAAGTCCTACTTAGTATTCGTGCTACGTTTGTTGACCTTAGCCAAGGCGTAGTGTGCGGTAGCTAATTAGTGCTTATCTGCTGCATATGATACGATTGAGTTAGGGTAGTCGTATGACCTTGTTGACCTTAGCCAAGGGTCATACGGGTGGGTTTAATTCAATCAGGAAATGACGGGTTGAACTTGACTAGCACTTATGATTTGTTGAGCTTAGCCATGGTCATAAGTTGCTAGGGGCAAAATATTATCGGGAATTTCAAGTGTTGAAATTTGTAATGAGATTGCATACCTTTTATGAGATAGTTGGATCCCGATACCCACTACGAGTAAGAGTTACTCCTGTGAGAGTTTTACACATGACAATTAGCCGATCAAGTAGGTGTCTAGAAAGGTGTCAACGGGGTCAAGCCTATTGGAAAACGAGGTTTATTTTAATTAGGTCCGTGCGAAAGCACGGGGAACCTCCCTCAAAGTACCGGTACTGTCCTGGCTGAAAAATTGGCGAAATTGTAGGGTGTAATTAATCCCGGCTAGTCTTTCTTTTTAGGATTTGAAGGAAGATTTGATAAAAACAGTGGGAGCCATCCTAATTAGATAAAATAAAAACCAATCTGGTCTTGCAAGAGCATACACTAAACTGTTTTCTTCTTTCTCTCTCTCCAGGTAGCGACCATGTCAGGCCTTAATCAAGATAATAATATGGATGTATTGATCGAACCCGCTTGTTATACTGGGAAGGGGAACGTTGGTTCCGTTCTTTCTTATAATTGTTATAAGACTGAGCAGGGAATAGAGATCTATCCGGATTCTCACGCCGCCCAAACGAAGAATAAGCATGTTGATGCATCTTCTTCGGGTGTGTTAGTTATCGAGAACTGTTTCTCGGTTCACTCTACGTCCTGGGTATTAGATACTGGATCGGGATCCCATATATATAATATGTTACATAGGCTAAGAAAAGGTAGAGAAATGGGAATGAGTGATCATTCCGTAAGAGTAGGGAATGGTGCAAATGTTGCAGCCAAAGCAGTTGGCGAATATCATCTTGTACTACCAAATGGTAATACATTGATTCTAAACGAATGCTATTACATTCCGACCCTGATATGCAATCTTATATCAGTTTCTTTATTAAGTAAAGAAGGATATAATTTTGTAGTACAGGATAATGTTATGAACATCTTCCTGAATCAAAAGTTGATTGGATCAGGCTCATTAAATAATGGCATATACGTTCTAGATCAAACCACATTTCTTAATGTACAAAACACACACAAGAGGAAGAGTTCAGAAATAAATGAATCCTTCTTGTGGCATTGTAGACTAGGTCATATCAATGCGACATGACTAGCTAAGTTACATAAGGATGGATATTTGAATCCGTTCGAATTTTCATCTTATGAAACTTGCCAGTCTTGTCTCAAAGGCAAAATGACCAAAACTCCGTCTAGTGGACACGGAGAAAGAGTTACGGAACTCTTGGGACTAATACATAGTGATGTATGCGGTCCCATGTCTACACATGCCAGGAATGATTTCTCGTACTTCATTACATTCACTGACGATCTCTCAAGATACGGACATGTGTTCCTGTTGAAACACAAGTCTGAAGTTTTTGAGAAATTCAAAGAATATAAGCACGAAGTAGAGAACCAAACGGTTAAAAGTATTAAAATCCTTCGATCTGATCGAGGAGGAGAATACTTGAGCAATGAGTTTCGGGACTATCTAAAAGAGAATGGGATTCTCTCTCAGCTTACTCCTCCGTATACACCACAACACAACGGTGTATCGGAGCGGAAGAATCGCACCCTATTGGATATGGTGCGCTCTATGATGAGTACCGCTGAGTTACCTATTTCCTTTTGGGGTTATGCACTGGAAACGACCGCATACCTATTGAATAGAGTTCCAACCAAATTGGTGCCTACCACTCCATATGAGATATGGAATGGGAAGAGACCATCTCTTAAACGAGTTAAGATATGGGGTTGTCCGGCCTATGTTAAAAAGCAAAATCCAGACAAGCTCGAGGCAAGATCAGTTCTTTGTAAGTTTGTGGGATATCCAAGCGATTCGTATGGATATCATTTCTACCTCAGTGAGGAACAAAAAGTGTTTATTGCTCAACATGCCACCTTTTTAGAAAAGGAATTTCTTGCGAAAGAGATTAGTGGCAAAGAGGTAGAGCTGGAAGAAATTCCAGCGACACAAACTACGACTGATAATTTATTGGAACCAGAGGATTTGATAGTTCCCAACGAACTTCAGCCTCTCCGCCAATCTTGTAGGATTCCTCATCCACCTTAGAGATACTACGGTTTTCTCATTAATGGTGGGAGCGATGATTGCATCATGGAAGATGATGACCCGACTAGCTTCGAGCAGGCCATCACGAGTAGAGACTCTGTGAAATGGCTGGATGCAATGCGATCTGAGATGGAATCCATGTACACCAATAAAGTATGGACTTTGGAAATTGCTCCTGAAGGGGTAAAACCCATTGGGAGCAAATGGATCTTTAAGAAGAAACTTAGTGTAGATGGAAAAGTTGAGACATTCAAAGCTAGACTTGTTGCAAAGGGTTTTCGTCAACGACCACGTGTGGATTATGACGAAACCTTTTCTCCAGTGGCTATGCTTAAGTCCATCCGGATCCTACTTGCCATTGCTGCATACCATGACTACGAAATCTGGCAAATGGATGTTAAGACCGCCTTTCTAAATGGTGATTTGGAAGAGTGCGTATACATGACTCAGCCAGAGGGCTTCGTAGACAGTAGGAGCAGCAGAAAGGTGTACAAGCTGCTTAAATCCATCTACGGGTTAAAGCAAGTATCGCGGAGTTGGAATATTTGTTTTGATGTCATTGTCAAAGAGTTTGACTTCATCAAAAACGTTGATGAACCTTGTATATACAAGAAGGTGGCAGAGAGTAAGGTTGTCTTCCTCGTATTGTACGTGGATGACATACTCTTGATAGGAAATGACATTCCTATGCTGCAATCGGTCAAGCTCTTCTTATTACAAAGATTCTCAATGAAAGATCTAGGTGATGCCTCCTACATCTTGGGGATTAAGATCTATAGAGATAGATCTAAAAGGATACTGGGATTGTCCCAATCCAGGTACATTGACACCATACTAAAGAGGTTTAGTATGTCCAAGCGTGGGTTTTTATCCACGATCTCAGGACTCACTCTCTCCAAAAAGATGTCTTCCAAGACTGATTTGGAGAGAGCTCGTATACAAGGGATACCCTATGCTTCGACAGTAAGCTCTATCATGTACGCGATGCTATGTACCAGACCCAATATAGCATACTCACTAAGTGTAGTGATTAGGTATCAAGCAGATCCAGGAGAGAGTCACTAGACAGCTGTGAAGAGCATTCTCAGGTACTTGAGAAGGACTAAAGAGATGTTCTTGGTGTATGGTAACGGAGAACTCCAAGTGGAGTCCTTTACCGATTTGAGCTTCCAGAGTGATAAGGACGACTCTAAGTCGCACTCGGGATTTGTCTTTACCCTCAATGGAGGGGCGGTATGCTGGAAGAGTTCCAAGAAGGAAACCGTGGCAGACTCGACGATGGAGGCTGAATACATCACTGCCAATGATGCTACCAAAGAGGCTGTCTGGATGAAGATGTTCATAGCTGAATTTGGAGTGGTTCCATCTATTGAGTATCCAATACCTTTGTATTGTGATAACAATGGAGCGGTGGCTTTGGCCAAGGTACCTAGGTCCCATCAGCGATCCAGGCATATTCTGAGGCGGTATCTCCTGATCCAGGAGATAGTTGATCGCCGGGAGATCGAGGTCAGGAGAGTTGACACGAAGAACAACACAGCGGATCCACTCACGAAGGCCATTCCCCAGATACAGTTTGAGAGACTCTTTGGGATGTTGGGTATGCGATACTACAACAGCTGGCCCTAGTGCAAGTGGGAGATTGTTAGTTGTATGTATGCCCTAGAGGCCATTATTGTGGATGATTGGACATATATAGAGAGGACTTTCTTGCTCGATATGATAGTATGCTATCTGGTTGCTTTTTATCTTAACATGTATACTTGTCTCTTGATACTGTCTTATGGTTACATGTTGGTAAAACCCTTAGGATGTGTACTTGACTACCAGGATTATGATGCAGATCATACTAGTGGGGACATGGTAGTCCATAAGTTCATCCTTTAATGTTCCTAGTCGTGGGTGTATCGAGACATGGCATCGATATACCAGTACAGACTAGCGTATACGCTTCTCGACCCATGTGATGGGCGATGGATGATCCCATATCCATTGGTGCTTGACATCAGAGATGGTATACGGGTTCTCAGTGGAGACTGGGTATACTGAACAGACTCGCCGAGAACTCCTAGTTGGTATTATACTTATCGTCATATAGTAGTTCTCTGGTGACACTGGTACAGGATAGTCTGTAGACCCGAGATCATCATAGAGTCTTGTGTGATTCCCACTGTGCTTTGATTTCCACCTTACCACGTTCATGAGAACATGCAAAATGGTGGCTTTTGGGTACAGTCCCGAGTCACATGGAGGCAATGAGCGATAGGAGGGGATTTCGCCTCTCCCGGTATTGGGGGTAGATGTCGTGCTGTGCTTGATTGGCTATAACTGGAAGTCCCTGACCAGGGCTGATTCAGAGATTTACTGATAAGTGTTATCAGTAGTTTCTCGACCCTTTATGAGCCTCGTATCAGCATGACTTATCGAGTTATTGGGGTCTGACGTTTACCACCCCTAGACTGGATATGCGATATCTCAGACGAAGAGACCGGACTGTACGGTAGTGTTACTGACAGGTTACAGGAGATAGAGCGGGCTTGCTTGTTGATCTTCTGATCGCTCAATACCCGGGTAGCCGTTACGTTCAGCTGGTACCGCTGACGGCTTATGGGTACTTGATATGATCATCATTTACTGCCGGCGTATTGACGAGCCTTTAGAGTCCTACACAGAGGTTTCACTGGCTCAGGCAAAACGAAATAGGAGCACATATGTGATATGCGCGGGACCAAGAATAATACGAGTATGTGATACCGTATTCTATTCTCGCGATTTATTCATATCGGTCGGTTATATGTGATATAACCGGGTTATCGAATCAAGTGTTGATCCGATAAGTTGATACAAATTATATTAGTCGGTTGTATGTGATATAGTCAGATTATTAAATCAAGTGTTGATTTGATAATTTAATGTATAATTGTATATGCGATATACTAGACTACATTAACTAATATTAGCTCACTTAAGAATTTCTTTTTCTCACTTGTGTGCATGTAATATATATGTGATATATATTAATGTACATAATTAGTGTCATGCTTGATGATACACACTACATGGGTGTATGAGACTTACACCATACTAATTATAATGTAGGGTTTAAATATTTAAAATAAATCCAAATTAGTGGATAATTAGTCACATGCATGAAGCTTGTAGAAGCTTGTGGATGCATTGACTTAGTCCACTAATTTTGTTTTACTTAAGATATTTATTAATCTAACCATTATAACTTAACTATGGTTATGTCTTTACATGAGTTAGTATATGATACAAAATCATCCATGGTTTCCATTCACTCTCACAATATTATCTCTCTTCATCTTCTTCTTCAAGCTCAAGAGCTCTCTAGCTTTTGTGCAAGTGAAAAATAATAGTGAGAAAAACAATTCTAAAGTGAGAAATTTTTTTACTTCATCATCCTCTACTAGATTAGCACTTTAGTATAGGGTGTTAGCTTCACTAATCTCTTATTAGAGAAGTAGTAGCTTTGGTTAGTGTCTTCTCGACGTAGATCATCTTCGGCCTCGAAGTCTTCACGCAAGCTCGTTCCTTTCACCTTGTGAAGCCATGCTAGAGTCCGGAAGATCACTACTTGGAGCGGAGGGAATACTACACGGAGCTATTTAAGTGAAGGACCGGTCTACAAAGGTTGTATTCCTAGTTCACTTAGTTGTAAAGTAGTTTACAATTTGTTTCGTATGATTCTCTAGTTAAACATCCTAGGTTAGAGTTGTTTAGCATGACAAAAATTAGAAAATGGCATGGACAATACTTCCCGAAACCTTGCCGTAGTGCAAAAAGAACCTTACATGGAGACTCGGGCCGACTCGCCCGACTCGGGCCGGAGACTCACCTGACTCGGTCGGCGCAGCCGGCCCGACTCAGCCCGATCCCATTTCTTCTTCAACTCCAAGAGACCTTTGGCCTACCCCACTCCCCCTGCACCATTTAAAATCTCTGAAATTAAACAGAGAATTAAAACATCCCTTTTAATTTTTTAAATGCAAAATTAAATACAATTTTTATTACACCCTTTCATTTACCCTAAACCTTAATTTTTCCTATAAATACCACACCTAATATCACCCCTTCTCATTCCCAAATCCCTGCCCAAACTCTCAAGAAAATTCCCAAGTTTTTTGTGTGCAAGTGGAGTTAGAAAAGGGCGAAACTTCGACGAACTTCCGACGGCAATCCGAGGAGTTTCCGACGAAGAAACGATGAACCGGCACCTCCCATCTCTTTCACTTTCCCTTCTCTAGCTAATCAACTTGTAAGTCCCCCTTCTCTCTCTCTTTTACTAGTCTCAAATTCTTAATTTTTAAAACGTGTCGGAAGTGGAGTTATCCGGCTTCCGATTCTCTTTTCTTTTAAAAATACAACATTTTTTAATAAAAAACCTACAACTTTTGATATATATTGTTTAATACTCATTAACTAAGGCAATAGAACAAGTTTGATATTAAAATAATAATCCTAGCAAGTTTTATTCCACTTTTACAGTAAAATACCTTTATGTTTCATATCGACATATTTATACCTTTTAACCATGCTAGTTTTAGAAAACTCACGAGATAATGACCTATCTCCTCACAACACTCATATGTAATATAGCACGATGGAATTTGGGAACATAGATTTGGGGAAAAAATACGATTTTACACATAACTACCTCCGACTTATAAAAACCTTTTTCTACAAGATGTGTACTTTTAACAAATCTTTGCAATGTGCCGCTACAACCCATTTCGGGAACTAATTCGGGATGGTGCGGATTATCGCACATCTTCGGGCTTAGTAGTGCGAGATGCAGACCTCTGCAAGGAGCATATGATCTCGAAAGATTTAAAATATAATTTTCTTTAGAAAATGTGATTTCTATTATAAATAAAACTTATATTTTAATAAATAAATATATATTTATTAATATCAAAATATCTATTTTTAATATTTTTAATATTCCACATTTCCAAATTCAAGAAAAACATTCCATTTACAAGAAAATACCATACAACTCCAATATTACAAATAAATACCATATATTATGAAATTAGGTTTATTTCACTAGAAATGTCACATTGATAAAATATACATCAATGAAAACTCTAAAGACGATAATTAAATACTTGAGGTGTATTTTGAAAATTATACAAAATTATTTTTATATAAAACCCCCTCAAGTTATACTAAATTACAATAAGAACCTTAGTAAACATAGGTTTAAGCGGGACCGGTCTCTTGAGCCTCAGGGAGCCGGAGATATGGGTGCTTACCTATTTAAGGTAGATAACTTAACAAACGGTGTTATCACCACGGTAATCGTCTTTGAAAAAGACACAAATCCTGCCGTCCATGTGCAGCGGTTACCGATAACACCAAAACCTAATTCTGGATTCAATTTCTTTTCTAATTGTTCTGACTCAGACTGAGTCTCAATATAATTAATCTGACTTGAATATGATTCAAGTACAAACTATAATTCAACATGAATCCATGAATCCATATATATTCAATTTGTTCAATCTATTCAAACTACATTGACTGAACCGAACCATGGATATACATCCATCTACATAATTCTCCAGTTACATCCATTTACTGATATCATGGTTCCGGCAAGTCATCCATCTATACAATCTATAAAATAAGACAATACAATTTACAATTCAATTTACAATTCAATACAATCAAGACATCGCGGGGTTTATAAGGGGTAGATTGGTACGGAAGGTGTTAGAAGTGGCACGAGACTGCAACCATTAAGACACCTAACCTGAATTAAATTGTCGTTGTACCGTGGCTGAACGGTTCCTTGTATTCCGTCCACCGTAGTCTCTGGTCTATTGAGACTCCTCTCGTATACACTGACCTCTTCTGTACCAAGCTACAAACAACAGCGTTAAAAATAAATACAACTTTAAAATCTACACACACTCTCTGTCTATTCTACTTCTCTCTTATCTTTGGGACTTACCGAGCGATTTGTTCGCTGACGACATTCTCTTTCTTCTTCTTTGGAATGTCGTCAGGTGATTCGGACTCACTGGAGATCGAGCCCACCAGCGAGGATTTGGACTAGCTAGCTTTCGACCCAGATCTTTAGATTCCTTGTACACATTTACATTATGTATTTTCCATTTCTGTTATGCCACTGTTTAGGCATTGCTTTCCATTCCATGTATTTATGTTCAGATGTATTGTAAAAAGAATGTTAATAAATAAAGTTGTTGTTTATTACATCTTGTCTCTTGTGTACATTTACTTTTATATTGCTTAGATACGTTTAGCGTGTTTACTTCTGAGTAAATACGTAGCGGCCTCGTTGCGTCCCCTTCGCCGTACACCGGGAAGCAGGGCGTGACAGGTTTTGTTGGTGGCCCATGCAGGTCAGAGCTGCATGGAACCCTACATACAGTTTAGTTCTGCATGGACAACCTAAGCATTATAACACAAGAACCAGCAACTGAAAACATTCTTTACAATTCAAATTCTTTGAATCTTCCAATTCCATATATTTTGAATCTATCTTAACCCAAATCTTTCTTCCAAGGTTATGGATTCCCCAAACAACACCAGCACAAATGTCAACAACACTCTCCCACCACTACTACTCACACCTGCCGTCGCTGTTCCGATCAATGAGCAGACGGTTTTGCTTGAGAAAATCCACAGCCTCCTGAAAGGACTGCAGCAGCAGACTGCTATATTATTGAACCGACCAGAAGTAGAAGCAACTGGTATAAAGCGCTCTGCCACCAAGATGGCAGGAGGAGCCTATCCTATACAACCTTCAAAATCCAAGAAATAGAAGGAAACAATTAACCAGCAAAGTCCAGATTTTTTCTTCTATTGCAAGAGGAATGGACATTTGGTGAAGGACTGTAGGCACGCCAAAGGCCTGTGTCTAGTTTGTGGCGCATCCAATCACGGAATTGGAAACTGTCCTTATAAACGCAATCCAGCTCACACACCCATCAACTACCCGCAGCGGCCAGCTATCCAGGCTCCTACACCTCGTCTTGCACTCCCAGCTCCACCACCAGCACAGCCTACTTGCCAATTCCAACAGGCAATGAGGAACATACCTCGAGGGCAGAGAGACATGCCCCAAGGACAGAGGAATGTGCCCCCGGCTAGGTGGAATGAACCACAACGTCAGGCTTTCCTTCTAGCGGCCGAAGAAACAGAGGCCATAGACCAAGGTAACCCTGGTAATTTCCTCAACACTTTTCAAACCTTTCGCATTCTTTCATTCCTTCACATATTTTTCATACACTACCAATAGTCCTATCACCAAACTTTTCTTGAATCCGTTACACTTTCTTTATACAAATTTCGAGGACGAATTTTTTTAAGGAGGGTAGAATGTAACAACCCCGAACTTTCTGTACAATGTTTTTTCAAAAATACAGAAAGGGGTACTTGAGACTGAGTACAAATTATAAGTTTGATTTACTTTTGACCAGCAAAAAGGAGCTTGTAGCTCATTGGTAAGACCTTGCACTGCTGAACCAAAGAACCAGAGTTCAAATCCCATCAGCCACATATTTTTTAATTAGTTTTCTTTTATCTTTTTAGAACCCCAAGAGTCTACATGTGCATAACCTGTAAAACGAAGAGTCACATATAAAACAAACGGGTCCACGAGATGGACCAAGCGATAAGGGTCACGTGGCATGGAGACTGGGGCCGACTCGCCGGACTCGGGCCGACTCGCTGGACTCGGGCGGTGCCGCCGGCCCGACTCAGCCCGATCCCATTTTTTCTTCATCTCCTAGAGACCTTTGGCCTACCCCACTCCCCCTGCACTATTTAAAATCTTTGAAATTAAACAGTGAATTAAAACGCCCCTTTTAATTTTTTAAATGCAAAATTAAATACAATTTTTATCACACCCTTTCATTTACCCTAAAGCCTAATTTTTTCTATAAATACCACACCTAAAATCACCCCTCCTAACTCCCTAATCCTTTCCCAAACTCTCAAGAAAATTCCCAAGTTTTTTGTGTGCAAGTGGAGTTAGCAAAGGGCGAAACTCCGACGAACTTCCGACGGCAATACGAGGAGTTTCCAACGACGAAACGACGCACAGGCACCTCCCATCTCTTCCTCTTTCCCTTCTCTAGCTAATCAACCTTTAAGTCCCCCTTCTCTCTCTTACTTACTATTCTCAAATTCTTAATTTTTAAAACGTGTCGGAAGTGGAGTTATCCGGCTTCCGATTCTCTTTTCTTTTAAAAATACAACATTTCTTAATAAAAAACCTACAACTTTTGATATATATTGTTTAATACTCATTAACTAAGGCAATAGAACAAGTTTGATATTAAAATAATAATCCTAGCAAGTTTTATTCCACTTTTACAGTAAAATACCTTTATGTTTCATATCGACATATTTATACCTTTTAACCAAGCTAGTTTTAGAAAACTCACGAGGTAATGACCTACCTCCTCACAACACTCATATGTAATATAGCACGATGGAATTTGGGAACATAGATTTGGGAAAAAAATACGATTTTACACATAACTACCTCCGACTTATAAAAACCTTTTTCTACAAGATGTGTACTTTTAACAAATCTTTGCAATGTGCCGCTACAACCCATTTCGGGGAACTAATTCGGGATGGTGCGGATTATCGCACATCTTCGGGCTTAGTAGTGCAAGATGCAGACCTCTGCAAGGAGCATATGATCTCGAAAGATTTAAAATATAATTTTCTTTAGAAAATGTGATTTCTATTATAAATAAAACTTATATTTTAATAAATAAATATTTTGGATTTAATATCAAAATATCTATTTTTAATATTTATAATATTCCACATTTCCAAATTCAAGAAAAACATTCCATTTACAAGAAGATACCATACAACTCCAATATTACAAATAAATACCATATATTATGAAATTAGGTTTATTTCATTAGAAATGTCACATTGATAAAATATACATCAATGAAAACTCTAGAGACGATAATTAAATACTTGAGGTGTATTTTGAAAATTATACAAAATTATTTTTACATAAAACCCTCTCAAGTTATACTAAATTACAATAAGGACCCTAGTAAACATAGGTTTAAGCGGGACCGGTCTCTTGAGCCTCACGGAGCCGGAGATATGGGTGCTTGCCTATTTAAGGTAGACAACTTAACAAACGGTGTTATCAACACGTTAATTGTCTTTGAAAAAAACACAAATCCTGCCTTCCATGTGCAGCGGTTACCGATAACACCAAAAGCTAATTCAGGATTCGATTTCATTTCTAATTGTTCTGACTCAGACTGAGTCTCAATATAATTGTTGAAGTCAAAATTTGAACCCCGGTTGACCAAATCAAAGTCAAGGTCAACCCCAAGCCAGGTGGGCCCAAGCCCAAGCGAGTGGGCCAATGCCCAGATCGAACCCAAACACGAAGCGTCCGGCCTTCCGCCATGCCAACAACAAAAATCATGTAACAAATAATTTTTTATGTAATTTTTGTGCATGAATGTATGCAAAAGGGGCATAAAGCCGAATTTTTGTAAGCCCATGGCTTATGTGCAAAATGAAAAGGCACATGAGCCATGGGATAGGCAAAATGCCATTTTGCAAAGCCCAAAGGGCTATATGTAAATATGTAAGCCTATAAAAGGCAACATGATGATGAATAAAAACACTTTCATTCTCTCAAAAAAACCTAGAGTTTGTATTTCTTTCCCTTTTCTGAAGGTCTCAAATCTTTTTCTTTCTTCTGAATTAAATCAAGAGTTTTACTCTTCTTTTTCCAAAACAAAATAGTTTTTCACCATGAAACCCACAAAGGGGAACTTGGATCTGTCATCAGATCTCAAAAAGGAGAGATTTTGAGATCTCACATCTCTTGATCTTCAAGACCCAGCTAACGGAGGAGGAAGAAGAAGAACCCCTTTCACTAAACCCAAAAAAACACACTTAGGAGTCCAACTCCTCTCTGATTTCTCTCCCGAGATTTTTTTTTGGCTAAAAGCCTCTTTTCTCGCCGGCGCTCAAGCGCAGAGCGCCCGCGTGTCGACACGTGGCGCGCTTGCACTCAAGCGCTCGGCGCTCGAGCGCAAAGCGCCCATGTGCCGACACGTGGTGCGCTTGCACTACAGCACCCTGCGCTCAAGCGCAAAGCGCCTACGTGCCGACACGTGGTGCGCTTGCGCTCAAGCGCAAGCGTACCACGTGTCGGCACCGGGGCGACTTGCGCTCGAGCGCAAGTCGCCCCGGTGCCGACACGTGGTACGCTTACGCTCAAGCGCAAGCGCTCGAGCGCAAGTCGCCCCGGTGCCGACACGTGGCGCGCTTGCGCTCAAGCGCAAGCGCTCAGGCGTAAGTCGCCCCCCGTGCCGACACGTGGCGCACTTGCGCTCGAGCGTCAGGCGCTGAAGCGCAAAGCGCCCACGTGCCGACATGTGGTGCACTTGCGCTCAAGCGCCCAGCGCTCAAGCGCAGAGCGCCCACGTACCGACACGTGGCACTCTAGCGCCTGAGCGCACAGCACCTAGGCGCACAGCGCCCAAGGTGCTGCCCCCACGCATCCCTTAGATGCCTTTTCTCCCTCTTTTTATGTACATACATATATATATATATATACATACATATACATATTTACACACACATGTACCCCACGACACTGTCCCTGTTAGAAAAAAATTTCTAACGGGGCGCTGCCCCGCACCCCGCAAGGGGGCTGCTAGCCCCCTTGACCCCCAGCCCGCTATCCGGATAGCGGGACCCCCGTAAAAACTCTGCGTGACTCCCGATATATTTAAACCCCCCTCCAAAACAAAACACACGTACACTGCACATTGAGTTCGCATGACCAGTTTAACCCGTTAATCGGAGGTTCCCTCGCCCCAAAGGCGAGGGGTAATTAACGGCAGCTTAGTCCGCGGCTGCCGGAGATTCGGATCCCCACAATCATTAAACCCCGGCCTACCCTAGGCAGGGGGAATCTGTAGTATGCCTGACAAGCGTGCGCGTATTCCCATCTCAATGGGGTGGCGAAAAACACCCTACAGATTCTGGCACGCCCGGTGGGACCAATCTCTCCTCCCATATTTCGGGTTAAACGTTCATGCTAACTCAATCAATATACATACCTATATTTATACAAAAATAATGCTCTTTCATACAGGTTTTCAAGCAATCACTCTCCAACAATGTCTCCAAGGACGATCTCAGCTCTCAGCACGACTCCCGTCTCCTACATGATGAAGATAGACTCCAGGACGATCCTTCCGGCCAGTCTCAGGAGACAATGGGAGGAGGAGCCGCTACCATTCGGCTCTATTGTGTTCATACCAGTTGGCGCCATCCCAGCTCCTCAAGCTCCGGTGGCAGACAAACCGGTCTCGAAAGGCAGGAGACCAAACGTGGTGATCTCAAGGGCGCCCCAACCCAAACACAAATCGGTGTCTGGACGGCTTTCCATGGCCCCAACTGGGGGCAAAGCCATCGGAACAAAAGAAGTTGCCAGACGTCGTGGGCAAGCCCAGGCGATACCTTCGACGGACACGCGGGCATATGTCTTCTCAAGCATCCCCATCACTTGGCCTATGGCGGCTTCTCGAAGAGCAGAAGCCTGCCAAGCGCTTAAGGCAGAGAAGCTGAGGCAGAAGCGGCTCAGATATAGAGCCAACAAAAGGGCTAGGGCTCTGGCCATGTTAAAATTTATGAATTTCCAAAGCCCGGACCGCTCCGCGAAACCAGCTGCCAGTGATGAAAGAATGGCTGAATTTGTTATCCACATTGTCTACATGGCCGGACATAAAGAAACAAACCCTCCTCTTCTTCACAGCCATGGTGATGATACGATTGACGCCACCCAGTATCGGCTCGATCTAAATGATGAAGAGCCCGCTCAGGCCGATAAGCCAGAGGAGCCCGTGGTTCCTATGGAATGGAGCTCAGGCAATAAATATTACTCGGTTGTCATAGCCGGAACTACAGAACAAGCATTATTCCAATGGCTTCAAAGGCAATTTCAGGACAGGGATGAGAAGATGGCCGAGGTCTATTCCAAAGTCGACGAGCTGGCAAATATCGTGGCAGATCTCGCGACCCAAGTCGCCCGATTGCAATTACAGCAGAATCAAATTTTGGCTCATGAGCCAGGGATTGGTACCCGGGAGCAGCCAACTGATATCCCTTTCAACCTAAAAGCGGAGCACCTTCGCGAAAAACGGCCGCAATCAGCCTCCAGTCCCTCCGATACATACGCCGGGGGGGAATCGCTTCTGAAAGAGAAACTGGAAAAGGTCTATTCCTTCAAGAGGGAAAAGGTCCACAAGATATTCAGGGACGCCCTAAGAAACGGTCTACAACTGCCAGAATCAAAGAGACCGCAAGAAGAGAATACGACCGACGACCCAAAATATTGCCCCTATCACAGGGTACTAAGTCATTCCATTGAGGACTGCTTCGTCTTCAAAAATTGGGTCGAAAGGCAATACAAGACGGGAGAGATAGAACTGTCTAAAGGCGTGTTAGAAAACAGTCAAGCTACGATCGCCGATTTCATGCAAATGGAGACCGAAGCCTTTCGGGAACCTAACCCTCCCAGACATGTGCAGGGTGAACCAAAGATTGATCGGCCTCAGGGACCGGCGTCAGTGAGGGCACCTACTCTGATGGAGAGAAGGAAGAAGGTGTACTCCTTTAGGAGGGATGAGGTCCGCGATATATTCGAGGAAGCCCTGAACAATGGCCTGCAACTGCCTATCCCAAAGAGGCCACATGAAATGAATATGACTGGCAGTCCCATATACTGCCCATACCATAGAGTGCTGAGCCATACCATTGAAGACTGCTGTGTTTTCAAAGATTGGGCAGAGGACCAATATAAGCTTGGAAAAACCTCACAATTCTCGGATGTATCGGCAAGCCACAGAGCTGGGTCATCAACACAGCTCCGCCAAGATCAATGTTCAAGGAGCTGGGATAAGCAAAGAGGACCACGACGTCGTTAAACTGGGAAACAATCGACCACCACGTTATTAAACTGGGAACAGTCGACCTCTAAGTCGTTAAACCGGGAATGTGAAAAAAATATATATATACATGTGTAAATAAAAAATGTGTAAATAAAAGAAAAAATGAAAAGCCGAAATGATTGGGCAACTCGCAATAAAAATCAGCGAGTAAAAATAAAGATGAAAATAAAGCCGAAATGATTGGGCAACCGCGAATAAATAGTCGAAATGATAGGGCAATCGCGATTTTCGCGATGATAAAAGCTGAAATGATAGAGCAATCATGGTAAAACAAAAAAAAAACAAAAAAAAACAAGGGCGGATGATGAGTTGCTCCTGGCATTATTCCAGTGCAGCAATGGAGACGCCAAACAAAAATCCAGTTTCCCAAAATTCTTCCAGCCCTACGGCCAGTCCCCAAATTGACTGCCGTATACAATCCACGGGCTCAAATAATTCTCATCATACCCATGCCCCGCCGTAATCACCAGTTACGCGGCTGGTCTCCGCCTTTGGAGTTATGCTTCACGTAGAAGACCCACTCATGTGTCCTCACGATACATGAGGAGAACAAACCTTTGTGGGATCCTTACGACTCACAAAGGAAAAACACACTTAGGAGTCCTCACGACTCCTAAGGAGAAAATACACTTGCAAGATCCTCACGACTCGCAGGGAGAAAATGCTTTTATGGGACCCTCACGGCCTATAAAATTGAAAAGCCTAAGGCTATAGGGACCTAAGCCCGTCTCCTAAGCCATCGCTCCGCCAACAAGAGTAGGCAAATGATGAATTGCTCTTGGAACCTCTGCTTCAGTGTTAGCAACGCTGATGCTGGCCCCTACCCCAAAATTCCAAGCTCGCCATCAATAGACCCCTAAGTCTTTAAACTGGAAACAGATGACCACCAAGTCTTTAAACTGGCAACAGATGATCTCTAAGTCGTTAAACTGGAAACAGCAGACCTCTAAGTCTTTAAACTGGAAACAGATGACCTCTAAGTCTTTAAACTGGAAACAGATGACCTCTAAGTCTTTAAACTGGAAACAGATGACCTCCAAGTCGTTAAACTGGCTCCCGATATATTTAAACCCCCCTCCAAAACAAAACACACGTACACTGCACATTGAGTTCGCATGACCAGTTTGACCCGTCAATCGAAGGTTCCCTCGCTCCAAAGGCGAGGGGTAATTAACGGCAGCTTAGTCCGTGGCTGCCGGAGATTCGGATCCCCACAATCAATAAACCCCCTGCCTACCCTAGAAAGGAGGAATCTGTAGTACGCCTGACAAGCGCGCGTGTATTCCTATATCAATGGGGTGACGAAAAACACCCTACACCTATCAGTAACACTACCATACAGTCCGGTCTCTTCGTCTGATATGTCGCATATCATGTCTAGGGGTGGTAAACGTCAGACCCAGTAACGTGATAAGTCATGCCGATGTCTGGCCTATAACGGTTTGAGAAACTACTGATAATTCTTATCAGTAAATCTCGGCAGCAGCCCTGGCCAAGGACTTCCAGTTATAACCAATCGAGCATAGCGCAACATCAACCCCCAATACCGGGAGAGACGAAACCCCTCCTATCGCTCATTGCCTCCATATGACTCGGGACTGTACCCAAAATCCACCTGTTTGCACAACTCCTCTTGAGCGTGGTAGGGAAGAAATCAAAGAACAGTGGGAGCCACACAAGACTCTATGACGATCTCGGGTCTACAGACTAACCTGTACTAGTGTCACCAGATGACTGATATCTGACGATAGGTATACTACCAAGTAGGAGTCCTTGGCGAGTCCGTTCAGTGTACCCATTCTCCAATGAGCACCTGTGTACAATTTTTGATGTCACATACTAATGGTTGTGGGATCAACCATCGCCCTCTAAGGGACAAGAAACGTACACACTAGTCTACTCTGGAATATCGATGCCCTAGTCTCGATATTCCCTCGACTAGGAACTGATTAAAGGATGTACTTTTAGACCGCCCTTGCCCCACTAGTATGATCTCATCATAATCCTGGTAGTCAAGTACATATCCTAAGGGCTTTATCAACATGTAAGAGACAGACAGTATAAATACCAGTCTACATGTTAAGATAAAGGTAATTTGATGGCATACTATCTTGTCGAGCAAGAAAGTCCTCTATATATATGTCCAAGCATCCACTATATCATCAATAATGGTCTCTAGGGCATACATATTCCTAACAAAATGCTCATCACCCTCGACCGGTCGGGTGAGTAGCGGTGGGGTTTCCAGGTGCGCCATCAGTTGCTTGAAAGCATTCTGGCACTCCTCTGACCATTCGAACTTAGGAATTTTCCTTAGGGCCCTAAAAAACAGGAGGCACTTCTTTCTGGATCTGGACATAAAGTGACTCAGGGCAGCTACCCTCCCCATGAGTCGCATGATGTCGACATTGCTTTTGGGTGTTTCCATGTTGAGGATGACGCTGATTTTTTCTGGGTTCGCTTCGATTCCTTGGTGGGTAACCATGAACCCGAAGAACTTCCCACTGGCGACTTCGTATGCACATTTAGCTGGGTTCAGCTTCATTTTGTACTTGTGCAGGACGTCAAATGTCTCGCCGAGGTCTTTAGCGTACCCGGCTGATGAGGCAGATTTTATGAGTATGTCATCGACGTAGATCTCCATGTTTCTCCCAATCTGTGGTTTAAACAGCTTGTTGACCAGGCGCTGATACGTGGCGCCAGCGTTCTTGAGTCCAAAGGGCATCACTTTTTAGCAGTATACCCCCCGATCAGTGGTGAAGGCGGTAAGTTTTTCGTCGGTTGGGTTCATTCGGATCTGATTGTAACCGGAGAAGGCGTCCATGAAGCTCAGTAATTTATGGCCGGCCGAACTGTCCACTAGCTGGTCTATCCGAGGAAGTGGATAGTTGTATTTGGGGCAGGCCTTGTTTAAGTCCGAGAAATCGACGCACATGCGCCATTTCCCATTTTCCTTTTTGACCATGACCACGTTCGCCAGCCAATCTGAGTAGTTCAGGTTTCTAATGAAGTTGGCGGTGAGCAATTGATCCACCTCGTCTTTTATAGCCTTTTGTTTAACCGGCGCAAAACTTCTTTTCTTTGATCGGATGGGCCGGGCTTTCGGGTCGACCCCGAGCTTGTGGGAGATCACTTCGGGGTTGATCCCGGGCATGTCCGCTGGTGTCCAAGCGAATATGTCCGAGTTTCCCCGGAGGAAACGGATCAAGTCTTCGCGGTGGTCCTCTGTCAAGATAGAGCCAATCTGGACTGTTCGGCCATCGACTCCTTCTACGAGAGGGACTTCCGTCAATGCTTCCACCGGGGCACCTCGAATTTCCTTTTGGTCATTGCGTGTATCTAAAGACCCCTGGAAATCATGTGCACCTTCAAAATCGCCGCCCTGCTCTCCGGCGAGGGACGTCGAGGCGAGGCAAATCTTGGCGGTTTGCTGGTCCCCGTAGGCTCGGACTATCCCTCCATGATCCAAAGGGAATTTGAGCGCAAGGTGATAAGTCGAGATCTGGGCCCAGAGGGCATTTAAGGTAATGCATCCCAGGAGAATGTTATAGGATGAAGGGACCTTAGCGACGAGGAAGTTTACCGGTATGGTTCGCGTATTGCCCGCTTCCCCAATGTTGAGGAGGAAGATGACCGATCCTTTGGCCTGGACGGAATGGTTGGTGAACCCAGAGAGGACATGGGAGGTCGGCTGAAGGTTGGATGGTCCTAGCCCCATACGCTGGAAACAGTCATAGAACAGGATATCCACCGAGCTCCCTGAATTGACCAATATTCTCTGGACCTTGTAACGGTGGACTCGGGCCATTATCATGAGAGGATCATTATGAGGAAGCGATATGCCGCAAAGGTCTTCATCGGTGAAGATGATCGGTTCCTCTTTCCTGC
This sequence comes from Agapanthus africanus, assembly GCA_030015575.1. NCBI lineage: Eukaryota > Viridiplantae > Streptophyta > Magnoliopsida > Asparagales > Amaryllidaceae > Agapanthus > Agapanthus africanus. Next base: position 706,767,251 of record CM057341.1, read on the forward strand.
ACCGCTTGTGGGCTGGATCGCTTACACCCTCAACTGGGAGGAGGCGATGGTTTCCTCCACTTCCCAGGGCTGGATCCGGCGAAACGACCATAATTTGCCCGATCGTTAATTCTCCGAGAGGGGTTTGATCTTTTTGCTCCCGCTCCGCCTGCCGCTTGTCCCGTAGGTATTTCTCCAGGTGGCCCGAGCGGATCAACTCCTCGATGTAGTCTCGAAGTTGCTTACAGCTCTCAGTCGGGTGACCCTGCGACCTGTGATAGGCGCAGTACGGGACACGGAGATGCTTGCCTGTTTTTTGGGTAGCCGGCGGGAGCTTAAAGAACCTCTCGCCCTTAGCTTCCTCCAACATCTCAGTCTGCGAAATGTTCAGAGGGGTATACTCTTGGAACCTCGGGGAGTAAGGTTTTGGACAATTGACTTTCTTTTTCTATTTCCTGTCCCTTTTCTTTCGGTCTGCTTGGTCGCTTCGGGACAGGTTAGAGTTCACCTCTGACTCGAGCTAGATTTCTCGCTCGGTCCAGGCTTTCACCTCGACCATGGTCTTAGGTTGCGCTAATGCAAAAGAGCGGAGCCACTCTTTGTGCCTAAGACCCGACCTCAGTGCGGTGATAACTGTTTTATCGCGGTGCTCGGGAACCTCCAGGAGGGTATTGTAGAAGTGAGTGACATACCCCATGAAGGATTCCTTGTCCCCGCTCTTGACAGTGAACAGGTAGTCGACCGTCCTCTTCTGTCGTCAGTTTCTGACGAAATGATCGAGAAATTGGGTAGCCAGCTCGTCAAAAGTCGAGATAGAGCGCGGTGCAAGCCCTCGGAATCAGTCCCGGCCAGCTCGAATAGGGTTGTAGGAAAAACTCGGGATTGAGCCGCATCCGAGTGGTCTTGAAAGCTCATGCCTGCCGTAAATGCGTCTTAGTGGTCCTTCCGGTCAAACTTCCCGTCGAAGAAGGCCACTTTGGGCTGCTTATTCCTGGACGAGACGCGCTTGGCCAGTAGCTCTTCTGTAAAGGGCTTTGTGAGCGAATGGCAGAATACCTGGCCCCTTCGCCGGATATATGGCCATCTCGTTGTATGCCTTCGATTTTCTTTTCGAGGGCTTAGAATTCACCACAGTCGGAGTGGTGGCTACCCCTGCTCCGGGTCTGCGCGATGGTGCGGATTCGATTCCGCTCTATTACATTTCTTAAATCTTCAGGCGAGGCTCTTCTTGAGTAGTCCCGACGTTCTCCGTTTGCGTGGCCTTGGCGGGAGTTAGGGCGCCGGTCATGCCTGAAAGCAGGCGAGCTGACCGACACCTCCTCAGGGGATGAGAGCGGGCGGCGGGCGGCAGAGTGACGGCCTGGTCTCCCCTGAGACTGGGGTGTAGAGCTGTCTGGTGCTCAGCGGGTCATAGAATCATTCACCGCATGCGGGTCATGGTGGCCGGAGTCGGCACGCCGACGTTTAGTGATGCTGAGATGAGCGTGAGTGAGATGAGCGCGCCCATCTGTCCTCCTACGGGCGTTGTCATCCCGGGGAAGGGGAACTGCGGTCTGGCGGGTAGGGCCCGCCGCTTGAACGCGGACGAGCACATCCACCATAGCTGTGAGTCTGTCGATTCGAACGGATAAGGTGCCGATGACGTTGGGAGGGGGTGTAGAACCTCTCCCGCCTCCGTTATGGAGGGTGGGACGGCTCGTATTGGGGTCGTCGTGGTTGTCGCTCGCCATCGGGTCGAGAGCGGAAGATCAACTTTATGGGTGGAGAAGCTTCTGAAGCGTTCCCACAGACGGCGCTAACTGATGGAGGGATTGATCTCCTTCAGATGTTGTCCTCCATCGATCTGGTTGCGAGCGATTTTGAACAGTTGAGATTGGGTATGAAAGTTGTGTGGATTTTAATGGGTTGTTAGGCGTTGTTGTGGCTGAGCTACCTGCAAGGGTAGTCCCGGGATGGGAAACCACCGTGAGACCCTCCGACGATCAAGTTAGTACCGTGGAATAAGAGCAGAGTAGCGGCCTATTAAGATGAGTTCGCCTTACCGGAGTCATTTGAAAAAGGGGTTTATATAGTGGTCACAAAGAGCGAGACGGCGCGAGATCCTCGTCGTTCATTACGCCCATGTGTTATGCCCGCGTCGATGGCGGGATTCGTCCGTTAATGGCGGGATATGCTCGTTAATGAGAGGATGTGCCAGCGTGGGACGTAGAACATAGGGCAGCGGATATCTCGCGTTGGCGAGATGCATGGAACCGTTGCGGGGCCACTTGGGCCCCGCGCTCTCGGTTGATCGGGGAGGCCGAAGAAGCTCAGTCCTGCAATAGCTCGGAAACGAGCAAAGAACGCCGAGAAAGCTCAGCTGTAGGATAGCTCGGAGGCGAGCTGTTTGTTGGTTGCTAGGCGAATAGTGAATGTACTCAGGAGAGGCCTCCCCAAAGGTCGGATGATATCCCGGAGATGAGGCACCAAAGAATGTCCCCTTCGCATCGTACTTCAAAGAGTTAGTTGGTGTACGTGAGGGATTTATCATCCGCCACGTGTCTTGATCAGGAGAATCCGCACTTATAAGCACCATCTCTTAATTTCTTGGTTTTCCCGCATTATAGTTTTATATTAGAAAGTTGTACTCACCAGCCATTGAGGCTATCAAAATTTGATGTGATTGGCTTTTTTTATATGGTTATCTTTTGTGAACATATGTTACAACTTAATCCCTTACACATGTCGACGTATATTTATGATAATTTTCAAATAACAATTATTTTATAACACTTTCCTCCATAAAAATTTAGCAAAGATAAAATTAATTTGTACAAAAGCAAAAACGATGAAAATCATGTCTCTTGTATCCTAAAGGTGCTGTATTAGTATCACTCTGCATCGGTAGAGAACCATTAAATTCTTATCTGAATGATACGGATATGCTTTAAAAAGAACGAGATGCATGCGACCTAGTCTAAGACTTCAGCGAATCCATAATTTCTTTTATTCTATTTTGTTAATTTGCAATTTTTGGTGTATTTTATTTTAAGTCTTAGCAATTACACACCAGAAATTTCCTCCCTGCTCAATAGCTGTTCCATGAAATGCTCATTTGAACTCCAATCTCACACACTTCACCAAACCACACAAAAGGTGGCATATAGGCAGGAAGGCCCGTGGCCCGACCCGGCTGATGGCCAGGCCGGACTTGGGGCCGGGCCGGACTCGGCTGGGACAACTCGATGGCCCGGGCCAGCCCCGGGCAATTTTAAAAAAAAAAAAATAAAGGGGCCGATCAATTTTTTTGAGTTTTGAATTTTAAATTTTTTTGTAGGCCCCACATAATAGATTTGTATCTGGGAATCAGAATATGGCTGTAGTGCAGGTAACAGAATTTTTAGCAACAAACGAACAATGTTGCCGGATAAAGCAGTGGAGGTCGCAGTGTGCCAAAAAGATTGGTTCGATACAGAAGTTAGAGAACAACATATTAAAAATATTGAAGACTCCGACACTGACGAAAAGTAAAGACTTTAGAGAAGTCCACTAATTGTATTTTTTATTTATGAATTGTTTTTTATTATTTTTTTGGCAATTGTATGAGGAGTAAGGTTTGCTAACCTATGTCCCCCCAAAATTTTAATCAATAAAATATTTAGGCCTGAGCCGGGACCTACACGAAGTTCGAGCTGAAAAAAGTTCCAAAAAATCCCTAAAAAACATATATTTTAAAGAAATAATATTTTACAGAAATAATATTTTAATTGTGTTTGGGCCTGTCTGATCCGTCTGTAGCCGGGCCTAAGGACGGGTTGGGCTTGGATTTGGGGCACCCAAGCCGGGCCGAGGTCCGGACCGAAATGCGGTCAACCAAGCTTGGTCCGGTCCGTTGACCGGCCAAGCCGGACGTGCTTCCGGCCCGGCTTCCACCTTGTCCACACCCCCACAAATCCACTATACAGGATCAAAACACAACACTTTTCTAAATTCAACAACAAAGGAAAGGAAACACAAGCACCAAAACCAAACCTACAACAACAATTTTAATTCTTAATCCTCTCAATCTCCTTACCCAAAACCCCAGAGCCTTCATCAAACTCCCCACAGTCCTCACCCCAAACCCTAAATCCTTCCTCCAATCTCCGACCGCCATCGTCTTATACAGATAGCTCTCAAATGTCAATCCCTACCCCCGAACACCTGGTCACATACCCCGCGGCGTCTCCTACCAATGCCACTCTCCCGACCACCCACCTTGGCTGCGGGTGCTCCGGTATTGGACAGTTCAGTCGGCCATGAACTACTTAGCTTCATGGACGCGTTCTTTAGTTACAATCAGATTCGGATGAACCCGGCGGATGAAGAACTTACCGCGTTCACCATGGATCGGGGGTATACTGCTACAGAGTGATGCCTTTCGGTCTTAAGAATGCCGGGGTCACATATCATCACATCGTCAACAAACTGTTCAAGCCGCAGATCAGGAGAAACATGGAAGTTTACGTCGATGACATGCTAGTGAAATCCATCTCTTTGGCGGGGCACACCAGAGACCTCGGCGAGGCAATCGACGTCCCGCGCAAGTATAAAATGAAGCTCAATCCGGCTATGTGCGCGTTCGGAGTCACCAGCAGGAAATTCCTCGGGTTCATGGTGACGCACCGTGGAATCGAAGCAAACCCGAAAAAGATCAGCGCCATCCTCAACATGGGAACGCCCAAGAGCAATGTGGAGATCATGCGCCTCACAGGGAGGGTTGCTGCCCTGAATCGCTTCATGTCCAGATCCGGGGAAAAGTGCTTACCATTCTTCAAAGCCCTAAGGAAGATTCCCAAGTTCGAATGGTCTGAAGAATGCCAGAACGACTTTGAGCAGCTCAAGGCGCACCTAGCGACTCCTCCGTTACTCACTCGACCAGCCGAGGGCGACGAGCTGTTACTATACCTTGCGGTCTCTGATCAAGCTGCAGGCTCAGTGCTCGTCAGAGAAGTTGAAGGCTCACATAGACCGGTCTACTACGTGAGCCATGTCTTCAAGGACGTAGAAACAAGATACCCCGCCATAGAGAAGACAGTTCTGGCACTTGTCATCACTTCCAGAAAACTCCGACATTACTTCCAAGCACACACAATTCTCATCCTCATCGATCGACCTTTAGGGTCTATCCTCGCCTTCCCCGAGTCATCAGGTCATCCGGAAAAATGGAGGTGGGAATTTTCCTAATTCGATATCAGGTACTGCCCTCGGCAAGACATTAAAGTACAAGTACTAGCCGATTTCTTTATTGAGCGCACCATTCCCATTAGAGGCGGAACGATAGCGCAAGGTCCCGAACCACGTCCGTCGGTCGAAGAGGTATTTGACCCTACCCCGGACTGGGTTCTATATGTGGACGGATCCTCTACCGAGAAAGGGAGCGGGGCTGTCTTGATCATCCGGGACCCGAATGAAGCGGAAATGGAATACTCCTTAAAGCTAGGGTTCAGAGCATCAAATAACGCCGCAGAATACGAAGCTTTATTAGCGGGACTGCGAATTGCCTCCGGCGTGGGGCTGAAGACCATCAGAGTCCGCAACAACTCCGCACTAGTCATCGGCCAGGTAACCGGGCGCTTCGAAACCCGGGAACCGCTCATGATAAAGTACCTAGCCAAAGTAAAAATACTTCGCAAAAATTTCGACGAAGTCCAGGTGGAGAAGATTCCTCGGAATTTGAACACCCAAGATGACGCTTTGAGCAAGCTCATCTCTTCCTATACGGCCAACCATAAGAGAAATATTCTCTTCGAAGTCTTGCCACGGCCCAGCGTGGAGGGTAGAGAGGTAACGCTCTAAGTATACAAGACTCAGAAGGAAGTCCAAGATTGGAGGAAGCCCCTCGTAGAGTTCCTAAAAGATGTTACACTTCCACAAGACCGAGGAGAGACACGCCGCCTTCGAGCAAAAGCTCGTTATTTCATCTGAAGCAATAGAAACCTTTGCAAGAAGTCGTACACACAACCCCTGCTCCGATGCGTCAACCCCCATGAAGCTGACCATGTTCTGCGAGAGATACATGAAGGAGTCAGGGGGCACATCAAGGGGCCCACACCCATATCCAGAAGATGCTACTCCAAGGATATTATTGACCGAGGATACACCAGGATGCCGAGAAGATTGTCAGAAGATGCAAAAGCTGCCAACTCCACGGTAGCATACCTTGCCTCCCCACTACCGAGTTAACGACCCTCAGTTCCCCATGGTCGTTTCCATAATGGGGGATGGACATGGTGGGCCAACTTCACGCCGGCATGGGCAGACACTAGTACATCCGCATCGCGGTAGACTACTTCACAAAGTGGATTGAGGCCGTTCTTATCAGAAAACCGGATGCCACCATTACTATAAAGTTCCTGCAGAACAACATAATTTCTTGATTCGGGATCCCGAGGTGTATAGTTACCGATCACGGGACCAACTTCGAAAATGATAAAGTCAAAGAGTTCTGCAACGACTACCACATACTAATGAAGTTCGCCACGATCGCGTATCCTCAATGCAACGGGCATGCCGAAGTAGCTAATCGAGGCGTCATCCGAGGTCTCAAGGCCCGCTTGGAAGGAAGACAGGGCAGGGGTCGAAAAACTGCCACGAGTGCTATGGGCATTCCAGGCATCGAAGAAGACACCCACGGGAGAAACCCCCTTCATCCTCTGCTACGACACCGAGGCATTGGTCCCCGTGGAGATCGGATTTCCCAGCTACAGAGTCGAACACTTCGATGATGAAGCTAACACCTCGGCGCTCCGGACCAACTTGGATATCTTACTAGAGAAACGGGACCGATCACAAATCAGAGCGGCCGCCTATCAACAACAAACTGCTCGATACTACAACGCCCGAGTTAAGCATCGTGCCTTCAAGGCAGGAGATCTAGTCCCACGAAGGAATGAGTTCGTAGACCAAACAAGGCTACACAAATTCTCCCCAAAATGGGACGGCCCATTCACCGTGACAGAAGTATTGCCCGGTGGAGCATATCGCTTGCAAGACGCCAGGGGACGTAAGTTTCTTCGATCTTACAACGCCGAAAAACTCAAATTGTATAAATGAATATATTTTTTCCTTTTTGAAGTGATGTAAGTTTTTATTATTTATTATGTCTCCCGAGTTATAGGAGACTTCTTCCATAAATTTTGTTTTCTTTCTCGGTTCAGAAGCCCCTAGGTTCGTTTTGAAAAAGCACGCAAACAGTGCAAAAGGAATAAAAGGAAACAATATGCCTCAAATAGAAAAACTTTTATTCATTAAAGAGGTATTATAGACTCCTCAGCCTTACACAAAAAAAAAATTACAGCAAAGGGGGCCGGGGATTAAGGAAGCATTGTTGATGGTACTCCGAGTAGATCTCCTGCATCCGAGCCTTAGCTTCCTCAGCACACTCCCTCTGATGGTTCCTACGGACCCTAGCTGCCACGGAAGCGCCATCCGCTGGACAAAAATCAGCGATCGGCCTCTTCTGGAAACACTCCAGGAGAAGGTCCACTGATCGGTCCCGCTTGCTCTTCGAGATCAGGCCGAGGTGGTAGAGTGAGTGCAACTTTTCGATCGCCTTGCCCTCAGCCGCGGAGAGAGGGAATTGTGCAGACCCGGGGATATCCTCCAGACCGCATAAATGAGCAGTTGGAGGAGAGGAGATCGCTGGGGAAGGAGGCGTCCAAAGTGGCCCTCCACACGGTCTATCACCGTCTCGTACGTCTGCTCGGAGCGGTCGAGGCTATAAAGGTATACATCATCATGAGAGACGATCTCCCTGACGAGCACACACGGACGCCCGACCATCTTCAGAAACACAAGGTTAGAAAGAAGCCAACATACCCTCGCTATTTATAGCCTCCACGAGATCTTTAAAAGGCCGAAATTTACGCGCACGGCGCCGTGAATCGCGGGACGTCTCAAATTCCCGATATGGAGCTGCCACGTGTCGGCCATGCCAGTCTTCAAGGGCGGCCATGAGGTCCATGGAAGATTGAACGATGCCTTCACTCCCGCCAATGCATCCTATGGAGGTTTGAACGAAACCTCACTAGGGCACAGGGGAGTCTCGAAAGCCCTCTTCAAGAGGCCGCCGAGCAATTTCATGCCCGGTCCATCTCTAACGGATAGCTTCCTACCCATCTACGCTAAGAATCTAAAGCCCACCCAATGGGCTGCCGAGCAATTCCATGCTGGCTAATCCCCAGCGGATATCTTCCTACCCATCTACGCTAAGGATCTAAAGCCCTCCTACGAGGCCACCGAGCAGCTTCCCTGTCCGGTCCATCCCTAGCGGGTAGATTCCTACCCATCTACTCTGAGGATCTAAAGCCTTCGTCAAGATGCCACCGATCAATTCCATGCTGGCCAATCCCTAGCGGGTAGCTTCCTACCCATTTACGCTAAGGATTTAAAGCCCTCCAAAAGAGGCCACCGTGCAGACTCCTGCTTAGCTAATCTTCGAGGGGCAGATTCCTACCCTGCGAAGACATGGATCAAGGACCCACACTTAGGAAGAATCGTTATGGCCAACCTATTCTAACTTAGCTAATTTTCTACTCGTGCTAAACACGTGATCATCACCTTGACTCTGAGGTATGGACTGATACCGACCTTCCTAGCCTTAGGATATCTTTTGATTCATCCTAAATGGACGATCGACACCTCGACTCCGGGGAGCGGGAGGGTACCGTGACAACCTTCATGCACGTGACTATTATTCAACTCACACTCGACGCACGATAGCCATCTAAAAAGCCGGGCAACGACCTACAACCTAACACTTGCAGCAGAATGAAAATTCAAACAAGAGGAAGTATACGAGCTAAAGCAGACACACAAAAAGCAGACACACAGAAAGCAGACAGTCATGCAGAGGAAAATAAGCTCAACTTTATTTATATTCCAAAATTTTACAAGGTATTCTGGGCTCCTCATCCTTACAAAAATGCCCGGAGGCTTACAAAATTTAAGAGAAAAGAAAAACAAAAACTCCCAAGGGAAGATAGCTCAGGCCGTGGGCTCCGCCGGGATTTCGCCTTACTCGACGCCACCCTCTGGGCCGGGGCTTCAGTCTCTTGGACCGCTTCGCCGCTTATGACCACCTCGGCGCCCGCCCCCTACGGCACCTCCTTGGATAGGGGGTGCTGATCTCGGAGATCGCGGTTATAAAACCTCGGCATTTTCTGCTTGACGGCGTCTAAGGCGCTGTGCCACACGACGGCCGCGGAGTTGACGAGGTCGGAGTAAAACTGATCCGACACCTTGTATGCCTCCACCGCCTTCACCGCCCGACACTCGACAAGCTTCGCCGCGTCCAAGGCCGTCAAAATGTCCCTCTTGAGGGAGTCCCTCGATTTCCTCGCCGAGTGGTAGAGGCCGGTCACTGTTAGTGTATATGTCCTAGGGGCCATTATTGTATCATACTAGTTTGTATATTACTTAATGGAAGCTTGGGATATTCACATGTATATAACAGTCTTGCTAAACATGGTAGTATGCTACTTGGTTTTTCTATCTTAATATGTGAGTATACGTATTGATAGAGCTCTTAGGATCTTGCTTGACTACCAGCGTTGTGATGGCAGTCACACTAGTGGGGGCTGGGTAGTCTACAAGCACATCCTTATTCAGGTCCCTAGTCGTAGGATTATCGAGACAGGACATCGATACTCCGGAGTAGACTAGTGTGTACGCTTCTCATCCCAGTTGGGGAGATGGTCTGTCCCACAGCCGTCAGTACGTCGTATTGGAGATAGTATACAGGTGTTCGTTGGGTTACGGGTACACCGGACAGGACTCGCAGGGAACTGTTGGTTGGTTTTATACCAGTCGTCAGTTAACAGTTCCCAGGTGACATAAGTACAGCATAGTCCGCAGACTTGACACTGCTACTTCGCCTCGAGTGTGTCCCACTGTTCTTAGATTGCTACCCTACCACGGCTCAAAGGAGTCATGCAAACAGGTAGCAGTTGGGTGCAGTCCCGAGCACTTGGAGGCAGTGGCAGTTAGACAGGATTCGTCTCTCCCGGTATTGGGAGTTGATATCGCGCTGTGTCAGAGAGCCATTACGCAAAGTCTCTGGCCAGGGCAAGCGAGATTTGCTGGTAGGTTCCAGTAGTTTCTCAGGGTGTAATGGGCTTCACTCCGACATGACTTATACCGCTATTAGGGGGACTGATGCTTGCCGCCCCCTAGGCCCGATATGCGATAGTCTTAGACGAACAGACTGGACTGTACGGAGATTGTCACATCAGGCTCAGTAGGAGTTCGGATGGGTTTCCTCATCGGCCTTTTTATCGACATCTACCTGGGGACCGTTACGTACAGCTAGTGCTGCTTGCGGTCTGTGGTTAAACCCACTGCCAGCGTAGTAGTCAAGTCATTAGAGTCCCACACAGAGAGTTTCCCTGCTCCAGGCGAAACGATATAGAGGTCGTATGGCTTTACGACAAGGGTTCGGACGCATACGTGTGTTTACGCACGTACGACTTTCGGACAGTTTTTACTAGTCGGCTTTGGTTTAAGCCAGATTCTAGTATCGGGATATTGGATTTGTACAATCTAAAGTTTTTCCGTGTTTTCACGGATAGGAGGGGCATTCTCGTAATTTTACGAGAAGCTTCTAGAAGATGGCGACTTGGGGGTTTAGGTGGCATATGCATTAAATGAGATTAGTGACTCATTTGTGTGATTCATCCATGTCATTAATGCATCATAAATGTTTAATGACTCATGGAGATGAATCACCCATTTGTATTTATGAAGCATGGTTGTTAAATCCTATTTTCTATTTATTTGTAAAAGATTAATGCTTCATATATATCATGATAGATCACAATCTCATTCTCATTCTCATGCTCACCTTCTCTCTCCTCAAGCTCTCTCTCTTCAAACCCTAATCCTCCCCTCTCATGTGTTGAGATCAAGGATTAGAATAGACTAATCACTCCATAATCCAACTCTATATCACCTAGGTTACTTAGATTAGCACTTTAAGAAACCTAGTTACCTCTAGTTTGAGGTGAAGCTTGAAGTAAAGCTCTCGGGTGTATCGTCTACTACTTGGAGAAGGCCGAGGAGGAGGTGGAGAACGAAAAGACGAAGGACACGGTTCATTAGGTATAATCAATTCACATAGTAGTTTAGAACTCCTATGTTTATTGTTAGTTATCGTTTAGCACCGATTCTTGCGATTAGTCGATGTTATAGCATAGAACAAGATCGTTTTTCATATTTCCGTCTCCCCGCATGTCGCGGGGTGTTGTACATCGACTTATAGTGGTATCAGAGCCTCGCTAAACAATAATTAACTCATTAGCAAAGTCGTATGAATTTCGAACGCAAAACGAACCGGAAAACACATCGATATCACATAGTTTCTGTCGAATTTAAAACGGGCTCTAAAAATTTTTCAGGTTGCTGCAGAATAACCTACAGAGAATTAAAAGAACACTGGAGAAAAATGGGTTTGTGAATCGGCCATACGACCGCGGAACCGCGGCCGATCCCACCGATCCGCCGCGGATCCGTGGCCGAGTTGGGGCCGATTCGACCCAGTTTGCTCCAGTTATTCTTTTGTGATATTTTTGTATTTTCTGGGATGTTTATTTTCTGCTCAAGTCTCAGGTGCACCGAGAAGTTTTGGGAGTAGAATCTGATATGTTTGCTCGATCGAAATTATACGATGTTTGCTAATTTGATTATATCTGTGATTGTATAATGTGTTCGTAAACCTCCCCTAACTGCTAGTATGTCGGTTGGCAGGGGGTTGCACATTTCTGTAATGGTTTTTACTGTTTGTGGTTATGAACTGTATTGGACTGTTGTGATGATTAGCCGGGGTTTTGTGATAGGTTATTATTTTAATTCATTCAATGTAAATGAAATTTGTTGTAATATTATTTTGCGGGGCACATCCAGGTTGCGGTTGTAGCCACCGTTGTATTATTTCATTTACTGTTTTTGCTCCTAGGACAGACCTAAATTGGGGTACACAAATTACCGGGTACTTTGAAGTGTTTAATGTCCTACTCACTTTGTTGAGGGAGACCGCTTCACTTCGGGTACTTGGCGGGTAGTTTGCCGTACCCATAGGGGTCTAGGGTGGGATAATGGCTATTCATCACAACTGTGTAATCCGTCTTTTGTTGGAGGCTCAAAACAAACACGGATTGCTTTTATATCCAATAATGTTCATCTGAGATCTGGAATGCCTATTATTGCGTCTGACGAATGTACAATATCTATATATGATAGCTATTTAGATGTCACTTATGTTTTATACTCGCGCTAGCCCAGCCCCCGCTCTGTCGTTAGTTAAGTAACCTAACGGGTGATGACGGGACCCAGTGGCGAATGCGGATGGTATAAGAGGACATTGTATTTTCGTTGTTTTCTGCAATGATAGGTTAATGATGGGACGCATTATTATTAATACAAAGAAAATAAACCAAAGTTTAAACGTTGGAGCAATTTAAAAGAAACCACTCGGTTATTTTTAAACAGAAGATATTTTTTAATTGCGGAGCTTTAACCACTCCTTTTAAAAGCTATCAGGTTCCTTCGGTTATATCAAGTTCACTACGTTCACGGTTTCGCCAAAACCATTCGTAGCCCTCCGTCATTTCATTTGGGTATTCAGTAGTATTCAAGCTATGTATTTTAGCCAAAGTCAAGGCATAGTGTTTGGTAGCTGCTGGGTATTCATTTGTTGCATAGATAGATGAGTTAGTTTGGGACAGTCGTATTATCATTTGACCAAAGTCAGGGGTATGTACGGATGGGTTCAAATTGACAAGATAATGACGGGTAGAACTTGACATGTGACTTATGACATTTTGACCAAAGCCAAGGTCATAAGAGCATGGGGCAAAAATATATATCGGGAATTTCTAAAGAAACTGAAATTTGCAAAGAGATGCATACCATTTGGAGTTTGATGATTGTTGGTAGGATTCCTTCAGCATTATCAGACGATGATATTTGGATCCTGATCCTACTGTGAGTATATGCTACTTATCAGGATATTCGTCACTTAACGATCAATGCTATAAACCAAGTAGGTGTCCAGAAAGGTGTCAGCGGGGCTACGACCCCAGAGAAAAGAGGTTATTTAATTAAGGAACTTCGCGAAAGCGTTGGAAAACCTCCCTCGAAGTATCGACACTGGCCTGGCTGAACGGTTAAGCAAGTATTGTATGGTGAGAATAGTCCTGGCTAATTCTTCTTTTATGGTTTGGGGAAGGATTCGAGAAACAGTGGGAGCCATCCAGTTTAGATAAACTAAAAACCACTCTAAACTTGCAAGAGCATCATGCTAAAGTGTTTTCTTCTCTCTCTCCTAATTGCAGCGACCCTGAAAATGACTGGACTTGAGTTACTTTTAGAGAAAAATATACTGACAGGGCCAAACTATAAAGTTTGGCTGCGGAATGTCAAAATGGCTTTGACCTATGACAAATTGGGGTACGTCCTCACCGCTAAGGCACCTGCAGTCCCAGGTCCCAAATCCAGTAATGCGGATAAGGAAATCCGCAAAACCTGGGAGTATGATTGCGCGAAGGCTAAGTGCATCGTGCTTGCCTCGATGAATAATGAACATCAGAGGAGGCACGAGGATATGGAACTAGATGCCATATTTCTCCATACAAAGGAACTTTATGGAGAGCAATCTCGTATAGCAACATATGATACCTCAAAGAACTTGTTTTGAGCGAGGTTGGCCGTCGGATCATCGGTAGGAGAACATGTCCTAAAGATGATAGGCTATATAGAAGAGCTCGCAGACCTTAGGACGACTTTGGATAATGAGCTCTATACAGACCTTATTCTCCAGTCCCTTCCTTCCACCTACGCCCAGTTTATTCTGAATTTCAACATTCAAAGAAAAGAAGTTGAACTTCCAGAACTCCTTAACATGTTGAGGAGTGCAGAGGGCAGCTTGCAAAAGGCAAGGGAAACACCCGCTATGTTTGTTAGCGGTGCTTCTTCTTCCGGGTCCAAGGCTAGGGCCAAACGAAGGAAGAAGAAGGCCGCCTCCAGACCTAGAGAAGGTGTTAGTAAGGTGGGAGCGAAGGGAAAGAAAAAGATTGCAGTGCCAGTAGTGGCCCAGGATGAGTGCTTCCATTGTCACAGGAAAGGGCACTGGAAGAAGGATTGCAAGGCGTGGAACGCCAAGAACCAGGGACCGAAGCAAGCTGTGGTTTCGACTTCAGGTGTGTTTGTAATTGAGAATTGTCTGTCAATCAACTCTACTTCCTGGGTATTGGATACCGGATCAGGATCTCATTTATGCAATTCATTGCAGGCACTGAGAAACCGTAGAGTGCTGAAGGAAGGTGATATGATCCTCAAGGTTGCTAACGGAGCTAGCGTAGGAGCTGTGTCCATCGGGGATTATCACCTGGGATTGACGAGTGGACATATTTTGGTTTTACATAACTGTTTTTGCGTACCTAGTTTAACGTGTAATATCATATCAGTTTCCTTGTTATCAAATAAAGGTTATGATTTCACGTTTGTGAGCGATGTTGTTAACATCCACCTTAATCATAGTTTGATTGGGTCCGGTACACTGAATAACGGTATATATGTCTTAAACCAACTCCAGATTTTCAATGTCCAGAACACACTAAAAAGAAAGTCTCCAGATTTAAATAAGGCTTTCTTATGGTATTGTAGACTAGGTCACATCAATGAGACAAGGTTAACTAAGTTACATAGAGAAGGATATTTGGACTCGTTCGAATATTAAACTTATGCCACTTGTGAATCATGTCTCAAAGGAAAGATGACAAAGACTCCATTCACTGGACATGGAGTAAGAGCGAGCGAGCTCTTAGGACTCGTACACAGCGATGTATGCGGTCCAATGTCTACACATGCAAGAGGTGGTTTTTCCTATTTCATTACTTTTACGGATGATTATTCAAGGTACGGATTCATTTATCTGATGAAACATAAATCCGAGGCTTTTGAAAAATTCCAGGAGTATAAGAATGAAGTAGAAAACCAAACCGGCAAAAGTATCAAGACACTAAGATCTGATCGAGGTGGTGAATACTTAAGTGCCGAGTTCCTAGGTTACCTAAAAGAGAAAGGAATTCTCTCTCAGCTTACTCCTCCATACACTCCACAGCATAATGGTGTATCGGAGAGACGGAATCGAACCCTATTGGATATGGTACGATCCATGATAAGTAATGCTGAGTTACCGCGATCTTTCTGGGGTTATGCGCTAGAATCAGCGGCATATCTTCTGAACAGGGCTCCTACCAAGACTGTGCCTACCACTCCATATCAGACGTGGAGTGGGAAGAAACCCTATCTTCAGCATATGAAGATATGGGGATGTCCAGCTTTTGTTAAAAAGCAGCATGTGGACAAGCTCGAGGCACGATCAATGAAATGTCAGTTTGTGGGATATCCAAAGAACTCCAAGGGATATTATTTCTATTACGCAGAGGAACAGAAGGTTTTTGTTTCTCGTAATGTCTATTTTCTAGAACAACAGTTTTTAGAAAAGGAAATAAGTGGGAGCGAAATAGAACTGGAAGAAATTCCAGAACCACAAACTACTACTGAAAGTTTGGTAGAACTAGAAGTTCAGGAAGAACAGGACATTCCCGCACCCCTCCGCAGGAGTAGTAGGCCGTCTCATCCGCGTGAGAGATACTATGGTTTTCTCATAGATGGGGATAGAGAGGATTGCATCATTGATGATGATGAACCTACTACCTTCCAGCAGGCCATCCAGAGCGGCGACTCGGTACGATGGCTAGATGCAATGCGGACCGAAATGGAGTCCATGTACACCAACAAAGTATGGACTTTGGACTTTGCTTCAAATGGGGTAAAACCCATAGGATGCAAATGGATCTTCAAGAAAAAGATTGGTATAGATGGACATGTGGAAACCAATAAGGCTAGACTTGTTGCAAAGGGTTTTCGTCAAAGACCTGGTTTGGACTATGACGAAACCTTTTCTCCAGTGGCTATGCTCAAATCCATTCGGGTCCTTCTTGCTATTGCTGCCTTCCATGTTTATGAAATCTGGCAGATGGACGTAAAGACGGATTTTCTGAATGGTAATTTAGAAGAGTGCGTCTATATGGATCAGCCAGAGGGTTTCAATCAGAGTGGGAGCAGCAGGAGAGTATGCAAGTTGCTTAAGTCCATGTATGGACTAAAGCAAGCATCGCGGAGTTGGAACATCTGTTTTGATGAAACAGTCAAAGAATATGACTTTATCAAAAATCCAGATGAACCATTTATATATAGTAAAGTTGTAGCCAGAAGTGTCGTATTCCTCGTCTTGTATGTGGATGGCATTCTATTGATAGGAAATGACATTCCTATGCTACAATCTGTCAAAGTATTCTTGTCACACAGGTTCTCCATGAAAAACCTGGGTGATGCCTCTTACATTTTGGGGATCCGGATCTATCGTGATAGATCCAAGAGGATGTTGGGGCTTTCGCAGTCCAGGTATATCAACACTATACTAAAAAGATTCAGTATGGAAGATTCTAAGCGCGGTAATCTACCGGCTTGTCACGGAATCACCCTCTCCAAAAAGATGTCTCCCAAGACTGATTTGGAAAGGGAACGCATGTCTATTATACCCTACGCTTCTGCGGTAGGCTCTATAATGTATGCGATGTTGTGCACCAGACCAGATGTAGCTTACGTACTGAGCGTGGTAAGCCAGTATCAGTCAGACCCAGGGGAGAATCACTGGATAGCAGTAAAGAACATTCTCAAGTACTTGAGAAGGACTAAGGAGATGTTCTTGGTTTACGGCGGAAAAGACCTCAAGTTAGAGGCCTTTGCTGATTCTGGCTTCCAGAGTGATAAGGACGATTCCAAGTCCATGTCGGGTTATGTCTTTATCCTCAATGGAGGGGCGGTGTGCTGGAAGAGTTCCAAGCAGGACACCGTTGCTGACTAGACGATGGAAGCGGAGTATATTGCTGCTTGCGATGCCGCGAAAGAAGCAGTCTGGATGAAGAAGTTCCTAACAGAACTTCAGGTGGTTCCTACCATAGTTGATCCAATACCTTTATATTGCGACAACAACGGAGCTATAGCTTTAGCGAAGAAACCAAGGTCCCATCAGAAATCCAGACACATCTTAAGGTGGTAGCACCTGATCAGGGAGATCATCGATCGTCGGGAGATCGAGGTTCGGAGAGTTGCTACTGAAGAGAACATTGTTGATCCATTCACGAAGGCCCTACCTCAGATTCAGTTCGAAAGGCAACTCGAAATCATCGGTCTTCGATATACCAGTACATGGCCCTAGTGCAAGTGGGAGATTGTTAGTGTATATGCCCTAGGGGCCATTATTGTATCATACTAGTTTGTATATTACTTAATGGAAGCTTGGGATATTCACATGTATATAACAGTCTTGCTAAACATGGTAGTATGCTACTTGGTTTTTCTATCTTAATATGTGAGTATACGTATTGATAGAGCTCTTAGGATCTTGCTTGACTACCAGCGTTGTGATGGCAGTCACACTAGTGGGGCTGGGTAGTCTACAAGCACATCCTTATTCAGGTCCCTAGTCGTAGGATTATCGAGATAGGGCATCGATACTCCGGAGTAGACTAGTGTGTACGCTTCTCATCCCAGTTGGGGAGATGGTCTGTCCCACAACCGTTAGCACGTCGTACTGGAGATAGTATACAGGTGCTCGTTGGGTTACGGGTACACCGGATAGGACTCGCAGGGAACTGTTGGTTGGTTTTATACCAGTCGTCAGTTAACAGTTCCCAGGTGACATGAGTACAGCATAGTCCGTAGACTTGACACAGCTACTTCGCCTCGAGTGTGTCCCACTGTTCTTAGATTGCTACCCTACCACGGCTCAAAGGAGTCATGCAAACAGGTAGCATTTGGGTGCAGTCCCGAGCACTTGGAGGCAGTGGCAGTTAGACATGATTCGTCTCTCCCGGTATTGGGAGTTGATATCGCGCTGTGTCAGAGAGCCATTACGCAAAGTCCCTGGCCAGGGCAAGCGAGATTTGCTGGTAGGTTCCAGTAGTTTCTCAGGGTGTAATGGGCTTCACTCCGATACGACTTATACCGCTATTAGGGGGACTGACGCTTGCCACCCCCTAGGCCCGATATGCGATAGTGTTAGACGAACAGACCGGACTGTACGGAGATTGTCACATCAGGCTCAGTAGGAGTTCGGATGGGTTTCCTCATCGGCCTTCTTATCGACATCTACCTGGGGACCGTTACGTACAGCTAGTGCCGCTTGCGGTCTGTGGTTAAACCCACTGCCAGCGTAGTAGTCGAGTCATTAGAGTCCCACACAGAGAGTTTCCCTGCTCCAGGCGAAACGATATAGAGGTCGTATGGTTTTACGACAAGGGTTCGGACGCATACGTGTGTTTACGCACGTACGACTTTCGGACAGTTTTTACTAGTCGGCTTTGGTTTAAGCCAGATTCTAGTATCGGGATATTGGATTTGTACAGTCTAAAGTTTTTCCGTGTTTTCACGGATAGGAGGGGCGTTCTCGTAATTTTACGAGAAGCTTCTAGAAGATGGTGACTTGGGGGTTTAGGTGGCATATGCATTAAATGAGATTAGTGACTCATTTGTGTGATTCATCCATGTCATTAATGCATCATAAATGCTTAATGACTCATGGAGATGAATCACCCATTTGTATTTATGAAGCATGGTTGTTAAATCCTGTTTTCTATTTATTTGTAAAAGATTAATGCTTCATATATATCATGATAGATCACAATCTCATTCTCATTCTCATGCTCACCTTCTCTCTCCTCAAGCTCTCTCTCTTCAAACCCTAATCCTCCCCTCTCATGTGTTGAGATCAAGGATTAGAATAGACTAATCACTCCATAATCCAACTCTATATCACCTAGGTTATTTAGATTAGCGTTTTAAGAAACCTAGTTACCTCTAGTTTGAGGTGAAGCTTGAAGTAAAGCTCTCGGGTGGATCGTCTACTACTTAGAGAAGGCCGAGGAGGAGGTGGAGAACGAAAAGATGAAGGACACGGTTCATTAGGTATAATCACTTCACATAGTAGTTTAGAACTCCTATGTTTATTGTTAGTTATCGTTTAGCACCGATTCTTGCGATTAGTCGATGCTATAGCATAGAACAAGATCTTTTTTCATATTTCCGCCTCCCCGCATGTCGCGGGGTGTTGTACATCGACTTACAGTCACCTCCTCCAGCTTGGCTTGAACAGCTCGGAGGGACTAGTCCTGGAGCCGATAAGACTCCAGCAGCCTGGAGTTCGTCAACCCCTCGGCGATCAGACGGGCATCGAGGATAGCCGCCATCTCCTCCGCCTGCCGCAATTGGAGACAGAGTTCCTCCTCCACCTTAGAGGACTCGCCCGCCTTTTTCAAAGCCGGGGCAATATCCTTAGCTTCCATAGCAACAAGGAGGGCATAATGATGGAGGACCTGAGGAAAACGGCAACGGGTTAGAACGCTCAAGCCGAGGAAAAACGACTTAGAAATTTTTAAGAAAAGTATGCACCGACCTGAACTGCCTCCTGCGCTATGGCGGCCACCTGGGAATTCATGGTTCTCCGGGGTATTTTGGCCCCGGCCGCCCACTCCATGTCCAAAAGCAGGCTATCGGCAATAGAAAGACCGGAGAGCACCTCTATGCAGAAATCACCCTTCTACACCGTAGTTCCGGCAGACCGAGAGACCGTCTTCTTGCGTCTTTTGAGGAGGATTTCAATGGGCTCTGCCTCCTCCTCTTCATCCCTCGCCCAGGGTGCCGGGTCCCTTGAGTGGTTGCGGCTCCCCCTACGGTACTCTTTAGGAGCTCAGGGAGCGGCGGACGGTCTAGACGGCGGAGTTGGCCTTGTTGGGCTCGGACTGGGCCGGGATGAGCTTGCGCCACTGGCCTTTTTCCCCTGAGTCTTGGTAGCCAGGGAAGCTAAGACCTTTGCTCGGTCCATGGGCTCTGCAAAAAGAACATACAAACAAAGGGGGTTAGCGACACTGAAAAGGCGAGGGAAGTTTAACTAAGTCTAGACAGATCGTCGAAAGCCTTAACTTACCCAAGAAACACATAGGATTAAGCCCAGCCCAGCTCAGAACGCGCTCAGACAGCAGGACATCCGCCCGCTGAATCGGTTCCCACAGGGACACCGCCCTTGCCTTGGAGAATGTCGATTGTTTTGCTTTCGGACACTTATCCCTGTGCCACTGAATAGGCACGGGCCAATCCTCGCCCTTAGGTAGCCCGAAAAAAACAAACTTCTCCTTCCATTCATGGATGGAAGAAGGGACAACCACTACTCCCGACCCGGCCACCCCACCTTTGTGCTTTTTGAAGAAGAAATATACCCAGCTCGGCTCCCTCTTGGTGGTGCCAGAGTGACTTTTATAACAGAGGAAGGAAACAAGGAGGGTCAAACTAAAGGGGATCTATTCGAGCTTTAACCGAACCAGAAACCCGAGGAGGTCCTCCACGGGTTCGACGCTAGATGACCCGGGGAAAGTTTGAAGCAACGAAGCACTGCACTAACCTCGGGTGAGAAGGGAAGACACATTCCAGCCCGGAATGCTTCTAGGTATAGGGCAATCTCCTTGCCCTGCACCTGGTCTGCCCGCTCACCCTCTCTAGCTAAACGGAGAGAATAGCTAGAGGGAACATGGAATCGAGTCCAGATCTCGGCAAGGTCAACCATGCGGTTCAAAATGGAGGGCGCATCGCGAGCATTACCGACATGCACCTTGGGAGCTCTTGCCGCCACCCGACTCTGGGGGGTAAGCTCCACACGGAGGACGAAGAGGAGCCCTCTCGGCTATCTGAAGTCGAGGAAGAGGAAGACCCACCGGACTTGGCCCGGGCAACCGGAACCTCATCATCCGACCCTACCCTTACTACCTCAATAGACTCCTCAGATGAAGACATCTAACCTGATACAAGGGATGTACTCATCGAGGAATGAGCAACGGGGGATCCGACCTAAAGGAGGAGCGCCGGGCAATATTCAACAATGGAAGAAGATTTAGGCAAAGTGTCGGCCCTAGATGGTCCCCTCCTATTTATACACCCTAAAGGGGAACATCCAACGGCCCAGATTGATTCCCGCCAAAACGAAATGTCGTGCTCGATGACCAGCGGGGATCCACGTGGCGATCGACCATTGGGGACGTCTCTTCGACTGTAGTTGACAGAGACAACCTGCCGCATCCGCCAACCCACGTCGGATACGTAGCCTACAACCCAACGGACGAACGAGTGAAACGGCGCACCCTCTTTGAAAGCGCTATCATTTCGTTGATCCGCTGACGTCATGGGAGATACGCGTGAAGATTCAGGAGAATGACGAGGCGACATGTACGCCTAAAGATCGAAATGACATAGCCATCAGACGCCATGCCATTCCCGGGCAATCAGCATTATGACCCCTCGGTGCCAAAATGAGAAAAAGGAAAACCGAGCAGGCCATTCTCGACTCGATCAATGAATAGGTCGGAATGAGAGTGGGGGGCTAATGATGATGCTCACAAGTGGTGTCTCCTCAGATTACGACATGTGGCGGATTACGTGTCCCAGACTCTTCGAAGTGGAATAAATGAGCTGCGTCGGGGACGTTCCCCGGGACCCCTTCTCGTCGATCACACCCGACGTTTCGGGAGACCTCCCTGAAGACATTCCACTTTAACCTAGGAAACTACCAACAGATCATCTCCAAGCTTTCTAAGTCTCCTCGCTCGCCTCCGAGCCTTCTGACGTGCCGAGCTCCCTCGGCCTCCCGCTCGTCTCCGAGCTCCAAGCATGCCGAGCTTTCTCGGCCTCCTGGCTCATCTCTAAGCCCCCGACATGCCTAGTTTCCTCGGCCTCCCCCGATCAACCGAGAATGCAGAGCCCTAACGCCTTTGCAACGGCTCCACGTATCTCGCCAAAGCGAGATAACTGCCGCCCCACATCCCGCGCTCCACGCTGGCGCATCCCTCCTTTAATGAGCTTATCCCGTCATTAATGGAGGGATCCTATCATTCACGCAGGAGTAACGTCAGGGGCGTAACTGAAGGCAAGGATCTCACGCCCACTCGCTCTATTTGACCACTATAAAACCCCTCTCTCAGATGATTCAGGTAACGCGAATTGATTCCAATACGCCGCTACTCTGCACTTTTTCCTCGGCTCTAACTTGATCTTCGGAGGGTCCTACGGTGGTCATCCACCCCGGGACTTCCTTGAAGGTAGCTCGGTGCACAACATTAACCCATTAAGATCCACACGCTCAACAACATATGAATCAATCTCAACCGTCCAAAGACTGCCATCGCAAGATCGACAGAGGACGACATCTGAAGGAGATCTGAAGATCCATCACAATGTAAGGTTCTTTCGCCAATGACAATACAGGTACGGTCTGGCCAGTGAAGAGGCCCGGGAGTAGAGTGGCACCGAAAGACTGAGTCGGGACCGGAGGTACCGGCTGAAGACCTCACGGCGGAGCATGGGGATGTGCTTGTAGGGGCGAGGGTCTTGCCGAAGTCGATGGCGAGGTTCGAAGGGGAGAAGATACGCATCTTGGTGACGTGGCGGTTGGGGATGGCGTGGAGCATGCAGAGGGGGATGGCGCCGCCGCAGGGCTTCGTGCCGGAGGGGCTGCGCTAGAGGAGGAAGACGTTCACGCCGCCATGGGTGAAGGCCTCGGCCGCAGAGGCCCCCGTCGATGACAGCGGCGCGGAGGGTGGAGGTGGACATAACTGTCAGGGTTTTAGGGTTTGGGAATGAGGGTTTCGAGGGGTGTTCGATCTTGAGGGTAGAAGAAAGGAAAGGGTTTTTGATGATGCTCACAAGTGGTGTCTCCTCAGATTATGACACATGGAGGATTACCTATCGCGGAATCTTCAGAGTGGAATAAATGAGATGCGTTGGGGACGTTCCCCGGGACCCCTTCTCGTCGATCGCACCCGACGTTTCGGGAGACCTCCCTGAAGACATTCCACCTTCACCTAGGAAACTACCAACAACTCATCTCTGAGCTTTCTCATTCTCTTCGCTCACCTCCGAGCCTTCTAACGTGCCGAGCTTCCTCGGCCTCCCACTCGTCTCTGAGCTCCAAGCATGCTGAGCTTCCTCAGCCTCCTAGCTCGTCTCTGAGCCCTGACGTGCCAAGTTTCCTCGGCCTCCCCCGATCAACCGAGAATGCAGAGCCCTAGCGCCTCCATAACGGTTCCACGTATCTCTCCAAAGCGAGATAACCGCCGTCCCACATCCCGCGTCCCATGCTGGCGCATCCTCCCATTCATGAGCGTATCCTGTCATTAATAGAGGGATCCCGTTATTCACGCAGGAGTAACGCCAGGGGGCGTAACTGAAGGCATGGATCTCTTGCCCACTCGCTCCATGCAACCACTATAAAACCCCCTCTCTCAGACGATTCAGATAACTCAAATTAATTCCAATAAGCCGCTACTCTGCACATATACCCCGGCTCTAACTTAATCGTCGGAGGGTCCTAAGGTGGTCACACACCCTGGGACTTCTTCGAAGGTAGCTCGGCGCTCAACATCAACCCATTGAGATCCGCACGCTCAACAACCTCCAAATCAATCTCAACTGTCCAAAGACCGCCATCGCAGGATCGACGGAGGACAACATCTGAAGGAGATCCAAAGCTCTATCAGTTGGCACCGTCTGTGGGAAACGTTTCAAAAGTTTCTTCCACCCATCAAAGTTGATCTTCTGCCTTCGACCTGATGACGAGCGAAAACCGCGATGGTTCGAATACGAGCCGCCACAACGGAGGCGGAAGCGGCTCGTCTCCTCTTCCCAATGCTATCATCGCCTTGTCCGCCCAAATAGATAGGCTCACCTCGTTGGTGGATGCCTTCCTCCGCGTTCAAGCGGCGGGCCCTACCCACCAGACCTGGCTCCCCCTCCCTGGGATAACGACACCCGCCGAAGGACGGACGGGCATACTCGAGCCCTCGATCTCTCTTGTTACAGTGACCCCAAGCGCCGGCGGGCCGACTCCGGCCACCTCAACCCATACGCGGCGACTGATTCCATGACCCGCTGGGCATTGGACAGCTCCACGCAACGGTCCCAGGAAAGGCCGGGCCGTCGCTCCAACGCTCACCGCGCGTCCCCCTCTGAGGAGGTTTCGTTCAGCTCACCTGCTTCCAGGCATGACCGATGCCCTTACTCTCGCCGGGGTCATGCGAACGATGAGCGTATGGATTACTTGAGAAGGGCCTCGCCCGAGGATTTGAGACACTTGATAGAGCGGAATCAAAGCCGCTCCCTCGCACAGACCCGGAGTGGAGGTACCCACCACTTTGATTGTGCATAATCCTCACGGTACCACCATCGGCTTGAAGCCCTTTAGAAGAAGATCGAAGACATACGAAGGGATAGCCCTACGTCCGGCGAAGGAGCTAAGTACTCTGCATATTCACTAACGATGCCCTTCACAGAGGAGATTCTAGCTGAGCATGTCTCATCCAGGAACAAGCCGCCAAAAGTGGCTCTTTTTGACGGGAAATCCGACCCGAAGGACCACCTGGACGCATTTACGGCGGGCATGAGCTTCCAGGATAACTCCGATGCTGCTCAATGCCGGGCTTTCCCCGCTACCCTCATACGGGCTGGCCGGGATTGGTTCCAAGGACTTACGCTACGCTCCATCTCAACCTTCGATGAGCTGGCCTCCCAATTCCTCAGCCACTTCGTCGGGAATCGACGACAGAAGAGGACGGTCGACTACTTATTCACCATCAAGAGCATAGACAAATAATCCTTCAAAGGATATGTCACCCGCTTCTACAACGCGCTCCTCGAGGTCCGCGAGCACCGCGATGAAACGGTCATCACAGCGCTGAGGTCGGGTCTTAGGCACAAAGAGTGGCTTCGCTTTTTTGCATTGGCGCAACCTAAGACCATGGCCAAGGTGAAAGCCTGGACCGAGCATGAAATCCAGCTTGAGTCCGAGGTGAACTCCAATTTGCCCCAAGCTGAGCAAACCAACCAAAAGAAGCGGGGCAGAGAAAAGAAAAAGAAAGTCGACAACCTAAAGCCCTACACCCCGAAGTTCCAGGAGTATACTCCTTTTAACATCTCCTAGACTGAGCTGTTGGAGGAAGAAAAGGGCGAAAGGTTCTTTAAGCTCCCGCCAGTCACCCAAAGGGCGGGAAAGCGTCTCCGTGGCCCATACTGCGCCTTCCATAGATTGCAAGGCCACCCAACTGAAAAATGTAAGTAAACAACTCCGTGACTACATCGAGAAGTTGATCTGCTCTGGCCACCTGGCGAAGTACTTGCGGGACAAGCGACAGGCAGAGCGCGAGCAAGAGAATCTTGTAGATATGTATGCCCTAGAGGCTTGGATTGTATAGGATGCTAGGCATGTATATGTACAGAAACAATCTTTGGTCAAAATGACAGTATGCTATCTGGTTTATCTTCATCTTAACGTGTGATGTGTTGTATTTCATATCTTTATATACATGTTGATGAAGCCCTTAGGATTATGCTTGACTACCGGGATTATGATGTAGATCATACTAGTGGGGCCTGGGAAGTCTATAAGCATATCCTTTAATTGTTCCTAGTCGAGGGTATATCGAGACAGGGCATCGATATTACCAGAGTAGACTAGAGTGTATGTTTCTTGACCCTGGGGGCGATGGTTGATCCCACAACCATTGGTGTTTGACATTAAAGATTGTACACAGGTGCTCATTGGAGAATGGGTACACCGAACAGGACACGCCGAGAACTCCTAGATGGTATATATACCTATTGTCAGATAGCAGTTCTCTGGTGACACTTGTACATGTTAGTCTGTAGACCCGAGATCGTCATAGTGTCTTGTGTGATTCCTACTGTGCTTTGATTTCCTCCCTACCACGTCTCTATTGAGTCGTACAAATAGGTAGATTTTGGGTACAGTTCCGAATTGCATGGAGGCAGTGAGCGATAGGAGGGGTTTCTTCTCTCCCGGTATAGGGAGTTGATGTCGCGCTATGCTTGATCGGCCATAACAGCAAATCCCTGGCCAGGGTTCTCGAGATTTACTGATAAGTGTTATCAGTGGTTTCTCGAACTGTTATGGGCCGTAAATCAGCATGACTTATAAAGTTACCGGGGTCTGACATTTACCACCCCTAGACTTCATATGCGACGTATCAGACGAAGAGACCGGACTGTACGGCAAGTGTTACTTACAGATTGGTTAGGGTTGTGATGAGTTCACTTGTCGGCCACCTTTTTGTCACGTACCTAGGTAACCGTTACGCACAGCTAGTGCCGCTGATGTGCTTGTGGTTAAACCCACTGCCAGCGTACCGGCGAGTCTTTAGAGTCCCACATAGAGAGTTCCCTGGTTCAGGCAAAAGATGTAGAGGCCGTAAGTTGTTACGGCAGGGTTTCGATAATGTTCGTGTAAGTGTTACATGAATAATGATCGGAAGGATAATACTGGTAGGCTTTGGTTTAAGCCGGATACCGGTATTATATTATTGGAATATTTGTCTTCGTATTTTTCGGAATTCGAATACGGGTAGACTTATATGGTATACGGTGAGGGGTATTCTTGTAATTGTACAAGAATACATTCTAGAAGGAGACACCTCATAAATGGATTTTCATTTTGAGAAAATGGAAATGATGAGGTGGAATTTGGAGAAAGTCTTAGCATGGTTGAAGGCATGGCTCAAATCATTTTATATTCATTTGGGTTTACTATTGAGGCATGGTGAAAAAATAATGCATGCTTCAATTATTGTTTTGAACCATATCTTTTGTTATGCTTCATTTTTCATTTCATTCATCACATACACATTCTCTCTCCTTCCTCTACCTCTTGACCTAAAACTTCACATGAGTTGTGAATCATAGGTCAAGGAACAAATATAATCCATTACTTGATCTCTACATCATCTAAGTGATCACTTCTAGCAATTTTGATCTCTTAGTTAAACTCTTGTGAAGAGTTTGTAGCTTGTTCGATAGCTCTTGGGTGGATCGTCTTGGATCTAGATGTGGCCGGAGATCGAGCTCTTTGCAACCATCAAGGAGCCTAGGAGTGGAAACAAGGAGAAGACCCGAAGGACCGGTTCCTTAGGTATAGCACACTTTCATAGTAGATTAGATCTCTTAATAAGTTTGCTAGTTAAGGTTTAAGCACTAATCTTGGGTTATGTGGGTGTTGCATGCAAGAAAATTATTGTTTATCGCTTCTGCCTTCTCACAAGTGTTGTGAGGGTGTGCAACATCCACTAACATGGTATTAGAGCCTATCTTAAGCCTTAAATAGCTTGTAGCAACGTTAGAATTCTGCCGTTTTTTCTCGTGCAAAAACTGCCGAAAAAACAGTTTTGAAAATCGAAGTTTTGAGTTGTTTGCACACCCCGCGGGCTCACGGTTTGAACCGAGAAGCCACGGGGTAGAGCGTGCGCACCCCAGGGATACCTCGAGGGGGACCAGAGGCCGGACCCACACCCCAAGACCACTTCAAGGTGGCCTTGGGGGTGGGTGACCCGAGAGCACCCCAACAGGGTGCTCTCGGGTCTGCACACCCTTTGGGGTCACCTCGAGGTAGCTCCCGGGGGTGGGTACCCCCTGAGTCCGCCCATTCGACCATTAACATATTGTTCTTCACCTCCGCAAAGTTCGGGTGGGTTTCATGTTTGTTTCGACTCCTGGATTGGCTCAAAAGATCGGTTTTTAAAAGGTTGCTCACTGGATTTTTTCTAGTATTGGAAAATGGTTTAGTTTGCTAATATTGTGCGGAATTCTAATGTCTCGGTTACTTTACAAGATTAGTGATGTGTATGTGTGTTATTTAAAAATCGACTAATTGCTATATGTCGATTAATCGGGGTTGCACACATCGGTATTGGTATCATGAGATGGTATGTGTATATGAATATGTTGGATCGTCGTGATGAATGGCCGGGGATGTAAGAAGAGTGTTTTTCTTTCATTCATGTAATTTGTAAAAAACAATGTAATATTATTTTGCGGGGCACATCCGGGTTGAAGTTGTAACCACCATTGTATATTTTCTTTTTACTGTTTTTGCTCCTAGGATAGACCCAAGGTGGGGTGCACAAACTACCGGGTTCTCGAATTGCCGAGTGGCCTACTCACTTTGTTGAGGGAGGTTGCTTCACTTCGGGAATTTGGCGGGTAGTTTGCCACACCCGTAGGGGTCTAGGGTGGGGTTTGGCTATTCATCACGACCCTGGAACCTGTCTTTCATTAATGGCTTAAATGAAATACGGAATTTCTAGTATATCCAATGTATTCATCTGTGATCTGGAATGTTTATAAATGCGTGCGACGAATGGCTGTTTATATATGAGATATATAATAAACGTTGCTTATGTTTTGCACCCGCGCTAGTCCAGCTCCACTCTGCCGTTAGTTAAGTAACCTAATGGTGCATGACGGGGCCCCGTGGCGAATGCGGATGGCATAAACGTACGTTCTATTTTCGTTTCTTTTCTGTGATGTTAGGAAACGTAAATGATGGGACAACATTAATGTAATTAATGTTAAGTAAAGGAAACCTAAAGATGTTGTAGAATCAAACTTTTTAAAATGGGTAGCTCTAGTTTTTGCTTTGCATAGTGGTATTCCTTGATGAATATCCAGCACCTCATTCGATGAGGAA
This sequence comes from Agapanthus africanus, assembly GCA_030015575.1. Lineage (NCBI taxonomy): Eukaryota > Viridiplantae > Streptophyta > Magnoliopsida > Asparagales > Amaryllidaceae > Agapanthus > Agapanthus africanus. The sequence continues at coordinate 706,795,887 of CM057341.1, forward strand.
AGGGCCGAGATGTTAGAGATAGTGCCCTCAGAGTCAATTATTAGGTCACAGGTACGTGATTGCAATGATTGATGGAGGACCTATCCCGGTAGGACAGTCTTACTCGAGATGATAGTATGCTATCTGGTTTACCTTTATCATCGTGTACTGCTTTAAGTGACCTGACAAGTCACTATTACACGTTGGTAGAGCCCCTAGGATTCTTGCTTGACCACCAGCAGTATGAGGGCGATCATATAAGTGGGAGCTGGGGTCTATAAGCATATCCTTAAATGGTCCCTAGTCGTGTGAGTTTCGAGACAGGGCATCGATACTCCAGAGTAGACTAGTGTATACAGTCGAGACCCCGACGAGGGGCGGTGGCCGGTCTCACAAGCCACTGGTGTCAGTTGGATCACCTAAGATGTATACAGGTGCTCATTGGGTTATGAGTACACCGGACAGGACTCGCCGGGAACATGCCAGTTGGTCATATACCAGACGTCAGATGGCAGCTCCCTGGTGACATGTGTACAGGTTAGTTCATCGACCTGGGGATCGTCATTTGTCTTGTGTGAGTTCCCACTGTACTTTGATTACTACCCTACCACGGCTCAAAGGAGTCGTGCAAACAGGTTTTAGTTGGGTACAGTCCCGAGCCATATGGAGGCAGTGAGCGTATCTTCAGGGGTTTGTCTCTCCCGGTATTGGGGGTGAGGTCGCGCTGTGTCTAGGAGAGCCATTACACGAAGCCCTCGGCCGAGGCAAGGAGATTTACTGGTAGGTATTCCAGTAGTATCTCAGGGTGTTCTGGGCTACACTCCGACACGACTTGTACCGCTTTTGGGGGTCTGACTTTTACCAACCCCCTAGGCCCGCCATGCGATACTCATAGACGAACGGACCGGACTGTACGGATATTGTCACTGACAGGCTCAGTAGGGTTGTCAGGCTGAGTTCGCTCACAGACGTCCCTTTTAGTCAATGCCTGGTAGCCCGTTACGTATTGGCTTATACCTCTGACGTGCTAGTGGTTAAATCCACAACCAAGGTGTTGACGAGTCTTTAGAGTCCCCCACATTCAGTTACTCAGCTTTCGGGCGAAAAGCTGTAGAGACCATATGGAGATATGGCAAGGCCCGATCAGATACGTGCGGTATTGCACGGATCAGGATCAGACAGTTTGTACTATTGGCCGTATGGATATATAGCAGGGTTCGATCAGATACGTGCGGTATTGCACGGATCAGGATCGAACGGATCATACTAGCCGGTTTTGGTATAAGCCGGATCCTAGTATAGTACAGTGTAGATTTTGTCTCATTGCATTTGTATTTCGGTCGGAATACAAATGCGGGTGTGTATGCACAGTATCGGGGTTTTCCTGTAATTTATTACGGGACCAGTTTTCTGAAGTTGCCAGTTTGCTTTCCGTTTCGGCCAATTTCCTTTGTATCGTTCATTGGCCGAAGATTGGTGGAGGAGGGCTTATTTGCATTGTTGCAAATAAGGATTTGTGGAGGGGGGTCTTTGCATTTTGTTGTATCATGATAGCCTTTCCTTGACCTTGACTTCTAGCTTCATCATGCCTTGACTTTTGTAGGACATGATGGTTGATGATGAGTGATGGTTGTTGGTTGTGTGTTGGAATTATTTTGTGATCATTGCCCTTTTTCATGATAACTTTGTTTTTCCTCTTGCATGGTTGATTATCTTTTGATACATTCACCTCCTCTCTCATTCCTCCGACTCTTGAAGTCTTGGCCGGCCACTTCCTTTGGGTGGGCTGTCCAAATTTTGTGGTATGGGTTTTTGCTTCATTTGATGCTCCAAAAATCCCCAAGTCCCTCCACATTGTTCTTGTATCATCCCTCCACCAAAATGGCACCTCCATGAACCCCAAATGAGACTTGAGCTCTACTATACATTCTACAGCAATTCTTGGGCACGTCGACTAGCCAGCTTCATGCCCGAGTTGCCTCGGCATTGAGGTGGGAGCCCGTAAAAGAAGTAGGCGATGTGGTGCACTTCCGGCGACGAGGTGGAGACCGGAGCTTCCGCAGGAGATCGGGACGACGACGAGAAGACCGGAGGACTCGGATCTGTCGGTATATCTCTCTTCCCCATCTTGTAGTTAGCTAGGACTAATTAATGGTTCGATCCGGGTATTAGTGCGCGGCGGTTTGCCAGTTCAAGAAAATTTAAAGTTTATCACCGCTTCCGCATTTGGCCATCGGATTGACGGCCGGGGCGCCGCCGTGCACTTACAGTGGTATCAGAGCCTCGCCATTAACTTAGTCTAGCTTGGTTTAATGTGTTTTGCATTTTCGATCGACCAAAATTCCAAAATCTATATTTTTACTAGCGACAGTTTTCTGTTGAAATTTTTTGGTCTCCAAATTTTTTTCAGGTTATATAAAATTGATGTACTGGAGATTACAAGGCTACTGTAGAAATTCGACAGGGTGATTCCACTGTGGAAGCGCGGAACCGCGGCCAAAACTCTATTTGGGCCGCTGTTCCGCCGCTCACTGTGGAGATCCCTGCACCAAATTTCTACAGTATTTTTCTGGGGTTAAAATTGGGGTTTTGGAATAATAACATTGGGCCCAGAATTTCCTGATCTGCTACAGTAATGCTTTGGGGCCCACTTGTTAAAATTTTGATTGATCGGATATTTTAAACACATTATTTCACAGTATTTACATTATATCTGCGACCGTGAATGTCACTTGATCGGTAAATCCGGTCTAACTGCTATAGCCCGGTTAGACGGATTTGCGAACGTGACTTTCACGTTGATGTTCTGTTTTTGCTGTGATGTTGCGGATCGGTCGTGGGGGTAGCCTGGATGCAATGCTAGTACAGTTGTGGTTGTATAATGTACATTTGATATTGCGGGGCGAGCGTCCGACATGTGGACTGCCGTCACTGCCTGTTTGTATTATTATTTTGGGGCACGACCAGGTTGCGGTCGATGTACCCGTTGTATGTATATTTTACTTTCTGTACTAGGATTACCCCGCGGAGGGGTGCACGGATAGCCGGGTTCTAGAGGGCAACAAGCCCGCATCTCATGGCATTGAGACGGAGGGGGCTTCACTCTAGAATTGGCGGGTTATTCGCCGCACTCGTAGGGGGTACAGGTTGACCCAGGAGGGGTGCCCAAGTTACCGGATTCCGTGAAGTGCTGGGTGGTCCATTCACGGTGCTGAAGGGGGCTGCCTCGCTTTAGGTTTTGGCGGGTGACTTGCCGCGCCCGTAGGGGTCTAGGATTTCATTGCACAGGCTATCCACATGACCAGGGGAACGTCGGGTTTCAGTAGTGGCTCTGTGAAACCCGGGGATCCCAGATATCTGTATTGTTCTGTGATGCTGTACATTTCTGTGATGTTGCATTTTTTTCACGCCTTGAGCGAATATAATTTATTGGTATATATATTAGTAGATGTTGTATATGTTTTGCATCCGTGCTAGTCCAGTCCCCGCTCTGTCGTTAGTTAGCTAACCTAACGGGTAATGACGGGACCCAGTGGCGAATGCGGATGGCATATACGTACGTCAGTATATTTTCGTTCTTTGTGGTGTGATCAATTGATGGGACTGCATTGATTCGGATCAATGCAAGTTAAAAACAAACCTAATCTGATGTTGTTGGAACACTTTTTCAAAAAGCTGTTATTGCAAGGACGTTCGCTTTTGTTTTGCATCGTGGTATTCAGTTGGAATATCCTGCTCCTCAGTCGACGAGGCAAGGGCCGAGATCCCTTCACCAGGAGTGACCCCTTGGACAAAAGGTTTGCGTCAGGGCAATGACTTCACTATAGCCGATTACTTTTGCTTTGCACCGTGGTATTCAGTTGGAATATCCTGCACCTCATTCTACGGGGAAAGAGCCGAGATCCCTTCACCGGGAGTGACCTCTTTAGCAAAGGTTTTCGTTACTATATTTTCTTAAAAGCTATCCGTTCCTTCAACGATATCAAGTTCATTACGTTAAAGGTTTTCGCCAGAAACCATTCGTAGCCCTCCGTCGTTTCATATGGGTGGTCAATAGTATTCAAGCTGTGTATGTTGGCCAAAGTCAAGGCACAGTGATTGGTAGCTATTGGGTATTCATATGCAGCATAGATAGATGCGTTGGTTTGGGACAGTCGTACTGCCATTTTGGCCAAAGTCAAGGGTAGGTACGGGTGGATTCAAATTAACCTGGAGAATGACGGGTAGAACTTGACATGTGACTTATGATATGTTGGCCAAAGTCAAGGTCATAAGAGCATGGGGCAGAAATCTCATCGGGAGTTTCAAAAGAACTGAAACTTGCCAGATATGCGCATACCTTCTGGAGTGTGATGACGTGAGCGGATTCCGTCACGTTATCATGTGATGATAGTTGGATCCCGATTCCCACTGATGAGTTAGTTTACTCCTCGGGTAACCCCGACTAATTCTTCTTTCAGGTTTGGAGGAGAATTTGACGGTACAGTGGGAGGTTTCCAGATTAGATAAATTGGTAACCATTCTGATCTAGGTTAGAGTGCACGCTGAGTGTTTCTTTTCTCTCTCTCTTCGGCAGCGACCATTGACCTGACCCTAAGACTATGACTCAGTGACCAAGTTGACCGAACCTTCTTAAACACTGGTTTTTTGGATTGTCAGAGTTGCAAACCTCATTGCCACTCCTACTTTTACCCTTTTCTCCAGGACACCCCGTATTACTACGAACGTCCACTTCCATTGGACAAAACCATCGTATGGTTAGATATGAACTCGAAGGAATTTATTCGAGGATGGTTTCAGGTTCTGGAGGAAACGGATAGGATTATTCAGTTGTCTTTTCCTTTTACCTTCTCTCAGGTTGCGAGTACTCCTTGGTTTAGGAGATAGTACACCTATTACGCAAATTGGATAGTCTTCTTCCAAACCTTAGGCTGGTGCCGACCGGTAGGGAATGAAGAAAACCAATTAGCATAACGATGGTGTGCAGAAGGTATTAAGTTAAGACAAAGTAAGGGATTAGTAAGAGGGCAAAGTAAATTGCAACAGATATTCACGACCAAACCAAGTATTCCTTCGCCAATCCTAAATCACCTTTGTATTTCTCCAGGACACTCCGTATCACTACGAAGATCCACAGTTTATTTGGATACTCCATCGTATGGTTATATACAAACTCGAAAGGAACTTGTTCCAGTTCGGGGATGGATTCTGGTTCAGGAGAAATAGGAATAAGGTTTATTCGGTTGTCTTTTATTTTCACCTTCTCTCGCATTGCGAGTGTTCCTAGGATTAGGACAGTACACCCATTATGCTTATTGGATAGTCTTCTTCCAAACCATAGGCTGGTGCCGAACGGTAGGGAAGGAAGAAAACCATTTGGCCTAAAGGGGTGTGCAGAAGGTAATGACTAAAGACATATGAAGGGATTTGGAGAGGTGGCAAAGAATTACACGGTTATAGTTGTGAATCTGGATAATGGAAGAGGCATTACTAGGAATACCCAGATACCCCATCGAAACATTTCAATGTTTCAGTTTCACTGTGTAATGTTAAAGGGAAACTGATTTCCCAATTAGTCCTTACTCCAGGGTATGTATTTACCAGGTACGATTCTCACATCTGTATGGTTTTACAGATGATGAGTGGGAGTAAGTTTTTGGGAATTGGGTGATCATCCTCATTATATCGGGATTCGTTGTAATCGGTGATATTTGAGGAAATCACCTGGACTGTTTGCCGGTCGGCAAATATTTGGTTTTGAATATCCGCTGTTATGCACCAATTTCAAATTGATTTATCTCTACGTCTATTTTCATAGAGTGAGATATACCTTTTTGAAATTATGTCGATGACATTTACCTATATCAGTGGATGGTTAGGTAAGGAGCATTAAACAGCGGTGTAATTCTTCTTAACCATAAGTACAGTTTTCAACCTACGACACACAGTGAATGAGTTTTCAGACTCAAAGGACTTATACAGAGTATTGTATGTTGTCCAGGGTCCATCAGGACAGAGGGGATGGTCCTCGTACTATATTCGGTTTACTTATGACTTCTCTAGTTTTTAGACAGGTGTTTCGTGGAAACACAGGGTCCGAATTTTGAGAAGTTTTAGGTATTTGAATAGAGTAGAGAACCAGGTGTAGCAAGTATCGGGATTCTTCAAAGTGATCGAAGATGTAGATACTTGTATATGGTATTCAGTTGATAGTAGTGATTAAGAGAAATTGCTTCTCTTTCAGGTTACTCATAATTGGAAGCATTCCTAAGTTGAGTAACGCTGATCGGCCTCCTTCCATTTAGTTGACATGCACTGGAGACAGCTGCATGATTTGAATCTGGTTCAATTAAATCAGTGCCTCTGGTTCTATATTGGATATAGAACAGTTCATATCTTAACGATGTTAAGGTACGGGGAGTTGTCCGGTTTATGATTAAAACCAGACACTGGACAACTCAAGGCACGTTTCTGTAATGGCTGTTTGTGGGTCGACCCAGGCTATGACGAGGGTTGACTTTCTACCATAAGAAAGATCAATAGTGATATTGTTCTTGACTCGCCACAGTTTTATTAAAAAAAAATGGATTTTTTTCAGAAAAACAGTAGTGGGAGTATGGTAGAACTGGAAGTGATTCCAGAACCACAAACGATTACTGAAGATTTGATAGGAACCTAAAGATTCAATCTGGTTTGACATTCCATTGGCCACTCCGCAGATAAGGTGGGTAACTTCAGACACCCGAGAGGTACTACGGTAGCCTCAAGGACGGTGACAGGGAAGTTCTTGTTTACCCACAATTGCCATTGCTGTTGTTCCAGGTTGCGAGACCCGGCGGGAGGATGAGTATAGCGTCGTTCTAAACTAGTTTTAGAAGTGTACGTGTATATGACTCTGCCAGAGGGTTGTCGTAGTCAGTGGGAGCAGCGGAAGCATTGGTGGACAGGTAGCTTATGTCTATTTATAGACTGAAGCACCAGTAGCGGAGATAGATCATCTATTTCTGACGTGACAGTCATAGGTTTGACTTCATCAGAATAGGGGATGGATCTGTTGAAAAGGTAGTAGGGTGTGATGTCATGGTATTTGGATGATATACACAGAGTAGGAAAGGAAACTCCTATACTACAATCGGTTATACTTTGGTCGTCACACAGTGTTTTCTCCACATGGGACTTGGACTTTATATCAGACATACTGATTACTAGATCTATGGTTTTAGATCTAGATTTGGGTAGTCTCCCAATCTGGGTACTTAGACAGCATTCTAAGGGTATTTAGAATGGATGACTCCTGGCACGGTAGTGTACCTGCAGGTAATGGAGTCACCCTCTCTAAAGGTATCTTACAGACTAAAGAGGAGAGGGATGTGCATGATTGGCAGATCACTTGCTCAGGCAATTGAGTCAATCATGAGATGTCAAGTACCATACCAGACATTGTTCTTGCACTAGATGCAATAAGCTGACATTAATCCAATCCTGGAGAAACGGTCGGAAGCAGTTTTAGAACATAAGTGGATGTTCTAGGGATATGATAACGACAGCCTCATTCGGGAAACAGTTATCATTCCAGGCTTCCAAGGTGACATAGACGACAAGGAGGTTGTCAGAGCTATAGTTTTCCTTCTGATGAGGGGCAGTATTTTGGACAGGTGGTCCAAGGCAATACTGAGGGTGGCATGGCGCAGGATACTGATTAAGTTCAGTTGACGATACAGTCTAAGAAGTTTGGATTTGGAGTTCATTTATGAGCTATGTCCCATCAGACATCCAGATATGTTCTAAGACAGGTATTGCTCATTTCGGGAGATGGCTTTCTCCGCGAACTTGAGATTTAGAGAGACATAGAAAGAAACGACAAAGCGGATCCACTCACTAAGGCTATTTCTCGAACGCAATAGTTTCGCAAACGAGCTTTGTGAGACTGACTAGTAGAGGAGTTGGGTGCTCGGTATCACACGGGCTGTGAGTATGCGACATCGCAATAATTAGCCTTGAGTGCAAGTGGGAGATTGTTGGAGATAGTGCCCTCAGAGTCAATTATTAGGTCACAGGTACGTGATTGCAATGATTGATGGAGGACCTATCCCGGTAGGACAGTCTTACTCGAGATGATAGTATGCTATCTGGTTTACCTTTATCATCGTGTACTGCTTTAAGTGACCTGACAAGTCGCTATTACATGTTGGTAGAGCCCCTAGGATTCTTGCTTGACCACCAGCAATATGAGGGCGATCATATAAGTGGGAGCTGGGGTCTATAAGCATATCCTTAAATGGTCCCTAGTCGTGTGAGTTTCGAGACAGGGCATCGATACTCCAGAGTAGACTAGTGTATACAGTCGAGACCCCGACGAGGGGCGGTGGCCGGTCTCATAAGCCACTGGTGTCAGTTGGATCACCTAAGATGTATACAGGTGCTCATTGGGTTATGAGTACACCGGACAGGACTCGCCGGGAACATGCCAGTTGGTCATATACCAGACGTCAGATGGCAGCTCCCTGGTGACATGTGTACAGGTTAGTTCATCGACCTGGGGATCGTCATTTGTCTTGTGTGAGTTCCCACTGTACTTTGATTACTACCCTACCACGGCTCAAAGGAGTCGTGCAAACAGGTTTTAGTTGGGTACAGTCCCGAGCCACATGGAGGCAGTGAGCGTATCTTCAGGGGTTTGTCTCTCCCGGTATTGGGGGTGAGGTCGCGCTGTGTCTAGGAGAGCCATTACACGAAGCCCTCGGCCGAGGCAAGGAGATTTACTGGTAGGTATTCCAGTAGTATCTCAGGGTGTTCTGGGCTACACTCCGACACGACTTGTACCGCTTTTGGGGGTCTGACTTTTACCAACCCCCTAGGCCCGCCATGCGATACTCATAGACGAACGGACCGGACTGTACGGATATTGTCACTGACAGGCTCAGTAGGGTTGTCAGGCTGAGTTCGCTCACAAACATCCCTTTTAGTCAATGCCTGGTAGCCCGTTACGTATTGGCTTATACCTCTGACGTGCTAGTGGTTAAATCCACAACCAAGGTGTTGACGAGTCTTTAGAGTCCCCAACATTCAGTTACTCAGCTTTCGGGCGAAAAGCTGTAGAGACCATATGGAGATATGGCAAGGCCCGATCAGATACGTGCGGTATTGCACGGATCAGGATCGGACAGTTTGTACTATTGGCCGTATGGATATATGGCAGGGTTCGATCAGATATGTGCGGTATTGCACGGATCAGGATCGAACGGATCATACTAGCCGGTTTTGGTATAAGCCGGATCCTAGTATAGTACAGTGTAGATTTTGTCTCATTGCATTTGTATTTCGGTCGGAATACAAATGCGGGTGTGTATGCACAGTATCGGGGTTTTTCTGTAATTTATTACGGGACCAGTTTTCTGGAGTTGCCAGTTTGCTTTCCGTTTCGGCCAATTTCCTTTGTATCGTTCGTTGGTCGAAGATTGGTGGAGGAGGGTTTATTTGCATTGTTGCAAATAAGGATTTGTGGAGGGGGGTCTTTGCATTTTGTTGTATCATGATAGCCTTTCCTTGACCTTGACTTCTAGCTTCATCATGCCTTGACTTTTGTAGAACATGATGGTTGATGATGAGTGATGGTTGTTGGTTGTGTGTTGGAATTATTTTGTGATCATCGCCCTTTTTCATGATAACTTTGTTTTTCCTCTTGCATGGTTGATTATCTTTTGATACATTCACCTCCTCTCTCATTCCTCCCACTCTTGAAGTCTTGGCCGGCCACTTCCTTTGGGTGGGCTGTCCAAATTTTGTGGTATGGGTTTTTGCTTCATTTGATGCTCCAAAAATCCCCAAGTCCCTCCACATTGTTCTTGTATCATCCCTCCACCAAAATGGCACCTCCATGAACCCCAAATGAGACTTGAGCTCTACTATACATTCTACAGCAATTCTTGGGCACGTCGACTAGCCAGCTTCGTGCCCGAGTTGCCTCGGCATTGAGGTGGGAGCCCGTAAAAGAAGTAGGCGATGTGGTGCACTTCCGGCGACGAGGTGGAGACCGGAGCTTCCGCAGGAGATCGGGACGACGACGAGAAGACCGGAGGACTCGGATCTGTCGGTATATCTCTCTTCCCCATCTTGTAGTTAGCTAGGACTAATTAATGGTTCGATCCGGGTATTAGTGCGCGGCGGTTTGCCAGTTCAAGAAAATTTAAAGTTTATCACCGCTTCCGCATTTGGCCGTCGGATTGACGGCCGGGGCGCCGCCGTGCACTTACACGAGATCCCTTCACCGGGAGTGACCCCTTTAGCAAAACTAGCAAATGTTATAAAGCACTCGATTGTTTTTATAGTTGATCTAACTTTTGCTTTGCATCGTGGTATTCATGAATATCCTGCACCTCAATCGATGAGGAAAGAGCCGAGATCCCTTCATCGGGAGTGACCTCTTTAGCGAAATTAGAAAGATATTACAAAAACATTCGACTTTTAAAACTGGAGCTTAAACCATTCTTTTCACTAGATTCTACAACGATATCAAGTTCAAAACGTTAAGGGTTTTCATAAAAACCATCCGTTTCCCTCCGCCATTTTAGGAAGCAGAGTACTTAGTATTCGTGCCACGTTTGTTGACTATAGTTAAGGCGTGGTGTACGGTAGCTAAGTGATGTCTTCCTACAAAGCATTTGATGCGATCGATTAGGACATTCGTATGAATTTGTTGACCATAGTTAAGGGTCATGCGGGTGGGTCTAAATTAATCACGAAATGACGGGTAGAACTTGACTAGTGCTTGTGATTTGTTGACCATAGTTAAGGTCATAAGACACTAGGGGTAAAAACTATATCGGGAATTTCAAGAGTTGAAATTTGCAATGAGATTGCATACCTTCTATTTGATAGTTGGATTCCGATCCCACTGTGAGTAAAAGTTACTCCCGGGAGAGTTTTGCACTTTACAATTAGCTAATCCAGTAGGTGTCTAGAAAGGTGTCAACGGGGTTACGCCTCTAGGAAAACGAGGTTTATTTTAATTAGGTCCGTACGAAAGCACGGGGAACCTCCCTCGGAGTACCGACACTGGCCTGGCCGACCGGTTAGCGAACTTGTAGATTGCAATCAATCCTGGCTAATTTTCTTTTTAACGTTTGAAGGAAAATTTGATAAAAAGCAGTAGGAGACATCGATTAAATAAGATTAATAACCAATCTAATTATGCAAGAGCAATCGCTGAGTGTCTTCTTTTCTCTCTCCTAATGGCAGATACCTATGATGAGACTTAAGCTTTTATTAGAAAAGAATAAACTCACGGGACCGAATTACAAAGATTAGCTAAGGAACGTAAATATTGCCCTGATCTATGATAAGGTCGGATATGTCCTGACTACTCCAGTCCCTCCTAGCCCATGCCCTGATTCTTCAGTTGCGGATAAAGAAATCCGCAAGACATGGGATATAGACTGCGCAACAGCCAAGTGCCTCACGCTTGCTTCTATGAACAATGAACATCAGAAGCAGCACGAGAAGATGGATGTACAATCCATCTTTCTCCATACAAAGGAGTTGTATGGAGAGCAATCTCGCACTCTCCGATACGAGGCATCTCGAAAGTTGTTACAGATGCGTATGGCTGCTGGCATGTCTGTAGGTGACCATTTATTGAAGATGATTAGACTTATCGAAAAACTTGAGGACCTGGGTTGGACTATGGAGAACGAACAGTATATTGATATTGTTCTACAGTCTCTTCCCCCTGCCTTTGCTCAGTTCATTGTAAACTTCAACATGCACAACATGGAGAAGTCCTTACCTGAACTCCTCAATATGTTGAGGAGTGCAGAGAGCACGCTAAAGGTAGTGAAAACTCCCGCTCTAATTGCTGGGCCATCTTCCTCCTCCATCCCGAAAGCCAAGGCCAAGGGAAAGAGGAAGAAGAATCTCGTCAAGCCGAGAGGCGGAGTGAAAAAGGCACCGGGAAAGGACAAGATAGGGGCTGCTGCGACAGGATGAGGGGAATGCTTCCACTGCCACCAGACTGGGCACTGGAAGAGAAACTGCGTTGGATACCTGGCCGGCCTCAAGAAGAAGATGCATGGTGATGCTTCCACTTCAGGTGTGTTTGTAACAGAAAACTGTTTTTCAATTAACTCTGCTTCCTGGGTATTAGATACTGGGTCAGGATCTCACATATGCAATTGTGTGCAGGGGCTAAGAAATAGCAGGTTTTTGAAGAAAGGTGATCATACTCTCCGGGTTAGGAATGATTCCTCAGTACATGCTACAGCAGTGGGAGAGTATCACCTTGGTTTGCCGTTGGGTTGTATATTGGTTTTGAACCCATGTTATTTTGTACCTTCGATGTTATGTAATATTATATTTGTATCGTTGTTGGACAATGCTGGATATAATTTTGTATTACAATCTAATGTTATGAACATTAACCTTAATCAAGAGTTGATTGGGTCTGGTACATTAAATAACGGGATATACGTCCTAAACCAGCACACAGTTTTCAATATACAACACACAAACAAAAGAAAGGTTTCAGACATAAATGAAGCTTTTATTTGGTATTGTAGACTTGGTCATATTAACGAAACAAGACTAACCAAGCTATATAAAGATGGATATTTAAAACCGTTTGAATATAAATCTTATGCGACTTACCAGTTTTGTATCAAAGGTAAAATGACCAAAACTCCGTTTACTGGACACGGAGAGAGGGCTACTGAACTCTTAGGCCTGATACATAGTGATGTATGTGGACCAATGTCTACACATGCGAGAGGTGGTTTTTCGTACTTCATAACTTTCACTGATGATTTCTCGAGATTCGGGCATGTGTTCTTGTTGAAACATAAGTCCAAAGCCTTCGAAAAATTCAAGGAGTATAAATCTGAAGTAGAAAAACAAACAGGCTTGAGTATCAAGAAACTTCGATCAGATCGAGGAGGTGAGTACCTAAGCTCAGAGTTTCTAGATTTCTTAAAAGAGAATGGGATTCTCTCTCAGCTCACTCCTCCGTACACACCACAGCAAAACGGTGTGTCAGAACGCAGAAATTGTACCCTATTAGATATGGTACGATCTATGATGAGTGATGCTGAGTTACCAATATCATTCTGGGGGCACGCATTGGAGACTGTGATTTATCTACTGAATAGGGTTCCGACCAAAACCGTGTCTACCACTCTATATGAGATATGGTATGGGAAGAGGCCATCTCTTAAAAGAGTTAGGATATGGGGTTGTATGGTTTTTGTGAAAAAGCAGAATCCGGACAAACTCGAGACACGATCGGTTTTATGTAAATTTGTGGGATATCCAAAACACTCGTATGGATATCTTTTCTACCACAAGGAGGAACAAAGGGTGTTTGTTTCTCAGTATACCACATTTTTAGAAAATGAAATTTTTACAAATGATATTGTTGGTAATGCGGTAGAACTGGAAGAAATTCCAGATACACAAACAATTACCGATGATTTGGTTGAAACTGAGGTTTCAGTAGAACCTGACGAATCTCAGCCACTCCGTAGATCTAGTAGGACTTCTCTCCCACCTGATAGATACTACGGTTTTCTAATTGATGGTGATAGAGAAGATTGCATCATGGATGATGATCCTACTAGTTTTCAGCAAGCTATCACGAGTGGTGACTCAGTGAAGTGGCTGGATGCCATAAGATCCGAAATGGAATCCATGCACACCAACAAAGTATGGACTTTGGAGGTTGCACCATCTGGAGTAAAACCTATAGGGTGCAAATGGATCTTTAAGAGAAAGATCGGTGTGGATGGTCAGGTGGAGACCTATAAAGCTAGGCTGGTCGCAAAAGGATTTCGTTAAAGACCATGCTTGGACTATGATGAAACCTTTTCACCAGTCGTGATGCTTAAATCCATTCAGATCCTGCTTGCTATAGCTGCTCACTATGACTATGAGATCTGGCAGATGGATGTTAAAACGTCATTTCTAAATGGTGATTTAGAAGAATGCGTTTTTATGGATCAACCAAAAGGCTTCATTGACAGTAGGAGCAGCGGAAAAACATGCAGGTTGCTTAAATCCATTTATGGATTAAAGCAGGTATCACGGAGTTGGAACATCTACTTTGATGATACAATCAAAGAGTTTGGTTTTATCAAAAATGTAGATGAACCATGTATTTATAAAAGGATTTTAGAGAGTACCGTTACATTCCTCGTATTGTACGTGGACGACATTCTCTTGATAGGAAATGATGTTCCTATGTTACAATCGGTCAAACTATTCTTATTGCAGAGGTTCTCCATGAAAGACCTGGGTGATGCCTCGTACATTCTTGGGATTAAGATCTATAGATATAGATTTAAGAAATTATTGGGATTGTCCCAATCGAGATACATTGACACCATACTAAAGAGGTTTAGTATGGAAGATTCCAAGCGAGGTAATTTACCCGCTTGTCATGGGATCACCCTCTCTAAAGAGATGTATCCAAAGACCGATGAGGAGAGGGCTCACATGAGCATTATACCCTACGCTTCGGCGGTAGGATCTATAATATATGCGATGTTGTGTACTCGTCCAGATGTAGCTTATGCACTGAGTGTAGTAAGCAGGTATCAATCCAACCCAGGGGAGAAACACTGGACTGCTGTGAAGAACATTCTGAAGTACTTGAGAAGAACTAAAGAAATGTTCTTGGTGTATGGTAACGGAGATCTCCAAACGGAGGGCTTTACCGACTCCAGCTTCCAGAGCGACAAGGATGATAGTAAGTCCATCTCAGGGTTTGTATTTACCCTAAATGGAGGGACGGTATGTTAGAAGAGTTCTAAGCAAGATACCGTCGCCGACTCCACGATGGAAGCTGAGTATATTGTTGCTAATGATGCCGCAAAAGAGGCAGTCTAGATGAGGAAGTTCATTTATGAACTTCAGGTAGTTCCATCCATTGCTAATCCAATACCTCTGTATTGCGATAACAATAGAGCCATGGTTTTGGCAAAGGAACCGAGGTCCCATCAGAAATCCAGACATATCTTGAGGTGGTATCACCTCATCAGGGAGATAGTGGATCGCCAGGACATCGAGGTACGGAGAGTAGACACGAAAGACAGCACAGCAGATCCATTCACCAAGGCCATCCCTCAAGTCCAGTTTGAGAAACTGTTCGAGCTGTTGGGCATGCGGTACGCCGGCAACTGGTTCTAGTGTAGACAGTGGGTACTTATTGCATCAACTACGGACTTAGTGCAAGTGGGAGATTGTTAGATATGTATGCCCTAGAGGCCTGTATTGTATAGGATGCTAGGCATGTATATGTACAGAAACAATCTTTGCTCGAAATGATAGTATGCTATCTGGTTTATCTTCATCTTAACGTGTGATGTGTTGTATTTCATATCTTTATATACATGTGGACGAAGCCCTTAGGATTATGCTTGACTACCGGGATTATGATGTAGATCATACTAGTGGGGCCTAGACATTCTATAAGCATATCCTTTAATTGTTCATAGTCGAGGGCATATCGAGACAGGGCATCGATATTACCAGAGTAGACTAGTGTGGACGTTTCTTGACCCTGGGGGCGATGGTTGATCCTATAACCATTGGTGTTTGACATTAAAGATTGTACACAGGTGCTCATTGGAGAATGGGTACACCGAACTGGACTAGCCGAGAACTCCTAGATGGTATATATACCTATTGTCAGATAGCAATTCTCTGGTGACACTTGTATAGGTTATTCTGTAGACCCGAGATCGTCATAGTGTCTTGTGTGATTCCCACTGTGCTTTGATTTCCTCCCTACCACGGCTCTATTGAGTCGTGCAAACAGGTGGATTTTGGTACAGTCCCGAATCACATGGAGGCAGTGAGCGATAGGAGGGGTTTCGTCTCTTCTGGTATAGGGAGTTGATGTCGCGCTATGCTTGATCGGCCATAACATTAAATCCCTGGCCAGGGTTCTCGAGATTTACTGATAAGTGTTATCAGTGGTTTCTCGAACCGTTATGGGCCGTAAATCAGCATGACTTATAAAGTTACCGGGGTCTGACATTTACCACCCCTAGACTTCATATGCGACGTATCAGACGATGAGACTGGACTGTACGGTAAGTGTTACTTACATGCTCGTTCGGGTTGTGATGAGTTCGCTCGTCGGCCACCTTTTCGTCATGTACCTAGGTAGCCGTTACGCACAGCTAGTGTCGCTGACGTGCATATGGTTAAACCCACTGCCACTGACTAGTCTTTAGAGTCCCATATAGAGAGTTCCCTGGTTCAGGCAAAAGATGTAGATGCCGTAAGTTGTTACGACAGGGTTTCGATCATGTTCGTGTAAGTGTTACAGGAATAATGATCGGAAGGATAATACTGGTAGGCTTTGGTTTAAGCCGGATACCGGTATTATATTATTGGAATATTTGTATTCATATTTTTCGGAATTCGAATACGGGTATACTTATACGGTATACGGTGAGGGGTATTCTTGTAATTGTACAAGAATATATTCTAGAAGGAGACACCTCATAAATGGATTTTCATTTTGAGAAAATGGAAATGATGAGGTGGAATTTGGAGAAAGTCTTAGCATGGTTGAAGGCATGGCTCAAATCATTTTATATTCATTTGGGTTTACTATTGAGGCATGGTGTATTATTTTTGTGAAAAAATAATACATGCTTCAATTATTGTTTTGAGCCATATCTTTTGTTATGCTTCATTTTTCATTTCATTCATCACATACACATTCTCTCTCCTTCCTCTACCTCTTGACCTAAACCTTCACATGAGTTGTGAATCATAGGTCAAGGGACAAATATAATCCATTACTTGATCTCTACATCATCTAAGTGATCACTTCTAGCAATCTTGATCTCTTAGTTAAACTCTTGTGAAGAGTTTGTAGCTTGTTCGATAGCTCTCGGGTGGATCTTCTTGGATCTAGAGGTGGCCGGAGATCGAGCTCTTTGCAACCTTCAAGGAGCCTAGGAGTTGCAACAAGGAGAAGACCTGAAGGACCGGTTCCTTAGGTATAGCACACTTTCATAGTAGGTTAGATCTCTTAATAAGTTTGCTAGTTAAGGTTTAAGCACTAATCTTGGGTTATGTGGGTGTTGCAAGCAAGAAAATTATTGTTTATCGCTTTCTCCTCCTCACAAGTGTTATGAGGGTGTGCAACATCTACTAACAGAATCAGCCTCCTCCCGGGGAGTTAACGATTGGCCAAATCATGGTCGTTACCTCATATCCTGCTCGGGAAGCTGGCGGAAACCACTGCCTCCTCCCGGTCGAGGGTATAGGCGATCCATCCCAGAAGAAGTGCAGGAGGGACGAGTCCATCATCTTCACCAATGAAGATTTCTACGGTATATCCTTTCCTCACAACGACCCTCTCGTGGTAACGGCCAGAGTCCACCGTTACGAGGTCCGGAGAATATTGGTCGACTCAGGAAGCTTGGCGGACATCCTGTTTTATGATTGCTTCCAGCGCATGGGGCTAAAGCCATCCGACCTTCGACCTACCTCCCATGTCTTCTCCGGGTTCACCAATCATTCCATCCCTGCTGAGGGATTGGTCACTCTCCTCCTCAACATCGGGGAAGCGGGCAAAATGCAAACCGTGCCAGTGGACTTCCTCGTCGCTAAAGTCCCTTCGTCCTACAACATTCTCCTGGGATGTCCGACCTTAAACGCTCTCCGAGCTCATATTTCAAATTATCACCTCACGATCAAGTTTCCTCTAGATCAAGGTAGAATATGTCGGGCCTAAGGAGACCAGCAAATCGCTAAGGTCTGTCTCGCTTCCACATCACCCGTCGGAGAGGCGGGTGATGATTTTGAAGATGAGCGGGATATCCAGGGGTCCTTGGATACACGCGATGACCAGAAAGAAGTCCGAGGATCCCCGGTGGAAGCACTGACGGAAGCCCCCCTCATCGAAGCGGTTGACGGCCGGACTGTCTAGATCGGCTCTCTCTTAACCGGGGATCACCGCAAAGACCTGATACGGTTCCTCAGAGATAACTCGGACGTGTTCGCATTGACCCCTGCAGATATGCCCGGGATCGACCCTAAAGTGATCTCCCACAAGCTCGGGGTCGACCCAAAAGCAAAGCCTGTCCGGCAAAAGAAGAGAATCTTTTCGCCGGCCAAGTGAAGGGCGATAGAGGATGAAGTGGATCGACTGCTCGACGCCAACTTTATCAGAAATCTGGACCACTCAGAATGGCTGGCGAACGTAGTCATGATAAAAAAGGCGAATGGGAAATGGCGCATGTGCGTCGACTTCACGGATCTGAACAAGGCCCGCCCCAAAGGCAACTATCCCCTCCCTCGGATAGACTAATTAGTGGACAGTTCAACCGACCACGAACTACTTAGCTTCATGGACACGTTCTCCGGTTACAATAAGATCCGGATGAACCCGGCGGATGAAGAACTTACCGCTTTCACCACGGATCGGGGGGTATACTGTTACAGAGTGATGCCCTTCGGTCTTAAGAATGCTGGGGCTACATATCAGTGTCTTATCAACAAACTGTTCAAGCCGTAGATCAGGAGAAACATGGAAGTTTACGTCGGCGACATGCTAGTGAAATCCATCTCTTCGGCAAGGCACACCAGAGACCTCGGCGAGGCATTCGAAATCCCGCGCAAGTATAAAATGAAGCTCAATCCGGCTAAGCCGCGTTCGGAGTCACCAGCGGGATATTCCTCGGGTTCATGGTAACCCACCGAGGAATCGAAGCAAACCTGGAAAAGATCAGTGCCATCCTCAACATGGTAACTCCTAAGACTAATGTGGAGATCATGCACCTCACAGGGAGGGTTGCTTCCCTGAGTCGCTTCATGTCCAGATCCAGGAAAAAGTGCTTACCATTCTTCAAAGCCCTAAGGAAGATTCCCAAGTTCGAACGGTCTGAAGAATGCCAGAACGCCTTTGAGTAGCTCTAGGCGCACCTAGCGACTCCTCCGCTACTCAGTCGACCAGCAGAGGGCGACGAGCTGTTACTATACCTTGCGGTCTCTGATCAAGCTGCGGGCTCAGTGCTCGTCAGAGAATTTGAAGGCACACAGAGGCCAGTCTACTACGTGAGCCATGTCTTCAAGGACGCAGAAACAAGATGCCCCGCCATAGAGAAGATAGTTCTGGCACTTGTCATCACTTCCAGAAAACTCCGACATTACTTCCAAGCACACAAAATCTTCATCCTCACCGAGCGACCTTTAAGGTCTATCCTCGCCTCCCCCGAGTCATCAGGTCGTCTGGAAAAATGGAGGTGGGAATTGTCCTAATTCGATATCAGGTACCGCCCCTGGAAAGCCATTAAAGCACGGGTCCTATCCGATTTCATTGTTGAGTGCACCATTCCCATTAAAGGCGGAACGACAACACAAGGCCCTGAACCATGTCCGTTGGTCGAAGAGGTATCTGACCCCATCCCGGACTGGGTGCTATACGTGGACGGATCCTCTACCGAGGGAGGGAGCAGGGCTGGCTTGATCATCCACGGCCTGAATGAAGAGGAAATGGAATACTCCTTAAAGCTCAGGTTCAGAGCATCAAACAACGCCGCGGAATACGAATCTTTATTAGCGGGATTGTGAATTACCTCCGGCGTGGGGCTGAAGACCATCAGAGTCTGCAGCGACTCCGCACTAGTCGTCGGCCAGGTAACCGTGCATTTCGAAGCCTGGGAACCGCTCTTGATAAAGTACATAGCTGAAGTAAAAAGTCTTCGAAAAAATTTCGACGAAGTCCAAGTGGAATAGATTCTTGGAATCTGAACACCCAAGCTGACGCTTTGAGCAAGCTCGCCTCTTCCTATACGGCCAACCATAAGAGGAATATCCTCTTTGAAGTCTTGCCATGGCTCAGCGTGGAGGATGGAGAGGTAACGCTCCAAGTATACACGACTCAGAAGGAAGGCCAAGATTGGAGTAAACCCCTCGTGGAATTCCTAATAGATGGTACACTTCCAGAAGATCGAGGAGAGGCACGCCGCCTTCGAGCAAAAGCTTGTCATTTCATCTGGAGCAATAGAAACCTTTACAAGAAGTCGTACACACAACCCCTGCTCTGATGCGTTGACCCCCACGAAGCCGACTATGTTCTGCGAGAGATACATGAAGGAGTCGGGGGGAACATCAAGGGGCCCGCACCCTTGTCCAGAAGACGTTGCTCGAAGGATATTATTGGCCGAGGATACATCAGGATGCCGAGAAACTTGTCAGAAGATGCAAAAGCTGCCAATTCCACGGTAGCATATCTCGTCTCCCCGCTACCGAGCTAACGACCCTCGGTTCCCCATGGCCGTTTGCACAATGGGGTATGGACATGGTGGGCCAACTCCCTGCTGGTACAGGTGGACACAAGTACATCCTTGCCGCGGTACACTACTTCACAAAGTGGATCGAGGCCGTTCCCATCAGAAAACCGGAGCCACCACTACAATAAAGTTTCTGCAGAATAACATAATTTCTCGATTCGGGATCCTGAGGTGTATAGTTACCAATCACGGGACCAAATTCAAAAATGATAAAGTCAAAGAGTTCTGCAACAACTACCGCATACTAATGAAGTTTGTCATGGTCGCACATCCTCAATGCAACGGGTAGGCCAAGGTAGCTAATCGAGGCGTCATTCGAGGTCTCAAGGGTCCGCTTGGAAGGAAGACATGGCAGCTAGGTCGAAGAACTGCCACGAGTGCTATGGGCAGTACGGACATCGAAGAAGACATGCACGGGAGAAACCCCTTTCAGCCTCTGCTACAGTACCGAGGTAATGATCCCCGCGGAGATCGGATTGCCCAGCTACAGAGTTGAACACTTCGATGATGAAGCTAACACCTCGGCACTCCGGACCAACTTAGATATCTTATTAGAGAAACGGGACCGAGTGCAAATCAGAGCGGCCGCCTATTAATAATAAACTGCTCACTACTACAACGCCCGAGTTAAGCATCACGCCTTCAAGACAGGAGATCTAGTCCTATGAAGGAATGGGTTTGTAGAACAAACAAGGCTACAAAAATTCTCCCCAAAATGGGACGGCTCATTCCTCATAGCAGAAGTATTGCCCGATAGAGCGTATCGCTTGCAAGATGCCGGGGGACGTAAGTTTCTTCGGTCTTATAGCACCGAAAAACTCAAATTGTATAAATGAATATATTTTCTCCTTTTTGAAGCGATGTAATTTTTTATTAATTATTAAATCTCCCGAGTTATAAGAGACTTCTTCCACAAATTTTGTTTTCTTTCTCGGTTCCGAGACCCCTAGGTTCGTTTTGAAAAAGCACGTAAGCAGCGGAAAAGGAATAAAAAGGAACAATATGCCTCAAAAAGGAAAACTTTTATTCATTAAAGAGGTATTATAGGCTCTTCATCCTTACACAATTTTTTTTTACAGCAAACGGGGCCGGGGATCAAGGAAGCACTGCCGGTAATACTCCGAGCAGATCAACTGCAGCCAAGTCCTAGCTTCCTCGGCATGCTCTCTCTGCCAGTTCCCGCGGACCCTAGCTGCCATGGAAGCGCCATCCGCTGGACAAAAATCAGCGATCAGCCTCTTCTGGAAACACTCCAGGAGAAGGTCCACTGATCGGTCCCGCCTGCTCTTTGAGATCAAGCCAAGGTGGTAGAGCGAGTGCAACTTTTCGATCGCCTCGTCCCTCAGCTGCGGAGAGAGGGCATTGTGCAGACCCGGGGACATCATCCAGATCATGTAAATGAGCAGTTGGAGGAGAGGAGATCGCCGTGGAAGGAGGCGTCCAAAGTGTCCCTCCACGCGGTCTATCGCTGCCTCGCACATGTGCTCGGAGCGGTCGAGGCTATAAAGGTACACATCATCACGAGAGATGATCTCCCTGATGAGCACACATAGACATCCAGCCATCTTCAGAAACACGAGGTTAGAAAGAAGCCAACATACCCTCACTATTTATAGACATAACAAGATCTTCAAATGGCCGAAATTTACGCGCACGGTGCCGTGAATCACGGGACGTCTCAAATTCCCGATATGGAACTACCGCATGTCGGCCATGCCAGTCTTCAAGGGCACGGAAGGTTGAACGATGCCTTCACTTCGGCTAATGCGGCCCGCGAAAGTTTGAACGACACCCCACTAGGGCCCAGGGGAGTCTCGAAAGCCCTCGTCGAGAGGCCGTAGAGCAATTTCATGCTGGCCAATCAGCAGCGGGTAGCTTCCTATCTAACAAACACTGTGGATCCAAAGCCCTCCTTACGAGGTGATTTAATACGCTTTCGCGTTGTCGTTTTTTAAAGAATTTAAAGTTAACCGCAATAAAAAACGGTGTCGCGTGTAGCGAGTCGCGATGAGTACGGGTCGTCCGTAGGGAGATAATAGGTTTTTAAGCTTGTTTTAACGTGTTAATACCGTAACTTGAGTTGTTGTTTTATACCAAGTGTCATAACTATGATATGTTCAATAAAAAGACTTGTTAGGGGTAGTTTTATGTTAGCTTGTGTTAGGATGATGTTTGCCATTTCCTTATAGACCTAATTCTGATATTGACACTAAGGCAATAGGTAATAACGTGGATTAGGGAACTTGAAGTACGGTATTTGCGATTGTGTGCTAAATCCGTATTTCTTGTTCTTCCGTTGTTGTCTCTTGAGCTTAGCCTTCGGCAAACCACTCGCAACCGGTCACGATTAGAATTCACTACTATCATGGTAGGATAGGGTGCCTAATGGAGCGGAATTGCGAGTCATTTGGTCGGAGTTTCAATTACAAAGTTAGGGTTTTTAAGGTTTTAGCAAACACATCTCCTAACACAAACTAACCATATTCTACCCTTAATAAGTAAATCAATTACTCACACATATTTACAATAACGAATAAGAAAAAGAAAAGAGCAAGGCACATAACAAAAATTGCAAGAAAAGTAAAGTCAAGGTTAGAAAGTTAAGAACCAATATATCCTACGTGCAAATATCTTCAAATTTTCTTTAAGCCCGCACCAATATGAAATCGAAATACCAAACTTTAAGCTTGCAAGTTCACTTAAGAGGTTGCAAGATCAAAGCAAGGCAAGGATTTCACGAGTTCAATATTTGTAGAAAGCAAGACACATGTAATTAACAATAAGAACTTTTATTGATTTTCAAATAAGATAAAACTAATCTTGAATTCAAGAACCTAAATCTTAAACTTGCGAGTTCAATGAAGAAGTTGCAAGGTCAAGATAAAGGGGCAAGAGCTCAAGAGTTCAAAGGAAAAACAAGTTACCATATACAAATTACAATTGTTCTAAACTAAAACTAAAGCCAAAAGTATATATCCCCCTTATCCATTGATCTGGTATTTATAGGTTTCATTCCAGAATAAATAAACAATAAAAATAAGATGATGTGACCCAAATAAATAACCATATGAAAAATGGGGACAATTGGGGTTAGGGGGCCCGGCCATGCCGGTTTTTGGGGGGTTTCACCGGGCTTGGTCCGAGTAATGGGGCTCAAGTTGGTGTGGCGGTCTTGAGTGCATTCAACGAGTCCACTGGTAATGTTTGATTTCTTCATATCAGCTTGGGTTATACTCAGTAGTCTTGGAGGAAAACTTGATACTTTTAAATCACATCACATCTTTTAGCATTTATTATACATCACACTCACTTGTGCCAAGGCAGCCCCATCATAGTCCATGTGCCAAAGATCATGTGCACACTTGCATTGTGTTGGACTAAAATTGTGTGCACAGATTTATTTGCAAAAGAACTCTTTGGTCATTGATCGGTTTTCTGTTCTGTTTGCAGTGTCGGCTCCCAAATGTTATATCCATGATTTTGAGTGTGTTTCTAGTATTATATCATGGATACCTATAATATGTATTTACTGAGCAGACACTGATTAATAGTACCGATATATAACAAAATAGATAATGAATGAGTGATATTAAATTGCAGTTTTCTGAGATGAACAAATACCCCCAAACTTATCTTTTGCTCGTCCCGAGCAAAACAGAAATCCCGACCTCATTTTCGCAGGGAATGCGGTTGCACTGAGCTCGTGCAATAAACCGTTAAACCTCTAGGTGTCCCTAGTAGGTGGAGTGTTGTCTCCTGACGGTTTTCAGCGGATTTCATCCACAAAATCTTGTCAAGCTAGTTTCGCGTAATAACTGTGATTCTAACCCTGAGGTTTAGCTTCAAAGCTAGCAATTCTATTATCCTATGTTAGAAATATCGAACTCTTATTTTTCACACCTCACTTCTTATTTGATCTTAAGATTTTATACATCTTTACGTGTGGTGCAAACAATGTCGTTAAGTTTCAAAAGGATCGATTAAAATCGTCATGTCACAAAATAAAGCCCGGATAATTTAAAAAGTATCACAAAAGTTTTATAAAGAGTTAAGTATTTCTCAAGTTTCATTTTCCAGTTAGATTTCAAATTCAGAATTTCTATCTTCCTTAACAGAAAACTAGGTCTTATTCTTCACTCCACCTTTTTCTTGTTTTCGTTTCATACACACCTTCGTGAACGTGCAATAGTCTTCATCATAGGATAAAACCTTCATTTCTCCGTTAAAAATATTTTTATAAAAACCTGTCTTTTGTCAAGATTATTCTCACACAAAGAACCGTTAGGAATTTTAACTCGGAGAGAACACTTGCTTGACATTGTTTTAATTTGGAATTTCTAGGCTTCTTAGCGAGCTTTGGGCCAATACTTCCAAACCAGTCGGTTTTAGGGTATTAGGTGTAGTGTCACGACCCGAAAGGTACGGAACGTGACTGACACTTAAATTACGAAATGTCTCAAGGCGTACGTAAAATAAGTAAGCCAAAGTCCAGAAATCAAAACCCAATTAAGAAAAAGAGTGAATGAAAAACCAATTAAGTCGCATCAAAATCTTTTAAAGAACAACATCACATTTTTCCGAAAATTTCGACAGAGTCTCCTTTGTAAAAACTGGCCCCAAACAGGTACAAAACAAGAATTTATGTGAATGGATAACATGAAATAAGGCATCCCCAAGCGGGAGCTAGCTCTTCGCCGAAGCGGACTCAAATCCCACGCAATGTAAATCATCAATGTGCAAAATAAGCATAAAAGGCACAAGTAAAAATATCATGTCGACTCAAGTGAGCTTGACCCCAAAATACAACATAAAAGTCCACAAATCTCACTGCCTCGTCTCTAGGTCAATATACATCAATACAATAACAGGTATAGTAGATACAGTAGATGGATTACTCTAGATAAAATGAATATACAAGGTGGAAACCAAAATGATATCACAACCTGATTGGTAAAGATTCTGCGTGTTTAAGTTTAGTTAATTACCGCAATCAAAACGGTTTCGCTTGTAGCTAGCCGGTTGAGTACGGGTCGTCCGCAGGGAGATGGGAATCTTTTTCTATGTGCTTTAACGAGTTAAGTCCAATTTTCCAGATTTGTTTGTCATTATCTAAGTGTTAAAATGATATGTAAAGAGAGCTTGTTAAGGTTAGGATTAGGTTAGTTTGAGTTAGGAGTCGCTCACTTCTTTCGTTGCCACTCTTAATATCGGTGTTACGGTAATCGGCAACAACGGGGATTAGCACGACTAGGAAGGAACTTGCGAGTATAAGCTAGGCTTTCCAACGCTTAAGTTCTTCCTTTTGGTGCTTGTCCGTCCGTTCTTGGCTCTTAGCCATAACCTCCGGTTAATTCAACCACAACCGGTCTCACTACGGAATCACCACTATCATGTAGGATAGGGTGCCGTAGGGAGCGGATTGTGGTTCAATTAACGGGAGTTGATTTAAGATATTGGGTAAGGAAAGAGTGAGAGAGATTTCCTTCTCTCAAACTTCCCTTATCCTACCCTAACAAGTATGGAAACTACTCACACATCATAATGAAAAGAAAATAAAACAAAGAGGAAGATAGAAAGAAAGAGATTAGAAGATAACAACTAGCTATTTGCGACCTCACCTTGGCAAGGATCAAGCGTAAGCATCATGGTTGTTTTAAGGATAAAGAAAAAGAGAAAGAAAGAAACAACAATAAATAACAACAACTACTTATCAATTAACGATTACAAGCGATTAACATAAAAAGAGCAAGACAAGTATAATAACAAAATGAACTTTTTTATTCATCATTCTTCACTCACAAAAGCTCACTACAAGTTTTTCAATGGAGAAGAGATGAGAAGAGGAAGAAGAACAAGTATTCTAAACCCTAAAAAATACAAGATTAAGCACTCTTGGCTTCACAAGGTTCTGGACTATTTATAGGCAGGGGGATGGAAATCTAGGGCAACATTCTGAACCAACATGAAAAGACCAAACAACCCCTGAAATCCCATCAAGTGAGGCGCCAGTATGGCCGCGGAACCGCGGCCTAGACCCCCTATTGGCCGCGGTTCCGCGGCCGTATAGGTGAGTTGGGGTCTAGGTTTTCTTGTGCTTCCCTGGTTTTCTATGTCCTTTATTCTGGTATATGTGTTTTCTCATATTTTCTTCACGATTTTTCCAGAATTTCTGTTGAGCAAAAGGTGATTTGATGTGGATCTTTTTGTCATGATTTCCAAGAGCTCCGTGTAGATTTCTTGGATCTTGTGTTGCCATTGAGCCTTGTGCATGAAAATGACAATGATTTGCCATTTTGTCTCTTAAACTGGTGTGTGGCAACAGACGGATAAAGAGCGGAGACCCGTGTTTTATCTGTGGTTGGCAGGAACCCGGATTTTGTCGTGTTTTTCCATGAATTTCACCGTTTAGAGCCGAGAACCTGTATCCTGCAATTGACTAGCAAACACGGCTCAAGAGTACCTACCGATATGCAATGTGATAAAAATTGGGCGGTATGAAAATGCAAAAATCTGATATGAACACAACCCACCTACGAGCAAAAGTATCAAGTCCAGGCAAAAGGAGCAAAGGAGCAAGTGCGTCCGCCGCTACAGTACTGACGGAGCGGACTTGCAAAAAGGCTGTGGCACAACGGGGGTGAGTTGCCAACTCGTGAGTAATAAATAACATCTATAGAGGCTATCGTAAGTATGCACGCAAGTGTCATAATATCAACAATACTGATATGGCATGATATACTAGCAGATATGTATGCAACATGAATCAATGGTGTGCTAGCAGGTATGTATGCAACATGAATCAACTCGTGATCTGAATATGTTGATATAAAAGAAATCATTATTTTCCTCTTAGAAACTCTTTTGAAAAATTAATGAAATATCAATAGAATCAACAGAAATCCGTGTCCAGCATCGACACATCAAACAACTATCACAAATCTCATGTATCCATATCGCAATATCTCTGGCCCCAGCCATCCGGCTGACCCAGCTCAAGGTATCAATATCTCAACATCTCACGGCCACGGTCGGTATCCTCTGGATATCCGCCACGCCAACAATCATCGGTAGGTAGTCTTCCCCTGCTAGGCTCATCGTCTACAACTCGAGCTTATTGCCCCGGGGTACTTTACCGGGCCCACCATGTACCTGAGACGGTTCATCCACTCCTCGAACCGGGTCTCGAAAACCAACAGAAAATATGAAAACTCATGGTGGACGACACATACATCACTAGAAAACCGCAACTTGCATATTTTTAAAAGGATAATAAGTTTATAAATTCTTGCGGCCTTCCCCCAAAATCCAGAAATCTCATAAATACTGAATTCTCAAGAAAATTATCATAAGTGCACATGTCAATGATAATGAATGCCTATAGTATCAACAAATCGAACTACAATGTATGACTAATAGGCTAGGAATGAACGAATGATGTAATGAGGTACATGCATATGACTAGCGATCATACATTTTCATCCTGAGGAATTTAAATGCATTAGCACAGGTTTAAGCATCATATATGGTGAAATGGTTCTAGATTTCAGGTTATACAAGTTATCTAGTGTTGTGGTATAGCAATTACCAAGGCGTGTGTGTCCGCATGAATAGTGCTCGTGCTGCATAAAAACCCTGGCAATAGTGCAAGTGTCCTATGAAATGAGTCGCAAATGTATGTAAGTATATAGGATCATGAATGCAGCAAGATGTTTAAGTAGGCATTATACTCATGAATACTAGTACCACTAGAAGTCTTTTAAATTATCCAATCTAACGGGCGTCTTGCGCCATCCAAACGATTTCCCCCCGTAGATGTTACATCTACTCACCCGTGATCTCGTGCTAGCCGGGTTCAACCACCGCTTTTCTCTTTCGTGCCGCGTCCGACGTCTCCGCAATCGACCCTAGAAACACACAAGTAATACACATAAGGCTAAAACCTGCAAAAATCCGATATCACGATCAAAGGAAAAACCTGCGTTGGAAACTAAATGCGCGTGCACTCGATACGTCAAAACGTGTGTAACCTCACCAGAAACCACCCCGACTCGCTGTGTCGCGCTGTGCACCACAGACCCAATACACAAAGCACACGTGTCGCACGAGTTAAAAAGTATTGAAAATGGGTTTTAAGTTCCAGATTTTGACTAGAGTGAAAATATAAAAAGTTGCATATACCAAAAACCCTAAATATAGAGCAGACTCCCACAGACCTAACCCCAACATCCGACTCCCCCATCTGGCCGCAAATTGCGGCCAGAAAGAATAAAACTGCGGCCATAAAGTGGGTATGGGGTCTCGTGTTTGTGTGTGTGATCTAGGCCTAAATAGTATGCTCCAGTTAACTCAGATTTTTTCTGAAGCACTCGGGTCAACAGCAGATCTCAAAAAGGCTCACAATTTACATTAAAACGTTAAATTACACTAATTTGAAACCCTATGGTATTTTAATGAAATCTGGTTCAAAACTTGGTTTAAATGGCCTTATTAACACTTGGTTAAGCTACACTAACCATAATAATCCCTACTTGGCCAAATCTCCACTTAAATTCACAAATCTAGCACTAAAATCACATTAAACACTAATTTAAGCTTAAATAACCATATTCTGCAAAAGCAAGAAGTTAAGTTTAAAAAAAAATTATACCTCACTTGATCCTGGGTGCAAGAAGAAGAAGAAGAAGAAGGAGAAGGGGGGTGAGCTCTGCTGCAGCTGCTGCTATTGTTGTTGTTGCTATGCTGATGCTGATGCTGCTGCTACTGCTTGCTGCTGCTGCCTGCTGCTGTTGCTTCTGCTGCAGCTGCTGCTGTGTGTGGGTGTGTAAGTGAGAGGGAGAGAGATATGAGTATGAGTGAGAAAGAGAGTCTGAAGAAAAGAAATGAGAGGTGAGAGTCAACCTCTCTCTCTCCTCATTAATTATCAAGCATGCTCAAGCCATCATGCTCTCTCTCTCTCTCCAACCCAAATCAACCCCTAACACAAATCATTTTTATTTTAAAAAAAGAAAAACTAATACACTTAATAAATTCAAATTAGCTTAATTAAATGGGTTAGTCCACCATAGTTATCTAAACATGGTTTAACCCTAAACTTAACCCTAGTTAACATGCACATGTGTGTGCAGTCCAAATTAAATTCTAATAAAATATTCATAAATCCAGATAAAATATTTGAAAACTGATTTAGTAAACTTTTTACTAAAACCCCCACATTAAAGCATAATAACCCCTAATCACATTCTAGGGTGCTACATGTAGAGACACCCCGGCGGACTTAATTGCTCAAGTTACTTAGGCCCTAAAACAAAAAGACCCATTTTGGCGTGAAAATCATAACGATTTAATGCGTACGGAGATATAACCAGTTGTTCAATTATTTTTAGGATAAAATACGTGTTTAGTAAATCAGGTGTGTAATCACTCCAATCAAGTTCCAGATGAGTTATTCTTCAGAATTAGTTCCTATTAAGGCATCTATAGTATCCCTTCATATCCACTTCACTTTTGAAACTATTCTTGATATTACTTATTTCAGAAAAAACTTATTTGATCCTCAAAAATTAGTTTATTAATATAAAAGTTTTCAGACATATTAGACCTGTCATCTAATTTTCAAAACTCACGACACGTGTAGTGTAATGTAAAGACGTATATTAGCTTCAGTTAAACTCAAAGGAGAGTTATCTTTCAGGTTTTTAAAACCTAAAAATAGGATTTAGTTTTTCCTATATTATCAAACAAATCCGTCGAAATATCGAATCTAAGTTCTCCTATTACCTAACTTGACGACAAAGTTATTATGTTTTTAGGATTTTTTTTGATTTTTATGGGTTTTAGAATATGTATGGAAATGCAAAATATATAAATGAATGCGAAGGATAGAAATGCCTATTGAGCACACCCCCAAACTTAAACTGGACAGTGTCCTCACTGTCATTGTACATCAAGAGGGCAAAATTGTCGAAGGGTCAAAATTGCCAGTTCCTTTTTTTTTGTAATGAACAAATGACTGAGCATCACCAGACAAGATTGCTCGTCAAAAAGAAAAATGGAAATGCACAGGACAAGAATATCCACATATATATACCAAGAATAGTATATACATACCCCCAAACTTATTTGAAACAGTGTCTCTACTGTTTATGGCTGGATAACCGGTGTTTGGTGGTAAACAGAGGAAGATTATGCAGGGTAAACCGACTCCTGCAATATTAGGAGCTTTTCTGATGGTTCTACGCTAAGGAACGGTTTCAATCTGTGCCCGTTCACTTTGAATAACGATCCTTCCTTTGGATTCTCCAAATCCACCACGCCATGCGGGTACATATACCGCACAAGAAAAGGCCCCTTCCAGCGAGATTGAAGTTTACCGGGATGAAAATGGAGTCGGGTGCCATAAAGAAGTACCTGTTGTCCAGGCGTGAAGGTTTTGCACGTAAGGTGTTTATCATGAAACACCTTTATTCGGTTCTTTATAACAACCGCGTTTTCGTAAGCTTCATCCCGAAGCTCATTCAGTTTGTTAAGTTACAGCTTCCGATAGCTGCCCACGTCTTCAAGATTGAGATTCAGCTCTTTGATCGCCCAAATAGCACGATGTTCGATTTCTACAGGAAGGTGGCAAGACTTTCCATACACAAGCCGATAGGGAGACATGCCAAGATCAGTCTTATATGCAGTTCGAAATGCCCAAAGGGCATCGGTTAATTTCACAGACCAATCTTTACGGTTCCTTGAAACCGTTTTCTCCAATATCTGCTTGATCTGCCGATTTGAAACTTCGGCTTGCCCACATGTTTGAGGATGGTAGAGCATGGATAGCTTATGATTAATCGCGTATTTCTGCATCAAGGCCTCGAAAGAACTATTGCAGAAATGTGTCTCATTGTCGCTAATGATAGTGCGAGGGTGCCCAAATCGATAAAAGATGTTTTCTTTCAGGAATTTAACAACAACCATGTTGTCGTTCGTCCGGCTTGGCACTGCCTCAACCTATATGGGACATAATCAACAACTAAGAGAATGTACAGGTTCCCAAAAGAGTATGGAAACGGGCCCATGAAATTTATCCCCCAAATATCGAACATCTCAACAACCAAGATTGGTTGGAGTGGCATCTCATTTCGCCTGGAAATCTGGCGCAATTGTTGGCACTGGGAGCAAGTCTTGCAGTACTCATGTGCATCTTTGAAAAGTTTTGGCCAGTAAAAGCCACATTGCAAAACTTTCTCAGCTCTCTTTCTTAGGACAAAATGCTCGCCACATACTTGATCGTGGCAAAAAGACAACACACTCTTGAGTTCGTTTTCTGGAACACACCAGTGGATGATTTGGTCTGGACAATACTTGAACATGTAGGGTTCGTCCCAGTAAAAGTGTTTTACTTGGGATAAAAATCTAAGTCTGTCCTGACTCGACCAATTGTCATGTATGAGTCCAGTCACCAAGTAGTTCACAATATCTGCGAACCAGGGTTCGCAAGATACCGTCAAGAGTTGTTCATCAGGGAAAGTATCGTTTATTGGGAGAGGGGGCGTCGGCGAAGAAGGAAGTCGTGAAAGATGATCGGCTACTACATTTTCACATCCTTTTTTGTCCTTAATGATGAGGTCAAACTCTTAAAGTAAAAGAATCCAACGTATTAGCCGAGATTTTGCATCCTTTTTCGCAAAAAGATGTCTTAGAGCGGAATGATCTGTGTAGACAATGACCGGGGTGCCGATCAGATAAGGCCTGAATTTCTCTAAAGCAAATACAATAGCCAAGAACTCTTTCTCGTTTGTTGTGTAATTCATCTGGGCGTCATTCAGGTTCCGGCTCGCGTAGTAGATTACATGCGGCATCTTATCGATGTGCTGTGTCACGCCCCGCTTCCCAATGTACGGCGAAGTGGTCGTGACGAGGCCCGCTACGTATGTACTCAGAAGTACATACGCTAAGCGTAACTAAGCAATATAAAATAATCACAAGAGACAAATAAGATTGAGATAACAGCAACTTTTATTAATAACATTCTTTATACAATGCATGAAATGAAAATACAACTGGAATGAAAAAAAGAAAGCAATGCCTAAACAGTGGCATAATAATAAAAGGAAATACTGGAAAGAACAAGTACAAAGTCTAGAACTCTGGATCTTCTTGGAACTGCTCCAAATCTTCAGTTGTTGGCTCGGTCTCAACTTGGTCCAACGCACCTGACAACATTCAAAGAAGAAAGAAATAGAATGTCGTCAGCGAACAGGTCGCTCGGTAAGTCCCAAAGAAAAGTGGAGTGAGAATGGCAGAGTAACAGTATTTTCTAGAGTATTATGTTGTAGAATATTATGGAATATTGTTTAACGCAGTTGTTTGTAGCTTGGTACAGAAGAATGCCAGTGTATACGAGGGGGATCTCTATATGCTAGAGATCAGTGCAAACGGAGAGTACAAGGAACCGTTATGCCACGGTACAACAGCAACAGTATTCATGTTAGGTGTCTTAATCTGACCACCTCATTCCACTTTTAACATCTTCCGTACCAATCTACCCCTTTAAACCCCGTAATGTTTTAACAGTGTTGTAGTAATGGAATATGTAAATTGAGTGACTGACCAAAACCATGATATCAGTAAACATGTTGTAACTGTATAATCAGGTAAATGGAATATCAGGATAATGGAATGAATATCCATGGTTTGATTCAGTCAAAAATGAATATATTGTTAACTGTATTCAGGGATTCACGATTTCAAGTTGTGTTGGAATATGATTGAAATATAGATTGACTTGAATTATATTCAAGTCAGAATTAGTCAGACTCTAACCCGAGTCAGACTAAAAGAAAGATAATTTGAAGTTCAATATTAGCTAGGGGCCTTATTGTAATTTGTGAAACTTGAGGGGGTTTTATGTAAAAAGTACTTTTGTATAGTTTTCAAAATATACCTCAAGTATTTAATAATCGTCTTTATTATTGTAATGGATGTGAATTTTATTTGTGTTATTCTAGTGAATATATCCTAATAAAAGTATTAATTGTTTATTTGAAATTCGTGGTATTTTAATGTAACTTTTAATCTATGATTTTTAGGAAAAAGTGGAAACTTGATATTATAACAAAATAAGTGTTTAAATGATAATTATATATAATAAAACACTTAAATGATTTTTAAATGAATATTTTATTTACAAAAAATATTACTTTCCTTAAATATTGTATTTAAACCTTTCGAGACCGAATGCTCCTTGCGGAGGTCTGAATCTCGCACTACTAGCCTGCGGGTGCACGATGAACCGTGCTATCCCTAACAGGTTCCCCACGCATGGGTTGTAATGGCGCTTTGCTCAGGTTTTATAAATACTTTTAATTTAGGGAAAAGATTTTCTAAATATAGGGTATTTATTTGTAAAAGTATATAGTTCTCCATATTTTAGTTGTTAGGGTTTCCTAGACCATCTAACCTATATTCTATGGTCTAAACGATGAGTCATTAGAAGCCTCAAATCGCCTCTTCACCGTCGAATGCAGCCAGGTAAGTGCCAGGTAAGTGGGAAGGAACCACAGTCGTGGGCCTAATTAAAAACCACTAGCCTTAGACACACTTGCCTAGACCCACAAGACAGTTTAGATAAACGATCGATGTCCATGACCAATTGTGCTTTCATTTTATATAAGTTTTATTTAGAAAAGTTTACAATTTAAAGGTTAAACTAAAAGTTATAAAGGTTATGGTATTTTAGTGAAAAAGTCCTATAATATCGTATTCTGTATTTTTGTTATTTATCAATTAGGGTTATAATGAGTGTGTGTAAGGGTAGGTCATTACCCCGTGACTTATATTAAATTTTGGTGAAGTTTCAAGGTGAAATAAGCTATGTTAAACTTAAGGGTATTAAGGTGCAAGAATACGGTATTCATAAACGTTATCATTTCATGTGTGAAATTTCATCCAAATTGAATGAAACAAGTTTTGTTATCAAAATAAACATGATTAGGAGTGGGGTATCTAAATAGAACATTAAAATTTAACTTGATGGTATTTTTATGCAAGAAATACGGTTTTCTAAAGAACTTGTCATTTCATGTGGAAAAGTACAATTAAATTTAACTTAAGGGTGATTAATAGTCAACATGCAAGAGGGTTGATAATATGTATTAGGTGACAAGTGGAATTTTTAAGAAAAACCGAATCGGAAATCGGTTTGTCCGATTTCCGTCGGGTTTCAAAAAGTCGTATTTTGCAAATATAGAAAAGAGAGGTAGAAGGTTGGGACTTACGGGTTTGGACAAGCTAAGCGTTCTAAAAGGTGTGGTGGTTGCCGATTCGTTGGAAACGTCACGTCGGTCTTGATCCGGTCGCCGGAATCCGTCGTCGGTTTCGGCAGCGCTTCGCTTCTCGCTCTTTGCACCAAGTTCTCAAGAGTTTTAGAGAGTATGCTTAGAGTTGTGAGGGGAAAAGGTAGAGGGTAGGGGCCTTTATATAGGGCTAGGCTAGGGTTAGGGTTAGGGTAGATGAAAAGTTAAAAAATAAAAATGTGATAAAATGTAATAAAAATGTATTAAAAGTGGAGTAATTGGGGGTTTTAAAGATCTCTGGAAGTGGTATTGGGCTGAAACTTTGCAGGTGAGTAGGGAATACCAAAAGACACAACTTTCATGTTGTGACCCTTGCCGGAATCGGCCTAAAAGGGGGTGACTCGGCCGTGACTCGGTCGGATCACTGAGTCGGCCGAGTCAAGGCCGAGTTGGCCGATTCCCGACCGAGTCCGGTGACCTGGATCTCCCCCGACGGTTCATCTGCCCTCTGCAAGTGTTACATCTTTGGGTGTAGTGGGGTTTTTGTGAGATATGCACGTGTAAACTCTTGGTATTCTAAAGGTTTTCTAAAAAATCAATAATAAAAATAATGTGGGGTATGGGATTCGAACTCTGGTGGCTTAGTTCAGCAGTGCAAGGTATTACCAATGAGCTACAAGCTCCTTCTTATAATTATTGTAAAGAGATAGATACTTAAAGTGTTATCAGCAACATTAATACTCCAAGTATACTTCAATTTTAAATCAAATTTTGGTATACAAAAATTGGAGTTGTTACAATCTACCCTTCTTACAAAAAAATTTCGTCCTCGAAATTTACAACTTTTATTTAAGGACTAATTTACAAAAAAAAGGTGCGGATATCTTGCACGCATCTCATCTTCCCTTTCCCACGTGGATTCTCCTGGAGTGTCTTTTCTCCACATTATCCGGACCAAATTAACTTCCTTGTTCCGAAGTGTCTTTACCTTTCTATCCAGGATCTCCACAGGTTGTTGCTCACAAGACAAATCGGGCTGTATCGTAAGCTCGGAATGATCAAGTACATGGCTGGGGTCACTCACATACTTTCTGAGTTGGGATATATGGAACACGTTATGCACTCCTTCCAATGAGGGTGGAAGCGCTAATCGGTATGCCACTTCACCGACTCGTTCGAGTATGTCGAACGGTCCAATGTATCTCGGACTCAACTTTCCCCGTCTTCCAAATCTGATCACTCCGCGGTTCGGAGATATCTTCAAGAATACATGGTCTCCTGGCTGGAACTCCAAGTGTCGTCTCTTTGCATCAGCCCAATGTTTCTGTCTATCTTGGGCTATGCGCATTCTTTCTCTGATAGTACGAACCACATCCACGGTCGCTACTATCATCTCTGGTCCAAGGAGTTCTCTATCTCCGATGTCGTCCCAACTTAATGGCGATCGATACTTCCTTCCATATAATGCTGCAAAAGGTGCCATTCCTATGCTTACTTGGTAGCTGTTGTTGTACGCGAACTCCACAAGATGCAAGTGATCTTCCCACGATCCCTTGAAGTCGAGCATACATGCTCTGAGCATATCCTCCAAGATCTGAATAGTTCGTTCCGACTGACCATCTGTTTGTGGATGATAAGCCGTGCTGAAGTTCAGACTTGTTCCCAAGCTAGCTTGCAGACTTTGCCAAAATTGCGATCGGAACCTAGTGTCACGATCGGAGACAATGCAGACTGGTACTCCATGAAGTCTCACAATTTCCTGTTTGAGTTCATGGGTATCAGAGATAGTACATTATGAAGAATTTCGTTTAAATCTAAATTAGATTATTACCTCCATGTACTTCTTCGCTAATGTCTCAGTTGATTGGCCAACTCGAAATGGGATGAAGTGAGCCGACTTTGTGAGTTGATCCACAATGACCCAAATCGCATCGTTACCTTTTGTGCTGCGAGGAAGAGCAGTTACAAAGTCCATCGTAATGTGCTGCCACTTCCATTCTGGAATTGGTAACGGTTGAAGTAATCCAGCAGTCCTGTGATGTTCAGCCTTTACTTGCTGACACACCAAACATTTTGCGACACTCCTGGCTACTTCACGCTTCATTCCATGCCACCAATAATTCTGACGTAGATCTTTGTACATTTTGGTACCTCCAGGATGTACTGAATAGGGAGAGCTGTGAGCTTCTTTCATTAACTCTTCCCGAACAGGACCCTTTGGTACACACAATCTGCTGCCGTATCTCAAAGATCCGTCTTCATGGATGATGAAATCTGTTCTGAGTCCATTCTCCACTTGTTCTCTGATCTTTTGCAACTTAGCATCGCTGGCTTGAGCTGCTTTGATCTGATTGACAATGGTTGATTGAACTTGTAGATTCATCAAATTTGAAACGTCACCTGGCATGACTAGTTCGATCTCCATCTGATGTAGGTCTTGCTGAAGCTTCCACTGGGCGGTGAGATTCATTGCTAATGGTTGGCGACTAAGAGCATCAGGTACTACGTTCACCTTTCCTGGATGATATTGCAAATTGATGTCGAAGTCCGCCATAAGTTCTAACCATCTTCTCTGCCGCATATTCAACTCCTTCTGGGTAAACACATACTTCAGACTTTTATGATCTGTGTAGATGTTCACTCGTTCACCAAGTAAGTAGTGGCGCCAAATTTTAAGAGCAAAAATAACGGCTGCCAACTCTAGATCATGCGTCGGGTAATTGCGCTCATGAGTCTTCAGTTGTCTTGAAGCATAAGCCACAACCTTACCGTGCTGATGTAGAACACATCCTAATCCTTTACCGGATGCATCGCAATGTACTTCGAATCCTCCAGATTGATCCGGTAATACAAGAATAGGTGCAGACGTCAGCCTCGACTTGAGTTCTACAAAAGCTTGCTCGCATGCTTCTGACCACACAAATTCTTCATCTTTTCGTGTGAGCTTGGTCAGGGGTGTTGCTATCTTCGAAAAGCCTTCAATGAATCTTCTGTAATATCCAGCTAAACCCAAGAAACTCCGAATATCCTTCACTGATTTTGGTGTAGGCCATTCGCTGACTGCTGAAACTTTTGCTGGATCCACAGAAATCCCTTCTCCTGATACGATATGTCCAAGGAAACCAACTTGTTTTAACCAAAACTCGCACTTGCTGTATTTGGCATAAAGCTTATGTTGTCGAAGAGTTTCCAGGACAATTCGTAAGTGCTCCGCATGCTCTTTCCGGTTCTTAGAATATACCAGGATGTCGTCGATGAAGATGACAACGAACCTGTCTAAATACTCCCGGAAGACTTGGTTCATAAGATTCATGAAAATTGCTGGTGCATTGGTCACTCCAAATGGCATTACTAGAAATTCGTACTGTCCATAGCGAGTTCTGAAAGCTGTTTTGTGAATATCAGCTTCCTTGACCTTCACTTGATGATAACCTGAACGAAGATCTAGTTTAGAGAAGACACAAGATCCACTTAGCTGATCGAATAAGTCGTCGATGCGCGGAAGTGGATACTTGTTCTTAATAGTAACTTCGTTCAAGGCTCTATAGTCGATGCACATTCTATATGAACCTTCCTTCTTCTTCACCAGTAGTACAGGTGCTCCCCAACTCGAAGTGCTGGGACGAATCCATCCTTTCGCCAGTAATTCGTCCAACTGTCTTCGTACTTCCTTCAAACCTTCTGGACTTAGTCTATATGGTGCTTTGATTACTGGTTGTGCTCCTGGTACTAAGTCAATGCTAAATTCAAGAGCTCGATCAGGAGGCAAACCTGATATATCGTCAGGGAATACGTCATCGAACTCTCGAACTACCTCCGGTCTTGCTTCTTCTTCTGCATGAGCTGCCGCAACTATTGCTTCCCTTGGCTTTGCTTTGTAAGTGCTTGGCTCCAATGTACGGTCTCCACTCTTAAAGTAAAAGATCGGATGATCTGGAATCTCAAATACTACCCTCCTTTGGCGACAGTCGATGGTAGCATAAAAGGTTCCAAGCCAGTCCATTCCTAGAACCACATCAAAGTTCGGTATGTCCAGTACTTTGAAGTCAGCGTAAAATTCTCGACTGCAGACGATGACCGGACACATGCTGTATCCCATAGTTGCCTTTAGAACACCATTTCCAGAACTGACGTTCCAGCAGGATACAAGCGGTGAGACTGGAATCGCATGGGTTCGGACAAACCGTTGCGACATAAAGCAGTGGGATGCTCCAGTATCAAACAGTGCAAGTGCAGGTAGTGAAGCTACTAGAATTGTACCTAAGGTATATGGGATAGGTTTTAGGTATAGGGAAAGTGTGTAGGTAACCAAAACTAGAAGATAAATTTGGGAAGGAAATTTACCAGTAATGACTTGGCCAGTGGCCTCAGCTTCTTCAACAGACATCATAAAAGCCTGGCGCTTCGGCACATTCCTCCTGGCCTGAGGAGCATTCCTCTGAATGTTTCTTTGTGCTTGATGGAACTGTCGAGGAGGTGGTGCAGCTTGTGGTCCTCTAGGTGGTGCAGGTAGTGCAAGTCTGGTAGCAGGTGCTGGAAGAGCTGGTCGCTGCTGATAGTTGTTAGCTGGCCGGGTTGCAGCAACTGAGTTCTGCCTTTGAGGACAGGATCCAATGTCATGAGTGGCTGAACCGCAGATCAAGCAAAGGCGGTTGGCTCGACGGCAATCCTTCATCATATGTCCCTTTCTCTTACAGTAGGTGCAAAAGGCTGGGCTAGGGTGATGAGTTGGTACTCCGGGACGCCTCGGCACGAAGGATGGTCTGGACGTGGCTCCACCTGCCATCTGGTTGGCAGGACGCTTGACTCCTACAGAGTGAGGTCTTCCCCTCTCTTTTATCACTGCCTCGTAACTGCGGGCAGCTTCCAGGGCTTCCTCGTGAGTCAAAAACTTCCCGGTGGCTAGAGCAGCCTTGATTTCGGTGTCCAAACCTTGCTGAAAACGACGGGCTCTGATCTCGTCCGTCGGTATCAGGTGTGCCGCGAATCTGTTTAAAGGTTGTGTTAGCTGTGTAGTAGGTGAGATTAAAAAAATTGAACTACTGTGACAGATCTTACCGGCTCAACATAGTAAACTCAGCATCATACTCATCTACAGATTTCTCCCACATAGATCCTTGTTGTAGGTGAATAAATTGCTGTTCCATAGCGAACCTGGCGGTCACAGGGAAATATTTCGCGTCGAACTTCTCGCGAAATGTTTTCCATTCAATCGGCTGGGCTAGACGGGTCTCTTCCGCCTTCCACCAATTTCGAGCGTTATCCGTGAGCTGTAGCTTCGCTACACGGACCCAGGCATTATCTGGTACTTGAGCTGCTGCCAGATCATCTTCAATACTTTGCGCCCATTCTTCTGCTTCGAGAGGGCTCCCTTTTCCCGAGAATTGCTTCGGGTGCAATGCTCTGAACTGTTTGATTCCCGGTGCATCTGTCTCAGGACGACTCAGAAGTTGTTGCTGTCCCTCTAGCAGACTGCGGATCGCATCGAAAAGCATGGTTTGCTCAGTGGATGGTGCGGGAACAACTGGAGTGAGAGGTAGTGCTGAAGGAGTGTTGTTGGCATTGGTGCTGGTGTTGTTCGGGGAATTGTTTGGGGAATCCATAATCCTGAAGAAAAATTTGGATTAGGACAGATTCAAATACATGAAATGATAAGATTCAAGGAATAAAGACTTGTAAGATTCAAATAACATGAATTGTAAAGAATGTTTTAGTTGCTGTTTCTTGTGTTACATTGCTTAGGTTGTTCACGCAGACCAGAACTGCATGATAGGGATTCATACAGCTCTGACCTGCATGGGCCACCAACAAAACCTGTCACGCCCCGCTTCCCAATGTACGGCGAAGTGGTCGTGACGAGGCCCGCTACGTATGTACTCAGAAGTACATACGCTAAGCGTAACTAAGCAATATAAAATAATCACAAGAGACAAATAAGATTGAGATAACAGCAACTTTTATTAATAACATTCTTTATACAATGAATGAAATGAAAATACAACTGGAATGAAAAAAAGAAAGCAATGCCTAAACAGTGGCATAATAATAAAAGGAAATACTGGAAAGAACAAGTACAAAGTCTAGAACTCTGGATCTTCTTGGAACTGCTCCAAATCTTCAGTTGTTGGCTCGGTCTCAACTTGGTCCAACGCACCTGACGACATTCAAAGAAGAAAGAAATAGAATGTCGTCAGCGAACAGGTCGCTCGGTAAGTCCCAAAGAAAAGTGGAGTGAGAATGGCAGAGTAACAGTATTTTCTAGAGTATTATGTTGTAGAATATTATGGAATATTGTTTAACGCAGTTGTTTGTAGCTTGGTACAGAAGAATGCCAGTGTATACGAGGGGGATCTCTATATGCTAGAGATCAGTGCAAACGGAGAGTACAAGGAACCGTTATGCCACGGTACAACAGCAACAGTATTCATGTTAGGTGTCTTAATCTGACCACCTCATTCCACTTTTAACATCTTCCGTACCAATCTACCCCTTTAAACCCCGTAATGTTTTAACAGTGTTGTAGTAATGGAATATGTAAATTGAGTGACTGACCAAAACCATGATATCAGTAAACATGTTGCAACTGTATAATCAGGTAAATGGAATATCAGGATAATGGAATGAATATCCATGGTTTGATTCAGTCAAAAATGAATATATTGTTAACTGTATTCAGGGATTCACGATTTCAAGTTGTGTTGGAATATGATTGAAATATAGATTGACTTGAATTATATTCAAGTCAGAATTAGTCAGACTCTAACCCGAGTCAGACTAAAAGAAAGATAATTTGAAGTTCAATATTAGCTAGGGGCCTTATTGTAATTTGTGAAACTTGAGGGGGTTTTATGTAAAAAGTACTTTTGTATAGTTTTCAAAATATACCTCAAGTATTTAATAATTGTCTTTATTATTGTAATGGATGTGAATTTTATTTGTGTTATTCTAGTGAATATATCCTAATAAAAGTATTAATTGTTTATTTGAAATTCGTGGTATTTTAATGTAACTTTTAATCTATGATTTTTAGGAAAAAGTGGAAACTTGATATTATAACAAAATAAGTGTTTAAATGATAATTATATATAATAAAACACTTAAATGATTTTTAAATGAATATTTTATTTACAAAAAATATTACTTTCCTTAAATATTGTATTTAAACCTTTCGAGACCGAATGCTCCTTGCGGAGGTCTGAATCTCGCACTACTAGCCTGCGGGTGCACGATGAACCGTGCTATCCCTAACAGGTTCCCCACGAATGGGTTGTAATGGCGCTTTGCTCAGGTTTTATAAATACTTTTAATTTAGGGAAAAGATTTTCTAAATATAGGGTATTTATTTGTAAAAGTATATAGTTCTCCATATTTTAGTTGTTAGGGTTTCCTAGACCATCTAACCTATATTCTATGGTCTAAACGATGAGTCATTAGAAGCCTCAAATCGCCTCTTCACCGTCGAATGCAGCCAGGTAAGTGCCAGGTAAGTGGGAAGGAACCACAGTCGTGGGCCTAATTAAAAACCACTAGCCTTAGACACACTTGCCTAGACCCACAAGACAGTTTAGATAAACGATCGATGTCCATGACCAATCGCGCTTTCATTTTATATAAGTTTTATTTAGAAAAGTTTACAATTTAAAGGTTAAACTAAAAGTTATAAAGGTTATGGTATTTTAGTGAAAAAGTCCTATAATATCGTATTCTGTATTTTTGTTATTTATCAATTAGGGTTATAATGAGTGTGTGTAAGGGTAGGTCATTACCCCGTGACTTATATTAAATTTTGGTGAAGTTTCAAGGTGAAATAAGCTATGTTAAACTTAAGGGTATTAAGGTGCAAGAATACGGTATTCATAAACGTTATCATTTCATGTGTGAAATTTCATCCAAATTGAATGAAACAAGTTTTGTTATCAAAATAAACATGATTAGGAGTGGGGTATCTAAATAGAACATTAAAATTTAACTTGATGGTATTTTTATGCAAGAAATACGGTTTTCTAAAGAACTTGTCATTTCATGTGGAAAAGTACAATTAAATTTAACTTAAGGGTGATTAATAGTC
The DNA here is from genome assembly GCA_030015575.1 of Agapanthus africanus. Taxonomy (NCBI): domain Eukaryota; kingdom Viridiplantae; phylum Streptophyta; class Magnoliopsida; order Asparagales; family Amaryllidaceae; genus Agapanthus; species Agapanthus africanus. The sequence continues at coordinate 706,838,516 of CM057341.1, forward strand.
AACATGCAAGAGGGTTGATAATATGTATTAGGTGACAAGTGGAATTTTTAAGAAAAACCGAATCGGAAATCGGTTTGTCCGATTTCCGTCGGGTTTCAAAAAGTCGTATTTTGCAAATATAGAAAAGAGAGGTAGAAGGTTGGGACTTACGGGTTTGGACAAGCTAAGCGTTCTAAAAGGTGTGGTGGTTGCCGATTCGTTGGAAACGTCACGTCGGTCTTGATCCGGTCGCCGGAATCCGTCGTCGGTTTCGGCAGCGCTTCGCTTCTCGCTCTTTGCACCAAGTTCTCAAGAGTTTTAGAGAGTATGCTTAGAGTTGTGAGGGGAAAAGGTAGAGGGTAGGGGCCTTTATATAGGGCTAGGCTAGGGTTAGGGTTAGGGTAGATGAAAAGTTAAAAAATAAAAATGTGATAAAATGTAATAAAAATGTATTAAAAGTGGAGTAATTGGGGGTTTTAAAGATCTCTGGAAGTGGTATTGGGCTGAAACTTTGCAGGTGAGTAGGGAATACCAAAAGACACAACTTTCATGTTGTGACCCTTGCCGGAATCGGCCTAAAAGGGGGTGACTCGGCCGTGACTCGGTCGGATCACTGAGTCGGCCGAGTCAAGGCCGAGTTGGCCGATTCCCGACCGAGTCCGGTGACCTGGATCTCCCCCGACGGTTCATCTGCCCTCTGCAAGTGTTACATCTTTGGGTGTAGTGGGGTTTTTGTGAGATATGCACGTGTAAACTCTTGGTATTCTAAAGGTTTTCTAAAAAATCAATAATAAAAATAATGTGGGGTATGGGATTCGAACTCTGGTGGCTTAGTTCAGCAGTGCAAGGTATTACCAATGAGCTACAAGCTCCTTCTTGTAATTATTGTAAAGAGATAGATACTTAAAGTGTTATCAGCAACATTAATACTCCAAGTATACTTCAATTTTAAATCAAATTTTGGTATACAAAAATTGGAGTTGTTACATGCTGTCCTAAGACCGCATCGATAGAAAAGTCGGAGGCATCGCACATAATCTCGAAAGGATGCGTCCAGTCAGGTGAAGAAAGAACGGAAGCAGTGGTTAGCGATCTTCTCAAGGATTTGAAAGCAGTCAAACACTTTGAATCAAAGTTGAACGTGGTATCCTTAGCCAGAAGAAGAGTCAAAGGTCTAGCAATCTTGCTAAAGTACTTGATAAACCGTCTGTAAAAACCGGCATGGCCAAGGAAGGATCAGATATCTCTAACGCATTGGGGAGGAGGGAGGTTGGAAATGACATCAATCTTAGCTTTGTCAAGCTCGATGCCGTTTTGCGAAATGATATGCCCTAAGACAATACCTTCGCGCACCATGAAGTGGCATTTTCCCCAGTTTAAAGTGAGATTTTTATCTTTACATCGGGTAAGGACAGCGTCAAGATGCTGTAGACACTCGTCGAAAGAATCGCCAAAGATGGAGAAATCATGCATGAATATCTCCAAAAATTTCTTAACCATGTCAGAGAAAATTCCCATCATACACCGCTGGAAGGTAGCGAGAGCATTGCATAGATCAAAGGGCATGCAGCGATATGCGAACGTGCCGAAAGGACAAGTGAAAGTGGTCTTGTTCTGGTCTTTCTCAGCGCTAGGAATCTGGTTGTAGCCTGAGTAACCGTCCAGAAAACAGTAATACTCATGTCCAGCTAATCGTTCGAGCATTTGGTCAATGAAAGATAGCGGAAAATAATCTTTCCGCGTTGTGCGTTGAGTTTCTGATAATCAATGCACACTCGCCCCTCGGTTTGGGTGCGAGTAGGGATCAACCCATTCTCTTCGTTTGTGATGACAGTAATGCAGGACTTCTTAAGGACAACGTGTATATGACTGACCCATTGGCTATCTGAACTAACCCTATTCTACCCTTAACATGTAAATCAATTACTCACACATATTTATAATAACAAATAAAAAAGAAAAGAGCAAGGCACATAACAAAAATTGCAAGAAAAGTAAAGTCAAGGTTAGAACCGATATATCCTACATGCAAATATCTTCCAATGTTCTTTAAGCCCGCACCAATGTGAAATCAAAATACCAAACTTTAAGATTGCAAGCTCACTTAAGAGGTTGCAAGATCAAAGCAAGGCAAGGATTTCACGAGTTCAATATTTGTAGAAAGCAAGACACATGTAATGAACAATGAGAACTTTTATTGATTTTCAAATAAGATACAACTAATCTTGAATTCAAGAACCTAAATCTTAAGCTTGCAAGTTCAATGAAGAAGTTGCAAGGTCAAGATGAATGTGCAAGAGCTCAAGAGTTCAAAGGAAAAACAAGTTACCATATACAAATTACAATTGTTCTAAACTAAAACTAAAGCCAAAAGTATATATCCCTCCCCCTTTTCCATTGATCTGGTATTTATAGGCTTCATTCCAGAATAAATAAACAATAAAAATAAGATGATGTGACCGAAATAAACAACCATAAAAAAATGGGGACAATTGGGGCTAGGGGACCTGGCCATGCCAGTTTGGGGAGGGGGGTTCACCGGGCTTGGTCCGAGCAATGGGGCTCGAGTTGGTGTGCTGGTCTCGAGTGCATTCAACAAGTCCACTGGTAATGTTTGATTTCTTCATATCAGCTTGAGTTATACTCAGATGTCTTGGAGGGAAACTTGATACTTTTAAATCACATCACATCTTTTAGAATTTATTACACATCACACTCACTTGTGCCAAGGCAGCCCCATCATGGTCCATGCGCTAAAGAGCATGTGCACACTTGCATTATGTTGGACCAAAATTGTGTGCACACATTTATTTGCAAAAGAACTCTTTGGTCATTGATCGGTTTTTTGTTCTGTTTGCTGTGTCATCTCCCAAAAGTTATATCCGTAATTTTGAGTGTGTTTCCAGTATTATATCATGGATACCTTAAATCTATATTTACTGAGCAGATACTGGTTAATAGTACCGATATATAACAAAACAGATAATGAATGAGCGGTATTAAATTGTAGTTTTCTGAGATGAACACGAGGTCACCGAGCACCTTCCCTTCCCAGTCCATCCCTAGCGAGTAGATTCCTACCCATCTACGATAAGGATCTAAAGCCCTCGTCGAGAGGCCGCCGAGCAATATCATGCTGGCCAATCCACAATGGGTAGCTTCCTACCCAACAAACGCCGTGGATCCAAAGCCCTCCTAACGAGTCCACCGAGCAACTTCCCTGCCCGGTCCATCCTTAGAGGGTAGATTCCTGCCCATTTACGCTAAGGATCGAACTCGTCGAGAGGCCGCCGAGCAATTTCATGCTGGTCAATCCCTAGCGGGTAGCTTCCTACCTAACAAACACTGTGGATTTAAAGCCCTCCTTCGAGGCCACCGAGCAGCTTCCCTGCCCGGTCCATCCCTAGCGGGTAGATTTCTATCCATTTACGCTAAGGATCTGAAGCCCTCCCAACGAGGCCACTGATTTTGTGTGAAGTTTACGATCAAAAATATTTTACCGCAATCAAGAATGGCGTCGCGTGGTAGCTAGCCGGTGAATACGGGTCGGTCTACAGGGATGTTGTGTATTTCCTAATTGTTCTATCGAGTTAATTCCAAATGGTGTTTGGATCTTTATCACTAAAAACTAAATTGACTTCGACTAGGATTAGAAATCTTGCTAGGGTTAGGTTTAGGTTAAGTTTGGAAAGTAAAGATTTCCCACCGCTTTCAATGCCCAAATTTAGATCTCTTTAGGAGTTATGGTAATTATTAATAAAGGGGATTGGGACGATCGGGAAGAAACGCTGTTTCTTCCTCTAGGTCCTTGTCCGTCCTTTCTTAATCCTTACCATAACCTCCATGGAAAATGTGCACAACCGGTCTTTTATACTACGGGATCACCGTTACCTCGTGGTTAGGGTGCCGTAGGGAGCGGTATATGTATGTATGCATGGAGTCCTAATTATTAATATGTGATGGGCAAGAAAGGGGTGAGAGATTTGCATCTCTTAAACCTTCCCTATTCCTAACCCTAACAAGCGAGGAACTACTCGTTCATTAGGAGATCTATGAAAAACATGATTTTTATGAGTTTTTGATTTAAGAGATTAATTATCTAACAACTGCAGATTAATAAAAAAAATTCTAATCTAAATTAAATTAGGTCAGAGAACAAAATTAACCTAGGGTAGAAAGAAGAATTAAGAACTAGGGCAAAAAAAAAAAAAACTACTTACAAAATTGATGCTCTCAAAACTTGATAGAAATCTGAATTTTATTCAATGAAAAGAGGCATGACCTAAAACAAGTTTTAGGGCTTCTATTTATAGAGCATAGAAACCCTAGGGTTACAATCGATTCACGTCTGCATTTACAATTTTACCCCCTAAGAAAACCCTAGTCAACGCACCGCCAGCCGCTAAGACTTTTTCTACCCATACGGGCTTAGCACGGCCGCGGAACAGCGGCCAAGAGCCAGGTTTGGCCGCGGTTCCGCGGCCAAGTAGGAGCTTCTTGAGCTGCAATTTTTAGAGGCTCTGTTGGTTGAATTTGTCTTCTTGTTTCTTCTGTTGGTTTCTCAGTTTGTCTTGTAGATTTCTTCCAGATTTCCACAGTGAATAAAATCGTGGACTTTTACCACTTGCTTCGTGTCGAAGTCTTGAACCTTGTGCTGCCTTTGTTCTTTGTGAAATTGTCCATTTATCTTCTTTTAGTCTTCAAACTGTAGGCTTGATCAAGATTCTTCCATTTATCAGTCGTAGTCTCACTTTTGTATCATCTTTTTGTCAATTTCACTGTTTTTATTCCGAGAACCTGTATCCTATGACTATGTAGCAGACATGGATCAAAAGTACCTGTTTATTTGTAAAATGAATAAGAATAGGGTCTAAAAAGAATGCAAAATTATGATATGAACAGCCATCGAGCAGCATCCTTGCTCGGTCCACCCCTAGCGGGTAGATTCCTACCCATCTATGCTAAGGATCTAAAGTCCTCATCAAGAGGCCGCTGAGAAATTTCATGCTGGCCAATCCCTAGTGGGTAGCTTCCTACCCATTTACGCTAAGGATCTAAAGCTCTCCTACAGAGGTCACCGTGCAGACTCCTGCTCGGCTAATCTCCGAACGGCAGATTCCTACTCTGCGAAGACATGGATCAAGGACCCACACTGAGGAAGAATCGTTATGGCCGACCTATTCTAACTTGGCTAATTTTCTACTCACGCTAAAACACGTGATCATCACCTCGACTCCGAGGTATGGACTGATAGTGACCTTCCTAGCCTTAAGATATCTTTTGATTCATCCTAAATGGATGATCGACACCTTGACTCCGGGGAGCGGAATGGTATCGTGATGACCTTCTTGCACTTAACTATTATTCGACTCACACTCGACGTACGATCACCATCTAAAAAGTCGGGCAACGATCTACGACCTAACACTTGCAGCAGAATGAAAATTCAAACAAGAGGAAGTATACGAGCTAAAGTACTCACACAGAAAGCAGACTGTCATGCAGAGGAAAATAAGCTCAACTTTATTTATATTCCAAAATTTTACAAGGTATTCTGGGCTCCTTAGCCTTATAAAATTGCCCGGAGGTTTACAAAATGTTCGAAAGAAAAAAAAAGAGAAGAGAAAAAATCCCCAAGGAAGGGAATCTCAGGCCGCCCCCTCAGCCGGGATCTCTCCCTGCTCGACGCCGGCATCGGGGACCAATGCCATGACCTTAGGGTCGACGCTTCTGCCGGCAACCTCTCCACCGTCGGCTGGTTCCAGCACCTCCTCAGACAGGGGGTGCTGATCACGGAGATCGCGATCATCAAATCCTAGCATTTTCTGCTTGACGGCATCTAAGGCGTTGTGCCACACAACGGAAGCGGAGTCGAAGAGGTCGGAGTAAAAATGATCCGACGCCTTGTATACCTCCACCGCCTTCGCTGCCCGGCACTCGGCGAGATTCGCCGCGTCCAAGGCCGTCAGAACATCCCTCTTGTGGGTGTCCCTCAATTTCCTCACTGAGTGGTAGAGGCCGGTCACCTCCTCCAGCTTGGCTTGAACAGCTCGGACGGACTCGTCCTGGAGCCGATGAGACTCTAGCATCTTGGGGTTTGTCAACCCCTCGGGGATCAGACGGGCGTCGAGGATAGCTGCCTTCTCCTCTACCTACCGCAGTTGGAGACGGAGTTCCTCCCCCACCTTAGAGGACTCTCCCGCTTTTTTCAAAGCCGGGGCAACATCCTCAGCTTCCATAGCAACAAGGAGGGCGCAATGATGGAGGACCTGAGGAAAACGGCCACGGGTTAGAATGCTCAAGCTGAGAAAAAACAACTTAGAAATTTTAAAGAAAAGTATGCACTGACCTGAACTGCCTCCTACGCCATGGCGGCTACCTGGGCCTTTATGGTTCCCCGGGGTATTTTAGCCTCTGCCGCCCGCTCCATGTCTGAAAGCAGGCTATTGGCAACGGAAAGATCGGAGGGAACCTCTATGCAGAAATCACCCTTCTGCACCGTAGTCCCGGCAGGAGGCGACCGAGAGACCGTTCTCTTCTGTCTTTTGAGGGGGATTTCAATGGGCTATACCTCCTCATCACTCGCCTAGGGCGCTGGGTCCCTTGAGTGCTTGCGGCTCCCCCCGCGGCGCTCTTCAGGAGCTCAGGGAGTGACGGAGGGTCTAAATGGAGGAGCTGGCCTTGGGGTTGGGCTCGTACTGGGCCGGGACGAGCTTGCGCCACCGGTCTTTTTCCCCTAAGTCTTAGTAGCCTGGGCAGCTAAGATCTTTGCTCGGTCCATGGGCTCTGCAAAAAGAACATACAAACAAAGGGGGTTAGTGACACTGGAAAGGCGAGGGAAGTTTAACTAAGTCTAGACAGATCGTCGAAAGCCTTAACTTACCCAAGAAACGTGCATGACTAAGCCCGGCCCAGCTCAGAACGCGCTCGGACAGCAGGAAATCCGCCCGCTGAATCGGTTCCCACAGGGACACCGCCCTCGCCTCGGGGGATGTCGACTGCATTGCCCTCGGACAGTCAGCCCTATACCACTGAATATGCATGAGCCAATCCTCGCCCTCAGGTAGCTCGAAAAAAACACACTTCTCCTTCCATTCATAGATGGAAGAAGGGATAGCCACTACTCCCGACCCGGCCACCCCACCTTTGTGCTTTTTGAAAGAGAAATATACCCAGCTCGGCTCCCCCTTGGTGGTGCCGGTGTGATTTTTATAACAGAGGAAGGAAATAAGGAGGGTCAAACTAAAGGGGATCTGTTCAAGCTTTAACCGGACCAGAAACCCAAGGAGGATCCTCCACGAGTTCGGCGCTAGCTGACCCGGGGCAAGTTGGAAGCAACGAAGCACTGCACTAACCTCGGGTGAGAAGGGAAGACACATTCCATCCTGGAATGCTTCCGGGTACAGGGCAATCTCCTTGCCCTGCACCTGGTCTGCCCGCTCACCCTCTCTAGCTAAATGGAGAGAATAGCTAGAGGGAACATGGAATCGAGTTCGGATCTCGGCAAGGTCGACCATGCGGTTCAAAATGGAGGGTGCATTGCAAGCATTACCGATACGCACCTTGGGAGCCCTTGCCGCCGCCCGACGGCAAACAACACGAGCGGCCCTGACTCAGGGGGCGAGCCCGACACGGAGGACCAAGAGGAACTCTCTTGGCTATCTAAAGCTGAGGAAGAGGAAGACCCACTGGACTCGGCCCGGGCAACCGGAACCTCATCGTCCGACCCTACCCTTACTGCCTCAATAAACTCCTCAGATGAAGACATCTAACCTGATACAAGGGATGGACTCGCCGATGAATGAGCAACAGGGAATCCGACCTAAAGGAGGAGCGCCGGGCAATATTCAACAACGGAAGAAGATTTAAGCAAAGTGTCGGCCCTAGATGGTCCCCTCCTATTTATACATCCCAAAGGAGAATATCCAACGGCCCAGATTGATTCTCGCCAAAACGAAACATCGCGCCCGATCACCGATGGGGATCCACATGGAGATCGACCATTAGGGATATCTCTTAGACTGTAGTTGACAGAGACTTCCTATCGCATCCGCCAACCCACGTTGGATATGTGGCTTGCAACCCAAAGGACGAATGAGCGAAACGGCACACCCTCTTTAAAGCGCCATCATTTCGTTGATCCGCTGACGTCATAGGAGATACGTATGAAGATTCAGGTGAATCATGAGGCGACACGTAGGCCTAAAGACCTAAATTACGTAACTATCAGATGCCATGCCATTCCCGGGCAATCCGTATTATGACCCCTTAGCGCCAAAATGAGCAAAAGGAAAACCGAGCAGGCCACTCTCGACCCGATCAATGAATAGGTCGGAACGAGAGTGGGGGGATAATGATGATGCTCATAAGTGGTGTCTCCTCAGATTATGACATGTGGCATATTACGTGTCCTGGACTCTTCATAGTGGAATAAATGAGCTGCGTTGAGGACGTTCCCCAGGACCCCTTCTCATCGATCGCACCCGACGTTTCGGAAGAGCTCCTTAAAGACATTCCACCTTCACCTAGGAAACTACCAACAGCTCGTCTCCGAGCTTTCTTAGTCTCCTCGCTCGACTCCGAGCCTTCTGACGTGCCGAACTTCCTCGGCCTCCCGCTCGTCTCCGAGATCCAAGCATGCGGAGCTTCCTCGGCCTCCCGGCTCGTCTCTGAGCCCCGACGTGCCGAGTTTCCTCGGCCTCCCCTGATCAACCGAGAATGCAGAGCCCTAGAGCCTCTGCAATGGATCTGTGTATCTCGCCAAAGCGAGATAACCGCCGCCCCACGTCCCGCGTCGCACACTGGCGCATCCCCCCATTAATGAGCATATCCGGTCATTAATGGAGGGATCCCGTCATTCACGTAGGCGTAACGTTAGGGGTGTAACTGAAGGCATGGATCTCGCACCCACTGGCTCCATGCTATCACTATAAAACCCCCTCTCTCAGACGATTCAGGTAACTCGAATTGATTCCAATACGCCGCTACTCTGCACCTATACGTCAGCTCTAACTTGATCGTCGGAGGGTCCTAAGGTGGTCACACACCCCGGGACTTCTTTGTAGGTAGCTCGGCGCCCAACATCAACCCATTGAGATCCACACGCTCAACAACCTCCAAATCAATCTCAACCATCGAAAGACCGCCATCGCAGGATCGACAGAGGACAACATCTGAAGGAGATCCGAAGCTCCATCAATTTTGATCAAAGTTGGAGACAAAAAGGGTGCTGGAATAATGTGATGGAACACTATTTGTTTGGTTTGTTACTCCTAATTTTTTTTAATAGGGGATGTTTTCTTGGGTTTTGTGTTGCTTGGACAGAATCTAGTTGCTGCATCATGTGACAATTTTTCTTTGAGCTTAACGAGGCTGCGGTCGATTAACTTCGGAATTGGTGTATAATAGGAGGACGGGACTTGTTTTAAGTGGTGACAGACTGACAGCTCCATCCTTTAGAGGTTGGGTGAGAGGACCATAGCTTCATTTCTTTAGATGAAGTTTTTTATTAGAAGGAAAACTACATAATAAAACACATTCATTAGTGTAGGTTGGATGAGGCGAGCTCCGAAACTTGGTATCGGATCAATTGCTCGATATTGCAATGCATTACCTATCTTCTTAAAAGTTCGATCTTGAAATGTTGTTTTGTAATAGCTTTGATCTTGTCTGTTTGTATTTTATTTTTATTTTACTGTAACTATTTTATGTTTTATTTTTAATATATATAAAGTTGGGCTTCTTGCCCTCATGATGGAGGTCGGAATCTCCCTCAGATATTATCCTCCGTCGATCTTGTGGCCAGCGGGGTTGAAAGACTGTGATTTGGAGAGAGAGTGTGGATCTCAATGGGTGGTTGATTGATTTTGACGTCGAGTTACTTGCAAAGAATTCCCGGGGTGGGTGACCACCGTAGGACCCTCCGACGATCAAGTAAATACCGGGGAATATTTAACACAGTAGCGACATATTGGAATGAGTTCCCGTTACCTGAATCGTCTGGAGGAGAGGTTTATATAGGGGTCGCCTGAGGGCGAACCGATACGAGATTCTCGCTTCCCATTTCACCCATGCATCATGTTCGTATTGATGGAGGGATACGCTCATTAATAATAAGATACGCTAGCGTGGGATGCGAGACGTGGAGCGACGGAGATCTCGTCGTGGCGAGATACACGAAACCGTTATGAGAACGGTCGTGCTCCATGCCCCCGGCCAAATAGGGACACCGAGAAATCTCAGTTATAGAATAGCTCGAAGATGAGCAAGGAAGCTGAGGAAGCTCAGGTTTATGATTGCTCGGAGATGAGCTATTGGATGGTGGTTAGACGAAAAGGAAACGTTCTCAGGGGAAGCCCCCAAAGGTCATATGTTATCTCGGAGGCGAGGCGCCGAAGAATGTTGTTCACACAAGAATATTGCATTTTAATACCGCTCATTCATTATCTATTTTTTGTATTTATCGGTACTATTAACCAGTGTCTGCTTAGTATTACAGATTACAGGTATCCGTGACAAAATACTGGAAATACATTTAAAATCACGGATATAACATTTGTGAGCCAACACTGCAACCAGAACTGCAAACCAACCGATATCCCAAGAGTTATTTTGCAAACAAGTGTGTGCACAATATTTTGGTCCGACACATAACATGTGTACACACTAACTCTTGGAGCTTGGACTATGGACCTAGGAGGGATGCCATGGCACACACTCAAGTGGTCTAGAGCAAGTAGACATGGTGTGATGTGTGCATTAATTGCAATAAAGTGTTGATCTGATTCATATCTACTTGTTTCCCTCCAAAACCTGGTTGCAGACCAAGTCTAATTTGAGAAATCCAGCAGCACCAATATGATATATGGGAGCACACAAGACCACACACCAAGTTTGAGACCCTATGCTCGCACTTGACCCGAGCACATGCTCCCATGATCCGGCGTCGCCGGCCCCCCTGCCTCTGGTGGGTCCCATCTTTCTACCGGCCCTCAATTGCTGTCTTGTCATCATTTTGTTATTGTTTGTTTATTCATTTTTTGTGCCTATATAAAGCAGGCAGTGGGCAAGGGGTCAAGGGTCCAATATTGTAACTCATTTTCCAAGCTTTACACTTTTGTTCTTGTTTTCTTTTAAGTTCTTGTACATAGCTTCCCCTTGAGTTCATGCCCTTCTCTTAATCTTGCAACCTCTTTAATGAGCTTGCAAGTTTAAGTTTAATGTATTGATCTCAAGGTTGTATCTTGTACATAATAAAGATATCATTTTGCACACTTGGGTTTGTAGTCTTTCTTGCTCTTTTATATTCTTGCTATTTTATTACTTGCTTTTACTTACTTGCACTTACATTCTATGCTTTACTTACTTGTAATTTAAATTCAATGCACTTACTTATTTGTAATGTTTTCTTTTCATTTCTTTGTTCTTTTGTTCTCTCTTTTTGGTTTGTGCTGTGAATGGTTGTTAATATGGTGTTGTTAGGAATAAATACAATATTGTAAGTTAAGGTTTCGTTTCCCATTTTCTTTTCCCGTATTTTTCCATTTGAAACTCCACCCAAATCTTACGCAAGCGCTCTGTTAGGTACCCTACTCTACTAAGGTAACGGTGATTCCTAACCGCGACTGGTTGCATTCGGTTTGGTCGGAGGCGAAAAAAAGAGACAAGAACGGAAGGACAAGGGTCAATAAGCCGGATTCCACGAATACCGTGCTTAAGCACCCTAATCCACGTTGTTGCCGATTGCTCTAACTTCATTGGTTGCGTTCGGCTCAAAGGACTTGAATACGGATTTCCTTAACTTACACCATCCTATATAATCCTAACAAACGGTTACTTTGCATATAACACTTAGGATAGATACGAACTTTCCGCCCACGCGCATTAACTCATAAGAACAAGAACATAAAACGCTCCGTTTCCCTGTGGATCGACCCGTGCTCAACCGGCTAGTTGCAAAGCGACACCGTCCTGATCGCGGTTATAACTTTAGAACTTCGAATCCTGACACGCCAAAAGCGTGCGATCAAATGTCGCCGTTGCCGGGGAGACGGTAACATTTTTGTTTTTGTTATTTTGGGTTAATCTTTGTACATCTCATTTTATCCATCTAACCCTATTTTCAAAACAAACTAAAAATTTCAAAAAAAAAAAAAACCAAAACAAAAACAAAAACTAACTTTCTTAACATTTTTGTTCTCTGGAATTCTTTCCTGCAAGCACCTGGCTCTGAACTAAAAAAATCAAACAATACCAGTGAGACTCTGGTGGAACACAGTGAACATAGAAGAAGTTTGGAGCCCATCTGCCACAACTTGGCCGGCGACACACCCTCCAAATCTGGCGACGTTGGCCCAAGTATCCCCATTTGCTCCAAATATTTCTTCTGTGCTCTAGTGTTCTGTTTTTGTCCCATTTTTATTGTTTGTGTTTTATAATTTTTAGTGTGCAGCTATTTGGGCATGCGTATCGCTTTTCCGCACGAATATTCGTTTTTCTGACATTTATAGATTTTTGCGGATTTGCGAACTGCGATTATGGGGAGCAAAGTGTACATTCAAAGTTAAGGTAATTACGAAGTACAGTGCCAAAGATCCGGGCAGTTTGACCCGCGCAAGCGAACATTCCAAGCTATTCGGTTTTAATTTCAACGCGGGATTCTTAACCCGAAAACTTATTGGTACGTATTTTACTAACACCTTCTTCTCAAATCCGACGCATCCACTATAATATCTTTGCAGGATTTTTTGCAAGTTCGCTACCAAACGCCAAAATTAACTAACCCGTATTTGTTGCAGTACCGAGCTTAAACATAAAAAATGATTGTTTGAAATTTTGAAATTTTTTTCATTGAATTGCGTATTGCATACATTAATACGGACTTAAGGGCAAACGAACCCCACAACATACGGTAAATGATTTCATCACCTTTTCCGTGGCCCACAAATCACGAACTTAAGCATAACGATTACCCGCACAAATTTTAAATGAAATTAGACTTTAAGTCTTAAGGATTTCGCGCTCACTAGGAGAAGTTAACTGTGTTTAGAACACCACTTAACGATATATCGTTTACGGGGTGTCTAGGAAAGTGTTCACGCGGAACCGCCAAAAGAGAAAGGGTTATTTAATTAAGGACCTTCGCGAAAGTGTTGGAAAACCTCCTCTTATCTCTGCACTTACCTGGCCTCGTGATCAGTATATCTTGAGCCCGTTTCTCGACACAGTTTTACTTCAACAATCAAGTTCTTGAGCAGGTCTAATTGACCTAAGTGAACCCTAGACTGATTAGGTGTATGGTATTTTTGTGTCATGATTGTTCTTGTCCAGATTCTTTTTGTCTGTATATTTCATTCTTTTATTAATAACTAACTAAAAAAATCACATTCTTTGTCCACTCTTTCTCTTCTTTCTCTTCTCTTCATATCATGGGTACCCCGCCTAGAAAAACTCTTGCCCAACTTTGGTACCCACAACCAGACATAACTTCTTACGGTTCTTGCTTTGGTCGAATTACGAACGACCCCTCCATGCCCAAAATTTCTTTGAAAGATCGGATAGACACGTCTAGGATGAACAACTGGGCTCCGCAATCCACTTTGTATCAACCGTTTCAACCTATTCCACCTTCTTACGTTGATACCCCTTTTTTGAGTCCTCTTGTAACTCCAAAACCCATGTCTATTGCTGAACGAATTGAACAATCCCGTAGCCGATCTTTCACTCCTTCCACCACTGCCAATTCTTTTGATCAACAATTTCAATCACCTTCTTATCCGTATGTTGATCCTACCCCTTTCCAACCATTCAATTCCTATCCATCCTATCCCACTTTTGCACCTTCCCTAGACATTGCTTCTACACAGCCTTTTGGGAGTTTTCAGTATCCAAATAACTTTGAATCTTTTACTGAAACCCCTTCACAACCCATGTCTATTCTGGAACAGTCGTTGGAAGACTTTAGGGTAGCGTCATGCAAACAGATGATGGATTTGAATGCGTCCATGGCCGCCCTCATACAACTTAGTGACCCGGTAGCTAGTTTCCAAATAGCTTCACATTTTCTAATGTATGAAGAGGCGGTAGGACAGGTTGAGAATTTGAGTGGAGAGAGTGAGCTGTACACCCTTCCAAATCAAACCTACCAGTCCAAAATTGAATCCCATAACTCCGTTTTTGACTGTCTATCATGTGTCCCAAATGAATTATCAATTGAAGATAGAATGTTTAATGAGTTGTGCGACTTTGTAGTGTTTGATTTACCCGATTGTGAATGGTCCTTTCCAAGTGAAACCAATCCTAAACCTTTTGACCTCTACACCTTCATCTTAGAACCTAAATTGATTGAAATCCATGCTTTTGATGAGGTGTCTGAGAAATTTGATTTTCACTTGATTGAGGATATTGACGATGGGAATATTTTGGATGATGAACCCATAACTTTGGATGAGTTTTCTCTCCAATTCGTCATCCCGAGTCTTTAACTGTTTTTCCCAAACTCCATATGTGTCTAGATATTGATGATAAATGCATGGATGAGATAATTTTTGAGGAGAATTTTGAGAATATCTTTGAGGATGAACCAGTTTTAATTGATGAGTCGGATTTTACAATTCATCCTATCCCTTTCATTGACTGTGTACACCCTCCTGAACCTATTTCTTTTACCCTTCCTCGATCACTCCCCTCCATCCTTTCCATCGTTCCGACTTTGCAAGATACCGTATCAATTTCATTTCCTATGTCTGGTTTACCAAGTTTGGCGTACCCATGTTTTCTCATGAATCTTGAGAGATTTGACCCAATTTCTCGACGGGTTGATAAATTAGCACAATCGCTTTTTACACATCGGTCATTACAAATTGTGCTAATTTATTCACTCCATTTTCACCCTCAAGTTCGTACTCCATTTTTTTTCCTTTCTGCCATTCTTCTTCTCATATACCGGGACCGTATACCACTTCTATCCCCATACGGTCTCGCGTATTCTTCATTTCTTACTTCTCCGTATTCTTTCACCAACCTGCACATTATAGTGATAAAATCTTTGAGTGGTTGGTGCTCACTTTTGGCCTGTGTAAGGCCTTGTACAGATTGATACTTATCTTTCCCCCTAATTCTGAACTTCAACGCTTAACAGTGGAAACACTGTTTCACTTAAGTTTGGGGGGATCTTTTTGGTGTATAAATTTTTTTTTTGCTTTTTGTTTTGTATATAATTTATTTTTGGGAAGCGCGACAATTTTGACCCTCTTGGTGTAGCCTGACAGTGAGGGCACTGTCAAGTTTAAGTTTGGGGGTGTGCTCGGTAAGCTTTCTTCCTCCGCATTCATTGGTATATTTTGCATTTGCATACTTATTTTAAAACCCATAAAATCGAAATTTTTTCCAAAAATATAAACACATTGTCGTCAAGTTAGCTAATAGGGTAACTTAGATTTTGATTCCGAAAGTTTAGTTGATATGTTAGAAATAACTAAATTCTATGCTTAGGAATTGAAAACCCTAAAGATAACCCTTCTTCTGTTTAACTTTAGAAAGTATACGTCCATACAGTTTTTTTTGAGAAATAGATAATCTTGAGTTCAGTTCTTGAGTTAAGTCGAGATGAAGGGAAAGTATTGAAGCTTTACTAAAGGATAAGTCTAAAAAATAGTTTCTATTCTTAAGTCTAAATTTAGAAAGTTTATACCCTACAAACTGCACATACACGCACCTTGAAATTTGGGATAGTAGAGGATACCTAGAAATACTCTTGCCTGAAAACCTAGTATGAAAGAAAAAATGGTATTTAAAGCTAAACACCAAAAGAGCATCATTGAAAAAATATATCCGGTCTTGAAAACGAAAAAGAAAAAGAAATAAGAAAAATAAATAAAGTCAAGACCTGAAAATTGCTATTTACGTTTTAAGCTCACACATTCAGTAATCGGTCGTTAGTGTCTCAAGAAGCATTAATAGTCGCATGAAAGGTGTGTGATCAACACCGTCCATCATTAATGAAAAGAAGTAGTTTTAGGAATTAGGGTAAGGGTACTATAACTTGAATTGAATTCTTAAGTGTAGGGGTGAATAATTTACACACAGGTAGGGGTATACAATCGATTTTTGGAGGAAAGATAGAAATAAAGAATACGACTTATGTTTTCTATAAAGTTGATAAAAATCCCTGATTGGAGACCGCACTTTAGAAGGAAACTCAGGAGAGACCAACATCTTTCTAAACTTTTTTAGAATGTATAGGATCTGAGGTTAAATAGATAGGAGGTGTGAAAAATAAGGGTTGGATATTTCTAACTTAGGATGATAGATTTCTAGCGTAAATACTAAACTGTAGGAGTAGAATCGATGTTAACTTATGAAACTAGCTTGACGGGATTTTGTGGGTAGTATTCGCTGAAAACCCTCAGGAGACAACACTCCTCTTACTAGGGACACCTAGAGGTTTAACGGCTTGTTGCACGCTCTCAGTGCAATCGCGTTCCCTGCGAAGGTGAGGCTAGGATTTTGTTTTGCTCGGGACGAGCAAAAGATAAGTTTGGGGGTATTTGTTCACACTAGAATATTGCATTTTAATACCGCTCATTCATTATCTATTTTTTGTATTTATCGGTACTATTAACCAGTGCTGCTCAGTATTACAGATTACAGGTATCCGTGATAAAATACTGGAAATACATTTAAAATCACGGATATAACATTTATGAGCCAACATCACAACCAGAACTGCAAACTTACCGATATCCCAAGAGTTATTTTGCAAACAACCGTGTGCACAATATTTTGGTCCAACATATAACATGTGTACACACTGACTCTTGGAGCTTGGACCATGGACCTAGGGGGCTGCCATGGCACACAGTCAAGTGGGCTAGAGCAAGTGGGCATGATGTGATGTGCGTTAATTGCAATAAAGTGTTGATGTAATTCATATCTACTTGTTTCCTTCCAAAACCTGGGTGCAGACCAAGTCTAATTTGAGAAATCCAGCAGCACCAATATGATATATAGGAGCACAAAAGACCACACACCAAGTTCGAGACCCTATGCTCGGAATTGACCCGACCACATGCTCCCATGATCCGGCGTCGCCGGCCCCCCTGCCTCTGGTGGGTCCCATCTTTCTACCGCCCTCAATTGCTGCCTTGTCATCATTTTTTTATTGTTTGTTTATTCATTTTTTGTGCCTATATAAAGCAGGCAGTGGGCAAGGGGTCAAGGGTCCAACATTATAATTCATTTTCCAAGCTTTACACTTTTGTTCTTGTTTTCTTTATAGTTCTTGTACATAGCTTTCCCTTGAGTTCATGCCCTTCTCTTGATCTTGCAACCTCTTTAGTGAGCTTGCAAGTTTAAGTTTAGGGTATTGATCTCAAGGTTGTATCTTGGACATAATAAAGATATCATTTTTCACACTTGGGTTCCTAGTCTTTCTTGCTCTTTTATATTTTTGCTCTTTTATTACTTGCTTTTACTTACTTGCACTTACATTCTATACTTACTTGTAATTTAAATTCCATGCACTTACTTATTTGTAATGTTTTCTTTTCATTTCTTTGTTCTTTTGTTCTCTCTTTTTGGTTTGTGTTGTGAATGGTTGTTAATATGGTGCTGTTAGGAATAAATACGATATTGTAAGTTAAGGTTTCGTTTCCCATTTCCTTTTCCCGTATTTTTCCAATTGAAACTCCGCCCAAACCTTACGCAAGCGCTCCGTTAGGCACCCTACCCTACCAAGGTAACGGTGATTCCTAACTGCGACCGGTTGCGTTCGGTTTGGCCGGAGGTGAAAGCAAGAGACAAGAACGGAAGGACAAGGGTCAATAAGCCGGATTCTACGAATACCGTGCTTAAGCACCCTAATACACGTTGTTGCCAATTGCTCTAGCTTCATTGGTTGAGTTCGGCTCAAAGGACTTGAATACGGATTTCCTTAACTTACACCATCCTATCTAATCCTAAAAAACGGTTACTTTGCATATAACACTTAGGATAGATACGAACTTTCCGCCCACGCGCATTAACTTGTAAGAATAAGAACATAAAACGCTCCGTTTCCTTGTGAATCGACCCGTGCTCAACCGGTTAGCTGCAAAGCGACACCGTCCTGATCGCGGTTATAACTTTAGAACTTCGAATCCCAACATGCCAAAAGCGTGCGATCAAATGTCCCCCTTGTGTGGTACTTATCTCAGTTCCGTAGACTTCAAATAGCTAGTTGGCAGACGTGGAAGTCTTGCTATCTGCCACGTGTCTTGATCAAGGGAATCCCCACTGGTGAGCACAATCATTGGCCTCTCACACTCGTTCCGACCTATTTATAGGTAGGGTCGAGGGTGGATTGCTTGGTCTTCTCTCTTCAGCTTTTTGTCGAGGAATCTATGCTGTGGATTGTTTGGGAATTACATGGCGCTTGGCGGTCGCGCTTCATTGATCTCCATGACCACGTGGCGATCCTCAAGCACTTTTATCTTCACGTGTATCCTCGATAACATCAACGGATTGCTAAAAGAGCTTTGGATCCACAATTTAGGTGGGCAGGAATCTACCCGCCGTGAATGGGTGTGATGAGCAAGAAGCTATCTGCTGGCTTTGCATGAGGGCTTTGGATTTAGGCTTAGGTCGGGTATGAATCTACCCACCGTGAATGGGTGCGACAGGCAGTAAGCTGTCTGCCGACCTCGCATGAGGGCTTTAGATTCACAGTTTAGGTTGGGCAGAAATCTACCCACCGTGAATGGGTGCGACGGACAGGAAGCTGTCCGCCAGCCTCTACTCGTGTGAGGGCTTAGGATTCATAACTTATGTTGGGCAAGAATCTATCTGCTGTGATTGGGTGCTGATCAGTCGAAAATATTGCACATTTGATATAACATTTTCCTTATTTTTGTTAAGTTCTTAAAGTGTTTATTGTAAATATAGAACATATGAGGGTTTATCTGCAAAATATTTATTGTCATATGTTCTATATATTATAATTAACATTATGAAGGAAAATATATGCATATTATATTTATACAATATTTTGATAATTAAAATATGCATATCATATCAAATATCCCTAATCAATATTCTTAAAATATAATAAAATATAAATGGTTAGGATAATATCTCAATAAAAACAAATATTACTAACATTATTCATTGAGATATTGTGCAAGGTTTAGCCCAGGTCAGGAGATCGAGATATCGAGTGTCGGAAATCAAAAATCAGCCGATAAAGTTAAATAAATCGAAGAATCAATACTGGCAGAGACTCAGAAAAGATATGAAGATTCCAGATATCAAATAAATCTTTATGTGTCACTATGAAGCAGCCCAAGAATTTTGAAGTAACGATCACACCAAACAGCCACGGTTCCGCGTTCAAAACAAGCCATATGCGGCGGATCCATGGCCGTTATAGGGAATTGGGGTTCTGGAATTATTGGGTAGGATCCTAAAGAAAGTCATCATATATGGAAAGTCACCATATTAGGAAATCACCATATATGGAAAATCACCATATTAGGAAGTCACCATATATGGTATCTAGGTTTTCTTCTTTGAGGGCTATATAAAGGACCGAGGGCTAAAGTTAGAATTCATTACCTTTTACACGAAGCAAATCACCGTCAAAGAACACGAGATCCACGACAGGTCTACGATTCGACGTGATAGAGCGACGTGAGATTCGACGGATCATCTACTTCTTACTAGGCAGAGATCGAGAGCAACTTTTTCTTCTTCTTGTAATCTAAACTTGAAGGCTTTGTAATTGTAAAGTTGATTAATAAAGGTAGATCATTATTTAGCATTTATTTTCTGTATTTACATTATGAATTCTTTCTCTATCCGTTCTTCTTCTATTTCCATCATGCGCGAGTAATTCTCCACTTGATAGGGTTCGTAAGATTAGGGTAGATCAATGGATGAAAAAATATTTTAACTTATTTTAAGTCTTATGAAGTTTATAAAGTTTAGCAAAATAAATGTTAACATCCTTATCGGGCGCGCTACCAATTTATTGCTAGTCTCGACCGCGATTTGAGATCAGATTAACAATTGTTTTGTTAAGGGCTAGACAGGAATAGAGATCAATGAAAAGACAAGGGTCAATAGTGGGGAAACCCTAGTTTCTTCCAAGAACCCTAATTCTCATTCATCACTATCTATCTAGTATTAAATCTATTAATAGATAAAAGGAATAATCTTTATTAGTCATTCATGACTACTAAATCCGAACGAACCCTACAAGCATTCTTCTTATAAAATCTATATCCGTATTCATACTAGATCTATATTCTACATCTGTATTTTGACGTAGATCTAGAAACTATTTCCACTATTCTTTATTCCTCTATTCTTCCTATTTTTCAACACGTCTAAAGTAAGATTGAAAGATTCCACATATCCCTGAGGACGACCCGTACTCATCTCGGTCTAGCTACACGCGACACTGTTATTGATTGCGGTTATTCTACAAACACTTCTTTAAAACAGACCAACCAAATGGCGCCGTTGCCGGGGATACGTGCGTAATTTTTTTATTCTTACTATTCGTGTTGAATTCTTATTCGATCTATATCATAAAACAAAACAAACCGCATCTTGCATATTTAACGATTAGTGTGCGATTTTTGCGAGGGAATCTGGAGTCACTTTAGCGAGGAGATAAAGATTCAGAGACATTCATCAAGACCCAGAGGAGCAAAGGAAGCAACAGTGAAGAAAAAAATTAAATAAAGAACCCCTTAAAGCACGGTGGAACTGCGATTATTGTGTGCAAACGCCGGTGGAACCGCGACGGTCTTGGGGAGTTGTGCCCTTAAACTTTCCTGGTATCTTTTCTATCTCTCTCTCTCCTCTGAAAAATCCAATAATATATTTTCTGCAGGATTCTTTGCAAAATATCGCCGCTCAAAAATCTTTTTGCGAGTTTTTTTTCGCGGTTTAATTTTGCATATTTTAATACGTACATTAAGGGGAAAAGACCAAATTCAGATTAGGTGGGGATTTCATCACCCTTCCTAAGCCTCACAAATCATAAAACGAACATCCGCATCACCCTACATTAATTAAAAAATATCTAGACCAAGACTCTAAGGACCGCCGCGCTCAATAAGGACAGAGAAAGGTTGTGGGTAATCTATCGCCTATCCGCATTACTTTTATGGTGTCTAGGCAAGTGTGTCTAAGGCAAGTGGTTACTTAATTAGGCCCGCTATTTTCGGTGATTCGTATAGCGGATACCTCCCACTTACCTAGTACTTACCTGGCCACAACGGCGATAAAGAGCTGGTAGAGGATTAATCATACGGCTTGTCCTTTGGAAGTTTAGGAGCGGTCTAGTGCTTGACCTAGGTAACCTTAGTTCTAAGGCTGTTTTTGTATTTTTGTGAGTAAACCCCCAAGTTCACTTTCAAAGCAAAACAATCCAAATAGAGCTTAAATCTTTTCACCCTCTTTTCTTTTCACCTTTTTATAATGGGTAACCCAAATAAAAGAACTCTTGCCAAGTTTTGCTATCCAGAACCAGATATTTCTTGTTATCGTAATCGTTTCGATATACCATCCGACTCTACCATGTCTTTAAGAGATCGGATAGAGAAAATGGAAAGAAACGGTTGGCCACCTCACTCCAGGTCCTGTCAACCTCATCCAAATTCTACATCTTCTTATATTGATACTCCGAATGAAGGAACTCCTAAACGCATGTCCATCGCTGAGCATATAGCGAGGGCTAACGGCCAAAGTTTCAATCCAGTCAAACCATTAGGACAACAAACACCACCACTTTCTAAAGAAGATTTTCATACTCGGTTTGTGGCGTATATGATGTCTGTTGAAAATCTCCGACCAACCAACCAACCAATATCAATATTCTTATTATCACAATTTTGATCCTACTCCTGCCCAATTTTCACAACCATTCAATTCTTATCAATCCTACCCGACTTTTACACCTTCTCTAGACAGTCCTTCTAATCAGTCATTTGGGAGTTTTATTTATCCACAAGAATTTTAATGTTATGCTGAAACCCCTTACTGACCCATGTCTAGTCTTAAGCGGACACTAGAAGAATATGTGATAGCGTCACGCCGCACCAGAGTGGAATTGAAAGAGTGCATGGCCGTCCTCAATAAACAAAACAAACAAGCAACTAGTTTCGAACCAGCTCAAAAATTTTCAATGTATGATACAACCATAGGACAAATTGAGAATTTGGGTAGTGAGAGAGAGTGGTACACCCCTCCTAATCAAATCTCCCCATCCCAAATTGAAATCCACAACTCTAGTTTCACTAATCTATCAAGTACACCAAATGATTCACCTATTGAAAATAGAATGTCTGATGAGTTGTGTGACTTTGTAGTGTTTGATTTACACGATTGTAAAGGATCCATTTCAAGTGAAGCCATACCCAATCCTTGTGATCTCTATACCTCCACTCTAGAACCACAATTTATTGAGAACCCTCCTTTTGATGAGGTGTCTAAGAATTTTAACCTTCACTTGATTGAGGAGGTTGATGTTCGGGATATATTGAATGATGAACCCGAAATTTTGGATGTGTTTTTCCCACCAACTCATCAAGTCATTTCACTCCCGTGTGGTTATCATCTCGAGCCTCTAACTATTCTTCCCGAACCCCATATGCATCTGGAAATTGATGATAAATGCATGACCGAAAAGCAGACGAAATTCAGCCTTCATTTCCCACATCTGGTTCAGCAATACTCGACACCCAAATTTTTTTACCCATTTCATCACCCACTTTATTTGGTTCTTCTTCTAATCTTCCTTTAATTTTAGCGAGTGTTGATGACTCACAATCCGATATTTCGAGTTCTATAATTTTTTAAAGACCACTTGATTTAGACCCCTTTGAGAATAAGGTAGATGAGTTTTTCAAAGCTCCTACCTCCATAATTTTTGAAAAATCAAGTGTGTTGAGTTCTGGCGCGACCCTTATTGATATTGAAACGTTCAATCGGACCATCGATGAAAGTTTCGAAGATATTTTCGCCGACGAACTCGCATTCCTAAACGACACGGATTTTGTGATTAATCAACCTCAACCAGAAGAAGTTGAACCACCACAATTTCTTCTTATCCCATATGAGAATGTGACTATTCTTCCTATTCCTAATAATTCACATTCTCATTTCCATTCACCATCACTGTTTCATCTCTATCAACCGAGACGTAAACCATACCATCTTTTATCTCTTCCCCACTTCTTCAAATCTCTGACCTTCTACCAACCTTGGTGCTACATTGATAAAATATTTGAATGGTTGGTGTTGACTTTTGATTTTTGTAAATCTTTGCATAGACTAATAACTTTAACCCCCTCATAATTTTAAATGCTTAATACGATTTTACTCAAGTTTGGGGGGAGGGATATATTTTGGCTCTTGAAAGAAAATTTTTACAAAATTGTGAGCCAAAAATAAGTTTGGGGGAGGATTTCACTTTCATTATTTCTTGTGCCCGTTACTTTTCCTCCTAAGTCTACAGTTTTTTTAAGCTCCACAAATGACATCAGTGAGGACACTGCTGTGAACAGGTTTGGAGCAGGTTTGTGCTTATTCACGCATTATTTTGCATTATACTATATACAAGCCCCAAAAAAAATTTTGATAATGAAAGTTTGAAAGTGAAAATTTACATATGAAAGATAGGAATAGTTTGAGAAAAACAAGAAAGTTAGATGTTTTCTTAAACAAAGCTAGCAATAAGTAGTTATGAGCCATTGTCCCAAAGGGTTAGTAAGATGAAGGAAATTACTAATCTGAGAATAAAAATAAGTCTGAAAAATAGTCCCTATTCATAAGGCCAAACATTTGAACGTTGATACCCTACTATACGCACTTATACACATCTCGAAACTTGGGATAGTAGAGAATACCTTGAAATGCTTTTGTCTAAAAGCCTTAGTATGAAGAAAAACAAAATAAAATATAAGCGTTGAAGAAAAAATGAACACTGGTTTTGTAATTAATTAAGGCAGCATAAAAAAAATATAGCGAGGGTGCTTTATCACCTAGTGCCTTAGACCAACTGGTTTGGGAGCCACTGCTAAGCCTTAGGTGTTACCAGACGAGGAATTACACCTTAATACGCGAGCACATTTTGTAATCGGTTGGTTAGTATCTCAAGAAGTATTAACGGTCGCATGAAGAATGTGTGAGCAATTCTATCTAAAATATTCACCAACTAAAAAGTACTAAGGAAAATGGACAAGAGTATGATAGCTTGAATTGAATTCTCTAAGTGTAGGGATGTCTTTTACACACACGTAGGGGTATATGATCAATGTTTGGAGGAAAGATAGGGAGGGAAACTAAAGACAATATTTTATTGAGGGATGTTGTGATTTCTAATATCTTTTCACGACCATTAAGATGTGGCTCATAGCAACTGAAAAACTAGTGTAGTTGGAAACTCTTATTTTCAACTTCTTTCTTTTATAGTTCCTATCTTTATTTATAACTTTCACTGTCTTTCTTTTATTATAGAATTTTGTGGGTGTAATCTGCTGAAAACCTTCAGGATACAACACTCCTCCTACTAGGGACACCTAGAGGTTTAACGGCTTGTTGCACGTGCTCAGTGCAATCGTGTTGCCTACGAAAGTGTGCTATTAGGTTTTTATTTCTTTTTCTCCTTCTCTTGAATAACAAGTTTGCTCGGGACGATCAAAGTTAAGTTTGGGGGTATTTTTTCAGTCGAAAATATTGTACATTTGATATAACATTTTCATTACTTTTGTTAAGTGCTTAAAGGTGTTTATTGTAAATATAGAACATATGAGGGTTTATCTGCAAAATATCTATT
The DNA here is from genome assembly GCA_030015575.1 of Agapanthus africanus. Lineage (NCBI taxonomy): Eukaryota > Viridiplantae > Streptophyta > Magnoliopsida > Asparagales > Amaryllidaceae > Agapanthus > Agapanthus africanus. Next base: position 706,863,318 of record CM057341.1, read on the forward strand.
GTCATATGTTCTATATATTATAATTAACATTATGAAGGAAAATATATGCGTATTATATTTATACAATATTTTGATAATTAAAATATGCATATCATATCAAATACCCCTAATCAATATTCTTAAAATATAATATCATATAAAATGGTTAGGATAATATTTCAATAAAAACAAATATTACTAATATTATTCATTGAGATATTGTGCAAGCTTTAGCTCAGGTCAGGAGATCGAGATATCGAGATATCGAGTGCCGGGAATCAAAAATCTGCCGATAAAGTTAAATAAATGAAAGAATCAATACTGGCAGAGACTCAGAAAAGATATGAATATTCCAGACATCAAATAAGTCTCCATGTGTCACTATGAAGCAGCCCAAGAATTTTGAAGCAATGATCACACCAAACGGTCGCAGTTCCGCGGCCAAAACAAGCCATATGCGGTGGATCCGCGGCCGTTATAGGGAATTGGGGTTCTGGATTTTTTGGGTAGGATCCTAAAGACAAGTCACCATATATGGAAAGTCACCATATTAAGAAATCACCATATATGGAAAATCACCATATTAGGAAGTCACCATATATGGTAACTAGATTTTCTTCTTTGAGGGCTATATAAAGGACCGAGGACTAAAGTTAGAATTCATCACCTTTTACACGAAGCAAATCACCGTCAAAGAACACAAGATCCACGACAGGTCCACGATTCGACGTGATAGAGCGACGTGAGATTCGACGGAGTATCTACTTCCTACACGGCAGAGATCGAGAGAAACTTCTTCTTCCTCTTGTAATCTAAACTTGAAAGCTTTGTAATTGTGAAGTTGATTAATAAAGATAGATCATTATTTAGCATTTATTTTCTACATTTACATTATGAATTCTTTCTCTATCCATTCTTCTTCTATTTCCATCATGCGCGAGTAATTCTCCGCTTGATATGGTTCGTAAGATTAGGGTAGATCAATGGATGAAAAAATGTTTTAATTTCTTTTAAGTCTTATGAAGTTTATAAACTTTAGCAAAATAAATGTTAATATCCTTATCGGGCGTGCTACCAATTTATTGATAGTCTCGACCGCGATTTGAGATCAGATTAACAATTGTTTTGTTAAGGGTTAGACATGAATAGAGATCAATGAAAGGACAGGGGTCAATATTGGGGAAATCCTAGTTTCTTCCAAGAACCCTAATTCTCATTCATCACTATCTATCTAGTATTAAATCTATCAATAGATAAAAGGAGTAATCTTTATTAGTCATCCATGACTACTAAATCCGAACAAACCCTACAAGCATTCTTCTTATAAAATCTATATCCGTATTCAAACTAGATCTTTATTCTACATCCGTATTTTGACGTAGATCTAGAAACTATTTCCACTATTCTTTATTCCTCTATTCTTCCTCTTTTTCAACACGTCTAAAGTAAGATTGAAAGATTCTACATATCCCTGAGGACGACCCGTACTCATCTCAGTCTAGCTATACGCGACACCGTTATTGATTGCGGTTATTTTACAAACACTTCTTTAAAACTGACCAACCTGGTGCGACGAGCAGGAAGCTATTCACCGGTTTCGTGGAGAGGGTTTAGAGTTCACAACTTATGTGGGCAGGAACCTACCCACCGTGAATGGTTGCAACGGGCATGAAGCTGTCCGCCGCCCTCCGAACCGAGCATGAGCCTACTCGTGCGAGGGCTTAGGATTAATAAGTTAACCCAGGCAAGAATCTACCCACCGTGAATGGTTGCGATGGGCAGGGATATGTCCGCCGACCTCGTGGTGAGGGCTTCGGATTCACAACTTGGAATCTACCAGCCGTGAATGGTTGCGACAGGCAGCAAGATATCCACTGGGTTCTGAACTGAGCAAGAGTTTACTCGTGCTGGGGCTAAGGATTCACGGGCTAGGCCACTGTATGAGTAGACTCCTGCTCGGTTCGGAGGTCGGCGGATAGCGTTCTGCTAGTTGCAATCATTCACGGTGGGTAGATTTTTTTTAGGACTAAACCGTGAATCTTAAGCTCTCGCACGAGTACACTCCTGCTCTGTTCGGAGGCCGGCAGACAACTTCCTGCCCGTCGCAACCATTCACAGCGGGTATATTCCTGCCCAACATAAGTTGTGAATCCTAAGCCCTCGTCATGAGTTCGGCGAACAGCTCTCTTTCGGTTACAACCATTCACGGTGGGTAAATTCTTGTCTGGCCCAACCCGTGAATCCCAAACCCTTGCATGAGTAGACTCCTACTCGGTTCGGAGGCTAGCAGATAGCTTCCTGCCTGTCGCAACTATTCACAACGGGTAGATTACTGCCCAACATAAGTTGTGAATCCTAAGTCCTCACACTAGTAGAGGCCGGTGGACAACTTCCTTCCCGTCACACCTATTCACGGTTGGTAGATTCCTTCCTGACCTAAGTCATGGATCCAAAGCCCTCATGCGAGGCCGACGGACAGCTTTCTGCCCATAACACCCATCCAAGGCGGGTAGATTCCTGCCCGACCTAAGCCGTGGATCCAAAGCCTTCATGCGAGGCCGGCGCACAGCTTCCTGCCCGTCGTACCCATTCACGGTGGGTAGATTCCTGCCCGACCTAAGACGTGGATCCAAAGCCCTCATATGAGGCCGGCAGACAGCTTCCTGTCCGTCGCACCGATTCATGGCGGGTAGATTCCTGCCCGTCCTAAACCGTGGATCCAAAGACCTCATGCGAGGCCGGCGGACAACTTCCTGCCCATCGCACCCATTCACAGCGGGTAGATTCCTGTCCGACCTAAGCCATGAATCTAAAGTCCTCATGCGAGGCCGGTAGAAAGCTTCCTGCCCGTCATACCCATTCACAGCGGGTAGATTCCTGCTCGACCTAAGCCGTGAGCCAAAGCCATCATGCGAGGTTGGCGGACAGTTTCTTGTCCGTCACACCCATTCACGGTGGGTAGATTCCTACCTGACCTTAGCCGTGAATTCAAAACCCTCATGCGAGGCTGACAGATAGCTTCCTGCTCATTGCACCCATTCATGGCGGGTAGATTCCTGTCCCACCTAAGCCATGGATCTAAAGCCCTTTCAGTGATCCGCTGACGTCATCGAAGATACGCATGAAGATTAAAGCGCTTGAAGATCACCATGTGGCCATGGAGATTGATGAGGCGCGACCGCCAAGCGCCATATAGTTCCTAAACGATCCACCGTGTAGATTCATTAGCAAAAAGCTGAAGAGAGAAGACCAAGCAATCCACCATCGACCCGACCCATAAATAGGTCGGAATAAGTGTGGGGGGCTAATGATGGTGCTCACCAGTGGGGATTCCCCTGATCAAGATACGTGGCAGATAGTAAGTCTCTCACGTGCACCAACTAGCTACTTGAAATCTACGGAGATGAGATAAGTACAG